>CM060915.1:117577900-122377900 GCA_030737875.1 Allium sativum
TATGGTAATTCATAAGTGGACATAAACTCACCACATAACTCCCACTTGTCAAATTTCACCAGCCAAGAATCCGATTCAGTTTCTGAAGCAGATAATCTATCTACCCATACCCGAAACTGCTTCCCTTTTTTATTTCCATAGCATTTGCTAAGCATATCGATGCACTCAAGAAGGGGACGTTCGGTATTAGAAGGATAGACAACAACAGTAGTTGGACACTGTCAATAAAATGCAGCCATTTGTTAATTTGCAATTAACTAAATCATTGGCATTTTAGATCATACAATTAACTGTTAAGTTCATTACATTAGAACTTAACTGGGCTTGCACTACTAATAGTATAGCAAAAAAGGGCCAACATATTAGCCAAACCAACCTAAACAGTTTATAGACCTGCAAATTTGTTAATACACATTTTGTCTTTTTTCTTTTTAAAATTAATAATAATAAAACCTTCCTTGGGTCTTCTTAAAGCAAAACGTTAAATTCTTGCAGAAACATATAAGCAGATAATGGCAAGTCAAGTTTATTATGATAAACATCATAAACTAACATAGGTCTAAGTGGCATAGAATTAAGATGTTATCCATTCATGGTGATTTCTACCATGAAAGCAAGAGATGTTTCATATGATATCTCCATCAGTATAGTTTCTGAAATAATTGTTGCCATTAATATGTATATGATGATGATCAAACTGTACTTCAGACTTCAAAGGTCAAAATTACAGAGAAAAATAACGATACCGATTATGTAATACTCACACAAATACTTTTCAGATGCTGTATAGGCATTTCAGTCTTTTCAACTTCAGCCCTAAGCCACCTTTCATAAAGCAAGTATAGCGTAACCACTTCATGACAAGGGCTAAAATTCTCAAGCTTGTAGCAAGAGAAGTCCATAATATCTCTAGGTGAGATATTGAGACCTAGCTTAAAATGCCCAATAGCCTGAATAATGCCTGCAGCACAACGTTCAGTTGCATGAATAATCCTTGGGTTATCTTTGGCATTTTCTGCATGCCATTGCAATAGCTCTTCTTGAGCATTCTTGACCTAATATTTAAATAAAGATATTGTTTATTTCAACTACAAAATTTTGAATATTTCTGCAGTTTGAAAAGGGAAAGAACAGAGCTTGGATGACAATTTTCTCACATACAGGTACGAGAATCCGTATAATCATCACTCAAGTATTAAACAAGCAAGTATAATATAGATGAATATAGGTCACGGCTTATTTCAATGAAACTACCGAAACTTAGCTATAAAGTTGTAACACAGTGTTTAACACTAATTCAAAGCATAACATTTTTAATTAGAGAACACATGGTCCGACTTTGTCCCTGAGTTATACTTACAATGACGCCATAGACATCTGGAATGCTGAACAATTCAGCATCATTTCCCGAGTCACCACAGACAAGAGTATTTAGTGGCAATTTTCCTTCTGCCTTGAACTTGCTATGTAAATATGCAAGAGCTTGCCCTTTGCCTCCCCCTTGTGGCAAAATGTCAAGAGCCATGCCCCCGCTGTATATTATTTTGATATCCAACTGAGCGACATTTAAGTTCCTTATCAGCTAATTTAAATCAAAGAAAAGTCCCCAATAGTTATCATTCGATATAGTCTTACACCGCGGTTCTTCAGGATTTCTGAAAGTTCTTTTGTCACTTGATGAGCATTCGCTTTGTCTACATAAAAGCTAACTTTATGAGGTCTTTGCTCCGTATCTGACTGCATGAGCATTAAGTTGAATATGTCAATACCTATACAACAGTTTTAATATGGCTTTGAGAAAGGCGTCGTGTAACATAATATCTATTAATCTAGTGTAGATGATTACCGATTATCCAACAATACAGCATACGGTCATAATCAGTACAAGTTTGTGTAAGGACGATGGTAAAAATCATCATTCTCTACCCAGTGCATGGCCCCCCGGTAGGGAGTTCGAGTTTGTTGACACCGTTTTCAACAGTGTCAACAAAACACCTCCCCTGATTGGTGGAAATCAGGAGGGCCCATATAGGTTCCCCCGATTTCCACCAATCAGGGAAGAGATTTTTGTTCACGCCATTGAAAACGGTGTGAACAAACTCGTAGTGCCCAGTAGGCTGAAACTTGGTTGTCAGATATGTGTTAGTAAATCCCGCAGTAGGCTTACAAATATACAACAAAATAGTGACATATGACATAAAGTTTACTATCCGCTCATAAAGTGAGACGCCTGATTAATCCATGTTGATTAGACATCAAGCACCAAGGCATGGTAAAAAATATTCCTGGTGGATTTACTAAATGTTTAGAAGCATGGTAAAAGTTCAGTCACTGAGATTAATATCATACACCATAGCAGTTTACCTGCAATTTAAGTTGTGGAATCTTTGATGTTTCCTCCAAAACAATACTTTTGTTCCATCCACGATCTAGTGCATGTTCCCAACCATCATCAGGCACCATAGCTTCGCCATATGTAATTTCAGTCCCTACAGACATGACAGTGATATCTGGCGTTAGCATGGGCTTCTCTTTTTTCAACTCTTTATAGAGTGCTGGTGATCTCCCAGTTGAGAAAACCAGAAGTGAATCAAGGACGTATACAGATTCCCATAATGCATTGAATCGAAGCAGTGATAGGTTCTCATCATCATCATGATCGACCTGCAGTGAAGAAAAGAATGAGCAGCTAAATATATAAATCAAGGATATAAGTAGACTACAGTAATATAAAACAACATACCATTGTTTGGTCGAGATCAGAGACAATCATAAGACGTGCAGAACCCTTCAGCTTGTCCATTTTGCTGGAACGAAACACAACCTTCTATTATGTTGAAAATATGGTATCTGAATGATGAAATTCATCAAGTAGAAGCTAAAGATAAGCATAAGATTGGGAAACCACTTGTCGAAAATGACTAAAGCACAACTTGCTGCCTTATCAAAGTTGGGAATTAGAACAAGTTCAGTAACAGACTAACAGTTTCAAATAGCTTATAAGAAACTTATCGTATTATTTGAAATTGTAAGCAAAAATTAATTGCTTCTCAAAGTAATTAAGCTTGAAATCAGTGATTGCAAAAATATCGAGATCGTAGGTCCCAAAGCGCGATTTGGAAGGAATCGCAGCCTACCCGACCCAAGAGTTAAACTGGATCGCAATCCGTCTAAAATGTACGATCCTTTTACAGAACGAAAATATTGGAGTCGAAAACTGAATCTCCATTTTCAATTTAAACATCGAACTGAGGTTTAGTTCCGCATTGCGACCTTCGTTCAGCTTTTCAGAGAGGGTAAAAGAGGAGGGACAGGAAGAAGAAGTAGCAGCAGCAAACCTGAATTGCAATATCTAGGATTCAGATTGGAGGAAGATTATCGACAAGAAGTACTAAAGAGAGGGCCAGTGTTGTCAAACCCATGTACTTGAGTACTTCAAAGTTCAACCCATGTTACCAGCGTAAACCATTTGTGCTTCAACCCATGTTACCCATGTTGAAGGAACTAGACATAAAAATATTGAAGGAACCAATAATAAAGAAGCTCGAATAATGTGAAATGAGCATTGTGATTCGTACTGCTGGAGCTACCTACTCTTTTGTTTTTTAAACATTGCTAAGGGCAGGTGCATAGCCAGAAATTCTACGATGGGAGTGCCAATTTTTTTTTTTTTTTTTTTTTTTTTTTGTCATCTGGGCAGTATTTATGTTAGCATCTGAAGAAAACAACATGAGATACTGAATCTCTAAAAATGGCATCTGAAGAAAGGAAAAAAAAACAAGTTGATGTTAGCATTTGAAGAAACAAACCCAGTTAATCTTCTGAATCTCTGAAAATGGCATGAGAAGTTGATGTTAGCATCAGTGTTTTTTTCCTTTCAGAGATTCAAAAAATGACAATGCTACCACTTCTGCAATGGTCCATGTATTTGTGTTCCATGAAGCCCCTAAAAACATGAATTCTCTCTGCAAACAAAGGACTAAATCTATAACAACTGGTCCCAATGGTCCATGTATTTGTATTTGAAAATGAATTCTTGGGGGGGCCATGGCCCCCACTGGCCATAAAGAAGCTACGCCCCTGGCTAAGGGGAAGCATGTGAAGCTAACACACTTAAAACATACTCCGTAATTATTTAATCAAAATAACCTTACCTAGGTAGCAGCAGTTCACCATTTTGGAAATTAGGTTTCAATCACCAAACTTTATGCGACACTTGTTTAAAGCACACGCGTTTGAAAAAATAAGTTTGCAGGACATTATTCATTCTTGGTCGTTGTTTTATCCAATTTAAAACTTTGATCTCTTTATCTTTGTTTTTTTAAAGGCAAAATGACTTTATTAACACCAAAAAAAAATACATGTGCAAATATTTACAATATATGTCTAAACTAACAAAAATAAAACCAACTTTATACAAACATTTGTCTTCTTCAACAGAACATACCCAAACAACAATTACAAAGTCAAACAGCAACAACTTACTAACTGAAGATCAAGCAAAAGGCAAACAAATCCATGGCCTCAGTAGAGAATCACAAACAGCTGCTACACAAATTAATAGCTTTGAGAACACTTCTGTGTATAGCAGCATACAATTCCTGGGCATTTAAAACTCCAAGTCCAAACGCTCTGTTGTTTCTCTCCCTCCAAATTGCATAATAAATTTCTTCAAAATCTTCAACAGTATTCTAGACTTCGTATTCATCCATCTTGTAGCCTTGAAAATATTATACCATTCCATTTTGTTGTAATTCGAAGGCCTATAATAGCAGCCATTAGCAACTAGCCTAACCCATATCTGAAACACGTACGTACATTCAAAAAAGATATGCACATTTGTTTCCACTTCTGCCTTACACAGAAGGCAAGTATTATCAGGAACTAAACCAATATTATACAACTTATCTTTTGTATTTACAACGTCTACCATAATCTTCTACAACAACAGATTTTCCTTAGCCGAACTACATGTGTTCCAAATTCTAGAAGCCCATGGAAATATAGGTTTATCACCCTGCAGCAATGAATATGTTTTACTGAATGGTTCTTTCCATTCGAAAATAAACAGCATTCTCCATTAACATTGAAATTGTCTGAGATTTGCCCCATAACTGTCTAAGAAAACCTGAACTGCAATATGGTAATTCAATCCTTCCATCACGAATGTAGTCTTCTACCTTAGCTGTATCTGGAATACGAGAGGATACCCTAAGGTTGTACTCAACTACATTACTCAATATTAGACCAGGACTAGACCATGGTGAATGCCAAAATGATAAGTGCTTCATGGTTTTATAATTACATTGAATAAAAGGCAGAAATGTAATACCCCATAATTCTGCAATACTAAGATTCACAAATCAAGGCAGAATTAAAAGTTAAAATCAAAATCAAGGGAAACGGGCTGCGCCATTGCGTTCGTCTCGGAATTATGCATGAAATAGAGTCCGAGTTTGCGTTAATCGGAGTCCGTATGAGGAAGATATGGCCTCCGGAAGATTCAGCGAAGTATAAATTTCAAAACAGGTCAGAAAAGCGAATTCAAATTCAAAATCAGACCCAGATTGGGCTGGGCGGGAATTTTCCCGCCCAAGGCACCCAGGTCGACTGGGTAGTCGACCTGGTCACCCACGTCGACTGGGTAGTCGACCTGGATGTCGACTGGGTAGTGACCTGGAGGTCAACCCCCCTGCTTTTTCCAGCTTTCTGAACCTGGTTCGTTCTGATGTATTTGGTCACGTTTTCTGACCAGGTTCGTCCGCCTAACACTATATAAACAGCCCTGGTCTCCTTCTCTATTCACAATTCTTTTCTATCCTTATGCTGCCTCTGAGAAATATATATAAATAAATAATATATAAAATAAATCAAGACGAGGAAATGCTGCTCAAAGACTTTCAAGAGGAGATTCAAGTCAAGCTAGGATTCAAGTGAAGATTCAAACGACTTCAACGACAGTTTTTCTACGAATCATAGCAACGCCATCTTTCTATTATAATCTAATCTCTGTAAGTCGGTTATTTCTAGATTTGAACGCTTTCTCTATTCGTGACATGAAATTAAAGGAATAAAAGAGTATGCCAATTCTTTCTATTTGAATCAGTGCCTATTTCTTTGGACCTAATTAAGAACTGTTATGGTTCGAGGACAAATAAGACTGTGACTATGAAACTATGGACCTTAGAACCATATGCATCTTTGACTATGAACATTGCCTATGACTATGAACATTGCCTATGACCATGAACATTGCCTATGACTGTGACTGTGACTATGTGGATTATTTCCTAGACTATGAACACAAGCCTATGACTTTGACTAGGAAACATAAACTATTGCCTATGACATAACAAGGACAACTGTGACTAAAAACCTATGATTCATGACTAGGAAAGTGTTGCTTAAGTCTTGTGACTATGAAATTGGTTCTAAACCTGATTTTCTATTCTGTCTATTCTTGGTTTTCTTTGGTTTTAGACCTTGGGAATTTACCTATTAAGTTAGGTCTACCCATGTTCTTGAACCTACGTCTCTATTCTGTCTATTCTTGGTTTTCTTTGGTTTTAGACCTTGGGAATTTACCTATTAAGTTAGGTCTACCCGTGTTTTTGAACCGACGTCATTATTTAACTCTTTTTATGCCAGTTATTATGTCTATCTTTTGCATAGCATCTTTGGTTCATTCCCTATTTTCTACGAATCTAGATTTATCTATAATCTAGATTGAATCACGATTATACGAACGGTGGGAATACGATTTGGGCAAAATATGAAATTTACTAAAAACATAGTTATAAACTAGGAAATTGGCATAAATTGGGAACATGTATTGTGGCATGTTCATAGGAATGCAAATTGGATAAATTTGACATGAATTATAGATTGTGTAACCTGAATCTAGTATCGACGTGTAAATCTAGCATTTACATGAATAGTGAACTAGAGTAATAAGTCTAGTTTGACATGAATTAGAATGTTGAATCGGAATTGGATTAGCTAATTTGGCACGGTAAGCATATTGGCATAAATTTGAAATTGGCCATAATTGGGAGCAATTGGCAGGTTTAGCAAAATCATGGTTAGTGACACTTAATTTGGTATAGTTTACATACCAAAAAGCATAAATATGATGTAGAGGGGGAAATGGGCCATAGAAATAAATGTAGACAATTTACATTAAAAGAGTAATTGGGAAATAAGTAAATTAGGATTAATTTACTTATAGAATTTGTCCTAAATGAGGAAAGGCAAATTTAGACAAATTAAAGGTTTCTTAACGACATCTCTTTTAATGACACACCAGAAAGTTCTAGGGTGACAGAGAGGATAGTGTCTAGGCTTGGGTATGGAAAATACAAGTTTCCTGCTCTCCCTGGCTATCCCTAACTGATCCGACGGACGGGATGGTTGCTTTCAAAACCTGGTTTGAAAATTAATCAAAACCCTTTGAACTTAGAAAACACGAATATGCCTAACCCGAGGTTAGACTGAGTTGCGATGTAAACCTGCCCGGAACCAACCGGCACATCCAGTATTCGCAACAATATCTGTCTAATGTGAGTGGTCGCGGCTTTAATCTATTTAATTAAAGCTAGAACAAGAATGGTAGGGTTAAGTTAACTAAGACACTTAACCAATTCAACAAGATAACCAAACCGATGGGTGGGGTTAGGTTCATACAGACACTTAACACAGTTAAGCTAGAATGGGAGGGTTAAGTCCATAGGAACACTTAACCAACTGGACACAGTCAAGCTAGAATGGGAGGGCTAAGTTCATAGGGACACTTAACCAAACTTATGGTAACAAGACCAGATTTGTAGGGGTTGAGTAACTAAGAAAACACTTAGCCAAATTAACATGTTAACTAGACTGGAAGGTGGGGTCAAGTAAAGTTAATACACTTAGCCAAATTAACATGTTAACTAGACTAGAGGTTGGGGTTAAGTAAATACACTTAGCCAATTTGATATGTTAGCTGGGCTAGACCTTAGGGTTAAGTAAGCTTGAACACTTAACCGACAGATTGTTATAAAGGAATAGGGTTAAGTCTAAAACATGAAGGGATAATACTTAACCATTAATAATATGTTGGTTGAAACAGACGGGCAAGGTTAAGTTAAAAGGAACACTTAACCAATACAGGATGAATGGGTAGGGTTAAGTAATAAGGAATACTTAACCAATATAACTTGGTTTGTGGTAGGGTTAAGTCAACATGAATTACTGATAACACTTAACCAGTTTAACAGGATAAATGAAGGGGGGTTAACTTAGCTGGAATTGACTAATGACACTTAACCAATCCGAGTTGACGGGAAAAAGAACTAAGTAGTAAACCTTAGTTAAGAAAACAACGATTCTGGAAACTAAGTGGTAAACCTTAGTTGACAAAACTAAGTAGTAATTCTTAGTATAACACGAGGAGGAGCGAACGTCCGTCTGATTAAAAAGAAGGCTCCAACGGATTGGGTTTCGAAGCCCGAGGCTTCGAGGGAACGTGAGGTGTAACACCCCGTATTTTTAATATAATTAAAAATAAAATATATAAAAATATGCTTATGATGGGTAAATAATGGTGATGCATAAGAAGAATTAATTAATACATGGAAGAGAAGAAAAATTAGTTCGATAACGATGTATGTAACGGAAAAGATAGTAAAATAAGGATAATTAATTTAAGAATCAGGAATTAGGTAAAATGGACATCACCACCGCGTTCCTCTCGAAATTTTACATGAAATAGAGTTCGAGTTTTCGAAAATCAGAGTCCGTATGACCAAGATATGGCCAAAACAAGATTCAGAAGGTTTCGGCCAGCACATAACTGGCCAGGTCGACCTGGGTGTCGACCTGGGGGCCAGGTCGACCAGGGGGTCGACCTGGGAGTCGACCTCCTCCATGGGGGTCGACTATAGTGTCGACCTCCCCCCCTGCAGGTCGACCTGGTCAGCCTGTTTCGCGCTAGAACCCATTTTTGAGGCCCGGGACGAGTTTTGATGGTCCGGATGGGTTTTACGGTTAATCCGATAGCTGAAATGAATTGCTACACCTATAAAATAACACCTAGACCTAGCCTAACTCACACAAATTCATATGACACCAAAATGCTGCTAAAATCTCTCTTGAGCCATGGCCTCCGTCTCCAAATTAAAGCTTAAGCGTCCAAACTCAAATCAAATCAAAGATCAATGCTTCTACAACAAATTCAAGGGGATAGATCAATGACACTGCAACTTTCTAAGACAAATTCACTTCTTAATTCATTAACCGTTTTCTGTAAGTGCTAGTTATTTTCAGATCTAAATATTTAATTTTAATATGGGCATGAAATGAAATGGAATTGAATCTAAGTATGTTTATCGATTCAGATCTATTCCTGTTGCTTTTTGAATCTCTAGTTTTGGGACTTGTCTACCTTTATTCTCATGACAAATTTGTGATTTATTCAGCAGTTTTCTTGGTTCGTAATGATGTTATCATCAAGTTCTAATCTTTATGCCTATCATGATGTTGTTTTTCTCTCTGATCTATTTATTATGCAAATTTCTACCTTCCCCTATTTATTTTCTTTTGATGAACCTTGGTCAACTTCGGACCTTGGCCTAAAATCGCGATTCGCATACGAGATGTATACGGGGGAATAATGGGATTGTTGCCTATAAGAATATGATTAATAATTGGCAACATGAAATTGGATGTTATCATTTTATTTGCAAGTTTGGGGTAGATCTGTAAATTTTGGTATAATCCTGTTATGATAAAATTTGCATAAATATTCTATACATGGAATTCGACACCAATTGGATCTATGTAATGTAACATGAAATTTGGTATATATAACATGTATGTAATTTGGGATGTAAAATAAAATTATGAGTTTTGGAGCCTATGTAAATTAAATCAAAAGATTGGGCTTATGTTAATTAGGCATGTGTAGACTTGGAAATTTGAGCATGAAAGCGATTGTAAACTTTATAATTGGCATAAACATGTATTATGAACTTGGGCAACTGACATGTATTGAAATAAAAAGATTATAGTTTGGGATAACTACATCATGAATCATCGGATTTGGGTTTATTGGGTATGAAACCTGATACATGTAATTTTGGCTAGATCTTGACATATGAAAAAAACATGAAACTTGGTATATATGTAAACTGACTAGAATTGGGTACATATATTAGTTGGTATGTAATAGCCTTAAAAGAGGGATAAATATAAATTGAGATAAGTTGCCTTTAATGGCCTAAGATAAATTGTGGTAAAATTGGTATGATTTTGCATACCATTAATTGATGGACATAATTGAGTCAATTATGGACATCGTTAAATTAGGAATTAATTGATAATTTGAATAGGGGAAATAAATTCAAATTGGGGTAAAAGATTATAAGTGATAATCAATGCTTAGGACACGAGGTTGGACTCGTTTGTGACGTAAACCTGCCCGGAACCGCCCGGCGAATCCAGTAGTCACAAATGTCAGCCCAATGTGAGAGGTCCTAGGCCCAAATTAAAAGCATAACAGTTGTAAAGGCACAAGGTTAGACTCTTTTATGGTGTAAGACTGCCCGGACTCGCCCGGCAAATCCAGCTGTCATAAATGTCAGTCTAATGTGAGAGGTCTTTATAAGGTTACGGCCTTAATGAATTAAGAAATACTTAACCAGATAAACATGTGGTGGGACATGGGGGTTAAGTGGGTGACATGTGGAAATACGAATAGTAATACTTAACCAACGTAACATGGTAATTAGACCAGTGGGTAGGGTTAAGTAAATAAGAACACTTAACCAATATGATATAAATGGGTGGGTTAAGTAATATGATTAGGTTAATCTGGACACTTAACCAATTTAATAAGTTGACTACGGGAGTGGGTAAGGTTAAGCAAATGTTTAACCAATATAACATGATTAAACTGGACTAGTGTAACACCCCACACCCGCTACGGTCACTCACTATGGGAATGCCATAACATCGGTGGAGTATTTTAAGTGAATATAGAACAGAAAAATTACAACAAGACAGATATAAGTAATACTTGAGAATTTAAAACATCATTTCATTGCAGCGGAAAGTAAAACATGTTTGGTTACACCAAAACCATAAACAAGAGTCAAGTACATAATATCCATCCTGATAAAACAAAAGTACATAATCCCACTACATAACTTAATAGCCATAATAGAAAAGATAAACTGAGCTTTACATCCACGGTCCAAGCTCCAAAAGATAGATAAAGCAGTCTGATCAAAGCCCACTAGTGCTAGGCCCACTCTGATAACCTGAGGGTTGGGAAAAAGATAAAAACAACGGGGTCAGACATAAGTCTGAGCGAGTCCTATAACCTTAACAATACAATCATTAAAGTAATTAGGGTATGATATAAACAAGGTACGGTACCTCTGGGGATAATGACTACACTCAGTAGCCAACTAAACACAGGATGTACTAAGATAACCGAAAAGACGCATTTACCCACCCAAGGATAATTACTACACTGCACCACCCCAGATCTACCCACCCAAGGGTAATTCCTACACTGCACCACACCAGTTCTACCCACCCAAGGGTAATTCCTACTTAAGGTTGATCCCACTAAGTGTACTTAGTAATTTTTAATAGTAGTTTCGTGTACCCCTAGCTGACTACATAGGTGCCGTTTGCCCCTATCTCCACTAGGTGTACCCACTACCCCCCATTCGATCGGCTCCCTAACGTAGATACCCGTGCTGGCCCCACAGTGGGGTGTATCATCCCCCAAAGTGGCAACCTGATAATATCAACGGTGCACGGCTTATACCTACACGATGCAACAACGTCTTACTTACCAGCCCGGGTCCACACACGCATATGAAACCCGTTGGACTTGCGTTGCCACCGCTAACCCGTTTTGGCCTCTTACAGTCAAGCCCAATATGCGTGTCCCGTCCTCGACTTGGGTCGAGCCCACAAAGATACGTTTGGGATATTGGTTGAAATGGGCCCCCACAAGCTACCCACCTAAGCTTGTCATTTCTAGTGAATCCCACTTAACCCTTTAACCATGTCCACTTACATGTTATAAATTATGGTTAAGTCTTTTAATCATATTTTAATTGCCACTCAAGGCACCCACTAGATTTCCACATGCCACCCAAGGCACTTACTTGATTCCCACATGCCACCCAAGGCACTTACTTAACCCTTTAACCATGTTTAATTACATGTTCCACTTTGGTTAAGTATTCTAATCGTATTTTCTATTGCCACCCAAGGCAACCCACTAGTTTCCTCATGCCACCCAAGGCACCCCCACTAGTTACTACATGCCACCCAAGGCACCCACTTAACCCCTCATGCCCCACTACATGCTAATTTGGTTAAGTGTTTCTTAATTAATTAAGATCGTAACCTTTGTAAAGACCTCTCACATTAGACTGTCTTCTATGGCAGCTGGATATGCCGGTTGGTTCCGGGCAGCCTTACACCATAACAGAGTCTAACCTCATGTCTTTACACTTGTCACATATTTAGTTTATGACTAAGACCTCTCACATTGGGCCCATCATTTGTAGCCGCTGGATTTGCCGGTTGGTTCCGGGCAGTCTTATGCTACAAAAGGGTCCAACCTCGTGTCTTAGTCGATTAATTACACCTAATTAATCACCCCCATAATTTGTATTAATTATCCCTAATTAATTACCAATTTCAAGAATATGGGTAGACCTAACTCAATAGGTAAATTCCCAATTCCATAATATGGGTAGACCTAACTTAATAGGTAAATTCCCAATTCCATAATATGGGTAGACCTAACTTAATAGGTAAATTCCCAATTATGTCCATTCACCTTATGTTATGCTTAAGCATACCCATTTCACACCATTTTATTAACATGCATATTAACCCCATCGTTCCCCACGTAATTCGTTCTCATAACATGACATAATAAAGGGAAGATTCATCACAAATGCCATGGGTTTAACCAATCATAACATATAACTTTATCATGGGTTTAAAAGGTGTCAACTTGCATATATGAGCATACATTAAACCCAACTAGCATTTAACCCAAACTTGCATGAAGCACATATGTCACAAAGGGGGTAAGTTGCATATGATTCTTATGTCATACAAAGGTGTGAACTTGCATAGCATGTCACATGTTAACTTGCATATAACCAAACACATAACTTGCATAACATGTTACATATGAACTTGCATATAATCATGCACATAACTTGCATATAACCAAACACATAACTTGCATAACATGTTACATATGAACTTGCATATAATCATGCACATAACTTGCATATTACCAAACACATAACTTGCATAACATGTTACATATGAACTTGCATATAATCATGCACATAACTTGCATATAACCAAACACATAACTTGCATAACATGTTACATATGAACTTGCATATAATCATGCATATAACTTGCATATTACCAAACACATAACTTGCATAACATGTTACATATGAACTTGCATATAATCATGCACATAACTTGCATATAACCAAACACATAACTTGCATAACATGTTACATATGAACTTGCATATAATCATGCACATAACTTTCATTACATGTTACATATGAACTTGCATATAATCTCACATATAGCTTGCATAACATGTTACATATGAACTTGCATATAATCTCACATATAGCTTGCATAACATGTTACATATGAATCAATGTTCAACATAGTGTTTTGCATAATGAGCATCATAAAACATAGCATTAAACTTGCATAACATATAGCATAAAACTCGCAAAACACACAACATACACTATACTAAACTTGCATAAACACATTGATCCACAAACATAGCCATATCTTATCATATCCTATCATAATCAATTTAACAATTGATTATTAAGGCTATAGAAACTCACAAATAACTAATTAGCACTCCAATGAGGAAGATTAAGTTGCTAGAGTGGATTAGAACTTGATTAGAGTTGATTTGAGATGCTAACTTCCTCTCAACTTTGGTGGAGGCTCCTTCTAGTTTTAATTTGACGGCATGAGGCCCTTGAATCTATTTTTAGTATGAATTAGGGTAGGCTTAGGGTGTATTTATAGATTAGGCAAGTGTTTTAGGCCATTAGATTAACCCTAAATTAGATTAGGACCATCAGATCTCGGAAGCTTCCAGAAAACAGCCCCAAAACACAGCCAAACCCTAAAATGGTGCACCAGGTCAAACTGGCCGAGCACCCCCTGTCGACACCCAAGTCGACAGTGCTGTCGACTTGGTCCTAGCCAAGTCGACTGCCCAGTCGACATGGCTGTCGACTTGGGTAGCTAGGCGGGAATTTTTTTCCGCCTGCGCCCAATGGCCCCAATTTCGAAATTTGAACCAGAATTTTAAATCTGTTTTAAACTTTGAATTTTCTGTAAACTTCATTGGGCCATAACTGGGCCATACGGACTCCGATTCTCGAAAACTCGGACTCTATTTCGCTTATTTTTCCGAGACGAACGCAATGACGCAGCCCGTTTCCCCCAATTCTCACATCTGAGATTATTTATTCTGCAATTAGTGAATTTTAGCATTAACTGAAATTCGGGGTGTTACATTCTCCCCTCCTTAAAGGATTTCGTCCCCGAAATCTCTAAGCTAAGGAGAATGCATATCCTACCATCCAAACAACCATCTACTCAATCCATCAAACACGGGCATCCATTGTCCTTAAAACAATTTCTAATGATGAATGAGCATATGCAAAAAGTGTGTGTATATGTTCCCTATCTAATGTATGAACATATGCAAACCATGATAGTGCCATGCATCCATTATGTATGCGAGAGAACCCTATCGACACATACAATATCTACATGAGTGCACAATCATTCACCAAAATGCATCATCCATATGATAACACAACCATTATACATCCATAAATATAGCTACCTACACACAATTATATGCAATATGCAATATGAAGTGACTGAGCCGATCTAGTGTCTAGAGTGTGTGTATATGCATCCACGAGCAACCACTAGCAAACACTTGCATCCACATGCATCCATCAATCATAACATGTCTCAAACACATGTTTCAACCATAGGTTTACCCTATCTAAAGGTCGAAGGCACTAACAAGAGGACATACTAAAGATAAGATAAGTACTAGACAAACGATAAAGGAGAAGTTAAAAGACATACCCTCAAAAAGGAATGGGTATAATGAACGCATTTTCGCTTCCGTCTCCCAAGTAGCGTTGCTCTCATCTTCTCCCCATTGCACTTTGACTAGTTGAACCTCCCTGTTCCTCAACCTCTTAATCTCTGACCCAAGGATGCGTGTAGGAGCTCGTCGAATAGTCGCATCACGCTCTATCTCTACTTCTCTAAGCAAGCTCGGCTCTACCACCTCTGCGGTCTCACGTAGGCACTTCCTCAAATGTGACACATGGAATACATCATGTACACCACTAAGTCTGTCGGGCAACTCCACTCTATAGGCCATCTGTCCAACCCTTTCCTTAATAGGAAACGGTCCAACAAACCTTGGTGCTAACTTCCCAACAGATCCAAAGCGAACCACATTCCTTAACGGAGATACTTTGACAAAGACCATGTCCCCAACATCAAACTCAAGCTCTGTTCTCCTCTTGTCCGCATAAGATTTCTGTCTGTCTTGCGCCGCTTTCACCCTTCTTCGAATCAAATCAATCTTTTCCGAAGTCTCTCTAACCATATCGGGCCCAAGTAAGATCTTATCCGTAGATTCCCACCAACATGTAGGTGATCGACAAGGCCTTCCATAAAGAGCTTCGAAAGGAGCCATGCCAATACTAGACTGAAAGCTGTTATTATATGCGAACTCCACCAATGGAAGATGCTCTTCCCATGTACCTCCAAAATCTAAGATACATAGCCTCAAAAGGTCTTCTAAAATGCGATTCACCCTCCCGGTCTGGCCGTCCGTCTGAGGATGATTTGCGGTGCTCAAACACAGCTGAGTCCCTACCGCCTCTTTCAAACTCTTCCAAAACTCGCTAGTGAAGATAGGATCTCGATCACTCACTATGCTGGAAGGTACACCATGCAATCTAACAATCTCTCGAATGTAGATTGAAGCTAGCCATTGAGCAGTCCTCTTACTCTTCACGGGTATAAAATGGGCACTCTTAGTAAGTTTGTCTACCGCAACCCAAATTCCCGTATTACCCTTCCTCGATCTTGGTAATCCATTGACGAAATCCATCGAGACACTATCCCACTTCCATAGCGGAACCTCCAATGGGTGAAGCAACCCACCGGGTTTCTTTTGCTCCGCTTTTACTTGTTGGCACACCAAGCATCTAGCGACATACTCGGCCGCGTCTTTCTTCATACCGGCCCAAATGAAAACTCGCTTCAAGTCTTGGTACATCTTGTCCCTACCGGGATGAATGGTCATCTTCGAACGATGTGCATCATCAAGTATAGCCTTCCTCAAAACCTCGTCTTGCGGTACACAAAGTCTACCGTCTCTACGCAACCACCCCTTACCATCTAGGGTGTACCTACTCAAATGGCTGGACGACTCCCCCTCCTCATGAGCTTCTCTACTAACTCAACCAACTGTGGGTCGTCTCGCTGCGCTCCGCCAATCCGCCCCAAAAGAGTAGGCCTAACCTCCAAGGAGGCTAGCAAACCGGGTACAAAGTCAACGGAAGGTCTAAAGTCAAACATAGAAATAAACTCCAAGCTTCGCCATTCCACGAACAATGGACTCAAAGACAGCCTTTTTCTGCTTAAGGCGTCTGCCACCACGTTACCCTTGCCAGGGGTATACGCTATCTCAAACTCATAGGATGCTAAGAATTCCATCCACCTTTGTTGTCTTAAGACATTGCGCTCAAAGAGTCTCCAACACTTCCCTAAGATGTAGGGCATGCTTTTCTCCACTTCTAGAGAAAATCAGGATATTCTCCCATACAAAATCGTCACAACTATCCATCTCTCACGCAGACCACCCTAGTCGAACTCGACATCCCCCAAATGCAAGCCCCAAAGGCCTAAACCAATATCAGACAAACACCCAAGGGATACCTCCTTCGAATTCAGACGACCTACGTGAGATGATACTAGTAAAAACGGCTAAATAATTAAGCCCTTGTCCAACTCTGGATGTCCTCGCCAGTCTCGCTCCAAAACCACCGTTTATCCCATAACTGGCTTTGCTCAACCTATTGAGCACATACGAAAACTTATTTCGCTCCTAGAAAAGACCAAGATGTCATTTACAAAGACCATCACGAACTTATTTAGGTACTCCCTGAATACCCTTCTCATCAAATCAACAAAGTATGCGGGGGCGTTCGTCAAACCAAATGGCATCACCAGCCACTCATAAAAACCATCCGGAGTCCTAAAGATAGTCTTCTCTATACTATCCTCAGCCACTCTCAACTGATGAAACCCCGTGGCTAAGTCCTACTACGAAAACACTGAGGCTCCAACCAACTGATCAAAGAGATCATCAATCCTCGGCAATGGGTGTCTATTCTTCTTTGTTATCTTGTTAAACTCCCTATAATCTACACAAAGTCTGAGGGACCCATCCGCCTTCATAGCAAAAACTACTGGAGCACCCCACTCCGATATACTTCGTCTTCTAAACCCCTTCTCAAGCAAATCGCCTACTTGCTTATGGAGTTCCCTCCTCTCACGAGGAGCCATGTGGAACACTGGCCAAGATACTGGTTTGGCATTGTCTACCGGATATATTCGGAAGTCAATCTCCCGCTCCGGAGGTAAGCCCTTCACCTCCTCAAACACATCCGAGTATTCCCGGACCACTCTAACAGATCGCAAACTCTAGACCAACGTGTCAAGTGATTCTAGATAACTTAGCATAACAGATTCCATGGGATTACAAGAGATCTCGAGAGTGTTACCCAAGCGGGTCGTAAGCCTAACAACTCTCCTTCCACAAACAAGAACGGCACCATTACTGGATAACCAGTCCATGCCCAAAACTAACCCATAGCCCGTGAAGCCCAAGAAGCATCACATCTAAACTCAACGCTAAGTATAGAAACTTTCAAACCCAAACACATCATGGAGCCCCAATTGGGTTTGAAACAACTAAGGGATCATCTACTAAACTGGTGTCTAAGTGCAGTGACTCAACTAACAATGATGAGATAAACGAACTCGATGCGTCAGAATCAAATAAAGTTCGAACCGGATAATAAAGAAATCCAAATTCCAACCTAGACGGTCCTATCCCCATCTGGTACACTAGTCGTGAGGGAATACAACTACCCTCCAGGAGATTCCGTACCTTGCCCTTGCCTCTTTGGACAATCCTAATAAGGTGTCCTATTCCTCCCAAAAGGATAACTACTAGCCTTCTTCTTCCCATTCTCCACTCGTAACCTCCCATCAAAATGAGGTTTCATCCTTCATTAACCAAACAACTATTTGAGCCTTCCTCCCATCGTCTATCCAATAGGTACCTACCAGTCCTCCTCCTTCTTGAACCAACTTCTAATCCGTCTAAGTCCCTTGAAGTGGTTTTCCATTCTTATCTATCTTAGAAAGATCATCTATACACGGAGGGGAAACTCAAAACGAGAGAGGAAGAGATTCAAAACGGAGAATTCGAAAGATAAACATATGGCTATCGGGGATTATGCTTTTCTTTCAAAAACTTTTCTCTTAAAAGACATGTTTTTGAAAATACTCCTTTCAAAAATATTCTTAGAAAATAGTTTTTCTAAAAACTTTATCTGTTCTGGTAACCTTAAGCTCTGATACCACGTGTAACACCCCACACCCGCTACGGTCACTCACTATGGGAATGCCATAACATCGGTGGAGTATTTTAAGTGAATATAGAACAGAAAAATTACAACAAGACAGATATAAGTAATACTTGAGAATTTAAAACATCATTTCATTGCAGCGGAAAGTAAAACATGTTTGGTTACACCAAAACCATAAACAAGAGTCAAGTACATAATATCCATCCTGATAAAACAAAAGTACATAATCCCACTACATAACTTAATAGCCATAATAGAAAAGATAAACTGAGCTTTACATCCACGGTCCAAGCTCCAAAAGATAGATAAAGCAGTCTGATCAAAGCCCACTAGTGCTAGGCCCACTCTGATAACCTGAGGGTTGGGAAAAAGATAAAAACAACGGGATCAGACATAAGTCTGAGCGAGTCCTATAACCTTAAAAATACAATCATTAAAGTAATTAGGGTATGATATAAACAAGGTACGGTACCTCTGGGGATAATGACTACACTCAGTAGCCAACTAAACACAGGATGTACTAAGATAACCGAAAAGACGCATTTACCCACCCAAGGATAATTACTACATTGCACCACCCCAGATCTACCCACCCAAGGGTAATTCCTACACTGCACCACACCAGTTCTACCCACCCAAGGGTAATTCCTACTTAAGGTTGATCCCACTAAGTGTACTTAGTAATTTTTAATAGTAGTTTCGTGTACCCCTAGCTGACTACATAGGTGTCGTCTGCCCCTATCTCCACTAGGTGTACCCACTACCCCCCATTCGATCGGCTCCCTAACGTAGATACCCGTGCTGGCCCCACAGTGGGGTGTATCATCCCCCAAAGTGGCAACCTGATAATATCAACGGTGCACGGCTTATACCTACACGATGCAACAACGTATTACTTACCAGCCTGGGTCCACACACGCATATGAAACCCGTTGGACTTGCGTTGCCACCGCTAACCCGTTTTGGCCTCTTACAGTCAAGCCCAATATGCGTGTCCCGTCCTCGACTTGGGTCGAGCCCACAAAGATACGTTTGGGATATTGGTTGAAATGGGCCCCCACAAGCTACCCACCTAAGCTTGTCATTTCTAGTGAATCCCACTTAACCCTTTAACCATGTCCACTTACATGTTATAAATTTTGGTTAAGTCTTTTAATCATATTTTAATTGCCACTCAAGGCACCCACTAGATTTCCACATGCCACCCAAGGCACTTACTTGATTCCCACATGCCACCCAAGGCACTTACTTAACCCTTTAACCATGTTTAATTACATGTTCCACTTTGGTTAAGTATTCTAATCGTATTTTCTATTGCCACCCAAGGCAACCCACTAGTTTCCTCATGCCACCCAAGGCACCCCCACTAGTTACTACATGCCACCCAAGGCACCCACTTAACCCCTCATGCCCCACTACATGCTAATTTGGTTAAGTGTTTCTTAATTAATTAAGATCGTAACCTTTGTAAAGACCTCTCACATTAGACTGTCTTCTATGGCAGCTGGATATGCCGGTTGGTTCCGGGCAGCCTTACACCATAACAGAGTCTAACCTCATGTCTTTACACTTGTCACGTATTTAGTTTATGACTAAGACCTCTCACATTGGGCCCATCATTTGTAGCCGCTGGATTTGCCGGTTGGTTCCGGGCAGTCTTATGCTACAAAAGGGTCCAACCTCGTGTCTTAGTCGATTAATTACACCTAATTAATCACCCCCATAATTTGTATTAATTATCCCTAATTAATTACCAATTTCAAGAATATGGGTAGACCTAACTCAATAGGTAAATTCCCAATTCCATAATATGGGTAGACCTAACTTAATAGGTAAATTCCCAATTCCATAATATGGGTAGACCTAACTTAATAGGTAAATTCCCAATTATGTCCATTCACCTTATGTTATGCTTAAGCATACTCATTTCACACCATTTTATTAACATGCATATTAACCCCATCGTTCCCCACGTAATTCGTTCTCGTAACATGACATAATAAAGGGAAGATTCATCACAAATGCCATGGGTTTAACCAATCATAACATATAACTTTATCATGGGTTTAAAAGGTGTCAACTTGCATATATGAGCATACATTAAACCCAACTAGCATTTAACCCAAACTTGCATGAAGCACATATGTCACAAAGGGGGTAAGTTGCATATGATTCTTATGTCATACAAAGGTGTGAACTTACATAGCATGTCACATGTTAACTTGCATATAACCAAACACATAACTTGCATAACATGTTACATATGAACTTGCATATAATCATGCACATAACTTGCATATAACCAAACACATAACTTGCATAACATGTTACATATGAACTTGCATATAATCAGCACATAACTTGCATATTACCAAACACATAACTTGCATAACTTGTTACATATGAACTTGCATATAATCATGCACATAACTTGCATATAACCAAACACATAACTTGCATAACATGTTACATATGAACTTGCATATAATCATGCACATAACTTGCATATTACCAAACACATAACTTGCATAACATGTTACATATGAACTTGCATATAATCATGCACATAACTTGTATATAACCAAACACATAACTTGCATATCATGTTACATATGAACTTGCATATAATCATACACGTAACTTGCATTACATGTTACATATGAACTTGCATATAATCTCACATATAGCTTGCATAACATGTTACATATGAACTTGCATATAATCTCACATATAGCTTGCATAACATGTTACATATGAATCAATGTTCAACATAGTGTTTTGCATAATGAGCATCATAAAACATAGCATTAAACTTGCATAACATATAGCATAAAACTCGCAAAACACACAACATACACTATACTAAACTTGCATAAACACATCGATCCACAAACATAGCCATATCTTATCATATCCTATCATAATCAATTTAACAATTGATTATTAAGGCTATAGAAACTCACAAATAACTAATTAGCACTCCAATGAGGAAGATTAAGTTGCTAGAGTGGATTAGAACTTGATTAGAGTTGATTTGAGATGCTAACTTCCTCTCAACTTTGGTGGAGGCTCCTTCTAGTTTTAATTTGACGGCATGAGGCCCTTGAATCTATTTTTAGTATGAATTAGGGTAGGCTTAGGGTGTATTTATAGATTAGGCAAGTGTTTTAGGCCATTAGATTAACCCTAAATTAGATTAGGACCATCAGATCTCGGAAGCTTCCAGAAAACAGCCCCAAAACACAGCCAAACCCTAAAATGGTGCACTAGGTCAAACTGGCCGAGCACCCCCTGTCGACACCCAAGTCGACAGTGCTGTCGACTTGGTCCTAGCCAAGTCGACTGCCCAGTCGACAGGGCTGTCGACTTGGGTAGCTAGGCGGGAATTTTTTCCGCCTGCGCCCAATGGCCCCAATTTCGAAATTTGAACCAGAATTTTAAATCTGTTTTAAACTTTGAATTTTCTGTAAACTTCATTGGGCCATAACTGGGCCATACGGACTCCGATTCTCGAAAACTCGGACACTATTTCGCGTATTTTTCCGAGACGAACGCAATGACGCAGCCCGTTTCCCCCAATTCTCACATCTGAGATTATTTATTCTGCAATTAGTGAATTTTAGCATTAACTGAAATTCGGGGTGTTACAACTAGAGAGTGAGGTTAAGTTAATGAGAACACTTAACTAATACAATGGGTTAATTAGACAAGTGGTTGCGGTTAAGTAGTAACACTCAACCAACATAACAGGACAAGCGGGTGGGTTAAGTTAACTTGAATAAGTTGATAACACTTAACCATTATAATATGACTAGTGGATGGGGTTAAGTTAACATGCACTTAACCAATCTGATGTGATGCGTAGTAGGGTTAAGTAACACATGGGGTTAAGTTAACAAGAAAATTCCTAACCAATGTAACCAGATAGACGAACGGGGTTAAGTTAATAAACCACACTTAACCAATCAAACATAATAAGTGAGAAAGGTTAAGTTAACTAAGGTAAACACTTAACCATGGTAACATAACGAGTAGAAGGGTTAAGTACATATCGGGTTGGTGGGTAATATTAGTAAATATAGGCCCACATACACTTAACCATTAAATACACATGCTTGAATCAGTAGCGGGGTTAAGTACACATCAGGGTTCGTGGGTAATATCAGAGAGTATAGGCCCACAAACTTAACCGTTAGAAAAACCTAGTAATGGGGACCCATTTCAGCAGTAACCCACATTAGGTATCAACGGAACCCTGAGCTAGGCAGGGTGGGGCACGATTACTGGGCTGATTATAAGAGGTCAAATTAGCGACGGTTGATGCAGCAGTGCAGGTTCTAACGGAGTGCGGGCGTGCACACACTTCGGTGCAGAAAATTTAGCCATTGGGCATCAGTAGGTATAAAGTTGTGCATCTTGATTGTGTCAGGGTTGCCACCATGGGACTTGATACACCCCATGGTGGGACCAACACAGGTATCTACAAGTAGAGGGCCGCGTGACACAAACGAGAACTAGGTCAAGTAGGGAGCCGATCGATAAGGTAGTAAGGGTGCATCGAATATATACATGGCCATTGGGGTGATCGAGGTGGAATCCTCAAAATCGATTTACACCTGAAGGCCACCATAATTGTGGGGATTGGGATCACGTTGTAATTATTATATAACACGGGACACTAGTAGGGGGTACGGATCCTTGTTAAGCAGGACACTGGTTGGGATACTAGTAGGAGTACAGATCATTCCATGTAAGAAACTTATGAGGATGCTAGTTAGGTGGTGCAGAGAAAATTGATATCGTTTTAATGGTAAAGCTTAGAAACCTTGCGATGTTACTCTTGATAGAAACCATGCGGTGGGATACTTGATAGGAATTATGGGATGTTATACTTGTTTCATCGTGCCCGAAGTTTATCTTGTTACCTTAGTTTATCTTGTTATCATAGTTTATCTTGTTATCTTAGTTTATCTTGCCTACCTTGTCATTATGCTTATGTTTACTTTCAGTTTATTCATGCCATGTTATCTTTACTCGGTTTTATGCTGAAATTCACTAGGACTTACTCAGTCTTTATGACTGACCCGTTTTGTTTCGCCTCTTTTTCTTCCGTTCCCCCCCCCCCAGGTTCACAGGTTGGGAATACAGCTTAGTTCGGATCTCACCAAGCTCCAAGGCTCTTTCATGTATGGCTTGGATTTCTCTTGGCTATGGCTTGCTTTGCTTTATTGGGGAATACTGCAGTTTGTTTTTATGCTTCTTTGTTTTTGAGCAAGACAGATATTTTAACTATGAAATTGGGTATTGGAAGTTGATGGGCTTTTCTTGTAAACATAGGCTTTTCTTGTAAACATTTATATTTAATAAATGATTTGAAGTACTTCCACTTTATTTTCCGCTGTTTTATATATGTCTGTCTTGTAATATTTCTGTTCCAGTACCCATAATACTCCATTGAAGTTAAGGCATTCCCTTTGTGAGTGACCTTAACAGATGTGGGGTGTTACATTTGGTATCAGAGCAGAAGGTTACCAGACTGGGCAAAAGTTTTCAAATACCTTCTGAAACTATCTTCAAAACATTTACAAAGAAGCAAATTTTCAAGAAAATTTTGTTTCGATTAAAAGGCATATTCCCCAAAGCCATATGCACTATCTTTTGATTCTCTCTTGAAATCTCTTCTCTCTCTTTTCACCATAGTTTCGTAGGCATCCGACACAGGTCGGAGGGCAATGGAGTGCCCAACCTCCATCTGTAGCCGTAGTAGTTCCATCTGTGTCTAATCTTATTTCAAGTTGGGTAGAGTTGTCGTGCGTTGGAGGTAGCTTCGAGAGACTTGTCAACAAACTATACAAGGACAGTAAGAACAAGGAACTAGTTGTTATAGCTTAATCCACGAAGGAGGAAAAAGGTGAAAGGAAAGAGGCCTAAGTGAAAGAATAGAAAAACCCATGACAAGAGAGAGTATCTTTAGTGAGAAGGGACATGCAGTTAAGTATTATAGGACAAGGGCAAGGGACAAGATCGTCGAGAGGGCAATTGAATGCTCTCACTACTAGCGTACCTAAGAGAGTGGTAACGTTTCTGTTAAAAGTTTAGCTTTTCCTTTCTATCATCCCACTAGAACTTTGTTTTTGTACATCGCATCCTTTTAATTCTGCTTCGAAAGTTGAGTCTCTGCACCTTAGTACTAGCATAATAGAGGATCCCATTTTTGTCTCAAGTCCTGTTGGGGAAATCGGCTCATTTATTCATGACTTGTTTGGATTTGAGAATGTTTATGCTAAGTGTTGAGTCTAGAAGTAATGTTTATGTTTTGGGCTATGGGTTGATTCTAGCGATGGAGTGGTTATCCAGTAAGGGTGACCTTCTCGGTTTTGAAAAATGGGGTAGTCAGACTCTTGACATGCCTCGGTAATACCCTCGAAGTCGCATGTAACCTTTAGGGTTCTATCATGATTTGTTACCTAGAATCTCTTGACACATTTATTGGTAATTTGTAATCCGCTCGAGTAGTGTTCGCCACTAAGGCGGATGGGTCATTTCGCTTATGCATGAGTTGTAGAGAATCACCTTAGTAAGTACATTTGGCAGCATGGTTGGCATTTATTTTCAAGAGATAGTTCTTCTGCGTGGAATACCTGATAGTAAGTGGACGAGATCCAAGATTCACTAGTGAATTTTTGGAGAGCTTGCATGAAACCATGAGTACACCGTTATGTTTGAGCCGAGTATACTAGAAGTAGAGTAAGTGAAAGAGGAACGAGAGGAAACAGTGAAATAGGTTCCAACTCATATTTTGGAAACAAGAATTAAGAAGCTACGAAATTGTGAAGTTAAAGACGGACAAAGCACAATGGAGTTAAGCTCAAGGAAATGCGACTTAGAAGATTGAAGACTAGATTCGTGCATCATATCTCTTCTTAAGAGTATATCATTGATCCCTCTCTTCCTGTAGAGCTTACTTGCATGCTATCTTTTGTGTATATCCTCTCGGTCCTATCCTCAATCCAATTTCTGTTGCAAACCCCATAGGGAGTATGACTCATCTGTTAGTAACACATGTTGGGGCTTGAGGGTGTTCGTTCGGTTGACTAAACTTTTTGGGTTAGTTTTAAGAAGGGATTTCTTGTGACCTAAAAGGAGTCTGTCATGCTTAGTTTCCTAGAAACATATATATATTGGTTGGGTTGAGTAATTCTTTGGGTGTCAGTCTGATGTTGATTTCGGTCTTCGGGGCAGATGCTTAGGGAGTTCTTCTCCTAATCAGAATATATGTGGCGTAGAATTCCAGTTTTTATATTGCCTAATGGGCACAAAATTTTTACTTGCTTCTCTCACTCGACTTTATCTTTAGATAGGAACATTTGGGTGTAAACATGTGTTTGAGACATGTTATGATTGATGGTTGCAAGTGGCTGCAAGTGGTTGCTAGTGGTTGCTCGTGGACGCAATTACACACATTAGGCACTAGATCGGCTCAGTCACCTTTCATATTGCATATGCATGAGTGTTTACACTTGTTTGTGGATGAAATTGAATGTGTTATCATGTGAATGTTGCATATGGATGGATGTTTGTGCACACATATAGTGTTTATGTGACTAGGACTATTTGCATACATGTTGGACTCATGGCACTAAACATATTTTGCATTTAGAAGATCAATCAGGCCTGATCATTTGCACTAGACAAGGAACATATACACACACTTCTTGCATATGTTCATACAGAATTATAAATCTCTTAAGGACAATGAATGCCTGTGATTGATGATTGAGTAGATGGATGATGGATGGTAGGACACATTCTTCTTAACTTGAAGATTTCGGGGACGAAATCCTTTAAGGAGGGGAGAATGTAACACCCCGTATTTTTAATATAATTAAAAATAAAATAAAATATATAAAAATATGCTTATGATGAGTAAATAATGGTGATGCATAAGAAGAATTAATTAATACATGGAAGAGAAGAAAAATTAGTTCGATAACGATGTATGTAACGGAAAAGAGAGTAAAATAAGAATAATTAATTTAAGAATTAGGAATTAGGAAAAATGGACATCACCGTTGCGTTCCTCTCGAAATTTTACGTGAAATAGAGTCCGAGTTTTCGAAAATCGGAGTCCTTATGACCAAGATATGGCCAAAACAAGATTCAGAAGGTTTCGGTCAGCACAGAACTGGCCAGGTCGACCTGGGTGTTGACCTGGGGGCCAGGTCGACCAGGGGGCCGACCTGGGAGTCGACCTCCCCCATGGGGGTCGACTATAGTGTCGACCTCCCCCTTGCAGGTCGACCTGGTCGGCCTATTTTGGGCCAGAACCCATTTTTGAGGACCGGGACGAGTTTTGATGGTCCGGATGGGTTTTAGGGTTAATCCGATGGCTGAAATGAATTGCTACACCTATAAAATAACACCTAGACCTAGCCTAACTCACACAAATTCATATGACACCAAAATGCTGCTAAAATCTCTCTTGAGCCATGGCCGCCGTCTCCAAATTAAAGCTTAAGCGTCCAAACTCAAATCAAATCAAAGATCAATGCTTCTACAACAAATTCAAGGGGATAGATCAATGACACTGCAACTTTCTAAGACAAATTCACTTCTTAATTCATTAGCCGTTCTCTGTAAGTGCTAGTTATTTTCAGATCTAAATATTTAATTTTAATATGGGCATGAAATGAAATGGAATTGAATCTATGTATGTTTATCGATTCAGATCTATTCCTGTTGCTTTTTGAATCTCTAGTTTTGAGACTTGTCTACCTTTATTCTCATGACAAATTTGTGATTTATTCAGCAGTTTTCTTGGTTCGTAATGATGTTATCATCAAGTTCTAATCTTTATGCCTATCATGATGTTGTTTTTCTCTCTGATCTATTTATTATGCAAATTTCTACCTTCCCCTATTTATTTTCTTTTGATGAACCTTGGTCAACTTCGGACCTTGGCCTAAAATCGCGATTCGCATACGAGATGTATATGGGGGAATAATGGGATTATTGCCTATAAGAATATGATTAATAATTGGCAACATGAAATTGGATGTTATCATTTTATTTGCAAGTTTGGGGTAGATCTGTAAATTTTGGTATAGTCCTGTTATGATAAAATTTGCATAAATATTCTATGCATGGAATTCGACACCAATTGGATCTATGTAATGTAACATGAAATTTGGTATATATAACATGTATGTAATTTGGCATGTAAAATAAAATTATGAGTTTTGGAGCCTATGTAAATTAAATCAAAAGATTGGGCTTATGTTAATTAGGCATGTGTAGACTTGGAAATTTGAGCATGAAAGCGATTGTAAACTTTATAATTGGCATAAACATGTATTATGAACTTGGGCAACTGACATGTATTGAAATAAAAAGATTATAGTTTGGGATAACTACATCATGAATCATCGGATTTGGGTTTATTGGGTATGAAACCTGATACATGTAATTTTGGCTAGATCTTGACATATGAAGAAAAAAAACATGAAACTTGGTATATATTAAAACTGACTAGAATTGGGTACATATATTAGTTGGTATGTAACAGCCTTAAAAGAGGGATAAATATAAATTGAGATAAGTTGCCTTTAATGGCCTAAGATAAATTGTGGTAAAATTGGTATGATTTTGCATACCATTAATTGATGGACATAATTGAGTCAATTATGGACATCGTTAAATTAGGAATTAATTGATAATTTGAATAGGGGAAATAAATTCAAATTGGGGTAAAAGATTATAAGTGATAATCAATGCTTAGGACACGAGGTTGGACTCGTTTGTGACGTAAACCTGCCCGGAACCGCCCGACGAATCCAGTAGTCACAAATGTCAGCCCAATGTGAGAGGTCCTAGGCCCAAATTAAAAGCGTAACAGTTGTAAAGACACGAGGTTAGACTCTTTTATGGTGTAAGACTGTCCGGACCCGCCCGGCAAATCCAGCTGCCATAAATGTCAGTCTAATGTGAGAGGTCTTTATAAGGTTACGGCCTTAATGAATTAAGAAATACTTAACCAGATAAACATGTGGTGGGACATGGGGGTTAAGTGGGTGACATGTGGAAATACGAATAGTAATACTTAACCAACGTAACATGGTAATTAGACCAGTGGGTAGGGTTAAGTAAATAAGAACACTTAACCAATATGATATAAATGGGTGGGTTAAGTAATATGATTAGGTTAATCTGGACACTTAACCAATTTAATAAGTTGACCACGGGAGTAGGTAAGGTTAAGCAAATGTTTAACCATTATAACATGATTAAACTAGACTAGAGAGTGAGGTTAA
This sequence comes from Allium sativum, assembly GCA_030737875.1. Taxonomy (NCBI): domain Eukaryota; kingdom Viridiplantae; phylum Streptophyta; class Magnoliopsida; order Asparagales; family Amaryllidaceae; genus Allium; species Allium sativum. The sequence continues at coordinate 117,606,990 of CM060915.1, forward strand.
GTTAATGAGAACACTTAACTAATACAATGGGTTAATTAGACAAGTGGTTGCGGTTAAGTAGTAACACTCAACCAACATAACAGGACAATCGGGTGGGTTAAGTTAACTTGAATAAGTTGATAACACTTAACCATTATAATATGACTAGTGGATGGGGTTAAGTTAACATGCACTTAACCAATCTGATGTGATGCGTAGTAGGGTTAAGTAACACATGGGGTTAAGTTAACAAGAAAATTCCTAACCAATGTAACCAGATAGACGAACGGGGTTAAGTTAATAAACCACACTTAACCAATCAAACATAATAAGCGAGAAAGGTTAAGTTAACTAAGGTAAACACTTAACCATGGTAACATAACGAGTAGAAGGGTTAAGTACATATCGGGTTGGTGGGTAATATTAGTAAATATAGGCCCACATACACTTAACCATTAAATACACATGCTTGAATCAGTAGCGGGGTAAAGTACACATCAGGGTCCGTGGGTAATATCAGAGAGTATAGGCCCACAGACTTAACCATTAGAAAAACCTAGTAACGGGGACACATTTCAGCAGTAACCCACATTAGGTATCAAAGGAACCCTGAGCTAGGCAGGGTGGGGCACGATTACTGGGCTGATTATAAGAGGTCAAATTAGCGGCGGTTGGTGCAGCAGTGCAGGTTCTAACGGAGTGCGGGCGTGCACACACTTCGTCGCAGAAAATTTAGCCACTGGGCATCAGTAGGTATAAAGCTGTGCATCTTGATTATGTCAGGGTTGCCACCATGGGACTTGATACACCCCATGGTGGGACCAACACAGGTATCTACAAGTAGGGGGCCGCGTGACACAAACGAGAACTAGGTCAAGTAGGGAGCCGATCGATAAGGTAGTAAGGGTGCATCGAATATATACATGGCCATTGGGGTGATCGAGGTGGAATCCTCAAAATCGATGTACACCTGAAGGCCACCATAATTGCGGGGATTGGGATCACGTTGTAATTATTATATAACACGGGACACTAGTAAGGGGTACGGATCCTTGTTACGCAGGACACTAGTTGGGATACTAGTAGGAGTACAGATCATTCCATGTAAGAAACTTATGAGGATGCTAGTTAGGTGGTGCAGAGCAAATAGATATCGTTTTAATGGTAAAGCTTAGAAACCTTGCGATGTTACTCTTGATAGAAACCATGTGGTGGGATACTTGATAGGAATTATGGGATGTTATACTTGTTTCATCGTGCCCGAAGTTTATCTTGTTACCTTAGTATATCTTGTTATCATAGTTTATCTTGTTATCTTAGTTTATCTTGCCTACCTTGTCATCATGCTTATGTTTACTTTCAGTTTATTCATGCCATGTTATCTTTACTCATTTTTATGCTGAAAGTCACTAGGACTTACTCAGTCTTTATGACTGACCCATTTTGTTTCGCCTCTTTTTCTTCCGTTTCCCCCCTAGGTTCACAGGGTGGGAATACAGCTTAGTTCGGATCTTACCAAGCTCCAAGGCTCTTTCATGTATGGCTTGGATTTCTCTTGGCTATGGCTTGCTTTGATTTATTGGGAATACTGCGGTTTGTTTTTATGCTTCTTTGTTTTTGAGCAAGACAGATATTTTAACTACGAAATTGGGTATTGGAAGTTGATGGGCTTTTCTTGTAAACATAGGCTTTTCTTGTAAACATTTATATTTAATAAATGATTTGAAGTACTTCCACTTTGTTTTCCGCTGTTTTATATATGTCTATCTTGTAATATTTCTGTTCCAGTACCCATAATACTCCATTGAAGTTAAGGCATTCCCTTTGTGAGTGACCTTAACAGATGTGGGGTGTTACATGAGGGTACTCTTGGTATCCCTCTGTGAGGCTGCGGATGATCCTCCTGGGCTCACAGAGGTTAAGGTCTGCGTAGAAGAACCAGGGGTATGCCTTGGTTGCAAAATATGGCAACCTAAAGACTAGGATGGACCGGCGTGATTCAGCGAGAAAACGGTAGCCCTGTGATAGCAACTCGTCGTCTACCATCCATCTTGAGTCAATCGAGATACGTGAAGCGGAAAGGCGGAGAACTCCAAAAGACCATATACTTGCAATCTAGTTATGGTTGCGGATGGCCATAGGACAGTGGGGCATATGGGGGCCTGTGTATAGTTCTCATTTTTTCAAGGTGTGCCTTTCATTAGTTGAGGGAGGGGTCAAGTGGGACCATAGCCACTGGAATAAAATCAGACCTTAGCATCTGCATCGACAGATATCTGAAAGCTCCCGACCGAGTTCTGTATTCCTTGATTTGCCCTGACACAGGACTCAGGCCGCACATTACAGGACATGTGCATCTAGACAAGCGATAACGATTCGCGATACATGCGTGGGAAGTATAGGAACATATACCACTCCGGGTAGTGTGTCCTAGACTTGGGGGCATCGTTCGACAGGTAGCATAATCCCTAGTTGAACTGGGTGGCATAAATCCTGAATCCGAGAAGCGTTCAGCAGATAACGTAAACTCTAGTTGAATCTAGAAGGCACCTGGTAGAAAACCCTAGATTAGACCTAGGTAATAACTAATAAATGGATGCCCGAAGACAATAGAAAATACAGGGATTGGGATCACGTTGTCGTTACTAGTTGGGACACTAGTTAGGTGGTGCAGAGATATAGAAACCAGCATAAAGGAAATAGCGAAGCGGCGGAAGTATTAGAGCATATCCAGTTTATCTTATCTTAGTATATCTTGTGTTGATCTTGTCTAACCTTGCTGACCCTATCATCATGGTGTTATCTTGTATTCAGTTAATTCATATCGTTTTGTTTTTCCATGTTCACATGCTAGAAATTACTGAACTTACTCAGGCTTTATGTCTGACTCTGTTTTTCTTTCGCCTTCTTTTCTTCCGTTCCCCCCCCAGGTAGTAAAGGAGGGAATAGTATAGCTCAGGTTAAGTCGGACTGTCACTCTTTCCCAGCTTGAAGATTTGCCGAAGTTTTGCTTGGATTCTCTTTTCAGATGCTATGGCTGGCTCTTGCTAAATTGGGGAATATAAATGTTGTTTTATGCTTCTTTATTTTGTAAGACAGATGATACTCTGATATTGTAAAGAAATCATTGTACAAACTATTTTATCAATAAAGCAAAGTTTTATTTTCCGCTATTTAATTTCTGTCTGTCTTGTAATTTATCTGCATCTTTTACCCTAAATGCTCCACAGAACTTAGTGCATTCCCTTTGTGAGTGACACTAACGGATGTGGGGTGTTACACGTGGTATCAGAGCTGAAGGTTACCGGATCAGATAAAAGATTTGAAAAATTATTTTCAAAACCGTTTTTAAAGAAGCATCTTCAAAAGAAAAGATTTGTTTTAAAGGCATATTCCCCAAAGCCATACGCATTATCTTCTCTTCCTCTGTTTGAATTCTTGTCTCCTCCTTTCTTGAGTCTCTGGGGCTCCTGGCTTTCTGGGAGGTAACCTCATCGATGGGCGAAGTCATGCCCGGCTTCCATCCATAGCCGTAGTTGTTTCACCTACGGCCAGTTTTCTTTCAAGCTTAGTAGGGTTTTCTGTATGGTGGAAGCAACTTTCGAGAGATTTGTCAACATGGTTACACACGGAAGGGGATGGGGAGTTTGGCTAGGGAGCACAACCATAGGATGAGGAATTCATGGATGTAAATTTAGCTCACGAAGGAGGAAGAAATTATAAAACCTAGGACAAGAGGAAGTATCTTTACTAGGGTATAATAGGGCATATAATTAAGGACAATGGCAAGAACGAGGAACAAGATTTTCAGAAGGGCAAGTACATACTTTCACCACCAAGCGTACCTAGGAGAAAGGTAGTAAAGTTCTGTTGGAATAATCTAGTTTTGCTGTTCGTACTCTTTCCTTTGGTTTTAGCGCTTCGCATTTGTTCATGTCCACTTCCGTAGTTGAGTCTCTGCACCATAGTACTTGTATAGTAGAAAGATCCCACTAGAGTCTCGAATCCAATTAGTGATCCGACCAGTTTATTTTTGGTTAGTAAGGATTTTAGAATAGCTATCGGGTTTGCTTATATCATCTCACGTAGATCGTCTAAATTCGAAGGAGATGTTCCTTAGGTGTTTGTCTGATATTGGTTTAGGCCTTTGGGGCTTGTACTTGAGGAATGTCGAGTTCGACTAGGATGGTTTGCATGAGAGATGAATAGTTGTGGTAGGCACTCTAAAAAGCACTTAGTGACCTTTTGACCCTCATAGTTATGGCGTGATGGATAAGCTAAGAGGAGAGACATCAAACCATCTTGGTATGTACACCTGGTATCATAGTTAACATCTGTTTATTTTGGAAATGGAGGTCAGAAACTTCACAATCGTGAAGTTAAATTAGTTAAGATATAATGGAGTAAAGCTCAAGAAGGCTAGATACTAGCAACATACCCTTTTCCTTAAGGGTGCATCCTTGATTTCTTTGTGTAGAAGCTTTACGCATAATTGTTTCTCTCTTTCCAAAGTATATCACCTAGGTCGTATCTTCGATCCTTAGGTAGAAGCCAATGGATGTAAACATGTATTTGAAACATGTTATGGTTGATGGTTGCAAGTGGTTGCTAATGGTTGCTCGTGGATGCATACGCATACGTATTAGGCACTAGATCAAGTTCGGACGCTTTCATATTGCATTTACAGATATGTATTTGTTTGTAAGTTGAACTTGATATGCTATCATATGGATGTTGCATATGGATGAATTGCTATGCACACATGTAGTATTTACATAACTAGGGATGCTTGCATACATGATTGGACGCATGGCACTGACATGATTTGCATTAAGGAGGTCAACTGAATCAGTAGACCGCCTGATTTTGCATTAGATAAAGACATATACACACACACTATGCATATGAACATGAAAGCATTAGAAATCTCTTAAGGACAATGAATGTCTGTGATTGAATGGTTGAGTAGATGGGTGATTGGATGGCAGGACACATTCTTCCTAACTTGAAGATTTCGGGGACGAAATCCTTTTAAGTGGGGGAGAATGTAACACCCCATAATTCTGCAATACTAAGATTCACAAATCAAGGCAGAATTAAAAGTTAAAATCAAAATCAAGGGAAACGGGCTGCGCCATTGCGTTCGTCTCGGAATTCTGCATGAAATAGAGTCCGAGTTTGCGTTAATCGGAGTCCGTATGAGGAAGACATGGCCTCTGGAAGATTCAGCGAAGTTTAAATTTCAAAACAGGTCAGAAAAGCGAATTCAAATTCAAAATCAGACCCAGATTGGGCTGGGCGGGAATTTTCCTGCCCAAGGCACCCAGGTCGACTGGGTAGTCGACCTGGTGCACCCAGGTCGACTGGGTAGTCGACCTGGTCACCCAGGTCGACTAGATAGTCGACCTGGGGGTCGACCCCCCCCCCCCCGCTTTTTCCAACTTTCTGAACCTGGTTCGTTCTGATGTATTTGGTCACGTTTTCTGACCAGGTTCGTCCGCCTAACACTATATAAACAGCCCTGGTCTCCTTCTCTATTCACAATTCTTTTCTATCCTTATGCTGCCTCTGAGAAATATATATAAATAAATAATATATAAAATAAATCAAGACGAGGAAATGCTGCTCAAATACTTTCAAGAGGAGATTCAAGTCAAGCTAGGATTCAAGTGAAGATTCAAACGACTGTTTTTCTACGAATCATAGCAACGCCATCTTTCTATTCTAGTCTAATCTCTCTAAGTCAGTTATTTCTAGATTTGAACGCTTTCTCTATTCGTGACATGAAACTAAAGGAATAAAAGAGTATGCCAATTCTTTCTATTTGAATCAGTGCCTATTTCTTTGGACCTAATTAAGAACTATTATGGTTCGAGGACAAATAAGACTGTGACTATGAAACTATGGACCTTAGAACCATATGCCTCTTTGACTATGAACATTGCCTATGACTATGAACATTGCCTATGACCATGAACATTGCCTATGACTGTGACTATGAGGATTATTTCCTAGACTATGAACACAAGCCTATGACTTTGACTAGGAAACATAAACTATTGCCTATGACATAACAAGGACAACTGTGACTAAAAACCTATGATTCATGACTAGGAAAGTGTTGCTTAAGTCTTGTGACTATGAAATTGGGTCTAAACCTGATTTTATATTCTGTCTATTCTTGGTTTTCTTTGGTTTTAGACCTTGAGAATTTACCTATTAAGTTAGGTCTACCCATGTTCTTGAACCTACGTCTCTATTCTGTCTATTCTTGGTTTTCTTTGGTTTTAGACCTTGGGAATTTACCTATTAAGTTAGGTCTACCCGTGTTCTTGAACCGACGTCGTTATTTAACCCTTTTTATGCTAGTTATTATGTCTATCTTTTGCATAGCATCTTTGGTTCATTCCCTATTTTCTACGAATCTAGATTTATCTATAATCTAGATTGAATCACGATTATACGAACGGTGGGAATACGATTTGGGCAAAATATGAAATTTACTAAAAACATAGTTATAAACTAGGAAATTGGCATAAATTGGGAACATGTATTATGGCATGTTCATAGGAATGCAAATTGGATAAATTTGACATGAATTATAGATTGTGTAACCTGAATCAAGTATCGACGTGTAAATCTAGCATTTACATGAATAGTGAACTAGAGTAATAAGTCTAGTTTGACATGAATTAGAATGTTGAATCGGAATTGGATTAGCTAATTTGGCACGGTAAGCATATTGGCATAAATTTGAAATTGGCCATAATTGGGAGTAATTGGCAGGTTTAGCAAAATCATGGTTAGTGACACTTAATTTGGTATAGTTTACATACCAAAAAGCATAAATATGATGTAGAGGGGGAAATGGGCCATAGAAATAAATGTAGACAATTTACATTAAAAGAGTAAATGGGAAATAAGTAAATTAGGATTAATTTACTTATAGAACTTGTCCTAAATGAGGAAAGGCAAATTTAGACAAATTAAAGTTTTCTTAACGCCATCTCTTTTAATGACACACCAGAAAGTTCTAGGGTGACAGAGAGGATAGTGTCTAGGCTTGGGTTTGGAAAATACAAGTTTCCTGCTCTCCCTGGCTATCCCTAACTGATTCGACGGACGAGATGGTTGCTTTCAAAACCTGATTTGAAAATTAATCAAAACCCTTTGAACTTAGAAAACACGAATATGCCTAACCCGAGGTTAGACTGAGTTGCGATGTAAACCTGCCCGGAACCAACCGGCACATCCAGTATTCGCAACAATATATGTCTAATGTGAGTGGTCGCAGCTTTAATCTATTTAATTAAAGTTAGAACAAGAATGGTAGGGTTAAGTTAACTAAGACACTTAACCAATTCAACAAGATAACCAAACCGATGGGTGGGGTTAGGTTCATACAGACACTTAACATAGTTAAGCTAGAATGGGAGGGTTAAGTCCATAGGAACACTTAACCAATTGGACACAGTCAAGCTAGAATGGGAGGGCTAAGTCCATAGGGACACTTAACCAAACTTATGGTAACAAGACCAGATTTGTAGGGGTTGAGTAACTAAGAAAACACTTAGCCAAATTAACATGTTAACTAGACTAGAAGGTGGGGTTAAGTAAAGTTAATACACTTAGCCAAATTAACATGTTAACTAGACTAGAGGTTGGGGTTAAGTAAATACACTTAGCCAATTTGATATGTTAGTTGGGCTAGATCGTAGGGTTAAGTAAGCTTGAACACTTAACCGACAGATTGTTATGAAGGAATAGGGTTAAGTCTAAAACATGAAGGGATAATACTTAACCATTAATAATATGTTGGTTGAAACAGACGGGCAAGATTAAGTTAAAAGGAACACTTAACCAATACAGGATGAATGGGTAGGGTTAAGTAATAAGGAATACTTAACCAATATAACTTGGTTTGTGGTAGGGTTAAGTCAACATGAATTACTGATAACACTTAACCAGTTTAACAGGATAAATGAAGGAGGTTAAGTTAGCTGGAATTGACTAATGACACTTAACCAATCCGAGTTGATGGGAAAAAGAACTAAGTTGTAAACCTTAGTTAAGAAAACAACGATTCTGGAAACTAAGTGGTGAACCTTAGTTGACAAAACTAAGTAGTAATTCTTAGTATAACACGAGGAGGACCGAACGTCCGTCTGATTAAAAAGAAGGCTCCAACGGATTCGGTTTAGAAGCCCGAGGCTTCGAGGGGACGTGAGGGTACTCTTGGTATCCCTCTGTGAGGCTGCGGATGATCCTCCTGGGCTCACAGAGGTCAAGGTCTGCGTAGAAGAACCAGGGTTATGCCTTGGTTGAAAAATATGGCAACCTAAAGACTAAGATGGACCGGCGTGATTCGGTGAGAAAACGATAGCCCTGTGATAGCAACTCGTCGTCTACCATCCATCTTGAGTCAATCGAGATACGTGAAGCGGAAAGGCGGAGAACTCCAAAAGACCATATACTTGCTATCTAGTTATGGCTGCGGATGGCCATAGGACAGTGGGGCATAGGGGGGCCTGCGTGTAGTTCTCATTTTTTCAAGGTGTGCCTTTCATTAGTTGAGGGAGGGGTCAAGTGGGACCATAGCCACTGGAATAAAATCAGACCTTAGCATCTGCATCGGCAGATATCTGAAAGCTCCCGACCGAGTTCTGTATTCCTTGATTTGCCCTGACACAGGACTCGGGCCGCACATTACAGGACATGTGCATCTAGACAAGCGATAACGATTCGCGATACATGCGTGGGAAGTATAGGAACATATACCACTCCGGGTAGTGTGTCCTAGACTTGGGGGCATCGTTCGACAGGTAGCATAATCCCTAGTTGAACTGGGTGGCATAAATCCTGAATCTGAGAAGCGTTCAGCAGATAGCGTAAACTCTAGTTGAATCTAGAAGGCACCTGGTAGAAAACCCTAGATTAGACCTAGGTAATAACTAATAAATGGATGCCCGAAGGCAATAGAAAATACAGGGATTGGGATCACGTTGTCGTTACTAGTTGGGACACTAGTTAGGTGGTGCAGAGATATAGAAACCAGTATAAAGGAAATAGTAAAGCGGCGAAAGTATTAGAGCATATCCAGTTTATCTTATCTTAGTATATCTTGTGTTGATCTTGTCTAACCTTGCTGACCCTATCATCATGGTGTTATCTTGTATTCAGTTAATTCATGTCGTTTTGTTTTTCCATGTTCACATGCTAGAAGTTACTGAACTTACTCAGGCTTTATGTCTGACTCTGTTTTTCTTTCGCCTTCTTTTCTTCCGTTCCCCCCCCATGTAGTAAAGGAGGGAATAGTATAGCTCAGGTTAAGTCGGACTGTCACTCTTTCCCAGCTTGAAGATTTGCCAAAGTTTTGCTTGGATTCTCTTTTCAGATGCTATGTCTGGCTCTTGCTAAAATTGGGGAATATAAATGTTGTTTTATGCTTCTTTATTTTGTAAGACAGATGATACTCTGATATTGTAAAGAAATCATTGTACAAACTATTTTATCAATAAAGCAAAGTTTGATTTTCCGCTGTTTAATTTCTGTCTGTCTTGTAATTTATCTGCATCTTTTACCCTAAATGCTCCACAGAACTTAGTGCATTCCCTTTGTGAGTGACACTAACGGATGTGGGGTGTTACAAGAAAGGTATCTCTTAATTTCAGAATATTTCTCTAGCTCCAACTCGAGTTTTAAGGGATTTGCACTGTCCAAAAGTGCTTTTTGCCAATCAAATTTGTAACAACCCGAATTCCGACAGACCGAATTTTTCAATTCTATCCATTGAGACCCGAGTTGGGTGCTCTGGTATCCTGTAGAAAAAGACAAAGATAAAGAAACAAGTCAGAACTCATAAAGCATCTCACAGCGGAAGGAATTGAAATATAATATATTCAAAAATAGCTTTACCTTATATATCATACTGTCTAACTAGTATCCAAAGCTATACCATCTCTGTCATGAACCTAACCTGGAAGTATGTAATGAGGAGTGGGTCAGAACATAAGTTCTGGTGACTGGACTTAGAATAAACTTCTGTATAATCCTACATATACCGTTCAGTATTATTTTCTTGCTTATTAGGTTATTCGAGACATTAGCTCTCTAGGCTATACTCATGTCCCACTAGTAGGTTAACCTAATACAGTGTATATGTAGTACCCCCAACTCGTCTAATCTTTTCCATATATATACACAGTCCCTTGTCGTATGTCGTCCGGGCTTCATCATGTAAATCTATACTACTTTAGTGTAGTGCCACCATTCTAGAAATTTTTTGGACTGCTACTCTCGGTCTTGCTAAATTCCGTGTATCATCTAGACCTAATCTAAGGTTTACTATAAAGCGCTTCCTAGATTCAACCAGGGTTTACACTAGCCAGGGCCACTGGGGTTTATGCTACCTATCAAATGCTTCTCGGATTCATGGTTTACGCGACCTAGGTCCAACTAGGGATTATGCTAACTATCGAACGATGCCCCTAGTCTAGGACGCACTACCTAGAGCGATATATGTTCTTAGACTTTCCCTACATACGTGCCATGAATTGTTATCGATGTCTAGTTACACATGTCCTTTATATGTGCGGCCCGAGTTCCGTGACAGGGCTAATCAAGAAATACGGAACTCGGTCGGGAGCTTTGAGTTATCTGCCGATGCAGATGCTAAGGTCTGTTTTTATCTATGTGTGGCTATGGTCCCACTTGACCCCTCCCTCAACTAATGAAAGGCACCCAAGAAAATCAAGAATGAGAACTATACGCAGGCCCCCTATGCCCCCACAAACCTATTGGCCAAACCTCACCCATAACTAGATAGCAAGTATATGGTATGTTGGAGTTCTCCATCTTTCTGCTTCACGTACTCGATTGACTCAAGATGGTAGGTAGACGACGACGTGCTATCACAGGGCTAAACAAGATATCGCTGCCTCATGCTGGTCCATCCTAGTCTTTAGGTTGCTTATATTGCAACCAAGGCATACTCTTGGTTCTTCTAACGCAGAACTTAACCTTTGTGAGCCCAGGAGGATCATCTGCAACCTCACAGAGGAATGCCATGAATACCCTCACGTTCCATCGAAGTCGCGTTCTTTGTAACCCAGTTCGTTTTCTTAACTAAGGTTTACAACTTAGTTCACTTAACTAAGGTTTACGACTTAGTTCTTCTTTCTCATTATCTACTTAGTTATCTTAAATAAGAGTTATTACTTGGTTCACTTTAACCAAGGTTTGATACTTAGCTTCTGTTACTTAGTTCTTTAACTAAGGTTCAACACTTGGTTAATTTCATCTTTACTTAGTTCTCTAACTAAGATTCATTTCTTAGTTTCTATTGACTAAGGTTTACCAATAAATTCAGGCATGACTTAAGTTTTCTTTATCAAACGATAGCGTACGGGTGTTTTCCCACATTTTCAGTTTAGATTAACTTATTTCATAATATAAGTCGTCCCGCCCTTCAAGCCTTGTATTACTTCCTAAGTCATAATCTCCCCCTTGTCCCTAGGACAAGTTAATTTATTATTTGATTTTTCATTACCGCAACCCTAGTTTACAATAGGTAGTTATCATTCCCCAGTACTGTGCCATTAATTTTAGATTTGACTTAACCCTTCCATTTACTTAACCCATTTCTTAAACTTTACCCAACTTAATTAATTTAAGAGACCGTTATGAGCCCCCGTTTGGTTAAGCATATCTAAATCTTTGTTTCACAAGTCACCCGTGTTCCCTTTTTTATGGTTTCCATGTCTTACACATGTCTTGCTATAGTTAAGTCTATACTAGTCATGCTTTACATGTCATTTATACCACCCACTTAACCCTCTAACCAAATTCATGTCACCCACGTTTCTTATTGTGGTTAGTGTTTCTTAGTTTATTTATTATGTCGTAACGATGTATGGCCTCTCACATTAGACGTCCGCTTGTGGTTGCTGAATTTGCCGGACGATTCCGGGCAGCCTTACACCACAAACGCGTCTTACCTCATGTCATAAACCGTTACGCCTCTAGTTCTTGCCGTTGACCTCCCACATTAGACGTCCGCCTGTGGTTGCTGGATTTGCCGGGCGGTTCCGGGAAGTCTTACACCACAATCGCATCTAACCTCGTGTCATAGGCTTTCATTGACATTCATCTTTCGCCCAAACCCCATATTCATGTCATGTGGACCAAATACAACTTAATTAAAATTCACTTTCTATGTCTATATCCACTTTGCCATTAACTACACCAATTACGTAATGATTAGCTAAATTTCATATTACCCAAATTACTCAAATATAGCCAAATTCATCAGTTCCATTTTATTCATATCCAAACATGCCAATTTCCAAGATTCCATTACACCCAATTTCATAAAATCCATATTTTCCCAATATATTTTCCCACTTTTATACATATAAGCTAATTCACCTTTTAGGCTTAATTCAAGTCACAACCAGATTCCACCAATTATCCCAATATTTACAATATTAATTATCATGCCACAATTTCCCAAACTTCAGACTATAATTCTCGATTGCATAAACTAAGTTATGCCCCCAATATTCTCATATTTCAACTGCACGTATATGTAGTAAGATTTTGCCAAGGTTTGAGATAACCTAGATCAAAAAAAATAAAAAGGGAAGGAGAAATAAAGGACAATTATTATTATACGAATCTTGCATTGAATTTTACAATTGGGAAATGATGAACGATAATAATACTATTATACAAAAAAATTATTGTAATTTCACTCACCTTGACTGGATTGGGGAAATCAATGATATGTTGATGTACAATGCTGATTTAATCTTCTTATTTGATTTGTTGGTGGAGAGCATGAATTACTGATGGGAGCTTTGCTACTTGATTTGATTAAACCTCCAAGTTGATGAAGAACTTGCAAATAAATTTAGAGATTTGGAGAGGCGACCATGTTTGTTTGAAGTTTGACAGCATGGAGGCGTCAGAAGGAATTGTTTATGAATTAGGTTAGGTCAAAGTACTATTTTATAGGCATAGTGAGCGTTTTAGAACCATTGGATTGACCTAGATGCCATCAGAAACGTATAGCACACCAAAACCATGTCATAGGAGCACGAATCGCTCAGATCTGGGGAGGGGGGGGGGGGGGAGGTCGACCCCCAGGTCGACCTGCCTGGTCCTGGCGGGATTTTTCCCGCCCAGCTGCCTGGGTCGGATTTCGAACTGTTTTGAATTTTTGCTGAATATTCCAAAGGCCATAACTCTTTCATACGGAGTCCGATTTTCGAAAACTTGGACTCTATTCCAAGCAGAATTCCGAGACGAACGCAATGGTGAAGTCCGTTCTGCTTAGTTCCTGATATTTAAATTAAGTATCCTTATTTTATTATCTTTTCCATTACGTATACTGTCATTGGATTAATCTTTCCTTTTTCTTTCATGTATTAATTAATTTCCATTGTACATCACCATATTTACCTATCTATACATATATATTGTAACACCCCACGTCCATTAATGTCACTCACAAAGGGAATGCATTGACTTCCATGGAGCATTTTAAGTAAGTATAGAATAGAAAATCACAACAAGATAGATATAAAGCAGTATTTGAAAATTAAAACTTTATTTCATTGCAGCGGATAAACCCATATGTTTGATTACATCATCAAAACCATAAACCAAAATCAAGTGCATCATATCCATCTTGATAAAACAAAGTACATAAACTGAAAGATATAATCCCCAACATTAAAATAGCCATAAATAAAGAGAAGCTGAACTTTACTTCAGCGGTCCAAGAAATCTTCTAAAAGCAGTTCAAAATCAGGCTCCACTGGTGCTAGTTCCAACCTGAGCACCTTGGGGGGGCGGGGGAAGAGATGGAAAAAGGGGGGTCAGACATAAAGTCTGGCGAGTGCGATAATTCTAACAATATAATTAACAAAGTAACTAGGCTAAGGCATAAGTTGGAAAATAAGGAAATGATCATGAACCATTGAGTATGATAGAGTAAACAAGGAAACAAGATGAACAACGATATCGTTAAAGCGCCCCTAACCCACAAAGATAAATTTACTAAACTACACCAACACTATAGGATAATTGCTATACTGCACCGCCACTAGTATACTGCACCACCACTAGTCACCTTAAGGTTGATCCCACCTACAGACTTAATAATGATATTGGTAGTTTCGTGCACCCCTAGCTACCTTCATAGGTGCCGTCTGCCCCTATCTCCACTAGGTGTACCCACTACCCCCAAATGATCGGCTCCCTAACTCGTAGATACCCATGCTGGCCCCACAGTGGGGTGTATCACTCCCCAAAGTGGCAACCTGATACCACTAAGAATGCACGGCTTATACCTACACGATGCAACAACGTCTTACCTACCAGCCTGGGTCCATACACGCATATGAACCCGTTGGACTTGCGTTGCCACCGCTAAACCGGTTTGGCCTCTTACAGTCAAGCCCAGTATGCGTGTCCAGTCCTCGACTTGGGTCGAGCCCACAAAGATACGTATGGGTTACTGGTTGAAACGGGCCCCCATTACTTGACACAAGCTATCCACCTAAGCTTGGTCCCCTCTAGTACATCCCACTTAACCCACTTCTTATTCATGTTTCAATTTTGGTTAAGTGTTTCTAATCGTATTTCCAAATGCCACCCAAGGCACCCACTAGATTCCACATGCCACCCTAGGCACCCACTTAACCCCCTCATGTCCCACTACATGCTTATCTGGTTAAGTGTTTCTTAATTCATTAAGACCGTAACCTCATAAAGACCTTTCACATTAGACTGACATTTGTGGCAGCTGGATTTGCCGGGCGGGTCCGGGCAGTCTTACACCACAAAAGAGTCTAACCTCGTGTCTTTACAACTATTACGTATTTAGTTTGTGCCTAAGACCTCTCACATTAGACTGACATTTGTGGCAGCTGGATTTGCCGGGCGGGTCCGGGCAGTCTTACACCACAAAAGAGCCTAACTACGTGTCTTAGACGATTAATTACTCCTAATTAATCATTCCCCAAATTTGAATTACTTTCCCTATTCAAATTATCAATCAATTAACGATGTCCATAATTGACTCAATTATGTCCATCCATTTATGGTATGTAAAATCATACCAATTTTCACCATAATTATATTTTATGCCTTTTAAGGCATTTATGCCAATTAAATATTTTTAATATTATCCCTTTTTTTCCCACGTAGTACGTTTGTTCGTTTAACGTAAAAATATACGTTAGACTCGAATAATCTAACTCATAAAATAAAAGAAAACATCACAAATCTAACATAGGGGTGAACTTGCATATGTGAATGATGTTCTACACTATGCAGTTAAAGCCCCGCTAAAGCCCCGCAATATCCCCGCTATAGCCCGTAGCGCCCTTCAACCGCTACGCTATTTCAATTTAGCGCCGATGAACAGTAGATCCGCTTGTAGCCCCGCTATTTCCCGCTGCATCCGCTAAATCAACGCTTTTTACCATCCGCTTTAGCAATAATAATATATAAAGGTTGATTTGACTAATTCTATATTAAAAAATTTAATAAAGTTAGTGTAAAGTGCTAATTTTAAGGAATTAGTGTCCAATATATTCCAGAATATATTATAATCATCAAATCTAATGTGTTTATCCAGGATATTCTTCAATTCTACTATATATGATTAATTAATGTTAGTTTCTTCTACACATATAATGTGAAAATGATAATTAATTAATTTTAAATATTTGATTTCACATTTTATGAACCTTTTTGCGCCTCCGCTATATCTCCGCTATATCCCTGCTTTATCCCCGCTACACCTTTTTGCACCTCCACCGCTATGGAACCGCTGAGCGATTTAACTGCCCAGGTTCTACATCTAAAACTTGCATAGGCCAAAATTACAACTTGCATAAATAACATATGTCATGGATCCAAATCTAAAGGTGTGAACTTGATGAGATAATGGCCACAAACTTGCATAAACATCATATGTCATGGATCCAAATCTAAGGTGTGAACTTGATGAAATAATAGCCACAAACTTGCATAAATAACATATGTCATAGTTCTATATTTGCATAGGTAATAATCCTAAACTTGCATAACATGATTCATATCTAACTCGTAAACTTACATATGTGATTCATACATCGCAACAATGGTGTAGACATGTAAAGTATCATGTAGAATTTAGCATATGTCATAGCCTAATTTTCAATCAAATTCTCACATAAACTAGGTGTCATAGCCATGTAAGGTTACATATAATTCTACCCAAACTTGTATATGGTTCATGTTTGAATCAACATCTAAACTTTCCTACATATGATTTATCATATGAATCAATATAACAAACTAGCATAAGAAACATGATAATTCAACTAGACATAAGCCAATCATAGGATTATAACATGGGTGATAGCATCATAACTTTACATCGTAGATGATAGCATCATAGCATAATATCATAGAAATTACAACATAATTCTACAACATAATTACAACATGAAATCAACAATTCATATCACATCCAAATTATCCACATTATAACTCAATCCAATTCATTTATTAATTATCTTGTTAAAACTATCGAACTCACAACTCAAAAGCAGTCTTGAGTTCTGAATTCTGATTTCTGGAGTTGAATTAGCGCTCCTTTGATGATGATTCGTTGTTAGAGTTGAAAAGGATTGAATTTGATTTGCTTTCTTCCTCTCTAATGGGCGGTGGCTATTCCGAGTTGCAATTTGATGGCATGGAGGCAATGAATCCAATTTTATTTTGATTTTAGGGTTTGCGTCTATATGTGTTTTTATAGAGTTTAGGATTAGTTTAAGCCGTCCGATCAACCCAGAATTAATCCCAGCCAACCAGAGCAGTTCAGAAACCCTAATGAGTCAGCATTTAGTCACAAACAGGTCATCATTCAAATCTGCCTCGGGGGGGGGGGGGGGGAGGGGGGGCAGGTCGACCCCCAGTTCGACACTATGGTCGACCCCCAGGTCGACCTGGTCAGGGTAGGTCGACCCCCAGGTCTACCCTATGGTCGAACTGGCCCTGGCGGGAATTTTCCCGCCTAGCCTGTTTGACTCTGAATTTTTGAAATTTAAAATCTGTTTTGAATTTTCTGAAACTTCCGATCGCCATAACTTCTTCATACGAAGTCCAATTCACGCAAACTCGGACTCTATCTCAACCAGAATTCCGAGAAGAACACAATGGCGCAACCCGTTTCCCTTAATTCTCAAGCCTGAGATTAATAATTCTTTAATTTAGTTAATTTGATTATTCAAAAAGCCGGGGTGTTACATTCTCCCCTCCTTAAAGGATTTCGCCTCCGAAATCTCTAAGTTAAGGAGAATGCATATCCTAACATCCAAACAACCATCTACTCAACCATCAAACACGGGCATCCATTGTCCTTATAAATTCCTAATGTTGTATGAACATATGCAAGAAGTGTGTGTATATGTTCCTTATCTAATGCAAAATCAGGCGGTCTACTGATTCAGTTGACCTCCTTAATGCAAACCATGATAGTGTCATGCATCCATTATGTATGCGAAAGAACCTAATCGATACACATTATTTCTACATGGGTGCACAACCATTAACCAAAATGCAACATCCATATGATTGTACAACCATTAACTTAAATATGTACACACATTTATATGCAATATGCAATAAGAAGTGACTGAGCCGATCTAGTGCCTAAAGTGTGTATATATGCATCCACGAGCAACCACTAGCAAACACTTGCATCCATCATACATAACATGTCTCAAACACATGTTTCAACCATAGGACTATCCTATCTACAGGTCAAAGATACTAACGAGAGGAAACACTAAAGATAAGATAAGTACAAGATAAGCGATAAAGGAGAAATTAAAAGACATACCCTCGAAAAGAAAAGGTTATAATGAACGCATCTTCGCTTCCGTCTCCCAAGTAGCGTTGCTCTCATCATCTCCCCATTGCATTTTGACTAGTTTGACCTCTCGATTCCTCAACTTCTTAATCTTCGACCCAAGAATGCGCGTAGGAGCTTGTCGAATCGTCGCATCACGCTCGATCTCCACCTCTCTAAGCAAGCTCGGCTCTACCACTTCCACGGTCACGTGCAAGCACTTCCTCAAATGTGATACATGGAATACGCCGTGTACACCACTAAGTCTCTCGGGCAACTCTACTCTATACGCCATCTGCCCAATCCTTTCTTGAATAGGAAACGGTCCTACGAACCTTGGTGCTAACTTCCCAACGGACCGAAAGTGAACGACGTTCCATAATGGAGACACCTTGACAAAGACCATGTCCCCAACATCAAACTCAAGATCTGACCTCCTCTTGTCTGCATAAGATTTCTGTCTATCTTGCGCCTTCTTCATCCTCCTTCGAATCAAATCGATCTTCTCCGAAGTCTCTCTAATCATTTCGGGTCCAAGCAAGATCTTATCCGTAGATTCCCACCAACATGTAGGCGAACGACATGGCCGTCAATAAAGAGCTTCGAACGGTGCCATGCCAATGCTAGACTGAAAGCTATTATTATATGCGAACTCTACCAATGGAAGATGTTCCTCCCATGTACCTCCAAAATCTAAGACACATAATCTCAATAGGTCCTCTAGAATACGGTTCACCCTCTCGGTCTGGCCATCCGTCTGAGGATGATATGCGGTGCTCAAACATAACTGAGTCCCTACCGCCTCTTGCAAGCTCTTCCAAAATTCACTAGTGAAGATGGGATCGCGATCGCTCACTATGCTAGAAGGAACCCCGTGCAAACGAACTATTTCTCGAATGTATACGGAGGCTAACCATGGAGCAGTCCTCTTACTCTTCACGGGAATGAAATGGGCGCTCTTAGTAAGTCTGTTTACCACGACCCAAATCCCCGTATTACCCTTCCTCGTTCTTGGTAATCCGTCAACAAAATCCATCGAGACGCTTTCCCACTTCCATTGTGGGACCTCCAATGGGTGAAGCAATCCACCGGGCTTCTTTTGCTCCGCTTTTACTTGTTGCCACACCAAGCATCTAGCGACATACTCAGCCACATCTTTCTTCATGCCGGACCAAAAGTAAACTCGTCTCATGTTCATGTTCATGTACATCTTGTCCCCGCCGGGATGAATGGTCATTTTCGAACGATGGGTATCATCAAGAATGGCCTTCTTCAGATTCTCGTCCCGTGGTACACAAAGTCTACCGTCCCTACGCAACCAACCTTTATCATCTAGGGTATACCTACGGAGATGGCTCGATGACTCCCCTCCTTTGAGCTTTTCTACTAACTCAACCAATTGTGGGTCGTCTCGCTGTGCCTCGCCAATCCGTCCCAAAAGCGTAGGTCTGACCTCTAAGGATGCTATCAAACCAGGTACGAAGTCAATGGAAGGTGTAAAGTCAAACGTAGAGATGAACTCTAAACTTCGCCGCTCAACAAACAACGGACTCAAGGATAATCTTTTTCTACTTAAGGCATCTTCCACCACGTTGCCCTTGCCAGGGGTATATGCTATCTCGAAGTCGTAGGATGCTAAGAACTCCATCCACCTTTGCCGCCTTAAGTTCAAGTCCTTTTGAGAGAATAAGTATTTTAGCGATTTGTGGTCAGTGAACAATTCGAATTTCTCGCCAAGAAGATAATGACGCCAAGACTTAAGCGCGAAAACAATAGCGGCTAACTCTAGGTCATGTGTAGGGTAATTTCTTTCATGCACTCTCAACTGCCTTCCACCATAGGCTATTACCCTTCCCTCTTGCATTAAGACTGCGCCTACTCCTGTCCCACAAGCGTCGGTATAAACGGTAAATGGCTTACTCCCATCTGGCAATACTAAGACTGTGGTTGTGGTCATAGCTCTCTTTAAACGTTGGAACGCATCATCACAATCTACATCCCACATGAAAACTAGGTTCTTCTTCGTCAAGCGTGTTAATGGAGCTGATATTTTTGCGAAGTATTTGATAAACTTCCTATAGTAGCCAGCCAACCGTAAGAAACTTCTCACCTTGGTAGCATTTTTAGGAACCTTCCAATCTTGGATGGCCACTACCTTCGCGGGATCCACGGCTATCCCTTCTTTGGAAACCACGTGCCCTAAGAATCGCACTTCTTTTCTCCAAAAGTGACATTTAGAAAATTTATCTTTAAGGCTATGCGCTCGAAGAGTCTCCAACACTTACCTATGATGTAGGGCATGATCTTCTTCACTTTTAGAAAAGATCAAGATGTCATCTACAAAGACTACCACGAATCTATTAAGGTACTCCCTAAACACCCTACTCATCAAATCAACAAAGTATGTGGGGGCATTTGCCAAACCGAAGGGCATCACCAGCCACTCGAAGAAACCATCTGGAGTCCTAAAGGCAGTCTTGTCTATGCTATCCTCAGCCACTCTCAACTGATGGAAACCAGTGGCTAAGTCCAACTGCGAAAACACTGAGGCACCAACTAACTGATCGAAAAGATCGTCAATCCTTGGCAGTGGGTGCCTATTCTTCTTAGTAAGCTTATTAAGTTCTCTATAGTCCACACAAAGTCTAAGGGACCCATCCGCCTTCGTGGCAAACACTACTGGAGCACCCCACTCCGATATACTACGTCTGATGAACCCCTTCTCAAGCAATTCTTTCACTTGCTTACTGAGTTCTCTTCTCTCTCTAGGAGCCATGTGGCGCACTGGCAATGCAACTGGCTTTGCATTATCTACTAGATATATTTGAAAGTCTGTCTCCCGTTTTGGGGGTAAACCCCTCACCTCATCGAAGACATCAGCATATTCACGAACTATGGGAACGGAATGTAAATCATCATCGGATGCATCAAGGGATTCTAGGTAACTAAGCATTACTGGACCTCTAGGGTCACAAGAAATATCAAGGGTCCTTCCATAACGAGTCAACAATCTAACTACCCTTCTTTCACAATCTAGGATGGCCCCATATCTAGTGAGCCAATCCATACCTAGAATCAAGCCGTGGTCCATGAAACAAGAACTAAAGCGTTGCACTCAAACTCAACGCCCAAGATAAACACTCTCAAATCCCGACAAATCATAGAAAGATGAGTCGAACCACCAATAGGATTTGAGACTACTAAGGGATCAGTAACTAGACTAGTATCAAGGTGCAGTGTTTCAACTAATGATGTAGAAATAAACGAATGCGATGTGCCAGAATCGAATAAAGTACGGACATGATGGTCAAATAGAAAAAATAAACTTTCAACGGAAATTGCTCTACCTCGTTCTTGCAGCGGTGGGACCACGAGAGCCTGAACTTGTCCCCTTGCCTGCCCTGGTGCCATAAGAGCTTGCACGTGTCCTCCCGAGGTAGATCCTTCCCTCTGCCCTTTCTTTGGGCAGTCCTTAATAAGATGTCCCGCTTCGCCACAGTGGAAACAACCAGTCTTCTTTCACCGATAGATTCCCTTGCTTCAGTGACAAAAACCTTTCCATGTATAGATTCTCTTCAGCCCGTGAGAGAAACTTCGCCTCAAACCTTTGCCTAAAATCTGGTCACGTATCGACTGGACGTCCCCCATTAGTGACCTCCCACCAAAACGAGGCCTCATCCTTCATTAGCCATGCAGCTAGCTGGACTTTCCTTCCATCATCCACTTCAAAGATTCTAAACAATTCTTCCATCTCCTTTAGCAAGTTACGAGCGTCAACAAATGTCTTCGTCCCGTGAAAAGTTTTTCCAGCCATTGCTCTAAAGTTCTTACATATCTTTGCGAAATTATCGACACGAGGAGGAGGAGGATTTGCTGGACCTGCGGCGGCGGCCCTAGCCTCAAGATATTGACGAAACCAACCGGGCACATGAACGCCCTCTGGTATCTCAGATGCTTCAGAGATGCTGAAACGAAAAAGGAAAGATTCAATACAAAAAGGACCGAAGGAAAGATATATGGCTCTTGGGGTTATGCTTTCTAAAATATACTTTTCTCTTGAAAATACTTTCCTTAAATCATACTTTTGAAAGTACTTCTTTATAAAAATTGCTTTGAAAAATAGATTTTCAAAAATTCATATCTGTTCTGGTAACCTTCAGCACTGATACCACATGTAACACCCCACGTCCATTAATGTCACTCACAAAGGGAATGCATTAACTTCCATGGAGCATTTTAAGTATGTATAGAATAGAAAATCACAACAAGACAGATATAAAGCAGTACTTGAAAATTAAAACTTTATTTCATTGCAGCGGATAAACCCATATGTTTGATTACATCATCAAAACCATAAACCAAAGTCAAGTGCATCATATCCATCTTGATAAAACAAAGTACATAAACTGAAAGACATAATCCCCAACATTAAAATAGCCATAAATAAAGAGAAGTTGAACTTTACTTCAGCGGTCCAAGAAATCTTCTAAAGGCAGTCCAAAATCAGACTCCACTGGTGCTAGTTCCAACCTGAGCACCTGAGGGGGGGGAGGGGAGGAAAGAGTTGGAAAAAGGGGGGTTAGACATAAAGTCTGGCGAGTGCGATAATTCTAACAATATAATTAACAAAGTAACTAAGCTAAGGCATAAGTTGGAAAATATGGAAATGATCATGAACCATTGAGTATGACAGAGTAAACAAGGAAACAAGATGAACAACGAAATCGTTAAAGCGCACCTAACCCACTAAGATAAATTTACTAAACTACACCAACACTATAGGATAATTGCTATACTGCACCGCCACTAGTATACTGCACCACCACTAGTCACCTTAAGGTTGATCCCGCCTACAGACTTAATAATGATATTGGTAGTTTCGTGCACCCCTAGCTACCTTCATAGGTGCCGTCTGCCCCTATCTCCACTAGGTGTACCCACTACCCCCTAACGATCGGCTCCCTAACTCGTAGATATCCGTGCTGGCCCCACAATGGGGTGTATCACTCCCCAAAGTGGCAACCCGATACCACTAAGAATGCACGACTTATACCTACACGATGCAACAACGTCTTACCTACCAGCCTGGGTCCACACACGCATATGAACCCGTTGGACTTGCGTTGCCACCGCTAACCCAGTTTGGCCTCTTACAGTCAAGCCCAGTATGCGTGTCCCGTCCTCGACTTGGGTCGAACCCACAAAGACACGTATGGGTTACTGGTTGAAACAGGCCCCCATTACTTGACAAGCTATCCACCTAAGCTTGGTCCCCTCTAGTACATCCCACTTAACCCACTTCTTATTCGTGTTTCAATTACATGTTTCAGTTTTGTTTAAGTGTTTCTAATCGTATTTCCATATGCCACCCAAGGCACCCACTAGATTCCACACGCCACCCAAGGCACCCACTTAACCCCCTCATGTCCCACTACATGCTTATCTGGTTAAGTGTTTCTTAATTCATTAAGACCGTAACCTCATAAAGACCTCTCACATTAGATTGACATTTGTGGCAGCTGGATTTGTCGGGCGGTTCTGGGCAGTCTTACACCATAAAAGAGTCTAACCTCGTGTCTTTACAACTGTTACGTATTTAATTTGTTCCTAAGACCTCTCACATTAGACTGACATTTGTGGCAACTGGATTTGCCGGGCGGGTCCGGGCAGTCTTACACCACAAAAGAGCCTAACCTCGTGTCTTAGACGATTAATTACTCCTAATTAATCATTCCCCAAATTTGAATTACTTTCCCTATTCAAATTATAAATCAATTAACGATGTCCATAATTGACTCAATTATATCCATCCATTTATGGCATGTAAAATCATACCAATTTTCACCATAATTATATTTTATGCCTTTTAAGGCATTTATGCCAATTAAATATTTTTAATATTATCCCCTTTTTCCCCCACGTAGTACGTTTGTTCGTTTAACGTAAAAATATACGTTAGACTCGAATAGTCTAACTCATAAAATAAAAGAAAACATCACAAATCTAACATAGGGGTGAACTTGCATATGTGAATGATGTTCTACATCTAAAACTTGCATAGGCCAAAATTACAACTTGCATAAATAACATATGTCATGGATCCAAATCTAAAGGTGTGAACTTGATGAGATAATGGCCACAAACTTAAATAAACATCATACATCATGGATCCAAATCTAAGGTGTGAACTTGATGAAATAATGGCCACAAACTTCATAAATAACATATGCCATAGTTCTATATTTGCATAGGTAATAATCCTAAACTTGCATAACATGATTCATATCTAACTCATAAACTTACATATGTGATTCATACATCGCAACAATGGTGTAGACATGTAAAGTATCATGTAGAATTTAGCATATGTCATAGCTTAACTTTCAATTAAATTCTCACATAAACTAGGTGCCATAGCCATGTAAGGTCACATATAATTCTACCCAAGCTTGTATATGGTTCATGTTTGAATCAACATCTAAACTTTCCTACATATGATTTATCATATGAATCGATATCAAACTAGCATAAGAACATGATAATTCAACTAGACATAAGCCAATCATAGGATTATAACATGGGTGATAGCATCATAACTTTACATCATAGATGATAGCATCATAACATAATATCTTAGAAATTACAACATAATTCTACAACATAATTACAACATGAAATCAACAATTCATATCACATCCAAATTATCCGCATTATAACTCAATCCAATTCATTTAATTATCTTGTTAAAACTATCGAACTCACAACTCAAAAGCAGTCTTGAGTTCTGAATTCTGATTTCTGGAGTTGAATTAGCGCTCCTTTGATGATGATTCGTTGTTAGAGTTGAAAAGGATTGAATTTGATTTGCTTTCTTCCTCTCTAATGGGCGGCGGCTATTCTGAGTTGCAAGTTGACGACATGGAGGCCATGAATCCAATTTTATTTTGATTTTAGGGTTTGGGTCTATAGGTGTTTTTATAGAGTTTAGGATTAGTTTAAGCCGTCCGATCAACCCAGAATTGATCCCAGCCAACCAGAGCAGTTCAGAAACCCTAATGAGTCAGCATCTAGTCACAAACAGGTCATCATTCAAATCTTCCCGGGGGGGGGGAGGGAGGGGGCAGGTCGGCCCCTAGGTCGACCCCCAGGTCGACACTATGGTCGACCTGGTCAGGGTAGGTTGACCCCTAGGTCGACCCTATGGCCGACCTGGCCCTGGCGGGAATTTTCCCGCCTAGCCTGTTTGACTCTGAATTTTTGAAATTTAAAATCTGTTTTGAATTTTCTAAAACTTCCGATCGCCATAACTTCTTCATACGAAGTCCAATTCACGCAAACTCGGACTCTATCTCAACCAGAATTCCGAGACGAAACAATGGCGCAACCCGTTTCCCTTAATTCTCACGCCTGAGATTAATTATTCTTTAATTTAGTTAATTCAATTATTCAAAAATCCGGGGTGTTACATTATCCCCTCCTTAAAGGATTTCGCCCCCAAAATCTCTAAGTTATGGAGAATGCATATCCTAACATCTAAACAACCATCTGCTCGACCATCAAACACGGGCATCCATTGTCCTTATAAATTCCTAATGCTGTATGAACATATGCAAGAAGTGTGTGTATATGTTCCTTATCTAATGCAAAATCAGGCGGTATACTGATTCTGTTGACCTCCTTAATGCAAACCATGATAGTGTCATGCATCCATTATGTATGCGAAAGAACCTTATCGATACATATTATTTCTACATGTGTGCACAACCATTAACCAAAATGCAACATCCATATGATGGTACAACCATTATACAACCATTAACTTAAATATGTACACACATTTATATGCAATATGAAGTGACTGAGCCGATCTAGTGCCTAAAGTGTGTGTATATACATCCACGAGCAACCACTAGCAAAAACTTGCATCCACTTGCATCCATCATACATAACATGTCTCAAACACATGTTTCAACCATAGGACTATCCTATCTACCGGTCAAAGGTACTAACGAGAGGACACACTAAAGATAAGATAAGTACAAGATAAGCGATAAAGGAGAAATTAAAAGACATACCCTCGAAAAGAAAAGGGTATAATGAACGCATCTTCGCTTCCATCTCCCAAGTAGCGTTGCTCTCATCATCTCCCCGTTGCATTTTGACTAGTTTGACCTCTCGATTCCTCAACTTCTTAATCTTCGACCCAAGAATGCGCGTAGGAGCTTGTCGAATCGTCGCATCACGCTCGATCTCCACCTCTCTAAGCAAGCTCGGCTCTACCACTTCCGCGGTCTCGTGCAAGCACTTCCTTAAATGTGATACATGGAATACGCCGTGTACACCACTAAGTCTCTCGGGCAACTCTACTCTATACGCCATCTGCCCAATCCTTTCTTGAATAGGAAACGGTCATACGAACCTTGGTGCTAACTTCCCAACGGACCGAAAGTGAATGACGTTCCGTAATGGAGACACCTTGACAAAGACCATGTCCCCAACATCAAACTCAAGATCTGACCTCCTCTTGTCCGCATAAGATTTCTGTCTATCTTGCGCCGTCTTCATCCTCCTTCGAATCAAATCGATCTTCTCCGAAGTCTCTCTAATCATATCGGGTCCAAGCAAGATCTTATCCGTAGATTCCCACCAACATGTAGGCGAACGACATAGCCGTCCATAAAGAGCTTCGAACGGTGCCATGCCAATGCTAGACTGAAAGCTATTATTATATGCGAACTCTACCAACAGAAGATGTTCCTCCCATGTACCTCCGAAATCTAAGACACATAATCTCAATAGGTCCTCTAGAATACGATTCACCCTCTCGGTCTGGCCATCCGTCTGAGGATGATATGCGGTGCTCAAACATAACTGATTCCCTACCGCCTCTTGCAATCTCTTCCAAAATTCGCTAGTGAAGATGGGATCGCGGTCGCTAACTATGCTAGAAGGAACCCCATGCAAACAAACTATTTCTCGAATGTATATGGAGGCTAACCATGGAGCAGTCCTCTTACTCTTCACGGGAATGAAATGGGCGCTCTTAGTAAGTCTGTCTACCACCACCCAAATACCCGTATTACCCTTCCTCGATCTTGGTAATCCGTCAACAAAATCCATCGAGACGCTTTCCCACTTCCATTATGGGACCTCCAAAGGGTGAAGCAATCCACCGGGCTTCTTTTGCTCCGCTTTTACTTGTTGGCACACCAAGCATCTAGCGACATACTCAGCCACATCTTTCTTCATGCCGGCCCAAAAGTAAACTCGTCTCATGTCCATGTACATCTTATCCCAGCCAGGATGAATGGTCATCTTCGAACGATGGGCATCATCAAGAATGGCCTTCTTCAGATTCTCTTCCCGTGGTACACAAAGTCTACGGTCCCTACGCAACCAACCTTTATCATCTAGGGTATACCTACGGAGATGGCTCGATGACTCCCCTCCTTTGAGCTTTTCTACTAACCCAACCAACTGTGGGTCGTATAGCTGTGCCTCGCCAATCCGTCCCAAAAGCGTAGGTCTGACCTCTATGGATGCTAGCAAACCAGGTACGAAGTCAATGGAAGGTGTAAAGTCAAACGTAGAGATGAACTCTAAACTTCGCCGCTCAACAAACAACGGACTCAAGGATAATCTTTTTCTACTTAAGGCATCTGCAACCACGTTACCCTTGCCAGGGGTATATGCTATCTCGAAGTCGTAGGATGCTAAGAACTCCATCCACCTTTGATGCCTTAAGTTCAAGTCCTTCTGAGAGAATAAGTATTTTAGCGATTTGTGGTCAGTGAACAATTCGAATTTCTCGCCAAGAAGATAATGACGCCAAGACTTAAGCGCGAAAACAATAAAGGCCAACTCTAGGTCATGTGTAGGGTAATTTCTTTCATGCACTCTCAACTGCCTTCCACCATAGGCTATTACCCTTCCCTCTTGCATTAAGACTGCGCCTAGTCCTGTCCCATAAGCGTCGGTATAAACGGTAAATGGCTTACTCCCATCTGGCAATACTAAGACTGTGGCTGTGGTCAAAGCTCTCTTGAAACGTTGGAACGCATCATCACAATCTACATCCCACATGAAAACTAGGTTCTTCTTCGTCAAGCGTGATAATGGAGCTGATATTTTTGCGATGTATTTGATAAACTTCCTATAGTAGCCAGCCAACCGTAAGAAACTTCTCACCTTGGTAGCATTTTTAGGAACCTTCCAATCTTGGATGGCCACTACCTTCGCGGGATCCACGGCTATCCCTTCTTTGGAAACCACGTGCCCTAAGAATCGCACTTCTTTTCTCCAAAACTGACATTTAGAAAATTTAGCTTTAAGGCTATGCGCTCAAAGAATCTCCAAAACTTCCCTAAGATGTAGGGCATGCTCTTCTTCGCTTTTAGAAAAAATCAAGATGTCATCTACAAAGACTACCATGAATCTATAAAGGTACTCCCTAAACACCCTACTCATCAAATCAACAAAGTATGCAGGGGCGTTTGTCAAACCGAAGGGCATCACCAGCCACTCGAAGAAACCGTCTGGAGTCCTAAAGGCAGTCTTGTCTATGCTATCCTCAGCCACTCTCAACTGATGGAACCAGTGGCTAAGTCCAACTGCGGAAACACTGAGGCACCAACTAACTGATCGAAAAGATCGTCAATCCTTGGTAGTGGGTGTCTATTCTTCTTAGTAAGCTTATTAAGTTCTCTATAGTCCACACAAAGTCTAAGGGACCCATCCGCCTTCGTGGCAAACACTACTGGAGCACCCCACTCCGATATACTACGTCTGATGAACCCCTTCTCAAGCAATTCTTTCACTTGCTTACTGATTCTCTTCTCTCTCTAGGAGCCATGTGGCGCACTGGCAATGCAACTGGCTTTGCATTATCTACTAGATATATTCGAAAGTCTAACTCACGTTTTGGGGGTAAACCCCTCACCTTATCGAAGACATCAGCATATTCACGGACTATGGGAACAGAATGTAAATCATCATTGGATGCATCAAGGGATTCCAGGTAACTAAGCATTACTGGACCTCTAGGGTCACAAGAAATATCAAGGGTCCTTCCATAACGAGTCAACAATCTAACTACCCTTCTTTCACAATCTAGGATGGCCCCATATCCAGTGAGCCAATCCATACCTAGAATCAAGCCGTAGCCCATGAAACAAGAACAAAAGCGTTGCACTCAAACTCAACGCCCTAGATAAACACTCTCAAATCCCGACAAATCATAGAAAGATGAGTCGAACCACCAAGAGGATTTGAGACTACAAAGGGATCAGTAACTAGACTAGTATCAAGGTGCAGTGTTTCAACTAATGATGTAGAAATAAACGAATGCGATGTGCCAGAATGGAATAGTATGGACAGATTGGTCAAATAGAAAAATTAAACTTTCAACGAAAATTGCTCTACCTCATTCTTGCAGCGGTGGGACCACGAGAGCCTGAACTTGTCCCCTTGCCTGCCCTGGTGCCATAAGAGCTTGCACCTGTCCTCCCGAGGTAGACCCTGCCCTCTGCCCTTTCTTTGGGCAGTCCTTAATAAGATGTCCCGCTTCGCCACAGTGGAAACAACCAGTCTTCTTTTTCTTCCTACAATCTTTTCTTAGATGGCCGGGTGTCCCACAATTAAAGCATTTCTTCTTCCCCTTAGCATTGTTGCCTTTGCCACCTTTCTTGTTCTGTTGTTGCTGTTGCGGCTTCTTTTGATCCCCTTTCTTCTCGGGTGCCTTATTAGCATTGGCGCCCTTCTCTTCTTTATGCATGAGTGCCATGTCAACTAACCTCTCAAAGGTAGCCCCCGTGGGAATGTGGGTCATAGCTAACCCATGAAGCGGCTCGTTTAAACCCTTAACAAATCTTGGGGCCTTCTTTTCTGGAGTGTTCACCAAGTCTAAGCCAAACCTTGCCAATTGGTTGAATTTGTTAACGTACTCTTTCACCGATAGAATCCCTTGCTTTAGTGACAAAAACCTTTCCATGTATAGATTCTCTTCAGCCCGTGAGAGAAACTTCGCCTCAAACCTTTGCCTAAAATCTGGCCATGTATCGACTGGACGTCCCCCATTAGTGACCTCCCACCAAAACGAGCCTCATCCTTCATTAGCCACGCAGCTAGCTGGACTTTCCTTCCATCATCCACTTCAAAGATTCTAAACAATTCTTCCACCTCCTTTAGCTAGTTACGAGCTTCAACAAATGTCTCCGTCCCGTGAAAAGGTTTTCCACCCATTGCTCTAAAGTCCTTACATATCTTTGCAAAATTATCGACACGAGGAGGAGGAGGATTTGCTGGACCTGCGGCCGCGGCCCTAGCCTCAAGATATTAACGAAACCAACTGGGCACATGAACGCCCTCTGGTATCTCAGATGCTTCAGACATGCTGAAACGAAAAAGGAAAGATTCAATACAAAAAGGACCGAAGGAAAGATATATGGCTCTTGGGTTATGCTTTCTAAAATATACTTTTCTCTTGAAAATACTTTCCTTAAATCATACTTTTGAAAGTACTTCTTTATAAAAATTGCTTTGAAAAATAGATTTTCAAAAATTCATATCTGTTCTGGTAACCTTCAGTTCTGATACCACGTGTAACACCCCACGTCCATTAATGTCACTCACAAAGGGAATGCATTAACTTCCATGGAGCATTTTAAGTAAGTATAGAATAGAAAATCACAACAAGACAGATATAAAGTAGTAGATGAAATTAAAACTTTATTTCATTGCAGCGGATAAACCCATATGTTTGATTACATCATCAAAACCATAAACCAAAGTCAAGTGCATCATATCCATCTTGATAAAACAAAGTGCATAAACTGAAAGACATAATCCCCAGCATTAAAATAGCCATAAATAAAGAGAAGCTGAACTTTACTTCAGCGGTCCAAGAAATCTTCTAAAAGCAGTCCAAAATCAGGCTCCACTGGTGCTAGTTCCAACCTGAGCACCTGAGGGGGGGGAGGGAGGAAAGAGATGGAAAAAGGAGGGTCAGACATAAAGTCTGGCGAGTGCGATAATTCTAACAATATAATTAACAAAGTAACTAGGCTAAGGCATAAGTTGGAAAATAAAGAAATGATCATGAACCATTGAGTATGACAGAGTAAACAAGGAAACAAGATGAACAACGATATCGTTAAAGCGCACCTAACCCACTAAGATAAATTTACTAAACTACACCAACACTATAGGATAATTGCTATACTGCACCGCCACTAGTATACTGCACCACCACTAGTCACCTTAAGGTTGATCCCGCCTACAGACTTAATAATGATATTGGTAGTTTCGTGTACCCCTAGCTACCTTCGTAGGTGCCGTCTGCCCCTATCTCCACTAGGTGTACCCACTACCCCCAAACGATCGGCTCCCTAACTCGTAGATACTCGTGCTGACCCCACAGTGGGGTGTATCACTCCCCAAAGTGGCAACCCGATACCACTAAGAATGCACGGCTTATACCTACACGATGCAACAACGTCTTACTTACCAGCCCGGGTCCACACATGCATATGAACCCGTTGGACTTGCGTTGCCACCGCTAACCCGGTTTGGCCTCTTACAGTCAAGCCCAGTATGTGTGTCCCGTCCTCGACTTGGGTCGAGCCCACAAAGATACATATGGGTTACTGGTTGAAACGGCCCCCCATTACTTGACACAAGCTATCCACCTAAGCTTGGTCCCCTCTAGTACATCCCACTTAACCCACTTCTTATTCATGTTTCAATTACATGTTTCAATTTTGGTTAAGTGTTTCTAATCGTATTTCCAAATGCCACCCAAGGCACCCACTAGATTCCACATGCCACCCAAGGCACACAATTAACCCCCTCATGTCCCACTACATGCTTATCTGGTTAAGTGTTACTTAATTCATTAAGAACGTAACCTCATAAAGACCTCTCACATTAGACTGACATTTGTGGCAGCTGGATTTGCCGGGCGGGTCCGGTCAGTCTTACACCACAAAAGAGTCTAACCTCGTGTCTTTACAACTATTACATATTTAGTTTGTGCCTAAGACCTCTCACATTAGACTGACATTTGTGGCAGCTGGATTTGCTGGGCGGGTCCGGGCAGTCTTACACCACAAAAGAGCCTAACCTCGTGTCTTAGACGATTAATTACTCCTAATTAATCATTCCTCAAATTTAAATTACTTTCCCTATTCAAATTATCAATCAATTAACGATGTCCATAATTGACTCAATTATGTCCATCCATTTATGGTATGTAAAATCATACCAATTTTCACCACAATTATATTTTATGCCTTTTAATGCATTTATGCTAATTAAATATTTTTAATATTATCCCCTTTTTTCCCCACGTAGTACGTTTGATCGTTTAACGTAAAAATATACGTTAGACTCGAATAGTCTAACTCATAAAATAAAAGAAAACATCACAAATCTAACATAGGGGTGAACTTGCATATGTGAATGATGTTCTACATCTAAAACTTGCATAGGCCAAAATTACAACTTGAATAAATAACATATGTCATGGATCCAAATCTAAAGGTGTGAACTTGATGAGATAATGGCAACAAACTTGCATAAACATCATATGTCATGGATCCAAATCTAAGGTGTGAACTTGATGAAATAATGGCCACAAACTTGCATAAATAACATATGTCATTGCTCTATATTTGCATAGGTAATAATCCGAAACTTGCATAACATGATTCATATCTAACTCATAAACTTACATATGTGATTCATACATCGCAACAATGGTGTAGACATGTAAAGTATCATGTAGAATTTAGCATATGTCATAGCCAAACTTTCAATTAAATTCTCACATAAACTAGGTGCCATAGCCATGTAAGGTCACATATAATTCTACCCAAACTTGTATATGGTTCATGTTTGAATCAACATCTAAACTTTCCTACATATGATTTATCATATGAATCAATATAACAAACTAGCATAAGAAACATGATAATTCAACTAGACATAAGCCAATCATAGGATTATAACATGGGTGATAGCATCATAACTTTACATCGTAGATGATAGCATCATAACATAATATCATAGAAATTACAACATAATTATACAACATAATTACAACATGAAATCAACAATTCATATCACATCCAAATTATCCGCATTATAACTCAATCCAATTCATTTATTAATTATCTTGTTAAAACTATCGAACTCACAACTCAAAAGCAGTCTTGAGTTCTGAATTCTGTTTTCTGGAGTTGAATTAGCGCTCCTTTGATGATGATTCATTGTTAGAGTTGAAAAGAATCGAATTTGATTTGATTTCTTCCTCTCTAATGGGCGGTGGCTATTCTGAGTTGCAAGTTGACGACATGGAGGCCATGAATCCAATTTTATTTTGATTTTAGGGTTTGGGTCCATAGGTGTTTTTATAGAGTTTAGGATTAGTTTAAGCCG
Organism: Allium sativum; assembly: GCA_030737875.1. Classification (NCBI taxonomy): domain Eukaryota; kingdom Viridiplantae; phylum Streptophyta; class Magnoliopsida; order Asparagales; family Amaryllidaceae; genus Allium; species Allium sativum. Next base: position 117,640,312 of record CM060915.1, read on the forward strand.
TCCAATCAACCCAGAATTAATCCCAGCCAACCAGAGCAGTTCAGAAACCCTAATGAGTCAGCATCTAGTCACAAACAGGTCATTATTCAAATCTGCCCCGGGGGGGGGGGGGAGGGGCAGGTCGACCCCTAGGTCGACACTGTGGTCGACCCCCAGGTCGACCCTATGGTCGACCTGGCCCTGGCGGGAATTTTCCCGCGTAGCCTGTTTGACTCTGAATTTTTGAAATTTAAAATCTGTTTTGAATTTTCTGAAACTTCCGATCGCCATAACTTCTTCATACGAAATCCAATTCACGCAAAATCGGACTCTATCTCAACCAGAATTCCGAGACGAACACAATGGCGCAACCCGTTTCCCTTAATTCTCAAGTCTGTGATTAATTATTCTTTAATTTAGTTAATTCGATTATTCAAAAATCCGGGGTGTTACATACATATATATATACATTTTTAATTATATTTAAAATGAGGGGTGTTACATTCTCCCACCCTTAAAGAATTTCGTCCCCGAAATTCGATTAGAGTAAAATAGATAATCGCTCGCAACATCCAATTAGTGTTCATCCAATTGCTGCAATCATTGTGCACATGTGCAAAGTGGGATATATCATAGTAAAGCATGTATGCCTAATTTGGATCCACCTATATGTATGCAAACTTTTTAAAAACTCTTTCAAAACATGATGCTCACATCCTAAATATACTTGCAGTTCTATATGAATGCAATAATTTTTTGAAAAATCAAAACATTTTTTCATCCAAATTTTTCCTACACTCTTACAAAGTAAGAGCATAGTTCATCCAATTGTCGCATCCAAAACCCTACCAACCATCATTAAATTCGAAATTTAGAAAAATCTAATTTTCCAAATTCAATTTCTTATGTTACGAAAAGGTATAAAATGGAAAAGTTCACATCCTCCGTTTTTCTTTTCTAATCGTACTTGGATTTTTACATAACTATTCTATAAAAATTTCCTATTTTCCTGTCCAAGCACAACCACATAAGAAAACCTTCTTTTCTATTTCATCTTATCTTGGAGAAATTTCATATTTATTCATCTTTTTCGTAAGATTTTTCATTTTCTTTACCCTTTGAAATGTTTTATTCAAACATAATATTTTTGTACATACTAAATCATAACAGCTTTAACCAAGAAAACAACTCGTAGATTACATCAAAATAAGTTCTACTACATTACTACAACTAGATAAACAAAAGAAAACAGTCATGCATAATAAGATACTACCCTATTGATATAGTAATAGGGGTCAAGATCCTATCGGAAGAAACTACGGATAAGATCCTCTATACCACTAATCTTGCTCTCCACCCTATCAAGTTGCTTTGTATGCTGCCTAGCCTCCTTCCTAACCTCTAACTGTAGGTCTTGTAGCCCAGCACCTAACTGATCATAGGAGGTGCCCACCTCCTGTAGCATCTGCTGCTGGGTCTATTCGAACCCAACCTGTGTCTGGAGCATCTCCTGCTGTGTCCTAAGGATGTCCTGCTGATCTCTAACTAACTGAGTCTGTAACTCAGAAACTGATCTCAACTCAGCCCTCCAATCCGACTCTCTGGAAAACCAAGGGTCCCACTCAGATGTACCGGAAGTACCCCAACCTGGAGCCTGGGAATTCCAAGCACCTCCCCAAGCCTACTCTGTCTGATGTGGGTCTGATCCTGCCGATGGTGCATACTAGGGCCCTCCATCATGTCCGGGCTGATAGCCACCACCCTGGGATTCCTGCTCATGCTCCTCCTGTACATGCTCCTCCTCTTCCTCCTCATCTCCTCCATCATGCTCCATGAGCCGAGGCTCTAATAAATCATGTAGGTGAATATGCATCCTCGTCAGTGCGGCCAAGTCTATAATGCTGGAGGGATGAGAAGGAGGTGATATATAACCTTGTTTTCGCAGAGGAACATTGCTTCGTGTAAAGACTATAGTCCATAAATTTCCGAAAGAAATGTTTGACTGTCTCACCTCTCTAGTAGAGTCATAATACTATAGGATAGTGCGAGCCCAATTTATCTGAATACCCCCAAAAATAGCATATGTGGCTCATTTAACGATTTGTGTTATCCTATCAAACCCACCAGTCTATCCAACAATGTTATATTGTAAAATCTGAATAACAAATCTAGCTAACGGACGTAAATGGGCATAATCCCAAACCCTCTCATATCTATCGTAGAAAATCCGATGCCACACAGCCAAGTCAATCATCTCAAACTCTCCTAGCTCGTGTCCCGTACTACGGATGTTCAACATTTCCCCAAACTGTATTTCATTAAAACTAATGATGGTCCCCTTTACATCCGAATTATATGTAATCAAACCCTCATTGTCTACCCTAACTGCTAAATAAGCATCAAAAGTCTTACTAACCTCTTGTAGCCCCTTCACTCGACTGTATTAACATCCAAAATTGCGATTAATCCCACGTTCGCAAATAAACTCTCTAAAGGTGTTCCATCAAAATCACCAAATTTGATCGGACGCCCTAACAATAGTTCAAACCTGTGGTGTTAACGTATGCCTCGACTACTTATCTCCGAGTGTTGCACCAAGCGATCTCTTGAGGCATAAGTTGAGGAAAAGAGGAAAGAAGGGAAGGTTGGTCCGCCATGGTGAATTAAGCTTGAATTGAGAGAGGAAAGGTATAGATCTGGGTAGAGAAGACCTTTAGCTTCGATTTGGATGTAACTTTGTGAGAAATAGTGGAGATTTGAAGTAGTGGGAGGTGAAAAACGTGGTGGTGGAGGTGGGTTTCGTGATCCCTGAAATGGAGCAGCTGGAGCGACAGAATGGAGCTGAAGGCAGGTCGACTCCCTGGTCGACCTCCCTAAGGGCAGGTCGACCAAGGTGTCGACCTATTTTTTTTCACTTATGTTTTTGTTCCGCTGTTCTCCGTCTTCTTTTTCGATGGTTCACCTCCTCTTTTGTGCCATACCGTTGTCCTGAAATTTGAGGTGTACACTAGTGTCTACTTATCATTTTTACGTGTCTGTTCCAATTCCATGAAATATAAACTTAAGCGGAACATGATATCTTAAATATCCATTCTTATGCACACCTCTTTTTTTTTTCTTTCTGATTTCCATTTTTGGTGTACGGGGAAAAATCTCATCCTTTTCCAGCTCTATTTCTCAAACGGGCTCTTATTCTAACCTAGGCCTATGTATACAATATATAATATTTATATTTTTCTCAAAAATAAAAATACGCTCACTCATAATTTTTCCAAGGAAAACAAAACCTATGCTCTGATACCAGATGTAACAACCCGAATTCCGACAGACCGAAATTTTCAATTCTATCCATCGAGACCCGAGTTGGGTGCTCTGGTATCCTGCAGAAAAAGACAGAGATAAAGAAACAAGTCAGAACTCGTAAAGCATCTCACAACGGAAGGAATTAAAATATAATATATTCAAAAATAGCTTTACCGTATATATCATACTGTCTAACCAGTATCCAAAGCTATACCATCTTTGTCATGAACCTAACCTGGAAGTATGTAATGAGGAGGGGGTCAGAACATAAGTTCTGGTGACTGGACTTAGAATAAACTTCTGTATAATCCTACATATACCGTTCAGTATTATTTTCTTGCTTATTAGGTTATTCATGACATTAGCTCTCTAGGCTATACTCATGTCCCACTAGTAGGTTAACCTAATACAGTGTATATGTAGATACCCCCAACTCGTCTAATCTTTTCCATATATATATATACAGTCCCTTGCCGTATGTCGTACGGGCTTCATCATGTAAATCTATACTACTTTAGTGTAGTGCCACTATTCAAGAAATTGTTTGGACTGCCACTCTCAGTCTTGCTAGATTTCGTGTATCATCTAGACCTAATCTAAGGTTTACTATCAAGCGCTTCCTAGATTCAACCAGGGTTTACACTAGCCAGGGCCACTGGGGTTTATGCTACCTACCGAATGCTTCTCGGATTCAGGGTTTATGCGACCTAGGTCCAACTAGGGATTATGCTACCTATCGAACGATGCCCCCTAGTCTAGGACACACTACCCAGAGCGATATATGTTCTTAGACTTTCCCTACGTACGTGCCGTGAATTGTTATCGATGTCTAGTTGCACATGTCATTTATATGTGCGGCCCGAGTTCTGTGGCAGGGCTAATCAAGAAACACGGAACTCGGTCAGGAGCTTTGAGTTATCTGCCGATGCAGATGCTAAGGTCTGTTTTTATCTATGTGTGGCTACGGTCCCACTTGACCCCTCCCTCAACTAATGAAAGGCACCCAAGAAAATCAAGAATGAGAACTATACGCAGGCCCCCTATTCCCCCACAAACCTATTGGCCAAACCTCACCCATAACTAGATAGCAAGTATATGGTATGTTGGAGTTATCCGTCTTTCTGCTTCACGTACTCGATTGACTCAAGATGGTAGGTAGACGACGACGTGCTATCACAGGGCTAAACAAGATATCGCTGCCTCACGCTGGTCCATCCTAGTCTTTAGGTTGCTTATATTGCAACCAAGGCATACTCTTGGTTCTTCTAACGCAGACCTTAACCTTTGTGAGCCCAGGAGGATCATCTGCAACCTCACAGAGGGATACCAAGAATACCCTCACGTTCCATCGAAGTCGCGTGTTTTGTAACCCAGTTCGTTTTCTTAACCAAGGTTTACAACTTAGTTCACTTAACTAAGGTTTACGACTTAGTTCTTCTTTCTCATTATTTACTTAGTTATCTTAACTAAAGTTTATTACTTGGTTCTCTTTAACCAAGGTTTGATACTTAGCTTCTGTTACTTAGTTCTTTAACTAAGGTTCAACACTTGATTAATTTCATCTTTACTTAGTTCTCTAACTAAGATTCATTTCTTAGTTTCTATTGACTAAGGTTTACCAATGAATTCAGACATGACTTAAGTTTTCTTTATCAAACGATAGCGTACGGGTGTTTTCCCACATTTTCAGTTTAGATTAACTTATTTCATAATATAAGTCGTCCCACCCTTCAAACCTTGTACTACTTCTTAAGTCATAATCTCCCCCTTGTCCCTAGGACAAGTTTATTTATTATTTGATTTTTCATTACCGCAACCCTAGTTTACAATAGGTAGTTATCATTCCCTAGTACTATGCCATTAATTTTAGATTTGACTTAACCCTTCCATTTACTTAACCCATTTCTTAAACTTTACCCAACTTAATTAATTTAAGAGACCGTTATGAGCCCCCGTTTGGTTAAGCATATCTAAACCTTTGTTTCACAAGTCACCCTTGTTCCCTTTATTATAGTCTCCATGTCTTACACATGTCTTACTATGGTTAAGTCTATACTAGTCATGCTTTACATGTCATTTATACCACCCACTTAACCCTTTAACCAAACCCATGTCACCCACATGTCTTATTGTGGTTAGTGTTTCTTAATTTATTTATGATGTCATGACGATGTATGGCCTCTCACATTAGACATCCGCTTGTGGTTGCTGGATTTGCCGGGCGATTCCGGGCAGCATTACACCACAAAAGCGTCTAACCTCGTGTCATAAACCGTTACGCCTCTAGTTCTTGCCGTTGACCTCCCACATTAGACGTCCTCCTGTGGTTGTTGGATTTGCCGGGCGGTTCTGGGCAGTCTTACACTACAAACGCGTCTAACCTCGTGTCATAGGCTTTCATTAACATTCATGTTTCGCCCAAACCCCAAATTCATGTCATGTGGACCAAATACAACTTAATTAAAATTCACTTTCTATGTCTATATCCACTTTGCCATTAACTACACCAATTACGTAATGATTAGCTAAATTTCATATTACCCAAATTACTCAAATATAGCCAAATTCACCAGTTCCATTTTATTCATATCCAAACATGCCAATTTCCAAGATTCCATTATACCCAATTTCATAAAATCCATATTTTCCCAATATATTCTCCCACGTTTATACATATAAGCTAATTCACCTTTTAGGCTTAATTCAAGTCACATCCAGATTCCAGCAATTATCCCAATATTTGCAATATTAATTATCATGCCACAATTTCCCAAACTTCAGACTATAATTCTCGATTGCATAAACTAAGTTATGCCCCCAGTATTCTCATATTTCAACCGCACGTATATGTAGTAAGATTTTGCCTAGGTTCGAGATAACCAAGATCAAAAAAATAAAAAGAGAAGGAGAAATAAAGGACAATTATTGTTATATGAATCTTGCATTGAATTTTACAACTGGGAAATGATGAACGATAATAATACTATTATACAACAAATTTATTGTAATTCCACTCACCCTGACTGGATTGGGGAAATAAATGATTTGTTGATGTAGAACGCTGATTTAATCTTCTTATTTGATTTTTTGGTGGAGAGCATGAATTACTGATGCGAGCTTTGCTACTTGATTTGATTAAACCTCCAAGTTGATGAAGAACTTGCAAATAAATTTAGAGATTTGGAGCGGCGGCCATGTTTGGTTGAAGTTTGACAGCATGGAGGCGCTAGAAGGAATTGTTTATGAATTAGGTTAGGTCTAGGCACTGTTTTATAGGCGCAAAGAGCGTTTTAGAGCCATTGGATTGACCTAGATGCCATCAGAAACGTACAGCACACCAAAACCACATCACAGGAGCTGGAATCGCTCAGATCTAGGGGGCGGTCAACCCCCAGGTCGACCTCCCTAGGGGTAGGTCGACCCCCAGGTTGACCCCATGGTCGACCTGCCTGGTCCTGGCGGGATTTTTCCCGCCCAGCTGCCTGGGTTGGATTTCGAACTGTTTTGAAATTTTGCTGAATCTTCCGAAGGCCATAACTCTTTCATACAGAGTCTGATTTTCGAAAACTTAGACTCTATTCCAAGCAGAATTCCGAGACGAACGCAATGGTGATGTCCGTTCTGCTTAGTTCCTGATATTTAAATTAAGTATCCTTATTTTATTATCTTTTCCGTTACGTATACTGTCATTGGATCAATCTTTCCTTTTTCTTTCATGTATTAATTAATTTCCATTGTACGTCACCATATTTACTTATCTATGCATATATATATATACATTTTTAATTATATTAAAAATGTGGGGTATTACAAAATTCTTATTAATCCACTGCATCCACAAACAGTTGCTATCACCCAAATAATTTATCAAAATATCTAGAAATAGCTGCTTTATTCCAGAGAAACAAATTGGTAATGCCTATCCCTCCTGACTTCTTATCATCAAAGATCTTGTAAAAGGATATAAGGATCATTTTTTTGGAGTAAGGGGTCACTATGCCAAAGGAATTTGTTTAAGGCACTTATAACCATACTAATCAATTTAACTGGAAGCATGTAATGTATGGACCAATATGTGGTCATCGCAACTGCTACTGACTGTACAACAGTTAAAATGCCTGCCTGAGAGAGCTTACATGTTGATCATTGCTGTAACTTTGATATAATCTTCTCATATAAAGGAACACATTTCTCTTTAGAAATTCTAGAGCAATTCAAAGGCAATCCAAAATAAAAGGCATTCAAAGGTAATTCCATAACACCTGACCTATCAATAATTTTCTTTTTTCTAATACTTGGCAAACCAACAATCAAAATATGTGATTTATTGATATTAATACGTAGGTCAGTAATGGAATAAAAAATCTGAAAAGTATCCAGGATACATTGAATATTATTGATTGTAGGCTTTGTGAAAATGATTAATACATCAGTGAAAAGTAAATGATTTATCAAAGAGACTTACACCTAGGATGTAGCTCCGATTTCGTTCTTTCAACTTGCATAGCTAATAAAGAATTTAACATCTCCATGACAATAATGAAGAGAAATGCTGATATAGGATAACCTTGCCTAACCCCTTGCACTCCCATAAAATATCCATAATGACAACCATTCCTTGCAATAGATTAGTTTGGTGATGAGATGCGCGTGTATATCTGTAGTGAACATTTTGATAATTTGAGCGGAAGCGTATTTGACAAAGATCTAGTATTGTCAATTTAGATACCAATGAATCTCAACACAAAAGGACATAAATCAATTATGTAGCCTCACAAAAACAATAGCAGAAATAAGAGACACAGAAGATTTAACGTGGTTCGGGTATGAATATCCTACGTCCACGGAGACCCAACAACTTCTTTTATTCTTTCTTCACAAGTGGGAGTACAATAAGAGAAGAATATAAAACACTCAATATATATTTCTCACCCTATAATTTATAAAGAAATAGAGATCTTATTGAGGATATGTAGAAGAGAGCACTATTGGCTTGTTCACTGAAGGATGAGCAAATGCCTCCTATTTATAAGAGTAAGGATGAAGGGTTGTCTGAAGAAAGCGTGAGAAGTTTCCGGATTTCCTTGATTTGGTGTCAATGCAAATCTTGCATATTTGTGATAGTTTCCCCATATACATATATTTGATTGATTGCTCCATTCAAATAATATAACTTCTCATTCCATCCAAATTTGTTGCCACATATACCAAGATTTGATTGATTGATTAATCAAATCAAATATTTCTCCCATATCTTTCCTATTTATTGCCCATAATTAATTGATTACAAGAATCAATTAAAATCTTATGCATAATTGGCATAGATTTAAATCATCCAGTTTTAACACTCCACCTCGATTTAAATATATTCATCAATCAATAAAATTAGTTATTGGGTCAGCGCCTGTAACGTCCCGTATTTTATCGATATAATAATTAATTTATTTAATTATTTAAATAGTGATTTAGAGAATTTAATGGTTATTTAATTAAATTATATTGAATATTTAATTAATATTAATAATTAAATAATATATTTAATTTTCGAAATTGTCGGAAATAGTAGAATTCACAATGTTGTGGGAATCAGATGATTTAACTAATTTAATTCAGTTTGGAACTGAATTATAATAATGATTCTATTTAATAAACGACATTAGAACGTATAAGTTATATTATAATTATAATCAAGCTCGAAATGGCGCGATAGTTCGTAATTGGGCGATTCGAACTTTAAACGAATATACAAAATCCACTTTGAGTCGGATTTCTGTGAAACAAGAAATGTTCAGAGCTGGGGAAGTATATTTTTCTAATAGAAGAGGAAAATTGAGATTTCATCGTATAGATTTCGAGTTATGTCAAAATCAAATTTTCAAAATGTCGCTATGGAATTCCTTTATAATTTATAATGATTTATTTATATTATAAAAGGGTTTTTAATATAAATTGGGTATCGATTTAACACTGGATTTGAAATATCGAGTTATAAATTCAGATAGGAATATTTTGGAGCTATATGATATTCTATGTGAATATATATGATAATATTAATTTATTAAAATTAAATTTAATTATTTTTAAATATATTAATATTAAAATGAGTTATTTAGAGCTTTAAAATTAGCTAGTTTTGCAAACGACCTCCGTTTTTGACGAAACTAATTTTGTTGGATCCAGAATATTAAATTATTGTTAGATTTCAATTTTCGTAATTTTTGGAGTCAATACGTGGCCGTACAGAATTTTAATGTGAAAAACAGTCGATAATTTGACTTTAAAAATACATTGTGTGAGCAAACGAAGTCGAAATTCGACGAAACAAGTTTTGTTGGGTCCGTAATGTCAAACTCTAGCTGCATGTCCATTTTTATCAAATTTGAATATATTAGTGATCATAGATTTTTTAATAACAAATATAAACAGCGGTTGATTAAAAATAAATATAATAATCGAATTCAAAAATATTATTCCTATCCTATAAATACCCACTCTCACTCTCTAACCCTAACAATATTTTTCTCTGGTTAAAACTTTCTAGCTGTCGACAGGAAGAAATTAAAAACAGTAAATACATGAGTTTGGAAAATCAAAACAAATTCCTCAAAATTCTATAAATCAAAATAGATATATATTTGGAATCAGGAAAGGGTTCTCTTCGATTTCACATCCGTTTCAAAGGGTGTAATGGCAGTGTTGGAGGATCGAAATGCAACAGCGATAGTTAGGGTTGAAGCGTTCAAGCTTTTGGGTTTTTAATTCGTGAATCTAAGTGTGTGGTTTTGTTTAGTGGATTGAGAGGTTTGATTTGTGAATTTTTTGTGAAAAACGAAACAGAAAAATGTCGCAAGTTTTTCTAGCCAACGGTGATGAGGCCTGAAGTCGCGAGGTTGGAAGATGATGCGAGCTCCATGAAATGGTGATGAATATGAAGTGTTTTTGGAGAGAAGGAGATTGGAGTTTTTAGTTTGGTTTAAGGGTGAAAGAACGAGGAGTTCAGAGTAAGAAACGGTCGGCTAATGGTGTGTTCAACTGGAGGAAGCTGCGTCATTAAGTCCTGGAGGAAGAAGAGGTTTAGCTTGGGTACGGGTAGGCCTGTTTGGGTGATGGGCCAGGTGAGAATAAGGGGAGGCCCGATTGTTAATTAGATAAATTTAATTCTAGTTTAAATAGTGCATTAATTTGTAAATGCTATAACTTGATCATACATAATCAGAATTCAGCGAAACTGGATCCATTAGGATCGTATGGACGAGCGCAACACAATGGAACTGGTTTGGAGTGAATTGGAGCTCATCTGGATTTATGGTGAAATTAAATGCCTTAATCAAATCAATGACCGATAATCGTTATTTAACGATAACCGTCCAATGTGTGTAAATCTCACTAACTCTGTTCAATTTATATTTTTATAACGTATTTTTAGAATTGATAAGTGTTGGTTGATTGCAGTGTGTTGACTGTTTGGTTGAACTGCTAAGTAGTTGGTTGAAATTATAGCTCTGGTTATATATATATACCGTTGATTAAATATTGATTCTGTTTAGCAGAATATTTCATATTGGAATGAAATTGATGTTAATTATATTGTTTAACATCTGTGGATGCAGGGAAACAGGTTGGAGGGATCCAACTGGATTCCTCAAATATTATTACTATTATTTTCATATCTTGTAATATATGATGTGATATATTTTCTACGATTGATTTTGTATGTATGGATGAAACTGGCACTCTGGTTTGGTATTTCTAAAATACCATAAGTAATACTGGGATGTAGAAAGGGAATTTTCGAAGTGAATATTGAAAATAAAATATTTATATAAAATCAAAGGATTTTATAAAAGGAAATATTTATAAAATCATAGAATTATAAAAGGAATATTTATTTAGAAAATAAATAGAATTATAAAAGGAATATTTATTTGGAAAATAAATAGGATTATAAAAGGAAATTGACGAGATATAAAAGAATTATGAGAAGACTGTTCAAAGTAGATATTAAATAGAAATCTGTTTTTAACAGATAAATTGAGAAGATTAATTTATAAATAATGTTTTATAAATTAAGTAAATTATTTATCATTGGATAAATTGGATATATAAGTCTGAAATCATATGAAGAAGTAGAAATCGGTTTTAACACTGATATTTTTATGGAATGTAAACATAGCATTTATAAAGGGATTTATAAAATGAGAATATAGGTGATTGAAATTGAAAATAAGATTTTGTATGAATAATTCTATAAATAGAAGTATAAATATGATGTGGAAATGGGATATATATTTTAAATGAAAAATCAAACTGATTGATTATATAAATGAAACATTTTTCACATTCGATGTGAATTATGGATTAAAATTAATATTTTATAAATTAAACCATTTATAAGGAAAAATTGGGTTTTGAAATACGAATTCAAATGGGAATTTGAATGAGATAGGGAATAGGGTTAAAATAATATTAGTTATTCGAAAAACAGTTACCGAATATAGTTCATTCGAAAGAGAGTTATCGAATAGAGATTATTCGAGAGAGAATTATACGTTGGAATTCGACAATATCGAATATAGGAAAGGACTGTTTACTTTCCAATTTTAAATCAAGATTTATTTATTTATTTAATAAATTAGTTTTTTATTTATTTATTCCAATTAAAAAATAAAAGTTATATTAAAGTTATTATATCTCGGAAGCATGGAATTATAACACTTATTGTTATAATCAAATGATTCTGTAAAAGAAGTGGACTCGTAAATTGAATCCGAGAGTTACGTAAGGAAGTTTGTTAAAGATTTAAAAGGTGAACTTTGTCTATTTCAAGGTTAGAAATGTCGTTCAGTTAAGGTCTGAGAGGTAGTTATACCCCAATTTGATTGACTTCGTTTTTAACTAAGGAATGGTTAATGTTCGATAGTGATGGTTAGTTAATTGAATTTAGTTAATAAGTGTTAATGATTCGAGTTGGCATAGCGATGTTTTATTTAAACATCTGTTTAAATCCAATGAAGGAGTTTTGGAAATGTTTTCCAAATAAGAATCAAAATGTTTTCTGATATAGAAAATAAGAAATGGGAGTTAATATGGAAAAAAAATTCCAATGATTAATAACGTATATTTTCTAAATTTAGAAAAATAAGGTTTTACTAATATATGGAAACGGGAATAGGGAAATGAATAATTGAATGACAAATTAAATTAAAGGGGATCAGTGTTAATCGATGATTTGATCGGTAAGATTTCCATTTGGAAATACGACTGTTGTTTGTACACATTTTTTCCTTTGATAGTTAAATAACCATCTATCAAAGTTTTTGACCACTTTCGTTGTCAATACGGAGAGACCAAGATCAGATTTATTATCTGAAAACCACTCCGTATGGGCATTAGCGTTGCGAATCAAATATGATGAAGATAATTGAAGATGGAGTTTATGGAAGGGTTGTTCTGGCAAATCCTAGGTGGAAATTTCCTAAGATGGGTTTACAGAATAGTACCTTCGGTTTGTCTAGTCCCCGGACAACATGTATGGAAGAATGTCTGACAAAGTATATTTAATAGATCGTGTAAGTTGATCTCTTTAATCGTATTTACATTTGGTGACGGAGGAATTCGTTTATCTTAGCTGTATACCGATGGTATTTTTGGGGAAATCAATTTGTGATTTGGCGGGTAAGACGACGTGACATTCAAAGTAAATAAAAGTGCGATCTATACATTATGACCTCAAACCTCACAACCGGGAAATGGTATAAAATCGGTTAGGTCGCATGGCTAAGTGGTTAGCTGCCAATTAGGGTGTATTGTCACCTGATCTAGAGAAATTCCATTTACTTCTATAATCTTTTTCGATGCTGTCCCTTTCAGGAAACGGTTGCTGATCCCAACCGTTAGTGATAATACATTCGGTAAACTCAAGCGAAATGAGTGACCGGTCATGTTTAGCCTGGGTTACAAGATGTTCTTGTTGAACATGGTGTATTTCACTCTAGAGATACACTGTCGGAAGGTGGTCCCATACCTCGCCAGTTGGAATCAATTACCCATTTAGTGCCCGCGGTTTTTGATTTTATATTATGCATGTGGAACGTGAGATGAAAGCGTTCTGCTAAATTATTTATATATTGCAGTTGATAGACACTATTGTAATATTAGAAGAGATTTGATATAAAGAATATTTTCGAATATCGTAAGGTAAAAACCATCCGTGTTTATGTGTGGATTGGTCTTACGATTATTCTTTGTTTTAAAAGGATTTTAAAAGTTAAACAAATGGTTGGAGTTTACTTACACCAGTCACATGACTGACCCAGAGTATATTTTGTTTTGTTTTCCCTAAACTCTTGGGTGCCCAATTTTGTACGGGCAGTCAAGTAGTCGGGATTTTACAGATATACCGAGGGCTTGGAGTAGGAGGCTTCAGGATCATATAGTAATTGTTTATTTCTGCTGTATTGTAAGTGTTATACTTTGATAGTGAAATCTATATTCAAGTACATATTTGTATTTCAAAGTTATGTTATATAGTATATTTATTCGTTCCGCTGTGGGATTTGTGTTTACTCTAATGTTGTATGTTCTTCTTCTTCTTCTATTCTAATTTTCTGTCTTATCTATTCTCACCCTCTAATTTCTTTCTATTAATGTTCCGGTTTTTCGATTCTCGAATAGTCGACAGGGTTTTGTATGTCTATTACCGAAGTCGAAAATTTTCTAGGCCGTTACAGTGGTATGAGAGCTGAAGGTTAAGTAATTACCTTGGCTCTGTGGCGTGACTCAGTAGAGATATGGTTAGCAATACCCTAGATTGAGTTTAAGTGTATATATATGAGCGCGTATTTGTTATTTGATATAAAAATGGTTTTATATTGTGGAGATTTATTGGTTGAGTTGTTTATGAATTCTGATCAATCAGTTCGATCCACTGTATCGGTAGGGGTTTCTAAACACTCGAATACGATGAACCGACACAGTATGTTTTGAAAAGAGGGTAAATGAAATAATTTTGCCCAAATTATATTTTGATATAAAAGATTGATACTGAAATGATTATAATATATTGGTTGTTATTATATTCGAATGAGATTATAAAAAGTGAAAGGTTAGATATAACCAATCAGAATTCATATTAATGTAAGATATATAAAGCAAGATGAATGAAATCTGAATTTAAATTAGAATTGGAATTAAAACTCCTAAAAGTTTAAAAATCCTGGGAGATTTTAAATTGTTTTACAAACATTGAAGGATATTTTGAAACAACAAAATGGAAATGTTTAAATATGGTTTTGAAAAGTGATATAGTATTGAACTCACTTCGATCACTAGGAAATTACTCTGATGATGCTGGCCACATCATCAGTTCTCATTTTCGAATTCTAAGTGACGGATTACTACCAAAGAGATTTTTTTCGAATTATTTTGGGGGAAAAGTTTTTGATATTCCGAAATGAATATTTGATTTTTGAAAAGCAAAGCTGTTTAAAATTCCCAAGGAGAGATTGTTTGAATTAAAAACAAATTAAATATAAATTTGTGAAAACAAGTTGGAATTAAAATATAGTCAGTTAAGTGGTAATTGAAATTTAATTGAATTAGAATATAATGATACCGAGTAAGTTGGACTGATGACTTAATAATTTGGAATCGAGAATAGTACTTGAGTTTGAAATGAAATTTTGCTTGGATAAAACCAAATGATTGAGTTTGAGGATGGATGATTGGATATTGATTGGAACGACTTTGGTATATGCGGAATTGGTAGCAGATAGAAAGGATATAATGATATGCCCGACAAAAAAGTACAAGTTTATATTTCATATGGTATGAGATTTTCATGAGTCGATTTGGCAAGCCGCTTGGCTATTTGATTTTCTTTTGGATTGGAGAAGGCCTAGAGAGGCGAGTTGTAGTTGTACCGATTGAGCCATACAAAGGAGGTGTTGGCGAAATTTTTCGAAAATTTCGGGTGTTAGGAAATTTTCGAAATTTTTGAAAATATTCGTTAATAGAAATGAATTAATATTTTAATGGATATAAATTGGTCTAGTTAAAACTGAAGTTAAGAAGTAAACAAATAATTTTTAACCCAGTTAGTAGGGTTTGTTTTCTACCTTAGCAATTTCGGGGACGAAATTATTTTAAGGGGGGAAGAACGTAACGTCCCGTATTTCATCAATATAATAATTGATTTATTTAATTATTTAAATAGTGATTTAGAGAATTAAATGCTTATTTAGTTAAATTATATTGAATATTTAATTAATATTAATAATTAAATAATATATTTGATTTTCGAAATTGTCGGAAATAGTAGAATTCACAATGTTGTGGGAATCAGATGATTTAACTAATTTAATTCAGTTTGGAATTGAATTATAATAATGATTCTATTTAATAAACGACATTAGAACGTATAAATTCTATTATAATTATAATCGAGCTCGAAATGGCGCGGTAGTTCGTAATTGGGCGATTCGAACTTTAAATGAATATACAGAATCCATTTTAAGTCGGATTTCTGTGAAACAAGAAAGGTTCGGAGCTAGGGAAGTATATTTTTCTAATGGAAGAGGAAAATCGAGATTTCGCCATGTAGATTTTGAGTTATGTCCAAATCAAATTTTCAAAAAGTCGCTATGGAATTCCTTTATAATTTATAACGATTTATTTGTATTATAAAAGGTTTTTAATATAAATTGGGTATCGATTTAACACTGGATTTGAAATATCGAGTTATAAATTCAGATAGGAATATTTTGGAGCTATATGATATTCTATGTGAATATATACGATAATATTAATTTATTAATATTAAATTTAATTATTTTTAAATATATTAATATTTAAATGGGTTATTTAGAGCTTTAAAAATAGCCAGTTTTGCAAATGACCTTCGTTTTCGATGAAACTACTTTTGTTGGATCCGGAATATTAAATTATTGTTAGATTTCAATTTTCGTAATTTTTGGAGTCAGTATGTGGCCGTATGGAATTTTAATGTGAAAAATAGTCGATAATTTGACTTTAAAAATACGTTGTGTGAGCAAACGAAGTCAGAATTCGTTGAAACAAGTTTTGTTGGGTCCGTAATGTCAAACTGTAGCTGCATGTCCGTTTTTACCAAATTTGGATATTTTATGTGATCATAGGATTTTTTAGTAACAAATATAAACCGCGGTTGATTAAAAATAAACATAATAATCGAATTTAAAAATATTATTCCTATTCTATAAATACGCACTCTCACTCTCTAACCCTAACAATATTTTTCTCTAGTCAAAACTTTCTAGCCGTCGGCAGGAAGAAATTAAAAACAGTAAATACATGAGTTTGGAAAATCAAAACAAATTCCTCAAAATTCTATAAATCAAAATAGATATATATTTGGAATCAGGAAAGGGTTCTCTTCGATTTGATATCCGTTTCAAAGGGTGCGATGGCAGTGTTGGAGGATCGAAATACAACAACGATAGTTAGGGTTAAAGCGTTCAAGCTTTTGGGTTTTTAATTCGTGAATCTAAGTGTGCGGTTGTGTTTAGGGAATTGAGAGGTTTGATTTGTGAAATTTTGATGAAAAACGAAACAGAAAAATGTCGCAAGTTTTTCTAGCCAACGGTTATGAGGCCTGAAGTCACGAGTTTGGAGGATAGTGCGAGCTCCATGAAATGGAGATGAATATGAAGTGTTTTTGGAGAGAAGGAGATTAGAGTTTTTAGTTTGGTTTAAGGGTGAAAGAACGAGGAGATTGGAGCAAGAAACGGTCGGCTAGTGGTGTGTTCAACTGGAGGAAGCTACGTCATTAAGTCTTGGAGGAAGAAGAGGTTTAGTTTGGGTACGGGTAGGCCTGTTTGGGTGATGGGCTGGGTGAGAATAAGGGTGAGGCCCAATTGTTAATTAATAAATTTAATTCTAGTTTAAATAGTGCATTAACTTGTAAATGCTATAAATTTATCATACATAATCAGAATTCAACGAAACTGGATCCGTTAGGATCGTATGGATGAGCGCGACACAATGGAACTGGTTTGGAGTGAATTGGAGCTTGTTTGGATTTATGGTGAAATTAAACGCCTGAATCAAATCAATGACCGATAATCGTTATTTAACGATAACCGTCTAATGTGAGTAAATCTCATTAACTCTGTTCAGTTTATATTTTATAACATATTTTTAGAATTGATAAGTGTTGGTTGATTGCTGTGTGTTGAATGTTTGGTTGAACTGCTAAATAATTGGTTGAAATTATAGATCTAGTTATATATATATCGTTAATTAAATATTGATTCTGTTTAGCAGAATATTTCATATTGAAAGGAAATTGATGTTAATTATATTGTTTAACATATGTGGATGCATGGAAATAGGTTGGAGAGATCCAACTGGATTACTCAAATATTATTACTCTTATATTCATATCTTACAATATATGATGTGATATATTTTCTGTGATTGATTTTATATGTGTGGATGAATTTGGCACTGTGGTTTGGTACTTCTAAAGTACCATAAGTAATACTGGGATGTAGAAAGGGAATTTTCAAAGTTAATATTGAAAATAAAATATTTATATAAAATCAAAGGATTTTATAAAACGAAATATTTATAAAATCATAGAATTATAAAAGGAATATTTATTTAGAAAATAAATAGAACTATAAAAGGAATATTTATTTGGAAAATAAATAGGATTATAAAAGGAAATTGACGAGATATAAAAGAATTATGAGAAGATTGTTTAAAGTGGATATTAAATAGAAATCTGTTTTTAACAGATAAATTGAGAAGACTAATTTATAAACAATGTTTTATAAATTAAGTAAGTTATTTATCATTGGATAAATTGGATATATAAGTCTGAAATTATATGAAGAAGTAGAAATCGGTTTTAACACCGATATTTTTATGGAATGTAAACATAGCATTTATAAAGGGATTTATAAAACGAAAATATAGGTGATTGAAATTGAAAATAAGATTTTGTATGAATAATTCTATAAACAGAAGTATAAATAGAATTTGGAAATGGGATATATATTTTAAATGAAAAATCAAACTGATTGATTATATAAAAGAAACATTTTTCACATTCGATGTGAATGATGGATAAAAATAAGTATTTTATAAATTAAACCATTTATATGAAAAAATTGGTTTTTGAAATACGAATTCAAATGGGAATCGAATGAAATAGGGAATAAGGTTAAAATAATATTAGTTATTCGAAGAAGAGTTACCGAATATAGTTTATTCGAAAGAGAGTTATCGAATAGAGATTATTCGAGAGAGAATTGTACGTTGGAATTCGACTATATTGAATATAGGAAAGGACTATTTACTTTCCGATTTTAAATCAAGATTTATTTATTTATTTATTAATAAATTAGTTGTTTATTTATTTATTCCAATTAAGAAATAAAAGTTATATTAAAGTTGTTATATCTCGGAATCATGGAATTATAACACCATTGTTATTATCAAATGATTCTGTAAAAGAAGTGGACTCGTAAATTGAATCCGAGAGTTACGTAAGGAAGTTTGTTAATGATTTAAAGGTGAACTTTGTCTATTTCGAGGTTAGAAATGTTGTTCAGTTAAGGTCTGAGAGGTAGTTATACCCCATCTTGATTGACTTCATTTTTAACTAAGGAATGGTTAAGGTTCGATAGTGAAGGTTAGTTAATTGAATTTAGTTAATAAGTGTTAATGATTTGAGTTGGATAGCGATGTTTTATTTAAACATCTGTTTAAATTCAATGATGGTGTTTTGGAGATGTTTTCCAAATAAGAATCAAAATGTTTTCTAATATAGAAAGTAAGAAATTGGAGTTAATATGGAAATGTTTTCCAATAATCAATAACATATATTTTCTAAATTTAGAAAAATAAGAATTTACGAATATATGGAAACGGGAATAAGGAAATGAATAATTGAATGACAAATTAAATTAAAGGGGATCAGTGTTGATCGATGATTTGCTCAGTAAGATTTCCATTTGGAAATACGACCATTGTTTGTACACATGTTTTCCTTTGACAGTTGAATAACCGAGTATCAAAGTTTTTGACCATTTCAGTTGTCAATACGGAGAGATCAGGATCAGATTTATTATCTGAAAACCACTCCGTATGGGCATTAGGGTTGTGAATCAAATATGAGGAAGACAATTGAAGACGGAGTTAATGCAAGGGCTATTCTGGAAAATCCTAGGTAGAAATTGCCTAAGATGGGTTTACAGAATAGTACCTTCGGTTTGTCCAGTCCCAGAACAACCTGTATGGAAGAATGTCTGACAAAGTATATTTAATAGATCGCGTAAGTTGATCTATTCAAACGTGTTTATGTTTGGTGGCGGAGGAATTTGTTTCTCTTAGCTGTATACCCGTGATATTTTAGGGAAATCAATTTGTGATTTGGCGGGTATGACGATGTGACATTCAAAGTAAATAAAAGTGTGATCTATACGTTATGACCTCAAACCTCACTACCGGGAAATGGTATAAAATCGGGTAGGTCGCATGGCTAAGTGGTTAGCTGCCAATTAGGGTGTATTGTCACCTGATCTAGAGAAATTCCGTTTACTTCTATAATCTTTTTCGAAGTTGTCCCTTTCGGGAAACGGTTGCCGATCCCAACCGATGGTGATAATACATTCGGTACACTCAAGCGAAATGAGTGATCGGTCATGTTTAGCCTGGGTTACAAGATTTTCTTGTTGAACCCGGTGTATTTCACTCTAGAGATACACTGTTGTTAGGTGGTCCCATACCTTGCCAGTTGGAATCCATTACCCAACAAGCGCCCACGGTTTTTGATTTTATATTATGTATATGGAACATGAGATGAAAGTGTTCTGCTAAATGATTTATATATTGTGGTTGATAGACACTATTGTAATATCAGAAGAGATTTGATATAAAGAATATTTTTGAATATCGTAAGGTAAAAACCATCCGTGTTTATGTGTGGATTGGTCTTACGATTATTCTTTATTTTAAAAGGATTTTAAAAGTTAAACAAATGGTTGGAGTTTACTCACACCAGTCACATGATTGACCCAGAGTTTATTTTGTTCTGTTTCCCTAAACTCTTGGGTGCCCAATTTTGTACGGGCAGTCAAGTAGTCGGGATTTTACAGATATACTGAGGGCTTGGAGCAGGAGGCTTCAGGATCATATATTAATTGTTTATTTCCGCTGTATTGTAAGTGTTGTACTTTGATAATGATATGTATATCCAAGTACAGATTTGTATTTCAAAGTTATGTTATATAGTATATTTATTCGTTCTGTTGTGAGATTCGTGTTTACTCTAATGTTGTATGTTCTTCTTCTTCTTCTATTCTAATTTTTTTATCTTATCTATTCTCACCCTCTAATTTCTTTCTATTAATGTTCCGGTATTTTTGATTCTCGAATAGTCGACATGGGGTTGAATGTCGATTACCGAATTCGAAAATTTTCCGGGCTGTTACAGCGCCCCATGGCGCTTAAGTAGCAGGAGGCAAACTAATCAAGTTTGAGCAATGCTCAAACTTGTATTTTGGAAGTGACTTTGTCATAATATCTGAAGGATTATCCAAAGTACTCACCTTCACCAAGTTGATCTTGTTTCGTTCTTCTTCAAGCATAAGAAAGAAACCTCTGACATCAATGTGCTTCGTCCGTGAAATATAAACTTGATTTTCTACTAGATGAATCGCCCTTTGACTATCTGAAAATAGCTCTAATGTCCGATGCGCCATTGAAAGATCATCCAACAACTGAAGTAAGTATAATCCTTCTTTTATTGCTTCCACAATCGATATCAACTCTGCTTCGGTAGTCGAAAAAGCTACGATAGATTGCAACTTTGATCTCCATGAAATCGAGCTTATGCCAAGTGTATAAACATAGCCCGACATTGACTTTCTAGCTTCTCTATCCCCAGCGTAATCAGAATCACAGTATCCTCTAGGAAAGATATCACCATCTACTCCACTATATGACAAGCCCACCGAAGAAGTGCCTCGAAGATATCTAAGAATCCACTTCACTGCTTGCCAATGTTCTTTGCCTGGGTTAGACATATATCGACTCACAACACCCACTGCATGGGCCAAATCTGGTCTTGTGCACACCATCGCTTACATAAGACTACCAACGACACTAGAATAAGGTATATTAGCCATATACCTCTTATATATAACCTAGAAAGATACACTTGCGAGCTCTAGGTTCCATCTTTTCCCGACTCTCATGCACATAAGATGGACAACCAAACACCTTAAGGAATGAATAACTAACAGGCTCTCCTTTCAATACTTCTTTAGGGATCTTCATGTCTGTGGCAGTAGAAGGTGTGTGGTTGATGAGGAAAGCCACCATAGATAAAGCTTCAGCCCAAAATCCCTTCTTCAACTTAGCCATCAATCTGAGGCATCTAGTTCTCTCCAATAATGTATGGTTCAGCCTTTCTGCAACTCCATTGGATTGAGGGTTGCCTGGTGTGGTGTAATGCTTCTTAATGCCTTCGGACTCAGAATAATCGATGAATTCATGTGATACGAACTCACCGCCATTATCTGAATGGATTCTTCCCTGACTGCTTCTCCACCATGGATTTCCATTTACGAAATCTAACAAAGGTTTCACTTTTGAACTTTAGAAAGTATACCCAAACTTTATGGGAGAAACCGTCTATAAATGAAACAAAATACTTGGCTCCACCCAAGGATGGGCAAGGGGAAGGTCCCCAAACATCTGTGTAAACACAATCCAAAACAACTTTTACCTTATGCTCACCATCACCAAAAGAAATCTTCGTTTGCTTACCAAGAACACACTCTTCACAAAAACCAAGCTTTAAATGCCGAACTCCATCAATCAAACCTCGCTTTCTTAGCTCATCCATGCCAATGTGGCCCATCCGCAAGTGCCATAATCTGGAAGATTCTGAATCAACTGAAGTAACTGAAGTTGATTGGCCAACTATGGTAGTGCCCTTTAGATAATAGAGATTTCTGCCCTTACTCCTTTCGTAACAATCATGGAATCCTTAGATATTTTCATCTTCTCTTCTTTAATTACAAACTTTAGTTCAAGTCTACTCAACGCCCCAACAGAAATCAAGCTCCTCCTTAAATCAAGTACATGCCTAACATCATTAATGGTTCGAATAACACCGTCAAACATCCTGATCTTTACACTACCAACACCAACCATACGGCAAGAAGCATCATTGCCTATCAGAAATTATCCTCCATCAATCTCATGGTAAGTGGAAAAAGAATTCCTATCAGGTGTCATATGATAGGATGCACCTGAATCAATCAACCACAGAGTGCTCTTCCCAGAAGAGCCAGAAGATGTAAACACGTCGGTGTCACTCTCTGTATCTGATTTCTCCACTATAGAGGCTCAAGCTTGATTTGGGTCTTTTCTTCTTCCTTCAAGCTTGGTACATTGTGAAATAAAGTGCCCAGGCTTCTTACAATAATGGAAAGTCAATTTCTTAGGCCCCCTAGACTGAGACCTCGAAGAATTCCATCCTCTATCTTTCTTTGACTTGCTTTGAATTCTACCTCTTTGAACATACATGCCTTCGGTATCACTATCAATGCTAGTGCTCGCCAATTTACCTCGAAGACCAGCCTTTACATCAAAAAAACTAATTTTTACTATAGCCATAAATCATGGAATTAACAAAAGTAGTATACTCCTTAGGCAAGGAACATCAAAGGATCACAGCTTGAGCCTCATCAGTAATATCAACATCTGTTGCCTTCAGGTTCATAAATAAAGTGGTCCAAGCATCTGCATGCTCCATAAGATCGGCTTCATGCTTCATCTTGAACGAATAAAATTGTTGTTGTAGAATAATCCGATTAGTGAGAGACTTGTCTTGCTATGCATCTGATAATGCATCCCATAGTTCCTTCGCCGTCTTCTTCTGAGAAAATTCTCTAAGAACTTCATCTGAAGGACAACTGAATTGTTGTGAGAGCTTCGTCTTCTATCTCTTCCAAATCAGCTACATCTGTATCTTTCAATTTCTCAGGCGCAGAAACAACTTTATAAGTCTTCTCCTTCTTCAATACAGCCTCCATCTTCATCTTCCAAGTACCAAAATCTCCCTTTCCATCAAAACGAGTTACTCCATAATTGACTGCAGATCTACAAATAGACTTACTAGAAGTAGCCATTGATATCTAAATAGGAACAATAACACTAGCTCCGAGACCAAACTATAGTGAAAAATTTATTAATTTGAGCGAAAGCGTATTTGATCAGGATCTAGTATTGTCTATTTAGATACCAATGAATCTCAACACAAAAGAATATGAATCAATTATGCAGCCTCACAGAAAAAGTAGCAGAAATATTAAGAGACACAGAAGATTTAACGTGGTTCAGATATGAATATCCTACGTCCACGGAGACCCGACAACTTCTTTTATTCATTCTTCACAAGAGGGAGTACAATAAGAGAAGAATATAAAACACTCAATATATATTTCTCACCCTATAAGTTATACAGAAATAGGGATCTTATTGAGGATATGTAGAAGATAGCACTTTTGGCTTGTTCACTGAAGGATGAGAAAATGCCTCCTATTTATAAGAGTAAGGATGAAGGCTTGCCTGAAGATAAACATGAGAAGTTTCCGGATTTCCTTAATTTTGTGTCAATGCAAATCTTGCATATTTGTGATAGTTTCCCCTTATACATATATTTGATTGATTGCTCCAATCAAATAATATAACTTCTCATTCCATCCAAATTTGTTGCCACATATACCAAGATTTGATTGATTAATCAAATCAAATATTTCTTCTATATCTTTCCAATTTATTGCCCATAATTAATTGATTACAAGAATCAATTTAAATCTTCTCCATAATTGGCATAGATTTAATTTCTTTCTTTCAACTTGCATAGCTAGTAAAGAATTTAGCAGCTCCATGAAAATAATGAAGAGATATGCTGGTATAGGATAACCATGCCTAACCCCTTGCGTTCCCTTAAAATATCCATAATGAGAACCATTCCTTGCAGTAGAGTAGTTCGGTGATGGGATGCACGTGTATATCCATGCTAGAAGTGGAATGGGAAAATTCATTCTTGAAAAAATAACCAAAATAGAATTCCATGCCACTGAATCAAAATCTTTACTAATAACCAGTTTCAACATACATCGAGGAGAAATGTTTTCCATATTATATCCATATAAAATCTCTTATGTGATCAAAATGTTGTCAGAGATAGACCTGTCACTAATAAATGTTGATTGGTTAAGTGATAAGATGGAAGGTAAAACCAATTGGAGCCTATTTGCTAATATTTTTGAAATAACTATGTAAAAAATAGTGCAACAAGAAATAGGTCAAAATTCAGAAACCATATATGGACTTTCAACTTTAGGGATTAAAGCTATTACTGTAGCAGACAGACTAGTTGGTAAATGGTTATTCATAAAGAAAGATAGAGTAACATTATTATCATTCTCACCAATAATATTCCAACCTTGCTACAAGAAATAGGCACTAAAACCATCAGGTCCCCCGTAACTGTTTGGATCCAAGCTAAAAACAGCTTCCTTAATCTCCTCCTTGGATACAATTCTAATTAAATATTCAAATTACTACATTGAAAGTGTTGGAAGATTAATCCGAAAAAGTGGCTTCACATTAGTAATTGTAGCATGAGGATTAGCTAAAACTAAAGAGAAACATTGAACAAAAACCTGATTAGTATTATCTTCATCTAATTGAATAGAACCATGCATATCCTTTATCATGAAGATTGTATCCCTTTCCTTCTTAATCTTTTAGGAGTTGTGAATTTTTTTAGTATTTCTATCTCCTTCAACCTCTCTTCTAATGTATGCATGTTGTCTTATTGCTTGTAATTCCATATCCAGAACTGATTTTAACCTATTCTTCAATTCGTATTCTTTCTAAAGCAAATCAATATCATGAGGGTTCTTTTGAGCTTCCTGCTGGATATATGCAAGTTCTTCTCTAACTGAAGTTGATTGCCTTGATCCCTTTCCAAAGTTAAGATATGACCAAGTTCTAAGCTGAAATTTAAGCATCCTCATTTTAAATAAAAGAATCATCGCATTACTCCTAGACTGAGAGTTCCAAACCTACAAAAGAATGTTAGAAAAATCTGGATGTTTATACCAAAAATTTAAAAAAATTAAAAGTGGTCTTACCCTTGCTAATAGTATCCTCATTTCCCCATTGAAATAACAAAGGACTATGATCAAATAAGACAGGGGGACAAATTTGATAAAAGGATTTAGGCCAGAGATTATAGAAAGGAGAGTTTGCAAAAATATGATCAAACTCACATAGAGTTGGAGCTCCTGTTCTAGAACAATTTGACCAAGTAAAAGATAAACCAAAGCTTTGAATAGGAATGAGGTTTGATTGAATTATTACTTGATTCAGAGGAGCTAACTCATTAAAAGATAAGGAACAACCTCCAAATTTCTACTAACTGTTGTACATGTAGTTAAAATCTCCACCTAAAATCCATGTTTCATAAGATGGATTTAGAAGGATGATTTGATCAAGTAAAGTTTGACGCAGAGAAAAATAATTATGAGCATAAACAGATATGAGAAGAAATTTTAAATTTGTGGAGAGAAAAATACAGTTATAGTGGATATATTGATCATATTCAGAAATTTTGGTAAGTTTGAAAAAACAAGGATTCCATAATATTAATAATCTGCCAAAGGATGCTTGAGAAAGATTATGATCATGCTGCCAGGTTGGAGCAATGAATTTAGTAGCTCTATTAGTTGTTACACTGTCCAATTTTGTATATGATAAACAAATCAATTGAATACCATTATCATTAATCAAATTCTTAATCTTACTTTACTTTGACGGCAAATGAGCACCCTTGATATTCCAAAAACAAATTTTATTCATCATTTGAACAAAAGGGGATCTACCATAAAGATGACATTGATTCTTGTATGACTTAATGAAGCATTTCTGGAATTATTGTTTGGCAATACTTCATCAGATTTAAATTCTTTTCCATCATTAAGATCATCTTCTACAACTGCCTTGTCTTTTTTAGCTTTTTTCTTTATACCTTTTATCTTTTTCTTACTACCATGTGAAAGTGAATTGTCATTAAAATGAGAGGAGGAAATATTATCAATAGAAGATGAGTTATTAGCAGGAGGAGGTAGAATAATGTGAGGGGGAGTAGATAGATGAGAATAAGGTGAAGTTGAAGGTGCTTTGAAGCTGAAAGAGGAATTAAATGGATTTTGTGAGCTGAAGGAAGAAACACATAAAGCAATGTTAACATTGGAGAAAGATGATGAAGTGGAAGCACGATTAGATGAGATAAAAGAAGTTGAGGCACAATTAAAGTCTTCCATAATTTTCAGTTTTTTCAGAACTGAAAAGTTATTATGAGTATGAAACTCTTCGGCTACTTGATCACTATCAATTACAACATGTTTCCCTTTTCTCAAAGCTTCACTGTTCTCTGGATCCCCTTTGAAATTACCATCACTATTCAGATTTGATTGCATTTCATAGTTCTTTACTTCAGATTGATGTACAATACCATTGCTGTCGATAATGATCATATTCTTCTTATCCACTAACTTTTCCCGGACTGTTTTTCCATAACACCATCAACACTCTTATCTCGACTAACATTTTTATCAACATTCAAATTATTATCATTTTCAACATTTTCTTTCCTTTTCCAGATCGTTTTCTTATTGGGAACAACCTCATTCCATTCTCTTCTATATGAATTGCCATTATCCCTTTTCCAATTCCGATTATTATATCTACTGGTATTCACATACTCCTCTTCCACATCAACATGTTTGTGATCATCATTCATATTATCACTAGCTATCAGCTCACACTCCAAGGAATTATGACCAAAAACTTTATAATGAGTACAAATTTTTGGCTTCCAATCATACAAAATTTAAACTGATGGATAGTTTTCACCTAGACCATCCACTTCTATACAATCAGGTAGTTCATACTCGGGTGATATTTCGACAATGGTTTATCATACTTAAACCTATGCATTTTCTCAGTGCTTTCGTCAAAACATAGAAGCTTCCCAACATGGCATGCTATCCAATTGATTCCAAATAGTGTCCATAGAAATAAAGGAATTCTATGTAAATGAATCCAAATTGGTACACTTCTGATTTGAGATTGTGAACTACCTATCAAGGGGTCCCATTTTGTTATAGTAAACATCGTACCCCTAATAAAGATAGGATCAGCATGCAAAACTCTATCTTTATCATTATTATTTGAAAATTTGAAGTACAAATTAAAACCATCACACTTGATATCCACCTCTCCATCCAATTTCCAAAGTCTATGTAATTAATTTACAACCGAAAGGTGTGATAGGGTTCCATCTAAAAAGAAACCAACAAGGCGATTGGTCCAATACTTAATACCTTCCTCCTTAATTTGACCTGGAATCTTCTTTTGCTTACCATCCCTAGCAATCACATACTGCATAGGCTTGAATATACCAGCATTACGGGGTAGAGCTTTGAAGAGTGATGCCAAATCAATTTTGATAGAAGAAGAACAAGATTGTGGGTGCTCGATGGAATATCATTTGGATGATTTGATGTAATCGATGAATTGATCTTTGAGGAAGTAGGGTTCTCAGGTTTTACCTTGCCCGAAACAGTTTTCAAAGATGATTGCTCGATATTATTGGCATTCAAAAAACTGTCATTATCAAGATCCAACAAATTAACATTAGAATGATTCAAAGTGTTCGACGAAATGAACTTAGAAGGATTGGGGATTTGAGGGTTTACATTGATAGCATCAGAATTCAGAGATGAAAGATTCGCACAAGAGGAATTGAGGAGATTGTTATTATCAGGATCCAATTTCAAAAAATTGACATCAAAATTAGAAGCTGAAGAAAGATTGACAAGAGGTGGTTTGGCAGAAGATGGAATAAAAACTGGAGGAGGGTCAGGTGGGCGTAAAGGAAGAGGTGGAAAGGTTGAATCGAAGGAAGAAGAAGAAGAAGACGAGGACCGAGGGATGGAGGACGCCATTAGCAAGAATTTCTCATGGAATGCAAGTTGTAATTTGCCCTTTTATCTTTTTTTTTATTTCAAATTAAATTATTTTAAGTGAAATTATCATTTTTTTACGTGGACTACGTTCTCTATTTGGATTGTTAATCTAGCCCTGATATGATAATCTCTTCTGCATTCATTTTTTGTTACATATTTCAAATTTAATTTCTGACGTACAACCTCATTTTCTGCTGCTTACTGTAAGGTTTATTTGATTCAGATGAAAGAAATTCATCTATAGGTTGTATATTGTATAGTGTCCTATGCTCGACAGCCGGCAAGACAAACTTTCTCTCTTCAAGCTTTGTTCCAGATCTAAATGAATGGTCAGATCTCTGAAGGTCCATTATTTTTATTTGATCAATTTTTATTTGTATGCTTTATCGAAGTATTTTTGTTGGTTTATCTTTTTTGGTTAAATTTTAGCCATATTTTGTAAAATGATAAATTCATTTATCATTTTTGCTCAATTGTTAATACAATTATTCTTATTAGATAAAATTTTATATTTTGTGTCTTTTAATTTATGTTGGTACAATATATTGTTTATACTTTTTAAATTACTTTTTTACTTTATAATTACTAGTCCATGACTATTTTTATTAAACTTTAGTTATGATTTTCTAAAATGATAAATATTTTTTATCTTTTTGGTTCGGTTTTTGTATTTGTATTTTTATTTAATAAAATTTGTATATTTTACATATGTTAAATTTATGATGTAATCAATTGGTACTATATATATACACACATATATATATATATATATATATATTTGTTTATGACTGTTTTTGTTAAAATTTGTTTATGGTTTTGTAAATGATGAACGCTTTTATCATTTTAGTTCAATATTTAATATTTTAATATTTATTTCATAAAAATGTTTATTTTATGTATTTGAAGTATATCATTTTATTTATATTGGTATTACATATTGTTTATATTTTTTTTTGGATCTTTGTTTGTTGTTTTATGACTGTTTTTGTTAAATTTTACTTATGGTTTTGTGAAGTGATAAAAATATATTATCACTTTTTTTTCTGGATTTTAATACTTTCATTTTTGTTTGATTAAATTTATATATTTTGTATATTCTAAATTCATGATTTTATTTATGTTGGAATTGTATATTGGGACAACTAATTCAATGGCGAGTAGTTGACATGATTGCTTCATGTTACATTCTCAATACATGTAAAATCAAAACGGAACTTGGATTACTCATAAGCAAGTTCATAAACCATATGCTACACCGTATGAATGAGCTGAGAACATAATAACAAGAAATTACATTGTGAAATCACAACCCGGATAGACTGACATAACATGAAAACAAAACTCTTTCTAACATACATATAACAAAATACAACACCTGTATAAGCATATGGATATGTTCAAAGACAGAATCGAATGGACATTAAAGTACTAATAGTTATATTACAACCTATGGATTGACTGAACCAAAAATTACAAACAAAGTAGCACATACCCAATCTAGTCATCAGTGATCATTAGCAATATATAATCACTAATGATGATTTTTCTTCTTTGATCACCCTCATATCAATCTCAGTTTGCACTACAATTTGCAGTGTATACGATGTTGTCATTGTTAAATTTTGGTAATACAAAATCACAAATAGTGGAAACAAGTATGCAAAATGGAAAGTAAATATTTTAATATGGGTATACATTGATTGTATTTTAATAGATGGCCAAGAAATTAATGTAGGGATTATTTTCTTCCATCCTTGCTAAGGAAAGAAATTGATTGATTACTAGCAATGTTTGCGCCACTTATTTCCTATGTAATTTACCTCCATTATTTATTACCATATCTTGGTAATTTTATTGATGACTCACACAGATTTCACTGGCTATATATTGAGGGGTAGACTTCATTGTAAACCCATCCTGGCATGGAGCCAGTGATCCCAATGGTGTCTCTTCTTTCTAAGCCTAATTTGAGGTTTGGATATGTAAACTCTTAATTTTGTAATCTCTTGTAATTCTCTCATGTTGAATAAAATCTCTCTCCTTTGAACTGGATGTACACTATCTCAATGGTAGTGGAACCAGTATTAATATTGTGCGTCTATTTATTTCTTCATTACAATTATTTACTATTTGTTCGTAGTAATAGAATAATTGCTGTCAGATTAGATTGATGTTCAATTGGAAAATCTAGATCTTGTTTATTGTGTTTTCGCATCCGTGCAACCTTTTCGCACAACAGATTAGTATCAGAGCAAGGTGATTTGTTTTAAATTGTGCATCAATTATTTCTATAAAGGTTGCTATATTCAGTGGTGATTATGCTATTATTATTTTGCGAGAAAAAGAGACTTTGGTGGAGAAGATTATGTTGAGAGAGAAGAGTGTTCCATGCTTGGAACTTTGATGTAGCTTGAGCTTTGGATTCTCATTAAGATGAAGTTATATGTTAGAACACGGCCTGAATAACCATAGAAAAGAGACTCTTTATAGAAAACAGCTTGGCGAAACAGTTTAGAGGTGGTAGCAACCTAAGACGAATCGCTGGATGTGTTAGCGACCTTTCCAAGTGTAAGAACCCGTAACTTCCCCGGTAAGGAAAGCCCAGATTTCTTTGAGAACAACACACATCGGTACAAAAACAGAAGAACATTTCATTGTTTATTACAACAATTCCATCAGATTACAAGAATATATAGAGTATGAATAAAAATTATACAACAGAGAATATCAGAGATTTAAATACATTACTGCAGCAGGAAAATAATACAAAACACAACTGAAATAAATACACGGATACAGAGCTTTCCGAGTATCGTTCCAGCTGTAAACCAGGATCATGTGAATATAAATCTGCAAAACCCAACTACTAGCTGCCCGTGTCAAAATAAGGGCACCCAGAGTTTAGGTTAAAACAATAAACTCTAGGTCAATCAGGTGACTGGTGTGAGAACTAAAACAGTTATTAATTTTTATTTTAAAGTTCGATAAATAAAGGGACCACGCCGTATAACACGGAACGGGTTTCCTTCCAAGAATACCAGTGCATTAAACAAACAGCGCAATGCTAAATAAAGAACAATGAAGCTGTTATAAGACCCAGGTCCCATTACACAATGCAACGCAAGCCGGAGGATAGGGTTTTACCTTATAACAGCCAAATAATGCTTGATACGTGAAATTTTAATCTTTTATTATTCTTAATCAGACTCCAACCATAAATTAGCAAGAGAACGATTCCCAGAGTATTAACCCCGAAGGCCGAAACCAACATCATACCAATACCCAGGAAACCACCCATCTTAACTCGTTTCAAGTTAGTTTCTAATTTTATATACAATCATAAATATCAATCATAGACGGCATGGGTACCATATATCATGTCGCCATACTAGCTCTACAATTAAAACCGCAACATGTCGTATTTGGAAATTGGATTTCCATCTATGAACCGAGGCTAGGGATCGTCCTCTACCGATTCGAGACAATCCAACCCATGTCTCAGGAACAGTCGCAACTGCCCCATAGATCGTCAAGGCCGGTCCACCGATGTGGATTATAGTTCCTGAACACTGTGTTTCCCGGCACTTTGGGGCGTAAATGAGCCAACGAATGGCTCCATCGGTTCGAGAACGACCGATATATCCGAGGCGCCTCGCAACAGCAACAACCACATAGGTGAAAAGTATATAAATGTCAGCCAGTTTAAGCACTGACACCACCTCGAGCTAGAAGAAAACGCACGTCCTCCCTGAGGTCCTCTCCCGTTTTTGGTTCATATCGGGGTGTGAGGCTCGCGAATTAATGTCACATAAAGCGATGCCACAAAGGCCGTGCTGTGATCATCAACCACAAGACTCTGCTTTTCAACAGAAGCCTTGATCATTTGCATCTTAGCACGCCACACAGGCAAACCACTCTATGCAACCGATATCGGTCACACAAAATGAAATCCAATGTCAGACACACAATCCATTTACAAGTTCGTTCTGGGTCTGAACGAAACCGGAGGCACTTTCCTCGCATATCCGTCGATCTCCAAGTACGTCTGGACGATCACCAACTGATTCCCTCCTCTTGGGTGTACAGCCCAATCAAGATCATCAGTAATCACCCAAACGATATGAAGACCTCCGGTCTTCAACCACCGTCTTTATCTTCGACTTATCGTCGTATCAGTTATTCAGAATGGGATAAACCCGGTCTTTCTGAATAACTCACGTATATGATAAACAAGTGCTACACAAACACAACATACGCCTCATTCCAATTCATCAGTCACTAACCGTAAATTAGTAAGAGAACAATTCCCCAAATATTAACCCCGAATGCCGAAACCAACATCAGATCAACACCCAGGAAGCCATTCTTCTTAACTAACCTACAGTTAGTTTTTAATTTTATATTCTTAGGGAAAGGTTCCCATTAATCTTACCAAAGATAAATTCTTTTAAATTTATTCTTTAATCTTCCTTTGAATATCATTTCAAACTAGTCGGGATTAACGCACCTTACCGAAGTAATTATTTGTTAAATTTCCCAATCCCAACCTATAAATCCCGTGAAGCAAAACTGGTAATACTTCATATCTAACACCACGGTGTTATCGGTAAATTTAGTTACCATTACACGTTCAAATCTAATTAAAGATTTAACTATATCTTGGAGCAAAACTGGTGATACTCCATTCTTGATCCTTTCAATCTAATTAAAGATTCGTTGAAGCTCCACTTAGTTTTAATCTTTAACTGGGCTAAAGAACAAATGTCATTTAAAACACGGTTCACGATAAACCCAAAATCACATTCCATTCTATCGGTCCCTAACCGTAAATTAGTAAGAGAATAGTTCCCCAAATATTAACCCTGAAGGTCGAAACCAACATCAGATCAATATCCAAGAAACCATTCAGCTTAACTGATCCCCAGTTAGTTCCTAATTTTCTTAACTCCATTTGGGTTTAAGAACAGTATTATTAAAGATACCATTCACGACAAACCAAAATCCCATTTGATATTAAATACAAGGCTCTGAATAGAAAATATATCGGCTTATATTCAATATCAAATTCTGAAACCAACAAATATCGTATTGGAAATAACGATATAAATATATCTTTCAAATTTCCATAACAATATCTGTATAATCACGAAATCCAACATCGAACTATTCCGAAGATGATTTCGATTCAAGTCCATTCCGATTCATATATTGGAAATTTCTGGTTATTTTAAAACCATTTCAAATCTAGTTCAAAACTAGTTCATTTCGATAAAAATATATTTTTATCCTTTCAAATAGGGAATTTTTCATCCCAGTTCTTTCTAAATCATTTATTATGATTTTACACAAATTATTAATATTTTTAATAATTTTATCAAGGCCTGTACAGTCGATTTTCAATAACGGTCGTCGAACTGCACTTACAGCGACCTTTTCTAAATTTGATTTGGACGTATCTCCAAATCCATCCGTTAGATTTCAAATTTCTAATATTCGTTGGAAAACTCTTTTCGATACAAACCCAACGGTCCCGGTTTCGGGAGAATCCGACGGTCGGATCTCCCGTAACGTCAATTCTAAGTCAATGGTCGAAATTCGCTAATTGCTGCAGTGCGACGCGTTCTATTCAGGCCATTTATATATATAATATATATATTATATATATTTCGTCGATTCCAATTCAAAACGTATTTTATAAATCGTTTAAATTCGTTTTAAAAATGACTTCAACTTCATATTCAATTTTAAATCAAAATTGAATATTCCATATCGTCAATATATAAATGATAATATTTTCAAAACATTATATCTTGAAACCACTTCTTTTTCTATATTCGAATAAAATCGATATAAATATCGTTTGCGTCAAAATGGCGCAAATCTATTCAACAAGGCTTAATATATTTCAATAACTTCGTTATTCTATTCAACAAATGAATATTTTCTTCAACACATGAATATATATTTTATTTCAACACATGAATATATATTTTATTATATTCTTTAGTTTCTAAATTGGAATGAGGCCCAATCAATTACCATATAACGTTAATTATATGGATTCCGTACAACACATGTATATAATTGCAACGACAAATAATCAACCATCAACCAAAGTGCACCACACAACTGTCTGTCAACCTATCGATCGACATACAACTAATTATTGGGACTAGTGTACGTCAAATATCATCCCAATACCCGTGTGAGGTTTCACATCAACAAACACAGATTTTATTTGTGCAGTTGGCCGACGTGTAAAATTTATCGTCCCAATCAATATCAGTCAAATTAGTGTGCATAAACAAATCGTCTGATTTGTAAATGAATATTTTATTCCATTCACACACACGTTAAAAATTATATTTTTAACGATAAAATATTTTATCCCACATGAATTTCTATTCAGTTCATTTATTCAATAAAATGATATTTTTATTTTTCTAACTTATTTTAGAAAATTTCAGCGTCATAACGGCACGATACTAGAAATGGGACAAGGCCTAGGCTTATCCCCGATCTAATAATGGCCCACGCCATACGCATAGCAATTTTTATCAATTTCATTTCACATCCCAAACAACCAAATTCAAACAAATAATTTCCTCAATCAAATAACCAAACAAACAAGTCCATGGTCAGTGGACGATGGTGTCGGGTGCTACTAAGCACCGTTTGCATCCAAGTATATATTTTTAAATAGAAAAGTAAATTTAAAGTGAGAAGTTCTCACCGAGGGTTCCACTCCTCCAATTTTATTTCTGAATTTCTGAACATCTGGAGTTGCTCGTACTTCCAACATAATCTTTGTCACGCTATTCACATTAAAAATCACTATCTTATTCCAATGTTATATGGATAAAAAATCCCATTTTTATATCACTATACATATAATAAAAAATCAGATTTTTATTTCGCTATATATATAAAAATCGTATTTTTATATTCTCTACCTTATAAAAATTATATTTTTATAATCTCTACTTTCATAATAAAAATCACATTTTTATTAACGCTACATGTACATAAAAAATCATATTTTTATTTCCCCTTCATATATATAAAAATCGAATTTTTTCTTCGCTAATGAATATGTAGAAATAAAATTTTTACTTCGCTAATGAATATATAAAAATCGAATTTTTACTTCGCTAATGAATATATAAAAATCAAATTTTTACTTCAAATTTTATACGTAAAAATCGTATTTTTATTTCTCTACTTTCATAATAAAAATCACATTTTTATTTTCTACTCTCATAATAAAAATCACATTTTATTCTCTACTTTTGTAATCATTCAAACGATAAAGATCCAATTTTTATATGTCATTTTAATAAACAAAAATCCAATTTTTCTTATGTAAAAATATATATATAAACCGTATATTTATTTCAGGGTATTTCATAGAAGGACTACATTTTTATTCAAAGGTTCTTCCTTTAGAAATCACACCTTTAATTTTATAAATGAAATAAAATAATCAAAAACAAAATTAAAAGTTCACCAGCGAGATGGAGGTGCAGGGATGGCGGCGCCGTGCTGTGGGTGGCGACAGAGGGTGCTGCAGACGGAGGTGGGGGTCTTCCATTGGTCGGAGGCGGTTTCTGTTGCTGTGGGGTTCGATTGGGTGAAATTGGGGGGGGGGGCTCGAACGTCGATGGGTAGTGGGGGGGAGGCGCAGGCGTGGGGTGGCCGGAGGCGCGATGGGGCGGTGGGCGACGAGGTCGTCGATGGACGGCGACGCGATTTAGGGCTCCGCCCTTTGTTCGATTTTTTTTCTTGTTTTTCCTCGGTCGATTTGAAATGAACCGGTATGGGGGCATTGACCTGTTATTGGGAAAAAGGGTTGGAGGTTTTCTAATTAATTTAATTTTCAATAAAAAAGTTGTCTTTTTATTCGAACTCGAAACGAGACCCAACGACTGTCGCCCATAGCTAATTACCCCCATTCCGAACACAATGGGATATGTCACGTAGGCCAATTCGATCATTACGATCAGTTTTCGTTAAATTTATAATATAAATCAGTATATATTCAATTTGAACGCACATTTTAATTTACTGGGGCCACATACTGATCCTAAAAATTCCAAAAACATTATTTCTAGCTTTGTATTGACGATACGATCCTAACAAAACTAATTTCGTCAAATTCTGAGACCGTCTGAAAAATGGCCATTTTCTGGTCGACCCGAATTTACTAAAACTGACAAAACACGTTTAACTTCGCCACACTCACTTATTGATTCAAAAAACTATGAATTTTGAAACCTAGCAATAATTTGACATCCCGGATCCAACAAAAGTGGTTTCGTCGAAAACGAAGGTCGTTTGCAAAATTTCCATTTCTAAGGGCTTTATATATATATATATTATATATATATAAATTCCACAACGACTTTTCTGAATTTTAAACTGGACATATCTTTTCATTTATAAAGTGAAATCTCAGTTTCTCACATCCGTTAGAAAGATATGATTAAACAGATTCAAATATTTCTTGTTTCGTTCAATTCTGACTTATATTGAATTCTGTATATTCATTTGAAATTTGAAATCGAATTTTCGAACTGCAGCGCCATTTCAGGCACGTTATATAATTAAAATAAATTTATTCGTTTTAACTTCATCGAAAATAAATTCTTCGTCGTTATTATTTAAAATAAACCATTTTAAATAATCAAAATTCACTAAAATAACCAAAATAAAATTTTTAAATTGGCTCAGAATTTCCGGGTTGTTACACCAAGTGTTTGAGGACTCTGTATAACTTCATGTTCAGTTGAGAAATGCTCGCATTGTATGAGAGTTATGGGATAAAGAGTTTAGTGTGTTTGTAACACCCTGGATTTTTGAATAATCGAATTAACTTAATCAAAGAATAAATGTTTAGTATTGTTGTAAGGTTTGTAAGCAAAAGACTTAGTAGCTCATTTGGTTGGAACATGTGACTTGCGTACAAGAGGTACAGAGTTCGATCCCCGCCAATGCCATATTTTTGTTTTAAGGGAATGGCTAAAAAGCGGCTTAGTGTGAACGCGGTTCAAAAAGTAGTTTAGTGCGAAAATGGTTAATTAGGAAGATAGAAATATATATATATATATATATATATAATAAAATTTAACCTAAAATTTAAGAAAAAAATTCAAAACAGCGGAAGCGGGAAGGCAAAACACCAAACCGACCTATTTTATGGGTCAACCCGAGGCTCGCTGGGTCGACCCCAGGGTCGACTCAGGAGGTTTGGAATTGGTCCCGTCAGCCCTAAATGGTCTATGACGAAATTTTATGTTTTAGGGCTTAGGTGGCGATTTCTGGTTGGTCTGTTGACAACATTTCTTGGTTTCTAAGGCCTAGATGGATCCTAGAGTGATCCGATGACTATAATTAAATTGAAATTCTATATAAACATGTGTAGACCCAAACCCTAGAATCAAATCAAAAATTAGATCAGTAGCCGTCATGTTGTCACTACAAACCCTAGAGTAGCCGCCACCAACTAAAAGCAAATTAAAGACAACAGTTCAATTCAAATCAAGCATAAAACTACAACAACGAAATTGTCTACAACAAGGGAACGCTAATTAATTACAGAATTCAGAACCCAGAACTCAAGACCCCTTATTCGGTGTGTTCTAGTCACTTTTAGGTTTAAATAAATAAAAGTGAATCGTGGTAGACTATGATTTCGGTATATGTTGTTTGTAGTTATGCATGTTTATTGTTGTGAATCATGAAATGATGCAAGTTCCTTATTATGCGAATCATGAAATTATACAAGTTCATTATCGTTGTGAATCATGAAGTTATGCAAGTTATTATGTTGAGAAACTATGAATCTATGCAAGTCGTTATGATGAATCTATGCAAGTCGTTATCATTAATCTATGCAAGTGGTTATTATGAATCTATGCAAGTTGTTATCATGAATCCATGCAAGTCGTTATTATGCAAGTTGTTATCATGAATCTATGCAAATTGTTATGAGATCATACAAGTTACCTATGCAAGTTATTGTGTGATGAATTCATGAACCTATGCTAGTTGTTATATTGTGAATCATGAACCCACATAAGTTGTTGATTATGCTGAGAATCATGAACCTATGTTGGTTGTTAATTATGTTGTTAATTCATAAACCTACGCAAGTTGTTATGAATCTATGCAAGTTGTTAATTATGTGGTGAATCATAATTATATGCGAAGTTATCATGTCATTTTCCCTAGTTGTCATGCTTAGGCCAAAAATTGTACTGAAACAATCACCTTGTCATTCCTTTTTTTATTGTTGTGGCGAGGCTATTTTGTAGCCTCAATGACGCCAAAAACGCAAACGGTTACGCTAGTTAAGAAACATAGAAAAGGGGGAATTTGTAATAGGCATAATTTACATAGTGATTATGTAAATTGGACACATGATCCTAGTAGGGAACCATATAAATAATTACCTATTATGACATGGGTAAAAGTGGGTAAAAATGGTATAATTTGACTATAACCATTTATGGATAAGAAATCCAAATTTGTTAACAAGATAGGTATTGACACCTATGAAAAGGAAAGGATTAATTAATTAACTTAATTAATCAAAAGAGGAATGTTTAAGCAATTAAAGTCTGAAGATTTAATATTGAGAATTGGCATAAAATAAATTTGTGATGAAATTGGTATGATTTTTCATACCATAAATAGAGGGACATAATTGAGTCAATTATGGCCATAGTGAAATTTGGAATTAATTGATAATTTGAATAGGGAAAGTAATTCAAATTGGGGGATGATTAATTAGGAGTAATTAATCGTCTAAGACACGAGGTTAGGCTCTTTTGTGGTGTAAGACTACCCGGACCCGCCCGACAAATCTAGCTGCCACAAATGCCAGTCTAATGTAGGAGGCCTTAGGCATAAATTAAATACGTAACAGTTGTAAAGACACGAGGTTAGGCTCTTTTGTGGTGTAAGACTGCCTGGACCCGCCCGGCAAATCCAGCTGCCACAAATGCTAGTCTAATGTGAGGGGTCTTTATAAGGTTACAGCCTTAATGAATTAAGAAACACTGAACCAGATAAGCATGTAGTGGGACATGAGGGGGTTAAGTGGGTGCCTTGGGTGGCATGTGGAATTAAGTGGGTGCCTGGGGTGGCATGTGAAATACGATTAGATATTTCAATAATTAATTAATGCTGATTAAAGACTACTTAACCTAACTTAATACATATGGACTGTATGATGATAGACATAAGTTAGGGTTAAGTAAAACGAATTGCATTGTGGGTGGGTTAAGTACAACTGATGGGTAGGTGGGTAATATTAATATATATAGGCCCACAAACTTAACCATTAAATAAACAGGATTAAATCAGTAGGCGGGTTAAGTACAACTGAAGGGTAGGTGGGTAATATTAGTATATATAGGCCCACAAACTTAACCGGATAAAAAGGGTTATGTAATTAAAGACACCTAATGGTATACATAATCGTGGCAAGAATAGTAAAGTTATGTATTAAAGACACCCTTAGGGGTACGCATAACTAATGGGAATAGGTAGAGTTATGTATTAAAGACACCTATGGGTACGCATAACCGATAGGTAGAATAGGGGTTATGTATTAAATACACCTATAGGTACGCATAACTAATTGAGGGCTATGTAATTAAAGACACCTTAGGGTATACATAGTCAGTAGAAAACCTAGTGGGGATACAAGACATAGGGGATAGCTTGTATCATGTTGTGTGGGACCCATTTTAGTCAGTAACCTGGAGGGGTATCAAAGTAAAGATCTCCGTACTGGGCGGGGAAGGGGAACGCTTACTGATTGATTGTAAGAGATCCGAAACGAGATGGATGGTGTGGGCGGCGCAAACCGACCGGGGACATGTGCGTGCATGGGCCGGGCAGAGGGGTCAAGACGACCGTGACACCAGTAGGTATAACTGTGCACACCTTAGGTTGCCACTTAGGGAAGTGATACCCCCTAGTTGTGGGACCAGCACAGGGTATCTATAGAGTAGGGAGCCGATCGATTAGTGTAGTGGTTAGGGTATATCCGGACATATGCCCTAAGTTTACCAATTTATAGTAGGAGGGTAGTGGGTATGACTAGATGAGATAGGAGCAGGCGGCACCTATGACAGCAGCTAGGAATACACGAAACTACCACCATCGTTATCATTAGCGGAAGGGATCATCCCATCTTGGTTTGACTAGTAATAGCGCAGAATAATTTGTAGTGAAGCATACACCTTACCTTATTTGTCCTGTCATACCTGTCATATGTACCATGAATCCTCTTATCCACTTTGTATGCCTGTCATGTTTACCTTTATTTATTTACTGGCTAAAAGTTACTGGACTCACCAGATGTATGTATGACCTAGTTTGTTTCGCCTCTTTTCTTCCGTTTCCCCCCCTCAGGTTCTCAGGGAGGAAACACCCAGGTTTAGTCAGGATTTGGATATCATCTTCTAGGAGCTACTTCTGTAGTATGGCTCGAGTCCCTGTCTCTTATATGGCTTGCTCTTTAATATGGGGAATGATGTTTTCTTTTAAATATCTATGTACTATGATAATATAAGACAGAAGTGTTTTGTTGTAATGATTTTATGACTCATGGTATTATGTAACAAAATATTTTGGTGATTTAATAAAGTTGTTTATTTTCCGCTGCAAAATTTTTATATCTATCTTGTGATATTCTGTATCTGTGTACCAAAAACGCTCCACTGAAGTTAAGGCATTCCCTTTATGAGTGACCTTATTGGAGGTGGGGTGTTACACTTGGTATCAGAGCTGAAGGTTACCAGATTAGATAAAAGTTTTGAAAACATTTTTCAAAAAAAAAAGGTTTTAAAAGAAAGTATTTTCATGAAGGAAAGCCTGTTTTGAAAAAAAATTCCCCGAAAAGCCATATGTAGTATCCTTTAGTCCTTTGTCTAAAATCTCTTCCTTTGATAGGATAGGCGAATGCTCTCGCGGCTAATGGATAGGATAGGGATAGGAAAATTTATGTAGAAGGTTTAATTTCCTTATCTGGTCATGAAGTTAAGACTCTTTTGGATTCTGGCATTGAGACTCTGCACTTTAGTACTTGTCTTGTTTCTGATCCCGTAGTTGTTTCAAAACCCTTTTGGTGGTTCGGCTCATTTATTAGTGATTTGTAAGGGTTTGAAATTATCTGTGTTAGGCGTAAAAAATTTGAATGTGATATGTGTGTGCCCAAGTTTATGGGCTATGGGTTGGGTCTAAATGGACCAGCTTTCTATGTAGAGGGTCGTTCTAGATTTTGAGAGGAGGGTCGTTAAGTTTCTAACTTGTCATGGGAAGACCCCAAAGTTTCTTGTGACCACAAGGGTGTTTTATGCTTAGCTTTCTGAGAATCATTCTGTAATCTGATCTGTACTAGTAGTCTGTAAGTATCTGGATATTTCTGAAGGATACGGGTTTCTACTCGAAGCATGGAGTAGATCTCCAGTTTTGACATTGTTTAATGGGGGAAACTCTTTGGGTGTCAGTCTGATGTTGATTTCGGTCTTCGGGGCTGGGACTTAGGGAATTATTCTCTTAACCGATGTCAAATGGGAACAGAGCTTTTGTTTAGTTATATCATTTGTTTATATCCCATCAACCGAATCTTCGACCTTTAGATAGGAAATCCATGGATGTTAACATGTGCTTGGGACATGTTATGTTTGATGGTTGCAAGTGGATGCAACTGTTTGCTAGTGGTTGCTTGTGGATGCATTTACACACACATTAGGCACTAGATCGGCTCAAAACACTTTCATATTGCATATAAATGTGTGCGCATATTAAGGTTAATGGATGAACAATGGTTTTGTTATCATATGGATGATGCATTTTGATGAATGGTTGAGCACACATGTAGAAATAGTATGTATCGATAGGATTCTTTCGCATACATAATGGACGCATGGCACTATCATGGTTTGCATCAAGGAGGTCAACTGAATCAGTAGACCACCTGATTTTGCATTAGATAAGGAACATATGCATACACTTTTGCATATGTTCATACAACATTAGAAGTTTTCTAAGGACAATGAATGTCTGTGGTTGATGGTTGAGTAGATGGTTGTTTGGATGTTAGGATATGCATTCTCCTTAACTTGGAGATTTCGGGGGCGAAATCCTTGAAGGAGGGGAGAATGTAACACCCCAGATTTTTGAATAATCGAATTAACTAAATTAAAGAATAAATGTCTAGTATTGTTCTAAGGTTTGTAAGCAAAAGACTTAGTAGCTCATTTTGTTGGAACATAAGACTTGCATACAAGAGGTACAGAGTTCGATCCCCACCAACGCCATATTTTTGTTTTAGGGGAATGGCTAAAAAGCGGCTTAGTGTGAACGCGGTTCAAAAAGTAGTTTAGTGAGAAAATGGTTAATTAGGAAGATAGAAATATATATATATATATATATAATAAAATTCAACCTTAAATTTAAGAAAAAAATTCAAAACAGCGGAAGCGGGAAGGCAAAACACCAAACCAACCTATTTTATGGGTCGACCCGAGACCCGCTGGGTCGACTCAGGAGGTTTGGAATTGGTCCCATCGGCCCTAAATGGTCTATGACGAAATTTTATGTTTTAGGGCTTAAGTGGCGATTTCTGTTTGGTCTGTTGACATCATTTCTTGGTTTCTAAGGCCTAGATGGATCCTAGAGTGATCCGACGGCTATAATTAAATTGAAATTCTATATAAACATGTGTAGACCCAAACCCTAGAATCAAATCAAAAATTAGATCAGTAGCCGTCATGTTGTCACTCCAAACCCTAGAGTAGCCGCCACCAACTAGAAGCAAATTAAAGACAACAGTTCAATTCAAATCAAGGCTAAAACTACAACAACGAAATTGTCTACAACAAGGGAACGCTAATCAATTACAGAATTCAGTACCCAGAACTCAAGGCCTCTTATTCGGTGAGTTCTAGTCACTTTTAGGTTTAAATAAATAAAAGTGAATCGTGGTAGATTATGATTTGGGTATATGTTGTTTGTAGTTATGCATGTTTATTGTTGTGAATCATGAAATGATGCAAGTTCCTTATTATGTGAATCATGAAATTATACAAGTTCATTATCGTTGTGAATCATGAAATTAT
The DNA here is from genome assembly GCA_030737875.1 of Allium sativum. Lineage (NCBI taxonomy): Eukaryota > Viridiplantae > Streptophyta > Magnoliopsida > Asparagales > Amaryllidaceae > Allium > Allium sativum. Next base: position 117,683,828 of record CM060915.1, read on the forward strand.
GCAAGTTATTATGTTGAGAAACTGTGAATCTATACAAGTCGTTATGATGAATCTATGCAAGTCGTTATCATGAATCTATGCAAGTGGTTATTATGAATCTATGCAAGTTGTTATCATGAATCTATGCAAGTCGTTATTATGCAAGTTGTTAACATGAATCTATGCAAATTGTTATGAGATCATACAAGTTACCTATGCAAGTTATTGTGTGATGAATTCATGAACCTATGCTAGTTGTTATATTGTGAATCATGAACCCATATAAGTTGTTGATTATGCTGAGAATCATGAACCTATGTTGGTTGTTAATTATGTTGTTAATTCATAAACCTATGTAAGTTGTTATGAATCTATGCAAGTTGTTAATTATGTGGTGAATCATAATTATATGCGAAGATATCATGTCATTTTCCCTAGTTGTCATGCTTAGGCCAAAAATTGTACTGAAACAATCACATTGTCATTCTTTTTTTTTATTATTGTGGCGAGGCTATTTTGTAGCCTCAATCACGCCAAAAACGCAAACGGTTACGCTAGTTAAGAAACGAGGAAAAGGGGGAATTTGTAATAGGCATAATTTACATAGTGATTATGTAAATTGGACACATGATCCTAGTAGGGAAACATATAAATAATTACCTATTATGACATGGGTAAAAGTGGCTAAAAATGGTATAATTTGACTATAACCATTTATGGATAAGAAATCCAAATTTGTTAATAAGATAGGTATTGACACCTATGAAAAGGAAAGGATTAATTAATTAACTTAATTAATCAAAAGAGGAATGTTTAAGCAATTAAAGTCTGAAGATTTAATATTGAGAATTGGCATAAAATAAATTTGTGATGAAATTGGTATGATTTTTCATACCATAAATAGATGGACATAATTGAGTCAAATATGGCCATAGTGAAATTTGGAATTAATTGATAATTTGAATAGGGAAAGTAATTCAAATTGGGGGATGATTAATTAGGAGTAATTAATCGTCTAAGACACGAGGTTAGGCTCTTTTGTGGTGTAAGACTGCCCGGACCCCCCGGCAAATCCAGCTGCCACAAATGCCAGTCTAATGTGGGAGGCCTTAGGCATAAATTAAATACGTAACAGTTGTAAAGACGAGAGGTTAGGCTCTTTTGTGATGTAAGACTGCCCGGACCCGCCCGGCAAATCCAGCTGCCACAAATGCTAGTCTAATGTGAGGGGTCTTTATAAGGTTACGACCTTAATGAATTAAGAAACACTTAACCAGATAAGCATGTAGTGGGACATGAGGGGGTTAAGTGGGTGCCTTGGGTGGCATGTGGAATTAAGTGGGTGCCTGGGGTGGCATGTGAAATACGATTAGATATTTCAATAATTAATTAATGCTGATTAAAGACTACTTAACCTAACTTAATACATATGGACTGTATGATGATAGACATAAGTTAGGGTTAAGTAAAACGAATTGCATTGTGGGTGGGTTAAGTACAACTGATGGGTAGGTGGGTAATATTAATATATATAGGCCCACAAACTTAACCATTAAATAAACAGGATTAAATCAGTAGGCGGGTTAAGTACAACTGAAGGGTAGGTGGGTAATATTAGTATATATAGACCCACAAACTTAACCGGATAAAAAGGGTTATGTAATTAAAGACACCTAATGGTATACATAATCGTGGCAAGAATAGTAAAGTTATGTATTAAAGACACCCTTAGGGGTACGCATAACTAATGGGAATAGGTAGAGTTATGTATTAAAGACACCTATGGGTACGCATAACCGATAGGTAGAATAGGGGTTATGTATTAAATACACCTATAGGTACGCATAACTAATTGAGGGCTATGTAATTAAAGACACCTTAGGGTATACATAGTCAGTAGAAAACCTAGTGGGGATACAAGACATAGGGGAGAGCTTGTATCATGTTGTGTGGGATCCATTTCAGTCAGTAACCCAGAGGGGTATCAAAGTAAAGATCTCCGTACTGGGCAGGGAAGGGGCACGCTTACTGATTGATTGTAAGAGATCCAAAACGAGATGGATGGTGTGGGCGGCACAAACCGACCGGGGACATGTGCGTGCATGGGCCGGGCAGAGGGGTCAAGACGACCGTGACACCAGTAGATATAACTGTGCACACCTTAGGTTGCCACTTAGGGAAGTGATACCCCCTAGTTGTGGGACCAGCATAGGGTATCTACAGAGTAGGGAGCCGATCGATTAGGGTAGTGGTTAGGGTATATCCGGACATATGCCCTAAGTCTACCAATTTATAGTAGGAGGGTAGTGGGTACGACTAGTTGAGATAGGAGAAGGCGGCACCTATGACAGCAGCTAGGAATACACGAAACTACCACCATCGTTATCATTAGCGGAAGGGATCATCCCATCTTGGTTTGACTACTAATAGTGCAGAATAATTTGTAGTGAAGCATACACCTTACCTTATTTGTCCTGTCATACCTGTCATCTGTACCGTGAATCCTCTTATCCACTTTGTATGCCTGTCATGTTTACCTTTATTTATTTACTGGCTAAAAGTACTGGACTCACCAGACGTATGTCTGACCTAGTTTGTTTCGCCTCTTTTCTTCCGTTTCCCCCCTCAGGTTCTCAGGGAGGAAACACCCAGGTTTAGTCAGGATTTGGATATCATATTCTAGGAGCTAGTTCTGAAGTATGGCTCGAGTCTCTGTCTCTTATATGGCTTGCTCTTTAATATAGGGAATGATGTTTTCTTTTAAATACCTATGTACTCTGATAATATAAGACAGAAGTGTTTTGTTGTAATGATTTTATGACTCATGGTATTATGTAACAAAATATTTTGGTGATTTAATAAAGTTGTTTATTTTCCGCTGTAAAATTTTTATATCTGTCTTGTGATATTCTGTATCTGTTTACCAAAAAACGCTCCACTGAAGTTAAGGCATTCCCTTTGTGAGTGACCTTAATGGAGGTGGGGTGTTACAGTGTTAAAGAGACTATTGGATTGGGAAACTATATTTGATGTAGCTGATTTTAGTGATGGATTTTACGCCGTTGAGGCTTATCGACTTGCTCTTGGAGAGTTCAGTTCATAGATCTGATTTTGGCGGATTTGGTGCAATTTTGGTACATCGTCGATTTTTTGATGTTGTCTTAAAGGAGTGGTGCGACATACATGTATGTGGAAGAAGAGAGATTTATCTTGCATACAGGGATTTGGATTTTGGCTATGTATTTGAATTGGTGATTGAGGGAATTATTTTTGACCTTGGTGGTGTTGAGATTACTTTGGAATCTGCCTTCTTTGGATTTTGGATATTTGCAATATTTTGTTAGCGAGCGGAGACATAGTCTGAGCTCGTTAATAAGGTGTGCTGGGGGGTAGCTTTGCTAGAACCCATTTGGTAAATATTCAATTTTGGTTTCTATCTCATTGTGAGATTTTGTTTTATGGTGGATTTCTTTTTAGAAGAGTTTGATGTTGTGAAGAGAATTTGACTCGAGTGGGGTATTGGAGATATGTGATTTTTCATCATGGTGGAGTGTTAAATTTTGGTGATACAAAATCACAAATAGTGGAAACAAGTATGCAAAATGGAAAGTAATTATTTTAATATGGGTATGCATTGATTGTATTTTCATGAGATGGCCAAGAAATTAATGTAGGGATTATTTTCTTCCATCTTTGCTAGAGAAAGAAATTGATTGATTACTACTAGCTATGTTTGCGCCACTTGTTTCCTATGTAATTTACCTCTATTATTTATTACCATATCTTGGTAATTTGATTAATGACTCACATAGATTTCACTGGCTATATATTGAGGGGTACACTTCACTGCAAACCCATCTTGGCATGGAGCCAGTGATCCCCAATAGTGTCTCTTCTTTTTAAGTCTAATGTGAGGTTTGGATGCGTAAACTCTTGTAATTCTCTCATGTGGAATAAAATCTCTCTCCTTTGAACTGGACGTACACTATCTCAATGGTAGTGGAACTAGTATAAATATTGTGTGCCTCTTTGTTTCTTTATTATAGTTATTTACTATTTGTTTGATGTAATAGAATAATTGATGTCAAATTAGATTGATGTTCAATTGGAAAATCTAGATCCTGTTTATTGTTCTTCCGCATTTGTGCAATCTTTTTTCCGCAACAGTCATCAGCTCCAAGTCACGCAATAGATTTTGGGCAGCCTATTCATAATGTCATCAGTCCTTAGATTCAGTTTCCAATCTTTTTGCTGAACATGGAAATTAAAAAAAAACAGAACTTTAAAGGTCTTTACATCTACAAAATGTTTTTCACGAGACTAAATCCAATGTAAAACTTCAATATTGTAGTGAACAATGCAGCAGCGTGTGTCCTTTCATGTCCAAGCTTTACCAGCATCCACCGATAAAACAAAACATAAGTTAACCTTGCTAATGGAGGACTGTAACATTTACGTTTTTTATGGTGCTGGCTCCAAGCCCATTCATAAATCCAAATCTTAAGTTCATTGCCAACTTAAGAACTCATAAGCATTTCATGGCAAAGCAGAATGAAATATTAAAAACCCGAGTCATCTTTTATGCACCTATATCAAAGCAAAAAAAAGAAAAGGAATTGTCATGTTGGAGGCACCATATCCTCCCTTCTATTATCAATGCTATAGCCAAAGCTAGATTAGCTACCACATAAACCATTTTTTTTTTTGGATTTCCGGAAATTGAGTGGAGATAGTAAGTGTTCCTACATTATCTAGTTTTCCAAAAGAGGAAGCAGTAACCCAAAAATAGATCATAATACTGGTAATTTTGTTAATATAGTTTTCTTCAACTTTATTTTATCTTTTTACATTAACTTTTGTCATTTACATTGTTTCCATAAAGATAAAATAATTTATCTTTTATACCTTAGTTTCAATTTTTATTCTTGATCTTTTGTCGTTTAGCTATAAAACATGTCATTTACAGTTAATATTGGAAAAGTAATTTTTTTTAAGCTTTTGTTTATAAGTTTATCTTTTATCCTTTTAAACGGGAAAAAAAATCATGTATACGTATAACATTGGCAAAATTCTTGACGTATATACTTTGAATAAAAGGTAAGTAAACCAATTTTGAAATAATGTTAAAAAAGTTTAGGCTTCTAAACAAAAAGATAAATGATTTTTCTTGTTCAAACCATGTTCTTGTTGTTGTCTGACTATCAAAATATATGCACAATGAAGATATTTTTTTTGTATATTTCTCCATAGAAACATAAATTGAATTATAAAAAATGAAAATTTCTTGGTCGTCTCATGTAAAAAAATACAGTGAATTATCTTTCCATATCAATGATATTCTCTTATCTTTTCACATAAAGATATATTGATTTATCTTTTCATGTCAAAAGATAAATTGATTTATCTTTCCATATAATATAAATAGATAAATAGATTTATATTTTAATATAAAGCGACTCACTTATATATATGGGATTGAGAAAAACCTCGTTAACGGTGACTGGTGATTTTCCACCAGCTTTCGCCATGCGTGAGGCTCCTCCAGTTTTTTCATTACCTTCCTTCATATGATTTATTTCAAATCACTTTACTCCATCAACCTTCAGCAAATTTTTTCGTTGATAATACGTTTGTTTCTCATCAGTTTTTCAAAACTTAATTCAGATCTGAAGTCTTTTCTTCACCTTTTTCTAACCCTAGTTTTCACGGAACCATAGATCTGTTTCAGCCAAAGATAGATCTGGCTTCCAAACATTTGCATATCAATCGTCTCTCTCCTGGTTCAGATCTACGCATCACTGGGCAAAGTAATTTCAGATCTGGTGCGTAGTTGAAGACTGCGATAGATTTGGGACAGGTTAGGGATTGGTTAGATTGCGGATGTGTATTTGATCTTCTATTTTATTTAGCCATGTAGATTTAGACACCTACTGTTTACCACATGCTCTTCCTGAAGTTTTAGTTTCAGTTTTAGATTCAATATGATATTGTCAACGGTTATTAAAGATGCAGCTTGTCTTCTTCATGTCCTCTGTTTGTTCATTGTAGCCCCGAAAGCATTTCTGTGAATCTCTAGTGTGGAACAATGTGTATTTCGTAATCTTCAACTTAATAGAGAGTTTTCACGTTACTCCATCTTATGTGAACCCGTTGGAGTCTGGAGGATTATGAGTGTTTATTGAACTGATTTGCTAGAAGGTTCTTGGGTTGCAAGTTCATAAATCGCTGGGTTCTTCCTGTTTCATGTGGTATATCTTTTCATCCAAAGCTTGTTTTTTCGGTTTACAGTTATATGAGTACAACGAATACTGTTATTGTAATAACCCGGAAATCTGGGCCAGTTTAAATTTTTTATTTTGGCAATTTTAGCGAATTTTGAACATTTAAAATAGATTATTTTAAATAATATCGACGAGAAATTTGTTTTGAATATAATTCGAACGTATATATTATATACGTCGTCGTTAGAATATATAAATATTTATATATAATTATAAATAGAATTGAAAATGGCGCGGTAGTTCGATAATTCGATTTCAAACTTCAATTGAATGTACCGGGTGCAAAACAATCCGGATTTTAGTGAAACCAAAAACATTAGGATCTAATTGATAATATCTTTCCAACGAATCCGAAAAATCAAAATTTCATAACGGGAATCAAAAGATATGTCTAGTTGAAAATTCTGAATAGTCGCTATGGAATTCAGGCCCTTAAAAATGGGAATTTTGCAAACGACCTCGGATTTCGACGAAACCACTTTTGTTGGGTCCGTGACGTCAAATTATTGCTAGGTACCAAATTTCATAATTTTTCGATTCAATATGTGAGCGTGGCAAAGGAAAACGCGTTTGACCAGTTTTAGTTGATTTTAATCGACTGGAAATTGGCCATTTTTCAAACGGTCTCAGAATTTGACGAAACTAGTTTTGTTAGGACCGTATCGTCAATACGAATCTAGAAAATATTTTTGGGAATTTTTCGAGTTAGTATGTGGCCCTGGTAATTTAAAATGTGCGTTAAAATTTAATATAAACAGATTAATATTTTAATTTTGAGAAAAACTGATCGTAACAGCCGAACCGTCTTACGAAACATGTCCCATTGTGTTCGGAATGGGGGTATTTGGCTAGGAGCGACATTCATTGGGTTTAATTTGGAGTTTATAACAATAAACAAGTTATTTTAAAATTAAATAATAAAATAATAAAACAAGGGTATAAATGGAAATTCCTAAACCCCAATTTTCATTTTCAACGTTCAGCCGCCACTTATTAAAAATCAAGGGCTAGAAATCTCTAAACTTCCTCCTCCGATCATCCTCATCCATGCAGTAATCGAAGAGTTCCCCAACGTGAACCTTCCTCTGCTAGGCGAGCTCTTCTCGACTTGTGGTGGAGATTGAATATAATTACTGGAGGAGCTCGAATTTCTGGCATAAAGCCATGGCGTTCGATCGAGTTTTGGGGAGGCAGGGCGCAACCGCACCAGCGGCGATTCCAAGCAGTGGAGGAGCTACTAACGGCGCATCGAGGGACCCACTCCGATCAAGTTCCGACGCTTCCAGTCATCGGTGGCGCAGGCTTCTTCCAATCGAGCAAATGGGTTTAGATGCGTGGAGGGCTTTGGATTTTCACGAGCAAGAAGAACCGTGTTTTCTTTGAGGATAAAAGGTATACAATTTATTTACTTTACCAATTATCTTATGAAAATATAATAACATTGTAAAATCAGTTTTAAAAATAAAATAAAAATCTTTGTTTTTGAAAAGTAAAATTTGCATTACTAATAAAATAAAAATCTTTTTTTTTGAAAAGTAAAATTTGCATGGCTTAGAAAATATAAATTTGAATTGTTTTAAAATATAAATTTGAAATGATTTTAAATATAAAAATTAGCATTGTTGAAAATATATGTATATCACAAAGTGTTGAATATATACATCGCAAAGTTTTGAATATGTATATCACAAAGTTTTGAATATATAAGTCGTAAAGTTTTGAATATATACCTCGCAAAGTTTTGAATGTATATATCACAAGGTTTTAAAAATATATGGAAATGTTTTGAAAATATATATCGTAATGGTTTTGAAAATATATGGAAATGTTTTGAAAGTATTTATCGTTGATGTGATTTTTGATATTAGAAAGTCTATATTTTTATATTGTTGAAGTTTATATTTTTATTCGCTCAAAGTTGAGATTTCTACCATATCAAAGTTGAGATTTTTACCATATCAAAGTTGGGATTTTTATTTAGATAAGGAAATGATTTTTAGTTTGATAAAAATATAATTTTTATATATTGAATAGCGAAGTAAAAATATAATTTTTATATATTGAATAGCGAAGTGAAAATGTGATTTTTATATATATAGTGGCTACGGGCAACGAAAGCGACTAAAGGAGAGAATGGCGATGATTTCTCTAAAGGAAGTGTCGTGAAGTTGGATAGCTATTTGTGAGAACTTCTCACCTTTCAATTTAAATTTTCTAGTTATATATATATACTAGGATGCAGACGGTGTTTAGTAGCACCCGACACCCGTCATCCACAGACCATGGATGGCTTGTTTGTTAAATTGTTTGGTTGTGTAGTTGGTTAGATTATTTGGTTGGAACTGAATTGTTTGGTGAAATGAAATTGATTTGATTGATGTGTGAATGGCGTGGGCCTTCACTAGACCGGGGATAAGGCTAGGCCTCGTCCTGTTTCTAGTATCGTGTCGTTATGCCGCCGAAATTTTCTAAAATATGTTAGAAAAATAAAAATATCAATTTTATTGAATAAATGAACTGAATAGAAATTCATATGTTAAAATAAAATAGTTTATCGTTAAAAATATAATTTTTAACGTGAAAGTGAATAAAAAGATATTTATAGACAAATCAGCCGATTTGTTTATATGCACTGATTTGACTGATATTGATTGGGTCGATAAATTTTACACATCGCCCAACTACACGAATAAAAATCTGTGTTTGATTGTTTGAAACCCCACACGGGTGTTGGGATGAAATTTGAAGTTCACTCATCCTGATTGATTAAATATGTCAATCGATTGATTGACATGCTGTTATGAGCGTTAGATATCTATATTTGATGCTTATACAGTGTAGTGCACTTTGGTTGATGGTTGATTATTTTTCAATGCTATTATATACGTGTGATGTATGAAAATCCATATAATTAACATTATAGGGTGATTGATTGGGCCTCATTCCAATTTAGAAAATAAAGAATAATATAAAATAAAGGTTCAGGTGTTGACAGTACTCATCCGTTGAGATTAGTCATGTGTTGAACGAATTATATTTGAAATAGAAATATTTGAAATAGAATATTTGAAAATAGGAATATATGAAGCCGTGTTGATTAGAGTGACACCATTTTGACGTGAACGATATTTATATCGATTTTATTCATTTTGAAATGAATAGAATATAAAAACGATTTCGAAATGAATAGAATATAAAAACGATTTCGAAATGAATAGAATATAAAAACGATTTCGAAATGAATAGAATATAAAAACGATTTCGAAATGAATAGAATATAAAAACGATTTCGAAATGAATAGAATATAAAACGATTTCGAAATGAATTGAATATAAAACCAATTCGAATTGAATTGAAAACGAATTGAAGTGAAATCAAATTGAATTGAAATTTGATTTGAATAGAAAACGAATTTGATTTCAATTGCATATATAACGAATTTGATTTGAATAGAAAACGAATTTGATTTCAATTGCATATATAACGAATTTGATTTGAATAGAAAACGAATTTGATTTCAATTGAAATATATAACGAATTTGAATCAAATAGAAAACCACTTTGAATTGAATCGAATTGAAAACAAATTCGAATTGAATTTAAAACGAAGTGAAATGAATTCAAATTGAATTGAAACTTGAGTTGAATAGAAATGAATTTTAAACCGAATTTATAAGGAAAGATTCAACTTTGATTTGAATTTGAAATGGAAGTTGAAAATGTTTTTGAAACGAATTCAAAACTATTTATAAAATTCGTTTTAAATAGAAATCGACGATATATATATTATATATATTATATATATAATATAATGGCCTGAATAGAACGCACCGCGCCGCGGCAGTTCGTGAATTTCGACCATTTATTTCAAACGGACATTACGGGAGATCCGACCGTCGGATTCTCCTAAAACCGGAACCGTTGGGTTCGTATCAAAAAGAGCTTTCTAACGAATATTAGAAATTAGAAATCTAATGGTTGGATTTGGAATTATGTCCAAATCAAATTTGAAAAAGGTCGCTGTAAGTGCAGTCCGATGGCCATTGATGGAAATCGACTGTACGGGCCTTGATAAAATTATTAAAAATAGTAATAATTTGTGTAAAATCATAAGAAATGATTTGAGAAGAATTGGGATGAAAAAAATCCATATTTGAAAAGATAAAAATAGATTTTTATCGAAGTAAACTAGTTTTGAATTAGAATTATAATTCTATTTATTTTTAAATAAATAAATTGAATTCGAAAGGGTTTTAAAAATAACCAGAATTTCCAATGATTGCATTGGAGTGGATTTGAATCGAAATTGTCTTCGTAATATTTCGATGTTGGAATTCGTGATTATACGGATGTTGTTATGGAAATTTGAAAGATTTATATTTATATCGTTATTTCCAATACGACATTTGTTAATCGTAGAATTTGATATTGAATATAAGCCGATATATTTTCTATTCAGAGCCTTGTATTGAATATCAAATGTGATTTGGGTTTGTCGTGAATAGTGTCTTCACTAACACTGTTCTTGAACCCAGTTGAGAAAAGATTAAATCTTTTTATTTAGATTTAATGAAGTGTACCAATTAAATAATATTTAATTGGAATTGAATTGATATTGATTTTTGGGTTTATCGTGGACAGTGTTTTAAATAACACTCGTTCTTTAACCCGATAATTAATGAATGTGATTTTGGGTTTATCGTGAACTGTGTTTTAAATGACACTGATTCTTTAACCCAGTTAAAGATTAAAACTAAGTGGAGTTTTAATGAATCTTTAATTAGATTGAAATGATCGAGAATGGAGTAGCACCAGTTTTGCTCCAGGCGATAGTTAAATCTTTAATTAGATTTGAACGTGAAATGGTAATTGAATTTACCGTTAACACCGTGGTGTTAGATATGAAATATAACCAGTTTTACTTCATGGGATGAATAGGTTGGGATTGGGAAATTAAAACAAATGATTACTTCGGTAAGGTTCGTTAATCCCGACTAGTTGAATCGAAATTCAAAAGAAGATTAGAGAATAAATTTTAATGATTTATCTTTGATAAAATTAATGGGAACCTTTCCCATGAATGTGAAATTTAGAAACTAACTGTCGGTTAGCCAAGCAGAATGGTTTTCTGGATATTGATCTGATGTTGGTTTCGGCCTTCGGGGTTAATATTTGGGAAATTATTCTCTTGATTAATTTACGATTAGTGACTGATGAATTGGAATGAGGCGTATGTTGTGTTTGTGTAACACTTATTTAAAATATACGCGAGTTATTCGGAAAGACCGGGTGTATCCCATTCTGAATAACTGATACGACGATAAGTCGAAGATGAAGACGGTGGTTGAAGACCGGAGGTCTTCACGTCGTTTGGGTGATTACTGATGATCTTGATTGGGCTGTACACCCAAGAAGATGGAAACAGTTGGTGATCGTCTAGACGTACTTGGAGATCGATGGATATGCGGGGTACTAGGTGCCTCCGGTTTCGTTCAGACCCAGAACGGACTTGTAAACGGACGGTGTGTCTGACATTGGATTTTAGTCCGTGTGATTGATCTCTATTAAATATATATCTGTTTGGCGGCGGAGAATTTATTCTCTTGCTTAACGCCCTTTTCTGAGACGTACGAGCTCAGGGGTTATATATTGATGGATATCAAACGCATGGAGTGAATTGCCTGTGTGGCATGCCTAAGTGGCAATTGATCGAGGCTTCTGTTGAAAAGCAAAGTCTTGTGGATGATGATCGAAGCACGGCCTTTGTGGCGTAGCTTTGTGTAACGTTTACTTCGCGAGTATCACACCCGGTATGAACCAAAAACGGGAGACGGACCTCAGGGAGGGCATGCGTTTCTTTCTAGTTAGGAGTGACGTCAGTGCTTTAACTGGCTGACGAGTTTGACTCATGTGGATGTTGCTTATTATTACTTGCTGAAAAGCGAGGCGCCTCGTGATATCGGTTTCGGACGATGCTTCTGGTCGGCTGACGGGCCAGGCTTACGCCCCAAAGGGCGGGGAAACGTAGTGTTCAAGCATAATAATCCACATCGGTGGACCGGCCCTGACGATCTAAAGGGTTGATGCGTTCTGATCTTGTTGCTCGGGCTAGAGAGTCACAAATCGGTAGAGGATCTTGCCCCTAGCCTCGGTTCATACCATAAATGATAACCCAACTTCCAATACGACATTTGCGGTTTTAATTATAGAACTAGTATGGCGACATGATATATGGTACCCATGCCGCCTATGATTAATACTTATGATTTGAAGTTGTTTTATACGCTATGCACTTATTATAGTATCAAACGATTTGTTTTAAACGTATCAAGCATTCTTTGGCTGTTATAAGGGAAAACCCTATCCCCCGGCTTGCGTTGCATTGTGTGATAGGACCTGGGTCTTATAACAGCTTCATTTTTCTTTATTTAGCATTGCGCTGTTTGTTTTATGCACTGGTATTCTTGGGAGGAAACCCGTTCCGTGTTATACGGCGTGGTCCCTTGATTTACCTAACTTTAAAATAAAGATTAACTGTTTTAGTTCTCACACCAGTCACATGACTGACCTGGAGTTTATTGTTTTAACCTAAACTCTGGGTGCCCTAATTTTCGACACGGGCAGCTAGTAGTTTTGGTTTTGCAGATTTATATTCACAGGTTCCTGGTTTACAGCTGGAATGATATACGGAAAGCTTTGTATCCGTATATCTCTTCTAGTTGTGTATTGTATTATTTTCCGCTGCGATGTATTTAAATGTAATTTGAATCTCTGATATTTCTGTGTAGCATTTATTTGTTTATACTCTGTATATTCTTGTAATCTGATGCATTGTTGTAATATACAGTGAAATGTTCTTTCGTATGCGTTCTGTTTTGTCCTGTTCTCAAACGATCGGGCGTTTCGAACGGTCTGGGTCGGTTTAGCGACTGGTTCGGACCGAGCGAAATCCCTTTTCGTCACAGTTATGAAATCCAAATAGTTAATTCTAGCACCAGGATTGATTCATAGGAGTCTATGAATCATCAACCAGACCTTGTGATTGGAATTGAATATATTTGGGATTTCATTAGCAATGGGCTGTTTTAGAGGCTATCTATATATCTGCAAGGGCTCATGTTAGTCTTGGATGGAAGGGTTGCATAGGAACAAGGATTGATAATTTGAAATGGTTTTATTTCTTCTTGAAGATGGCTCTGCATATATGAAGGGAAGTTGGCTTGGTTAGTGCAGAGTTTGCACTTAAGTGTGAGGATGGCCACTTTGTGGGTTTTATCTTTGTTGCTTTGTTTTTCTGTTACTTATACTCCCCTTTTCTTTTCTCTTTTATATTGTAAAGGTTAGTATGCTAACCTGTTTTGATGTACTTTCTTTTTAGTAGAAATAAAGTGAACCAATTTTCAAAAAAAAAAAGCGACTTGCTTGGTCTTGAGTATGTTAAAGATACACCACTAAAGCACATATATCAAATGCAATAAAATACTTTACAATGAGGCATTATATGTAATACAAATTGGCAAACATATCAAATGTACTAGAAAAACTCATTAGTTGTTACATATTTCAAAATGGTAGGATAACCAGTTTGGAGCCATGCACAAAATCTTGGTATTGGGAATATTTTCCAAATATTCATAATATATATATATACACATTACAAACAACCATATGTGATAACTGTCATCTATTGTTGCTAGCATCTCTAGTTCTAGTAAATTATTATAATTCAAATTAAATTCGTTCAAGTTACATTTTTTTTAGAAAATTACTATTTTATTAATATATATGCATATACAAAGATTCTACATCTGAAGTTGTATAATTCAAAACAAGTGCCAAAACCCTCACTTAGAAAAACACTCGTACTGAATACTTGTATAAACTAGAGACATAGAATATTAAGACAATAAAAGACTATAACTAGCTAGAACCCAATATAAGCCAAAGCATAACCCACAAGGAAGATATAAAACATTGATATAAAACTCTTCTTCCTAATGTTGGACAAAACACTAAGTACTAGAAGAAGAACCTAGCCCATTAAAGTTACTTTCTCTTCTGCATGGTAATAACACTTTCAGAATAGTAATAAAGGGTTTTTTAGCCTCAAGGACAAAATGAACAAAAAATTGTTCAAAAAGGACAAGAGGCTAAAATTTTATCTATAAGGACAAATTTTAGTGTAAAGGGAGGAATTCAGGAGCCCACTATAATTTCATACTTTACACTAAAATTTGTCCTTATAGACAAATTTTAGCCTCTTGTCCTTATGGAATAATTTTTTGTTCATTTTGTCCTTCACACTATTTTCTTGTTTATAATATTTGACCTGAAAATGCAAAATGAAATTATTTTTCCAGCATAAAGGCATGCATTTCAATCTAAATCAAAAGAAGAAGAAATGTAAATCAATGCAGTATGTTCTAACATGAAATGATTGTTCTATATGGTTTAATATAGCATATTCATTCCTTTTATCGAACCAAATACCCTACATTTCAGATTTTGACATAAAGAAAATAAGTTTGAACATTAGACAAAATATGATGGTTTCACTTACTAAATAAACAGATAAATTTTCCATCCAAGTTAAATAATAATAGTATTTTGGTTAGGGAAAAAAGTTAAAGACATTTGTTTTATTGTTTCCCAATAAGATAAATTAATTTATCATTTATCATAAATATTATTAATTTCCCTACTTGTTATAAAGATAAATTCGTTTATCTTTCTCAACAAACATAATTTTCTTTCACAAGGATTATTTTATATATTTTATGAAAAGGGATTATAAAGATAAATCCGTTTATTATTTTCAACAAAGATAAATTATGTTATCTTTTTATAGAATACAAATGTACATAGTTTGAAAATATAAGATAAAAACATTTATTTATTTTATAAAAATGATAAATGTATTTATCTTTCTTTCCCAAAATTGATAAATACCTATATCATTTTTACTAAACGTGCTTGTACAAGTGCATGTACATATTATCATACAACTACTAAGCCATAAATCCCAAACAAGTTAGGATTGGTTAGACAAGGAACCCAAAATAAAATAATATAATAAATTGAAATTATTTTTTTTTTTAAAAGTTAAAAGCTTCTATAAAGTAAAATAAAGTTTTTTTTTTAAAAACCTATGGTTGTGGTACATGGATTGTTATCCTCCATGCAGTCTTATCCGATACCAGCTCTTCTCCTTCCGTATCATTTTAGGTCGATCCTTACCTCTCTTTGGGCCTTTAGCGCAGCCTATAATTCCAACGTGCACATGTGCGTCGTGCGGTCTTCGTTGGAGATGTCTGAACCATCTTTAGCAGTGTTGGACTAACTTGACTAACTTCTCTT
Source organism: Allium sativum (assembly GCA_030737875.1). Classification (NCBI taxonomy): domain Eukaryota; kingdom Viridiplantae; phylum Streptophyta; class Magnoliopsida; order Asparagales; family Amaryllidaceae; genus Allium; species Allium sativum. Next base: position 117,699,446 of record CM060915.1, read on the forward strand.
CTACAGGTGCAACTCCAAGTTTGTCCCTAATATCATTATTTCTAATTCGATCCCGTGTGGTATGCCCACGGCTCCAACGCAGCATACGCATCTCTGTTGACGTGTTGCCTTTTAGTAGGCCAACATTCTACATCATATAACATCGCAGGCCTGATTGCTATTTTGTAGAACTTTCCTTTAAGCTTATGAGGAATCTTCCTATCATAGAAAATACCAGATGCTTGTCATCATTTCACCCATCCTGCTTGAATTTTAAAACTAACATCCCTATCAATCTCCCCATCAAATTGCAACATAGGTCCTAAATATCGAAAGGATTCCTTCTTGGGTACTACTTGACCGGCCAGGGTAACCTCTATGTCATTTGACTTGACCCCACTGAACTCACACTTCATATACTCCATCTTAGTTCAACTAAGCTTGAAACCCTTTGATTACAAGGTCTCCCTCCACAACTCCAGCTGTTTATTAACCCCTATTATACTTTCGTCAATCAACACAACATCATCAGCAAAGAGCATACACCAAGGAATCTCCCCTTATATACTTTTTGTGATTTCGTCCATCACTAATGCAAAAATATATGGGATTAAAGCCAAACCTTGATGTAACCCTATGTTAATGGGAAATTCGCTGGTCTCACCATCGCATGCCCTGACACTAGTCACAACCCACTCGTACATATCCTTGATAAGGGTTATGTACTTTGATGGCACCCTCTTCCTTTCTAACGCCCACTATATAACCTTCCTCGGTTCTCTGTCATAAGCTTTCTCCAAATCAGTAAAAACCATCTGAAGATCTTTCTTCTGCTTCCTGCATCTCTCCATAAATTTTCTAATCAAGAAAATCGCCTCAGTGATTGACCTTCCAAGCATGAAACCAAATTGATTTCTAGAGACACTTGTCAACCTCCTTAAATGTTGTTCGCAAACTCTCTCCCAAAGCTTAATTCCTCTGTAGTTTGTGCAACTTTGAATATGTCCTTTATTCTTGAAGATTGGAACTAAAATGATTCTCCTCCACTCATCTGGCATCTTGTTTGATTTGGAAATATTATTAAATAGCTTAGTTAGCCAAATTATCCCTACATCTCCAAAGCATCTCCACACCTCAATAGGGATGTCATCAGGCCTTACCGCCTTGCATCTTTTCATCCGTTTCAAAGCCACCTTTACCTTAGCCTCTTGAATTCTCCAAACAAAATATCTATCGGTGATGTCGGCAAAGTCTTCCAACTCGATCGAGGAGCTATCAGTTTCTTCATGGAAAAGCTTATTAAAGTATGCTCTCAATCTATTTTTTATCTCGTCGTCCTTCACCAAAAGTCTTTCATTCTTGTCCTTAAAGCATTTAACCTGGTCGAAGTCTCTTTTCCTCTTCTAGCATAGCTTGGCTATTGTGTAGACATATCTTTCACCCTCCTTCATACTCAGCCTTTGATACAAATCTTTATACACTCGACCCCTTACTTCACTAACCGCTCTCTTTGCAGTCTTCTTTTCCACTTTGTACTTGTGCATGTTGTCCTCTCTCTTATGATGGTGCATGCATTTGTAGCATTCCTTTTTCTCTTTTATAGTCTTTACCACATCGTTGTTCCATCACCATGAATCTTTGGGTTCTCGCTTATTTCCTCTTGTTATTCCAAACACCTCAATAGCCACTTTCCTAAAGCAAGTTGCCATCTCATTCCACATGACATTTTCTTCTCATTCCACGTTCCATTCCCCTTCTCCCATCAATTTATCTTTAAATACTCATAAGGCATCTCCTTTGAGTTTCCACTATCTTGTCCTACTAATCTTCATTTTATTATCCTTCACGACCTGAAGAAGAGATACGCATACCAATAGCTAATGTTGTGAGACAACATTCTCCAGGTATGACCTTGTAATCAACACAATCTCGTTTATTGTCTTTCTAGTTAGGAGAAAGTCAATCTGGATAAAATGTTGGCCACTACTGAAAGTGATCAGATGTGATTGTCACTTTTTAAAGAAGGTATTAGCAATCATGAGATCATGAGAAAAAGCGAAATTCAAAATTTCTCTACCTGCTTGGTTCCTACTACCAAAGCTAAAACCACCATGCACTCTCTCAAATCCCCCGCTGGATGAGCCAACATGGCCATTGAAGTCTCCACCTATAAAAAGTTTCTCGCTATTAAGCACATCTCTAACCATGACCTCCAAATCTTCCCAAAACTTCCTCTTGGCTTCTTCACTTAGGCTTACCTGTGGGGCATATGGACTAATGACATTCAAAACCACATCACCAACTACCAGCTTAACTAAGATGATCATGTCCCCTCACCTTTTGGCATCGACCACTTTGTTCTTAAGGTTCTTGTCGATCAATATGCCTACCCCGTTCTTGTTACGTACTTCTTACATGTACCACAATTTGAAACAGTGTTCTCCACCTCCTATGCCTTCTAACTTGTCCATTTAGTCTCTAGAACGCACAAGATTTTAACATGTCTCCTGATCATAGTATTAACTATCTCTCTTAACTTTCCTTTTAAGGACCCTACATTCCAACTGCCTAACCAAACCCTACTATCGTCGACTAGCTTCCTTGCCCCTCGCACCCGCCGATAAAGATGTGAAGACCCTTGCTCACTTATCACTACACCAGGGCTTCGATGTAGCACGCCATTAAGAAAATTCCGGCCCAGCCTTGGCAAATTTAACACCATACCCAAGCCACGATATGGCGCGCCACTAAGGGAGTGACGACCAAGCCCTTGCCTATTAACACCATACTCAAGCCTCGATATGGCGCGTCGCTAAGAGGGTTATGCCCCAACGAGAAATCATAAGGTTCCATATCCATAACAAAAGCTAAGTTTTTACATTGGCTCGCCAAGCCTATCACAACCCTCCTCCTTTACCCTGGCTTGGAACAGGCTGCACAGAAAACTACATAAGCGGACACATATTATCATATTTAAAAAAAATACATTTATAATATTCATCATCTATGTTTCCACTGAAATTGGTAAAATAAGAAAATTAATAAAATTTACTTTATAATGTCAAAATGATAAAGGATAAATATAAAAACAGAATTGAATTATAAAAGACAGGTCATATTACCATTTTAAAGGCATTAGAAGTATTTATCTTATAATTATAATATCAAAATTTTATATGTAAAATGTTTGTAAAATGTTAAGTCGGTTTACCATTTTAAGATTTTGTAATCTCTAACGAGAAGAAAAAGTATTTCAAAAGAAATAACTAGTCTAACCAAGGTAAAGAACAAAACAGATACAACATTTCTTGAGATAAAAAATCAATAGAGATAAAACCAAGAAATGCTTAATCAGCACAATTAGATTAACCAGTATACAAATGTTAGTCCAACTTAATTAACAAATTAATTAATTAAATCATCATTTAAATTAATTGATGACATAACCAAATGTTAATGGATGAAGAGTATCAAAAAAATAATAGGATTCAAACCTTAATCAGTTCAAACAACAAAATCGAAGCCGAAGTTGATCGACAGTTGAGTAATTTTACTGTTTATAATTCGATTTGAGCCGGAATGAGTGGATTCGAAGAGGATCTGAGTGAATTTTGAGGCGAATTGCGTCGATATGAGTGGATTTGAAGAGGATTAAACTTGGAGAGAACTTTTAGATGTAATAACTATTTAAGAGAGTGAAAGAAGAGAACGCTTCGTATCCAATTTTTTCTCGGGTATGGCTGCAATTTCATGATTTATGTCCTGTAAACTTAAATATTTTGAGCACTGTCCTCAAAATTAATTATGCTTAAATGAGTTACCCTTAAAATGAATATCCCTCTCACTGTTTTGGTGTCAGTGAAAAAACGGTAGCATTAACTTCAATATGAGACTTCACGACCCATGGCTGCCTTTTTCTTTATAAAAAACGGTGGGTTGTTACTGTTTTATGTTTTTAAAAAATTGCATATTCAATAAATGGCGAGATATTACCGTTTTCATCCTTACTTTATGACACAAATCCACCGAATGCACATGCCAATCACAAATATGTTTAACCCGAGAGTTTCCGGCATACCATCACCGTACTTAAAGTGCTTATACAGCATTGGCTTACTACATCATCTTTTTGATAAGTTATACAGTTCGTATACTAAAAAATGGCCATACGTGTCGATTTTTAAAAAGAAACATTGTATACCTTAATCAATTTTGACAACACACACCACACCATCATACAATCAGGATTTCTTTGGTTTTAACACGCACATGTTTTAGGTGTAGGGGTAAAATGGTAAGCTAAAAATATTATTGGTGTTGCCCTTTAACAATTTAAAAAAATGCACCGAGTGCCCTTAAAATGTGTCACCCCTTAACCAAAACGGGAGTGCGAATAACAAAGCCCTGAGAAATAAATAAAAAATCAAACCCTACAAGCTCATGCCGAGGTATGTTGTACCGAGGTGATTGCTACTGAGAAGTTTGATATTGACATAATATGAGAACTATCAAGAGTAGTAAAAGAAGTACACAAAATTTGACTAGATTTGGACAACAAAAACATATGATACTTACAAGATTTGATCGGTTCCGACTACTCCAAAGACTTGTGATTCAAAATACATAACAATAAGTTTTTTATACAAGACTGACCGGCTTTTATTGTGCTTTGTAACACTTATTATTATAATAAATAATAAATACAAATAAATACAGGAGATTGACAGAAAGTCAATCTAATACATTCAGTTTTTATGGTAGACCGACCACCACAGTGGTTTTAATAGTGGACCGTCCATTGGAACTAATCTAGTTAACAGTGCTGGAGCTATACAAAAAATATTTAGACTACAAAACATATGACACTCCGCGCATGGTGCAAATAACATTACTTTCTCTATGCAGGTAGACAAATTACATTGCCAAAGCAAACATTTTCATATTGTATAAACCTACACTTACAGAGGATAAGCCTAAACAATTATATAGCTGCACAAGTACAACGACATATCAACTGCTACACATACCATACCACAATACAAAAACTGCTGCAAAAAGGCATGAAGGGCACAACATACAATAGGCACATCACTTCCATCATACGACATCTAAGAAGACTTATTACATAACAAATCACTGCCTAGAGATACAACAGTACCTATGAAGTAAGGAAATCACAATGTACCAAAAAAGGTATAGCACAACCTAGATGCCACCGCAACTGACTACCAACCATGTAACGACCCGCATTTTACGTATTGGAGGATCATAAAATATTTTTATTTAATTCCCTGAGGGTTGGATCATTCTCATATTTTAATATGTTTTTCATGGGGATGTGAGACATGAGTCCATGATTTTTACCAATTTTGTTTGTGACCATTTTGCCCTTATTATTTTTGTTTAGGGAACAACTTTTGAATGGGATCGAATTAGAAGTTGGAATCGATTTCATTGGATTGGAAATAGTGTTTCCAATTTCGTAGAGTGGTCATATTAAAGATTTGGCTGAACGGTTTGGGAAGAATCGTTGTTTTAGTGTTGCTTGTTTTCTGGACAGGCTAATTACTCATCAGTCGGCTGATTAGTGAAGTCCATTAAAGCTAGGGGTTGTTGGCTATAAATAAGAGGGTAGGGGTAAAGTGAATTGTTTAGTCTCTTCGTTTCTCGTTTGGTTGGGTGAATGTGATTCTCCGTCTCAACCAAATATACCTCCAATTCATTTCAATTCATAGATTTGCAAACTAGGATTGAAGATCAACATTGAGGAAGGGTATATCACAGCAATTGAGTTGATTTGGAGATCGTTCTTCATTGTTCTTCTCTGTCCAGATTTAAAGATCAATGATTTGAAGCTATTTTCTGGATTTGGTGAGTGATAAGCATCTCTCACACGTTCAATCGAGTATATGGGTTTGTTTGATCTTAGATACACTCAGACAAGTTGTTTTCACCTAGATAATCAATGTAAGTATATTTTGAATTCGGATCACACCATAGCATCTAATTTAGCAAGTTATAAGGGTTGATTCATGTGTTAACATTGAAATCTTATGTTTATGCAAGTTTAGATCTAATTATTGATTCGTTTATTGTTTTATCGTGATTTGGGGAAATTCATATGATTGTATGATGATTATTTGTTGTGCTAATGTTTGTTTGATGATCGTTTGTTGGGTTATTGACCGTTTGGTTGAAATTGATTGATTTGGATGAAGTATGTGCGTAGAAGCTCATCGTAGAGTGCTTAGATTGTGCGAATGATGGATGTATCATTCAGATCGAGAAAAGATGGATGGATCGTTCGGTTCGGGAAGTGATGGGTCGGTGGTAATGGGCCGAAGATGGGTCAGTTAAAGATGGATCGATCTTGAGATGGATCAGGTATGCATGAACATGAGGGATTTGCAGATGGATCGGGTCGGCTTGGAGCGATGGGTCATGGATCACATGGATTTTGGTTTGGCATGAGTGGATACGGGCTGATCTGTTTTTACAATGTGGAGCGCAAGTAAGGATCGTTTGCGATCCATATGGGTCGTTGGGACGGCCAGAGTAATGAGGAGTTGCATGGATTGACTTGGTGATGGATCAAATGGCTATGGGTCGGTGTAGGTGATGGATCGCATGGTTGTGATGTGTCGGTGTGGATGATGGGTTTGCCTGAACTGATGGATCGGGCATCCGATCCATATAGGTCGGTTGCGATCCAGGAAGGGGGTGGTCCATCGTAAAGTACCCAAATGAAGTTTATTTTTGATTTGACGATGAGTGTAGCTTCGATGTTAATTCAGATGGAATGTTCGAAGCGTGGTTAAGTGTTCGTTGATCGTGTGATGATACAACGAAGTTGTGAAGACAAATCAAGATGGTTTGAGCTCGTGGATAATGGTTGCTAGAGAAGGCGTTCAGGCTTATGGATGTAGTTGTCAGTGAAAACGGCTAGAAATGATGAGCCAAGGGATCGTCGTTAGTCGGAGGTTCTAGTGGACTCAAAGCAGGGGTATAATGGGGACGCCTAAAAGACTAGAAGATTAGTCGAGTACCCCGGGTAATCACGATAGGCCTAGATACGAGTCATGATGGCGTATGGAGTTTTGCTAGAACCGGGGTTACCATTAGCCCTTCACGGATGGCATGACGGACCAGTCATACGATTAACGATGGATTCGATGCAAGGAAGACGATGATAGCCAGAGTCATGGATGTTATTGTTACTTGTATCATCTTGTGTGGATTATTCGACGTCGAGGGAGATATCTCTTAGGTACTTATCTGATGTTGGTTTAGGCCTTCGAGGTTTTTGCTTGGAAGGTATTGAACTTGATTAGGATGGTTCATGCTTGATAATTGATTGCTATGTGTGTTACTATTTGTTTCTTCTCTAATTTTCTGGGAAGGCTATCAGAGTAGGTTGTGGAAGAGAAACAGGGTTAGGTCCTTTGTTGATGTGTTGGCAGATCAGATGATTGAGCTTCTGTAACGACCCACAGGAATTCAACGCTCGAATTCCGACAATAATAGAAACCAAGTATCGAAAACACCAGATAGTTAGTGGAAAGAAATTAGAGGGTGAGATAAGAAAGAAAGATATATTATAAAAAAAGAAGAAGAAAAACCAACATAACACAGAGTCTCACATCGCAGTGGAACAAAATAAAATATGGAAATAAATCTTACTGAAAGCTTTTAAAAATACTTACAATCATCAAAGTACATCAACACATCTGGACAGTTAAAACAATCTGTCCTCATATACAACACACAGCGAAATACACACTAATATATATCATACATCTGAACTCCTCTAGCTTGTCTTCTGAAATTCGCAGCGTCCAAATCTAAAACTGTAAAACCCGGTCTAACCCGAGCATTATAAACGCCGGATCAGACTGGTGAACCAGAGTGAAAAATACACTAAGTTCAAAGGAATCATCCACTTGATTTTAAAGTCAAATTTTTTTTCAAAGAAAAGGATAATCATAAGAACAAATCCATGCATAAATACGGACGGTTTTTACCTTACAATATCCCAAAACATTTTTGAAACCAATATTATTCTAATATTATGATAGTATCTAATACAAGTAAATAACAATCTAGCGGAACGCTTGCATCTCATGCTCCACATATATAGTATACAATCAAAACCGCGGGTTCTTATTGGAGAATGGATTTTCATGGCAAGGTATGGGCAACCACCTTTCCTACAATGTACCTCCAGAGATGAATACATTGGGGTTCAACAAGAACATCTTGCAACCCAAGCTAAACATGACCGGCCCCTCATTTCCGTTTAGAGTACCGAATATATCATCACCATGGTTGGGGCCCAGCCAACCGCCGAAAGCATACAAATAAAAATAAAAGGGACAACCGAAGGCATTTGATTTCTCCAGATCCGGCAATGATATACCCTAATGGGTGCAACCCACATAGCCATGCGACCTACCCTATTTTTTGCCATTTCCCGGTTGATGAGGCTTGAGGCTATGCTTTACCTTTATAATCTGTACATCACATTCACTTCGAACGCCACATATTCAGATCCTCAAAATCACTAATTGACGTCCACAACAATACTTTATGTGTTAGCTAAAAGAAGTTTCCTTCTCCGCCTCTACTCTTGGTACGGTTGAAGAAATCAATGTACATGACCTTTCTGGAAATTCTCTGTCTTGCATACATCCATACACGTCACCCAAGAACAGGATGAACCAAAGGCACCCTCCTACTGCATCCTAGGAATCACCCTGAGAATCAACAGCGAGAAGTCCTTGTGAATCCGTAGATTTCCAACCATGACAGAATCACAGTTTATCTCGGCTTGCAAGTCAGAGATTTTAAGTAATCCTTCCACTTATGAAGATCAACGGTCTTCAATAGCTCCATCTTGAATCAACGTCTTTAATGTATTCATATTTAATGGATGGAATGGTTTTCGAATATAAATTCGATCCCGGTCATTCCTTACCCATAATCGTATAGGTCAAATTTGATAGTCGGTTATTTAACTATCAAATAAAACAACCATTCATTCATATTAAAATGTATTCACTGATTCACTACTCAGTATCATTTAGCCTCTTTGATGAACCGTCTGCTAATTATATTCTTTAAATTTTCCAATATTTGTAACATCTCTTTTACTTCTTATTATATAATAAGAATATTCTCCTAATTCATTTTATTCAACATATAAACTTTTCGAAAACAATTAATAATTTCATTTTACGGAAATCATAAGTTATGTTTCCCTCAGCTACTCTCGTTTATAAACTAGTACCATCCTTGGATAATCATGGAGTCGTTCAAGTTGGGGTATTTTATTAACTCTTAGACATTGATCGACAACATTCATATCTTCAGAATGGATAGAAGTTTATTAACCGCACGTTCCTTTTGAAAACCTATTTAAAACTCGACCACGTTTACTTAACTAATTATTAAGTAAACTCTTATTAAAATCTTTCTATTTACCTTAATAATCCTTTACAATATTATATACAAGCTTCGATTCTACTATAATAGAATCCTTATGAAAATTCCTTAATATCTCTTTATTATTATTACGAATTATTTTCATTAACTCAAATTCATTTGTTTTAAAACCACATAAATAACGCTTTTATAAATCTTATATAAATATCTTATACAATTATTATATTGATATCTTTTCAAATTCTTATACTGATATTTATCAAAACAATTCAACTTATCTTCTGTAACAAACGTTACAGATTTCATTTCAAAGCCATTTTACTTTCGTTTATCACATTCTCTTTAAATCATACTCGATAGTTATTCGTTGTCTAAAAACATATGATATTCCTTTATAAAATCTTACATCTAAAAATAGTTCATATCCTTTGTAACAATTGTTATAGAACACATTTACAAACCTTTAATTTTATTTATTAGTTCGATTCCACTTCCAAAACTTTATATTTCCATTTACAAAATCTTTTTTAAATTAATTACGATACCATTCGTTTTCATTTTCACATCTTTAACTTCATTTAAAAATCTCATTTGAAATTCATTATTGACAATAAATATTCGTTGTTGTTATCCAAACCTTTAACTTCATTTATACTTTTGCCTTTAGTTAACATTCCGAACCTTGGAATAAAACCCACTTATCCATTTCATATCATTTCCCAACTTTTCAATTTATACTTATCCAATTCCCTTATCTTAGGAATTTATTTTATAATCCTTTCATGTATAAATCAACTCATACTCGTATATCCAATTATATTATATTATATTTTAGGAACATCTTGATTAAACAACCTATTTCAATTATCGGATTTAAATCCAATTATAAATTCATTTTTGTCTCTTCAACCGAAACCCCATTTAAAAATCTCAATCCCATTTATAAATCTTATTTATAAATCCATATTCATATTTTCAACTCCGATTTCATTTAAAAATCTGAAATTTCATTCCCAAATCACTACTCATTCCAATTTCGTTGATTTTATAATCTTAGTCACGGAATCTTATTTAATCACATTTAGTATATTTTAAAACAACGTTCGTTATAAACAATCTTTTTTTACAAAAACATTACTCCTCTATCTCTTTTATTCATTCTCGTATATCCACGATTCAATTATTCCATTTCGATGTTTTGAAATTCATTTAAACTTCCTTTACTCCCGTTAAGGCCTTTACGAAACCATTTAAACATTTAATTAGCCAACATGATAAATTTATATCATTCAAAAATTTATTTAATAATATCTTACATCTCTACTAGTTATATTTTATATATTTATAAATATTGTAAATTTAACTTCGACTATTATCTTTACAATCAAAATCGTATTTCAAATCCATATAGAGATATATTTATATCTTTGAAACCACTCGAAATCCATTTAATATCGACTTCGTAAAATCATTTCCCTTAATCTACGGTACTAAAGAGGGAAACAGATACTATACTACCAAACCGTGAAATATAAATCAATTTCACATTCCATAACAAACACTATAATCATATTGATAAACGTTATCAATATTATTGAGGGATCCTGTTGGATTCCTCCAACCTGTTATTCCCTGCAAAACAATGGGTTACCTTAATTCAAATTATTCCGTTCAATATGGCCAACAAACATTCGTTTTTCATCTAAATAGATGACATAAACAGTTTAATAATAACTTTAACAGTCAATACTGGGCTCATAACGGAAATTCAAGCATTCAATTATTTATTTATAACGTTTATATTATTATAAACGTAACCCTGAGGTAAATTACCTCAATTTGATTCAATCGTTAGAAATAACGATTGGTTTCAATTAAATTAAACGAACGTCTAATTTAACTGTTTCAATCAATATATGAATATAAAATTAACAAACAAACAAACAACCATTAGCAACCATAGCACATAATTATAAAAACCCGACTTATATAAAATATAAGTGGAAAGAACTGGGTGAGTTTAACTCACTTTGTTTTCCGTTGTCGCTAAAGTGGTTCGGTTTTAATTCTAGTTAAATTAAATAATGCCCAGCAGTCTCAAGTTCTATCCAGATCAGCTCTAGAATATAGTACTTGTCAAAACAGTTCCAGTGTAGTTTATTCCGTTTAATTATGTTCATATATACACATGAAATAACCATTTTAAATAATATAATTTAATTATTAATAAATTAATCCCTAATTAATCACTATTTATATTAATTACTTTATTTAAGGATTAATGGCTGATTACTCTTGAATTTAAAGAACACGAGCCAACCTTGTTCATGAAACACGGCTGCCCTTCATGGCTTCTGCATTTTGTTCCAATCTGATTACGCAATTAAAAGTTATTAACATTTAAATATTTCATGATTTTTAACTAACAATTTAATTCCTAATTAAAATTTAATTATACACTATCTATTTCTCATTACTTTGCAAAGACAGGATCAGTCCGACCCTTGTTTTTTCTGTTTCTTGTTGCTTCTTTGTTCAGCTGTACCAAACGTCATGCCTGCATTAATCAATTACATGGTTTCAGTTAATCTCTTTTTAATTATAAACTAATAAATTGTTTAATTTACTAATTATGTTTTACTTAAGAGTCGGGCCAACCTTTTAATTTACACGCTGCTTCGTTGTATGTCTTCCTCTAGGCGTCTTCATTCCCAATCCCGTACCGTGCTTGAAACAAAATGACAGTCGCACCACCAAATACTTCACGAGAGATTGATCGGAAACCGCCACTAGAAGCTTCTCGACGTTGCCATCCTCCAGCGTGAACCTCAAGCAACTTAATCGCGCTTCCTGCCCTCAATTCCTCCTTGATTACCGCACCTTTCGAGAACAATTTCGGCCTCCATAGTGAATAACACTCGATCACAGCCGTTGGATCGAGAGCCTTCTTCGAACATGAACTTTTAGTTGTTGGAAATTCTTCGAGATGATGATCTGAATTCGAAAGATTGGAGGAGAAAATTTGAAACTTTCTGGCCATTCAAATATATGAGGCGGCGGATGTAGGTGTTGACCACACAATACCGCTTTGATGAAATTTAGGGTATTACTGATGGGTGGTTTGTATATAATAAAGGATATATATTATTTAATTATATACGAAACTTACCAATGAAGTATCATGTTAAAACCCACGCATATGACCTCCAATCGAGACGAAACTCTTAGTCCTAGTATAAAAAATATTCTGTACCCAATGGGACATGCTTCGTCGAATTCCAAAGTCTTTTGTAACAATCCCTTTATAATTCGCACGTGAAAAATCACGCGTTTAAATTTCCTACGATCACAAAATAAATTCAAATATCTTGAAACTTGAACACTACAACACCTAATCATTACGAATTCAATAAAATTAATTTTTTTGAAAACCGAAGTCGTTTGACAAACGATTATTCTATTTTACGCATTAAACAACACTATTTTACGTGTAAAGCAACGCTACTTTGGACATCAAATTAATCGGTCCACAAAAATAATAAACTATATATCTATTCCGACTCTAAACATTAACACGAATTCAATGGAATTTATTTCGCATCTTAATTCGATCATTATCTCGAGTTACGCTCATATTCCTTTTTAAATCAAATTAACTTTATTAAATAAATCATTAAAATTTATAATAATTCCATAGCGACTATTTTAAATTTTTATTTGGATATAACCAACAATCTATAGCACGAAATCTGGATTTTTCTCTTTCATATGAGAATTATAATCAACAAGATTCAAACGTTTCTTGTTTCACAGAAATCCGACTTATATGGGATCATGTATATTTAACTGAAGTTGAAAACTCAATATTATGAACTACCGCGCCATTTCAAGCTCCTTTTATATTAAATATAAATTTAAATGTTTAAACTTCGTTTTAATAAAAGAATTCAATATTAAAATCCATTAATATTCCAATATAATATTTAAAATAATATAAATATTCGACTACAAAAAATATGGACATTACAGCTTCCTATTATCCATGTACTTTATTGTCGATGTTGATAGTTGTTTTATCGCTCATTAAGACTGCTGTCTGACTCAAGATTTTATGTGTTCCTCTTATTATCTTGGGTTGTTCATTCATGTTGTGGATGGACAGACTAGGTGATATGTAGTAGATCCTGATGAGGATGATGTTGCTTAACGACGACGAGCCGAAGGCTGACGTATTACTATTTGCTATTCATATTTGTTGTTTTTGCTGATGTATGTTACTCTGAGTGAACCTACAGTGAGGCTTATTATACAGATTCTGATGTAATCCAGTTAGATGTATGGATATTTTCATGATGAAATGAAAGGTTTATGATTATGTTCAATTATGTTTCGCTATTATACCCTATTGCATGTTCTATTACATTTTATCCATGTGCTGTGAGTTATACGATAGGTTTCGTGTGAGTATTTCTACCCTGATGATCGTCCATAACTACTTGGCACGTCTTTCAGCGCATTATTTCCTTCGCTAAGTGCAGGGATTATGGGCTATCGTCACATTTGGTATAGAGCTTGGTTAATCAATTTTATCCAAAGTTCGTGGACATAATGACGTATGAGAGACGTATTTGTATTTCTGATGGATGAATACTATATTAGTGTATAGTATAGTAGCGTTTGAACTCCATTGTAGTTTTCTCATGTGTGGACTAATCATTCTATTTTCAGATTTAGAATGATCATCCATCTTCGAGACATATTGCTAGGGAGGAGACTGTTCCTTAAGGGGGAGATGGTGGTTTACTTGATTACCCAGCTATGTTCGAGGCCATGATGGAAACGATCATGAGGAGGGTACCCGCTCTAGAAGCAGCTGCGGTAGATGTTGATATTCAGGTACAGGTGCCTTGGGTGGTGGATTTCTCTAAGCTGTGTAAGGATTTCACTACTCTTGATGGAAGCTGTTCAAGGGGACAAAACCTATAGTTGAAAATCAAGGGTGGCTAGACACTTATGTATGGATGTTCATAGATTTGGGTATTGAAGATGCGACAAAGAGGAAGCTTGCATCATGGCAGATGCAGGGCAAAGCTATGGATTGGTGGAACTTTGTCACTTTAGAGACTCTTGAGGATGAGATCACTTGGGATCAATTCCGAATCAAGTTTGAGACGAAGTTCATTTCTAATGCCCAAAAGTCAGTTTTGTTGAAGAAGTTTGTTGAGCTAAAGTAGAATGGTCAACCAATATTGGAGTACATTTTTGAGTTTAAAGCTTTGTCTAAATATTCTCGTTTGTATATAGGGACGCCTTATAAGAATAACGAGATGTTTGTCATGGGCTTGGATACATATCTTGGGAAGCAATTGGTTGATCATTTGGATGACCATTATGAGAAGATAGTTGAGAAAGCTTTGAGGCATGAGAGTTTGTTTCCCAAGAAAGAATATGTTGTTGCAACTAAAGGGGAACCAAAACCACGGCAGGGTGGTAATAACAAAAAGAAGAAGCAACAACAACAAAAAGGAAAGGATGGTCAGAAGAAACAGAAAAGTGAGGTGACTTGCTTCAACTGTCAGCAAAAGGGCCATTATTCCAAGGATTGTAAGAATCCGAAAGTTGTGAGGAAGTGCTATAACTGTGATAAGCCTGGGCATAATAAGAAGTTTGTCCAGAACCGTTGAAGGGTAAGAAGACGGTGAAGGCATATGCTTTGGAGATCGTGCCATCTTCTTCGAGAGGTCCTACGACAGAGGAGAAAGGGAAGAGTGTTGTTGTCCAAGGTATACTTTCTATCAGGGATGTTTCAGTTTGAGTGTTGTCTGATATTTGGGTATCACATTCTTTCATTTGTAATGAGCTTGTGTGCTGCTTGGGTTTGGAACCCGATATTTGTGATAGACTATTGGTTGTGACTAATCCATTAGGGGGTTCGTCTAGTCTTTGTATGCTTAGTCGTGCTCTAGTGTTATCGAGTCAGGGTTGCTCCTTTGTTTGTGATTGCATTGTTTTGAACTTCGCTGGGTTTAGGATTACTTTGGTTACGGACTGGCTCAAGAGATATGTGGCTAAAGTGGATTATGAGAAGCTAGAGGTGATAGTCGGGAATGT
The DNA here is from genome assembly GCA_030737875.1 of Allium sativum. Classification (NCBI taxonomy): domain Eukaryota; kingdom Viridiplantae; phylum Streptophyta; class Magnoliopsida; order Asparagales; family Amaryllidaceae; genus Allium; species Allium sativum. Next base: position 117,714,977 of record CM060915.1, read on the forward strand.
GGAAGGGCGAATGGTTGTGATTCGATGTAAGCTAGAAGATGGTGTTTTCATAAGCCTTCTATATTCGCTTGTGATTCCACGGGAAGACTTGTCACCTGTGCTGATCGCTAGTGAGTTTGGTGATGTCTTTGAAGAGGTCAAAGGTTTGCCGCTGCATTGCGAGATTGAGTTCAGGATCGATTTGGTCGAAGAAGCAAGACCCATCATTATGCCCCTTAGGCGTATGGCATCTATAGAACAACGAGAGTTAGAGGTGCAAGTACGTGACCTTTTTAGAAAAGGATTCATTCGGAGAAGCATGTCTGAATGGGGTGCAACAGTTATGTTTGCAACTAAGGCTGATGGATCTTTGAGATTGTGTGTGGACTATCGTGAGCTGAACAAGGTGACTAAGAAGAACAAGTATCCATTGCCGAGAATAGATGACTTGTTTGATCAGCTTCACAAATCAGGTGTTTCCCAAATGGATTCGGTGATGGAATTTCACCAGTTGAGAGTGGCGAAGGATAGTGTGCCAAAGAACGCTTTTAGGACACCACCCGGTTTCTTTGATTGGCTGGTGATGCCATTTGGATTGACCAATGCACCGACGTATTTTTTGGATCTTATGAATAGGATATTCAGAGATCAGTAGAACAAGTTCGTGCTTGAATTTGTGGATAATATCCTGGTTTACTCCAGGAATGAGGAGGAGCATACGACGCACTTGCGAGTTGTTTTAAAAATCTTGCAAAGACATCAGCTGAGAGCTAAGTGTAGTGACCCGAAAATCTGGTCTAATTTGAGCTGACTAAATAACACAAGTCCAACCCCAAATTGCACAGGAAATTCAAGAAACTAATAGAAAGAAGACAGAGGGTGAGGATAGATAAGATTGAAACTTAGAATAGAAGAAGAAGAAGAATATACATCATCAGAGTAAACACGAATCTCACAGCGGAACGAATAAAATATAACATAACTTTTAAATACAAATTGAATTTGTATAACACTTACAACACAGCGGAAATAATAATAGCTATAACATCCTAAAGCCTCCTGCTCCCAGCTCTCCAAGTGCATCTGTAAAATCCCGACTACTTAACTGCCCGTACAAATTTAGGCACCCAAGAGTTTAGGGAAAACAAAACAGAATAAACTCCGGGTCAGTCATGTGACTAGTGTGAGTAAACTCAAATCATTTAAACAGATATATGATATCTCATAAGACCACGCCGTGAATACGGAACAGGTTTTTCCCTTATGAGAATCCAAACATTTTTGAAAAGCAATATCATTCTGATATTATAACAATGTCTAAATACAATTAGATATTAATTTAGCAGAAACGCTTTCATCTCACGTTCTACATATATAGTATACAATCAAAACCGCGGGTGCGTATTGGATGATTGGATTTCCAACTATGACAAGGTATGGAACCACCTTCCGATCAGTGTACTCTAGGAACGATACACTGGAGTTCAACAAGAACATCTTGCAACTCAGCCACACATGACCGACCACTCATTTCGCTTGAGTGTATCGAATATACATCACCAACGGTTGGGATCAGCAACCGTTTCCCGTATATATATGGGACATCATTGATAGATTAAAAGAAGCAAATGAATATTCTCTAGATAGGTGATTATACACCCTACTTCGGTGCAACCGACTTAGCCATGCTGCCTGCCCGATTTCTGTCATTTACCGGATGTGAGGCTAGAAGCTACGCTTACTTTCCATTCATTTATAACACGATCACTTTGAATGCCACATTATCAGATCCGTAAATCATCAGTTGGTTTATACAAATATCCTGGATGTTATGCTAAGGGATAAATCCGTTGCAACCATATATATTTATACAGACCAACCCATTCGATCATTGGAAATACTTTGTCAGACATTCGTCCATTTACGTTCGTTCTGGGACTGAACGAAACCGAAGGCACTATTCAGTACATCCATCTTAGTCCATTGTTATCTAAGATTTATACAACAGCCCTTGCACTTTTCTCCATCTTCAATATATTCCACATATATGATTCGCAACGCTTGTGCCAATACAGAGTGGTTCTTTGGATAATGATCCAACCGGTCTCTCCATATTAACAACGTTAAAATGGTCAAAACATTGATAGTCTGTGATTTAACTATCAAAGAAAAACTCGTGTGCAAACAACGATATTATTTCCAGATGGAAATTATATCAACCAATCATCATTTAACATTTATCTCTTTAGTTCATTAATTTACTTATCTCCTGTTTCCCTATATTCTAAATTTCTTATTTTCTAATTTTAGAAAATATACTTTATTAACAATAGAAAACATTTCCATTTCCTTGTTTTCTATATTAGAAAACATTTCTCATTTCTTATTTGGAAAACATTTCCAAAGTTCCTTTATTGGATTTAAACTGATGTTTAAATAAACATCGCTATGCCAACTCCAAAATTTTACTGAATTCACTTAACCATCATTCACTATCAAACCTTACCATTCCTTAGTTAAGAAGGAAGTCAATCAAGTTGGGGTATAATTACCTCTCAGACCTTAACTGAACAACGTTATAACTTCGAAATAGTAACAGTTTATCTTTTAAACCTTTAACAACTTCTTTACGTAACTCTCGGATTCAATTTACGAATCCACTTCTTTATTGAAACATTGATTATAACGATAACATTATAATCCCTACCTTCGCAATAACTAACTTCAATTATAACCTTTATTCTTTAATTCGACTAATTAAACCTAGCCCTAATTTATTAGTGTATACTCCTGATTTAAAAACCGAAAAGTAAATATTACTTTCCCGAATTCGATCTATTTGAATTCGACGTATAATTCTCTTATGAGTAATCTCTATTTGATTAACTCTTCTTCGAATAACCTATATTCGATTATCTCTCTTTGAATAACTTATATTCGAAATCTCTCTCTTTCGAATAAACTATATTCAATCTCTTTCTTTCGAATACGATATATTCGATAATCTCCTTCCGATTAAACTAATCGTTAACTCTTTTCCTTTATCTCTATTCGAATAAACTATATTCGACTAACTCTATTTAACTCCATTCGATTAACTACTATTTGATTAACTCCATTCAACTCTATTCGAATAACTACTATTCGATTAACTCTATTCAACTCTATTCGATTAACTCTATTCAACTCTATTCGAATAAACTATATTCGACTAACTCTATTTAACTCCATTCGATTAACTACCATTCGATTAACTCCATTCAACTCTATTCGAATAACTACTATTTGATTAACTCTATTCAACTCTTTTCGATTAACTCTATTCAACTCTATTTGATTAACTCTATTCAACTCTATTCGAATAAACTATATTCGACTAACTCTATTTAACTCCATTCGAATAACTACTATTCGATTAACTCTATTCAGCTCCACTCGAATAACTACTATTCGATTAACCAACTTCGAATACCATATTCGATTAACTGACTTCGAATACCATATTCGATTAACCAACTTCGAATACCGTATTCGATTAACCAACTTCGAATACCATATTCGATTAACTAACTTCGAATACCATATTCGATTAACTAACTTCGAATACCATATTCGATTTCTCCTTTTTGATAACGTTTATCCATTTAAAAAGATCCCCTTTTAACAACGTTTATTCATTTATAAAGATTCACTTTCTTAGTAACGGTTCTTCACTTTATAAATGTTCATTTAATAACGTTTTCCTTTTTATAACGGTTTCCTTTTTATTAACTCTATTTATTTTCTAAATATTTCCTTTTCAATTCTATTTGTAAATGGTTTTACAAATATTCTTTTTTTTTTCTATTTTATTCTATTTGCAAATGGTTTGTAAATATTTCCTTTTCAAATTTATTCTTAAAAATATTCTAACTCCTTAAATTCCCGGGAAAATTCGCCATAACCTCCTTTGTATCGGGAGCAACGGGAAAATCCCCAAACCCGCCACACAGGCCTTTCCATTCAAAAAGAAATGTTTTGAATTTATTTTCCTTTTTAAAATATCTCCTATTTATAAATATCCCAATTTATAAATATTCCTTATTTATAAATATTCAAATTTATAAATATCTCTTATTTATAAATTATTCCATTTATAAATATTTTATTTTCGACATCACTTTGTAAATCCCCTTATCAACATTCCGGTATGTTATGGTATTCAATCATATCAAATCACGATGTTCAATAACGTCCAACCACATAAAATATACAACCGATTATATACCACATTATATAACAGAATATATGAATCAGAACAGTATTATAAATATTGAGGAACCCAGTTGGGTCCCTCCAACCTGTTTCCCTGCATCACAGATGTTAAACAATAAAATCAACATCACTTTCAGTTCAGTACGGATTATTCTGATAACAGCATCAATATATAAATATTTAACGGTCTATATATATATATTTATGTATATATATATAATTTCCACTAACTGACTAGCAGTTCAATCAATCAACCAACACACAGCAATCAACAGATGATTAACAGTTCTAAGAATACATTATAAAAATATAACTGTTCAGAGTTGGTGAGTTTTACTCACTTTGGCAGTTCATCGTTAAAGAACGATAAACTGTTATATGATTTGAATCAAACAATTTATTTTGCCATAAATTCAAACGAGCTCTAATCCACTCCCAGTCAGTTCCATTGGGTAGTGTCCGTCCATACGATCCTGTCGGATTTTGTTTCGTCCAATTCTGATTACGTATGATAAAGTTACACCTTACACAAGTTGGTATATATATAATTAACATTTAAAACTAAACATTATTAAATAAACGGGCCTTTACCAATTTGATCCACCCGGCCCACTACCCTTTCAACCCAAACCCATCACCGAAATATCTTCTTCCCCAACTAAATTCCCACGCCTCCAGGAAAACACGACAACCCCTTTCATAAGCCATTACCGAGCTTCTTCCACCAACTACTCCTCCTCCTTTCACTTTAAAATCAAACAAAATATATGATAATTCTCCTCTCCGCAAAAGCTCCATCACCATACCATTCGAGCCAAACTCGAACACTTCTCCTCGTTCGCGGTCACGAACAGTTCCAGGAACCCTCGGCGGTTATTAGCATCGAACACCACCACAACCTCTCATACGATTTCTATTTCACCTCCTCATTCCACAAATACCACTCAAATCACACATTAAGGCTCCTCTTTCAAATCTTGTGGAACCCTACATGTACTGGAAAACCGTCGACTTCACCAAACAGGAATCGAACGCCTTAAAATTTGTACTGCATAGAAGAGAAGGGTACCAGAAACACAAATACACCTATATATTGATTTATAGGATGTTATGAAGTTTTATTTGAATTTTGTTTTGGGATTTTGAAGAGATCGACTTTTGCTGTGAAAAGAATAAGTGACGGCTCAAAGTCATTGACCAGAGAAGAGAGTGAATTAGGTTAAGGAAGTATGTAGTGTATTTATAGAAAGAGTTTAATATTTTTATATTAAATTTATATTGATTTTCTAAGCAAACGTTGTTTGTATATGTGTTCTAAAAATTCCTGTGATCACACATGATATCCAAAAATCACCAAACTGGACATGTGCCTTCAGTTCGACATTACGGTCCCAACGAAACTGGTTTCGTCGAATTCCGACTCTGTATGCTCACACAGCGTATTTTTAACCATCAGAATATTGATTGTTTTTCACTCTAAAAATCCTTACGGTCACACAGTGGCTCTAAAAATCACGAAACTGGAAATCTAACAACTATTTGACATTGCGGATCTAACAAAATTAGTTTCGTCGAATTCCGACTTCGTTTGCAAAAGTGGCTAATTTTAAAGCTCTGGATGACCCATTTAAATATATAAATATATTTAAATATAATTAAATTAAATACAAATAAATTTATATTATCGTATATCTTCACATATGATATCGTACAGCTCCAGAATATCCTATCAGAATTTACAGTTTGATATTTCAGATTCCAGATTATCTCGATATTCAATTTATATCGAAAATCCTTTTATAACGTAAATAAAGCGTTGCAAAATATAAAGGAATTCTACAGTGACTTTTCTGAAATTTGATTTGGACGTGAATCAAAATCTACACGATGAAATCCCGATTTTTCTCTTCCACTAGAAAGATATACTCCACCAGCTCCACACGTTTCTTGTTTCACAGAAATCCGGCTTAAAACGAATCCTGTACATTCAGTTGAAGTTCGAATCGCCAATTTACGAACTGCAGCACCATTTCGAGCTCGATTTTAATTATAATAAAATTATACGTTCAAACTGACGTCGATTGAATATATTCGTCAATATAATTCAACTCTAAGCTGAATTAAATCGTAGGGACGACCTCGTTCACAGAATATTGTGATTTCCAAAAATTCTGTTTATTTCTGAATTAAATATATTATTTAATTTATTATTTTAATTAAATATTCCCAGTTATTTAATTCCACGACCATTAAATCCTTTAATTCACCACTTATATAATTAAATAAATTAATTAAAATACCTCTGCCAATGCGGGTCATTACATTCTTCCCCACTTAAAATAATTTCGTCCTCGAAATTGCTAAGTTAGAGGACGACCCTATCTATTGGAATTCGTAAGATTTGTTTACCCCTTATTTCTAATTTCAACTGAACCAATTAATATTGACAAAAATATTTATTCATTCCGACCAACTAAAATTTTCAAAAATTCTGAAAATTTTCTAACACTTTAAATTTTCGGAAAATTTCGCCAACACCTCCTTTGTACTAGTCAATAACTCAAACTCCCACTTGCCACTCTAGGCCTTCTTCAACCCAAAAGAAAATCAAAACGCCAAGTGGCTTGCCAATTCGGCTCATAAATTCCAAACTCATATAAAATATAAACTTGTACCTTTTTGTCGGGCATATCATTATATCCCTACTATCTGTTACCACCTCGGCATATAGCAATACCATTCTAATCAAACTTAAATCAGTTCATCCTCAGATCCAACCATTCGCTTATATACAAGCCGAATTCAATTCAAACTCCAATTTCAAATTCAAACTGTTAACTCCTCAACTCAATTCCATCCCAGATTATTCACTAATCAATTCCAGTTTCATTTAACTTAGTCAAAGTTTAATTCTAATTTATTATTCACTTTTACAATTTTAATCCATTTAACTTCATAAGTTAAATTTAAATTTCAAATTCCTGGGTTCATTTCAAATTAATTCGAAATCATAGTACCAATTCAAAACCTTTGAATTTCCTGAACAACTTGTTTTCTCAAAACAATTCAAAACAAAACCTTTAGTAGTAATCTGTTACTTAGAACTCGAAAATGCACACCGATGATGGTCGACTTCACCATCGGAATCTATTTCCCAGTAATCAAAGTGAGTTCAATACTGTATTTCTTTCAGTTTGAAAAACGTTTTCAAAATCTCCCAGGAACTTAAAATTTCCTTATTTTAAATTCAAATTCTGATTTAAATTCAGCTTCAATTCATCTTATTTCATATACTTTACTTATATGAATTCTGATCAGTTATTTATAACAATTTCACTTTTATAATCATACTCGATTATAATAACAACCGACACAACCAATATACTATATCAAATATATTTGGGTAAAATTATTCCATTTACCCTTTTTTCAAAACATACCATGTCGGTTCATCGTATTCAAGTGTTTATAAAACTCCTACCGATACAGTGGATCAAACTGATCGTCCAGAATCCATAAGCCACTCAACCAACGAGTCTCCACAATATAAATCACTTTATATTAACTAACAAATACGCACTCGTATATATACACTCAAATTCAGTCTAGGATATTACTAATCCCACCTCTACTGAATTACGCCACAGAGCCAAGGTATTAACTAAACCAATGCTCTGATACCAACTATAGTGACCCGACGAAAATCTGGTAGGCTTTTCAACCATCCCTTCATCCCCCCAAAGCAGCAAGGTAATACCCCACCGTGGCCTACAGAGGTACCACAATACCATATTTTACGGCCAGCCTTTCGACTTCACAACCAACCCTACCAAAGGGACATGTAGGAGTAAGAGTCTCTCGTTCGCCACCTAACGAAAAGCGAGAACCCCCTATCATGCGACACATGCCTAAGCACGCAACATGGACTGGTGTGAGTAAACTCAAATCATTTAAACATGTATATGATATCTCATAAGACCACGCCGTAAATACGGAACGGGTTTTTCCCTTATGAGAATCCAAACATCTTTGAAAAGTAATATCATTCTGATATTATAATAATGTCTAAATACAATTAGATATAAATCTAGCAGAAACGCTTGCATCTCACGTTCTACATATATAGTATACAATTAAAACCGCGGGTGCATATTGGATGATTGGATTTCCAACTATGACAACGTATGGAACCACCTTCCGATCAGTGTACTCTAGGAACGATACACTGGAGTTCAATAAGAACATCTTGCAACTCAGCCACACATGACCGACCACTCATTTCGCTTGAGTGTATCGAATGTACATCACCAACGGTTGGGATCAGCAACCGTTTCCCGTATATATATGGGACATCATTGATAGATTAAAAGAAGCAAATGAATATTCTCTAGATAGGTGATTATACACCCTACTTCGGTGCGACCGACTTAGCCATGCTGCCTGCCCGATTTCTGTCATTTACCGGATGTGAGGCTAGAAGCTACGCTTACTTTCCATTCATTTATAACACGATCACTTTGAATGCCACATTATCAGATCCGTAAATCATTAGTTAGTTTATACAAATATCCTGGATGTTATGCTAAGGGATAAATCCGTTGCAACCATATATATTTATACAGACCAACCCATTCGATCATTGGAAATACTTTGTCAGACATTCGTCCATTTACGTTCGTTCTGGGATTGAACGAAACCGAAGGCACTATTCAGTACATCCATCTTAGTCCATTGTTATCTAAGATTTATACAACAGCCCTTGCACTTTACTTCGTCTTCAATATATTCCGCATATATGATTCGCAACGCTTATGCCAATACAGAGTGGTTCTTTGGATAATGATCCAACCGGTCTCTCCATATTAACAACGTTAAAATGGTCAAAACATTGATAGTCTGTGATTTAACTATCAAAGAAAAACTCGTGTGCAAACAACGATGTTATTTCCAGATGGAAATTTTATCAACCAATCATCATTTAACATTTATCTCTTTAGTACATTAATTTACTTATCTCCTGTTTCCCTATATTCTAAATTTCTTATTTTCTAATTTTAGAAAATATACTTTATTAACAATGGAAAACATTTCCATTTCCTTGTTTTCTATATTAGAAAACATTTCTGATTTCTTATTTGGAAAACATTTCCAAAGTTCCTTTATTGGATTTAAACTGATGTTTAAATAAACATCGCTATGCCAACTCAAACCATTTACTGAATTCACTTAACCATCATTCACTATCAAACCTTACCATTCCTTAGTTAAGAAGGAAGTCAATCAAGTTGGGGTATAATTACCTCTCAGACCTTAACTGAACAACGTTATAACTTCGAAATAGTAACAATTTATCATTTAAACCTTTAACAACTTCTTTACGTAACTCTCGGATTCAATTTACGAATCCACTTCTTTATTGAAACATTGATTATAACAATAACGTTATAATCCATACCTTCGCAATAACTAACTTCAATTATAACCTTTATTCTTTAATTCGACTAATTAAACCTAGCCCTAATTTATTAGTGTATACTCCTGATTTAAAAACCGAAAAGTAAATATTACTTTCCCGAATTCGATCTATTTGAATTCGACATATAATTCTCTTCCGAGTAATCTCTATTTGATTAACTCTTCTTCGAATAACCTATATTCGATTATCTCTCTTCGAATAACTTATATTCGAAATCTCTCTCTTTCGAATAAACTATATTCAATCTCTTTCTTTTTAAACTAATCGATAACTCTTTTCCTTTATCTCTATTCGAATAAACTATATTCGACTAACTCTATTTAACTAAATTCGATTAACTACTATTCGATTAACTCCATTCAACTTTATTCGAATAACTACTATTCGATTAACTCTATTCAACTCTATTCGATTAACTCTATTCAACTCTATTCGAATAAACTATATTCGACTAACTCTATTTAACTCCATTCGATTAACTACTATTCGATTAACTCCATTCAACTCTATTCGAATAACTACTATTCGATTAACTCGATTCAACTCTATTCGATTAACTCTATTCAACTCTATTCGATTAACTCTATTCAACTTTATTCGAATAAACTATATTCGACTAACTCTATTTAACTCCATTCGAATAACTACTATTCGATTAACTCTATTCAACTCCACTCGAATAACTACTATTCGATTAACCAACTTCGAATACCATATTCGATTAACTGACTTCGAATACCATATTCGATTAACCAACTTCGAATACCATATTCGATTAACCAACTTCGAATACCATATTCGATTAACTAACTTCGAATACCATATTCGATTAACCAACTTTGAATACCATATTCGATTAACTAACTTTGAATACCATATTCGATTTCTCCTTTTTGATAACGTTTATCCATTTAAAAAGATCCCCTTTTAACAACGTTTATTCATTTATAAAGATTCACTTTCTTAGTAACGGTTCTTCACTTTATAAATGTTCATTTAATAACGTTTTCCTTTTTATAATGGTTTCCTTTTTATTAACTTTATTTATTTTCTAAATATTTCCTTTTCAATTCTATTTGTAAATGGTTTTACAAATATTCTTTTTTTCTATTTTATTCTATTTGCAAATGGTTTGCAAATATTTCCTTTTCAATTTTATTCTTAAAAATATTCTAACTCCTTAAATTCCCGGGAAAATTCGCCATAACCTCCTTTGTATCGGGAGCATCGGGAAAATCCCCAAACCCGCCACACAGGCCTTTCCATTCAAAAAGAAATGTTTTGAATTTATTTTCCTTTTTAAAATATCTCCTATTTATAAATATTCCAATTTATAAATATTCCTTATTTATAAATATTCAAATTTATAAATATCTCTTATTTATAAATTATTCCATTTATAAATATTTTATTTTCGACATCACTTTGAAAATCCCCTTATCAACATTCCGGTATGTTATGGTATTCAATCATATCAAATCACGATGTTCAATAACGTCCAACCACATAAAATCTACAACCGATTATATACCACATTATATAACAGAATATATGAATTAAAACAGTATTATAAATATTGAGGAACCCAGTTGGGTCCCTCCAACCTGTTTCCCTGCATCACAGATGTTAAACAATAAAATCAACATCACTTTCAGTTCAGTACGGATTATTCTGATAACAGCATCAATATATAAATATTTAACGGTTTATATATATATATATATATGTATATATACATAACTTCCACTAACTGACTAGCAGTTCAATCAATCAACCAACACACAACAATCAACAGATGATTAACAGTTCTAAGAATACATTATAAAAATATAACTGTTCAGAGTTGGTGAGTTTTACTGACTTTGGCAGTTCATCGTTAAAGAACGATAAACTGTTATTTGATTTGAATCAAACAATTTATTTAACCATAAATCCAAACGAGCTCCAATCCACTCCCAGTCAGTTCCATTGGGTAGTGTCCGTCCATACGATCCTGTCGGATCTTGTTTCGTCCAATTCTGATTACGTATGATAAAGTTACACCTTACACAAGTTGGTATATATATAATTAACATTTAAAACTAAACATTATTAAATAAACGGGCCTTTACCAATTTGATCCACCCGGCCCACTACGCTTTCAACCCAAACCCATCACCGAATATCTTCTTCCCCAACTAAATTCCCACGCCTCTAGGAAAACACGACAGCCCCTTTCATAAGCCATTACCGAGCTTCTTCCACCAACTACTCCTCCTCCTTTCACTTTAAAATCAAACAAAATATATGATAATTCTCCTCTCCGCAAAAGCTCCATCACCATACCATTCGAGACAAACTCGAACACTTCTCCTCGTTCGCGATCACGAACAGTTCCAGGAACCCTCGGCGGTTATTAGCATCGAACACCACCACAACCTCTCATACGTTTTCTATTTCACCTCCTCATTCCACAAATACCACACAAATCACACATTAAGGCTCCTCTTTCAAATCTCGTGGAACCCTACATATACTGGAAAACCGTCGACTTCACCAAACAGGAATCGAACGCCTTAAAATTTGTACTGCATAGAAGAGAAGGGTGCCAGAAACACAAATACACCTATATATTGATTTATAGGATGTTATGAAGTTTTATTTGAATTTTGTTTTGGGATTTCGAAGAGATCGACTTTTGCTGTGAAAAGAATAAGTGACGGCTCAAAGTCATTGACCAGAGAAGAGAGTGAATTAGGTTAAGGAAGTAAGTAGTGTATTTATAGAAAGAGTTTAATATTTTTATATTAAATTTATATTGATTTTCTAAGCAAATGCTGTTCGTATATGTGTTCTAAAAATTCCTGTGATCACACATGATACCCAAAAATCACCAAACTGGACATGTACCTTCAGTTCGACATTACGGTCCCAACGAAACTGGTTTCGTCGAATTCCGACTCCGTATGCTCACACAACGTATTTTTAACCGTCAGAATATCGATTGTTTTTCACTCTAAAAATCCTTACGGTCACACAGTGACTCTAAAAATCATGAAACTGGAAATCTAACAACTATTTGACATTGCGGATCTAACAAAATTAGTTTCGTCGAATTCCGACTTCGTTTGCAAAAGTGGCTATTTTTAAAGCTCTGGATGACCCATTTAAATATATAAATATATTTAAATATAATTAAATTAAATACAAATAAATTTATATTATCGTATATCTTCACATATGATATCGTAAAGCTTCAGAATATCCTATCAGAATTTACAGTTTGATATTTCAGATTCCAGATTATCTCGATATTCAATTTATATCGAAAATCCTTTTATAACGTAAATAAAGCGTTGCAAAATATAAAGGAATTCTACAGCGACTTTTCTGAAATTTGATTTGGACGTGAATCAAAATCTACACGATGAAATCCCGATTTTTCTCTTCCACTAGAAAGATATACTCCACCAGCTCCACACGTTTCTTGTTTCACAGAAATCCGGCTTAAAACGAATCCTGTACATTCAGTTGAAGTTCGAATCGCCAATTTACGAACTGCAGCACCATTTCGAGCTCGATTTTAATTATAATAAAATTATACGTTCAAACTGACGTTGATTGAATATATTCGTCAATATAATTCAACTCTAAGCTGAATTAAATCTTAGGGACGACCTCGTTCACAGAATATTGTGATTTCCAAAAATTCTGATTATTTCTGAATAAAATATATTATTTAATTTATTATTTTAATTAAATATTCACAGTTATTTAATTCCACAACCATTAAATCCTTTAATTCACCACTTATATAATTAAATAAATTAATTAAAATACCTCTGCCAATGCGGGTCATTACACTAAGTTTTCAAAATGTCACTTCTGGAAGAATGAAGTGAGGTTCTTAGGCCATGTTGTTTCTGGAAACGGAATAGCGGTGGATCCTGCTAAGGTGGTAGTAATCCAGGATTGGGATAGACCTAAGAATGCAGCGGATGTTAGGAGTTTCCTTGGGTTAGAGGGATATTATCGTCGATTTATCAAAAAAATCTCCAAGATAGTTGCACCATTAATAGGATTGATGAAGAATAATCAATTGTTCACATGGGATGCGAAGTGTGAGCTAGCTTTCGGAGTCCTGAAGGAGAGACTAATGAGTGCTCCTATTTTGATTATTCCAAGCGAGAATGAGGAAATGGTGGTATATACCGATGTATGTTGTTGACCTACCTTTTGGCAAGGCCGTCAAACCATGGACCTATTACAAGAAGTTAGACTCGAGGCTTCTTGTCTCGAGGCTTCTTGGCTCGAGGATTCTTGGATCGAAGCACTTCAGCTTGAAGGACCTGAGTTCGGTGGTCTTGAGCTTAGCTTACACTGCAATAATGACTTGGTCACGAGACCTATTTCATAGCCTACGTACTTGGTCCAACTACCTATTCTAAAGCCTATAAACTCGGATTGAGTTATACTTATGCTGCCACATATTGGAAGGGACCTCTCCATGTAATCAAGACTCAGCTTCATCTTCTGCTATTCACATGGATCAACCGACACATGACACCTCGAATTGTTAAGGCCTGCTACTTATAAATACACCAAGATACATAACAAAAAAGACTTTTGGCTGAGATCTGAGCCTGACTTTATAGCTTATGCATGCCCTCCACAACTCAATCGTGGATGCCAACGACTTCCATCTCGAAATACTTGCTATATTCATCAAAAGCGACTATGTAATAGAGATTTTGGAGATCTCATGTATTGTATCTCCAACTTTATGAGATTATTGTGAGATTATAAAGTGGATGTAAGCTCATTAACGCTGAAGTGTGCAGTCAATTCCCCGATATATCTCCGATATATCCCGTATCCTACTTTTGCCGCAACGATATTCCCATCAATTCCCCAAATATATCCTTCCAGCTATTATCTCTGATATTTCGGTAATAATCCGCTATATCTCCGATTTTGTTGCTCCGCTATATCCCTTATTCCTATAAATAAGCATTTTACTCAAGCCATGCACTTAAATTTTATGATAAATTTAGGTTTAATGTAATAATGAAATACGTTGTAGGTTATTATAACTAGTTCTATCTTTTTACGTCTCAACTTTATTTATCTTTACTTTATTATAACATGTTTTCCTTATTGGGAAATAATAAATAATACTTTTTCCACTTTTTAATGTCAAATGTTTATTATTCCTCATTTTAAAGTCATCCGCTATATCCTGATATATCCCCGATATATCTCCGCTACAACTTTTTGCGACTTAACCGCTATGGAGCGACAGAGCGCATTAACTGCATAGCGCTGAACCACTATAAAAATGTTGTTGTCTCACTTTTTCTCGCATTTTTAGATATTTCTTCATATATCATGCTCCAAACCCGACTTTTGGGTGTTGGTTCCCACTTTTTGGCGTCAACACATGCGGTACTGGACTTGGAGCAACGCTGATGCAGAAAGATAGGGTTATGGCATGTGCGAGTCGACAACTGAATTCGCACGAAAGGAATTATCTGACTCATGATTTAAAGTTAGTAGCGATCGTGTATGCTTTGAAGATGTGGAGACATTACCAGTTGGGAGTCGATTAGAGCTTTTTATAGATCACAAGTCGCTGAAGTATCTTTTCTCCCAAAGGATTTGAATCTTCGGCAGCAGCGGTGGTCAAAATTTTTGGCATCTTATGATTTTAGTGTTTCCTATACTCCTGGTAAAGGTAACGCAGTGGCAAATGCATTAAGCTGAAGATATGCTAGTTTGGGGGCGAAGTTTTTGGAATAGAAGCACCTCGAGTACTTGGCATGATTTGATTTCAGGCCCAGGTGTGAGTTAGAGCCTGAAACGTTGGCAAACTTATCGATAAGACCAAATCTCATTGAAAGGATTGGAAAAAGACAAAAGCCGTGATGTAAAGCTTGTCGAGATTACCCAGAAGCTGGAAGCGAGACCGGAACCAGAAAAGGATAAGGATTTTGAGTTCGATCGAGATGGTTGGCTTCGGAAGAAAGAATGAGTGGTTGTTCCCAAGATTGGTGGATTGAGAGATGAGGTTCTAAGAGAATGTCATCACTCTAAGTTGACGATCCATCCTGGTGGTAATAGGTTGTATTGGCACATGAAGCGAGTTTATTATTGGGAAGGTATGAAGAGGGATGTTGGAAATTTTATTTCCAAATGTATGAACTGTCAGTTGGTGAAAGATGAACAAAAGAAGCCAAGTGGATTGCTTCAGCCGTTAGAAATTCCTATGTGGAAATGGGAGCAAGTACAGATGGATTTTATCGATGGACTACCTAGGACCAGGACAGGGAATGAAAGAATTTGGGTCATAATGGATCACTTGACCAAAAGCGCAAGGTTTATTCCTGTAAGAACGACTAGGACAACATCGAAGTTGGCTGAGCTATATATAAAATGGGTATTTTGATTCCATGGTATCCCCAAGAGTATAGTGAGTGATCGATACCCATTATTCACTAGTGGATTTTGGAAGTGTTTGCAAGAGACTTCGGTAACTGAGTTATGTTTGAGTACGGCTTATCATCCCCAGACTGATGGTTAAAGAGAGAGAGAGAGAGTGAATCTAGTATTAGAGGATCTCCTTAGAGCTTGTGTATTGGATTTTAGGGGATCATGGGATGACCATCTACATTTGGTTGAGTTTTTGTATATAACAATTACCAGTCGAGCATCGGGATGGCACCATACGAGGTGTTGTATGGTAGACCATGTAGTTCTCTGGCATGTTAGTTGGAGACTAGAGATAAGTTGATACTTGGGCCTGAGATGATTGGAGAGACCTCAGATTGTATTGAGATCGTTTGGCAATGAATGAAGGCAGCCCAAGATCATTAGAAGAGTTACGCCGATAAGCGTTGAAAGGACTAAGAGTTCAATGTTGGTGATATGGTTTTCATTACGATTTCACCTTTGAAGAATGTTGTTGGATTCGAAAATAAAGGAATGTTGGCCCTAAGATTCATTGGGCCATTTCCGATAGTCAAGCGAATTGGAAAGCTCGCGTATAGATTGGATTTACCGAAGAAGATGTAAAGTGTGCACAATGTTTTTCATATGTCTTTTCAAGGAAGTGTGTGCACGATTCGAATGTGGTGATATCTACGGATCAGTATGAATACTTAAAAGTCAAATCCATAGTTTCGAGACCTCGTAAGACACTTCGCGTTGTCGGGAATGACACGAAACAACTTAGGAGGAAGATAGTTAATCTAGTCAAGATATGGTGGGGCGAGTATGATTGTATGTAGGAAACAAAAGAGAGTATGAAGGCGACACATCCAGAACTCTTCGTTGGTATGACCTATTGATATCACCCTTACACAATTGTAACTTGTACTATTATTATAATTTCGCATGCTAGTTTAAGGCTACGTATGCATGGCTTGTTGAATGGTAGATTAGATGATAGATTGGCTGCTCGTGGATGGTAGGCATGTGGAATAATTTTGCTTGCTCGTGCTTTCTTTGGGATTTCGGGGGGGAGGGGGATATCTAAAGGGGGGAGAATGTAACAAACCGCAATTTATGTATCGGAGGATCATAAAATATTTTTATTTAATTCCCCGAAGGGTCGGATTATTCTCATATTTTAATACGTTGTTCATGGGGATGTGGGACATGTCCATGATTTTTACCAATTTTGTTTGTGACCATTTTACCCCTGTTGTTTTTGTTTAGGGCATAAATTTTGAATGGGATTAACTCAGGAGCTGGAAACAATTTCAATGGATCGGAAATGGTGTTTCCAATTCCGTAAAGTGTTCACGTTAAAGATTTGGCTAAGCGGTTTGGGAGGAATCGCTGTTTTAATGTTGCTTGTTTTCTGGATGGGCTATTTAGTCATTAGTGGGCTGATTAATGAGGCTCATTAAGGCTAGGGGCTGTTGGCTATTAATAGGAGGGTAGGGTAAAGAGAATTGTTTAGTCTCTTCATTTCTCATTTGGTTGGATGATTGTGATTCTCCGGCTCAACCAAACAAACCTCCAATTCATTTCAATTCATTGATTTGCAAACTAGGATTGAAGATCAACATCGAGGAAGGGTAGATCGCATCAACTGAGTTGATTCAGAGGCTATTCTTTATTGTTTGGATTTAGAGATCATTGATTTGAATCTATTTTGTGTATTTGGTGAGTGGTAAGCATCTTTCACACGGACTCAATCGAGTATATGGGTTTGTTTGATCTTAGATTAATTTATACAAGTTGTTTTCACCTAGATCTAACCAATGTAAGTATATTTTTAATTCAGATCACACCATATGATCTAATTTAACAAGTTTTAACGGTTAATTCATGTGTTAACATCGAAATCTTATGTTTATACAAATTTAGATCCAATTATTGATTCATTTATTGTTTTATCATGATTTGGTGAAATTCATATAATTGCATGATGATTATTTGTTGTGCTAATATTTGTTTGATGATTTTTTTGTTACTTATGGATCGTTTGGTTGAAATTGGTCGATTCGGATGAATTACATGCATAGAAGTTCATCGTGGAGTGTTTAGATTGTGTGCAAAGATGGTGGATCGTTCAGATCGAACAAAGATGGATGGATCATTCAGTTTGGGGAAGTGTTGAGTCAGTGGCAATAGGTCGAAAATGGGTCGGTCGAAGATGTATCGGTCATGAAATGGATCGAATATGCATGAACATGAGGGATTTGTAGATGGATCGGGTTGGCTTAGAGCAATGGGTTGTGGATCGCATGGCTTTTGGGTCGGCATGAGTGGATACGCAATGATCTGTTTTTACAATGTGGAGCACATGTGATGGATCAGTCGCGATCCATATGGGTCGTTGGGCCGGCCAAAGTGGTGAGGCACTGCATGGATCGGATTGGTGATGGATCGCATGGCTATGGATTGGTGTAGGTGATGGATCTCATGGTTGTGATGGGTCGGCGTAGATGGTGGGTCGACCTGAACTGATGAATCGGGCATGCGATCTGTATGGGTTGGTTGCGATCCAGGAAGGAGGCGGTCCATCATAAAGCCAAATGAAGTTTATTTTTGGTTCGACGATGAGTGTAGCTTCGATGTGAATGCAAATGGAATGTTTGAAGCGTGGTTAAGTGTTCTTTGATCGTGTGATGATGCAACGAAGTTATGAAGACAACTCAAGGTGATTTGAGCTCGTGGATAATGGTTGCTCGAGAAGGCGCTCGAGCTTATGGAAGGTAATGACAACTAGAGATGAAGAGCCAAGAGATCGTCGTTAGTCGGAGGTTCTAGCAGACTCAAAACGGTGGTATAAAGGAGACGCCCAAAATATTAGATGATTAGTCGAGTACCCTGGGCAGTCACGATGGGCCTAGATTCGAGTCACGATGGCGTATGGAGTTTTGCTAGAACCGGGGTTACCATTAGCCCTTGACGGATGGCATGACGGGCCAGTTATATGATTAATGATGGATTCAAGGCAAGGCAAACGGTGATAGCCCGAGTCATGGATGTTATTGTTGCTTGTATTGTCTTGTGTGGATTATTCGACGTCGTGGGGGATATCTCTTAGGTGCTTATCCTACATTGGTTTAGACCTTTGGGGTTTGTGCTTGGAAGGTATTGAACTCGATTAGAATGGTTCACACTTGATAATTGATTGCTATGGATGTTACTATTTGTTTCTTCTCTAATTTTCTGTGAAGGCTATCACAATATGTTGTGAAAGAGAAGTGGGTTTAGGAATTCTTCTATGTTAATGTGTATGCAGATCAGATGATTGAGCTTCCTATTATCCATATACTTTATTATTGATGTTGATAGTTGTTTTACCTCTCATTAAGACTGTTGTCTGACTCAAGGTTTTATGTTTCCCTCTTATTACCTTGGGCTGTTCATTCATATTATGGACTTGTAGACTAGGTGACAGGTAGTACGTCTTGATGAAGACGATGCTGCTGAACGATGACAATCTGGAGGCTGACGTATTACTATTTACTATTCATATTTGTTGTTTTTGCTGATGTATGTTAATTTGATTGAACCTGTAGTGGGGCTTATTGTATAGATTCTGATGTAATTCAGTTGGATATATGGATATTTTCATGACGATATGAAAAGTTTAAGATTCTCTTCAATTGAGCTTCGCTATTATATCTTGTTGTATATGTTCTGTTATATTTTATCCATGCACTGTGAGTTATACAAAAGGTTTCGTGTGAGTATTTATACCCTAATGATCGTCCATAGCTGTCTGGCATGTCTTTCAATGCATTATTTCCTTCGTTAAGTGTGGGGGTTATAGGTAGTAGTCATAAAGCACCTACCAGTTCACCTCCGGCATACTGACATGGATGAAATTCCAAGCATTGGCTCACTGGAAGTAAACCAATGTATACATGGCATAGCTCAAATTTCTTAACTAAATTCCCCTTGATTGAGAAAACACATAATAGCCCAATTACATTGCAAAAATGACATGAATAAAATTTTATCACGTCAGCAGTTAGACCAACCAAAATAATAACAGCAAAGCCCGGCAACTTCAACGAGGAAGAAACAAGGACTTTGAGCAATAGAGATGAGCCAAGAGGAAAGGTTATTGCTAAATAGATAGCAACCACATTAGATCCATGACCATCACAATTAGACGTTGCATCAAGCAAAGTATCATAATGGAGATGGAAGGCAGAAAGGGGAAAAACCACCATTGAAGTAGCAAACTAGAGCTACGCTTCACTTGATGAGCATGGCGGTGAAGGACAACTAAAACAATGGCCAACCATCACCAAAAATCCACTCATACCGGATAAAACTAGATCCAACGAAAAAACACCCCACTAAACCCCAAAAACCAAAGACACAAATCACTACATTAACAAACTCCAGTCTACACAGTAAATTATTCCCAAAAAAACCAATGCCATAACTTACGAACCCTCTTCTGCTCGAACAGCCACGTATGAAGGCTTAGTAGACTATCAAAGTCATTGAGTATCCCAAAGAAAACTGGGTCACCATGCAAGATCATAGACTTGTAGATCATCAGGCGAAATCAGAGCAACGGAGGAAGTAAATCGAAGAGGATCTGAGAAGTAGGGATAGAGGATAGAGTAGAGAGCTTCAGCTAAGGAAACCGACGTAACGAAAACAAGTATGAAGATAGAGGTGAAAAGAGGTGAAGAGGAACGAAATCGAGGTGAAAGGAGGAAGAAATAGGGAAAAGAGACGGAATAGTGAATAAGCTTTTCTCCATTTCCATTAGCTAACAGAAGTTGATAACAATAGAGTATATACGAGAAGTAAATAAACTAACTGAAAACTGCCTCAAATAATACATAACATTGTCAAGGCTCCAAAGTGCAATACAATGGAATAAACAACAATAATATAGGTATAATATGAAAATGTGTTGCCTCCTGCAAATCCATCTCTGTAGCCCCAAGCAATGATAATACAAGTTCTTAACCTACTCATCAACGTCGTCGATGAGCACCAAGGGGAATAAGAAGAGACATAAAACCTTGACTTGGATAACAGTCAGGTGTGAGCAATAACCATCTCTCAAAATACTACACAAGTCATAGTAGTATAAGAAACATAGGTACATGAAGGATTACATGTCCTTACTCTACATACATAGAGTTAGCACAAATAATCAAGGTAGTATATGCTACTCTGAATAACAAAAGAGGAAACCGTACAAGGATAGAAGAATCTCTAAAGCCCACTCTGGCCCTACTTCTCATCCTTTCTCCAGAATCTTAGAAATGATAAGTCTACTAAAAAGAATAAGATAGAAGCAACCATAACAATCATAGCGTCCATCAAACAAGTCATATCTATCACCTCCTAAATATGTTTCTATGTTAATAACTTGTTATGACTAGCTATATCATCTGTCAAGAGCCGATAAGACCCCGATTCTATTGGAACTCCATGTCTATCACACATGCCTCTCCGACTTAAGCTCACAGCCCATGGTACTAGACCACCGCAAATGGTCATATGGGTAAATCCCCCATTTGTGTTCCCCTACTTTGAGTCTGGTAGAACACTCCGAGCTATTAACAAATCATCGGCACTCCTAAATCATCTGAGCGCCCGCCTCCAACTCTAGTGGAATACACCCTTCAACCAATCCAGTGATAGTTAAACTCTATGTCTCACCGACAGTGTTCCCTTCCGGCCTAGGCTCGTCGCCTAGGGTATGATCCTACTGATCCTAACGGGTCTCCCCCATGATACCCTTCTTAATCCGCTACTCCGCTATCCAATTAATTTTGCTTCTACCACGAAGTACATATCATATTAATCCATGATCTTGCAGCCTATCCCCACTACGAACTGCATAGCATTGATCCACCCAACAGCCTTGTCCCACTACGAATGACATAACACTTATACATACCCTGCAGCCTCGTCTCACTACGAACTGCATCACATTGGATCTATCCTGAAATCTTTCCATTTCGCGAATCATATACCATCAACCAATCATCTCGATCAATCTCAAGCACATTCGAGTTTTGAAATCAAAGAGTTGTACTCCTTAGCTCACTTTGAAGGTCTCACTGCCTCAATCCATGGATTACGCCATCCCTCTGTACTCACTGACAAAGCATCTATCCTACCTAATAATAGTATATCCAATCGAATAGTCACTACACTGTATCCATCCTCGAACGGGCCATCTAGTCCAACTCTTCGAAAACTTGTCATTGTCGATGTCAAAGTTGGTCAAAACGACCAACAAGAATGGTACTCAATACAAATCACTTACTAGTAATCGTAAATGACCACCCAAACCATGTATCTAATCAGAGTTGGTTAAATACTCATCATCGTCCACATTAAAGTTAGTCAAAACCACCAACAACAATAGTAGTCAATATCGATCAGTCAACTGTAATCGCTAACGACTATTCAGACCCAGTATTTAACCGAAATTGGTAAAATACTTGTCCAATGGAAGAGTCCAGCATTTGTCTCGAAATCGTGCTCATCGTCGAGTCCATCTACTGCCTTCATGTCGACTCATACATCCCGGAGCTTCCTCGTGAATCTATTATAATCCTAGATCGCCAATGAATGACATATATAACCAAACTACGCAAACAAGCAACCATGCCATCAATAGCCCTATAAATGACTAAAACAACATGCAAACCATGGTATCATCAACGTGATAAACATTGTCTATCTAAAACAATCAAATTGGAATATGTGTCAAAATATTCTAAATCTAGCAATATCGATAAATGGTGCACAAATAGTACAAAAATGTGATATTTAATCTTCAAATATTTTTAAAACACTTTTAATCGATTTATAAAATTATCAACTAGATTTTATTAGGATAGAAATCCTGATTAAAATTCATTTAAGTTCAAAAATACAGTTTCCATACTATATGAACAACTATAGTAAAGTAAGAGATAATATCACTCACCTCAACCAAATCAACCCAAACGTGCTCCAGGCGTAGAGCTCGTCAATATAAGTCTAACGCAAGAAACCGCGTCCAAATCTAACATCGTATGAGAAAGATATCATAGATACAAGTTTTATGGATTAAAATCGACATAAGTGAATAAACAACCAACATAATTACAAAATTACCCTCAGTATTCTTCTTCTGCAATTACTCAATACCCAGGTTGCTAATTACATGGCAAATCCATCCCATTTGCATGCATCTCATACAGTGATATGGAGTTAGAGACAATGAAATCCAAATATGAATGCATCACTACGATTTCCGATAAAAATGCAACCGCCCATGCCCACGAGATCACTTCGACAATCTTTAGCAAAGTCCAACATCAGCAAATTTCCATGCCCAAGCTATCATCATCTGACATAAATGTGAACCAAATTCACTAAAATCAATACCGGATGCACTATATTCCATCAAGATCCTGAATCCATGCACGAATTTGCCTATCTCTTCTTTGTTCGATGGCAAGGTCAAACCCTAGATAGGGAGAAGTGAATCAACGACCACCAATCACGGCCAAAAAGTTAATAGAAGTAGAGAACGACCTCATGAGTTCAATGAATGTAATTTCTGGATTTTACGATGAGTAGATGTGAAGATTCGAATGTTTGAAGTAATATAGAAGGGCGACCATGAAAATGATGAAACTATGAACAAAAAAGATGAAGAAGAAAGCTACAGGGGTCGGGTCGAGGTTACTGTAGCACATGGGTATTTAATTATTATTTCATTCATAAATGTCATTAGTTCAATTTAAAGCGATCATGCGTTTTATTTACGCATGGCCAAATGATAAGTCTGTTTGCTACAAAACTTGACAGCGTGTATCACTACAACAATACAGTTCCGATGGTACATATTTCGATGAAATTCGAGAGTATGGCCTAAACTGACAATTTTACGCGTATTTCGAGATGTTTTTGACACTCAAATCGACCTATCTCGAAATTAAGAGATCTATATTCTTTTTCTCTACAAAACGAACAATCAGGACTCAATAGAACTAGTCTCAAGTCCTAATTTGATCGTTTGCAAGAAATCACCTTTTGGAACCGTCACTTGATTAATTAGCAATCGATATTTAAATATCCAATCGATAAAATCTAGGTCATTACATTCTGCCATCCTTACAGGTTTTCATCCTCTGAATTCTCAAGGATTAACAATGCAACTCAACACTCTCGTATAAGCGACAATACATATCGAATCATTCTTTATCGCTCTCAACAACCACCCAAGAAAGCGATCACAAAAAAGGAAATAGACTCGGAATATTGCACGAAGCCAAAATTCCTATCCCTAAGTATAGCCACAATAAAAAAATTAGAATCATTTTGACCAAAGCAAACACCTAAGTTGTGCACTTATTTCCAGCCTAACAGGTAATGGGAGTAAAAGTGAAAACACGTTAGTTGGAAGACAACCTCAATCCAAAAATCAAATCTTGATTTTTCTTCCAACTTTGACTAAATTCATGAAAATTTCAATGGCACCTCCCCTGTATGGCTTGATCCAGAAAAATACAAACATGCCTTACAAGACCCAGACCATCAAAAGAAAACAAAGCCCAAAAGTGGTTATCCATAAATGGGGAACAAAATCACCAAAATGCACCAAATGGCAAAATCATAACACTACATCTACTACATATCTCTTTTTAAATCAAGTTTAGAATTTAAATGCAAATAAAAGTGAATATGCATTCAAATAATCAGCTCATGCTTCAGTACCTAAATATGCACTCAATAAAGAGGGTTAAACAAGGTAGTAGAAACCAACAAAGAAAAACAGTGTGGAAATTCATGTATGGAAATAAATGGGACACAAAAAACAAAACAACTATCTTGCATGCTTAACAATCATTAAGCATAAGTGGTCATGTCAAGTATTAACAATCAAACATGCACAACAAAATAATAGCTATCATGAAAAAAATAACATTTGTATCTATCCTAGCATGTAGGATACTAGTCTAATCAACAAAAGACATCTACTCCATATATGAATAAACAACAATTGTTGTCATCCCGTTAAAGTAAGGGAAGTAAGTTTAGTATCTCTAGTCACCAAAGTGAGCACAACTCATGTTCTATCATGTTACCCTCAAATCCTTGGCAACCGATCGATGAAAACCATCGAAGAATAGCTCCCTCGTCCACACGGGATTATAAACTAGCTATGGAGAGCTACGTGGCTCTTCCCATTCAGCATTAACTAATTGACCACTCACTCATTAAGAAATGAGTGTCAAACACCCACTAATGATGTCGGGAACAACACCACCACTTCAATACGGAATCGACCACCATGGTAAAATCAATACAACACTTCCATGACCAGTAACAAAAGTGAATAATACCCACTAGGGGAATACCTCTCCTAAACTGGTACATCTCCAGCACTACAACAATATCATAAGGAGGCTAGGAATATGAGCCGCCAATACCGGTGAAGGTCAAGATCCTTCTTCGAAAGGAGAAACCCTGGTGGAAACACCACCAACAACTCTAACCTCGTGCTAATAAATAGTGCCCCCAAAATTCCAAAAGCGAACTCCATCTCCATTGCGAACTCTATTTCCATAGCAACCATATCGCCATCGACTCTAAACCAAGAGTCGAATACTCAATAACGAGCAACTTTGGTCGTCGATTAACACGCGACGACCTACACTCCTTGTACTACAACCATAGCCTTTGTAGGACGATAATGACTCCCTACTATAGGGAATGTGATTTAAGTACCTTGCTTCACCCAGCCTGAAGCGAAAATCCAACAAGCCAACCAAAAATCAGTGTACTCTCCACACCAACATCACACATGCCTTGTCCTTTCGTTTTGTCCATGGGGAGATGAAAATGAAATTAAGCAACGCACGCACATTATGACCAAGCAATCTCGAAACATAATCCGAAAATACAAAAAATATGTTGACGTTGCTATCCCGAACAACATAACCAAACAATCCTACCCAACTGATGCTGAAATCGGCATACACTAACTAACACTCCATTGGTAAGATCCCCGCGGGATATCCAACTGAGGAAACTTCCTCTCACACTTTAGAGCTAACCTGACCAGCGTCACAAATCAGGAATGGATACTGGTTCGTCTCCTGCTCTCAAGTTACACGTGCCCTAAAGGCATAGCCACTGATCCACTTTCAATGGACAGATTGATACATAACTCAACTCAACTCAGTGGAAATATGGTGACCTCATCGAATGTGTCCAGATACTCACAAGCTACAAGCTCAGATGACGATTCGCTACTAGAGACTCGATATCTTAGCCTGATATCGTCTAATCATAAGAGACTTGCTCTCTGCTATCGTTCGATCAAGGACGACTCACGAATGAATCACAAAATATCCTAGCCCACTATCGTCATCGATAACCTCTATACCACTAACCTTCTGTATTGATCCAACAGGAAAATCCAAGGCTCGAGTACTAGACTTAATCGAATTTAAGCAATCCAGCTAACAACCAAAAAAATATGACTTGATGAGATAGGTTTGTAACGACTATGTATACTGCCAAGTATAAACAATATGCTGCAACAATCCCCTACCTCGGGGGCCGAAACAAATCCTATAAATGCTGCAGCTATCCATAGTCTTACTTCCTAGCGACTAAACATAGGATGTTATAAACATATGGTCCAACTAAACCTTTAACACGGTAAGTCACAATCAAAGAAGACAAATCAATATTATCGAGTCCCAAACTCACTCGATCCATAACCTACTAAATAAACTGGAATGGTGAAATGCTAACATCATAATAAACAACGCATGGAAACACTATTAGTAGAAAGCATATTTCAAGTGGCTACACTGTTTCCCATTTCTCCTCTCGAGGAAGCACTCTACGAAACAGAAATGACGATCAATGCATACACCTCCGCGATACATCCCTAAACAATAGGGAAACACTGGGTATGGCCCCAAGCATTAAGAGCCAACTGATCAACCTCTCTAAGCCATCATCCTTTCTGGATGGAACCTATTTCTTGTTGATTGCTCACCACAGCGAAACGTCCAACCTTCTGTGTGAAGTATTCTCGATAGGATGACACATGCTTTGATATAATCGAATTCGGTCATAAATTCCAACATAGACATGTTGCCTCAATAGGCGAACCTCCATAAGGCATTGACTTCCAAGAAGTGAAAATAAACTCTTCGAAGCAAATCGCGAACTGGTCCTACACGGATCGATTATAGGAAATCAAAGTAAGAACTCTCGTCCAACTTGGATTCATACTTGGAGCTTCCAAAAGATGAACCTGAACCTTACAACACCACCTAACTCCAGGTCATCGAAGAACACCAAACAAGAGACTAAATCATATAGCTTTTGCACCACAACAGTTGACTCTGTTCAAAGGAATGGTTTACCTCATTAACACGTAAATATCCATTCATCACAATATAGTTAACTCCTGCACTTAAGTACCAAAGCTAACCTCAGAAATTGGGACACCCCAATAGTGACTCTCATCACCAATGAGAACACATTTCATAGTTCTAATCTAACAATATCGATCTTGTCCGACTCCCAACTCCAAAAACAGAGTAAGCGGTAATATTCCTTATTTGTTGGGTCACCGCAAATAAAAGGATGATCAATTGCTAATAAAGGAAATCACATCATAGTACTCTTGCATAGAACAACCCACCCTATATATACTACTAATATATAGTTTGAAAACCAAAATATATCACAAATACATACCCTGTTGTATATATTAACTCACTATACCGATAGGTTAAACTACGCAACCTATGCTCTGGTAGCAAATGTAACAACTGCCCTACACCATCAGTGCATAATAGTTGCTAAGAGAAATAAATAAGAGAAAAGAAAGGAAATAGAATAGAAGGGGAGAGAAAACACGAGAGGAGAAGGGAACAAAACATAATACAGTAATAAAACCTTTTGAATATCTCATTAGACAATATATAATATTAACAAATATAACAAGCGAGACAGTGATAACTATATAAAATAAATAATCAAAGCACAGGATCATTCGGTTATACATAACAATAGAGTTTATACAGGGAATAAACAGACTCACTGATAAACCACCTCAAATAATACATAATACTATCAAGGCTCCATAGTGCAATAAAATGGAATAAACAACAATAATACATGTATAATATGAAAAGGTGCTGCCTTCTGCAAATTCGCCTTCGTAGCCCCAAAGATTGATAATACATGTAACCTTGCCTACTCATCAGCGTCGTCGATGAGGACCAAGTTAATAAGACGAAGCATTAAACCATAAGTTAGACGACAATCTAGTGTAAGCGATGAACAACTCTCAAAATACTACACAAGTCGTAATAATATAATGAACACTGCTATGGAAAATCATGCCTGTCCTATCCCTGCATACATAGAGTCAGCATGTATAATCAAGGTAGTATATGCTGCTCAAAATAACAAAAGTGGAAAATGTACAAGAATAGAAAAATCTACATAGACCACTCCTGTCCTACTTTCTATCCTCTGTCCAAAATGCTAAAGGTGAAAGTCTACAAAAGGAAGTAAGATAGAAGTAACCCTAAAAACCATAGCATGCATCAAACATGTCATATTTATCACCTCCTAAATATGTGCCAACATCGATAACTCATTATGACTGGCTATACCATCTTCCAAGGGCTGATAAGACCCCAATTCTAGTGGAATTCTGTCTCTACTACGCGTGCCTCTCCGGCTAAGCTAGCCACCCAAGGTACTAGACCACTACAGATGGTTATATGGGTAAATCTCCCATTGTGTATCCCAGTTTTGAGTCCACTAGAACACTCCGAGCTATCAATGAATCATACACACTTCGAAATCATCTATGCCCCTACTCCATCTCTATGGAATACACTCTCCAATAAACCCAGTAATAGTCGAACTCCGTGTCTCGCCAACACGTCCCCTCCCATCCTAAGCTCGGTGCCCAAGGTATACGATCCTATGGATCCTGATGGGTCTCCACCACGATAACTCTGCATTGAGTCTCACTATTAAATAACTTCCCTCCCACCACAAAGTACATATCATATCGATCCACGATCCTACAGCCTCGTCCCACTACGAACTGCATGGCACTAGTCCATCTAGCAGCCTCATCCTGCTATGAACTACATAGCACTGGTATATCCTACAGCCTTGTCCCACTAGGAACTGCATATCACTGATCCATCCTGCAGCCTCCTCTCACTATGAACTGCATCGCACTGAATCTATCCCGCAATCTCGCCAATCCACGAATCACATACCATCGACCCATCCTTTCTATCCATCTCGAGCACATCCAAGTTTCGAACTCAAAGAGTTGCAGTCCTCAGCTCACTCTGAAGGTCGCGCTACCTCAATGCATGGACTATGCCATCCATTCGTACTAATTGATGAAGCATCTATCCTACTCATACCGGTATATCCAATCAAAGAGTCACCACATCGAATCCATCCTCGAATTGGCCATCTAGTCCAGCCCTTCGAAAACTCGTCGACGTCAAAGTTGGTCAAAACGACGAACAATAATACTAGTCAGTATCAATCACTCAATAGTAATCGCAAATAACCACTCAAACCATGTATCTAACCAAAGTTGGTTAAATACTCGTTATTGTCCATGTCAAAATTGGTCAAAATAACCAATAACGATATTAGTCAGTATCGTTTACTCAACCGTAATCGCTAACGACTAATCAAACCAAGTATTTTACTGAAATTGTTTAAATACTCATCTAATGGATGCGTCCACATTCATCTTGAAATCACGATCATTGTTGAGTCCATTTACTGCATCCATGTTAATATATGTTCGGAGCTTGATCGCAAATCTATTCAAATCCTAGATCGCAATAAATGACATATGCAAAGAAACTATGTAAACAAGCAACAATGCAATCAGTAATCCTATAAATGACTAAAACAACATACAAACATGCATGGTATTGTCTACGGGATAAATATAGCCTATCCAAATCAATCAAACTGGGATATGTGTCAAAATGTCCTGAATCTAGCAGTATCGATAAATAGTGTACTAATGGGACAAAAATGTGATATTTAATCTTAAAATATTTTTAAAACACTTTTAATCAATTTATAAAATTATCAACTAGATTTTATTAGGTTAGAAATCCTGTTTAAAATTCATTTAACTTCAAAAAATACAATTTTTATATTATAAGAACAACTATAGTAAAGTGAGAGATAATATTACTTACCTCTAGCCAATCAGCCCAAACATGCTCCATAGAGAAGATCTCGTCAGTATGAGTCTGATGCAAGAAACCGCACCCAAATCTGACATCGTATGAGAAAGATATCGAAAATACAAGTTTTACGAATTAAAATCGACACAAGTGAATAAAAAAAATCAACATAATTACAAAATTACCCTCAATATTCTTCTTCTTTTGTTACTCAATACCTAGGCTGCTAATTACACAACATACCCATCCCATTTGCATGCATCTCATACAGTGATACAAAATTAGAGACAACGAAATCCAAATCTGAATGCATCGCTGCGATCTCTGATAAAAAATCAACTTTCCCATGCCCACAAGATCACCTTCGACTGTAACAACCCGGATTTTTACAACATGCTAAGACAAGAATCAAGGCAGAATTTAATTATAAAATCTGAATCAGGAGAAATGGGTTGCGCCATTGCGTTCGTCTCGGAAAAATACGCGAAATAGAGTCCGAGTTTTCGAAAATCGGAGTCCGTATGATCCAGTTATGGCCCGTCAAAGTTTTTTCAGAAAAATTGAAGTTCAAAAACAGCTCGAAAATTCAAATCTGGAGCCATACAGATTGGGCGGGAAAATTCCCGCCCAAGCCCCAGGTCGACTGGGGTGTCGACTGGGGAGTCGACACGCCCAGGGGGCAGGTCGACTGCCCAGTCGACACGGGTGTCGACCTGGGTGGTCCGACCATTTGGGCCTGGGTGCACCAGCTGCTGTCTTGGCTCAGTTTTATGGGCCTGTGACGGATTTTGAGGGCTCAGATCTATCCTAGGGTTTATCATATGGCCTAAACTACTGCTAATCTCTATAAAAACACCCTAGGACCTAACCTAAATCACTAGAAATCATCCTAGCAACTAAGTGCTGCCAAAATCTATCTTGATCATGGCCTCCATCTCCAACTTCAAGAGCCTATGCATTCAAACTAGATCCAAGATGAAGGTGCAAGCTTTCTACACTAAATCAAGGGTTTTGATCATCGTCTCAACATGGATTCTTCGACAAGACGATTCATGCTCCTAAATCTCTAAGCCTCGCTATGTAAGTTCTAGCTACTTCTAGATCTAAACGGTAGTTTTAATGATGACATGGAATAAAACGAGATTAAACTAAGTATGCTAGCCTATATGAACCTTGTCATGCCTCTTTTGCTTGAACCTGTGACTTTTGGCTATGCTTAGTGACTAAATCATGCCACTTATGTTATGTTTAACTTAGTCCATCATGAAAGATTGAACCTTTACTTGCGGAATGTTGGCATGAATACTTGAAACCACTTTGACTTGTGAAATATGCACATGAATATGACTTGGGGCTTATGCATGTAAATGAACCCAAACCCCCTTATGATATCATGCATGTTTGTGGCCAATCCCTTTTTGACATCGTGCATGTTTTGAGGCCAATATGTAGCATAGTATCCTTACTATGTTGACTCGCTTTTACTTGGGTTGGAAACACGATTTGGGGTAGGTTAGACGTGCGTGATTATGACACGATAATTTGATATGGGATTTCATGAAAATACGGCACTCATGATACACCTAAATGTGGACATGACATGTGGGGTAAACTTGGGACTTGAAACTAGGAACGTATGGGTTGTAAGTGTAATATGACACTAGACCAAACATGAAAGTGGCCAACTCGAGGTTGGGTTGAGTTTGTAGCATAAATCTACCCGGACCCGCCCGGCTTAACTAGTGGCTACAAACAATAGGACCCAATGTGAGTAGTTGGTCATATAGCACTTAAAACCCGAGGTTAGACTAGGTTGTGGTGTAAAGCTACCCGGACCCGCCCGGCTTAACTAGTAACCACAACAAAGTCTAATGTGAGAGGTTGGGGTGCATTAATCTAATTAATGCCACATGAAAAGGTTAAGTAATTTTGACTAATGACACTTAACCGATATGACACAAATGGGTAGGTTAAGTGGAACCAGACTTGATTTCTTAATGGCACTTAATTATATAAGACAATTAGGGGATGGGGTTAAGTAATTTACACTTAACTAATCCGACTTGGTAAATGGATGGGGTTAAGTAACTTAGAATTAACTAATCTAAACACGGTAATTAGATGGGGTTAAGTAACCTACACTTAACTAATCTAAACACGGTAATTAGAAGGGGTTAAGTAACCCACACTTAACTAATCTAAACACGGTAATTAGATGGGGTTAAGTAACCTACACTTAACTAATCTAAACATGGTAATTAGATGGGGTTAAGTAACCTACACTTAACTAATCTAAACACGGTAATTCGATGGGGTTAAGTTAAACACTTAACCAATCTAAACTTGGTAATTCAATGAGGTTAAGTAACCAATACTTAACCAACTTAACATGATAATTTAATGGGTTTAAGTAACTTATACTTAATCAATTATACATGATGATTTAATGAGGCTAAGCAACCATACTTAACCAATCTAATATGAGAACTTGATAGGGTTAAGTCATAAGACCGTTTAAATATACTTAACCATTCTAATACGATTAGTGGATGGGGTTAAGTTAACCTATACTTAACCAATCCGACTCGATAATCCGATGAGGTTAAGATAATCTATGCTTAATCAATCTAACACGATAATCTGATAGGGTTAAGACAAACAAATACTTAACCAATTTGACTTGATAGGGTTAAGTCATGAGCTTCTTGGTATACTCAACCAACATGTAGGGCTAAGCCTTGAACTTAAATACTTAGCCAATCTTGACATGATTCGTAGGCGGGTTAAGTCATGAACTTGAATGACAACACTTAACCCATTAGACAAAACCCTAGCTCAGGAGACTAGGTTGAAAATCGTAGTTAACAAGGGTAGCGGGAAGAGAAGCTAAGTGGTAAACCTTAGTTAAGGATGACTAAGTAATAATTCTTAGCCAAGGAAATTGGACCAGTTCACAGATAGATGAGTAACCCGATACGGTAGGTCATCGCTTGAACACACGTGGAGGAGCGAATTATCTGACTTAGATAAAGGCTCCAACGAACTGGGTGACGAAGCGGTAGCTTCGTGGGACGTGAGGATACTCTTGGTATCCCTCTATGAGGTTGTAGATGATCCGCCAGGGCTCACAAGAGGTTAAGGTCTGCGGTAGAAGAACCAAGAGTATGCCTTGGTTGCTATGCGAGCAACCTAAAGACTGGGATGGATTAGCGTGGAGTCGACGATTCTTGTTTTTGCCCTGGATAGCGCGTCGTCGACTACCTGCCATCTTTAGTCAATCGTGTACGTATGGAAAGGCAGAGAACTCCCAACATACCATATACTTGCTATCGAGTTATGGGTGAGGTTGGCCAATAGGTAAGTGGGGCATAGTGGGGCCGGGATGTAGTTCTCATACATGATTTTTCTAGGATTTCCTTTCAGTAGTTGAGGGAGGGGTCACTTGGGACCATAGCCACGGATACAAAAGCAGACCTTGATATCTGCATCGGCAGATGACTTAAAGCTCCCGACTGAGTTCCGTATTTCTTGATTTGCCCTAGCACGGAACTCAGATGGCACATTGAGATACATGTGCGTCTAGACATGGAAAACGATTCACGATACATACGTGGGATAAAGGGCGTGGTTGACGGGTGGCATAATCCCTAGTGGCCCTAGGTGGCTTGAACCCAAACCGAGACACGGAAACGTTCATTAGGTAGCATAATCCCTAGTGGTCCTAGGTGGCATAAATCCTAGGTGAACACGCGGTGGTTCATGGTAAGAAAACATAACCGGATCAAGGGTAGAAGTCCAAAACAACTTCAAGGATAAAATGGTACTCCGTTGAGGTGGTATAGATTTACATGGGAAAGCCCGTACGGCCTACGGCAAAGGACTGAACTTATACATGGAAAGAAACATACGAGTTGGGAAAAACCTACATATGCTATATACTAGGTTGACATGGACCATTACAGGACATTGGGCAAGGGACATTCATAGTTAACACATGACGCAGGTTGGGATACTAGTACGAGAGGTGCAGAGTAAATATTCATGATAAATACCGTGGGATGTTATACATGATAGATACCTTGGGATTGTATACTTGATAGAAACCTGACGATGTGATACCTTGATTTATCTTGACACCGTAGTTTATCATGATACCTTAGTTTACCTTGCTACAGTAGTTCATCCAGTTATCTTGGTTTAGCTTATCTATCTTGTCGTCATCCTTATGTTTACTTTCAGTTTATGCATGTCATGTTACCTTTACCTATTTTTATACTGGAAGTAGATAGGACTTACCAGTCTTTATGACTGACCCCGTTTTCTTTCGCCTCTTTGTCTTCCGTTTCCCCCCAGGTTTCAGGGAGGAAATGATGTTGTTTAGTTCGGACCTCTTATGCTTGAAGGTCATCATGTATAGCTTGGTCTTCTTTTGGCTATGGCTGCTTCACCGCTTTATTTTGGGGAATAATTTATGAAAAGGTTTTATGCTTCTTTACTATTGCAAGACAGGTTTTGATGTATTCTGATGTAAAAGGCTTTAGACCTTATTTTATAAGGTAATGAAATTTGTTTTACTTCCGCTGTTTTATATATGTTCTGTCTTGTAATATTTCTGTGCATGTTTACCTCGATAATGCTTCACCAAACCTAGTGCATTCCCTTTGTGAGTGACCCTAGCGGAGGTGGGGTGTTACATTTTGGTATCAGAGCAGAAGGTTACCAGACAGGGCAAAAGTTTTTAAAAACCTTCTGAAAACTATTTGAGAAACCGTTTACAAAGAAGCATTTTTCAAGAAAAGATTTTAAAGGCTATTCCCCAAAAGCCATTAGCACTATCCTTTGTTTCCTTGATCGAGTCTCTTTTCCTTTCCGTCCTCCATCCGTAGTCACAGTAGTTTTAACTGCGACTAATCCTTGTCTAGCTACGAAGTGTTTTCCGTGAGATGGAGGTGGTTCTCGAGAGGCCTGTTACCATGTTACAAGGAAGGGTAATAAGAGCAAGGATAAAGGACACAGATGTAAGGATAAGAAACTTGTTGGTATGGATTAGTCCACGAAGGAAGGCAAGGACAAGATCAGCGAGAGGGCAATTGTATGCTCTCACTCCTTGCGTACCTAAGAGGGATGGTATCATTTCTGTTAAAGGTTTAGCCTTTCTTTTCTATCATCCCGTCCAGACTTTGTTTTGATCATCGCATCATTTAAGTATGCTTCGATAGTTAAGTATCTGTACCTTAGTACTAGCATGGTAGAAGATCCCACTTTTGTCCCAAAATCTGGTTGGAGAGTCGGTCCATTTATTCATGACTTGTTTGGAATTGAGAGTGTAAATGCCAAGTGTTGAGATTAGAAGCAATGCTTCTATTGTTGAGCTATGGATGGATTCTAGGGATGAAGTGGTTATCCAGTAAGGGATGCCATTCTCGGTTTTGAAAGGAGGGTAGTTATACTCTTAACTTGCCTTGGTAATACCCTCGAAGTCTCGTGTAACCTTATGAGTTCTGTCATGGTTAGTTACCTAGAATCTCTGGATGCATTTATCGGAAATCTCTGATCCGATCGAGTAATGTTCGCCAATAAGGCGGATGGTTCATTCTGCTTAAGCATGGGCTGTAGGAATCACCCTAGTAAGTACACTGGGCAACATGGCTGGCATCGGTTGTTTTCAAGGGAAAGCTCTTCTGCGTGGAATACCTCTTAGTAGGTAAACGAGATCCAAGATTCGCTAGTGAATTGTTGGAAAGCTTGCATGAAATCATGAGTACGTAGTTATGGTTGAGCCAAGTATTTTAGAAAAGAATAAGTGAAAAAGGAACGAGAGGCGACAGTGAAATGAGTTCCGACTCATACCTGGGAAATAGGAATCAAGGAGCTACGAAATCATGAAGTCAAAGGCGGTCAAGGCACAATGGAATTAAGCTCATGGAAATGCGGCTTAGACGCGCGCATCATGTCTCTTTTTAAGAGTATATCGTTGATCCCTGGTTCTCCTGTAGAGCTTGCTTGCATGCTATCGCTTGGTGGATATCCTCTCGGTCCTGTTTCTGTTGCAAACCCCGTAAGGAGTTTGTCTTGTTTATCTTCTCGATCCTATCTTGGGAACCTTAGGTAGAACTCTATGGATGTAAACATGTATTTGAAACATGGTATGATTGATGTGGTTGCAAATGGTTGCAAGTGGTTGCTTGTGGATGCGCGAATACACGTTAGATACTAGATCGACGCACTCACATTTTGCATTGCATATGCACGAGTATTTATACTTGTTTGAAAGTTAATGTGTTGTCATGCGGATGTTGCATATGAATGAATGTTTGTGCACGCATGTAGTACTTAAATGACTAGGACTATTTGCATAGATGTTGGATTCATGGCACTAAATATATTTTGCATTAGAAAGATCATTCAGGCCTGATCATTAGCATTAGCTAAGGAACATATACACACACTTTCTGCATGTGTTCATAAAGCATTAGGAGTCTTTTAAGGACCATGGTTGCCTGTGGATGATGTTTTGAGTAGATGGATGATGGATGGTAGGATACGTTCTTCCTAACTTGGAGATTTTGGGGACGAAATCCTTTAAGTTGGGGAGAATGTAACAACCCGGATTTTTACAACATGCTAAGACAAGAATCAAGGCAGAATTTAATTATAAAATCTGAATCAGGAGAAACGGGTTGTGCCATTGCGTTCGTCTCGGAAAAATACGCGAAATAGAGTTCGAGTTTTCGAAAACCGGAGTCTGTATGACCCAGTTATGGCCCGTCAAAGTTTTCAGAAAAATTCAAGTTCAAAAACAGCTCGAAAATTCAAAACTGGAGCCAAACAGATTGGGCGGGAAAATTCCCGCCCAAGCCCCAGGTCGACTGGGGTGTCGACTGGGGAGTCGACACGCCCAGGGGGCAGGTCGACTGCCCAGTCGACACGGGTGTCGACCGGGGTGGTCCGACCATTTGGGCCTGGGTGCACCTGCTGCTGTCTTGGCTCAGTTTTATGGGCCTGTGACGGATTTTGAGGGCTCAGATCTATCCTAGGGTTTATCCTATGGCCTAAACTACTCCTAATCTCTATAAAAACACCCTAGGACCTAACCTAAATCACTAGAAATCATCCTAGCAACTAAGTGCTGCCAAAATCTATCTTGATCATGGCCTCCATCTCCAACTTCAAGAGCCTATGCATTCAAACTAGATCCAAGACGAAGGTGCAAGCTTTCTACACCAAATCAAGGGATTTGATCATCGTCTCAACATGGATTCTTCGACAAGACGATTCATGCTCCTAAATCTCTAAGCCTCGCTATGTAAGTTCTAGCTACTTCTAAATCTAAACGGTAGTTTTAATGATGGCACAGAATAAAATGAGATTAAACTAAGTATGCTAGCCTATATGAACCTTGTCATGCCTCTTTTGCTTGAACCTATGACTTTTGGCTATGCTTGGTGACTAAATCATGCCACTTATGTTATGTTTAACTTAGTCCATCATGAAAGATTGAACCTTTACTTGCGGAATGTTGGCATGGATACTTGAAACCACTTTGACTTGTGAAATATGCACATGAAAATGACTTGGGGCTTATGCATGTAAATGAACCCAAACCCCCTTATGATATCATGCATGTTTGTGGCCAATCCCTTTTTGACATCGTGCATGTTTTGAGGCCAATATGTAGCATAGTATCCTTACTAT
This sequence comes from Allium sativum, assembly GCA_030737875.1. Taxonomy (NCBI): domain Eukaryota; kingdom Viridiplantae; phylum Streptophyta; class Magnoliopsida; order Asparagales; family Amaryllidaceae; genus Allium; species Allium sativum. The sequence goes on from CM060915.1 coordinate 117,753,080, forward strand.
GTTGACTCGCTTTTACTTGGATTGGAAACACGATTTGGGGTAGGTTAGACGTGCGTGATTATGACACGATAATTTGATATGGGATTTCATGAAAATACGGCACTCATGATACACCTAAATGTGGACATGACATGTGGGGTAAACTTGGGACTTGAAACTAGGCACGTATGGGTTGTAAGTGTAATATGACACTAGACCAAACATGAAAGTGGCTAACTCGAGGTTGGGTTGAGTTTGTAGCATAAATCTACCCGGACCCGCCCGGCTTAACTAGTGGCTACAAACAATAGGACCCAATGTGAGTAGTTGGTCATATAGCACTTAAAACCCGAGGTTAGACAAGGTTGTGGTGTAAAGCTACCCGGACCCGCCCGGCTTAACTAGTAACCACAACAAAGTCTAATGTGAGAGGTTGGGGTGCATTAATCTAATTAATGCCACATGAAAAGGTTAAGTAATTTTGACTAATGACACTTAACCGATATGACACGAATGGGTAGGTTAAGTGGAACCGGACTTGATTTCTTAATGGCACTTAACCATATAAGACAATTAGGGGATGGGGTTAAGTAATTTACACTTAACTAATCCGACTTGGTAAATAGATGGGGTTAAGTAACTTAGACTTAACTAATCTAAACACGGTAACTAGATGGGGTTAAGTAACCTACACTTAACTAATCTAAACACGGTAATTAGATGGGGTTAAGTAACCCACACTTAACTAATCTAAACACGGTAATTAGATGGGGTTAAGTAACCTACACTTAACTAATCTAAACACGGTAATTAGATGGGGTTAAGTAAACTATACTTAACTAATCTAAACACGGTAATTCGATCGGGTTAAATTAAACACTTAACCAATCTAAACTTGGTAATTCAATGAGGTTAATTAACCAATACTTAACCAACTTAACATGATAATTTAATGGGGTTAAGTAACTTATACTTAATCAATTATACATGATGATTTGATGAGGCTAAGCAACCATACTTAACCAATCTAATATGAGAACTTGATAGGGTTAAGTCACAAGACCATTTAAATATACTTAACCATTCTAATACGATTAGTGGATGGGGTTAAGTTAACCTATACTTAATCAATCCGACTCGATAATCCGATGAGGTTAAGATAATCTATGCTTAATCAATCTAACACGATAATCTGATAGGGTTAAGACAAACAAATACTTAACCAATTTGACTTGATAGGGTTAAGTCATGAGCTTCTTGGTATACTCAACCAACTTGTAGGGCTAAGCCTTGAACTTAAATACTTAGCCAATCTTGACATGATTCGTAGGCGGGTTAAGTCATGAACTTGAATGACAACACTTAACCCATTAGACAAAACCCTAGCTCAGGAGACTAGGTTGAAAATCGTAGTTAACAAGGGTAGCGGGAAGAGAAGCTAAGTGGTAAACCTTAGTTAAGGATGACTAAGTAATAATTCTTAGCCAAGGAAATTGGACCAGTTCACAGATAGATGAGTAACCCGATACGGTAGGTCATCGCTTGAACACACGTGGAGGAGCGAATTATCTGACTTAGATAAAGGCTCCAACGAACTGGGTGACGAAGCGGTAGCTTCGGGGGACGTGAGGATACTCTTGGTATCCCTCTGTGAGGTTGCAGATGATCCGCCTGGGCTCACAAGAGGTTAAGGTCTGCGGTAGAAGAACCAAGAGTATGCCTTGATTGCTATGCGAGCGACCTAAAGACTGGGATGGATTAGCGTGGAGTCGACGATTCTTGTTTTTGCCCTGGATAGTGCGTCGTCGACTACTTGCATCTTTAGTCAATCTTATACGTACGGAAAGGCAGAGGACTCCCAACAGACCATATACTTGCTATCGAGTTATGGGTGAGGTTGGCCAATAGGTAAGTGGGGCATAGTGGGGCCGGGATGTAGTTCTCATACATGATTTTTCTTGGATTGCCTTTCAGTAGTTGAGGGAGGGGTCACGTGGGACCATAGCCACAGATACAAAAGCAGACCTTGATATCTGCATCGGCAGATGACTTAAAGCTCCCGACCGAGTTCTGTATTTCTTGATTTGCCCTGGCACGGAACTCGGATGGCACATTGAGATACATGTGCATCTAGACATGGAAAATGATTCACGATACATATCATATGTGGGGTAAAGGGCGTGGTTGACGGGTGGCATAATCCCTAGTGGCCCTAGGTGGCTTGAACTCAAACCGAGACACGGAAACGTTCATTAGGTAGCATAATCCCTAGTGGTCATAGGTGGCATAAATCCTAAGTGAACACGCGGTGGTTCATGGTAAGAAAACATAACCGGATCAAGGGTAGCAGTCCAAAATAACTTCAAGGATAAAATGGTACTCCGTTGAGGTGGTATAGATTTACATGGGAAAGCCCGTACGGCCTACGGCAAAGGACTGAACTTATACATGGAAAGAAACATACGAGTTGGTAAAAACCTACATATGCTATATACTAGGTTGAAATGGACCATTACAGGACATTGGGCAAGGGACATTCATAGTTAACACATGACGCGGGTTGGGATACTAGTACGAGAGGTGCAGAGCAAATATACATGATAAATACCGTGGGATGTTATACCTGATAGATACCTTGGGATTGTATACTTGATAGAAACCTGACGATGTGATACCTTGATTTATCTTGACACCGTAGTTTATCATGATACCTTAGTTTACCTTGCTACAGTAGTTCATCCAGTTATCTTGGTTTAGCTTATCTATCTTGTCGTCATCCTTATGTTTACTTTCAGTTTATGCATGTCATGTCACCTTTACCTTTTTTTATACTAGAAGTAGATAGGACTTACCAATCTTTATGACTGACCCCGTTTTCTTTCGCCTCTTTGTCTTCCGTTTCCCCCCAGGTTTCAGGGAGGAAATGATGTTGTTTAGTTCGGACCTCTTATGCTTGAAGGTCATCATGTATAGCTTGGTCTTCTTTTGGCTATGGCTGCTTCACCGCTTTATTTTGGGGATTAATTTATGAAAAGGTTTTATGCTTCTTTACTATTGCAAGACAGGTTTTGATGTATTCTGATGTAAAAGGCTTTAGACCTTATTTTATAAGGTAATGAAATTTGTTTTACTTCCGCTGTTTTATATATGTTCTGTCTTGTAATATTTTTGTGCACGTTTACCTCGATAATGCTTCACCAAACCTAGTGCATTCCCTTTGTGAGTGACCCTAGCGGAGGTGGGGTGTTACATCGACCATCCTCAACAAAGTGCTACATTAGTACATTTCCATGCCCAGGATATCATCGTTCAACACAAATGTGAACCGAGTTCACTTAGATCAATCCCGGACGTGCTATTTTCCACCGAGATCTAGAATCCATGCTCGAATTTTCCTATCCCTTCCCTTTTCAATGATAAGGCCAAGCCCTAAATAAGAGGCACGACATCAACGACCACCAATCATGGCCAAAATCATACTAAAGGTAGAGCGTGGTTTCACAAATTCAAAAATGTAATTTCGGGATTCTAGGATGAGTAGATGTGGAGATTCGAATATTTGAAATAGTGTAGAGGGGAGGCCATGAAAATGATGAAATAGTGAACAAAAAAGATGAAGGAGAAAGCTACAGAGTCGGGTTAGGGTTACTCTAGCGCATGAGTATTTAATTATTTTTTAATTGTCAAATGTCATTTAGTTAAATTTAAAATAATCACGCATTTTATTACGTGCGGCCAAATGACAACCTTGTTCGCTAGGAAATTTGACAATGTGCGTCACTACAACGATACGGTATTGATGGTACAAGTTTCGTCGAGATTCGGGACTATGGCCCGAACAGGCAATTTTACGCATATTTCAAGACGATTTTGATCCTCAAATCGTTCGATCTCGAAATATAGTGATCCATAAATTGTTTCTCCGTGTAACGAACAATCCAAACTCAATGGTACTAGTCCCAAGTCCTGATTCAACTATTTGTGAGAAATCACCGTTTGGAACCGTCATTCGATTAATTAGCGATCGATATTTAAATAAAATATTTAAATATCCAATCGTTAAAATTTGGGTCGTTATAACACCAACCTTTGATTCGAAGAATGCTGCAGAAGGACAATTATCTAGCACAGAACCATTAGAGACATGCGATGAAAAAATCACACAATTAGGGTAAAAAATAGTAGAGATGCAAGGATAACTTCTGGAGATTCTGACCTAAAAAACTGCTAGAAGTACCATAAATACTAAGATGACAACAGACGAAGTGGTGATTTCTCCGAGAAAAGGACCCAAAGTAAATTTGCTCGAGATCAAAAGCAAAAGTGAAACCCTCAACTTCTAAATCTAAAAAGTTAGGGTGAATGATAACCAAGGAAGATTATCAAGGAGAGTTGAAGATAAAAAAAGAACGTTCCGAAAGTTCTACTACCGAAGGGTATGATCCAAACTGGAAGGATTATCCTAACGATAGAGCTAATATGAAGGACTTATCAGAAAAAGCTACTAAAGATCTGATTAATACCAAAGGAAAAAGAATGCCCTATAAATGGGCCATGACAGCAAATAGGTGGCTCATTTCACTGATGAGATAATGAAAATTATAATCCCTTTGCATGTAAAACTAACCTAACATCAAATACTAAGGGACTACCGATCTGGATGACCACTTAATGGCTTTCGTTAGTCAAATGGATTTTACTATGCTTTTGGAGCGGTAAGATGTGGATTATTTTTAGTAACACTTCAAGAAGATGCTGCAAAGCGGTACCGGCAGTATCGAGAAAAAGCTATTTACCCATAAAATCAGTTCTCATATGAATTTTTAGCTTAGTTTTTCATATGAAAGGATCCTATTGTTCACTACACGGTGGTGGAAAATATTAAGAAGTAAATAGAAGAAACTTTGGGTGATTATTTGAAAAGGTTTAATGTGGAAGCGTTGAAAGCAAAAGGGATAGATGATAAGGCTAAATTGATAGCCATCCGTGTTGGGCTTCTCACAAACACTCCATTCTGGAAGGATCTTTTCGTAAAAGAATGTGAGGATCTGCTGGAATTTCACTTTAGGGTAGACAAATTCGTTTGAATGGATGAAATGTATTATGCTAAGAAGAAAGCCCATGTGAAGAAAGATGGCAGAAGGCCCAACTATGATTGAAATCATAAAAGAATGTGGTGTGAAGAAATTGAAACCAACATTGTAGCTCTAAATAAACAAATCTCTGGTATTTAGGCGATGATAAGGAGGGAAGTAAATTTCCTAACTTCATACAAGGCTCAGACCAAACGAGAGGTTATAGTTACTATGTCCATTATAAGGCAAATGGTCGCCGAATAAATGAAAGTAAGGTTCTTGCTAGAATCATTCAGAAGCTTGTTTGAGAAGGGAAACTATAGGAGTTTGTGTGGAGCAATCAAAATGCATCACAAAATAGTTGAAGGCAGTTGCAACCACCCAAAGAGGCTGTAAAAGTTATTGAGGGTAAAGATACCCTAGATATGAGCCCATCCGTTAACAAAAAAAACATGATTCACGGAGGCCCTCGCATTAGTGGAAATAGCTGAAAAGATATGAATCGCTACATTAAAGAGTCGAAAGGAGGAACATTCTCAGTACAAGAGAGGCTACCACATGATAACCCTCCAAAGGGCCTTCTAATGCATACTCTAGTGGTGGCACCTCAAGAGCTCCAAAGGGGGATCCATCATCCTCATAATGACCCATTAGTGATAACTTCCCAAATTGTATTATATGTGGTAACTGAGACTCTTGTAGACATAGGAAGCGCTATCAATGTCATCTTTAACATGCCTTCGATCAAGTGAACATTCCCGAGGGAAAGTTGGAGCCCAGTTCGGAGCCAACCTTTGGGTTCCAACAATAAAAAATTGACACAAATAAGGCAAGTGAAGTTAAAAGTGCAAATGGGTCTTACTCCTTGTTGTCGCACCTTTGAATCCCTTTTTGTAGTCATTGATCAACCGTCTTTCTACAATGTATTCTTCGGACGACCTTCTCTTGATGAAGTGGATGCCTTTGTTTCTCTATAGTATTCGATGGTCGAGTTTCTAACCAAGAAAAGATGGAGGACCATAAAAGGAGAACAATTTAGCTCTACAGAAATGTATTTTACAACAATTAACTAGTATAAAAGGAAGCATTTTGCATATTTCGATTCTTCTACTAAATTTCAGCCTTTGAATGATGGAATTCAACACTCAATATTCAAAGCTAGAGTAAAACTTAATCAATATGGTAAGTGCAAGAAAATGAATTGCAGGTCAAAAGAAAAAAAAGGAAAAGGAAAGATATGAATAATGCAGAAGAGGGTAAAACCATAATGGATCTAGATTAATCTACCGAGGAAATTAAAGAAGTGTGCTTAGATTCCATGGACTTAGGAAATACTATAAAAATAGGAAAATGTGAGAACTCGCGACGAAAACTAACCTAATCCTTTTCATCAAAGAAGGTAAGGACATCTTTACGTGGGCCAACTCAAATATGGTTGGAATAGACCTATTGGTCATGTATCATCATCTCGACATTGATCCAAGCGTAGATCCCATCCGATAAAAAGAGGCAATTTGATAAAGTACGATCCAAAATCTTAAAAGAGGAAGCTAAGGAATACTTAAAAATGGACATATTCGAGCATCTTTTATCTAAAATAGCTTGCAAAACCAGTATTGATAAAGAAATATAATTGCAAGTTAGAGACATGCATTGATTACACAGATTTGAATAAAGCTTGTCTTATAGATTTTTATCCCTTGACTAGAATAGATCAACTAATGGATGATACGAGTGGGCATAATTTTTATCCCTCATGGATGTTTATATTGGATAGTATCAAATACCAATGTTTAGGCCGGATGAGGAACATAAACTTTCGTTACCGATGGTAGAAACTTCTACTACATAGCCATGTTATTTGGTTTTAAGAATACCGGGGAAACATGTCAAAGACTGGTTAATTAAATGTTCAGTGAACAAGTCGTAAGAAATATAGAGGTATATGTGGATGATATGCTAGTGAAATCTCGAGAAATTGAGAATCACTTAAAAGATGTTGGAGAAATGTTTGAACTCATGTGAAGATATCAGATGAAATTAAGTCCTCAAAAGTGTCACTTTGGAGTACATTGGGGATTTTTTTAGGATATATCATAAGTAAGCACAGATTTGAGGGTAGCCCCACATAGATAAAGGCAATAAGGGAAATAGCTGAATCGAAAATAAGTAAGGATGTTACGAGCTTAAAAAAAAGTGGTAGCTTTGAGTAGATTCAATTCGAAGGTCATGGGAAAATGTGTTTTATCCATTAATGTGGTTAAGAAGAAGAAGATTTTCAGGTGAAGAAAGGATTGTCGAAGGCATTCTAGGAATCAAAGGATCGTTTGCAAAAGCCTCTTTTATTTTCTAGTATGAAGGATGGAGAAATCCTATATCTGTTATGGCAGTTTTAGAGCATGTTGTTAGTTCAATACTGATTTAATAAGAAAACAAAACACAATTGCCAACACATTATGTGACCGTTGATTGAAAGATGCCGAAACCCGATACGTTATCATAGAAAATTTGTCCTAGCTGTGCACAAGCTAAGTCTTATTTTCATGCACACTTTACTAGAATTGTTAACCAAATTCTCTTTCAAATAATATTTATAAAAACTGAAACTTCTAGAAGACTAGTAAAGTGAGAGATTGAGTTAAGCCAATACGACATAGATTTAAGGCAATATGGCATAGAGTAAAAGCCACATGGGGATATAAAGGGGAAAGCTTTAGCTTATTTCGTGGATAAGTGTATGGGGTTCATTGAGAAATAGCCAGTAGAAGAAAAGGATCGAGAGTCGAAATGGTAATTGTTTGTTTGATGGAGCATATAATGAACAAGGAGCGGGAGCTGGATATGTTATAATCACTCTGATGGTCATCGTCTACATTCTGCCATGAAACTGAATTTTCCAACAACAAATAATGTAGCGGAGCATGAATCAATAATTGCTGGATTGGATTTATCAATACAACTTAATATTCCAAGGATTCAAATTTTCAATGATTCACAATTAATGGTAAATCAGTTGAAGCAAATCTATCAGACGAAGGATCCCAAGTTTATTAGGAATATTAACATCATTTGAATTTTTTTGATATACACCAAGTTCCAAGAGGGTGAAATTCCCAAGCTGATTCTTTATCTAATTAGCAAGCTCCCTGGGAGGTTCTAAAACCTGAATCATTCTTGTCGAATACCAAGCAAACTATAACATCGAAGAGAAAATATTTAAAAGGGAAAAGGAACCAATAGTCTTGACTACATCACAAGCATTGGCTCAAGAGGAAAGGGAAAGTAAAATAAAGCAGGAGGTCTTGCCTAAGTAGTGAAACCCTTACAGAATAAGTGGACATAACAAAAATTTCTAGATGATACCCATTTTGAAGTATATGACTAATGATACATTTCCGACATACAAAATAGAGCATGAGAAGTTAAGAGGCAAACTCGAAACTTTGTGATTTTAGACGGATCCTATATAAGAAGGGATATGCCCTCCCATACTTACGATGTGTAAATTCAGGGGGTGGTTTGAGGCTGTTAAAGGAGGCATACAAAGGGTTTTGTGGGGACCACTCAAATGGAATACATTGGCAAAAAAATAGTATAACAAGAATTCTTTTAACTGTAAGTGACTCAGAAAGCCATACATGGTTAAAAGATGTAGTAAATGTCAAAAGTATTCGAAGATTCCTCAACTACCCCAAGCCTACTAACTCCGATAACGAGTCCATGGCCCTTTGACATTTGGGGAATTGACCATGTAGGCCCGTTGCCAATTTCGAAAAGAGGTGCAAAGTATGCGGTAGTAGCTATCGACTACTTTACCGAATAGGAGGAAGCAAAGCTACTTCCGAAGATTACATCGGGGATGTATTAGGATTTGTAATTAAGAATACTATCATAAGGTTTGGAATACCCTACAAAATCGTATCTGCCAATGAAAAACAATTCAAAAGTGAGGAGTTCTCACAATTCTACTACAATAATGGTATTATTAAATGGTTTTCATTAGTAGCACATCTGAAAGCCAATGGTGCTATCGAGGCCTCCAACAAGACTATAAAGACTACTGAAAAAAAATATTAAACAAAGTTAAAGGAAATTGAATAGAGGCAACTAAAATTACTCCTCTGGGCGTATCGTGCCACTACTAAGATTGCTACCGAACATACACCCTATTTCTTAACTTTTGGATGCGAAGCAATGCTTTCAGTTGAGATTGAAATACCATCACATTGTATAATTGCGTATGTGATTGAATCAAATCTGGAACTAAGAAAGGAACTCTTGGATCTAATCCCTAAGTTAAGGGACGAAGCCACCATATGAACGGCTGAGTACCAAAGAAAGATGACAAATTATAATAATTAGAGGGTGAAGTTGGGAGCTTTTTGAAAAAGGGATCTAGTGCTTCGAAGAGTAATGGAAAACACCAAGAATCCAGCGGATGGACCACTTGGACCAAATTAGGAATGAGCCCTAATTATACATATAGTAATTCCACCTGGGTTACATATAGTAATTCCACTTGGACTTTATCATTTATGTTACCCGATGGTAATATGGTACCAAGAACATAGAACGCAAACATTTAAAATCATATTTGTTAGGAATGCGGAATGGATCGTTAAGGTAAAACAAACACTAGAGGAGGGGTGTATAGTGTTTGTGAGAATTTAAACAAAATCTAAAACTTATGTGAACTACGGGATGAATCAAACACCACAAACACAATCACAGACACAGAATCAAACACAAATACAAAATAAAAATAAATAAAGATGGAGAAAAGGAGAAAACACACCGGATTTTATACTGGTTCGGATTACTCCTACGTCTAGTCCCACACAATGCTGGATTGCACAGAGTTTTATTACTATAACAATAGTCAAGTACATCCTCCTTGATTTCACGGCTACAAGGGATACCACCGATTTCTACTTCCCTAATTTCTCGGCTATAAGGAAACACCGATTCCTACTTCCTTGATTTCTCGGCTACAAGGATACCAACGATTCCTCTTTTACTCAACCCAAACAATTACAAACAACCCTAGAACTCTTGAATAGCACTTGATTCCGAGAGAGATGAGAAGAGAGTGTAGGGAGAAGAAGTTTGATCAAAACAGAATTGAACTTGGCAGAGTATAAGTGTAGAAATCATAAAAGTGATTAAGAATGATTATAAAATGAAAGAGGATGAAAGTGGAGAAGAAGATATGTTTAAAAATTCGGTTTTAACCCCTTTTTATAGTGTGTGAAAGGTTGCAACATTTCCGAATCGTTTCAAATAGTGAATAGACACTTCCTTTCGAAATTGAAAAAGTGACAGTTATATGTCGAGATGGTGTTTTTGTTATGTCAACATACTTAGTGTATTTTTGAATTTTAAAACATTTTTTCAAGTGTTTCGATATTAATATAATTCTGGAAATTCTTGAATCAAAATATAGTATTGTAAATTAATATTATAAAGTATAAAATCATATGAAAACATAAATTTAAACTATATAAACATATTTATAAAATTATAAGGTTTTAAACTATATAAATATATAAAATTTAAGTTTGAAAAACAAAGAAGAATAAGAAAGGAAAAAATAGAAAAGATAGAAACTAAAATAGAGAGGATTAAGGATAGAATTAAAAAACAAAAATTGAAAATTTGAATTTGAATTTGAACCTGGAGTGCTATTTAGATTCTTACACAATCTAGACTCTATAACTATATTAATCTTGAACTGTTGAAATCTTGAATACTCATGAGTCTTCAAAATTTCTCTGATCTTTGAATCTCTATCATCTTTAGAATTGTACAGTCTTTAGTAATGTTTCAGGTATTTAATTCCTACATATATATATATTTTATACAAAAAGTATTAGTATATATTTTATAATCAACGATAATTAAAATAAGGTTGTTGTCATCAAAACTCCATTCTCCAACAGTCTCCCCCTTTTTGATGATAACAACCTTAGTTTATAAAATATCATACCTGTATATACCTGTTGATGATGATCCTTTTCTCACCCTTTGGCATTATCAAAAAGGATTTCTAAAGATACTCCCCCTAAATTGTATAACTTCCTGAATAGAACTTAAGTAACTATCCCAATAAAAATACTCCCCCTTAATCTATTAACTACTTCTAAGTAGAATACTCCCTTTAATCTATTCAAACTTAGAATAATAATATCTAGCAATGATGATTAAATACAAACCAATCCAAGTGTTATCATTACATGTGTTTTTTTGAAATACATATACAAACCAAATCAAATCACACCATATGTCTTGATATATACAAGTTTTAAACAATAGAATCCAAATCACACCACACCATATGTTTTTAAATATTTAAACAAATCAATCAAATCATACCGAATAACTAAACGTTTCATGGAACTTCAACCCATCCATCTTCCCAAAAGATAGGATCCTTCTTAATAACTTCCCAATCTTCATCTTCTTTGGTTGTCGGAGCCTTTGCGAGATATTATCTTCATCTCTGAAAAGAGAAGAGATTATCCATTGCATTGCATCAAAATGCTTCTCTGATTGTTCGAACATCTTTATTTGACTTAGTTCGAGATGATGTTGATTTCGTGGAATAATAGAGAGAATATTTTTGAAAGAATTCAAGGTTTCTACAAGATTTTCACTAAGATTATGGATAGGATTAGCTATGGATTTGATGAGAAATGAATAAAGAAGAAGGAGTAATAATGAATTTTTCTGGAAGAAATGTACTTGAATAGGGTCTGGAATTCATTGGATTTTGAATGGACAAGAGTAGTTATTTTAATTTTAAAATTTGAAATAATTTGAAAATCTGTCAGTTATATGTCGACATACTCTTTTTGTCATGTCGACATACTATAGTGTTATATTAAAAAAAATTGAAATTTTGAATTCTTTAGAACTCTATTATATTATAATTAGTTTTATAGTTTTTCTTGAAACATAAAGATGATTATATCATAAATAAAACTCCATTCATTACTTGATAAAAAGCAAATACATCCAACTAATCAAGACATACTTTAAATACGAGATTCGGAAGCAAATACAAGAAAATATATAAAGGTAGATTAGACTAGATGGCCTAGTTTTCAGAGGATGATGAGGAAGATGAAATTCCAAGTTTTCTTCCTATCTTGACCGTGAATTTGGATATTTTGGAAAGTCTCTTGTTAAGCTTCTTTTGATTGTTGATGATTTTCACTTGATTTTGAACAACCGTATCTTTGTAAATACACTTAGAGGTTGGATACTCAATACTTTCCGTAGAAACCTCTTCTTCTTCTTTAACTTCTATTGGCTTTTGTTGTTGTTGCATTCGAGCTTGTTTGGCCTCTAATGTCTCATATGGTTTAAAAGTAAGAGGAATTTGCATGAGATGAATGTTTGATGCGTCAAACACTTTTTTAGGGGCAAATTCTTCTCCATGAAGATCAACATTAAAGTATTTGAAAATTCGAGTGAGATAAACACCATAATAGAGGGTGTTTTCTCTTGTAGATAAATCTATGGGCTTTATTTCATTTAGAATCATTTCGGCCCAATTGATAATATATCCACCCATAATAGCAAAGGGAGCCTTTTGAACTTTGAGAGTTGGATTGTTGAGATTTCTGGAACGGGGAGTGATGGTTTGTTAGAGGAGAAGGTTGACAATTCTTGCTTTTGAACGTAAGAAACGATTTTTGAATTCCATTGGAACACCATCTTAGAAAATATCGTGATAGGTTTCCAAATCAGTTTCTTCGATAGCAAAATTTGAAAAATCCGAGCCCACGCTTTTACAATTTAGAATAGTGCCTAAGAGTTCGACATCGAGAACAATTTGAGTGCCTTTGACACTACTTCAAACTTGATTTTCGTTGCCTTCGTAAAATCCACGACTAAGATTTGCATAGAACATCTTTATGAGTTTTGGATAATATACTTCATCATTATCACGAGAGTCAATTAGACTCAACACTTCATTGTGTTCGAAAAGAGAGACGAGATCATAAGAGCGAAAGTCGCTAAATATGGCGAAGCACCCGTGTTAACTTTAGAATTTGCTAAATAGTTACCATAGGTTTTGATAGCCTCTTTGTCATTACGAAGATAGCCTTTGATGGTTTTGGTTATCTTCAATTTTTGAGATGAACTTGAGGAAGCCATTGAATTGATAATTTTGGAAGAGAATAGATATGAAGAATATAGTTTTGAGTTATGAATGAAAGGTAGAAAAAATAGATATATATATATAAATTGAATGGTATGAATTGAATGAATATGAATTGAATAGGCACAACCTTTCAGATTGAAATGACACCTTTTTAGACCTTGGGAGTTGGTGAAAAGATTGGAGGGAAGTTTGAAAGTTTAAACTTTTGAAATTCAAAATTTAAATTTCAAAACTAGTTAGATATGTCGACATATACTTTTCTGTATATCGACATAACTTACTCATTTCAAAGGAAATTGGATTATTATGCTTTGAAATATATTATCAATTTTTATTTCAGGTTTAATGATTTCCTGAAATAATTCTAATCCTAATAAACACACAAACCAGTTATTTTATTAATTTATTGGTTATATAATAATGTGTTATTATTTTGAATTTCAAAATTCAAATTTCAAATTTGATTCAAAAGTTTGATTTTAAAGTTTTAAATTCAAACCAAAACAAACAAACAAAGCAACTATTCAACCAAATAAAATTAAAATTTAATTAATGCATACCCGGTTTTTTGACCCTTTTCTTCATGATTTTCTGAACTCTGAATTGTTGTAAAGCATATATTCGTATATCCGGTTTCTGGTTCTTCATCACTTGATGATGAATTTGAATCATCTAATGTTTTTGCGTATGCTTTCTTTCTTTTTCTTGACGAATTGATGTTGTCCGTTTGTTGAGTTGATTTGTCTGGATATGGACACATTTTCTTTATATGGCCTGGTTTGTTGCAGTTAAAACATCGACCATCATTAATTTTTGAATTTCCTTGAATATAACTCTTCCTTCTATATTTTAGAAATTTTCTAAAATGATTTGTCATAAGCGTCATTCCTTCATCATCTCTGCTACTCGAGTGAGAATCATTTGTTGTTGCTCTCAGTGCAATATATTTCCTTTCAGTTGATATATTTTCTTTTCTTTTCTGTAATTGGACTTCATAAGACATCAAATTTCCAATTAGCTCTTCAATCTTCATTTCATTGACATCATTGACTTCTTCAATAGCCAAAGTCTTCTGATCCCATTCTGAAGTTAATGAATTCAATATTTTTCTAACTAAATCTGCTTGAGAATAAGTAATTCCAAGTGCTGTTAGTGAATGCACTATTTCTTGAAATCTGCAATACATATCTAAAATAGACTCATTCTCGTTCATTTTGAATAATTCTCATTCTCGTTCATTATGTTAAAATCCGATATGTGACCAAGTATAATCTGTATTTGGTATAATTAAACATATCGGATTTTTTTATTAAACTCCTAATTTAGAGTTGGGTTCCCATATTTGTTATCCAAGTAGAATTTCATTATTTTCCAATTTACAATAGGTTTAATGTTATTGAAGAACTATCTCATCCATCTATGATAGAGAAATATTGTTGGAGAATGAAGTTTTGATGACAACAACCTTATTTCAGTTATCATTGATTATAAAATATATACTAACACTTTATGTATAGAATAAATATATATGCAGGAATTATATACAGGAAATATTACTGAAGACTGTACAGTTTTAAAGATGACAGAGATTCAAAGATCAGAGAAATTTCAAGACTCATGAGTATTCAAGATTTCAAAAATTCAAGAGTTCAAGATTAATATAGCCATAGAGTATAGATTGTGTAAGACTCTAAATAGCACTCCAGGTTCAAATTCAAAATCTAATTTTCAAATTCTGATTTTTAATTCTATCCTCAATCCTCTCCATTTTATTTTCTATCTTTTTTATTTTTTCCTTTCTTATTCTTCTTTGTTTTTCAAACTTAAATTTTATATATTTATATTCTTATACTTTATATTTATATAGTTTAAAACCTTATAATTTTATAAATATATTTATATAGTTTAAATTTAAGTTTTCATATGATTTTCTACTTTATAATATTAATTTACAATACTATATTTTGATTCAAGAATTTCTAGAATTATTTTCATATCAAAACACTTGAAAAATGCTTTAAAATTCAAAAATACTCTAGGGTATGTCGACATACCATAAACACCATGTCAACATATAACTGTCACTTTTTCAATTTTGAAAGGAAGTGTCTTTCCACTATTTGAAACGTTTCAGAAACGTTGCAACCTTTCATACACTATATAAAGGGGTTAAAACCGAATTTTTAAACATAACTTCTTCTCCACTTTCATCCTCGTTCATTATATAATCATTCTTAATCATTTTTATGATTTCTACTCTTATACTCTGTCGAATTCAATCCTGTTTTGATCAAACTTATTCTGTCTACACTCTCTTCTCATCTTTCTCTGAATCAAGTGCTATTGAAGAGTTCTAGGGCTGTTTGTAATTGTTTGGGTTAAGTAAAAGTTGTTTGGATTTAGTAAAAGAGGAATCGGTGGTATCCTTGTAGCTGAGAAATCAAGGAAGTAGGAACCGGTGATTCCTTGTAGTCAAGAAATCAGGGAAGTAGAAATCGGTGGTAACCCTTGTAGTCGTGAAATCAAGGAGGGTGTACTTGACTATTGATATAGTAATAAAACTCTGCACAATCCAGCGTTGTGCGGGACTGGTCATAGGAGCAATTCGATCCAGTATAAAATCCGGTGTGTTCTTTCCTTTTTTGCATCTTTATTTCTGTTTACTTTGTATCTGTGTTTGAATCTGTGTCTGTGATTGTGTTCGTGGTGTTTGATTTATCCCGTAGTTCACATAAGTTTTAAATTTTGTTTAAATTCTAACAAACACTATTCACCCCCTCCTCTAATGTTTGTTATGCCTTAACGATCCTTTCTGCATTTCCTAACAATTGGTATCAGAGCACGGTCTTTCAAAATATTCATAATCTGATTTTTGAAAATAGTGATAATGGAAACCAACACTGGTAGCAATAATAGTTCTTTTATAGAGGGTCAATCCACTGTTAGACCACCATTGTTTAATGGTAGTAATTATTCATATTAGGCATGTAGAATGAAAATTTATTTACAGTCAGTAGGTTTAGACACGCGGAATAGTACACAAAATGAATATGTTGAACCCACAACTGCATTTGCACAATGGACAAATGAATAAAAGTCTGCTGCACAGAGAAATTCTAAAGCCATGAATATGTTATTCATTTCATTAGATAGGAATGAGTTTTATAGAGTATCGGTATGTAAAATTGCTTATGAAATCTGGAGAACTTTACAAGTTACTCCTGAAGGAACTAGTAAAGTTAAATAGACTAAGATAGCCATGTTAGTTATTAGTTTGAATTATTCAAAATGAAAGAGAATGAGTCTATTTAAGATATGTACTGCAGATTTCAAGAGATAGTGCATTCGCTAACGACACTTGGAAAAACTTATTCTGAAGCAGATCAAGTCAGAAAAATATTAAATTCATTAATTTCAGAATGGGACCAGAAGACTTTGGCTATTGAAGAAGCCAATGATGTCAATGAAATGAAGATTGAAGAGTTAATTGGAAATTTGATGTCTTACGAAGTCCAATTACAGAAAAGAAAAGAAAATTGATCAACTGAAAAGAAATCTATTGCACTGAGAGCAACAACAAATGATTCTGACTTGAGTAGTGGAGATGATGAAGTGTCAGCACTTATGACCAACCATTTTAGAAAATTTCAAAAATATAGAAGGAATTATATTCAAGGAAATTCAAAAATTAATGATGGTCGATGTTTTAACTGCAATAAACCAGGCCATATAAAGAAATTGTGTCCATATCCAGAAAAATCGACTCAACAAATGGACAACAACAATTCGTCAAGAATAAGAAAGAAAGCATACACAACAACATTAAATGATTCAGATTCGTCATCAAGTGATGAAGAACCATAAACCAGAAATACGAATATATGCTTTACGGCAATTCAGAGTTCAGAAAATCATGAAGAAAAGGATAAAAAACCGGGTACGCATTAATTAAATTTTAATTTTATTTGGTTGAATGGTTACTTTGGTTATTTGTTTATTTGTTTTTTTTGGTTTGAATTTAAAATTTTAAAACAAACTTTTGAAATTTGAAGTTCAAATTTGAAATTTGTATTTCGAAATTAAAAATAATAATTTAATGGGGATTTTTGCCACAAGGACAAAAAGAGCAAAAAGTTTTCTATAAAGGACAAGAGGCAAAATTTTGGCCCAAAAGGACATTTTCTAATGCAAATGGTGGATTTCAGGGGGGCCCTTGTTTTTCCACTTTACACTAAAAGTTGGCCTTTTGAGCAACTTTTTTGCCTCTTGTCCTTTCGGACAAATTTCTTGGTTTTTTGGTCCTTCACACAAGTTTCCTGTAATTTAATAATAAATAACCAATAAATTAATAAAATAAAATAGTTTGAGTGTTTATTAGGATTATAATAATTTCAGGAAATCGTTAAACTTGAAATATAAATTGATAATATATTTCAAAACATAAAAATCTAATTTCCTTTGAAATGAGTAAAGTATGTCGAAATACAGAAAAATATATGTCGACATATCTAACCAGTTTTGAAATTTAAATTTTGAATTTCAAAAGTTTAAACTTTCAAACTTCCCTCCAATCTTTTCACCAACTCCCAAGGTCTGAAAAGGTGTAATTTCAATCTGAAAAGTTATTCCTATTCAATTCATATCCATTCAATCTCTATATATATCTATCCTTTCTACCTTTCATTCATAACTCAAAACTATATTCTTCATATCTATTCTCTTCCAAAATTATCAATTCAATGGCTTCCTCCTATTCATCTTGAAAATTGAAGATAACCAAAACCATCAAAGGCTATCTTCATAATGACAAAGTGGCCATCAATTCCTATGGTAACTATTTAGAAAATGCTAAAGTTAACACGGGTGCTTTCGCCATCTTTAGCGACTTTCCCTCTTATGATCTCGTCTCTCTTTTTGAATACAATGAGGTATTGAGTCTAATTGACTCTCATGATAACGACGAAGTATGTTATCCGAAACTCGTGAAGATGTTCTATGCAAATCTCAATTGCGGATTTTACGAAGGCAACGAAAATCAAATTTGGAGTAGTTTTAAAGGCACTCAAATTGTTCTCGATGCCGAACTCTTAGGCACTATTCTAAATTGTAGAAGCACGGACTCAGATTTTTCAACTTTTGCTATCGAAGAAACCGATTTGGAAACCTATCACGATATTTTCGAAGATGGTGCTCTAATGGATTTCAAAAATCGTTTCTTATGCCCAAAAACAAGAATTGTCAACCTTCTCCTTCAACATACCATCACTCCCCATTCCGGAAATTTCAGCAATCCAACTCTTAAAGTCCAAAAGGCTCTCTTTGCTATTATGGGTGGATATATTATCAATTGGGCCGAAATGATTCTAAATGAAATAAATCCCACAGATTTATCTACAAGAGAAAACACCCTCTACTATGGTGTTTATCTCACTCGCATTTTCAAATTCATGGAGAAGAATTTGTCCCTAGAAAAGTGTTTGACGCATCAAACATTCATTTCATGCAAATTCCTCTTACTTTTAAACCATATGAGACATTTAAGGCCAAACAAGCTCGAATGCAACAAGAACAAGAGCCAATGGAAGTCGAAGAAGAAGAAGAAGAGTCTTCTATGGAAAGAATTGAGTATCAAACCTCTAAGCGTATTTATAAAGATACGATTGTTCAAAATCAAGTGAAAATCGTCAACAATCAAAAGAAGCTTAACAAGAGACTCTCCAAAATATCCAAATTCATGGTCAAGATAGGAAGAAAGCTTGGAATTTCATTTTCCTCAGCATCATCCGAAAACTAGGCCATCTAGTATAATCTATCTTTATATATTTCCTTGTATTTTCTTTCGAATCTCGTATTAATGTGTGTCTTGATTAGTTGGATGTATTTGCTTTCTATTAAATAATGAATGGAGTTTTATTATTGATATAAACATCTTTATGTTTTTGGAAAAACTATAAAACTAATAGAGTTCAAAAGAATTCAAAATTTTAAATTTTTTAAATATAACACTATAGTATGTTGACATGACAAAAAGAGTATGTCGACATATAACAGATACATTTTCAAATTGTTTCAAATTTTAAAATTAAAATAACTACTCATATCCATTCAAAATCAACGAATAACAGACCTATTTAAGTCTATTTCTACAAAAAAAATCATTATTCTATTACTCCTTCTTCATTAATCATTTCTCATCAAATCCATGGCAAATCCTGTTTATAATATAAGTGAAAATTTTGATGATTCCTTGAATTCTTTCAAGAAAACTCTCTCCATAGTACTACGTAATCAACACAAACTAGAGTTAATTCAAAAGAGTATGGTAGAATATCAAGAAAAACATTTTGATGTGATTCATTGGGATATCTTTTCTTATTTCATAAATGAAAACAACCAAATATGACATAACATTTAAGAAGAGTGGAAGGACATCCAGAAGAACCCAATTACTGGACAAGATGAATGGGTTGAAGTTCCAAGAAACATTTAGTTATTCAGTACAATTTGATTGATTTGTTTAAATATTCTAAGACATATGGTGTGGTGTGATTTGGATTATATTGTTTTAAACTTGTATATATTAAGACATATGGTGTGATTTGGTCTAGTTTGTATATATGTATCAAACAAACATATGTAATTATAATATTTGGATTGGTTTGTATTTAATCATCATATTGCTAGGTATTATTATAAGTTTGAATAGATTAAGGAGGGTATTCTACTTAGAAATAGTTAATAGATTAAGGGGGAGTATTTTTATTAGGATAGTTACTTAAGTTCTATTTAGGAAGTTATACAATTTTGGGGTAGTATCTTTAGAATTTCTTTTTGATAATGCCAAAGGGGGAGAAATTATAAAATATAAGCATAGTTTATAGGATTCTTATAGATAAGGGGATTATTAGAAGGATCACCATCAACAGGTATATACAGGTATGATAATTTATAAACTAAGGTTGCCATCATCAAAAAGGGGGAGATTGTTGGAGAATGGAGTTTTGATGACAACAACCTTATTTCAATTATCACTGATTATAAAATATATACTAACACTTTTTCTATAGAATATATATATATATATATGCAGGAATTATATACATGAAATATTACTGAAGACTGTACAGTTTTGAAGATGATAGAGATTCAAAGATCAGAGAAATTTCAAGACTCATGAATATTCAAGATTTCAAGAGTTCAAGATTAATATAGTCATAGAGTCTGGATTGTGTACGACTCTAAATAGCACTCTAGGTTCAAATCCTAATTTTCAAATTCTGATTTTTAATTCTATCCTCAATCCTCTCCATTTAATTTTCTATCTTTTCTATTTTCCTTTCTTATTCTTCTTTGTTTTCCAAACTTAAATTTTATATATTTATATTCTTATACTTTATATTATATAGTTTAAAACCTTATAATTTTATAAATATATTTATATAGTTTAAATTTATGTTTTCATATGATTTTCTACTTTATAATATTAATTTACAATACTATAATTTGATTCAAGAATTTCCAAAATTATTTTTTTATCAAAACAGTTGAAAATTGTTTTAAAATTCAAAAATACACTAGGGTGTGTTGACATACCAAAAACACCATGTCGACATATAACTATCACTTTTTCAATTTTGAAAGGAAGTGTCTTTTCACTATTTGAAATATTTCAGAAACGTTACAACCTTTCATACACTATAAAAAGGGGTTAAAACTGAATTTTTAAACATATCTTCTTCTCCACTTTCATCCTCTTTCGTTATATAATCATTCTTAATCATTTTTATGATTTCTACACTTATACTCTACCGAATTCAATTCTGTTTTGATCAAACTTCTTCTCTCTACACTCTCTTATCAACTCTCTCTGAATCAAGTGCTATTGAATAGTTCTAGGGCTGTTTGTAATTGTTTGGGTTGAGTAAAAGTTGTTTGTATTGAGTAAAAGAGGAATCAGTGGTATCCTTGTATCCGAGAAATCAAGGAAGTAGGAATCAATGTTTATTTTTAGCCAAGAAATCAGGGAAGTAGAAATCGGTGTTATCCCTTGTAGCCGTGAAATCAAGGAGGGCGTACTTGACTATTGATATATTAATAAAACTCTGTGCAATCCAGTGTTGTACGGGACTGGACGTAGAAGCAATCCGAACTAGTATAAAATCCGGTGTGTTCTTTCCTTTTCTGCATCTTTATTTCTATTTGTTTTGCATCTGTATTTGAATCTGTGTCTGTGATTTTGTTTGTTGTGTTTGATTTATCTCGTAGTTTACATAAGTTTTAGATTTTGCTTAAATTCTAACAAACACTATTCACCCCCCTCTACTGTTTGTTTTGCCTTAACGATCCTTTCCGCATTCCCTAACTATCTTCTTCTGGAAAAGGAACAAATCCATGACATCTGGGTCTATATGCACCCTTTGATTTAGTCGAAAGACCTTTGGACTAAATGTATAAAAAAAGATACCTCTTCCGTATTATCCAGGAGAAAACAACCATCCTTAATCATCATTACAGAGGCCTTCAAAAATAGTAGCTTTTGACTTATGCATATATATTGTCCAGTCGAAAGACGCCTTCCGTAAGCGTGAAGGCATTTTGAAGGAGTTTATCATAAGCTAACAAGAGAACTAGCGTACAATTCAAGGCCACACCAGAATCACTAGGTGCAATAATAATGAAGCTACTTCTATTATCATCTTTGGGATCACTACCGAAAACGTAGTACAATAACAGACTAGAAGCAGAGGTTGGGTTAACCCGCACCTGTAAATATGACCACTAGGATCGAATTCGAGGCGACTTTTTCATTTCAAAAATTGTAAACATACTTATGAAGCATGAACCTGAAATATAGAATCAATTTAGGGATGTCTCTTACTTGTAATTTATTTGAATAATAAATAGGTTGGAGAGGAGAATTGATTAACTTAGTCTAACATTGTTAAATTAGAAGGATAAGAAAACCAATCATTATGGATATTAGCTGACTTGATATCCAGTTGCACCTGATTCGAGCATCCATCCTTTACAATTCAATACCTAAAATAAAATTTTGTCGTGAGATCCTTCGAAGGAAAAAAGTCTTAGGAAAATATCATTTCGACTTGAAAAGTCGAAAAGAAAAGCCACCCAATACCAATCCAATTGTCCCCCTTTCAAAGAGGCTAACGAAGGATTAGCCCTGAAAGACATCATGTCAATAGGGATTTTAATAACTCTTGGTCCCGATCAATTACTTGCACATGGAGGTTGACGAAAATAGAATTTAAAATCTTTGTTTTCAGATTTTACTTATGCCGACATAGCACTAGGCGTTAACGAATTTTATCGCTAAAAGTACCCATTTAGTTTCATAAAAATACCGGAATAAAGACGTCCAATGCAACAGTTATCACAAAAATATAAACACGGGGTGCACCATAATAGTCCATAATGAGTATGCATATAATAATAAATAATACTAAATAACTGCCTCCAACCGCACACCTTCCATCTTCCAACTCTTCCTTCATGGCCATCCCACTTAACATGTGTTGTTAAGATGAGAGGTCAGAATAATGAGTTATACTGAATAAAATCTTTATGCTAAATCCTTTTATGTATATTTGGGAAATATTAATACTATCAAGGGTATGGCTAAGGCGTTAGCGCACAAATACGAAATATATATATACTACTAGCTTAAATAATTTGGAAAGAGGTGGGCCCTACGTTCATTTAATACCAAGGCGAATCCCTTGATCACGTAATAAACACTGGTGGATTCAACTACTTAATACCTGATTCTTAATAGACACCACAATCAAAATCTCATAAAATAATGCAGGATATAATATCTATCCACTTACTACCTGGAAGGCAGATGACATCTCGCTATTTACTACCTTATCGAGGTAAACCCTCGTAACTATCTAGCTAGAACTATTAGTAAGCTCCTAGCCACTTATTTCCTTACAGACATCCTTTCGGATATTTACTTACTTCATGTACATAACCATTTATTTCTTTCAATTTAGGGAGAGGGCCTAAATTCCGATCCGAAAAAGTCCCATCGGTATAAAATATACAACTAGCACAAACAAAACCTATATAATGCTCTACTAGGTGTTCGGCTGATGTAGAATGATTATCAAGACTATAAATAAGTAAAATAAGTCATATAACTAGAGTGTTAACCGTCATTTTGGTCCGATTCGCAAAAGAACATTAGACACGCTCGACTCAACACATCGCGTGACGTTACAGTCTGAAGTGTCGCCAAAGAACTAAGGAAACATGCTTAGAAGGGGTCATGCTAGCACAAGCCTCACAGCTCCTTAAAACTATGCTATACTCATATTCTCGTATCCCTTACTCTCGAACCCTCTTACCTCGACTCCATAAGAGCTCTGAACCCTAGGACCTCAAGTTCGAACACTTCGAACCCCTGTACTACCTCGCAGCAGAAGCCTCAACTAACTTGCCTTCTCTAAGTTTCGACTCCCATAACAATGGCATCTTCGTATATCCCCGTATACAACTCCTCGACCCCCTTGCCAAACACACTTAACGTATCCCGCGGGGTACAAATTCCATACCTCATGGGGAACGAAACTCGTATCCCACAGATACAATTTTCGTACCCCCAAAGTGGGATACAAGTTTTTAGGGCATGGCAAGAGGGATCTGAGATTCTGGAGGCCTATACTCAGGGATACGAAATGTACTGTTGTGGTCCCCAAACCCTACCTACTCCCACCTAACCACTCCACTATAAATACCTCCAAGCTTGCACTTCAAACGGGTTTGAAATTGGTTGATTTGACACCTCTTGAGAGCTCTAAGTGGCCTCTTTAATGTCATCCTTGCTTTGAGGAAGAAGAAGCATAAAAGTTACTTTTTCCCAATATTTATATATGATAATTATGACATCAAAATACTTGGAATTGTTTATAAAAGGATGTCATGAGATAGTCCAAAGCTTGTAACTTATTATTGTCAATAAAATATCACCAACTCTTCCAAAGTGGACGTAGGACCCTCACTGGACCGAACCACTATAAATCTATTTTGTTATTTACTGCTTTATGCACTTATATTTCCCCGCGAAACGTAATTCTCTAAGTAACGGAGAATCTTTGGGTGTTACGACATTTTTTGCTGTCAACGTTCCGGTGCTTTCACTGAGAACTTAGACTCGCATCTTTGTCGCACCTCTCCATCGCGACTTCAACGTCCTTTAGGTTCCTTCCATAACCTGCCGTCGGGTCTTCTTACGAAGGTAAAATGAACAAAGAATCAGATGATCAACTCTTATGCTGCAGCCGAAGTTGGAAGATCTCAGCAACCTTAGTCGGCGGATAACCCAACTGAAACGGATACTCTTTTTTTGTGGACCCCGAAGCCCCCCGTAACCCAAGCGCAGATCCATGCGCTTAATAAGAAGTATGAAAATGCAGCTCTTGAACTCAACTAGGCATTGAAAAATAACATCGACCTTATGAGGCAACTTCAAGAAAGTCAACACATCGTTGTTCGACTTCATCTTACTCTGAACAACGCCCGACCACGACGTACTATATATCAGAATCCACTTCTTTTGAATCAAGGGGCCCACAACAAAGAAGGAGGTTCAGCCTCATTAATAACGTTGTCGTCCGCTCCAATGCTCATACTAACGGAAACGAAAACAAAAATGGAGATCAAACCACCGTCACTTGGGGAACGCAGTTCCGAGACTGTTATCGTTTGATCATCAATGACGAACCGGGTCTGAGTAACCGACTCCCTCCTCGACAGAACCCAACCGTCACCCCTCAGAACCTGCTGCCTATGCTTCCGGCAGTCCAGCAAACCCTGGTTCCTCTGGATCAGGATGCAAATCAGCCCGCTAAACCTCACCATCCATACCCTAAGGTGAAATACCCTACCTCGGTTAGGTCACTCACAACGGGAATGCCTTAACTTTGGTGGAGCACTTTAGGTAAAAGATGCAGATAAATTACAAGACAGACAAATAAAGCAGCGGTAAATAAATTCATTTTACAAACAACGTAATTCATTCAAGCTTTTACAACAATTGACTCAATCATACTTAAGAGTATTACATAAAACCTCTGTCTTGATTCAAAAACTTCCAAGTATATAAGAAGCATAAAATGACAATGATATTCCCCAATAAAGCATGAGCCATCCATAGCGGTGGAAAGGAGAGTCCAAAGCAATACATCAACTATCTTCGAGCTTGGAGAGAAAACCAAAGCATGTTTATTTAATGGTTAAGTTTGTGGGCCTATATTTACTAATATTACCCACCAACCCGATATGTACTTAACCCTCCCGCACATTATGTCATATTGGTTCAGTGTTGTCCATTCATGTTAACTTAACCCACCCATTCATCATGTCATGTTGGTTAAGTGTTTCTTATTAACTTAACCCTCCTCACTTATCATGTTGGATTGGTTAAGTGTTTCCTATTAACTTAACCCCGTTCGTTCAACAAGTTGTATTGGTCAAGTGTTTCTTGTTAACTTAACCCCACGTGTTCATCATGTTGTATTGGTTAAGTGTCATCAATAAATTCAAGTTAACTTAACCCACCAACTTGTCATGTTACTTTGGTTAAGTGTAGCCTTCTCGTGTTAACTTAACCCTACCACAAATCAAGTTATATTGGTTAAGTGTTGCCCTCTTGTTTTAACTTAACCTTACCACAAATCAAGTTATATTGGTTAAGTGTTTCTTATTACTTAACCCTACCCATTCATCATGCTATACCGGTTAAGTGTTTCCTATTAACTTAACCCTAGTCATTCATCTTGTTTTAATGGTTAAGTGTTTCTCATTAACTTAACGCTAGTCATTCATGTTATATTGGTTAAGTGTTCCTATGAACTTAACCCTAGTCATGTTACAATTCTCAAGTTATGCCCGATTAAGCCAATTACAAGTTATTACTCAAAATAGGTTACACCCAATCTTCCCAAACTTGCAATAATAGTCATGCCCAAAATCACTATGCATTATGTTTGGCGTCATAAATCAATAGTTAAGCCCAAAGCTAGATTTAATATTTCAATTTATAGTTTATGCCCAAAACTAGGTTTTTCATGCCAAATTTCATACTTTGTCGTTCATGCCAATTCTAGGTTCAATATGTCAAATTACATATTCAATAATTCATGTCAAATCACCCCCAAATTGCATCTTAACAGTCATGCCATAATACATGTTCCAAATTATGCCAAATAAATGTCAATTTCATGTTATACCCAATTACCCCCGCATTTATAGCGTACGTATTTTGAGATTCAACTCAGGATTCATAAAATAAGTGGAGAAACGATATGGAAATAAGAGGCATAAAAAATGACGATAAGAACTATTGGTCCAATAAATTTGATATACCAAATTGACAAGTTTTGCATAGAATACATTGCAGGCATATAGGTATGATATGAATATCATTATGAACCATCACAGACGTATAGGTTTGACAAGAGTTATATCATGAACTTAAACAGGATTACAATTCCGATATACAACAAGGAAAGATATGATTGGACCAATTCCATAGTCAATAATGATTCCCAATGGCATAAACAAGCACGGATTCAAATGAAAGGATTACTTACATCAGGCATAAATCTAATGGATTAGATTTGAATAACATCGCAGGCAAGATTTGAATAACATCGCAGGAAAGATTTGAATAACATCGCAGGCATAAATCTAATAGATTAGATTTGATAAACTGAGAGGATTATCTCATAATCAAGTATAGATTGGATCCAGATTATTGCATGCCAAGAATTTCAATTAAGAATTCACATCTGAAAGTAACTTGAACTTACAAAAAGAGAATGATTCTTGTATTCTGGAATCTGATTTCTGAAACTGAATAGCTATCCTTTGATGTAGACTATTTGTTCTTTAATTTAGATTTGATTTGATTCATAGCTTCTATCTTGCTTTCTAGTTGAAGGAGAATGGCGGCTACTCTAGGTTGACCATGGACAGCATGACGGCTCTAGGAATGAATTTGTGTGGTTTAGGGTTGAGGGTTGGGGTTGCTTATATAGAAGTTTAATTAAATGAGAGCCGTTAGATCAACCTAGGAATAATCAGAACCATCCAAACCCTTTAGAGTTATCCAGAAACATCCACCTATGCCCTAATGACTCAGCAAAGAGTCAGAAATCGTCACAGCTCAGATCTGCCCGAGGGAGTAGGTCGACCCCCAGGTCGACCTGTATAGGGGAGGTCGACACCTTGGTCGACCCCCTAGTCGACCTGGCCTAGGGCGGAAAAAATCCCGCCCAGCCCGCTTCTTTGTTTGAATTCGAATTTTTGAATTTAAATCTAAGCTATTTTAATTTATTTAAATCCCTGAAACTTCTGAAGGTCATAACTTTCTCATACGAAGTCCGATTTACGAAAACTTGGACTTTATTCTAAGCAGAATTCTGAGACGAACGCAATGGCATAACCATTTCCCTTAATTCTTCTTTTAAAAATTAATTATACTTTAATTTGTTACTTTGATGTTCACAGAAAATACGGGGTGTTACATTCTCCCCTCCTTAAAGGATTTCGTCCCCGAAATCTTCAAGTTAGGAAGAACGTATATCCTACCATCCAATCGTCCATCTACTCAACCATCAAACACAGGCATCCATTGTCCTAAAAAGGTTTCTTGTGCCTTATGAACATATGCAGAGTGTGTGTGTGTATGTTTCTTATCTAATGCAAAATTAGGCGGTCTACTTATTCAGTTGACCTCCTTAATGCAAATCATGATAGTGTCATGCGTCCAACATGTATGTAAATATCCCTAATCATGTAAATACTATATGTGTGCATATTCACTCATCCATATGCAACATCCATATGATAACACGTCAAGTTTCAATCCATATACAAATACATTGATATGCATATGCAATATGAAAGTGACTGAGCTGATCTAGTGCCTAATGTGTGTGTATATGCATCCACGAGCATCCACCAGCAACCACTTGCAACCACTTGCAACCATCAACCATAACATGTTTCAAATACAAGTTTCCATCCATTGCCCTCTACCTAAGGATCGAAGATATGACCTAGTGGATATACCTAAAAAGATAGAAACAAGCATGCATAGAATTCCTAGAAAAAGAGATCAAGGATATACCCTTAAGAAAAAGGGTATGATGCGCGTGTCTTATCTTCAGTCTCCCACGTCGCGTCTTCTTGAGCTTCACTCCACTGTACCTTAACTAATTTAACTTCACGGTTGTGAAGCTTCTTGACCTCCATTTCCAAAACTCACTAGTAAAGATAGGACCTCGATCACTTACTGTGCTAGAGGGTATCCAATGTAGTCAAACTATCTTTCCAAGATAAACAGATGTTAACCATGATACCAAGTGTATATACTAAGATGATTAGAGGTCTATCCTCTACTTAGCTTATCCATCATGTTACAAATCCGAGAGTCTAAAGCTAAAGGTTGCTATGTACTTTTTACCTCTCTTAAGGTTAGTCTTTTTCTACTTAGGGCGCCTACCACAACTATTTATCTCTCTCGCAAACCATCCTAGTCGAACTCGACATCCCTCAAGTACAAGCCCCAAAGTCCTAAACCAATATCAGACAAGCACCCAAGTAATACCTCCTCCGAATTTGGACGATCTATGTGAGATGATACTAGCAAAACAACCAAACAATTGCGCACTTAACCGACTCTGGCTATCCTCGTCAATCTTGCTCCAAAACTATCGTTGATCGCATAACTGGCTTTGCATTGTCAGCTAAATATATACGGAAGTCTATCTCGAGTTTTAGGGGGAAAACCCCTAACTTAATCAAAAACATCTGCGTACTCATGGATTATTCTAACGGATCGCAAATCGTCGATAGATGCATCAAGTGATTCTAGGTAGCTAAGCCTAACTAATCCCCTTAGGATCGCATGAAATCTCGAGGGTATTCCCTAGGCAAGTAAAAAGTCTAACTACCCCCCTTTTGCAATTACTAGCTAACCAACCCATGTCTAGAATCAACCCATAGCCCATGGAACCAAAAACATAAGCATTATACTTAAACTCAATCCTTAATATAGATATTCTCAAATCCTTACAAACCAAAGATAAATGAGCCGAACCACTAATTGGATTTGAGATAATAATGGGATCTTCTACTATACAAGTACTAAGGTATAGAGACTCAACTATGGAAGAAGATATAAATGAATGTGAAGCGCTAAAATCAAAAAGAGAACTAACAGGATGATCAAAAAGATAAACTAAGCTCTACCTCTCTCTCAGGTACGCTGGCGGTGAGAGCATGCACTTGCCCTCCTGAAAATCATGTCCTTTGTTCTTGTCCTTAATTATATGACCCGTTATACCATAATAAAGACACTTCCTCTTGTTTTAGGTTTTACTATTCTTTCCTCCCTTCTTCTCTTGTGATTCTTCCACTTACACCTCTTCCTTTTTGCCTCCTTTGTGAACCAAGTCCATATCTATGAGCTTCTCATCCTTGGGTTGTGCTCCTTAGCCAAACTCCCTCATTCTCATCTTTATTATCCTTGTGTAACACATTGACAAGTCTCTCAAAAGCTGCCTACATTGCATGGAAAATCCTACAAAGCTTGAAAGAAAATTAGCCATAGGTGAAACTACTGTTGCTATAGATGGAAGTTGGGCGCTTATTTGCCCTTTGACAAGTGTCGTAGTTTCATCAAGCCTACGGAACCATGCCACGATGAGGTTACCTCCCAGAAAGCCAGGAGCCCCTGAGTCTCAGGAAAGAAGGAAACAAGGATTCAAACAGAGGATCAAAAGATAATGCATATGGATTTGGGGAATATGCCTTTAAAACAAAACTTTTCTTTTGAAAATGCTTCTTTTTAAAACCGTTTTGAAAATAATTTTTCAAATCTTTTATCTGATCCGGTAACCTCCAGCTTTGAAACCAAGTGAAACACCCCACCTCGGTTAAGGTCACTCACAACGGGAATGCCTTAACTTCGGTGGAGCGCTTTAAGTAAAAGATGCAGATAAATTACAAGATAGACAAATAAAGCAGCGGTAAATAAATTCATTTTACAAACAACGTAATTCAGTCAAGCTTTTACAACAATTGACTCAATCATACTTAAAAGTATTACATAAAACCTCTGTCTTGATTCAAAAACTTCTAAGTATATAAGAAGCATAAAATGACAATGATATTCCCCAATAAAGCATGAGCCATCCATAGCGGTGGAAAGGAGAGTCCAAAGCAATACATCGACTATCTTCGAGCTTGGAGAGAAAACCGAACTAAGTGGTAATATTCCCTCCCTGCGAACCTGGGGGGGGGGGGGACGAAAGACAAGAAAGCGAAACAAAAGAGAGTCAGAAATAAAGCCTGGTAAGTCCAGCGACTTTCAGCATGTAAACAGGTAAAAGCAACATGACATAAATAAACTGAATATAAGACAATACCATGATAATAGGAATAACAAGATAACATAAGATAAACATAAGATATGATAAGGCAAGATAGACTGAATGCGCTTCTACTCTTTCTCTACTTCGCTACTACCCTGCTATTCTGATTTCTATATCTCTGCACCGCCTACTAGTGTCCCAACTAGTAATCTGTATAAAATGATAATATTACACGTGATCCCAATCCCCGCTACATCGATTATGAGGATTCCACCTCAATCTGCCTAACAGCCATGAATATGTTTGATGTATCCTTACTACCCTATCGATCGGCTCCCTACTTGTGTTAACTTTCCTTGTGTCTATGTCAATCGGCCCTCACTTGCGTGTAGATACCCTGTGCTGGTCCCACCATAAGGTGTGTCAATCCTTACGATAGCAACCTGACATGAATCATGATGCACAGTGTATAACTACTAGTACCCAGTGCCTGCTTTTTCCCACTCCGGAGTACGTGCACGCCCGTAATCCATCAGAACCTACACTGACGTAACCCCTGCCGCTGCCTTGACCACTTATAATCAGCCCAGTAATCGTGCCACACCCCGCCTAGTTCAGGGTACCATGATACATCTATGTGGGTAACTACTGAAATGGGTCCCCGTTACTAGGGTTTCTTACTGGTTAAGTTTATGGGCCTATATTTACTAATATTACCCACCAATCCGATACGTACTTAACCCTCCCACCGATTCAAGCATGTTTATTTAATGGTTAAGTTTGTGGGCCTATATTTACTAATATTACCCACCCAACCTGATATGTACTTAACCCTCCCACTGATTCAAGCATGTTTATTTAATGGTTAAGTTTGTGGGCCTATACTTACTAATATTACCCACTAACCCGATATGTACTTAACCCTATCGCACATTATGTCATGTTGGTTAAGTGTTGTCCATTAATGTTAACTTAACCCACCTATTCATCATGTCATGTTGGTTAAGTGTTTCTTATAACTTAACCCTACTCACTTATCATGTTGGATTGGTTAAGTGTTTCCTATTAACTTAACCCCGTTCGTTCAACAAGTTGTATTGGTCAAGTGTTTCTTGTTAACTTAACCCCACGTGTTCATCATGCTGTATTGGCTAAGTGTTATCAATAAATTCAAGTTAACTTAACCCACCTACTTGTCGTGTTACTTTGGGTAAGTGTTGCCTCTCGTGTTAACTTAACCCTACCACAAATCAAGTTATATTGGTTAAGTGTTGCCCTCTTGTTTTAACTTAACCTTACCACAAATCAAGTTATATTGGTTAAGTGTTTCTTATTACTTAACCCTACCCATTCATCATACTATACCAGTTAAGTGTTTCCTATTAACTTAACCCTAGTCATTCATCTTGTTATATTGGTTAAGTGTTTCTCATTAACTTAACCCTAGTCATTCATGTTATATTGGTTAAGTGTTCCTATGAACTTAACCCTCGTCATGTTACAATTCTCAAGTTATGCCTGATTAAGCCAATTATAAGTTATTACTCAAAATAGGTTACACCCAATCTTCCCAAACTTGCAATAATAGTCAAGCCCAAAATCACTATGCATTATGTCTGGCGTCACAAATCAATAGTTAAGCCCAAAGCTAGATTTAATATTTCAATTTACAGTTTATGCCCAAAACTAGGTTTTTCATGCCAAATTTCATACTTTGTCGTTCATGCCAATTCTAGGTTCAATATGTCAAATTACATATTCCATAATTCATGTCAAATTACCCCCAAATTGCATCTTAACAGTCATGCCATAATACATGTTCCAAATTATGCCAAATAAATGTCAATTTCATGTTATACCCAATTACCCCCGCATTTATAGCGTACGTATTTTGAGATTCAACTCAGGATTCATAAAATAAGCGGAGAAACGATATGGAACATAGGAGGCATAAAAAATGACAATAAGAACTATTGGTCCAATAAATTTGATATACCAAATTAACAAGTTTTTCATAGAATACATTGCAAGCATATAGATATGATATGAATATCATTATGAACCATCACAGACGTAAAGGTTTGATAAGAGTTATATCATAAACTTAAACATGATTACAATTCTGATATACAACAAGGATAGATATGATTGGAACAATTCCATAGTCAATAATGATTCCCAAAGGCATATACAAGCACGGATTCAAATGAAAGGATTACTTACATCAGGCATAAATCTAATGGATTAGATTTGAATAACATTGCAAGAAAGATTTGAATAACATCGCAGGCAAGATTTGAATAACATCGCAGGCATAGATTTGATAAATCTGAGAGGATTATCTCATAATCAAGTATAGCTTGGATCTAGATTATTACATGCCAAGAATTTCAATTAAGAATTCACATCTAAAAGTAACTTGAACTTACAAAAAGAGAATGATTCTTGTATTCTGGAATCTGGTTTTTGAAACTAAATAGTTATCCTTTAATGTAGACTACTTGTTCTTTAATTTAGATTTGATTTGATTCGTAGCTTCTAACTTACTTTCTAGTTGAAGGAGAATGGCGGCTACTCTAGGTTGACCATGGATAGCATGACGGCTCTAGAACAGGGTTGGGGTTTCTTAAATAGAAGTTTAATTAAATGAGAGTCTTAGATCAACCTAGGAATAATCAGAACCATCCAAACCCTTTAGAGTTATCCAGAAACAGCCACCTATGCCCTAATGACTCAGCAAAGAATCAGAAATCGTCGTAGTTCAGATCTGCCCAAGGGGTAGGTCGACCTGTATAGGGGAGGTCGACACCTTGGTCGACCCCCTGGTCGACCTGGCCTGGGGAGGGAAAAATCCCGCCCAGCCCACTACTTTGTTTGAATTTGAATTTTTGAATTTAAATCTGAGATGTTTTAATTTATTAAATCCCTGAAACTTTTGAAGGTCATAACTTTCTCATATGAAGTCTGATTTACGAAAACTTGGACTCTATTCCAAGTAGAATTCTGATATGAACGTAATGGCGTAACCCATTTCCCTTAATTTTTCTTTTAAAAATTAAGTATACTTTGATTTGTTACTTTGACGTTCATAGAAAATACGGGGTGTTACATAACCAGACCGTCGACGTCGACGACATGGAAGAGGACGAGCCTGAAGTGCATCACAGAAGGCGACCATAGAATTGAACTCCCGAAGTTTGCCAAGACCAATGGATTCCACCAGAGGATCCCCATCTGACATATCTCCCCGACATGATTCAGAGGATCATGAGGGATATGCGAGGGAACACTAAAGACTTGTGGGAATCCCACTTGAGGTGTAATCCCTTCACCAGGATCGTACACGATGTCGAGTGGCGCCGACGCTTCAATATGCCACAAATGGCGTTCTATGATGGCATGACTGATCCCTATGACTTCCTAAACCATTATGAGTAGCAGATGGACTCTAGTCGATCCACTGATGCTGTCAAATGCAAGTGCTTCTCAGTATTCTTATCAGGCACAACTTTGCTTTGGTTCTCTCGCCTTCCACTCCGATCTGTGAACAACTTCAGCCAGTTGGCCATGGAATTGGATAAGCAGTTTAGAATGCACGTTCTGACTCCAGAGAACGCCCTCACCCTATCAAATCTTTACCAAGGACCTAAAGAATCCCTCAAGAGCTACTCGCGCGCTTCAATACTGCCTTCGCCAAGGCCGACGACCCATAGCCTCGCAACATATTCTTCCAGCTTGCAAAGGGTGTCCTTCCTAGCTCCGAGTTTGGACCCTGGATTGAAAGACTAAGAGCCTAGAGGCTTTTTATGAAAAGGATGGACAATATGCCAAGAAGAAGCGAGACATAATCGAGCTTCTCGAGGCAACCACTCCAACAGTCCGCACGCTGATACCGTCGATGATAGTGTCAAAGGAAAGCAGGTCGGAGAACCCTCCAACAAGGGTAAAGGAGAAGCCCCTTACAAGCCGAAGCTGAACAACTGCAAGCAAGGCACTCAAAATAACAACCTAGCTTCGATAAATATGAAGAAACATAGTCGCTACCAGAATTACGGGACCTACACTCCGTTGAATCGATATATGGAAAGAACCTACTTGGAAACCTGTAACACGCTCCAGTATAAGAAGCCCAACACTAGGGAATCCACCGACCGTGAGAAAAACTCCAGAAAATACTATAGATTCCATTGCATGTATGGACATAACACTAATGATTGTTGTCTCCTCAAGGATGCAATCGAAAAACTCATCCGCGAGAGATGCCTAGAATAGTACGTTCAGGATCTTGCTCCTCCAGATGCAACCACGGGCCCTCCAATGCCCGCGCTTCCAACACCTATGAACAAGTGATTAATACTATTTGATGCGGACCTCACCCCACACACGACAGCTTCCGTAAGATAGAGGAGTACGCCAACTCTATAAAACGTGTCACCAACGAAGCTTTCTCTACTTTGGACGAGTCCGTCCTTGCCAAGCTTCAGAAGACAATGCGGGATGATATCGTCTTCCGCGAGGGAGATTCCACGGGAGTCGATATCTTGACCACTGACCCCCTCATCATCTCTGCCCAGATCGGGCCAGCTTTCGTCTGGAGTATCCTCATCGACTCAGGAAGCTCGGTCAACATCATCTGTAAGGCAGACTATAACCAGATGAAACTCGAGGCCAAAGACTTGAAGTCCTGCCATGCCACAATTCACGGCTTCAACGGATCTTCCAACCGCTCAGTGGGCATGGTCGATCTGCCTATAGAACTCAGAGAAGGGGATCGAAGTCGGGTCCGAATTCTTACCTTTGTGGTTATCGATGTCATCTTTCCGTTCAACGTCTTCTTTGGACACCACTTCCTTGCAGAATTCTGAGTCTTGATGTCACCATGGTCCTTCCTAACGAAGTTCCCGACAGAAATTGGGATCGGCATAGTCAAGGGTGACCAAACAACAGCTCGATATTACAATGCATTAGAGTGGAAGAACGTGTGCAACAAGGACAAAGAAAAGACAGCTCCTCCGCCTTCTTGCACCAAGACCGTCTCCGCATAGCAATCAAAGGCGTCTGAGCCTTAGATCAGGCGCCACTACCGACTTTCCGATTATCTCAATCCAAGGGATGATGAAGAGCCTGATTCCGAAAGGGCTACCCTAGTCGAATCTACGGTGGATGTTCTGGTCAGCACCGACGACCCGACAAAGATCTTGAAAATTGGACTGCAACTGCACCCCGTAATAAAAGAATATCTTGTGGAATTCTTAAGGACCAACCTGGACGTATTTGCCTGGACCCACTCGGATATGTGTTGCATTTACCATGTAGTTGCTTGTCATAGGCTAACTTTCAACCACTTGCAACCTCTAGTCAAACAGAAACGTCGATTCTTGGGAATTGAAGGATCGAATGCGCTTAAGGAAGAGGTAAATAGGCTACTCAATAACGATTTTATACGTTTAGCCTACTACCCCGAATGGATCTCCAATCTAGTCCTGGTCAAGAAAGTAAACGGTAAGTACCAAACGTGTGTCGACTTCTCCAACTTGAATAAGGCATGCCCCAAAGATAGCTTCCTACTTCCAAAGATCGACCAGCTTGTTGATTCAACCGCTGGATACCAGGTTTTATACTTCATGGATGCCTACTCGGATTACAATCAGATTCTTATGTATCTCCAGGTCCAGGATCATACTTCTTTCATAACCGACCTCTGGTTCTAGTGCTATCACGTCATGCCCTTCGGCCTTAGGAACGCGGAAGCCACTTACCAACGACCGGTCAACTTCATTTTTCAAAGACCAGATCGGAAGATTCAAGGAGGTATACGTGGACGATATGCTTGTAAAATAAAAAATGTTGAATGACCATGTCCGTGACCTCTTCAAAATGTTCAGTATTCTCTGTCGATACGACATGAAACTCAATCCCTTTAAATGCTCTTTTGGCATTCTGTCAGGAAAATTCTTGAGATTCATTGTCAATTCACTAAGAATCGAAGACAATCCAGATAAGAACAAAGTCATTCGGGTTCAAGCCCCTCAGAGCATCAAGGATGTTCAAAGTTTAAACGGGAAAGTCACCGCTTTAAGTCGATTCATCTCTAAAGCCACCGACAAATGTTTTCCCTTTTTCCGCTTGCTCAAAACAGGGAAGCACAACTATGAATGGATCTCGTATGCATCGCCACATTCAAGGATATTCTGAATAACTTAGAGCGGCCACCTATCTTGTCCAAACCTGTGGATCATAAGGACTTAAATGTTTATTTGGCTGTTTCCATGCAGGAAATCAGCTCAGCGCTCATGCGCATTATGGATCGTGTCCAATGACCCGTTTACTACATCAGCAAGAGATTAACGGGTGTAGAAAAGAACTACCCAAACCTTGAGAAGCTAGCCTAATGCTTGTTGATCTACTCCCGGAAGCTACGACCATACTTTCAGTCTCATCCCATCAAAGTCTACACTGACCAGTCACTACGACATGTCCTACAACGACATGAGGGACCTGGACGGCTACTAAAGTGGAATATAAAGCTGAGTCAGTTCGAGATCACATTCCTCCCTCGTCGAGCCATCCTAGGAAAAGCCCTCGCTGATTTCATAGTGGAATTCACCGTCCCAGAAGACATCGAAACTCCAAACATTCAATGGAAACTGTTTGTGGATGGATCTTCCAACAATAAGTGTTCCCGCGTCGGAGTCGTGCTCATCACTCTAGAGGAGCGCCCAATATGCTACGCTTTAAAACTCAACTTTTTTGCTACCAACAATGATGCAGAGTACGAGGCCTTGATCGCTGGACTTAGAATTGCAATCGAACTTAACATCAAGGCCATCTAGATTTACTCTAACTCACAGCTCATCGTGCGTCAGGTACAAGGAGACTACCAAGCCAAGGGGGCACGACTCGCTCCCTACCTCTCTCTGGTTCATGAACTACTAACCAACTTCGACCACTACATCATCACGCATATCCCCCGAGAACAAATTGAAAAGACAAACTCATTAGAAAAATCGACAAGCTTTAAGGACACGCAGCTTATGGGACTTGCCCCGGTCGAAGTACTCGATTCTCCGAGCATTGATCAGATGCAAACTGATTCGGTAATGGCAATGAAGGCCGAAACTGAGCCTGAGTCTTGGATGACACCAATCAAGAGTTACTTGCAACATGGAACCCTCCCTGGATGCTACAAGGAAAGATGGGCACTCACTCAACAATCGTCTCGCTATATCATCTTGGATGGAGTGCTCTATCGAAGAGGTTTCTCTATCCCGTTACTTCGGTGTGTAGCCCACAAAGACGCCGACTGCGCGCTATTGGAATTGCATCAAGGCAAGTGCGACGACCACACTAGGGGAAAATTCTAGCAAAAATATATATCATATATGGTTATTTCTGGCCCACACTCGATCAAGATGCCGTAAACTATGACAGCAAGTGTGACAAATTCCAGTGGTTCTCGAAGATCTTGAGATCCCCGCCTACCGAGCTAACGCAAATTGTCAGCCCTTGGCCAGTCACCATGTAGGGGGTAAACATCATGGGAACTCTTCCAATGGACAGAGGTGAGGGACATTACGCCATCGTTGCGATTAATTACTTCACCAAATGGGCGGATGCCGAAGATCCCGCTACAATCACCACCAAGAAAGTAATCAACTTTATCGTCCGCAATATCATCACCCACTATGGAGTCCCCCAAGCCATCTTCTCTGACATTGGAACCAGTTCAAGAGCACAAAGTTCAAGACTTTCTGCCAATGGCACAACATCGAAAAGAGATTCTCGGCAGTGGCTCACCTTCATGCCAATAGTAAAGTCGAGGCTATCAACAAAGTGATTAAATCCATCACCAAGAAGCATCTCGAAAAGGCCAGAGGCTTATGGGATGATGAGCTCCCTCTGGCCCTATAGGCCTACTGAACCACCTATAAATCAGCGATCGGCCACAACCCATTCGCCCTTGCCTATGAATCTGAAGCCATCATTCCCATTGAGCTAAAGCTTCAATCTCATGGAGTCACCTATTATGATCCTAAGACCAACCAAGCCTTTCTTCTGGAATCACTCGACTTGCTCGAAGAGAAAAGGAACAAAGCTGAGCTCAGAGCTACTTCTCAACACCAAAGAGTAGCCCGATACTTCAACTCTAAAGTCCACCATAAGGACCTCAATATCGGCGACCTCATCCTAAAACGGATCTTTCCCACACCAACTAGTTTCAGTCCTCACTGGGAAGGTCTGTACGTCATACAGTGAAGGCTTGGAGATGGAACCTTCAGGTTAGCAACTGTCGACGGAGCCGAACACCCAAGGGCATGGAATAGTGAACATATACGTTGCTACTTCACATAACTTGGTTTACAGTTTTTCCTCTTTCCAATAATGTTTTACTTTCCTTAAATTCAAGGCATTGTAAAGGCCATTATTGCCGAAGTTACTAGTAAAGATGATGTTCAATTTCTCTGTGTAGTTGATCTTACTTTCTGCATGATATGTTTGATTGACCATCACAACTAGCTTGCACACACAAACACACAAACACCAGATCAGCACCCCGAGCACAGGAGCTGGTACCACCACTCGAGCTTCGAATCAACGATGAGACCGAGAATAAAAAACATCAGATCGACACCCCAAGCACGGGAGCCAGTAATGCCACTCGAGTCTCGAACCCGCGATGGGACCGAGTCTAAACAACACCACTCGAATCTTGAACCAACGACGAGATCGAATATAAATTATTCCGCTCCCAAGTCTCCGAGCTTGGGGCAACCCATCAGCCAAGCTAGTGTGATACCGACCACTCCCATGGTTCCATCCAACCCATCGGGTCCAGATCCGTGTACCTCTCGGACCTTGAACCTCGAACCAACAAGTACGCTTGTGCAAGTACAGGACGTTGGAAAACATAAGACGAACATTCAAACACTTAACATGAAATGCGATTTAAGAAAAGTTAACTAATTGTTTCATTCACACAACAAAAGAAAACAACATATCTAATAACTTTCTTTCTAACGACAGGGTGTACATGAGTACCACACAGTGCCTCTAAAGACCAAAAGCGAGGGTCTTACTCACGTATACTATTGGCCTACATAACCAAAATATCGGTAATATCTATAACACTTACTAATACTACTCATCCTTCTTCTATCTTTTCATTTTCTATACAGATTCAGTACTAGGTAGGTCACTAGTGATGGACCTCTTCTTTCCAGTGCCACTCCCGCCTTTCCCTCCTCTGCCTTTAGTGGGAGTAATGGACTTGTAAGACACCAAGGTGTGCCTTCTGCCATCATCCTCGCCGCTTGTAATCTCTGTGACCTCCCCGAGGGAAATACATTGCAGTGGTTTGGGGGAAACTTTAGAAGTAAGGGCCAATACAACGTCACCCACTCCCAGAGCTTTCTTGGCCTCTAACTCCGCTTTCTTCTTAGCAACTTTGGCAGCCTTCCGATCAGCTAGCTTCTTGGATTTGAGTTTCACAACATCATCCTCCATGAGCTTCTCATAAGTCTCCACGGCTCTCTGTTTGGCGTCGTCATCGGCCTTCTACTTCGCCATCGCAGCGGTAGTCTTCTCCTCATCCTCATGCCTAGCCTTTGCCTATGCCTCCTGCATGGCAGCCTTATCTTATTTTTGCTTCTCCTCCTGCTCCTCAGACTTCGCCAGCATCTGGTCTTTCTGGGCTTCCAACGTATCCTGCATTATCGTTACATTTTCCTCCACTGGCTCTGTCACATGGATAATTTGGCCATCCACGACCTCTCCTTCCTCCAGAAGGTCCTTATAAAGGTTGGACCATAGCTCAACACCCGAAAACTTATCCACGTGATCACTTTCCTCACCAAATTGTATTCCCTGTAACCCCGTTCCATACTTTGTCGTTTGGGGAAGCGTGGGGGACAAATATCGGTGTCACTTCAGCTCCAGGAGGGGCTGCACAACAAAAACATAACCTTTTAGTTTCTTAGGATTTAGTGCTCTTATCCTCTTCAGGTATTCGCGATAATGGGACTTTACCTCCAGAAGGAATGGTGCGGGTATGATAGGAAGGGTGCTCGCTGTAGCGGTAAAAGCGAGCCCCGTCACTCCCAATCCTGGATGTTTTGGGTCGTACTCAGCGGATACCTAAACTGGGACAGTAGGACCGCTAGTCGTGGCAGATGCTGGAGCTGGTTGCTGGTAAGAGCTTTCCTCTGCAAATATCTGAGTGAAAATCACACTCTCAGTGGGAACAAACTTTCCTATTTCAATGGCTCACTTTTCCAATCTCTCCCGCTCAACATCTTCCCATAACAATCTCCTCCCTTCCTCCAGCTTCTTGCAATCATCCCCAGTCAAGAGTTCCCCCATGAGCTCATTCTCGTCTACTATCGCCACTTGTCGCAACCGAGCTTCAAATGGCACCAACCTTCAAATGGCACCAACCTCTCCCATGTTCGATCCATCTCTCGAGGATAATCGTTGACCCAAGAGATTCTGCAATACTTTAGTACCTTAACATACATGCCCCGGATGGGCTCCTCTAGCGATGCCTCTACCCTAACCTCAGTATCCTCAATCTCTACCCAATGTTCATCCACCTCTCTTTGGTACTCGGCCTTTAGCCCATCTAACGAGCTCAGTACATCTTTATTGCTGGCTTCAGCCTCTTCCTTGTCCTTCTTGTCCTGTTCCATCTGCCTCCTCAGCTCCTCATTCTCCCTCAGCAACCTCTAGACCTCATCATTTTCGGTTTTCAACCTTTCATTCTCCAATATCAGAGCCTTGGTGTCCTTCTTAAGCTGGTACACTTTATTGTTTTCTGTAGCTAAATGGATGTTCACCTCCTCCAGCTCTGCCTTTTCCTTCTTTAGCTGTGCATTCTCCGTCGAGACTGATGCTATAGTGTCCTTAAAAAAGGAAGCAGCTTACTCTGAATCCTTCACCAACTTACCATATTTCTCCGTCATCTCTGCTGTTTCAACAACAAGTAATTAGCATTCAAGTAAATTACTATGACCAAAGAAACAGTCACGCCACAGGAATCGACCTTACCTATATCTTTCTCTAGATTACGGATGGTGGTCCGCTCGGCATCATTAGTCAACCCCTGATCCTGGATCTCTACATTCTTCTACCTGATCAAGCCCGAGAGATTCACGGAGTACTTTTGAAACTCCTTAACTTGGAAATATGCAACCCTCATCTTCATCCACAACTCGCCATTGTCTTCAATAGGGATCGAGTTGATATCGGGAAGGAATATTAATTCGTCAAAGTAGTGATCAGGGAATTTTTTCTTCAATAA
Source organism: Allium sativum (assembly GCA_030737875.1). NCBI lineage: Eukaryota > Viridiplantae > Streptophyta > Magnoliopsida > Asparagales > Amaryllidaceae > Allium > Allium sativum. Next base: position 117,795,005 of record CM060915.1, read on the forward strand.
GGCTTTCCTCTCCTCGATAGAAAGCTCCCGAGTCTTAGGGGCCACCAAGTCCTGCCTCTTCTTCTTCGCCATCTCTTTTTTCTCGAATAGCCAAGTGCCGACTCTTTCCCTTTAGAGACATGGGTAGGAGCCAAAGGTGCAATGTGAGGAGGATCTATCGACGAAGAATGCCTGGTGCCTGCTACATCAAACCTAGAGTCTGTCCCAGATGTACGAATAGGATGTGGAGGAGTTGACGACCACCGAGATCGTTCTCTGTGATGTTATTCGCTGCTAAGATCATATGGAGATGGGGCTCGTCAAACAAACTGGTACTTCTCCTGAATTTCGAGACGAATCCACCCTTAGATGGTATACGATTCCAATACCTATAGCCTCGGCCTCCTCTTCCTCGAGTCATGCCACCTGCAAAGGAAACAAATCCATGTTTAAACTCAAGCACCCTGTGTACGCAAACAAATTTTGTGTCATGCAGTGTTTATGAATGTGAATCCTAAGTGCTCTCTCAACATACCAGATAATGGTCTGCTCGAAGGAGTGATCTCCCCCGCAACTAAAGCTAGTTACTCCACATTTGTGGTGCTGGGCTAGGGAAACACTTATAGTGGGAGCTTATTAAGCTCGTAAAATTTAACCCTCTTTCTCGAGGGAGATGGTGGTCTAAGAGGGAGTTACCAGAGACTACAGCCTAGTCGATGCTCCTACCCTTGCTTTATCTACCGTAGGCAGAATAGGAGCGCACGATGGGTTCTCATCCCTGGAAACTGCCTCCTCACCGCCAATCTTGCCTCTACCTATTCCCTCCCAAATCTTCGCTGCTTTGCGCAACTTAGGCCTAACAGGAGACGCCTTCCTCTTCTGGCTTTGAGAGCCCGCTTCTTTCCCAGTCTCAACTTTCTTTCCACCTCCGGCGACAACTGGTCTAATTATCGCTCGATCGTCAAGGAGTAATCCTGCATGATGAAGTCGGTCTTGATTTAGAATGCTCTCGGTGGAACGATCCTTTGTCGGGATGGCCAACGAGGACTCGAGACATTGTTGGTACATGGTGTATGTAGGCGCCTTAGGATTTCCTATCATTCATAAACTAAGTTAAATTTAAACCTCTAAACCAACAAGTTTCGAGGCAAAAGTAAGGCGACATACTTACTTCCTTCCAACCATCTCCTTGCGAACCCAAGAGGACAATGCACGAAGAACCAATCGTGCTTATACACAGTCAGCATAGGCCATTTCCCATTGAAGAACTTGGGGCTGGGCAAAGCTTCCAAGAAGTATTGAGATGACGAAATGTTAGCTCTCCTCTTCAAGTGAAACTAGTACCGGATGTCCTCTCCGGTGTGTTGTAAATGCAGGTACTCCTTATAGAGAATGCATGTGCCTAAAAGGGAAGCGTACATCTTCAGATGAAGCTGCGATGGCTCACGGCGAAAGTAATGCAGCATATCCCGAATGAAGTTGTTAGCCGGGGGCATGCACCCAGAAATGCACACGTGCATGTTCTAGGCAGTGTACCCTTCCGGCGGTGCGTGAGCCCTAGGGTCCTTTTCGGGCGCGAGGACATCTATTTCGGGAATACTAAACCGCAATGCCATGCGCCTTATCGCCGTCCCATCCATATGCAATGGCATCGAATCCATCGGGTTCTCGAGTATAATCACATGCGCCAACATGTCCAGCGCCACTAACGCATTTCCCTCAATGACATCTACGTGCTCTACCTCCTCGTGCTCGACAGGCGAGTGTTGTCCTTTCGGCTGCACCCCGTGATCATACGCTTCTGGCGAACTTATCGCTTGAGAAGGAGTGGACTCTCCGGAAGTCTCAAGCTCGCTGCCCTTCGAGCTAGCATTGCTAGTTAAGTTAGATGTGGATGGCGAATGCAGCAAAGCCTCGGCTTCTGAATTCTGCTATGTCTTAGACCTTGTCTTTATTGCTAGCTATACTTTCAATATACTAGCATTAGACATTGGAGTTGCAAAACCTGTACCCCTCGTGTTGGTGCAAACTAGCATGTGCGTGTAGTATTGTGCAGTTCCGTGCTAATATAACTAGAAACTGGAAACTTGGGACATGGCGACGATCACAAGTCCCTAAGACTGTAACCATCATTATAGTCAACCAATGACATTATATTTGCATCGAGACCCGACTACGGTATGATTAGAATCGATAAAACAGGTCTAACGGCTCGACAGTTTGGTCACGGTCCAAATATGTGCCCTAATCCTGTGTGCAGGGCCGAATTGTCAATTAACTTCTGACTAACATAAGTCTCGGTTCAATCGTACGTCATAAAAACAATGCGAATCCTAGAATGGGAAGTCGAAAAGCCGAAGTCTCGAAAAAAGAAACACAAGGTTCCACGACAACAGAAATCGAACCGCCTGGCTCAATGCTAGAACTCGTACCCCTTTTAGGGATACGAGATCTCGTATCCCAATAAGGGTACAAAATCTCATACCCTTAGGGGTACGAAATTTCGTAACCTTCCGGGAATATGAAATTTCGTATACCCTTAGGGGTATGAAATTTCGTACCCATCTAGAGATACGAGATTTGGTAGCCTTTAGGGGTACGAAGTCTCGTGTTCTCTATTAGGGGATACGAATCCCTTAGTGTGAGGCAACCGACCTCGATTCCATCATCGTTCCTTCACCGCCCTTCTATTACCCCAGTAGCACTTCGACTCCCCCTTCCTTCTTCTCCAAAACTCACTTCTTCGTCTCTCTCTCTCTCTCTCCAGATACACACATCGATCATGAGCCAACGCATCGGTGAATGGTCCCAAGTCTGACCTGAAGCCCGATCCAAAGTGTCTCGCAACCCGTCCTCAAGTTTGGACGCTCAAATTGACTTCGAGATCATCTCAAGGTCCACCACCGATGTCTGAATCGCCTCGAAGATCACCACCGTCCCTTGAGAAACCCAAATCAAGGACCGAGTATAAACCTGTTCTTAACGTTCAAAGTGTTCAAACTTCTTAGGTTTGGGTGTTTGGGTTTTGTATGCTGATAAAAAGTGAGAAGAAGAAGAGAAAGGAGGGGAGGCGGGTCGAATGTATAGTGGAGAGGGGTTCTGGGCTTGGCCCAATAACATTTCGTATCCCCTACGGGGATACGATCTCTCGTATCCCACTGGGATACGAAACCTCGTATCCCACTGGAATACAAAAATTCATATCCCTCTGTGGGATACGAAATTGCCATACTCCAAAAATGGGATATAGGATTGCAAAGTAATATATATATATATATATATATGCATGTTCATTTATAACGCATGTGCAAGTGTGTATACACATGCTTTTCATGATGCGAGTCTCCGTGTTCCAAAAAATCAAACAGTTGTGGACGTATACTCATATGTGTTAGTGCCCACGTATGCACCTACATTGCTTTTCATTTTTTACTTGCCGTGACGTCGCGCAAAATTAAGCTAAAAGTGTATGAACATACACACGACGTCACATCGACAACAACTCGTTTACATTACAATGTAAAGGAGAATCGATAACTAATATTTACTATTATGAGTCAACAGGAATCAGGTAACCCAAGAAATATTCTTCTATCAACTCAAAGCACATCATGTCAAGACAAGACGTACTTTGGAGGGAAAATGTTAACCGACCTTTTGGTCCGGTTCCCAAAAGAACATTTGGCACGCTCGACTCAACACATCGGGTGACGTTAAAGTCCGAAGTGTTGCCAAAGAACTAAGGAAACATGCTTGGAAGGGTTCATGCTAGCACAAGCCTCACAGCTCCTCAGAACTACGCTATACCCATATTTTTGTATCGCTTACTCTCGAACCCTCTTACCTCTACTCGATAAGAGCTCTGAACCCTAGGACCTCGCGTCCAAACACTTCGAACCCCTCTCTTGCCTTGCACCATAAGCCTCGACTCACTCGCCTTCTCTAAGTTTCGACTCTACGACAATGGCATCTTCGTATCTCCCCGTATACAACTCCTCGACCCCCTTGCGAAACACACTCAAAGTATTCCGTGGGGTACGAATTTTGTACCTCATGGGTACGAAATTCGTATCCCATGGATATGAATTTCATACCCCGTGGGGTATGAAATTCATACCCTCAAAGTGCGATACGAGTTTTTTAGGGTATGCCATAAGGGATCCGAGATTCTGGACGCCTGCACTCGGGGATACAGAATATACCATTATGGTCCCTAAATCCTACCTACTCCCACCTAACCACTCCACTATAAATAACCCAAAGCTTGCACTTCAAAGGGGTTGGAAATTGATTGATTTGACACCTTTTGAGAGCTCCAAGTGACCTCTTTAATGGCATCCTTGCTTTGAGGAAGAAGCATAAAAGTTACTTTTTCCCAGTATTTATATATGATAATTATGACATCAAAATACTTGGAATCGTTTGTAAAAGGATGTCATGAGATAGTCCAAAGCTTGTAACTTATTATTATCAATAAAATATCACCAACTCTTCCAAAGTGGACGTAGGCCCCTCACAGGACCAAACCACTATAAATCTACTGTGTTATTTACTGTTTTCTACACTTATATTTCCACACGAAAAGTAATTCTCTAAGTAACGGAGAATCTTTGGGTGTTACGACATTTGTTGGCGTCAACATAGAGTATATCTCACATCAAATAAAATATATTAGTGAACATCTCAATATAAAACATACACGATAATAATAACTTTTTCAATTATGGAAATCAGAGTAATTAGATCCACATAGTATACCACATTAATGATAGAGTTGTACATCAAGTAATAACTCACAAATTATTATTTCTAAATAATAAAGCACTATTAAGCTCCAAAGTGTTGTTCAATGGAATAAAAATTATAGTAAATGTTGTAATACGAGAATGTGATTCTCATGTCCATCGTCTATCCAACTCCACGTGCTCAATAGACCCGATATCCTAATCTACTCGATTACGGGTACTTAATATAATAAGAAGAAAAGAATAAATCTTCGAACTAGACAATAATTTGGTATGAGCTATAGAAATATCTAAACACTAGCAAACCACTATAATGCAACAAATGGTATAAAAATTCATAATTGACATATCCCTACATTCATCAAGTTAGCATATACACAAAATATGATACTGTATGTCACAATCATCATGGTATAAAGTGTCATAATTTATATGCCATGCATTCATAGAGTTAGCACTTGCACAAAATATGATACTCTAAGTTATAGTCATATTAGATGTACTGCATGTCAAAGTAATAAGGTGATAAGAAATCAGAACAAACATTACATCCATCATATATCCTTATATTCACTCAATCAGTGCATTAAATATAAGATCATTCTCCAACCATCATGTTCAACGATAAGACTATCTACCAGGATAACATATGTCCTGATTCCTCGATACTCGAATTGTTACACTTAATTGTTCATGAATTGGACTAGCTATCATGTCAATCAAGGGAATACATGTCTCCATTTATAATAAAGAGCAATCACGCTTTAGGAACTCTCATGTCCTCAGTGTATGTCACACTCCACAAATACCTGTTGAACCCTCGAGTCTGTATGATCCATTAGCACATCATATATAATAGAGAACATTTTGGAACTGATCTTATGGACTTCCATCACGAAGTCATCTAGGTCAAGAACCATTTTAAACAGTTATCATTAGTCATAGAATATCCTCATGCATCTGATAACTCCCTTCAATACTCCATCCAATCTGAATCATCGCCATTTACTCTACATCTCGAAGTATGGTTGTCCACCATCATAGAATCATCACTGTCAAATCATCGTTGTCAAAAGTCATCATTGAACTCTTTTGTTCTACACCGACTCCTTATATCCATATTTTGCTAAGTCCCTTGTTTGGCATGAGTTCAAGGTCAATGCTCCTAAGACTCGAAGAAACATAATCCTATCTCGAAGCAAGAACAAAAAGAACTGGATGCAACTGCAATCATCCCAACATAGATCAATAGCCATAAAACAATGATCACTTCTCGCATACTTCACTTTATTAAGCAATGTTCATATCCCATGGCCAGCTCTTCATCAATTTGTCTTTAGTGTCAATTGATGCTCATGGATCGATATCGATCCATGGCCAATATCCCTCACCTAAAGAAATACTTTCAAAATCAATTCTAAGTCATCCTATATCTAACTCGAAGCATACTATAACAAACTATATTTTATGCATTGGCAGATCGTGATATATTAATATTATTTTACATATGATGTCCAAAGATTCTATAATTTTAGGGATTGACTAATAGGGTTATATCTCATCTTTAAAATTTTTGTTGAAATTCTTTATAACTATTTTCCCCTACCAAATCCCTTTTTGTTCCTAAAAATTACCTGAAGTGAAATTTTAACTTGAGAACACTACCATTGGATCAAAATAATGGTTTTTCTTTCCGTAGATTGGTTACATTAAGAAAACAAACTTAAAATTTGAAAAGTATGATTATTTTAAGTTTTATCGTGTTTTTAAATATCTTAAATGTGTAATTAAGGGTCCATAATGGTAAGGCCTACTATTGATTTTTGGATAAGAGATGACAAGGATGAAATAGATTAATGTAATTTCTTTTTTCTTTTTTCTTATTTTCCCAAAATAATTCCATACTCCATTAAAATATTTATAAAGAAAAATCCATTCAAGAGCACTAAGTTATCGAATAAATCATCAAACAAAAAGAGGATATGTGATATCTACACGTAACAGAAGAGAATTGTCGTTGTTAAGGAGTGGGTCTATTTCATTTGCTAATTCATTTTGGATCTATGAGTTTGCATAGGCTAAGATGAGTTATTAGATTTCTCACTTACTAATTACCATGTTTTAAATTGTAAGTATCTTCTAAAATTCATCTAAATATGTTATAGACTCTTTCATGTTATTTTAAACCTTTTGTGTGAATTTCACATGATTAGAGTTTGATTTGCAAAAGTTGTTTCTATAGTAAATGTCTAATTTTGCTATTATAGGTCTTAAATTTATACCTTAGATTTAAATCCTTTAAAACTTGTTAAAATTGATTATTTGGATTTGGTTATTGCCTACTATGTTGTATGCATGACTTCTTCATGCCTAAATATGTGAAAATGCTGATGAATGGAAGGTTAGATCTAGGATTATATTTGGGATCATCGATGATCCGAAAATTCAAAATGCATAAATTTATATGCGATCTCGAGAAGGAAAAAAGATAGAATCCAAAAGGCTGCACGTTAAATTTCAGGTCGTTTGGAGCACATATGAAAAGTTATGGTCAACTGAATATAGAAATATAAAGGAATCATATCGTCTTAGAGGGATTAGACCAGTTAAAGATAGTGGATATTTGGTTAAACATGGAGGGATAGGATTAGCTTAGATGGATTAGATCAACATAGGGAAACAGTGGAGGAGTAGTTAGGTTCGGAAAGATCAGACTGACTTAGAGGGATTAGATCGACTATTAGGGATTGTATCGGCTAAGAATATCACCTAGGAGGGATAGGCTGCAAACCCTAAGCATTCATCCTATCGGGTGTAACTTTTGGTGGACTATGGTGGAGCATTTCAGAACTTGTTTGTGTTGGATCGATCGGAGCTAGCGTTTGATCGAAAAATTAAGAAGGAGGCAAACTCATAGGATCGACCATTATAAGGGCTCAATAATCAAGGATTGAAATATAGATCCCTAATACTTTACCTTGTAGAGGTGTGATCCCTGTAACACCCCATATTTTCGGTAAAACTTAAAGCAACAAATTAAAGAACACTTAACTGTAAATGTGAGAATTTAGGGAAACGGTTTATGCCATTGTGTTCGTCTCGGAATTCTGGTTGGAATAGAGTCTGAGTTTGTGTGAATTGGACTTCCTATGAAGAAGTTATGGCTGTCGAAAGTTTCCAGAAAAGTTAAAATATAAAAACAGCTCGTTCAAAATTCAAAATTTGAATTTCTGGGTCAGAATTAGGCTGGGTGGGAAAATTCCCGCCCAGGACCCAGGTAGACCAGGGGGTCGACCTATAGGTCGACCTGGTTGGTCGACCTGATCTGTTTGGTCTGGTCCTGGCTCGGTTTCTGGGGCTTGGTTGTGTCATTTGGGCTGACTTATCACCTCCTGATTGGCTCCTCTTGGTGTATATGGTCTGGATTCACTCTATGATCATCTGACGACTCAAATCAATCTGAAATTCTATAAATACAACCTAAGTCTCCAACCTAAATTCACATAAAAATTAGAACCAGAGCCGCCATGCTGCCGGGAGGGAACTAAGAGTAGCCGTCAGTTGGAGAAAGCTTAGAGACGATCAAATCTAATTCAACTCTACTACAAAGGCGAGCTAGATCAATTTCAGAACTCAGATTCTAGAACTCAAGACCTTCTTTGAGTTATCAGTTCGATTTCTTAATAAGATAATTAACAATTTAATTGGATTAAGATATGATTTGGGTTATATGGTTATGTTGTGAATCATTGACCGTTATGTTATTATCTATGTTGTAAATCTATGATGTTATGTTGTAAATCTATGATGTTATTATTTATGTTGTGAAACTATGATGTTATTATCTATGTTCTAGATCTATGATGTCATTATCTATGATGTAAATCTATGTTAATTCATAATGATGCTTTATATGCAAGTTTGGTTATGTTTGTTGAACTAATTCATATGTTAAATCATATGTATGTATGCAAGTTTAGATGTTAATTTAGGTATGAATCATATGCAAGTTAGTGAGAATCATATATGTTTCATGACATTTATTTTATGCGTAAATTGGATCTAAAATTAGATCTATGACATATGTAGTTTTTATGCAAGTTTGTGAATATTGCCTATACAAGTTTACACCTTTAGACTAGGATCTATGACATATATAGATTTTATGCAAGTTTGTGAATATTGCCTATACAAGTTTACACCTTTAGATTTGGATCTATGACATATGTAGTTTTTATGCAAGTTTGTGACTTTGGCCTATGCGAGTTTTAGGTGAAAAACTATATTATATGCAAGTTCCCACCTTTAGGCCTATGCTTAGATTCTTGATAATAACAAGTTCATGCTAGATGTGTGGTAATCCTTATTTGTATGATTAGATACAATTTGTATGTTATGCAAATTTGTGGCGTCTCTTCTTTTTATGTGTGTTAGACTATTGTTTAGTCTAATATACATATATATCATGTTAAACGAACAAACAACGTGGGGACGATGGGGGTAACATTGAATATACACGTATTGATAATTGGTATGATATGGCCTGGAAAAGGCATATAATTAATTTATTTTAATTTAAGACATTATTTGGAAAAATGGCATTTATGGACATAATTGAGTCAATTATGGACATAAGTATATTTGGAATTGATTGACAATTTGAATAGGGATATTAATTCAAATTGGGGATAATTAATTGTAATTAATCACCTAAGACACGAGGTTAGACTCTTTTGTGGTATAAGACTGCCCGGACCTGCCTGGAAAATTTAGCAGCCACAAATGCCAGTCTAATGTGAGAGGTCAATGGCATGAATTAAATGCGTAACAGTTGTAGAGACACGAGGTTAGGCTCGTTTGTGGTGTAAGACTGCCCGAACCCGCCCGGCAAATCCAGCTGCAACAAATGCCAGTCTAATGTGGGAGGTCTTTACAAGATTACGGTGTTAATGAATTAAGAAACACATAACCAGATAAACTTGTGGTGGGACATAGGGGTTAAGTGGGTGCCTTGGGTGGCTTGTGAAATACGATCAGAAACACTTAACCAAAAATTGAAACATGTAAGTGGACATGAGTAAGAAGAGGGTTAAGTGGGATGTACTAGAGGGGACCAAGCTTAAGTGGATAGCTTGTGTCAAGTAATGGGGGCCCGTTTCAACCAGTAACCCATGAGTATCTTTGTGGGCTCGACCCAAGTCGAGGACGGGACACGCATACTGGGCTTGACTGTAAGAGGCCAAAATGGGTTAGCGGTGGCAACGCAAGTCCAACAGGTTCATGTGCGTGTGTGGGCCCGGGCTGGTAGGTAAGATGTTGTTGCATCGTGTAGATATAAGCCGTGCATCGTTGGTGGTATCGGGTTGCCACTTTGGGGAGTGATACACCCCACTGTGGGGCCAGCGCGGGTATCTACGAGATAGGGAGCCGATCGAAAGGGGGGGGTAGTGGGTTACGCCTAGTGGAGATAGGGGTAGGCGGCACCTATGAAGGCAACTAGGGGTACACGAAACTACCATTATCATTATTAAAGTTTTATAGGCGGGATCAACTTTTAGGGTGTTTGGTGTGGTGCAGTGTAGTAATTTATCTTATAGTGATTAGGTGTGCCTTTAACGTTATCTTTGTTCAACTTATTTCCTTTGTTTGCTCTGCCATACCCAATTGTTCACAGTCATTTTCTTATTTTCCAGCTTATGTCTTAGCCTAGTTATTTTGATAATTATATTGTTAAAGTTATCGCACTCGCCAGACTTTATGTCTGACCCCCCTTTGTTTCCACCTCTTTTCTTCCTTTTCCCCCAGGTGCTCAGGGTGGAACTAGCACTAGTGGAGCTTGATTTGGACAACCGTATCTCTTGCTTTTATAAGCTGCTTGGATCGCTGAAGTAAAAGTTCAGCCTATCTCATTTATGGCTATTTTATGTTGGGGTTATGTGTTTCATTTTATGTACTCTGATTTAGACAAGATGGATATTATGTATTTGACTCTAGTCCTTGGTTTTTGATGATGTAATCAAACTTATGTATTTACCGCTGCAATGAAATAAAGTTTTAAATTTTCAAGTACTGTTTTATATCTGTCTTATTGTTAAGTTTATGCTCTATACACACTTAAATGCTCCATGGAAGTCAATGCATTTCCTTTGTGAGTGACATTAATGGACGTGGGGTGTTACACGTGGTATCAGAGCTGAAGGTTACCAGAACAGATATGAGTTTTGAAAAACTGTTTTTCAAAAGCACTTTTATAAAGAAATACTATCAAAAGTATGTTTTAAGGAAAGTGTTTTCAAGAGAAAAACTTATTTGAAAAAAAACATAACCCCAAGAGCCATATATCTTTCCTTCGATTCCTTTGTATTGAATCTTTCCTTTTTCGTTTCAGCATATCTGATGATCTTAACCTTCCGGAGGGTGTAGCGATACCAGGATGGTTTAAGAGGTATTTGGAGGCTAGGGCCACCGCCGCAGGTCCAGCAAATGTTCCTCCACCCCAGTTGCACCAGCTCCTCCCCCTCTTCGCGCTGATACTTTTGCAAAGATATGCAAGGATTAAAGGCTATGGGCAAAAAACCTTTTCAAGGGTCAGAAACGTTTGTGGAAGCCCGAAATTGGCTTAAGGAAGTGGAAGAATTGCTTGGAATCTTTGAAGTAGAAGATGGAAGGAAAGTCCAATTAACCGCTTGGTTAATGAAGGGAGAGGCCTCGTTTTGGTCGGAGGTCACTAATGGGGAGCGTCCTGTTGACTCTTGAGCGGACTTCAGGCGTAGGTTTGAGGTGAAATTTCTCTCGCGGGTAGAAGAGAATTTATATATGGAAAGGTTCTTGACGTTGAAGCAGGGAAATCTATCGGTGAAAGAGTATGTCAACAAATTCAACCAATTGGCATGGTTTGGCTTAGACTTGGTGAACACGCCTGAGAAGAAGGCTCTGAGATTCGTTAAAGGCTTGAATGAGCCGCTGCATGGGTTGACTATGACCCACATCCCTATGGGGGCCATCTTTGAGAAGCTAGTTGATATGGCACTCATGCACGAGGAAGAGAAAGGCACTAATGCTAATAAGGCACCCGAGAAGAAAGGGGATCAGGAAAAACCACAACAGCAACAACAGAATAAGAAGGGTGGGAAAGGCAACAATGGAAAAGGAAAGAAAAGTTGCTTTAACTGTGGGACACCTGGCCATCTAAGCAAAGACTGTAGGAAGAAAAAGAAGACTGGTTGTTTCCATTGTGGAAAAGCGGGACATCTGATTAAGGACTGCCCGAGGAAAGGGAAGAGGGCAGGGTCTACCTCGGGAGGGCAGGTTCAGGCTCTCATGGCACCAGGGCAGGCAAGAGGGCAGGTCCAGGCTCTTGTGGTCCCACCGCTGCAAGAACGAGGTAGAGCAATTTCCGTTGAAAGTTTAGTTTTTCTGTTTGATCATCCTGTCCGTACTTAATTCGATTCTGGTGCATCACATTCGTTTATCTCGACATCATTAGTTGAATCACTGCACCTAGACACCAGTTTAGTAGAGGATCCCTTGGTTGTTTCGAATCCAATTGGGGGCTCAGCTTATTTGTCCATGATATGTTTGAATTTGAAGATTTCTATACTTAGTTTTGGGTTTAGATGTGATGCTTACGTTTTGGGCTTCACGGGCTATGGGTTAATTTTAGGAATGGACTGGTTATCCAGTAATGGTGCCGTTCTTGATTGTGAAAGGAGAGTGGTTAGGCTCATGACTCGCCTTGGTAACACTCTCGAAATCTCTTGTAATCCCATGAATTCCGTTATGCTAAGTTATCTAGAATCGCTTGACACGTCTGTTGAGAATTTGCGGTCTGTTAGAGTGGTCCGGGAATACTCGGATGTGTTTGAGGAGGTGAAGGGCTTACCTCCGAAGCGGGAGATAGACTTCCGTATATATCTGGTAGACAATGCAAAACCAGTATCTTTGCCAGTGCGCCACATGGCCCCTCGTGAGAGGAGGGAACTCAATAAGCAAGTAGGGGAGTTGCTTGAGAAGGGGTTCATAAGACGTAGTATATCAGAGTGGGGTGCTCCAATAGTATTTGCCATGAAGGCGGATGGGTCCCTTAGACTTTGTGTGGACTATAGAGAAATTAATAAGCTTACAAAGAAGAATAGGCACCCACTGCCGAGGAATGACGATCTCTTCGATCAATTAGTTGGCACCTCAGTGTTTTCGCAGTTGGACTTAGCCACTGGGTTCCATCAGTTGAGAGTGGCTGAGGATAGCATTGACAAGACTGCCTTTAGGACTCCAGACGGTTTCTATGAGTGGCTTGTGATGCCCTTCGGTTTGACAAACGCCTCTGCATACTTTGTTGACTTGATGAGTAGGGTGTTTAGGGAGTACCTTAATAAATTCGTGGTGGTCTTTGTGGATGACATCTTGGTCTTTTCTAAGAGCGAGGAAGAGCATGCCCTACATCTTAGGGAAGTGTTGGAGACCCTTCGAGCGCATAACCTTAAATCTAAATTCTCTAAATGTCACTTTTGGAGGAAGGAAGTGCGATTCTTAAGGCACGTGGTCTCAAAAGAAGGGATAGCTGTGGATCCCGCGAAGGTGGTGGCCATCCAAGATTGGAAGGTCCCTAAAAATGCTACCGAGGTGAGGAGTTTCTTGGGGTTGGCTGGCTACTATAGGAAGTTTATCAAGGACTTTGCAAAGATATCAGCCCCATTGACATGCTTGACGAAGAAGAACCTAGTTTTCACGTGGGACGTAGATTGTGATGATGCGTTCCAACGTTTAAAGAGAGCTTTGACCACAGCCCCAGTCTTAGTGCTGCCGGATGGGTGTAAGCCATTACCGTTTATACCGATGCTTGTGGGACACGACTAGGCGCAGTCTTAATGCAAGAGGGAAGGGTAATATCCTATGGGGGAAGGCAGTTGAGAGTGTATGAGAAAAATTACCCTACGCATGACCTAGAGTTGGCCGCTATTGTTTTCGCACTTAAGTCTTGGCGCCATTATCTTCTTGGCGAGAAATTCGAATTGTTCACTGACCACAAATCGTTAAAATACTTGTTCTCTTAGAAGGACTTGAACTTGAGGCAGCAAAGGTGGATGGAATTCTTAGCGTCCTACGATTTCGAGATAGCATATACCCCTGGCAAGGGTAACGTGGTGGCAGATGCCTTAAGTAGGAAAAGGTTGTCCTTGAGTCCATTGTTTGTTGAGCGGCGAAACTTAAAGTTCATCTCTATGTTTGACTTTAGACCTTCCATTGACTTTGTACCCAGTTTGCTAGCATCCTTAGAGGTCAGACCTACGCTTTTGGGACAGATTGGTGAGGCACAGCGAGATGACCCACAGTTGGTTGAGTTAGTAGAGAAGCTCGTAAGGGGGGAGTCGTCGAGCCATCTTAGTAGGTATACCCTAGATGATAAGGGTTGGTTACGTAGGGACGGTAGGCTTTGTGTGCCACAAGACGAGAGCTTGAGGAAGACTATTCTTGATGATGCACATCGTTCGAAGATGACCATTCATCCCGGCGGGGACAAGATGTACAAGGACATGAAGCGAGTTTTCTTTTGGGCCGGTATGAAGAATGTTGTGGCCGAGTATGTCGCTAGATGCTTGGTGTGCCAACAAGTAAAAGAAGAGCAAAAGAAACCCAGTGGGTTGCTTCACCCATTGGAGGTCCCACAGTGGAAGTAGGATAGTGTCTCGATGGATTTTGTCGATGGATTGCCGAGATCGAGAAAGGGTAATACAGGGATTTGGGTTGTGGTAGACAGACTTACTAAGAGCGCCCATTTCATTCCCGTGAAGAGTAAGAGGACTGCTCCATGGTTAGCTTCCGTATACATTCGAGAGGTAGTTCGTTTACACGGTGTTCCTTCTAGCATAGTGAGCGATCGAGATCCTATCTTTACTAGCGAGTTTTGGAAGAGCTTGCAAGAGGCGGTAGGAACTCAGTTATGTTTAAGCACCGCATATGATCCTCAAACGGACGGCCAGACTGAGAGGGTGAATCGCATTCTAGAAGATCTTTTAAGGTTATGTGTCCTAGACTTTGGAGGTGCATGGGAGGAGCATCTTCCTTTGGTAGAGTTCGCGTATAATAATAGCTTTCAGTCTAGCATTGGCATGACTCCTTTCGAAGCTCTTTATGGAAGGCTTTGTCGTTCACCTACATGTTGGTGGGAATCTATGTAGAAGATCTTGCTTGGGCCCGATATGATTAGAGAGACTTCGGAAAAGATCGATTTGATTCGAAGGAGGATGAAGGAGGCGCAAGATAGGAAGAAATCTTATGCGGACAAGAGGAGGACAGATCTTGAGTTTGATATTGGGGACATGGTCTTTATCAAGGTGTATCCATTACGGAATGTTGTTCGCTTTGGGGTCGTTGGGAAGTTAGCACCGAGTTCGTAGGGTCGTTTCCTATTAAGGAGAGGATCGAACATATGGCGTATAGAGTGGAGTTGCCTGAGAGACTTAGTGGTGTACACGACATATTCCATGTATCACATTTGAGGAAGTGCTTGCATGAGACCGCGGAAGTGGTAGAGCCGAGCTTACTTAGAGGTGGAGATAGAGCATGATGCGACAATCCGAAGAGCTCCTACGTGCGTTATTGGGTTGGAGATTAAAAAGTTGAGGAATCGAGAGGTCAGGCTAGTCAAAGTGCAATGAGGAGATGATGAGAACGACGCTACATGGGAGATGGGAAAGAAGATGCGTTCATTGTACCCTTTTCTTTTCGAGGGTATGTCTTTTAATTTCTCCTTTATCACTTAGCTTGTACTTATTCCTCTCGATAGTATCTTTGACCTTTAGATAGGGTAGTCCTATGGTTGAAACATGTGTTTGAGACATGTTATGATTGATGGATGCATGTGGATGCAAGTGTTTGCTAGTGGATGCTCGTGGATGCATATACACACACTTTAGGCACTAGATCGGCTCAGTCACTCTCAAATTGCATATTGCATATAAATGGATGTATTTAGTTAAATGTTTGTATAATGGATGTATCATACGGATGTTGCATTTGAATAAATGGTTGTGCACACATGTAGTAATGATATGTATAGGATTCTTTGCATACATGATGGATACATGGCACTATCATTATTTGCATTAAGGGGGTCGACTGAATCAGTGGACCGCCTGATTTTGCATTAGTATATGAACATATACACACACTATGCATATGTACATGAAAAGCATTAGAAATTTTCTTAAGGATAATCGTTGCTTGTGGTTGATGGTTGAGTAGATGGATGATTGGTTGGTAGGATACGTTCTTCTTGACTTAGAGATTTCGGGGATGAAATCCTTTAAGTAGGGGAGAATGTAACACCCCGTATTTTCGGTAAAACTTAAAGCAACAAATTAAAGAATACTTAATTGTAAATGTGAGGATTTAGGGAAACGGGTTATGCCATTGTGTTCATCTCGGAATTCTGGTTGGGATAGAGTCCGAGTTTGCGTGAATTGGACTTCGTATGAAGAAGTTATGGCTGTCGGAAGTTTCCAGAAAAGTTAAAATATAAAAACAGCTCGTTCAAAATTCAAAATTTGAATTTTTGGTTCAGAATTGGGCTGGGCGGGAAAATTCCCACCCAGGACCCAGGTTGACCAGGGGGTCGAACTAGGTACCTAGGTCGACCAGGGGGTCGACCTGGTTGGTCGGCCCGATCTGTTTTATCTGGTCCTGGCTCGGTTTCTGGGGCTTGGTTGTGTCATTTGGGCTGACTTGTCACCTCCTGATTGGCTCCTCTTGGTGTGTATGGTCTGGATTCACTCTATGATCATCTGACGACTCAAATCAATCTGAAATTCTATAAATACAACCTAAGTCTCCAACCTAAATTCACATAAAAATTAGAACCAGAGCCGCCATGATGCCGGGAGGAAACTAAGAGTAGCCGTCAGTTGGAGAAAGCTTAGAGACGATCAAATCTAATTCAACTCTACTGCAAAGGCGAGCAAAATCAATTTCAGAACTCAGATTCCAGAAATCAAGACCTTCTTTGAGTTGTGAGTTCGATTTCTTTAATAAGATAATTAACAATTTAATTGGATTAAGATATGATTTGGGTTATATGGTTATGTTGTGAATCATTGACCGTTATGTTATTATCTATTTTGTAAATCTATGATGTTATGTTGTAAATCTATGATGTTATTATTTATGTTGTGAACCTATGATGTTATTATCTATGTTGTTGATCTATGATGTCATTATCTATGATGTAAATCTATGTTAATTCATAATGATGCTTCATATGCTAGTTTGGTTATGTTTGTTGAACTAATTCATATGTTAAATCATATGTATGTATGCAAGTTTAGATGTTAATTTAGGTATGAATCATATGCAAGTTAGTGAGAATCATATATGTTTCAAGACATCTATTTTATGTGTAAATTGGATCTAAAATTAGATCTATGACATATGTAGTTTTTGTGCAAGTTTGTGAATATTGCCTATACAAGTTTACACCTTTAGACTTGGATCTATGACATATGTAGCTTTTATGCAAGTTTGTGAATATTTCCTATACAAGTTTACACCTTTAGATTTGGATCTATGACATATGTAGTTTTTATGCAAGTTTGTGACTTTGGCCTATGCGAGTTTTAGGTGAAAAACTATATTATATGCAAGTTCCCACCTTTAGGCCCATGCTTAGATTCTTGACAATAACAAGTTCATGTTAGATGTGTGGTAATCCTTATTTGTATGATTAGATCCAATTTGTATGTTATGCAAATTTGTGGCGTCTCTTCTTTTTATGTGTGTTAGACTATTGTTTAGTCTAATATAAATATATGTCATGTTAAGCGAACAAACAACGTGGGGACGATGGGGGTAACATTGAATATACACGTATTGATAATTGGTATGATATGGCCTGGAAAAGGCATATAACTAATTTATTTTAAGACATTAATTGGAAAAATGGCATTTATGGACATAATTGAGTCAATTATGCACATAAGTATATTTGGAATTGATTAAAAATTTGAATAGGGGTATTAATTCAAATTGGGGATAATTAATTGTAATTAATCGCCTAAGACACGAGGTTAGGCTCTTTTGTGGTGTAAGACTGCCTGGACCTGCCCGACAAATCCAGCAGCCACAAATGCCAGTCTAATGTGAGAGGTCAAGGGCATGTATTAAATGCGTAACAGTTGTAGAGACACGCGGTTAGGCTCGTTTGTGGTGTAAGACTGCCCGGACCAGCCCGGCAAATCCAACTGCCACAAATGCCAGTCTAATGTGGGAGGTCTTTACAAGGTTACAGTGTTAATGAATTATGAAACACTTAACCAGATAAACTTGTGGTGGGACATGGGGGTTAAGTGGGTGCCTTGGGTGGCTTGTGAAATACGATTAGAAACACTTAACCAAAAATTGAAACATGTGAGTGGACATGAGTAAGAAGAGGGTTAAGTGGGATGTACTAGAGGGGACCAAGCTTAGGTGGATAGCTTGTGTCAAGTAATGGGGGCCCGTTTCAACTAGTAACCCATGAGTATCTTTGTGGGCTCGACCCAAGTCGAGGACGGGACACGCATACTGGGCTTGACTGTAAGAGGCCAATACGGGTTAGCGGTGGCAACGCAAGTCCAACGGGTTCATGTGCGTGTGTGGGCCCGGGCTGGTAGGTAAGACGTTGTTGCATCGTGTAGATATAAGCCTTGCATCGTTGGTGGTATCGGGTTGCCACTTTGGGGAGTGATACACCCCACTGTGGGTCCAGCACGGGTATCTACGAGTTAGGGAGCCGATCGAAGGGGGGTAGTGGGTTACGCCTAGTGGAGATAGGGGTAAGCGGCACCTATGAAGGCAACTAGGGGTACACGAAACTACCATTATCATTATTAAAGTTTTATAGGCAGGATCAACTTTTAGGGTGTGTGGTGTGGTGCAGTGTAGTAATTTATCTTATAGTGATTAGGTGCGCCTTTAACGTTATCTTTGTTCATCTTATTTCCTTTGTTTGCTCTGCCATACCCAATTTTTCACAGTCATTTCCTTATTTTCCAGCTTATGTCTTAGCTTAGTTTTTTTGATAATTATATTGTTAAAGTTATTGCACTCGCCAGACTTTAGGTCTGACCCCCCTTTGTTTCCACCTCTTTTCTTCCTTTTCCCCCAGGTGCTCAGGGTGGAACTAGCACTAGTGGAGCTTGATTTGGACAACCGTATCTCTTGATTTTAGAAGTTGCTTGGATCGCTGAAGTAAAAGTTCAGCCTATCTCATTTATGGCTATTTTATGTTGGGGTTATGTCTTTCATTTTATGTACTCTGATTTAGACAAGATGGATATTATGTATTTGACTCTAGTCCTTGGTTTTTGATGATGTAATCAAACTTATTTACCGCTGCAATGAAATAAAGTTTTAAAATTTCAAGTACTGTTTTATATCTGTCTTGTTGTTAAGTTTCTGTTCTATACACACTTAAATGCTCCATGGAAGTTAATGCATTCCCTTTGTGAGTGACATTAATGGACGTGGGGTGTTACAATCCCTATGGAAGGAAGGAGGGTTCGTATGGATCTAATGGTGTGGTCTTTGGTCGTTGTTGATTTCTCGTCTACTCTTATTCAATAGTGATTTTTCTTAAAGAAACACCTCCACTGACAATTAGCTCTATTTCGAGACGTAGAGGGGAAGACAATGTGTCAAGATGATGGAATTAATTATAGGAGGAGTATTATAGGATAAATAATATTTTATGATTATGATATATGATAGTCTAGTGTGGTTCCAAACCACAGTAGCTTTTGATGTGAGCTACAAGAATAGTCTAAGATGAAATCCGTTGTGGTCAACATGTGAAAATAGGTCATGGACATTTGTAGATTTCAATAGGTGCCCTGGAAGTAAAGGATATATGTGACATCTATATGGACTGAGTTGAGTTTTTATCTCCAAGTTGGGAGTTCTTCGGCGTTCGCATAGTTTATATAATGGGTCCTTGGATTTCTAAATGTGTGACCTATTAATCTAGGGTTGTCTACAAGGATGTAGCTTAGCTCCTGACATGTTGAGCGACATGGATTCGAGTACTAGGTGAATCAGGAGAATAAGCGGTCGTTGGCTTTACGGAGATGGCCATACAGGTGTCATATATCTAACGTGCCGAGTGAGTGTATGTGAGGTTAGATAATGGATGACATGCCTCAATGAATGCAGAATGGATCGTTAAGGCAAAAACTAACACTAGAGGTGGGTGAATAGTGTTTTCAAGGAATTTAAGAAAATCTAAAACATATATGATCTACTATATGAATCACACACCATAGAGATGATCAAAAACACATAATCAAACACAAATACAGAAATAAATAAAAATAAAATGCAGAAAAGGAAAGAACACACCGGATTTTATACTGGTTCGGATTACTCCTATGTCCAGTCCCACGCAATGCTGGATTATGCAGAGTTTTATTACAATCAATATCCAATTACAATCCCGTTGATTTCACGGCTACAAGGTTAATACCGTTTCCACCCCCTTTGATTTTTCGACTACAAGGTTAACATTGTTTCCTTTCCTTGATTTCACGACTACAAGGAACACACCGTTTCCAAACTATCCCAAAACAATCCCAAAAAAATTGCAATAGTCCTATAACTCTTTAATAGCACTTCAATTCAGAGAGTAATGAGTAGAGAGTGAGAAGAGAAGAGAAGAGAAGAAGTTTTATGTATTTAGAATAGAAATCGGCAGAGTATAAGTGTAAAAATCATAAAAATATGAAATAATAATGGAGGAATGAAAAGGGATGAAGATGGAGAAGAAGAATGAATAAAAAATTCGAAACCAATCTCTATTTATAAGATTTAAAAGGTTTCAATGCTTCTGGAACGTTACAAAGGGTGAAAAGACACTTCCTTTCAAAACTAAAAATATGACAGTTGTATGTCAACATCCCTATACATGTATGTCGACATCCCTATATATGTGTTTGTAAATTTGAAATTTGAGTATTTTTCAAGTGTTTTGATATATATATATATATATATAATTCAGGAAATTCTTGAATTAAAACATAGTGATATAAATAAGTATTATAAAGTAGAAAAACATATGAAATCATAAATATAAATATATCTATAAAACTATAAAGTTTAAAACTATATAGATATAAAAGTACAAAACTATATAAATATATAAAAACTTATAAAATTTAAAACTCTAGTTTAAAATCAAAGGTAAGATAGAAAAACTTAATTAAATTAGAATTAGAATTTTGAAAATAGAATTTGAATTTTGATAATCAGAATTTAAAAAATAGAATTTGAATTTGAACCTGGAGTGTTGTTCAGAGTCTTACATATAAACTAAACTCTATTACTATATTTATCTTCAACTCTTGATTACTCATGAGTCTTGAATTTTCTATGAATTATGAATCTCTTGAATCTCTAAAACTATATAGTCTTCAATATTTAAGTCCTGTATACAAGTCCTGCATATATATGTCTATATATTCTAGATAGAGATGTTAGTGTGTATATATATATATATATGTATGTATATTATAATCAATGATAATTGAGACAAGGTTGTTGTCATCAAAATTCCATTCTCCAACAATCTCCCCTTTTTTGATGATGACAACCTTGGTTTATAAAATATTCATACCAGATAATTTGATTTTTCAATTACTCCCTCTTTCACCAGTAATTCCTTCTAACTCCCCCTTAAACTATACTATACCTATTTTGAAATTTCTCCCCCTTTGACATTATCAAAAAGTACCCTGTACATGACTATAATATACCTACAGGACATTATACTAGACTAAACCAAGTTATACTCCCCTAAATCTAGCTATAAATTATCCTAATAATTATATAATACTCCTTATACTTCCCTTTAAATCTATGATTCTAAACTTAAAATATTATAACTCCCCCTAAAATTATGTCTATACTAGTCTAATAAACTAAATAGAAGGATAATAAAACTAAGCAAACCAGTCAATTTTTATACTCAATTTAAACAAGCAAATCAATCCAAATAAGCAATTCAAACAATCAATCTAAACAATCAAATCCACCAAAGAATTCTTGAACCTTCAACTAATCCATAGAAACCATAAAACTCCCCCTTAATCTAATACAAGACTAAACCTATCCTAAACTCTAATTCCCTTAAAACTATAATAGGAATTTAATCTAGACTAAGAAATAACTTTGATAAGATATCCTTAAAATTATGATATAAGTAAAGCAGTTTAATCCAAACAATCAATCAATTTAAATTTTGTTGTCACAAAACATCAAAACATAAAGCCAAACATTTCTTGTAACTTCTATTTTTCCTAAAAACCTATAAAGCTCCCATCAATTACAAATGCATAAGTATTTTTCTAACAAACCTATCAACCACTAATGAAATTTAACCATGTCAAGTAAGTTGATCAAGTTATTCAAGTCAAACAAATTAAACAAACCAAACAAGTCAATCAATCAATTTAATCAAGCCAATCAATTCAATCAAGCCAGTCAATTTAATCAAGCCAAAAAAAATTATCAAGTTAATCAAGACAAAGTAAATATGTTATGTATTTGATAATCTTATGTATTTCTAAGACAATAATTTCCCATACAGTATATTTGTTATGTGTGGAGTTAAAAGTTAATATGTAATGTGGTGTGTGCAGTATATTGGTTATAATGTAGTATGAACTATATTTCATATGCAAAGCAATATGAGATGATATATTAAAAGAAATGCAACTTGTGATGTGAATGATTTTAATTTGATATGTACTATAATTTATAATAACGATATATAATATGAAATAAGATGTGTAATGATAATATGTAGAATGATTTGGTGATTATATCTATTTAGATAAAATATATTCAAAGTACTATCTAACTATTATGCATATACATATATATTATAAATTATTTGAATCAAACAAGGGTAATATATATTAATTTCTAGACTTAGGTTAATGATACTTATGAAAGAGATTGGAAGGATAGTAAATATAAAAGTTTTATGGTACTCATAACAGATAATAAATATTTAGAATAATTTTGTGAGAAATGTGGAGTTAAATAATCTTAGCATGATGCTTCTTTAATAATGTAGCAAATATTGAAGATCTGTTTAAAGATAGTATATAATTTTATCATATGAAGTAAACTATTTTGATATAAACATATATCATAATTGTACTAATTTTAAAAGGACTTAAAATTTAATTTATTATGAGACATACATCAATCTTTTGATATAAATCAATTTTGAATTTAAACTTATAAAAATCGAAATATATTAATTTGCTAAAGAACCATTTATATGTTAAAACTTTAAAAAGAAATCTATAATCATACCAAAATTATGAAATCTAGATATAAATTAAACTATAAAACTATAACTTCTTGTATTTAAAAACATATTTATGACATAAAATCATATATATATATATATATATATAATTTTTATACCAAAATATTAGGTTAAATATTCAAGCTTTTATAAATCTTAACCAGAAATCAAAATTAATATTAAGTTACAAATAGTATTTGTGATAATGTAACCAAAAATTGTTATGAAATCATACGAATAATATATAAGTTAAACTATGCATGTTTAAACAATATTAAAAGAAAATTATATTAATTTTGTATATCATATTAACATGTCTATATAATTTTATTAATTTATATACTTTTAATATATGTATTTTGAAACAAGATATAAGAAAATAAGTAGACAAACAAAGTTAATAACTAGAGTTTGAACTGGCATTTTCTTATTGAAAATATAGAGGGAAGTTTGAAAGTTTAAACTTTTGAAATTCAAAATTTGAATTTCATTTTCTGGTCTTTATGTCGACATGCCCTTCTATGTATGTCAACATGTATTTGTAAATTTAAGATTTGAGTGTTTTTCAAGTGTTTTGATATATATATATATATATATATAATTCTGGAAATTCTTGAATTAAAACGTAGTGATATAAATAAGTATTATAAAGTAGAAAAACATATGAAATCATAAATATAAATATATTTATTAATTTATAAAGTTTAAAACTATATAGATATAAAAGTATAAAACTATATAAATATATATAAACTTTAAAACTCAAGTTTAAAATCAAAGGTAAGATGTAAAAACTTAATTAAAATTAGAATTTGAATTTTGAAAATAGAATTTGGAATTTGAAAATCTGAATTTGAATTTGAACCTGGAGTGCTATTCAGAGTCTTACATATAAACTAGACTCTATTACTATATTTATCTTGAACTATTGAACTCTTGATTTCTTGATTACTCATGAGTCTTGAATCTTCTCTGAATTCTGAATCTCTAAAATTGTACAGTCTTTAATATTTAAGTCCTGTACACAAATCCTGCATATATATATGTCTATATATTATAGATAGAGATGTTAGTGTATATATATATATATATTATATAATCAATGATAACTGAGACAAGGTTGTTGTCATCAAAACTCCATTCTCCAACAATATGTTGCCTCCATTTCAACGAAGTCACGCGGTGCACATATCACTGACAAAGATATTTGGACATCCTAGCACATTGATGTAAGGTAGATGATAATGTCATAGAATAGTATATATTTTTATGTGCGAACTATGTGGATGCACGATTAGGTCAGGTATGGTACCATATTTTCCAGTTGTTTATAATACTTGAGATTTCTATTGCTCAAACACCTATAGTTTTATGTTTTTCTTCTTAGTACTATGGATAATGTTAAATGAGTAGATTAAAGATATGTTTGATGAGCACGTGGAGCTGTTCAGAGAGCAAGGAGAAGGCTACTCACGTATTATTTTATGTGTACTTCACTATTATAATTTTCAGCACTATATGGCGTGTTAGTGCTTTTTCTTTAAGAGACATGATCTATGAGTTATTTCTAAGATGTATTACTTGATTAATTTCAGTGTATACCATTTTGAATCTGTTTCTCTAATATTAGGATTCACTTCAGTATTTGTTGTTTCACCTGCTCTATGTCTGTTATGTTTACTATTATATGTTATTTTTTGGGCTGTAAGATATACAACGTATTATGTTTTAGTTCCATTCTAGCCTTGACAACCATTATGCTTCTATTAAGCACCATAGCACAGCTGTCTTCAGGTATTTTCAGTGTCGAAGGTATAGGTGGTCGCTATATTTGATATTGAAGCTTAGGTTGAGTTGTTTAACCTAAAGGTTGGGTCAAGAGTATATGTATACAAGAGAACATACTTGTTATATATTTTGGTTTCCAAAAAGTATACAACAGCCAATATGTATATAGTACATAATACAAGTCGCACTGCACATGATCTCTGGTTAAGCAAGATTTATAAGAAGGATAAATGACTTTTCCCCTGATTGAAGGATGAATAATGAATGAAACGACCCAAACTCGCCCTTACGTGAAAGCCCGGATTGAGTTGAGAACACGACAAATCAGGACACAAGCAGAAGAACATTTCATTGCTTATTACCACAATTTACATCAGAGTACAAGATATCAGAGTATAAATAAACAATATACATCAGAAAAATATCATAGATTAAATTAATTTACATAGAAGCAGAAAAATAATACATAACACAACTGAAAGAAATACACGGATACAGAGCGTTCCGAATATAGCTTCAGCTGTAAATCCAGGATCCTGGGAAAACAAATAATCTGCAAAACCAAAACTACTAGCTGCCCGTGTGGAAAATAGGGGCACCCAGAGTTTAGGTTAAAACAATAAACACCAGGTCAGCCATGTGACTGGTGTGAGAACTAAAAATAGTTATTAACTTGGCTTTAAAGTAAGGTAAATCAAGGGACCACGCCGTATAACACGGAACGGTTTTTAACCCCAAGAATACAAGTGCATAAACAAACAACGCAATGCTAAAGAAGAAAAATGAAGCTGTTATAAGACTCAGGTCCCATCACACAATGCAACACAAGTCGGAGGATAAAGTTTTACCTTATAATAGACAAATAATGCTTGATATGCAAAATTTAATCTTTTGTTATTACTATAAGTGAAGAATTCAACTTCAAATATAAATGTATCAATCATAGACGGCATAGTATCCCATGCTACTATGTCGTCATACTAGTTCTACCATTAAAACCTGTAACGGCTGGAAATTTCCGACTCCTCGAGAGTCGGAAATTCCGAGACGTTAGTGAAAGAATTTAGAAGGTGAGAAAGAAAAGATAGAACTAATAGAATAGAAGAAGAAGAAGAACATCAGAATCATCAGAGTAACACAAATCTCACAGCGGAACGAATAACATATAATATATAACATAGCTTTGAAGTAAACAGTTATATATATACAATAGCACTTATCAGAGTACAACACTTACAACACAGCGGAAATAACTATAGCTATAAAATCTTGCAGCCTCCTGCTCCTAGCTCTCCAAGTATATCTGTAAATCCCGACTACTTGACTGCCCGTACAAATTTAGGCATCCAAGAGTTTAGGGAAAACAACAAAGTAAACTCCGGGTCAGTCATGGGACTGGTATGAGTAAAACAGTTTAAAACAATTGAACAGGTATATGATATCTCATAAGACCACGCCGTGAATACGGAACGGGTTTTTCCTTATGAGTATCTAAACAACTTTGACAAGCAATATCATTGTGATATTATAATAATGTCTAAGTACAAAATAGGTATCAATCTAGCAGAAACGCTTGCATCTCACGTTCTACATACATAGTAAAAATCATAAACCGCAGGGCGCTTATCGGAGAATGGATTCCAACAGACAAGGTATGGGAGCACCTTCGGAATAGTGTACTCTAGAGGTGATACACTCAGGGTTCAACAAGAACGTCTTGCAACCCGGCCACACATGACCGCTCACTCATTTAGCTTGAGTGTCGCGAATATATTGCCACCACGGTTATAGGCCATCAAACCGTCATTCGAAGATACAGAATCAAAAAGAAGTATAAATATGGATATTCCCTAGATCGGTGACAATACACCCTGCTTGGGAATGACCCAACTAGCCATGCTGCCTAGCCCAACTTTTGTTACTTCCTGGTGTGAGGCTAGAAGCTACGTCTATCTTCAGAACATCTGATCACCATTCACTTTGAATGCCACATCGTCATACCCGCCAAATCACAAATTGACTTATCCAAAAATAACACGGGTATATAGCTAAGAGAAACGAATTGCTCCGCCACCAAACGTGAATACGTTTGAACAGATCAACTTACGCGATCCATTGGATATACTCTGTCAGACCTTCTTCCATATACGTTGTCCTGGGACTGGACAAACCGAAGGCACTATTCAGTATATCCATCTTAGTCGCTGTTATCTAAGACTTATACAACAGCCCTTGCACTTTACTCCGTCTTCAATTTATCTTTGGCAGATATTGCTCGCAACGCTTATGCCAATACAGAGTGGTTCTTTGGATAATAATCCAACCGGTCTCTCCATACTAACAACGTTAAAATGGTAAAAACTTTGATAGTCTGTGATTCAACTATCAAATGAAAACATGTCGGTGTACAAACAACGATCTTATTTCCAAATGGAAATTCGATCGATCAAACATCATATGTTCATATTCCCTTATTTCATATATTTAGAAAATATATGTTATTAATCAATGGAAAACATTTCCATAGCTTATTTTCACATCACTATTATTTCGCAACTATCAGTCCCTAACTGTAACTAGTATGAGAACAATTCTCTAAGTATCAATCCGGAAGGTCGAAACCAACATCAGATCGTCACTTAGAAAACCGTTCAACTTACCCTCTCCAGTTAGTTTCTGAATTTGCTTAACTCTATTTCTTAAATTCTTATCATGAAAACATTTCATTTTCTATGTTTAGAAAACATATCTGACTATATTTGGAAAACGTTTCCAAAACTCATTTACGGATTTCCAATGAACGTTGTATAAAACATCGTTACGCTTAATCCATTAATCGCTTATTACTTAACTATATTTCAAATCAACCTTTTCTATCGAACCACAACTATTCCTTTGTCAATTCTGAAGTCAATCAAGTTGGGGTATAATTACCTCTCAGACCTTAATTGAACAACGTCCTTTACTGTGAAATAGATGAAGCTCGTCACTCACTTTTTCCAATCATCTGTTTACGCAAATTCTCGGATTCAGGTTACGAATCTACTTCTTATATGAAAACGTTTGATTATAACTATAACGTTATAATTCCTACTTCTGCAATATCTAACCTTAATTATAACTTTATCTCCTAACTCGAATAATTTAACAGACACCTAATTTCTAAATCAAATACTAAATCTTGATTTAAACCCTGGAAAGTAAATAGTACTTTCCCGAATTCGCTATAATTGAATTCGACGTATAACTCTCTTTCGAGTAATCTCTATTTGATTAATTCTTCTTCGAATAACCTATATTCGATTATCTCTCTTCGAATAACTCATATTCGAAATCTCTCTCTTTCGAATAAACAATATTCGATCTCTTTCTTTCGAATATGCTATATTCGAAAATCTTCTTTCGATTTACTAATCGATAACTCCTTTCGATCAAACTAAAATCGATAACTCCTTTAAATCTATTCGAATAACTAATATTCGACTAACTCCTTTGGATCGACTCATTTGATTAACTCCTTCGAATAACTAATTCGAATAACTTACCTTCGAATAACCAATATTCGATTTACTCTAACTCGATTAACTTAATTCTAATCGATTTACTCCATTTCGATTCAACTTAATTCAAATCGATTAACTTAACTCAAATTGATTAACTCCTTTCGAATAACTAAATTCGATTTAACTCTAATTGAATAACTAATATTCAATTAACTCTTACGTGTTTAACTCTATTTGAATAAGTAATTCGAATCACTCTAATGTGTTTAACTCTATTCAAATATCAAATTCGAATAACTCATTTCGAATAACTAAATTCGATTAACTCTTTTAACTTTACTCGAATAACTATATTCGATTTACACCTTCTTTCGAATAACTATATTCGATTAACTCTTCGACTAACTCCTTTGGATTAACTAACTTCGAATAACTCCTTTGGATTAACTAACTTCGAATAACTCCTTCGGATTAACTCTTCGAATGAATAATATTCGATAACTCTTCTCAAATGAATAACATTTGATTTTCTCCACTCGAATAAACTATATTCGATAACTCTTCTCAAATGAATAACATTTGATTTCTCCACTCGAATAAACTATATTCGATTACTCTTCTCTCGAATACACTATACTCGATAACTCTACTTCGGATAAGTGATATTCGACAACTCTACTCGATTAACTCTACTTGGATAACTCTAACTGATCCACTCTGACTGGTCAACTTTAACTGGTCAACTCTAACTGGTCAACTCTAACTGATCAACCCTAACTGGTCAACTCTAACTGATCAACTCAAACTGGTTAACTCAAATGGTTAACTCTAACTGGTTAACTCAAATGGTTTACCCTAACTTGATTTACTTGTCTCGATTAACTGAACTAATCCACTTAGTTTAACTTAGTAAATTCACGTTGATTAACTCTAGCTGGTTCACTTAGTTTAACTCAACTAATTTACTTCGATTAACCACTTAGTTAACTTAACTAATTCACATCGATTAATCCTTTAGTTTAACTTAACTAATTCACATCGATTAATCCTTTAGTTTAACTTAACTAATTCACATCGATTAATCATTTAGTTTAACTTAACACATTCACTTTGATTCACCGCTTAGTTTAACTTAACTAATTTACTTTGGTTAACCACTTAGTTTAACTTAACTAATTCACTTTGATTAACCACTTAGTTTAACTTAACTAATTCACTTCGTTTAACTCAACCAATTCACTTGGTTAACTCGACCAATTCACTTGGTTAACTCCTATTTATTTAACAAATAAATATCTTCTTTAGTTTAATTCTATTTATTTAATCTCTAAATAAATACCCTTTATAATATTCTATTTATTTAATCTCTAAATAAATATCCTTTATATTTGTTCTAACGAATATAATTCCTTTATATTTTGACTAACAAATATATCCTCTTATATTCGATTAACATATATATTCCCTTATATTGATTTACAAATAAAACTCTTTTATATTTGTTTTACCAACTATATTCCTTAATATTCAAAAATCCTTTTTCTTATATATATATATAAAATCCCTTGATTTTATATAAATAAACTATTTTCAAAATATACTTT
The DNA here is from genome assembly GCA_030737875.1 of Allium sativum. Classification (NCBI taxonomy): domain Eukaryota; kingdom Viridiplantae; phylum Streptophyta; class Magnoliopsida; order Asparagales; family Amaryllidaceae; genus Allium; species Allium sativum. Next base: position 117,824,967 of record CM060915.1, read on the forward strand.
GAAAATCCCTCTCCTACAGTCTGGTATTTCTCATGGTATTTAACACACCATATAACAACGATAAATATCGTCCCACCACACATAATTACACAGATTATATACATCACATTATATATCACAATATAAAAATCACAGTAAAATAACTGTTGAGGAATCCAGTTGGATTCCTCCAACCTGTTTCCCTGCACCACAGATGTTAGACAATACAACAACATCGATTGCACTTCACTGTGAAATATTCTGATAGCAGAATCAACATATGACTATTTAACGGTTTATATATATACGTAAATATATATAAAATCTCTACTAACTGACTAGCAGTTCAATCACACAGTCAACACACGGTCAAACAGTCAAACAGATAATATTTTAACAGTTCTAAGAATACTACGTGAAAATAGAACTGTTTAGAGTTTGTGAGATTTACTCACCTTTGGACGATCATCGTCAATGACGATAATCATCGTTTATTCAGCTGGACAATTTATTTTGTCATAAGTCCAGACCAGCTCCAACTCTCTTCATATTGCTTCCATTGTGTAGCCTGGTCCCGACCATTCCATCGGATCCAACCCTGTCTGATTAGTTAATATGTGATGACCTCCTCCTTGCTCCAGTAAATGACTTCGTACGACAACAGCAAGTCCCCATCAAAACTCCATCAATTTTTAAACCACTAGCACCACCCACTTACCATCCTATATTTCAGTTCATTATCTGCGCCTAGCTGCCATCATCGACTTCAACTCGATGGCCACCCTGGTTGCGTTCAGCAGAACGAGGTTCAGACAACCTCTTACCATCCCACCCTTCAGCCCGTTGATAAATTCATTGGCCACTCATAACGTCAACCCAGTACCCTGCTTTACTAAACAACGTAAGGACTTATCACCACCTCCTACAACGTGAATACCACACTGTCCAAACCCAGATCCTTACAACCCATCTTCTCTCCAAATAAAATACCGACACCAGACAAAACAGCCTCCGCCATTTTCATCGTTTCAGACATTAGAACCTCCTCCTCCGATCAACAGAACCCCAAACAAATCACACCAACGTTTGCCACTTTGGATTCTCCTCAACCCCAAATCCTCGAAGTTAAACTCGACATTCCTGTGTAGATTGCGTCGTCTCCCTCTTTCAGGCAATCCACGGAACCCTGTACCCAATGCGACTTCTTTTACCACCGAATTTCAACAAACACCCATACATGATGCTAATCGTCCCAACAAAACAAAAATAGAACAACTAAACATGAATCGAATCTTGTATCGATCCAAAAACAGAAGCCCTAGCTCACGCTGGTGAATTTCCAGCAAATTAAAAACTCACCGAACCCATAAAAACCCATTTAGGATTGAACAGCAGGCCTTGGTGATTCGAAGTATACTTGTACGGGGGTTTTAGGTTTTTATTTGAATTTCTATGAATTGTTGAAGGCCACGAAATTTGTGTTTGAGGATAAATTAGTGGCGGCTTGTATTTACGGTTTGATCTGAGAAAACGAGGAAGTGTTTCGGTTTTAGAAATAGGGTTGTTCATTTATGCGGTTGTAGATTTGAAGACGTGGTATGTGGTCTCCGTGGTTAAGAAAAAACAACGTGGTCTCTAATCCTCCATGTGAAACTTCAGGGTAGTTTAATGTTTCCAAGAAAATAGCTGTAATTTGAAGGCATGTTGTTTTAAATTGTTTAAGAAAAATATCCGTATCTATTTCATAAACCCCATTTATATACAAACCTCTATAGACAGAATTAGATGTACCGTCGTGACGACCAATGTGCCAGGATCCAAAAAATATAATAATATCGGTAGGTTGACTCACTTTGTGAAACCCCAAAATGTTGATTACAGGGTGCAAAATACTCTCAATAAAAAGTTGCTTATTTAATTAATTAAAAATTACAGTAAAATTCTAAAAATTATATTATCACTACTTCCCAAAAGAACCTTGTCTAAATTCAAACCCGATCTCTAGTTATTTCGAAATAACCGTTATGGCCGATAAACGATTCTATAGCGACTATTCTGAAATTTGATTTGGACATATCTCAAAATCTACCCGACGAAATCCCGATTTTTCTCTTCCACTAGAAAGATATACTCCACCAGCTCCACACGTTTCTTGTTTCACAGAAATCCGGCTTAAAACGAACTCTGTACATTCAGTTGAAGTTCGAATCGCCAAATAGCGAACTGCAGCGCTATTTCAAGCTCTATTTTAATTATATTATAATTATACGTTCGAACGTTGTACTTTAAGTTATCGATATCGCCAAATCGATATATAAATAATTAAATAAATTAATTATTCGACAGCTAACAAAACGCGCCATTACAGACTTCCCCCCTTAAAATAATTTCGTCCTCGAAATTGCTAAGTTAGAAAAATGCTACTAACTCTACTAACTAGATTTAAAAATCTTCTTTGTTTACCTCTAAATTTCAGTTTCGACTGGACACATTTAATTTTAATTAATTTATTAATTCATTCTGGCTAACTGAATTTCCATAAATCATGAGAATGTTCTAACGCCTAGAATTTTCGAAAAATTTCGCCATAACCTCCTTTGTACTGGTCAATAACTCAAACTCCAACTCGCCTCTCTGGGCCTTCTTCAACCCAAAAGAAAAACAAACAGCCAAGCGGTTTGCCAAATCGGCTCATAAATCTCATGCTTATATCAAATATAAGCTTGTACCTTTTTGTCGGGCATATTAACCTTATCACTTTCACCTGTTATCAACCCAACATATACCAATGTTATCTCAACCAATCTCCAATCAGTTTTCATCCTCAAACCCAATCATTTGCTTAAACTCAAGTCAGATTCCATTTCCAACTTAAGTACAAATTCTTGATTCCAATCCTTATATCATCAATCAACTTACTCGACATCATTCCAATATAATCCTATATTATATTTAACCTTGTCGAAGCTTAATTCAAATTTATTTACCCACCTTCAAAATTTTAATCCATTTAACTTCATACGTTAAATTTTTAATTCCAGAATTCAAAATTCCTGGGTTTATTTCAAATCAATTTGAAATCATAATGCCAATTCAAAACCTTTGAATTTCTAAACAACTTGTTTTCTCAAAGCAATTCAAAAACAAAACCTTTGGTAGTAATCTGTCACTTAGAACTCGAAAATGAACACTGATGATGTCTAGATTCATCATCAGAATCTATTTTCCAGCTATCGAAGTGAGTTCAATACTATATCATTTTCAATTTGAAAAACATTTTCAAAGTCTCCCAGGAACTTAAAATTTCCTTATTTTAAATTCCAAATTCTGATTTAAATTCATATTTAATTCAAACTATTTCATATATTACATTCATATGAATTCTGATTGGTCATTTATAACCATTTCACCCTTCTTTAATCTTATTCGATTATAATAACAACCAACACAATCAATATACTATAATAATTTCAAGATATATATTTCTTCTATAAACAAATATATTTTGGGAAAAATTATTTCATTTACCCTCTTTCAAAACATATTATGACGGTTCATCGTATTCGAGTGTTTAGTAACCCTTATCGATACAGTGGATCAACTGATCGACCAGAATTCATAAGCCACTCAACCAATGAGTCTCCACAATATAAAACCATTTTATATTGAATAACAATTACGCGCTCATATATATACACTCAAACTCAATCTAGGATATTACTAATCCCATCTCTATCGAGTTATGCCACAGAGCCAAACTTAAACTTAAGCTCTGATACCAACTGTAACGGCTGGAAATTTCCGACTCCTCGAGAGTCGGAAATTCCGAGACGTTAGTGAAAGAATTTAGAAGGTGAGAAAGAAAAGATAGAACTAATAGAATAGAAGAAGAAGAAGAACATCAGAATCATCAGAGTAACACAAATCTCACAGCGGAACGAATAACATATAATATATAACATAGCTTTGAAGTAAACAGTTATATATATACAATAGCACTTATCAGAGTACAACACTTACAACACAGCGGAAATAACTATAGCTATAAAATCTTGCAGCCTCCTGCTCCTAGCTCTCCAAGTATATCTGTAAATCCCGACTACTTGACTGCCCGTACAAATTTAGGCATCCAAGAGTTTAGGAAAAACAACAAAGTAAACTCCGGGTCAGTCATGGGACTGGTATGAGTAAAACAGTTTAAAACAATTGAACAGGTATATGATATCTCATAAGACCACGCCGTGAATACGGAACGGGTTTTTCCTTATGAGTATCTAAACAACTTTGACAAGCAATATCATTGTGATATTATAATAATGTCTAAGTACAAAATAGGTATCAATCTAGCAGAAACGCTTGCATCTCACGTTCTACATACATAGTAAAAATCATAAACCGCAGGGCGCTTATCGGAGAATGGATTCCAACAGACAAGGTATGGGAGCACCTTCGGAATAGTGTACTCTAGAGGTGATACACTCAGGGTTCAACAAGAACGTCTTGCAACCCGGCCACACATGACCGCTCACTCATTTAGCTTGAGTGTCGCGAATATATTGCCACCACGGTTATAGGCCATCAAACCGTCATTCGAAGATACAGAATCAAAAAGAAGTATAAATATGGATATTCCCTAGATCGGTGACAATACACCCTGCTTGGGAATGACCCAACTAGCCATGCTGCCTAGCCCAACTTTTGTTACTTCCTGGTGTGAGGCTAGAAGCTACGTCTATCTTCAGAACATCTGATCACCATTCACTTTGAATGCCACATCGTCATACCCGCCAAATCACAAATTGACTTATCCAAAAATAACACGGGTATATAGCTAAGAGAAACGAATTGCTCCGCCACCAAACGTGAATACGTTTGAACAGATCAACTTACGCGATCCATTGGATATACTCTGTCAGACCTTCTTCCATATACGTTGTCCTGGGACTGGACAAACCGAAGGCACTATTCAGTATATCCATCTTAGTCGCTGTTATCTAAGACTTATACAACAGCCCTTGCACTTTACTCCGTCTTCAATTTATCTTTGGCAGATATTGCTCGCAACGCTTATGCCAATACAGAGTGGTTCTTTGGATAATAATCCAACCGGTCTCTCCATACTAACAACGTTAAAATGGTAAAAACTTTGATAGTCTGTGATTCAACTATCAAATGAAAACATGTCGGTGTACAAACAACGATCTTATTTCCAAATGGAAATTCGATCGATCAAACATCATATGTTCATATTCCCTTATTTCATATATTTAGAAAATATATGTTATTAATCAATGGAAAACATTTCCATAGCTTATTTTCACATCACTATTATTTCGCAACTATCAGTCCCTAACTGTAACTAGTATGAGAACAATTCTCTAAGTATCAATCCGGAAGGTCGAAACCAACATCAGATCGTCACTTAGAAAACCGTTCAACTTACCCTCTCCAGTTAGTTTCTGAATTTGCTTAACTCTATTTCTTAAATTCTTATCATGAAAACATTTCATTTTCTATGTTTAGAAAACATATCTGACTATATTTGGAAAACGTTTCCAAAACTCATTTACGGATTTCCAATGAACGTTGTATAAAACATCGTTACGCTTAATCCATTAATCGCTTATTACTTAACTATATTTCAAATCAACCTTTTCTATCGAACCACAACTATTCCTTTGTCAATTCTGAAGTCAATCAAGTTGGGGTATAATTACCTCTCAGACCTTAATTGAACAACGTCCTTTACTGTGAAATAGATGAAGCTCGTCACTCACTTTTTCCAATCATCTGTTTACGCAAATTCTCGGATTCAGGTTACGAATCTACTTCTTATATGAAAACGTTTGATTATAACTATAACGTTATAATTCCTACTTCTGCAATATCTAACCTTAATTATAACTTTATCTCCTAACTCGAATAATTTAACAGACACCTAATTTCTAAATCAAATACTAAATCTTGATTTAAACCCTGGAAAGTAAATAGTACTTTCCCGAATTCGCTATAATTGAATTCGACGTATAACTCTCTTTCGAGTAATCTCTATTTGATTAATTCTTCTTCGAATAACCTATATTCGATTATCTCTCTTCGAATAACTCATATTCGAAATCTCTCTCTTTCGAATAAACAATATTCGATCTCTTTCTTTCGAATATGCTATATTCGAAAATCTTCTTTCGATTTACTAATCGATAACTCCTTTCGATCAAACTAAAATCGATAACTCCTTTAAATCTATTTGAATAACTAATATTCGACTAACTCCTTTGGATCGACTCATTTGATTAACTCCTTCGAATAACTAATTCGAATAACTTACCTTCGAATAACCAATATTCGATTTACTCTAACTCGATTAACTTAATTCTAATCGATTTACTCCATTTCGATTCAACTTAATTCAAATCGATTAACTTAACTCAAATTGATTAACTCCTTTCGAATAACTAAATTCGATTTAACTCTAATTGAATAACTAATATTCAATTAACTCTTACGTGTTTAACTCTATTTGAATAAGTAATTCGAATCACTCTAATGTGTTTAACTCTATTCAAATATCAAATTCGAATAACTCATTTCGAATAACTAAATTCGATTAACTCTTTTAACTTTACTCGAATAACTATATTCGATTTACACCTTCTTTAGAATAACTATATTCGATTAACTCTTCGACTAACTCCTTTGGATTAACTAACTTCGAATAACTCCTTTGGATTAACTAACTTCGAATAACTCCTTCGGATTAACTCTTCGAATGAATAATATTCGATAACTCTTCTCAAATGAATAACATTTGATTTTCTCCACTCGAATAAACTATATTCGATAACTCTTCTCAAATGAATAACATTTGATTTCTCCACTCGAATAAACTATATTCGATTACTCTTCTCTCGAATACACTATACTCGATAACTCTACTTCGGATAAGTGATATTCGACAACTCTACTCGATTAACTCTACTTGGATAACTCTAACTGATCCACTCTGACTGGTCAACTTTAACTGGTCAACTCTAACTGGTCAACTCTAACTGATCAACCCTAACTGGTCAACTCTAACTGATCAACTCAAACTGGTTAACTCAAATGGTTAACTCTAACTGGTTAACTCAAATGGTTTACCCTAACTTGATTTACTTGTCTCGATTAACTGAACTAATCCACTTAGTTTAACTTAGTAAATTCACGTTGATTAACTCTAGCTGGTTCACTTAGTTTAACTCAACTAATTTACTTCGATTAACCACTTAGTTAACTTAACTAATTCACATCGATTAATCCTTTAGTTTAACTTAACTAATTCACATCGATTAATCCTTTAGTTTAACTTAACTAATTCACATCGATTAATCATTTAGTTTAACTTAACACATTCACTTTGATTCACCGCTTAGTTTAACTTAACTAATTTACTTTGGTTAACCACTTAGTTTAACTTAACTAATTCACTTTGATTAACCACTTAGTTTAACTTAACTAATTCACTTCGTTTAACTCAACCAATTCACTTGGTTAACTCGACCAATTCACTTGGTTAACTCCTATTTATTTAACAAATAAATATCTTCTTTAGTTTAATTCTATTTATTTAATCTCTAAATAAATACCCTTTATAATATTCTATTTATTTAATCTCTAAATAAATATCCTTTATATTTGTTCTAACGAATATAATTCCTTTATATTTTGACTAACAAATATATCCTCTTATATTCGATTAACATATATATTCCCTTATATTGATTTACAAATAAAACTCTTTTATATTTGTTTTACCAACTATATTCCTTAATATTCAAAAATCCTTTTTCTTATATATATATATAAAATCCCTTGATTTTATATAAATAAACTATTTTCAAAATATACTTTGAAAATCCCTCTCCTACAGTCTGGTATTTCTCATGGTATTTAACACACCATATAACAACGATAAATATCGTCCCACCACACATAATTACACAGATTATATACATCACATTATATATCACAATATAAAAATCACAGTAAAATAACTGTTGAGGAATCCAGTTGGATTCCTCCAACCTGTTTCCCTGCACCACAGATGTTAGACAATACAACAACATCGATTGCACTTCACTGTGAAATATTCTGATAGCAGAATCAACATATGACTATTTAACGGTTTATATATATAAAATAGAACTGTTTAGCAGAATCAACATACAACATATGATAGCAGAATCAACATATACGTAAATATATATATAAAATCTCTACTAACTGACTAGCAGTTCAATCACACAGTCAACACACGGTCAAACAGTCAAACAGATAATATTTTAACAGTTCTAAGAATACTACGTGAAAATAGAACTGTTTAGAGTTTGTGAGATTTACTCACCTTTGGACGATCATCGTCAATGACGATAATCATCGTTTATTCAGCTGGACAATTTATTTTGTCATAAGTCCAGACCAGCTCCAACTCTCTTCATATTGCTTCCATTGTGTAGCCTGGTCCCGACCATTCCATCGGATCCAACCCTGTCTGATTAGTTAATATGTGATGACCTCCTCCTTGCTCCAGTAAATGACTTCGTACGACAACAGCAAGTCCCCATCAAAACTCCATCAATTTTTAAACCACTAGCACCACCCACTTACCATCCTATATTTCAGTTCATTATCTGCGCCTAGCTGCCATCATCGACTTCAACTCGATGGCCACCCTGGTTGCGTTCAGCAGAACGAGGTTCAGACAACCTCTTACCATCCCACCCTTCAGCCCGTTGATAAATTCATTGGCCACTCATAACGTCAACCCAGTACCCTACTTTACTAAACAACGTAAGGACTTATCACCACCTCCTACAACGTGAATACCACACCGTCCAAACCCAGATCCTTACAACCCATCTTCTCTCCAAATAAAATACCGACACCAGACAAAACAGCCTCCGCCATTTTCATCGTTTCAGACATTAGAACCTCCTCCTCCGATCAACAGAACCCCAAACAAATCACACCAATGTTTGCCACTTTGGATTCTCCTCAACCCCAAATCCTCGAAGTTAAACTCGACATTCCTGTGTAGATTGCGTCGTCTCCCTCTTTCAGGCAATCCACGGAACCCTGTACCCAATGCGACTTCTTTTACCACCGAATTTCAACAAACACCCATACATGATGCTAATCGTCCCAACAAAACAAAAATAGAACAACTAAACATGAATCGAATCTTGTATCGATCCAAAAACAGAAGCCCTAGCTCACGCTGGTGAATTTCCAGCAAATTAAAAACTCACCGAACCCATAAAAACCCATTTAGGATTGAACAGCAGGCCTTGGTGATTCGAAGTATACTTGTACGGGGGTTTTAGGTTTTTATTTGAATTTCTATGAATTGTTGAAGGCCACGAAATTTGTGTTTGAGGATAAATTAGTGGCGGCTTGTATTTACGGTTTGATCTGAGAAAACGAGGAAGTGTTTCGGTTTTAGAAATAGGGTTGTTCATTTATGCGGTTGTAGATTTGAAGACGTGGTATGTGGTCTCCGTGGTTAAGAAAAAACAACGTGGTCTCTAATCCTCCATGTGAAACTTCAGGGTAGTTTAATGTTTCCAAGAAAATAGCTGTAATTTGAAGGCATGTTGTTTTAAATTGTTTAAGAAAAATATCCGTATCTATTTCATAAACCCCATTTATATACAAACCTCTATAGACAGAATTAGATGTACCGTCGTGATGACCAATGTGCCAGGATCCAAAAAATATAATAATATCGGTAGGTTGACTCACTTTGTGAAACCCCAAAATGTTGATTACAGGGTGCAAAATACTCTCAATAAAAAGTTGCTTATTTAATTAATTAAAAATTACAGTAAAATTCTAAAAATTATATTATCACTACTTCCCAAAAGAACCTTGTCTAAATTCAAACCCGATCTCTAGTTATTTCGAAATAACCGTTATGGCCGATAAACAATTCTATAGCGACTATTCTGAAATTTGATTTGGACATATCTCAAAATCTACCCGACGAAATCCCGATTTTTCTCTTCCACTAGAAAGATATACTCCACCAGCTCCACACGTTTCTTGTTTCACAGAAATCCGGCTTAAAACGAACTCTGTACATTCAGTTGAAGTTCGAATCGCCAAATAGCGAACTGCAGCGCTATTTGAAGCTCTATTTTAATTATATTATAATTATACGTTCGAACGTTGTACTTTAAGTTATCGATATCGCCAAATCGATATATAAATAATTAAATAAATTAATTATTCGACAGCTAACAAAACGCGCCATTACAAAACCGAAATGTCACGTATTGAAAATTGGATTCCATCTATGAACCTAGACAAGGGATTGTCCTTACCGAATTCGAGACAATTTAGCCCATGTCTCAAGACTCAGACTCAGGTGAGCCCTTAGGAGCAGCAAGGTCGGTCCACACTTATGTTAGTGGATTAGTAATTCCAAAACAATGCGTTTCCCCGCCCTATGGGGCGTAAGTCTGGTCAGTATGTCGACCATATCCATCCATCGGCCCCGTAGTGATCGATATATCCAAGGTACCTCGCTATCCATCATCCACATAAGTAAAAATGTCTGTGCTCCATACCATGACATCACTCCTAGCTAGAAAGAAATGCATGTCCTCCCTGCCATCCTTCTCCCGTTTCTGGTTCATACCGGGGAGTGAAGCTCGCGAATTAACGCTACACAAAACTATGCTATTTAAAGATGTGCTTTGATCATCATCCACAAGACTCTAATTTTCAATAGAAGCCTTGATCCTTTGCATCTCAGCATGCCACACAGGCAATTTACGCCATGCGACTGATGTCTATCGATATATAATATTTGGGCTCGTATGTACATCTCAGAGAAGGGTGTTAAACAAGAGAATAAATTCTCCACCACCAAACATATATATATTTAATAGAGATCAAGCAACACAGAATAAAATCCAATGTCAGAGACACATCCATTTACAAGTTCTTTCTGGGTCTGAACAAAACCGAAGGCACCTTATTCCTCATCCCATATGTCCAATATAGGAGAGAGGTCCTCGCATATCCGGTCGATCTCCAAGTACGTCTGGACGATCACCACTTATTACCTTGTCTTGGGTGTACAGCCCAATCAAGACATCAGTAATCATTCAAACGATGTGAAGATCTCCGGTCTTCAACCACCGTCTTCATCATCAACATATCGTCGAATCAGTTATTCAGAATGGGTATAAACCCGGCCTTTCTGAATAACCCGCGTATATTATAATTAAGTGATATAAACACACAACATACACCTCATTCCAATCCAGAATATTCTTTTAGCTAAATATTCTCTTCACAATTTAAACCAAATTAACGTTTTCCAAACTAGTCGGGATCAGCGAACCTTACCGAAGTAATCATATGTTTTATTTCCCAATCCCAACCTATTCATCACATGTAGCAAAACTGGTGATACTCCATATCTAACACCACTATGTGATAGGTAAAGTTAATTACCATTTCCCGTTCAAGTCTAATTAAAGATTTAACTATCGCTTGGAGCAAAACTGGTGATACTCCATTCTCGATCATTTCCTAAATTTGATAATTTAAATTATCTCATTCACATTTCAATCTAATTAAAGACTAATTAAAAATCCACTTAGTTTTAATCTTCCCAAAAATCAATATTAATAATTATTTAACTTGGGGAAATCCAAACATGCCACATTGACAATCTACACCATACTATTGATTTCTGCCGATATATAACCTCTAAGCTCATACGTCTTAGAGAAGGGTGTTAAGAAAGAGAATAAATTCTCCGCCAGCAAACAGATATATATTTAGCAGAGATCAATAATACAGTTTGAAATACAATGATAGACATGTGTCCTGTCTTTAATTGAGTTAAAGAACCATTGTCATTTAAAACACAGTTCACGATAAACCCAAAATCATATTCCATTAATCATGGAATCTTCACGGAAAATAGATCAATATATAATCGATATGAATTTCCATATCCAACCAATAATATAAATGGAATAATGGCAAAGCCTTTTAAATTCCGTATATATTAACAGTCTTCCTCCACAGAAGCTCACTTCGATTATTACCAAATAGAATTCCATTCAATTCCAATTTATTATATTAAATTGGAAAACTTTACTTTGGAAAATTTTCATTAAATCTTACTAAAAGATTTATAAATTCCAAATCACATTTCACTGTTAATTGGGTTAAAGAACGAATGTCATTAAAAACACAGTTCACTATAAACCCAATTCATGTTCCATTTTATTCCAGTTAAATGTTAATTAATTGGTAAACTTCTCTAAATCTTAATTAAAAGATTTATTCTTTTCTCAACTGGGTTTAAGAACAGTGTTAATGAAGACACCGTTCAAGACAAACCCAAAATCCAATTTAATATTAAATACAAGGCTCTGAATAGAAATTATATCGGCTTATATTCAATATCAAATTCTGAGACTAACGGATATCGTATTGGGAATAACGATATCTGTATCTTCCAAATTCCCATAACAAAATTCGTAAAATCAAGGAATCCAATACCGAAATATTCCGAAGATTATTTCCATTCCAATACATTTCAATTCATATATTGGAAATTTCTGGTTTTATTAAAACCATTTCAAATCCAATTTATTTCTTTAAAAATATTGGATTATTATTCTAGTTAATAACTAGTTCATTTTGATAAAAATGTATTTTTATCTTCACAAATGTGGAATTTTTCATCCAAATTCTTTCCAAATCATTTATTATTATTTTACACAAATTATTAACATTATTAATAATGTTATTAAGGTCATTTTAGTCGATTTCCATAAACGGTCATCGAACTGCATTTACAACGACCTTTTATAAATTTGATTTGGACATAAGTCCAAATCCAACCATTAGATTTCAAATCTCTTATATTCACTCGAAAGCTCTTTTCGATACGAACCCAAGGTTCTAGTTTTAGGAGAATACGACGGTCGTATCTCCCGTAATGTCAATTCGAAGTCAATGGTCAAAATTCGCGAACGGTCGCGGCGCGACGCGCTCTATTCGGGCCATTAAATATATACAATATATATATTATACATATTTTGTCTATTTACATTTAAAATGTAATTTATAAATCGTTTATAAATTCGTTTTAAAATGATTCTAGCTTCATTTTCAATTTTAAATCAAAATTGAATACTCCTTATCATTATAATATATAAATGATAATATCTTCAAAATATCAGGTTTTGAAATCATTTCCTTTTCGATATTCATTATAAAAATGAATAAAATCGATATAAATATCGTTCGCGTTAAAATGGCGCAAATCTAACAACACGGCTTCGTATATTTCAATATTTTCATGTCCATCCAAAATCGGACATTAAAATCTAATTTTAATCTTTTATTGAATATTATTTTAAAATATTCCTTATTTTAAAATATTCCTTATTTTAAAATATTCGTTATTTTAAAATATTCGTTCTTTCCGAATTGTAATCAGACACAGTTAATTACCATATAATATTATTTATATGGATTTTATACATCGTATGTATACAACAACAATGATAAACAATCAACCATCATCTAGAGTGCACTACACAACTGCATAAGCATTAAATATAAATAATTAATGTTTACAACAGACTGCCAACCAATCGATTGACATTCAACTAAAAAATTGGGATTAGTGTATGTCAAATATCATACCAATACCCATGTGGGGTTTCAATCAACACACACAGATTTCATTTGTGCAGTTGAGCGACGTGTAAAATATATCGTCTCAATCAATATCAGTCAAATGAGCGTACATAAACAAATCGTCCGATTTGTAAACGAATACTTATTTTCATTCAGATACACGTTAAAAATTATATTTTTAACGATAAAATATTTATTTCAACACATGAATATTTTATATAGTTCATCTATACAATAAAAATGCTATTTTTTATTGTTCTAACATATTTTAGAAAATTTTGGCAGCGTAATGGCGTGATACTAAAACCGGAATAAGGTCTAGCCTTATCCCTCGCCTAATAATGGCTCGCGCCATACACATACCAATTCCAATCAACTCAGTTCACATCCCAAATCAAATTCAACTAATTACTTAATAGGGTTGCCAAACCCTATTAAATACCAATCAATCCAATAAAATAAACAACCAAACATCCATGGTTTCAATCAAAGATGTCGGGTGCTACTAAGCACCGTCTTCATCCTAGTATATATTTAAATGTAAACAAAATCAGAGTGAGAAGAAGTTCTCACCTTTGATTTCCACTCCGCCATTCTTTGATTGTCAATCTTAAATCTTTTCAGAAATCCAGCATGTCTAATTTATAAATAACATACATACGTTAAAAATCATATTTTTAACTAACAAACATTTTCCTTTGTATGACCATTTTATAAATAGTATACATAAGCTAAAAATCATATTTTTATCTCGCTACTACATATATAAAAATAAATTTTTTTATCACTATTATATATAAAAATCATAATTTTATATCACTATTATATATATATATATATATAAATCATATTTTTATACCGTTAAAAATCATATCTTTATCTCATATTTAATCTAGGAACTAAAATCAGGAGACTTACAAAATTTTCTAGGGTTTCCGACGGACTTCGGCGCTCGATTGGAGGTGCTCCGGTGGGTGCGCGGCTTCAAAGTATTATTTCCAAATTCAAAAAATATAAAAATTGGGTTTTGAAGAGGAGGGGGTCCATGGCGGCGGTCAAAGGTGGAGGACGACGGCGGTGGGGCTGCAAGCGGCGGTGGTGACTCGGGAGGTGGGTGGTGGCACGAGTCCCGGAGTGGCTGTTTTGTGGCATTGGGGTTCGTGGTGGGGTTTTTAAACGAAGGAGGAGAGAGGAGGGGCCATCGGTGGCGGCGGAGGCCAAGGGAGGCGGAGCAGCAGTGGTGGGGGTCTGTTCGAGGCGGCGGTGGGCTGAGCGCGGTCGAATTTGTTTATTTTTTCTAAAATTAAACGGGTTAGGGTTCGAGAGGAAAAGGGGGAATATATATATATATAATTATATTATATAAAATAATTAAATAATCTTCCAAAAACACCTGTTGTCATCTCGAACTCCAAACCAAACCCAATTACTATCGTCCCTAGCTAAATACCCTCATTCCGAACACAATGGGATATGTCCCATAAGCCAATTTGACCGTTTCGATCAGCTTTTCTTTAAATTAAAATATAAATCAAAAATATATTGAATTCAAACGTACATTTTAATTTACCGGGGCCTCATACTGACTACAAAAATTTCCAAAAAATAAATCTAGTTATGTTTTGACGATACGGTCCTAATAAAACTGATTTCATCGAATTTGGAGACCGTTTGAAAAACGGTCATTTTCCAGTCGATTAAATTCAAACTAAAATTACCAAACACGTTTTAATTTTCCACTCTCACATATTAGTTCCAAAAATTACGAAAATTGGAATCTATTAATAATTTGACATTCCGGATCTAGCAAAAGTGGTTTCGTCGAAAACGGAGGTAGTTTGCAAAATGGCTATTTTTAAGGGCTATATACTATATAAAATATATATAAATTCCATAGCGACTATTTTAAATTTTAAACATAACTTTCAATTTATAAAACGAAATTTATATTTTTCACATCTGTTCTAAAGATATTGTTAAACAGATTCAAATATTTCTAGTTTCGTCGAATTCTGATTTAAAATGAATTATGTATATTAAATTGAAATTAAAAATTGAATTTTCAAACTACCACGCCATTTCAGGCTCGTTTTATAATTAAAATAAGTTTATACTTTCTAACTTCATTTAAAATAAATTTTTAGTCGTTATTATTTAAGATAAATCATTTTAAATAATCAAAATCCATTAAAATAGCTAAAATAAATTTTTTAAATTGGTTCTGAAAATCCGGGTTGTTATAATCACCAGATGAGAAATTCTACAAGGAACTCTAATTCTAAGTGGAAGAGGGAGTCGGCTCAGGAGTTTCTAATCCCGATCTGCTGACCATTTTCAATGGCCTTAAGCGGAACATGCTACTTAATGCTCTAGTTACTACACCCAATAATGTTGCTAATGATGGTACTCCACAACAACAGCTAGATTTGACTTCACTAAGCCGAGTAAGGAATTTACTAGTCTAGTTGGTAAACCATTCCATGGAATGGATTCAACTATGGAAATTTAAGATTGGATCGACACTTATGACCAAATCTCAAATGATCTTGGTTTGGAAGATGACACGAAGAGGAGGTTGTCCTCACATCAATTTAGAGCATAGCAAAGAACTAGTGGAATGAGGTGAAGGCTGCTACACCAAGGGTCAGCTCACATGGAATTGGTTTATGACTCATTTTGAGGAGAAGTTAATTCTGACTAATAAGTCAGCGTTATTCCATAAGTTTGCAGAATTAAAACATGGAGATATTTCTTTCTTTGAATATGTTGATGAGTAAGAAGTTTAGTTAAAATAGTCGACACCTCCTTGAATAAGAATGAGAAATTCATTCTTGTAATGCATGACCATTTAGGAGAGAGCTTCTAAATCATATTGATAAGACCACCAAAGCAATTATTCAGAAGGCTCTGAAGCATGAAAGCAACTATCTAAAGTCAAAGGCTTCTACTATTTTTCCCAAAAGAAGGAGCCAAAACTATAAATGAGTAAAGGAGGTTGGAAATAGGGGAACAATAAGAGGAGATCATTATAAGGAAAGAGTGGCTAAAAAAGACATGTCTAAGTTAATTTGTTTTAATTATGACGTAGAGAGTCATTTTAGCAAGGATTACAAGGCTGAGGGTTATAAGTGTTACAATTGTAACAAGTACAAACATATGAAAAAGAATCATCTTGAATTAACTAAGGGAGCATGTAGTGAAGGGACACGCTCTCGATGTCGATCCAAATTCATGGAATGCAAAAAGCGCCATTATTCAAGGTATTCTTCTCGTTTTTAATGTTCCTATTCAGATTTATTTAATACAGGAGCTTTCCACTAAAAAAAATTCTGTTGATTTGATAGATAGATTAAGATTAGAACTTGACGTTTTGACCAACTTTTGATTGTGACAACCCATGCTTGTGGCTTCACTAGTTTGTATATGATTTTTTGTAATATGGTATTATCAAGTCATAGATGCACTTTTGTTTATGATTGCGTTTTTTGGGGTCTTGTTGGGGTTTCCATTATACTGTGTGTGGACTAGCTGTGTGGATATAGAGTAGTGGCGGCATTCTAAAGGTTATCGGTAATGATAGGGATGGAAGATGAGCGAAAGATGGTGTCAGGATGCCTAATCAATTATGAGGTAATGGTTTGCTTTCTATATTTTCTGATGTCCCACATAATGATTTGTCGATGATATCAATTCCCGAGGAGTATGCGGACGTATTCAAAGAGGTGATCAGACTTCCACTATATATGGAGGTTGAATTCCGGACTGACCTGATGAAGGATGCCAAACCAAATATGATGACTTTGAGAAGGATGAGATCTAAAGAGCAATAATACTTGACTTGAAAGTGATTGATCTTTTGTAACGGGAGATCATTCATAAAAATATATCTAAATGGAGATAGCTAGAGGCATCTTTAGTATTCACAAAGAAGGTTAATGGTTTCCTTATATTGTATTTTGATTATCATGAGCTGAACTAAGCGATGAAGAAGAACAAGTACCCATTCCTACTTTTTGGTGACTTGTTCGATTGGTTTCAAGGTGCTAGGTTTTTCCTTAATTAGATCTTAAGACTTATTTCCATCGAACGAGAGTGGCGAAGGAAAGCATGTTAATTACAACATTCTACCTGCTCTCTGGGTTTCTTGAATAGTTGGTTATGTTGTCTGACTGACCATACTTTATGCATATGTTTGTTGATGATATTTTGGTCTACTCAAGAATGGAGGAGGAACACAAGACACTCTTGAATATTGTTTTAAGGAATTTAAGGAACACTGATGGAAGATGAAGTTTTCTAAATGTCACTTCTATAAGAGAGAATTTAGATTTTTGGAAAATGTTGTTTCGGTGTAAAGGATTGTCATAGATCCTATGAAGGTTTCAGTGATACAATATTAGACTATGCATTAAAATGAAATAAATGTGAAAAGATTCTTAGGGTTGGCTAGATATTATAGGCGGGATATTTGTTATTTTTTAAGTTGGCGACTCTCTTGACCCTTTTGACGAACGGGAATCAAACTTTCACTTGGGATGCAAGATGTGAGCATTCATTTGTAAGTCTAAATGGAAAGTTAATAAGTTCCCTAGTATAGGTTATTCCAAGTGAGAATGATGACACGACGGTGTATGCAAATGTTTGGGGTACTACATTGAGTGCAATATTAATGCAAGAGGAAAGGTTATTACATATGATAGTTAATAATTGAATCTACATGAGGATAATTATCACACCCATGATTTGTAATTAGTAACAATTGTATTTGCACTAAAGCTTTAGAGGCATTATCCTTTGGAAAAGAGTTACGAGTTATTCACTGACCATAAATCTTTGAAGTACCTCTTTTCATAAAAAATCTTAACCTTCACCAATAAAGATGGTGGGAATTTTTTCTTTCCTATGATTTTAATATTGAATACACCATGAAAGAGTAATGCAATCGTTATTGCTTTGAGTATGAGACAAACTAACTTTAGGAGCCATATTCTTGAAATGAAAGTTGTTAGTGTATATTGCCGATTATGAATTTCGAACTAGTTGTGAGTTAGACCGATAAATTTGGTGAGCTAGACTAGCCAACCTACCTTGATCAAGAGAATTGATGAGCCAGAAGTGTGATCCTATATTTATTAAGACTATCGTTAGGATGGAGACTAAGGTAGAGTTTGAGGATGTGAAACAACATAGACTTGACTTAGATGGTTGGCTTTGTAAGAAGGGGAGATTGTTTGTTCCAGATGACGATGAATTGAGGGATGAGGTGCTTCCAAACTGTCACCATTCAAGATTGACTATAAATCCTAGTAGTAATTAGATGATTGCAATATGAAACAAAACTATTATTGGAAAGGGATGGAGGACATTGGAGCATTTATATCGAAGTGTGTAATTTGTCAAATGATTAAGCAAGAGCAAAATAAGCATGGTGGGTTGATGCACCCACTAGAGGTTCCCAAGTGGAAGTGAGAACAAGCATTAATGGATTTCATCAATGGACTTCCAAGGACTTGAGTGGAGTACGACAAAATTTGAGTAATAGTCGATTGGTTGATCAAGGGCGCTAGATTTATACCCGTTAAGTCGAGTAGGATGGCAGCCAAACCGACTGATTTGTATATGAAATGTATAGAACAATTTCATGGTGTACCAAAAAGTATTGTGAGTGACAAGAATCTGTTGGAAAACTTACAGAAGGTATTGGAGATCGAGCTGCACTTCAACCAGCTTATCACTCTCATACTGATGGTCAAACCGAGAGAGTGATTCATATTCTAAAGGATCTTTTGTGTGCTTGCATATTATATTTTGGAGGCTCATGGAATGATCATTTGAACTCGTTGAATTCATGCACATATAACAACAGTTATCAGTCTAGTACCAGTATGACATCATTTGAGTCATTGTATGACCAACCGTGTAATGGACCTTCATGCTAGTGGGAAGCATGCGAAAAAAATGATATTTGAACCAGAGATGGTAAGGGAGACTTTAGTGAAGGTTGAGATAATTCAGCAATGAATAAATGTTTCCCATGACAGACATAAGAGTTACACCGATAAGAGACGTCGATACCCGGAATCCTCTACTAATGATATGGTATTAGTTGACATTTACCCATTGAAATGTTCAACTAGATTCAACAAAAAGGGATATTAGCACCCAGATTTGTAGGTATTTTTCTGATTTGTGAAAAGATTAGGATCCTAACCTATAGAATTGACTTACCTCAGTAAATGGAAAAATTGCACAACATATATTCTATGTTTCTCAATTGTGGATATCTATGTCTGAGTCAAGCATAACTATTATGATGGATAAATTAGATGATATCAAAATTGAATTGGAGGCTTTAAGACCTTATATGCATATTCGTATTATTAGGCAAGATATGAAAAAGTTAGGAAAAAATAATGAAGTTAGCGAAGGTTCAGTGGAATGAAGGCAAGGGATACAATATTTGGGAGACCAGGAAGAGCATGAAGATGTCGTTTCCGGAGCACTTCACTTGGTAATATTTTTTGTTTATTGCTCGTACCTTTATTTACAATATCATTAATACGCCTCAATATGATATCATGCATGCTAAGACAAGTGTAGGTTATCTATTTTTCATTGATTCCTATGTATGCATGTTTGCTTTTTGGTAATATATGGTTTTTATCATGCGGGATGATCCTATTGACTTATTTCTGGAATTTCGAAAGTAGTATTTTTAAAGAAAGGATAATGTAATGGTTTGTATTCTACTTATCGGAGAATCATAAAATATTAATGGTTTTTCCATATAAGGTAGTATTATTTTATGAGAATGGTATAAAATTTTCTTATCACGGTTTTGACTTAGACTAATCTTGCTTTGCTCTTCACTGGAGGGAATTTGGGTCTCAAAGCTCTTCCATTCGATCAAGATGACGGTTTTTCGTTTTGTAGAGTGGTTACTTTAAGAAAGCAGACTTACCGTTTGAATATTATGACTGTTTAGTTTAAAATAGGTTATTGTACTTTCATTTTTCTCCTTTCTAAAACACTTCCTACCTCCGTTAAAACATTTTTAAAGAAAAATCAATCCCAAAACCCTAACTCATCAACTAAATCATCAAATAAAAAGTGGATTTACGAGACCTACATGTATGAGAAGAGAATAATTGTTGTTAATGAGTGAGATCCATTTCATTGGCTAATTCAGTTCAGGTCGGTGAGTTTGCATAGACTGAGGTGAGTGGTTATATTTCTTACTTACAAAGGATGATGTTTTAAACTTTAAATCTCTTTTAAAAATTCATCTAAATTTGTTAGAAATTCTTTTGTATTCTTTCAAATCATATGTGTGAATTCTAAAAGATTTCGATTTAATTAGCTGAAGCTATTTCTTTTATGGACCCCTAATTTTTTCATATAAATCTTCAATTTCTACCTTAGATCCTTCATATCTTATTGAAAATGAATGTTTGGATTTTATTATTGCCAACATCTATTGTATGCATAATTTCTCTATGTTTGGATATCCAAAAACATTGATCAAATGACGACTTAGATCTAGAACTAGATATGGGATCTTTAAAGATCTAAAAAAAATTCCCAAATTTTACGTGCAATCTACAAGAGGCGACAAGGAAGGCATCCAAAGGTTGAACGTCAAATTTCAAGTCATTTGAAGTTTGTATGGAGAAGTTACGGTCGATTAAAGATAAAAGTACGATGGGATCATATCATCTTCAAGAGATCAGATCGTCTTGAAGAAATATTGGAAATTTGGTTGATTATGAAAAGATTAGATCTTCTTGGAGAGATCAAATCGACTTGGGAAAAGTGGAGAATTGGCATAGTATGAAGAGATTAGAACAACTTGGAGGGATTAGATTGGATTAGAGGTTCAGATTGGCTAAAAGGGATCGACTATGATCCCTAGATAGTCATTTTATGGAGATGCGTCTCGTGGTGGATTATGTTAGAGTTTCAGTGTGGAGTTTGAGATTGCTTAGAGATAGAGTGCAACGTGAAAAGTAAGAAGGAGGCAAAATCATGGTCACTAGGGATCGATCATCAGGGTCGGTACCGATTCCAAATTCTTCACCCTATGGAGAGGTGATCCTTACGATAGGCAAGAGGTTTCATCAAGATTCTACTGGTATGGTTATTGTTCATTGTTGAGTAGTTGTCTGCTCTAATTTGATGATTATTCTTCTTGAAGGGACGACTTTAATAATGATTAGCTTTACTTCAAAACTCGTGGTGGGAGAGAATGAGCTAGGATGATGGGACTACATGAAGAGGGTTTTGGGATGGATGATATGCAATGGGTCTAGAGTGGTTCCAAACTATAATGGCTTGGGATATGAGCTGCTAGAACAATCCAAGGTGAACTTAGCTACGGAGACTGTGTGCAAAGGGATCATTAACATTCATAGATTTCAATGGGTACTTAAAAAGCAGGGATATATGTGACGTTTACATGCATCAAGTCGGGTCCATACTTGAATTCAATTTATTTCAGTCTACACAATTTCTCATAAAATTCCAAATTCTATACTTTCTCAGTTTACATAATTATACGAGTTTGGCTCTTAAACTCGTATTTTAGATTTAAAGTTACAAAATGTAACACCCCGTATTTTCTGTGAACATAAGAGTAACAAATCAGAGAATAATTAAATTGTAACAAAATAATTAAGGAAAATGGGTTACGCCATTGCGTTCATCTAGAAATTCTTCTTGGAATAGAGTCCAAGTTTGCGTAAATCAGACTCCGTATGAAGAAGATATGGCCTTCAGAAATTTCATTAAAAACCAGCTCGAAATTCAAAATTTAGATTCGAAATTCAAAACAGACACCCGGGCTGGGCGGGAAAAATTCCCGTCGAAGACCCAGGTCGACACTAGGGTCGACCTGGGGGTCAACCTAGGTACACAGCTCGACACTAGGGTCGACCTAAGGGCCGACCTCCCCCCTTTTTTCCAGATCCGTGGACAGATGCATTTTTCTGTATGTAGACGCCCGTTCTGACCAGATTCGTGACCCATATGCTATTTAAACACCCCCGAACCTCACTTTCTCTCCACACAATTTCATTCTGCTTATACTCTGCCTTTATTCTAATAAAAATAAAAATGGCGTTGCTACTCTGTTGGAATCAAAACTAGAACTGGTGCATCTTCTACCAATCTGAATAGAATTAAAAGAGAACAACTATTTTCTAATCTAATTGATAGTCTATGCCAAAGGAGAGCTATTCAGTGTCAGAATACAGAATCTAGAATACAAGAATCGTTCCCTTTTTGTGAGTACAGTTATTTTCAGATATGAACTTTAATTATGATCCTGACATGGTTGTAAATCTGAATATGAGGTTATGCATATTCTGTTCTGTTTAGATCTATCTTATTGTAACTATTCTGTACCTCTTTCTTCTTTCTGTTCTATATCCAGGCCACCACGAGCCTGCGCCAAATTTCATAAGATACTAACGCACGAACGATAAATTTTGGGACAAATAATGAATGATGCATAAATTGGACATGATCGACCTGTGACTGATTTGAGGAAAGAACATAGGTTGTAAATTAAGATCTAGAATCAGTGGTATGATAGACTGTGATTTGGAAGAAAGAATTAATATATGATTGCATATGACTTGGAATTTGGAATATAATGCATGTTATAATGCAAGATCTGATTTTGAGGGCATAATACATGATTAAAAATTTAAGATCTAGATTTGGGCATATTTTATATCACGATCTATGACTTGAAAAGAAAAGAGGATATGTGACTTAGGCATAAGGATCTATATTAAAATAGGATAACTATTAATGTGAATGCGCCTAAAATGTGGATTTTTGGATATTTGGCATCATAGGCTATGATTTGGCACAATTCATATTGTTAAGGCTTTTAGAGAATGATCTGTACTGTGCAAAGTTTAACTAAAATTTGGGGGCATATATTGTATTATGAATTATGACCATGATTTGGGCATGTAAATTTTGGCTTAAACTATGATTAGGCAAGATATGTAAATAGAATTTTAAGAAATGTTAAATTTGCTAAATCTGTTATCTGCTCTGCTAATCTGTTGAATTGCCTAATCTACTAAATCTGTTGAATTGCCTAATCTGCTAATCTGCTGAATTTCCTAATCTGCTGAATTTGTTATCTGTTTAATATGTTGAATTGCTTGATCTATTGAAAACTGAATAATTGTAATATGGGTATGTAATCTGTAAGCTCGATCTAAAATTGAGCAAAACATGTTAATAGAACTTTGGATAATCTGTCGTAACTTGTACAGAAGTTAAATTTGTTAAATGAGCATAATTAGTCTGATATTTTCTGTAATGGAATAAAGTGGCTATGACACGAGGTTAGACTCTGTTTGCGGTGGAAGCCTTCTCGGAACCAACCGGCTTAACCAGCGAACGCAAAATGTCAGTCTAATGTGAGATGTCGTAGGCATAACTAAAATATGCTTAGACACGAGGTTAGGTCTGGATTGTGGCAGAAGTCTGCCCGGAACTGCCCGGCACATCCAACGACCACAAGCTACCGACCTAATGTGAGAGGTATGTGCATTAATATTTAATTAATGCAAATCTGAGACAAATATGATGTCTAAAACGTATTGGGTGTATAGGGTTAAACCAAATGGACTGATGAATCTGATAAACCCATTTCCTGAATCTGTAGGCCCAATACAAAGTTAGACAATCTGTAAGTCTATTAAATTCGTACATCTGATCCGTTAGTCTGAAAGCTTGTTAACTTGATTGTCTGATCTGTAAACTAGTTAATCTGAACTTTGTATGTCTGAAACTTGTAAACAAGTTAATCAGAAATCTTTAGTCTGGGGACACAAGGTTAGGAGGGGAAATACTTGTGTCATCTGTTGTTTGGAACCCATATTAGTCAGTAACCCTTTCTGGTATCAGAACTTTGACCCCACGCTATGTAGGGGTCCGGGCACGCTTACTGAACTAATTATAAGCGGTTCATTCTGATAATGGTGAGGGGTGTTGATGGCGCGTTCCAATCGGGTCATGTGCATGCAATGATCCGGTCTGCTCTGAGGATGTAAGACACCATGACATCTGTAAATAGGTCTGTGCTAATAGGTTGCCACTTTAGGGATTGATACACCCTACTGTGGGGCCGACATAGGGTATTTATGTATTAGGGAGTCGATCGCTTGGAGTAGGATTTAGGGTACACTTAGTTCTATCTGTTTATGTTGGGTGGTAACACCGGTCTGTTTCTGCGTGGTACCGTTTGTTAGGGTGGTAAAGGCCCATTACTAGTGTACACCTAATTCTTACATTATGTTTCCGTAGGGATTATTCTATTGCTGACTCTCATCCCATTTCTGATTCTGTTTCTGTATCTTCTTTTGGGGTGGTAAAGGTCCATTATTAGTATTCTGCTTCTATACCTTATGTTTGTTGGGGTGGTAAAGGCCCATCACTAGCATTCTGTTTCTATAGAGATTATTCTGTTTCCGTCTCTATTTCAGTTTAGACATTAGGGTAACACCAAATCCTGTTATACTAGAATTAGTGCAGAGAAGTAAGATGTAAGTAAGGAACATAACTTAGTTTACATCATTCTGTTTCTTCTGTTAACTTAAAGCATATCTGCTACTCCTGTTGATGTAATCTCTCATCCAGCTTTATTTACATGTCATGATAATATTATCTGTTTATATGTTGGAAATCACTGGACTCGCCAGACTTTATGCCTGACCTCGTTTGTTTTCGCCCCTTTTCTTTCCATTTCCCCCCCAGGTGCTCAGGGTGGAAATATAGGAGCTTGATTCAGATTCTCTCTGTTTGAAGTGCTTGAAGTATTGCTTGGCTTTGACTCTATCTTTGCATGGCAGTTTATGTTGGGGATTACGACTTTGAAACTTTACATTCTGAACGATTTTGTATAAGACTGATAATTGTGTACTTGAGTTTTGGTATTGTGATTTTGATGTAACCAAACTTATTTCCGCTTCTGCTGTAATAAAGATATAATTTTTCAAGCACTACTTATCTATCTTGTAATATTCTGTTCTATCTACTAAAACGCTCCACCAAAGTTACGGCATTCCCTTAGTGAGTGACCTTAACGGAGGTGGGGTGTTACACTTGGTATCAGAGCTGAAGGTTACCAGATTTGATAAAAAGTTTTTGAAAACTATTTTCAAAAAAAAAGGTTTGGAAAGGAAGTATTTTCGAAAGTAAAATTTATTTTGAAAAACATAATCCCTAAAAGCCATCTATCTAGCTTTCAACTTTCCATTTTGAATTCCTTTTTCTTTCGTTTCAGCATGTCTAGGGATCTTAACCTTCCGGAGGGCGTACCATTACCTGGCTGGTTCAGGAGGTACTTAGAAGCTAAGGCTAATGATGCGGGCCCAGTAGGCATCCCTCCTCCCCCAACTGCAGCGGTTCCTCCTCCTCCTCCATGCGTGAATACTTTCCCGAAGATATATAGAGACTTTCGCGCCATGGGTGGGAAGAACTTTAATGGAACTGAATCATTTTTGGAGGTAAGGAACTGGCTCAAAGAAACTGAGGATTTGTTCGTTATCTTCAAGGTGGACGATAGGAAGAAGATACAGTTGGCGGTATGGTTGCTTAAGGACGAAGCTTCTTATTGGTAGGGGTCACGAATGGAGAGCGTCCAGTGGAGACATGGATAGATTTCAGGCATAGGTTCGAGACGAAGTTTCTCTCACGAGCGGAAGATAGTCTATACGTAGAGAGCTTTTTGGCTTTAAAGCAAGGGTATTTGTCGGTGAGAGAATACGTCAACAAATTTAATCAGTTGGAAAGATTCGGCTTAGAATTGATAAACACACCGCATAAGAAGGCACTGAAGTTTGCTAAAGATCTGAACGAGCCGCTACACGGATTGGAAATGTCCCACATTCCTATGGGGGCTTCCTTCGAGAAATTAGTTGACATGGCATTGATGCATGAAGAGGAAACCGAAAGTGAGAAGAAAGAAGAAAAGCTTGAAGAACCATATAACAAGAGGGCAAGGCCCAAAAAGGAAACACAAAAGAAGGATGAGAAGTCTGAAGATAAGAAGGAGAAAAAGTGCTTTACTTGTGGAAGTTCGACTCATTTGAAAAAGGATTGCAGAAAGAGGAAGGGCACTTGCTTCAACTGTGGTGAGATGGGACACTTCACTAGGGACTGCCCGAAGGAACGAGGGCAAGGGCAGAGGACAGGTCCTACTTCTGGAGGGCAGGCGAATACCCTTGAGGCTGGTGGATAGGATAGAAATAGGAAAACTTTCTGTAGAAGGTTTAATTTCCTTATCTGATTCTGGCATTTTGATTCTGTAATTGATACTCTGCACTTTAATACTAGTCTTGTTTCTGATCCCGCTGTAGACTCAAACCCATAAGGGTTATGACTCATCTGTTTATGATAAGTTGGGGTTTGAGGGTATCTGTGTTGGGCATTAAGTTGACTATGACACATACATTCTGGGTTTTTATTATGCTTGGTTTCCTAAGAATCATTTGATAATCTGATCTGTACCGGTAGTTTGTAAGTACCTGAATATTTCTGATAAGGTTAGGGTTTTTACTCGAAGCGTGAAGTCGATTTCCAGTTTGACATTGTTTAACGGGAGTAATTCTCTGGGTGTCAATCTGATGTTGATTTCGGTCTTCGGGGTTGGTACTTAGGGAATTATTTTCGTAACCGATGTCTAATAGGAATAGGGCTCTTGTTTTAATTATACTTGCTTTTATCACTCAGCTATATCCTATCGATCGAGTCTTCAACCTTTAGGTAGAAACTAATAGGTGTAAACATGTGTTTGAGACATGTTATGTTTGATGGTTGCAAGTGGATGCAAGTGGTTGCTCATGGATGCATATACACACACTGGGCACTAGATCGGCTCAAAAACACTCTCATACTGCATATGGATGTGTGCGCATTTTTCAATTTTTCGGGATGCAAAATGATTGACTCATCACATGGATGTTGCATTTGGATAAATGGTTATGCACACATATAGGAATGATATGTATCAAATAGGAAAATTGCATACATGTTGGACTCATGCACTGACATAATTCGATTAAGGAGGTCAACTGAATCAGTGCACCGCCTGATCTTTGCATTAGATAAGGAACATATTCACACACTTTTGCATATGTTCATACAGCATTAGAAGTTTCTAAGGACAATGGATGCTTGTGGATGATGGTTAAGTAGATGAGTGATTGGATGGTAGGACACATTCTTCTTAACTTGAAGATTTCAGGGACGAAATCCTTTAAGGAGGGGAGATTGTAACACCCCGTATTTTCTATGAACATAAGAGTAACAAATCAGACAACAATTAAATTGTAACAGAATAATTAAGAAAAATGGGTTACGCCATTGCGTTCGTCTCGAAATTCTGGTTGGAATAGAGTCCAAGTTTGCGTAAATCAGACTCTGTATGAAGAAGATGTGGCCTTCAGAAGTTTCTTTAAAAAACAGCCCGAAATTCAAAATTCAAATTCGAAATTCAAAACAGACATCCGGGCTGGGCGGGAAAAATTCCCGCCCAGGACCCAGGTCGACACTAGGGTCGACCTGGGTACACAGGTCGACACTAGGGTTGACCTCCCCCCCCTTTTCCAGATTCGTGGACAGATGGATTTTTCTGTATTTAGACGCCCGTTCTGACCAGATTCGTGACCCCTATGCTATTTAAACACCCCCAAACCTCACTTTCTCTCCACACAATTTCATTCTGCCTATACTTTGCCTCTATTCTAATTAAAATAAAAATGGCGTCGCTACTTTGCTGGAATCAAAACTAGAACTGGTGCATCTTCATCCAACCTGAGTAGAATTAAAAGAGAACAACTACTTTCTAATCTAATCGATAGTCTACGCCAAAGGAGAGCTATTCAGTGTCAGAATACAGATTCCAGAATACAGGAATCGTTCCCTTTTTGTGAGTACAGTTATTTTCAGATATGAACTTTAATTATGATCGTGACATAGTTGTAAATCCGAATATGAGGTTATGCATACTCTATTCTATTTAGATCTATCTTATTGTAACTACTCTGTACCTCTTTCTTCTTTCTGTTATATAGCCAGGCTACCACAAGCCTGTGCCAAATCTCATAAGAGATTAATGCACGAACGTTAAATTTTCGGACAAATAATGAATGATGCATAAATTGGACATGATCGATCTATGACTGATTTGAGGAAAGAACATAGGTTGTAAATTAAGATCTAGAATCAGTGCATACTATGTATGATAGACTGTGATTTGGAAGAATTATTATTATATGATAGCATATGACTTCGAATTTGGAATATAATGCATGTTATAATGCAAGATCTGATTTTAAAGACATAATACATGATTAAGAATTTAAGATCTAGATTTGGGCATATTTTATATCACGATCTATGACTTGAAAAGAAAAGAAGGATATGTGACTTAGGCATAAGGATCTATATTAAAATAGGATAACTATTAATGTGAATGCGCCTAAATATGGATTTTTGGATATTTGGCATCATAGGCTATGATTTGGCATAATTCATATTGTTTAGGGCTTTTAGAGAATGATCTGTACTGTGCAAAGTTTAACTAAAATTTGGGGGCATATATTGTATTATGAATTATGACCATGATTTGGGCATGTAAATTTAGGCTTAAACTATGATTAGGCAAGATATGTAAATAGAATTTTAAGAAATGTTAAATCTGCTAAATCTGTTATCTGCTCTGCTAATCTGCTGAATTGCCTAATCTGCTAAATCTGTTGAATTGTCTAATCTGCTAATATGCTGAATTGCCTAATCTGCTAAATATGTTATCTGTTTAATATGTTGAATTGCTTAATCTATTGAAAACTGAATAAATGTAATATGGGTATGTAATCTGTAAGCTCGATCTAAAATTGAACAAAACATGTTAATAGGACTTTGGATAATCTACCGTAACTTGTAAAGTAGTTAAATTTTTTAAATGAACATAATTAGTCTGATATTTTCTGTAATGGAATAAAGTGGCTATGACACGAGGTTAGACTCCGTTTGCGGTGGAAGCCGGCCCGGAACCAACCGGCTTAACTAGAGACCACAAAATGTCAGTATAATATGAGAGGTCGTAGGCATAACTAAAATATGCTTAGACACGAGGTTAGGTCTGGCTTGTGGCAGAAGTCTTCCCGGAACCGCCCGACTCATCCAGCGGCCACAAGCTACCGACCTAATGTGAGAGGTCTATGCATTAATATTTAATTAATGCAAATCTGAGATAAATATGATGTCTAAAACGTGTAGGGTGGATAGGGTTAAACCAACTGGACTGATGAATCTGACAAACCCATTTTGTGAATCTGTAGGCCCAATACAAAGTTAGACAATCTACAAGTCTGTTAAATCCATACATTTGATCCGTTAGTCTGAAAACTTGTTAACTTGATTGTCTGATCTGTGAACTAGTTAATCTGAACTTTGGTATGTCTGAAACTTGTAAATAAGTTAATCTGAAATCTGTTAGTCTGGGGACACAAGGTTAGGAGGGGAAATCCTTGTGTCATATATTGTTTGGGACCCGTATTAGTCAGTAGCCCTTTCTAGTATCAAAATTTTGACCCCACGCTATGTAGGGGTCCGGGCACGCTTACTGAACTAATTATAAGCGGTTCATTCTGATAATGGCGAAGGGTGTTGATGGCGCGTTCCAACCGGGTCATGTGCGTGCATGGATCCGGTCTGCTTTGAGGATGTAAGACACTATGACATCTGTAAATAGGTCTGTGCCAATAGATTGCCACTTTAGGGAGTGATACACCCTACCGTGGGGCCAACACAGGGTATTTATGTATTAGGGAGCCGATTGCTTGGGGTAGGATTTAGGGTACACTTAGTTCTGTCTGTTTCTGTTAGTACCGTCTATTTATGTTGGGTGGTAACACCTGTCTGTTTCTGCATGGTACCGTCTGTTGGGGTGGTAAAGGCCCATTACTAGTGTACACCTAGTTCTAACATTCTGTTTCTGTCACTGATCCCGTTTCTGATTCTGTTTCTGTATCTTGTGTTGGGGGGGTAAAGGCCCATTATTAGTATTCTGCTTCTATATCTTCTGTTTGTTTGGGTGGTAAAGGCTCATCACTAGCATTATGTTTCTATAGAGATTATTCTGTTTCCGTCTCTGTTTCAGTTTAGACATTAGGGTAACACCTAATCATGTTATACTAGTATTAGTGCAGAGAAGTAAGATGTAAGTAAGGAACATAACTTAGTTTACATCATTCTGTTTCTTCTATTAACTTAAAGTATATCTGCTACTCCTGTTGATGTAATCTCTCATCCAGCTTTATTTACATGTCATGATAATATTACCTGTTTATATGCTGGAAATCATTGGACTCGCCGGATTTTATGTCTGACCTCGTTTGTTTTCGCCCCTTTTCTTTTTGTTTTGCCCCAGGTGCTCAGGGTGGAAATATAGGAGCTTGATTCAGATTCTCTCTGCTTGAAGTATTGCTTGGCTTTGACTCTATCTTTGCATGGCAGTTTATGTTGGGGATTATGGCATTGAAACTTTACATTCTGAAGGATTTTGCATAAGACTGATAATTGTGTACTTGAGTTTTAGTATTGTGATTTTGATCTAACCAAACTTATTTCCGCTTCTGCTGTAATAAAGATATAATTTTTCAAGTACTACTTATCTGTCTTGTAATATTCTATTCTGTCTACCAAAATGCTCCACCAAAGTTAAGGCATTCCCTTAGTGAGTGACCTTAATGGAGGTGGGGTGTTACACTAAACATGTTATAATCTATTTAAGTTGATACACAAAAACACGGACTGATACAATATCTTTGTGTGCTAACACTGTGAATGCAGGAACAAGCCAGGCGTGGTTTCCATACCATGTTTTCCAGTTGCATATAATATTTGAGATTTTTGTTGCTCACACCAGACTTATGTCTGATTTGAGATTTTATATTTTTCCTCTTATTACTTTGAGATTTTTAAATGAGTAGGCTTGAAATTAGTTTGATGCGTATACAAAAATTGTTCAAATTATGAGCATTTAAAATAAAATTATGATACATGGTATGTGAATATTAATATACATCGCCTGATACATACATATATATAGATAATTTTATCGTGTATATACACATATCAACGGAATTTGAGCAAAACTGCATCCGGGAAATCCAAGTTCATAGCCTATAGAATAAATAAAATTTTCCTAAAAATAAATTGTGAAATTTTCTACATAGCTCTACGTTTATTCATCCCAAGAATTGGCATATGAATCTGACTTGCCTTGAAATAATCTTATTACGGATCATGCCAAATTAACAATATTTAGCTTCCCACTTCGACACTGGAGCAACGGAATCACTCTGTCTCAAAGATAATATATCCCTTCTAATTTAGATGTCTGCACAAAGGAATTGCAAATTTCATTGTTAACATAACTGAGATTAGAGCTTACAAATTACACAATTCTAAATCATGTAGTGGAATAGGTTGCTCACTTGTTGGCCTTGTACTCACAATTAACTCTTTTGAGTTCAGTAGTCTCTAAGAAAATGGACCAATAGTTGTGGTTGGAAGAATTGTTGGGTTTAGTTTCTTTTGTTGTGCTTCTAACCTTGCACTAACGTTTTTTCTCTTGGACGGTCAGAACCTTTAAGAGATATAGCCAGCCCATTATATAGAAACATAGGATTGAAATGTCAATCATTTTTGCTTATCACTACTGCATTTGTTGGATGCAAGATAATATTAGTTATATATGCTTATCGCTATTGTATTTATTCTAGTTAGAAACAAAGAGCAAAATTTTGAAGTTAAATATAAGTCCATTTTAATGTAAAGATAATTGTGATAGTCGAAACTTTGATATATGAAATGATTTATGGTTATACATTGACGATAACCAAAGTTGGTTGGGTACTTAGAACATAACGGACTGCATAGTGCAATATGCATTTGCAGACTTGCAGCGACCAAATGAACCTGCTTTCAGTCATGAAAAATGCTATTATTCCTAGGGTGATCCATGTCTACATTATACTGTGTTTCAAATATAAAGATAAGAACAAAAGTTGACCACTTACATCAGAAAAATAGAGGTACCAGTTTTTACTTGCTAGAATTAAAACTGAACCCCTACTCAACATAGATCATACCCTCTCTCAATATCTAATATTTACTGTTATCTCATCCATTCTTACTTTAAATTATAGTGATCAATATTGTAGGCCTAGCGATAAGATAGTTGATCTCTTCGAAATGAATTAAGTGATCTGTAGTTTTATTATTTAAGGAATGAATGCCATGGACCAACGTTGAGACATAAAGATAATCTGGTTGATTGAAATGTTATTTTCATCTTGGTTAATACTGTAAAAGTGTTTTATAATTGGTAGAAGAGCCAGATAAGCTCTCTATGTGCTCGTTTTCTAAGATATTGAATATGTTCATAGAAACCACATCTGAGAGATGCCCATAAAGAATTATTTATATTTGTAATATTTCTTTTGTCGTGCATAGTTGAGAATCTTGGTTTTAACAAAAGAGAATTTTTGTAAGAACCCACAAATCCGTAATATAAGAGTTAACTACATACACCATACATCCAACCCAAGTATCACGAAAATACGAATCATTTTTTTTAGAAGAAAAAGGTAGAAGAAGAACAGAAATAACAACATAGAATCTCACATCGTAGCGGAACAAAATAAAATATATCATAACTTTTGAAATACAAAATTTCAACTGTATAACATACACTTATCAGAGTATCACTATCAGAGTACAACTTATAACATAGCGGAACAAAACTCTAGATAACTAACGCTGAATCCTCCTACTCTAAGATCCTTTAGATAGATCTGTAAAATCCTGAACTACTTGACTGCCCGTACAAATTTAGGCAGCCAAGAGTTTAGGTAGGACAAAATAAAATAAACTCTGGGTTAGTCATGGGACTAGTATGAGTAAACAGTTTAAAACAGCTTGAACAAGTAAATGATATCTCATAAGACCACGCCGTATAACGGAACGAGCTTTTCCCTTAAGAGAATCCAAAATATCTTTATATCAAAAACCTATTGATATTATAATAATGCCTATCAACCACAATATAATAATCAGCTAGCAGAAACGCTTTCATCTCACGTTCTACATATATAGTATACAATCAAAACCGCAAGCACGTATTGGGTAATGGATTTCCAACTATGACAAGGTATGGAACCACCTTCCGTTGGTGTATCTCTAGAGGAGAATACACCGAGTTCAACAAGAACATCTTGCAACTCAGCGACACATGACCGACCACTCATTTCTCTTGAGTGTATCGAATGTACATCACCAACGGTTGGGATCAGCAACCGTTTCCCGAATGGGATAGCATCGAATAGAATAAGGAATTAAATGAATCTCTAGATAGGTGATGATACACCATAATGGGAGCTAACTACATAGCCATGTTGCCTGCCCGATTTTTGTCATTTCTCGGTTGTTGAGGCCAGAGGCTACGATTACTTTCTATTCATTGATAACAAGATCACTTTGAATGCCACATTATCAGATCCGTTAATCACTAATTAATCTACACAAATATTCTGGATGTCATGCTAAGGGAATAAATCCGTTGCAACCATATATATTTATACATACTAACCTATTTGATCATTGGAAATACTTTGTCAGACATTCGCCCATTTACGTTCATTCTGGGATTGAACGAAATCGAAGGCACTATTCAGTACATCCATCCTAGGCAATCTCTACCTAGGACTTATACCACAGCCCTTGCACTTTACTCTGTCTTCAATATATTCAACATACTTGGTTTGCAAACGCTTATGCCAATACGGAGTGGTTCTTCGGATAATAATCCACCGGTCTCTCCATATTAACAACGTTAAAATGGTCAAAACTTCGATAGTCTGTGATTTAACTATCGAATAAAAACAAGTGTTTCGATAGTCGATGATTTAACTATCAAAGAAAACAAGTGTTCACCCAAATATCAAACAATCATTGATCACTTAATTAATATTCCATTAATTAAATCACTTCTCCATTTCTTTATCAATATTCGTTAACCAAATATTTTCAATAACCATATTGGCCTTATACGTTATTTGGAAAACATTTACATATATCACCTTCTTTGATTTTCTATACTTAGAAAATCCTTTACTTATAATTGGAAAATATTCC
This sequence comes from Allium sativum, assembly GCA_030737875.1. Lineage (NCBI taxonomy): Eukaryota > Viridiplantae > Streptophyta > Magnoliopsida > Asparagales > Amaryllidaceae > Allium > Allium sativum. Next base: position 117,859,887 of record CM060915.1, read on the forward strand.
AATTTCTTATCTCTTTTCTGATCTCGTTTATTTTCAAACTTAGGAAATATTTAACATCTTATTTCCAAACTTACACTTATTTGGGTTAAAACAGATGTTGTGTAAAACATCGTTACGACAACCCAAATACTATATTAAACTAACTCTTATTCAACATTGATCTTCGAGCCTGAAATCTTACTATTTGTTTGTTAATAATGAAATCAATCAAGGTGGGGGATAACTACCTCTCAGACCTTAACTGAAAACCATTTGTAACGTCAAAACAGATAAGACTGCTTACTCGAAAAATCAATACCATACGACTAATTATTCACTTTTAAACACGTACACACTTTCTCTTTCTACTCTTACGAGATTCATTCCTAGACTTCGTTTTTTATTATACTATTTTATTTTTAAGTTCGCTTCCTTATCGACTTCTATATGTATTGATATATAGAATCCTAGTTATCAGATTTTCTTAAAAATATTCTAACTCCTTAAATTCCCAGAAAAATTCGCCATAACCTCCTTTGTACCGGGAGCATCGGGAAAATCCCCAAACCTCCACACAGGCCTCTCTATTCAAAAAGAAAATCAAAAAGCCAAGTGGCTTGCCGATACGGCGCATAAAATATCATATGTGAATTAAATACATACCTTTTTGTTGGGCATTCTATTTATATCTCTTCATTAACTTCATTCCATACCTGTCTCATGTATATCCGTACATTTCTAATTCATTTCAACTTAATACACTCGTTTTTAACTCAACTCGTCAATTAACTCTTTAATTAACTCTTTGTCTGTTACACTTGTATATTTGAATATGACATGTTCAAATATTTTTTTTCTTGTTTATACACTAATAGAATTTCTATTTTCAATTCGAGTCATATATTCAATTTTGAATATAAATTCTCAATCTCTTTCACTTATCCAAAAACCCAATTTCGATTCAAATTTCCTTTAACTAATTATCCTCCAATTTAGTAAATTCTATTTGAAAATTAATATTATGATTTTTGTCTCAAAAATCATTTCACTTACTTCACTGGAGTTCATATTTATTTTGTATCTCCAGTCTGGATTTTTCTATTGCCACTTCGGATTTTATTTCCTTAAAATCCTTTTATTTATTTAAATAAATCGTTATCGTTTTTAAAACGATTATGGCGCTACTTTCTGAAAAATTGATTTTGACATAACTCAAAATCAATACGACGAAATCCAGATTTTTCTCTTCCATTAAAAAACTATTATCTAACTAGTCCTGACGGTTCTTGTTTCAAAGAATTCCGACTTAATTTGAGTTCTATATACTCAGTTGAAGTTCGAATCGCCAATTTACGAACTGCAGCGCTGCGGCGAGTTCGTTTTAATTATATATATATAAAAAAAAACTTTTAAACTTCGTTTGAAATAAATTCAACTCCATCCTGATATATTTTTAATATATATCAAATCCATTTTTCCAATTCAACATAATATTTCTGATCTTCTAAAATTGTCGATTTTCCCTAACTCGGAAATAAATTTATTTATACTTCAATTTTCTATATTCAAATTCCATTTCAAATTCTATTTGAATTCAATATTCAAATTTCCTTTCAATTCTATTTGAATTCTATATTCAAATTTCCTTTTCAATTCTCTTTGAATTATATATTCAAATTCTATTTTTGAATTTCCTTTATTCAACTCCCATTTGAATTTTTATATTCAAATTGTATTTTTGATTTTCCTTTATTCAAATCCCATTTGAATTTCTATATTCAAATTCTTTTTTATAAACCACGTTTATAACTTTACTTCAAATCCCCCATTATGAATTTATAAACAAAGTTTAAAAATTCGATTCAAATTTCATGTTATAAATTTATAAACAAGGTTTATAAATTCAATTCAAATTCCACATTATAAATTTACAAACAAGGTTTATAAGTTCAATACCAATCCCTTATTATAAATTTATAAACCAAGTTTATAAATTCAATACTTGTTTTATATATTTAAAACAAGTAAATATTTTCTATAGTTGATTAAAAATTCAAATTCTATTTGTAAAAATAGAATTTCCTTTTTAAATCTCAAATATCCTTTTCGGTATTTTTATAAATCAATATTCAAGCCCCAGTTATATTTAAACACCCCAAAACAATCAGTTACCAATCACGGGATTTATAACACATCATATATGATAATATATATGAAACAAATAAACAAACAGATAATATATTTTTGACGGATCCAGTTGGATCCCTCCAACCTATTTTCCTGCATCCACAGACGTTAGTCAACATAGTAATACCCATCCTGCTTCGAGGCAGGATATCGCGGTATGAAGGTCATCCACTAATATTTTTGTGGGGTGCATAGGGAAATCATCCGCTAATGATACCGCAGGCATCCGCTAATGATACTGTGGGAATCATCCAACCACCAAACCAATATATATAATAGTCAAGCCAAAATAACTGTATATATATATATATTTAAACATGCCATAGTAATATTTTAACGCAACCAAACAGGCAACAAAAATTATTTTTAACTAACAAAAAGAATTCTAAATAAAAGGTAAGTGAGATTTACTCACCGTGATTTTTATTTCTGCACTTGTACCAGTTTCAATTTCTTTCCATTGATTTTCGAGTCTTCGAACTTCACATGAATGATTTTATTTGATTTATCCTTGCCTAAGAAAACCAGAATTTTATAAATAATCTAATGAAATTTCTTGACAGGGTTTTATGTTAACATTTAATTTTTCGTTCTTTCTAAACTTCCTAGTTTTGAATAGCTTAACAAATTTCTAGTTTAAAATTTTCACTTATCTAATTTACATTTTGTATCATGATCTACTAAATAAAATTCCCTTTCCTGATTCCAAATTCCAAACAATAGTTAATACCATATTTTTTTCTTTAACATTGTACTAATTTAGTTTTAACTAACATACTAATATATATATTTTTAAACACAATAAAAATATATTTAACTTCAGTAATTTAAATTTAAATTACCTTAGTTAAGCTTAATACCCCACGGATAACATTATTTTCCTTTACTCCAAACTACTGCTCAACACCAGTCGTGACCTTCTATCAACGCAGCTCCAAGATTTTGTTTTATGCAATATTTAGTGGCTCGTTTTCCCCAACAAATTCACGGAATTACCTTTTTAATCCATGTTAGATCTTATTATTGAAGTTCCTTTCTAAGACAACTTCTGTCTGCTTCAAACCATTAAGATTTCTTCACCAAAATTTCAACTCCACATTTTGGTGTACCAGTATCTTAAATGCAAACAGCTCCAGAAGGGGAAATCCATCAAATAAGTGTGAGTTGCCAAATCTCAAAACAACTAGGAATCCATGAAACCAACATCAGTACTTGTAACAACCCGTATTTTCAATAACCTGTAATAACATAAATCGAGGCAGAATTTAATTCTAAAATGGGAATCAAGGGAAACGGGCTATGCCATTGCGTTCGTCTCGGAAAAATACGCGAAATAGAGTCCGAGTTTTCGAAAATCGGAGTCCGTATGACCAAGATATGGCCTCGCGAAGTTTCACGAAAATTCCCAAATTAAAGTATACTTAATTAAGTGAAATGGGTTGTGTAGATATATATATATATATATATATATTGATATATATATATATATATAATTGAAAATTTAATAAATAAATATGCAAAAATGCTCAAAACAGCGAATTGGGAGAGGGGAATGACCGAACCGGCCGATTTTTGAAGTCGACCCGAGCCCGCTGGGTCGACTAGGGGTTAATCCAGGGTGTTTGGCTGTCAACCCGTGGGCCGATTCGCTCAAGTGCAGATTTTGCATTTGAATGGTTCTCATGGTCCATCTTTAATCTAAAGGCCCTAGATGGTTCCTACACTTGACTTCTTCCCCAAGACATGCTTTGATGGCTTGGATTGAATCTAGGGTTAATCCTATGGCCTAAAACACTTGCCTAATCTATAAATAAGACCCTAACCTACCCTAATTCATTCATAATTAAACCTAGTGACTAAACTATGGCAAAATGCTAGCTCTCATGGCCTCCACTAATTTTATGAAGAGGGTTGCATACTAATCACTCTCTAATCAACTTCTAATCCCTTCTTAGCATCTTAATCTTCTTCATTTGGTGTTCAAAGTTGCTAGTTGTGAGTTTCTATCACTTTGATGATCTTTTGGTAAACTAATTAGATGAGATGTGATGAGATTTATGGTTTTGTATGTGGGTTAATGAGCTTTGAATCATATGATATGATGTTAGCATTAATCTTATGTTTATGCATGTTGAGTATGTAAGCTTATGCAAGTTTAATATGATGTATGTTATGTTTGCATGATGCTAAATATGCAAGTTGTGGGCTATGTAATCATATGCATGTTATGCAAGTTCATGGTAATATGCTATGCAAGTTACATGTATGTAAATATGCAAGTTACATGTTTGTTAATATGCAAGTTACATGTATGTAAATATGCAAGTTACATGTTTGTTAATATGCAAGTTACATGTTTGTTAATATGCAAGTTACATGTTTGTTAATATGCAAGTTACATGTATGTAAATATGCAAGTTACATGTTTCTTTATATGCAAGTTACATGTTTGTTAATATGCAAGTTACATGTATGTAAATATGCAAGTTACATGTTTATTAATATGCAAGTTCATGATGACACATTATGCAAGTCTATAAGCTAATATGCAAGTTTGTTATGCAAAATGAATATGTAAGTTATGTGACATATTATATGCAAGTTATGTGACATGTTATGCAAGTTCATATGCAAGTTATGTGTTTGTTAATATGCAAGATGGCACCTTTGAAACATGTTCATTCATATGCAAGTTGACACCTTTTATATGTGTTATATCATGAACGAAATTACGTGGGAACGATGGGGTAATTAAATGCATAAGTTAATAAGATTGTGTGAAATTAATATAATTATGCATAACACAAAATAAATAAACATAGTATGGGAATTTGCCTATTTGGTTAGGTGTACCCATACTATGTGTTGGGAATTTACCTATTGAGTTAGGTCTACCCCATGGGAATTTACCTATTAAGTTAGGTCTACCCATGTTAAGAAAACTTGATTAATTAGGGATAATTAATATAAAATTATGAGGGTGATTAATTAGGTGTAATTAATTGACTAAGACACGAGGTTGGACTCAGTTGTAGCGTAAAACTGCCCGGACCCAACCGGCTTAACCAGTTGCTACAAATGTTAGCCCAATGTGAGAGGTCTTAGGCACAAACTAAATACGTAATTAATGTAAAGACACGAGGTTAGACTCTGTTATGACATAAGGCTGCCCGGACCCAACCGGCTTAACCAGCGGTCATAAAAGACAGTCTAATGTGAGAGGTCTTTACAAAGGTTACGTTCTTAATTAATTAATTAAGAAACACTTAACCACATTAGCATGTAGAGGGACATGAGGGGTTAAGTGGGTGCCTCGGGTGGCATGAGAAAATCTAGTGGTTGCCTTGGGTGGCAATAGAAAATACGATTAGAATACTTAACCAAAATGGAACATGTAATTAAAACATGATTAAAGGGTTAAGTGGGATATACTAGAAAAAGGGACAAGCTTAGGTGGGTAGCTTGTGGAGGCCCATTTCAACCAGTAACCCATACGTATCTTTGTGGGCTCGACCCATGTCGAGGACGGGACACGCATACTGGGCTTGACTGTAAGAGGCAAACGGGTTAGCGGTGGCAACGCAAGTCCAACGGGCTTCATATGCGTGAGTGGGCCCGGGCTGGTAGGTAAGCCGTTGTTGCATCGAGTAGATATAAGCCGTGCACCTTTAGTTCCATCAGGTTGCCACATTGGGGAATGATACATCCCACGGTGGGGCCAGCACGGGTATCTACGTTAGGGAGCCGATCAAATGGGAAGTAGTGTGTACACCTAGTGGATTGTAGGGCCCCGTGGCGCCTACTTGGTCACCTAGGGGTACGCAGGTACTAATTAGTAAATTTTATAAGTCCTTGGGTGGGATCAACCTTTAAGTTAGGAACGACTGGTGTGGTGCAGTTTAGTAATTTACCTTAGGGAGGGTAGATGCGTCTTTATCCTTTATCTTCGTTTAGTTGACTGCTTAGGGTAGCCATTCATCCCTATATGTTACCGTATATCAGTTTATGTCTTCTCTGGTTACTTTAACGATTGTATTGTTAAAGTTATAGGACTCGCTCAGACTTATGTCTGACCCTGTTGTTTTTATCTTTTTCCCAACCCTCAGGTCCTACGGTGGATCCTAGCAGTAGTGGAGCTTGATCGGATTGCTGTTCCAGTCTTTAGGAGCTTGGATAGATGTAAAGCTCCAGTTATCCAGTTATCTTTTCTTTTGTTTGGCTATTGTATGAGAGTGGGATTATGTACTTCTTTATTTTGATGGATATTGTACTTGACCTTTATTGTGGTTTTATGATGTAACCAGACATGTTTTACTTCCGCTGTTATGAGATGATGTTTTAAAATTTCAAGTACTATTTATATCTGTCTTGTTGTAATTTTTCTGTTCTATATTCACTAAAATACTCCACCGATGCTATGGCATTCCCTTAGTGAGTGATCATAGCGGGAGTGGGGTGTTACACGTGGTATCAGAGCTTAAGGTTACCAGAACAGATAAATTTTTTGAGAAAAACTACTTTCTAAGAGTATTTTCGAAGAAAGTATTTTTAAAAGCATGTCTTCTAAGAGAAAAAGTTTTTGAAAAAGAAAAGCATAATCCCCAATAGCCATATCTTTATCTTTCGGAATCTCCTTTTTGAATCTTTCCTCTTTCGTTTCAGCATGGCTGAAGATCTTAACATCCCGGAGGGTTTAGTTATACCACTATGGTATAGGAGGTTGCAAGAAGCTAGGGCCGCGGCTGCGGGTCCGGCCAATGCTACTACACCAGAGACAACCGCTCCTCCTCCTCAGCCTAGAGTGGATAATTTTGCTAAGGTTTGCAAGGAGTTCAAGGCTATAGGAGGAAAACCTTTTCTTGGTTCAGAGACTTTCGTAGAGGCTAGAGATTGGCTTAAGGAAGTGGAAGAGTTGCTAGATATCTTTGAAGTGGAAGAGGGAAAGAAAGTCAAGTTGGCGGCTTGGTTAATGAAGGGAGAGGCCTCATTCTGGTGGGAGGTCACTAATGGAGAACGCCCTGTTGACTCTTGGGCAGATTTTAAGCAAAGGTTTGGGGCTAAGTTTCTCTCAAGGGCGGAAGAGAATCTGTTTATGGAGAAGTTCTTGAATTTGAAGCAAGGGAATCTCACGGTGAAAGAATATGTCAACAAATTCAATCAATTAGCAAGGTTTGGCATAGAGTTGGTGAATACACCGGAGAAGAAGGCTTTGAGGTTCGTTAGAGGCTTGAACGAACCATTGCAAGGAATAGCTATGACTCACATTCCTATGGGGGCCACTTTTGAGAAGCTTGTCTACATGGCACTTATGCATGAGGATGATAAGAATTCTAAGGCACCAGAGAAAAAGGGGGATCAGAAGAAACCGCAACAACAACAACAAGGCAAGGGCGGAAAAGGCAATGGTGACAAAAAGAAGACGAAGAAGAAGTGCTTCAATTGTGGAACACCAGGACACCTTAGTAAGGATTGTCGCAAAAAGAAGAAGACCGGTTGCTTTCATTGTGGTGAAGCAGGGCATCTTGTGAAAAACTGCCCAAAGAAGGGGCAGAAGACGGGGTCTACCTCAGGAGGCCAGGTGCAAGCTCTTATAGCACCACCTCAGTCAGGGGGGCAAGTTCAGGTTCTCTCAGTTCCACCGATTCAGCAGAGAGGTAGAACTATTTCCGTTGAAAGTCTGGTTTTTCTGTTTGATCATCCAGTTCGTACTTTGTTTGACTCTGGCGCATCGCATTCTTTTATCTCATCATCGTTAGTTGAGTCACTGCACTTAGACACCAGTCTAGTTGATGATCCCTTGGTTGTCTCAAACCCAATTGGGGGCTCCATATATCTGTCTATGATATGTTTGGGTTTGAAGATTTCTATACTTAGCGTTGAGTTTAGATGTGATGCTTTTGTATTGGGCTTCACGGGCTATGGGTTGATCTTGGGCATGGACTGGTTATCCAGTAATGGTGCCGTTCTTGATTGCGAAAGGAGAGTTGTCAGGCTCATGACCCGCTTGGGTAACACTCTCGAGATCTCTTGCAATCCCATGGAATCTGTTTTGCTAAGTTATCTTGAATCGCTCGATGCTTCGGTCGAGAGTTTGTGTTCTGTCAGAGTAGTCCGGGAATATCCGGATGTGTTTGAAGAAGTAAAGGGTTTGCCTCCGAAGCGGGAGATAGATTTCCGAATTTATTTGGTGGATAATGCCAAACCAGTGTCTTTGCCAGTACGCCACATGGCTCCTCGTGAGAGAAGAGAACTTCATAAGCAAGTAGGGGAGTTGCTTGAGAAGGGGTTCATAAGGCGAAGTATATCGGAGTGGGGAGCTCCAGTAGTGTTTGCCACGAAGGCGGATGGGTCCCTCAGACTTTGTGTGGATTATAGAGAACTTAATAAGCTCACGAAGAAGAATAGACACCCATTACCGAGGATAGATGATCTCTTTGATCAGTTGGTTGGCGCGTCAGTATTTTCGCAGATGGACTTAGCTACAGGGTTTCATCAGTTAAGAGTGGCGGAGGACAGTATAGAGAAGACTGCTTTCCGGACTCCGGATGGTTTTTATGAGTGGCTAGTGATGCCATTTGGGTTGACAAACGCCCCCGCATACTTTGTTGATCTCATGAGTAGAGTGTTCAGAGAGTATCTGAATAAGTTTGTAGTAGTTTTTGTGGATGACATCTTGGTCTTTTCCAAGAATGAAGAAGAGCATGCCTTACATCTCAAGGAAGTGTTGGAGACTCTTCGAGCGCATAGTCTTAAAGCTAAATTCTCTAAATGCCATTTTTGGAGAAGAGAAGTGCGATTCTTAGGGCATGTGATAGCTGTGGATCCCGCAAAGATAGTATCTATCCAGGATTGGAAAGTTCCTAGAAATGCTACCGAGGTAAGAAGTTTCTTGGGGTTGGCAGGATATTATAGGAAGTTCATCAAAGACTTCGCGAAGATATCAGCCCCATTAACCCGCTTGACGAAAAAGAATCTGGTTTTCTCGTGGGATGTAGATTGTGATGATGCTTTCCGACGGTTAAAGAGAGCTTTGACCACCGCTCCAGTTTTAGTGCTCCCGGATGGGAGTAAGCCGTTTGTTGTTACCGATGCTTGTGGAACAGGATTAGGCGCAGTCTTGATGCAGGAGGGAAGGGTAATAGCCTATGGAGGGAGACAATTGAGAGTGCATGAGAAGAATTACCCTACCCATGATCTAGAGTTGGCCGCGATTGTTTTCGCACTTAAGTCTTGGCGCCATTATCTTCTTGGTGAGAGATTCGAGTTGTTCACCGACCATAAATCATTGAAGTACTTATTCTCTCAGAAGGATTTAAACTTAAGACAGCAAAGGTGGATGGAGTTCTTAGCATCCTATGATTTCGAGATAGCGTATACCCCTGGTAAGGGTAACGTGGTGGCAGACGCCTTAAGTAGAAAAAGGCTATCTTTGAGTCCATTGTTCGTGGAACAACGAAGCTTGGAGTTTCTTTCTTTGTTTGACTTCAGACCTTCTGTTGATTTTGTACCTGGTTTGTTGGCATCCTTGGAGGTTAGACCTACTCTTTTGAGACGGATTGGCGAGGCTCAGCGAGACGACCCACAGTTGGTTGTGTTGGTAGAGAAGCTTATAAGAGGGGAGTCGTCCAGCCATTTGGGTAGATACACCATAGATGATAAGGGATGGTTGCATAGAGACGGTAGACTTTGTGTACCGCAAGATGAGGGTTTGAAGAAGGCTATTTTGGATGATGCACATCGTTCAAGAATGACTATTCATCCCGGTGGAGACAAAATGTACCAAGACATGAAGAGAGTTTTCTTCTGGGCCGGTATGAAGAAAGATGTGGCCGAGTATGTGGCTAGATGCTTAGTGTGCCAACAAGTTAAAGTGGAGCAAAGGAAACCCGGTGGGTTGCTACACCCATTGGAAGTTCCACAGTGGAAGTGGGATAGTGTCTCGATGGATTTCATCGACGGGTTACCGAGATCGAGGAAGGGCAATACGGGAATTTGGGTTGTGGTAGACAGACTTACCAAGAGTGCCCATTTTATACCCGTAAAGAGTAAGAGGACCGCTCCATGGCTTGCTTCAGTCTATGTTAGAGAGATTGTTAGATTGCATGGCGTACCATCCAGCATTGTGAGTGATCGAGATCCTATTTTCACTAGTGAGTTTTGGAGAAGTTTGCAAGAGGCGGTAGGGACTCAGTTGTGTTTGAGCACCGCATATCATCCTCAGACGGACGGTCAGACTGAGAGGGTGAACCGTATCTTAGAAGATCTTTTGAGGCTTTGTATCTTGGATTTTGGAGGTACATGGGAAGAACATCTTCCTTTGGTGGAGTTCGCATATAATAACAGCTTTCAGTCCAGTATTGGTATGGCTCCTTTCGAAGCTCTTTATGGAAGGCCTTGTCGATCTCCTACATGTTGGTGGGAATCTACGGATAAGATCTTGCTTGGGCCGGATATGGTTAGAGAGACTTCAGAGAAGATTGATTTAATTCGAAAAAGGATGAAAGCAGCGCAAGATAGACAGAAATCTTATGCGGATCGGAGAAGGACGGATCTTGAGTTTGAGGTTGGGGACATGGTTTTTGTCAAAGTATCTCCATTGAGAAATGTTGTTCGCTTTGGGTCCGTAGGGAAGTTAGCACCGAGATTTGTTGGGCCGTTTCCTATTAAGGAAAGGATTGGACGGATGGCATATAGGGTGGAGTTGCCCGACAGACTTAGTGGTGTTCATGATGTATTCCATGTATCACATTTGAGGAAGTGCTTACATGAGACCGCGGAGGTGGTAGAGCCGAGCTTGCTTAGAGATGTAGAGGTAGAGCGTGATGCGACGATTCGACGAGCTCCTACTCGCATCCTTGGGTCAGAAACTAGGAAGTTGAGGAACAGAGAAGTTCAGCTAGTTAAAGTGCAATGGGGAGATGACGAAAGCAATGCTACTTGGGAGACGGAAGCAAAGATGCGTTCTTTGTATCCATTTCTTTTTGAGAGTATGTCTTTTAACTTCTCCTTTATTGCTTGTCTAGTACTTATCTTATCTTTAGTATATCCTCTCGCTAATACCTATGACCTTTAGATAGGGTAAAACCTATGGTTGAAACATGTGTTTGAAACATGTTATGGTTGATGGATGCATATGGATGCAATTGTTTGCTAGTGGTTGCTCGTGGATGCATATACACACACATTAGGCACTAGATCGGCTCAGTCACTTCATGTTGCATATTGCATAAATGGATGTGGTAGTTAGATTGATGGATGTATCATGGCTGTGTTATCATATGGATGATGCATTTTTGTGTATGGTTGTGCACGCATGTAGAAATTTGTATGTGTCAATAGGGTTTCGCATACATATTGGATGCATGGCACTATCATGGTTTGCATTAAGGAGGTTTACTGTATCAGTAACCGCCTGATTTTCGCATTAGGTAAGTACATATACACACACTTTTGCATATATCCATCCAGCATTTAGAATCTTGTAAGGACAATGATTGCTCGTGGATGATGCTTTGAGTAGATGGATGATTGGATGGTAGGATACGTTCTTCCTAACTTGAAGATTTCGGGGACGAAATCCTTTAAGGAGGGGAGAATGTAACAACCCGTATTTTCAATAACCTGTAATAACATAAATCGAGGCAGAATTTAATTCTAAAATGGGAATCAAGGGAAACGGGCTATGCCATTGCGTTCGTCTCGGAAAAATACGCGAAATAGAGTCCGAGTTTTCGAAAATCGGAGTCCGTATGACCAAGATATGGCCTCGCGAAGTTTCACGAAAATTCCCAAATTAAAGTATACTTAATTAAGTGAAATGGGTTGTGTAGATATATATATATATATATATATATTGATATATATATATATATATATAATTGAAAATTTAATAAATAAATATGCAAAAATGCTCAAAACAGCGAATTGGGAGAGGGGAATGACCGAACCGGCCGATTTTTGAAGTCGACCCGAGCCCGCTGGGTCGACTAGGGGTTAATCCAGGGTGTTTGGCTGTCAACCCGTGGGCCGATTCGCTCAAGTGCAGATTTTGCATTTGAATGGTTCTCATGGTCCATCTTTAATCTAAAGGCCCTAGATGGTTCCTACACTTGACTTCTTCCCCAAGACATGCTTTGATGGCTTGGATTGAATCTAGGGTTAATCCTATGGCCTAAAACACTTGCCTAATCTATAAATAAGACCCTAACCTACCCTAATTCATTCATAATTAAACCTAGTGACTAAACTATGGCAAAATGCTAGCTCTCATGGCCTCCACTAATTTTATGAAGAGGGTTGCATACTAATCACTCTCTAATCAACTTCTAATCCCTTCTTAGCATCTTAATCTTCTTCATTTGGTGTTCAAAGTTGCTAGTTGTGAGTTTCTATCACTTTGATGATCTTTTGGTAAACTAATTAGATGAGATGTGATGAGATTTATGGTTTTGTATGTGGGTTAATGAGCTTTGAATCATATGATATGATGTTAGCATTAATCTTATGTTTATGCATGTTGAGTATGTAAGCTTATGCAAGTTTAATATGATGTATGTTATGTTTGCATGATGCTAAATATGCAAGTTGTGGGCTATGTAATCATATGCATGTTATGCAAGTTCATGGTAATATGCTATGCAAGTTACATGTATGTAAATATGCAAGTTACATGTTTGTTAATATGCAAGTTACATGTATGTAAATATGCAAGTTACATGTTTGTTAATATGCAAGTTACATGTTTGTTAATATGCAAGTTACATGTTTGTTAATATGCAAGTTACATGTATGTAAATATGCAAGTTACATGTTTCTTTATATGCAAGTTACATGTTTGTTAATATGCAAGTTACATGTATGTAAATATGCAAGTTACATGTTTATTAATATGCAAGTTCATGATGACACATTATGCAAGTCTATAAGCTAATATGCAAGTTTGTTATGCAAAATGAATATGTAAGTTATGTGACATATTATATGCAAGTTATGTGACATGTTATGCAAGTTCATATGCAAGTTATGTGTTTGTTAATATGCAAGATGGCACCTTTGAAACATGTTCATTCATATGCAAGTTGACACCTTTTATATGTGTTATATCATGAACGAAATTACGTGGGAACGATGGGGTAATTAAATGCATAAGTTAATAAGATTGTGTGAAATTAATATAATTATGCATAACACAAAATAAATAAACATAGTATGGGAATTTGCCTATTTGGTTAGGTGTACCCATACTATGTGTTGGGAATTTACCTATTGAGTTAGGTCTACCCCATGGGAATTTACCTATTAAGTTAGGTCTACCCATGTTAAGAAAACTTGATTAATTAGGGATAATTAATATAAAATTATGAGGGTGATTAATTAGGTGTAATTAATTGACTAAGACACGAGGTTGGACTCAGTTGTAGCGTAAAACTGCCCGGACCCAACCGGCTTAACCAGTTGCTACAAATGTTAGCCCAATGTGAGAGGTCTTAGGCACAAACTAAATACGTAATTAATGTAAAGACACGAGGTTAGACTCTGTTATGACATAAGGCTGCCCGGACCCAACCGGCTTAACCAGCGGTCATAAAAGACAGTCTAATGTGAGAGGTCTTTACAAAGGTTACGTTCTTAATTAATTAATTAAGAAACACTTAACCACATTAGCATGTAGAGGGACATGAGGGGTTAAGTGGGTGCCTCGGGTGGCATGAGAAAATCTAGTGGTTGCCTTGGGTGGCAATAGAAAATACGATTAGAATACTTAACCAAAATGGAACATGTAATTAAAACATGATTAAAGGGTTAAGTGGGATATACTAGAAAAAGGGACAAGCTTAGGTGGGTAGCTTGTGGAGGCCCATTTCAACCAGTAACCCATACGTATCTTTGTGGGCTCGACCCATGTCGAGGACGGGACACGCATACTGGGCTTGACTGTAAGAGGCAAACGGGTTAGCGGTGGCAACGCAAGTCCAACGGGCTTCATATGCGTGAGTGGGCCCGGGCTGGTAGGTAAGCCGTTGTTGCATCGAGTAGATATAAGCCGTGCACCTTTAGTTCCATCAGGTTGCCACATTGGGGAATGATACATCCCACGGTGGGGCCAGCACGGGTATCTACGTTAGGGAGCCGATCAAATGGGAAGTAGTGTGTACACCTAGTGGATTGTAGGGCCCCGTGGCGCCTACTTGGTCACCTAGGGGTACGCAGGTACTAATTAGTAAATTTTATAAGTCCTTGGGTGGGATCAACCTTTAAGTTAGGAACGACTGGTGTGGTGCAGTTTAGTAATTTACCTTAGGGAGGGTAGATGCGTCTTTATCCTTTATCTTCGTTTAGTTGACTGCTTAGGGTAGCCATTCATCCCTATATGTTACCGTATATCAGTTTATGTCTTCTCTGGTTACTTTAACGATTGTATTGTTAAAGTTATAGGACTCGCTCAGACTTATGTCTGACCCTGTTGTTTTTATCTTTTTCCCAACCCTCAGGTCCTACGGTGGATCCTAGCAGTAGTGGAGCTTGATCGGATTGCTGTTCCAGTCTTTAGGAGCTTGGATAGATGTAAAGCTCCAGTTATCCAGTTATCTTTTCTTTTGTTTGGCTATTGTATGAGAGTGGGATTATGTACTTCTTTATTTTGATGGATATTGTACTTGACCTTTATTGTGGTTTTATGATGTAACCAGACATGTTTTACTTCCGCTGTTATGAGATGATGTTTTAAAATTTCAAGTACTATTTATATCTGTCTTGTTGTAATTTTTCTGTTCTATATTCACTAAAATACTCCACCGATGCTATGGCATTCCCTTAGTGAGTGATCATAGCGGGAGTGGGGTGTTACAGTACTTTGAGCCAAATCTTGTCGCAGTCATCTCGTCGCTTCTAAAATCAATGCCTGCAAGCTCTACCTCCCATCAAAAAGAACTCGACATATCCTAACAATCATAAGCGAACTCACTGCTTCGCTTGCAAACAACTCGGCTTTACCTCCGCTTTGTCTCATCTAAAAGTTTTCCGTCCTTTGCTCAGCTACAGATAAAAACAACAAACCAAACTCCTTTCAAAAGCCATCGCAACCATCCAGAGTCGCACCTTTGAAAACCACAACCAATAATGATGTCGAACTCTCCCAAATTGTATCGACCTTCCTCCCTGACGCATGCCAGTATCAACGTCGAAACCCCTTCTGGGTAACCCCCCCGTTCGTTCCCAGTAACACAAGCGAGCTTCAGCTGAATCATGACTACAATTTCTAACTCGCGAGTGCCTCCAGTATTGGATCGAGCTTCAGATAATGTCGAGATTTCCAAATCGCGATTCCCTCCCTTCGATTTCCCTTTTTATTTAAAATCTGAGAACCTTGAATTGATTTCAATTGAAAGGGAGGCTTGTGATTTTAAAGAGAAGGGTGTGGCAAATTAATGAACTGCGTGGCACTCTTTATTTCCTCATGTGTTTTGTTCATGTCCACATAATGATATTTTTATTTAAATTTTAATTTGTTTTTGAATTAAAAATTCGTATCCTTAAAATTTAATTAACCCTTGATCCTAAGCTCCTTACTGAACCCAACGAATGACATTCCTAGGGTAAAACCGCTATTCTGAACCCACTGGAACCAGTATCGAAACCCCATTTGATCATATGGAGAAGATATTAATTTAAATTGATTTAAATAAAATTTTAAAACAATTAATTCTTCTAAATCAATAAATATTATTATTCGAATTCAAACAGAAGTCTGAACTGTATTTAATTCAATTTTAAATCTCGAACTGAATTAAATTTTCGCATTACGATGATTTAATATGTTCTATATTAAATCGAAATTGATTATTAGACTAATAACTTAATATAAATATTCATTTATATTATCAACTCGATATTTAAATCTGTATTAAATATTTGAAATTAACCCATAAGAATCCGGATCATTACAATTTTCCCCTCTGAAAAGAATTTCGTCCCCGAAATTACTAAGGTAGGAAAAATGCTACTAACCTATTAACCCTTCAAAATCAACTTATGCTGAAACTCAACATTCCATACTTCTACAAATTTTAGTTCTACCAAAACTTTTGGTTTTCATTCATTTAATTTGAATGATCTACAATCAATACATTCACATCTGATTCATATTCCATTCAAATTGAGTTTAATCAATTTATTCCTTTCGATCCATTTAACTCGATTAAGTTTAAATTTAAATTCCAGAATTCAAATCTCTGGGTTTTGATTTCAAATCCTTTTAGAAATCACATAAATATATACATATACTGATTTCCATCTAAAATTCAAAACATTTGAATTTTCAAAGCCAAATTGTTTTCTTTCAAACAAATCTTCATCAAAACTTTTCTAAGGTAGCAACTCATCACTTAGAAACTCAAAAATGAACACTGATGATGTTGCAGTCATCATCAGAATTATTTTCCAGCCACTAAAGTGAGTTCAGTGCTTAAACAATTTCAAAATCCTTTTAAAACAAAGCTATATTGTTCTAATATACTTCAGAAAATATTATCAAACTTCCCAGGATTTAAAATTCCAAATTCTGGTTTGAATTCAATTTTAATTCATCTCATTTGTATATTTAATTCATATACAAATTCTCTTTTGGTTATATATAACCATTCCAATTTTTTAAAATCTTATTTGATTATAATATTAACATCCAACACATCCATATATAATTTCAGAAAATTATTCTTTTTCTATCAAAATAGAATTTTGGATAAAATTATTTCATCTACCCACTTTAAACAATATCGTGTCGAATTCTCTGTTCAAGCGTTTATAAATTCCTATCGACTTCATGGTGTCCCACGATTCGACCAAAATTTATAATCCACTCAACAAACTAGCCAACATAATATAAATCAAATTTTATATCAATTAACAAATACGCTCTCTCATATATATATACACACTTAACTCATTCTAGGGTACTACTGACCCTATCTCTAATGCGCACATGACACACAAGCCTAGGTACTCGCTCAACCTAAGCTCTGATACCAACTGTAACAACCCGCAAATCCGTAATATAAGAGTTGACTACATACACCGTACATCCAACCCAAATATCACGAAAATACGAATCATTTTTTTTAGAAGAAAAAGGTAGAAGAAGAACAGAAATAACAACACAGAATCTCACATCGCAGCGGAACAAAAATATAATATATCATAACTTTTGAAATACAAAATTTCAACTGTATAACATACACTTGTCAGAGTATCACTATCAGAGTACAACTTACAACACAGCGGAACAAAACTCTATATAACTAACGCTGAAGCCTCCTGCTTCAAGCTCCTTTAGATAGATCTGTAAAATCCTGAACTACTTGACTGCCCATACAAATTTAGGCACCCAAGAGTTTAGGTAGAACAAAATAAAATAAACTCCGGGTCAGTCATGGAACTGATATGAGTAAAGAGTTTAAAACAGCTTGAACAAATAAACGATATCTCATAAGACCACGCCGTATAACGGAACGGGTTTTTCCCTTATGAGAATCCAAAATATCTTTATATCAAAAGCCTTTTGATATTATAATAATGCCTATCAGCCACAAAATAATAATCAGCTAGCAGAAACGCTTTCATCTCACGTTCTACATATATAGTATACAATCAAAACCGCAAGCACGTATTGGGTAATGGATTTCCAACTATGACAAGGTATGGAACCACATTCCGCTGGTGTTTCTCTAGAGGAGAATACACCGTGTTCAACAAGAACATCTTGCAACTCAGCCACACATGACCGACCACTCATTTTCTCTTGAGTGTATCGAATGTACATCACCAACGGTTGGGATCAGCAACCGTTTCCTGAATGGGACAGCATCGAATAGAATAATGAATTAAATGAATCTCTAGATAGGTGATGATACACTCTAATGGGAGCTAACCACATAGCCATGCTGCCTGCCCGATTTTTGTCATTTCCTGGTTGTTGAGGTCAGAGGCTACGATTACTTTCCATTCATTGATAACACGATCACTTTGAATGCCACATTATCAGATTCGTTAATCACTAATTGATCTACACAAATATTCTGGATGTTATGCTAAGGGAATAAATCCGTTGCAAACAAATATATTTATAGAGACCAGCCCATTTGATCATTGGAAATACTTTGTCAGACATTCGCCCATTTACGTTCGTTCTGGGATTGAACGAAACCGAAGGCACTATTCAGACATCCATTCTAGGCAATCTCTACCTAGGACTTATACAACAACCCTTGCACTTTACTCCGTTTTCAATATATTCAGCATACTTGGTTCGTAAACGCTTATGCCAATAAAGAGTGGTTCTTCGGATAATAATCCAACCGGTCTCTCCATATTAACAACGTTAAAATGGTCAAAACTTCAATAGTCTGTGATTTAACTATCGAATAAAAACAAGTGTTTCGATAGTCAATGATTTAACTATCGAAGAAAATAAGTGTTCATCCAAATATCAAACAATCATTGAGCCCTTAATTAATATTCCATTAATTGAATCACTTTTCCATTTCTTTATCAATATTCGTTAACCAAATATTTTCAATAACCATATTGGCCTTATACGTTATTTGGAAAACATTTCCATATATCGCCTTCTTTGATTTTCTGTACTTAGAAAATCCTTTACTTATAATTGGAAAACATTTCAATTTCTTATCTCTTTTCCGATCTCGTTTATTTCCAAACCTAGGAAATATTTAACATCTTATTTCCAAACTTACACTTATTTGGGTTAAAACAGATGTTGTGTAAAACATCGTTACGACAACCCAAATACTATATTCAACTACCTCTTATTCAACATTGATCTTCGAGCCTGAAATCTTACTATTTATTTGTTAATAATGAATTCAATCAAGTTGGGGTATAACTACCTCTCAGACCTTGACTGAATACCATTCGTAACGTCATAACAGATAAGACTACTTACTCGAAAAATCAATGCCATATGACTAATTATTCACTTTTAAACACGTACACACTTTCTATTTCTACTCTTACGAGATTTATTCCTAGACTTCCTTTTTGATTATACTAATTTATTTTTAAGTTCGCTTCCTTATCGACTTCTATATGTATTGATATATAGAATCCTAGTTATCATATTTTCTTAAAAATATTCTAACTCCTTAAATTCCCGGAAGAATTCGTCATAACCTCCTTTGTACCAGGAGCATCGGGAAAATCCCCAAACCGCCACATAGGCCTTTCTATTCAAAAAGAAAATCAAAAAGCCAAGTGGCTTGCCGATACGGCGCATAAGATCTCATATGTGAATTAAATACATAACTTTTTGTTGGGCATTCTATTTATATCTCTTTGTTAACTTCATTCCATACCTGTCTCATGTATATCCATACATTTCTAATTCATTTCAACTTAATACACTCGTTTTAACTCAACTCGTCAATTAACTCTTTAATTAACTCTTTATCTATTTCACTTGTATATTTGAATATAACATGTTCAAATATATTTTTACTTGTTTATACACTAATTGAATTTCTATTTTCAATTCAAGTTATATATTCGATTTCGAATATAAATTCTCAATCTCTTTCACTTATCCAAAAACCCAATTTCGATTCAAATTTCCTTTAACTAATTATCCTCCAATTTAGTTAATTCTATTTGAGAAATAAAAATATGATTTTTATCTCAAAAATCATTTCCCTTACTTCACTGGAGTTCATATTTATTTTGTATCTCCAATCATGATTTTTCTAATGCCACTCCGGATTTTATTTCCTTAAAATCCTTTTATTTATTTAAATAAACCGTTATCGTTTTTAAAACGATTATGGCACTGTTTTTCTGAAAAATTGATTTTGACATAACTCAAAATCAATACGACGAAATCCAGATTTTTCTCTTCCATTAGAAAACTATCGTCTAACTGGTCCTGACGGTTCTTGTTTCAAAGAATTCCGACTTAATTTGAGTTCTATATACTCAATTGAAGTTCGAATCGCCAATTTACAAACTACAGCGCTGCGGCGAGTTTGTTTTAATTATATATATATATATAATTTTAAACTTCGTTTAAAATAAATTCAACTCCATCCTGATATATTTTTAATATATATCAAATCCATTTGTCCAATTCAACATAATATTTCCGATCTTCTAAAATTGTCGACTTTCCCTAACTCGAAAATAAATTTATTTATACTTCGATTTTCTATATTCAAATTCCATTTCAAATTCTATTTGAATTCAATATTCAAATTTCCTTTCAATTCTATTTGAATTCTATATTCAAATTTCCTTTTCAATTCTCTTTGAATTCTATATTCAAATTCTATTTTTGAATTTCCTTTATTCAACTCCCATTTGAATTTCTATATTCAAATTCTATTTTTGAATTTCCTTTATTCAAATCCCATTTGAATTTCTATATTCAAATTCTGTTTTATAAACCACGTTTATAACTTAACTTCAAATCCCCCATCATGAATTTATAAACAAAGTTTATAAATTCGATTCAAATTTCATGGTATAAATTTATAAACAAGGTTTTTTTATTCAATTAAAATTCCACATTATAAATTTATAAACAAGGTTTATAAATTCAATACCAATCCCTTATTATAAATTTATAAACCATGTTTATAAATTCAATACTTGTTTTATATATTTAAAACAAGTAAATATTTTCTATAGTTCATTAAAAATTCAATTTCTATTTGTAAAAATAGAATTTCCTTTTAAATCTCAAATATCCTTTTCGATATTTATATAAATCAATATTCAAGCCCCAGTGATATTTAAACAGTCCAAAACAATCAGTTATCAATCACGGGATTTCTAACACATCATATATGATAATATATATGAAACAAATAAACAAACAGATAATATATTTTTGAGGGATCCAGTTGGACCCCTCCAACCTGTTTTCCTGCATCCACAGACGTTAGTCAACATAGTAATACCCATCCTGCTTCGAGGCAGGATATCGCGCTATGAAGGTCATCCACTAATATATTTGTGGGGCTTACAGGGAAATCATCTGCTAATGATACCGCGGGCATCCGCTAATGATACTGCGGGAATCATCCAACCACCAAACCAATATATATAATAGTCAAGCCTAAATAACTATATATATATATATATTTAAACATGCCACAGTAATATTTTAACGCAACCAAACAAGCAACAACAATTATTTTTAACTAACAAAAATAATTCTAAATAAAAGGTGAGTGAGATTTACTCACCGTGATTTTTATTTCTACACTTGTACCAATTTCAATTTCTTTCCATTGATTTTCGAGTCTTCGAACTTCACATGAATGATTTTATTTGATTTATCCTTGCCTAAGAAAACCTGAATTTTATAAATAATCTAATGAAATTTCTTGACAGGGTTTTATGTTAACATTTAATTTTTCGTTCTTTCTAAACTTCCTAGTTTTGAATAGCTTAACAAATTTCTAGTTTAAAATTTTCACTTATCTAATTTACATTTTGTATCATGATCTACTAAATAAAATTCCCTTTCCTGATTCCAAATTCCAAACAATAGTTAATACCATATTTTTTTTCTTTAACATTGTACTAATTTAGTTTTAACTAACATACTAATATATATATATATTTAAACACAATAAAAATATATTTAACTTCAGTAATTTAAATTTAAATTTAAATTACCTTAGTTAAGCTTAATACCCCACGGCTAATATTATTTTCCTTTACTCCAAACTGCTGCTCAACACCAGCCATGACCTTCTATCAACGCAGCTCCAAGGTTTTGTTTTATGCGATATTTAGTGGCTCATTTTCCCCCAACAAATTCACGGAATTACCTTTTTAATCCATGTTAGATATTATTATTGAAGTTCCTTTCTAAGACAACTTCTGTCTGCTTCAAACCATTAAGATTTCTTCACCAAAATTTCAACTCCACATTTTGGTGTACCAGTATCTAAAATGCAAACAGTTCCAGAAGGGGAAATCCATCAAATAAGTGCGAGTTGCCAAATCTCAAAACAACTAGGAATCCACGAAACCAACATCAGTACTTCGAGCCAAATCTTGTTGTAGTCATCTCGTTGCTTCTGAAATCAATGCCTGCAAGCTCTACCTCCCATCAAAAAGAACTCGACATCTCCTAACAATCATAAGCGAACTCACTGCTTCCGTTGCAAACAACTCAGCTTTACCTCCCCTTCGTCTCATCTAAAAGTTTTCCATCCTTTACTCAGCTATAGATAAAAACAACAAACCAAACTCCTTTCAAAAGCCATCGCAACCATCCAGAGTCGCACCTTTGAAAACCACAACCAACAAAGATGTCGAACTCTCCCAAATTGTATCGACCTTCCTCCCTGACGCATGCCAGTATCAACGTCGAAACCCCTTCGGGGTAACCCCCCGTTCATTCCCAGTAACACAAGCGAGCTTCAGCTGAATCACGACTACAATTTCTAACTCGCGAGTGCCTCCAGTGTTGGATCGGGCTTCAGACAACGTCGAGATTTCCAAATCGTGATTCCCTCCGTTCGATTTCCCTTTTTATTATTAATCTAAGAACCTCGAATTGATTTCAAATGAAAGGGAGTCTTGTGATTTTAAAGATAAGGGTGTGGCAAATTAATGAACTGTGTGGCACTCTTTATTTCCTCATGTGTTTTGTTCATGTCCACACAATGATATTTTTATTTAAATTTTAATTTGTTTTTGAATTAAAAATTCGTATCCTTAAAATTTAATTAACCCTTGATCTTGAGCCCCTTACTAAACCCAACAAATGACATTCCTAGAGTAAAACTGCTATTCTGAACACACTGGAACCAGTATCGAAACCCCATTTGATCATATGGAGAAGATATTAATTTAAACTGATTTAAATAAATTTTTGTAACAATTAATTCTTCGAAATCAATAAATATTATTATTCGGATTCAAACAGAAGTCTGAACTGTATTTAATTCAGTTTTAAATCTCGAACTGAATTATATTTTCGCATTACGATGATTTAATATATTCGATATTAAATCAAAATTGATTATTAAACTAATAACTTAATATAAATATTCATTTATATTATCAACTCGATATTTAAATCCGTATTAAATATTTGAAATTATCCCATAAGAATCCGGGTCATTACAATTTTATTGAAAGGTTTTGTAATAACTGTAATAATACAAGCCCAATATAAATGTATACATAACAGGTAAAATAACGGAGCCGACTTTATCTCATTTCCCCGTTCAAACCTAACCTAGGGTTAGGGTTTGCTCTCGAAAATCAAAATAATGTCGACTCCACCGACTTTAAGGTCCTGATTGATGGAAGATCTTCCTTTACTGGCCTCCATGATAGGTAAATCGAGCTATGCTTGAGTTTGTGACACTTGAGACAGTTCGATTTGCTGAGAGAGGTTAAAATGGACGAAGAGCTGACATGTTCTGTTGAAGTCCTGGCAGTGAAGAGAAGATCCAACAGTAATCAGAACCACCAACGCCTCAACTAGGAATCTAGAATATAAATGATTCTCCCGATCTTTCTGCTGCATTGGCAACATCTATATTTAGTTCCACTTTGAGCTTAGAAAAACATGGTCTTGACAATGGCTTTGTAAGATGTCTGCTTTTTGATCCGAGGAAGGTATATACCCAATTTTCTATTTTTCTTTTATCACTTGTTCTTTGATGAAGTATAAATCCAATTCAATATGTTTGGTCTTCAAATGTAAAACTGGATTAGAAGATAGGGATATAGCACTGACATTATCACACCACACTGTAGGTTTCTTTGATGTTGTGATCTGTAATTCACTTAATAGTGATTCTATCCACATAATTTCAGCTATACAGCTAGCAACACTTCTGAACTCTGCTTCTGTACTCGATCTAGATACTATATTTTGTTTCTTAGCACACCAAGATACAGGATTTTTACCCAGAAAAATACAATAACCAGAAGTTGATTTTCTATCATCATAATCTGTTCCCCAGTCAGCGTCAGCATCAGCATAGGCATTAATGTTTAGAGTGTTGCTGGTCTTAAGAATTAAACCATGATCCATAGTTCCTTTGAGATATCTAAGTATTTTCTTAGCTGCCTTCTAATGATTATCCAAAGAACTTTGCCTGTACTGACCAACCTTATTGACACTAAATTTTATATCTGGTCTGGTTATTGTAGCATATTGAAGTGCACCAACAATGCTTCTAAATAATTTTCCATCCTGAAAAGATTCTCCTTTATGCCTGGATAATTATATGTTTGTAATCATAGGAGTAGGTAAAGGATTTTCTTTGTGCATTTGAGCTCTGTGAAGAATTTCTGAAATGTATTTTCTTTGATTAAGATGCATTTCAGAATCTGATGTTCTTTTGACTTCAACTCCCAAGAAATAATTTAAGTCACCTAAGTCTTTGATTGAAAACTCTGAGTTCAGAATATTTTTAAAAGCTTTAATTTCACCAATGTTGCTTCCTGTAATGATAAAATAATCAACGTAAATCAGTATATATGTTGCATCAGAATCAGTAATTTTAATAAATATTGAGTTATCAGATTTGGATGATTTATAGCCATGACTGATAAGTGTTGACTTTAGTTTGTCAAACCAAACCCTAGGAGCTTGTTTCAAGCCATAGATTGCTCTGTTGAGTTTGCACACCAAATTTTTGTTTGACTGTTGAGTAAAACCCTGAGGCTGCTCCATGTAAACCTCCTCCTGTAAATCACCGTTAAGAAATGCATTATTCACATCTAGTTGCTTGATGCTCCAATTTCTAAACAAAGCAATTATTAGAATTATCGTTATTGATGTTGGTTTCACAACAGGTGAAAAAGTTTTTGTGAAATTAAAACCACACTGTTGTGAATAACCTTTAGCTACAGGTCTTTCTTTGTACTTAGAAATTGAACCATCAGCATTTCTTTTTAATTTAAAAATCCATCTACATCCAATAATATTTTTATGCTCTGGCTTTTCAACTAGTTTCCAAGTGCCCTTTTTAATTAAGGCATTGTATTCATCATCCATAGCAGACTTCCAGTTTTCATTTTGAATTGCTTCATAATATGATGATGGCTCTTCAGGAATAGCTGTAGCATTATAAATCTTTGGTTTGAAAATTCCACACTTGGCTCTAGTAAGAATTGGGTGTTGATTAGTAGCCTCATTTACTGCAGTAGCATGATTTTCATCAGTGACATTATCATCAGTTGTAGAATCATTGTTAGGTTCACTAATACTTTGTCTTCTTTGTTCTGCATTGTCTCCAATGTGATGACTGGAAGAGAATTGCTCCTGATCTGGCCTATTTGAAGGCATGGTGTGTTGAGGGCTTGCACTACTGCTTGGCTCTTGACCTGGCCTACTTAATGGCACAGTCTGTGGATAGTTTGTACTTGTATCATGTTCACCAGAATGAGCAGGCACAAGTACTTCAATTTCACCAGGTATATCAAACATTACCTTTGTAGTATTAGCACATTTATTTGCACTACTTTCACCAGTCTTGCTAAAAGGATACACATGTTCATAGAATCTGACGTGCCTAGAAATATAAATCTTCTTTTTTTATCTAGATGTTTATATCCTTTTTGACTACTACAATAGCCTAGAAAGGTACAAGGTGTAGACCTATAATCCAACTTGTGATTAATGTAAGGTCTTATGTAAGGAAAACATTGACACCCAAACACTTTAAGTGTTTGTAATCTGGTTTGATTTTAGTTAGAATCTCTTATGGACATTTGATTTTTAATACTTTTGTAGGCATTAAATTAATCAAACGTACAACAGTGTAAAATGCATCTGCCCAATATTTAAAAGGCATAGAGGCTTGAGCTAACAAAGTCAAACCAGTTTCAACAATATGCCTATGTTTCCTTTCAATTAACCTATTTTGTTCTGAAGTGTAGGGACATGTAGTCCTGTGATTAATTCCCTTTTTATCAAAAAAGGATTTTAAGGGTAAAAATTCTCTACCACCATCTGTCTGAAAGGTGTGTATTTTATTTCCAGTAATGTTTTCAACCTTGTTAATGAATTGTATCACTACATTACTGGTTTCAGATTTAGACTTTAGCATATAAATCCAAACAAATCTAGAGTAAGCATCAATGAATGATATATAATATTTGTGACCATAGATAGAACTGATATGTGCAGGACCCCATAATTCTATAGCAATTAGTTCAAGTGGTCTAGTGTAAACAGTATGTGAGTCTGTAAATGCAAGTTTATGACTCTTTCCCAATTGATATGTTGAACACATATATGATTCAGGAAATTGATAAGCAGAAAAATTATATTCATCATAACATGTTTAGTAACTTTTATACCGGGATGACCCAGTTTATAATGCCACAAATCAAACTCCTTAATGCAATCATAATCATTAGTAAAAGACATTATACATTTATCATTTTTATGATCAATATTATTTGAACTGATATCAAATCTGTATAATCCATTACTCTCTTTACCCTGTAAGAGAATTTTATGTGTCAGTATGCCCTTGACAATACATGAATTTGGGTAAAATTCAAAATAAACCTTATTATCTTTAGCGAATTGGGAAACACTCATCAGATTTTTCTTAATTGATGGAACTCTTAATAATTTTTTTAAAAATAAATTTTTGGTTCCATCTAAAGTTGCATTTCTAGCGTGTGTAATAAGTGCAGTTTTACCATTACCAACAGTAAGATTCTGGGTACCTTTATACTACTTGTTTCCCAAATTTAGATTATTTATATTGTTGGTCACATGGATGGTTACACCTGAATCTGGAAACCAGCAGTCATCTAACACATCATCACTGGTGGTAGTATCTGTATTATGAATTTCTACATGTGCTTTACTCCCTTCATTTGATGAATTAACCAGATTTGCATAAGCATTGTTGCTTTGTTGTGAGGGAGTGTAATTAGTATTGAATCTAAAGTAATACTTGCTAGCACTATGCCCCATTTTGTCACAAATTTGACATCTAATTCTGTTGTTGTTATTGTTACTTCTACCACCTCTTCTACCCCTTCAGACCCACCCCCTCTTTGATTGTTGAATTGATTTCTTGAATTATTTCCCTTCTCTTGATTTTTTCCCTCTGCCATATGTAGTGTAGTTGATAGACAAATCAGCATTAACAGTTTTATTGTGTTCTATCCTACCTTCATGTGAAAAGAGAGTAGAATACACATATTGTAGTGAGGGAGTCGGATCCATGGACAGTATGATTGCAGTGACAGCTTCATACTCGTCATCCAAACCACTTACAATAGCAATAACCTGTTCCGATTCAGGTATTCTTTGACCTGCTGAATTTAATTGATCACAAATGTTTTTAACCTTTAACAAGTATTCATTCATAGATGATTCTCCTTTCCTTATGCTATGTAACTATCTTATATAATGCATTACTCTAGCTGAAGACTGCTTTGAAAAGTTTCTTGCAACAGTTTCCCACACTTCTTGAGCAGTTTTGACCCCAATTAACTATGGTAAAATGGTTGGACCAATGGATGACATCATCCAAGCACACACCAAACCATCTTGTCTCTGATGCATAATATATTCAAGATTATTCACTAGTTTGTCTTCACTGTCTCTAATGAACTTTGGAGGAATAATTTTTGTTCCAAGAATATAGTCCTCAAGACCATATGCTCTAAATACTGTTTCAACCTATAATTTCCATAACAGGTAGTTTGATTCATAAAGATGTGTCGAGATCAGTTGACTCTGAAGGTTAATGATGGATTTCATTAAATCTTGGACGAGATCTGGTAGTGATGGTTGAAGAGGTCAATTGCTGGAAACTTGTGGGCTTGAATCATTTCTAGAATTTGTCATGATGGAAAATTATGCACTTAGATGCAAAAGAATGTACTCAAATGAAGAAAAACAATGGTTCAAGAAATCAGAGGTAAAGTTTTTTACACTCTGAAGCTTTGAATTGAAGCAGATTTTCAGGATACGCAATATTATTGAATGATGCAACTTAGATTATCAAGATGAGGAAAAAGTACCTTATTGAAATCTGATAGAATAGATACAAACAATCTGATTGACAGACTAAGAAGGCACCGATACAATATTGTGACTTCTTAAACTGTCTTGATCGGTTTCAAGAGCCACCGAAATACCTCTGATCAACCTTGTTATGAATCAAGGCAGCAGCCACAATCTGTAGGAGAGGATTCTTGATTTATGGACAAGGCAGCAACCTTCAAATGACAAGCGGAAGCTTCGATGGAGGGTGATCCAGATGATGATGCTACTATGATGGATCACAAATTGATCTACACTTATGAAGATCAATTGTAGAAGCGAGCACTAGCTCTGATACCAAGTTGAGAATCTTGGTTTTAACAAAAGAGAATTTTATTGAAAGGTTTTGTAATAACTGTAATAATACGAACTGATTTTTACATGAAGCTATGTTACCCTTTTATATA
Organism: Allium sativum; assembly: GCA_030737875.1. Taxonomy (NCBI): domain Eukaryota; kingdom Viridiplantae; phylum Streptophyta; class Magnoliopsida; order Asparagales; family Amaryllidaceae; genus Allium; species Allium sativum. The sequence continues at coordinate 117,888,519 of CM060915.1, forward strand.
ATGTTTTGGGTAACGTTGAACTATGGGCCGAGACAAAATAATACAAGCCCAATATAAATGTATACATAACAGGTAAAATGACTAAGCCGACTTTATTTCATTTTGCATCCATCTAAAAGTACTTGAATAATTTTTCTTTTCTAAAAAGTTCAATGTACAAAAGAACTGCAGAAGATTTATAAAAGTAGAACATATAGCTTTTTAGAATTCCTCGTTGACAAAATAAATATTCAAGTTTAAGGCGAGGAAAGAAATATTCACAAGATTTCAAAATGTGGAGATAAGATAATAATTAGCAGTAATTATATACCTCATATACTTGACCAGCTAAAGCCTTAACAGAGGCATCGACTTCCATGGCATTTTGGGTCGCGGATGCTAAACAAGATTTGATTTCATCATCCAACTTAGTCTAGTTGACATCTTAACAGCAGTGTGCATAAGCGAGAATGAAGTTAATAACATAAGCGGTTTCAGCATCAAGTCAACATTAGTGCGCATATTAGACTAAGAAACGTTCCTGAATGTAAACAAAATGGATAGAAAATCAGTGGTAAGAATAATACCTGAAGGAAAGAACAAGATGAAGTACTAAGTGTGAAGGAAAAAATGCAAGGGGAAAACAATTAGTTTGAATCACTGCTTGACATAAAATTTAAATCTATAATTCCTTGACGACATTCTATGTTTCATGCGGTCAATACATCAAATATCTACCAATCTTGCAAAACTTTGAAAGTTAAGCATGCCCTTATTAGGAAAGAGTGTTGTTCTACTTATCGCTTGAGAAAAAGTGACATCCATTGATAACATGTGGCTAATAATTGGAGGACCCACAATCTTCGATAAACATGTCCAAGGAGCATTCAATGGCACCCCAAATAGTGAGCATCCCATTTTCCCCCTCTCTCCATCTCTCATTTATTCTAAATTAAGCTAGTGGAAGGAGAGAGAAGTAATGGAGGGAAAGAGAAACGAAATGTGTAGTGGAAATCAGGGGATATTTTGGGGTGTTGCACTATTTCGGGTAGTGTCATTGAACACTCTCTCTCTCTATATATATATATATATATATATATATATATATGTGTGTGTGTGTGTGTGTGTGTGTATGAGGCACGCTCCATGGCACCCCAAATTCCTAGCACCCCATTTGCACCCGATTTATAGCCACAAGTTTATAATTAATTAAGTTAGTGGGAAGAGAGAGAGAGAGTTAGTGGGAGGAGAGAGAAAGGGGAATATGTGGTGGAAATCAATGGGCTAAAGGGGTGCTACATTGTTTGGGGTGCTCTTGATCCTATCCCTATATATATTTGAAAATTGGTACTCTTTATTGCTAATACCAATAACACCTCCTTTATATGCCTCGCTAAAACCTTGCAACCCCCTAATCTAAATGGGTACCTTGCTAGGGAAAAGAGCACATATAAATTTGGTTTACAAAATGTAGAAAATAGCAAAAAATTTACAAAGAAACACAACCACATTAATCAAAAAAAATCTAAAGACCCGCTACAATGCCTAAAAGGCCCAGTCCACAAACTGCTACTTCTCCTTCATCTTTCATCCAGTATCCAATATATCAATACCCCAACTGTTCAGTAATTCAACATTCCTCGAAGTCCTCATAGTTTTGCTCCTATTGTAGACAACCAGGTACTTTACTTCATTCTCGATTTGTTTCAATTTGGTCAATGCATTAACTTTTCTATTTTGGAAAACTCTTAAGTTCCTTTCTCTCCACAAGCCATAAGTTGTTGTAGTAAACACACTACATCTCTTAACTGGTAACAGTCTTTAAACGCATTGTTCAAACTTCTAGCTTCTTCCTTTAGATTGGGGTTAGTTATCAATGGCAAATCAAGTTTTTGTCTAATAGACAACCATATGAATGATGAATAATCACACTCGAAAAACAGAAGCTGTATAGTTTTAGGATGTACTTCACATAGTGGGCACAAGATGTATGGAAAATTGCCAAAACGAGCAACTCTGTCTTTAGTATTAAGCCTTCCCAATATTTCCAAGTATGAGATAAATGCCATTTTCTTACTATTCTTTTTGTGCCACACTACCTCAAATGCTTCTTCTTTTTCTTCATGATTACGAGCTACTTCCCAAGCTTTATGAAATGAAAACCAGCCACCACTTCCCCATTCATAAAAATCTCTGTTTTTATTAGGAAAAATCTGAATGGAATCAATTTCATTTAATAAATCTCTTGTGGCAGGATGTATACTTGGATCTAGTCTTTCATCTCTGATGATGGAGCTTACTTTCATAAAACTATTTCCCAGCAAGTGCAATCTATCATATCCAAGAAGGTCCACCAAACATCGACAATTTATCCATGGACCATACTATAGGTAAGTATCCTCTCCATTTGTAATTATTCTATTGAATAACTGCTTGTTATTAGATAGAAGTCTTATAATAGATTTCCATGTAGATGATGCATTATTATCCACTGCTAAAGACCAAAATCTCTTATTTTTGCAATATCTATTAAAAGACCATTTACACCATAACGAATTTTCAGAGAGGAATTTCCAGAGCAATTTAATGCAGGCAACTTTTTTAAGATCTGATTTTTTTAAACCAATACCTCCTTCTTTTCTAGGTCTACATAAAGTTACCCAAGCAACTTTATATGCAGAACTACCCCCAAAAGAAATCTGCACAAAGCAACTGTAATTTCTCTAAAGTATATTCAGGAATTTGGTAAATGAATAACCAATTATATAAGATAGTAGGAGTGATAATGCCATTGATGAGTTCGGCTCTACCAGCAAATGAAAGCATCTTAGACTCCCATCCCTGAATTTTGTTTTGAAATTTCTGAATATGAGAATTACACTCAGCATTATGGAGATAATTGGTAGAAATAGGAACCCCCATATATATATATATATATATATATATATATATAGGCGAGCATTCAATGGCACCCCAAAAATGGAGCACCGCAATAGCCCCTCTGTTTTCCACCTCTTATTTATAATAAAATAAGATAGTGGATGACGAGAGAATGAGTGGAGGGAGAGAGAGTATAAATGAGAGGTGGAAAATAGGGAGGCTATTAGGGTGCTCAATAATGAACCTGCATCATACACACACACACACACACACATATATATATATATATATATGAGGCAGGTTCACTGGCACCCGAAATAGTGGAGCACCCCTTTAGACTCTCTATTTTCCACCACACATTTGTTCCCTCTTTCCTTCCACTCATTCTCCCACCTCCCACTCACTTTCTTTAATATAAATGAAAGGTGAAAATCAGGGGGCATTTGTGGTGCTCCATTTTTGGGGTGCAACCGAACTCTTGCCTATATATATATATATATATATATATATATATATGTATATATATATTCAAAGGTAAATAAATTCATCGCATTATAAAATGACACCTTCCAAAAACATTTTATGTCTAATCAAACAAGATCTAAAGAAAAAACTAGAATACGTCCAAATCTGTGCAGTTAATGTTCCGCTATTACCTTGCTATATCTCATTTGTATCTTATAGTGTACTTTTACCGTCATGATATTTCCAAATAGTCTCTAACATAGCATTCCCGCTTTATGCCTCTTTGTATTAAGATATTCCCAATGTATCTCATTATTTCATTTATATTTTGTTGTTTTTGCTATATCTTCTACAAAATAAATGAATTGAAAGATGACATTTACAAATTATTAAAATTATAAATTTCTTTCTTGAATTTTTTAATATATATTTTTCTGAACAAAAAACTATTATATTTAATTAAATTTAGTTAAGCTAAATAAAATTTTAAATTTATTTACATATATTTGCACATGTTTTTATCTAAAATTAACAATGTACTAATTGTAATTAAATTAAATGTTAATTTTTCATTTATACATTTGTAAAAGCATTAAGTATGAGTTTTATATGATATTCTAGAGTTATCTGATACATACCCATATTTCCTCGCTTTATCCCTATCACAACTTTTTTGCATCTTTGTCGCATTGAATTCGTTGAGCGCTTTAATTGTACAGGTCCAAACCTAAAAGTAGATATCAACTATCATTACAATGACACTATAGAAACAGAAAGACAAATATAACATAAATGATTAATGTTGTGTTTGGACATAAAGAACATTCAAGACATTCAAAAATGGGAAGATCAAAATGCAAACATGTAAGGTTCCACAAAGTGATTTATTGTAAACGTTTCAATTTCTAAGAGATGCTTAATACTCACATTGACAAATTCGTTGATAGAATATGATCAGATTTGAATACGAAGGGAATATTTTCTTTATTGCTAATGAAGCTATGATTAATACAAGATAGTTAAAATGAAAAAATCAGGAAGAATTTTCAAATGCAGTGTGCCTGCATTTATAGTATAAAGACAAATAAAGTGTTTCGGGCTTCAGACGTTGTGTGCTTAGCTTGACCTAACTGACTTCATAAATGGTTACTGAAAAAGCTTTCCGGCTGATGCTTTATTTGCCCCCTAAACCAATATTGGGGTTAGGGTTTCTTCGATTATTTGATTTTACGATCTGACCCTTCTTCCTTCAAATCATGCAAAATTATGAGGGTAAGTGAAAATTTTCCACTTTATATCCTTCCTATTGGCTTGATACAACCTAGATATGTGTTGAATCCGTCCGATCTTGGTTTATCTGAGTTTAATTTTTCTTTCTTTCGATGATTTTTTGTGGTGATGCTTGAGGAGGAATAACGTTAATTTTCGAGTAGCTTTAATCTTCTTGTGGCTTCGATTTGACATTTTACTTCGTCTAGAAGCTTCAGGAGGAGGGTTTGCTCTTTCAAATTTTGTTATTTTGAGGTCATTTTGAATTTTGTGAAGTTTCGAACTGATTAAGGTTTTGTGAGGGTTTCCGTGCACTGGTGAGTGGAAGGTACATGTCTAACCTCTAAGTTACCTTTCAGCACTTGTTCTCTTATGCAATACAGATCAATTTCTATATGTTTGACCCTTGCTTGAAATATAGGTTAGTAATTGTGTACACTGTGCTTTGATTGTCATACCATCATTCGGTTTGCTCTCCGTTTTGATGTTTAACTCTGATAGCTGTGACTGTAACCACATTGGTTTTGTTGTTCCATTTTCCATACTTCATTATTCAGCTTCTATGCTCGATCTATATATTGTAGACTGTTTCTTTGAGCACCATGGCATTAGCATGTTTGCAATGTATACATAGTGGTATGTAGTTGATTTTCTATCATTTGAGTTTGATGCCCAGTCAACATCAGTGAATCAAGTGATGTTGAAATTCTTGCTTGCTTTGATTGATAGCACATAATCCGGTGTGCCATTTAAGTATTTTAGTATTTTCTTCGCTGCTTTCTAGTGAGTGTCCAATGGTTCCTACATAAATTGGTATACTTTCTCGATGAATGTTGTCAGGCCTAATTATAGTTGCATAGTATAAAGCATCAACTATACTTCTAAATTGTCCAGAATAATTATGGGTTCTTCCCTGTTTTTGGAATAGTGTTGGCTGCTAATTATTGGTGCATGTTGTACCTTTGCTCTATCCTGTTTTTTGCTATAATGAGTTGTTTCATTATATTTTTTGTGATAGTGTGATTTCAATTGATGATTTCATGATCACTTCAATGTCTAGAAAGTAACTTAGTCTTCCTAAATGTTTGATTGAGAATTGCTTGTCCAGACATTGAATGAGTTTATTTATTTTTGAATCATTACTATTGTAATAATGAGATCATCAACATACATTAGTATGTATAATGTTAAGATATTATTAATTTTTTTACATGAAGATTTATCTAATTTGTAGACTGAAACCCTAAGCTGATCAATGTGCATTTCAGTCTATCAAAAAATTCTCTTGATGCTTGCTTTAAGCCGTATATAGTTTTATTAAGCTTTCAACTTTAAACCGTATATAGTTTTATTAAGCTTTCAAACAAATCATGTATTTTGTTAGTAACCTTATTGTTGCTTCATATATATGTCCTCTTATAATATGCCATTTAAGAAAGCATTGTTCACATATAACTACCCTAGTGACCATCCTTTACTTAGAGCTATAGTGAGAACTACTCTTATGCTAGAAGACTTCATAAGTGGTGAAAAAGTTTCCTTATAGTCAAAGCCTTATTGTAGCGTATATCCTTTTGCAACTGATATGGATTTTCATCTAGCTATTGATCCATCAAGACTTTTTTATTCTGTATGTCCATTTGTATTTTTCCCTTTTCTTAGTTTGACTAATTCCCATGTTTGATTTTGCATGAGTGCATGATAATCATTATCCTTGGCTGCTCTCCAATTGTGGCATTTGTTGCTTGTTCAAGTATACTTAGTTTTTCATCCATAGTGAATGTTGAGTATGTTTTGGCCTGAATATTCCACACTTTTCCCTTGTAATCATTAAGTGAGTTAGTCCGATTTGAGGTAAAATACAAGGTTTTTCTTCTTCACTTGTACTGTCTGTAGCATCATTTGGTTGTTCTTCTTGAACTTTTGAATATTCTGCACTGACAGATTGATCTTGACCTATTTCTCTTATAGATGGCTGATTGAGTTGACTTGATGAATGTATTGTGCCATCTATTCTACTTTGATGTGAGGATAACTCATCAGTTGTCTTCCTAGTGGTACTTGCACTTGAAAAATCCGAGTATGCAGGCAATTGTTGAATGATACCTTTGAATCATATTATTTTTTTGCATGTCTTTGCACTTTCATTGTTATAAGGAAATATCTTATCATTAAGAATGACATACCTACTTATTAATACTCTTCCATTACGATTGATGCATTTGTATCCCTTCTGATGTGATGCATATCCTACAAAAGTACATGGTCATGATCTAAATTCTACTTTCTGTTTATTATAAGACCTTAGATATGGGTAGCATATACACCCAAATGGTTTAAAAAAATTATCATCTGTTTTAGCACTAAATAAATTTTCATATGGGATGATTCTGTTAAGTACTTTAGTTGTAATATGTTAATCAAATAAACCATGGTATCAAAAAAATCAGGCTAAAATCTCAATGGTATTTGAGCTTATGCTAACCATACTCAACTACATGTTTGTGTTTCCTCTCTATAGGCCCACTTTGTTCAGAAGTATATGCACATGTGGTTCTGTATATTGTTCCTTTCTTTTGAAAAGTACCCACTTAATGGTTTGTACTCTACCCCATCATCAGTTTGGATGAATTTTACTTATGAATTAGTTTTTTTCTACTTGTGTTATAAAGTGTATCAAAGTGTTGTGAGTATCAATTTTTGACTTTAAAAAATGTATTCATGTGTATTAAGTGTATGCATCTACAAAAGAAATATAGTACTTATAGCCATAATAAGAATAAATAGGTCAGTAGAAAACATCTCTAAAGGTTAAGTGTATTTAGTATTTGAATCAGAAAAGGTCAATTAGTGGCACTTTCCCATTTGGCACTAAGTACACATGTAAGGTAAAGAAACATTACCAATGGCAACATTGTTTTTTACAAGAACTTGTTTTACAACACTTGCACTGGGATGATCAAGTTATATTGTGCCATAAATCAAACATACTCCTTTCTAGTTCAATTTCATCCTCAATGAGATTACAATATACTTCTTTTTTTACTAATGTTACTGCAGTTGGTTTGATTAAAGTATAATCCCTTCATTTACCCTACAACATAATATTTCTTATGAGTATATCTCTAAATAAATTATGTGTTAGATATATTTCAAAATGAACTTGATTATCTTGAGCAAATTGAGACACATTAAGAAGTTTTCTTCTTAATTTCAAATACACTTAATAGATTATAAAAGAGTAATATTTTTGTTCCAATCATATAACCATTATTAGTGTGAGTAATGTTAATTGGCTTACCATTGGCTATGCACGCTGATTATTTAGCTCTATACTCTTTTTTTCAAGACTCAAATTTTCTAGATTGCTAATTAAATGATTTATAGCCCATGAGCCTAGATACCAGCTCTCATCTTGAATGTGATTTGCCTTGGCTACAACATTTTGAGTATGATTTTTGTTGTTGTCACTCTACACACTTTGATTGTGTTGCACATGAGAAATGTTAGCATTTGGGTTGTTAATTTTGACTATTGACATTTTGATTGGGTGTGAAGCCCTGATTAAACTTGAAATAGAACTTGAATGCAATGTGTCCCACTCTTTCATATATTTGGCACTTTAGTCTATTGTTATTGTTGCCTCTTGACATGTTACAGTGTCCACCCCTTTGTGATAGTTTTTTATCCTTTATTTTTGTAACTACTAGCATAATTTATGGATAAGTCTGATTCATGTGGTATGTTGTTCTCAATTTTTGCTTCATGTGATAATAGAATTGAGTGAACATCTTCCATCGAGGGCATAACCTTCTGAGAGGAAATTATGGCAACAACTGCCTCATAATCATCATTCTTACCTTTTAATATTATTAATATTTGTTATGAATCTAACACTTTGTTTCTAGCTTCAAGTTGATCACAAATTTCTTTAACTTTTGATAGGTACTCTATCAAGTTATTGTTTTCTTTTCTTAAATTTTGTAATTATCTTTTATGATGAATGAATTTTTCGCTGCTGATTCAGAATTGAAATTATTTTCCACAGATGTCCATATTCTAGTAACAGTATTACATCCATGACTTCTGATATTAAGTCAGAACTTATTGATGATAGTAGTCGGGCATTTTTCAGTCTGTCTTTCCCATGATATTTTATATAGTCTCATTACCGACGGCTATGTTTTCTAGATCAGTTACAAATCTTAATAGGAGGGATAAAGCGCAAAGATGAAGCCTTCAAGTCCATATCCTTAAATGGTAGTTTCAATTTGAAATTTCCATAATAGATAGTTGTCTTTTTCTATTTTGAATGTGATAAGTTGACTTTGTGGACTTATCATAGTTCTCACTAATAGATCAACTAATGTGGTAGTTTGAATTTATAGGTTGCTTGGATTGTTTGATGTTGTAGATAAAGTTTCTTTAGAATTGATTCAACAAAACTATTTGAATTCTTGATTGGTAGCAGAATTAAGTTAAAAGAAAATAAAATGCGGACAGTGTAACACCCCATACCAAATTTCGACAAAAATCGAAACTTGAACACATCCAAGCATGGAGCGTGTAATCCGGTACCTGCAATAAACGAGCATGAGCATAATCATAGTATGATAAAAGAAAACTCACAGTGAAAACAAAATAGGATAGACTAGTATTAACTCACGTAACTGCCTTTTTCAAAGTAAGTCACTTTGCTAATACCGAGCATGAGAGAGAATGAGAACTGAAAGCCAAACTTAATCATCTATGAGAACCCGACCTTCTCTAGGAGACCAGAGGTTGTAATGAGGAGGGCAGTCAGAATAACAAGTTCTGGTGACTAAGAAATGTACAAAACAGACTATAACACAAATATATTCCTTTTGGTTCAACCAAGCTTTATGCCTGACAAGGTCAGTTATTCTAACCCAACCTTGTTATTGTTTACGCATGACTCTACTACTTTTCCCAAAGTAATATTCCCAAATTGCATTATCGAGATAGGACATTTACATACATTTTTGTGAAGTCTTTATACCAGAGCTTAACTGGTTAGTTCTATTGAGTGTGGTCCCCTATTCACGGGGTTTCTATCTTTATCCTCATTCACTGTTCTTTATAATTTAATGCCTCACTATCAATGATAGATAGGGTGGATTCTCCCTGATCACTTAAGACCTTAGGCGGACCTATTGGTCACTTATTAACCCTCGATAATATATTCAACGTTAACATAAACTAGAGGGCACTAGCTATGGGCCCTACTAGTTAAGGCTTCCGTCATTCACGCATATACCCTTGCCCCGCATAAGGTGGTAGAAGGTATTTTATTGTGCGTTACACCTACTAGATGACCTTATTAGATAACCTCGTTAGTCGCTTATTACTTCCCGTAGGATAGACAACCATATTTGACCCTTTTAATTTCCAGGTTTGGGTAGGCCCACACACACATTCCATTTAAGACCCCTATACTGAAAAACCTATTCCCAGGTGTACTCTTTAACCCCTGGTCTCTTAGCATTTTAGGACGCAGGAAGCGGACTATATGCGAAGGTTATTAGTTCGTACCCCATTTTCCTTTTTACACCTTTCCCTTTTTATGATAAAGTAGGCTACGTTATTAAGTCATTCCCGTTTAGTTCCATTATACGGAAATACTATGCGTACACCATTTATTTGTGTCACGGGTTTATATGGTTAACAATATCTTACATTATTAACCTACTAAGTCCAACTATATTTTCTAATTCCATTACTATTAATATGCAAGGTTATATTCCTTTTTCCCTAGGATATTTATTTAATACCTTCCCCAATTTGGACTTAGTGTTTAAACGACAATCATAAATTCCCTTACGATACCCATTTCCTTTTATTTCATTTTTATTGCCCTTTATGAATCTAACGGTCATCCTAAGGCAACTATTTACCAGTCCCAAGTTATCTATTTGTTGTACCTCAACAGGCAATTACTATTCTTATTCTTTTATATATTTGTTTATTTGTTTATTGGTTGTTATATATATATATATGTGTATGTATGTATATGTATATGTATATTTATTCACTACGCCTCTCACATTAAGTTGACTACCTATGGATGCTGGATTTGCCGGTCAGTTCTGGTCAGACTTCTACCACAAGTGAACTTAACCTCGTGCCTTAGTACATTTATTTTTATGCATTAGACCCCTCACATTAAGCCAACTACCTGTGGTTTCTGTAAATGGTCACCACAAATATATTAATTCAAAATGGAATATGTTTACTTATAATTCCATAATTGAACCTCATCCAAACATTCAACATTGGTCACGATTGTTAATTATTTATTTATGGCCTCTTTTATAGCAATCAATTACACTAATTGCTAAAACGGTCACCATAAATATATTCATTAAGTATGGAATATAATTTACATGTATGATTCCATAATTGAATACCATTCAACATTTTAAACCTTCAAACATTTAATACAGCTCATATTTCATCGTTTTGTGCTGATTTGGACGGATAATGTAGCGACCCGAACTTCCCGGCCGTCCTAAACCAAACAAGAAGGTGGACTGCTTTGAGAACATGATGCATCAAAACACAAACAGGAAAACATTTCATTATTATTACAACAATATTACATCAGAGTACAAACAAATAATATACAACGGAATAAATATATCAGATATTTAGATTACATTTAAATACATAAACATAATATGCAGCAGAAAACATCAACTACCACAGCTGAAAGAAACACATGGATACAAAGCATTCCATGTATAGCTCCAACTGTAATCCAGGATCCCGTGAAAAGAAATATCTGTGAAACCAAAACTACTAGCTGCCCGTATGGAAAAATATGGGCACCCAAAGTTTATGTGGAAACAATAAACTCTGAGTCAGCCATGGGACTGGTGTGAGAACTAAAGCAGTTATTAACTTTATTTTAAAGTTGGGAAAATCAAGGGACCACGCCGTATAACACGGAACGGGTTTTATGCCAAGAATACCAATCGCAATGCTTTTTGAGAAAAATAAAGCTATTATAAGACTCAACCCCATCACAAAATGCAACGCAAACTAGAGGATAGAGTTTTACCTTATAATAGCCAAAAATTCTTTATACATAATATCTTCTTTTACTATCATTAGTGCATAGTGTAAAAACCATCTTCACAAATAAATAGATCAATCATAGCAGACGTAGTGTAATACGAATGCTACATAGGTTACAATTAAAATCACGAAGGTTCGTAATGGAAATTGGGTTCCATCAGTAACTGAGGACTTCTTTCCATCACTAATCATCGCCTTTTTCGGGCCGAATCTGGATCCTTCATGCTGCAATCACCTTAGTGGGCTCCCATATCCTTCATGCTCAGTGGAGTCACCCTTTTCGGGGATCTCAGATCCCTTAGATCCTTCATGCTACAATGAAGTCACCTCAGTGGGATCCCGGATCCTTCATGCTCAGTGAAGTCACCCTTATCGAGGCTCCCAGATCCCAAATTCCTTCTCTGGACCTTAGGTACACAATGGTTACACCTGGATCCCCAGGAAACATCCGTACCCTTAGTCTGATTCCAACATGCCATTTATTATCCGGCCTCAATCATTCACGGGTTGTGAAGCTCGTCGAAGTCACGTCTCGACACACAAAGTTGTGCTATATTAGTCGTGCTTTGTTCATTATCTACAAGGCCCTTCTTTTCAACAAAGGCCTTGATCATAGCATCTTAGCATGCCACCTTGTCAATCCATACCATACCATTGATTTCCACCAATATATAACCTCTAAGCTCGTATGTCTCAGAGAAGGGTGTTAAGCAAGAGAATAAATTCTCCACCACCAAACAGATATATATTTAGCAAAGATCAATGAATACAGCACCAAATACAATGTCAAACATACAATCCATTTTCAAGTCCGTTCTGGGTCTGAACGAAACTGGAGGTACCTTATTTCTCGTCCCATATGTCCAGTACAGGGCAGAGACCCTTGCATATCTGGTCGATCTCCAAGTATGTATGGACGATCGCAACTTATTACCTCTTCTTGGGTGTACAGCCCAATCAATAATCATCCAAATGATGTGGAGATCTCCGGTCTTCAACCACCGTCTTCAAATCTTCGATTTTTAGTCGTCGTATCAGTTATTCAGAATGGGTAAACCCGGTCTTTCCGAATAACTCGCGTATCTTATAATCAAGTGCTATGAAAACACATCTTACGCCTTATTCTAATCTAGAATATTCTCTTATCTGAATGTTCTTGGAAATAATTTCAAAAAATTTATAATATCTTTTCACAACTTAAACCAAATTAAGGTTTACCAACTAGTCGAGATTAACGAGCCTTACTGAAGTAATCATTCATTTTATTATCCCAATCCCAACTTATTCATCGCATAGAGAAAAACTGGTAGTACTCCATATCTAACACCCATTGTATTATCGGTAAATTCAATTACCATTCATCGTTCAAATTTAATTAAAGATTTAACTATCGCATGGAGTAAAACTGGTGGTACTCCATTTTGAACATTTCTTGAATTCGGTAAATTTAATTACCACATTCACATTTCAATCTAATTAAAGATCCATTATAACTCCATTTTAGTTTTAATCTCAAAAATCATTACTTAATGACTATCCAACTTAGGAAATTAATCCTATCTTTAACTGGGTAAAGAACAAATGTCATTTAAAACTTTGCTCATGATAAATCCAAAATCATCTTCCATCAAAATGGAATCTTCACGGAAATCATAACAATATATAATTGATATAAATTTTCGTATCAGACTAATACTATAAATGAAATAACGACAAAGCCTTTTGAATTCCATAAATAATAACGGTCTTCCTTCACAGAAGCTCATCTCGATTATCACTAATCGAATTCCATTCAATTCTAATTTAATTTATTAAATTGGAAAATTTTACTTTGGAAAAAATTTCCTTAAATATTAATTAAAAGATTTATAAATTCCGAATCATAACTTCACCGTTAATTAGGTTAAAGAACGAATGTTATTTTAAACATCATTCACAATAAACCCAAAATTTAAACTTCAATTCAGTTCCAATTAAATTAATTAATCGGAAAACTTCATTAATCTTAATTAGAAGATTTATTCTATTCTCAACTGAGTTTAAGAACAATGTTATTGAAAACACCATTCGCAACAAACCCAAAATCCAATTTGATATTAAATACAAGGCTCTGAATAGAAATCATATCGATTTATATTCAATATAAAATTCTGAAACCAACAGATATCGTATTGGGAATAACGATATCTTTATCTTCCAAATTCCTCAACGATATCCGTATAATCACGGAATCCAACATTGAAATATTTCGAAGATTATTTCCATTCAAATCTTTTCCAGTTCATACATTGGAAATTCTAGTTATATTAAAACCATATAATTCCTTTCAGATCTTTACTCAAGTTGATAAATAGCTTATTCGGATAAAATTTCTTTTATCTTTACAAAAGTGGAATATTTCATCCAAAAATCTTTCCAAATCATTTATTATGATTTAATATAATTTTTCTCAATTTTTAATCATTTAAAAATAGGCCCTTTCAGTTAAATGACGTTTCAGCTCATTTAGCTCCACGGGCGCTGTTTTTATTCAAATTTAAATTAAACATTTCACAAAATCTAACGGTAACATTTTAAATTTCATATATTCATTTGAAAGACCTTTTCGATACAAACCTAATGGTTCTGATTTTAGGAGAATCTGACGGTCGGATCTCTCGTTACGTCCAATCAAAGTTAATGGTCGAAATTCGTGAACGTTCGCTACGTGACACGTTCTATTCAAGCCATTTAAGCATATATATATATATATATATGTATGTATATATATATATTGTCGATTACCATTCAAAATGTATTTTATAAAACGTTTATAAATTTGTTTAAAAACGATTTCACTTCCATTTCAATTTTAAATTAAAATTGAAAATATCATATTATTATAATCTGAAAATAATAATATTTTCAAAATGTCAGATTTTGAATTCCAGTTTCTCAATATTCATTATAAAAATGAATAAAACCGATAAAAAATCCGTTCGAGTTAAAATAGCGTTTATATACTTAACTCGGCTTCATATTTTTATATTTTCGTGTCCATCCAAAATTGGACATCAAAATCAAACTTCTAATCTTTATTGAATATTACATTATAAAAATATTCAGAATTATTCCAGATTGGAAAAATATTCAACCAATATCCATATAAATAAATTTATATGGATTACATTCATCATATATATCCAACAATAGTTGTAAACAACTATCAACATCCAAAATGACATCCAATGTGCATTTTATTCTCATATAAGCTTCAATAAAATAATTGACGCTTATATAAATCCTCCAATCAATCGATTAACTGCAAGTTCACACAAGGGGGATGTGTGAGTCAAATATCATCCCAAGACCCGTGTGGGGTTTTCAACCAACAATCAGTTTAAACTAAACTTTGGTTAATAAATTTAACTAATTCTAATTCAATTTGAATTATTTTTCTAACTAACCGATTTTCACTGTTCAAATTATAAATGGATATTTATATCAAATTTCAACTACCACAAATATATTAACATTATTTTTAATATGTTCAAAATCACAATCAAAACATAACACAATAAGTCAACAATTTATCCATGGGTTTACAAACAACTATGATATGAACTACCAGACATCGTATACAAATTTGTGATAATAAAATCAAATATAAATCAACACAAGCAAGAAATATATATTCAGTTATAAAATATAATAACTGTACGAATAATTTGAGTGAGAGAGTTCTCAAAATTGGTCTCCACTCTATCGGTCTTTACTTGACGATTTTAGTACTGTTTGGGTTTAAATCTGCCTCAAATTCTAACTGGCTCCATTTTTGTTCTGGTCAATCCAGTTCAGAGTTCTCGTCGTTACGAATGCAACGCATCCGGATTTGCGCGATTCTGACATCGTATAAATAAGATATAGGTGTTTAAACATTTAACAATTTAATTACATAAATAAATTAACTATCTATAATTAATTTTATTAATCACCATTTTAACCCTTTAATCATCTTCCCGTCATCGTTTCTTCCTGGAGCAATTCGAAAAATCCTCGACCTTCAATTTAGATCTGCATGTTCCTCTAGGCCACCGGACCTTCATCCAAGCACCCCCTTCCGACCACCTTGGCCTGCACCTCCCCTGCCGGCGACTGCAACGGACTCGGCCCCCTCCTCGCGACTGGAAACCCATTCGAATGCAAACCCTACTAGGCCGATTCTGGCCATCTTAGTTCGTCAGTTCCGATCTTAGCCGTTGATATGAAAGAGCTCACGCAGCTCTAGAGCTTTCCAGTTGGGTGCTCCTTGATTCGATGCATAGATTAACGGAAAACCGTGGAGGAAGTTTGGAACTTTTTTAGCCGTCGGTCAATGGTGGAGGCGGAAATCAATTCTGCGTTGACCATTGAAATGAAAATATTAGGGTTTTGACCACGTTAAGGCCTTTTATATTTTATTTATTTTAATATTTAATTCAATTAATTTCTTTGTTGTGAAAATTTGTGTTCGAACTCCAAATGAATCCCAACGACTGTCGTCCTTAGCCAAATAGCCCCATTTCGGACATAATGGGATATGCTTCGTAAGATGATTCGACTATTTTAGTCAGTTTTTATCAAAATTAAAATATAAATTAATATAACTTTTCAAATTAATTTTCAATGTACATTTTAATTTGCTACGACTATATACTGACTCCAAAAATTATGAAATATGAAATCTAGCTATGTTTTAAAAATGCGTTTCTAAGAAAATTAATTTCGCCGAATTTGGAGATCATTGGAAAAATGTCCTTTTAATCAACTTATTTAATTTACAACTGAAATTCAATATGCGTTAAAATTTACCACGCTTACATAATAATTCCAATAATTTCGTCGAAAACGGAGGTCGTTTGCAAAATGGCTATTTTTAAGGGCTAATATAATATTAGATTATTAATAATTTCCATAGCGACTATTTTAAATTTTAATTTGGTTATAACCTACAATTTATAATATGAAATTTAAAATTTTCACATTCGTTAGAAAGATATAATTAAACAGATTTTAAGGTTTCTTGTTTTATCAAAATTCTAACTTATATCGAATTATGTATATTCAATGGAAGTTTAAAACCAAATTTTCCAAATACCAAGCAATTTCAAATTCGTTTTAATTAAATTTTAAGTTAATACGTTCTAACTTTGATTTAAATAAATTTTAAACATTATTTAATAAAATAAATCATTTAAAATTCTTAAAATACATTAAAATCAACTAAAAATAAATTTTAAATTGGTTCCAAAAATATGGGTTGTTACAATCTCCCCCACTTAAAACTTTTTCGTCCACGAAAAAGAATGGAGCTGAAAGTTGTTTAACTAACCAACTCAACTTTTATTTTGGATTGGGTTCTTCAACATTTTAGTTTCTAAGAACTTCTAAATTTTTCTGAAATTTAGCTAACACCTCAAATTTCTGAAAAATTTCGTCATAACCTCCCTTGTACGGGTTGATCTGAACAAATTTATTGGGCCTTATTAGGCACCCAATAAATCAATATATCACATACAAATCAATTGTGCACACCCATTATGATTTACATACCCTTCTCCCCCCATGCCCATGCACCGTAACTAAAACAAGAGAGACATGTGTATTTTTGTCATCTCAAGACCTGTGTAGGGTTTGTTATTAAATCCTGCAGTTTACCATTATAAGTTATTAAGTCCATAATCAGTCTTCAGTTCAACCTGTAATTTAGACCTCGCCATACAAGCATCTTGCTCGTATGGTCATCCAAACCTCTCCATATAAGCGCCAAATGCTTATATGGAATATGATATGCTATGTTGTCTTCAGTAGTATGTTATGCGGTGTAGTCTATAATTTATTGGTTACTATCCTACGGCGTATGTTCAATTTCACACAGAGCAACCATCACAATGCATCCAAATCATTCACAGTAGTAATAATAATAATAAAATTACGCAACCAACTTATAAAGGTGCACCCGTTTGTTGGGCACGCAAATTTATTTCTCTACTCAACGCTAAGCTTCCACGCAATAACCTGTTTAGCATGTATACATATACATATATATATATATATATATATATCCAACTCCAATCAATTTTCTATTTGTTTTAACATTTTAATTTGATTTGGCTTAATTTACATTTCATTTTCATATTGGTTTTATCACTCCAATATTTTTATTAGTTAAACTAATAATCACCCATCATAACCAGCAATCAATTAGTTGATTAGCTTTTCAAATATCTTTTATATACTAAAAATCATATTTTAACTGCCAAATCACAAATAATAATTCTAACTAGTTTTTGGTTCTCACACCAGTCAATTGGAAGTATATAAATATGCCACCTTCGAAAAACTCGAACATTAATATTGATGATGTTATAGCGATCATCAGAATCATCCCCGGGCGACTAGAGTGTGATTCTATATCTATCCAGTATATTTGAGACTTCAGATACACGTGGACCATACATATATTCAGAATCCTCTTATACTCGATAATCCATAATCAATATAAAATAAAATACTCAAATTCTTATAATAAGATATAATTTTCAAAACTTATTTTATTTTTATAAATAATACTCTTCAAACTCATTCTAGGGTAATACTAACCCTATCTCTAACGAGTTATTCTTATAGAATATTACTAATCCAATATCTGTTGAATTCTTTCGTTTGGTTCTAATGTGTCTTGTTCTCGAGCTTTATAAATCAAAGCTCTGATACCACCTGTAGCGACCCAAACTTCACGGCATGCCTAAACCGAACAAGAAGACAGACTGCTTTGAGAACTTGATCCATTAGAACACAAACATGAGAACATTTCATTATTATCACAACAATATTACATCAGAGTGCAAAATATCAGAGTACAAATAAATAATACAAAGCGGAAAAATATATCAGAGATTTAGATTACATTTAAATACATAAACATAATGTGCTGCGGAAAAAATCAACTATCATAGCTAAAAGAAATACATGAATACAAAGCATTCCAAGTATAGCTCCAGCCGTAATCCAAGATCTTGTGAAAAGAAATATCTGCGAAACCAGAACTGCTAGCTGCTCGTATGGAAAAATATGGGCACCTAGAGTTTTGGGGAAAACAATAAACTTTGAGTCAGTCATGGGACTGGTGTGAGAACTAAAACAGTTATTAACTTTATTTTAAAGTTGGGTAAATCAAGAGACCACACCATATAACACGGAACGGGTTTTCTCCCAAGAATACCAATCATAAACCAATCGCAATGCTTTTTGAGAAAAATGAAGCTATTATAAGACTCAATCTCATCACATAATGCAACGCAAACAGGAGGATAGAGTGTTACCTTATAATAGCCAAAAATGCTTTATACGCAATATCCTCTTTTGTTATCATTAGTGTATAGTGTAAAAACCGTCTTCACAAATAAATAGATCAATCATAGCAAACGTAATGTACTTGTTTGCGAACAAATTAAACAATTGTAAATAACCGTTAAATTCGTTCGACTTTCCTAAACAACGAGGGTTGTTGTAGAGGTGTCGAACTCTAGGACCAAAAATATTTTAATTAATAAATCCAATCAAGTTATTCTGAAGGTTTGATTGGTTGAAACTAACAGAAAATGTATGAAAAAGCAAGTTTTTAATAATAAAGGAAAGCAATTAGGGAGCAACGACATAAATTAGATAATATTCATCAATAGCCAATAGAATAAATACAGATCTAATTCATGTTTCTGTCACAAACATGAATCAACGATTATTAGGTTCCTAGAAACAAATATGTGAATAACAACAAGTATAGCCTATGTAGGAGCAAGCTCTTAAACAACCATAGGCTATCAGGACAGATTCACTGTTTTATTTCTAAAACCCTAAATATTAGATTTAAATCTGATAAACGTTAGATCGAACTCGAATATACCCTGTGAAGGAGCGTAGCTCTTAAACAACACAGAATATGAAGGTTCAGATCTAACCCTTGGTTCAGATTTAGATCTATATACATGAAGTTCTAATCTCTTCGGCTATGTGATGCATATTGAATCTAATCTAAGCGTCATCACCCCCTAATTAAAAGAGATTAGCTAGACATAGCTAGAAGAGAAGAGAAAAAGAAAATATACAACATAAATAAAATACAATAAAAGTAAAGAGAAAGGAAGAAGAATGATTTTATTCCAAGAAGAGAATTACAGAATAAAACCCAATGTTATTCTAAATGAACAAGATACAAGTGTATTTATAGCTGATATGACAAAGACTAATTGGCTAATTACACAATGTGGGACTAAAGATTTAGCGCAAATAACACATAAGCTAGTGTGAACGCAGCTGTAGAGTGAGTGGCCTTGCAAATGAGCTAATGTGAACGCAACATGAGTAAAAGGCCTTGCAAATAAGCCAATGTGAACGCAGCATGAGTAATCATTGAGCAAAATCTTCCTAACTGAACTCTATTTGCAACCGGTCTTCAAGCTTTACACTCTTCAAGCTTTAGTAATTTCAAACTTCACTCTTTTTAGCAAATTCTTCATGCTTTATCCATCAAATGCTCTAAATCATGCTTTTTACCAACAATTTGAAAACACAGCTATAAATACACAATATCGATTATTTTAAAAAGAAAACAAGATAAATAAGCGGATAAAATATACACATTTACGTGTATATCAAATACCCCCACACTAATCTTTTTATTCATTCTCGAATAAACTAAACTAAGATATGTCACACTTTCGTAGGAAACACGATTGCTTTAGCATATGCAACAAGCCATTAAACCCCTAGGTGTCCCTAGTAGGACGAGTGTTGTCTCGTGAGGGTTTTCAACGGATACTACCCACAAAATCCAAAGCGTCTTATGTACGCAGATTAATCAAACAATATAATTAAGGTCTTTCACATTCTAAGGACTTTACCTAACTTCAATAATAACGGTTTAGTCCCAAATTGTCCATCCCATTATAGGTGCAAAAATGAATAAAAAAATTCAAGTTGAATCATAATTCATTGATAACACTGTAATTTCCTTGAAGGTTAAGAGCGTGGTGTCAAACAAAGTTCTACACATCGACAATGTGCACCCAATCATTTATTCATTCTTTTTTTTCTTTCTTTTTTTTCTTTTTTTAATAATTTTGCACCAGTGTAATTGTACTGTATTGGATGTGAGTTATGCATAGATGAAGGAAAATTTTGTAAGTTCTATAAATATTATTGATAAGAGGGAAAGTGTATTAGTTGGACTTCAAGCTACAAAAGATAAAGTAATACTAGGGCACATATGAACATTTTTTGTTTCCTTTCATCTCCTCAACTACAATCCTCGCTTCTAAATACGGTATGATGGATGTGGATGGAATGGAAATGAATGCTTTATAGTCAAGAATGATGGGTGACTATTATATTCTTTTCTTCATATATTTTTTTTGCATGATGAATGATGAGTGGATATGGAATGGAATGGTGTCGTAAATTATTTCATTTGATTCCTCCTCTACTAAGTGAATCATAACCAACACTTCATGAAAGGAAAGTTTTATGCCCTAGTTACTTTACTTCTATAACCCTAATTCAACACACAAGTCTAGATTGATGTTATATAAAAAGCTGAAAGGAATGATAAGCAAAGTTTCGTAAGATAGATAACCCAAATAAAATAAGATGTGGTATATGGTTATCCTACCTTAAAACAAGTATGGAGTGCGTAGTGTAATATTGGTATATAAAGTGATGTTTTTTAACCTTTAAACAAAATGTTCTTAAGTATACCAATATAAGAAAAACTTGTCGAAACATGAATGTAAATCGACTAAAACTTGGGTTTGAATAATCTGAGGTATCGGAGAAGAACGCTGCAATGAGTCATTTCTCCTTAATTGGGCCAAGTGGATTTTAGAACTTATGAATTTGAAAATTTTGAGTGAGAAAAAATATTATGCATGAAAACGAACTCTGAAAATACAACATATGTAGGTGCAAAATCATTTTTATTTGATTTTTTTTTTCTTTTTGATTATTTTTACTTGCACATTCTAACATGTATAACAAGGATTGACACGCTTACTCAGGAACACGACTAACGTCTGCACAGTCTCAAGCTAGCATCTTAAAAAGACACATTATGACTCAATGAATAAATAATTTTCATTCCCATCACCCAACAATTCAACTTATCAAACAAGAAGCAAGGTGTTATTTATGAATTTAAGTTAATCCTTGTTCAATAAATGACCTAGTTCATAAAATTTGACTACTGATGTAATGCAAATTCCCTCCCCCTGTAATGACCCGCTTTTCAGCGATATAATAATTAATTTATTTAATTATTTAAAGGGTGATTAAAAGGATTTAATGGTCGTGGAATTAAATAATGGTGAATATTTAATTAAAATAATAAATTAAATAATATATTTAATTCTGATATAATCAGAATTGGCTGAAATGGCGATATGGTGTGAACTAGATCATCTGTGATATTTAATTCAGTTTAGAATTGAATTAGAATAACAAATATATTATTTGAACGACAGTTTGAACGTATAATTATATTATAATTAAAATCGAGCTTGAAATGGCGCTGCAGTTCGTAATTTGGTGATTAAACTTCAACTGAATGTACATGATTCGTTTTAAGCCGGATTTCTGTGAAACAAGAAACGTGTGGAGCTGGTGGAGTATATCTTTCTAGTGGAAGAGAAAAATCGGGATTTCGTCATGTAGATTTTGAGATATATCCAAATCAAATTTTAGAAAAGTCGCTGTGGAATTCCTTTATAATTTATAAAGGAATTATTTATATTTTAAAAAGGAATTTCAATATAAATCGAATATCGGTGTAACACCCGTAAATTATATAACATTAAACTTCATAAATTAAAGTGTAATTAATTCTTAATGAAAGAATTAAGGGAAACGGGTTACGCCATTGCGTTCGTCTTGGAATTCTGCTTGAGATAAAGTCCGAGTTTGCGTAAATCGGACTCCGTATGAAGGAGTTATGACCTTCGGAAGTTTGATTTGGTATCTACAATTCTTGGGGGTCGTATGACACATGTGTTTATGTGAGTAGGAGCCAATCTATAGAAAAAGGGGATCACTTCACCCTCAGCATGGGGTGCCAGTTAGAATAAGTTCAAGTAGGTGCAGAGATATAGTGTGGGTGCGATAGTATATTCGATTCTAGGCTACACTCCCTTAGCTTATGATACTTTCATGTTTTCAGTTTATATCTATCATGCCCTTTTTCTTATTCACATATTGAAGAGTCACAAGATTTACTCAGGCTTTATGTCTGACTCTATTTTCTTTTCGTCTTCTTTTCTTTCGTCCCCCCCCCAGGTCCACAGGGAGGAAACAACCCAGCATAGTCAGACTCTTTGCAAGCTTCAAGACAACAGATGTATGGTTTGGATCTCTTTTGCTTGGATCATGGCTTTGGATACCACTATGGGGATTTTTTTACTTTATTTATGTTTTATGCTTCTTTAATAATCAAGACAGTAATGAGGATGTAATGTTTTTGGAAGTATTATGAGACAATTATGGAAATGCTTTGTATGAACACGTATTTATGAAATAAAAGTCTGTTGTTTTCCGCTGCTTAAAATATGTGTGTTTATATCTATCTTGGGTTTATCTGCGACTCTTACTTATAAACCTCCACCAAAGTTAAGGCATTCCCTTTGTGAGTGACCTTAACGGAAGTGGGGTGTTTCACTTGGTATCAGAGCATAGGTTTACCCGATAAGATAAAAGTTTTTGAAATTGTTTTCAAAAGAAAGTTTAAAGAAGCATTTTTCAAAAAAAATGTTATATTTTAAAAGGCATAATCCCCCAAAGCTGTGTGCACTGTCTCTCTCTATCCTTCGTTTTGAATCTTTTCTTTCTGTATCAGCATGTCTGGAGACCTTAACCTTCCAGAAGGAGTACTGATACCCGGCTGGTTTAGGAGGTACTTAGAAGCTAGGGCCAATGGCGCGGGCCCAGCAGACATTCCTCCTCCAGTGGAAGCGGTTCCTCCACCACCTCCTCCTCCTCATGGAAATGCCTTCGCAAAAACTTGTAGAGACTTCAAGGCTATGGGTGGAAAAGACTTTTATGGGACAAAATCCTTTGTAGGAGCAAGAAACTGGCTAAAGGAGACCGAGGATCTGTTTGTCATCCTCGAAGTTGATGACATGCAAAAGATACCGCTAGCAGTGTGGTTGCTTAAAGATGAAGCTTCCTATTGGTGGGAGATCACCAATGCTCAGAGGCCAGTGGAAACATGGGAAGATTTCAGGACAAGGTTTGAGATGAAATTTCTCTCCCAAGCTGAAAGAAGCCTGCAAATGGAGAAGTTCCTACCTCTTAAACAGGGAGCATGACGATCAGGGAGTACGTCAATCAGTTTAATCAGCTGGCCAAATTTGGGCTGGACTTAGTAAACACCCAACACAAGAAGGCGCTTCGCTTCGTCAAAGGTCTGAATGAGCCTCTACACAGCCTTGCTATGACCCATGTATCCACGGGAGCGACTTATGAAAGCTTGGTGGACATGGCGTTGCTACACGAGGAAGACAACGGCAAGAAAGAGACTAAGGTGGAAGAAAAGAAAGGAGGTTTATAGGCTAAGAAAATAGACATCAAGAAAGGAGGGAAGAACAATAAGCCCCATGAGAAGAGAAAGTGCAATTTCTTTGGCATTGTTGGACATGTATCGAAAGACTGCCGAAAGAGGAAGGCAAAGATGGGTGGTTGCTTCCATTGCGGAGAGACTGGGCACTTGGCTAAGGACTGCCCAAAGAAGCGAGGACAGGGACATAAGGCTGGATCCACTTCAGGGGGTCAAGTTCATGCACTGGAAGCACCTCCACAGGAACGAGGTAGTAATATTTCTATAGAAAGTGTAGTCTATCTCTATGATCATCCAGTTCGCACACTTTTTGACTCTGGCGCATCACACTCCTTTATTTCATCTGCTTTAGTAGAATCTCTGCATCTAAACACTAGTATGGTAGAGGATCCCTTAGTAGTTTCAAATCCAATTGGGGGCTCCGATTATTTGCCAATGGTTTGTTTGGGTTTGAAAATCTCTATTCTCGGCGTTGAGTTTAGTTGTAATTCCTTTGTTTTGGGCTTCTCGGGATATGGTTTGATCTTAGACATGGACTGGTTATCCAGTAATGGTGCCATTCTTGATTGTGAGAAAAGAGTAGTTAGACTCTTGACTCGGCTTGGTAACACTCTAGAGATTTCTTGTAATCCCTTGAATGTTGTTATGCTTAGCTATCTAGAGTCGCTTGATGCTTTTGTTGAGAATTTGCAGTCGGTTAGAGTAGTCCGTGAATATCCGGATATCTTTGAGGAGGTGAAGGGCTTACCTCCGAGGTGGGAAATAGACTTCTGCATATATCATGTGGATAATGCAAAGCCCGTAGCTTTACCTGTCAGACACATGGCTCCAAAGGAGAGGAAGGAGCTCAGTAAGCAGGTTAAAGAGCTTCTCGAAAAGGGGTTCATTAGACGGAGCATTTCGAAATAGGGTGCTCCAGTGGTGTTCGCAACCAAAGCGGACGGTTCGCTTCGCCTTTGCGTTGACTATAGGGAGTTAAACAAATTAACCAAGAAAAATAGGCACCCTCTTCCCCGAATCGACGATTTGTTTGATCAGCTTGTAGGTGTGTCGGTTTTCTTCCAACTTGATCTGGCAACTGGGTTCCATCAGCTAAGAGTAGCTGAAGATTCCATTGATAAAACGGTGTTCAGAACCCCAGACGGTTTCTTCGAGTGGCTTGTCATGCCTTTCGTCTTGACAAACGCACCCGCTTATTTCGTAGACCTAATGAGCAGAGTGTTCAGAGAATTCCTCAACAAATTCGTGGTTGTCTTCGTAGACGATATTTTGATCTTTTCAAAGAATGAGGAAGAGCATGCTCAACATCTGAAATAAATCATGGATACTCTCCGAGCACATCAACTAAAGGCAAAATTTTCCAAATGCCACTTTTGGAGGGAAGAAGTAAGATTTCTTGGGCATGTAGTGTCCAAAGAAGGGTTGGTCGTGGACTCCGCGAAAGTAGTTGCGGTGCAAGACTGGAAGGCACCAAGAAACGCAACCGAAGTCAGAAGTTTTCTAGGGCTAGCGGGTTTCTACCGTATGTTCATTAGGGATTTTGCAAAAATCTCAACTCCACTCACAAGGCTAACAAAGAAGAATCTAGCGTTCACTTGGGACTTGGATTGCGAGTTTGCTTTCCAACGCTTGAAAAGGGCTCTTACAACAGCCCCAGTTCTGACTCTGCCAGATGGAAGCATGATGTTCAAAGTATACACGGATGCATGCAGGACGGGGCTAAGTGCTATTTTGATGCAAGAAGGGAGGGTAGTAGCTTATGGTGGAAGGCAATTGAAAGTTCATGAAAAGAACTACCCAACCCACGATCTTGAGTTAGCCGCCATCGTCTTTGCACTTAAGTCTTGGCGCCATTATCTCCTAGGTGAGAAGTTCGAACTATATACTGACCATAAATCGTTTAAATATCATTTCTCGTAGAAAGATCTTAACTTGAGGCAACAGAGATGGATGGAGTTTCTTGCCTCGTATGACTTTGAGATTTCCTATACTCCGGGCAAGGGCAATGTAGTAGCAGACGCCTTGAGTAGAAAGAAGATGACCCTAAGCCCACTCTTTGTAGAAAGGCAAAGCCTAGAGTATATAGCCAG
The DNA here is from genome assembly GCA_030737875.1 of Allium sativum. Lineage (NCBI taxonomy): Eukaryota > Viridiplantae > Streptophyta > Magnoliopsida > Asparagales > Amaryllidaceae > Allium > Allium sativum. The sequence continues at coordinate 117,914,919 of CM060915.1, forward strand.
TTTTAACTTTAGGCCCTCCTCTGATTTTGTGCCGGGTTTGTTAGCATCTCTTGAAGTGCGCCCCACTCTTTTGCATACAATAGGGACTGCACAACGTGAAGACCCTCAGCTAGTTGAAGTGGTTGATAAGCTAATTAGGGGTGAGACTTCTAGTCACCTCAGTAGGTACTCTATCGACGATAAAGGCTGGCTAAGACGCGATGGAAGACTATGCGTCCCACAAGCAAGGGAGTTGATAAAGAAGGTTCTCGAGAAAGAACATCATTCCAAGATGACAATACACCCAGGCGAAGACAAAATGTACAAGGACATAAAGAGAGTTTTCTTTTGGAGCGGCATGAAGAAGGATGCGGCAGATTTCGTTTCTAAGTGTATGATATGCCAACGGGTCAAGGCGGAACAGAAAAAGCCTGGAGGACTGCTTAATCCCCTAGAGGTCCCACAGTGGAAGTGGGATAGCATTTCAATGGACTTTGTTGATGGGCTGCCTAGGTCAAGAAGGGGCAATACTAGCATTTAGGTAATAGTGGATAGGCTTACAAAGAGCGCCCACTTTTTACCTGTCAAGAGTAGAAGGACTGCCTCATCTCTAGAGTCTCTTTACCTTAAGGAGATAGTTCGACTCCATGGGATACCCTCCAGCATTGTTAGTGACCGAGACCCTATCTTCACAAGCGAGTTTTGGCGGAGTCTGGAAGAAGCTGTAGGCACACAGTTATGTTTGAGCACGGCCTATCACCCCCAAACCGATGGCCAGACGGAAAGGGTGAATAGAGTTTTAGAGGATCTTTTAAGACTTTGCGTTCTTGACTTTGGAGGGACGTGGGAGGATCACCTTCCTTTAGTGGAATTTGCCTGCAACAATAGCTACCAAGCTACCATAGGAATGGCACCCTTCGAAGCCTTGTACGGAAGACCGTGCAAATCACCAACTTGTTGGTGGGAGTCTACAGATAAGCTTATTCTTGGACCAAACATGATTAGAGAGAATTCAGAAAAAGTAGACTTGATACGAAGAAGGATGAAAACGGCCCAAGATAGACAGAAATCCTACACAGACAAGAGAAGGACCGACCTTGAGTTTGAGGTTGGGGGCAGGATTTTCCTTAAGGTATCTCCTTTAAGGAACGTCGTTCGCTTTGGATCCACAGGAAAGCTAGCACCGAGATTTGTAGGACTGTTTCCTATCATCGAGAAGGTTGGGAAGATGGCCTATAGATTAGAGCTACCCGAGAGACTGGCCGGAGTTCACAACATCTTTCATGTTTCTCACCTTCGGAAGTGTTCACATGAGTCCGCGGAAGTAGTGGAGCCTAGCATTCTAGAAGAAGCCGAAGTGGAACGTGAAGCAACTGTGAGGAGAGTTCCAACTCGCATCTTAGGAACTGAAGTGAAAAAGCTATGCAATCGCGAAGTCAAGCTCGTCAAAGTTCAGTGGAGCGACGCCGAGGAAGACGCGACTTGGGAAACTGAGGACAGAATACACACTGCCTACCCTTTTCTTTTTGAGGGTACATCTTTGATCTCTCTTTTTCCTTAAGTTATGCTTTATCTATCTTTTTAGGTATATCTTCTCAGTCCTTTTCCTAGCTCCTTAGGTAGAAAACTAATGAATGCAAACATGTGTTTGAAAACATGTTATGGATGATGGCTGCAAGTGGTTGCTAGTGATTGCTAGTGGTTGCTCGTGGATGCATATACACACACACCCTAGGTTTTAGATTGGCTCAGTCACTTCATATTGCATATGCATATATGTATTCTCATTTGTTTGTGGTTGAAACTTGATATGTTGTCATATGGTTGTCGCATTTGTATGGATAGTTGTGCACTCATGTAGAATTATGAGTAGGAAAAAAATTTGCATACATAATGGATTCATGACACTTACATGATTCACATTAAGGAGGTCAACGGAATCAATAGACCGCCTGATTTCTGCATTAGATAAGGGCATGTACACACACTGTGCATATGATCATGAAGCATTAGAAGTCTTTTAAGGACAGTGGACGCCTATGTTTGTTGGTTGAGTAGATGGACGATTGGATGATAGGATATACATTCTTCCTAACTTGAAGATTTCGGGGACGAAATCCTTTTTAGAGGGGGAGAATGTAACACCCCGTAAATTCTATAACATTAAACTTCATAAATTAAAGTGTAATTAATTCTTAATGAAAGAATTAAGGGAAACGGGTTACGCCATTGCGTTCGTCTTGGAATTCTGCTTGAGATAAAGTCCGAGTTTGCGTAAATCGGACTCCGTATGAAGGAGTTATGACCTTCGGAAGTTTCAGAATTAAATTAAAAATTCAAACAGCTCAGTTTCAAGTTCGAAATTCGAAAAACAGGCTCAAACTGGGCTGGGCGGGAAAATTCCCGCCCAGAGACCAGGTCGACCATAGGGTCGACCATGGTGTTGACCTGGTCACCCCAGGTCGACCATAGTGTCGACCTGGGTGTCGACCTGCCTGTCGACCTGCCTGGTCGACTTGGCTGGCTGGGTCCAGCTCTGGCTCGAATTTCTGTGGCTCGGTGTGTCATTTAGGCTGACATGTCACCTCTTGATTGGCTCTTTGGACTTTGTATGGTCTGGATTCCTCCTGTCTTCATCTGACGAAACTCTATATATACACCCTAAGTCTCAACTAAAATACACACAAAAAAATAAGACTGGAGTCGTCATGCTGCCGGGAAGGAATTGAGCATAGCTGTCAAGAGAGAGAAGCTTAGAGATGAATCAAATTAAGATGAAAACTAAAGCTTAATCAAATTATTCAACGCAACTTTGCTACCCAAAGGAGAGCATCTCCAAATCAGAATACAGAAACCAGAAAACAAGATTTCATCGCTCATTGTAAGTATAGTGATCTTTCAGAATATGAATAAAAATTGTGACGTGATTCGATGTAAATGAAAATAGAATTGTGTTATTGTATAATAATGATGTAAATTCTGTGTATTGTAATGATTCTGTCATGATTTGTGTATTGATATTTGTGGCATAAATTGATTGATGCAAGCCTATTGGACATTTGTATATGAAAATAATAGCACTTGCAAGTTTGTGGCAAAAACTAGAATTTGATCCCTTTATGTTTATGTCGATGGCATGGACTATATACATCCTCTAAGTCTAAATTAAGACTTATGTAAACATGTTATAGATTGAGACCTTTTATGCCTCCATGACCCAAAAACCTATGTATACATTCTTATGTCTATTTGCAAGTATAATTGGGTTTAGATGAGTACCGTTTGGTTACACAAATTATAATAGTTTCATGTTAAAGTAGACATCTTAATTTGAAGTTAGTTTACACCATTGGGTTATGTCAAAAAGTGGACATTTTATGAACATGTAACATGCTAGTTTGGTGTTTGACATTATGCCTAGTTATATATGTTTAAACTCACGTCTAGGCAAGTCAAAATTTATGCCATTTCATGTGACACCTATTTAGTTATATGCCTATTTGAATGCAAGTTCACATGACCCATTGTTTATGCTAGTTGAATCGCTAAATTGCAAGTTCATGCGCCACACACCTTTATGTATTGTAAAATGTTACATGTTCTTGGTTTCCCCTTTTCTCATGTTTATAAAGTTGGGCTGAATTGTGTCGAGCCCAACATTTGTTATAATATTGCGAACGTACAAACGGGGGTAATAGCGTTGGGTGTAAAACATGAAAAATATATGTGTTGGCATGTTTGGCACATGCAACGACTGTGACATTTAGGCGGTATAAATTGTTATACCCAAAAATAATGAATTTGGATAATTGGGCCGTAAACATTTACATATAAAATTAAAAAGAGACAAATATGTAAATTTAGAAAATACGATATGCTTAACCCGAGGTTGGATTAAGTTGTGATGTAAACCTGCCCGGACCCGCCCGGCTGTCCAGTAGTCACAACAATACCTATCCAATGTAGGTGGTTAAGCATTGAGCCCAATAAGGACCCGAGGTTAGACTGAGCTATGGTGTAAACCTGCCCAGAACCGACCGGCACATCCAGTAACCGTAGCAATATCTGTCTAAAGTGAGTGGTCGGTGCTTTAAGAGGCTATGGACAGATGGTAGAGTTAAGTCAACTTAAAACACTTAACCAAATTCAACATATTAACAAGAATTGATGGGTGAGGTTAGGTAAATACAGACACTTAACCACTTAACATGTTTGACTAGAAAACCCTAGTAACGAGGGGCCCGTTTCAGCAGTAACCCAAATTAGGTATCATGGTACCCTGAAACTAGGCAGGGTGGGGCACGATTACTGGGCTGATTGTAAGCAATCAAAAACGACGGCGGTGGGTGCACGGTGTGGGTTCTAACGGGGTGCGGGCGTGCACACACTTCGGAGCAGACAAACAGGGCACTGGGGCACCAGTACTATAACCCATGTATTCTAGAATTGTGTCGAGGCCGCCACCATGGGTCTTGATACACCCCATGGTGGGACCAGCATAGGTATCTACAATTCTTGGGGGTCGTATGACACATGTGTTTATGCGAGTAGGAGCCGATCTTTAGAAAAAGGGGATCACTTCACCCTCTGTATGGAGTGCCAGTTAGAATAAGTTCAAGTAGGTGCAGAGATATAGTGTGGGTGCGATAGTATATTCGATTCTAGACTACACTCCCTTAGCTTATGATACTTTCCTGTTTTCAGTTTATATCTATCATGCCCTTTTTCTTATTCACGTACTAAAGAGTCACTAGATTTACTTAGGCTTTATGTCTGACTCTATTTTCTTTTCGTCTTCTTTTCTTTCGTTTCCTTCCCCCTCCCCCCTCGGTCCACAGGGAGGAAACAACCCAGCTTAGTCAGACTCTTTGCAAGCTTCAAGACAGTAGATGTATGGTTTGGATCTCTTTTGCTCGAATAATGGCTTTGGATATCACTATGGGGATTTTTGTTACTTTATTTATGTTTTATGCTTCTTTAATAATCAAGACAGTAATGAGGATGTAATGTTTTTGGAAGTATTATGAGACAATTATGGAAATGTTTTGTATGAAAACGTATTTATGAAATAAAAGTCTGTTGTTTTCCGCTGCTTAAAATATGTGTGTTTATATCTGTCTTGTGTTTATCTGTGACTTTTACTTATAAACCTCCACCAAAGTTAAGGCATTCCCTTTGTGAGGGACCTTAACGGAGGTGGGGTGTTTCAATCGGGTTGACCCAGATTGAAATATCGAGTTAGAAATTCATATAGGAATATTATAGAGTTGTATGGTATTCCACTGTGAATATATACAATAGCATTTATTTATAAATATTTAATTTTATTATATTTAAATATATTTATATATTTAAATGGGTTATTCAGAGCTTTAAAAATAGCCACTTTTGCAAACGAAGTCGGAATTCGACGAAACTAGTTTTGTTGGATCCGCAATGTCAAATTATTGTTGGATGTCCAGTTTCATGATTTTTAGAGTTAGTATGTGGTCGTACCGATTTTTAGAGTGAAAAACAGTCAGCATTTCGACAGTTAAAAATACGCTGTGTGAGCAAACGGAGTTGGAATTCGACGAAACCAGTTTCGTTGGGACCGTAATGTCGAACTGTAGCTACATGACCATTTTCGTGATTTTTGGTTAGTGTATGTAGTCGTACGAATTTTTAAGGACAAACACATACCACGTTTGCTTAAAAATAAATTCAATAATCGAATATTAAAATAATATATTTTTCCTATATAATATCCTAACATTCCTAAGACCTAATTTTTCCATTCCTCAGTCAACTAAAAATCGCGCCGTTCTTTTTCTCATCCTCAAACAAAAACCGAAAGTTCAAAAATCAATAACAATTCATAGAAAATCGTATAAATCTTGAATCAAGTATTTCTGAGTTTGTTTCAAGCTACTCTTCATTTATATGGGTGTTTCGATGACTACGATCACACTTGGGGGGTTCGCTGTTCAACACAGTGCAACCTAGGGTTGTGAAAATCATGTTGTTGATGCATTGTTTCGCAAATCAGATGATGCAGTTGGGTTTGGAGTTAGAAACCGCGCTTGTATGCAAGTTTCTAGGGATTTCCGTATGGAAAATTGTCACTGAACATCCTGTAGCCGACGTGTTAATGGGTTCGATGGGATTCAAACGATGGGGTCGAACTCGTGTTGGTGGTGGCGAGATGAAGGAGGTCGGGGAGAGGAGTTGCTCGGAGGGTTGGGAGTTGGAAATCGTGGAGTGATTGAGGAGGGAATTGGATTCAAATATTTCGGTGGTGATGGGTATTTTTGAACAGCAGGATCGCGAGCGTATTGGGGAAGACTAGATAAAGGTGCGGGTTGGGATTTTTAAGGGAGATGGGCCGATATATTAGGGGTGAGGCCCAATTAAAAGCCTAGTTTAATTAGTTTAATTTTATATGAATTTTTCGTATAACTTGTAAATGCTATATCTACTGCATACGATATTAGATTGACGAACCGTAAGTTGCGTTGGGATCGTATGGACAACGGCTACGGAACTGACTGGGAGTGGATTGGGGTTCGTTACGATTTATGGCAAATTAAATTGTCTGATCAGAATCGATTAACGCAAATCATATTTAACGGTTAACGCGAAATGTGAGTAAATCTCACTAACTCTGAACAGTTTATAATTTCATGTTGTATTTTTAGAACTGTTAAATATTGGCTGATTGACTGTGTGTTGACTGTTTGATTGAACTGCTTGTCAGTTATTTGAACTTTTATATTGATTCTGTTTAACAGAATATATCATATGGAACTGAAAGTAAATTTTGATTTTACTGTGTAACATCTGTGGATGCAGGGAAACAGGTTGGAGGAATCCGACTGGATTCCTCAACAGTTATTTTATTGTTTTTCATATATTTTGATATATGATGTGAATTATAACCTGTGGTTGATTGTGTGTGTATGGACGATATAGGACATCGTAATTTGATATGTTAAACACCATAACATACCGGGATTTGGAGAAAAGAGGAATTTTCAAATGGTATTTGAAAATAAATTATTTATAAAATCAAAAGGGTTTTATAAATGAAATGTTTACAAATGAAATATTTATAAATAGAAATCTTTATAGGTGAAATAATATAGAAAGGAAAATCTTTATAAATGAAATATTTATAAAGAAAAGGGAATATTTATAAAATGATAAGATCTTATAAATGAGATATTTATTGGTTAAATAAATAGGAGATGTTAAACGAGATACTTATTTGTTAAGTAAATAAGTTACAAAAGAGATATTGACTTAGGAAACAAAATAAGTTATTAAAAGGATTATTTATTTGTTAAATAATAGAATAAGAAAAGGAGATATTTATTTATTAAATAAATAAGATAAGATATAAGGAATATTTATTTAGAAAACAAATAAGATATTATATAGGAAATATTTGCAACACATTTGCAAATAGAGTTGAAAAGGAAATATTTGCAAACCATTTGCAAATAGAATTTAAAGGGGTAATATTTGTAAACCATTTACAAATATTTAAAAAGGAAATATGGGTAAAGGCATTTAGAAAACAAATAGATTATAAAGGAAATATTTATCTTTGGATAAATAGATATATATAAGTCTGAACTTATATGTGAAGAAGTAAACAGATAAAAGGAACAGATTGATTTATAAATTAAGTTAAATATTTTTCATTTGGATAAATAGAATATATAAGTTAGGACTTATATAAAGAAGTAAGAATCGATTTCAACATCGATGTTTGAAAACTGAATAAGGACAAAGAGTTAATCAGTTAGGGTTAATCAGTTAGAGTTAAACCAGTTAGAGTTAAACCAGTTAGGTCAAACCGTAGAGTTAAACCAGTTAGAGTTAATCGGTTAGAGTTAATCGATATAGTTAAATCGAACTAGAGTTATTGAATAGAGTTAAATCGAACTAGAGTTATTCAAATGGAGTTAATCGAATTTAGTTTATTCGAATAGAGTTGAAATGAGTTAATCGAATTTAGTTATTCGAAGTGAGATAATCGAATCAGAAATATTCGAAGTGAGTTGATCGAATCTAGTTATTCGGCAGGAGTTAAATCGAATAAGATTTATTCGAAGAAAGAGATTATCGAATATAAGTATTCGAAAGTAAGAAAATCGAATATAAGTTATTCGAATAAGTTATTCGAATAAGAGTTAATCCAGTAAGAGTTATTAGGTAGGAGTTATTCAAATAAGAGTTATAGATTAGAGTTAACCGAATAGTAGTAAATAAATTAGTTGTCCTTATATTATTCGAGTTAGGAAATAAAAGTCATATTAAAGATAATATATTTCGGATGCAGGGGATTATAACACCATTTTTATAATCACGCAAACTTGTAAAAGAAGGGGGTTCGTAAATAGAATCCAAGGGTTCGTAAGGAAGTGTTAAAGAGTTAAAAAGGTGAATCTTATCTATTTCTAGATTTGAAATGTTGTTCAGTTAAGGTCTGTGGGTAGCTATACCCCAACTTGATTGACTGCGTTTTTAATTAAGAAATGGTTACGGTTCGAGTGTGAAGTGGTTAAGTGAATTTAGTATATAAGTATAGTGGTTTGAGTTGTCGTCGCAATGTTGATTTAAAACATCTGTTTAAATCCAAGTAAAGAAGATTTGGAAATGTTTTCCAAACAGAATCAGAAACGTAATCAAATATTGAAATTTGAAATATGAATTAGAAAAGGGAGTGTTCATGTATAAGGAGATAAGAAATGGAGTTAAGCTAAATCAGAATTTGACTGGAGACTTGTTAAGTTGAATGGTTTCCTCAGTATCTATCTGATGTGGGTTTCGACCTTCGGGATTGGTACTTAGGGAATTGTTCTTACATTAGTTTACAATCAGAGACTGATAGTTGTAGAAGAATATTGATACGTAAATAAGTTATGGAAATGTTTTCCAGCGTTAACGTATATTTTCAAAACATAGAAAATAAGAAACATACGAATATATATATATTGATATTTATATATGATTGATGATTGATTTGATAGAATTTCCGTCTAGAAATAATATCATTGTTTGCACACGTATTTTTCCTTGATAGTTAACTCACCGACTATCGAAGTTTTGACCATTTTAACGTTGTTAATATGGAGAGACCGGTTGGATTATTATCCAAAGAACCACTCTGTATTGGCATAAGCGTTGCGAATCATATATGCCAAAGATAATTGAAGACGGAGTAAAGTGCAAGGGCTATTGTATAAGTTTTAGATAACAGTGCCTAAGATGGATGTACTGAATAGTGCCTTCGGTTCATCCTATTCCTGGATGACTTGTATGGATGAATGTCTGACAGAGTATTTCCAGAAAGGTCACGTATATTGATTTCTTCAACCGTACCAAGAGTGGAAGCGGAGAAGGAAACTTCTTTAGCTAACACGTAATGTACTGTTGTAGACGTCAATTAGTGATTTTCGATGGATCTGACAATGTGGCATTCGAAGTGAATCTGATGTGATGATAAAGCGTAACCTCAAGCCTCATCAACCGGTAAATGACAGATATCGGGCAGGCAGCATGGCTATGTAGGTCGCACCTATTAGGATGTATAATCACCTGATCTAGAGTTTCATTTACTTCTAAAAATCTATTGTCGATATTGTCCCATTCGGGAAACGGTTGCTGATCCCAACCGTTGGTGATATATATTCGATACACTCAAACGAAATGAGTGGTCGGTCATGTGTGGCCGGGTTGCAAGATGTTCTTGTTGAACCCAGTGTATTCCTTTCTAGAGGTACACTAGCGAAAGGTGGTTCCATACCTTGTCATAGTTGGAAATCCATTACCCAATACGTGCTTGCAGTTTTGATTGTATATTATATATATAGAACGTGAGATGAAAGCGTTTCTGCTAGATTATTATTATATTGTGATCGATAGACATTATTATAATATCAAAAGGTTTTTGATATAAAGATATTTTGGATTCTCATAAGGGAAAAACCCGTTCCGTTATACGGCGTGGTCTTATGAGATATCGTTTACTTGTTTGAACTGTTTTACTCATACTAGTCACATAATTGACCCGGAGTTTATTTTGTTTTGTTTTTCCCTAAACTCTTGGGTGCCCAATTTCGTACAGGCAGTCAAGTAGTTGGGATTTACAGATACTTGAAGAGCTGGAGCAGGAGGCTTCAGGATCATATAACTATAGTTTATTTCCGCTGTGTTGTAAGTGTTGTACTCTGATAATGTTATTGTATACATATACTAATTTTATTTCAAGGATATGTTATCTATTATATATTATTCGTTCCGCTGTGAGGTTCGTGTTACTCTGATGTTGTGTTCTTCTTCTTCTTCTATTCTAAGTTTCTATCTTATCTTTCCTCACCCTCTATCTTCTTTCTATTAATTTCTTGAATTTCCAGTGTAGTTTGGGTTGGACTTGTGTCATTTAGTCAGCTCAAATTGGACCGGAATTTTAGGTCATTACAGTTGGTACCAGAGCATAAGGTTAAGTATTACCTTGGCTCTATAACGTGACTCGGTAGAGATAGGGTTAATAACGCCCTAGATTGAGTTTGAGTGTATATATACGAGTGCGTATTTGTAATTTGATATAAAGTGGTTTTATATTGTGGAGATTCATTGGTTGAGTTGTTTATGGGTTCTAGTCGATTAGTTTGATCCACTGTATCGATAGGAGTTTACAAACACTCGAATACGATGGGTCGACACGATATGTTTTGAAAAGAGGGTATATTAAAATAAGTTCACCCAAGGTATATCTTGATATAGAGAAGATATATATATCAAAATTATAATATAATGGATATATTGGTTGTTATTATAATCGAGTAAGATTATAAATTAAATGGTTATGTAAATAACCAATCAGAATTCATAGAAGTGAAATACGTGAAATCAGATGAGTTAAATCTGAAATTTAAACCAGAAACTGAATTAAAATTCTGGAAAATTGGATAAGTATTTGTAAATGGATTTGGATTAAAAATAAGGAAAATTTAAGATCTTGGGAGATTTTAAACTGTTTTACAAGCAGTGTGAATTATATTTTGAAATGAATTTCAAAGTGGAAATGTTTAGAAATGGTTTTATAGTATTGAACTCACTTCGATCGCCGAAAAATAGATTCTGATGATGACATCTGCATCATCAGTATTCATTTTCGAGTTGTAAGTGACGAATTACTACCAGAGATAATGTTTTGAATTTGTTTTAGGAAAGACAAGTTGTGTTGAATTTCAAAAAGGAAAATTTGATTTTTGAAAAGAGTAAACTATTTAAAAACTCCCAGGGAAAAACGGTTTGAATTAAAAACAAATTTAATAGAAATTTGTGAAAGCAAATTTGAATTAAAGTAAAGCCAGTAAAGTGTTAACTGAGATTGAATTAGAATGATATCAAGACAAATTGGATTGTGAGATTCAAATTTGAAGTGTAATGTGATAATCAAGTTACGAGTTGGGGATCTAGAAGAAACTCGAGTTGAAATGATATTTGGCTCGGATATAAGCGAATGGTTGTGTTGTGGATAAAAGCAGATTGGAATTTGATTGGGATGACCCTTGTATCCGCTGAATTGATAACGGGTGAAAAGGATACAATGATATGCCGACAAAAGGTACAAGTTTATATTTCTATTGGATATAAGAATTATGAGCCGAATTGGCAAGCCGTTTGGCTGTTTGATTTTCTTTTGGGTTGGAGATGGTCCAGAGAGGCGAGTTGGAGTTTGACCTATTGACCAGTACAAAGGAGGTGCTGGCGAAATTTTTCGAAAAGTTAAGGAGTTAGAAAATTTTCAGGATTTTTGAAATTTTTCGTTGATAAGGATTAATTAAATTGGTTCAGTTGAAACTGAAGTTAAGAAGTGAACAAATATGTTCCAACCAGTCGAAGGGTCGTCCTCTACCATAGCAATTTCGAGGACGAAATTATTTTAAGTGGGGAAGAATGTAATGACCCGCATTTTCAGTGGTATAATAATTAATTTATTTAATTATTTAAAGGGTGATTAAAAGGATTTAATAGTCATGGAATTAAATAATGGTGAATATTTAATTAAAATAATAAATTAAATAATATATTTAATTCTGAAATAATCAGAATTGGCTGAAATGGCGATATGGTGTGAACTGGATCATCTGTGATATTTAATTCAGTTTAGAATTAAATTAGAATAACGAATATATTATTTGAACGACAGTCTGAACGTATATTTATATTACAATTAAAATCGAGCTTGAAATGGCGTTGTAGTTTGTAATTTGGCGATTTGAACTTCAACTGAATGTACAGGATTCGTTTTAAGCCGGATTTCTGTGAAACAAGAAACGTGTGGAGCTGGTGGAGTATATCTTTCTAGTGGAAGAGAAAAATCGGGATTTCGTCGTGTAGATTTTGAGATATGTCCAAATCAAATTTTAGAAAAGTCGCTGTGGAATTCCTTTACAATTTATAAAGGAATTATTTATATTTTAAAAAGGAATTTCAATATAAATCGAATATCGGGTTGAACCAGATTGAAATATCAAGTTAGAAATTCATATAGGAATATTCTAGAGTTGTATGGTATTCCACTGTGAATATATACGATAATATTTATTTATAAATATTTAATTTAATTATATTTAAATATATTTATATATTTAAATGGGTTATTCAGAGCTTTAAAAATAGCCACTTTTGCAAACGAAGTCGGAATCGACGAAACTAGTTTTGTTGGATCCGCAATGTCAAATTATTGTTAGATGTCCAGTTTCGTGATTTTTAGAGTCAGTATGTGGTCGTACCGGTTTTTAGAGTGAAAAACAGTCGGCATTTCGACAGTCAAAAATACGCTGTGTGAGCAAACGGAGTCGGAATTCGACGAAACCAGTTTCGTTGGGACCGTAATGTCGAACTGTAGCTACATGACCATTTTCGTGATTTTTGGTTAGTGTATGTGGTCATACGAATTTTTAAGGACAAACACTACCACGCTTGCTTAAAAATCAATTCAATAATCGAGTATTAAAATAATATGTTTTTCCTATATAATATCCTAACATTCCTAAGACCTAATTTTTCCATTCCTCAATCAACTAAAAATCGGGTCGTTCTTTTCCTCATCCTCAAACAAAAACAGAAAGTTCAAAAATCAATAACAATTCATAGAAAATCGTATAAATCTAGAATCAAGTATTTCTGAGTTTGTTTCAAGCTATTCTTCATTTGTATGGGTGTTTCGATGACTACGATCACACTTGGGGGGTTCACTGTTCAACACAGCGCGACCTAGGGTTGTGAAAATCATGTTGTTGATGCATTGTTTCGAAAATCAGATGATGTAGTTGGGTTTGGGGTTAGAAACCACGCTTGTATGCAAGTTTCTAGGGATTTCCGTGTAGAAAATTGTCGCTGAACATCCTGTAGCCGACGTGTTAACGGGTTCGACGGGATTCAAACGATGGGGTCGAACTCGTGTTGGTGGTGGCGAGATGAAGGAGATCGGGGAGAGGAGTTGCTCGGAGGGTTGGGAGTTGGAAATTGTGGAGTGATTGAGGAGGGAATTGGATTCAAAGATTTCGGTGGTGATGGGTATTTTTGAGGAGCGGGATCGCAAGCGTATTGGGGAAGACTAGATAAAGGTGCGGGTTGGGATTTTTAAGGGAGATAGGCCGATATATTTGGGGTGAGGCCCAATTAAAAGCTTAGTTTAATTTTATTAAAAAATTTCGTATAACTTGTAAATGCTATTGCATACGATATCAGATTAACGAACCGTAAGTTGCGTTGGGATTGTATGAACGACGGCTACGCACTGGAACTGACTGGGAGTGGATTGGGGTTCGTTACAATTTATGGAAAATTAAATTGTCTGATCATAATCAACTAATGCAAATCATATTTGATGGTTAACGCGAAATGTGAGTAAATCTCACTAGCTCTGAACAGTTTATAATTTCATGTTGTATTTTTAGAACTGTTAAATATTGGTTGATTGACTGTGTGTTGACTGTCTGATTGAACTGCTAGTCAGTTAGTTGAACTTCTATATTGATTCTGTTTAACATAATATATCATATGGAACTGAAAGTAAATGTTGATTTTACTGTGTAACATCTGTGGATGCAGGGAAACAGGTTGGAGGAATCCGACTGGATTCCTCAACAGTTATTTTATTGTTTTTCATATATTTTGATATATGATGTGAATTATAACCTGTGGTTGATTGTGTGTGTATGGACGATATTGGACATCGTAATTTGATATGTTAAACACCATAACATACAGGGATTTGGAGAAAAGGGGAATTTTCAAATGTTATTTGAAAATAAAATATTTATAAAATCAAAAGGGTTTTATAAATGAAATGTTTACAAATGAAATATTTATAAATAGAAACCTTTATAGGTGAAATTATATAGAAAGGAAAATCTTTATAAATGAAATATTTATAAAGAAAAGGGAATATTTATAAAGTCATAAGATCTTATAAATGAGATATTTATTGGTTAAATAAATAGGAGATGTTAAACGAGATACTTATTTGTTAAGTAAATAAGTTACAAAAGAGATATTGACTTAGGAAACAGAATAAGTTATTAAATGGATTATTTATTTGTTAAATAAATAGAATAAGAAAAAGAGATATTTATTTATTAAATAAGTAAGATAAGATATAAGGAATGTTTATTTAGAAAACAAATAAGATATTATATAGGAAATATTTGCAACACATTTGCAAATAGAGTTGAAAAGGAAATATTTGCAAACCATTTGCAAATAGAATTTAAAGGGGTAATATTTGTAAACCATTTACAAATATTTAAAAAGGAAATATGGGTAAAGGCGTTTAGAAAACAAATAGATTATAAAGGAAATATTTATCTTTGGATAAATAGATATATATATTAGTCTGAACTTATATATGAAGAAGTAAACAGATAAACGGGACAGATTGATTTGTAAATGATATTTATAAATTAAGTTAAATATTTATCATTTGGATAAATAGATATATAAGTCAGGACTTATATAAAGAAGTAAGAATCGATTTCAACGTCGATGTTTGAAAACTGAATAAGGACAAAGAGTTAATCAGTTAGGGTTAATCAGTTAGAGTTAATCCAGTTAGGTTAACTAGTTAGAGTTAAACCCATTAGGTTAAACCGTAGAGTTAAACCAGTTAGAGTTAATCAGTTAGAGTTAATCGATAAAGTTAAATCGAACTAGAGTTATTGAATAGAGTTGAATCGAACTAGAGTTATTCAAATGGAGTTAATCGAATTTAGTTTATTCGAATAGAGTAGAAATGAGTTAATCGAGTTTAGTTATTCAAAGTGAGATAATCGAATCAGAAATATTCGAAGTGAGTTGATCGAATCTAGTTATTCGGCAGGAGTTAAATCGAATAAGATTTATTCGAAGAAAGAGATTATCGAATATAAGTATTCGAAACTAAGCAAATTGAATATAAGTTATTCGAATAAGAGTTAATCCAGTAAGAGTTATTAGGTTGGAGTTATTCAAATAAGAGTTATTGATTAGAGTTAACCGAATAGGAGTAAATAAATTAGTTGTCGTTATATTATTCGAGTTAGGAAATGAAAGTCATATTAAAGATAATATATTTCGGATGCAGGGGATTATAACACCATTGTTATAATCACGTAAACTTGTAAAAGATGGGGGTTCGTAAATAGAATCCAAGGGTTTGTAAGGAAGTGTTAAAGAGTTAAAAAGGTGAATCTTATCTATTTCGAGATTTGAAATGTTGTTCAGTTAAGGTCTGAGAGGTATCTATACCCCAACTTGATTGACTGCGTTTTTAATTAAGAAATGGTTATGGTTCAAGTGTAAAGTGGCTAAGTGAATTTAGTAAATAAGTATAGTGGTTTGAGTTGTCGTCGCAATGTTGATTTAAAACATCTTTTTAAATCCAAGTAAAGAAGATTTGGAAATGTTTTCCAAATAGAATCAGAAACGTAATCAAATATTGAAATTTGAAATATGAATTAGAAACGGGAGTGTTTATGTATAAGGAGTTAAGAAATGGAGTTAATCTAAATCAGAATTTGACTGGAGACTTGTTAAGTTGAATGGTTTCCTCAGTATCTATCTGATGTTGGTTTCGACCTTCGGGGTTGGTACTTAGGGAATTGTTCTTATACTAGTTTATAATCAGAGACTGATAGTTGTAGAAGAATATTGATACGTAAATAAGTTATGGAAATGTTTTCCAGCGTTAACGTATATTTTCTGAACATAGAAAATAAGGAACATATGAATATATATATATATATATATATTGATATATATATATGATTGATGATTGATTTGATAAAATTTCCGTTTGGAAATAATATCGTTGTTTGCACAAGTATTTTTCCTTGATAGTTAACTCACCGACTATCGAAGTTTTGACCATTTTAACATTGTTAATATGGAGAGACCGGTTGGATTATTATCCAAAGAACCACTCTGTATTGGCATAAGCGTTGCGAATCATATATGCCAAAGATAATTGAAGACGGAGTAAAGTGCAAGGGCTATTGTATAAGTCTTAGATAACAGTGCCTAAGATGGATGTACTGAATAGTGCCTTCGGTTCATCTTGTTCCTGGATGACTTGTATGAATGAATGTCTGACAGAGTATTTCCAGAAAGGTCACGTACATTGATTTCTTCAACCGTACCAAGAGTGGAAGCGGAGAAGGAAACTTCTTTAGCTAACAAGTAATGTACTGTTGTAGACGTCAATTAGTGATTTTCGATGGATCTGACAATGTGGCATTCGAAGTGAATCTAATGTGATGATAAAGTGTAACCTCAAGCCTCATCAACCGGTAAATGACAGAAATCGGGCAGGCAGCATGGCTATGTAGGTCGCACCTATTAGGGTGTATAATCACCTGATCTAGAGTTTCATTTACTTCTAAAAATCTATTGTCGATACTGTCCCATTTGGGAAACGGTTGCTGATCCCAACCGTTTGTGATATACATTCGATACACTCAAGCGAAATGAGTGGTCGGTCATGTGTGGCCGGGTTGCAAGATGTTCTTGTTGAACCCAGTGTATTCCTTTCTAGAGGTACACTAGCGAAAGGTGGTTCCATACCTTGTCATAGTTGGAAATCCATTACCCAATACGTGCTTGCGGTTTTGATTGTATACTATATATGTAGAATGTGAGATGAAAGTGTAACAACCCGGATTTTCGGCGACTTTGGTTATCGACATAAGCACGATGTCGATAACCAAAACATCGAAAAATCCTGGTAATTAGTGAAAGAAATTAGAGGGTGAGGATAGATAAGATAGAAACTTAGAATAGAAGAAGAAGAAGAAGAACACAACATCAGAGTAACACGAATCTCACAGCGGAACGAATAAATATATTTCATAACATAACTTTGAAATACAAATATGTACTTGAATATACATATCATTATCAAAGTACATCACTTACAACACAGCGGAAATAACTATAGCTATATGATCCTGAAGCCTCCTGCTCCAAGCTCTTCAAGTGTATCTGTAAAATCCCGACTACTTGACTGCCCGTACAAATTTAGGCACCCAAGAGTTTAGGGAAACAAAACAAAATATACTCCGGGTCAGTCATGGGACTGGTGTGAGTAAACTCAAATCATTTAAACAGGTATATGATATCTCATAAGACCACGCCGTGAATACGGAACGGGTTTTTCCCTTATGAGAATCCAAACATCTTTGAAAAGCAATATCATTCTGATATTATGATAATGTCTAAATACAAATAGATATCAGTCTAGTAGAAACGCTTGCATCTCACGTTCTACATATATAGTATACAATCAAAACCGCAGGTGCGTATTGGATGATTGGGTTTCCAACTATGACAAGGTATGGAATCACCTTCCGATCAGTGTACTCTAGGAACGATACACTGGAGTTCAACAAGAACATCTTGCAACTCAGCCACACATGACCGACCACTCATTTCGCTTGAGTGTATCGAATGTACATCACCAACGGTCGGGATCAGCAACCGTTTCCCGTATATATATGGGACAGCATTGATAGATTAAAGAAGCAAATGAATATTCTCTAGATAGGTGATTATACACCCTACTTCGGTGCGACCGACTTAGCCATGCTGCCTGCCCGATTTCTGTCATTTACCGGATGTGAGGCTAGAAGCTACGCTTACTTTCCATTCATTTATAACACGATCACTTTGAATGCCACATTATCAGATCCGTTAATCATTAGTTGGATCTGCACAAATAGATTCTGGATATTATGCGAAGGGAATAAATCCGTTGGCCACCATATATATTTGTACAGTCCAACTCTTTCGATCATTGGAACTATTCTGTCAGACATTCGTCCATATACGTTCGTTCTGGGATTGAACAAAACCGAAGGCACTATTCTGTAAACAGGACAGCCCTTGCACTTTACTCCGTCTTCAATCTCTTCATCGTATTTGATCACAACGCTTATGTCGATACGGAGTGGTTCTTCGGATAATAATCCAACCGGTCTCTCCATATTAACAACGTAAAATGGTCAAAACTTCGATAGTCTGTGATTTAACTATCAAACGAAAATATGTCGGTGTACAAACAACGATCTTAATTCCAAATGGAATTATCGATCCAATCATCAACCATATATATATATATATATATATTCAGATTTCCTTATTTTCTAAAACTAGAAAATATACATTTTTCAACATTGGAAAACATTTCCAATCCTCATTTACGCATCACTATCATTCCACAACTATTAGTCCCTAACTGTAAACTAGTAAGAGAACAATTCTCTAAGTATAAACCCCGAAGGCCGAAACCAACATCAGATCAACACTCAGAAAACTATTCAACTTACTAATCTCTAGTCAGTTTCTAATTTTTGTTTAACTTCACTTCTTAATTTCTATATTCGATTAACCCTTTTTATAAACTACGTTTGATTAACTCCTTTTGATAAACTACGTTTGATTAACTCCTTTTGATAAACTACGTTTGATTAACTCCTTTTTTATAACATCTGTTTACCGTTACAAATATTTCCTATTTAATAACATCTGTTTACCGTTACAAATATTTCCTATTTATAACTTCTATTTACCGTTACAAATATTTCCTATTTATAACTTCTATTTATTTTCTAAATAAATATCTCTTTTATAAAACCGTGTTCGTTTTATAAATATTTCCTTTTATAAAATCCTGTGATTTTATAAAATTCCTTTATTTCAATATACATTGAAATAAATTCTTTTTACATCCCAGGGTCTTTTATGATATTTACAATATCGAATAAAAATGATCAACATCATTCTAACACCCATGATCCATAACAGATTATATAACACATCATATATCACAATATATGAAAACAGTAAAATAAATGTTGAGGAATCCAGTTGGATTCCTCCAACCTGTTTCCCTGCATCACAGATGTTAAACAATATAGATAACATCACTTTCAGTTCCATATGATATATTCTGTTAAACAGAATCAATATAGAAATTCAACTAACTGACTAGCAGTTCAATCAAACAGTCAACATACAGTAAATCAGCCAATATCTAACAGTTCTAAAAATACAACATGAAATTATAAACTGTTCAGAGTTAGTGAGATTTACTCACATTGCGCGTTAACCGTTAAATAACGGTTTGCGTTATTCGACTCAGTCGGACAATTTATTTCTCCATAAATTGTAACGAGCTCGGATTCACTCCCGGTCAGTCTCATTGAGTTGCTCCCGTCCATACAATCCCAATGGATCTTGTTTCGCTGAGTTTCGATCACGTATGAATAAGTTACAGTCATTCGAAGTTAATATACCTTGTTAAATAAAAATTTGGATTATATGATTTGGGCTCACCCCTCTTAACCGGCCCGCTAACCCTCCCTTAGCCCAGACCCATTCACGTTAAAGCCCCGTACCCCTTTCTTCTTCCAACACAAATCCTCCAGCTCCAGCAAAACACAAACTCCACGCAATGGCACCATTGACAGCCCTTTCCTCCGCTATTTTGCCACCAAACACAAAACAAAACCCACGTTTTACTGTTCTAAATCCCATCTCCCTCTTCTCTGTATATTTTCGATTCCTGCTCACACAAACCCCGTCGATCTCCCCCTTCCCATCCTCCCTCAACGTTCCACAAACTAAGTACGCATAATCCCCTCCTGTTTGCTTAACTGCGGAACCGACTCCCCTTTCTCTCTCCTCGGTTGCACCTCGTTCAACTCCAACCGTACTACCGCTTAACGTGCTACAGTGATTCCTTCTTCTACACACAAACGCCTACCAGAGGACTCAACCCAACTGCTGAGTCCAAACATCAAGTCTCTACGTCCAGTATAGGGCGCCGGTCTTCTCTGCAGTTGTATTTTGCCAAACCAGGTCTTCGGACCTCTCTGGATCTCGTTCGTGCCTAGAGCTGCTTAGGAGCTCCAAATTATTTCTGTCGCAAGCCTAGGTTTACTGGAGAATTTTGCGGACTCTAGAATATTGATCGCGATTTGCTTAGGAGGAAATTAACGAAGGCGTCTTGGGTATTTGATCTTGTTTTATTTTGTGAACCGAAAACAATTGAACGATGATAACAGTGTATTTATAAATGGTGTTCGAATGTTTTTATCTGTTGAAGTGTGGGATCACTTGAGCCATTCCTTTCTGTTTGATGTGGGATTTCTTTAGCCATGCTTTCCTGTTGAAATGTGGGATTACTTTAGCCATTCCTTTCTGATGAAATGTGGGATTACTTTAGCCATGCTTTCCTGTTTAATGCTTCAGTATTGTTCACGGATTTCTATCGACGGAAATAAACATACTGTTGTGATAAGAAAGACGCCACGACTTCAAAAATATAATAATACCGGTAGACGGACTCATATTTTGAAACTTCAAAATGTTGATTACAGGGTGCAAAATACTCCAAATAAAAAGTCGCATATTTAATTAATTAAAAATTACCATAAAATTCTAAAAATTAAATTATCACTACTTCCCAAAAGAACCTTGTCTAAATTCAAACCCGATCTCTAGTTATTTTGAAATAACCGTTATGGTCGATAAACGATTCTACAGCGACTATTTCTGAAATTTGATTTGGACATATCTCAAAATCTACACGACGAAATCCCGATCTTTCTCTTCCACTAGAAAGATATACTCCACCATCTCCACACGTTTCTTGTTTCACAGAAATCCGACTTAAAATGAATCCTGTACATTCAGTTGAAGTTCGAATCGCAAATTTACGAACTGCAGCGCCATTTCGAGTTCGATTTTAATTAAAATAAAATTATACGTTCAAATCTTCGTCGATTGAATATATTCGTTATTCAAATTCAATTACAAGCTGAATTACATATCACAGATGATTCAGTTCACACCATATCGCCATTTCAGCCAATTCTGTTTATTTCAAAATTAAACATATTATTTAATTATTATTTTAATTATATATTCACTATAGTTTAATTCCACGACCATTAAATTCACTAACCTACCATTTGTACAATTAAATAAATTAATCATAATACCCCTGCCAATGCGGGTCATTACAATCTTCCCCACTTAAAATAATTTCGTCCTCGAAATTGCTAAAAGGTAGAGGACAACCCTATCGACTGGTTAGAACATATTTGTTCACTTCTTAACTTCAGTTTCAACTGATCCAATTTAATTTCAATTAAATTATTAATTAATTCTTATCAACGAAAATTTTCAAAAATCCTGAAAATTTTCTAACGCCTTAACTTTTCAAAAAACTTTGCCAGCACCTCCTTTGTACTGATCAATAGGTCGAACTCCAACTCGCCTCTCGGGGTCTTCTCCAACCCAAAAGAAAATCAAACAGCCAAGCGGCTTGCCAATTCGGCTCATCAAAATCTCATATCATATGAAATATAAACTTGTACCTTTTTGTCGGGCAAATCAACTCTATTACTTCCATATGCTATCAACTCAGCATATACAAGGGTTATCCCAATCAAATCCCAATCACTTTTATCTCCAACACAACCATTCGCTTATATCCGAGCCAAATATCATTTCAACTCGAGTTTCTTCTCGATTCCCAACTCTTAACTTGATTATCACATTACACTTCAAATTTGAATCTCTCAATCCAATTTATCTTGATATCATTCTAATTCAATCTCAGTTACCACTTAACTGACTTTACTTTAATTCAAATTTGCTTTCACAAATTTCTGTTAAATTTGTTTTTAATTCAAACAGTCTTTCCCTGGGAGTTTTCAAACAGTTTACTCTTTTCAAAAAAAATCAAATTTTCCTTTTTGAAATTCAACTGAGCCCATAATCAATATTCCATTAGTTAAATCACTTCTGTATTTCTTTATCAATATTTGTTAACCAAATATTTTCAATAACCATATTGGCCTTTTATGTTATTTGGAAAACATTTCCGAATATCGCCTTCCTTTATTTCCTAAATCAATAACCTTTATAATCCTATTTATTTTAGATCCCATTTGAATTTCGATATTCAAATTCCATTTGAAATACTATATTCAAATTCTATAGTTAAACTCCATTTGAATTCTATATATTCTTATTCTATATTTTAAATTCCATTATTGAAATTCAACACAACTTGTTTTTCCCAAAACAAATTCAAAACAGTATCTTTGGTAGTAATTCGTCACTTACAACTCGAAAATGAATACTGATGATGCAGCTGTCATCATCAGAATCTATTTTCCAGCGATCGAAGTGAGTTCAATACTATAAAACCATTTTTAAACATTTCCACTTTGAAATTCATCTCAAAATATAATTCACACTGCTTGTAAAAATATTTAAAATCTCCCAGGGTCTTAAATTTTTCTTATTTTTAATCCATCTCCGTTTACAAACACTTATCCAATTCTCCAGAGTTTTAACTTCAATTTTTAGTTTAAATTTCAGATTTAATTCATCTGATTTCACATATTTCACTTATATGAATTCTGATTGGCTATTTACATAACCATTTAATTTATAATCTTACTCGATTATAATAACAACCAATATATCCAATATATATCAAAATATACGTTGGGTAAACTATTTCGTTTACCCTCTTTCAAAACATACCATGACGTTTCATCGTATTCAAGTGTTTAGTAACTCCTACCGATACAGTGGATCAAACTGATCGACCAGAACTCATAAACAACTCAACCAATGAATCTCCACATTATAAAACAAATTTTTATATCAAATACAAATACGTTCACTCGTACATATACACTCAAACTCAATCTAGGGTATTACTAACCCTATCTCTACCGAGTCACGCCACAGAGCCAAGTAATTCTTAACTTAAGCTCTGATACCAACTGTAACGACCCGGATTTTCGGCGACTTTGGTTATCGACATAAGCACGATGTCGATAACCAAAACATCGAAAAATCCTGGTAATTAGTGAAAGAAATTAGAGGGTGAGGATAGATAAGATAGAAACTTAGAATAGAAGAAGAAGAAGAAGAACACAACATCAGAGTAACACGAATCTCACAGCGGAACGAATAAATATATTTCATAACATAACTTTGAAATACAAATATGTACTTGAATATACATATCATTATCAAAGTACATCACTTACAACACAGCGGAAATAACTATAGCTATATGATCCTGAAGCCTCCTACTCCAAGCTCTTCAAGTGTATCTGTAAAATCCCGACTACTTGACTGCCCGTACAAATTTAGGCACCCAAGAGTTTAGGGAAACAAAACAAAATATACTCCGGGTCAGTCATGGGACTGGTGTGAGTAAACTCAAATCATTTAAACAGGTATATGATATCTCATAAGACCACGCCGTGAATACGGAACGGGTTTTTCCCTTATGAGAATCCAAACATCTTTGAAAAGCAATATCATTCTGATATTATGATAATGTCTAAATACAAATAGATATCAGTCTAGTAGAAACGCTTGCATCTCACGTTCTACATATATAGTATACAATCAAAACCGCAGGTGCGTATTGGATGATTGGGTTTCCAACTATGACAAGGTATGGAATCACCTTCCGATCAGTGTACTCTAGGAACGATACACTGGAGTTCAACAAGAACATCTTGCAACTCAGCCACACATGACCGACCACTCATTTCGCTTGAGTGTATCGAATGTACATCACCAACGGTCGGGATCAGCAACCGTTTCCCGTATATATATGGGACAACATTGATAGATTAAAGAAGCAAATGAATATTCTCTAGATAGGTGATTATACACCCTACTTCGGTGTGACCGACTTAGCCATGTTGCCTGCCCGATTTCTGTCATTTACCGGATGTGAGGCTAGAAGCTACGCTTACTTTCCATTCATTTATAACACGATCACTTTGAATGCCACATTATCAGATCCGTTAATCATTAGTTGGATCTGCACAAATAGATTCTGGATATTATGCGAAGGGAATAAATCCGTTGGCCACCATATATATTTGTACAGTCCAACTCTTTCGATCATTGGAACTATTCTGTCAGACATTCGTCCATATACGTTCGTTCTGGGATTGAACAAAACCGAAGGCACTATTCTGTAAACAGGACAGCCCTTGCACTTTACTCCGTCTTCATTCTCTTCATCGTATTTGATCACAACGCTTATGTCGATACGGAGTGGTTCTTCGGATAATAATCCAACCGGTCTCTCCATATTAACAACGTAAAATGGTCAAAACTTCGATAGTCTGTGATTTAACTATCAAACGAAAATATGTCGGTGTACAAACAACGATCTTAATTCCAAATGGAATTATCGATCCAATCATCAACCATATATATATATATATATATATATATATTCAGATTTCCTTATTTTCTAAAACTAGAAAATATACATTTTTCAACATTGGAAAACATTTCCAATCCTCATTTACGCATCACTATCATTCCACAACTATTAGTCCCTAACTGTAAACTAGTAAGAGAACAATTCTCTAAGTATAAACCCCGAAGGCCGAAACCAACATCAGATCAACACTCAGAAAACTATTCAACTTACTAATCTCTAGTCAGTTTCTAATTTTTGTTTAACTTCACTTCTTAATTTCTATATTCG
This sequence comes from Allium sativum, assembly GCA_030737875.1. Classification (NCBI taxonomy): domain Eukaryota; kingdom Viridiplantae; phylum Streptophyta; class Magnoliopsida; order Asparagales; family Amaryllidaceae; genus Allium; species Allium sativum. The sequence goes on from CM060915.1 coordinate 117,939,985, forward strand.
ATTAACCCCTTTTTATAAACTACGTTTGATTAACTCCTTTTGATAAACTACGTTTGATTAACTCCTTTTTTATAACATCTGTTTACCGTTACAAATATTTCCTATTTAATAACATCTGTTTACCGTTACAAATATTTCCTATTTATAACTTCTATTTACCGTTACAAATATTTCCTATTTATAACTTCTATTTATTTTCTAAATAAATATCTCTTTTATAAAACCGTGTTCGTTTTATAAATATTTCCTTTTATAAAATCCTGTGATTTTATAAAATTCCTTTATTTCAATATACATTGAAATAAATTCTTTTTACATCCCAGGGTCTTTTATGATATTTACAATATCGAATAAAAATGATCAACATCATTCTAACACCCATAATCCATAACAGATTATATAACACATCATATATCACAATATATGAAAACAGTAAAATAAATGTTGAGGAATCCAGTTGGATTCCTCCAACCTGTTTCCCTGCATCACAGATGTTAAACAATATAGATAACATCACTTTCAGTTCCATATGATATATTCTGTTAAACAGAATCAATATAGAAATTCAACTAACTGACTAGCAGTTCAATCAAACAGTCAACATACAGTAAATCAGCCAATATCTAACAGTTCTAAAAATACAACATGAAATTATAAACTGTTCAGAGTTAGTGAGATTTACTCACATTGCGCATTAACCGTTAAATAACGGTTTGCGTTATTCGACTCAGTCGGACAATTTATTTCTCCATAAATTGTAACGAGCTCGGATTCACTCCTGGTCAGTCTCATTGAGTTGCTCCCGTCCATACAATCCTAATGGATCTTGTTTCGCTGAGTTTCGATCACGTATGAATAAGTTACAGTCATTCGAAGTTAATATACCTTGTTAAATAAAAATTTGGATTATATGATTTGGGCTCACCCCTCTTAACCGGCCCGCTAACCCTCCCTTAGCCCAGACCCATTCACGTTAAAGCCCCGTACCCCTTTCTTCTTCCAACACAAATCCTCCAGCTCCAGCAAAACACAAACTCCACGCAATGGCACCATTGACAGCCCTTTCCTCCGCTATTTTGCCACCAAACACAAAACAAAACCCACGTTTTACTGTTCTAAATCCCATCTCCCTCTTCTCTGTATATTTTCGATTCCTGCTCACACAAACCCCGTCGATCTCCCCCTTCCCATCCTCCCTCAACGTTCCACAAACTAAGTACGCATAATCCCCTCCTGTTTGCTTAACTGCGGAACCGACTCCCCTTTCTCTCTCCTCGGTTGCACCTCGTTCAACTCCAACCGTACTACCGCTTAACGTGCTACAGTGATTCCTTCTTCTACACACAAACGCCTACCAGAGGACTCAACCCAACTGCTGAGTCCAAACATCAAGTCTCTACGTCCAGTATAGGGCGCCGGTCTTCTCTGCAGTTGTATTTTGCCAAACCAGGTCTTCGGACCTCTCTGGATCTCGTTCGTGCCTAGAGCTGCTTAGGAGCTCCAAATTATTTCTGTCGCAAGCCTAGGTTTACTGGAGAATTTTGCGGACTCTAGAATATTGATCGCGATTTGCTTAGGAGGAAATTAACGAAGGCGTCTTGGGTATTTGATCTTGTTTTATTTTGTGAACCGAAAACAATTGAACGATGATAACAGTGTATTTATAAATGGTGTTCGAATGTTTTTATCTGTTGAAGTGTGGGATCACTTGAGCCATTCCTTTCTGTTTGATGTGGGATTTCTTTAGCCATGCTTTCCTGTTGAAATGTGGGATTACTTTAGCCATTCCTTTCTGATGAAATGTGGGATTACTTTAGCCATGCTTTCCTGTTTAATGCTTCAGTATTGTTCACGGATTTCTATCGACGGAAATAAACATACTGTTGTGATAAGAAAGACGCCACGACTTCAAAAATATAATAATACCGGTAGACGGACTCATATTTTGAAACTTCAAAATGTTGATTACAGGGTGCAAAATACTCCAAATAAAAAGTCGCATATTTAATTAATTAAAAATTACCATAAAATTCTAAAAATTAAATTATCACTACTTCCCAAAAGAACCTTGTCTAAATTCAAACCCGATCTCTAGTTATTTTGAAATAACCGTTATGGTCGATAAACGATTCTACAGCGACTATTTCTGAAATTTGATTTGGACATATCTCAAAATCTACACGACGAAATCCCGATCTTTCTCTTCCACTAGAAAGATATACTCCACCAGCTCCACACAGTTCTTGTTTCACAGAAATCCGACTTAAAATGAATCCTGTACATTCAGTTGAAGTTCGAATCGCAAATTTACGAACTGCAGCGCCATTTCGAGTTCGATTTTAATTAAAATAAAATTATACGTTCAAATCTTCGTCGATTGAATATATTCGTTATTCAAATTCAATTACAAGCTGAATTACATATCACAGATGATTCAGTTCACACCATATCGCCATTTCAGCCAATTCTATTTATTTCAAAATTAAACATATTATTTAATTATTATTTTAATTATATATTCACTATAGTTTAATTCCACGACCATTAAATTCACTAACCTACCATTTGTACAATTAAATAAATTAATCATAATACCCCTGCCAATGCGGGTCATTACAGAAAGCGTTTCTGCTAGATGATTATTATATTGTGATCGATAGACATTATTATAAAATCAAAAGTTTTTTGATATAAAGATAATTTGGATTCTCATAAGGGAAAAACCCGTTCCGTTATACTACATGGTCTTATGAGATATCGTTTACTTGTTCGAACTGTTTTAAACTGTTTTACCCATACCAGTCCCATGACTGACCCGGAGTTTATTTTGTTTTGTTTTCCCTAAACTCTTGGGTGCCCAATTTTGTACGGGCAGTCAAGTAGTCGGGAATTACAGATACTTGAAGAGCTGGAGCAGGAGGCTTCAGGATCATATAGCTATAGTTTATTTCTGCTGTGTTGTAAATGTTGTACTCTGATAATGTTATTGTATACATATACTGATTTTATTTCAAGAATATGTTATCTATTATATGTTATTCGTTCCGCTGTGAGGTTCGTGTTACTCTGATGTTGTGTTCTTCTTCTTCTTCTATTCTAAGTTTTTGTCTTATCTTTCCTCACCCTCTATCTTCTTTCTATTAGTTTCTTGAATTTCCAGTGTAATTTGGGTTGGACTTGTGTCATTTAGTCAGCTCAAATTGGACCGGATTTTCGGGTCATTACACCCCCCCACCACCACTTGAGTGTGACCGTGTCCTCATAGTCGTTAATCAGACATACCTTAGTGAAAGGAAAAAAATATAACAGAATATTTACATATGTACAAAAGAGGGTTAGTGCGTCTTACCGAATGAAATGTGGCTCATGGAGGACCATGATCTCTTCCTCTTGGTTGGGTATTAGTTCCAAGTAAGGTTTAAGGCATTGACCATTGACCTTATCTCCATCGGTTGGATTCTCAATTTCTACAACACCACACGGAAAAACTGTCCACATAGTGTAAGGTCCTGTCTATCTAGAAGGGCATTTCCAAAAGCTTCTAATTGTTATTAGGTAGTAAGTGACGGAAATAGGGTCTGCCATGGTATAAAGTACAAAATGACTACCATATGGGTACCATAGGTCTGTCTATTCTAAGGAAAGTACTAAGTGATCAGGGAATCACCTCATAATATCAGTTAAGTAGTAAAAAAAAGGGATCCACCGGGAAAGGTCTTAATTAGCGAAATGTCATCTATCCATTCTATAGGTAATAAGTGACTGCTTACTATCTTTCATATTATTTAGTTGAATAGGCTTTGGAAATGGGTTATGATGTCTACTTGGAATTTAGGTGTCAAGTGGTTGATCCGCCTTTGGATATTAAGTGATTGTTGGATCCGCATTGGTATCAAGTGATTATAGCACCCGCTTTTTTTCAAATCTAAGTAGTATGTCATTATGTACTTATTGTTATGTCACTAGCATTTCCTTATTTAAAAGTATATTATCCAAATACAGATTAATGGTAAGTTTAATATTATATTATCAGGATTTGTTGTTCTGACCCCTCATCTTAACAATACAAGTAAGGTTAGAAGATAATGATATGCAACATGGAGGCAAAAGACGATTGTATTAGAGGCAGTTCTTATATGATTGTTGTTTTGATTTTGTACTCTAAGACAATTATGAAAAGATGGATTATTATGAAAGATTGTTGTAATGTGACATTTTTAGCAGTTATGAAATAAAAGGTACATTTATTTATATTAATTTTTATTCTTTTTGTTGTGGGCTCTGAAGGAATATATATACTTGTTATGCGAGAAGATTGCATGGATGCGGAAGCACAATAAACAAGATCTAGATTTGCCAATTGAACATCAGTCTAATCAGATATCAATTATTCTATTACATCAAAAAATAGTAAATAACTATAAACAAGAAAATAAAGAGACACACAATATTTATACTGGTTCCACTATCATCGAGATAGTGTACGTCCAGTCCAAAAGATAGAGATTTTATTCCACATAATAGAGAGAATTACAAGAGATTACAAAAATAAGAGTTTACATATCTTAACAAGAAGAGACACCGTTGGGGATCACTGACTCCATGCCAGGATGGGTTTACAATGAAGTATACCCCTCAATATATAACCAGTGCAAATCTATGTGAGTCATCAATTAAATTACCAACATATGGTAATAAAATAATAGAGGCTAATTACAATAGCAACAAATGTGCATACATAGAAAGTAAATCAAACCCTTTCCTTAGGGTGGATGGAAGAAATTAAAGCCTGCATTTATTTCTTTCCATCTCATGCAAATGCAATCAATTATTTATGCATTTCCATATTAAACCAATATCTACTTTCCACCTATTTGTGATTTTGTATCACCAAATTTAACACTCCACCTTGATGCAAAATCACATAGCTTCAATACCCCATCTCAAATCGAATTCTCTTTACAACATAAAACTCTTCAACAGAACTCCGCCTTAAATCAAAATCTCACAATGAGATAAAAAAACAAAAATGAATATTTTCCAAATGGGTTCCAGCAAAGCTACCCCTCATCACATCATGTTAACAAGCTCAGACTACGTCCCTGCCCGCTAACAAATTGTTGCAAATATCCAAAAAAAAAAGGCAGATTCCAAAATAATCTCAGCACCATCAAGGCCAAAAATAATTCTCTCAATCACCAATTCAAATACAGAGAAAAAATCCAGATTTCCGTATGCAAGATAAATCTCTCTCCATCCACATATCTGCATGTAGCTCCACTCCCTTAAGACGACATCGCTAAATCGACGATTTATCACAGTGGCACCAAATCCTCCAAAATTAGTTCTATGAACTGAACTCTCCAAGACGATATCACAAGTCGATAAATCTGAGTGGCGTCAAATCCGTCATCAAAATCAGCTATATCAGATACAGTTTATAAACCCAATGGTCCCTTCAACACATTAAACTCTTTATCTCTCATACAATGCGAGCATTTCTCAACTGAACTTGAAGTTATACAGAGTCCTCAAACACTTGGAAACGCTAACACCTCCAGCAGTTCGTCTTTGGTCGCTACCACCTTTAAGCAATTTCTCCAAGCTTTTATCTACGATGTCGCATTCTTGAACAAACATATAACTCCACCTTAATGAGATTCCAAAGCTCAAGCTACGTCAATGTTCCAAGCCTGGAACACTCTTCTCTCTCAACATAATCTTCTCCACCAAAGTCTCATTTTCTCCCAAAATAGTAATAGCATAATCACCACTGAATCTACCAACTTTGTAGAAATAATTGATGTACAATTTAGAACAAATTGCCTTGCTCTGATACCAATCTGTTGCAAAGTCTCTAAATACATGCTCGGATGCACAATAGTTAGTGAATTCTTGTGACGCAAATTCACTACTATTGCCAACTCTAAGAACTCTCAGCTACTTTCCTGACTTCTTTTCAACTAAGGTCTTCCACTTCTGAAATTGGAAAAATATTTCGGATCTAGTCTTCATGAATAGACCCAAACCATACGTGAGAAATCATCCATAAAGAAGACGAAGAAACTGGCTCCACTTAAAGATGCAATTGGGGTGGGTCCCCATACATTAAAATGAACATACTCTAGAAACTCTGTAGCTCTAGGTCTTCCAACATCAAATGTGACATGCTTCTTCTTTCCAAAGGAGCAATCTCCACAAGAGCTAGGCTTTAATTGAGAATCACCAGCAATTAACCTACGCTTCTTCAATACTTCCAAGCTCTCCTCATCAACATGACCTAAACGAAGGTGCCATAACTGAGTAGAATTTGAAACACTGGAATCAGTAGAAACTACTGAATCTCCTAAGACTGTCTCTCCACGAAGCATATAAATATCATCGACTCGCACCCTTTTCATCACTACTAAGGGACCCTTCGCCACTTTTAAATTGTCTCCATCTATTATTATCCTCATACCAAGTTTACTCAAAGCTCCAACTGACAACAAACTTTTATGCAGCATCGGAACATGTCGAACATCCGTGATAGTCCTAATAATACCATCATGCATCTTAAACCTCACACTTCCAACGCCCACAACATGACAAGATGTGCCATTCTCCAAATGAACTACTCCGCCATCAATCTTCTCATAACTGACAAAACAGCTCCTATCTGGCGTCATATGACAAGAGGCTCCAGAATCAATCACCTAACTTGTAATCTCTAATGGTGAAATACTGGCTGAAAATAATGATGTATCACTATCACATCTATCTGCAACTGATCTAACTGCTGCAAAAATTGAAGCTTTCTCCTTCTTCTCTCTCTTCTTTCTAAGAGCTGAACAATTTCGTATGAAATGTTCCTTCTTCTTACAGTAATAGCAAACACCTCTTCTAGAACCCAAGAAGTGAGATCTATGCATATTTCCTCTAAGGCGCTGCTGCATCTTATCCCTTCCTCTAAGTCAATGAAGTTGTTGCTGAAGAACACCGTCATTAGTCTTCACTTTGACCTTCCATGTCCCAAAAACTTCTCTTCTAACAAATTTGGTGACGCCATAATTTTTCATATAACTACTAGAAGAATTATCCATTGGTAACTAATCTAGAACAAGACAACTAGCTTTGATACCAAACTGTTGCGCAAAAAATGCACAAATGCGGAAGCGATGCAAAAAATGGATCTAGCTTGTCGATTAATTATCAACCGCCAACTCAATAAAAATAATCACCAAACAAAACAAAAATAGAAGAGTAGAAGACACAAAGATTTAACGTGGTTCAGCTGTGCCTACGTCCACGATCCCAACAACTGTTCTTTATTTCTTGAAGAGAGTACAAAAGAGAAGAATACAAAACACTCAATATATTTCTCACCCTATAATTTATACAGAAATAGGGATCTTATTGAGGATATGAAGAAGAGAGCACTATTGGCATGTTGTTCAAAAAAAAGGATGAGCAAGCCTCTCTATTTATGGGAATAAAGATGAAGCCTTTCCTAAAGCTAAGCATGAGAAGTTTCCACATTTCCTTGATTGCAAATCTTGCATATTTGTGATTATTTCCCCATATAAATATATTTGATTGATTTGAATCAATAATATACCTTCTCATTCCATCCTAATTTGTTGCCTCATACACAAAGATTTGATTGATTAATCAAATCAAATATCTCTCTCATATCTTTTCAATTTATTGTCCATAATTAATTGATTACAATAATCAATTAAAATCTTCTCCATAATTGGCATAAATTAAAATCGTCTAATTTTAACAATACTACTCTGCGATGATGTTTTACTTTCCAACCAACGACTTATCTTAGAACGGTTCTAAGTTTCGATGGATCTTTTCTAAATCGAAATTTATGCCTGTTCTGGAGTGGTTGCTAAAAGATTTCTTAGGAAATTGCAAGCGAAACCTTTGTGGCGAGTTTTGAAGAATGCAGTCTTCACACTAGATAAGTTATGTTATCTAGGATCCCTTCTTATTTCATTATGCTCATTTTGTAATTAAAGTAATGAAACTAACATGCATGTATACTTTGATTGTCTTACGATCAATGAGATCTGGGGTAAATTAACAATATACACTTTGTAGAAAAATAATTCACAAGCGAAACGCATATTGTAATCACATGTAAAAGGCATGCCGCTACGCTCATAGTCATAATATCACCGGTGTTACACAATTTTCGATATCAACGTGAACAACCGAAAATGACTAATACCAAATTTGAATATCACTTAAAACCAAGATCTACTAATTAAATTTCTTTTACAAATACAAAACGTCCGTCTACAAATTATATAATCTTAATATTACTTAAAAATAATATCTAACAAATAATCTTCTAAAAATAAGACCTAAACAATATATTATTAAAGAATAATACTAATAAAAATTCAAACAAAAAAATAGGTGTTGCCATAGAAATGAAATTTTAACTACCAACAACAAATGATTTCAATGCAAAAATGTGATGTTCCTATAAATCATTTTTTTTTCGGTAAGACCGATCTATTTTTAGAATGCTCTGTAACACTAAAATCATTTATTTTTTTAATGCACTGAACATATGCGATTTGCTAAAACAAAACTCTCGATCAAAACACATACCATAACCTTTGCATGGGAAGTCAATTGAAAAAGTGCTGGTTTCACCTTCGCATGCTTTGACATTACATATCATATGGATAATATATGGATTAAAATGTATTGGCAACGGACTGCATTTATAGCCCTCTGACCATCATGGAATGTTTTAACTACCACAGTGTATGCCACCTTGCATGTGCATCATGATAGGTGATACATGTCATGTTGCATGTAAATGATGCATACTTAAATAAACAAATAACATTAACTTATATGGGACAAATGTCATCTTCCTTTAGTGCCAAGTGTTACATACAACATTATAATTTACATCTAATAAACAATAATTACAGCAATACTGATGTTTACAAATTTATGTTAACTTTAATACCATAACGAAAAGTAGCGTTCACCCAACATAACATTCAACACGATTACTTCAGATAAAATTAACGAGTAGAAACCTTTGCAGTTCAAATTTTATTTCATTTCTTCCACCGAAAGAATCAATAGATTACAACTAAGACTGTATAGTGTTAGCGTATGCTAATACACCATAGATTACAACAAAGAATGCATAGCGTATATGCTTATACATCTGGTTTCTCCAACATGCTTTTGAACATAAACCTTTAGATACTAGTTTGTAATTTCCATTACATGGACATCTTATAAATACTGATGTATCTAGTACTGCTCACAATGAAGACGATTCAGAAATCGATAGTTTTGCATACATATCTGCAATAGCTTTTGCATGATAAGCCTTTGCCTGAGGTCTCTTTATCTGACACCAGAAATGAAATAGATGCATGTTATCGTATTTCAAAATACTTGTTTAAAACTAGTCCAAAATTAAAATGTATGTTACAAAAAAATAGGCAGATAACTTGCCTTAAATGTTGGGGTGAGCATGCCATTTTCCATGGTGAAAGGTTCCAGGACCAAGGTGATAGCTTTGGCAAATTCAAAACCTCTTAACTGGCATAGTTAGGGAAAAAAGCGGTTTAATTACAGTTCACATCGTGTCCAAGAAAAATTGCAGCAAGTATTTTACCTGGGCTTGCTTTCCAACAGCATCCATGTCAGCAAGAACAGCACCCACAGCTCTAGGGTCTGCACAAAGCTGCTTTAAATCTTCGTACTGCAAAGTTTGATATTCGATAAGATATATCGCCCGGTTAAAGAGGCTATTAACATAGATGTAATACTAATGGGTGATAATTTTCTTAACGTAAAGCAGTGTAGTTCAGTGTATAAATAACCTACTTTCAGTTGCAGTTGTCCTTGCTGGATTCTTTTTTTTTTTTTTTTTTTTTTTTTTTTTGGGTGTAGTACACTTTTTGTACACAATAATGAATTTCATATGAAGAAAGTGTCCACCTTAGAAGAGATCTTTTATGAAGAAGCTAGCTTGTATTGAATTTAAATATGTAAGACTGATAGAATAGGAATGCAACAACATCCATGAATATATGTGGTGCGCATTCAGCTTCAAGGATCAAGATAGAGAAGTTTATATATTATCTAACTGAGTATTAACAAAATGATCATGTTATGGTTGCACTAAGGTTTTGAAATTATATCCATAAATGGTAGCTCAACTGGGCAAAACACCAAGATGTCATCAGACTAGGAGGTGCAAGGATTGCGATTCCCAACATTGGCAATAAATCCCCTTAGTAATGACCTGGAATGCAGATATTTTATGGTATACTACCTCAGTATTTTTTTGACCAGTTTTCGGTTTACCTAGGTAATAATAAAAAAAGGTTCCGAAATTAAAGATGGCTAGCTCTTCAAGTGACTGTTTAGCGACAAATTTGTGAACAAACTAGATATCCTTTTTTCCCCCTTTTTTACAGGTTATTGGCTAATTCTGTAAAGCAGACTAAAAGTTCATTGGACAAGATTGACAAGCTTATTGGTGATATTTTTTTTTCCCTTTTACCTAGAGAATCAAGTTCGGTTTATAAACTCTAGGGAAGCATGTCTGCCAAACATATATTCTTAGCATGTCACATGGTTGCTAATTTCGAAGATCGAACTAATGATCTTTTGGTCTACCAGCCTGGATCATGAACCAGTTGAGCCAATCTTATTGGATATTTGTGACATGTTATCTTAGTTTGAATAAACCTAGTCTAAAAGCAAATTATTGTGTTCATAAAAGACAAAAAGCTGATAATTTGATGAAAAGAGGCTAGCCTTTATTCCCTCAGACTCCGCCCATGCTTTCAGTACGTCTTGTTCTACGACGACAATTGCTACTAGCCATGAATTGAAGCTATCACCTGCAAAATGCCACCAATAATATACACATTTCCTGTGCCATGTAGAGGGCCCAACAAACTTTCGAAAGTATAAAATAGAACTTCAAATTAAGAGAAATTAGCAGCAAATCAGACACCAACCGTATACAAAACACTGGGCAACAAATCTGCATTTAGCATATACATTTTCAATCTTCTCTGGAGCTATATATTCTCCCTGGGCCAACTTAAAGATGTTCTTTTTCCTGACATTAACAAGATGATCAAGTATGCATAAAAATAGCAATCATTTTATTTATTCCGAAAAAAAAAACAGGAATGGATATATATATATATATATATATATATATACACACACACACACACACACAAAATAGAGAAATTCCACCATCTAAGTAAAGAATTGTTACAGATAATGAAGAAACTTTAACAACTTGATAAATTTAGGCAAGAAGCGACATAAAATATGTATAATTTATTTGATCCCAACTATTTCCCTTGCTTCGAAGACAACACTGTTTTAAGCGTGTGACACATGCTAAGTAATTTATTTGATCCCAACTGTTTGTGTGACACATGCTATTGCCTCTCAGTTGCATAATTCGTCATTGTATCCAACTGACAATTTATGGTATACAATCAAATAAAGTTCATGTTGAGTTGTCTCTCTTACGGATGTGATCCAAATAATTCATTAGTCAAATATCTCATGGACTTTTTAAAGCTTACAAATTTCTACAGCCATTCATGCTTGTAAAACCCTTATATTTTAGGAACAGTTTGGAGTACCAAAATACACAAAAACTCCATGTCTAAAACCATTGTAAATAGGTCCTTGCTTTTTTAAAAATTATCAAAAAGTAAAAAAAAAAAAAAAAAAAAAAACAACGTAAGAAACTACCAAACTTAATTCAATTTATAATCTCCGTATTCATGTAAGAAAAAGAAATAAAATTGCTTCAAAAACCAAAAAAAGAAAGAGAAAAAATCATGCTTCAGCAAAATATGTAGGAATAACTGCATTTTTTCAAAAAATTGCACATATCGCCGCAATTATAACAAAAAATTGCATACTTTTATGCATTTTTTGCTAATTACTTCAAAATTTCAAGTTGTCAAGGCGAAAAAACCCCAAAAAGCCCCAGGTCCTCACCTAGGGCTTTTTTGCGCCTAGGGCTTTTTTGGGCGCCTTGAATGACATTTTTTTTTCTTCAGTTTTTAACTAAAAAAACTGCATTTAAAAACACAATAAAACACAGTTTTTGTTTCAAAAAGGGCATACAAAAGCAATATTAGAACAAAACATCATACAGTTAACATAAATCAAATTAAGAATGCACAATGTCATTCAAACTCAAGTCTACGAACACAATACTTAAAATATAGAAATTACAAACAACATTATGTAAAGTCTTAAATAGAGTTTTAATCTTCCATGAACTATGTTTTTTTTTTGGATAGTTCGGCAAAAAAAAAAATTAGGTATTTTTCTGCCTTTCGATCGACAAAAGAAAAGCAGAGTTTTTTACAAAATGTGTTCTACTTCAACAGCCAACCGATCACATTTTTCTAACGATGTTAGATTTCAGGCTCTTATTGGGCCAAATGCAAAAAAAAAAAAAAAAACCCTCATATGTTACAAAAGGTGCGCTTTTTTGGCGCTTCACAAGGCAAGCGCCTTGGCGCCTTTAGGGCTTTTTTGGCGCCTTATTTATCGTAGGCGCCTTGGAACGTAAAAAAGCGCCAGGCTGGGACCTAGGGCTTTTTGGTGCCTAGGCGAGGGATTTGATAACATAGATGTCTACAGTTATTCAACATCACGTTATTGTAGGAAAATCAACAAAAAGATGATATAAATTGCATACAAATGAAAAATATTACACTTTCAGTAAAAATTCAGAAAAAGAAGCAACTATATAGAAATATTGCAGACATGTCTGCAGTTTTTTGATATACTGAGACATGTCTACAATACACTATGGAAATAGTTGCAAATATGTCTGCACTTATTCACAATAAATGCAGACATTTCTGCAACTTTTTCTTCATTTTCTGAAATACACTATATGAATAATTGCAGATATGTCTGCACCTGATCACAACAGGTGCAGACATTTCAGCAACTTTAGTTTCTTTTTCAATAATCTTCTGCTAATATTTATAATTTTTTGAATTTATTTAAGTAGTAGCGCAAAATAAACACATAAAACGCGTTGCTACAGTAATAAGGACTCGCTTTATATTGGAAGTTAGAGGAGGATGTGTCTTGTATCGTCTTTCGTTTCAGGGACCCATCCTAATATTCATTATTCACTATATTTTATATGGATCTCTATGTAAAACTTCAATATATCTCTATTATTAATAAAAAGAATCCAATGAATACGACCATCTTGAAATTTCTAAAATACCCCTATCTGTTAACGGAATCTCACCATCGATTTGAAACCCTCAACACCATCCATTTTCCTTCTCGACTACCCATTAGTGGAATTACACTATGAATCTGTCATCAATACCACCAACAGAACTACTTGAATAAAAATGTTGCGACTACCAAAACCTTTGCACCTACAACGTGCATCCATCCACTCATTTTGTTATTAAATAAAAAAGTAAACATCTATGGATATTAGATGCATTTAAGTGCAACAGACTAGTATTATAAATGAATTTTTGGAACTACAGCAAATTCAACAAAGAAATCAATATACTCCTCAACCAATATTGTTGGGGGTGAGCAAATGGTCGATCAAGTTTGGAACCACCAAAAGATGTTAAAACAGAAATTGTCATTCAATAAAAATGAAACCAAACCAATTCTTTCTCAAAAGCAAAAGTGATCGAACCAGATATAATCAGTGCAATTCAGTTCACTTAAGTGACTGACCACTTAAGTTGAGTGTCTAGTTCACAATGTACTATAATATTAAAATAATTGAATAAGTCCATATTTATGCAAAAATGCAATATTTTATTTCGAAATAAACGCCTGCAACAAAATAATTAACATAGATCGACAGATAAGTAATAATGCCAAGATAATAATATGGACACTTATTACTATGTTTACTTAAAATAATTAAAAATTTATATTTGGTTTGGTTGATCCATTTACTTGGGGGAAAAAAAGGACTAACTAAACCAATTAACTAAATAAATAAGAACCAAACTTATTCAGTTTGATCATTTTATTTGGTTTGAGTCAATAAATGTTCACCTCTGAATATTGGCATTAAACCACCACCATTAAACCATCCCTGCAACACATAATTGCCCCTGGTACAAATATAGCAGTACCAACCAAGGTTCACAAAACCATACTTCTCATACAATCAACCACTGTGACCTAACAAGGTTATTTATTATCAGTTATGCAGGCAACAAGGTCATTTGTTTTTTAATCACAATCAACGACCATGACTTACACGAATTGATCAGTTTATCAATTATGCAGCCAATTACACAACTACATAGTGTTATTCGTCGTTATATTTTCAACCAGAATATAAGCATTCAAATAATTCACTTAGACTATGTGGGCCCAGGCCCCAAACAACGTCAGAATTCGGTAAAAGCTATAACTAAAGTAGAATATATAATTCTTCCCACCAAACAACATTTTGTTTAATTAAAAGCAGACTGTTCGTGTTTCATTATGGCAAAACAGAAATAAAAAAGGGAAAACGAAAGGAAAAGAGAAGGAAAAATAGAGAGGGAAAATACACCCTCGAAGCTTTGTTTAACAATGTTTTTATTGAACTCTTACCACCCCCTCCCCATTGTTTTTACATGAAAGAATATTACGACGATCAATTAATGACATTGCATATGTCTAGCCGAACACTGCCAATAAGACGAAACCTATGATTGCTTTTTCTAGTGTTAAAGCTTCCTTTTCAAACTGGCATCGTCCCATTGATCATCCTTCTTTTAAAGTACTACATAATTAGTTTCATGACTTTCGTGTAATTGTTTTCCTGTCACCAAATAATATTACCTTTTTTTAATTGAATGTGTCACTGCAATATAAATCATGAAATTTTCAACTTCTACAAATACAAGATCATCACTCGGACGTTTGGCTTTCTCCAGTACTTTATACATGTCATCTTCGTTGATCACTTTATGTTTGCAGTGAAGTCGGATATGACAACTGTATTAATCTTTAAAACATAAAATAAAAAAGATGTGCATCATTATCTTTCTATTAACGATTTAACATTCAGTTTGGTAATAGTAGAATGAGAATACAATCAAACTATTTCACAAAAACATAAATATAGCATTCAAATCTGAACCTTACGCAGGTTCAATTGTATTTTTATTTTTATTTTGTTTTTCCTTTTATTGCCACCGAAAAAAGACCTTTGTTGTCCATTTGTGTTTTACATATAAGTTCCATCCCTTTCTCTACAAGGTATTCCAGAAAGGATGTCTTGAATCTTAATACCTTATGGTAAGGTGGAACTTTTGCAGGGAAAGAACTTGCAAGGAAGAAAGTCAAACTTAGTGAAAATGATATGAAAAAATTGGAAAAGGAAACTTAGGTTATTCTTGTAAGAACAAGATTATACTAGAAAACACCAGCTTTAAGTGAAAATCACTTGTTAATAGAGTTACCTGTCAATTATCTTTAGTTGCCCACCAGGTAACCACAAACCTATGTCTCCTGTATGTAGCCAACCCTCTTCATCAATTACTTGTTTCCTATAAAATTATATCGGTGTCATTTACTAATGTAGTTTGTCACTGAAACCAATAAGAAATTTGATACTTTACGTCTGCTCTTCATCCTTATAATATCCCTTGAAAACAATAGGTCCCCTAACACAAATTTCTCCACGAGGATATGGTCTGTCATCGGATGTGTAATTCATATCTGGAACATCTACAAGCTTGATTTCTGAAGAAAAGAAAAGAGGGGAAAACACGATTTGAGTAAATGAACTTATCTCCGCCTAATAGAGCACATTAAATTTCTGCTTCATAATATTAATGTGTATGTAAGAATGAAAAGGTTGAGGTTGTATATAAGGAAGGCTTTAGAATAGGGAAAGTAACCATGCCTGAAACTGGTATACTACGAAAGTAAATGAGTTAAGAGAGAGCCTACTTGATTATAAGCTTGTTTGTAACGTCAATAAAAAGTAAATAAATCTAGTGCTAATAGAATATTCTGTAACTTACCGCAAGCAAGATTAGGAGAACCAACATGACCAGTTAAATTGTCACCTACATTCATGGTAGTTATCACACAAGAAGTCTCCGTCATTCCGTAGCCTTCCAAAACTTCGCACCCAAAACATCTGTAATTTTTTTAGCACTGCTTAAAAGAACGAAATCATATGGGGGGGGGGGGGGGATGAAAATGGCTTATATATATTTGTTACAGAAATAGTAACATATTATATATATATATGTATGTATGTATGTGTGTGTGTGTGTGTATATGTATATGTATATGAGAATATTTTACACTTTTAGAAAGGCCATGACTTCTGGAGATAGTGGGGAAGCACCCGATGTCATTAGCCGAACTCGTCCTCCAAGTTTTTCTTTTACCTTATTGAACACTAGTTTATCCCATATGGAAGACGGCGTTTCTCCTGCAATTCACGCGAACATTCAGCAGAGTCAATTTGACTGACATGGCCAATTTATATAACAAGGCATGGATGAAAAAAGGAAAGGTATGTACTAAGTTTAAGTTAAAATAAATTTGAGCTGAAACATCACATTTCCATGTAAAAATTAAATTAGGCAGTACCAAAATCACTAAATCAGTCTAAAGAAGCCAATGGATATGCTTTTGACCCTGCCACGCTGTTACCGTTTATACTAATTTATATAACAAGGCATGGATGAAAAAAGGAAAGGTATGTACCATGGTTACATAGGACGTGGTTCGATACGAAACGCGGTACGAAAACGGATACATGGAAGACTGTCTTGAATGTTTCTGGTACGAGGGAACGCATGGGTACGAGGGAACGCAAGGGTACGAAACATGTTATTTCTTCTACTTTGGAAAAACTGATCTATTTATTTTTTATGTTAATTACCAAATTTTGTGAAGATCTTGCAAATTTACAACTGTCATTTCAATCTATATACAAATTGATATATTATATAGCTGTCCTTCCAATATATATTACAACCATATTTAGTTGTACAACACAAATCGAAGAGTCGTTTATTCTTTTCAAAAACCTGTGCGTCATCTTCTTCTTTTCGCGACCGCTAACGTTTCCGGGTCGCGTTTCGTTTCGGGATCGGGGACGAACAAATCGGTTCGCGAAATGTGGCCACGCCCCACGTTCCTTGTTTCTATGGTATGTACTAAGTTTAAGTTAAAATAAACTTGAGCTGAAACATCACATTTCCATGTAAAAATTAAATTAGGCAATACCAAAATCACTAACTTAATCAGTCTAAAGAAGCCAATGGATATGCTTTTGACCCTGCCACGCTGTTACCGTTTATACTGTAGTGCCAGCTTTGATAAAAGCTTCTGTCAAACAGTTATTGTTGAAAAGAAAGCGATGGATGGAGGCATATACCAGAAAAAAAGTAATTGTAATGAAACCTAAAAAAAAAAAAAAAAAAAAAAAAAAAAAAAAAAAAAAAAAAAAAATCTACACAGGTTCGATCCTCGGTGCCTTAACCAAGCACAGAAAGCCCAACCAATACACCAAAGCTGTCATTGTTAAATATTAGTATAGCTCATATTTTTATTTTTATTTCATCGTTGTCAACTGTTGCCTGCACACCTCCTCCACTTGTTGCCCCGCCATGGTGGGTTGCCCTATTCGACGGCCTTGCCCGACTACCCTTAAAACCGGCCCTGTTTGCAACTATATATTTATTTATTTATATATATGGAGGGAGGGGGAGAGGGAGGGAGGGAGGGGGGGGGGGAGAGAGAGAGAGAGAGAGAGAGAGAGAGACACAGAGTTATTGTTGAAAAGAAAGCTTGCAAGGGATATTCGCTTTTTATTTAATAAAAAAAAGCAAGTGGACAGATGTGTGTTTATGTGCAACAGTTATCAGTAATCATAACAGTTGTATTTCAAGTTGTTTTATTGGCGGTGTCGATGATAAATAGTAAAATTCGTTTGACGGATAGTCGGGAAGGAGTGGTTATGATGGTGAGATTCCGTTGATGAATGAAAGTAGTTTGGAAATTATAAAAAGGCACTGTATAAATTGTATTCATTGAATTTTCTTTATTAGCACCATGTGAGTGTGTGCAGCTGTTGTAGGAAAAAAAAAATGATAGTTGGGCATGCTATATATGTAAATAAAGTTTGGGTTGTTTGTTGTATAAATTATAAATATGCATACATTTGCATGTGTGCTTTAGTATTTTCATGGTAGCATCTTTTTTTTTTTTTTTCCTCCAACGTGATGATGATGAATATTATTTTGCATGCATTCTTTCATTTACTTTGTAACTTGGGCCATAACCATTTTATCTCTTGACTGTAGTGCTTTAAAGCTGTAGCTTGATTTGTTGCCATGTGCATTAACATTATATGTACCACTAACAGCGAGTGGTGGGAGAAACCCGACCATGCAGCAGCCGATTACGGGATATACAGGATTACAAAAGTCCAGTTATCAAAAAATGAGTGCGCATGAAAATCTGAAGGCGTTTATGGGATTTCAGAAAGACACGGATGAAGTTAGTACAATGAATTTTCATTATTAGTAGTAAAGATGAATGTGTGTGCGCGCATATATATGTATGTGTGTGCGTGGAAAGTCTATTTAGACATAGATTTGACATAAATTTGGGAACACAAAATCTCAACCATTATATTGCCCCCGATTTTCACCCCTCATATAAGGACAAATTAATCCTACGGTTGAGATTTTATGTCCCCTAATTTGTGTCAAATCTTTGTGTCTAAATAGCAGCTCCCTATATATTTATATATATATACACACACACATATATACATATATATATATATACACACACACATATACATATACATATATATATATATATATATATATATATATCCAAAAGACGCCAAATACCATGGTGAAATATTACACTTTACACACACACACATCCAAAAGACGCCAAGTACCATGGTGAAATATTACACTTAACCTACATGTTGCATAGCTTGTGAACGTAAATCAAATCAGAACAAAAGATTAAAAATAAATAAAATTTCAGAATACATTAAACATTACACCTTATCCCTGCATTGGTGTTTATATTGATGTAATATACGTTGCTTGGGCATGTACATGATTTTTCTTAACAAAAGTAGCTGCAAAGTTGCTATCTATTTATCACGGCTAATACTACGTGCAATTATATGAAATGAAAACAAAAAAGATTGAAAATTTGGCCTATTATGGATATTACCATTTGACATTGCTTGCAGCTTGGCATTGAAGGCAACATTGAATAGCCTCTCTCTTATACCACCAGACTGCTTAACAGCGTTAGTAATGCTGCCTTATAAGAAGGTAAATGAATTATACATTGTGCTAGATAAATTTGTAGGTAAACAATCAGAGTGGAAGTATTACCCAGCATAAATTCTGTTGAACAGTCGAGGGACACTAGCGAACAAAGTAGGACGGAGAATGGCCAAATCATCCATAAGCTTTAAAGTATCCTAGATACATAAGCAAATAAAGACAAATAGTTACATATTTGCTATACAAAAGAGGTGGTATTGAAATTTAAACATGGCCGTATTGCATGTCAAGTAACATTACCCACAGGTGGACTAATTTGAAAAGCGGAAACTTTTTCATGTGAAATGTGAAATAAAATGCCTGTGGAACTCAATATCTCAACTAATGAATAAAAATTCTAATTCTAGAAAGCAGAATGCCTTAATATCATACGTTCTAAAAGCATGACAAATACAAATTTTTGTCATAATCAATTACCAACTAGGGCCTGGTTTATACCTCTTCGTGGTATTAAAACTTTTGATGCTGATGAACAGACTAACATAATGGTTTACCACTGGAATTCATTAAACTTTCACCCAAAACATGATCCTTTCTCTCACTGATGTGAGAAACACTAACACAGTGACCAAAGGTGGTAACAAAAGGAAAATTAATAGTGATACATACCCCTTGATAGAACCCGCATGCAACTCCAAAGTGAGACAAAGCAATTTGGTTGATACGCTCGTAGATGTGTGCCAAAGGAAGATATGAGATATAGCTGGAGGAAATTAGTGTTGCGCAACATTAAGAAACAAACGGATGAAGTAGCTTACGAAAAGAAAAAAAAAGAACAAATCAGTAACTGAGGATTGCCTATCAGATGATAAAAACTTGAAATTCTCACAAGTTCCAGCAGCATTTGCAATCAAATTTGCATGAGTTAGAACAGCTCCCTAAGAGCAAATGCAGCCAAAAAAAATTCAGAATAGAAGAAAACATAAAACTAAGGTAAAAGAGCGAAATGAATAATTAAAATACAAGGAGCAAAATCGATAGAGCTAACTATCATAATCATTAAACGCCTAACCTTTGGTGTACCAGTTGTACCACTTGTATAGCATATAGTCGCAACATCTTCAGGTTTAGGTGGAATAAAAGGACGAAGATTACTGTTTCCCTGGATAAATCAAACAAAATGCAGAAAACTAAACACCGACAACTCAAACAAATACTCACCAAAAATTGTAAATTCCATTACTGCCGCTATAAGTTACCAGTAAATTTATATATCCAGTATCAACCATGCGCCATACGTACAATAAGATGACTAAAGGAAGTGATTATTACTGATGCCACGCTCTTGTGGGTTTAATCAGAAAGTTATTTGTATCAAATTAAGCAGAAAGTTATTTGGAAAAAGAACTTAAGTGCTATTTTGGTGAAGGGAACAATGCATACAGGTGTGCAATGCAACTGTATATGTGCAAAGGGATCGTTCAGATTCATCAACCATATGCAGTTAAATAAAACCATTAAGGACAACTAAGTAACTCGCTACCCATGGACCGCTAGCTTAAGTGACAGGTGGTATGGCACGCTTGATTGAAGTTCTAGAGATCAAGGATTCGAACCCCAAGATATCAAAACGAGTGTTCTGCTTAAATTAAAAAACAATCTTATTCACAAGTAACACATTACATAATTAGCCACTTCATTTTCCCTAAGGAAGTGAACTAAGTCGTCGTCGTCGTCGTCATCATCATCTTCTTCTTCTTTTTCTTTATCATCATTATTATTGATAATCTCTGGTTTACCTTTGCTTAATCTAAATGTGTAGATAATCTTGAGAAATTTTTTATATTGGTGCTATTAGAGCCTACTAAACATGTCCATTTTTATAGAAAAAAGAACTAAATATGAATAAAATACAAAGACAAGAAAGAAACTGATGGTTATGAGACATCCAATCAAGGAGAAAAAAAAAAATCAATTTTCAGAGCCAAAGTAGAATTACAAAAAGGAGAAATCCGCAGATATTATGTGAAGGTCTATATGATACTACAAATCTTCATAGAATTACTTGAATGAGTACAATGGGTGGACACACACAAAGAAAGTAACCGAAAGGTTACGTTTGACTTAGGTAGAGTTGTTGATGATGATATTCATACCAACGTAGAATGTTAGGATTTTGTGATATGAACATACGAGCAGTTAAGATATTTAAGAAAAAGTTGCCATTAAATAAGACATATATCATATTTTCGAACGTGGTTTTATGTATCTCCGTTATTAAATATGTCTAGGAGCTCGATCTCAAGTCCTCTGACAACTTAAGTAAAATATCTTACCATTTAGAACAATAAACATCAAACATGAATGACCCAGAGGATTACCACTTTGAAATGTATGTTTATCTTTAGCATTCATCCGGATCTTGCAACGACGTGCCTTATGCCGCCATTGTAAAACTGATGGACCTTCATCCAATAATTTGGTGCTTAAGCACCTCGTTACCTTTGACAGCATTAACAAGACACACACACACACACACACACACACTACCACTACCACGACCACTACCATACCACCACGACCACTACCACTACCACCACGACCACTAGCTAGAAATGGAACACAAAACAAAATAACAAAATTGATTTAAAGGTAATAATAAGAGATTTAAAGGTGAAAATATAAAGATAAAAATAAAATGATTAAACAAATAATATGTAACGACTCGTACTTGAAACAATCAGATTATTTGAATTTAGAAAATTTCATTTTTTATTATTTTTCTGTGTTATTCTATGATGGTTTCCACTTTTTGTTTCGTTGAAACAAATTTTTCGTTCGTTCGAAAATCGCAGTTCACAGTGCAAAAAACGCAAACATGGACCGTGTAATACTCAGCAAACTTATAATAATTTCAAATTATGTTGAATACCGCACTATTGAACTACGCTGACTGTTTTGAATTCCGGGTCCGAACTGTCATTTCAATAGTGCTGTTGCTTGACCGATTGCACAGTCAAAAGCAAATCCATAATATTAGGCTATTAGCATCTCTCTCCTCTCGGTTATAGGAAACATCTTATCTCATTCAAATCTCCACCTCTATTTTTGGCTGTAACAAAATCAATGCACTTCCATTTTATATTTGCAAAACCAAATCACCTTCTCAAAACTTTGCATCTCCACCTTGCTGTTACTCACACCTGCTACCATATTTCATCAACCTGAAACTTCCACCCCTCCTTCATCACCCACGTTCGTTCCACCCCCACACCTTTTCCGTCCATCCTCCCTGCTCGTTCTCAAATCCTCCTATCACCAATTTGTCACCGCCCTCCACAACCACAACTGCGCCTCCTGTCCGAGCCACAACAACCCTCAAATCCAAGCCGAGCACTACCCATTGCTCTCACCTTCACCCGAGCATCGCCGAGTTCGCCGGAGACCACAATCTTCCATCCAGATCTGAAGTGGCCAAGCCTTTCATTTTGACATGGATATATGTTTTTTTTTCCTTTGTTATAAAAAATACGTTTGTTTGTACTTCTGTTAATGTCCATAGTCTTGGGCACCTATGGGTGCATTCACAAGCTAAAACTAGATATTAATACTTTTAATATATTGCATTTAGAATACGAATAGATGAAAATATGTCCAGCAAATCATAAAATTCATATGTATTAAGAACAAAGTTGGAGCTAACTGCATGCATGAGAACCCATTAGTGAAACACAAGATCTTTTAATGTCTAGTGTAATATAAATGACAGGAGAAAATGATCAGGGATGTCGTTATTTTTGCTAAATTGAATAAAATTAACAATTTGGACCAAACATATAAAGTCGAAACAAATATATTGAGGTTTGTTTCATGTTTCCTGTAGCATGAAGAATTTGGCCATGTTTCCATCTATTGTTGAAGCTTCTGTTCTTGCTTTGTCGTGAGTTTGTCCTTTCCATTTTATTATATATATATATATATATATATATAAATAAATAAATATAAATAAATATATATAGAGAGAGAGAGAGAGACACACACACATATATACACACACATACATACACACACACACACACACACACATATATATATATATATATAATCTGAAGTGAAATTTCATAGGCCAAACTATTGTTGTGTTGATTAGTTTCCTTAAGCGTGTTGTTCAAAATTGGGTCTATCTATAGAAAAAGAATAGCTTATTGGATACTCATATTTCGTCATTTTATTTTGTGTTCATCCGTATCATCATCTCCTTTTCAAACCACGAAAGGTGAGTTAATCTCACGCTCGACTTACGTTATTCATGAATGTGAATTCAACTCAAATGCAATGTTGATTAAAATACGTAGGATTGTTTGTAGAAAAATCACGTTATTGATGTTTATGTTATTCACCTATGACACTGTATGACACGACCTATATATATGACATGAATGGTGCACAAGTGATACATGATTTTGTGATGCGATAACATGTAAGCTATGTGACATTTTATTTATGTTTATTTATGATGCTCATACTGCAAGTTGCCTAGATTTTAGGGAAATCATTATGGGTTGAAATGATATATATATCCAAACGATCATTTAGATTAGAAATTTGGGATACGGATTCAAATGATATATACTTGAAATTTGAATTAACGCAGAATGAAATGACATATATTGATATCACTTAACCATAGATAGAAAACTATATACGGACATCGTGGTCGATTTTGAAATATTTTGATTTTAAAGAGTTTAAGTTTAAATACGTTTTAAAAAGGTAATTTCAATTTAATTATATATATTTGAGATTCTGAAGTTATAGGCTAATATAAGATTTTAAAATAAAAAATTTGTGAGTTTAACTTAAGATTATTAGTTTTAAAAATTAATTTAAAAAAATACGACCCAAATATTTTATAAATAAAAATTTAATACTTAATAAACAAAATAATTTATGAAACTTAAATTTTGAAATGGTTAAAATTTATATAACTTTGCTTTAAATTCAATTTAATATGAAAATTATTTTTATAACTTTAATTTAAATTAATTTAAAAGATAAAAGTTTAAGTTTTATTAAGTTATAAAAGTTTAAGTTTTATTAAGTCATATTGTTAAATTGATTTTAAGATATGATATTTTAAAATAAGATAGTTTGATTTTAATAATAAATTTAATAATTCAATTTTGTTAATACAAATGAATTGAAAGGTTATGTCAAATAATTTTAGAATATATTGAAGTTAATATTTTGAACTTAATTTAAATGACAATTTGTGATTTTTAATACTGAATATGTTTTAAATGGCCACATTGTGAAATAAGCGATTGATTGTTAAAGAGACCGAACTTGAAATTAACATACACTATGTCAATACTAATACCATATTAACAATTGTGTACGTGATGGAGAATTCAAAACGAAGTAGGATGGATATGGCGAACGATACTAAATTGAAATAAGAGAGCGGTAAGGGATAGCCTTGATCTTCGAGTCATAATTAAAATGACTAAAACAGAAGTCATGGTCAGGCCAATTGAGGTCGCTCTTTTGATCGGACACACTTCTTCAAACCATATCTATTACTTTTCGGATTTGATTGATGGATCCACCCTTGAGTATGTGAGTGTTGTTCGAGGTGGGTGGTAGTAGATGATATGCGTTACCACCAGCTCGATCCCGCAATTCGATAGGGTATCACCTTGTGTGTCTTGTCATGCTATCTTGATCGAGTCCCCCTACGATTTTGATGTAGTATTGTTTTTTTGGAATGCCCTCTAAAGTCACCAGTGCAGTGGATTTACCTTGATTTTATTTTCCATGTCGGTGATTCTGTGATCCAATTTTATTTTCCCTGATTTTATTAATAATCTACTGTTTTGAACGATTCAAATCTAACATGTGTGGTTCATTGTCGATTTGCATGATTCCAAACAGTGTATCATTACATAATAATAGTAATAATAATAACCAAAATAATAGTGGTAATAATAATAGTATATAGTAATAATTGTACTAGTAGCAATAGGAACCAAAGACTAACACTACGCCTTATGTCAACGTTCACCAGCCCTATACCCTAAAACTTATAAGGCTCCCCCTAAACTAACCCTAAATTTTGCTTCTGGCATATAGATCGCTAACTTTCACGCACTGCTATCTGACACAAGCTCTTCGTATATATTTCAATTTCTTAACTAACCGTAAACTTTGGAGGACCACTAAATTAACCCTAAGCTCATGCTTCTGGTATATAGACCGCTAATTTCCACGCACTCCTATCTGATGTCAGCTCTTCGGACATATTCTAATTTTTTAGGTTTTTTATTGCTTCATCTTAGATGACATCCAACCTAATCATAAACTAACCTAAAGCTCATGCTTTTAAAACATAGATCGCTAACTTCGACGCATTCCTATCTGAAACCAGCTTTTCAGATATATTTCAATTTCTTAAGTCTATTTTTATTACTTCCTCTCATGTCATCTTTGGACGATGTCTAGCTTTTTTTTAAGTGTTCGATGCAATCTACAATTCTAATGCGCATAGAAGTCCAAACTATCTTAAGCGGCATTGGACCAGCTTCTCTTTGATTGGTGCAACTCCAAGTTTGTCATGTATATCATCATTTCCAATTTGGTCTCATCTTGTATGCTCAAAGCTCCCTGGATACGCATTTCTTCAATATGGCTGGGACTGTGATATATCTCTTGCCAACATGTTTTGGATGCAATTCTACTAGCTACCATCCTCCATCATAGTTAGAACGAATTCTATTGGTTCTAACTTTGTATGAAAAAACAAACATCACAATTTGAGTTGAAATGATATGTGCAGAAAAAATTAAACGAGGTGTTGGTTTGAGAAAACTAGAAGACATCATGAAAGCATAGTATTAAAAATTACATAGCGATACTTGCAAAAAAAATTGTCTTTGCATAACGGAAGGATAATAAATATTGCAAAAATAGATGCTATTGGACAGTACTAGAAGATAACAACACTCGAACACACGGAAAACCCCCACTTAAAACAAGAGAACCGATACAAAAGCTTATTAAAAGGAAAATTGGAGAGTGTGAAGACATAAGTATGTGGTTTGACCTATGGATTCATGGCAAATCTTTAAAAGATATGATGGGATGGCAAGCGATGATAACTAGTAGAGGTCCCAACACCAAAGTTTCATTTCTCATTGAGAATGGTTACTGGAGAGACGACATTCCGGGTCTACCTTTGCAAATTATCCAATAAATTCAAACTATCATCATCGATCGCAATTATATAAAAGACAAAAGGTATTGGAAGCTTCAAAAGGATGGTATATTTACTCTCTCATAAATTTCCTTGAGTGGTGCTCACATATTTGGAATAACGTATTCCGAAAACGGCTATGTTCCTTGTTAGAAAAACTGAACATATTGAATACCAAAACGAAAATCTACAGATGGGATCCTACCATTGACATGAAATGTAAATTATGCGGTCAGGATGACGAATCTAGGAATGATATATTCTTTTAACGCTGGTGTTCGAAAATTTTATGGCAACCCCATCAAGAGTAAATTACATCTACACACGCCCACAATCAACAAATTGAACACGATTTTTTCTCAAATATTCACCAATAGCTATGGTAACAAAGCTTGCAAGAAATTGTTCGATACCGATATCACTACGCTAATTTGGCATGTATGGACAGAAATAAACGCTAGAGTTTTCAAAAGTGTCGAGACATCGCTATTTATCAAAGTGCAACTAATTTTCTTAGATATTGAACAACTTAGCAGATATGTGGGTATTAACAATAACGACATTAGAGGGAAAGAGGGTGTTTTTATTGAGTTTGGACTTCGAGCCCAGACTTAACTCCAACGGAAAGCGTCATGAGCGATGACAAGCAATAACTAGACGGGAGACTCCCCTCCAGTGCTTCAGATCTACCAAACCAGGTGAAGTTAGGCGAGCTAGTGGCTTTGGTTTTTCATCTCATGAGCCCGTTACAGTGCATCGAGTTTATCTCGGTTCAAGTTTATCTTGGTTCTAAGCAAGAGCGGAACTATTAAGGGGCCGGTGGGGGCCACTCCCCCCCCCCCCCCCCCAAAAAAAACCCATTAAAAAAACAAGAATTACCTTTCCAAAAAAATTCTGCAGACCATATTGCACAACTCCTCGTCTTTTACATAGTCTTTGCTACTTTCATTAATTCATGCATATCATCACAAGTAAGCTTCTGACTCTCTCACTGTTAATTTATTTAGCTTTATTTTTTCTCCTTCAACCTTTAACCACAGCTGCTTATGGGTAAGGAGAGCAAGCTGCTTAGGTATATACGAAATTTCAGTTCTTTGAAAGAGAGTTGGCCCCTTCATTGTTTCTGTTCCAGTTCCGCCACTGGTTCTAAGTATTCCTCTCTTGAAATGGAGGCTCAAATTTGGAGAACATGACCATTAATTTGGTCAATGTATTAATTGAGTGTTGAAGTAGTTGGTTTTTGGACCTGGGTGGGCTTATACATGTCACTACCATATAATTTGTCCTCGCAGAAATGTGGATTGTTGCACTGTGCTCCCATCATCTTTTTTTTTTAGTTATATTGTTATTATTATTTTCTCTTTTCTATTGTTGTACTTCTTCCATTGATTCATTCTAGGTACAAAGAAACGTGCTATGGTTTTCGAGTATGAGATTGATTTGTTGCTCTTTCCAATGTTTGTTTCCTTGGTATCCTACTCTGTATTCCTACTTCCAGTAAAGCAAAGTCCTAGTTAAACAAACAAACAAAAAAAATCTGCTGTTAAGCAGTTTTTGGAGGCTCTGATACCAAGAAAGTGTGAGAACTTTATTGATGCTTATTTACAACTTTGTATTTTGTTTTTGATAGCACTGAATGATACAAAGTTCATTATATTTTCGCAAGCTGATAACCTCTCACCCCCCCCCCCCCCGCCCCCCCCCCCCCCCCCCCCGCCCTGTCTCTCCCCCCCCCCTCCCCCTCTCTATCTATCTCTCTCATTTCTTTATTGACAATTTCAATTTTTTTATTCACTGAACGAAGCTCCTTAATGTTACTGTCGCGACTGAATGTTACAACATCTAAAACATGGCATATACATGGTCTGGACACTATTTGTTATAACAAAAGAAATCCATTTTTTAACATCTCTTTTCAGAAATTTTGCGAATTGGGACCAAACACAATTTAATCCACGCACATCTCTAATATAACGCTAGCCACACCTAACGGTTAATAGGGGTGCATGCATCCTTTGCATTTAGGAAACAAGCTTGATTTTCCTTTAGTATATTAAAAAAAAAAAAAAAAAAAAGATCGGTTCTGATTAAGTAACGAAAACTAAATTTTCTGTATTTTTTAGATCGCGTCTTCATTAATGCTAATAGTACAAAACAACCATGGTTACATAGGACGCGATTCGATACGAAACGCGGTACGAAAACGAATACGAGGAAGGCTGTCTTGAATGTTTCCGGTACGAGGGAATGTATGGGTACGAGGAAACGCAAGGGTACGAAACATGTTTTTTCTTCTACTTTGAAAAAACTGATCTATTTATTTTTTATGTTAATTACCAAATTTTGTGAAAATCTTGCAAATTTACAACTGCCCTTCCAATCTATATACAAATTGATATATTATATAGTTGTCCTTCCAATATATATTACAACCATATACAGTTGTACAACATAAATATAAGAGTCGATTATTCTTTTTAAAAACCTGTGTGTCGTCATCTTCTTTTCGCGACCGCTAACGTTTCCGGGTCGCGTTTCGTTTCGGGATCGGAGACGAACAAACCGGTTCGCGGAACGTGGCCACGTCCCACGTTCTTTGTTTCTATGAAAACAACCAACATAAAGAATCGACTTTGATTCTTTTGGTAGGTTCTATCTACTATTGATTGTTATTGCTTAGACATAAAATTCAAAAAGATAATTCTGCAAAAGTATGAAATTTCCCACAGAGATGATGGATGGTTGGGCAATAAAGACGTAAATAGAAAAGCGCAGCAAACCATGTTGGCGACATAAAAGACACATTTTGCAAATTATGTGAAGGTATGTTGTGGGGGTAGATATACATCTACTGAGGTTCATTCCCGGTCTCTTATTTTGACCCCCAAGGGATGCAGTACAAAACACTCATTTTTTATCTCACAGGATACCTAGTGGGTAAGAAAAAAATAGCAAAGTTCACACATCAATAATAACAATATCTATAACATCCTTTTGCATTAACATCTGATATCCAGTTAATGTGTGATACAAGTTACGTGGCCCAAGATCATGAGTTCAAATCCTAATACCGAGCATAGGTATGAAACTTCATGTACAACCAAAAGTATGTGTTATAAGTTCACTGCATATTCCTTCAAAGCTTACAAGTGAAACTAGATTCTCGGGTTATTCATAAAAAGTACTAACTTGATACATGAAGCCTCGGTAAAATTGATCAAATAACTTACTTGATCATGTAGTTTTGAGTAAGTAATGATCCTTATACCAGTTGATGAAACCAATGGTATGCTATCTTCTGTCCCACCGACAACCTAGAATCGAGAAAGGAAAAGCGAATGATGGAAATTTTTAACTAGCCTGCAACAGTAATCTGTGCTTCCAAGTTGCTCTATGTTTTCATACCACTATCAGTTGTACAGATGGCATTTCTGACAAGGAGTTGAATAACTGCAAGAGAAACGAGAAGAAAAAAATAACGTCAAAACGTTTACGAAAATAATTAAGGACGAAATGACAAACCAAACACCTTCATCAGTGTTACTATTAATACAACATGAAGTACCATAATTCTGAAGATATTTTACAGGACTTCCGCAAACAATAAGAAACACGAATACATTCAAATACGCACATGTTACGCCAAATTGGACTACTATCCCATAAAATTAGTTGATTTTACAACAAAGCCAAAATTTCTTAACTTAATTGTAAAAGTGCATGCAATAACAGGCAATGGTATTGAATATCCCTCGAATGATAATACGATTATTGACTTCATGTAAAGGAATGAAATCGTTATACCATTGAATGAAAAATAAATCTCCAGCTCCGATTGATAAGCCAGAATCATATCCAAGGTCGTAAACACACGCTTTGCGAGAAGAATTATTATCATGATTCATTTGCCTATGGTAATGTCATTTACAAAAAATAAAATGAACAGGACAACTGATGTTCAATATGTTGTGCCACTACCCCTTTATGTCACTTCATATGAGCTCCAATGCTCAGACCAACACTGCCAAGAAAAGCAATTGGTTAAGTCAGGGACAAAGCTAAAGGAAGGGGGGCAAGTTGGGACCATGCCCCTCCACCCCCCCCCCCCCCCAAACAAAAAAGGGCGGCCTTCCTCTTTCTTTTTCTGTCTTGAATTTTAAAATCCCCTAAGAAGAATAAATTTTTACTTTTTATTGTATTAGTTTGTTTTTTAGCTGACGCTTACACTGTCATAGGGGTAGAGTCGTACTCAAATTCTTGGCTATCTGATAAGTTGATTTGCTTTTTTGGTTGTTCATTTAAGTGTGAAATATTCTAAACAAATTAAGGCGGAGTTGTACTCAAAAATCTTGGGTAGTTGAATTATTTTTTGGGCTGTTCATTTTTTGCCAAATTCCTAAACAAGCCAGTAGGAAAAAAAAGGAAAAAATGGCTCTCCTGCTATCAGATTCCTGGCTCGGACTTTGGGTGAAACGAGGCCTGTAAGTCCAAAGGACCACAATCCCACTAAAGTTAATGATAGAGATGATATTTGGTGACCATGTATATGTCACTGGGATAATGTAATCTGCTATTCTGACATAACATCTTTCAATGCAGCATAAAAAGAAAAACCATCATTCAAAAGCTGCAGATTGGAACATACAGTGTTCGATCATCAATGACTTTCATTTTTTTCCAGAGATTCATTTGATCAATGAATCGAAACATCATGCATAGCTCAGAAACAGCTTAAGAAAAACATATGAACAGCACAAGACTAGGTAAATGACTAAAACTCACATTATTCATTGTTTCAGGTACACAAAAAATAACTTCTGCAGCGGCATGATTCACGATGTATCCAACAGCATCGGGTCCTGCACAAAATTATAGTACCATGTATCGATTATATGTCAAAACTATTAAATTAAACATCAAAAGACGAATGCATACCCAGAGTATCATATAATGGCACGGAAATGTAAGAATACGCAGAGCAAGCATTGTCCACTATTATCCATTCTGGTCTATTGATAAAGTAAATTCCAATACAAGCACCCTTCATGCAAAACAATAGAGAATGATTAATGGGTACAAAAACCAAATGTTTGATATTTTAATGGCATGAACTGCCTTGCATTTTATAGAATAACTCGCCTTTGATTATTTTTTATACTGCACTGCAATCTTAAATTGGCATTTCTAAAGACATTTGTTGAAAAATAACCACCATCCAACATATCAGGAAAAGCTGGTATACACAGCATTTCTAAAATTTGTACTAGAGGAACTATACAACTTACTTTAGAAATACCATGATATAATAAACCCGAACCTATAGCTGCACGAGCAGTACCAACTTCATTGTATGTCATCCATTTGTACCTTCACGTGGAAGAGATAAAAAAGGATGAAAACAGATGACCATCATTCAAAAGGAAAAGCTTTTTGAGAAAAAGGATTAGGCCGTAAAATGCTACATACTCTCCAATTGTACCATCTGGACGTACTCTTGTCCCCAAATACTTGTAGTCCCGAAAAGTATCAATCGCATACCTAATTAAAAACTAATATTATTTGTATGTGCACACACATAAACATTCATATATACATACATATTCTTGTCTCTTCTACACCAACACCGTTCAAAATTGACTGATATTTGTTGATATGTTCTTTCAAGACTCAAGATCATCTCTGTAAATTTTTGGCTAGTTATGACAATCCTAACATACTCAAAATAATATTTCAAACTGAAAATTCAAATAAATGTTTCAACGGTCAATGTTGACTTAACATTTTAAGCATGTTACCCAACACACGCGCGCACACACACATCGAGGTGCGAATACATACATACATATTACACACACATACATTAAGTCTGATTTATGCATCTAATGATGCATTCAAATAGGATATAAATGTGTGAAATCGATAAATTTTAAACTATAAGTATCACACTGTCTAACGATAACAGCTATCAAAGAAGAAATCTAAGGATAAAACGATACTCACTCAAAGTTATCATGTAAGGTTCTAATATGAGGCTGTTGAGGGTATCTATCAATAAGTTTCAATGGAGAACGTGCTGATCTGGCAAAATAAATAAATAAAAATCTAATTAAACGGTTTGATCAAAGTCAAAGAATGAGTAAAGGCAAACATGTGGTTCTTACCTATACACATTCCATTTTCCGCCCTGCAGCTTTTCTGGTAGAACAACACTGTAACCTTGCCCTGCTTCATATTTTATGTAGTCTTTATTTTAGATGAGAAATACGTTATTACTAAAAGAAACTATGCAATTGTCAGATGATGACTCTAAAGCCTAATCCAAAAAAACAGAATACATGTTACTGCACTTGGAAAGGTTCTCACTTTTTATAATAACAGAAGTGATACTTTGTTCAAATAAAGCACTCATTTTGATGTCTCGGGAGTTCAAACTTATGACCTCAACCTACATCGTCATGCCTGGTTTTTGACTGAAAAAATTATCTCTGAAGTAATAGTATAGTTGTAGTCTTTCTTCAAAACTCAAAAGAGGATCAAGGACTGTAAGTTCATCCCACCTAGTCCTTAATTGTATTCTATTTTTACTCCTTGAAGGTCCAATTTTGCAACAAGAAAAATACCATGAATAAACTAGCAAATTAAGAAACCAGCTAACATTGACAGTTTTTGCTGGTGACATCAACAGTAAATTGTTTTAATAGGAAATTTGCTGCTTTGGGTGAAACATCCCACAATGATAATAATAAATAAACCACCCACAACGAAATGTGGCTTGAGAAGAATGTATAGTATTGTCTCACCATTATGCCAGTGATGCCTAGAATCAGGTTTTAGTTTCCTAACAGCTTCTATTTTTATAGTAAAATCTCTAAGCACAAGCGAAATTAAACCTGTCTTATCGTAGGGATGCAAAGCAATATATGGTTGGTTTGGTACCAAAGTTACGGCATAAAGAATAAAGAAACTAACCGATGTTTCTCTATTCTACAACCAGCAGCTAAATCATAGACGATCTTTGCCAATCAACTAAACAAAAATCCAATTTCAGATCTATGCTAAGCTTCACTACTAGGTAGAATCAAACTAAACTCAGATTTACCTATAGGATAGTTTGTAACTGCAAAATTGTTATCGTTACTTAAAGATGTACATACCTTGAAAATATTCTGCTGCAGTAGAGTTCACACTTACAGTCGAGTTCTGATCGGAATTCGACGGCTTGAAATGGCCGGAAATCAGTCCCAGCCGCCGATGAGGAGTTGAATCCATCAAAAGGGAAAAAGTTTATACTTGATTTTTGTATTTTTACAGCTAGAAAAGCTACTAAAAGACCCAGCTGTGAAAGATGACTTTATTTATACCCAGTTCAACCGCTTCAATAGGGCCATAGGATATCAACATACAATTTTCACGTTCATTCTTGGCATGGAGTATTTGTTTATATTTTTAATGAAATAAAAGGGGATTGTTAATGACACCCCTTTTTTGGTTAAAGGGTGTCACGAAAGTGGCTTTTTCAATTTTTGTTAAGGGGCGAACGCTACAGGCTAGACACCCCTTAACAATACGAAATAATAAGACCAAAATACCCTTAAATTAAAAACGGTATACTCTTACCGATTTCGTTGTTTGTTAAAGTTTCTTATAGAAATAGAAAAAATTGTCTAATGAAACTGTTTTTATTAAATAAAAACGGTATACTCTTACCGTTTTTACAGTGTTATTTTTGTCCCGTAAAAGTTTGTCTGATGTTGCCTCTTAACAAATTTTCCAACGTCGGTTTCCCCTTAACAAAATGACACCCCTTAACCGAATCGGTGGTGTCATTAACAATCCTCAAATAAAATTAAGTGAATATTTGGTAGGGTTGAGCATGGTGCGGTTTTGACTTAAAACCGCAATCGAAACCGTTAGGGTATGGTTTTGACTTAAAACCGCAATCGAAACCGTTAGGGTGCGGTTTTCAAAAGTAAGAACCGGAACCGAACCAAGAACCATTGATGCGGTTCGGTTTTAAAAGTGAAGTTTCGGTTTTAAAATTGTGGTTTCGGTTTTAAAACCAATTAATAAAAAAAGGTGGCGCTCCCTAACCAGTCAGCATGAACATAAAATTATCACACATAAACACAACTCAGTCACAACAATCAATATCTGCTCAAAAATGTAACCTGCGATAAATACATTTCTCAATCCAAGTAAACTATATATTTTCTTATGTCTATAGCTGAAGTGGAGTAAATGTAAACATTTAAATGGATACAAGACAAAGTGTTGTTGGAATGCAAGTAGCGAAGGTTTGAAAAAAGATACAAGACAAAGTGCTTTTGGAATGCTAGCATTCATAAACTATATTGGTGCGGTTTCGGTTTTGCGGTTTGAGAAAAGATAAAAACCGAAACCGGACCATACTAACGGTGCGGTTTCATCGGTTTTGCGGTTTTATTTCGGTGCGGTTTTGGTTCGGTTTCGGTTTGTAATCGGTTTTCCTGCTCATCCCTAATATTTGGTGCCCCTCCTCGTTTTGAAAGCCATTGTAATGCAGTTTCTTGCCTAAGTTTAATTATAAAACGGGTCCTTGTTTTACTGTAGCAATGTGTTTTTATGTTTTTTTCGCTGCTGTATAAAAAAAATGTTAATATTCACAGAAGTATTCTATACAAAAAAAGGGCACTGTTATTCACACTCAAAAATTGGTTAAGGGGTGGTCAATTTTAAGGACACTCCAGTCATATTTAGAATTGTTATGAGGCGTATTGAACACAAAAATTAGTTTATGAAAATACCATTACTTTACCTCTTTGGTG
Source organism: Allium sativum (assembly GCA_030737875.1). Classification (NCBI taxonomy): domain Eukaryota; kingdom Viridiplantae; phylum Streptophyta; class Magnoliopsida; order Asparagales; family Amaryllidaceae; genus Allium; species Allium sativum. The sequence continues at coordinate 117,975,351 of CM060915.1, forward strand.
TTGTTATTAACACTCTAGTTTTGGTTAAGAAGCGTCACTCTAAAAACGAAAATTCAGTATACCCCCACCATTTTCCATTTTAATCATTTTCGGGGTCTCTTCTTCGATTTTCAGACCTAACTTGGCATACCCCACCGAATTCCACTGATAAATTCGACAGCACCTTGCAGAATTTCAACTAAGTCTCGCTTAACCAAAAGTGAAGTGTCAGTAACAACTGATAAACACATGTCTCAATTACCAAGGTAAGGGTATTTTGGTCATATTATAATTTACCTCTTGGTTAAGAGGCATCATGTCTAAAAACGAAAATTCAGTATACCCCCACCATTTTAATCATTTTGGGGGTCTCTTCTTCGATTTTCAGACCTAACTTGGCATACCCCACCGAATTCCACTGATAAATTCGGCAGCAACTTGCAGAATTTCAACTAAGTCTCGCTTAACCAAAAGTGAAGTGTCAGTAACAACTGATAAACACATGCCTCAATTACCAAGGTAATAGTATTTTGGTCATGTTATAATTTAGTTTTAAGGGGGTTACTTCCTAATGTCCTCCCCTTAGTAAATTTAAAAAACACAAAAAACGAGTCACCCCTTGATCAATTTTGGAGTGCGAATAACAATACCCCAAAAAATTGTTAAAATGTCAGCAATTTTTATGAATAATTGCAGATATTTCAGCAATTATTCACACAGTATATTAATATGTTGAAAAGCGGACAAATAATTGCAGTAATGTATACAATTATTCATATATAAATGCTGATATATCAGCAACTACAGTTGATGTAATTAGATAAAAAAATTATTGATATATCAGCAAATATTGCAAATAATTGCATCATTGCAGCAATTTACTGGAGATGAAATATTTTTAGTACGCGCTCAAATCAAAAAAGTTGCATGAAAATCTGCAACTTTTTGATATAATTGTTGCAATGTCAGAAAATTTACGGAAAATTGCTGAAAATTTCTGGAGCGTGCATATTTTTTTACTTTTTTGGTTTTTAAATCATTTTTTTTAGTTTTAATGCATGAATATGATGATGACTATGTGCTGAATTAAATTTTGAAGCATGATAATTTTTTACATTAATTTTTGTTGATTTTTTGATGCTTTACAAAAAACAGGTATCTAACTTATAAAGTTTTTAGACTGAGTTTTTTTGTATTTTGAAATTTAACAGGAACTTGAGCCAACTTGTTAATTGCATATGTTTTCCATCGTTACCACAACAACGCTCGCATCACGGAGTGGATCACATACGCCACTTTAGTTTTTTTTTCAAGGAAGACATATAAATATCGAAAAGGAGATAATAACCAATCTTCGGTGGCTAACAAAAACGGTCTAGTAGAAAACTAGGATCCGCAAAAGCAGAGTAAAAAACCCAAAATATTATAAAAAAAAATAAAAAAAAACAATTCATACATAGCACACCAAAACAACAAATCCCCACTCAGACCAAAACAACAAACAAAACAGGAAACCAGCAAGGCAATCTGTGAACCAGATATCATATGGCAAAAGCGGTGGAACTCTCCTTAGCTCAACCTAAAGAAAGCTCCTGAATCTCTGAGCACCCACCAAAAAAGTCTTACACTTCGACCAAAGGTAGAAGCACCAGAAAGCTGAACAGGATCAATCCAAGCAGCTAAAGACGCGCAAACTAAAAGCTGTCGCTCCAGCTCCACAAAGCTGCAGCGAAACCCTCAGACCAAGAGAGCACCGAGAACCTTCACAAAGAACAAGCTAACCCAAAGTCTGCACACGTATAAAAAAACAAAAACAAAAATCAGTAGGGGAGAGGATACACTACAAGAGATCACTGATTTTACAGCGGAAGAATCCGTCGCTAAACATGAATTAGCGACGGATTTATGACGGATAACACTGGTCGGTAAATTCCACGTCGACATTTTAAGGACCATTTTGCGATGGGATTTAACGTTAATTCTCCAACACTTTACCGTCATTTGTCAATATATTTAAATTTAATTTTAAAAAAAATTACCAACGGATATTTATATATTTCTTTAATATATATTTTAAAAAAATCCGTCAAAGATCCCTTGCTAAACAGCAAGGGATTAGAAATGACAAGGGATTGGAAAAGTGAGATATTACAACTGTTTTTGACAGTTGCAATAGATCATTTTACAACTATTATTACCAGTTGTATCTGTAACATTAATTAGTACAATGTTTTTTTACAATTTCAATTATTATCAATTTCAAAATTTTAAATGTATAAAATTCATCAATCCAAATACAAAAAAGTTATATATTCATTCAAATAATCACATTTCTATGATTTGCTTGCGTTCAAAATATGATAACATTGTTCTAACACGAAACATAATATACTACAATGTTCTTCTATACCCTTTGTACAATACACTTATAAATTTGAAATCCATTCATGAGAAAAAGATATATATATATACACACACACACACACACACACTTCAATAATCAACCCTACCCTAGCCAAAACACTCTCATATCCAATAATACAATAGCATTCGACTTTGATTTGTTTCAGCCACCAACCTACAATCTTCAACAATTCTTCATCTTTCCACTTAGACATCATCTCCGTTGTCAAAATCAACATCCGTTCACATATATTTTTGACACCATCACCTAGCGCAAGAAAAGATTAAGCAGCAACCTGAACAAGTATCATTAATCAATATCACTCATAAACCGTCAAACGAAATATGTCTGGTTATAAAGCTATAGTGACCTATAAATTCATGCTTTATAATGTGCGCAAGAATTTCTGGCCATGTTGTTCTTTGTAGCAACTAGATCCTCTTTACTTAGAACTGTGCATAAGAATGAAGTTATATATACACATACTTGTAATTTAAAATGTATCCTTAAAAAGAACAACAAAAGCAAAAAAGCAAAAAAAAAAAAACACAAATAACTATTAACATTCAGAAAGAAGATATATTTATAAACGACATAAGTTTTCAACTGAATGAATGCTTACCTTAGAACCTTTGGATGGGCTATTTAACTAAGATGAATCTTCCCTACCTATTGCTTGTGTTCAATCGGCCAACATACTCTTCAGTTCGTTTAAATAAAGCACAAGCATTTTGAAGATGGTCCCATGTCTATACAGTATAATGGCAAGCATAAGCAACTGTAGTATCAAACAACAACAAATCTCTGTTTAAGTAAAGAATTAGCCACTGTTAATACTTTCAACTGCAACATAATGACTCCATTCAAACTTCAGATATAAAAAATACGTGCTAGACAAAATTCAGTGAACTAACAGAATTCACCGTGACCAAATACAAAAACATTTATTATATGTTCATCACTTTTGTATTTTTCACTTATTTTCTTGTTTGTTAGTTTCCTTGTAAAAAGGGGAAAAAGTAAAGAATAGTGGAAAATGATGTAATTTACCAATAGGGCTGGTTCAGCTTAATAATCTCGATTAAAGCCCGATTGACAAACTTTGTGCCAAGTAAATGTGTTTCTTTGGAATATGCTTCCTAGTGTTTAGCAATGAAGTTTGGTACACCGTCAATCAAAAGGGACAGAAACCAGTGCCCCCATGGTTAATCAACAGAGATAAAAGCCAGGACTACACAGCAATACAAACACTGCCATAGAATAAAAAATAGCATGAGGATGATGATAACTAATGTACTTCACAATAGTTTCCATAAAATAATTCGAGCTTAAGCTTTCAATACACTTCACAATAGTTTTCACTATATTGAACTACATGTTTTTAAATATCAGTGGGAGGATGATGATAACTAATGTACTTACCAGTTTTCAATTTGAAAACTCTGTACGGCGCCTCAAGAAATGCACAAGGATCATAGAGTTTGAAATGGGAGGCTATCAGAGAATATACTTATTTTGTGAAAAAATAAATTTGTGCACTAACTAATGATATACTTATTTTCTTGCGAAATTTATTTTGTTTCTACACTCTCAACAACCCAATGATCCTTATAATTTCTGTTATCCGCGTTCATAGCAGTGGCTTTATATGATGTGCCATACATCCAAAGTATATTGCAATTTGTATAAATGCATCGTCTTTGTCTTCTCTTTCTTTAAGATTAAGTGGAAATTCCTAATTAGTGGTAGATTGCACAATGATTATCCATTCGTTTGTTTTTATTAGTCGAATATATACACTAATAATACCACATAGCGGTCTAACTAAGACTTTTTCCTTGGTTTGTATGTTATTCTCAGATTGCCAAAAGCTCAGAATAAAATACTGATATAATGGTAAAGGAGCTTAAGGAGTGAGAGTCAAAGTACAAGTTTATCCGTTTACATGAATATTGTAGATTAAATGCAGTTTCAATATATAATGTACATATATAATTTGTAAATTATACAATGCATGTTCATCTATTTACAAAAATGATATATAAATATATGTTCTATAAACAACAAGGATATATTGCCAAATAAGTCGACTATCAATTTTCTCTCAAGAACATTCATTTTAAGCTTTTGACCCTTTTTCCAATGTCAATCGAGTATATTACATTTTTTTCCTATTAGAACAAATGCCAAAAAAATACATTAAATTTTAGAACACAGATGTTAGTCCAAGATTTATCACATCATATATCAATCCAATAGGACATATTTCATGTGAAAATATAAAGTGAAATGCAAAGGAGACTAAGGCTGCGTTTGTTCAAAATGGCTGAATGCTTATTGCTTAATGCTGAATGCTGAATGCTGAATACTGAATGTTGAATGCTTATTATGTTGTTTGATTATTTGCTTATTCAAATTCTGAATTATTGTGATATATTTTGGATTGACAAATTTGTCCTTCATCTTTATTGTTTGAATACTAATACTGTACATACCTGCAATTATAATTTATAATAACTACGCGTTTACAAATTTATTCAGAATTCATACAAACAAAAAAACACGTTTTCAACTCGTTTATTAACAAAACTTATGAAATTATAACAAATCAAAGAAGATCAGCAATTTCATCACGTAAATTTGACATAAAAGCATGTGACTCAGATGAAAACACTTCACTGTGACTTGGGGAGCTTGTTGGTCGTCTTGGTTATCGTTTCCATCATGAACATCTCTAAAAGCATCATCTTGTTCTGCTTCCAAAAATAGTTTATCATTGAGTGAGACATTACGTAGAAAATTGTGTATCGCCATACATGCAATCACAATATCACGTTGCACAGAGAATTTGTACGGAGGCATTTTAACTAATATAGGGAATCTTTTTTTCAGTACACCAAAACTTCGTTCAATAACATTTCTTAAACGTGCATGTGCATGGTTGAATTTTTCTTTCTTGTTTGTAGCTGTAACACCCCGAATTTTGGGTTAATACTAAAATTCACTAATTACAGGATAAATAATCTCAGATGTGGGAATTGGGGGTAACGGGCTGCGTTATTGCGTTCGTCTCGGAAAAATACGCGAAATAGAGTCCGAGTTTTCGAAAATCGGAGTCCGTATGGCCCGGTTATGGCCCGATGAAGTTTGCAGAAAATTTAAAACTAAAACAGATTTAAATATTTAAAATGTTCAGATTTGGAATGGGCCAGGCGGGGTCAGGCGGGAAGCTTCCCGCCCAGCCCATGTCGACAGGGCTGTCGACAGGCCTGTCGACAGGGGTGTCGACATGCCTGTCGACTTGCCTGTCGACAGGGTGGCACCGTTCTGTGAACCTGGGTGCACCAGGTTGCACCAGGTTGGGTTTCAGGCTGGCTAGGAGGGCTGGTTCTAGAGATTTCCTAAATCTAAGGGTCCTAATCTAATCTAGGGTTAATCTAAGGGCCTAAAACACTCACCTAATCCTATAAATAAGACCATAACCCTACCCTAATTCATTCATAATTAAGTCTTGTAACTAAACTATGGCAAAATGAAATTTGAGCATGGCCTCCACTAGTTCATGAAGGAAGTTGCAAGCTAATCTCTCTCAAATCATTCTCTAATCATCATTATCTTCATAATTAGCAACAAATTCCTCTTCATAAGTTGGTTAATCTTTAGTTTGGTGAGTTTCTATCACTTTAACATTGATTGTTAAAGTAAGTAGATTGGGTGTAATAAGACTTATGGTCTTAAATGCGGATTAGTGAGTTTGAATCATGTATAATGATATGTTACTCTATGTTGTTCTATGTTTATGCATATATGTGATAAGTTGGTTTATGCATGCTTAATAAGTTGATTTATGCATGTTTAACAAGTTGATATATGCATGTTTAATAAGTGGAATTATGCATGCTTATGCAAGTATATGGATACTTATGCAAGTCATGTATATGTTTAAATGCAAGATTTATGTGATATGCAAGTTATGCATGCTTATGCGAGTGTATGAATGTTTATGCAAGATATGTATATGCTTAAATGACATGATATGCAAGTTATTCATGTTTATGCAAGTATGTGAATGCTTATGCAAGTATGTGGAAGCTTATGCAAGTATGTGAATACTTATGCAAGTTATGTGTATGCTTAAATGCATGTTTAACATGTTATGCAAGTTATGAGAATGCCTATATGCAAGTTCAACATGTTATGCAAGATATGTGTATGATAATATGCAAGCTCATATGCAACATGTTATGCGAATCATGTGTATGATAATATGCAAGTTTGGGTTTATATGTAGTTGGGTTAATATATGCTCATACATGCAAGTTGACATCCTCTTAACCCATGACAAAGTTGTATGTTAAACCCATGATATTTGTAATGATCTTCCCCTTTGTTATGTCATGAAATGAGAACGATTTACGTGGGGAACGATGGGGTGGTAAATATGTTAATAAATGAATGGTTGGGTATGATTAAGCATACCATAAAAATAAATTACCATAAGTGGGAATTTACCTATTGAGTTAGGTCTACCCCATGGGAATTTACCTATTGAGTTAGGTCTACCCATGTTATGAAAAACTTGATATTAATTAGGGATAATTAATATGGGGGTGATTAATTAGGTGTAATTAATCGACTAAGACACGAGGTTGGACTCATTTGTAGTGTAAAACTGCCCGGACCCGACCGGCTTAACCAGTTGCTATAAATGTTAGCCCAATGTGAGGGGTCTTAGCCATAAATTAAATACGTGATTAAGGTAAAGACACGAGGTTAGACTCTGTTATGACGTAAGACTGCCCGGATTCTACCGGCTTAACCAGGCAGTCATAACAGCCAGTCTAATGTGGGAGGTCTTTATGGGAGATCACGGTCTTAATTAATTAAGAAACACTTAACCATAATAGCATGTAGTGGGACATGAGGGGTTAAGTGGGTGCCTTGGGTGGCATGTGGAATCTAGTGGGTTGCCTGGGGTGGCAATAGAAAAATACGATTAGAATACTTAACCAAGTGGAAACATGTAATTAAACATGATTAAAGGGTTAAGTGGGATACACTAGATATTAGACAAGCTTAAGTGGGTAGCTTGTGGGGGCCCATTTCAACCAATATCCCAAACGTATCTTTGTGGGCTCGACCCATGTCGAGTGACGGGACACGCATATTGGGCTTGATTATAAGAGGCCAAAACGGGTTAGCGGTGGCAACGCAAGTCCAACGGGCTTCATATGCGTGTGTGGGCCCGGGCTGGTAGATAAGCCGTTGTTGCATCGTGTAGATATAAAGCCGTGCACCGTTAGTATTGGGTAGCCACTTTAGGGGAGTGATACACCCCACTGTGGGACCAGCACGGGTATCTACGGTAGGGAGCCGATCGCTTGGGGAGTAGTGGGTACACCTAGTGGAAATAGGGGCAGACGGCACCTATGTAGGGGTACACGAAACTACTGAGTAAGAATTACTGGGTACACCTAGTGGAGATAGGGGCAGACGGCACCTATGTAGTGGGCTAGGAGTACATGGAACTACTGGGGAAACTTTCTAAGTCCTTGGAAGGGATCAACCTTTAAGTAGGAAACGACTGGTGTGGTGCAGTTAGTAATTATCCTTGGGTGGGTAGATGCGTCTTTACGGTTATCTTAGTTCATCCTATGTTGTTGGCTACTTAGTGTAGTCATTATCCCCAAAGGTACCGTACCGAGTTCATGTCATACCCTAATTACTTTAATAATTGTATTGTTAAGGTTATAGGGCTCACTCAGGCTTATGTCTGACCCCGTTGTTTTTATCTTTTTCCCCTCAGGTCCTCAGGTTGGGCCTAGTGCTAGCGGGCCTTGATCAGTTTGCTTTATCTACCTCTTGGAGTTTGGACCGTAGACGTAGAGCTCAGCTTCCCTTTTCTTTTATGGCTATCATTTAATGTATTGGGATTATGTATTTTCATTTAGCAAGAATGGATATTTGTACTTAACTCTTATTATGGTTTTTGTGATGTAACCAGACATGTTTATTTCCGCTGCTTAGAGATGATGTTTTAAATTTCAAGTATTACTTATATCTGTCTTGCTGTAATTTCTCTGTTCTATATTCACTAAAATACTCCGCCGATGCTACGGCATTCCCTATCAGAGTGACCATAGCGGGTGTGGGGTGTTACACGTGGTATCAGAGCAAAGGTTACCGGAACAGATAAAATTTTTAGAAAACTATTTTTCTAAAACATTTTTGGAAAAGATATTTTCAAAAACATGTCTTTTAAGAGAAAAGTTTTTGAAAGAAAAGCATAATCCCGAATAGCCATATCTATATCCTTCGAATTCTCCGTTTTGAATCTTTCCTTTTTCGTTTCAGCATGGCTGAGGATCTTAACTTTCCGGAGGGTGTGACGGTACCAGTATGGTATAGGAGATTGATGGAGGCTAGGGCCACCACTGCGGGTCCAGCAAATGTTCCTCCACCAACCGTAGCACCCGATCTTCCTCCTCCCCCTCCTCCTCGCACGGATACTTTTGCTAAGACTTGTAAGGAATTCAAAGCTATGGGAGGGAAACCTTTTCAAGGATCTGAAACTTTTGTGGAGGCTAGAGATTGGCTTAAGGAGGTGGAAGAGTTGATAGATATCTTTGAGATGGAAGAAGGGAAGAAAGTCAAGTTGGCTGCTTGGTTAATGAAGGGAGAGGCCTCATTCTGGTGGGAGGTTACTAATGGAGAACGCCCCGTTGACTCTTGGGCGGATTTTAAGCAAAGATTTGTGGCAAAGTTTCTCTCAAGGGCGGAGGAAAACTTGTATATGGAAAGATTCTTGACTCTAAAGCAAGGAAATCTTTCGGTGAAGGAATATGTTAACAAGTTTAATCAATTGGCAAGGTTTGGCCTAGACATGGTGAATACACCGGAGAAGAAGGCTTTGAGGTTCGTGAAAGGCTTGAATGAACCGATGCATGGGTTGGCTATGACTCACATCCCTATGGGGGCCACCTTTGAGAAGCTAGTTGACATGGCACTCATGTATGAGGAAGAGAAGGGTCCTAATGCTAATAAGGCACCCGAGAAGAAGGGAGATCAAAAGAGACCTCAACAACAGCAAAGCAAAGGTGGGAAAGGCAACGGTGGCAAGGGCAAGAAGAAGAAGTGTTTCAATTGTGGGACACCTGGCCACCTAAGCAAGGATTGTCGCAAGAAGAAGAAGACCGGTTGCTTCCACTGTGGCGAAACAGGGCACTTAGTGAAGGATTGCCCTAAGAAAGGGCAAAGGACGGGATCTACCTCAGGAGGACAGGTGCAAGCTCTTATGGCACCGAGTCAGGCTAGGGGGCAAGTACAGGCTCTCGCGGTTCCACCGATTCAGGAGAGAGGTAGAACTATTTCCGCTGAAAGTCTGGTTTTTCTATTTGACCATCCTGTCCGTACATTGTTTGATTCAGGCGCATCGCATTCGTTTATTTCATCATCATTAGTTGAGTCACTGCACCTAGACACCAGTCTGGTAGATGATCCCTTGGTTGTTTCAAACCCAATTGGGGGCTCCACTTATTTGTCCATGATATGTTTGGGTTTGAAGATTTCTATACTTAGCATTGAGTTTAGATGTGATGCTTTTGTGTTGGGCTTCACGGGCTATGGGTTGATTTTGGGCATGGACTGGTTATCCAGTAATGGTGCCGTTCTTGATTGCGAAAGGAGAGTAGTTAGGCTCATGACCCGCTTGGGTAACACTCTCGAGATTTCTTGTAATCCCATGGACTCTGTTATGCTAAGTTATCTTGAATCGCTTGACGCTTCGGTCGAGAGTTTGCAATCTATGAGAGTGGTCCGGGAATATCCGGATGTGTTTGAGGAGGTGAAGGGCTTACCTCCGAAGCGGGAGATTGACTTCCGAATATATTTGGTGGATAATGCTAAACCGGTATCTTTACCAGTGCGCCACATGGCTCCTCGTGAGAGGAGGGAACTCCATAAGCAAGTAGGGGAGTTGCTTGAGAAGGGGTTCATAAGACGGAGCATATCGGAGTGGGGTGCTCCAGTAGTATTCGCTACGAAGGCGGATGGGTCCCTCAGACTTTGTGTAGACTATAGAGAACTCAACAAGCTCACAAAGAAGAATAGACACCCATTGCCGAGGATTGATGATCTTTTCGATCAGTTGGTTGGCGCTTCAGTATTTTCTCAGTTGGACTTGGCCACGGGGTTTCATCAGTTGAGGGTGGCTGAGGATAGCATAGACAAGACTGCCTTTAGGACTCCGGATGGTTTCTATGAGTGGCTGGTGATGCCATTTGGATTGACGAACGCCCCTGCATACTTTGTTGATTTGATGAGTAGGGTGTTCAGGGAGTTCCTTAATAAATTTGTGGTGGTCTTTGTGGATGATATCTTAGTATTTTCTAAGAGTGAAGAAGAGCATGCCCTACATCTTGGGGAAGTATTGAAGACTCTTCGAGCACATAGCCTTAAGGCTAAATTCTCTAAATGTCACTTCTGGAGGAGGGAAGTGCGGTTCTTGGGGCATGTGGTCTCCAAGGAAGGGATAGCTGTGGATCCCGCGAAGGTAGTATCAATTCAGGATTGGAAGGTTCCGAAGAATGCTACCGAAGTAAGAAGTTTCTTGGGGTTGGCGGGTTATTATAGGAAGTTTATCAAAGACTTCGCGAAGATATCAGCCCCATTAACCCGCTTAACAAAGAAGAATCTTGTTTTCACATGGGACGTAGATTGTGATGATGCGTTCCGACGGTTAAAGAGAGCTTTAACCACTGCTCCAGTTTTAGTGTTGCCAGATGGGAGCAAGCCATTTGTTGTCTATACCGATGCTTGTGGGACAGGACTAGGCGCAGTCTTAATGCAAGAGGGAAGGGTGATAGCCTATGGTGGAAGGCAGTTGAGAGTGCATGAGAAAAATTACCCTACCCATGATCTAGAGTTGGCCGCTATTGTTTTTGCTCTTAAGATTTGGCGCCATTATCTTCTTGGTGAGAGATTCGAGTTGTTCACTGACCATAAATCATTGAAGTACTTATTCTCTCAGAAAGATTTAAACTTGAGACAGCAAAGGTGGATGGAGTTCTTAGCATCCTATGATTTCGAGATAGCGTATACCCCTGGCAAGGGTAACGTGGTGGCAGACGCCTTGAGTAGGAAGAGGTTGTCCTTGAGTCCATTGTTCGTGGAACGACGAAGCTTGGAATTTATCTCGATGTTTGATTTCAGACCCTCCATTGATTATGTACCCGGTTTGCTAGCTTCCTTGGAAGTTAGACCTACTCTTTTGGGGCGGATTGGAGAAGCACAGAGGGACGACCCACAGTTGGTTGAGTTGGTGGGGAAGCTCATAAGGGGGGAGTCGTCCAGCCATTTGAGTAGGTACACCCTAGACGATAGGGGGTGCTTACGTAGAGACGGTAGACTTTGTGTACCGAAAGACGAGGGTTTGAGGAAGGTTATTCTTGATGACGCACACCGTTCTAGGATGACCATTCATCCCGGTGGGGACAAGATGTACCAAGACATGAAGAGAGTTTTCTTCTGGGCAGGTATGAAGAAAGATGTGGCCGAGTATGTCGCTCGATGTTTGGTGTGCCAGCAAGTGAAGGCGGAGCAAAAGAAACCAGGTGGGTTGCTTCACCCATTGGAGGTTCCGCAATGGAAGTGGGATAGCGTCTCGATGGATTTTATTGACGGGTTACCCAGATCGAGGAAGGGTAATACAGGAATTTGGGTGGTGGTAGACAGACTTACTAAGAGCGCCCATTTCATACCTGTGAAGAGTAAGAGGACCGCTCCATGGTTAGCTTCGGTATATCTTCGAGAGATAGTTCGTTTGCATGGGGTACCCTCTAGCATAGTGAGTGATCGAGATCCTATCTTCACTAGCGAGTTCTGGAGAAGTTTGCAAGAAGCAGTGGGGACTCAATTGTGTCTGAGCACCGCATATCATCCTCAGACGGACGGCCAGACTGAGAGGGTGAATCGTGTTCTAGAAGACCTTTTGAGGCTTTGTATCTTAGATTTTGGAGGTACATGGGAAGAGCATCTTCCATTGGTGGAGTTCGCATATAATAACAGCTTTCAGTCCAGTATTGGTATGGCTCCTTTCGAAGCTCTCTATGGAAGGCCTTGTCGATCACCTACATGTTGGTGGGAATCTACGGATAAGATCTTGCTTGGGCCTGATATGGTTAGGGAGACTTCTGAGAAGATTGACTTGATACGGAGAAGGGTGAAAGCAGCGCAGGATAGACAAAAATCTTATGCGGACAAGAGAAGGACAGATCTTGAGTTTGAGGTAGGGGATATGGTTTTTGTCAAGGTATCTCCGTTGAGAAATGTTGTTCGCTTCGGATCCGTTGGAAAGTTAGCACCAAGGTTTGTTGGGTCGTTTCCTATCAAGGAAAGGATTGGACGGATGGCATATAGGGTGGAGTTGCCCGACAGACTTAGTGGTGTTCATGATGTATTCCATGTATCACATCTGAGGAAATGCTTGCATGAGACCGCAGAGGTGGTAGAGCCGAGCTCACTTAGAGATGTAGAGATAGAGCGTGATGCGACTATCCGACGAGCTCCTACTCGCATCCTTGGGTCAGAAACTAGGAAATTGAGGAATCGGGAGGTTCAACTAGTCAAAGTGCAATGGGGAGAAGATGAGAGCAACGCAACTTGGGAGACGGAAGCGAAGATGCGTTCATTGTACCCATTTCTTTTTGAGGGTATGTCTTTACTTTCTCCTTTATCGCTTGTCTAGTACTTATCTTATCTTTAGTATGTCCTCTCGTTAGTACCTTTGACCTATAGATAGGGTAAACCTATGGTTGAAACATGTGTTTGAGACATGTTATGGTTGATGGATGCAAGTGGATGCAAGTGTTTGCTAGTGGTTGCTCGTGGATGCATATACACACACTCTAGGCACTAGATCGGCTCAGTCACTTCATATTGCATATTGCATAAAATTGTGTGTAGGAAAATATTTATGGATGTATAATGGTTGTGTTATCACATGGATGATGCATTTTGGTGAATGATTGTGCACTCATGTAGATATTGTATGTGTCGATAGGGTTCCCTTGCATACATAATGGATGCATGGCACTATCATGGTTTGCATATGTTCATACATTAGATAGGGAACATATACACACACTTTTTGCATATGCTCATACATCATTAGAAATTGTTTTAAGGACAATGGATGCCAGTGGTTGATGGTTTGAGTAGATGGTTGTTTGGATGGTAGGATATGCATTCTCCTTAGCTTAGAGATTTCGGGGACGAAATCCTTTAAGGAGGGGAGAATGTAACACCCCGAATTTTGGGTTAATACTAAAATTCACTAATTACAGGATAAATAATCTCAGATGTGGGAATTGGGGGTAACGGGCTGCGTTATTGCGTTCGTCTCGGAAAAATACGCGAAATAGAGTCCGAGTTTTCGAAAATCGGAGTCCGTATGGCCCGGTTATGGCCCGATGAAGTTTGCAGAAAATTTAAAACTAAAACAGATTTAAATATTTAAAATGTTCAGATTTGGAATGGGCCAGGCGGGGTCAGGCGGGAAGCTTCCCGCCCAGCCCATGTCGACAGGGCTGTCGACAGGCCTGTCGACAGGGGTGTCGACATGCCTGTCGACTTGCCTGTCGACAGGGTGGCACCGTTCTGTGAACCTGGGTGCACCAGGTTGCACCAGGTTGGGTTTCAGGCTGGCTAGGAGGGCTGGTTCTAGAGATTTCCTAAATCTAAGGGTCCTAATCTAATCTAGGGTTAATCTAAGGGCCTAAAACACTCACCTAATCCTATAAATAAGACCATAACCCTACCCTAATTCATTCATAATTAAGTCTTGTAACTAAACTATGGCAAAATGAAATTTGAGCATGGCCTCCACTAGTTCATGAAGGAAGTTGCAAGCTAATCTCTCTCAAATCATTCTCTAATCATCATTATCTTCATAATTAGCAACAAATTCCTCTTCATAAGTTGGTTAATCTTTAGTTTGGTGAGTTTCTATCACTTTAACATTGATTGTTAAAGTAAGTAGATTGGGTGTAATAAGACTTATGGTCTTAAATGCGGATTAGTGAGTTTGAATCATGTATAATGATATGTTACTCTATGTTGTTCTATGTTTATGCATATATGTGATAAGTTGGTTTATGCATGCTTAATAAGTTGATTTATGCATGTTTAACAAGTTGATATATGCATGTTTAATAAGTGGAATTATGCATGCTTATGCAAGTATATGGATACTTATGCAAGTCATGTATATGTTTAAATGCAAGATTTATGTGATATGCAAGTTATGCATGCTTATGCGAGTGTATGAATGTTTATGCAAGATATGTATATGCTTAAATGACATGATATGCAAGTTATTCATGTTTATGCAAGTATGTGAATGCTTATGCAAGTATGTGGAAGCTTATGCAAGTATGTGAATACTTATGCAAGTTATGTGTATGCTTAAATGCATGTTTAACATGTTATGCAAGTTATGAGAATGCCTATATGCAAGTTCAACATGTTATGCAAGATATGTGTATGATAATATGCAAGCTCATATGCAACATGTTATGCGAATCATGTGTATGATAATATGCAAGTTTGGGTTTATATGTAGTTGGGTTAATATATGCTCATACATGCAAGTTGACATCCTCTTAACCCATGACAAAGTTGTATGTTAAACCCATGATATTTGTAATGATCTTCCCCTTTGTTATGTCATGAAATGAGAACGATTTACGTGGGGAACGATGGGGTGGTAAATATGTTAATAAATGAATGGTTGGGTATGATTAAGCATACCATAAAAATAAATTACCATAAGTGGGAATTTACCTATTGAGTTAGGTCTACCCCATGGGAATTTACCTATTGAGTTAGGTCTACCCATGTTATGAAAAACTTGATATTAATTAGGGATAATTAATATGGGGGTGATTAATTAGGTGTAATTAATCGACTAAGACACGAGGTTGGACTCATTTGTAGTGTAAAACTGCCCGGACCCGACCGGCTTAACCAGTTGCTATAAATGTTAGCCCAATGTGAGGGGTCTTAGCCATAAATTAAATACGTGATTAAGGTAAAGACACGAGGTTAGACTCTGTTATGACGTAAGACTGCCCGGATTCTACCGGCTTAACCAGGCAGTCATAACAGCCAGTCTAATGTGGGAGGTCTTTATGGGAGATCACGGTCTTAATTAATTAAGAAACACTTAACCATAATAGCATGTAGTGGGACATGAGGGGTTAAGTGGGTGCCTTGGGTGGCATGTGGAATCTAGTGGGTTGCCTGGGGTGGCAATAGAAAAATACGATTAGAATACTTAACCAAGTGGAAACATGTAATTAAACATGATTAAAGGGTTAAGTGGGATACACTAGATATTAGACAAGCTTAAGTGGGTAGCTTGTGGGGGCCCATTTCAACCAATATCCCAAACGTATCTTTGTGGGCTCGACCCATGTCGAGTGACGGGACACGCATATTGGGCTTGATTATAAGAGGCCAAAACGGGTTAGCGGTGGCAACGCAAGTCCAACGGGCTTCATATGCGTGTGTGGGCCCGGGCTGGTAGATAAGCCGTTGTTGCATCGTGTAGATATAAAGCCGTGCACCGTTAGTATTGGGTAGCCACTTTAGGGGAGTGATACACCCCACTGTGGGACCAGCACGGGTATCTACGGTAGGGAGCCGATCGCTTGGGGAGTAGTGGGTACACCTAGTGGAAATAGGGGCAGACGGCACCTATGTAGGGGTACACGAAACTACTGAGTAAGAATTACTGGGTACACCTAGTGGAGATAGGGGCAGACGGCACCTATGTAGTGGGCTAGGAGTACATGGAACTACTGGGGAAACTTTCTAAGTCCTTGGAAGGGATCAACCTTTAAGTAGGAAACGACTGGTGTGGTGCAGTTAGTAATTATCCTTGGGTGGGTAGATGCGTCTTTACGGTTATCTTAGTTCATCCTATGTTGTTGGCTACTTAGTGTAGTCATTATCCCCAAAGGTACCGTACCGAGTTCATGTCATACCCTAATTACTTTAATAATTGTATTGTTAAGGTTATAGGGCTCACTCAGGCTTATGTCTGACCCCGTTGTTTTTATCTTTTTCCCCTCAGGTCCTCAGGTTGGGCCTAGTGCTAGCGGGCCTTGATCAGTTTGCTTTATCTACCTCTTGGAGTTTGGACCGTAGACGTAGAGCTCAGCTTCCCTTTTCTTTTATGGCTATCATTTAATGTATTGGGATTATGTATTTTCATTTAGCAAGAATGGATATTTGTACTTAACTCTTATTATGGTTTTTGTGATGTAACCAGACATGTTTATTTCCGCTGCTTAGAGATGATGTTTTAAATTTCAAGTATTACTTATATCTGTCTTGCTGTAATTTCTCTGTTCTATATTCACTAAAATACTCCGCCGATGCTACGGCATTCCCTATCAGAGTGACCATAGCGGGTGTGGGGTGTTACAGTAGCGGCGTTGTTTCTGTAACTTTTCAACCAATATCTTGTGTTCCGATATGGAGATAAAAAGCCTCTCGTATTTGTATAGGCAGCATCACAAAGGTAGTACATATCTGTAATAAATTAACAAGTTAATAGTTCGATATACTTATTATTGAAGCTAAAATAAACGAATTTACTTACATAAAGGAGGAATTGGAAAATTATTCGCAGGATTACGAATTGTTTCATTAAGCACTCTTGAATCATGAGCTGTTCCCTCCCATCCAGCCATCACATATAAAAATTTCATATCAAAATCACACGCCGCCATGACATTTTGGTAGCAGTTGCCTTGACCTCTGCCTCGAAATGGAGTTTGCTCCTGAAGTGGAATATTTGCATCTACTAAAGTTCCGTCTAATGCCCCAATCGCACCCTTAAAAGGTCCTTGTCGTAATTCTACGTGAGATCGTATGTTTTCTGTAGACTTATCAAAATCAGGTGGAACTATCATTTCCCGAGCAAAATCTCTCATTACCATCAATACTTCATGGAAATACTTGCTAACTGTTTGACCTGAATGTTGAAAACGATATCTAACAATACGATTTCTACAATTATGACTTATGGTCGTTAAAAACATTGCCATTTTTTCTTCAACGTCTACATGCTTACTATCTCGAAGCCAGTTTTTTTCTCTAAAATAGCAACACAATTTTGCAAAGGACGATTTATCCATCCTAAATTTATCATACATGACAATAGAAGAACCATTCATAAGCTCCTGCATGTACTTTTTTCCAGAAAGTGATGAAGTTAAAACTTTTTGTCGAAAAGTGGCACGCTTCTTTGTCTTAAGCAGTAGTAAAAGTGACCATAATTTCATTAGTAACCATTTTTTCGATATCATCCTATAATATAAGAAAGTGAAAGTTAAAATATAATAAAATTATTATGCATTACATGACAAGGTATTAGAAGTTGAATATGTTTTGCACATACATCAATGGAAGACAAGAAATTTATTGAATGCACACTTTATTTACTACAACAAGTTGAAACGCATACAATATGATAATTGATTAACACAACTTTTGCAGTCCATAGCAGGATTTAACGAAGAAACCAAACCTAGAAACACACTCTTATTCCCATTTATTAGAAGATATCATGTGATATTACATGCTTAATACATAAGTCAAGAACTCTATTCGATTAACTATATTCTCTTCGTCCATGAATGAAATCCTTAAGTCTGGTTTCCCAGAAAATAACACTTTTGCTCTGATATAATCCTGCTGAGATAGTACGCTCATGTCTTTTAATTCTTTTAAAGCAATAATTACGTCCTTCATTGAAGGTCCATCGTTAGCCTCCTCCTTATCAATTTGCTTTTTTATGGTACCAAATAAATCTTCAATTTGTTTGTCTATCGCTTCACCGTCTGAACTTTTACGGTTCTTTTTTTTTTGAAGGACGAGTCGTACGTTTGGAAGGACCACCCTCACCGGTCTCATCAGTAAATGGAGTATTGTCATCTTCATTAACATGAACCCCATCAAAAAATTCATCATCGACATTATTAGGCAACTGAGTATCCTCTTCTGCATTAGCGGCAGCTGGTACACCACCATCCATCTGGTTATGATCTTCATTAGGTGGTGGTTCCGTTGATGCAGATGACCACGCTTTCTCTCCCTTTGCAAGTGCACCTTCAAAAATCACCTTTAACTTATCAACATTCTCTAAGGGATTATGTCGAAACTTTCGGGCTTTGGGATGTTGCTGTGTAATAAATACATAGAATGAACCAAAATTGAATTAAAATAATATCACTTAAATTGGTGTTACTAATTACGGAACGATTACGCAGCCAGCTTACCTGAATTACCTCATCCCATTTTTCAGGAGGCCAAAGTATGGTGTTTGTCTCGGCATTAAAACCATGTCCAGATAATCCAACAATTTTTGTCCAAAGCGAATAATCTTCTTTCAAATAGCCGTAATGATTTTTAAACTGTTTATGTTCATAGTTGACTTTGCACTTTGCATTAAATTCTTGTTCTAGTTTTCTCCATGAATGTAAACTAAGCGTATTTCCATAATATCCATGATTGGTAATCTCTCGCACACATAAGTCAAGAAAGTGTTTTTCCATTTCGGGGTTCTTGGAAAAAGCAGCTTTGTCCTTCGAAGCTGCATTTGATGTTTCGCGACTCCCATATTTACGCTTATCTTTTCCGCATGATGCCATTCCTATATGTATGCATCATTTCAAAAATTCAAATAATAGTTATACGACCTGAGGGTGATTATACAGCAAGAACCAAAATGCCGTATTATATATTTTTTAATTATGATTTCAATTTCAAAGCTTTAACTTCCTAAAGGAAAGACAAACTGAGATATGTGCATTAATGTAAGAAGAGGCCACCACATAGCAGTTTACAAAACTGAAGGAATACCAACTGTTCCTTTTAGATCAAACCATGCAAACTAATATCATATCCTAGCCAAACAATTAGTTAGTTGGATAAATTTGATACCCCATAGATCTTCAGTTTTTTAATTTTCTAGGATGGTACGTTTCAAATGGTGAAATCGTTTTAACTGCTATGTAATACTTTATATAACTCAAAGCTTGTTTCCAAACCAAAACGTAAATAGTAAACTTAAAATTGAAAAATAAAAGGAACAGCTAACAAATGTTGAGCATATGACAAATTTCAAAAAAAGTGATGTCCACCATATCTATATGCAGATGTATATTGCGATCAACATTATCATAATTATGTTTAAAACTAGTGTGAACCCGTGCTTCGCACACGGGTTGCAGCTATATTTTCTATTATTTTCATCTAATATCTATTTATTGAAGAAATGTTAGTGTGATGATTAGCAATTTAACATTTCATTCAAACCCAATTTTGGAACTGGAAGTTAACACTGTATTTAATATAAGCAATGGAACCAAAAGACATAAATATACAAAATAGCTTAATAAACATATGCATTTATAGGTAATAGGCGATGTTTGAGAAAAAAATTATAATAAGATACAATAAACATATGATGGATTAGGCTCATGTGTCTCGAAAGAGGCGTATTGTGGAGAATGAAAGTTATAGATATCATGTGAAACCAAAAGGTTATGCAATTCTTGGACGGAAACATATTGCTCACAATATTTCTTCAGCCAACATTGGTCGATATGTTAAAGTGACAGGAAGCACATCTATATCCAGATTACTTCTATGTTGATGAACAACCCAAAAAAATCAAAACCCTACGATTGTCGTGCAACGTTAGAGGTTATAAGCAACAACAAAAAAAGTAGTCATTTAATAAAGGGACGATTAGATTATTACTCACATGAATGTCAGATGCGTCTTTAAAATTTACAGTTTGGCCTCTTATGTGATGTAATTAAATTTGATAAATGACAAACATGTATTGACATATATTATACAATGACTTAGCAAATTCTTTTTCAATCCTTTTTTGTTTAAAAACTAAACGCCACTGATGATGATTAAAAAAATATAAGACAATTGTATAATGACTTGGCAAACCCTTTTTTGTTTTAAATAAAAACCAAACACCACCTCACGATGAAGATAAAAAAAAATGACATATATTTAATTTTCTTTAATGAGTGCAAGTACAAACAGATATACGGTCGTATTTCACACCTAGATCCAAACACGGCTATTGACTACAAAAACATATTAATATTGGGCCAAACGATATACACGGACACACACAGAGAGATTAACAAAACATAAACCATACACGTCAGTACTAATTGAAAATATCATTCGCATGATAACAGAAATCAGTAAATGCAAGTTTTTAGTTATATGCATCAAAGGTTCCACGATATTCAACCCAGGTTACATAAAATAATGAAATTACATGCATAAAAATCAAACCACATGAAAGTCATTCTCCATTTCCAGTCATCTTTTTGCTCAAAACGTGCGTGTCACTCTTCCGTATAATGCTGCAATATCTGTTAAACATGCATGCGTTATTGTTACAACATGAAAATAATCCTATATAATTTTATTTTTAAATAATAATTCTCACATATAAAAGTTTAGTTGTTATTCCAAAAAGCTGATACAATATGAACATTTAAATAGTCAACCATATTTGAATTTACTGGTTGCACTAATGCTAATATGATAACACTCAAACTCAAAGGTATCTCAACATGAACAAAAGTAACAAAAAACTATTAAGTTCAATCACAAATAAATTGGAACATCAACATATTTATATTTCTACATTTCGTATACAAATATGAGCTTGACACTACTGCCGTGAAACATAATTACATCCAGCAATAACATGCTTTATATGATAAACATAATGTATTACATCATAATCAGAAAGAAACATTTTCTCATGACTAAATTTCATTGATTTGCCTTTTTTTAATTTGGCTAACTTTTTTGAACACGAAACTCTTAGCAACTGGATTTTGTATGTACTTATTTTGTCACGTTAAATTTTTTTTTTTAATAGTGAATTTGTTAGAAAAATAATCCCAACTAAGTCACGGTACATATTGTTCGCGATTCATCTTTCAAGATCACGTCATGTTATATGTAAAATAATTGGTAACAATTGAAGATAATACATATGAGTTGAATAATACTTAACAATCTGAACCGAATAAAGGCACCTATAAAATTTGCAAATTGAAATATAACATAATTACTCCAAGATACACATTGAGAGTACCCAAAGTAGGATTGTTCTAGCGAATAGAAGTAGCTGCAGTCAAAAAAACAAAAAGTAGAAAACATTAAGCACATTACGCAGTATGATACTTGAATTCAAATTATAAGAAAGTGGTTATGAACATGGGTATACTCTAATTAGAAGAACATACATATACACTATTGGATAAGCATTGATTTATAGCAATAACATAGGTAGATTGTTTGCCAATTCATCAAAAATTCAGTAAGGAAAGTATGTAAATACTACTGAATAAATATTGAATTTTGGCAGTCCAGATCGCAACACTTCAAAATTGCACAACAAATGTTGAATCCAAAAAAATACTTGAAAACACTTGCAGAGAGAAAAAGAAATCAAAGAGCAAAACTCTAAACTTATAGTACTAAGTCATCATGGGCTCTTGCAAAACAACCACATGTTAGCTTTATGTTCCTCTTCAAATAAAACTAACCAAAAACTAACCTTAATACTTCTACCAATGAGACGCTGTATGACCTTGGGGCTTCTTCGGCTTTAGCGGAGGCTTACCAACAATCCCATCTTCTTACGATACATTTTAGTATTTTCTGAGAACACAAAGTTTGTCATAAACCTACTAAATAACTACCATTGTATGATCTGAGAGAGTATGACATATTATGATAGTTTATCTAAAGCCACAAAAATATTTAACATACAAAGCGAAGTAACAATGCAAGCATCAACCAAATTGATAATATCTTATATTTTACGCATCGACAAAAAATGGAAAATAGTTCGGACTTCAACCAAATAATGAATAAAGCAATAAAGAAATGATCCAAATTTTCTATAAACAATTCAACTGAATTTTTTGTACAATTCGAAAAAAATTTGCTGCAACCAAAATTTTCACAGTTGGTTCATAAAACATAGGTTATCAAATTTCTACACTTACCGATGCTAAAACACATTCAACGAATGTAGACCAAGTAAAAATATGATTTAACTTCTTCTGTATGCTTCATGTCCCTGCTCAGGTATAAAAGTGAAGCAGGCTTTAGTCTGCTCATGTAAAAAAGTTTATAGCAGCTGAATGAAAAAAAATAGTCGCAACTAAAATGTGAAATGTTGAAGGCTAGTAATATACCCATATATATACCCACATTAAGTAAATCACTTTTGTTAATTACATATTGTTCAACCTAATATTTAATAACGGTATAAACATGTGCTCCCAACGCCAAAACATAAACATGAAGGTAAATGGAAAACTAACATCAACTTAAAGGTAAAATAAATGGTAATAAGTCACATCAATCTTAAACTGGAGAGTAAAAAAATTGCTCTACATAAGTGCTAAAGAAATCTAAATATAAATGGTGGTTGCAAACAAATTGGGAGAAAAATATCCATAAGCAAGATATGCAACCCTTTCGGTTTGTTGACCCGCTTTTTAGTCAAAGCAGTCATACATGGAATCTCTTCTCAACAATACGCTCAAGTGTTGGGAATATCGTCAGAAGACATGAAGTGATTTGGTCTAACAATACGCCCAAATTTCGGTCTAACACGGTTCAAATTTGGAAGAAGAGTGTAATCATTTATAAAATAATTACTCGCATCAAAGTACTTGTGTATGCGCTCATCTTTATGACGCTTTATTTTATTTTGTAAGATCTGCATGATACATCTAATAAGCAAGTGCCATCAAGCATCATTTGTGGATCAAGAAGTTCACTTTCTCAAAATATACACTCAAACAAACATGACAGTGAAAGCATCTCAATCAAAAATACATTTTTATCTTATTTTTTTTACTTTAGCAAATATAAGTGCAGCGTCAACCACTGCCTTTCCTCTTCATTAGGCCAGTTCATCATGGGAATTTTCATTCTGCTCATGCTTGGCAAATCGAGTGTATTTAGCTATAAAAATGATCTGATATACAATGATATTGTTATATTTCATGAAATTAACACAATAATCAATATATGAATGAGAAGAATTTTATACATAAGTGTATAATGGAAATAATACTGACCACATAATAAATCATTGTGTGCATGCCAATAAATAAGAATTTTTTTGAAAGTGACTGAAACACCACTTTTACTTGGATAAGTTTACTTCAACAATAAATTTAATATAAGCATAATATTAAGCTATTAAATGAAGTAGCATCCATGGAAAATTACAGTTAAAAAATCACTATTCGGTTATATTAGTAAGTTTTCTATGTGGGTAACTATTTAAGGTTTTTTTACATTATATTATTTTGTCAATAAGTTTCATCTGTCAACCATATAATAGAAGCGAAGCTATATTTTCAGCATGCAAACACTGATTTCAGCTTTTTGTTCACATTTATATTTTTATAGTTCTTTAAGAAATTACCCCATTTCAAGACACCTATGTTTCTCACTATTGTATGGATAACCAATTTTTTAAGGAAAAGTCTATTTAGACATAAATTTTTGACACAACTGGTGATATGGTTGATCTCTACTATTAGATCGCCCCCTGAATTTCACCTCTTTATTTAAGAACAAAAAATCCAATGGTCTAGGCTTTCGTCTCCCAGTTTGTGTCTAATTTTGTGTCCAAATAACCGTCCAGTTTTTTTAATTCTAATTATTGGCATAATCATGTCTTTAAATTCCTAAAGGAAACATGCATAACAAAAAATGATGTTTTGTCATATATGTACAACCACAAATATAACATGAAAATCAAGTTGTTTAATGAAAATCAAGTTAGTTAAGCACTTGTAAAGTCATCATTTTTAAGTAAATAACACAGAAGTATGTATAAAAAAATTAAAGCATTTGAGTTATCCAAAATGGTTTTGTTAAACATTCCTAGAATATAAATAATTGAAATATGGTACTCATAGTTATTAACAGCTTAACGATTGCTATACATCATATGGACGAAAAATAGAAGGGTATAAATTACATTGAACATTATCAATTGATTTTAATTGAATACTAAAAACTTTTGTTACACATAATCAGATTTAACTGCAATTATAATCATATTCAGACAAAATCATGGAATCAAAATATTCAAGTAAATAGTTAAGAGATGAGAAGGATGGTTTATAATTGGAAAAGTTAGGCTAATCAATCGATAATGAAATAGTTTGACTGAAATAGTTTTATGCGGTAACTCTTGGACTATAATAGGATCAAGATTTATTTGAGAACGAAAATTTAGAAGGGAAACTCAAAGATATTTAAAAAGAAAACTCAAAGATAAATATTTGGGGGTTAAATAACAGAAAACGGTACAAAGAGTTATACATTGAACTTTTATATAATGAAATAAATCTTAACAGTAATTGTTGAATCCCTGTGATGAATAACCTGTTCTTCTATCTTTTCAAGTATACCATATTTGCTTCTATTAAACATGGATATGTGTTGATTATGGTATATAAAGCAGGATAAAAGGAATGCATATACAAAACAATATTTTTGGTAAGAAAAAATAGATGAAAAACATAAAAATCAATCAAATCAAAAAAGTCTGGTTGATACATACGTATTTTGCAGTAGAAAAAAATGATACATCATTTAATGCACGGATCCATTATCTCCTAAACCGATCAAGGAAAAGTTTAAGACAGAGAAGAGATTAATTATGCTATTAAGAAGATTAAAAAAAGAAACTAAAATCCTAAGACATTTTCAGCGTTGAAAAATACTCCTTAACAAAAAAATATAAAATCAAGTAAATGTAATAAAAATGAAGTTTAAAAAAGTTCTGAATTTACATTAACCAAATCTCATAACAATTAAATTTTAGATATGATGGTTGAAAATCAAAACAAAGAATTCTTTTAATAGTGCAGTACTAAATGCCCAACAAAAGGAACAAAAATGAAAGTGAACCCCCTGTTCATAAGTAAATTTGCAAAAATAAAGATGAATGCAAGAACATATAATGTTGCGAAGGGAAAATAAAAGTGATACCAGGTTAGTTATAAAATAGTCATGCATAAAAAATGTGCAAAAAGCAAAAAAAGTTAAAAAAATAAAAATAAATAAATAAGTAAAATACACATAAAATCTTTCGTAGTTTAAGAGAACATATGTACAGTTCTCAAATATTTTATACTCGATAAAATATAATATATCTATGTGATTTATATTTAATTGATTTCTCCATAAATGGTACACGAAATGTAAATAACAACAAAAGCACATGAAAGTGAATGATTGAGATATATGTCATATTGACAATTCATGCTACAAAATATTACATGTCCGTAAAACTGTATCCAGTAGAAACTATGACTTCAAAAATAGTGTTGACATACATTGGCTTGCTGCAAAAGATTAACACCATTTCTCGTCTTAGTAAGCAAAGTGTTAAAAAATGGATTTTATGTGATACAAATATACCACTAAGCAGGTAACAAAATTTGAAACGGCGAAGTCATGATGAAAAACGTAGTGAATTGGCATGGTCATAAATGATAGAAATAAAAAACCAATATACTAATGTTAGGTTATCATCATTCATTAAGAAACAACTTACCAAAATGTGAAGATACAACGGGTGTTGTTATAACCTTGATCCATGTTCGCAAAACGGTTAAAAGCAGCATTATTTACTGTAAATTTTGATTTATTATTTTATGCTTTTCATAGTAATAACCACGAAGATAACAACATAATACTACACGATCACCTTTACAATAAAATGAAATTCAAGTTGTAATAATCGAAAATTGAACACAGCGATCAATGTTTGCATAAGAAAACTTCAAATGGCAAGGAAATTGTGTATAGTAGGCACATAACAGTATGAAAAATGTTTTAAAGTCAAATTTTAAATTACAACATACATGATGTAGATGAAGCCAGAAACACTACAACATAATCACCATTCTATACACCTAATAATGAGTGTATGATTTCACTTTATACATAGAAGATAGCATTGTCTATGTGCACTCTTTTACACTTTGAATGTCATAAAGATTTCCTAAGGTGCATGTACATATCTTCCAACTCCATTTTGTGGCAGTTAGGGGGTGATCCTGTATCTTTTCTGAAATTATACATTATTCATTAACATATAATTGATTTGTGTTCTCATTCGTAGAATTGTACCCATATAACATATGTTGATATTGATTCACATATGTTTTAATCGTTATATATTGTAAACTCTCTAAAGAACAATTTGTTGTAAATAAATCATTATATATTGTAAACTAAGGTGGAAATATAACTATGAGTAATATAGTTTCTACAAAATCAGTATGGATATTAGCAATAATGGACCATTTAGTTATTTGCTGGTAATGGTGCATGCAGGCATGCAGGCAGGCACGCACCTGTCTTATACTTTTAGAACCACTTGCATGAAAAAAAAATTAGGCCTTATATTTGGTAAGACTACAAACACGCAGAAGTAATCTTTGTATTTTTAAACCACAAAAGAACATGCTCATTTAACGAAAGCATGTTCCCACTTGATAAATTAATCTATAAAATACATGAAGAACTAATCGAATCAAATAAACCAACATGCCTTCAACCAACATAATAAAGGCTATAACATATGTCAAAATAACATCCAGCTCAAATATATTGTTGAAGATCACAATAAATTTATTTCGCTTGCTATGAAGAAGAAATAATATATCAAAATACCAAGTGGGCATACAAAAATAGAAGGAAGCACTATTTTTTTAGTTGAACGAAAATAGTTTTGATTAACAATTCAAAGAGCATACCAAATTAAAATGCTTAGAATTTCAAAATAAACATCATATCTTGTGTTATCTTTGGTAAATTAGAAGCTTGAAATGAAACAACAAACCTTGTTTGGTGAGCATTCGCCAATGGATTACAAAGAAGGTCAGTTTTAAGAACGAACGCCCAAAAATTGCAGCTGTTCCAACATATTTACCCTGTAGTGTATAATTAGGGATCTTATACATATTAGACCAACATAGAAAACTTAGAAATAACCAAGTTTAGTAAAGGATTAAAAATCGGATCTTACAAACCAATATAACTTAGATTTTTTACCTCAAATGGAATAGATTGAGTCGGTAGTGGCAATCCGTATCGTATCTTCAAACAGAAACATAGATTGTCTCATAAAATTATATTGATGATGGACTGAATAGCTGGAAGGAGAGGTGTGGGAAAGAGCGGAATCGCAGAAGTTAGGGCGAAGAATAGCTGACGGAAAAATAAAACCTCGAGGGTTGGGTGCCAACCTGAGGAACATCGTTTGTTGAAAAGACTGGTATGAACATTAATCTAAAATTAGGGTTAGGTGATACCAGGACGATGAGGAGGCGATATCTGGATGATAGAAGAATTATAAGCGGCACTTGTACGGTGCGACGATTAAGTGCACAAATACACGTGGCAAACTCATATTGATTCTACGGGAGGAGGGCTGAGAGTTGAGCATTCTAAACTGAGCTTTAATAGTATAGTATAGATTGTATGAGATCGGACATAAAAGAGAAATTTACAACATGCAAATGATCATTGTTCTCTTTGCTGTTTCTTAATTCTATTTTTATCTGATGTTACTACAGTGTGAAGCTTTACAAAGACAGTCCTATCAACATAAATGTAATATAAAGACAGAATTCTCTGTTCTACGCATAGTATAGAGAAAGAAATTGAATAGAAAATGAAGAACTTACCTTGTTTGTATATGCTGCAGTCAGAAAGGTAAAAAGGAGCTGCTCGATATGGTATAGTGCTTTCTGCTGTTGTACGTAAAAAGAATTAGCTGCTGTATATAAAAGAGCACGGCTTGAGATGAAAATAAATAGGGGCAGCGACAAAAATCTTCATTCAGCAGCTCAAAAAGCTCGTAATATCAGCTTTTTACCGTTCATCTAATTTGACTGATTCATGGTTGAACGAGTCTCCCAACCAAACGGTTTAAAACAGCTGAATACATTCAGCCTTTTTAGTTCAGCATTGAAAAAGCACTTTTTTTAAAAAACAAATAGAGCCTAAGTATTCTGTTACCAAGGGGTAGATTTCAGTGTCTTATGCCACCTTAGTTAATTTTATCAAAACAATATTGTGTTTGCTGACAGTTAATTCAGAAAATGAATGCTAATACAGATTTTCATATAATGCTACAAAAAAGTATCATAATCAAAGGAAGGCGTAATGATTTACCCATGACTTCGACAATAGCAGGGTCATTGTTTAGATAGTGGTCCAGTTCCTCCTTTAAAACAGAACATCAATTCAAACTTCTAGTTATTTGTGGCCAATTGAATTTGTGAACAGAAAAGGGAAACAAGGAAATATAATATCCACCTGTAGACTTTTAGCTGTTGCCCAAAAATATTTAGCTCCTCCAATGAAGACTTTCGCTCGTCCTACTATTTAATAAAAGTCAGCATGGACATGTTATGAGATATATATATATTATATATATATATATATATATATATATGAGTTAGATATAAGCCAATAACAATGTTCAGCAGTTTCCTACTGTAGGTAACACACCTGATCCAAATTATTCATAAATAAATAAATCAGTCCAGCAATTGAACAAATACGTTATAAGCATTATAAGCAGTGAAAATGGAACAAAAGTATTATAAACCATCATAAACCGAAACCAGAAAAGAAAAAGAAAACCTGTCGAAACCTAGAGCATAAAATCCAAACCCACCCCCAATTCAAACCATCGTACCAGTTACTCCCCGCCTCACAGGCTTCCATTTCCTCTAATCTCCAAAATCCTCTGATGCTTCCTTTTCTCCGACTACTCTGCTGACACACGCCGCAATAACATGCAGCGTTACCCCAACCTAACACGACAGTCGAGCCTAACCTCCACCTTTCACCCTGCAGATCCGCTCGCGAGCCATACACCTACATCTCTTTCTTGAAGCAGCCAAGAACCGCCTCCGCCAATTGCGCCACCTGCGATGGTATAGGAACCGTGGTTATACGGCGACAGTTGCAAGAGGGATGGTTGTCGATGTTTGCGTGGGTTTTGGATTTGAGAATTAGTGTATTGGATCTGAAAATCGGTGAATTGGACGAATGTTATTGGGATTTAGATAAGAGAATTAGGGAATTTTATTTTGAAGTAGTCGCTGAAAACTAAATATTGGGTGTTGGAGCCAAAAAAATTAGATTAGAGCCAAAAAAAATTAGATTGAAGCCAAAAGTTTAGTGTGGTGCTAAGGGCACCCCAATATGCACTTTTGAATACCGCGAATAAAAAATACCATAACATTTAGTATTACACGCTTCTTAATACCACATATTTAAAAGATAGGGGCTACCACACTGTTAACTATATTATTTTCCAGTTGCCAATTCATGTGATATTATGATAAATGATGAATTATTTTCCAGTTGCTAATTCGTTGTATTTTTTATATTCTTCGACGTACGTCATGGTCTTAATTAGTTTAAATTAAGTAGTGTGAGTTTAATAATATAAGTACTCAGTTGACTTAACCATGTTCCTGTCAGTAATAATATAAGTACTCATTTGATTTTGCCATGGCTAAGGTGAAGAAGACAATGATACTATTGCATAAGAGAGATTAGGGTTTCTTGATTAAGGCTGAGTACGTGATTAGTTCAGTAAATAATGGATGAATGAGAGATTAAAATGGGGAGGGAATGTGGTATTAGAAAGCATACAAAATTTAATGAGTTTTATTTTTTTTATTTGCAGTATTAGGAATTGGATATTGGGGTGCCCTTAGCACCACACAAAGTTTAGACTTCAAACCAAATGGAATTTGCAGGTGTGAAAGAAGAGTATTATAAAAGAAAATTTCACACATATGGAAATAGTATTTTGTATCCTGAACAAGTAACAATAAATTAATTCTATAATGTAGTTGTGTTTTGAAGTTTTATAGCATTTGGATATTGTAATCATCATGCAAAATCAACATTATTAATGAGATCATGAACGTGAAATTTATATTATTCAAATTTTGTTTTTTTTAACATTTCAAATATTTTATTAACTTTATTCAAGTTTTGAATTTTTTTGAAAATTTCATTGTTTAATTTTATGAATATTTTATATTCTATTTTGGGTATTTTTAAAAATGTATATTTTCAAAAGGTATTAATTAAAAATGTCATGTTTTACAACATTTTCCAAATAGCATTGCAAAAATGGTGTTTTATACAACGTGTTTTCAGAAAATATTGTAAAAGTGTTCTTTACGACCTCTTAAGTACAAACTATAAAATAAAACTTGTAACAAACTGAATATGTTGTAGAACGAATATTTCAAAATTTTACTTGTGTAATCCAAAATTGTAAGGCTTCAATACACATTACAACAAATTTTCAAATATTATTTATTACATCTTAATTATAATTTAACTATTATTATAAAACGTAAATTATTATTTATTATAGAACGTAAATAATTATTTATTATTACTCATAAATCATTAATTAGAAAAAACTAATTATTAATTATTGAACATGTTAATAATTATTAAAAAATAACACTTAAGTATATCTTAAAAAATAATATAAACATCTCTTGCAAATCTGTTGGAGTTCTGCTGCAAAATAGCTTCGATAAATATTCGTCGGTATTTTGCCTGGATTTGCAGCTGAAAATAGCGGCGAATATTTTCTGTCGGTAATTTGACGCAATTTGCGATGGCTTAGTGAGGGATGACAGAAGATGACAGTAATAAATAAAATAAAATAAAAGTTGAAAAAAATAAAAAATTATCCCTTGCAGATCACATGGAAATCCGTCGCAAATTAACGACAGAAATTTCCGCTTCTAAATATTTGACGCTAAATCGGTGTAGTGACAACACCACCCACACTCAAAGACAAAGTAAATCAACCAACACCAGCACAGGGTAAAGGACCTAAGAAAACATCGAAAAGACGAGCCAAACTCTACGAGGGAGAACGAATGATACCCAAGAAACGCCTATCACGAAAAGCAAGGAAACATCATCCTTAATCCATCGAATGACGAAAGACGAGTTGATGGGAACCTTATCGTACACAGCCTTATTCTGAGTGCACCAAAGATGCCAACAGATCAGGCAAGGAATCAGGCGAAAAAGGATAGATCAAAGAGACTTTCTGGTAATTCCTTCCCACCAAAGGCGTAGCAATTCAAGAAGAGAGAAGGCACTACCTCGGAGACCAACCAGATTCCCTAAGTAAGACCAGACAGCTCGAGCACAAAGACCCTCGAAGAACATATGGCCAGAATATTCCACATCTCCTAGATTGCAACACCTACAACGAGATACAATTGGGATACCGATCCTCCTAAGATTTGGATCTAGTGGTTAACCATCACGGAGAGTTTTCCACATAAGAATAGAAACTATGGAAGGGGTGCGGGAGTCCCGAATGAAAGAGAATGTCGGAATCCTAGGTCCAAGGGTTATGGAAGAATTCCACGCATCCTAAAGGGAGAAAGAAACGCAATTTTAGCCAACACCACCTCCATGAGAGTCGGAGAAGGTCTTCACAGATTGCATCTGTTTCCACGTCTCACTAGCATAAGATGGGATCGTAGAGAAATCCGCTAGCAAAAGACGGTGGTACTTTGCATGAAGAAATGACGCCCAAAGGGAGTCATTCCATCAGAACTGAACCCAAAGCTTGCAAGCGAAAGTCGTGCAAATATCTATAGGGTTCTGAATTCCAAGACCACCCTCGCACTTGAGGTGGCAAATGAAAATCCAGTAAACCCAGTGGTAATGATTAGCATTGTCCTTTTTACCCATGAGAAGGACAAGGCTAAAGAATGGTAATAATGGAAAAAAAGGAAGTATGAGTCATGGTTATGAAGATATGATTCACAATGGAATCTTGCACTGACTTAATAAGAACAAGTCGGCCTGTCTGGGAAAGGAGAGTTCCAATGAATAATCTTACCCTTCGCTTTGTCAGTAAGGGGATCATAGATCGTATTGAGCATGCGACCTCGGTAGAGAACAATGCCTAGGTAAGGGAAGGGAAGCAACCTTAAAACCGGAGAAGGTTCCAATCCAAGCTACCCTCTCCTGAGCCATAGACTTCGAAGGAATAAAACAACTTTTCGGCGAATTGACGTGTTGTCCAGAACACCTCTCGTATTGATGAATGAAACTGAGGAATCAATGAATGGATCGTCATTTCCCGTTAGAGAAAATAATGATGTCATTCGCAAAAGATAAGGAAGAGATCATCGGGCAACAATTTGGGATGCCAAAATGATGGATTTGACCCACAATCATAGTGAATGCACTCCATGCACAAAAACCTCGACGGTGATGACAAATAGAGTCGGCGAAAGGGAATCTCCCTGACGAAGTCCCCTCCCTGACCTGAAAAACTTGTGGTTGATTCGTTGATAAGAACAGAAAACCAACAGTTCGAGATGAGCCTCCAAACTAAGTCAATAAGAGGCTCCAGGAAGCCGAAAGCACGAAGGACTCTAGTGATGAAAAATCAAGACAAGCAATCATAAAGCCTTATCCATGTTGAACTTGATCACTACATTAGATCCCCAAACCTTTCGATCGATATGAGAAATAAGCTCTTGAGACAGGAGGACATTATCCGTAATGAAACGTCCTCGGTTGAAGCCAGTATGAGCAAAAGAGATAACATGATCAAGATAAGGTGCTAGCCTAGAGGATAACACCTTAGAGATGACCTTGTTAGAAAAATTACACAAGCTAATAGAATGAAAATCCGAGCACGAATGGGGATTATCGCATTTTAGGATAAGCACCAAATTGGTAGACGACCATCCCTTAGGGAGCTCTCCACCAGAAAAGAATAATTGAAAAGACAAACTAAAGTCCAATTGAACGATTGGCCAGACACTACGGTACAAATCCCCATTGAATCCGTCTGGACCACTCGCGCTGTCCTTCCTCAGCGAGAACACACAAGAACGAATTCCTCGCAAGAAGGAGGGCAGAAAAGAGCTTCACTCTCGATGGGAATAACCAACCTTGGAATAAAGGCCAACATCTACGGGTCAAAGAAGGAAACCGAGGGGGATCCAAAGAAGGACTGAATGAAAGAAAGGATAGTCTCTTTGACCTCTACAAGAGTGGAATCCCAGAAATGATATGGGCAAAGAGCCTGACTAATAGAAAGGAGACTATTCTTCTTCCTAATATATGAATGAAAGAATTTGGAATCCGAATCGCCATCGATTATCCATTTTGATCTTAGGTTTTTGACGAAGGATGTCATTCTCGATGTGAAGTTCAGACGAAAAGGCAAGTTGGGCCAGAGCCCACTCCTCCTTGTTAGCAGCGGAAGGATCTTCATCGAAAGAAGATTATTCAACCACCCAAGCAAAGTCGAAAATATTCTTGAAAACCTGCACATTCCATATTTTGAGACAAGCTTTGAGACGTTTCGGTCTAAACGAAAAAACAACAAAAGGGGAACTAAAAGCAGGAGAGGACCAAGAGTCCTCCATGGTCTGAAGGAACGAATGATAAGACATCCACATAGACTGAAAACGGAACAACGAAGGACTCGATGAAGCGAGGGGCGAACACTTTAATACCATCGGGGCGTAGTCCGAGCTGGTAGGGTGTGGATGAGAAACGGAAAAGGAGAAGGGGAGGGCGAACCATCCCTCAGTACCGAAAATACAATCGAGATGAGATAGTATCCGACTGTGCCTTTCTTAATTATTACACCAAGTAAAAGCTGAGCCAACAAAGGACACCTCAGTCAAGCTAGATTCAATGACGAAAGAGTTGAAATCCCCAATCGCAGCGTGATTAATAGAGGATCCCTCATGCTTCTCAGCTTGGCAAGAAACAACATTGAAGTCTCCACCAATGACTGAGGCTATAAAGCCTAGGTCAGAAAGAGACAAAATATCTAACCAAAGTATCAGCCTATTGATTCGATCGCATTTCGCATACACAACCGAGAAAAGGAAAGGTGTGGAAAGAGAAGAAATCGTACAAACCACCGATATAAAGGACAGCATTGGATACGTCTTTAGCCCAAAGAATCCAAATCTTATTGGATACGTTGGCTAAACCACCCCCAAAACTAAGATAAAGGACAGCATTGGAGATCACCTCAGAACGTATAAAAGTTTTAGAAGTGCCACCTGACTAATAGAATGCTTCTTGACATTGCACTTAAGCCTCGCCAAAGAAGCTTCATTGCCAATGCCACGAATGTTCCAAAATAAAAAGTTTTCCATTGTTAATAAATAGAAAACAGACAAACGAAAGCAAGAATAACCGAAGACCAATAGATAAGAACCGGACTCAGATAAGGTAGAGGGTATGTAGAGTAGATCGAACAATCTGCTTGGTCACCACTATAATGCGAGTACGAATGGTGTGGGGAGTTCGAAGCATAAACCTCGATCTCCCA
This sequence comes from Allium sativum, assembly GCA_030737875.1. Lineage (NCBI taxonomy): Eukaryota > Viridiplantae > Streptophyta > Magnoliopsida > Asparagales > Amaryllidaceae > Allium > Allium sativum. Next base: position 118,010,291 of record CM060915.1, read on the forward strand.
CGCATAGGACATATGGAAGGAATAGAAGATCCAACAAACGATATCCTAGGGGCGGAAACCAAAAGATCCGAACGGGGGGAAGAGATGGAAGGAAGCATCAAGGAAGTGACAATCTTTGTTGGGTGAGAGTTATTAAAATGGCGAGATAATCAATCATTAATGATTGAAATCTCCTCCTTGCTAAAGAGGGGGACAGAGTGCGAATAAGAAGAAAAAGAAATCAAAGTCAGGCATGTGGAAATGCAACATAAACGTATTTCACCTTGTTATAAGGATCCTCTCAATGTCGAGTTATCATTAAATTGACAACCCGACATAGTAGAGAGCATCCTAAGATGGAAGAGAAAACACACCAAAGAAAAACCGAGAGACTGCGAATCGTTAGAAAAGAAAGAGAAAACAGACGGAGATGGGCACCCGTAGTCCCTGTATAACTACCAACAACCGTGGTCGCTATATGACGATGACGATATAAAACACACATCCATTGCCGAAAATGAAAGGAAACCAAACATCTCACCAAGAAAAACCAAATCCAAACACCATCGAACACAAATAAATCATGAACTAATTTGTTGTTCCAGAAACAAAACAGACCAAACCCATAGACAGAGCCAACCTCGGCAAGCCAAGCCGACGCCAAAGAACACCAGCATTCCCTGATCCTGGCTAATGGGAACGAAAAGTGAGAAAACATATAGCAAACACCAAAAAAATCCACAAAACCAAAAAGAACACCACAAGGCTAAAAATAGCCTACAACTTATCAAATCAAGTACCCCAAACGATCCCCAAATCGATTTTTCGGCCAACCAGACCGAGGAACAACCGATAATAGCAAAGGAAGCTCCATACAGGGAGGAGCACACAAATTGAAGGGAGAGAAAACCAATACAAGAGAACAACCCATCCCACCAACAAACATAGAAAAGTGTAAACAACCACCAGTCAAAGGCAACAAAGCATAAGAAATAAAAGGCCATACCTTGATAGGCCGCCCATCAGAATGGAAAAACCGACGAACACCACTGCGCACAACCTCAGACCCATCAGATTCCCCGCCAATTCTCGAGTACAATGGCTGCATTCGAATAATCGAAATATCCCGACTGACCTCCAACCCTAGTTGAAATGAGTCACGCCACATCCAATGCCTACCACTACCCAGCACCTTGACAGGAAACCCATCAGAAAAGAAGCGACAAACACCACCGAGCACAACCTCATACCCAAAGGATTCCCCACCAACTGTTACGTATAGTGGTTGAAATGTCCCAATAGTCCTCCGATCCTAGTCGAAACAAGTCACACCACTTCAAACACCTGCCCTTCATAGCCCTTGCAAAACAGAGCATGTACGAGTATGCTCGGAGCAGCGAAAGTCCACAACCGGAGAAGTTTCCTAGCCAAGCAAGGAAAAAGGGCTGCTGACGGATATTGGAGGCGGCGCACGAGCAAAAGACAAACCCAAGACTTCTGAATCAAGCAACTTAATAGAAGAGACCGACACTGGAGCCCCAGCATCAGCCCAACCCATACCAGAAGGACGTTCCTTAGAACGCCTACGACAAAGCCGTTTAGGTGCTTCATTCACAACACCAATTTCAGGCCACTCCTTCATCGAGAAAGATAAGCAAGGAAAGCGCTTGGGCAAGAACCGGATAGGCGGGTAAAATCTGTAACAACCCGAAATTTTGGCTATAGTTTATTTGGCTATTTAATTAGGCTCCGAAATTGAAATTTTCGGAATCAATGGAATTTAACCACGAAATTTGCACTATTGCATTCATGACGGAGTTCCAGTCAATTTTCATATTTAGAACATCGCCAACGGAGTCCATATGAAAAGGTTACAGACGAAATACGAAAACAGATGAAAAATAAATCAATAGAATAATATAATAAATATATATCATGTATAACCCGCCTTTACTAGGCGAAAACGAATAAGGTGGTTGACCGGCCAGTCGACCCCCGGGCATGAATTCGCCCAGTCGCGGTTAGGGTTGATGGGTTTAGTTTTATTATATTAAATTTTATAACAGACGGAACTTAATTAAAGTTAATCTAATGGTCTATAGCCATTCTAATCCCTATAAATAAAGGGTTAGAGCCCAACCCTTTTGCACACAACTCTGAAGGCAGCAGTGAAGCTCTTCCATTTTCCTCTTCTTCCAATTCTCTTCTAAATCAATTTTAAATATATTCAAACAAAACAAACATAGATTGAAGAAGATTAGAATCATATTTAGGTGCAAAGGGAATGACGCTGCAATTAGATTTTCTTCCATTCACATTTCTTCCCTCTTTCCTATTCTCTTGCTGATATACAAATCTAAAAGAATGCCTTTTTAGAATAATTGTAGATCTGTAAGATTTTGGGAATTGTAGGCCTAAAGGTTTATTCAGATTCATATTTGGATAGCTTTCAAGTTAGTCGGAAATTTATATACATCGTTTATAATTACCTGATTAGTTTGTTTGAAATAAATCTAAAAATGTGTGCCTAAAAGTTTATCAGATTTGTTTATTATTTTTGTTAAATCTGAATAATAGGTTGTAGATTGAACATCAGAGTTTGTAGGCTTATCTAGTTTATTATATTGCCTATAATTATATGCAAGTTGTTGTGATTATTATATACATCATAGATCAGGAAATCAGTCCCAAAACCGTTGTCGATTTGAAATTTGTGTAAATTTAGATTAAAGATTATGTCTGTTTATGTTTGATGTTGTTGGGGTTTTACTTGTTTATTGTAGAAATGCCCTTTTTATTCTTTTTAATAAAAATACATTGTTTTAAATTAGTAAGAAATATTTATAAAACAATTAGGAAGAGATGCGTAAATTTACGTTTATTTGTACGTAGTTTACAACTACCATTCTAGAAACATATATTTCTTATTTCTTGTGATTTGAGATATGTCTACATTCTCTTTTTGACTATTTTGGGCAAATTTACAGTAACTACAATTATTAACCTTTTTATAGGATTTTGAATTTTAAACAATATTAAACATAAAAAGGTTTATTTTGGTTGTTAATTTAGACCAAAACGTAAATGGTTAATAATAATAAAATGAAGTAACTGCATCGTTAAATGCGCTTAAATAAATAAAAATCACATCCGTTCGAATCTACATAAATAACGCAAATATATTATTGTAATAAATGTTTGTTGTTGTTGTACATTTGAATAGTTTCCATTTCTATGGAAACGTATATGGAAAATATAATCCATAATAAATGAAACTTGGTATTATGACCGTTGTAGCAATAAATGAATTTGATTTACTATAAATAAGGTCATTAAGAAAATACGGAACGTTGTAACCATCTTTGATTGGGGAAAATAATTGAATAGGATAAACATGCCAAATGGCTACAATCTGAATTGTGTTAGGAATAGAAATTGTAACTACAATTAGATAATTTAATAAGTAATAAATATATATGTATGAATACATAAACAATAAATAAGGGGAATTGAAAATATAGAAATAAACGGAGTTATAGTATACATAGTAGAATTAAAATGAGACTGATATAAATAGGAAAATAAACGTTTTAGGGAAAATATGACTGTTAGTGTCATAATGGCATTTAATAGGTTAATTGATGCCTTAGGATATATGACCGTTAGGGTCATTAGTGGAAAATAACCAAGTTTATAATGACAAAAGGAATAGAAAAAAAGGAAATTAACGGGGATTGATTAGCAATTAGCATAGTAAATGCTAAGTCCAATAAGTAAATATCCTAAGATACGAAGTTACAAATTCCTATTTGGTCTAGAATGATTATAATTTGAAATAGGAATTGCTCTTAGTAAGTTAATGATGCGAGGCCAGTTGTCTTATTTGATGGATGTCTACACTTTATAGTAGTCAGATATATGTTCAACTGATGTGAGATATCATTAACCGTTGGAACCCGTGAAGATAGTTAATTGCATAACGATAGTTAGCTGCGTAACGAGGTTATTTCCCAAAGCAAGGTTTATCCCAAGAATGAGGTTCCTGGCTCCTGTCCAAAAGAGGAAAACTTGGAAAGGAAATAATTCATAGTATAGCCTATTTCGGGGTAAAGCTGTTAAAAGTAGTTAGATCCACCCTATAAAGGGTATTAAGTGATCGCGTAGCTCACCTCCCATTTAGTGGCTATTAAGTACGAACTTGGTAATTCTCATGCTAGTCCGCTTCCTCGCGGTATTTTTAATAATTGGTTTGCGAGTCCACCTTGGGAATAGTATTAAATGACCGCTCCGAGGTACCAAAGGTCTGCCTATCCTGCGGGAAGTATTAAGTGAATAAGGAAATTATCCAATCAGGCTAGATATATAGTGACCGGGGTCCACTGGGGAAGGTCATAAATGGCAAGATGGTGTCTACCTATCCTATAGGCAATAAGTGACTGCTTACTATCTCTTGTCTTATGTGGAGCATGGTTATATGCCTGAATGACGGAAGCCTCGAATTAATAGGAGTTAGTAACTAGTGTCCTCTAATTTATATTAGGGTGTAATAAACCACCGTATAAGGTATTAAGTCACCAAAAGGTCTACCTTGGGTATTAAGTGATCGTAAGTATCGGCGCTTACCTTACATAGGTAGTGAGGTCTCAAGTGGTTATATATAGAATAAATGTTGTATATAACGGTGTTGTATACACAATTATATGATTTTTGTTTGATGATAACAAACAAGTATATATTATTTTGAATGTGTTTGTTATTGTACTGTTATATCACATTACAGACAGGAATATAATATTTATATTAACAGAATGCATCTATACAGAAACTCAAATATCTACACAGTATTTTGGTTAAATATAATATTTTATTTCAAATATTCAAACATTACAATTATTTATAACTCCACTATTTGAACACATCACATCTCATATACATTCACAGAATATAGTCTTGTAAATTCTCTCAATTTTACAATCATTCATACATACATTCAGTTACACTCAATCTCATTTGTACATTTCACTTATATCACTTTGACACAATGTTTATCCACTGTCTTCTGTCTCTCCAGCCTCCTAGTCAGTCAGTAATGTCATTTCAGTCTTCACTGCTCACAGCCAGTCCAGTCATCTTCTTGCTTACATGTCATATATGGAAACACACACACAATATCTTGAACAGAAATAATTTCTAAATTCTAGCAGATATAATTTTTAATTTTGAAAATTTTATTTGCCTCAGTTTTCTGGTGTGTTTCTCATCATTTTTCATGACTTGATCTGATCTGTGTCTAGTCAGTATATGTATGATAACAGGGACAGAAAATATTGTCTGATGGCTGCATATACACACATGTATATATACACACATGTGTGCACTGCCTCGCCAATCAGCACACATTTGAGGAGTAGCCATGTAGACCTTCTCGACTCAGTGTGTGTGTATATTTCAAAAAGTAGTACACAAATACATAGCAGTCATGAAGTGAACAGCAAAGATCAAGCTCAAATGCAACAAGCCAACATATTTTTCTGGCAGTTCAAACATAAATACACAGCATGTACAAGTATATGGTAGTTCAGCCAACATATAAAGCCAGGTGAAAGCATACAAAAGTCAACTGCATATTCATTGTGGTCAAAACATATCAAATTGTCGAGCCATAGTCAAGACAGCAATGAGGTGTATACATGTGATCAAGGATATGCGGCAATGAAGTATGAAACATGGCAAATCAATTCAGACTCAAACATAAAACAATGTGCCACAAGATAAAAACATGACAGCAAGCTTAAAAGCATGGAGCAGCATCAACATACATGCATGAATTAGCAAACAGGAAAATAATCATGGCAAACAATGGAGTGGCGAGTGTTTTCCAGCATATATGGAGATGGCATATGTATAAGTGCAGTGAAGACTACATGTTCATGGTAATCAAGCAACAAACATGAGCAACAAAGTGAACACAAGACAGTATGGTTCAAGCATGAAACATCATCAAAACATGGTGATTAATTCAAGACAGTATAGGCACATTTCAATATTACAAAAACATGAGGATGTTCAAACCAAGGTAGTGCAGCATGACGCATGGATCAAGACAGGGCATTCATGGTTCAAGTGAACATGGTGCAGCATGCATCAGCTTAAAGAAAACAACAAACTCATGTGCAACTTGTTCAAGTTTCTCAAATGGCCAAGCATGAAGTGGTTCAGCAGCTAAACTAATCAGTGCAAAACAATCAGTTCAAAAATCATGGTCGAGAGTGTAAAACACAATGTTGGACTCAGTGGTGAAACTGGTGCACACAACAAAAATGACAAGTCTGCATGGGTTCAAGTGAACATGGCCAAGAAAGCATGGTAACTCAGCAACAACAAGTAGCATGGCCGAGGCATCAAGGAGCATAGTAGCAATTCAGCTATGCAAAGTTAAGCATATACATCAAAACAATGAAGCACAAAACTGGACAGGTTAAACATGGTTCAAGTGGTCACAATGCAGCATGAATTTTCAAATGCAATTCATGCCAAGTTTAAGTTTCCAGAAATCATTCTTTCTTAATTGGTCTGGAAGTCATTTTCAGAAAATTTCAATTCATATTTGGCAAGGTTTATAAATGGTTCCAGAAATTATGCATGGATTGTTTGCAGAATTAAACTTCAGCAGTTTACAGGAAATCTGATTTCTTTAAAGGCATTTTTTTTAATCAATCAAAAAAATGCAAACTCGGCAAGAAAATCAAAATTCCAGAAATTTGTTTCCTGATATAATTCAAGTTAAATTGTCAAATTTTCTGCTAAATTTTCTGGCCCAAAATCTGACAACAAAAGATCAAAATTCCATCAATTAAATTCGAGCTTTTCAAAAGAGGAAATTGTTCAAATCGGACCAAATTATTCTTGGGACAAATAAATTCTATGGACAGCAAAATTGAAGACCATATTCATCAAAATAATCAAGAAAAATCCAAAAGGGGAAAGCAACAAATCGGCCAAGTCATCTTTACGAAATCAGAGTTTCAATTATAGGATTTTAATTATCATATATAACACCATTACATCACAGGCATTTTTGATATCGAAATCCAAGCACCAATTATTAAAAGAACAAAGAGATTAACATTCAGATTTACTCACAGTTTTCAGACTGTTTCGATCTCGAGAGAAAGAGCAAAGCCCAAAATCAAAGCACCAGATATCGCCAGGGATTCGAGCATCAGAAGCTTCATCCAGATTTGAAGAAGCATCAAGCAATCGATCGATTTAGGGGCAAAAAAAAAAAAAAAACCTAGGCCGCCATTTCTATTCTCCAGAAAACAAAAGGGGATTGGGCAGTTGAATTAAAAAAAAGGGCCGGCCTATTTTCCAATTTTGACTAGGCTAAGTTTAAAAAGAGGATGACCCCTTATTTTTAACTCCTTTATTTTTACTAGGGTTTTAAGCTTTGTGTTTAATTTTTTTGTATTTGTTTGTTTGTAAAACAACTCTAAACAGTTTCTAGTGACTGTAAAATACTAGGGGAATTTCAGTTAGGGTGTTGACTGATAGTTCACAGAGTCTGTAAAATCTGATTTATTGGTTACGGGGTGGTAATCCGGGAGAATCTGATCTAGGGGTTTAGATCAGTCTACGGTTTTGAGCGTAGGGTTAGAATAGGAGCAGGGTTTGCGAGTGTACATGGTCTTGTATGCGGGATCTGTTCTATCACCTAGTAGAAACCTTAGAAATGCAGCAGTAGACAGGGTTTTGCCGAAGCTGGGTATATCTGTGTGTGATTTATTTTCTGCATTTCTGTTTCTGCTATATTCTGTGATCTGTTTATTATTTTAATATCCTGTCAGTTTTTTAATTCAGTTAAAAACTGTGATAAACCCTATTCACCCCCCCTCTAGAGTTAATCTAGATCCAACAATAAATACCCTCCTTGTGTGATAGTTAGAAGTTAGTTTCCCGCCTCTTAACTAGTTAATGGTGGTTTAAAGGCTTCATAATTATGCATAAACATTCTATCTTAGTATTACGATATCACTAGGTATGGAATATTACCTTGGGTTTAGTGGTTAGTTATTGTGCGTAAACTCTAAATGGGTTAGGTCAGAATCACTAGCCCTTTTAGACATATGTTTTGGTTTTGACCAAAAGGTTGTAGATAGTGTTATATATTTTCTATTCACCAAGACTTGTTGTTCTGACCCCCTCCTCTTAAAAACTCTCAGGTTTAGCTGGGGGAAGATAGGTCTTATCAAGTGTTTCAAGTTTGGTTTTGGTTCTCGTTTTCTCATGTTCGATATCGATGTTGTGGCATACCTTAAGGTAGTTGCCTTAGTCGATATTTGTTATCTTATTTCGTTTCCACTACGAGTTAGTTTTATTTACTCCAATTATGCTCATGCTCATTAATTGTAGGTACATATTTATAGTTTCAGTGCTTGGATGAGTTTGAGTTTCGATTTTGTCGAAATTCGGGCTCGAAAAGTGTGAGGTGTTACAAAATCCCCTGGTCCAGTGTCACTGCTACAAGGTGTTGCCAAGGGACTGCAGTATGACGAACCTACAACACTAGAGGCATAATCACCAAAGTACCACAGCATGCCACAACTGACACACTTTCCATAGTTTTTGGTAGAAAATGGATAGGGGTGGTCAAATCCCCTATGCTAGTGTCACCAAAACCATCAGCAAGAAGATATCAACGAACACACATAGGCGAAGCACTGCCAAGACAAACACCCCTAAGAGTAGGAACAACTTCACTAATCGAAGAATCCTCCAAAGAAGGCGCCTCCGACGTGAAGAAGCAGGGTTCCACCTCCAAGAAAACTTCACCAATCAGAATAAATCGGTGTCTGGAAATTGCCTCAAACACTGAAAATGAAGAAACTTGCACTAGAACCGATGAGTCGCTAAGCCCCGCCACTGCAATTGGGGTAGATATAGCTGCATAAATACAATCGGAAATTTGTACCAATGGAGGACAAGATCCCATGAATGAACCTACAGCCACGAAATCGAATTCGCTCCTCATCTAGTTCAAGAAACCCTAAAATTGGAAAGGGGTAAAGCCGAAAAAGGCTTAGAACAAGAGTGAAAGGCTTAAAGATGGAATCGAAATCGAAATAAAGGGAGAAAGAGAAATAAGGGGAGACAGTGCGAGAAGAACCGTTATCACAGAGAGCGACATGAAGCCATTAGAGAGGAAGAAAATAGTTGTTTTTGGGGCAAGTATATATTTACTTCAAGGGTGACCCCAAAAAGGTAATAGATCAAACAGAATACCAAATCCATTTGAAAATCAATCTCTAAATCCTCATTTTCAACTAACTTTCAATCTAATTCTTTTAAATATTAGCAAAAATAAGTTATTTGTAGTAGCGGTAATTCTCCGCTAATTTGTGAAAGTTAAGATGACGATGAAGATGAAGAGATTAGCACTTCGATGCCATCTGGAACGAGAGTGTCTCGAAGGCGGTGGATAGGAGACTTTTTCGAAGATGCCGTTTTATTTTGAATATAGATCATAATTTAGAACCAAGAAAGGAGTTGAGCAATTTTTGTGCGTTTCCGGATAATTAAGAGCACAACCCTATCCAAGTTGACCTCACTGTAAGTGTTGTTTTAAACTCAAAAAGGATAATTACTATGAATTAACACCATATCTAGAAAATATGGTATATGTCTGTTATCTAATTGCATGTTTATACTATTAGGTTTGGGTAGTCGTTTGAAATTTTTGTTTAAACTTTTCATAGTGATGCATTTATTTAACGGGGTTAAAACCCAAAATGATGTTATAATTAGGCGAGGGAAAGAAGAACTCACGGTTCTCCTGCATATGTTTTCCATATGTATTGGGAGATCATAGGTTGATGTCGACTGACGTATTATTGGCTTTTTAGACTACTTCGCATTCCAGGGTTTCTTGGGTGTGTTTTAATTGTATAACTACATTAATTTTATCTTATCTCATCAAAAAATGTTTTGTAGGCATTTGGTTGACTTTAACTTCCAATGCACCAATGTGTGTTGTGCTAGCTTCTTTTCTATGGAAGGCAACCAATATATTTGGCTTTTCTTTTGGGAGATAGTAATTACTCCTTCAGATTTTTATTATGTTTACTAGGATATCTATCTAAAATTATATTTTCTTTTGCCACATGACTAGCAGTACCAGATATATAAGAACATTTTACTTGCTTTACATAGTCTTCCTATTCCAATATGCTTAGAGTGTGTTACTTTATGGATATTATTAGGTGATAAATTCGACAGTATAATCATGCCCATAACTTAGAGGTAGCTAGGCTATTTGTTCTTTATCTGATGGGCAACCTTTTCTTTTCTGACTCATCTGCTACACTGTTGTTGGGACATATAGCAGCAATAACTGAGTTTAATTTTAGTTCTTATATTTTTTACGATTGCAGAATGCCTGTAATAGCCTACTTGTTAGGTCATTGAACCTACATTGTGTGGCGACAACACATGGTGAGTCATTATGTGGTTTTGGGAGGTTCTTCGGCTTTGATGGTATGGGTATATCCATAATCAAACTCATCCTACTACAGACCATTAGTTGTCACTTTTTTCTTGAAGAACTATGCTTGGTTTCCTTGGAATAGAATATAGTTTATGAAGGTGGGTTTAGCCATGTTTTTGTAGTTGCATGCAACCAGATTGAGCTACAACGTACTGACATTATTTGAAATCCATTTAATGGATCTCCTTATGGGATGTAACGTCCTGAATTTTTAAGCTACTTAATATTAAATATTTAAATTTATTTTAAATGTTGAGCTAGAAATATAAATAGATTTTATATTGAATTTATCGGTTTAATAATCGATATACGATTTTACTTCGAAGATATTAAATTATACAATATGAAACGATAACAATTGAATTCAAAATTAAAAACTAAATCGACACGATTCTATCAATTAACATACATTCTATTGGAATTAAAGCAATAATAATAATTTACTATCGATGAATTTAATTGTTTGAGATCAATTTTTAATTTAATCGATTTAAATTAACATATGGAATAGTGAATTTTCAAACTATCTTGGAATTTGATGAAACTAATTCCATCGTGTTCGGAATATTAAATTATGGTAGGATGTAAATTTTCGTCGCTATTGGAACTCGTATGTGATCGTTTGAAGACGAAACTTCAGGCACAAGTTTTATATGAATAATTTAATAATTTATACGAATAATTTAATAATTAAACCCTATCGACCTACGATATATGAGTGGATGACCTTCTATACCACGATATTCTGCCTTGAGGCAGGATTGGTATTTTTTTTATGTTGCTTAACATCTATGGATGCAGGGAAAATAGGTTGAAGGGATCCAACTGGATTCCTCAAATTTATTTATTATTGTTTACATATTTATATGTGTGTGATGTATTGAATTGGATTGATAGTTTGTGTAGTTGAATGCTTAAATATCACTGGCCCTAGATATCGATAATTAAAAATATCATAAAAAGGGATTTTTAGATTTAAAAAGGAAAATTTATTTTTCCAGAATAGAAAGTGTATTTCGAGTTGGCTAGGAAAACATTAACTTGTTTTAATAATTAAAACAACTAGTTGAACTTATATTCGATAATTATAAATTATCATCGGATAATTTAGAAATGTAAATTCGTGAATGATTTTAAAAAGAGGAAAGTTTATTTTCCGAAGCAGAAATTGAATTTCAAACAGAATCTTATTTTAATACTTAAAAACAAGAAGTGAAATTTATAGACAATGTTTATAAATAAAAGAAGGGAATTTTAATTGAATAATTTATAAATTAAAATTCAAGGATAAATTTAAAAAGGGATTATATTGAATAGAACTAAAATTTAAAATTTAAATATGAAAATAGATTCCATGTTTATATATGTAGGTGTAATTTATAAAAAAATATATTTCAAAATGGATCAAGTTTCAAGTAAATTATTAAAATGGAAGTTTATTTTAATATATGAAATAAAGAAGTTAATTTATAAACAACATTTATATTTGTGATGAAGTAATTTTCATCAAATAATTTGGAAATATATTTCCAAATATAAGAAATGGAATAAAAGGTGAGATTTTTAATCGAGCTTTTATATTACAAGCTTTTATTTATCTAAGATAAGAACGTTGTCGGCCAAGGTTTGAGAGGTAAATAAAATACCCCAACTTGAACGGCTTCACTATTATCAAGGGATGATATAGTTTGTAATGGTAAGGAGGATGTTGAATTAATGGATTATTTCCATAAAAGGGGATCTAATATTTGAATTCGATTATATAAAATATTTATAAAATAACTTATGTCAAAGGAAGTTGGAATTTAATTGAGTTGTGTATAATTTATAACTCAGTTATGAAACTTTGAAGGAAATAAACAATGTTTTTGAATAATCGAAACGTTTAAGTTAAATCTGGAAAGCTGGTTTAAAATATATTCTAATTATTGAAAATGGAGTTGGAATTGAATTACAAACGAAGTTTTAAACGTTTATAATTAAATTTAACTAAAACAAACTTACCTCAGCGTGGTAGTTCGTAATTTGGCGTTTGAACTTCAATGGAGTACATAAGACTCAATATAATTCAGATTTTGATGAAACAAGAAACGCCCAGACCAATTGAATAATAGTTCTCTAATGGAAGAGAAAAATCTAAATTTCGCCTTATAGATTTGGAGTTATGTCTAAATCAATTTTTCAGAAAAACAACGCTATATTCGTTTTTAAACCATAACGGTTTATTAAATTAAATTAAGGATTTTGAGTGAATAAAAATCCGAATTTCTATTAGAAAAATCCGAACTTGGGTTATAAATTAAATATGAACTCAAGTGGAGTAAATGGATTAATTTTTGAAACAGAATTTTTTTTTTTTTTATCGAACGAGGTTAACTAATTTCAAAAAGGGACTAGTTAATAGAGTTTTGATTTGTATTTAACTTAGTTTAAGTGAATTGAATTTGTCAGTCGAGATTGGAAATTCGAATATAAAACTTGGATTAGAAATTAGAAGCGAGCAAGGAGATTGAGTTTGAATTGAGTATAAATGAATACAAATATATTTGAATGGGATATATTCAAAATAAAAAGAGCATTAGGCAAAAAGAGCTAATTAAGGAAGTGGATAGCGTAATTTGGTAAAAAGGGTTGAATTGATTGAAATAATTATAAATGGGCGTATATATGTTAAACAGGTATGGGATGAAAAAAATGAAGAGAATGAAGAATATTACTGCCCTACAAAAAGGTACATGTTTAAATTTCCATATGAGTTTTTATGAGCCTATTAGGCAAGCCACTTGGCTTTTTGATTTTCTTTTTGAATGAAAAGGGCCTAGAGAGGCGAGTTAGGGTTTGAGCTATTGACCGGTATAAAGGATGTGCTGGCGAAATTTTCCGAAAATTTAAGGAGATAGAATATTTTTAAGAAATTCTAGAAAATAATATAGAAACCTAATAAGGAAACAAAGGTGAAATATTAGAAAGGGCCAGTGATTTGTTTGATGTTAGAAATTAGGATGGATGTTTTGTTTTCCTTTGATAGTTAAATCACTAGTTATCAAAGAATTTTGACCATCGTTGTCAATACGGAGAGACCGGTTGGATTTAATATCCTAATACCACTCCGTATAGGCATAGACTTTGCTAATTAGATTATGCTGAAGATAATGGAAGACGGAGTTAAATGCAAGGGCAGTTTTATTTGTCCAGACCCAGGAGAACTTGTATGGACGAATGTCTGACAGAGTATTCCTAACAGGATCACATAAGACAATCTTTTCAAGGTATTACGTCTGGTGGCGGAGAAATTCGTTTCCCTTAGCTTTTATACTCGTAATATTTTTGAGAAGATCAACTAGTGATTTGACGAGTTTGACGATGTATGTAACGACCCAGGAATTTCCGGCCCCGAAAATCGACATAAATACCCTTTACCGTACTCATGCAGACCTTCCAACATCGAAAACACTGGAACTTTATAGAAAGAAATTAGAGGGTGAGATAAGAAAGAAAGAAAGTTAGAATAGAAGAAGAAGAAGAATCAACACTAAGTCTCACATCGCAGCGGAACAAAATATAATTCAGAAATAAATCTTTATTGAGAGCTTTTGAAAATACTTACAATATCAGAGTACAACATACATCTGGACAGTTTTAACAGCCTGTCCCATATACATTACACAGCGGAATAGGAATCATATCATACGTCTGAACACCTTCAGCTTGTCTATGGAGTTCTCAGTACCTGCTAACCTGAACCTGTACACCCGGGCTAACCCGAGCATTTACAAAACACCGGGTCAGTCTGGTGAACCAGAGTGAGATAAACTCGCACAGTATTAAGGTATCACACAACTTGATTTTAAGTTAAAATCCTTTTGAAAGAAAAGGATAAACGTAAGACCAAATCCACACATAAGCACAGACGGTTTTTACCTTACGATAACCCAAACAGTTTTGAAATCAATATCCTTTCTGATATTATAATAATGTCTAAATACAAGTAAATATCAATCTAGTGGAACGCTTGCATCTCACGCTCGACGTATATATGTACAAACAAAACCGTGGGCACTTATTGGGGATTGGATTCCAACTATGACAAGGTATGGGACCACCTGCCGATCATGTATCTCTAGAGGCGAATACACTGGGTTCAACAAGAACGTCTCGCAACATGGCCCTCACATGACCGACCACTCATTTCGGTTGAGTGTATCGAATGCATATCACCAACGGTTGGACTCAAACCACCGTTTCCCGATAAGGGACAACATCGAAATAGATTTAGAAATGAAATGGATTTTCTCTAGATAGGTGATTATACACCCTAATGGGAGCGACCCACATTGCCATGATGCCTGCCCGATTTTTGTCATTTCCCCGGTTGATGAGGCTTGAGGTCAGAACACATCTGGTCATCATACACTTTGAATGCCACATCGTCAGATCCGCCAGATCATAATGATTGACGGCCACAAAAATACTCTAGTTTATTTGTCTAGAGAATAACCATTTCTCAGCCATCAACTATGGTACGTTTGGAGAAATCAACGCATGTAATTCCTTTGGAAATACTCCGTCAGACATCCGTCCATACATGTCATCCAGGAACAGGATGAACCGAAGGTACTCTCCTACTGCATCCAATATAGGAATCACCCCATGGATCAGTAGCGATAGTCCTTGCAATCCACGGTTTCAACCACGACAGAACTCCAGTATATCTCCGGGTCGAATCAGAGATTTTAAGTGGTTCTTCCGTTTTATGAAGATCTATGGTCTTCACATGCTCCATCTCGATCGTCGCCTGACATCTTCTATATTTTTCGTATTTGTTGGTCGGAATGGTTTTCGAATATATATATTTGATCCCGGTCTTTCCATACCAACAATCGTAAAGGTCAGACTTGATAGTCGGTTATTTAACTATCAAGTAAACATCCATGAAAATAAAAATAGATCCACTGGTCTAGTACTCAGCATCACTTGGCTTCTAAAATTTATCGCCCAGATTTCCTTTTAATTCCGTTACTAGGTAGAATATCCTCTCATATCGTTTCCTTTACTTTGGAAATCTTATCACACTCTCGCCATTACCAACTAGTATCATCTTTGGATAGTCCCGAAGTCGTTCATGTTGGGGTATTTTAATTACCTCTCAGACCTTGATCAACAACGTTCTTATCCTTAGGTAAATACGAGTTGTAATTCAAGAACCCATATTTAATCAACGCATCCCACTAGTTAAAATTTCGCTTTACAGTACTCTTTATCTTTTGGAAACTTCTCTTTAAATATAATTAATACCACTTAAATTGTTATTTAAAGAGTTCCTTGCTAAACATAACTTTATTTACTTTCGATTTATTCAAATGACTTCGTTTCACCAACTGAGTTACAAACCTATTTTCAAACTCGTTTTCCAAGCTTAAATTAACCCTCTTTACCAATTCCCTTTTTCTTTTGGGAAATTCCCTTTTTAAATCTTATTAATTTAACTCGATATCATTCTCAAGTATTTCCCCTTTTAAATCAACGTTTAACTCACATTCCATTTGTAAACCTTGTTTATCCATCTCAGGTTTAACCTAAACCCCTTTTTTCATCTCCAAAACAATTACTTACTTAAATATATCTCCTTTAAGAAGTAATTAATTAAATTAAAACAAATGATTTATTTTTACATTTATTATTGTAAAATCAGTTTTATTTACAAAGATAAATAATAAAATCTCTTTAAAATCTTCTTAGAATTCAAACAACCATTTGTTGAATGAATTTATTTAGTTCATCCACAACTAATTATAAAACCCAACTCAGTGAACACTATTGACTCGGTCAATTCAAAACACGATTACTCCTTCCATCCATTCTAGTTAATTTCCCTTTTTAAATTAATTAAGACATAATTAATTTAAATAATTTCATTTAATTGTTCACTTAACGCCATTAATCAAGTACTTAACCACTAGGTTATCACTTGCTCATTGACAAATAATTCTTGTTAACATAAGAATTTGGTTTCCACAACAATTCCATAATCACCTATCAACTCTAATTCATATTTATTTCCTTTAAATAGTTTTCAAAATCTATTTTCATCAAGAATATATTTATAACTTCAATATCATCGATTCCTCATCGATAAAAATCCATATTTTATAAACTGATTGATTTTTAGGCCAGGTGATGCTAATTACCCTGCCAATTCTATATATTGGTGTACATCAGAATAGATATTGAAATATGGTTCAACGACCATCAAAATCAATCATTCGTACATTCTTATTTAACTGATAAATTTCTATATCGACCATCAATCAAATAACAGACCATTCAAACAATTTCAAACACGTTTTATAAACGTGACCAGTCAAGGGAAATTATTTTATGTGGGTCAACTCAAAACAGTGGGTATTTTTCTGAAATTAAACGACCGTTTAATTTCCTTTGTTGAATCAACAATATATATATATATATATATATAACCAACAAACAGTCAACCCCTAACAATCAGAACACGTGAAACAAAAACCCAATTTATATAAAATATAAACGAGAAGGGCTGAGTGAGTTCAACTCACCTGGGTTTGAATCTGACGGTAAACAGTCTGCTTTTTATTAGACTGACGTTTAATTCGGAAAAAAAATTCCAGTCACTTCAGATCCAGACTAGACCCGCTCCATCTCGAAGTATTCGTCTCCATAGTCCCAACGCAACTGACCGTGCGTAAATCTGATATCGTATGTGCAAGAAACCGTATTACGAAATTTTATAAACTAATTAAAATAGTTAAACATGGATTTCCTTTTGAAATTAAAATTGGGCTTTACCTGCAATAGCCGGCCCATCAACAAGGATCCGACCCGTCCACTTTAAAACCCTATTTCCGATCAATTCTTCAATAGCCGCCTCATTTTAATCCCCAAAACCGAAATCAAAGAAAACCCTAATTCCTAATTCCCCTTTCGATCCTTCAGCAAACGGCGTCGCAACCCCTTTCCGCGCCTCTCCACTCCCACTGCCCCTTTTCTCGCCTTCTTCTGACGATCCAGCGAACCCCCTTCAGCAACTACAACCCCAAACTCCCCCAGAACGAAGCGTCTTCCTCCCTTAAGCTAAGTTTTCTTTTACTCAATTTTTAATTGCTGAATTATTTTCATTCTATTTACTGGTTTCGAATGAGGTTGTTTTTGTTTACGGTGTTGGTTTGTTCGGTTCTGGAATGAATGCGCCGTTCGTATTTATAGTTGCGGTTGGAAATTTAGATAAGATCACTGTCTTTCAATCCTTTTCTTAGATAGGATCGGCTATACTTAGGCCATTGGGGTTTTTAGTACTGTTTTGATGGTAGTTTGATGGTGTATGCAATCTGTTCGAATGGATATTGATTTAATTGATCACATGACAGTGAACTATACATTGTTTGTGGTGGATTTTATGGTACTGTTCTGATCTGAATTTGATTGTGAAAATATATATATTGCTGTGTTAGTTTAGGTTAGGCTCATGGCTATGAATTGTCGATTTATTCAGAGATTTTTTGAACTGTATATTGGATTTCTTGCTTGGATTTTCAATGAGATTTTCTGAACTGTATTAGATTTGATTTCCATTTTAAATATACATGAACAGTGAACTTTGCATCAGAGAATTTTACTGTTTTACACATGTGAGTTTACTGTTCTATAAAGATTTTGTTTATACCAATATAGATATATACATATTAGTTCCTTTCAGTATCATTCACTAATCAGTTTTGCATCCCCCTTTTTCTGCTTTTATTTATATATGTATGGTCTTGTCTTTCTAGTTGTTCATGTATACATTCACTGTGCTAGATTGTTACATAATGAAAAACTAGTTTTAAGATAATTTAAGCCAATTTACTTTATGGGTGTTCATATTGCATATATAGCTATACAGCTATATTTTCAGATTTTCATATCTGTTTTCAGATCTATTTTCCTAGCTGTTCTTTGTACTACCTTACCTGTTTATTTTATTCTTTCATTGATTTCAAAATCTACTGTTGGATTTGGCCAAAAAGATTTGTGTATATGGATTTGATCTTCTTCTAGCTGATCATGATTTTCTCTAATTTTTTCTTCTTCTGTCTACTGTCTATATTGATGTATCAATATGCATACCTTTACTTTAGTCATTCATGACATGTTCTTAGCTGTTTATATTGTACTTTTCCCTTTTCAAATCTTGAAACTGTTCATGATTTATGTATCCATATATATTCACATGGATGTGTGTGTATACTGATCTATATATTCATTCACATGGATGTACCAATATCTATTTACATGGATGTTTCAGTATCTATTCACATGGTTTACTTTGATAGTTGTACCATTCACATGGATGGGTATACTGATGTATACATAATCACATGGATAGATATACTAATTGATTTATCTATTCACATGGATGTGTAGATTTGATTTTCTTTTATGCTGTTCACTGCTTATCATGAAATTACCCCTTTTTAATGGGTTTTCTTTTTCTTCTTTCGCAGATCTCAACTGATCGAGAGGATTCACTGGTTCGGCAAGAAAAAGAAAAAGTATGACGAAGTTGATCGAAAAAATATGTTGATTTCTTTTTAGTATTGCCTGGTACAGTAAAGAATGTATATGTGTTCTCATGGTGTTTTGCCTTTGTACAATAATATATATATATATGTTGTTTTTCTTTCTCTTCTTCCTTTGTAAATACATTTTTTTCAACATCAATGTATATGATTTTATTTATATTCATATGGACCTATTTCCACTTCATATTGGGTATATCTATATGTATGTTTTCAGTTTTTATATGTGCAGATGTATATTTGTTCCGGTTTCTATACACTTTTGTATGGTCGGACATATATAGTGTATTCGGGTTCATCATTCGTTTTGCCCGAACAAGTGGAAACGTCAATGAATATATACATATACACTAAACTCAAACAAACTAAATTTAACGAGAATAAATAAATAAAGGTCATTGTATTTACAACAATTTCAATTACATTTAGTATAGTATTCAAACATGACATTAAAATTCTAGTTTTAAATAATATTCCAACTATATTAAATCGTTCAAAAAATAATAATTAAATTGTAATAATTTAAAAACGATTTTACAGTGACTATTTAGAAATTTGAATTGGACGTAACTTGAAATCTATAAGCTGGAATTTCAATTTTTCTCTTTCATTACAAAAATATCATCAAGTCGGTTTAAACATTTCTTGTTTCACAGAATTCCGACTTATATCGGATCCTGTATATCCAATCAAAGTTCAAATCGAAAATTTCGAACTACCGCGTCGTTTTCAAGTTCATTTTAATTAATATATAATATATATATTCGAACTCCATTTAAATAAATAAATTCGATTAAAAATCTATTATATTTCAAATATAATATATAAACAAATTTAAATATTTGAATTTAAATGGCCGAAAAATCTGGGACGTTACAATGTAGCATTCAAGGTGAATGGTGGCCAGATGTTGTAAAAAGGTATACATAGCCTCAAGCCTCACAACTGGGAAATGACAAAATCGGGCAGGCAGCATGGCTAGGTGGGTCATACCCAAGCAGGGTATATTTGTCACTAATCTAGATAAAATTCAATTATTTGTTCTTCTTTCGATTCTGTATCTTATGGATTACGGTTGGATGGCCAACAACCATGGGTGACAATATATTCGCTACACTCAAGCTAAATGAGTAGGCAGTCATGTGTGGCCGGGTTGCAAGATGTTCTTGTTGAACTCCAGTGTATCTCCTCAAGAGTACACTGATCGGGAGGTGGTCCCATACCTTGTCATAGTTGGAATCCAGTCTCCAATAAGTGCCCTGCGGTTTTTGATTTTATACTATATGTGTGGAGCGTGAGATGCAAGCGTTCTGCTATTTGATTATTTATTTGATTGGACATTATCATAATATCACTGGATTTTGATATCAAAAATGGTTTGGTTATAGTAAGGTAAAAACCGTCCATGTTTATGTGTGGACTGGTCTTACTATTACCTTTTCTTTCGAAGGATTTTTCAAAGTTAAACAATATGGTTGGAGTTTACTCACACCAGTCCCATGACTGACCCATAGTTTATTTTGTTTGTTTTTACCTAAACTCTTAGGTGCCCAAATTTGTACGGGCAGTCAAGTGTTTCAGGATTTTACAGATACCCTTGGAGCAGCTTGATGCAGGAGGCTTCACCATTAGTTATTTCGAGTTATTTCCACTATGATGTGTATGTGTTGTACTCTGATATGGTATGTATATACAAAACAGATTTGTATTTCGAAATTATGATCTATGACATTATATTTTATTCGTTCCGCTATGAGATTCTGTGTTATCATTTCTGTTCTATCCTCTATCTGTTTCTATTTCTTTAACCGTAATGACCCGTAATTCTGTATTATTTGGGTTGGACGTGTGGTGTTTCAGTCAACTCAGATAGTATGGATTTTCGGGTCGTTACAGTTGGTATCAGAGCTTAGGTTGAGCGAACACCTAAGCTTTGGTGGGGGTTCACTCATTAGAGATAGGGTCAGCAGTACCCTAGAAAGAGTTGAGTGTATATATACGAGAGAGCGTATTTGTAGATTTGTATAAAAACCGTTTTATATTGTGTTGATTGATCTGTTGAGTAGTGTATAAATTTCACATCGACGTTTTTAGCTGACGTTGCCGATAGGGATTTATAAACACTTGAACTGAGTAATTTGACACAGTATTATTTTGAAAGATGGGTAAATGAAATAATTTTAGCCAAAGCTATATTTTTATATAAAAAGAATAATTTTTTGAAGTTATTATGATATATGGATATAATCAAATGGAATTATAAAATTGAAATGATTATAGATAACCAAATAGAATTTGTATAAGAATACAAATATGATGAACTAAAATCAAATTCAAACCAGAATTGGGATCTAAATCCCGGAAAGTTGGGAATTTTTTTTCAAGGTATATAAAATAATATAGCTTTGTTTTGGAAGGATTTTTTTTGAATAAAATCATTTTCAATGAATTTTGAAAGTGATAAAGCATTGAACTCACTTCGCTTACTGGAAAATAATTCCGATGATGAACTGCGGCATCGTCCTTGTTCATGTTCGAGTTTCTAAGTGACAGATTGATACCTTAGAAAAGTTTGTATAAAAATTGGTTGGAAGAAACCAAGTTGTTTGAAAAATTCAATTCTTTGAACTTGAGATGATTATTGATATATTTGTATGATTTCAAAAAATATCTGAAATAAAAACCCGGGAACTTGAATTCTGGAATTTAACTTAAGCAAGTTAAATAAATCGAAATGATGGAAACTGGTAAAATGAACCGAATTGAATACTCCCATGAAAATTTAAAGCTGTATAAAACTTTTGTAATAGAATATGAAATATTTAGTTGTAATAAAGTGGGATTTTATAAGGTTAACGGGTCTATAGCATTTCTTATGCCTTAGTAATTTCGCGGACGAAATTCTTTTAAGGGGGAAGGAATGTAACGTCCCGAATTTTTAAGCTATTTAATATTAAATATTTAAATTTATTTTAAATGTTGATTTAGAAATATAAATAGATTTATATTGAATTTATCGGTTCAATAATCGATATACGATTTTATTTCGAAGATATTAAATTATAGCAATATGAAATGATAACAATTGAATTCAAAGTTAAAAACTAAATCGATACGATTCTATCAATTAACATAAATTCGATTAGAATTAGAGCGATAATAATTATTTACTATCGATGAATTTAATTGTTTGAGATCGATTTTTAATTAGTCGATTTAAATTAACATATGAAATAGTGAATTTTCGTCGCTATTGGAACTCGTATGTGATCATTTGAAGACGAAATTTCAAATGCAAGTTTTATACGAATAATTTAATAAAAAAATCCCTTGGGTTATTCAAAACACTTCAATAGCTTACAAAATACAATTCACATTTTTATTCCTTTTACTGAAAGCTTTTCTCCTATTTAAACACAATCGTTCCTCATTTCTTCCTTTATCCGAAAGTTGAACAGAAAGTTTTGAACAAATTCTAATTGAAGCCACTATTTCTTTTGAAATTAAATTAAATCACACCTTCTATTTCTAGTTTCCAGCAAAAATAAATCAAAGCCAATTCTTTGGGGGAAAAAAGAAAATTGTCGCACCCTCCATTATCTACGAATCCAAACAAAACTTTGGATTTTAAAGCAATGGTCGCTCCCCATTTTTGTACTCAATTCCAAAAATCAAATTAAAATCAAAGTTGTGTTCTTCGTTGGAACCCAGAAGTTACGATAAAGGATTTAGGGTTACTCGATTTGGTCCCTACAGTTTTAAAGCGAGGTCGCAATGAAGAAAGGGCGGCTAGGGTCAGTCAAAGGCAACGTGAATTGGGGGATGGATAAGGTTGGAGGTCAGTTCGGCGATGCTGATATGGGGCTTGATCGCATTTACTAACGATCAAAGTTTGGGAAAATCAGGTAGGGTGCGGTTTAGGAATTCTGGCAGGTCAGTAGTGATGTGGTGGCTCAACGAACTTGGGTGGTCCAAGGCGTGAAGCAATGAGATGATGTTGCTGTCAAGGGGTGGTGTGTTCGGTAGGAGGGTGCGTGGTTTCAGTTCAAAGCCATGATTAGTGTAGGATGATCGAGCTGCGTGTTTGGTGAGGCAGCAGTTTTGGACAAGGAGTAGAGAGGTATTTAGGTATTCTGTGAATGAGATGGTGGAAGTTGAAGTATAGGTTGTAGCAAGGTATTCCCTGATGCAATTGCTGCTGGGTATGGTCAAAGTGGTACAATTTTGCTTAGGCATGATCATGTATTTTAACAAGGAAAGGAAGAATTAAAAAGGATAAAGGGGCTTGATAATTGGTAACCGCGACAATTTATGAATTAACGAGATATTCGGCAAAAAAAAATCAAGTGAGTAAATCTCACTCAAAAGTTTATATTTAATTTATTTTTATCGTTAAAAATAATTTGTTGGTTGTTTGGATGCATATATGGATTATTGAATCATTGTGATTATTATATATAATATATATTTATTATTTAGGCTTGGTGGTTGTGATTATTATGTTGGATATTTCCCGCAGTACCATTAGCAGATGCCCGCAGTATCATTAGCGGATGACCCTATCACCCTGCGATATATGAGTGGATGACCTTCTATGCTACGATATTCTACCTTGAAGCAGGATTGGTATTTTTTATGTTGCTTAACATCTGTGGATGCAGGGAAAACATGTTGGAGGGATCTAATTGGATTCCTCAAATTTATTTATTATTGTTTACATATTTATATGTGCGTGATGTATTGGATTGGATTGATAGTTTGTGTAGTTGAATGCTTAAATATCACTGACCCTAGAGATCAATAATTAAAAATATCATAAAAAGGGATTTTTAGATTTAAAAAGGAAAATTTATTTTTCCAGAATAAAAAGTGTATTTCGAATTAGCTAGGAAAATATTAACTTGTTTTAATAATTAAAACAAGTAGTTAAACTTATATTCGATAATTATAAATTATCATCAGATAATTTAGAAATGTAAATTCGTGAATGATTTTAAAAAGAGGAAAGTTTATTTTTCGAAGCAGAAATTGAATTTCAAATAGAATTTGAAATAGAATCTGGTTTTAATACTTACAAATAAGAAGTGAAATTTATACATGATGTTTATAATAAAAGAAGGGAATTTTTATTGAATAATTTATAAATTAAAATTCAAGGATAAATTTAAAAGGGATTATATTGAATAGAACTAAAATTTAAAATTTAAAAATGAAAATAGATTCCGTGTTTATATATAGGTATAAGTTATAAAAAAAATTAAATATTTCAAAATGGGATCGAGTTTCAAGTAAATTATTAAAATGGAAGTTTATTTTAATAAAATAAAGAAGTTACTTTATAAACAACATTTATATTTGTGATGAAGTAATTTTCGTCAAATAATTTGGAAATATATTTCCAAATATAAGAAATGGACTAAAAGGTGAGATTTTAAATTGAGCTTTTATATTACAAGCTTTTATCTATCTCAAGATAAGAACGTTGTCGGTCAAAATCTAAGAGGTAAATAAAATACCCCAACTCGAACGGCTTCAGTATTATCAAGGAATGATATTAGTTTGTAATGGTAAGGATGTTAATTAATGGATTATTTCCATAATAGGGAATTTAATATTTGAATTCGATTATATTGAATATTTATAAAATAAATTATGTCAAAGGAAGTTGGAATTTAATTGAGTTTTGTATAATTTATAACTGAGTTATGAAACTTTGAAGGAAATAAACAACGTTTTTGAATAATCGAAATGTTTAAGTTAAATATGGAAAGCTGGTTTAAAATATATTATAGTTATTGAAAATGGAGTTGGAATTGTATTATAAATGAAGTTTTAAACGTTTATTATTAAATTTAACTAAAACGAACTTGCGACAGCGCGGTAGTTCGTAATTTGGTGTTTCGAACTTCAATGGAGTATATAAGACTCAGTATAATTCAGGATTCGATGAAACAAGAAACGCCCAGACTAATTGAATAATAGTTCTCTAATGTAAGAGAAAAATCTAAATTTCGCCTTATAGATTTGGAGTTATGTCAAAATCAAATTTTAGAAAAACAGCGCTAAAATCATTTTTAAACCATAATGGTTTATTAAATTAAATAAAGGATTTTAAGTGAATAAAAATTTGAATTTACATTAGAAAAATCCGAACTTGGGTTATAAATTAAATATGAACTCAAGTGGAGTAAATGGATTAATTTTTGAAATAGAAATCAGAATTTTATTTATCGAATGAGGTTAACTAGTTTCAAAAAGGGACTAGTTAATAGAGTTTTGATTTGAATTTGACTTAGTTTAAGTGAATTGAATTTGTTAGTCAAGATTGGAAATTTGAATATAAAACTTGGATTAGAAATTGGAAGCGAGCAAGGAGATTGAGTTTGAATTGAGTATAAATGAATACAAAAATATTTGAATGGGATAAATTCAAATTAAAAAGAGCATTAGGCAAAAAGAGCTAATTAAGGAAGTGGTTAGTGAATTTTTGTATAAAGGGTTGAACTGATTGAAATGAATTGGAAATGGGCATATACATGTTAAACGGGTATGGGATTAAAAAAATGAAGAGGATGAAGAATATTATTGTGACACTTCACGTCCGTTAATGTCACTCACAATGGGAATACATTAAGTTTCATGAAGCGTTTCTGGTAAATAGACATAGAATATTACAAGACAAATATAAAATTTTGCACTGAAATAAAAAACAACTTTATTAATGATAAGATACCGTGGTCCAAAACATCACTTGTCTGAAACATAAAAACCCATTACAACATAAAAACCCATTACAACATAAAAGCTACTGTCTTGTACTTCAAAAATATCATAGTACATAAAAGAAGTAAATTGCCCAAGAATAAAATATAGCAATAGCAACAAGGATAGGAGCTTGAGCCATACATGTCAGCAGCTCTAGAAAAAGTCAGTAGAATCACGGTCAAGCCTAAGTGTTTCCTCCCTGAGAAGGGGGAACGGAAGAAAGAAAGAGAAACAAAAGGAGTCAGACATAAAGTCTGGCGAGTCTAGTTACTTTTAGCCAGTAAATAAATAAAAGTAACATGATAGGCATATTAAGTGGATAAGAGAGATCATTACATAAATGGCAGGTGTGACAAGGCAGACAGGATAGGGTATATATATACTTCTAATGATAACTCTGCAATATTACTAGTATAACCAGAATGAGATGATTCCTTCCACTACAAGTTGGTATACTTAGGGAATACGTCCAAGTGTGTAACACCCCACCTCCGCAAGGGTCACTCACAAAGGGAATGCACTAGCTTTGGTGGAGCATTATCTAGGTAAACATACACAGAAATATTACAAGACAGAACATATAAAATAGCTGAAGAAAAACCAAATTTCATTTCTTTAAAATCTAGAAAGGTCTAAAGCCTTTTACATCAAAATGCCATTAAATCCATTACATCGAAATCTGTCTTGCAATAGTAAAGAAGCATAAAACCATAGTCATAAATCATTCCCCAAGTAAAACAGTAAAGCAAGCCATAACCAAGAGAAATCCAGGCCGCTCGTGAAAGAGCCTTGGAGCTTAGTAAGATCCGAACTAAGTTGTATTCCCACCCTGCGAACTTGGGGGGGGGGGACGGAAGAAAAAGAGGCGAAACAAAATGGGTCAGTCATAAAGACTGAGTAAGTCCTAGTGACTTTCAGCATAGAAATAAGTAAAGATAACATGACATGTATAAACTGATAGTAAACATAAGGATGATGACAAGATAGGCAAGTTAAACTAAGATAGCAAGATAAACTATGCTAACCAAATAAACTACGGTAACAAGATAAACTATGCTAACCAAATAAACTACGGTAACAAGATAAACTATGCTAACCAGATAAACTACGTATAACATTGCATGTTTAACATTCTCTACACCAACTGTACTAGTATCCCAACCCGTATCATCCTTTCCATGTATATGTACAGTGCCTTGCCGTATATCGTACGAGTTTCATCACGTATTTCTATACTACTTTAACGTAGTGCCACCATTCTTGAAATTGTTTGGACTGCCACCCTTGTTTTGGCTAGGTTTCCTTATCATGAACTATCGCGTGTTCAACTGGGATTTATGCCACCTAGGACCACTAGGGATTATGCTACCTAACGAACAACACCCTTTTTCCACGTAACGATCTATTAATCGATCGGCTACCTACAAGTCCTAGCTCGTTCATGTGTCTGTGTCATACGGCCCAATCATGAAATGTAGTCACCTGTGCTAGGTCCACTATAGGGTGTATCAAGCCCTAGGGTGCCAACCACCGACACGAATCAAGCACGCACAGTGTAAACCTACCGGTGCCCAATGCCTTCTTTTTCAACTCCGGACTACGTGCACGACCATAGTCCGCCTGAACCTACAATGGCGCACCAACTCAGCCGTCATTCTGGTCGCTTACAATCAGCCCAGTAATCGTGCCCCGCTTTGCCTAGTTCCAGGGTAACATGATACATCTAGTGGGTTACTGCTGAAAAGGACCGCGTAACTAGGGTTTCCGTCCGGCAGGTTAAGTGTTGTCATTTAAATTCGAGACTTAACCCCATCAGTCTAGCATGTCAAGTTGGTTAAGTGTGATCATTCAAGTTCGTGACTTAACCCGTCTACGTGTCATGTCAAATTGGCTAAGTGTTGTCGTTCAAGCATAATCGACAGATCCAAGATGTATTCCTGCAAGTAAAGGAGGTTCGAATATATATTGGTTGTGCTCGAAAAGTTATGCATCGATTGGCAAGTCCAGTCCCAATATCTTGATTTCGAGTGGCAATGCAACGTATCCCCATATATATCGTCCGCTAATACACGACCAATTAGGGTCTGGACAATTTTTTTTTTCTGTCACCCCATTTCGAGGACTCACGGAAATACCTCGGATAGTACCACAATCTGTTCTGTAGTATTAGTAAGAGGAGGAAGGGTTAAGGATACCCGGTGTAAGATATCACATTGTTCGAGGAACCCTAGATGTTGTCGGAGTAAAGGATCGTCAACAAGGGAATTCTAGTGCGTTGTAGATTCTTATCCAAGACTTGTATCATTTGATGATACCATGTGAATCGCTAGAAACATGCGAAGTGTATGGCTAACCCAATAACGAAAGTTTCATAAGGGGACTCGAGCAGGCTACCATGAGACAAAAGATCTTCTTTCTAAAAGAGATTCAATTCGGAACTATTATATGTCCAAGGTCCAATATTGAAATCATTTCAGATATTTTCCCTTACTTTGCCCGTGTCAACAAACAATTCGAAATACCTCGACTTTTTCAGAACAGGTCCGAGTCAAATAGCAATGATTTGAGTTCATGACTTAGCCCTACAAATCATGTGTCAAGTTGGTTAAGTATGTTCAAGCGGTTCATGACTTAACCCTATCAAATCATCGTGTCAAATTGGTTAAGTATATTCAAGCGGTTCATGACTTAACCCTATCAAATCATCATGTCAAATTGGTTAAGTATATTCAAGTGGTTAATGACTTAACTTTATCAAATCATCGTGTCAAATTGGTTAAGTATATTCAAGTGGTTCATGATTTAACCCTATCATGTGGTGTTAATTCATTAATGCACCCCAACCTCTCACATCAGACCTGTTGTTGCGGTCACTGGATATGCCGGGCGGTTCCGGGCAGAATTACACCACAACTCAGTCTGACCTCGGGTTTTCAAGTGAGATATGACCAACTACACACATTGGATCCTATTGTTTGCAGTAACTGGATTTGCCGGGCGGTTCCATGCAGAATTACACTGCAAACTCAACCCAACCTTGAGTTGGCCATTTTCAAGTTCATTCTAAGTGTCATGACCATGTTCAAGTTTCATGTCAAGTTCGTGTCAAGTTTTCAAGGCAAGTTTCATGTCAAGTCGATGTCAAGTTCGTGTCCATATCCAGGTTCAAGTTATAACAACGTTCATGTTTCAAGTTTTGCCTTTTATCAGGTTCATAATTCATGTTCATAACCAATTCATGTTTTGCCTATTCTACCCAAATCGTATTCCCATCGCACGTAAACGTGAATCGATCCATACTACAAATAAATCCAAACCTCAGAATAAAGGGAATAACATCAAAACTATGATAGGCAAAAGGGATGAGCATAAAGCGATAAAAGGGGTTACAAGACTAGCATGACATAACTTGAGATAATTGGTTACAACATCACTGGCATAAAGAATTTCAAATCTAGCAAGATAAGGCGATAGTCATGGTAAACGCTGACATAAAAGAATAGGCATGCGAAAGCAAGCCAAATACAAGGATAATGGATCCAATGGTTTCGGTGTACATAATAGCGAATAAACTAAGCAAGTCACACCCTCGGTATGAGATCCAACAAACTGCAAATTCGGTATACAACATGGGTTTTAATCAACTATAATTGTACCAGGTAATTAACCCCAATAGTCATAGTCATGATCATAGGTAGAAATCTCATAATTAAGAACCCTAAGCGATTAATCACAATAGTCATGGTTAATTATCCAAAATAGTTCTAGGCAATAGTCATAGGCAATTAACAGTAATAGTTTCAAAGTCATGGTCATAGATAATCGCCTTATGTTCATAATCATAGGTAAT
Organism: Allium sativum; assembly: GCA_030737875.1. Classification (NCBI taxonomy): domain Eukaryota; kingdom Viridiplantae; phylum Streptophyta; class Magnoliopsida; order Asparagales; family Amaryllidaceae; genus Allium; species Allium sativum. Next base: position 118,040,019 of record CM060915.1, read on the forward strand.
AATTCTCATAGTCAAGAGTCATAGGTGATTAGCCACAATTGTCCTTGTCATAGTCGTAGGAAACAGTCTTACGTTCACCGTCATAGGCATAGGCATAGTCTTATGTTTACAATCATAGGCACAGGCATAGTCTTATGTTCACAGTCATAGGCATAGACATAGTCTTAGGCCATTAACAATAGTTTCAACGTCATAGGCATGTCAAGATTATAGTCATGAAAGAGTTTGATTTACAACATGAATAGGCCCAAAGCAATATTCACAAAAGTCAAGATCCAGGATGAACAAGAATAGATATGAATCAGTTATCATACATAGATCCAATTCCAATTTACAACATGGATATTAAGTTTACAATTTTTATCTAAAAGTAACTTGAACTTACAGATCGTGGTCTAAGGAAGATGTAGAAGTCAAGTCTAGAAATTTGTCGTTGAATTGCTGAATCGTTGAATCTTGATTGTAGAAGAAAATCCCCAATTCCTAGCCGTAGTCTTCAAGAAATAATCTTCACGTTTTTAATTTAATTTATCTTAATTTAGAGGAAGAAGAAGAAGCCATGATCATCAAGAGTTTGAGCAGCATAAGGTTAGAGAAGAATGGTGTAAAGAGAATGAGGCTAGGAGGCTGTTTAAATAGGATTAGGCAGATGAACCTGGTCACGAAACGAGTCTAAATACATCAGAATGCATCTGGTTCAAAAAGTGGGTTCGGGAGGCAGGTCGACCGCCAGGTCGACTCCCTAGTCGACCTGGTCATGGGGAGGTCGACACCCCAGTCGACCTGGTTGGGGGGGGGGTCGACTCCCCAGTCGACCTGGGTATATGGGCAGGAATTTCCCCGCCAGCCTTCTCTGGGTTTGAATTTCGAATTTCTGGCTTTATTTTCGAGCTGTTTTATTTTACTTAAATTCCTGAAACTTCTGAGGGTCATAACTTGGTCATACGAACTCCGATTTTCGAAAACTCGGACTCGATTTCATGAAGAATTCCGAGACGAATGCAATGGCGCAACCCATTTTCCCTGATTCTTATCTTAAAATTTAATTCTGCCTTGATTTATGGTTTTAACTTGTTACAGAAATTCGGGTTGTTACATTCTCCCCCCTTAAAGGATTTTGTCCCCGAAATCTTCAAGTTAAGAAGAATGTGTCATACCATCCAATCAGCCATCTACTCAATTATCAATCACAGGCATCCATTGTCCTTAAGAGATTTCTAATGCTGTATGATCATATGCTGAAAGTGTGTGTGTATGTTCCTTATCTAATGCAAATGATCAGGCCTGATTAATCTTCTTAATGCAAAATATGTTTAGTGTCATGAATCCAACATGTATGCAAATAGCCCTAATCACATAAACACTATATGTGTGCACAAACATCCATCCATATGCAGCATTCACATGATAACACATTCAATTTCATCCATAAACAAGTATAAACACTCATGCAAATGCAATATGAAAATGTGTCTGAGCCGATCTAGTGCCTAATGTGTGTTATGCAACCACGAGCAACCACTTGCGACCACTTGCAACCACTTGCAACCATCAATCATAACATGTCTCAAACACATGTTTCACCCAATTGTTCCTACCTAAAGATACAGCCGAATGATAGAAGCAAGTAAAAACTTTGTTCCCATTAGGCAATGTCAAAGCTGGAAATCTACGTCACATATATACTGAATAGGAGAAGAATTCCCTAAGCACCAGCCCATGTCCTATAAAACCCAAAAAGTTTAGTCAACCCAACGGACACCCTCAAGCCCCAACATGTATTACTAACAGATAAGTCATACTCCCTATGGGGTTTGCAACAGAAATAGGATTGAGAATAGGACCGAGAGATTATACTTACAAGATAGCATGCAAGTAAGCTCTACAGGAAAAGAGGGATCAAGGATATGATATACTCTTAAAAAGAGATATGATGCGCGTGTCTAGTCTTCAATCTTCTAATTCGCATTTCCTTGAGCTTAACTCCATTGTGCTTTGACCGTCTTTAGCTTCACAATTTCGTAGCTTCTTAATTCCTATTTCCAAAATATGAGTTGGAACTCATTTCACTGTCGCCTCTCGTTCCACTTTCACTTATTCTTTTTCTAGTATACTCAGCTTAAACATAACTGCATACTCATGGTTTCATGCAAGCTCCCCAAAATTCACTAGTGAATCTTGGATCTCATTCACTTACTAGAAGGTATTCCACATAAATGAATTATCTCTTGAAAATAAACAAACGCCAACCATGTTGCCAAGTGTAATTACTAAGGTGATTTTCTATAACTCATGCATAAGCGAAATGAACCATTCGCCTTAGTGGCGAACACTACTCGAGCGGATCAATAAATGTATCAAGAGATTCTAGGTAACTAAGCATGGCAGAACCCTAAGCGTTACACTAGACTTCGAGGGCATTACCAAGGCAAGTCAAGAATCTAACTACCCTCTTTTCATACTCAAGAATGGTATCATTTCTGGATAACCACTCCATCCCTAGAAACAACCCATAGTCCAAAAGCATAAGCATTACTTCTAAACTCAACACTTAGCATAGACATTCTCAAATCCAAACAAGTCATGAATAAATGAGCCAATTCCCCAACAGGATTTGAGACAAAAATGGGATCCTCTACTATGCTAGTACTAAGGTGCAGAGACTCAACTATCGAAGCAGAATTAAAGTTCTAACGGGATGATAGAAAAGAAAAACTAAACCTTTAACAGAAACGTTACCACCTGTCTTAGGTATGCTAGTAGTGAGAGCATACAATTGCCCTCTCGACGATCTTTTCCTTTGCCCTTGTCCTTGTCCTATAACACTTAACTACATGTCCCTTTTTACCATACTAACGACACTCTTTCTTGTCATGGGTTTTATTATTCTTTCACTTTGGCCTCTTCCTTTTCACCTTTTCCTCCTTCGTGGATTAAGCCATATCAACAAGTTTCTTTATCCTTAGGCTTGTGTTCTTTTATCCTCGTTCTTACTATCCTTGTATAGCTTATTGACCAGTTTCTCGAAAGCTACCTCCATCGCACAGCCACCCTACAAAGCTTGAAATAAGATTAGTCGCAGATTGAACTACTGCGGCTCTTAATGGAGGTTGGGCACTTCTTTTCCCTCCTATATGCGTTGTATGCCTACAAACTATGGTGAAAAAGAAAGAGAGAAGAGACTCAAGGAGAGAATAAAAAGATAGTGCATATGGCTTTGGGGAATATGCCTTTCGTAAAACAAAACTTTTCTTAGAAAAATGCTTCTTTGTAAACGTTTTGAAAATAATTTCATAAGGTTTTTAAAAGCTTTTGCCCAGTCTGGTAACCTTCTGCTCTGATGCCAAATGTAACACCCCACCTCCGCTAGGGTCACTCATAAAGGGAATGCACTAGCTTTGGTGGAGCATTATCTAGGTAAACATACACAGAAATATTACAAGACAGAACATATAAAACAGCGGAAGAAAAACCAAATTTCATTTCTTTAAAATCTAGAAAGGTCTAAAGCCTTTTACATCAAAATGCCATTAAATCCATTACATCGAAATCTGTCTTGCAATAGTAAAGAAGCATAAAACCATAGTCATAAATCATTCCCCAAGTAAAACAATAAAGCAATCCATAGCCAAGAGAAATCCAAGCCGTTTGTGAAAGAGCCTTGGAGCTTGGTAAGATCCGAACTAAGCTGTATTCCCACCCTGCGAACCTGGGGGGAGGGGGGGAACGGAAGAAAAAGAGGCGAAACAAAACGGGTCAGTCATAAATACTGAGTATGTCCTAGTGACTTTCAGCATAGAAACAAGTAAAGATAACATGACATGTATAAACTGATAGTAAACATAAGGATGGTGACAAGATAGGCAAGTTAAACTAAGATAGCAAGGTAAACTATGCTAACCAGATAAACTACGGTAACAAGATAAACTATGCTAACCAGATAAACTACGGTAACAAGATAAACTATGCTAACCAGATAAACTACGTATAACATCGCAGGTTTAAAATTCTCTGCACCAACTGTACTAGTACCCCAACCCGTATCATCCTTTCCATGTATATGTACAGTCCCTTGCCATATATCGTACGGGTTTCATCACGTATTTCTGTACTACTTCAACGTAGTGCCACCATTCTTGAAATTGTTTGGACTGCCACCCTTGTTCTGGTAAGGTTTCCTTATCATGAACTATCGCGTGTTCAACAAGGATTTATGCCACCTAGGACCACTAGGGATTATGCTACCTAATGAACAACACCCTTTTTCCACGTAACGATCTATTAATCGATCGGCCCCCTACAAGTCCTAGCTTGTTCATGTGTCTGTGTCATACGGCCCAATCATGAAATGTAGTCACCTGTGCTAGGTCCACCATAGGGTGTATCAAGCCCTAGGGTGCCAACCACCGACACGAATCAAGCGTGCACAGTGTAAACCTACCGGTGCCCAATGCCTGCTTTTTCAACTCCGGACTACGTGCACGACCATAGTCCTCTTGAACCTACGATTGCGCACCAGCTTAGCCGTCGTTCTGGTCGCTTACAATCAGCCCAGTAATCGTGCCCCACCCGGCCTAGTTCCAGGGTAGCATGATACATCTAGTGGGTTACTGCTGAAAAGGACCGCGTAACTAGGGTTTCATTCCGGCATGTTAAGTGTTGTCATTTAAATTCGAGACTTAACCCCATCAGTCTAGCATGTCAAGTTGGTTAAGTATGGTCATTCAAGTTCGTGACTTAACCCGTCTACGTGTCATGTCAAATTGGCTAAGTGTTGTCGTTCAAGTTCATGACTTAGCCCTACGAATCATGTGTCAAGTTGGTTAAGTATGTTCAAGCGGTTCATGACTTAACCCTATCAAATCATCATGCCAAATTGGTTAAGTATATTCAAGCGGTTCATGACTTAACCCTATCAAATCATCGTGTCAAATTGGTTAAGTATATTCAAGCGGTTCATGACTTAACCCTATCAAATCATCGTGTCAAATTGGTTAAGTATATTCAAGCGGTTCATGACTTAACCCTATTAAATCATCGTGTCAAATTGGTTAAGTATATTCAAGTGGTTCATGACTTAACCCTATCATGTGGCATTAATTCATTAATGCACCCCAACCTCTCACATTAGACCTGTTGTTGCTGTCACTGGATATGTCGGGCGGTTCCGGGCAGAATTACACCACAACTCAGTCTGACCTCGGGTTTTCAAGTGCGATATGACCAACTACACACATTGGATCCTATTGTTTGCAGTAACTGGATTTGCCGGGCGGTTCCGTGCAGAATTACACTGCAAACTCAACCCAACCTCGAGTTGGCCATTTTCAAGTTCATTCTAAGTGTCATGACCATGTTCAAGTTTCATGTCAAGTTCGTATCAAGTTTTCAAGGCAAGTTTCATGTCAAGTCGATGTCAAGTTCGTGTCCATATCCAGGTTCAAGTTATAACAGCGTTCATGTTTCAAGTTTTTCCTTTTATCAGGTTCATAATTCATGTTCATAACCAATTCATGTTTTGCCTATTCTACCCAAATCGTATTCCCATCGCACATAAACGTGAATCGATCCATACTACAAATAAATCCAAACCTCAGAATAAAGGGAATAACATCAAAACTATGATAGGCAAAAGGGACGAGCATAAAGCGATAAAATGAGTTATAAGACTAGCATGACATAACTTGAGATAATTGGTTACAACATCACTGACATAAAGGATTTCAAATCTAGCAAGATAAGGCGATAGTCATGGTAAACGCTGACATAAAAGAATAGGCACGCGAGAGCAAGCCAAATACAAGGATAATGGATCCAATGGTTTCAGTGTACGTAATACCGAATAAACTAAGCAAGTCACACCCTCGGTATGAGATCCAACAAACTGCAAATTCGGTATACAACATGGGTTTCAATCAACTATAATAGTCCCAGGTAATTAACCCCAATAGTCATAGTCATGGTCATAGGTAGAAATCTCATAATTAAGAACCCTAAGCGATTAATCACAATAGTCATGGTTTATTATCCAAAATAGTTCTAGGCAATTAACAGTAATAGTTTCAAAGTCATGGTCATAGATAATGTCCTTATGTTCATAATCATAGGTAATAATACTCATAGTCAAGAGTCATAGGTGATTAGCCACAATTGTCCTTGTCATAGTCATAGGCAACAGTCTTACGTTCACCGTCATAGGCATAGTCTTATGTTTACAATCATAGGCACAGGCATAGTCTTATGTTCACAGTCATAGGCACAGGCATAGTCTTAGGCCATTAACAATAGTTTCAACGTCATAGGCATGTCAAGGTTATAGTCATGAAAGAGTTTGATTTACAACATGAATTGGCCCAAAGCAATATTCACGAAAGTCAGGATCCAGGATGAACAAGAATAGATATGAATCAGTTATCATACATAGATCCAATTCCAATTTACAACATGGATATTATGTTTACAGTTTTTATCTGAAAGTAACTTGAACATACAGATCGTGGTCTAAGGAAGATGTAGAAGTCAAGTCTAGAAATTTGTCGTTGAATTACTGAGTCGTTGAATCTTGATTATAGAAGAAAATCCCCAATTCCTAGCCGTAGTCTTCAAGAAATAATCTTCATGTTTTTAATTTAATTTGTCTTAATTTAGAGGAAGAAGAAGAAGCCATGATCATCAAGAGTTTGAGCCGCATAAGGCTAGAGAAGAATGGTGTAAAGAGAATGAGGCTAGGAGGCTGTTTAAATAGGATTAGGCAGATGAACCTGGTCACGAAACGAGTCTAAATACATTAGAATGCATCTGGTTCAAAAAGTGGGTTCGGGAGACAGGTCACCCCCAGGTCGACTCCCTAGTCGACCTGGTCATTGGGAGGTCGACACCCCGGTCGACTCCCCAGTCGACCTGGTTGGGGGGGGGGGGGGGGGTCGACTCCCCAGTCGACTTGGGTATATTGGCGGGAATTTTCCCGCCAGCCTTCTCTGGGTTTGAATTCGAATTTCTGGCTTTATTTTCGAGCTGTTTTATTTTATTTAAATTCGTGAAACTTCTGAGGTTCATAACTTGGTCATATGAACTTCGATTTTCGAAAACTCGAACTCGATTTCATATAGAATTCCGAGACGAACGCAATGGCGCAACCCGTTTCCCCTGATTCTTATTTTAAAATTTAATTCTACCTTGATTTATGGTTTTAACCTGTTACAGAAATTCGGGTTATTACAAAGTGTACCCTAACCACTACCATAATCGATCGGCTCCCTACCCCGTAGATACCCTGTGCTGGCCCCATAGTAGGAGGTATCACTACCTAAAGTGGCAACCCTTCATTTTCCAAGATGTGCACAACCATATATACATGTGTCACGGTCGTCTTATCCCCCTCTGCCCGGCTCATGCACACACATGGCCCGGTCGGTTTTCGCCACCCACACCGTCCTTTATGTTTGGATCTCTTACAATCAGTCTAGTAAGCGTTCCCCTTCTTCGACCTAGTTCGGAGTATATACTTGATACCAACTTCGGGTTACTGGCTGAAACGGGTCCCACACAATATGATACAAGCTCTCCCCTTATCTTGTATCCCGCCCACTAGGTTTTCACAGACTATGTATACCTCTAGGTGTCTTTAATTACATAGCCTTATTTATTTCTATAAGTTATGCTTACCCTAGAAGGTGTCTTTAGTTACATAACTTTATTATTTCCACCGGTTATGTATACCACTTTATTTACATAACCTTACTGGGTTAAGTTTATGGGCCTATATAAATATTACATAACCCCTCAGATTTACTTAACCCACCACCTTTACTTAATCAAGTTTACTTAACCCCAACTTAAGTCTAAGTACACACAATCCCTATGGATTAGATTTGGTTAACTAGTCCAATTCTTTATCATGTCAATTTATGGCTTCATAATGAGCCAGACCTCCCACATTAGGCCTACAACATATGGATGCTGGATATGCCGGTCGGGTCCGAGCAGACTTAATCCACAGTTGGGCCTGACCTCGTGCCATAGCCCGATTCGTATTTACGTACTTAGACCTACCACATTAGGTTCAACATTAGTGGCTGCTGGATATGCTGGTCGGGTCTGAGCAGACTTCCGCCACTAATGCAACCTAACCTTGTGTCATAAGTACAATTACAATTCCCTAATTGTAATTACTAAACATTCAATTTTTAATTAATTAATCAATTAATTAAGCCTTTCCTTTTATAAATGTCAATACCTATTTTACCCAATACTTTGAATTACATGTCGAAAAATGTTCATATTCAAATTATGCCATTTTTAACCCATTTTCCCCCATTCCTTAACTAGCGCCCTCACAAAATTGGCAGCATGCCTAGGCTAGACAATAACCTAGTCATGAACGATAACAGTGAAAATAATGGGAAAGTGACTAAAATGATCATCTTGGCATAAACGTAAACTAGTATGATAATAAGGTGAACATACATACAGGCAAGGACATGAAATTGTCATCATGACAAGGTGATAATTTAGATCACATAAAATAGATCTAACATGTAATGTACCGAATTTCCGCACCCTTTGAGTTGACTAATAACACCACACGTCCAACCCAAATGACACAGAAATACGAATCATTAGTAGAAAGAAGTTAGAGGATGAGGAATTGAAAGAAAGAAAAGTTAGAATAGAAGAAAAAACGAAGAACACAAATCTCACAGCGGAACGAATAAAATATATTAAATAACATAACTTTTGAAATACAAATCAATAACTATATATACATACCATTATCAGAGCACAACAGTTATTCCTGGAACAGTTATAAACACCTATTTCCAGATACAACATAGCACACAGCGGAAATATGATAGTCTATAGCTAACTGGTGAAGCCTCCTGCTTCCAGCTCTTCCAAGTGAATCTAAAAAATCCCGACTACATGACTGCCCGTACAAATTTGGGCACCCAAGAGTTTAGGGAAAACAAAAACAAAATAAACTCTGGGTCACTCATGGGACTGGTATGAGTAAACTCCAATCATTTGTTTAACTTTAAAAATCCTTTCGAAAGAAAGGATAATAGTAAGACCAGCCCACACATAAACATGGACGGTTTTTACCTTACTATAACCCAAAACACTTTGATATGAAAATCCAGTGATATTATAATAGTGTCTAAATCAAATAAATAACAATCTAGCGGAACGCTTGCATCTCACGCTCCACATATAATATAAAATCAAAAACCGCAGTGTGCTTATTGGAGATTGGATTCCGACTATGACAAGGTATGGAACCACCTTCCGATAGTGTATCTCTAGAGGGGAATACACTGGGTTCAACAAGAACATCTTGCAACCCGGCCCACACATGACCGACCACTCATTTCGCTTGAGTGTATCGAATGTATATCACCAACGGTTGGGATCAACAACTGTTTCCCGAATGGGACAACATCGATAGACTAAAGAAGCAAATGGAATTTCTCTAGATAGTTGATTATACATCTTAATGGGAGCGACCCATATAGCCATGTTGCCTGCCCGATTTTTGTCATTTCTCGGTTGTTGAGGCCTGAGGCTACGATTTCTTATCATTCATTGATAGCACAATCACTTTGAATGTCACATTGTCAGATCCGTTAATCCCTAATCGATTTGCATAAATATATTCTGGATATTATGCTAAGAGAATAAATTCTCCGCCACCATATATATATTTATACAGACCAACATATGTGATCACTGGAAATACTCTGTCAAACACTCATCCATACACGTTCGTTCTGGGACCGAACGAAACCGAAGGCGCAATTTCTATTAATAGAAAAAGTCCTTGCACTTTACTCCATCTTCGATTATCTTCATATAATCTGATTCGCGACACTACTTCCAATACGGAGTGGTTCACGGATAATAATCCAACCAGTCTTTCCATATTGACAACGATATTGGCAAATACTTCGATAGTCGGTTATTTAACTATCGAAGAAAAACAAACATCCATTCAAAACATCAAACAATCACTGTGCCCTTAATTAATATTTCATTAATTAAAACACTTCTCGATTTTCTTATCCATATTTGTTAACCAAATATTTTCAATAATCATCTTGGCTTCTTACGCTATTTGGAAAATATTTCCATATCTCGCCTTCTTTTATTCTCTATACTCAGAAAATATCCTTTATTTATAATTGGAAAACATTCCAATTATTTATCTCTTTTCCCAACCATTCATTATTTCTATACTCAGGAATTATTTATTATAATATTTCCGAATTTCCGCTCACTTGGGTTAAAACGAATGTTGTGTAAAACATCGTTACAACAACCCAAAACACTGCATCCAACTAACTCTTATTCAAACATTTCTCTTCGAGACTAGATCTTGCTATTTATCGGTTAAAAATGAAACCAATCAAGTTGGGGTATAACTACCTCTCAGACCTTGACTGAAAACATCCTTAACTTCAAAACGGACAAGACAACTTACCTTGCATAGTCAACATCATAAAAACCAATTATTCATTTCTAAACCCGTATACGTTTCTCTTTCTAATTTACCATATTTAATTATAGATTTCCTTTTTGTTTATAATATTCTATTTTCAAGTTCGTTTCCTTATCGAATTCAATACATATCAATACATTGATTTCTAACTATCAAAATTTCTTAAAAATATTCTAACACCTTAAATTTTCAAAAAATTTCGCCATAACCTCCTTTGTACCGGTCGATAGTTCAAACCTCAACACGCCTCTCTGGGCCCTTTCCATTCCAAAAGAAAATCGAAAAGCCAAGTGGCTTGCCGATTCGGTGCATAAAAACTCATATGGAATTTAAATATGTACCTTATTGTCGGGCACTCGAATTATAACCTTCATACACTTCATCCCATACCTGTCTAACCAACAAACGTCCATACATTTTATTCCAACTCAATCTGGCTATTTTAACTCAATTCGCTAATTTATTCTTTAATTAACTCTTTTGCTTATTCCACTCTCTATTTGAACATATCATGTCCAAATATATATTTTATCTTGATTATGAATTAATTTAATTCCATTTCGACTCAAGTTCCATATTCAATTTCGAATATAAATTCACAAGTTTAATTTACTTATCCAATGTCAACTTGATTTAAAACTTGATTCGAAATTCAATTATCTAAATATCCTTTAACTTAGTTAATCCTCTTAAATAATAAATATCTGATTTTGTTTTAAAAATCTGTTCACTTACGCTTACTCCACTTGAGTCCATATTTACTTTATATCACAAGTCTGGATTTTTCTAGCGGACTTTCGGATTTTATTTACTTAAAATCCTTTTATTTGTTTAAATAAACTGTTATGGTTTTGTAATGGTTATAGCGCTGTTTTTCTAGAAAATTGATTTTGATATAACTCAAAATTTATTTGATGAAATCCAGATTTTTCTCTTCCATTAGAAAATCATTATCAAATCGGTCCTGACGATTCTTGTTTCAAAGAATTCCGACTTATATTGAGTTCTGTATACTCAATATAAGTTCGAAACGCCAATTCACGAACTGCCGTGCTGCGGCGAGTTCGTTTTAATTATATTTAATATATAAACGTTTTAAAATTCGTTTATATATAAATTCTGACTCTATTCTAATATATTTTAATATATATCAAACTAATTTTCCCAATTCAACTCAATAATTCTGATTATCTATAATCGTTGATTTTTCCTTACTCGGTTATACATTTATTTATAGTTGATTTGTTATTTTAAATCCCAATTCCTTTTATAAATAAATTATAAAATTCGGTATAATCGAATTCCAATTATAACTCCTTTGGATTTTCTCAATTCAGTTTATATTCTAAATCCGGAATATAATCAATTATTCAATTTTCAACACGTTTTCCAATTTCACTTTTTAAATTCTTTCTTGAATTTAAACTTCTAAACTATCCAATGATAGTTTATTTACCTATTTTTATAAATATGGTTTGTTAATTAATTTTCTTGTTTAAAAATTAAAACAAGCTTTCCTTTCAAATACCTATTTGAAACCCAATCCCTTTTATATTCTGAATTTCGGAATAAAAACTATCATTTCATTTTTTCCGAATGATTTCAATTTATACTTTTAAATTCATATTTGAATTTAATATTTCAAATTTATCTCTTGATAATTAATTCATCATATTTGTAAACATCATTTATAAATTTACTTGTCTTATATATTTAAACAAGTTCTATTTAGAAATCTATTTACAACCAAAATCTTATTTTGGAAATTTCTATTTATATTAACTTATATATATATATATATATAACACCCAATTTATTTTCATAATCAATTTAACTTCTATTTAAATAAATTCGAATTAATCGAATTCGAATCATAAATCCTTATGGATTTGTTTTAGTTCAATTTATATTCTGAACATCCGAATAAATTCCATCGTTTATTTCTTTGAAACGATTTCCCCATTTCTATTTTTAAATTCACATTTGAATTTAAATATTAAAATTACCAAATGATAATTTTTACCACTATATTTATAAACCCCGTTTATAATTTCAGTTCAATTCAATTCCCTGATTATCCAACGAAAATCATTCCATTTCATTTATAAACACCATTTATAAATTTACTTAAATTTCCTGTGTTATTTAATTTATAAATATCATTTGTAAATTAAATGCTTGTTTTATTTATTTAAAACAAGTTAATATCTTTATAGTCTATTCGAAATTCAAATTCTATTTTAGAAAAATAGAATTTCTCTTTTTAAATCTCAAAACCCTATTTACGATATTTTTATAAATTACTATTTAGGCCCAATGATATTTTAAACACTCAAAACAACCAATTATAATTGACAGGTTTTCTAACACATCATATATGATAATATATATGAAAAACAAACAATAATATTTTTGAGGAATCCATTGGATCCCTCCAACCTGTTTTCCTACATCCACACACGTTAGCCAACATAAATAATACCCATCCTGCTTCGAGGCAGGATATCGCGGTATAGAAGGTCATCCACTATCATAGCATGGGGCATATAGTGTCATCCGCTAATGATACTGCGGGCATCCGCTAATGGTACTGCGGGAATCCAACCAATCACCAATATATATGTATAATAACCACAAACACAAATCCTACATAACTAATATATTTTTAACAGCTAAAAGTATTTTAATGCAACCAAACAACCATCAATTATTTTTAATGACTAAAAATAATTCTAAATAAATAAATTGAGTGAGATTTACTCACCATGATTTTCCTTTTGCCGAATACCCCATTTAAGCCTATTGTATAGATTTCGCGATTCCTTCGTACCTCTGTTTTCTAATGTAAACAATATAAATATATTTCAGTTATTAAGCTAGAATAATTTAATTTAAATGATAAAAATAAAGGTCTAACCTTTTCTAAATTTCACATTTAAATTGTTAGTTTTACAATTAATATTTGTTACTAGTTAACTATACATGATGAAACAAATTTCTTTAATAAATCACTAATTGTCCAATTCATTTTCCATATAAATAAAAATTAAAAACTAAAATATACCTTAATCTGTTGCACCCTTATTAACACATTTGCCAAACATATGTACATCACTGACCTGGCAAACTCATTATTCTCCAATTCGGGTACACAGGCAGCTCCTTCTCCTTTTACCTTCCCGGATTTCTATCGTCAACACAACATGCACTCCCCTAAACCCTTAACTTACAAACAACTCCCCTCCATTCTAACAGTCACGCTTTTCCTCCCTCATCTTAACTTCCATACCTCACTGCAGAACTCCAAATCGGCGCCTTCACTCAATTGAACCCTCCTCATCGCGGTTTCATCCCTTACGCACCATCCCAGTCATCCACCAAAGCACCTCAGTATTCCTTCTTCAAAACATGACTCGATACGTTCTCACACATCATACAAAGACCATCGATACTTTTATGGCCAAAGCCCTACCCAAACTTCAACTATGAACCCACTTTGCTTCCTGAATGTTGCGCAATCACAACTCAAATCCCCTAAGAGTCAATGCCCTTGCCTTGCTGTAAAATGAATCGAGTTTGCTTAAAATACGACGCACCCCAAAATCGAACTGTAGAATCGAAATCACGTTCGAATCCATTCTTCTTATGATTTTAGAAAATAATTCGAACGAGTGTTAAAGGATTTGGATTTGGTTTCAAAAAAGAAGAAAAGATACCATTCTCTCTTCTTGTTGCTGTCGAACGAGACGGAAGGGATAGTGGGTATTCGTGATTTGGTGGAAGCATATTTGAAATATAGTGCTTTGATTTTGTTCGTTGAAATTGAAAAGGGAAAACTGGAAAGGAAATCATGGGTTTTGGGTTTAAATTATGAAATGAAACGAAAATGAAATGGCCATTTTTATTTAAAGCTTTGGATCGAATTTTCAACAGAAGGAATGTAAGGAGAGTGTCGTATTTTTATACACGAAGAATACTTAGTAACGAAGGAGTTAGGCCTGCGTATGTTACAATGTAGGTGATAGGTTAAGGTACAATATTTTTAATGGGATTTGATATTTGATTTTACCTTTATTTAATTTGATTTGAAATAAAGCAATTTTTATTTTATCTATACGGATTCTGATTCAATATAAAGCGATTCTTGTTCTTTTTAAGCAGATATCGATTTGATTTTGTACCTATCCGCAATCAATATCTCGGGGTCCATTAATTGAAATCACGAACCGCTATTCTAGCGTATAGACCGACACTCAAATGTAATAACGGTATTCTGAGCTCAACAGAATATATTCTGAAACTAAATTTGAACGTATATTTAAAATAACCATATTAAATCAATATAATTTAATTTAAATTCAAACAAATAAATTTCTCGATAATAAACTTTTATTATTATCGTATATATATATATATATTCAAATAGAATTTATACCAGTCATCTGAATTCTTTTGATTCAGTTTTCAACTTCGATTTCAATTATATCTCGTATTACGATAATTTAATATATTCGATATTAAATTGAAATCGATTATTAAATCGATAACTTAATATAAAAATTAATTTATATTAACAGCTAAATATTTAAAACCATATTAAATATTTAAAATTAACCGACCAAAAATCCGGGTCGTTACATAACGTGATAACATAAGGTGACAATTTAGATCACATAAAACATATCTAACATGATAACATAAGGTGACAATTTAGATCACATAAAATAGATCTAAGATGATAAAACAAGGTGACAATTTAGATCACATAAAATAGATCTAACATGACGACATAAGGTGACAATTTATATCACATAAAATAGATCTAACATGACGACATAAGGTGACAATTTAGAATAGATCTAACATGACAACATAGGGTGACAATTTAGATCACATAAAATAGATCTAACATGACAACATAAGGTGACAATTTAGATCACATAAAATAGATCTAACATGAAAACATAAGGTGACAATTTAGTTCACATAAAATTGGTCTAACATGATTAATGATTTAGATCTACATAAAATATCCACATGATAATTAGATCTAACATAATTAAAGATTTAGATCTACATAAAATAGGTCTAACATAATTAAAGATTTAGATCTACATAAAATATCCACATGATAATTAGATCTAACTTAATTAAAGATTTAGATGTATGTAGATCTAACATAATTAAAGATTTAGATCTACATAAAATATTCACATGATAATTAGCTCTAACATAATTAAAGATTTAGATCTACATAAAATGTCCACATGATAATTAGATCTAACAAATAAATCTATCATAACATATCATAAGATATGACAACTATCATGTCATAACATAAAACATGATAATAATATAGAATAGATTTATCATGTCATAACATAAAACATGATAATAGCATATAATAGATCTATCATGTCATAACATAAAATATGATAATAGCATAGAACAGACTTATCATGTCATAACATAAAACATGATAATAATATAGAATAGATTTACAATGTCATAACATAAAACATGATAATAACATAGATCCAAATCATAGTATTTCATAATTCACTTTTATTTATTTAAACCTAAAAATAACTATACTCACAAGGATTGGATCTATGAGAATAGAAGGAGAAAACTGAAACTTGAATCTAAGAATTTGATTTGCAAAACTTATAATTGAAGAAAGCAGATCCGTCTTAGTTCGCACTTCAACAGAGTTTGGCCCCCATTGTTTCTTTGTGAAGACAACAATGAAATTGAGGTGATTTTATAGCCGCTAGGTTTCAGAAATTGAATTGCCACCTCATCCCTAAAAGGGGATTGGGTAATGGGCCGCTACCCACTTGAAAAAGGCCAGAATACCCAAAAACTTCTATCGTTCATAACTACTTCATACGTTATCCATTTTACGCAAACCAGGTGTCTATCCTGACCAGAATTTCAAGACGGATGTAATGACGTAATCAGTTTCCCTTAATTCTTAATATTAAATTAATTATTCTTTAATTTATCCTCTTCAATGTTAACACAATTACAGGGTGTTACATTCCCCCCTACTTAAAGGATTTCGTCCCCGAAATCTTCAAGTTGGGAAGAATGCATATCCTACCATCCATCATCCATCTACTCACCCATCAATCACTGACATCCATTGTCCTAAAGGATTTCTAATGCTTTCATGAATATATGCAAAGGTGTGTGTGTATATGTCCCAACACTAATGCGAAGATCAGGCGGTCTACTGATTCAGTTGACCTCCTTAATGCAATGTATGTTAGTGCCATGAATCCAATATGTATGCAAATAAGCCTATTATAACATATAAGCTCTAAATGTGTGCACACTCCTTCGTCCAAATGCAACATCCATATGCTAGTTCATCCATTTCCATCTATAAAAGGAAAGAAAATGCACACACATCCATATGCAGTATGAAAGTGATTGAGCCAATCTTAGTACCTTGTGTGTGTGTGTATGCGTCAACAGGCAACCACTAGCAAACACTTGCATCCACTTGCATCAATCAAACATAACATGTTTCAAACACATGTTTACATCCATAGGCTTCCTATCTAAAGGTCGAAAAATACTATGGATAAGATATACTTAAATGAATAGAAACAAGTTATGACAAAGCTTTGGAAAAAGGAGTTAAGAACATATCCTCGAAGAGAAAAGGGACGAAGCACGAATCTTGTCTTCGGTCTCCCAAGTCACATCCTCTGGGTTATCTCCCCACTGAACCTTTAGCAACTTGAGCTCTTTATTGCGTAGCTTCTTAACTTCTGATCCAAGAATACGTGAAGGGACTTGTCTGACTGTCGCCTCCTGTTCCACTTCTACCTCTTCCAATATACTCGGCTCAACAACTTCCGCGGTGTCATACAAGCACTTCTGCAGATGAGAAACATGGAAAACATCATGAACACCATATAGATTTTCAAGAAGCTTTACCCTATAAGCCATTTGGCCAATCCTCTTGGTTATGAGAAATGGTCCCACAAACCTAGGTGCCAACTTCCCTACCGATCCGAAGCGAACCACATTCCTCAGAGGTGACACTTTGATAAAAAACCAAGTCTCCTACTTCAAATTCGAGGTCAGTCCTTCTCTTGTCTGCATAAGATTTCTGCCTATCTTGAGCTGTCTTCATCCGCCATCGAATAAGGTCAATCTTTTCGGACATTTCTCTAACCATATCTGGTCCAAGTAATAATCTTTCGTTAAATTCCCACCAACAAGTTGGTGAGCTACAGGATCGTCCGTACAATGCTTTAAAGGGTGCCATGCCGATGCTGTCCTGATAGCCATTGTTATAGGCAACTGCTAAAGGAAGATGCTCTTCCCAAGTCCCTCCGAAGTTTAGGATACACAACCTTAAAGGATCTTCTAGAATTCTGTTCACCCTCTCCGTTTACCCGTCGGTCTAAGGACGATAAGCGATGCTCAAACGCACTGTGTACCTAAGGCTTCCTGCCAGCTCCTCCAAAATTCGCTGGTAAATATGGGTCATGATCGCTCACGATGTTGGAAGGAACTCCATGAAGGCAAACTATCTCTCGGACATAAATTGCTGCTGACCATGATGTTGTCCTCTTACTCTTAACTGGAATAAAGTGAGCGCTCTAAGTGAGCCTATCTACCACAACCTAGATACTGGTGTTGCATTTCTTCGATCTAGGAAACCATCTATGAAATCCATAGAGATGCTCTCCCATTTCCACTGAGGAACATCCAAAGGATGAAGTAAACCACCGGGCTTCTTTTGCTCAGCTTTGACTTACCGGAAAACTAAACATTGGGAAACAAATTCGGCCACATCTTTCTTCATACCAGCCCAAAAGAAAACCCTTTTCATGTTCCTATACACCTTATCACCACCTGGATGAATGGTCATCTTAGAATGGTGGGCTTCTTCTAGGACTGCCTTTATCAAGCTTCCAGTTTGAGGAACACAAAGCCTTCCATCTCGTCGCAACCACCCCCTTTCATCTATGGCATATCTGCTGAGGTGACTAGAAGTCTCCCATCTTCTGAGCTTATCCATGATGTCTAGAATCTATGGGTCACCTTGTGTGAAGTTCCTATCTAGTCTATAAGAGTCCGTTGTATCTCCAAGGGCGTAAACAAATCAGGCAAAATCTCGATGGACGGTCTAAAATCAAAAGCTGATATGAGGTCTAAGTTCTTTCTTTCCACAAACATAGGACTTAAGGCCATCCTCTGCCTACTTAGTGCGTCCGCCATCACATTAACCTGCCAGGGGTATAAGCAATCTCAAAATCATAAGAACCTAAGAACTCCATCCACCTTTGTTGCCTTAATAATTGAGAGATTTATGATCAGTGTATAACTCGAACCTCTCTCAAAATAAATAATGACGCCACGTCTTCAACGCGAATACTATGGCAGTTAGTTCTAGATCATGGGTGGGGTAGTTCTTTTCATGAACTCTCAACTGTCTACCCACATAACATTCTACTTTC
This sequence comes from Allium sativum, assembly GCA_030737875.1. Taxonomy (NCBI): domain Eukaryota; kingdom Viridiplantae; phylum Streptophyta; class Magnoliopsida; order Asparagales; family Amaryllidaceae; genus Allium; species Allium sativum. Next base: position 118,058,997 of record CM060915.1, read on the forward strand.
CCTTCTTGCATCAGAACCGCACCAAGCCCTGTAATGCACGCATTAGTGTAAACGGTAAACACTTTACTCCCATCAGGCAAGGTCAAGACAAGGCTGTTGTAAGAGCCCTCTTCAAACATTGGAAAGTTACATCACAATCTATATCCCCAGTAGTTGCCAAGTTCTTCTTTGTCAGCCTGGTGAGTGGGGCTAATATCTTTGTGAAGTCCTTAATGAACTTCTTATAGTAACCTGCCAACCCAAGAAAGCTTCTCACCTCGGTTGCATTTTTAGGAATCTGCCAATCCTGTACTACAACCACCTTCGCGGGATCTACAGTTATCCCTTCTTTGGAGACTATATGCCCCAAGAATCTCACCTCCTTTCTCCATAAATGGCATTTGAAGAACTTTGCTTTAAGCTGATGGCCACGGAGAGTTTTCAAAACTTCTCTCAATTGTCGGGCATGCTCTTCTTCGCTTTTGGAGAAGATAAAAATATCATCAACAAAGACTACAATAAATTTATTTAGGAACTCCCGGAATACCCTACTCATTAAGTCAACAAAATAGGCAGGAGCATTCGTCAGCCCAAAAGGCTTAACCAGCCATTCAAAGAAACCGTCCGGAGTCCTAAAGGTGGTCTTACCTATGCTGTCCTCAGCCACCCTCAACTGATGGAATCACGTGGCCAAGTCTAACTGGGAAAATACCAAGGCACCAACAAGATGATAAAATAAATCATCAATCCTCGGAAGCGGGTGCCTATTCTTCTTAGTGAGTTTATTCAGCTCCCTATAATCAACGAAGCGAACCATCCTCCTTAGTTGCGAATACTACTGGAGCACCCCATTCAGATATGCTTCGTCTAATAAACCCTTTCTCAAGTAGCTCCCCTACTTTCTTACTCAGCTCCCTCCTTTCTCTTGGAGCCATGTGGCGCACTGGTAATGCAACTGGCTCTGCATTGTCTACCAGATATATGCGAAAGTCGATCTCGCGCCTTGGAGGTAAATCGCAAACCTCATCAAAAATATTGGAAAAATCTCGGACTACTGGAACAGATTGCAGATCGTCGATATATGCGTCAAGAGACCCTAGGAAACTAAGCGTAACCGACCCTTGTGGGTCACACTAAACCTTGAGGGTTCTCCTATGACAAGTTAGAAGTCTAACAACCCTCTTTTCACAATCCAGAATGGCACCATATGTGGTAAGCCAATCCATTCCTATAATCAACCCATAACCCATAAACCCGAGCACATACGTATCACATTCGAATTCGATGCCTAACATAGATATTTTCAAACCCCGACAAATCATAGATAAATGATATAAACCACCAATGGGGTTTGAGACAACTACGGGATCCACTACCATACTAGTAATTAAGTGACTACAGAACTTGATAAAATTAGTGTGAAGCACCAGAATCAAAAAGTGTTCTAATAGGATGGTTTGAAAGAGAAATTAAACCTTCCACATAAATTTTTCTACCTCTATCAGGAGCACTGGCCGCGAGAGCATGCACGTGCCCTCCAGAATTTCCTGCCCTTTGACCTTGTCCCTGTGATCCCCATTTCTTCGAGAACTCTTTAGCAAAGTGTCCGACCTCTCCACAGTGGTAGCAAGAATTCTTCCTTTGCTTACAGTCTTTAACCAGATAAACTTTCTTCCCACAATGGTGACATTTTCTCTTATTCTTGCCTTTATCATTTTTCCCTCCTTTCTTCTGCTGTTGTTGCTGTTGCTGCTGCCCCTTCTTGGGTGTAACAACCCGAAAATCTGGGCCAGTTTAAAATTTTTATTTTGGCCATTTTAGCGAATTTTGAATATTTAAAATGAATTATTTTAAATAATATCGACGAGAAATTTGTTTTGAATATAATTCGAACATATATAATATACGCGTCGTCGTTAGAATATAAATATTTATATATAATTATAAATAGAATTGAAAATGGCGCGGTAGTTCGATAATTCGATTTCAAACTTCAATTGAATGTACCGGGTGCAAAATAATCCGGATTTTTGTGAAACCAAAAATAATGGGATCTAATTGATAATATCTTTCCAACGAATCCGAATAATCGTAATTTCATAACGGGAATCAAAAGATATGTCCAGTTGAAAATTCTGAATAGTCGGTATGGAATTCAGGCCCTTAAAAATGGACATTTTGCAAACGACCTCGGATTTCGACGAAACCAGTTTTGTTGGGTCCGGGATGTGAACTTATTGCTAGGTTTCAAATTTCATAATTTTCTGAATCAATATGTGAGCGTGGCAAAGGAAAACGTGTTTTGACCATTTCAGTTGATTTTAATCGACTGGAAATTGGCCATTTTTCAAACGGTCTCAGAATTCGACGAAACTAGTTTTGTTAGGACCGTATCGTCAATACGAAGCTAGAAAATATTTTTCTGGAATTTTTCTAGTTAGTATGTGACCCCGGTAATTTGAAATGTACGTTTAAAATTCAATATAGTGATTTAAATGTAAATTTAACGGAAACTGATTCAAACGATCGAATCAACCTACGATACATATCCCATTGTGTTCGGAATGGGGGTAAAACGCTATGGACGACGGGCGGTGGGCCTCATTTCGGGGTCGTATGTAAAAGTCAACTTTAGGGCGAATAAAATAATTATATAAAAAGAAAATATATTTTCCCCCTTTATCTTCTGGCCCCCCCCCCTTTTCTGTTACTTTATCAAATCGAATAAAGAAAAAAAAAAAGAAACGCTGCTCCTCGATCGAGACTGGCGATCGACGCCGCCACCAGGAAGCCGCCTGACCCCACGCCCGCGTCGCCCCTCTGGCCCCCTCCGTCACCGTTGGCCCCACCCCTCGCTCCTCTAGCCCAAAAATCGAAACCTCCAAGCCCTAAACCCCCAGAATCGAGGCGCCTCCGTCCACCAGTGCAGCAACCACCCCTGGCCGGACCTCCGCCGCCAGTAGCGCCTCTCCGATGATCGCACAAGCCACCTAACCCCTCCTTCGACGGCTAAAAAGGTGAAATGCCATTTACAGTGAAATTATATTTTTCTTTTAGTTAATTAAGTGTTATTAAAATCCAGTTTTTCATAAATAGATCAGGTTATAATAAAAATGTAATTTTTTATATATGTATCAAGTTGAAATTAACATTGTTTTTGAAAATAAAATTGCTTTGTTTTTTTTAATGTATATAAAGCATTGTTAAAAAAAATAAGAAGATAGAAAAATATGATTTTTATATATTGAACTTCGATAGAAAAATATGATTTTTATATATTGAACTTCGATAGAAAAATATGATTTTGATATATTGAACTTCGATAGAAAAATATGATTTTTATATATTGAACTTCGATAGAAAAATATGATTTTTATATATTGAACTTCGATAGAAAAATATGATTTTGATATATTGAACTTCGATAGAAAAATATGATTTTTATATATTGAACTTCGATAGAAAAATATGATTTTTATATATTGAACTTCGATAGAAAAATATGATTTTTATATATTGAACTTCGATAGAAAAATATGATTTTTATATATTGAACTTCGATAGAAAAATATGATTTTGATATATTGAACTTCGATAGAAAAATATGATTTTGATATATTGAACTTCGATAGAAAAATATGATTTTTATATATTGAACTTCGATAGAAAAATATGATTTTTATATATTGAACTTCGATAGAAAAATATGATTTTTATATATTGAACTTCGATAGAAAAATATGATTTTTATATATTGAACTTCGATAGAAAAATATGATTTTTATATATTGAACTTCGATAGAAAAATATGATTTTTATATATTGAACTTCGATAGAAAAATATGATTTTTATATATTGAACTTCGATAGAAAAATATGATTTTTATATATTGAACTTCGATAGAAAAATATGATTTTGATATATTGAACTTCGATAGAAAAATATGATTTTGATATATTGAACTTCGATAGAAAAATATGATTTTGATATATTGAACTTCGATAGAAAAATATGATTTTTATATATTGAACTTCGATAGAAAAATATGATTTTTATATATTGAACTTCGATAGAAAAATATGATTTTTATATATTGAACTTCGATAGAAAAATATGATTTTTATATATTGAACTTCGATAGAAAAATATGATTTTTATATATTGAACTTCGATAGAAAAATATGATTTTTATATATTGAACTTCGATAGAAAAATATGATTTTTATATATTGAACTTCGATAGAAAAATATGATTTTTATATATTGAACTTCGATAGAAAAATATGATTTTTATATATTGAATAGCGTAGTAAAAATTCGATTTTTACATAGGTAGTGGAAACGGACAACGAAGATGACAAAGGGGCGAGAACGAAGAAGATTTATATCAATGAAGTGCCGTGGAGCTAGGATAGCTATATGTGAGAATTTCTCACCTTTCAATTTATTTTCTAGTTATATATATATATACTAGGATGCAGATGGTGCTTAGTAGCACCCGACACAATCGTCCACAGACCATGGACTTGTTTGTTTGGTTGCATAGCTTAGTTATATGATTTGATTTGAATTTGGTTGTTTGGTGATTTGATTGATGTGTGAATGGCGTGGGCCTTCACTAGACCGGGGATAAGGCTAGGCCTTGTCCCGTTTCTAGTATCGTGCCGTTATGCCGCCGAAATTTTCTAAAAATATGTTAGAAAAATAAAAATATCATTTTATTTAAAGAATGAACTGAATAGAAATTCATATGTTGGAATAAAATGTTTTATCGTTAAAAATATAATTTTTAACGTGAATGTGAACAAATAAATATTCATTTACAAACCAGACGGTTTGTTTATGTACACCTATTTGAAGGATATTGATTGGGACGATAAATTTTACACATCGCCCAACTGCACAAATAAGATACGTGTTTGATTGTTTGAAACCCCACACGGGTGTTAGGATGAAATTTGAAGTTCACTCATCCTGATTGATTAAATATGTCGATCGATCGATTGACAGGCTGTTATAAGCGTTAGATATTTATATTTGATGCTTATACAGTGTAGTGCACTTTGGTTGATGGTTGATTATTCTTCAATGCTATTACATGTGTGTAATGTATGAAAATCCATATAATTAACTTTATATGGTAATTGATTGGGCCTCATTCCAATTTGAAAAATAAAGAATATTATAAAATAAAAGTTCATGTGTTGACAGTACTCATTCATTGAGATTGGTCATGTGTTGAACGAAATATTTTAGTAATAAAATTTGCACCTTTAATATTATAAAATAAAAGTTCATGTGTTGACAGTACTCATTCATTGAGATTGGTCATGTGTTGAACGAAATATTTTGATAATAACAACTATTTTGAATAAAGAAACATTTGAAATAGAATATTTGAAAATAGAAATATATGAAGCCGTGTTGATTAGATTGACGCCATTTCGACGTAAACGATTTCGAAATGAATTGAATTGAAAACGATTTCGAAATGAATTGAATTGAAAACGATTTCGAAATGAATTGAATATATAACGATTTCGAAATGAATTGAATTGAAAACGATTTCGAAAGGAATTGAAAACGAATTCCAATTGAATTGAAAGCGAATTGAAATGAATTCAAATTGAATTGAAATTTGAATTGAATAGAAATGAATTTTAAAACGAATTTATAAAGAAGAATTCAATTTTGATTTGAATTGAAATGGAAGTTGAAATTGCTTTTGAAACGAATTTAAAACTATTTATATAATTCGTTTTAAATAGAAATCGATGAAATATATATTATATATATTATATATATAATATAATGGCCTGAATAGAACGCGCCGCGCCGCGGCAGTTCGTGAATTTCGACCATTTATTTCAAACGGACATTACGGGAGATCCGACCGTCGGATTCTCCTAAAACCGGAACCGTTGGGTTCGTATCGAAAAGGGCTTTCTAACGAATATTAGAAATTTGAAATCTAACGGTTGGATTTGGAATTATGTCCAAATCAAATTTGAAAAAGGTCGCTGTAAGTGCAGTTCGATGGCCATTGATGGAAATCGACTGTACGGGCCTTGATAAAATTATTAAAAATAGTAATAATTTGTGTAGAATCATAAGAAATGATTTGTGAAGATTTGGGATGAAAAACTCCATATTTGAAAAGATAAAAATAGATTTTTATCAAAATGAACTAGTTTTGAACTAGAATTATAATTCTATTTATTTCTAAATAAATAAATTGAATTCGAAAAGGGTTTTGAAAATAACCAAAATTTCCAATGATTGCATTGGAATGGATTTGAATCGAAATTGTCTTCGGAATATTTCGATGTTGGATTTCGTGATTATACAGGTGTTGTTATGGAAATTTGAAAGATATCTATTTATATCGTTATTTCCAATACGACATTTGTTAGTCGTAGAATTTGATATTGAATATAAGCCGATATATTTTCTATTCAGAGCCTTGTATTGAATATCAAATGTGATTTGGGTTTGTCGTGAATGGTGTCTTCATTAACACTGTTCTTGAACCCAGTTGAGAAAAGATTAAATCTTTTTTATTTAGATTTAATGAAGTGTACCAATTAAATGATATTTAATTGGAATTGAATTGATATTGATTTTTGGGTTTATCGTGAACAGTGTTTTAAATAACACTCGTTCTTTAACCCGATAATTAATGAATGTGATTTTGGGTTTATCGTGAACCGTGTTTTAAATGACACTGATTCTTTAACCCAGTCGTAGATTAAAACTAAGTGGAGTTTTAATGAATCTTTAATTAGATTGAAAAGATCGAAAATGGAGTACCACCAGTTTTGCTCCAGGCGATAGTTAATCTTTAATTAGATTTGAACGTGAAATGGTAATCGAATTTACCAATAACACTGTGGTGTTAGATATGAAGTATTACCAGTTTTACTTCATGGGATGAATAGGTTGGGATTGGGAAATTAAAATAAACGATTACTTCGGTAAGGTTCGCTAATCCCGACTAGTTTGAATTGATATTCAAAAATAGATTAAAGAATAAATTTTAAAGAATTTATCTTGGATAAACTTAATGGGAACCTTTCCCTATGAATGTGAAATTTAGAAACTAACTGTCGGTTAGCCAAGCAGAATGGTTTTCTGGATATTGATCTGATGTTGGTTTCGGCCTTCGGGGTTAATATTTGGGGGATTATTCTCTTGATTAATTTACGGTTAGTGACTAATGAATTGGAATGAGGCGTATGTTGTGTTTGTGTAACACTTATTTAAAATATACGCGAGTTATTCGGAAAGACCGGGTTTATCCCATTCTGAATAACTGATACGACGATAAGTCGAAGATGAAGACGATGGTCGAAGACCGGAGGTTTTCACGTCGTTTGGGTAATTACTGATGATCTTGATTGGGCTGTACACCCAAGAAGATGGAAACAGTTAGTGATCGTCCAGACGTACTTGGAGATCGATGGATATGCGGGGTACTAGGTGCCTCCGGTTTCGTTCAGTCCCAGAACGAACTTGTAAATGGACTGTGTGTCTGACATTGGATTTTAGTCCGTGTGATTGATCTCTATTAAATATATATCTGTTTGGCGGCGGAGAATTTATTCTCTTGCTTAACGCCCTTCTCTGAGACGTACGAGCTCAGGGGTTATATATTGATGGATATCAAACGCATGGAGTGAATTGCCTGTGTGGCATGCCTAAGTGGCAATTGATCGAGGCTTCTGTTGAAAAGCAAAGTCTTGTGGTGATGATCAAAGCACGGCCTTTGTGGCGTAGCTTTGTGTAACGTTTACCTCGCGTGTTTCACACCAGGTATGAACCAAAAACAGGAGACGGACGTCAGGGAGGGCATGCGTTTCTTTCTAGCTAGAAGTGGCGTCAGTGGTTTTACACGCCCTGACGAGTTTGACTTATGTGGTTGTTGCTGTTGCGAGGCGCCTCGGATTGATCGGTCGTTCTCGAACCGATGGAGTCATTTAGTTGGCTCATTTACGCCCCATAGGGCGGAGAAACGTATTGCTCAGGCACTATAATCCACATCGGTGGACCGGCCCTGAGGATCCAAGGGGCAGTTGCGGCTGCTCCGGAGACATGGGCTAGATTGTCTCGAATCGGTTGAGGACTATCTTTTGCCTCGGTTCATAGATGGAAATCCAATTTACAAATATGTGACATTTGCGGTTTTATTTGTAAACCTATATATGGCGACATAGTGGCATGGGACGCTCATGTCGCCTATGATTGATACTTATGATTTGAAGTTGTTTTATACATTATGCACTTATTATAGTATCAAACGATTTGTTTTAAACGTATCAAGCATTCTTTGGCTGTTATAAGGGAAAACCCTATCCTCGGCTGCGTTGCATTGTGTGATGGGACCTGGGTCTTATAACAGCTTCATTTTTCTTTATTTAGCATTGCGCTGTTTGTTTTATGCACTGGTATTCTTGGGAGGAAACCCGTTCCGTGTTATACGGCGTGGTCCCTTGATTTACCTAATGATTTAAAATAAAGATTAATTACTGTTTTAGTTCTCACACCAGTCACATGACTGACCTGGAGTTTATTGTTTTAACCTAAACTCTGGGTGCCCCTATTTTGACACGGGCAGCTAGTAGTTTTGGTTTTGCAGATTTATATTCACAGGATCCTGGTTTACAGCTGGAACGATATCCGGAAAGCTTTGTATCCGTATATCTGCTTCTAGTTGTGTATTGTATTATTTTCCGCTGCTATGTAATGTATCGTAATCTCTGATATTTTTCTGTGTAATATTTATTCATTTTTACTCTGTATATTCTTGTAATCTGATGCATTGTTGTAATATACAATGAAGTGTTCTTCTGTATGCGTTCTGTTGTGGCTTGTTCTCGAACTATCCGACGCTTTCCTTTACGGGGAAGTTACGGGTTTTCACAGTTGGTATCAGAGCTTTGGTTTACCAAGCTCATAGAACAAGGCACATTAGAACCATACGAAAGAATTCATCAGATATTGGATTAGCAATATCCAATGGGAATGACTCGTTAGAGATGGGATCAGTAGTATCCTAGGACGAGTGTGAAGAGTATATTTTTCAAATGAAAACAATTTTTGTTTTGAAAATTTAAATCAAATATTCGTATCTGATTATCTATTTATATTGAGTTGGACAGTCCAGTATATAAAGATTTTGCGTATACGTCTGATCCGCGTGTATTCGAAGTTTTAATATATTGGATAGATATAGAATCATACTCTAGTGGCCCGAAGATGATTCTGATGGTTGAGTACTCATCGTCAGAATTTATATTCGTGTGACGAAGGTGTGATATCTATATATTTCCATTAGACTGGTGTGAGAACCAAAAATTAGATAGGGCCTATTGTTGTGAATTGGCATCAAAAACAAGATTTTCAGTATATGTATTAAAATTATGAATTTGAAAAGCTAATCAACTAATTGATTGATGTATGTGTTGTTTGTTTATTTGTTTGCTAATTTTTAGCCATTTAGCCTAACAGAACCAAATATTGAATTATATCGAAAATTGGTTGCGTTTGCTTGCTTATACATATATATCATTGAACAGGTCATAGCAAGGAGGCTAGAGCAGAGAATAAAATTTGTTTGCCCGACAAATAGGTACATGTTTACTACATAATTTCCTGTTTTGTTTGGGTGATGATGATTTTGTGAGCCTATTGGCTAGCCGCTTGGATTTTTCTTTTTCTTTTTGAGATCTGAAGGACCGGGGAAGCTATTTGAAATTCCCCGATGCTCCCGGTGCAGGGGAGGTTATGGCGAAATTTTTCGAAAATTTAGGGTGTTAGCCAAATTTTTGAATTTTTTTTTTGAAATTCTCAGAAACTAAACAGTTAGAGAATGGAAGCCGGATCGAACGTAGAGCTGAATAATCAAACCACTTTCGACTTTGTTCCTTTTCGGGGACGAAAAGTTTTAAGTGGGGGAGATTGTAACAACCCGAAAATCTGGGCCAGTTTAAAATTTTTATTTTGGCCATTTTAGCGAATTTTGAATATTTAAAATGAATTATTTTAAATAATATCGACGAGAAATTTGTTTTGAATATAATTCGAACGTATATAATATACGCGTCGTCGTTAGAATATAAATATTTATATATAATTATAAATAGAATTGAAAATGGCGCGGTAGTTCGATAATTCGATTTCAAACTTCAATTGAATGTACCGGGTGCAAAATAATCCGGATTTTTGTGAAACCAAAAATAATGGGATCTAATTGATAATATCTTTCCAACGAATCCGAATAATCGTAATTTCATAACGGGAATCAAAAGATATGTCCAGTTGAAAATTCTGAATAGTCGCTATGGAATTCAGGCCCTTAAAAATGGACATTTTGCAAACGACCTCGGATTTCGACGAAACCAGTTTTGTTGGGTCCGGGATGTGAACTTATTGCTAGGTTTCAAATTTCATAATTTTCTGAATCAATATGTGAGCGTGGCAAAGGAAAACGTGTTTTGACCATTTCAGTTGATTTTAATCGACTGGAAATTGGCCATTTTTCAAACGGTCTCAGAATTCGACGAAACTAGTTTTGTTAGGACCGTATCGTCAATACGAAGCTAGAAAATATTTTTCTGGAATTTTTCTAGTTAGTATGTGACCCCGGTAATTTGAAATGTACGTTTAAAATTCAATATAGTGATTTAAATGTAAATTTAACGGAAACTGATTCAAACGATCGAATCAACCTACGATACATATCCCATTGTGTTCGGAATGGGGGTAAAACGCTATGGACGACGGGCGGTGGGCCTCATTTCGGGGTCGTATGTAAAAGTCAACTTTAGGGCGAATAAAATAATTAAATAAAAAGAAAATATATTTTCCCCCTTTATCTTCTGGCCCCCCCTTTTCTGTTACTTTATCAAATCGAATAAAGAAAAAAAAAAAGAAACGCTGCTCCTCGATCGAGACTGGCGATCGACGCCGCCACCAGGAAGCCGCCTGACCCCACGCCCGCGTCGCCCCTCTGGCCCCCTCCGTCATCGTTGGCCCCACCCCTCGCTCCTCTAGCCCAAAAATCGAAACCTCCAAGCCCTAAACCCCCAGAATCGAGGCGCCTCCGTCCACCAGTGCAGCAACCACCCCTGGCCGGACCTCCGCCGCCAGTAGCGCCCCTCCGCTGATCGCACAAGCCACCTAACCCCTCCTTCGACGGCTAAAAAGGTGAAATGCCATTTACAGTGAAATTATATTTTTCTTTTAGTTAATTAAGTGTTATTAAAATCCAGTTTTTCATAAATAGATCAGGTTATAATAAAAATGTAATTTTTTATATATGTATCAAGTTGAAATTAACATTGTTTTTGAAAATAAAATTGCTTTGTTTTTTTTTATGTATATAAAGCATTGTTAAAAAAAATAAGAAGATAGAAAAATATGATTTTTATATATTGAACTTCGATAGAAAAATATGATTTTTATATATTGAACTTCGATAGAAAAATATGATTTTTATATATTGAACTTCGATAGAAAAATATGATTTTTATATATTGAACTTCGATAGAAAAATATGATTTTTATATATTGAACTTCGATAGAAAAATATGATTTTTATATATTGAACTTCGATAGAAAAATATGATTTTTATATATTGAACTTCGATAGAAAAATATGATTTTTATATATTGAACTTCGATAGAAAAATATGATTTTTATATATTGAACTTCGATAGAAAAATATGATTTTGATATATTGAACTTCGATAGAAAAATATGATTTTGATATATTGAACTTCGATAGAAAAATATGATTTTTATATATTGAACTTCGATAGAAAAATATGATTTTTATATATTGAACTTCGATAGAAAAATATGATTTTTATATATTGAACTTCGATAGAAAAATATGATTTTTATATATTGAACTTCGATAGAAAAATATGATTTTTATATATTGAACTTCGATAGAAAAATATGATTTTTATATATTGAACTTCGATAGAAAAATATGATTTTTATATATTGAACTTCGATAGAAAAATATGATTTTTATATATTGAATAGCGTAGTAAAAATTCGATTTTTACATAGGTAGTGGAAACGGACAACGAAGATGACAAAGGGGCGAGAACGAAGAAGATTTATATCAATGAAGTGCCGTGGAGCTAGGATAGCTATATGTGAGAATTTCTCACCTTTCAATTTATTTTCTAGTTATATATATATATATACTAGGATGCAGACGGTGCTTAGTAGCACCCGACACAATCGTCCACAGACCATGGACTTGTTTGTTTGGTTGCATAGCTTTGTTATATGATTTGATTTGAATTTGGTTGTTTGGTGATTTGATTGATGTGTGAATGGCGTGGGCCTTCACTAGACCGGGGATAAGGCTAGGCCTTGTCCCGTTTCTAGTATCGTGCCGTTATGCCGCCGAAATTTTCTAAAAATATGTTAGAAAAATAAAAATATCATTTTATTTAAAGAATGAACTGAATAGAAATTCATATGTTGGAATAAAATGTTTTATCGTTAAAAATATAATTTTTAACGTGAATGTGAACAAATAAATATTCATTTACAAACCAGACGGTTTGTTTATGTACACCTATTTGAAGGATATTGATTGGGACGATAAATTTTACACATCGCCCAACTGCACAAATAAGATACGTGTTTGATTGTTTGAAACCCCACACGGGTGTTAGGATGAAATTTGAAGTTCACTCATCCTGATTGATTAAATATGTCGATCGATCGATTGACAGGCTGTTATAAGCGTTAGATATTTATATTTGATGCTTATACAGTGTAGTGCACTTTGGTTGATGGTTGATTATTCTTCAATGCTATTACATGTGTGTAATGTATGAAAATCCATATAATTAACTTTATATGGTAATTGATTGGGCCTCATTCCAATTTGAAAAATAAAGAATATTATAAAATAAAAGTTCATGTGTTGACAGTACTCATTCATTGTGGTCATGTGTTGAACGAAATATTTTAGTAATAAAATTTGCACCTTTAATATTATAAAATAAAAGTTCATGTGTTGACAGTACTCATTCATTGAGATTGGTCATGTGTTGAACGAAATATTTTGATAATAACAACTATTTTGAATAAAGAAACATTTGAAATAGAATATTTGAAAATAGAAATATATGAAGCCGTGTTGATTAGATTGACGCCATTTCGACGTAAACGATTTCGAAATGAATTGAATTGAAAACGATTTCGAAATGAATTGAATTGAAAACGATTTCGAAATGAATTGAATATATAACGATTTCGAAATGAATTGAATTGAAAACGATTTCGAAAGGAATTGAAAACGAATTCCAATTGAATTGAAAGCGAATTGAAATGAATTCAAATTGAATTGAAATTTGAATTGAATAGAAATGAATTTTAAAACGAATTTATAAAGAAGAATTCAATTTTGATTTGAATTGAAATGGAAGTTGAAATTGCTTTTGAAACGAATTTAAAACTATTTATATAATTCGTTTTAAATAGAAATCGACGAAATATATATTATATATATTATATATATATAATATAATGGCCTGAATAGAACGCGCCGCGCCGCGGCAGTTCGTGAATTTCGACCATTTATTTCAAACGGACATTACGGGAGATCCGACCGTCGGATTCTCCTAAAACCGGAAACGTTGGGTTCGTATCGAAAAGAGCTTTCTAACGAATATTAGAAATTTGAAATCTAACGGTTGGATTTGGAATTATGTCCAAATCAAATTTGAAAAAGGTCGCTGTAAGTGCAGTTCGATGGCCATTGATGGAAATCGACTGTACGGGCCTTGATAAAATTATTAAAAATAGTAATAATTTGTGTAAAATCATAAGAAATGATTTGTGAAGATTTGGGATGAAAAACTCCATATTTGAAAAGATAAAAATAGATTTTTATCAAAATGAACTAGTTTTGAACTAGAATTATAATTCTATTTATTTCTAAATAAATAAATTGAATTCGAAAAGGGTTTTGAAAATAACCAAAATTTCCAATGATTGCATTGGAATGGATTTGAATCGAAATTGTCTTCGGAATATTTCGATGTTGGATTTCGTGATTATACAGGTGTTGTTATGGAAATTTGAAAGATATCTATTTATATCGTTATTTCCAATACGACATTTGTTAGTCGTAGAATTTGATATTGAATATAAGCCGATATATTTTCTATTCAGAGCCTTGTATTGAATATCAAATGTGATTTGGGTTTGTCGTGAATGGTGTCTTCATTAACACTGTTCTTGAACCCAGTTGAGAAAAGATTAAATCTTTTTTATTTAGATTTAATGAAGTGTACCAATTAAATGATATTTAATTGGAATTGAATTGATATTGATTTTTGGGTTTATCGTGAACAGTGTTTTAAATAACACTCGTTCTTTAACCCGATAATTAATGAATGTGATTTTGGGTTTATCGTGAACCGTGTTTTAAATGACACTGATTCTTTAACCCAGTCGTAGATTAAAACTAAGTGGAGTTTTAATGAATCTTTAATTAGATTGAAAAGATCGAAAATGGAGTACCACCAGTTTTGCTCCAGGCGATAGTTAAATCTTTAATTAGATTTGAACGTGAAATGGTAATCGAATTTACCAATAACACTGTGGTGTTAGATATGAAGTATTACCAGTTTTACTTCATGGGATGAATAGGTTGGGATTGGGAAATTAAAATAAATGATTACTTCGGTAAGGTTCGCTAATCCCGACTAGTTTGAATTGATATTCAAAAATAGATTAAAGAATAAATTTTAAAGAATTTATCTTGGATAAAATTAATGGGAACCTTTCCCTATGAATGTGAAATTTAGAAACTAACTGTCGGTTAGCCAAGCAGAATGGTTTTCTGGATATTGATCTGATGTTGGTTTCGGCCTTCGGGGTTAATATTTGGGGGATTATTCTCTTGATTAATTTACGGTTAGTGACTAATGAATTGGAATGAGGCGTATGTTGTGTTTGTGTAACACTTATTTAAAATATACGCGAGTTATTCGGAAAGACCGGGTTTATCCCATTCTGAATAACTGATACGACGATAAGTCGAAGATGAAGACGATGGTCGAAGACCGGAGGTTTTCACGTCGTTTGGGTAATTACTGATGATCTTGATTGGGCTGTACACCCAAGAAGATGGAAACAGTTAGTGATCGTCCAGACGTACTTGGAGATCGATGGATATGCGGGGTACTAGGTGCCTCCGGTTTCGTTCAGTCCCAGAACGAACTTGTAAATGGACTGTGTGTCTGACATTGGATTTTAGTCCGTGTGATTGATCTCTATTAAATATATATCTGTTTGGCGGCGAAGAATTTATTCTCTTGCTTAACGCCCTTCTCTGAGACGTACGAGCTCAGGGGTTATATATTGATGGATATCAAACGCATGGAGTGAATTGCCTGTGTGGCATGCCTAAGTGGCAATTGATCGAGGCTTCTGTTGAAAAGCAAAGTCTTGTGGTGATGATCAAAGCACGGCCTTTGTGGCGTAGCTTTGTGTAACGTTTACCTCGCGTGTTTCACACCAGGTATGAACCAAAAACGGGAGACGGACGTCAGGGAGGGCATGCGTTTCTTTCTAGCTAGAAGTGGCGTTAGTGGTTTTACACGCCCTGACGAGTTTGACTTATGTGGTTGTTGCTGTTGCGAGGCGCCTCGGATTGATCGGTCGTTCTCGAACCGATGGAGTCATTTAGTTGGCTCATTTACGCCCCATAGGGCGGAGAAACGTATTGCTCAGGCACTATAATCCACATCGGTGGACCGGCCCTGAGGATCCAAGGGGCAGTTGCGGCTGCTCCGGAGACATGGGCTAGATTGTCTCGAATCGGTTGAGGACTATCTTTTGCCTCGGTTCATAGATGGAAATCCAATTTCCAAATACGTGACATTTGCGGTTTTATTTGTAAACCTATATATGGCGACATAGTGGCATGGGACGCTCATGTCGCCTATGATTGATACTTATGATTTGAAGTTGTTTTATACACTATGCACTTATTATAGTATCAAACGATTTGTTTTAAACGTATCAAGCATTCTTTGGCTGTTATAAGGGAAAACCCTATCCTCGGCTGCGTTGCATTGTGTGATGGGACCTGGGTCTTATAACAGCTTCATTTTTCTTTATTTAGCATTGCGCTGTTTGTTTTATGCACTGGTATTCTTGGGAGGAAACCCGTTCCGTGTTATACGGCGTGGTCCCTTGATTTACCTAATGATTTAAAATAAAGATTAATTACTGTTTTAGTTCTCACACCAGTCACATGACTGACCTGGAGTTTATTGTTTTAACCTAAACTCTGGGTGCCCCTATTTTGACACGGGCAGCTAGTAGTTTTGGTTTTGCAGATTTATATTCACAGGATCCTGGTTTACAGCTGGAACGATATCCGGAAAGCTTTGTATCCGTATATCTGCTTCTAGTTGTGTATTGTATTATTTTCCGCTGCTATGTAATGTATCGTAATCTCTGATATTTTTCTGTGTAATATTTATTCATTTTTACTCTGTATATTCTTGTAATCTGATGCATTGTTGTAATATACAATGAAGTGTTCTTCTGTATGCGTTCTGTTGTGGCTTGTTCTCGAACTATCCGACGCTTTCCTTTACGGGGAAGTTACGGGTTTTCACATTGGGCCACCCCTTCCTATTTTGCGATGTCCCCTCAGCCTTTACCTCCTTCTTCTCTCCCTTGTCCTCCTCATGCATCAGGGCCATATCGACAAGTTTTCCAAAAGTGGCCCCCATTGGAAAATGGGACATGGCTAACCCATGAAGGGGTTCATTCAGTCCTTTAGCAAACCGCAAAGCCTTTTTGTGCGGCGTATCCACCAACTCTAACCCGAACCTTGCTAGCTGGTTGATTTTGTCTACATATTCTTTCACCGTCAAGTCTCCTTGTTTGAGTGCTAAGAATCTCTCCATCCGCATGCTGCTTTCAGCTTGGGAAAGAAATTTCATTTCGGACCTTTGCCTAAAATCTTCCTAAGTTTCCACCAAACGTCCAGCTTGGGTGACTTCCCACCAAAATGAGGCTTCATCCTTTAATAGCCAAGCAGCTAACTAAATCTTTCTTCGGTCCTCCACCTTAAAGATTAAGAATAAGTCTTCAGTCTCATTAAGCCAATTCTGAGCTTCTAGGAATGTCTCTTTCCCTTGGAATGGCTTCCCACCCATAGCAAGGAAGTCTTTGCAAATTTTGGCGAAGTTATCTGCTCTTGGAGGGGGAGGAGGAGGAGGAATGACTGGTGCAGCTGGGGGAGGAACATTTTGTTGGCCTTCGGCAGGCACCATGGCCTCCAGATACCTTCGCAACCATTCGGGTATCGTAACGCCCTCTGGGATGTTAGGAATGTTTTGTTCCCCAAACACGTTGAAAAGAAAAAGGAAAAGGTTTAGACAAAGGAACAAAGGATATTACATATGACTTTTTGGGGAATGTTTTTCAAAACGGACCTTTCTTTTTGAAAATACTTTCTTTTAAACCATTTTGAAAAATAATTTTCAAAACTTTATCTAATCTGGTAACCTTTAGCTCTGATACCAAGTGTGACACCCCATGTCAGTTAATGTCACTCACAAAGGGAATGCATTGAGTTTCGTTAAGCATTTTTGGTAGATAGACATAGAATATTACAAGATAGATATAAAATTTTGTAGTGGAATAAAAAAATAACTTTATTAATCATATGATACCGTGGTCCACAACATCACTTGTCTAAAACATAAAAACCCATTACAACATAAAAGCTACCGTCTTGTACTTAAAAAATATCAGAGTACATAAAAGAAGTAAAATTCCCCAAGAACAAAATATAGCCATAGCAACAAGGATAGGAGTTTGAACCATACATGTCAGCAGCTCTAGCAAAAGTCAGCAGAATCATGGTCAAGCCTCAGCGTTTCCTCCCTGAGAACCTAGGGGGGAACGGAAGAAAGAAGGAGAAACAAAAAGGGTCTGACATAAAGTTCGGCGAGTCTAGTTACTTTTAGCCACTAAATAAATAAAAGTAACATGATAGGCATATTAAGTGGATAAGAGAGATCATTACATAAATGGAAGGTGTGACAAGGCAGACAGGATAGAGTATATATATACTTCTAATGATAACTCTGCACTATTACTAGTATAACCAAAATGAGATGATCCCTTCCACTACAAGTTGGTAGACTTAGGGCACACGTCCTAGTGTACCCTAACTACTACCCTAATCAATCGGCTCTCTACCCCGTAGATACCCTGTGCTAGCCCTACAGTAGGAGGTATCACTTCCAAGAGTGGCAACCCTTCATTTCCCAAGATGTGCACAACCATATCTACTGGTGTCACGGTCGTCTTATCCCCCTCTTCCGGCTCATGCACGCACATGGCCCGGTCGGTTTGTGCCGCCCACACTGTCCTTTACGTTTAGATCTCTTACAACCAGTCTAGTAAGCGTGCCCCTTCTCCGACCTAGTTCAGAGTATATACATGATACCAACTCCGGGTTGCTGGCTGAAACGGGTCCCACACAATATGATACAAGCTCTCCCCCTTGTCTTGTACCCCCCCACTATGTTTTCACAGACTATGTATACCCCTAGGTGTCTTTAATTACATAGCCTTATTTATTTCTATAAGTTATGCTTACCCTAGAAGGTGTCTTTAGTTACGTAACTTTATTATTTCCATCAGTTATGTATACCACTAGGTGTCTTTAATTACATAACCTTACTGGGTTAAGTTTGTGGGCCTATATAAATATTACCCACCCCCTCAGATTTACTTAACCTACCCCCTTTACTTAATCAAGTTTGCTTAACCCCAACTTAAGTCTAAGTTCACACAATCCCTATGGATTAGATTTGGTTAAGTAGTCCAATTCTTTATCATGTCAATTTATGGCTTCATAATGGGCCAGACCTCCCACATTAGGCCTACAACATGTGGATGCTGGATATGCCGGTCGGGTTCGGGAAGACTATTCCATAGTTGGGCCTAACCTCGTGTCATAGCCTAATTCGTATTTACGTACTTAGACCTCCCACATTAGGTTCAACATTAGTGGCTGCTGGATATGCTGATCGGGTCCGGGCAGACTTCCACCACTATTGCAACCTAACCTCGTGTCATAAGTACAATTACAATTCCTAATTGTAATTACTAAACATTCCGTTTTTAATTAATTAATCAATTAACTAAGGCTCCTTTTGTAGGTGCCAAGACATATTTTACCCAATACTTTGAATTACATGTCCAAAAATGTTCATATACAAATTATGCCATTTTTAACCTTTTTCCCCTGATCCTTAACTAACGCCCTCACAAAATTGGCAGCATGCCTAGGCTAGACAATAGCCTAGTCATGAACGATAACAGCGAAAATAATGGGAAAGTGACTAGAATGATCATCTTGGCATAAACATAAACTAGTATGATAATAAGGTGAACATACATACTAGCATGGACATGAAATTGTCGTCATGACAAGATGATAATTTAGATCACATAAAATAGATCTAACATGATAACATAAGGTGACAATTTAGATCACATAAAACAGATCTAACATGATAACATAAGGTGATAATTTAGATCACATAAAGTTGACTCAATTCTAAGGAGACATTCTGAAAATAGATTTTGAAAGCAAGAATGGCGTCCAATATTTCATCTTCAACATTCTCGTGGAATAGATTTCGTCCAAATCCTCTGTTTTATAAATCTTTTTCAGGAAATCCAATTCTTTGGTGGAGGCGAATAAGGGGAATTCAATTCCTCACTTAAATTCGAATTATTCTGGATCTCAGAATTGATTCAGCATTTGCTATCGATGTGGAGGTTGTAATCATTTAGTGAGAGTTTGCAGAAATCAAATTAGGTGTTTCAATTGCGGTCGTTTTGGACATCGCAGTTCCATTTGTTCTGATTCTGTAAAAGGAAAATTATCTAGTAATGACTATGAAGGAAATTTTGAAGAAGTGTGGGGATGTAGAGGGTTTAACATATGCCTGTTCAATAAAAGCGATGACTCTGTGAAGTCGAAAAATTCAATCTTTGGGCCGTATAAGGAAAAAGATCGTATGGTGGCAAGATCTAAAGAGATTCATCATCAAATTTTGAGCTCTGGAATGGTATTGCTAAAGAATTACATAAGCATTCAAGATCAAATCCATATTGTTAAAAAATGTCAAGAACTGGGTATTGGCGAAGGTGGTTTCTACCGACCAGGATATGATGATGGAGCTAAGTTAAATCTTTACATGATGTGTCTTGGTAAAAATTGGAACCCACAGTCAAAGAAGTATGAAGACAGGCGTTCAATAGATGGGGCTGTACCTCCATCGATACCAGTAGATTTCATAAAGATGGTCAATGGTACTTTCGAGATTGCTCATAAAGGTATTGAGGAGAGTGGGGGTAGAGCTGAAGAACTTCCACTAATGTTGCCGGATATATGCATTGTTAATTACTATAACAATGAGGGAAAACTTGGTCTACATCAAAATAAAGATGAGAGTAAAGAGGGTCTCATGGCTGGTCTTCCTGTAGTATCTTTTTCTATAGGTGATTCGGCTGAGTTTGTTTATAGAGATGAGAGGGAGGTTGGTACAATCAAGAAAGTTTTGCTTGAATCGGGTGATGTTTTGATTTTTGGTGGCAAATCAAGGGGGATTTTTCATGGTGTGACTGGCATTATCAAGAAAACAGCTCCGGATCAACTCACTAAAGAGACCAATATGACGCCGGGTAGACTGAATCTTACGTTCAGACAGGATGATTTTATGTGTTCATATAATGAGGGCTTCAAACAAACTAAGCAAAGTGTTGATAATTCTATAGTGAAAGATTCAAAGGGGGGTGTTTCTTATGCTGATATTACAAGGAAGTATACTCTATTAAATATCTCTGTTTATTCTTCATCTATGAAGAAGTCATCTACCCTTAAAATTAGATTGTGCTTCAGATGTGGGAATTCAGGTCATCTAGTGAAGGACTGTAGAAATTTGATTTGCTGTTTTCAATGCGGTGATTGTGGTCATAGGAGGGGTAGTTGTCCAAAACGTTTCAGGGGAGGATCAGTGCTCCACTTAATGTGCTTCAACTGTTTGATTTTTTATCAGAAGCTGATTTCTCTTTTGAAATTGTTTGAACTGGATTTTGCTAAACAAGTAAATGATGGGGCTTATCTGATGTTGTTACTGGGTTGGTACATGGAGGGTTTGGTGGATGGTTTGTTGTGGCAAGAGCGTTTTCATGATGTCTCAAGTAGTGTAGTCTTTCTGCCATTACCATAGCCGTTGGAAAGAAGGGAACATGCCTTCTTATTTAGTCTAAACTTTCTGAAGCTGCAGAGATTAATTACAGATTCGTGTTCGAATAATAAGGGAAAGGTTTTACGGCTTATGAATGAGATTCTATCACACTTTGATGCCATCAATACTGCTGTGAATATTGAACATTGTGTCGTTGATCATAATTTAGTATTAGACAGTGATGTCTCAGGTGTCATGAAGGATAGCGAGGTTTCTAAATATAGGGAAGTACATAAGGTGGCGATCGACAATCATGTTGATGAAATGTGTTTTGTTATGGATGAAGGACTGTTTTTGTAAGAAGAAAAGTTGGTGAGTGTTGATGGTAGGTTTTGGACTGTCAAGCACTTTGATTCTATAATGTTAGATCCTATAGTTCAGTCATGTTTGGGTTTGACAGGCGATATGTGTTGTGATGTTGATGCATTTTTTGTTAATAAGGAAGATGGAAAGGGCAAGGAAATGATGACTGGGATAGATTGGGTGGATATGCAGCATGGTTTACTAACAGCAGAAATGAGTATTCTTATATTGAAGATAATCTGGTTACTTGTGTCAGGGATGGTGTTAAATGGTATGTGGCCGAAGACATGGTTTTGTGCAACAGTTTTGAGCGTTTGGAGGAGTTAAATGGGGAGGTTCTGTTAAAGGAGGATGGTCTGTGTAATGGTGTAATTGACGTACTGAAGAGCTGCTCAATGGATTCTTCCCTGAAGATAAAGTCAAAAGTGAAAACTGATAGCAAGGCAAGAGAATCACAGCTTTCAAAATGGTTTATAGTGAAGAATAAGTTGAGTATTACTGTTAAAAAAGATAGTGTTATTGGCATGCAATCAGGCTGCGAGCAGTGCTTTCCAAAGGTTTGTGAATTTAATATGATTGGTTTGAAAGCTTTAAATGATTATGTTGGTTATCCTGTTTATCCTCTAGCTACGTCAGTTGTCCCTAAGGATTTATTTAGTGCGTGGCTGAATAGTAGAGGTAGTTGCACTCCGTTGGATGATGACATGGATGTCTCCATGGATTTAATACATGGGGATGGTTTTTTGGCAAAGAGTGTACTTGAAGGCAATAGTAATTTTCAGTTTGGTGCTTCTGATATTGATTATGAAGACTTCAGGAGTAAGTCTGCTAATGGAGATTTGTTGCGGAAGTTAACTTTGATGTATGGGCTTTCCAATGATGTTCTGTGCGGCATTAATTTTCGGTTTGCTGATATGAGCTGTTCTGCAGTTATGGGAGTATCAGATGTGAGGTTATTCTACCTTTGTCTAATGCCATGTTATGGTGTATCTCATTCAGAGGTTATACTGACTTGTTCGTCGATTATATCAATTGATCGAACTGGTATTTTGGATAGTGATGATATGCAAGAGGTTGGTGGAGGGTCTTCTTCGGCCAGTATAGTGACCCTTTCTCTGTCTAGGGGGAGGAGACGCAAGAGCTACATCTAGCTGTGGATTGGTCCGTCGCAGTGCGAGAATTAGATATCTTTCTTGTAACAACCCGAAAATCAGACCCAATTTAAAATTTTTATTTTTAAGAATTTTATAATAAAATTTGCCAGAATTTGAAATTTCTTTTTTTTTTTTATATATATATAACCTTTTTTTTAGGGAAATTTGACATTTTCGCAAACGAGCCCCGTTTTCAACGAAACCACTTTTGTTGGAACCGGAATGTCGAATTATTGCTAGGTTTCAATTTTTAGGAATTTTTGACTTAATATGTGAGCGTGGCGAAAGAAAATGTGTTTGGGTCAATACAGTCAAAATTCAACGACTTAAAAATGACCATTTTTCAAACAGCTTCAGAATTCGACGAAGATAATTTTGTTGGATTCGTATCGTCGAAACATTGCCAAAAGCATTTTTCCTGGATTTTTCTGAGTCCGTATGTGGCCCCGGTGGATGTTGAAATACGTCAGAATCAGTTATTAAAGAGTTAAATTTTAAAACTGAAAAACGGGGACTGAAATGACCGTTTGGGCCTGCGGGACATATCCAGACGAGTCAGGAACGGGGGTATTTGGGTAAGAACGTCTGTCGTTAGGCTCGAAACGGGCTAAGTGACTAAACGGGCCTTAAACGGATTTAATTAAATAATTAATTAATTAACTAACCCTAATATTTTATTATAAAAAGGGGGCCGTACCTTCATCTTCCTCGTTTTGATTCAGCGCCGCATGAACCCAATTAGGCCGAAATTTTAACCTCCGATTCCTCTCAAATTACTCAACGAAATCCCTTGCTTCTTCAGAGTTTTTTTTAGAGAATTCAACCACCTTTCCGCACACACCAAAATCACATTGATTCGTGCACCGTACAGCGTGAACCGGGGACCCGAAGTCCGCCTGTTCGGACCGCCGCCGCACGCAGTGGGCTCCACCGAACTCCACCCCCCTCTGGCCGATCGTAGGTCTCCCTCCCCTCTCCCATCTCCCGCAAACCGCTCGTTGTTTCGTCAACTAACGACTGAGAAATCCGGATTTAAAGTTTTGAATCAATTTCTGAAAAAAGGTATGTTCACTTCAGTTTTTGCGACGCTTTAAATCGTCGCTGCAGCAGTTGTAAAAAGTGAATATATTCAGAAATTCATAACTAATTCATACGATTGCCAAATCTGAAAATTTCAGATCCGGCGAAATCGTAATTCAGAGGGCTACGTTTCTGGACTGATTCGGAACATTTCTGGAGTGGTTTGATTTTGGAATTGCTTTGTTAGAGGTGAGAGATCCTAATCGAGAAATTTATTTTTGAACAAATAATTTGCTATGCTATAAAAAAAAAATTTCACATCATGAATGTATGCTATGCTATGTGATGTTATAATGATGAAATTGACACCGTTAAATTTGTGATGCTATGATGCAATTGACACCGTTAAATTTGTGATGCCATGATGTAATTGACACCGTTAAATTTGTGATGCCATGATGTAACTGACACCGTTAAATTTGAGATGCTATGACGTGATAAAGGGACACCACCAATTTGTATGAGGTTATGACGTTAAAAAATTGACACCATATATTGTGCGATGTTATGTCATGAAAAATGGCCGTTACATGTAGAGTAGTGTTTTAAATAAGTAAATTAGCATTGGAATTTTATTGACATTTTTTTTTATGAAAATAAAATAGCCAAATTAGTGATGTAATCTCTTTTTTTTATGTAAATAAAACAGTCAAATTAGTGGTGGAAATTTTGTTCACATTTCTATAAGTAGATGAAATAAACAAGATAGCAATGAAATTTCATTTACATTTTATATGTTAATGAAAACCACAAATTAGCAATGAAATTTTATATAACATTGGTTTGGTAGAAAAATGAAATGTTTAGAGAAGAAAATGTTAAACATAAAAAAAAAAAAAAGAGTTTACATTCAACATTAGTCTCGTTGAATGAATTTAAAGCGATGCAAATTTTTATTTAACATTAGTTTTGTTAAATAAAAGAATGGAACCTTAAAACATTTTATTTAACATTATTTTGTTAAATAAAAGAGTGAACAAATAAAAAGTTGAACTTGTAGAATACATTTTTATGTGCATTTTGTGAACAAATAAAAAGTTGAACTTGTAGAATACATTTTTATGTGCATTTTGTGAACAAATAAAAAGTTGAACTTGTAGAATACATTTTTATGTGCATTTTGTGAACAAATAAAAAGTTGAACTTGTAGAATACATTTTTATGTGCATTTTGTGAACAAATAAAAAGTTGAACTTGTAGAATACATTTTTATGTGCATTTTGTGAACAAATAAAAAGTTGAACTTGTAGAATACATTTTTATGTGCATTTTGTGAACAAATAAAAAGTTGAACTTGTAGAATACATTTTTATGTGCATTTTGTGAACAAATAAAAAGTTGAACTTGTAGAATACATTTTTATGTGCATTTTGTGAACAAATAAAAAGTTGAACTTGTAGAATACATTTTTATGTGCATTTTGTGAACAAATAAAAAGTTGAACTTGTAGAATACATTTTTATGTGCATTTTGTATGCAAATAAAAAGTTGAACTTATAAAATACATTTTTATGTGTATTTTGTATGCATGAAGAAAAAAAAAGAAAAAGCGCCATGGCCACCACTGGTCTGTAGCGTCGTTAAATGAAATAACGCTATTTTTAATTAATTAAAAATAGTAGCAATCGCTATAAAATATTTAAGCGATATAAATTTGATTTTAAATATAAACAACCGCGAGAATTATTTGAAAGGACCGAGTTAAATCTCGTTTCAAATAATTATACGTCAGTATAAAATTCGAAGAGTTGAAGAGACGGTCGAAGACCGACGATCTTCAAGGCGAATGGTTGAGTTGCTATTGTTGACTTTGAGAGGAGTAGCTACCTTGATGGGTTGGCAGTAGTGATCGCCTGATGTACTTGTTGATTGTGCGGATTTGCGAGTATCTTTATTTCCCCCGAAATGAGATGTCTCCGGTTTCGTTCAGACCCAGAACGGACTTGTAAATGGATAGCATGCCTGACATTGAAATTGATGTCATGCAATTAAATTGGTTTTATTTAATATACAACTGTTGGTGGCGGAGAATTTATTCTCTTGCTTAACACCCGGTTGTGTGTTAAATAATTATCGATCGCGTGATGTAAATTGTCGATGTGACATGCCAAGTTGCAATTGAACAAAGCTTATTGTTGCAAAGCAGAGCCTTGTATGATGATCAAAGCATAGTCTGTATAGACATAGCTTTGTGTAATACGTTACTTCGCGAGCCTCACACCCCGGTTGAGTCTAAAACGGAGCAAGGGAACGCAGGGAGTGCGCACGTTTCTTTCTAGCTAGAAGAGGTGTCGGTGCTTAAACTGGCTGACATTTTACTTATGTGGTTGTTGGATTTGAGGTACCTTAGGTATATTGGTCGTATTGTGGCCAATCAGAGATCCGTTAGGATCGGGAAACGTGCGTTCAGGAATAACTAATCCAGTCCATTGCACCAGTTGGACAGAGTACCAACACGGGGACGGACCGGCCCTGCAGGATCCAAGGGTTGGACAGAGTACCAATCCTGGGGCATTGCTAGAGTGTCTCGAATCGGTAAGGAATTCGCTCCTAGCCTTGACTCATGACGGAAACCCAACCTTCCAATAGGTACCGACGAATTTGATTGTATATTTATTATGGCAGCATAGTGGGATGGGGCACTATGTTGTCTAGGATTAATACATTTACCTTGAAGTAGTTTAAATCATATTACACACTTATTATATGAAATTATCGTTTAATCGTATCAAGCATTTCTTGATCATTATAAGGTAAAACCCTCTCCTCTGGTGTGCGTTGCATTGTGTGATGGGACTTGGGCTTATAATGATTTCATGTTTTATAAAAAGCATTGCGTTATCTTTGTTACGTTAAATATATGCACTGACGATCAATTGGGGAAAAATCCGTTCCACGAAAGTGGCGTGATCCTTTGATTTGTCATATTTAGTAGTTAGTTAATATAGATTTCTCATACCAGTCCCACGACTGACTCGAAGTTGTTTCACTTTGCAACTCGGGTGCCCTCTTCCCCACGGGCAGCCAATTGACAGGTTGCTAGTGCTTTCTGCTTGGAGCTGTTGCTTGGAGTTTACTTAGCTTTGCTTTCTTGGAGCTGCTGCTTTTGAGGTGCGGTTTGGAGCACGAAGACTTGCTATCTTTATTTTGCTTTCCTTCTTAGACGATAAACATTTGAACTTATTCTTGTTTTAAATTATGTACTTTGGAGTTGGAGACATGTCTTTCCTATTTGGTTTTGTTGTAATAAGTAGGATTCTGTGACTGTGGGATTCTGTGTTTTGATGACATCCATATTCCGCTGCTATGCTGATGTTATTATTATATAGTTTTCTTATATTTATGCTGTTATCTGTGTTCTGTATTGCCATATTTATGTTGTATTCCAATGATCATCCTTGCTTTCGTTATGCGGAAGTTTGGGGTTATCACAGTTGGTATCAGAGCTTTGGTTTTAACCTTAGTTTTGGAATATAACATATTTATAGCAATACACCTCATTAGAGATGGGATTATTTAGTCCTAGAATGAGTATGACAGTTTAGCGCATATTTAAAGTCATTTATCCATTTCCAGCTTTTCTACCTTTCCCTTTGAATTTTCATTTCACTTGGTCTGACACCTTCTTCTTGAACGTACAGACTAAGTAAAATGGCAACTCGAGCCAGAGTTAGAGCTAGAGGTGGAGCAGCTAGAGTGAGGGAGAATACCGCTTCAGTGGCCCCCAACCAACAGGATAGAGAGGAGGAAGTAAGACCACCACCTCCACCTGCTTTCGATCTTGATAAAGTTAAGAAGAAAATAAATAATTTGGGGGGAGTCCATTTCACGGGCCAAGAATCTGTCACGGAGGCCCAAGCTTGGTTAAAGACTATGGAGAGGATTCTGGATGGTTTGGAGCTAGAGGATCACCGCAAGCGATTCATGGCGGTATGGTTTTTGCATGGACAAGCCCAAATTTGGTGGGAGCTCAGTATGATAGGAGTTGTGGAAGCTGAAGTTACATGGGCCAAATTCAAGGAGTTATTCAATGCCAAGTATGTCCCACCTCATGAAGTGGAAAAATTGCATGATGAGTTTGCCAACCTCCAGCAAGGAGGAATGACAGTTTCTGAATATGTAAAGAAATTTGAAGAGCTCTCAAGGTATGCTCCGGAGTTGGTGCAGGATGGAATTCAGAAGAATAAAAGGTTTATCAATGGCTTGGCAAGGAAGTATCACAACCGTGTCACTAACCATATAGAGCGTCCCTTTGCGAAGATTATAGAGATGGCTTGTCGCTTTGAAGAGATTGACCAGAAAGCAAACCAACAGGATAAGGAGAAGAAGCAATCCAATACTAAGAAGAAGGAGGCTGATAAAAAGCCTGAAACAGGAAGTTCCTCTTCAGCAAAGCCATATAGTAAGAAGAGAGATAGGGAGAAGATCAAGTGTTATAACTGTGGAAAAACTGGCCATTATGAGAAAGAGTGCCGAGCTCCTAAGAAGGTGAAAAGAAATGAGACTGGACCCAGTCAAAGCTCGCATGATAAGAGGGAGTGTTTCAATTGTCACAAGCCTGGACATATTATTAGAGATTGCCCGTTGCTTAAGAAGTCAGAGGTGGCTCATGTCTATGGTGAACCTGCTACACCAGCTTCTAATTCTGAAGGTACAGGTAAACCTGATGTTCTCAGTGGTTTCATTAATATTAAGAATATCCCCGTTACTGTTCTTTTTGACACGGGTGCTTCTAGAAGTTTTATTTCTGTCGACGCAATTAAGAAGCTGAAATTAAAACCAAGAAAATTAAAAGAACCATTCAATGCACATAGTCCGATAGGTGGTACACTCTATCTAGATCAGTATTGTCGAGTACCCATTTCCTACTCCTGTTTCCAATTTCCATTTAACTTAATTATCATGAGTTTTTCTGGGTATGATATTATTCTTGGACTCGATTGGCTTGAAAATTTTGAAGCGGAATTAGTTTGCGTTGAAAGAGTGGTTAGAATCAAAACCAAATTTGGCGATATTATCACTATTCCTTGCCATGGTTCTGCCACCGACAGAAAAGAATTTTGGTCTTCTTTAGAAGTCACCCCGGCTTCCATTGAAGATATTCCTATTGTAAGAGATTATGCTGATGTCTTTGAAGAGGTGGATAGCTTACCTCCTCGTCGAGAAATAGATTTCAAAATCGAATTAGTTCCTGATGCTAGACCCGTTGTTCATGCTATACGGAGAATGTCTCCGAAAGAGAAAGAGGAGCTGAGCAACCAAACCAAACAACTTTTATGGAAGGGTCTAATCAGGCCAAGCTTTT
Organism: Allium sativum; assembly: GCA_030737875.1. NCBI lineage: Eukaryota > Viridiplantae > Streptophyta > Magnoliopsida > Asparagales > Amaryllidaceae > Allium > Allium sativum. Next base: position 118,088,152 of record CM060915.1, read on the forward strand.
CTAGTTGGGGCGCAGCAGTGGTGTTTGTGCCTAAATCTGACGGTACCCTCAGGCTTTGCGTGGACTACCGTGATCTTAATAAACAGACATTAAAGAACAAATACCCTCTCCCCCGCATTGATGATCTTCTTGATAAATTGCATGGAGCTCGTGTGTTCTCTAAGATGGACCTGGCCACGGGTTTCCATCAACTGCGCATCGCTGAAGAGTGTATCCCTCTCACTGCTTTTAGAGGGCCTGACACATTTTATGAATGGCTAGTAATGCCTTTTGGCCTGTGCAATGCTCCAGCTTATTTTGTTGACTTAATGAATCGTGTTTTTAGAAATGTCCTTAATAAATTCGTGCTTGTATTCATTGACGATATTCTTATCTTTTCAAAATCTAATGAGGAGCATGAAAAACATTTGAGGGAAGTCTTAGAAATTCTTCGCAGAAATGTGCTGAAAGCCAAATTCTCTAAGTGTATGTTTTGGCAAGAAGAGGTGAAATTCCTCGGCCACGTAGTTTCCAAAGAAGGTATTTCAGTTGATCCTGGAAAAATCTCAGCCATACAAGAATGGAAGCAGCCTACTACTCCCACTGAAGTACGAAGTTTCTTGGGTTTGGCGGGCTACTATCGCAAATTCGTGAGAGATTTTTCTAAATTATCTGGGCCATTGACTGAGCTGACTAAAAAGCATAAGAAGTTCATTTGGACACCAAAATGCGAGGCATCCTTCCAAGAGCTAAAGAAGAGGCTGACCACTGCTCCTGTCTTGACCATCATCGATGGCAATCAGGATTTGAAGGTTTGGACCGACGCTTCCAAAGAAGGTTGTCTCTATTTTATTTTTATTTTTATTTTAATAATAAACATGGTTGAGGTGACCTTTTCCCTTTTTTCAAAACTCATTTTAACATGTTATGCTTCATCTTGAATTTTAAGGTATTGGCGCGGTGCTTATGCAAAGAGACAAAGTTGTCGCTTATGCTAGTCGCCAACTGAAAGTCCATGAGAAGAAGTACCCCACCCACGATCTTGAACTTATGGCTATTGTCTTCGCTCTGAAAATTTGGAGACATTATTTATTGGGGGAAAAATTCGAGCTTTACACTGACCATCAATCTCTGAAATATCTCTTCACTCAAAAAGATCTAAATTTGAGACAGCAGAGATGGGTAGAATTCCTTGCAGCTTATGATTTGGATATTCTATATACGCCTTGAAAGGCGAATGTTGTAGCAGATGCGCTCAGTCGAAAAAATGCTGCCAACACTAATCTCATTCTTGCCCATCTCATTATCACTCCTTCTCTGATAGACAAAATTGCCACTCTTCAGAGGGATGACAAATTTATTCAAAAGATTGTCGAGCGGGTTCAAAGGGATGAAGCATCAAGCTTTTCTATTGATGACAAGGGAATTCTCAGAATGCAAGGGCGTATTTGTGTGCCTGATATCCCAGAGCTAAAAAGGGAAGTCATGGATGAGAATCACAAGTCAAAAATCAGTGTTCATCCTGGTGTTAGCAAGATGTACAAGGATCTAAAGCGTACATTTTGGTGGAAATCTATGAAGCGGGATATTTCTATGTATATTGCTAGATGTCCCACCTGCCAGTTAGTAAAGAGTGATCAATAGAAGCTAGCAGGATTATTACAGCCGCTAGAGATTCCAGGTTGGAAATGGGACCAGGTCTCCATGGACTTCATAGATGGCTTACCCCGCTCTAGAAAGGGGAATGACAGCATCTGGGTGATTGTTGACCGTCTTACAAAAACTGCTCATTTTGTTCCGGTCAAATCCAACCGTACAGCTAGAAGTTTGGCGCAACTGTATGTGAAAGAAATTGTCAGGTTGCATGGTGTCCCTAGTAGCATAGTCAGTGATCGCGATCCAATTTTCACTAGCAAATTTTGGGAAGCCTTTCAAGAAGAATTGGGAACCAAGCTGAATTTTAGTACGGCATATCACCCTCAGACAGACGGGCAGACTGAGAGGGTAAACCGCATCCTAGAAGATCTGTTGCGGGCTTGCATTTTGGATTTTGGTGGCTCGTGGGAGGATCATATACACTTGGTCGAGTTTTCTTATAACAACAGTTACCAAGCAAGTATAGGGATGTCGCCTTTTGAAGCTCTTTATGGCAGACCATGCAGATCCCCCGCATGTTGGGTAGAATCCGGTGATCGTCTAGTGCTGGGGCCTGACATGATTCGGGAGGCAGCGGAGAAGGTTAATTTTATTAAGAAGAAATTATTAGCTGCCCAAAGCCGACAGAAAAGTTATGCTGATACTAGGAGGAGAGACTTACAATTTTCTGTTGGTGATATGGTATATCTTAGAGTTTCCCCACTACGTGGTGTGATACGGTTTGGGAAGACTGGCAAGCTGGCACCTAGATTCATTGGCCCTTTCCCCATTACTGAAAGGATTGGCGCACTCGCTTACAGATTGCAGTTGCCCGATTGGCTGCCAGGCGTACACGATGTCTTTCATGTATCCCAACTGCGGAGGCATGTCCATGATCCAGATCTTGTTGTAGAGGAAGCTGTACAGCAGGATTTGGAAATCACACCGACCTTACAAGTGAGAAGAGAACCAATAAAAATAGTGGGTAGAGAAACTCGTGAGCTAAGAAATAAAAGAATCAATCTGGTGAAGGTGCAATGGAGTGGAGACCCTAGAGACTGCACCTGGGAAACAAAGGAGAGTATTAGACAGGCCTACCCCTCGTGCAGAATAGATATCTCTGACTGATGGTTGTGTGAGGTACATTTACAATACTTCGCATTCTCCCGTTTATGTTTTCTACTTTACTTTTCCTTTTCGAGGACGAAAAGCTTTTAAGTGGGGGCGATTGTAACAACCCGAAAATCAGACCCAATTTAAAATTTTTATTTTTAAGAATTTTATAATAAAATTTGCCAGAATTTGAAATTTCTTTTTTTTTTTTTATTTTTTTTATATATATAACCTTTTTTTTAGGGAAATTTGACATTTTCGCAAACGAGCCCCGTTTTCAACGAAACCACTTTTGTTGGAACCGGAATGTCGAATTATTGCTAGGTTTCAATTTTTAGGAATTTTTGACTTAATATGTGAGCGTGGCGAAAGAAAATGTGTTTGGGTCAATACAGTCAAAATTCAACGACTTAAAAATGACCATTTTTCAAACAGCTTCAGAATTCGACGAAGATAATTTTGTTGGATTCGTATCGTCGAAACATTGCCAAAAGCATTTTTCCTGGATTTTTCTGAGTCCGTATGTGGCCCCGGTGGATGTTGAAATACGTCAGAATCAGTTATTAAAGAGTTAAATTTTAAAACTGAAAAACGGGGACTGAAATGACCGTTTGGGCCTGCGGGACATATCCAGACGAGTCAGGAACGGGGGTATTTGGGTAAGAACGTCTGTCGTTAGGCTCGAAACGGGCTAAGTGACTAAACGGGCCTTAAACGGATTTAATTAAATAATTAATTAATTAACTAACCCTAATATTTTATTATAAAAAGGGGGCCGTACCTTCATCTTCCTCGTTTTGATTCAGCGCCGCATGAACCCAATTAGGCCGAAATTTTAACCTCCGATTCCTCTCAAATTACTCAACGAAATCCCTTGCTTCTTCAGAGTTTTTTTTAGAGAATTCAACCACCTTTCCGCACACACCAAAATCACATTGATTCGTGCACCGTACAGCGTGAACCGGGGACCCGAAGTCCGCCTGTTCGGACCGCCGCCGCACGCAGTGGGCTCCACCGAACTCCACCCCCCTCTGGCCGATCGTAGGTCTCCCTCCCCTCTCCCATCTCCCGCAAACCGCTCGTTGTTTCGTCAACTAACGACTGAGAAATCCGGATTTAAAGTTTTGAATCAATTTCTGAAAAAAGGTATGTTCACTTCAGTTTTTGCGACGCTTTAAATCGTCGCTGCAGCAGTTGTAAAAAGTGAATATATTCAGAAATTCATAACTAATTCATACGATTGCCAAATCTGAAAATTTCAGATCCGGCGAAATCGTAATTCAGAGGGCTACGTTTCTGGACTGATTCGGAACATTTCTGGAGTGGTTTGATTTTGGAATTGCTTTGTTAGAGGTGAGAGATCCTAATCGAGAAATTTATTTTTGAACAAATAATTTGCTATGCTATAAAAAAAAAATTTCACATCATGAATGTATGCTATGCTATGTGATGTTATAATGATGAAATTGACACCGTTAAATTTGTGATGCTATGATGCAATTGACACCGTTAAATTTGTGATGCCATGATGTAATTGACACCGTTAAATTTGTGATGCCATGATGTAACTGACACCGTTAAATTTGAGATGCTATGACGTGATAAAGGGACACCACCAATTTGTATGAGGTTATGACGTTAAAAAATTGACACCATATATTGTGCGATGTTATGTCATGAAAAATGGCCGTTACATGTAGAGTAGTGTTTTAAATAAGTAAATTAGCATTGGAATTTTATTGACATTTTTTTTTTATGAAAATAAAATAGCCAAATTAGTGATGTAATCTCTTTTTTTTATGTAAATAAAACAGTCAAATTAGTGGTGGAAATTTTGTTCACATTTCTATAAGTAGATGAAATAAACAAGATAGCAATGAAATTTCATTTACATTTTATATGTTAATGAAAACCACAAATTAGCAATGAAATTTTATATAACATTGGTTTGGTAGAAAAATGAAATGTTTAGAGAAGAAAATGTTAAACATAAAAAAAAAAAAAAAGAGTTTACATTCAACATTAGTCTCGTTGAATGAATTTAAAGCGATGCAAATTTTTATTTAACATTAGTTTTGTTAAATAAAAGAATGGAACCTTAAAACATTTTATTTAACATTATTTTGTTAAATAAAAGAGTGAACAAATAAAAAGTTGAACTTGTAGAATACATTTTTATGTGCATTTTGTGAACAAATAAAAAGTTGAACTTGTAGAATACATTTTTATGTGCATTTTGTGAACAAATAAAAAGTTGAACTTGTAGAATACATTTTTATGTGCATTTTGTGAACAAATAAAAAGTTGAACTTGTAGAATACATTTTTATGTGCATTTTGTGAACAAATAAAAAGTTGAACTTGTAGAATACATTTTTATGTGCATTTTGTGAACAAATAAAAAGTTGAACTTGTAGAATACATTTTTATGTGCATTTTGTGAACAAATAAAAAGTTGAACTTGTAGAATACATTTTTATGTGCATTTTGTGAACAAATAAAAAGTTGAACTTGTAGAATACATTTTTATGTGCATTTTGTGAACAAATAAAAAGTTGAACTTGTAGAATACATTTTTATGTGCATTTTGTGAACAAATAAAAAGTTGAACTTGTAGAATACATTTTTATGTGCATTTTGTATGCAAATAAAAAGTTGAACTTATAAAATACATTTTTATGTGTATTTTGTATGCATGAAGAAAAAAAAAGAAAAAGCGCCATGGCCACCACTGGTCTGTAGCGTCGTTAAATGAAATAACGCTATTTTTAATTAATTAAAAATAGTAGCAATCGCTATAAAATATTTAAGCGATATAAATTTGATTTTAAATATAAACAACCGCGAGAATTATTTGAAAGGACCGAGTTAAATCTCGTTTCAAATAATTATACGTCAGTATAAAATTCGAAGAGTTGAAGAGACGGTCGAAGACCGACGATCTTCAAGGCGAATGGTTGAGTTGCTATTGTTGACTTTGAGAGGAGTAGCTACCTTGATGGGTTGGCAGTAGTGATCGCCTGACGTACTTGTTGATTGTGCGGATTTGCGAGTATCTTTATTTCCCCCGAAATGAGATGTCTCCGGTTTCGTTCAGACCCAGAACGGACTTGTAAATGGATAGCATGCCTGACATTGAAATTGATGTCATGCAATTAAATTGGTTTTATTTAATATACAACTGTTGGTGGCGGAGAATTTATTCTCTTGCTTAACACCCGGTTGTGTGTTAAATAATTATCGATCGCGTGATGTAAATTGTCGATGTGACATGCCAAGTTGCAATTGAACAAAGCTTATTGTTGCAAAGCAGAGCCTTGTATGATGATCAAAGCATAGTCTGTATAGACATAGCTTTGTGTAATACGTTACTTCGCGAGCCTCACACCCCGGTTGAGTCTAAAACGGAGCAAGGGAACGCAGGGAGTGCGCACGTTTCTTTCTAGCTAGAAGAGGTGTCGGTGCTTAAACTGGCTGACATTTTACTTATGTGGTTATTGGATTTGAGGTACCTCAGGTATATTGGTCGTATTGTGGCCAATCAGAGATCCGTTAGGATCGGGAAACGTGCGTTCAGGAATAACTAATCCAGTCCATTGCACCAGTTGGACAGAGTACCAACACGGGGACGGACCGGCCCTGCAGGATCCAAGGGTTGGACAGAGTACCAATCCTGGGGCATTGCTAGAGTGTCTCGAATCGGTAAGGAATTCGCTCCTAGCCCTGACTCATGACGGAAACCCAACCTTCCAATAGGTACCGACGAATTTGATTGTATATTTATTATGGCAGCATAGTGGGATGGGGCACTATGTTGTCTAGGATTAATACATTTACCTTGAAGTAGTTTAAATCATATTACACACTTATTATATGAAATTATCGTTTAATCGTATCAAGCATTTCTTGATCATTATAAGGTAAAACCCTCTCCTCTGGTGTGCGTTGCATTGTGTGATGGGACTTGGGCTTATAATGATTTCATGTTTTATAAAAAGCATTGCGTTACCTTTGTTACGTTAAATATATGCACTGACGATCAATTGGGGAAAAATCCGTTCCACGAAAGTGGCGTGATCCTTTGATTTGTCATATTTAGTAGTTAGTTAATATAGATTTCTCATACCAGTCCCACGACTGACTCGAAGTTGTTTCACTTTGCAACTCGGGTGCCCTCTTCCCCACGGGCAGCCAATTGACAGGTTGCTAGTGCTTTCTGCTTGGAGCTGTTGCTTGGAGTTTACTTAGCTTTGCTTTCTTGGAGCTGCTGCTTTTGAGGTGCGGTTTGGAGCACGAAGACTTGCTATCTTTATTCTGCTTTCCTTCTTAGACGATAAACATTTGAACTTATTCTTGTTTTAAATTATGTACTTTGGAGTTGGAGACATGTCTTTCCTATTTGGTTTTGTTGTAATAAGTAGGATTCTGTGACTGTGGGATTCTGTGTTTTGATGACATCCATATTCCGCTGCTATGCTGATGTTATTATTATATAGTTTTCTTATATTTATGCTGTTATCTGTGTTCTGTATTGCCATATTTATGTTGTATTCCAATGATCATCCTTGCTTTCGTTATGCGGAAGTTTGGGGTTATCACATTTCTTCGACTTCTCTTGGTAGTTCCCCGAGCTCGAGTGCTGGTAGTAGCAATTCGGGTTCAGGCTCAGGTATGGTTCCTATTTATGGTAGTGATTATTCTCCTTATGCTTTGAGTATCCTTTCGACTAGTCAGTTATTTCAGCTTGCTAATGATACTGCTTTTATCTTTACTGACATTGAGTTAGATTCAGATTATATTAGGATTAGAGAATTAGAGAGAGTTAATTCTTTGAGATGTTGAGGATTGTTAGTTGGAATATTATGGGTCTAAACAGTCCTAAAAAGTGTGCTAAATTAAGGACTTTTCTTAAAGATTTTCATATTGATATTGTTCTGTTTTGTTTCAGGAGACTAAAATAGAGAACCCTGATTTTAGTTTTTTCGTGAGGTTAGGCGGGTCCCACTTCTGTAATTGGGCTTATCTTAAGGCCTTGGGTAGTGCAGGGGGACTTATGATTGGTTGGAAGGGTAATCAATATAGATTAGTTCCAGAGTATCCTAAATTATATTCTTTGCATGTCATACTAGCCTCCTATGTAGATAATTATTTATTGGGTATTTCTAATGTAACAACTCGGAAAATCCGAACCAATTTAAAAATTTTATTTTAAATAATTTGGTTGAAAAATGTGGCAGAAATTAAAATTTCATTTTTAAATAACATTAAAGCCAGTGAAAATAGTCAATTTTCAAACGACCTCTGTTTCCGACGAAACCACTTTTGTTGGAACCGGAATGTCAAATTATTGCTAGGGTTCAATTTTCAGAATTTTCTGAATTAATATGTGAGCGTGGCAAAAGAAATTGTGTTTTGTTCAATTCAGTCAAATTTGATCGATTGAAAAATAACCATTTTTCAAACGGTCTCAGAATTCGATGAGATTAGTTTTGTTAGGACCGTATCGGCATAACGAAGCCAAATATATTTTTTCTCGATTTTTCTGAGTCCGTATGTGACCTCGGTTAATTTATTTATGTGAACGAATTAATTTAATAAAGGATTTAATTATTAAATTAAATAAAACAGGCCTCAGACAGTCGTTTGGGCTGACGGGACCTGTCCCGTTGGATCCAGAACATGGGCTATTGGCTAGGTTCACACTCTGCTGGACTGGAATTGGACCGGTTGAAAAGAGATAGGTTTAACTGAAAAATTACCATCTAAATTATATAAATAATAGGAGAATTCTAACCCTAGAACACTGTTCATCGTGTATTCCCAGCCGCCGCCCCCTTTAAACAATGACCACCCTTCTCCGATTCTTCTTCCTCAATTTCTCTTCCATCTCCTCGAATTAGACCTCCTCACGTACACCATATCGAAGAGATTTTCCTCCTCTACAATTCCATACGGCTTGATCGACAAACCGTTGTGTTCCCGAGAGGTGCCATACCATAAAACACACGCCTAAACCACCCGTCGGCCTTCCCCTAGGCTCAACCGAGCTTCACCATTTCGGTGTCCCCTGGTGCGCCGTTGGTTGCTCTCCGACGCGCCATCTCCGACGTGCCATACCACAAAACACATGCCTAAACCACCCATCGGCCTTCCCCTAGGCTCAACCGAGCTTCACCATTTCGGTGTCCCCTGGTGTGCCGTTGGTTGCTCTCCGACGCGCCATCTCCGGATCGTACTCTGGTGCTGTAGATCGGAAGAAAAAGTCTAACCTAGTTCTGAACAATAAGCAAAGCTAACGGCCGATTTTGGCAGAGGAAGAAGAAGGTGTTCCTTAAACTATTTTATTAATTTAATTATATTTAAATTAATACCAATCTTATTTAGTCCATAACAAATGCATACATAAACGAAAATTTACGATTCCAGATCACGTGCAATCGTATTGACAAGATCTACGACTCTGGACTGAAACGGGACAATTCAGGACTGTTGGAATTTTAGATAATTTTGCGACGACTGTGAGATTTCCTTTGTTTTGAATTAATTAATTAATTCAATTATTTCATCCGCCATATGATGACTGTATATATATAAAATTTAGATCTGTTTGTGCTGAAAAATTGGATGATGTTTGATATGTAGTTTTGATGGATAATTATAGATCCATAGTTGTTAGTCAAATATCATGATTCATTCACTTTTGTTTTATTTGAATTGATCTAGTTTATCAATTCTTAATAAAAATATGATTTGTCACTCCTTATGGTATCACTTTTGTTTTATTTGAATTGATCAAGTTTATCAATTCATAATAAAAATATGATTTGTCACTCCTTATGGTATCACTTTGTTTTATTTGAATTGATTTAGTTTATCAATTCATAATAATAATATGATTTGTCATTTTTATGTTATCACTTTTATTTTATTTGAATTGATTTAGTTTATCAATTCAACATCAAAAATAAAATTTGTCATTTATATTGAATTGATTCAGTGTATCAATTCAACACCAAATAAAAGTTGTACATTTTATTTGCGTCCTCTTACGCAAATATAATCACGTAGAAATAAAAGTTCACCTTTTTATTTGCATTTCACAATGCAAATATTACATAGAAAACTTTTTTTATTTGTGTTGTCTAATGCGAATAAAACTTAGAAATAAAAGTTCACCTTTTTATTTGTATTTTACAATGCAAATATTACATAGAAAACTTTTTTTTATTTGTGTTCTCCAATGCGAATAAAACTTAGAAATAAAAGTTCACCTTTTTATTTGCATTTCACAATGCAAATATTACATAGAAACTTTTTTTTTATTTGTGTTCTCTAATGCGAATAAAACTTAGAAATAAAAGTTCACCTTTTTATTTGCATTTCACAATGCAAATATTGCATAGAAAACTTTTTTTATTTGTGTTCTCTAATGCGAATAAAACTTAGAAATTAAAGTTCACCTTTTTATTTGCATTTTACAATGCAAATATTACATAGACAAATAAGTTCATTTCCTTTTTTTGTGTGTTCACAACGCAAATAAAACATGAAATAAAAAGAGTAGTAAAAGAATCACATTTTTATTAAGAAATATGTTTTACATTGAATACATATCTTCAATGTAATATTAGAAACTTAGAAAAGAATCACAATTTTAATAAGAAATATGATTTACATTAAGAATCACATTTTTATTAAGGAATATGTTTTACATTAAAACATATCTTTAATGTAGTATTAGAAACTTTGAAAAGAATCACATTTTTATTAAGAAATATGATTTACATTAGGAATCACATTTTTATTAAGGAATATGTTTTACATTAAAAACATATCTTTAATGTAATATTAGAAACTTAGAAAAGAATCACATTTTTATTAAGAAATATGTTTTAAATTAAAAATACATTTTTAATGTAATAGTAGAAACATGGAAAGAGATTCACCATTTTGTTTATTAAAAATAGATTGAACAAAAATATTCATTTTTGTTCATTAGAAGGAAATTCACATTTATTATGACATCGCATATATTAGAATTTATATGTGTTGTTAAATTTACATTTATATTGACGCCGCGTATATTAGAGTTTATATGCATTGTTAAATTTATAATGACATCGCTTATATTAGAATTTGAAGTTATAATTTTACATTTATAATTTCCATATGAATGAAATGTATTTTGCTTGTCAGTACATGGTTGTGACATGCCAAATAAATTATTCCTTTTTTTGTTATGTTAAATACATTAGAAAATCCGTAGAACGGTTTATATATATATAAATATTAATTAAAATTAAAACGAATCGCGCGCGGCAGTTCGCGTTTCGACAATCATAACTTTAAACGATTATACCGAAAGATCCGACCGTTGGATTTTCCCAAAACTGGAGCCGTTAGGGCTGCTCTGGAAAGAGCTTTCCAACGATATAAATTTCATCAAAATCCGACGGTTAGATTTCATGATATGTGTAAATCAAAATTTGGTAAAAACAGCGCCAGGGCCGCCCACTCACCCGAAGCGTCGTTTTATTGTTTTGAGCTATTTTAAATAAATAAAAATAGCAATAAAATTGTTATAAATAGTTATTAACGATATGAAATGATTTAAAAGATAGTTATACGAAAAATTATTTGAAAAGACCGAGTTTAACTCATTTCAAATAATTACACGATGATTAAATAAAAGATGTAGAAGACGGCGATTGAAGACCGGCAATCTTCACATCGAATGGACAACGACTATTGATGCCTTGGACTGACTTGCTCCCAGGACGGGGTTGAAGCAGTAGTTGCCCGGACGTATGTGTTGTTTGTCCGGATAAGCGAGAACCTCTCGGGTATCTCCGGTTTCGTTCAGACCCAGAATGGACTTGTAAATGGATGCGTGTCTGACGTTGGAATTCATTCCATGTAATTAAATTGATTTTTATTAATGTATATCTGATTGGTGGTGGAGAATTCATTCTCTGCTTAACACCCTGGTGTATATTAATATTTATCGATAGCATGGCGTGAATTGTCAATGTGGCACGCCGACATGCAGATGATCAAGGCTTTGTTGAAAAGCAGGCCTTGTGGTTTATGATCAAAGCATAGCCTCTTTAGGCGTAGCTTTGAGTATAGCGTGACTTCGCGAGCCTCACACCCCGGTATGAGTCAAAAAGGGGATATGGACTGCAGGGAGTGCACATGTTTCTTTCTAGCTAGGGGTAGTGTCAGTGCTTAAACTGGCTGACATTTTACTTATGTGGATGATGGATTGAGGTACCTCGGATTTATAGATTGTTAGTGGCCATATGGAGGTTCAAAGGAACCGGGAAGCGTGTGTTCAGGAATTGCCAATCTGCCACCGTTAGGTGGGGACCGGCCCTGAAGATCCAAGGGTTGCCCATAGGTGTGATCCTGAGGCATTTGCTAGAGTGTCTCGAATCGGAGAGGACGATCCCTAGCCTCGATTTCATGACGGAAACCAATTTCCAATATGACATTACGGTCTTGATTGTAAACTTATATATGGCGACATAGTAGGATGGGGTACTATGCCGTCTAGGATTCATACATTTACATTGAAATATTTTAAACCGCTTAGACACTAATAATAATATTAAAAATATTATTTTATACGTATCAAGTCATGTTTGATCACTATAAGGAAAAACTCTATCCTCCGGGTTGTGTTGCATTGTGTGATAGGACCAGAGTCTTACAATGATTTCATTTTTCAAAAGTCATTTCGTTGTTTTTGTATAAACTTTATTAAATCATGCACTGGCAATTAAATGGAGTAAACCCGTTCTGCGTTAGCGGCGTGTCTATGATGCGCCATATTGTTAGTCAGTGTAGAAAGATTTATCATACCAGTCCCACGACTGACTCGATGTTTGTTTCACTTTGCAAACTCGGGTGCCCTCTCTTTACACGGATAACCAAGTAACAGGTTTTTAGGAAGACTTTTGCTGGATTGAAGACTGCTTGGAAGAAGAAGACGAAGACCTCATTTTATCTTTATTTTCTGCTTTAGAGAATTTATTCCATCTTGTATCTTGATGTACGTTTGGAGTTGGAACTAATTCTCTTTGATTCAGACTTCTATTTTGCTAAGTTGTATCTTGTAAACTGCGTACTCTATGGTTCAGTTGGTGTGATGTTTATGACTTTTATCTTTCCACTGCAATAATTATGTGTTATAATATTATCTGAGATCTGTTGTTGTTGTAAATATGTTGTATTCCAAATGATAATCCTTACTTTCGAACCACAGAAGTTTGGGGTCATCACAGTTGGTATCAGAGCCTAAGGTTAACCTTAGCCTTGGAGTATAGCATATTTAGAACAATTCATCTAAACAGAATCCACATTATTCTAAGGCGGGTAGCTCATTAGAGATAGGACTAGTAATGTCCTAGAATGAGCACAGCAGAATAACACATACTTATCAATCTCCTTAAAATCTTTCATTTCTGTTGGTCTGACTCTTTCCTTGATGGTACAGACTGATTTAAATGGATACCAGAGCAAGAACAGCCCGGGGTGGAGCCCAAGGTGGAGCTCGAGGCGGGGCCCGAGGTGGAGCCCGAGGGGGAGCTAGAGGGCCAACCAGAGACGAGACCCCCATTACTCAGGAACAGCCTACTTCTGAGGTCGTAGCACAACCACCTCCACCCCCACAACCCTTCGACTTGGAGAGAATGTCAATGAAATTCAGAAATCTAGGAGGTATGCCTTTCACGAGGCGAGAGTCTGCGATTCAGGCACAATCATGGCTTAAGGACTGTGAAAAGATCTTAGAGGGCTTAGAATTAGAGGATCAGCGAAAGCGTTTCCTGGCAGTATGGCAATTAAAAGATGAAGCTGGACATTGATGGGATACAGTCAAGATTTGCAATGATGTGGCCAATATGTCTTGGGCCAAATTTAAAGAACTTTTCAATGACAAGTATGTTCGTCCACAAGCAAGAGAGCGCCTTCGCGAGCAATTCGTTAACCTACAGCAAGGGAGTATGTCTGTTTCTGAGTATGTGAGGAAGTTTGATGAGCTTTCACGTTATGCTCCTGGATTGATTCAAGATCCAGTAGAGAAGAATAAAAGATTCATCAAGGGCCTTTCAAAGAAATATTTGAACAGAGTCACTGCTCATATCAAGCTCCCATTCAATGAAGTAATAGAGATGGCTTGCCGCTATGAGGAGAATGATGAGTCTGGACAGCAGGATAGAGTGAAAAATCAAAGCAACAACAAGAAGGAGCAGGCGGACAAGATACCGGAGGCAGTCAATTCTTCTGCTGCTAAGCCTCAAGTTAAGAAGAGGGACAGGAGCAAGGTGACATGCTATAATTGTGGCAAGACTGGGCATTTTGAGTCCGAGTGTAAAGCTCCTAAAAGAGTCAAGAGGAACGAATCGGGACCTAGCCAGAATCGTAGCCAGAGCTCTCAGAATCGTGGCTAGAATCCCCGGAAGACTCAAGATTGCTATAACTGCCATAAGCTGGGGCACTTTGCCAAAAATTGCCCCCTATTGAAGAAAACTGAAGTGGCACATGTTTATGAGGGAGCGGTTGCACCAACTTCTACCGAGAGGCCAGGTAAACCCGATGTCTTAAGAGGTACTCTTAATATTAAAGACATTCCTATTACTGTCTTGTTTAACACTGGTGCAACATGAAGTTTTATCTCTAATGATGTAATTAAAAAGTTAAATCTAAAACCAAGGAAACTTAAAGAATTGATTAGAGCTAATAGTCCGATAGGAGGTTCTCTTATTCTCGATCAGTATTGTAGAGTACCTATTTCTTACTCTTGCTACCAGTTCCCCTTTGATTTGATCGTCATGAATTTCTCCGGTTATGATGTCATACTGGGGATCGATTGAATAACAAAGTATGAGGCTGAGTTAATATTTGCGAAGAGAATCATCAAAGTTAAAACTAAGCTCAGAAATATTACTATCCCACGCCACAGATCAGCCACCGACATAAAAGAATTCTGGTCTTCTCTAGAAGTCACCCCTACTTCTATTGAGGACATCCCTATCGTCAAAGATTACGCTGATGTATTCAAAGAAGTTGAGGGCTTACCTCCGCATAGAGAAATCAGCTTCAGAATTGACTTAGCTCCGAATGCAAGGCCTGTTGTACATCCTATTCGGAGAATGTCGCCAAAAGAAAAAGAGGAACTGAGAAATCAAACCAAGCAGCTTTTGTGGAAGGGTCCGATCAGGCCTAGCTTCTCGGAAAGGGTGCAACAGTGGTGTTCATCCCAAAATCAGACGGTACACTTAGGCTATGTGTGGACTACCGCGATCTCAACAAACAAACGCTAAAAAAAAAATATCCATTGCCACGAATTGATGATCTATGAGACCGTTTGCATGGAGCACGAGTATTCTCTAGGATGGACCTAGCTACAGGCTTCTATCAACTTCGCATCGCAGAGGAGTGTGTGCCTTTAATTGCTTTCAGGGGACCAGATATATTTTATGAATGGCTAGTAATGCCCTTCGGTCTACGTAATGCTTCAGCATACTTTGTTGACTTGATGAATAGAGTATTCAGAGATGTTTTAAATAAATTCGTGCTGGTGTTCATAGATGACATCCTCATCTTGTCTAAATCCACTGCTAAGCACGAACAACATCTGAGAGAAGTCTTGGAGATTTTGCAAAGAAATGTGCTGAAAGCCAAATTCTCCAAATGCATATTCTGGCAAGAAGAGGTGAAATTCCTCGGCCATGTCGTATCAAAAGAAGGCATCTCAGTTGATCCAGGAAAGATCTCAGCCATCCAAGAATGGAAGCAGCCTCGAACTCCCACAAAGGTCAGAAGTTTCTTAGGACTGGCTGGCTATTATCGGAAATTTGTCAAAGATTTTTCGAGGATAGCTTGTCCATTGACAAACCTGACTAAGAAGCACACAAAGTTCGTTTGGACACCCGAATGTGAGGAAGCTTTCCAAGATCTAAAAGGGAGGTTGACCAATGCTCCTGTGTTGACCATTATAGATGGCAATCAGGATTTGAAAGTCTGGACTAACGCTTCTAAACGAGGTTGTTTTTTTTATAAAAAAATCAATATGTTAGAAATAACATTTTCTTTTAATGTCAAATCTCATTTTAACATGTTATCCCTTATCTATTTAAGGTATTGATGCAGTGCTGATGCAAAGAGACAAAGTAGTCGCATATGCTAGCCGCCAATTGAAACCATATGAAAAGAATTACGCCGCTCATGATCTTGAGCTAATGGCCATTGTATTTGCTCTAAAGATATGGAGGCACTATCTCTTAGGTGAGAAGTTCGAAATATACACGGATCACAAATCCTTGAAGCATCTATTTACCCAAACAGACTTGAATATGAGGCAGCAGCGCTGGGTTGAATTTCTTGCGGCATATGATCTGGATATCCTATATACTCCAGGGAAAGCCAACGTTGTAGCCGATGCACTCAGTAGGAAGAATGCAGATAGCGACAATCTCATCCTCGCCCATCTTATTATCACTCCTACTATGATTGATAAAATTTCTGCTCTTTAGAAGAATGATAAATTTATCCAGATGCTTAGCGAGCGAGTTCGAAAGGGTGAAGCCTCAAGCTTCCAAATTCCAGTAAAGGGACCCTTAGATTGCAGGGTGAATTTGTGTGCCAGAATTGCTGAGCTAAAAAGAGAAGTTATGAATGAGTGCCACAAATCTAAACTCAGCGTCCATCCAGGTGTAAGCAAGATGTACCATGATCTTAAATGCACCTTTTGGTGGAAGGCGATGAAGAGAGATATTTCTATTTACGTTGCTAGATGTCCCACTTGTCAGCAAGTTAAAAGTGATCAACAGAAGTTGGCAGGTTTGTTGCAACCGTTGGGAGTTCCAGGTTGGAAGTGAGAGGAAATTTCTATGTACTTTATTGATGGCTTGCCCCGAAGCAGAAAAGGGAATGATAGCATATGGGTGATTGTAGACCGCTTAACAAAGTCTGCACATTTCATCCCTGTCAGGTCTAACAGAACAGCTCGAAGTTTGGTGCAGCTTTATTTTAAGGAGACAATCAGATTGCATGGGGTTCCCAAAAGCATTGTTAGTGATCGGGACCCTATATTTACTAGCAAATTCTGGGAAGCTTTCCAAGAAGAGCTTGGGACCAAGTTGAATCTAAGCACTGCCTATCACCCTCAGACATGTATCCAGACTGAGAGGGTGAACCGTATTTTAGAAGACTTGTTGCGAGCTTGCATTCTTGATTATGGCGGTTCATGGGAGGATCACTTGCACTTGGTGAAATTCTGTTATAATAATAGCTACCAAGCAAGCTTGAAGATGTCACCGTTTGAATTATTGTATGGCAGACCATGCAGATCGCTGGCATGTTGGGTAGAATCAGGCAATCGATTAGTCTTGGGCCCCGACATGATTCGTGAAGCATCAGATAAGGTTGATTTGATTAAGAAGCGACTATTGACTGCACAGAGTCGACAGAAGAGTTATGCAGACCAGCGAAGGAGAGGTTTAAAATTCTCTGTTGGCGACTATGTTTACTTGAGGGTTTCTCCACTGAGAGGCGTGGTTCGTTTTGGGAAGACTGGAAAGTTGGCACCGAGATTCATTGGTCCATTTACTATTCTTGAAAGGATTGGTACTCTCGCTTATAGAGTGCAGCTGCCTAACTAGTTGCCTGGGGTTCATGATGTATTTCATGTGTCTCTACTCCGCAAACATGTTCATGACCCAGACTTAGTTGTGGAGGAATCATCACAACAGGAATTAGAGACTACTCCGAGCTTAAAAGTAAAAAGGGAGCCAGTGGAAATTGTTGGCAAAGAAACCCGAGTGCTGAGGAACAAGAGAATCCACCTAGTCAAGGTGCAGTGGAGAGGGAATCCTAGAGACTGTACTTGGGAGACAGAGGACAACATCAAAAAGGCTTACCCCAAGTGCAGAGTGGATATCTCTTAGTAACTCTTGTGTTAAGGTACATTTACTACATTTTCCGTCTTGTTTCCTACTTTACCTCGTTTCCTTTTCGGGGACGAAAAGCTTTTAAGTGGGGGAGATTGTAACAACCCGGAAAATCCGAACCAATTAAAAATTTTTATTTTAAATAATTTGGTTGAAAAATGTGGCAGAAATTAAAATTTCATTTTTAAATAACATTAAAGCCAGTGAAAATAGTCAATTTTCAAATGACCTCTGTTTCCGACGAAACCACTTTTGTTGGAACCGGAATGTCAAATTATTGCTAGTGTTCAATTTTCAAAATTTTCCAAATTAATATGTGAGTGTGGCAAAAGAAACTGTGTTTTGTTCAATTCAGTCATATTTGATCGACTGAAAAATAGCCAATTTTCAAACGGTCTCAGAATTCGATGAGATTAGTTTTGTTAGGACTGTATCGGCATAACGAAGCCAAATATATTTGAAACACCCCACCTCTGTTAGGGTCACTCTCAAAGGGAATGCCCTAATTTTGGTGGAGGTTTATAAGTATAAGTCACAGATATACAAGACAGATATAAGAACACATATTTTTGAACAGCGGAAAAACAACAAACTTTATTTTATATAAAAGTACGTGTTACAACAACATACCATAATTGTCTTACAATACTTCAAAAAAACATAACATGTTCATAACTGTCTTGATTACATTATTTAAAGAAGCATAAAGAAAACATAAGTAAACTGCAAAAGTCCCAAAGTTGTTGTCCAAAGCCATAGTCCAAAACGAAAAGATCCAAGCAATACATTCTTTCTCCTCAAGCTGGGTATGAAGGCTGGTCAAGCTGCGGTATTCCCTCCCTGTGGACCTAGGGGGGGGGGGACGGAAGAAAAGAAGACGAAAGAAAAGTAGAGTCAGACATAATGCCTGAGTAAGTCTAGGACTATTCAGTCTATGAATAAAGAACTGGGTATGATAAGTATAAACTAGAAATGGGAAAGCACTATAAACTTAGTTAAGTTGTCTAGGGTCGAATATACTATCGTACCCCATATTAATCTCTGTACCCATATAAACTAGTTCCCAACAGGCACCCCATAATCAGGGTGAAGTGATCCATTTTATGATGATCGGCTCCTACTCGCATAGTTATATGTGTCTTACGGCCCCCGATGTTGTAGTTACCTATGCTGGTCCCACCATGGGGTGTATCAAGTCCCATGGTGGCGGCCCGACACAATCCTAGAATGCACAGGTATGCTACTGGTGCCCAGTGCCTTATTTTTCTGCGCCGGAGTGTGTGCACGCCCGCACCCCGTTAGAACCTACACTGCTGCACCACCGCCGTCGATTTGACCTCTTACAATCAGCCCAGTAATCGTGCCCCACCCTGCCTAGTTTCAGGGTATCATGATACCTTGTAGGGTTACTGCGAAAAGGGTCCTCCGCTACTAGGTTTTCTATTTCTAGCCAACATGCTAAGTTGGTTAAGTGTTTTATAAACCTAACCCCCAATCAGTCTGTTTAGTTTAGCATGTTCCATTTTGATTAAGTATTAATATAATTTACTTAATCCTATCAATCCTGACTCAGCCTTAATTGTCTTATTAAAGCCTTGACCTCTCACATTAGACAGGTATTGTTGTGGCTGCCTGTTGCCGGTTGGGTCCGGGCAGTCTTACGCCACAACTCAGTCTAACCTCGGGTCCTTATTGGGCTCCATGTTTAACCACCCACATTGGATAGGTATTGTTGTGACTACTGGACAGCCGGGCGGTTCCGGGCAGGTTTACATCACAACTCAATCCAACCTCGGGTTAAACACATCGTATTTTCTACTTTTACATATTTTGTCTTTCTTCTTTTTATATGTAAATATTTGCGGCCCATTATTCAAAATCAATTTAAGCTAATGGTGTAAAGGTTTACACCAATCATGGGCCCAACCCATTCTTGATTTTGGGCCCCTCTACTTTTATATTTTCATGTATTAATTAATTTGGCCCAACGCTATTTCCCCCGTTTAATACGTTTGCTCCAACGTAAGGTGTGTTGGGTTTAATACTTAAACCCAATTAAGCCAAATGAAAAGGGGAGGCTTACAACATGGTGTTTATAAGATATCATGAAAAAGGGGAGTGTGAACGCATGAACTTGCAACGAACGATTTAATTAACATAAAATAGGCACATGTGAACTTGCAATTGTAACATCATATAATCATGGAATCATTTTATTCATACGATTATGGCATAATCAATAATTAAACATGAATCATCCTATTCATATGGCATAAACAATATTTAAAACATGCATCGTTCTATTCATATAATCATGGCATAAGTAATACATGAATCATTTTATTCACATAATCATAGCATAAACAATACTCGAACATAAATCATTCTATTCGTATGGTTAATGCATAGACAATACTTAATCATGGATAATTTTACTCATATGATTACGGCATAAGCAGTACTTAAACATGAATTATTCTGGTCATATGATAATGGCATAAACTTAAACATGAATCAGAGGTTCAACTAACCATGTAAACTTGAAATTAAGAATCTAACTAAATTAGATATCATTATTATTGGCACAGGGTCTTGACTAGAAATATAAGCCTATATTTTTATTTAGACATGATATAAACTAATCGTGTTCATAAAATCACTAAATGTTAACAAAAAGGTGCTTACTTTTGTCACTAATGCAAAAGTATAGTTCAACTAGAATTATCCCAACCTAATTCTTATATGAATCATGGTTTTCATTCTATTCATAGAATTATAGCATAAACATATCTAAACTTACATCATGGTTTTTATTTTATCTATGTAAACTTGCAAGAGAAATGTAATTCTAATGTAACTTATGATAACAACATGAGCCTAAAAACATGTTTTTTTTTCAATTGGGCATAATAACGAACATAGTTTAGTCATGTTCATAAAATTAATACAAATTTACAAAGATGCGTGCTTTTGTCACTATCACAAAAATATGATTTTTATACTTGAACTATGATGCCAATTCCAACATAACTTCATATGAATCATAATACTTAGGTGAATCAAATTACACTAAAGATGACTATAGAATTTTACATCATGTTGTCATAACAATAGATCATAGACTTGCATGAATTTCAAAATAAACTATTACAACATATGAATCATAATACTTAGTCGATTCAATTACACACAAAAAGTGGTAATAATAGTATGTACCTCATATTAGCATAATAATGAATCATATACTTGCATGAATTCCAATTAAAATTTCCACAACATGTGGTTGTCAACATAAATCATATACTTGTATGAATCCAATCGTACACCATAGTATTGCCAAATCGTTAGAATCAAATAACATACACATATAGATTAATTATCGCCACAATTCCATTTCGCAAATCACGTTCTTGCGAATATCCAATCGTATACCACAATATTCCCAAATCGTTTAACATCAAAGCATCATACAAATATAAATTATTATCGCCACAATTCCATTTCTTTCTTTACACAAATCAACACAATTATTTAATTCATATCGGAATAGCACTCTACTTACAGCGTATGGCGAATCTTCAATTCAGAAATCTGAATTCTGAATTTGGAGTTGCTATCCTTTGTTGTAGGCGTTGCTTTGATTTGATTAACGTTGCTTTAATCTTTTGATTTATTCTCCTAATTGTCTCTCAATTTCTGACGGCTACACTTAGTCTCTCCTTAGCAACATGACGGTCTCATCTTCATTTTAGTTTATGTGAATTAGGGTTAGACTTAGGTCCTTTTTATAGAGTTTGTGAGTTGATTTAGACCGTCGATGAAGCTTGGTTCAATAATAGCCGTTCGCTTGAAGGAGAGACCAACCAGGAGCTGACACCTAGCCCTAGTGACAAGGCAAGACTCAGAAAATCGACCAAACACAGACCAGGCCAGCCAGGGTGGGCTGGGTTCGACCTGGCTCTGGGGCCAGGTCGATAGCCCAGTCGACACCGTGTCGACAGGGCAGTCGACAGCCCTGTCGACCTGGCTAGCCCAGGTCGACTGCCAAGTCGACCTGGGTGCCTTAGGCGGGAATTTTCCCGCCCTGGCCAATTGGGCCCGATTTTGAATTTCAAACTTGTTTTTCTGAGCTGTTTTCTTCTGTTTGAATTTTAAACTGAATTCTGAAACTTCCGGAGGCCATATCTTCTTCATACGGACTCCGTTTTTCGAAAACTCGGACTCTATTTCGCGTATTTTTCCCGAGACGAACACAATGGCGTATCCCGTTTCCCTTAATTCTTTGATTTGAAATTAATTATACTTTAATTTGTGAATTTCACCGTTATAGAATTCACGGGGTGTTACATTCTCCCCCACTTAAAAGGATTTCGTCCCCGAAATCTTCAAGTTAGGAGGAATGTATATCCTAACATCCAATCATCCATCTACTCATCCATCAAACACGAGCATCCATTGTCCTTAAAAGACTTCTAATGCTTCATGATCATATGCGAAGTGTGTGTGTACGCGTACTTATCTAATGCAAAATCAGGCGGTCTACTGATTCAATTGACCTCCTTAATGCGAATTATGTAAGTGCCATGAATCCATTATGTATGCAAATTTTCCTATTCATGATTCTACATGAGTGCACAATCATTCATACAAATGCAACATCCATATGACAACACATTAAAGTTCAACCATATACGAATGCAAACATATATGCATATGCAATATGAAGTGACTGAGCCGATCTAAAACCTAGATTGTGTGTGTATATGCAACCACGAGCAACCACTTGCAACCATCATCCATAACATGTTTCAATTACATGTTTTCATCCAAAGGGTTTCTACCTAAAAGATAAGGTCGAGGAAATATACCTAAAAAGATAGATAAAAGCGCAACTTAAGGAAAAAGAAAGATCAAGGATGTACCCTCGAAAAGAAAAGGGTAGGCAGTGCGTATTCTAGCTTCAGTTTCCCAAGTCGCGTCTCCATCGGCGTCGCTCCACTGAACTTTGACGAGTTTGACTTCGCGGTTGCGCAGCTTCTTCACTTCCGTTCCTAATATGCGGGTTGGAACTTTCCTCATAGTTGCTTCGCGCTCCACTTCAGCTTCTTCTAGGATATTTGGCTCTACCACTTCAGCAGACTCATGTTGACATTTTCGGAGATGCGAAACGTGAAAGACGTTGTGAACTCCGGCCAATTTTTCGGGTAGCTCTAATCTATAGGCCATTTTCCCAATTTTCTCAATGATAGGAAATGGTCCTACCTAAAGGTATAGTCGAATGATAGAAGCAAGTAAAAACTTTGTGCCCATTAGGCAATGTCAAAACTGGGAACCTATGCCACATATATATTGATTAGGAGAAGAACTCTCTAAGCATCAGCCCCGAAGACCGAAATCAACATCAGACTGACACCCAAAGAATTACTCAACCCAACCACCATATATGATTCTAGGAAACTAAGCATGATGGACTCCTTTTAGGTCACAAGGGAGTCCCTTCCTAAGACCAACCCGGATCCTATACAACCCAAAAAAAAAACTTTGGTCAATCCAACGAACACCCTCAAGCCCCAACATGTGTTACCAACAGATGAGTCATACTCCCTATGGGGATTGCAATAGAAATTGGATTAAGAATAGGACCGAGAGGATATACACAAAAGATAGCATGCAAGTAAGCTCTACAGGAAGAGAGGGATCAAGGATATACTCTTAAGAAGAGATATGATGCACGAATCTAGTCTTAAATCTTCTAAGTCGCATTTCTTGAGCTTAACTCCATTATGCTTTGTCTGTCTTTAACTTCACAATTTTCTTAGCTTCTTAATTCTTGTTTCCAAAATATGAGTTGGAACCTATTTCACTGCTGCCTCTCGTTCCACTTTCACTTAATCTCCTTCTAGTATACTTGGGTCAAGCATAACTGCGTACTCATGGTTTCATGCAAGCTCTCCAAAATTCACTAGTGAATCTTGGATCTTATTCACTTACTAGAGGGTATTCCACATAGATGAATTATCTCTTGAAAATAAACAAATGTCAACTATGTTGCCGAATGTACTTACTAAGGTGATTCTTTACGACTCATGCATAAGCGAAATGAACCTTCTGCCTTAGTGGCGAACACTACTGGAGCGCCCCATTCTGAAATGCTCCTTCTAATGAACCCCTTTTCTAGAAGCTCCCTAATCTGTTTACTGAGCTCTTTTCTTTCCCGTGGAGCCATGTGTCTAACGGGCAACGCAACGGGCTTTGCATTATCTACAAGATATACGCGGAAGTCTATCTCCCGCTTCGGAGGCAAGCCCTTCACCTCTTCGAAGACATCCGGAAATTCCCGGACCACTCTAACCGATTGCAAACCTTCAACAGAGGCATCTAGCGATTCAAGATAACTAAGCATAACCGCATACGAGAGATTACAAGAAATTTCCAAAGTATTACCGAGCTGGGTTAGGAGCCTAACAACCCTTTTCTCACAATCAAGGATGGCCCCATTACTGGATAGCCAATCCATGCCCAAAATCAAACCACATCCCGAAAAGCCCAAAACAAAGGCACTACATTGAAATTCTACGCTTAGAATAGAAATTTTCAATCCCAAACAGATCATGGACAAATGAGCTGGGCCCCCAATTGGGTTTGAAACAATTAAGGGGTCCTCTACCATACTAGTTTTTAGGTGCAGAGATTCTACTAAAGCAGACGAGATAAAGGAGTTTGACGCGCCGGAATCAAATAAAGTGCGAACGGGGTGATCATAAAGATAAACTACACTTTCTACAAAAGTATTTATACCTCATTTCTTTGGGCAGTCTTTAGCCATGTGGCCTGTCTCACCGCAAGAAAAGCACCCACCATTCATCTTGGCCTTCTTCTTCCGGCAATCTTTCACTAAGTGCCCCACTTTGCCACAAAATTTACACTTCCTCTTCTCTCGGGACTTGTTGTCTCTTCCGCCCTTCTCAAAGTCTGTCTTCTCAGGGCAGTCTTTGTTGATGTGTCCAATCTCCCCACAATGAAAACATTCTCCTTGCTTTCTTTTCCTCTTTCTACAATCCTTGGCTATGTTCCCTTCCGTACCACAAAAATTGCATTTCCTTTTTTCTCGTTTCTTGTTATTACTGTTACGATCCTTTCTTGTTTGACTATTATTCGTCTTCCTACTCTGGGACTCTTCCGCTTGCTGGTTCACGTGGAGGAGGAGGAGTGAAAGCGTCAGCAGCTGGGGAGTAAGGTCTCCAGACATGCTGAAACAGAAAGGATAGATTCAAAACGAAGGATAGAAGACAGTACCTATGGCTTTGGGGGGGACTTTGCCTTTTAAAACAAAATAATATTTTATCTTTTAAAAATGCTTCTTTAAATTTCTTTTTGAATAAATTTTCGAAACTTTTTATCTTATCTGGTAAACCTATGCTCTGATACCAAGTGAAACACCCCACCTCCGTTAGGGTCACTCTCAAAGGGAATGCCCTAATTTTGGTGGAGGTTTATAAGTATAAGTCACAGATATACAAGACAGATATAAGAACACATATTTTTGAACAGCGGAAAAACAACAAACTTTATTTCATATAAAAGTACGTGTTACAACAACATACCATAATTGTCTTACAATACTTCAAAAAAACATAACATGTTCATAACTGTCTTGATTACATTATTTAAAGAAGCATAAAGAAAACATACGTAAACTGCAAAAGTCCCAAAGTTGCTGTCCAAAGCCATAGTCCAAAACGAAAAGATCCAAGCAATACATTCTTTCTCCTCAAGCTGGGTATGAAGGCTGGTCAAGCTGCGGTATTCCCTCCCTGTGGACCTGGGGGGGGGGACGGAAGAAAAGAAGACGAAAGAAAAGTAGAGTCAGACATAAAGCCTGAGTAAGTCTAGGACTATTCAGTCTATGAATAAAGAACCGGGTATGATAAGTATAAACTAGAAATGGGAAAGCACTATAAACTTAGTTAAGTTGTCTAGGGTCGAATATACTATCGTACCCCATATTAATCTCTGTACCCATATAAACTAGTTCCCAACAGGCACCCCATAATCAGGGTGAAGTGATCCATTTTATGATGATCGGCTCCTACTCGCATAGTTACATGTGTCTTACGGCCCCCGATGTTGTAGTTACCTATGCTGGTCCCACCATGGGGTGTATCAAGTCCCATGGTGGCGGCCTGACACAATCCTAGAATGCACAGGTATGCTACTGGTGCCCAGTGCCTTATTTTTCTGCGCCGGAGTGTGTGCACGCCCGCACCCCGTTAGAACCTACACTGCTGCACCACCGCCGTCGATTTGACCTCTTACAAT
Source organism: Allium sativum (assembly GCA_030737875.1). NCBI lineage: Eukaryota > Viridiplantae > Streptophyta > Magnoliopsida > Asparagales > Amaryllidaceae > Allium > Allium sativum. Next base: position 118,114,151 of record CM060915.1, read on the forward strand.
CAGCCCATTAATCGTGCCCCACCCTGCCTAGTTTCAGGGTATCATGATACCTTGTAGGGTTACTGCGAAAAGGGTCCTCCGCTACTAGGTTTTCTATTTCTAGCCAACATGCTAAGTTGGTTAAGTGTTTTATAAACCTAACCCCCAATCAGTCTGTTTAGTTTAGCATGTTCCATTTTGATTAAGTATTAATATAATTTACTTAATCCTATCAATCCCGACTCAGCCTTAATTGTCTTATTAAAGCCTTGACCTCTCACATTAGACAGGTATTGTTGTGGCTGCCTGTTGCCGATTGGGTCCGGGCAGTCTTACGCCACAACTCAGTCTAACCTCGGGTCCTTATTGGGCTCCATGTTTAACCACCCACATTGGATAGGTATTGTTGTGACTACTGGACAGCCGGGCGGTTCCGGGCAGGTTTACATCACAACTCAATCCAACCTCGGGTTAAACATATCGTATTTTCTACATTTACATATTTTGTCTTTCTTCTTTTTATATGTAAATATTTGCGGCCCATTATTCAAAATCAATTTAAGCTAATGGTGTAAAGGTTTACACCAATCATGGGCCCAACCCATTCTTGATTTTGGGCCCCTCTACTTTTATATTTTCATGTATTAATTAATTTGGCCCAACGTTATTTCCCCCGTTTAATATGTTTGCTCCAACGTAAGGTGTGTTGGGTTTAATACTTAAACCCAATTAAGCCAAATGAAAAGGGGAGGCTTACAACATGGTGTTTATAAGATATCATGAAAAAGGGGAGTGTGAACGCATGAACTTGCAACGAACGATTTAATTAACATAAAATAGGCACATGTGAACTTGCAATTGTAACATCATATAATCATGGAATCATTTTATTCATACGATTATGGCATAATCAATAATTAAACATGAATCATCCTATTTATATGGCATAAACAATATTTAAAACATGCATCGTTCTATTCATATAATCATGGCATAAGTAATACATGAATCATTTTATTCACATAATCATAGCATAAACAATACTCGAACATAAATCATTCTATTCGTATAGTTAATGCATAGACAATACTTAATCATGGATTATTTTACTCATATGATTACGGCATAAGCAGTACTTAAACATGAATTATTCTGGTCATATGATAATGGCATAAACTTAAACATGAATCATAGGTTCAACTAACCATGTAAACTTGAAATTAAGAATCTAACTAAATTAGATATCATTATTATTGGCACAGGGTCTTGACTAGAAATATAAGCCTATATTTTTATTTAGACATGATATAAACTAATCGTGTTCATAAAATCACTAAATGTTAACAAAAAGGTGCTTACTTTTGTCACTAATGCAAAAGTGTAGTTCAACTAGAATTATCCCAACCTAATTCTTATATGAATCAAGGTTTTCATTCTATTCATAGAATTATAGCATAAACATATCTAAACTTACATAATGGTTTTTATTTTATCTATGTAAACTTGCAAGAGGAATGTAATTCTAATGTAACTTATGATAACAACATGAGCCTAAAAACATGTTTTTTTTTCAATTGGGCATAATAACGAACATAGTTTAGTCATGTTCATAAAATCAATACAAATTTACAAAGATGCGTGCTTTTGTCACTATCACAAAAATATGATTTTTATACTTGAACTATGATGCCAATTCCAACATAACTTCATATGAATCATAATACTTAGGTGAATCAAATTACACTAAAGATGACTATAGAATTTTACATCATGTTGTCATAACAATAGATCATAGACTTGCATGAATTTCAAAATAAACTATTACAACATATGAATCATAATACTTAGTCGATTCAATTACACACTAAAAGTGGTCATAAAAGTATGTACCTCATATTAGCATAATAACGAATCATATACTTGCATGAATTCCAATTAAAATTTCCACAACATTTGGTTGTCAACATAAATCATATACTTGTATGAATCCAATCGTACACCATAGTATTGCCAAATCGTTAGAATCAAAATAACATACACATATAGATTAATTATCGCCACAATTCCATTTCGCAAATCACGTTCTTGCGAATATCCAATCGTATACCACAATATTCCCAAATCGTTTAACATCAAAGCATCATACAAATATAAATTATTATCGCCACAATTCCATTTCTTTCTTTACACAAATCAACACAATTATTTAATTCATATCGGAATAGCACTCTACTTACAGCGTATGGCGAATCTTCAATTCAGAAATCTGAATTCTGAATTTGGAGTTGCTATCCTTTGTTGTAGGCGTTGCTTTGATTTGATTAACGTTGCTTTAATCTTTTGATTTATTCTCCTAATTGTCTCTCAATTTCTGACGGCTACACTTAGTCTCTCCTCAGCAACATGACGGTCTCATCTTCATTTTAGTTTATGTGAATTAGGGTTAGACTTAGGTCCTTTTTATAGAGTTTGTGAGTTGATTTAGACCGTCGATGAAGCTTGGTTCAATAATAGCCGTTCGCTTGAAGGAGAGACCAACCAGGAGCTGACACCTAGCCCTAGTGACAAGGCAAGACTCAGAAAATCGACCAAACACAGACCAGGCCAGCCAGGGTGGGCTGGGTTCGACCTGGCTCTGGGGCCAGGTCGACAGCCCAGTCGACACCGTGTCGACAGGGCAGTCGACAGCCCTGTCGACCTGGCTAGCCCAGGTCGACTGCCAAGTCGACCTGGGTGCCTTAGGCGGGAATTTTCCCGCCCTGGCCAATTGGGCCCGATTTTGAATTTCAAACTTGTTTTTCTGAGCTGTTTTCTTCTGTTTGAATTTTAAACTGAATTCTGAAACTTCCGGAGGCCATATCTTCTTCATACGGACTCCGTTTTTCGAAAACTCGGACTCTATTTCGCGTATTTTTCCGAGACGAACACAACGGCGTATCCCGTTTCCCTTAATCCTTTGATTTGAAATTAATTATACTTTAATTTGTGAATTTCACGGTTATAGAATTCACGGGGTGTTACAATATTTTTTCTGGATTTTTCTGAGTCCGTATGTGACCTCGGTGAATTTATTTATGCGAACGAATTAATTTAATAAAGGATTTAATTATTAAATTAAATAAAACAGGCCTCGAACAACTGTTTAGGCTGACGGGACCTGTCCCATTGGATCCGGAACATGGGCTATTGGCTAGGGTCACACTCTGCTGGACTGGAATTGGATCGGTTGAAAAGAGATGGATTTAATTGAAAAATTACCATTTAAATTATATAAATAATAAGAGAATTTTAACCCTAGAACACTGCTCATCGTGTATTCCCAGCCGCCTCCCCCTTTAAACAATGGCCACCCTTCTCCGATTCTTCTTCCTCAATTTCTCTTCCATCTCCTCGAATTAGACCTTCTCACATACACCATATCAAAGAGATTTTCCTCCTCTACAATTCCATACGGCTTGATCGTCAAACCGTTGAGTTCTCGAGAGGTGCTAGACCCCAAAACACACGCCTAAACCACTCATCGGCCTTCACCTAGGCTCAACCGAGCTTCACCATTTCGGTGTCCCCTGGTGCGCCGTTGGTTGCTCTCCGACGCACCATCTCCGGATCGTACTCTGGTGCTGTAGATCGGAAGAAAAAGTCTAACCTAGTTTTGAATAATAAGCAGAGCTAATGACCGATTTTGGCAGAGGAAGAAGAAGGTGTTCCTTAAACTATTTTATTAATTTAATTATATTTAAATTAATACCAATCTTATTTAGTCTATAACTAATGCATATGTAAATGAAAATTTACGATTTCAGATCCTGTGCAATCGTATTGACAAGATCTACGACTCTGGACTGAAACGGGACAATTCTGGACTGTTGGAATTTTAGACAATTTTGCGACAACTGTGAGATTTCCTTTGTTTTGAATTAATTAATTAATTCAATTATTTCATCCGCCATATGATGACTGTATATATATATAAAATTTAGATATGTTTGTGCTGAAAAATTGGATGATGTTTGATATGTTGTCGTGATGGATAATTATAGATCCATAGTTGTTAGTCAAATATCATGATTCATTCACTTTTGTTGTATTTGAATTGATCTAGTTTATCAATTCATAATAAAAATATGATTTGTCACTCCTTATGGTATCACTTTTGTTTTATTTGAATTGATCAAGTTTATCAATTCATAATAAAAATATGATTTGTCACTCCTTATGGTGTCACTTTGTTTTATTTGAATTGATCTAGTTTATCAATTCATAATAATAATATGATTTGTCATTTTTATGTTATCACTTTTATTTTATTTGAATTGATTTAGTTTATCAATTCAACATCAAAAATAAAATTGGTCATTTATATTGAATTGATTCAGTGTATCAATTCAACACCAAATAAAAGTTGTACATTTTATGTGCATCCTCTTACGCAAATATAATCACTTAGAAATAAAAGTTCACCTTTTTATTTTCATTTCACAATGCAAATATTACATAGAAAACTTTTTTTATTTGTGTTCTCTAATGCGAATAAAACTTAGAAATAAAAGTTCACATTTTTATTTGCATTTCACAATGCAAATATTACATAGAAAACTTTTTTTTGTTTGTGTTCTCTAATGCGAATAGAACTTAGAAATAAAAGTTCACCTTTTTATTTGCATTTCACAATGCAAATATTACATAGAAAACTTTTTTTTTATTTGTGTTCTCTAATGCGAATAAAACTTAGAAATTAAAGTTCACCTTTTTATTTGCATTTCACAATGCAAATATTTCATAGACAAATAAGTTCATTTTTTTTTGTTCACAACGCAAATAAAACATGATATAAAAAGAGTAGTAAAAGAATCACATTTTTATTAAGAAATATGTTTTACATTAAAAACATATCTTTAATGTAATATTAGAAACTTAGAAAAGAATCACATTTTTATTAAGAAATATGATTTACATTAAGAATCACATTTTTATTAAGGAATATGTTTTACATTAAAAACATATCTTTAATGTAATATTAGAAACCTAGAAAAGAATCTCATTTTTATTAAGAAATATGATTTACATTAAGAATCACATTTTTATAAAGGAATATGTTTTACATTAAAAACATATCTTTAATGTAATATTAGGAACTTAGAAAAGAATCACATTTTTATTAAGAAATATGTTTTACATTAAAAATACATTTTTAATGTAATAGTAGAAACATGGAAAGAGATTCACCATTTTGTTTATTAAAAATAGATTGAACAAAAATATTCATTTTTGTTCATTAGAAGGAAATTCACATTTATTATGACATCGCATATATTAGAATTTATATGCATTGTTAAATTTACATTTGTATTGATGCCGCGTATATTAGAGTTTATATGCGTTGTTAAATTTATAATGACATCGCTTATATTAGAATTTGAAGTTATAAATTTACATTTATAATTTCCATATGAATGAAACGTATCTTGCTTGTCAATACATGGTTGTGACATGCCAAATAAATTATTCCTTTATTTGGCATGTTAAATACGTTCGAAAATCCGTCGAATGGTTTTTATATATATATAATTATATAATAAATATTAATTAAAATTAAAATGAATCGTGCATGACAATTCGCGTTTCGGCAATCATAACTTTAAACGATTATACCGAAAGATCTGACCGTTGGATTTTCCCAAAACTGGAACCGTTAGGGCCGCTTTGGGAAGAGCTTTCCAACGACATAAATTTCATCAAAATCCGACGGTTTGATTTCGTGATATGTGTAAATCAAAATTTGGTAAAAACAGCTCCAGGGCCGCCCACAGACCCGAAGCATCGTTTTATTATTTTGAGCTATTTTAAATAAATAAAAATAGCGATAAAATCGTTATAAATAGTTATTAACGATATGAAATGATTTAAAAGATAATTATGCGAAAAATTATTTGAAAAGACCGAGTTTAACTCATTTCAAATAATTACACGACGATTAAATAAAAGATGTAGAAAACGGTGATTGAAGACCGGCAATCTTCACATCGAATGGACGACGACTACCGATGCCTTGGACTGACTTGCTCCCAGGACGGGGTTGAAGCGGTAGTTGTCCAGATGTATGTGTTGATTGTTCGGATAAGCGAGAACCTCTCGGGTATCTCCGGTTTCGTTCAGACCCAGAACGGACTTGTAAATGGATGCGTGTCAAATGTTGGAATTCATTCCATGTAATTAAATTGATTTTTATTACTGTATATCTGATTGGTGGTGGAGAATTCATTCTCTTCTTAACACCCTGGTGTATATTAATATTTATCGATAGCATGACGTGAATTGTCAATGTGGCACACCGGCATGCAGATGATCAAGGCTTTGTTGAAAAGCAGGCCTTGTGGTTGATGATCAAAACATAGCCTGTTTAGGTGTAGCTTTGAGTATAGCATGACTTCGCGAGCCTCACACCTCGGTATGAGTCAAAAACGGGATATGGATTGCAAGGAAATGCACATGTTTCTTTCTAGCTAGGGTTGTGTCAGTGCTTAAACTGGCTGACATTACTTATGCAGATGAGGGATAGTGGTACCTCGGATTTATAGGTTGCTAGTGGCCATATGGAGGTTCAAAGGAACCAGGAAGCGTGTGTTCAGGAATTGCCAATCCACTACCATTAGTTGGGGACCGGCCCTAAAGATCCAAGGGTTGCCCATAGGTGTGATCATGAGGCATTTGCTAGAGTGTCTTGAATCGGAGAGGACGATCCCTAGCCTCGATTTCATGACCGAAAATCAATTTTCAATACGACATTATGGTCTTGATTGTAAACTTATATATGGCGACATAGTAAGATGGGGCTATGCCGTCTAGGATTTATACATTTACATTAAAGTATTTTAAACCGCTTAGACACTAATAATAATATTAAAAATATTATTTTATACATATCAAGTCATGTTTGATCATTATAAGGAAAAACTCTATCCTACGGTTTGCGTTGCATTGTGTGATAGGACCTGAGTCTTATAATGATTTCATTTTACAAAAGTCATTTCGTTGTTTTTGTATAAACTTTATTAAATCATGCACTGGCAATCAAATGGAGTAAACCCGTTCTGCATTAGCGGCGTGGTCCTATGATGCGCCATATTGTTAGTTAGTATAGAAAGATTTCTCATCCCAGTCCCATGACTGACTCGATGTTTGTTTCACTTTGCAAACTCGGGTGCCTTCTCTTTACACGAGCAGCCAAGTAACAGGTTTTTAGGAAGACTTTTGCTGGATTGAAGACTGCTTGGAAGAAGAAGACGAAGTCCTCCTTTTATCTTTATTTTCTGCTTTAGAGACTTTATTCCATCTTGTATCTTGATGTACGTTTGGAGTTGGAACTTATTCTCTTTGATTCATACTTTTATTTTGCTAAGTTGTATCCTGTAAACTGCGTACTCTGTGGTTCAGTTGGTGTGATGTTTTTGATTTTTATTTTTAAGCTGCAATAATTATGTGTTATGATATTATCTCAGATCTATTGCTGTTGTAAATATGTTGTATTCCAAATGATAATCCTTACTTTCGAACCACAGAAGTTTGGGGTCATTGCATCTAATGTTTATGGTCCTCATACAAAAAGTTGAGAGGAGAATTTTGTGGGCTGAATGTGTTGTTTTTAGAAGTTTGGTTCCTAATTTATGGATTGTGGGAGGAGACTTCAATGTCACTAGGTTTTTAGGGGAGAGATCGCCTCGTGAAAGTGATTTCTCTGCGATGGAGGAATTTAATGACTTCATTTTAGATAATAACTTGATTAAGATTCCTCTCAATAATAGATCATTCACTTGGTCTAATGTCAGAGATAATCCCTCTTTTGCTTTATTAGATAGATTCTTTATTAGTACTAAAGTGGAGGATAGATTTTCAAATTGTAAAGTTAAGGGTTTGCCTTTTCTATACTCAAACCATTGTCCTATTATTCTTTCGTGCGACTCGAATATTTCTATAAGTAACAGTTTTAAATTTGAAAAGATGTGGCTTTTGGATTCTAGTTTTATTAGTCTTGTTTCTGTTAAGTGGTCTTCTCTATTTTATTTTAACAATTTGTATAAAGGTAATACTGCGAAGATTTTTGTTGCAAAACTTGGTAAGTTAAGATTTTTTCTTAAGAGATCGAATAAGTTTATCTTTGGTAGTGTTAGAATTAGAAAAGATAAGATTTTGTGTGAGATGTTAGATTAGATAAGGCAAGTGGGTCCAAGGGTCTCAATCTCATTGAGAGGGATAGGCTTTGCAATCTTAAAAATGATTTCAAGTTGATTTTGGAAAAAGAAGAGATCATGTGGAGGCAAATGTCCCGAGTTCAATGGATTAAGGAGGGGGATGATAACACAAAGTTTTTTCATAGTGTGGCTAATAAGAGGAGACGCGATAATTTGATTCATTCTATTTTTATTACTGATGTAGAATTGACCGCTCAGAGAGATTTAAATGAAGCTTTCACTAGATATTATAAGCAAATTTTCGGATCTAGGATTAAGAGAAGAATTAATGTTAGATGGAAAGACATTTATCCATCTGATAATAAGAGAGATTTAGTAGATTTAGATAAGCCTTTCTCCGAGCAGGAGATTTGGAAGGCTATCTGTGATATGCCGAGTGACAAAGCTCCTCGGCCTGATGGTTTTTCTGTTCCTTTTTATAAGCAATTTTGAGAGGTTCTGAAAATTGATTTTATTGATTTATTTAACAACTTTTATAGTGGGGATTTGCATTTAGGTAGCTTTAATTCTGCTAATGTTATTCTTATTCATAAGAGAGAGGGTGCTAATTCTTTAAAGGATTTTAGACCAATTTCCTTAATCAATGTTTCTGTCAAGATTATTTCTAAAGTCCTAGCGAATAGGCTCAGTGTTAAGATGAATGATCTTATAGATTGTTCACAAACTGCCTTTATTAAAGGTAGAAGCATAGTGGACGGAGTGGCAACTGTGCAGGAATATATTAATGTATGTTGTAAAAATAATTTTTCTTGTGCTATCTTGAAGTTAGATTTTGAGAAAGCTTTTGATTCCATTGATTGGGATTTTATTTTCGAATTATGTCTTGCTAGGGGATTTAGTATCAGATGAACTAACTGGATCATGCTTTTACTTAGGTCTGGTTGTTCTAATGTTGTTGTTAATGGGGTTGTGGGTAAGAAGATTCAATCTAAGAGAGGTCTTAGACAAGGTGACCCTCTATCACCTCTTCTTTTTAATCTAGCGGTTGATGTTTTTTCTAGAATTATTAAGAGAGCTGGGAGATTAGGTATATTAGGTAGTGTTGGTAATAAGGATTTAAATAATGAATTATCTATTCTTCAGTTTGCAGATAATACTTCATTATTTTCTTCTCATTTACCTAAGCATATTATTGCTTTTAAGTTTATTCTGTATTGTTTTGAGATGTTATCTGGTCTCAGAATTAATTTTGATAAAAGTGCTATTATGGTCATTAATGATTTTGATAATGTTGAACCTATGGTTGCAAGTACCTTGAATTGTTCTGTCATGAAATTTCCTTTTGATTATTTAGGTTTTAAGATTAGGCCTTCAAAGCTTAAGAAGCATGATTGGTTAGTTATTATTGACAAGATTAATAATAGATTATCGATTTGGAATAATAGATTTCTGTCTAGAGCAGGTAGATTAGTACTTGTTAATTCGGTGTCATTTTCTATTCCTACTTATTGGATGGCTATTCGTCGTTTCCCTCTTTGGGTTATAGAGAAAATTGACAGAATCAAACGAAATTATCTCTGGAATGTTGTCCCTGTGCGTAAAGGATATAAGTGTCTAGTCAACTGGGAGGTGTGCTGTAAACCTAAGAAAGATGGGGGCTTGGGGATCATTAATTTATATAATTTTAATTATTCTATGTTAGCCAAATGGTTATGGAAATTTAGGTGCCCAGATGCATCAGCCACATGGAAGATTATTGTTTACAAATTTTATTATTCAGGAGGTGAATTTATTATTGGATCTAATGTTAGTCGGTCTAATAGAGTATCTTATTTTTGGAAGTCTATTTTGTATTGCTTTGATTTTTTTAATTTAGGTTGTAAGATGATTGTTCATTCGGGAAACCTTACTTCTTTTTGGCATGATACTTGGATTTCTTGTTTACCTCTTAAAATTGAATTTAGTGAGCTTTTTGATAGCTGCAATTTCAAAAATGCTTTGATTAAAGATGTTTACAGAAGGGGCATAGATCCCCCATGGGAGTTTTCTTTTGTAAATATTCTAGAAGGGGGAATGTTAAGGCAATTAGCCTTACTAAAAGCTAAGCTAGCCCTGTATCATTTGGATGAGTTTGGTGATTCATTTAGTTGGGGTTTGGATAAGAGTTCAGTTTACTCTGTTAATTCTATGTATAATTTTATTAATTTTTCGGGTGTTTCATTTCACCCTTTTAAATTCCTATGGAAATCTAATTCCCCTCCTAAAGCTAAGTTTCTCATGTGGTTGATTATTCATAAGAAGCTTAATACGGTTGAGATGTTAAAGAAGAAGAATATTAATTTTGAAGTTAAGTGTTGTTTTTGTAATCTTTTGAATGAAGATGTTGATCACTTATTTTTACAAATTTTATTTTTAACATGGTATTAATAATATTTGTTTTCGTTAGTTTTGATCCTTTCAATAGCTGTGTTGATTATTGGGATTCATGTAGATTTGATTATAATTCAAGACAGAGATATGTGTTAGATTCTTTAGTCAATATCATTAGTTGGTTCATATGGTTGGAAAGGAATAAGAGATTTTTTCATTCTATCTCAGTTTCTGCTGAAAATTTAATCATTAAGATAATTTATTTCTGTCTAGATTGGATGTCTAACTCACACTATAAGTTCTTTGGGAAATCGTGTTTTGAGAATTTTTTGCTTAAGGTTAGATGTAATTTGAGTTTATTTATTAGAATCAACAGATTTTTCAGTTGTAATAGTTATCGTCTGTGTAGTTAATTCTGTTCCTTGGTATTGCTAGTTGTCTCTTCTTTTATTTGTTTCTTACGCATATATATAGGGATATATATATTCATATATATACATATATATATACTTTCTTATATATATATATATATGTATACACATATATTCATATATATGTGTGTGTTTTAATTACTAATAGTTTGTCTAGGTTTTCTTTCAGATTTAGGTCGTTGATATAACTAAGGAGCTTAGAGGATAGCTGGCTGGATTGGTGATTATTATTTGTGATGGATATGCTTTATGTTCAGTGTAGGAGAGCTCACTGGAATGTTCTGCTACTTTCTTTTATATTTTGAGATTGGAGTGACTAGATTTTGTATTGGGTAGATATACTTTAATATCGGGTGGTGGCCTTGCCGGAACTCGATATTAAAGTATGATGGGTGATGGTTTATCCGAAGCTCATCTATCTACTTTCCTTTTGTAGTCATATAGTCATGTTCTGTATTGTTGTACTTATTTTTGGATTTGTACAGGATATTGTAGCTTTTGTTTTTATTATATATGCGTGCTCTCTTCTTTTCAGAAGATCACACATTTTTGGTTTCAAAAAAAATTAGATCACATAAAATAGATCTAACATGATAACACAAGGTGACAATTTAGATCACATAAAATAGATCTGACATTACAACATAATGTGACAATTTAGTTTACATAAAATAGATCTAACATGATAACATAAGGAGATAATTTAGATCACATAAAATAGATCTAACATGACAACATAAGGTGACAATTTAGATCACATAAAATAGATCTAACATGATAACATGAGGTGACAATTTAGATAACATAAAATAGATCTAACATGACAACATAAGGTGACAATTTAGTTCACATAAAATAGATCTAACATAATTAAAGATTTAGATCTACATAAAATAGATCTAACATAATTAAAGATTTAGATCTACATAAAATATCCACATGATAATTAGATCTAACATTATTAAAGATTTAGATGTACATAAAATAAATCTAACATAATTAAAGATTTAGATCTACATAAAATATTCACATGATATTTAGATCTAGCATAATCAAAGATTTAGATCTACATAAAATGTCCATATGATAATTAGATCTAACAAATAAATCTATCATAACATATAATAAGATATGATAATAACATATAATAGATCTATCATGTCTTAACATAAAACATGATAATAGCACAGAATAAATTTATCATATCATAAAATAAAACATGATAATAGCATAGAATAGATCTATCATGTCATAATATAAAATATGATAATAGCATAGAATAGATTTATCATTTCATAACATAAAACATGATAATAGCATAGAATAGATTTACAATGTCATAACATAAAACATGATAATAGCATAAATCCAAATCATCATCTTTCATAATTCACTTTTATTTATTTAAACCTAAAAATAACTATAGTCACAAGGATTGGATCTATGAGAATAGAAGGAGAAAACCGAAACTTGAATCTCAAAATTTGATTTGCAAAACTGATAATTGAATAAAGCAGATCCGTCTTAGTTCGCACTCCAGCGGAGTTTGGCCGCCAGTGTTTCTTTGTGAAGAAAACAATGGAATTGAGGTGATTTTATAGCCGCTGGGCTTCAGAAATCGAATTGCCACCTCATCCCTAAAAGGGATTGGGTAATGGGCCGCTATCCACTTGAAAAAGGCCCGAATACCCAAAAATTTCTATCGTTCATAACTTCTTCATACGTTATCCGTTTTATGCAAATCAGGTGTCTATCCTGACCAGAATTTCGAGACAGATGTAATGACATAATCAGTTTCCCTTAATTATTAATATTAAATTAATTATTCTTTAATTTATCCTCTTTAATGTTAACACAATTACGGGGTGTTACAATTATTAGTGCCCGATAATGTTTAAATTTCCATATGAGATTTTATGAGCCTACTGGGCAAGCCACTTGGCTTTTTGAAATTTTTTTTGAATGGAAAGGGCTTAGAGAGGCGAGTTAGGGTTTGAACTATTGATCGGTACAAAGAAGGTGCTGGCGAAACTTTCTGGAAATTTAAGAAGTTAGAATATTTTTAAGAAATTTGGTAACTAGAAAACAATATAGAAACCTGATAAGGAAACAAATGTGAAATATTAGAAAGGGCCAGTGAATTGTTTGATGTTTGGAATTAGTATGGATGTTTTGTTTTCCTTTGATTGTTAAATCATAAGCTATCAAAGATTTTTGATCATCGTTGTCAATACGGAGTGGCCGGTTGGATTTAATACCCGAAAACCACTCCGTATAGGCATAGGCGTTGCGAATAATATTATGCCGAAGATAATGGGAGACGGAGTTAAATGCAAGGGTTGTTTTGTTTGTCCAGACCCATGACAACTTGTATGGACGAATGTCTGACAGAATATTACTAACAGAATCACATAAGACGATCTTTTCATGGTATTACGTCTGTTGGTGGAGAAATTCGTTTCTCTTAGCTTTTATACCCGTAATATTTATGAGAGGATCAATTAGTGATTTGACGGGTTTGACGATGTGGCATTAAAAGTGAATGGTGGCCAAATGTTCTAAAAAGGTATACGTACCCTCAAGCCTCACAACCGGGAAATGACAAAAATCGGGTAGGCAGCATGGCTAGGTGGGTCATACCCAAGTAGGGTATATTTTTCACCGTTCTAGAGAAAATTCATTTATTTGTTCTTCTTTCGATTCTGTATCTTGCGGATTAAGGTTGGATGACCAACAACCGTGGGTGACAATATATTCGCTACACTCAAGCTAAATGAGTGGGTGGTCATGTGTGGCCGGGTTGCAAGATAATCTTGTTGAATTCCAGTGTATCCCCTCTAGAGTACACCGATCGGGAGGTGATCTCATACCTTGTCATAGTTGGAATCCAATCTCCAATAAGCTCCATGCGGTTTTTGATTTTATACTATATATGTGGAGTGTGAGATGCAAGTATTCTGCTATTTGATTAGGCATTATTATAATATCACTGGATTTTGATATCAAGAACGGTTTGGTTATAGTAAAGTAAAAACCGTCCGTGTTTATGTGTGGACTGGTCTTACTATTACCTTTTCTTTCAAAGGATTTTTCAAATTTAAACAATATGGTTGGAGTTTACTCACACCAGTCCAATGACTGACCCAAAGTTTATTTTGTTTGTTTTTACCTAAACTCTTGGGTGCCCAAATTTGTACGGGCAGTCAAGTATTTCAGGATTTTACAGATAACCTTGGAGGAGCTTGAAGCAGGTGGCTTCACCATTAGTTATTTAGAGTTATTTCTGCTATGATGTGTATGTGTTGTACTCTGATATGGTATGTATACACAAAACAGATTTGTATTTCAAAGTTATGATTTATGATATTATATTTTATTCGTTCTGCTGAACTATCCAAAATCGTAAAAACAACACAATACAAAACATGGATTCAAATCCTGAGGACTGGATGGCGGCTGAAACTCTTTCTTCTTCCTCGTTGATTTTTACTCGTCAAAATTCACAATTTCCCCATTTATCTCCGGGTAAATCGAGGGTGAATAAGGCGAATTGTCCTAAACTGGTGTATGCAAATTCACAGTTGGGTTATGGGGGTTGCTATTGTTGTGGAGAGGATAATCACTATGCGAGGAACTGCAGAAATCAAATACGATGCTTTTATTGTGGCGGATCGGGACATCGCAGAGACACATGTCTGGATCTCTCAAAGGAAGGTTCTTTTCGTGATTCCAACGAAAGATTTACTGAATCTGATGGGGGTCTTGAATTGGGTAATTCTTGGTAAGGGGGGTAAACAAGCACAACATCAAATTCTAAGTTCTGGTTTGATCTTATTAAAGAACTTCGTTAGTATTAAAGATCAGGTTCAGATTGCCAATAAATGTCAAGAATTAGGTGTTGGTGAGGGGGGATTCTATAGACAAGCTTACGAAAATGGAGTGATGTTCAATTTCTTTATGATTTGTTTGGGAAAATTCTGGAACCCGCTATCAAGGAAATACGAAGACAGAGAAAAATTGATGGAGTTATTCCTCCAGTTATACCATTAGATTTTAAAAAGTTGGTCAGCGACTCAATGGAGTTTGCTCATAAAGTAATCAAGGCGAATGGGGGTGTAGCAGGTGATCTCCCTAATATATCCCCTGATGTTTGTATTGTTAATTTTTACGATCTTGATGGGAAACTGGGATTGCATTAAGACAAGGACGAAATCAATGAAAGTCTTAAGGCTAGGCTTCCTGTTGTATCCATTTCCATAGGAGATTCGGCAGAGTTCATCTATAAAGAAGAGAATGCCATGGGATTGGTCAAGAAAGTGGTGCTTGAATCAGGTGATGTCCTTATTTTTGGGGGAAAATCTAGGGGAATTTTTCATGGAATCAAGGGAATCTACAAGGATACGACCCCTAAGGTACTCACTGATAAGATAAACATGAAAGCAGGCAGGTTAAATCTGTCATTCAGGTAGTGTGAATTCTTAAATGAGGAGGAGTCGAATCCAGTTCCAGCAAGCAAGGGGTCATTTTCTTATAAGACTAGTTCAAATTTTAACGCCTCTTTTGCGGATGTTGTTAAGCATTCATCGATTAAAATGCACGAATGGAACTCAATGGGGACAAAAAACGTTAACTTCTGGGAATACGTTGGTGCTCGCCATTGCTTTCGCTGTGGTGATTCGTCCCACCTAGCGAAAGACTGTAGAAATGGATGGAGATGTCACAAATGTGGTGGAGTGGGGCATCAAAAGAATAGTTGCCCTAAATGTTTTAAGGGGAAGTCAGTCTGGGAGCTTCTGCACTTCAACTGTTCGAGGATTTGTCTGGGAATGATCGAATTTCTGGACTTATATAGAATGGTTTTTTCTGCTAACGTAAACAATGGGGCGTATTTGATGTTGATGATGGGATGGAATCTAGAAGGGCTTGTTGATGGAATTTTGTGGAATAAGGTTGATGATAAGGCTGATGTTTTCCCTCCGTTGCCTAAACCGATGACTAGAGAAGAGCATGCCTATTCTTTCAGTTTAAATTTCATAAAACTGAGGAGAATGTATTTTGATTCGCATGCAAGGCATAAGACTTTAGTTGTTAAATTGTTGGATGGGATACTAGAGCATTTCGACATTATTAATACGGTTATAAATTGTGATCATAGTGAGGTAGACTTGCAGTATAAGTCATATAGTGTCAATACTGGTAATGATTTCATGGGTAATAATTTTCAGACGAGATTGTATGGGCTTACTATGTCAGGTTTGGTGGAAGATAGTGGTGGGTTTCTTGAAAGAGAGATGATGGATGCGGTGGAATCCTGTGGGTTTTGGTCATGTAGTGATCCATTAATGTATGACCCAGATGTTCAGCTTTGTATGACTTTTAGTGAGGTACTTGAATGTGAAGAGAAAAGGAGCTATAGCAAGAGAAGTAGGGAAGTGATGACAGGTTTGGATGAGGTAGATATGTATGGTTATACTGTGGTTAGTAATGATGTTGATTGTAGACTGGGTGTGGCGGTGAGTGATGATTGGCACGTAGCTGAGGATGTTGATCTAGCTAACAGTTTCAGTTTGCTGGAGGAAAGTGATGATGAGTTGGGCTTAAGAACAGAAGAGGAAGGGGTGTCATCTACGAGTGTTTTTCCGAAGGCTATCAGCTTGTCCAGGAAGGGGTTTAGAGTGAGTCGATTCATATGTGGCAGACTAGTTCAAGCGAAAGCGTCGAAATTCCGTAAGATCAAAGAGGTATGTGTTCTTTCACACGAGAATTTGACAGAAGTGGAGCTGGTAACGAATTTGCCTGTTAGCGAGCTCAGTGAGGTCGTGGACGATGGTGATGTGGTCATGTTGGATAGGAGGGGGGAGTTAGAGGGCTTGAGAGAAGTGACAAGTTTAGTTACCAGTTCTTTGATCAGTGGTGGATCTGTTGTGGTGGGTGATGTTTTCAGACTGGAAGGTTCATCGTGTGCTGTTACCAGTTCTTTGATCAGTGGTGGATCTGTTGTGGTGGGTGATGTTTTCAGACTGGATGGTTTAGCATGTGCTGTTACCAGTTCTTTAATCAGTGGTGGATCTGTTGTGGTGGGTGATGTTTTCAGACTGGATAGTTCAGTGTGTGCTGTTATTTTTTCATTGAGTATGGATTATTGTTCTGGGGTGATAAGCGAGTCGATGGTGAAGCTTTTTCGCCTATATTTAAGGCCGAGCTGTTGTGTCTTTAGAGGGGATTATGACCTTTCGTGTCCTGCGTTTTCCTCTGGAGGTGAATCCGGATTCTCGAGCAGTGGAGGATTGACGGAGCTTAGTTGGGCTATTGTTCAGAGTGGAGATGTACTATCTTCTTCGTCTAGGAGACGGAGACGTAGGAGAATAGTCCCTAGTTCTGGGTTGATTCGTCGCAGTGCAAGGATCAGATCGAGTTCCTCTTCTCTTCGAGGTGGGTCCCTGAGTTCGATTGCTAGTAGTAGTACATCAGATCAGGGCACAGGTATGTCTTCTGTTTACGGTAGTGACTATTCCCCTTATGCTTTGGGTAGTCTTTCGACTAGTCAGTTATTTCAGCTGGCTAATGATACAACCTTTATTTTTACAGATATTGAGTTAGATACTGACTTTATTAGGAGTAGGGAATTAGAGAGAGTTTCTTCTTTGTCCAGATGAGGATAGTTAGTTGGAATATTAGGGGACTAAATGATCATGATAAATGTGCTAAGGTGAGGACGTTTTGTGTAGATTATCATATTGATATTGTACTGCTTCAAGAGACTAAAATTGAGAGTCCTGATTTTAGTTTCTATGCTAGACTAGGTGGGTCCCATTTTCGTAATTGGGCTTGTCTTCCGGCAATTGGTACGGGGGGGGACTCATGATTGGTTGGAAAGATAATCAATATAGACTTGTGTAGGAATTTACTAAGTTACATTCATTACATATCATACTAGTTTCCCTTAGTGATAATTCTACCATGGGTATTACAAATGTATATTGTCCTCATAATAAGATTGAGAGGAGAATCTTGTGGGATGAATGTTCTGATTTTAGGAATCTTGCCCCAAATCTTTGGATTGTGGGGAGGGGGGATTTCAATGTCACTAGATTTTTAGGAGAGAGATCTCCTCGTGAAGGTGATTTCTCCGATATGGCGGAATTCAACGATTTCATTTTAGAAAACAATTTGATTGAAGTTCCACTTAGTAATAGATTGTTCACTTGGTCTAATGTTAGAGACAGTCCGTCTTTTGCTTTATTAGATAGATTTTTTATTAGCACTGAGGTTGATGATAGATTTCCTATAGGTAAAGTTAAGGGTTTACCTTTTTTATATTTGGATCATTGTCCTTTAATCCTTTCATGTGAATTAAATACTTTGATTAGCAACAATTATAAATTTGAAAAGATGTGGCTTGTAGACACTAGCTTTATTAAACTTGTAACTGTCAAATGGAATTCTTTATTCTATTTTAATAATTTGTATAATGGTAATTCAGCGAAGATTTTTGTTTCAAAACTTGGTAAACTAAGATTCTTTCTTAAGAGGTGGAACAAATTTATTTTTGGAAGTGTTAGGGTTAAAAAAGATAAAATTTTATGTGAGATGTTAGACTTAGATAAGTTGAATGAGACCAGGACCCTTAATCCTGTTGAAAGAGAGAGACTTTGCAACCTTAGGAATGATTTCAAACTGATTTTAGATATGGAAGAAACCATGTGGAAGAAAAGATCTCGTATCCAATGGATTAAGGAAGGAGATAATAACACAAATTTTTTTCATAGTGTGGCTAATAAGAGGAGAATGGATAATATGATTCATTCTATTTTATTAAATGATGAGAAGTTAACAGTCCAGAGAGATTTAAATGAAGCATTCATTAATTATTATAAACGTATTTTTGGTGCTAAGATTAAGAGTAGAATAAACGTTAAATGGAAGGAAATTTATCCTAATAGTGCTAAAGATGAATTGGTTGATTTAGATAAGCCATTTTCTGAGCAGGAGATTTGGAAGGCAATTAGTGATATGCCTAGTGACAAAGCTCCTGGGCCTGATGGGGTTTCTGTCTTATTTTATAAGCAGTTTTGGGAGGTCTTGAAATTTGAGTTTATTAATTTGTTTAATGACTTTTATAGTGGGAATTTGCGTTTAGGTAGCTTTAATTTTGCTAATGTTATTCTTATTCGTAAGAAAGAGGATGCTAAATACCTAAAGGATTTTAGACCTATTTCTTTAATCAACGTTTCCGTTAAAATTATATCAAAAGTTCTAGCGAATAGACTAAATAAGAAGATGAATGATCTTGTTGATTGTTCACAATCTGCTTTTATTAAAGGTAGAAACATCGTGGATGGAGTGGCAGCGGTCCAGGAATATATAAATGTATGTTGCAAAAATAACTTTACATGTGCTATTTTGAAGTTAGATTTTGAGAAAGCTGTTGAGTCCATTGATTGGGATTTTATTTGTGAATTATGTCTCCCTAGGGTTTTTAGTATTAAATGGATTAACTGGATTATGCTTCTACTTAGATCTGGCTGTTCCAGTATAGTTGTTAATGGGGTTATGGGTAAGAAGATACAATCCAAGAGGGGCCTTAGACAGGGGGACCCCTTATCACCCCTCTTATTTAACCTAGCTGCTTATGTATTTTCTAGAATTATTAAGAGAGCAGCGAGATTAGGACTATTAGGAAATGTTGGTAATGAGGTATTAAATAATGAACTATCTCTGCTCCAATTTGCAGATGATACCTTATTATTTTCCTCTCATTTACATAAGCACATTATCACCCTTAAGTTTATACTTTACTGTTTCGAGATGTTATCTGGTCTTAGAATTAATTTTGAAAAAAGTGCTATTATGGTCCTTAATGATTTTGATAATGTGGAACATAAGGTTGCAAGTACATTAAACTGCTCTATCATGAAGTTTCCTTTTGATTATTTGGGCTTTAGAATTAGGCCTTCGAAGCTCAAAAAAGATGATTGGTTAGTCATTATAGATAAGATAAATAACAGATTAGCAAATTGGAATAATAGATTCCTGTCTCGAGCAGGTAGATTAGTGATTGTTAATTCGGTTTTGTCTGCTATTCCTTCTTACTGGATGTCTATCCATAGACTTCCTCAATGGGTTATTCTGAAAATTGATAGAATAAGATGTAATTCTCTTTTGAGTGGTGATACTATTTGTAGGGGTTTTAAATGTTTAGTAAATTGGGAGATGTGTTGTAAGGCTAAGAAAGATGGGGGTCTAGGGATCATTAACTTATATAATTTCAACTCTTCTTTACTGGCTAAATGGATATGGAGATATAGGTGCCCTGAAGTGAAGACTACTTGGAAGGTTATTGTTTCCAAGTTTTACTATTCAGGAGGTGAATACATTGTGGGATCTAGTGTTAGTTGGTATAATAGATTATCTTACTTTTGGAAATCCGTCTTAAAGTGTTTTGATTTTTTCAATTTAGGGTGTAAGTTGATTACTCATTCCGGAAATCTTACTTTCTTTTGGTATGATGTATGGATTTCCCGGTTACCGTCAAAAATAGAATTTAGTGAACTTTATAATAATTGCAGTTTCAAAAATGCTTTAATTAAAGAGGTTTACAGAAGTGATTTGGATCCCTTATGGGATTTTTCTTTTAATAATATTTTGGAAGAAGGAATGTTAAGACAATTAGCTTTACTCAAAGCTAAGTTAGCTTTATATCACATTGATGAGAATAATGATCTTATTAGATGGGATATGGGTAAAAGCTCAGTTTATACTGTAAATTCTATGTACAAATTTATAAATTTTTCGGGGGTCTCTAATCATACCATTAAGTATATTTGGAAGGCTAATTCCCCTCCTAAAGCAAAGTTCCTCACATGGTTAATTACTCATAGGAAGCTTAATACTATTGAACTTTTAAAGAAAAAGAAAATTATTTTAGATGTTAAGTGTGGTTTTTGTAATCTTAGGAATGAAGATGTAGATCATTTATTTTTCACTTGTACTTTTACAATTTTTTTTTAATATGGTATTAAGGTTATTTACTTTTGCATGGCCTAATAATTTTAGTAGCTGTGTTGACTATTGGGGTTTTTATAAATTTGTCTACAACTCAAGACAACAATATATATTAGATTCTGTTGTTTCTATTACAAGTTGGTTCATATGGTTCGAAAGGAATCAGAGATTTTTTCATTCTGTTTCAATGCCTCAGGATAAATTAATCCTTAAGATAGTGATATTCTGTCTGGGATGGATGTCGAATTCACGATATAAACTATTTAAGGAATTGGGTTTTGTGAGGTTTTTGAATAAGATTAGATCAAATTTGAAATTATTTTCTATGATCAACAGATTTTTTTTGTAATAGATTATGCTTATGTTATTGATTTCCATGTTTATTTTTACCTGTTAGTCTCTCTTATCTTCATTCACATATATATATATATATACACAATATATTCGTATAAATATAAATATATGTTTTTGCTAACATATATATTATATCTATATGTGTTCATATATCCGTATATATATGTGTGATGAAATATTAATAGTTTGTTAAGATTATGCAGATTCAGGTTGTTGATATTGACGTGGAGCTGAGTGGATAGATGGATTCATGGTATGTAAGGGTTGGATAGTCTGGTGGAGCTTAGAGTTTAGCTGTTTGGATGGATGATTCACATCGCATTTGTAGTCTTTTAGACTTATTGTTAGAGATTTGCTTGATGTTGTGTTTCATTTTTTTCTATTACATAGTGAGTATGAGATATTGTATTGGAGTAGATAGACTTCAATATCGGGTAGTGGCCTTGCCGGAATTCGATATTGGGGTTGATGGGCGGTGTTTTATCCGGAGCTCATCTATCTATAATCCTATACATTCCTAGAGCCGTGTTAGGTTATATCTTATTTTTTATGTACTATTGACAGACTCTGTATCTAGGTTTATATATATATATATATATGTGTGTGTGTGCTCTCTTCTTTTCTGAAGATCACACATTTTTGCTTCAAATTTTTTTTATTCGTTCTGCTGTGAGATTCTGTGTTGTTATTTTTGTTTTATCTTCTATCTGTTTCTATTTCTTTAACCCTAACGACTCGGAATTCTTTATTATTTGGGTTGGATATGTGTTGTTTCAGTTAACTCAGATAGTATGGATTTTTGGGCTGTTACATTAGATATACGATTGCACTGTGTTTTGTGTAACATCCCGCATTTTTAATGAAATTAAAAATGTGGAAATATGTATATATACATAGATATATTTAAGAGAAAAATTAAATATTGCAACAAAACATGAAAAAGAGGAATGAGAAAAGAATAATGTTTAGCATTGTTCTAAGGTTTGTAAACAAAAGACTTAGTGGCTCATTTAGTTAGAGCACGTGACTTGTATACAAGAGGTTCTGAGTTCAATCCCCGCCAGCGCCATATTTTTTGTTTTAGGGGAATGACTAAAAAGTGGCTTAGTGTGAATGCAGTTCAATAAAAAAAGCAGTTTAGTGTGAAAAAGGTTAAAAAGAAAAATAAATAAATAAATATATGACATGCGGATGTCAACACCCCTGCTGCTGCGCATCATGTTGCACGCATGGCACATTTTTATTTGTTGTTGATGATTTTTGGAGTTTTGGGGCTTATGTGGCTTTATCAGATTGGTATGATGACATGTCTTTTCATTCTGGATGGCTTAAATGATTTCTAGTCAGATCTAAGGGTTCTAATTAATCCTACACATCTATATAAGCACACATAAACCTAAACCCTATTCTAAACTAAATTCATTCATAAGCCGCCATGATGCTGCATCCTAAACTAACCTAGCCTCCACCATAACTAATCAAATTCAAGATGAAAGATAAAGATCAAAGCCTAAGAATTGTAAAAAGGAGAACGATTCTACAAATGCCCAATTCTCTTCTCTGTGAGTACAATTGCTTTCAAAAGATAATTAATTAAAATAATTATGATAAGTTGTGATCTGGACTGTGTGAATATGCCTGTTGAATCATATGCTATTAGCCAGTTCTATTATAATCTATTTTGTTAATATATGCCAGTTTGTTATCATATGTAATTAGATTCATTTTATGATGTTAATTCTTATGTCTAATTACATATGTTTGGTTAGATTCAATGCAAGTTATGCAAGTTTATATGCGAGTTATGCTTTGTGCAAGTTATGATCTATGTAAGTTTATATGCAAATTATGCAAGTTATGCGAGTTTATATGCAAGTTATGTTTTATGCAAGTTTATATGCAAGTTATGATCTATGCAAGTTTATATGCAAGTTATGCAAGTTTATATGCAAGTTATGCAAGTTTATATGCAAGTTATGTTTTATGCAAGTTTATATGCAAGTTATAATCTATGCAAGTTCATGTGCAAGTTATGCAAGTTTATATGCAAGTTTATATGCAAGTTATGATCTATGCAAGCTATGATCTATGCAAATTTATATACAAGTTATGTTTTATGCAAGTTTATATGCAAGTTATAATCTATGCAAGTTTACATGCAAGTTATGCAAGTTTATATGCAAGTTATGTTCATATATGCAAGTTATGCAAGTTTATATTCATATGTTTAGATCCATACCAATTCATATGTTTAGATCCGTGTAAGTTTATGTTTACAAGTTTAGATCTACGCTAGTTTGCATTCCATATGTTGATTGGATCTATCTTATATGCTAGTTCCCGTTTATATGCTTAACTAGATTTATGTTGTTCTATGCCAAGTATATGTTACCCATACTTAATTAGATCTATATTGTTTTATGCTAGTTATGATGTCATGTGTTTCTTCCCTTTTTCCTTTTTATGAGTTGGGCTAATTGCGAGCCTAACGTATTACATGAATTATACGTACGAATGACATGGGAACGTTGGGGGAAAGTTTTGGTAAAAGTCGAATATTATGTAATTGGCAAAAATTGGGTTGTAATCTTATAATTAATTTTGGACATAACAAGTATATGGGACATAACTTGAATTGACTGCACTTATGGATAATTGGCATACAAAAAATCTAGACTTGGACATGTATGGTAAATATGTAAATTGGCTAAAAGATGAACACGCCTTACCCGAGTTTAGATTAAGTTGCGGTGTAAGATTGCCCGGAACCGCCCGACACATCCAGCAACCGCAATAATAGGTCTAATGTGAGAGGTTAGCACATCAAGCCCAAAACCCAAGGTTAGAATGAGTTTGCGGTAGAAGTCTGCTCGGAACTGCCTGGCACATCCAGCAACCGCAAACAGCAGTTCTAATGTGAGAGGTTGGTGCATTAATAAATCAATTAATGCCAATGAACAGACATGCTAAGAATGGCAAGGTTACGTAACATATGAATAGAGGACTTAACCAAATACAACATATTAATTAAACAAATGAGTGGGGTTAGGTTAAATTGAGAACACTTAACCGTTATAACATGTTGATTAGGAAACCCTAGTAACGGGGACCCATTTCAGCAGTAACCGACATAGATGTATCATGGAACGTTGAACTAGGAAGGGCGGGGCACGATTACTGGGCTGATTATAAGCGGTCAAAATAGCGGTGGGTGGTGCGTTAGTGTAGGTTCCGACGGAGTACGGGCGTGTGCGTGCTCCAGAGTGGAAAATTCAGGCACTGGGCATGAGTAGTTATACACTGTGCATCTTGAATTGTGTCAGATTGCCTTCATAGGGATTGATACGCCCCATGGTGGGATCAACACAGGCATCTACAAATAAGCAGGACCGAATGACACAATTAATAAATATATGCGAGTTAGGGAGCCGATCGATTAGGGGTAGTGTGGGAACATCTAGTATCTATTATAGGCAAGTAGGCTATCGAGGATTGTATGGGGGTGGATACTTACTAGATGTTACGCCTGAGGGCTACCAAGTGCAGGGTTTGGATCAACTCTCAGTATGGAACTTGTAATGGTACGGTGTAACTAGCATTGGTGCAGTGTAGGAATTATCTTATAGTGATTGGAAACACAACCAACGGTTATCTTATCCATCTTGCCTACCTTGTCATGCATGCTTATGTTACAGTCATTTCTTACTTTCCAGTTTATGATCTTATCCTATTACTTTAATAATTATTTTGTTAAAGTTACTGGACTCGCCAGACTTTATGTCTGACCTCGTTTGTTTCGCCTTTTTTCTTTCGTTTCTCCCTCCCCCCCAAGGTTCTCAGTGTGGGCCCAGTGGAGCTTGATTTGGATCTCTTTCTCTCTCTTTTGGAAGTGCTTGGATTGCTGAAAGTAAAATTCAGTTTTATCTCCTTTTCATTATGGCTTTAAGATATGGTATTATGGTTTTAAAAAAATGTACTCTGATAGCTTTTGTACAAGACTGATATGATGTACTTGGTTTTGGTGTTTGAAGATGTAACCAAACTTATTTTCTGTTTTCGCTGCAATAAAGATATAAATTTTTCAAGTACTACTTTATGTATCTATCTTGTGATATTCTGTTCTATACTCTTATAGTACTCCGTCAAACTTAATGCATTCCCTTTGTGAGTGACATTAACGGACGTGGGGTGTTACAGTGGTACCAGAGCTGAAGGTTACTAGAATAGATAAAAGATTTTGAAAAACCATTTTCAAAAGCATTTTTTATAAAAAAATATTTTCAAAAACATGTTTTAAAGAAGGAGTTTTCAAGAGAAAGGTTTATTATGAAAAACATAATCCCCAAAAGCCATATATCTTTCTTTCGATTCTTTGTTTCGAATCACCCCCTTTCCTTCTTGAGTCTCTTTCCCTGCGTGTTGATGCTTTTTTTAAGATATGTTAGGACTTTCGTGCGATGGGCGGAAAACCGTTTCATAGGACTGAAACATTTTTCGAAGCTAGAATTGACTCAAGGAAGTGGAGGACTCGTTTGGTATCTTTGAGATAAACAATGGATGGAAGGTTCAGCTAGCTGCTTGGTCGATGAGGGGGTTTAGGCTAATGAGCACAACCCAAGGATGAGGAATTTGTTGATATGGCTTTAATCCACGAAGAAGGTAAAGGAGAAAGTGGAAAGAATATTTAACCTCGTGACAAAAGAAGGTGCCTTTATTGTGGTATAACGGGCCATGTAATTAAGGACTGCAGGAAGAAAAGCCTGGTTGTTTTCATTACGGTGAGGCAGGACATCTGATTAAGGACTTTCCGAGTAGGCAAGGACAAGGGCAAAGGCAGAGGACTGGTCCTACTTTTGGAGGATAGGTTCATGCTCTCATGGCACTAGGACAGGAGGGAGATGGAAACGTTTTTGTCAAAAGTTTGATTTTCCTTTTTGATCATCCTGTTCGAACTTTGTTTGACTTGGGCGCTTCGCACTCGCTTATATCTGCTTCGTTAGTTCAAACACTGCACTTAAATACTAGTTTAGTTATGGATTCTATTGAAGTCTTGTAACGACCCAGAAAATCTGAACCAATTTAAAATTTTTAAATTGGCTAAAATAATGGATTTTAAATATTTAAAATAAATATTTTAAATAATGGCGATGAAAACTGAGTTTGAATCGACAATTGAAAACGAATATAATTAATTATAATTATAAACAAGGCCTGAAATGGCGCTGTAGTTTCAAAAATCGAATTCAAACTTTGTCGGACTATACCGGGTGCAAAACAAAACGAATTTTAGTGAAACCAAAAATATTTAAATCTGTTAGTGAATACCATTCCAACGAATCTGACAAATCGAAATTTGATAGCGGGAATCAAAAGATATGTCCAGTTGAAAATTCTGAATAGTCGCTATAGAATTCAGGCCCTTAAAAATGGACATTTTGCAAATGACCTCGGATTTCGACGAAACCACTTTTGTTGGATCCGTGATATCAAATTATTGCTAGGTTTCAAATTTCATAATTTTTCGAATCAATATGTGAGCGTGGCAAAGGAAAATGCGTTTGACCGGTTTTAGTTGATTTTAATCGACTGGAAATTGACCATTTTTCAAACGGTCTCAGAATTCGACGAAACTAGTTTTGTTAGGACCGTATCGTCAATACGAAGCTAGACAATATTTTTCTGGAATTTTTCTGGTCCGTATGTGACCCCGGTAAATAGAAATGCGCGTTCAAATTCAATATATAGATTTATATTTTAATTTCAATGGAAACTAATCGAAACGATGGAATTGGCTTGCGAAAGATATCTCATTGTGCTCGGAATGGGGGTAATTAGCTAGGGGCGACAGTCGGTGGGCCTCGTTTCGAGGTCGTGGGTAAAAGTCAACTTTATGCAATTAAATTAATTAATAAAATAAAATAAAAAAAATAATATCTACCTCCCTTTTTTTCTTTCTGGCCCCCCCGATTTCATTAAGCAGAAAAAAAGAAAGAAAGGAGGAGCAGCAGCCGCCAGTGACGATTTAGAGGGCCAGGAATCTCCCGATTTCATCTTCCAATTTCTCGCAACACACTTAGAACCAAATCAAGACCCCAACATCAAATCAAAGAACTCCCCATCCTCTTCAAATCAATACCAAGTTCGAGATTTCTAGCTGTGTAATTCCTTCGATTTTATTCCTCAAAACTGGCGGGTTCGAGCGCCGTTTCAGGGCGGAGCGGTCAACCGAGTTAGGCCATCTTGGTGGCAGTGGGTGATGACGTCGGGGGCTTCGAAGAGGTGATGGGCGATCAGCTTCCGGCGCCTTGATCGGAGCACAGCGATGGGTGGAACCCTAATGGGTTCGGTTGTGCATTCGTGGACTGTAAGTAGTTTTTTTTCTTTCTTTTAATAAATATAAATGCAATGTTTTTTTTATAAATACAAATGCAGTGATTTAAAAATCAGTTTTAAAATTAGCATATGGTTTTCAAAAAATAAAATTAGCATATGGTTTTCAAAATAAAATTAGCATATGGTTTTCAAAAAATAAAATTAGCATATGGTTTTCAAAAATAAAATTAGCATATGGTTTTCAAAATAAAATTAGCATATGGTTTTCAAAATAAAATTAGCATATGGTTTTCAAAAAAATAAAATTAGCATACGGTTTTCAAAAATAAAAAGATACATTGTCATTAGAAATAAAATTAACATTGTTTTATGGCATAAAGATAAAATAGCATAGAGATTTTTGAACTATAAAATTTGCTTTGTTTTGAACTATAGAATATACATTGTTTTTAAAAATAGAAGTCGCAGAATAAAAATATGATTTTTATTGAAATAAAGAAGTAAAAATTCGATTTTTATATATGTAGAGAATATGGGCAGTAAAAAGTGACAAGAGGCAGAACGACGAAGATTTCTACCTAAGAAGTGTCGTGGAATTGAATTAGCTATTCGGTGAGAATTTCTCACTCTTCAATTTCTTTTTTTTTTCTAGCCATATATATATGTGTGGAAATAAAAGTGAATTGCTATATATATATATATATATATATATATATATATATATATATATACACGCCCCCTCGTCCACAAACCATGGACGATATTTATTGATTGAAATTGTTGTGAAAATTGATTGATAGCGAATGGTTGTTTGGGATTGTTTGTAGTTGATATTGGTTGATTGTGGTTGAAAAATACCCGTTTGTGGTTGAGAAATATTTGGTTGAAACCACATAGGATTAGTTTGTGGAAATGAAATAAATATATACATGCCGCCTGCGTGCGAACTAGATGCATGATCCCCATTGTCAAAAACCGCGAGGTTTTAAGGTAGAGCGAGGAGCCGTACTAGGGACGGTCCCGGTTTTAACTACCCTGCCGTTATGCTGCCGAAATTTTGAAAAACATTCATGTGTTTGAATTATTTTCATTTGCTTAAACTATATTTATTCATTGAATAGAAAACCTTCATGTGTTGAATTGATATTCATTCGTTGATTAGAAATTCATGTGTTGAATGGTATTCGCGTTTTAAATACAAAAATCACATTTCTATCTATACATAGAAACTATAGAAAACCTTCATGTGTTGAATTGATATTCATTCGTTGATTAGAAATTCATGTGTTGAATAGTATTCGCGTTTTAAATACAAAAATCACATTTCTATCTATATATAGAAACTATAGAAAACCTTCATGTGTTGAATTGATATTCATTCGTTGATTAGAAATTCATGTGTTGAATGGTATTCGCGTTTTAAATATAAAAATCACATTTCTATCTATATATAGAAACTATAGAAAACCTTCATGTGTTGAATCGATATTCATTCGTTGAATTGAAATTCATGTGTTGAATGGTATTCATATTTTGAAATAAATTGTTTGATAATAAAAAAAAATCACCTTTTATCGACTATATGAACAGTGTAAAATAATCTCGTTTTAAAAGAAATTGTTTTATGATAAAAATCCTATTTTTATCACCAATATGAAATATATCAAAATAATAGTGTTTTGAAATGAGTTGTTTTACAATAAAAATCACATTTTTATTGTATGCATGAATCGTTGAAATGTGAAGTGTTAAAAATAGCCACTTGTTCAAATAAACATATATGAGTTGAAATAAATGATAAGAACTATATATATGTAAATGCATATTCATTGAACAGGTTATAGCAAAGGGGCTAGAGAAGAGGAATAAAATTTTGTGCCCGACAAATAGGTACACATTTACTGTTTTGTTTGGGTGATGATTTTATGAGCCTGTTGGCTAGCCGCTTGGCTTTTTCTTTTTCTTTTTGAGATTAGAAGGACCGGGAAAGCTATTTGCGATTTCCCGATGCTCCCGGTGCAGGGGAGGTTATGGCGAAATTTTCCAAAATTTTAAGGCGTTAGTGAAATATTTGAAGTGAAAACGATATTGAAATTGTTGAATGAACTATATTTATATAATTATATAAATATAAATAAAATTAAAATGAAACGTGGCCGTGCAGTTCGCATTTTGAAACCGTGATTTCAAACAACTAGTACGGGAAATCCGACCATTGGATCTTCCAGAAACCTCAACCGTCGGGTTCGCCTTGGAAATATCTTCCCAACGGCACCAACTTTGTAAAAATCCAACGGTTGGATTGTCTGGAATGTTTAATTCAAATCTGAAGAAAAACAGCGCCAGAAGCGATTATATTTATATATATATAAAAATAATTATATATTTAATCGAATAACGACGCTGCAGTTCGTATTTTGAAATCGAAAATTCAAACGATTATACCGGGAGATCCGACCGTCGGATTTTCCTGAAACTGGAACCGTTGGATTCGTTTTGAAAAGACCTTTCTAATGATGTAAATTGTGTGAAGATCCAACGGTTAGATTTTCATATATGTGTAAATCAAATCTGAAGAAAAACAGCGCCACGGCCGCGTTATGGCCCGAAACGTCGTTTTGAATAAATTGGCTATTTTTAAATAAATAAAAATAGCGATAAATCGTTATAAAATATCATAAACAATATGGAATGGAAATAAACTGAATTTGCTCGATTTATGTTGTATTTGATGGTTGAATGAGTTTGGTGTGAAAATTACATTAAATAACAAGATTGGTGTTGTCAAATAATTTAACCATTGAAATAAATTGATTTAAAATTCTAAATATACGTGAATTGTTTGAAAAGGCCGAGTTGATTCTCATTTCAAATAATTGACCGACGATTGAAAGTCGAAATGAAGACGATGGTCAAAGACCGGAGATCTTCACCTCGTTTGGATGGTAACCGAGGTCCTGATTGGGAGGCATCCCGAAATATGGATAATGAGTGGTGATCGTCCAGACGTACGTGGTGATCGATGGGTTTGCGAGGTATTTAGTGCCTCCGGTTTCGTTCAGACCCAGAACAGACTTGTAAATGGACTGTGTGTCTAACATTGGAGTTTATTTTGTGTTGATTTATTTCTGTTAAATATACATCTGCTTGGCGGCGGAGAATTTATTCTTTTGCTTAACGCCCTTCTCTGAAACGCACGAGCTCAGAGGTTGTGTATCGATGGACATCAGTCGCATGGCATGAATTGCCTGTGTGGCATGCTAAGATGCAGTGATCAGGACTTCTGTTGAAAAGCAAAGTCTTGTGGTGATGATCAAAGCACCGCCTATGTGGCGTAGCTTTGTGTATAACGTGAATTCGCGAGCCTCACACCTCGGTATGAACCAGAAACGGGAGAAGGACCTCAGGGAGGACATGCATTTCTTTCTAGCTAGGGTGGTGTCAGTGACCTACCAGCCCTGACATTTATATACTTTTCACCTATGTGGTTGTTGCTGTTGCGAGGCGCCTCGGTTTGATCGGACGATCCAGGTCCGATGGAGTCATTCGTTGGCTCGTTTACGCCCCAAAGGGCGGGGAAACGTATTGTTCAGGCATTTTAATCCACGTCGGTGGACCGACCCTGTCGCTCCGAAGGCTTGACTGAGTACTTGCCTGTTGCTCGGGCTAGAGAGTCACGAATTCGGTAAGGACTATCTTTTGCCTTGGTTCATGACGGAAATCCAATTTCCAAATACGACATCGTGCGGTTTTAATTGTATATATATATGGCGACATGATATATGGTACCCATGCCGTCTATGATTGATAGTTATGATTTGAAATTGTTTTCAAAACATATTAACACTAGCAATAATATCAAATGCCTTTGTTTTATTCGTATCAAGCATATTTTGACCGTTATAAGGTAAAAACTCTATCCTCCGGTTTGCGTTGCATTGTGTGATGGGAACTGAGTCTTATAACGGCCTCATTTTTATAAAAAGCATAGCGATGTTTAAAAGAAATATTTGTTTGAAAGCACTGGCAATCCAATGGAGTAAACCCGTTCCACGAAAGTGGCGTGGTCCTGTGATTAGCCAAATCATATATGTGTTGAGTAGATTTCTCATACCAGTCCCATGACTGACTCGTAGTTTGTTTCACTTTCAAACTCGGGTGTCCCTTTTTCTACACGGGCAGCCTTATATTCAGGTTTAGCTGGTTCTTTCTGGATAGCTGGAGCTGAAGATGGATTCTATCATTTATCTCTTTTTATGCTGTTCAGCTCCTATTGTACATATTTTGTTTATTTCCGCTGTAGACTTTTATGTATAGCTGAACTGTATTTGTACTAAGTAAGATTCTGTATACTGTGTAACTCTGATGATTACTTTATCTAGTATATTCTATTGTTCATTATCTGGTGTATTTATTTAATTCTGTTCTGCTATTATATGTTTCTGTGTTATATTCCAAAGATAACCCTTGTTTCCGTTTGAACGGGATTTCGGGTCGTCTCAACGTGGTATCAGAGCTTTGGTTAAGCTTAGTTCTGGAATACAACATTTGAACGAACTCGTCAGAAATAGAACCAGTAGTGTTCTAGGACGGGTAACTCTATACAGATAGGATGAGTAATATCCTAGTATGAGTAAAGCAGAATGAAAATATCTTTTCTGTGACCTGACACTTTGTCTGCTAATTGCAGACGTACTAGAAAATGAGTGACAGGAACAGAAGAAAAAATCGTATGGCTCGACCAGCTAATGAGCCAGTTGTGCTCCCACAGCCAGAATCCGATATAGAAGTTCTATTCAAGAGATTTTGAAATCTTGGTGGATCGCCATTCTTAGGCAAGGAGTCCATTATGGAAACATAAGCTTGGATTTGTTCTGCAGAGAAAATCTTTGAGGGTTTAAAGCTGAGAGACGATCAGAAAAGATTACTGGCGTCTTGGGCACTCAAAGAAGAAGCTTTGTTTTGGTGGGATTCAATTATTAAAAATAATCCAGAAGGTGATATCACCTGGGACAGATTCAAAGTGATTTTCTTAGAAAGATTTACTCCTCCCGAAGCAACCGAGCGATTATGTGATGAATTTTCTTATTTGATACAAGGTGATATGACCATCCCAGAATATCATAAGAAATTCAACGAACTTTCTCACTTTGCTCCTCATCTGATTCAAGATCCAAAGAGGAAAAATCTGAGATTTATTCATGGCCTGCAAAGGAGATATCAGAATAGTGTAATGAGGAATGTGAAGCTCCCCTTTTCTGAAATGATTTATATGGCCTATCAGTACGAGGATCTCCACATGAGAGGAATGTTACGCGATGAAGAAGAAGTCTGTTCTAGTGACAAAGCAGAGTCGGAAACTGATATTCCTGAAGCCAGTATGAGGTCTGAGGGAAGTAAGAAGCCCAGTGCCAAGAGGAAAAGGGCTAAATCTGAGAAGAAACCAGTAACGACAATTGCATGCTCTAACTGCAATAAGCAAGGACATTTCTCGATAAGTTGCAGATCTCTAAAGAAGCAGATCGAGAGTGGGTATAAACGCGCTATGAAACAAAAGAACCCGCATGGGGAAAGGAGATGCCATAAGTGTCGTCAAGCAGGTCATATTGCACGGGAGTGTCAACTCTCAAAGAAATCCGAGGCAGTACATATAAACGAAGTAGCAGAAACTTATGAGCCCTCAGATAAGCAAGGGAGGTCTGATGTTTTAGAAGGCACGCTCAATGTCAAAAACATTCCAGTAAAAGTACTGTTTGACACAGGTGCATCACGGAGCTTTATTGCAAAGAGTGCAGTCAAGAAGTTGGATTTGAATTTGAAGAAGCTCAAAGAGCCAATGACTGTCCAAAATCCAGTTGGAGGTTCCATCAATCTCAGTTGGATTTGTGCAGTACCTGTCTCTTTTTCTTGCTATAAATTCCCCATTATCTCTATCGTCATGAATTTTAATGAATTCGATCTTATTTTGGGATTGGATTGGCTAACCAAATATGAGGCGGAGGTTAGATGCACCGAGAGGGTTGTTAAGGCAAAGGCACAATTGGGGAATTATATAACCATACCATGTGAAGGCCCGACTTCTAATAGAAAAGACTTCTGGCCAGCTTTGAATGTTTCTCCAACCCAAATGGAAAATATCCCTGAAGTTACGGAGAATATTCCCGACCTCATCAAAGACAATCCTGTTGTCAAGAACTATGCAGATGTGTTCGAGGAAGTCTTTCGCTTACCTCCGCAGAGAGAAATAGATTTCAAAATTGCTTTAATTCCAAATGCAAGGCCGGTAGTTCACGCTATTCGAAGAATGTCCTTGAAAGAGAAGGAGGAATTAGACAATCAAACACGACAGCTAGTATGGAAAGGTCTGATCAGGCCTAGTTTCTCTGATTGGGGTGCAGTAGTGGTATTTGTCCCAAAATCTGACGGTACTCTACGGCTATATGTGGATTATCGGGATTTGAACAAACAGACAATAAAGAACAAATATCCACTGCCGCGGATTGATGATTTGTTGGATCGATTAAATGGAGCACAAGTATTTTCACGAATGGACCTAGCTACAGGTTTCCATCAACTTCGAATTGCCGAAGAATGTGTTCCAATGACAGCGTTCAGAGGTCCCGACTTATTCTACGAGTGGTTAGTAATGCCATTCGGCATATGTAACGCTCTCGCTTATTTCGTCGATCTAATGAACAGAGTATTCAGAGGAGTATTGAATAAATTTGTTCTGGTTTTCATTGACGATATTCTAATCTTCTCTAAATCAAAGGCCGAACATGAAAAGCATCTGGAACAAGTGTTAGAAATTCTCAGACGGAATGTACTAAAAGCCAAATTTTCCAAATGTATCTTCTGGCAAGATGAAGTAAAATTTCTAGGCCACGTCGTATCAAAAGAAGGAATCGCTGTGGATGCAAGTAAAATCACAGCTATTCAGAACTGGAAACAGCCTAGTACTCCCACTGAAGTCCGCAACTTTCTTGGATTGGCTAGCTGTTAGACCCAAAAGTGGTTCTAACACCCAAATTGATTTAAAACAAGATAAAATGAGATAAAAATAGAAATGAACACGCAGGATTTATAGTGGTTCGGCGAACAAATGCCTACGTCCACTTATTTTTCACTATATTCAATAATTCAGTGGCAAATACAAAGTAATATTCACTCTCAACTCACTTTTGTTCACTCAATTGACTAAAACAAGAAATGAAGGATGGTTTGGATTCTCCGGGAGTAATGGAGTTCGGATGATGGAGGTGATTGAATTCTCTAAGTGCTGAAAAAAGATCCTCCTCTTTGTCTCCAGATGGGGTATTTATAGGTGTGAATTTGCTTGAGACTTGATCCGGGTCGGGCCACGTGTCATCCATCGCACTCTCTTCGGGTTCGGAAGAACTATCAGGTTGACAACGCATCAAAAGGTAGGACGTTAGGGGTAGGAATTAGTCATAGCCGGTCCGGTTCTCCAGGCGATTTTACAGGAGATTAACATGGATCATGGGTGCGGGTCGGAGACGTGCAGGTAAGGGGTTCGGATCGGGATACCCGATCCGAACCGGACTGGTTTGGGCGCCTCTCCTTCTCTAACCTATTCCGCTCCGCTCCAGTGTTGTGGCAAGCAGATGGCTTTCCGATCCATTCGAGATTTAGTTGCCTTCCGATCCGAACCAATATGCTGCTCTAACCCGATCCGAACAGGGGACCCTATCCGACCCGAACAACTGCAGCTATCATCCTGAATTGCAGTGTTTTCCTCCAATCCGAACCGAAGTCTTATAACTAAAAATACCATTTAATGTTTGGTTTCTTGACTTTGTGTTGCCTAGTTCACAAAGTAGGCTAACATTTTGCCCCCTCAAAGGATGCTTCTGTTGTACGAAGCGTGCTTTGATGTCGTTTAAATGCTAGTCCTTGAATCAGAACAGTCAGGAGGAATGTACAGATTTCAATCCAGTCCGGTTCGGTGGCGCGACTCGAGCATATTTTCTTCCCGTTCTGCTTTGCACTGGGTTGATGGACCAGAAGATGTGGGCTAGCTTGGACTCGATCCGAACAGAGTAAAACACGGGGAGAGTAAGACACGGGGAATACGAAGAGCCAACTCACGCCTTATATAAACTCGACCACCCATACTCTTCTTCCTTCTTTACTCCCACAATTCTGGTTCTCCTATTTTTACACCGAAACCCCCCCATTTCTTAAAAATCTAAAAACTCCAAACTCCTTGTTTCAATCTTCGAATAACATATCTAGGTATTCTAAATCTTCAATTGTTTATGTGATAACTGATTCCAACTAGAATTTGCGGTTAATTCGAACGATTGAAGTGTGGCATTTGTTGAACTCCGACGCCTAGATCTCCACCACCGTTCATCATCGTCGTTGATGGCGTCTTCGCCGTCTCGAGGTAGCAACGGGGGTCGTTGGGATCCAGGCGTTAAACGTTCAAGCACATACACATAAACAATTAACCTCGCTTGGGTCTGGTGACATTTGAAGACGAGAAAGGGGGATAAAAAGAACTGGGTTCGGTTCGGGGAAGGAAGCGCTGGAACAATGGAGGAGAGGGCAAGTTCATATGTTAGGATCGGGTCGGAATGAAACGCGATGTGGAGAAAGCCATGCCTGTCCGACCAGGTTGGGTCGGGGTAAGAGATAAAGAGATGAAAAGAATGTATGGATCCTTTCGTTTGCAGAGCCGCTCCGAACGCTTATTCCGATCCGGCTTTAAACTGTCAAATACGAACGTTTTCTCCGAACCAAACCATATGCAGACCCGATCCGATCCCAGCTTTATGCACGTCCGATCCGAACCGAACCATAAGCACACCCTACTCGAACTGAATGATATGCATATTTCAACTTAAAGCACTAGACTTTATCCAACCAGGGTTAATCAATGCTTGACATAATCTTCAACTTAATGAACAGTTAGGATAGTGCCTCGAGGACATAAACGAGAATTAAGAACAACTCTGACTATCACTTTCTCTTCAAAGCTTCGTCTTACATCGCTGTACTTTCATTTTGCATTTCCCATATTTGCTGCACACACTTTAGTTCACACACATACACAAAGGGGGGCACGGGATAATTTACTCTAATCCGTGCTATTGCTTCTTCAATAGTTCCATGACAATGAGGCCCAGACGCTCTTCCCGTCTAGCTGAGAGGAAAGAAGCTCCGGAAACTTCTAGCAAAATCACTCTTGAGGATATATCTTCTTCGTCTGATCCAGAATGGGACAGTGAGGGTCCAGATTACGGGGTTGGTCATCGGGAAAGCGACGAGGTGTCTTCAGAGACTGAAGTTTCTCTAGGTTTCGAGGAAGAAGGAGGGATTGGTGATAATCGAGCACCCGATGAATTTGAATCAGCCATCATATTGGAATCACCCTCGGACTCCGTTGAATCAACAATTGACAATGATCGACTTGTTCGAATTTGCTTAAAGTATGGAATAATGAAAAGGGACACCCTAGTGCCCTCACGCTCTGACCGTCCCCACAACCCTCCAGAAGGATATATGACGGTCACTCGATTGATGTGCATGGTCGGCGCCATTCCTCCGTTCTCGCCTTTCATCGTTGATTTCTTAAGACAAATGCGGATTGCCCCCATGCAGTTGCATCCCAATTCATATGCCTATTTGCACACCTTGTACATAGCATATCGTGAAATCCTAGGCCTAGAGCTCACATTCGATGACGTTCATTTCTTTTATAATTTTAAGCATCGGACTCGAGAGACTCCATCCTTCTGCTACTTTGAATCAGTCCCAAAGAGAAAGATAATCTCTGCACCATTTAGCAGTAAAGCTGGAGATTCCAGACTAGAATGGTTCTATATAAAGCAACAGTCTGGATGCGCCAGGAGATGGACAAAATCAAGTAATGCATTGATTTTTAGAACCCGGGCTCTGTACACTTGAATCATCATCCTGACTTGTTTTCCTTTTTGTTTGCAGTCGACAATCCCAAACAGATATCAGATCAGGTGTTCTTTGATCGGATGCACCGACTCCTTAATGGTGATCAAAAATTCTTGACGATCGACGAGGTCCTTAAAGATGAATACCTTCACTTTCATGGGCTGCTATCTGTTTTTCGTAGCATTGGACATGGGACGGTTCCATACGCGTACATTCCTCCAGTGGAGGTGGTCCCAGAGATAGGAGAAGGTTCAGGAATTCCTACAGCTTCTCTTCACACTTCACCCTCTCCATCTTCTACGCAAGATGATGAATTGGCTAATCTGGCCAAAAAGCATCGTGAAGGGTATATTGCCCCCGAGGAAACAACTTCTCTAGACAAGTCAAAATCTTCCCAAGAGTCGCCACTTCACGCTTCCGAAGGGGATGTTCCTAGCACTGATGAGCACATATTTCAGGGTTTGGGGGATCTCCCCTTACCTGAGACTATATATACTTCAGAGGATTTCAGGAAGGACCCTTTAGTCTTCACTTCATCTGAAGAAACTACTCCCGCTAAGGCCAAAGAGCCTGCCCGCACCAGTCTAGCTTCAGACTCGGGTTGGTTGGGGGGACACACACCACTTAGGATGCACTCTACACCACAGCATTAGCATTCATTGCACTTCTTTCTCCATGAATCCATTGATTCTAAACTTCGTTTATTTTATCGTGCAGGTACAATGTCTCGATCCTATTATGATATAAGAAAGCTTCGTCGCAGCATGTCCAATCCTCCTCAGGATGTCGAGTATGATCGCCGGGATGACCGTGGTAGAGAGGAAAGAAGACCTTATGATCCCTATCGATCTCGGCCCTCACGCTCCCGCTCACCAGTTCGACCGGAACAAGAAAAATACAAGAGCTATCAAGGTCGTAGGGAGGAGGATAGACCACCATCTAAGGATTCCACTTCCTCCCATGAAAAGCGGAGTAGAGAGAAAACTCCTCCAAAGGAAACCGGGTCTCGAAGTAAGCAAAAGGTCCCTGCTACTAAACGACCTAGGACAGACAAGGGTTCTACAGAATCTTCTTCAGGAAGGGACACCGAATTAACAATCCTCGCTCCTCCTCCACCAGATGCGGGAACTGCAGTAAAGCTGGCATATTTAAAGGAGCAATTTCCCGAGCACTACTTCGAGACTCTGACTTTTCTACCTACCCTTGAACCTATTTCTTCTAATTGGGCAGATGAGGCCAAGGCAAAAATTGATTTGGTAGAAAAACAATATTCCGAGATGTTCAAGTACTCACGCAATCTTTCTAGAATCGTCCGCACTCTAATGACAAATGCTGACTCAATGCAAAAGACCGCGGAGGAGGATGCTAAGGCCTTAAAAACCTTAGGAAAAGACTTAGAAGACACTCAAGCTCAACTAGCTGTCGCTCAAAAGAATGCTTCTAATTTCAAACAACAGTTTGAGGACATGCAAAAGCGTTATCATGACTTGCTTGAGTCCCATACTCAGGAGCGCTCTGAACTAAAAAAGCAAGCTGACGAAGCCAAATCAGAAGCCGCTAAAACACACCTTGCTTATGCTGAGCTTGAACGGAAAAACGCCGAGTTAGCAAAAAGGAGTGCTGAATTAGAAAAGAAGAATGCTGACTTGGCTTCGAAGCTGTTGGAGGCAGAAAACAGGGCTGCTCTGGCCGAGGGCAATGTGGAATGTGCCATTAAATCTGCGGAGGAAGCCCGCAAGCAATTATCTGAGGCGGAGGTTGAGATTCAAAGTTTCGGCGAATTAATGATTGAATTCTTCGCACATATTATTCGTCGTCGAAACATTTCTTGGATCGAGGACTATCCATCCACTCTGGTTCAAGTATGGAATCAAATCGTTGAGTGGGAAAAAGAAGAACTTAAGGTCGATTCCCTTGATGAAGATAAGCTGATGGAGAAATACTTGAGAGACGATGAACCGGAGCGCCTAGCTGAAGGGCGTCGCCTAATTGCTGAGGCCATGGAAGAAGAGAGGCGGAAGTCTAAACAGAAAACCATTCCCGAAGCTGGCTCCTCTTCTTCTGCTCCTACAACTCCCGAAGTAGAAGGGTATGATCCCGAAAACCCGGGAATTTCCCGGACAACTTTGCTATCTCCCATTCCTGAAATAACTCCAGAGGTAGTAGTCACCCCCGCTGAAAAGTCTTCAGAAGGTATTCCTATCTTTTCTCCTCAATTTGCCAAGGCTACTACTACCTTTGGCTACGCGATTGAACGTTCGATGAGAAACCCTTTGCTTTTGCCTGAGTTGATAACCGATGTTTCTCATTCTGTAGGTGTTGAATCATCCGCAAAGACAGATGTAGCTCAAGGAGCTACCGCTGGGACAAAGCCCGCAGATGGGGCCAAAAAAGGGGAAGACAAGGCTGCTTCTATAGACTTGGGAGAAGGAAATGAACCAACTAAGGTCACCACTCCCCATGATGAAGAAATGATCGCAGCTTTAAAAGACGACGGAGGAGACGAGGGGCAAAATGAGGAACCGGAGGTTGCAATAACTGGGGAGTCGAAAAGCACCGATGACGCTACCTTGGCGGCCATGAAGGCCGATCAAGACAAGCGCTTGCAATTAAAAGCCGAAGAACTAGACCCTGAGGTCCTCAAGCCCCTCGCAGTTGTGGATGCAGGTTCAAGGTTAGTTGTTAAGCTCTCAACTAGATCTATTACCGAAGAACTTGCTAAAAAATCTTCTCTTGATTCCAGTGCCCCACCCTCCGGGAAGAAGTCTGCTGGCTCCAGTACCACATCTTCAGGGAAAAAGAAATCAAAACGAATCTTGACTGAAGCCGAAAAGGAAGCAAAGGATGCGGAAAAAGCTGCCAAGAAATCGAAGGCTCATCCCAAACCCAAATAGTGGGTTCCCCTGTATCTTTTAAGCATCTTTGTGAACCAATAAGTGCTGCTACAAAAACAGCTTCGCACTTTCTTTTTTAGCTATTTCCCTGTACAAATTCATTCATTTGTAAATAAAAATAATTCACTTTTTGCAATATTTATTTGTTAGCAGTTCTGTACTTATGTAAAGATGCATGTTTATAGTTATGAAACAAAGTTGTGGAGGGGGGAAATATGTGTATGCATATGTGTCCCCAGTCAATTTCCATAAGTTATTCAATGCTTAACCATGCAATCCGAATGCCCCCAATTCTCTAACGGGATAGCATTTCCTGTGTCATCAATACCTGTTGTTTTTCCTGGCATTCCTTTTATACTCTCTCTCTTTCTCTTGAGAGTTAGAGTTCAAGCTTAGTCATCTATTCATTCCCCGGTCTCTCAACGGGAAAAGATTTCTTTCTCGGCGCTCGGTCGGAGACGCCTTTATACTCTCTTTCTCTCTGGAAAGTTAGAGTTCGGAGTAGAATTTCTTTTTCAGCGCTCAGTCGGAGACGCTTTTATACTCTCTCTCTTTCTCTGGAGAGTTAGAGTTCGGAGTAGAATCTCTTTTTCAGCGCTCAGTCGGAGATGCTTTTATACTCTCTCTCTTTCTCTGGAGAGTTAGAGTTAAGAATAGAATTTCTTTTTCAGCGCTCAGTCTGAGACGCTTTTATACTCTCTCTCTTTCTCTGGAGAGTTAGAGTTAAGAATGGAATTTCTTTTTCAGCGCTCAGTCTGAGACGCTTTTATACTCTCTCTCTTTCTCTGGAGAGTTAGAGTTAGAATGTCGTTTTCTCATTCTTTTACATCTTATTGCACAAATAATCATTGTGCTTCTTTTTATGTCCAAACTGTTTTCAACCTTTTTTAGGCTCTGAGTTATCCTGTACTTTATAATCACAACAGAACAACTAATGAATGTAAATGCATAAAAGTAAATAACACACAATATTTTTATAGTGGTTCGGCTAAGTCATAGCCTACATCCACTTTATAGTCCTTTATTCATATCGTCATACTTTCCCAAGGCAAGTCGTGCCTTATTACAGAGTTTACAGGAAGAATAACAAAAAGTATAGAATTTCTAATCCAAATATCGCATTAAGTGTTGGGCATTCCATGCTCGAGGGACTTCTTCGCCATCTACGGTCGTTAACTTGAAGGTTCCTTTTTCAAGTTTCC
The DNA here is from genome assembly GCA_030737875.1 of Allium sativum. Classification (NCBI taxonomy): domain Eukaryota; kingdom Viridiplantae; phylum Streptophyta; class Magnoliopsida; order Asparagales; family Amaryllidaceae; genus Allium; species Allium sativum. Next base: position 118,155,841 of record CM060915.1, read on the forward strand.
GTTGAATGACAAAGGGTCCTTCCCATTTTGGGCCGAGGTGAGGAAGGGATGGAAAAACTCTCTTTAGCACCAAATCTCCCGGTTCAAAAGTTCTGAGGCGAACTTTTTTGTCATAATAGCGTGCCATTTGACGCCGATGTCTTGCTGCACGCAAGTCTGCTTCGTCCCTTTTCTCTTCGACTTCATCAAGAGACTCAAGTAAAAGTGCCCGATTCGTCATCGGGTCATAATACATCACCCTGTGGGAAGGAACTTCCAGTTCAACTGGAATTACTGCTTCTGAGCCAAAGGAGAGAGAGAAAGGGGTATGACCGGTAGCCGTTTTAAATGTTGTTCGATATGCCCACAAAGCTAGGGGCAATTCGTCAACCCATCTTGCCTTTGCACGCTCCAACCGTTTCTTGAGGATGGATTTTATAACTTTGTTTATTGCCTCTACCTGCCCATTCGATTGCGGATAGGCAACTGCAGTATATCGCTTGTCTATCTTATACTTCTGACAGAAATTTCTGAATTCAGTACTATCAAACTGGGTTCCGTTGTCAGTTATAATCGTCCTTGGAATCCCGAACCGGCATATAATATTTCTGACCACAAAACTTATCACCTTTCTTGTTGTGATCTTAGTCAAGGGCTCAGCTTCCACCCACTTCGTAAAATAGTCCACGGCCACTATTGCATACTTGGCTCCTCCTTTAGCAATCGGTAAAACTCCAATGATATCAATTCCCCATGTGGCAAATGGCCAAGGACTCACCATCGATTTAAGCTGGGTTGACGGTGCCCTGGGGATTTTGGCGAATCTCTGGCACTTATCGCAGCGTCGTGAATAATCAGCCGCATCTTTGTTGATCGTAGGCCAGAAGTATCCGTACCGCAATATTTTCTTTGCTAAAGTTTGACCTCCTGTATGATCTCCACACTCACCTTCGTGCACTTCTCTTAGTACACGCTTGATGTCGTCGTGTGCGATACATCGTAACAGGGGCATAGAAAATCCTTGTCTATAGAGAGTATCGTCTTGTATAACATATCTGGTTGCTTTGCGAACTACAGCTCTTTTCTCACTATTCTTTGATGGGAGTGTCCCATTCTTAAGAAAATTCTTAATTGGAGTCATCCATGATTCCTTCTCTGGTTCCGCTTCAAGAGCGAATTCAATTTCCATTGACTCAAAGCTTGGCGATTCCAACGTTTCAATTGGAATTACCTCAGTCCCTTCTGGATTGTCAGAACTAGCCAGTTTTGCCAGTCTATCCGCTTTCTGGTTTTCAATTCTGGGAATATGTGTTATGTTGTACCGCTCTAAGCTATTCAATAGCTCTTTCACTTTCTTGAGGTAGGCGATAAGTCGAGGTCCTCGAGCCGCAAATTCCTCTCGCACTTGACAAACAACAATCTTAGAGTCACAAAATATGTCTATCATTTTTACTCCGAGATCTTTTGCGAGTTTCAGCCCGGCAATCAGGGCTTCATACTCAGAGTCATTGTTAGTTGCCGAAAATTCTAATCGCAGGGCGTAATATAACGACCGTCCCTCGGGAGTGACTAAGACAATTCCAGCTCCGGACCTTCGGTCATTTTTAGCTCCATCTGTATATAATTTCCACGGATTCATCTCTAGCTCATCCTCAGATTTAACCACTCGGTCATTGATTATTTCCTCCTCTGGAATGGTGAACTCCGCAATAAAGTCTGCTAGAGCTTGCCCCCTGATTGACTTTCGTGGTTGAAAATTCAAATCAAACTGGCTTAGTTCTATGTTCCATTTGATCAACCTTCCCGATGCTTCGGGTCTCTGCAACACCTGTCTTAATGGCTGGTCGGTGTATATGGTTATTGGATGGGCTTGGAAGTAGTGACGGAGTTTTCGGGATGCGATCAGGAGGCTGTAAGCAAGCTTCTCAATCTTTGGGTAGTTGCGCTCTGCCGCTGCTAATTTCTTACTCACATAGTACACTGGCCTTTGTACTTTGTCTTCTTCCCGAACCAGGGCTGTGCTGACAGCGTGAGCCGAGACTGCTAGATAAACAAATAATTCTTCGTGATCTACGGGCTTTGATAAAATTGGCGGTTTCTCTAACAGCTCTAACAGATTTTGAAAGGCCTCAACACAATCGGGAGTCCACTGGAAGTTCTTCTTTCCCCTTTTTATCAAATCAAAAAACGGAACACACTTATCTGTGGCTTTGGAGATGAATCTACTCAACGCCGCTACTTTCCCTGCCAGACTTTGGACGTCTTTAATTCTCCTCGGTTCTTCGATGTTTCTAATCGCTGCTATTTGGCTAGGGTTGATTTCAATTCCTCGGGAACTCACAATGAAGCCAAGGAACTTCCCCGACGCCACTCCAAATGAACATTTTAAAGGGTTCAGTTTCATACGGTATTTTCGCAAGATACCAAACATTTCCGCTAAGTCTTGCGTATGACTGGAAGACTGCTTTGATTTGACAAGCATATCATCCACATAAACTTCCATAGTTTTTCCTATTTGATCATAAAACATTCTATTTACCAAGCGTTGATAAGTAGCTCCAGCGTTTTTTAACCCGAATGGCATTACAACATAACAATATAGCCCCAAATTCGTAATGAAACTCGTATGCTCTTGGTCTGGTACATGCATTGGAATTTGGTTGTATCCAGAGTATGCGTCCATGAAAGAAAGAAGTTCATGACCTGCTGTCGAGTCTACAAGCTGGTCAATCCTGGGAAGTGGGAAACTATCTTTTGGGCAAGCTTTATTTAAATCTGAAAAGTCAATACAAGTCCGCCACTTTCCGTTTGGCTTCTTTACCAAGACGGGATTCGATATCCAGTCGGGATAAGTCGAATCTCGAATAAATCCATTTTGCTTCAATTTCTCTACTTCCTCTTTGAGAGCAGCCGACCTCTCTGGGCCCAGCATGCGTCTCTTTTGCTTCACAGGCGGATGCTTCGGATTTACATTCAATTTGTGACTGATAATGGAAGGTGATATCCCACACATGTCAGCATGGGTCCAGGCGAACACATCTAAGTTTGCCTTCAAGAAGTCCGTCAGTTCTTCTGCACGACGTGGATCCAATTGAGAACCAATCTTCAAAACTTTCGTCGGATCAGCTTTATCAATGGGAATTTCCACTGTCGCTTCATTAGGAGTTGCATTCCTAGCCTCTGGTTCCTCGTCTTTTCTAGGATCCAGGTCTTCAGGCGTTCCTTTGGGCAACTCCCTCGGGTTCAATTTCTCTAATTGCTATGCCGAGTCCCCCTTTGAGGGAGACGAGGCATCCTTACTCTCAGCATTAACTCCTTTCATCAACATCTTCAGTTCGGCCACATAGCAGGCCCGTCCCGAAACCTGATCCCCTCTTATTACTCCAGTCCCGGCTTCGGTTGGGAACTTTAGTAACAAGCACCAAGGGGCGATACAAACTCTAAATTCAGCGAGGGCAGGTCTCCCTAAAAATGCGTTATATGGCGAATCTACGTCCAATACTACGAACTGAAGCATTCGCACTCTTCTACGTTCTCCTTGCCCTAGGGTCACGGGCAACTCTATATATCCCATGGGAGCTGTCGTCGCTCCGTTAAAGCCTCTAATCCATCCTTCACAAGGTTTCAGATCTTCGGGCTCAAGCTTCATCTGATCAAATGACTTCTTGAACAAAATATTAACGGAACTTCCGTTGTCTACTAATACCTTATGGACCAAGGCCGGCCCAATGGTGGTAGTAATAACCAACGGATCATTGGTGGGAGATTGTATCCCCGTGTTGTCTCGGCTGCGAAATACCACGTCGTCGAACATGGTTTTTTGTTGTTTTATGGGGGTGACATCTTCCAAATCGTCACCTTCATTCACATCTAGATGCTTGGCAGCATTCACATATTGGTCCATTGACCTAAAACTTCGGATTGCCGGGTGAGGTCCGCCTACAATGGAGTTGATGACAATTCCTTTACCTTTCTGCTACGCGGTAGGCTTAGGAGCAGGTAGGATCTGTTTTGGAGCCTGCTCTCCTTGCCCCCTGTCCCTCGGGGCAACCTTGTACTCATCCAACTTTCCTTCACGCAGCAGCTTTTCAATTACATCCCTCAAATGCCGACATTCATTGGTCGAATGTCCATGTGTTCCGTGAAACAAGCAAAATTTCCATGTCGCCATTTCTTTCTCGGTCGAATCACGAGGTGGCGGTCTTTTGTACTGCAACACATTGTACGTATCCAGGTAAATATTTTCCAGGGTGTCATTCAATGGTGTATAGTCCTCGTAGTTCTGGAATCGGGGCCTTTTGTTAGGGTCACTTCCCCTATTTCTGTTTCTTCTGTTACCGTTCGAATTACGGTTGTTGTTGTTTCCCCCATTTCCAGTATTGCTGTTTCCACCCTTGTTTCCTACATTTACTTCAACCTTGCCAGAACTTTCCCCAGACTGCTTCACGGCAATATTACTCTGCACATTCTCCTTTGAAGCTGTCTCAGACTTTCTCTTTCGGTTTGCCCTGGCCTCCTCTCGTCTTAGATAAATATCAGCTTTTTCGTAGAATATCGCCCTTGTGGGGGGTGTCTTCCCAGAAAGGTAGTCTCCAAACTCAGATTCAGGATCAACTCCTTCCTTCAATGCCATCAGAATAGTGGGCTCATGCGGGTCACTGACCTCAGTTACAGCTTGGTTAAAACGATCGAGATATGCCCTTAAAGATTCTCCTGGTGCCTGTTTGATTCTCGATAATTCAATTACACTCTTGGACTTTCGGGCATGTAGCCGGAACTGGTTCATGAAACGCTCGCTTAGTTCCTTGTAATTAGAAATCGAACGAGGAGGAAGTCGGGTAAACCAGAACAATGCCACATCTTCTAGGTAGATTGGGAATGCTTTGCACTTCACTTCATCAGGGGCAGCAGCGGCGTTCATGAGCCACGAATACCGCATCAAATGCTGTCCCGGATCAGTCCTTCCGTTATATTTGTCCATCTGTGGCAAGTTAAAGCGTCGGGGAAACTGGAAGTCGAGGATATCGTCGGTGAACGGAGTATGGCTTCGTTCAATGCCATAGTCTTCATTTGTATAATTCCGGCTCTCGGACATAATTCGGCGAACCATAGCCTGTACATCAGCACTAGTTAGGGACTGCTCAGGTTCCCTGGCCCTAGTATCCGAGTTCCTTCTGGGCTCTTGCTCAGGAGATGCCCTTCTTCTTCGAGCTGCCTCTGCTCGATTCCGTTCCCTGTGTTCCCGGTCGATCTCAGGAAGAGGGGACTGGAGTCTTTGCCCCCGAGTGGGGTCATCGTTTCCTAATGCTCGTGCGATATCCTCGCGAGATCCCAAAGATCCAAATGTAAGCTGCTCCACATTCTGAGGTCGTTCGAGTGGCCTCCGTTCACGGGGCCTCTCTTCCTCGGAAGATGAAGATTGATCTACTGGTGTGTGACGAACCGGTGATGGAGTTCTTTGCCGACGGAGTTCACTAATCTCCCGGCTCATGAGCCTCATATTTTCCTGCATCATGAGATTAGTGCGCTCATGAACTCTCATAGCTTCTCTTGTGCTCTCAAGCATGTCAAGCAAGCGCGAAAAATCTCCTTGAGTGATGGGCGCAGATGGATTGACCTGATCTCCAACCCTGGCAGCTGGAATTGGAGCATTCGTAGGGACTCGAGTAGAGGTTCCAGCTTCACCAAGCATCGGGTCGGGTCGGAGGTAAGAGGTCGGGTCGGATCGGAGCTGGGGTGCCTGGTCGGATCGGAGCGCAGCGGGCAGTTCAGTTCGGTTCAAATTGGGAGAATGCACTGCTTCAGAGTCTCCTACCCGGATCGGATCGGAGCTCTCCCCCTGCTGGCGGCTCGGATTTCCTGCATTGATTCTTCCTGCTGCTGAACTCTGCCCCCGAGATCTTGTTACTACAGCATTTTGCTGATCTTCGCCAGCTCCATTTCCTCGAACAGACTGAACCTCCTTGCCTTTTCCTTTGGCCATGAGTCTTTGACAATTGCTTCAATGAATATGAAAGAGCGAAAAAACTTAAGGATTTACTTCTTTGAACTCTACGGTCCAAAAAGTAGAGAGAAATCCCGGAAAATAAAGAATTTAGATGAGATTCTCAGTGAAAGCACCAAAATGTTAGACCCAAAAGTGGTTCTAACACCCAAATTGATTTAAAACAAGATAAAATGAGATAAAAATAGAAATGAACACGCAGGATTTATAGTGGTTCGGCGAACAAATGCCTACGTCCACTTATTTTTCACTATATTCAATAATTCAGTTGCAAATACAAAGTAATATTCACTCTCAACTCACTTTTGTTCACTCAATTGACTAAAACAAGAAATGAAGGATGGTTTGGATTCTCCGGGAGTAATGGAGTTCGGATGATGGAGGTGATTGAATTCTCTAAGTGCTGAAAAAAGATCCTCCTCTTTTTCTCCAGATGGGGTATTTATAGGTGTGAATTTGCTTGAGACTTGATCCGGGTCGGGCCACGTGTCATCCATCGCACTCTCTTCGGGTTCGGAAGAACTATCAGGTTGACAACGCATCAAAAGGTAGGACGTTAGGGGTAGGAATTAGTCATAGCCGGTCCGGTTCTCCAGGCGATTTTACAGGAGATTAACATGGATCATGGGTGCGGGTCGGAGACGTGCAGGTAAGGGGTTCGGATCGGGATACCCGATCCGAACCGGACTGGTTTGGGCGCCTCTCCTTCTCTAACCTATTCCGCTCCGCTCCAGTGTTGTGGCAAGCAGATGGCTTTCCGATCCATTCGAGATTTAGTTGCCTTCCGATCCGAACCAATATGCTGCTCTAACCCGATCCGAACAGGGGACCCTATCCGACCCGAACAACTGCAGCTATCATCCTGAATTGCAGTGTTTTCCTCCAATCCGAACCGAAGTCTTATAACTAAAAATACCATTTAATGTTTGGTTTCTTGACTTTGTGTTTCCTAGTTCACAAAGTAGGCTAACACTAGCTATTACCGGAAGTTCGTTAAAAACTTTTCGAAGATATCTGGTCATTTAACGAAGCTTACAAAGAAGCATTCTAAATTCAAGTGGACTCCAGAAAGTGAGGAGGCTTTTGAGGAGCTAAAGTTAAGGTTGACAACTGCTCCAGTGTTAACCATTATTGATGGCAACCAAGATTTAAAAGTCTGGACTGATGCTTCTAGAGAAGGCCTTGGCGCAGTGTTAATGCAGAGGGGCCAAGTGATTGCTTATGCTAGCCGTCAACTGAAGCCGTACGAGAAGAACTTCGTAACTCATGATCTTGAGTTATTGGCTATAGTATTCGCTTTGAAAATCTAGAGACACTATCTTCTGGGTGAGAGATTTGAACTATTTACAGATCATCAGTCATTAAAGTATCTGTTCACTCAGAAAGACCTGAATCTGAGGCAACAGCGTTGGCTGGAGTTTCTTACAGCATATGATTTTGAAATTATATATACTCCAGGAAAAGCCAATGTCGTGGCTGATGCGTTAAGCAGAAAGAATGAAATGATCGCCAGTTTTATTATCACGACTTCATTGCTAGATAAAATATCTGCTCTTCAGGAAAATGATCACTTCATTCAGAAGATCAGAGGGATAATTCAACAAGGCGAACCCTCGAGTTTTCAAGTAGACAATGATGGGATTTTAAGGCTCAAAGGTCGAATATGTGTTCCTAACATTCCTGAGCTTCGGAAGGAAGTACTGGACGAGTGCCACAAGTCGAAACTCAGTATCCATCCGGGAGTAAGCAAAATGTATAATGACATCAAACGCACTTTCTGGTGGAAGTCGATGAAAAGGGACATTTCCTTATATGTTAGCTGATGCCCTACTTGTCAGCTAGTCAAAAGCGACCAACAAAAACTGGCTGGATTGTTGCAACCGCTAGAAGTTCCTGGCTGGAAGTGGGAACATATTTCGATGGATTTCATTGATGGTTTGCCCAGAACCAGAAAAGGGAACGACAGTATTTGGGTGATCGTTGATCGCTTCACGAAGACCGCCCATTTCATACTTGTCAGATCAAATAGAACTGCTCAGAGTCTGGCGCAGGTATACTTCAGGGAAATAGTTAGACTGCATGGAGTGCCGCTCAGTATAGTCAGTGATAGAGATACAATATTCACTAGCAAATTCTGGGAAGCATTTCAAGTCGAGTTGGGAACGAAGTTAAACTTGAGCACCGCTTATCATCCTCAGACAGACGGTCAGACTGAGAGGGTGAATCGCATTTTAGAAGATCTATTGCGGGCTTGTGTTCTAGATTTCGGTGGATCATGGGAAGACCATCTGCATTTGGCTGAATTCTCTTATAACAACAGCTACCAGGCGAGTCTGACAATGTCGCCATTCGAAGCATTGTATGGTAGACCGTGCCGATCTCCTGCTTGTTGGGTCGAGCCTGGAAATAGACTTGTGTTAGGGCCGGATATGATTCGAGAAGCTGCCGACAAAGTCGATTTTATTAAGAAGCGATTACTCGCCGCTCAAAGCCGACAAAAGAGCTATGCCGATAGAAGAAGAAGAGATATATCCTTTGCAGTTGGCGACTATGTATATTTGAAAGTATCGCCGATGAGAGGAGTTATCCGGTTCGGTAAAACTGGAAAGTTGGCACCCAAATTTATTGGTCCTTTTCCTATTCTGGAACGGATCGGAACTCTTGCTTATAGGGTCAAACTGCCTAATTGGTTGCCTGAAATTCATGATGTATTTCACATATCTCAACTTCGAAAGCACGTTCATGATCCAGACTTGATCGTGGAAGAAGCAGCTCAACATGACATTGAAATAACCCCAGAATTAGCTGTGAGAAGAGAGCCGCTAAAGATAATAGGCAAAGAAACCAAAGAGCTGAGGAACAAGAAGGTTCGCTTAGTCAAAGTACAATGGAGTGGAGATCCGCGAGATTGTACTTGGGAAACTGAGGAGAGCATTCAGAAAGCTTATCCTAGATGCCGAGTAGATATCTCTGATTGACTCCGGTGCAAGGTACATTAACCCTACTTTGCATTACCATTTAATTCTCTATTCTATTGCTATTTTCTTCCCATGGATGTGCACTATTTATTCTATACTCTGAATGATTTTTAAGGGAATATAGGATTTGATTAGTACATTTTTGGAAGGTTAAAAACAAATTGGTTGTTGTGTTGTGTGATTGTAGATTTATCAAACCACTTTCGACTTTGTTCCTTTTCGAGGACGAAAAGTTTTAAGTGGGGGAGATTGTAACGACCCAGAAAATCTGAACCAATTTAAAATTTTTAAATTGGCTAAAATAATGGATTTTAAATATTTAAAATAAATATTTTAAATAATGGCGATGAAAACTGAGTTTGAATCGACAATTGAAAACGAATATAATTAATTATAATTATAAACAAGGCCTGAAATGGCGCTGTAGTTTCAAAAATCGAATTCAAACTTTGTCGGACTATACCGGGTGCAAAACAAAACGAATTTTAGTGAAACCAAAAATATTTAAATCTGTTAGTGAATACCTTTCCAACGAATCTGACAAATCGAAATTTGATAGCGGGAATCAAAAGATATGTCCAGTTGAAAATTCTGAATAGTCGCTATAGAATTCAGGCCCTTAAAAATGGACATTTTGCAAACGACCTCGGATTTCGACGAAACCACTTTTGTTGGATCCGTGATGTCAAATTATTGCTAGGTTTCAAATTTCATAATTTTTCGAATCAATATGTGAGCGTGGCAAAGGAAAACGCGTTTGACCGGTTTTAGTTGATTTTAATCGACTGGAAATTGGCTATTTTTCAAACGGTCTCAGAATTCGACGAAACTAGTTTTGTTAGGACCGTATCGTCAATACGAAGCTAGACAATATTTTTCCGGAATTTTTCTGGTCCGTATGTGACCCCGGTAAATAGAAATGCGCGTTCAAATTCAATATATAGATTTATATTTTAATTTCAATGGAAACTAATCGAAACGTTAGAATTGGCTTGCGAAACATATCTCATTGTGCTCGGAATGGGGGGTAATTAGCTAGGGGCGACAGTCGGTGGGCCTCGTTTCGAGGTCGTGGGTAAAAGTCAACTTTATGCAATTAAATTAATTAATAAAATAAAATAAAAATAATAATATCTCCCTCCCTTTTTTTCTTTCTGGCCTCCCCTCCCGATTTCATTAAGCAGAAAAAAAGAAGAAGAAAGGAGGAGCAACAGCCGCCAGTGACGATTTAGAGGGCCAGGAATCTCCCGATTCATCTTCCAATTTCTCGCAACACACTTAGAACCAAATCAAGACCCCAACATCAAATCAAAGAACTCCCCATCCTCTTCAAATCAATACCAAGTTCGAGATTTCTAGCTGTGTAATTCGTTCGATTTTATTCCTCAAAACTGGCGGGTTCGAGCGCCGTTTCAGGGCGGAGCGGTCAACCGAGTTAGGCCATCTTGGTGGCAGTGGGTGATGACGTCGGGGGCTTCGAAGAGGTGATGGGCGATCAGCTTCCGGCGCCTTGATCGGAGCACAGCGATGGGTGGAACCCTAATGGGTTCGGTTGTGCATTCGTGGACTGTAAGTAGTTTTTTTCTTTCTTTTAATAAATATAAATGCAATGTTTTTTTTTATAAAGTGATTTAAAAATCAGTTTTAAAATTAGCATATGGTTTTCAAAAAATAAAATTAGCATATGGTTTTCAAAATAAAATTAGCATATGGTTTTCAAAAAATAAAATTAGCATATGGTTTTCAAAAAATAAAATTAGCATATGGTTTTCAAAATAAAATTAGCATATGGTTTTCAAAATAAAATTAGCATATGGTTTTCAAAAAAATAAAATTAGCATATGGTTTTCAAAAATAAAAAGATACATTGTCATTAGAAATAAAATTAACATTGTTTTATGGCATAAAGATAAAATAGCATAGAGATTTTTGAACTATAAAATTTGCTTTGTTTTGAACTATAAAATATACATTGTTTTTAAAAATAGAAGTCGCAGAATAAAAATATGATTTTTATTGAAATAAAGAAGTAAAAATTCGATTTTTATATATGTAGAGAATACGGGCAGTGAAAAGTGACAAGAGGCAGAACGACGAAGATTTCTACCTAAGAAGTGTCGTGGAATTGAATTAGCTATTCGGTGAGAATTTCTCACTCTTCAATTTTTTTTTTCTAGCCACATATATATATGTGTGGAAATAAAAGTGAATTGCTATATATAAATATATATATATATACGCCCCCTCGTCCACAAACCATGGACGATATTTATTGATTTAAATTGTTGTGAAAATTGATTGATAGCGAATGGTTGTTTGGGATTGTTTGTAGTTGATATTGGTTGATTGTGGTTGAAAAATACCCGTTTGTGGTTGAGAAATATTTGGTTGAAACCACATAGGATTAGTTTGTGGAAATGAAATAAATATATACATGCCGCCTGCGTGCGAACTAGATGCATGATCCCCATTGTCAAAAACCGCGAGGTTTTAAGGTAGAGCGAGGAGCCGTACTAGAGACGGTCCCGGTTTTAACTACCCTGCCGTTATGCTGCCGAAATTTTGAAAAACATTCATGTGTTTGATTTATTTTCATTTGCTTAAACTATATTTATTCATTGAATAGAAAACCTTCATGTGTTGAATTGATATTCATTCGTTGATTAGAAATTCATGTGTTGAATGGTATTCGCGTTTTAAATACAAAAATCACATTTCTATCTATATATAGAAACTATAGAAAACCTTCATGTGTTGAATTGATATTCATTCGTTGATTAGAAATTCATGTGTTGAATGGTATTCGCGTTTTAAATACAAAAATCACATTTCTATCTATATATAGAAACTATAGAAAACCTTCATGTGTTGAATTGATATTCATTCGTTGATTAGAAATTCATGTGTTGAATGGTATTCGCGTTTTAAATATAAAAATCACATTTCTATCTATATATAGAAACTATAGAAAACCTTCATGTGTTGAATCGATATTCATTCATTGAATTGAAATTCATGTGTTGAATGGTATTCATATTTTGAAATAAATTGTTTGATAATAAAAAAAATCACCTTTTATCGACTATATGAAATGTGTAAAATAATCTCGTTTTAAAAGAAATTGTTTTATGATAAAAATCCTATTTTTATCACCAATATGAAATATATCAAAATAATAGTGTTTTGAAATGAGCTGTTTTACAATAAAAATCACATTTTTATTGTATGCATGAATCGTTGAAATGTGAAGTGTTAAAAATAGCCACTTGTTCAAATAAACATATATGAGTTGAAATAAATGATAAGAACTATATATATGTACATGCATATTCATTGAACAGGTTATAGCAAAGGGGCTAGAGAAGAGAAATAAAATTTTGTGCCCGACAAATAGGTACACATTTACTGTTTTGTTTGGGTGATGATTTTATGAGCCTGTTGGCTAGCTGCTTGGCTTTTTCTTTTTCTTTTTGAGATTAGAAGGACCGGGAAAGCTATTTGCGATTTCCCGATGCTCCCGGTGCAGGGGAGGTTATGGCGAAATTTTCCAAAATTTTAAGGCGTTAGTGAAATATTTGAAGTGAAAACGATATTGAAATTGTTGAATGAACTATATTTATATAATTATATAAATATAAATAAAATTAAAACGAAACGTGGCCGTGCAGTTTGCATTTTGAAACCGTGATTTCAAACAACTAGTACGGGAAATCCGACCATTGGATCTTCCCGAAACCTCAACCGTCGGGTTCGCCTTGGAAATATCTTCCCAACGGCACCAACTTTGTAAAAATCCAACGGTTGGATTGTCTGAAATGTTTAATTCAAATCTGAAGAAAAACAACGCTAGAAGCGATTATATTTATATATATATAAAAATAATTATATATTTAATCGAATAACGACGCTGCAGTTCGTATTTTGAAATCGAAAATTCAAACGATTATACCGGGAGATCCGACCGTCGGATTTTCCTGAAACTGGAACCGTTGGATTCGTTTTGAAAAGACCTTTCTAATGATGTAAATTTGTGAAGATCCAACGGTTAGATTTTCATATATGTGTAAATCAAATCTGAAGAAAAACAGCGCCACGGCCGCGTTATGGCCCGAAGCGTCGTTTTGAATAAATTGGCTATTTTTAAATAAATAAAAATAGCGATAAATCGTTATAAAATATCATAAAAAATATGGAATGGAAATAAACTGAATTTGCTCGATTTATGTTGTATTTGATGGTTGAATGTGTTTGGTGTGAAAATTACATTAAATAACAAGATTGGTGTTGTCAAATAATTTAACCATTGAAATAAACTGATTTAAAATTCTAAATATACGTGAATTGTTTGAAAAGGCCGAGTTGATTCTCATTTCAAATAATTGACCGACGATTGAAAATCGAAGATGAAGACGATGGTCGAAGACCGGAGATCTTCACCTCGTTTGGATGGTAACCGAGGTCCTGATTGGGAGGCATCCCGAAATATGGATAATGAGTGGTGATCGTCCAGACGTACGTGGTGATCGATGGGTTTGCGAGGTATTTAGTGCCTCCGGTTTCGTTCAGACCCAGAACAGACTTGTAAATGGACTGTGTGTCTGACATTGGAGTTTATTCTGTGTTGATTGATTTCTGTTAAATATACATCTGCTTGGCGGCGGAGAATTTATTCTTTTGCTTAACGCCCTTCTCTGAAACGCACGAGCTCAGAGGTTGTGTATCGATGGACATCAGTCGCATGGCATGAATTGCCTGTGTGGCATGCTAAGATGCAGTGATCAGGACTTCTGTTGAAAAGCAAAGTCTTGTGGTGATGATCAAAGCACCGCCTGTGTGGCGTAGCTTTGTGTATAACGTGAATTCACGAGCCTCACACCCCGGTACGAACCAGAAACGGGAGAAGGACCTCAGGGAGGACATGCGTTTCTTTCTAGCTAGGGTGGTGTCAGTGACCTACCAGCCCTGACATTTATATACTTTTCACCTATGTGGTTGTTGCTGTTGCGAGGCACCTCAGTTTGATCGGACGATTCGGGTCCGATGGAGTCATTCGTTGGCTCGTTTACGCCCCAAAGGGCGGGGAAACGTATTGTTCAGGCATTTTAATCCACGTCGGTGGACCGACCCTGTCGCTCCGAAGGCTTGACTGAGTACTTGCCTGTGGCTCGGGCTAGAGAGTCACGAATTCGGTAAGGACTTGCCTTGGTTCATGACGGAAATCCAATTTCCAAATACGACATCGTGCGGTTTTGATTGTATATATATATATATATGGCGACATGATATATGGTACCCATGCCGTCTATTATTGATAGTTATGATTTGAAATTGTTTTCAAAACATATTAACACTAGCAATAATATCAAATGCCTTTGTTTTATTTGTATCAAGCATATTTTGACCGTTATAAGGTAAAAACTCTATCCTTCGGTTTGCGTTGCATTGTGTGATGGGAACTGAGTCTTATAACGGCTTCATTTTTATAAAAAGCATAGCGATGTTTAAAAGAAATATTTGTTTGAAAGCACTGGCAATCCAATGGAGTAAACCCGTTCCACGAAAGTGGCGTGGTCCTGTGATTAGCCAAATCATATATGTGTTGAGTAGATTTCTCATACCAGTCCCATGACTGACTCATAGTTTGTTTCACTTTCAAACTCGGGTGTCCCTTTTTCTACACGGGCAGCCTTGTATTCAGGTTTAGCTGGTTCTTTCTGGATAGCTGGAGCTGAAAATGGATTCTATCATTTATCTCTTTTTATGCTGTTCAGCTCCTATTGTACATATTTTGTTTATTTCCGCTGTAGACTTTTATGTATAGCTGAACTGTATTTGTACTAAGTAAGATCCTGTATACTGTGTAACTCTGATGATTACTTTATCCAGTATATTCTATTGTTCATTATCTGGTGTATTTATTTAATTCTGTTCTGCTATTATATGTTTCTGTGTTATATTCCAAAGATAACCCTTGTTTCCGTTTGAACGGGATTTCGGGTCGTCTCAAGTCTCAAATCCTATCGGTGGTTCGGCTCATTTACCTATGCTTTGTCGGGATTTGAGAGTGTTTATCTAGGGCGTTGGGTTTGAATGCAATGCCTACGTTCTTGGTTTCATGGGCTATGGCCTGATTCTAGGGATGGATTGGCTAGCAAGGTATTATGCTATCATAGATAGTGAAAGGAGGGTAGTTAGATTATTGATTCGTTGTGGAAGAACCCTCGATATCTCTTGTGACCCTAGAGGTCCAGTGATGCTTAGCTTCCTAAAATATCTTGACGCATCCATCGATGATTTGAAATCTGTTCGTGTAGTCCGATGGCGCCTTTGATGAGGTTCAGGTTTACCATTGAGGCGCTAGATAGACTTCCGTATATACTTAGCAGGTAATGCAAAGCCAGTTGCATTGCCAGTGCGCTACATGGCTCCGAGAGAGGGGAGTGAACTCATTAAGTAAGTAGGGGGGCTACTTGAGAAAGGGCTCATAAGAAGAGGTAATTCAGAATGGGGTACTCCAGTTGTTTATGTTATAAAGGCGGACGGTTCACTTAGATTGTGTGTGGACTATAGGGAGCTAAATAAACTCACAAAGAAAAATAGACACCTATAACCGAGGATAGATGATTTGTTCGATTAGTTGGTTGGCGCTTCGATTTTCTCGCAGTTGGACTTAGCTACAGGATTTCATCAGCTGAGGGTAGCTGACGAGAGTATAGATAAGACTGGTTTTAGGACTCCCGATGATTTCTTCGAGTGTCTCATCATGCCTTTTTGTTTGAAGAATGCACCCGCTTATTTCGTAGACTTAATGAGTAGGGTGTTTAGGGAAGTTACTAAACAAGTTCGTAGTAGTCTCTGTGGATGACATTTTAACATTCTCTAGAAGCAAGAACATGCCCTACATCTTAGGGAAGTCTTAGATACTCTTCGAGCACATCAACTCAAGGCTAAGTTCTCCAAATGCCCTTTTTGGAAGGAAGTGAGGTTCTTAGGACACGTGGTCTCTAAGGAAGGGATAGTAGTGGATCCTGCGAAGGTAGTGGCAATCCAAGATTGGAAGGTTCCTAGAAACACAACGGAAGTAAGAAGTTTTCTAGGGTTAGCAGGCTATTATAGGAAGTTCATTAAAGACTTTGCGTTTCACGAGACGAGAGCTTGAGAAAGAAAATTCTTGAAGATGGCACATGGCCGGCAAAAGTCATGTGCTGATAAAAGAAGAACCGATCTTGAGTTTGGTGTTAGGGACATAGTTTTTATTATCATCGTTGAGGAATGTAGTTCGTTTTGGATCTGTAGGGAAGTTGACATCGAGGTTCGTAGGGCCATTCCCCATTACAGAGAGGATTGGACAGATGGCGTACAGAGTAAAGTTGTCGGAGAAGCTTAATGGTGTTCATGACATATTTCACGTGTTGTAACAACCAGCAAATTCTAAACCAATTTAAAAATTTTATTTTAGAAATATTAATAGTAAAAATAATTTATTTTAAATAATAATGACGAGAAAATTTATTTAATTCGAAGTTAGAACGAAAATTTCAATTATAAAAGGAGTTAAAAATAGCACGGTAGTTTGAAAAGTCAAACTTGAACTTTGGCCGGATGTACACGATGCAAAATAAAACGGATTTAGTGAAACCAAAAATATTGGAATCTATTTAAAAATATCTTTCCAATGAGTCCGAAAAATCGAAATTTCACAGCGGGAATCAAAAGTTATGCCCAGTTTAAAAATCAGAAAAGTCGCAGTAGAATTTATATATATATTTTAATATTAGAAATAGCCATTTTTCAAACGACCTCTGTTTTCGACAAAACCACTTTTGTTGGAACCGAAATGTCAAATTATTTTTAAGTTTAATTATTCATAATTTTTAGAATTAACATGTGACCGTGGCAGGAAGATTTGTGTTTTGCCAATTTTAGTTAATTTTAATCGACTTGAAAAAGGCAATTTTTTAAATGGGCTCAGAATTGAACAAAATTAATTTTCCTAGGTCCACAGCATCAAAACATAGCTAGAAATATTTTTTTCTGGAATTTTTAGAGGTCGTATGTGGCCCCGGTGAATTTAAATGTAAGATTGAATTAATTAAATAAATGTTTTATATTTTAATTTAAAGAAAAACATATCGTAACAGCCGAATTGGGTTATGAAACATATTCCATTGTGTTCGAAACAGGGGTATTCGGCTAGGCGACACTCGTTGGGTTTGATTTGGAGTTCGGTTGGTTTAACCATTTATTTCTGAAATAAATGAATTAAAAAATAAAAAGAAAATACACTTATAAATACACAATACGTAACCCTAATGTATAATCCCTGTAGCCGTCGTATACCATCAGTCATTGGCCGAATTTGTCCCACTTTGAATCCCTAAATTCTCCCTTTATGCTTCGAATTAAAACAAATCTCCAACACCAAATTCTAGAGATTTTCGAGGCCTTTAATCCTATACGGTGATGATCGAAAACCATGCTCTCGGTTGACTGGATTTTGCCTAGGAAGTCGCGGGTTTTGGACTGCCGCCGTGCTCCGATATCGCCGCCGAGTTCCACCCCATCGCCAGCATGGGTGCGCCACCCTGGCACTTGAACGTGGTGCCACCCGATCATCCCCCCGTGCCTTGTAGATTGTGCAAATCCTAAACCTAAATTTGAACCGAACCATGAAGACCCGTCGGTTTGGTATACAGGAAGAAGAAAGGGGTTTGGGGGGGGGGTGATGTGACAACATCTTAGTGGGTGATGTGGATGGTTTAATTATTTTTATAATTTAAATTTACAATATTTAAACATGTATAACTTCTCTATACGAGGTCGGAATGAGACGATTTCAGATCCGCTATAATCGTGGTGAAATTATCTACAATATGAAACAGACCAGAGAACAAACGGAGCATGTTGAAAATTCTGACAAAAAGCGACGTGAGATTTCTAATTTGAATTATTTAATCAGTTTAATTATTTTTATCGCTGATAAATAATTATATGTGGATTAAGTAATTAGCTATGCGATGTGATGCAATTTTGATGATTGATCTGTTTATTCTGTGTGTATGTATGATAGATTTGTTGTTTAAATTTTAGATCTATATATGTTAGTCAAATAAAACATTTTCCCTTTTGCCAATATTTGTGGATTATGTGGATTAAACAAAGATGAGTGTTGAATTGAATTTATTGGTCAATTAGTGAATTGGAATAGAATTGCAGATTCAAGAAAAGTCACCATTTTGCCTATATTGTTGAACTGAATTTGATTGTCAATTCGATATAGAAAAACTATGTTATTCCTTATTTTTGAATTGATCTAGTTTATCAATTCAATACATCATGCTATGTGATTATTTTTGAATTGATTTAGTTTATCAATTCAATGCACAATACTATGTTATTATTTTTTTGAATTGATTTAGTATATCAATTCAACACACAAAACCATGTTATCATTTTTTTGAATTGATTTAGTTTATCAATTCAACACACAATACTATGTTATCATTTTCGAGTTGATTTAGTTTATCAATTCAAATGCTCAATACTATGTTATATAGAAATTGACTTTTTATTTGTGTTCTTTAACGCAAATATAACATAGAAATATAAGTTTCACTTTTTATTTGCATTCCACTACGCAAATAAAACATTGGAAATAAAGGTACACTTTTTATTTGCATTCCCTAACGCAAATATAACATAGAATTAAAATTTAACTTTTTATTTGCATTCCACAATGCAAATAAAACATTGAAATTGAAAGTTCACTTTTTGTTTTGCATCCTTTAATGCAAACGAACATCGAAATTAAAACTTGTTCTTTTATTTACATTCACAAATGCAAATATACATTGAAAATAAAATTTGTTCTTTATATTTGCATTCACTAATGCAAATATATATGTAAAAATAAAACTTGCTCTTTAATTTGCATTTCACAAATGCAAATATACGTGAAAAATAAAGTTTGTTCTTTTATTTGCATTCACTAACACAAATATATATAGAAATGAAATTTTTCTTTTTATTTGCGTTCTTTTATGCAAATATACATAGAAAATATAATTGATCTTTTATTTGCATTCGTTTATGCAAATATACATAGAAATATAAAATGTACTTTTATTTGCATTATTTTATGCAAATATACATAGAAATAGAAAAATGCTCTTTTATTTGCATTCTTTTATGCAAATATATATTGAAATATAAAATATTCTTTTATTTGCATTCTCTAACGCAAATATGCACTGAAATAAGGAAGCTATTTTTTTTTGCTATTTTAGATGCAAACAAAACATTAGAAGTAAAACTATATTTTTATTTGAAATTTTAGATGTAAACAAACATTAGAGTTAAAATTTCATTTTTGCAATTATAAATGCAAACAAAAACACTAGAATGAATATGGCATTTTTAGTTTATATTTTAGATAGAAATTAAAAAAATATGATTTAAAAGAACATCGTAGTTAAAAGGATTATAATTTTATTTGCATTCTTTGATGCAAATAAACACCGTATTTAAAGGTCGAATTTCTATCTGCATTCTAGAGTGGAAATAAACAACATAGTTAAAAGGTTATATTTTATTTGCATATTTAGATGCAAATAAACAACGTAGTTTAAAGGTTATATTTTATTTTCATATTTAGATGCCAATAAACATCATAGTAAAAGGATTATATTTTTATTTGCATTCTTTGATGCAAATAAACATTGAAATAACAAGTTATATTTTATTTCCATCTTTGATGCAAATAAAACATTGCAATAAAAGTCTTATTTTATTTGCATTCCTTAATGCAAATAAACATAGTATTTAAAAGTTAAATTTTTATTTGCATCCTTTGATGCAAATAAACATCGTATTTAAAAATTGAATTTTTATTTGCGTTCTTTGATGCAAATAAACTATGAAATTAAAAGTTGCATATTTATTTGCGTTCCTTGATGCAAATAAAATACTGAATTAAAGGTTGAATTTTTATTTGCATTCCTTATGGCAAATAAAACCTTGAATTAGAAAGTTGCATTTTTATTTGCATCCTTTGATGCAAATAAAACATGAAGATAAAAGTTGTATTTTTATTTGCATTCCTTGATGCAAATAAATCATAAATTTAAGTATTACCTTTTTTTTGCATTTTAGATGCAAATAAATAAAAACATAGTTTAAGAAGTTACACTTTTATTACAATTTAGATATAAATAAAAGAACAAGATTAAAAATATCATTTTTTACTTTTAAACTAGAGTAAATAAAAGGGTTACGATAAAATGAATTCAACGTTGTTGTAATTTTGTTAAAATAAATAAAATGATTTTATTTTCATCATAGATTAAAATAAAAAGATTAGAATTAAGAAGGTATATATTTAGTGCCATCTTGGCTTCAATAAAAAGAGTAAAAAGATAGAGAAGGTTTATTTGTCCTTTTGTTGCAATACAAAAAGAAACATTTTTATCATTTCAATAGAATGAAACAAAATTTGTTTAATTTTGTCATTTTAAAAAGGTTGGGACAAAATAATCATTTTTGTCAATTTATATTAGTTGAATCAAACCCTCATATTGTTAAATTATATTGATTGAAACCCAAAAAGGACATTTTTGTCAAATAAGAATTAAACATAAATAGCATTTTGATAAAATAGAATTGTCTAAAAATGAATGTATCACTCTTCTTATACATTTTACTGAGATAGAATTTACATGCAAATATAATAATCATTTTTATTTGCATAACATACAAGAGAATTTATATACAAATATAAAAATCTTTTTTATTTGCAAACTTACATTGGAACTTATATTCAATCATAAGAATCATGTTACTGGTCAAAGTATGCATTAGAATGTATAGGCGAGTTAAAGTGACGTTTCTATATGGTAATGCATACATTAGAATTTGTATGCAATCTAAAATAAACATTTTATGCGTTGAGTTATACCTTAAAATATATACAAATGAGATTATTTCTTTTACGTTAAGAATAATTACATACAAATAAAGTATAATGAAAGTATAATGAAAATTATCTTTTATTTGTCATCCGCAATAATGTCATATGAATATATTACAATCTACTATATATTAGAAATGTAAAAGAAATTATGCGAGTCAAACATATATATTTTATTTTCAACATTAGAAATAAAATATCAATTTTGTCCATCATTATCAACATGTTGGTAGTATTTAAAATTTGTAAGATTCATTAACCAATTATTTATTTACATGTACTGTTGTTGGCTAAAAACCCCACACGGGTATTAGGATGATAATTGATATACACTAGTCCCAATATTTATTCGTATGTCAATCGATAGATTGACAGGCTGCGATGAGCGTTATTATTTCATTTAATGCTCACACAGTTGAGAACTTCACTTTCAATGTTAAATGGATGGTTTGATGATTAATTATTATCGTTGTTATTTACATACGATGTATGAAATCCATATAACCAAAGTTATATGGTAAATGATTGAGTCGCTTTCCGATTCAGAATATCTTTATATAAAGAATATTTTTTTAAACAAAGGATTTCTTTTAAATAAAGAATAAATCTTTCAACTAAGATTATTGGTATTTCAATTCATATTTATTAGAAAATGATTTTGGGTTTATCGTGAACAATGTTTTAAATGACATTGATTCTTTAACCCAGTTAAAATTAAGATTTATGCCTTAAATTGGAATAATTGTAAAGTAGTGATTTTTGATATTATAACTGAATTGGAATTTTAACAAATCTTTGAAAATAAGATTTAAGAATAAATTTAAAAGATTTTATCCTTGATAAAATTAATGGGAACCTTTCCCTAATAATATGAATATTTTATTTAAAGAATATTCTGAATTGGAAAGAGGCGTTGGATGTATCCTTATAACATTTGATTTTTAATTATAAAAATACGCGAGTTATTCGGAATGACCGGGTTTAACCCATTCTGAATAATTACTACGACGATTAAAAGTCGAAGATGAAGACGGTAGTTGAAGACTGACGATCTTCACATCGAATGGATGAGGACTACTGATGCCTTTGATTTGAGTTGCTACCTTGAAAAGGTTCCAGTGTAGTTGTCCGGACGCATTGTTGACCATTCGGATATGCGAGGTATAAGGTGCCTCCGGTTTCGTTCGGACCCAGAATGGACTTGTAAATGGATGTGTGTCTGACATTGGATTTCATTCCATGTAAATTGGTTTCTATTTACTATATATCTGTTGGTGGCGGAGAATTTATTCTCTTGCTTAACACCCTTCTCTTAGGCGCATGAGCTAAGAGGTTATATATTAGTAATTATTGATCGCATGGTATGGACTGTCAATGTGGCATGCCAAGATGCAATTGATCAAGGCTTTTGTTGAAAAGCAGAGCCTTGTGGATGATGATCAAAGCATAGCCTATTTTAGGCATAACTTTGTGTATTTCATTACCTCGCGAGCCTCACACCCCGGTATGAGTCAAAAACGGAGCAAGGGAACGCAAGGAGTGCACACGTTTCTTTCTAGCTAGAAGTGTTGTTTGGGTTTAACATGGCCCGACATTTTACTTATGTGGTTGATGGATTTTGAGGCACCTTAGATTTTTTTTATTGGCCGCAATGGCCAATTTATAGGTCTAACAGGATTGGGAAGCGTGTGTTCAGGCATAACTTATTCAACCCATTGCACTATTGGGGGACCGGCCCTGCAGGATCCAAGGGTTCGCCAGCGTCCGAATCCTGAGACATTGCTAGAGTGTCTTGAATCGGTCAAGAGATCGTTCCTAGCCTTGACTCTTGATGGAACCCCAATTTCCAATACGACACCATGCGGTTTTGATTGTAGAACTAGTATGGCGACATAGTATATAGTAGTTATGCCGTCTATGATTAATACATTATGATTGAAAGGTTTTTAAGACATATATGCACTAGTAATAATATCGAATCCGTTTTTATCGTATCAAGCATTTTTGACCATTATAAGGTAAAACTCTATCCTCCGGCTTGCGTTGCATTGTGTGATGGGACCTGAGTCTTATAATGGTTTCATTTTTCTAAAAAGCATTGCATTGTTTTTTTACGATTTACTTTATTTATGCACCGGCAATCCAATGGAGTAAACCCGTTCCGCGATAGCGGCGTGGTCCTGTGATTAGCCTACTTATTAGATAAGTTAAGTAAAGATTTCTCATACCAGTCCCATTACTGACCCGTAGTTTGTTTCACTTTGCAAACTCGGGTGCCCTCTTTTCCACGTGGGCAGTCGAGTAGCTTATTTTGCAGAGATTGAGCAGGATTCTGGATCGAAACTTAAAGCTGTGTCCAGAGCATTGATGGTCTTCCGCTGTGTCATTTTAATTATCCCGATGCATTGTATTAATTATGTTGTAATTAAATATTCCGCTGTATTATTTATCAATGTACTCTGATATTCTTTACTCTGATGTAACATTATTATAATGTTTATAAAAGTCTGTTGTTATTTGTTGTGATGTGTTGTATTCCCAAAGTTAACGTATTCGGGTTTTGAGCGGTCTTGGTCGATCTTACGGTCGATCGGGTTGGGTGAAATCCAGGTCGTTACAGTTGGTATCAGAGCTTTGGTTAGCTCAAATCTTTGGGGTACAACTTGTTAGAACTTCACAAAAGACTCATCAGAGATTGGATTAGTAATATCCAATAAGAATAACTCGTTAGAGATGGGATCAGTAGTATCCTAGAACGAGTGTGAAGAGTATTAATTTTTAAATTAAAAATACAAACAAATTTAGTTCTGAAAATTTAAATTCTTATTATTTGTATTTGAATATATTATTTTATTTTTCACAATCGAGTATATAAAGATTTCGCATATACGCCTGGGTAGCGTGTATTCGAAACCTCAAATATACTAGATAGATATAGAATCACACTTTTTTCGCCCGGAGATATTCTGATGGTGGTTCGAAACATCATCAGAATTTATGTTCGAGTTTCGAAAGTGGTATATCTATATATTTCCATTGACTGGTGTGAGAACCAAAACTAGATAGGGTATATTACTGTGATTTGCACTAAAAATATGATCTTTTGACTATATATAAAAGTTATATATATTTGAAAAGTTAATCACCTAATTGATTGCTGATTGTGATGTATGATAATTAGTTTAACTAATTGAACCAATATATAAAAGAATGATAAATTTAACTAATATTGAACTGAACTGAAAATTGATTAAAATTAAAAGTTGAGTTGGTTAATTAAACGATTTTAGCATCGTTCCTTTTCGAGGACGAAAAGATTTTAAGTGGGGGAGATTGTAACAACCCGCAAATTCCGAACCAATTAAAATTTTTTATTTTAGAAATTTTAATAGTAAAAATAATTTATTTTAAATAATAACGACGAGAAAATTTATTTAATTCGAAGTTAGAACGAAAATTTTAATTTTAATTATAAAAGGAGTTAGAAATAGCACGGTAGTTTGAAAAGTCAAACTTGAACTTTGACCGGATGTACAAGATACAAAATAAAATGGATTTAGTGAAACAAAAATATTAGAATCTATTTAAATAAATCTTTCCAACGAATCCGAAAAATCAAAATTTCATAGCGGGAGTTAAAAGTTATGCCCAGTTTAAAAATCAGAAAAGCCACTGTAGAATTTTTATATATTTTTTAATATTAAAAATAGCCATTTTTCAAACGACCTCTGTTCGACGAAACCACTTTCGTTGAAACCGGAATGCCAAATTATTATTAAGTTTAATTTTTCATAATTTTTAGAATTAACATGTGACCGTGGCGGGAAGATTTGTGTTTTGCCAATTTCAGTTAATTTTAATAGACTTGAAAAAGGTCATTTTTCAAACAGGCTCAGAATTGAATGAAATTAATTTTCCTAGGTCCGCAGCGTCAAAACATAGTTAGAAATAATTTTTTTGGAATTTTTAGAGGTCGTATGTGGCCCCGGTGAATTTAAATGTAAGATTGAATTAATTAAACAAATGTTTTATATTTTAATTTAAAGAAAAACATATCGCAACAACCGAATTGGGTTATAAAACATATTCCGTTGTGTTCGAAACGGGGGTATTTGGCTAGGGGCGACACTCGTTGGGTTTGATTTGGAGTTCGGATGGTTTAACCATTTATTTCTGAAATAAATGAATTAAAATATAAAAAGAAAGTACACTTATAAATACACAATACGTAACCCTAATGTATAATCCCAGTAGCCGCCGTATACCATCAGTCATTGGCCGAATTTGTCCCACTTTGAATCCCTAAATTCTCCCTCTATGCTTCGAATTAAAACAAATCTCCAACACCAAATTCTAGAGATTTTCGAGGCCTTTAATCCTATACGACGATGATCGAAAACCATGCTCTCGGTTGACTGGATTTTGCCCAAGAAGTCGCGGGTTTTGGACCACCGCTGTGCTCCGATATCGCCGCCGAGTTCCACCCCATCGCCAGCATGGGTGCGCCACCCTGGCACTTGAACGTGGTGCCACCCGATCATCCCCCCGTGCCTTGTAGATCGTGCAAATCCTAAACCTAAATTTGAACCCAACCATGAAGACCCGTCGGTTTGGTATACAGGAAGAAGAAAGGGGTTTGGGGAGTGACATGGCAGCATCTTAATGGGTTAGATGGATGGTTTAATTATTTTTATAATTTAAATTTACAATATTTAAACATGTATAACTTCTCAATACGAGGTCCGAATGGGACGATTTCAGATCCGCTAGAATCGTGGTGAAATTATCTACAATACGAAATAAACCAGATAGCAAACGGGGCATGTTGAAAATTCTGACAAAAAGCGATGTGAGATTTCTAATTTGAATTATTTAATCAGTTTAATTATTTTTATATCTGATAAATAATTATATGTGTGTTAAGTAATTAGCTATGCGATGTGATGCAATTTTGATGATTGATCTGTTTATTCTGTGTGTATGTATGATAGATCTGTTGTTTAAATTTTAGATCTATATATGTTAGTCAAATAAAACATTTTTCCTTTTGCCAATATTTGTGGATTATGTGGATTAAACAAAGATGAGTATTGAATTGAATTTATTGGTCAATTAGTGAATTGGAATAGAATTGCCGATTCAAGAAAAGTCACCATTTTGCTTGTATTGTTGAACTAAATTTGATTGTCAATTCAATATAGAAAAACTATGTTATTCCTTATTTTTGAATTGATCTGGTTTATCAATTCAATACATCATGCTATGTGATTATTTTTGAATTGATTTAGTTTATCAATTCAACACACAATACTATGTTATTATTTTTTTGAATTGATTTAGTATATCAATTCAACACACAAAACCATGTTATCATTTTTTTGAATTGATTTAGTTTATCAATTCAACACACAATACTATGTTATCATTTTTGAGTTGATTTAGTTTATCAATTAAAATGCTCAATATTATGTTATATAGAAATTGACTTTTTATTTGTGTTCTTTAACACAAATATAACATAGAAATATAAGTTTCACTTTTTATTTGCATTCCACTATGCAAATAAAACATTGGAAATAAAGGTACACTTTTTATTTGCATTCCCTAACGCAAATATAACATAGAATTAAAAGTTCACTTTTTATTTGCATTCCACAATGCAAATGAACATCCAAATTAAAACTTGTTCTTTTATTTACATTCACAAATGCAAATATACATTGAAAATAAAATTTGTTCATTTATTTGCATTCACTAATGCAAATATATATATAAAAATAAAGTTTATTCTTTTATTTGCATTCACTAATGCAAATATATATAGAAATGAAATTTGTTCTTTTTATTTGCATTCTTTTATGCAAATATACATAGAAAATATAATTGATCTTTTATTTGCATTTGTTTATGTAAATATACATAGAAATATAAAATGTACTTTTATTTGCTTTCTTTTATGCAAATATACATAGAAATAGAAAAATGCTCTTTTATTTGCATTCTTTTATGAAAATATATATTGAAATATAAAATATTTTTTTATTTTCATTATCTAACGCAAATATGCATTGAAATAAGGAAAGATATATTTTTGTTTGGTATTTTAGATGTAAACAAAACATTAGAAGTAAAACTATATTTTTGTTTAAAATTTTAGATGCAAACAAACATTAGAGTTAAAATTTCATTTTTTCAATTATAAATGCAAACAAAAACACTAGAATGAATATGACATTTTTAGTTTATATTTTAGATAGAAATAAAAAAAATGATTTAAAAGAACATTGTAGTTAAAAGGATTATATTTTTATTTGCATTCTTTGATGCAAATAAACACCGTATTTAAAGGTCGAATTTCTATCTGCATTCTTGAATGCAAATAAACTACGTAGTTAAAAGGTTATATTTTATTTGCATATTTAGATGCAAGTAAACAACGTAGTTTAAAGGTTATATTTTATTTGCATATTTAGATGCCAATTAACATCATAGTAAAAAGATTATATTTTTATTTGCATTCTTTGATGCAAATAAACATTGAAATAAAAAGTTATATTTTATTTGCATTCTTTGATGCAAATAAAACATTGCAATAAAGTCTTATTTTATTTGCATTCCTTAATGCAAATAAACATAGTATTTAAAAGTTAAATTTTTATTTGCATCCTTTGATGCAAATAAACATCGTATTTAAAATTTGAATTTTTAATTGCATTCTTTGATGCAAATAAACTATGAAATTAAAAGTTGCATATTTATTTGCATTCCTTAATGCAAATAAAATACTAAATTAAAGTTTGAATTTTTATTTGCATTCCTTGTTGCAAATAAAACCTTGAATTAGAAAGTTGCATTTTTATTTGCATCCTTTGATGTAAATAAAACATGAAGATAAAAGTTGTATTTTTATTTTCATTCCTTGATGCAAATAAATCATAAATTTAAGTATTACCTTTTTTTTTTCATTTTAGATGCAAATTAAAAAAAACATAGTTTAAGAAGTTACACTTTTATTACAATTTAGATATAAATAAAAGAACAGGATTAAAAATATCATTTTTACTTTTAAACTAGAGTAAATAAAAGGTTTACGATAAAATGAATTCATCGTAGTTGTAATTATGTTAAAATAAATAAAATGATTTTATTTTCATGATAGATTATAATAAAAAGATTAGAATAAAGAAGATATACTTTTAGTGTCATCTTGGCTTCAATAAAAAGAGTAAAAAGATAGAGAAGGTTTATTTGTCCTTTTGTTGCAATACAAAAAGATACATTTTTATCATTTAAATAGAATGAAATAAAATTTATTTAATTTTGTCATTTTAAAAAGGTTGGGACAAAATAATCACTTTTGTCAATTTATATTAGTTGAATCAAACACTCATTTTGTCAAATTATATTGATCGAAACCCAAAAAGGACATTTTTGTCAAATAAGAATTAAACACAAATAACATTTTGATAAAATAGAATTGTCGAAAAATGAATGTATCACTCTTCTTATACATTTTATTGAGATAGAATTTACATGAAAATATAATAATCATTTTTACTTGCATAACATACAAGAGAATTTATATAAAAATATAAAAATCTTTTTTATTTGCAAACTTACATTGGAACTTATATTCAATCATAAGAATCATGTTACTGGTCAAAATATACATTAGAATGTACATGCGAGTTAAAGTGACGTTTCTATATGGTAATGTATACATTAGAATTTGTATGCAATTTAAAATAAACATTTTATGCGTTGAGTTATACCTTAAAATATATACTAATGAGATTATTTCTTTTACGTTAAGAATAATTACATACAAATAAAGTATAATGAAAGTATAATGAAAATCATCTTTTATTTGTCATCCGTAGTAATGTCATATGAATATATTACATTCTATTATATATTAGAAATGTAAAAGAAATTATGCGAGTCAAATATATATATTTTATTTTCAACATTAGGAATAAAATATCATTTTTATCCATTATTATCAACATGTTGGTAGCATTTAAAATTGGTTAAATTCATTAACCAATTATTTATTTATATGTACTGTTGTTGGCTGAGAACCCCACACGGGTATTGGGATGATAATTGATATACAATAGTCCTAATATTTATTCATATGTCAATCGATAAATTGACAGGCTGCGATGAGCATTATTATTTCATTTAATGCTCACACAGTTGAGAACTTCACTTTGGATGTTGAATGGATGGTTTGATGATGAATTATTATTGTTGTTATTTACATACGATGTATGAAATCCATATAACCAAAGTTATATGGTAAATGATTGAGTCGCTTTCCGATTCAGAATATCTTTTATATAAAGAATATTTTTTTTTAAACGAAGGATTTCTTTTAAATAAAGAATAAATCTTTCAACTAAGATTATTGGTATTTCAATTCATATTTATTAGAAAATGATTTTGGGTTTATTGTGAACAATATTTTAAATGACATTGATTCTTTAAGCCAGTTAAAATTAAGATTTATGCCTTAAATTGGAATAATTGTAAAGTAGTGATTTTTGATATTATAACTGAATTGGAATTTTAACAAATCTTTGAAAATAAGATTTCAAAATAAATTTAAAAGATTTTATCCTTGATAAAATTAATGGGAACCTTTCCCTAATAATATGAATATTTTATTTAAAGAATATTCTGAATTGGAAAGAGGCGTTGGATGTATCCTTATAACACTTGATTTTTAATTTTAAAAATACGCGAGTTATTCGGAATGACCGGGTTTAACCCATTCTGAATAATTACTATGACGATTAAAAGTCGAAGAAGAAGACGGTGGTTGAAGATCGACGATCTTCACATCGAATGGATGAGGACTACTGATGCCTTTGATTGGATGTAAAGACCCGTAACTTCCCGGTAAAGTAAAGAGCGGATAGTTCGAGAACAAGCCACAACAGAACGCAGACGGAAGGACATTTCATTGCATATTACAACAATGCATCAGAATACAGGAATATACAGAGTATAAATGAATATTACACAGAAACATTAGAGATTTAAATTACATTTAAATACATAGCAGCGGAAAATAATACAATACACAACTAGAAGTAGATATACGGATACAAAGCTTTCCGGATATCGTTCCAGCTGTAAACCAGGATCCTGTGAATATAAATCTGCAAAACCAAAACTACTAGCTGCCCGTGTCAAAATAGGGGCACCCAGAGTTTAGGTTAAAACAATAAACTCCAGGTCAGTCATGTGACTGGTGTGAGAACTAAAACAGTTATAAATCTTTATTTTTAAAGTTCGGTAATTCAAGGGACCACGCCGTATAACACGGAACGGGTTTCCTCCCAAGAACACCAGTGCATAAAACAACAGCGCAATGCTAAATAAAGAAAAATGAAGCTATTATAAGACCCAGTTCCCATCACACAATGCAATGCAAGCCGGAGGATAGGATTTTTACCTTATAATAGCCAAGAATGCTTGGTACGTTTAAAACAAATCATTTTATACTATTATATGTGCATAGTGTATAAAACAATTTCAAATCATAAGTATCAATCATAGATGGCAGAAGCGCCCCATCCCACTATGTCGCCATACTAGGCTCTACAACTAAAACCGCAAATGTCACGTATTTGGAAATTGGATTTCCGTCTGTGAACCGAGGCAAAAGATAGTCCTCAATGGATTCGAGACTGTCTAGCCGGAGCCTCAGGAACAGCCGCAACTGCCCCTTGGATCGTCAGGGCCGGTCCACCGATGTGGATTATTATGCCTGAACACTACGTTTCCCCGCCCTTTGGGGGCGTAAATGAGCCAACGAATGACTCCATCGGACCCGGATCGTCCGATCAAACCGAGGCGCCTCGCAACAGCAACAACCACACAGGTGAAAAGTATATAAATGTCAGGGCTGGTAGGTCACTGACACCACCCTAGCTAGAAAGAAACGCATGCCCTCCCTGAGGTCCTCTCCCGTTTCTGGTTCACAACCGGGGTGTGAGGCTCGCGAATTCACGTTACACAAAGATATGCCACACAGGCGGTGCTTTGATCATCAACCACAAGACTTTGCTTTTCAGCAGAAGCCTTGATAACTTGCCACTTAAGCATGCCACACAGGCAATTCATTCTATGCGTTTGATATCCATCAGTATATAACCCCTGAGCTCGTACGTCTCAGAGAAGGGCGTTAAGCAAGAGAATAAATTCTCCGCCGCCAAACAGATATATATTTAATAGAAATCAATCACACAGGACTAAAATCCAATGTCAGACACACAGTCCATTTACAAGTCCGTTCTGAGTCTGAACGAAACCGGAGGCACCTAGTACCCCGCATATCCATCGATCTCCAAGTACGTCTGGACGATCACCAACTGTTTCCATCTTCTTGGGTGTACAGCCCAATCAAGATCATCAGTAATTACCCAAACGACGTGAAGACCTCCGGTCTTCAACCACCGTCTTCATCTTCGACACCACGTTGAAACAGTTATTCAGAATGGGATAAACCCGGTCTTTCGGAATAACTCGCGTATATATTAAACAAGTGTTACACAAACACAACATACGCCTCATTCCAATTCAGAATATTCTTTGGGAAAGGTTCTCATTAATTTTATCAAAGATAAACTCTTTTAAATTTATTCTTTAATCTTCTTTTGAATATCAATTCAAACTAGTCGGGATTAGCGAACCACACCGGAGTAATCATTTATTTTATTCCCCAATCCCAACCTATTCATCCCATGAAGTAAAACTGGTAATACTTCATATCTAACACCACGGTGTTATCGGTAAATTCAATTACCAATTCACGTTTAAATCTAATTAAAGATTTAACTATCGCCTGGAGCAAAACTGGTGATACTCCATTCTCGATCTTTTCAATCTAATTAAAGATTCATTAAAACTCCACTTAGTTTTAATCTTTAACTGGGTTAAAGAATCAGTGTCATTTAAAACACGGTTCACGATAAACCCAAAATCACATTCCATTAATTATCGGGTTAAAGAACGAGTGTTATTTAAAACACTGTCCACGATAAACCCAAAAATCAATATCAATTCAATTCCAATTAAATATTATTTAATTGGTACACTTCATTAAATCTAAACAAAAAGATTTAATCTTTTCTCAACTGGGTTCAAGAATAGTGTTAGTCAAGACACCATTCACGACAACCCAAATCACATTTGATATTAAATACAAGGCTCTGAATAGAAAATATATCGGCTTATATTCAATATCAAATTCTACGACCAACAGATATCGTATTGGAAATAACGATATCTATATCTTTCAAATTTCCATAACAACATCCGTATCATCACGAAATCCAACATCGAAATATTCCGAAGACAATTTCGATTCAAATCCATTCCAATGCAATAATTATTGGAGATTCTAGTTATTTTCAAAACCATTTCAAATCCAATTTATTTATTTAAAAATAAATAGAATTATAATTCTAGTTCAAAACTAGTTCATTTCGATAAAAATCTATTTTTATCCTTTCAAATATGGAGTTTTCCATCCCAATTCTTCCCAAATCATTCCTTATGATTTTACACAAATTATCGATATTTTTAATAATTTTATCAAGGCCCGTACAGTCGATTTCCATCAACGGCCATCGAACTGCACTTACAGCGACCTTTTCCAAATATGATTTGGACATAATTCCAAATCCCTCCATTAGATTTCAATTTTCTAATATTCGTTAGAAAGATCTTTTCGATACGAACCCAACGGTTCTGGTTTCAGGAGAATCCGACGGTCGGATCTCCCGTAATATCCGTTCGAAGTCAATGGTCGAAATTCGCGAACTACCGCGGTGCGTTCTATTCAGGCCATTATATTATATATACAATATATATAATATATACTTCGTCGATTTCAATTCAAAACGTGCTTTATAAATCGTTTTAAATTCATTTTCAAAACGATTTCATCTTCATATTCAATTTCAAATCAAAATTGAATATTCCAATATAAATTCGTTTTAAATTCATTTCAGTTCTACTTCAATTCAAATCCATTTCAGTTCAATTTCAATACGTTTTACATTCAATTCAAAACGATTTCAATCTAATTCGAATTTCAATTCTATTCAGTTTAATTCGAATTTCATTTCAATTCAATTTAATTCGAATTTCAAATCCTTTCAAAATATCAGATTTTGAAATCACTTTCGATATTCATTTTAAAATGAATAAAATCGATATAAATATCGTTCACGTCAAAATGGCGTCAATCTAATCAACACGGCTTCATATATTTCTATTTTCAAATATTTCTATTTCAAATATTTCTATTTCAAATATGGAATGAGGCCCAATCAATTACCATATAATGTTAATTATATGGATTTTCTACAACACATGTATACAATAACAACGATGAACAATCAACCATCATCCAAAGTGCATTCTACACTGTATAAGCATCAAATATAAATGTTCAACGCTTACAACAGTCTGTCAATCAATCGATCAACATACAACTAACTATTGGGATTAGTGTATGTCATGTATCACCCCAATACCCGTGTGGGGTTTCCAAACAATCAAACACAGATTTTATTTGTGCAGTTGGGCGATGTGTAAAATTTATCGTCCCAATCAATATCAGTCAAATGTGTGTGTATATAAACAAATTGTCTGATTTGTAAATGAATATTTATTTCTTTTCAGAAGAGTTTTATGACGTTCCTTAACACGTTAAAAATTATATTTTTAACGTCAAAAATATTTATTTCAACACTTTGCTATTTTTAACTAACACCTTTTATTTTAGAAAATTTCGACGGCATAACGGCACGATACTAGAAACGGGACAAGGCCTAGCCTTATCCCCAGTCTAATAATGGCTCACGCCATACCCAAATCAAATTATCTAAATTCATTCATTTTCCAAACCAATTTCAACCAAATCACTCAATTCACAAATCAACCAAACATCCATGGTTTCAAATAAAGGTGTCGGGTGCTTCTATTAAGCACCGTCTGGATCCTAGTATATATTTCTAATTAGAAAATGAAATTTGAGTGAGAAGTTCTCACCTTGATTTTCTCTAACGCCTTTTCTGAACTGCTGAATTTTTGATTGAGCTCCAGGCTTCGCATACAAGCTCAAATCCTCAATCCATCTTTTTTACTAGCACAAGCACGGCATTCTGAACAACTTTTGCCTAAGGGACTTTTTGCCGAAAACGCCCCAATTCGCCAGAATTCGCGAAAGTACACGAATTTTGCCGCTTTTGAACAGCAGACTTCGAACGCGTTTTTCGAGCAGCTCCGAACTCCAAAACACGACTTCCATATAGCCAAATCGAAGAGAATTTCTTGCTCTACAACTTTGATCTAGAGGGACTTTGACCAGAAATGCACCGTTTGAGAGATATAAGCCAAAACAATCCGGGGTGTTTTGTGCAAAACGGGAATTTTGGTGAAAATGAGTTTTTGAGTGGAGCGGGGCCCACGGCCGGAGTTGGGTGGCCAGCGGGCGGTGGCTGGCCTGATGGACGTGGGGGAGGGTGCTAAGGGCGGTGGTGGGGCCTGTGGTGGCCGCGGTGGTTGGTGATTTGGGGCTTAGGGTTTGCAAATGGAGAGAGGAGAGAGAGGAGGAGGAAGAGGAGGAGGGGGTGCGGCGGCCTGAGGTGGCGCAGCGGTGGCGGTGGGAGGAGGGGGTAGCGGCGGTTTGGGAGCAGTGGCCATTAAAGAGGAAAAATGCAAAAAAAGGAAGAGGAAGAAAGTGAGAAACAAAAGAAAGGAAAAGTGATTATATGCTAGTTTCTCGCATATCGCCTGAACGCTAACGATCTCCAATCGTCGCGGATTTCGGATACGAGATAGTAGACGTGAAGACGAGTCCAACGAAACAAGTTTCGTCGAATTCCGAGTTCGTTTGACCGTCCAAAAAAAAAATCACGAATATGCTCAGATATTGCTCAAAAATGCGATTTTGGCGCACCTTTTCTTCTCGCACGCTCACACGCTAACTCCAAAAATCATGCCTCCTTAGATTTAACCATTATTAGACGATACGAATCCAGAAAAAAAAAGTTGAATCGAATTCCGAGGTCGTATCAGTAATGTTCCTTTGTAAAATGACTGCTCGCTTTACCCTGAACTGTTTTAGCTCGCACGGCCACGTACTGACTCCGTTCGACGCGCCCTTTGGAACATAACAATAATTTGTCATTATGAATCCATAAAAATTTATCTCGTCGAATTCTGAGCTCGTATGCAAAATCTCACTTTTTAAGGGCTATGTTTTGTTAACCGAACAACTCCAACCATTAGCCACTATTCCGGATATCGGAATATATCGAAGCTTATACTTTTCGAAGTTCTAAATGGCATTTTGAACTCAATGGAATTGGTTTCGAGTCCAAATTCGTCCATGTGCAAAATATGACTTTTTGGGACATGTATAATTTACATAGCGACTATTCTGAATTTTCAACTGGGCATAACATTTGATTCCCGCCATGAAATTTCGATTTTTCAGATTCGTTGGAAAGATATTCTCAACTAGATTCTAATATTTTTGGTTTCGCCAAAATCCAGTTTATTTTGCACCCGGTATGTTCAATTGAAATTTAAAATCGAATTATCGAACTACCGCACCATTTTCAATCCCTTTTATAATTATATATAATTATTTATATTCTAACGATGATGTATATATATATATACATTCGAATTATATTCAAAATAAATTTCCCATCGTTATTATTTAAAATAATTCATTTTAAACATTCAAAATTCATTAAAATTGCCAAAATCAAAATTTTAAACTGGCCCAGATTTCCGGGTTATTACAATCTCCCCCACTTAAAACTTTTCGTCCGCGAAAAGGAACGAAGCCGAAAGTTGTTTGATTAATCAACTCTACGTTCGATCTGGCTTCCATTCTCCAACTTTTCAGTTTCTGAGAATTTTCAAATTCTTCAAAAATTTGGCTAACACCCCACGGGAAAATCCCGAAATTGCCATATAGGCCTTCTGATCTCAAAAAGAAAAAGAAAAAGCCAAGCGGCTAGCCAATAGGCTCGTAAAATCATCATCACCCAAACAAAACAGTAAATTATGTAGTAAACATGTACCTATTTGTCGGGCAAACAAATTTTATTCTCTGCTCTAGCCTCCTTGCTATGACCTGTTCAATGTCAGTACATGTATATGCAAGCAAATGCAACCAATTTTCAATACAATTCAATATTTGATTCAATTAGGCTAAATGGTTCAACATTTTCAAACAAATAAACAAACAGCCCAAACATCAATCAATTAGTGAATTAACGTTTCAAATTCATAATTTTGATATGTAGTCAAAAAATCAGATTTTTGATGCCAAATCACAACAATAGGCCCTACCTAATTTTGGTTCTCACACCAGCCAATAGGAAATATATAGATATCACACCTTCGAAACACGAATACCAATTCTGATGATGTTCGAACTATCATCAGAATCATCTCCGGGCGACTAGAGTGTGATTCCATATCTATCCAGTATATTAAAACTTCGAATAGACGCTAGCTAGGTGCATATGCAAAATCTTTATATATTGGGTTGTCCTAATCAATATGAAATAAATAATCATATACGAATAATTGATTTTAAATTTTTTAAAACAAAATTCGTTTCATCTTAAAAATATACTCTTCACACTCGTTCTAGGATACAACTGATCTCATCTCTAACGAGTCATTCTCATTGGATATTACTAATCCAATAATCTGATGAATTCTTTCGTATGGTTCTAATGTGTCTTGTTCTCTGAGCTTTGTAAACCAAAGCTCTGATACCAACTGTAAAGACCCGTAACTTCCCCGTAAAGGAAAGAGCGGATAGTTCGAGAACAAGCCACAACAGAACGCAGACGGAAGGACATTTCATTGCATATTACAACAATGCATCAGAATACAGGAATATACAGAGTATAAATGAATATTACACAGAAACATCAGAGATTTAAATTACATTTAAATACATAGCAGCGGAAAATAATACAATACACAGCTAGAAGTAGATATACGGATACAAAGCTTTCCGGATATCGTTCCAGTTGTAAACCAGGATCCTGTGAATATAAATCTGCAAAACCAAAACTACTAGCTGCCCGTGTCAAAATAGGGGCACCCAGAGTTTAGGTTAAAACAATAAACTCCAGGTCAGTCATGTGACTGGTGTGAGAACTAAAACAGTTATAAATCTTTATTTTTAAAGTTCGGTAAGACCACGCCGTATAACACGGAACGGGTTTCCTCCCAAGAACACCAGTGCATAAAACAACAGCGCAATGCTAAATAACGAAAAATGAAGCTATTATAAGACCCAATTCCCATCACACAATGCAACGAAAGCCGGAGGATAGGGTTTTTACCTTATAATAGCCAAGAATGCTTGATACGTTTAAAACAAATCATTTGATACTATTATATGTGCATAGTGTATAAAACAATTTCAAATCATAAGTATCAATCATAAACGGCATAAGCGCCCCATCCCACTATGTCGCCATACTAGGCTCTACAACTAAAACCGCAAATGTCACGTATTTGGAAATTGGATTTCCGTCTGTGAACCGAGGCAAAAGATAGTCCTCAACCGATTCGAGACTGTCTAGCCCGAGCCTCAGTAACAGCCGCAACTGCCCCTTGGATCGTCAGGGCCGGTCTACCGATGTGGATTATTATGCCTGAACACTACGTTTCCCCGCCCTTTGGGGCGTAAATGAGCCAACGAGTGACTCCATCGGACCCGGATCGTCCGATCAAACCGAGGCGCCTCGCAACAGCAACAACCACACAGGTGAAAAATATATAAATGTCAGGGCTGGTAGGTCACTGACACCACCCTAGCTAGAAAGAAACGCATGCCCTCCCTGAGGTCCTCTCCCGTTTCTGGTTCACAACCGGGGTGTGAGGCTCGCGAATTCACGTTACACAAAGCTATGCCACACAGGCGGTGCTTTGATCATCAACCACAAGACTTTGCTTTTCAACAGAAGCCTTGATCATTTGTCACTTAAGCATGCCACACAGGCAATTCATTCTATGCGTTTGATATCCATCAGTATATAACCCCTGAGCTCGTACGTCTCAGAGAAGGGCATTAAGCAAGAGAATAAATTCTCCGCCGCCAAACAGATATATATTTAATAGAAATCAATCACACAGGACTAAAATCCAATGTCAGACACACAGTCCATTTACAAGTCCGTTCTGGGTCTGAACGAAACCGGAGGCACCAAGTACCCCGCATATCAATCGATCTCCAAGTACGTCTAGACGATCACCAACTGTTTCCATCTTCTTGGGTGTACAGCCCAATCAAGATCATCAGTAATTACCAAAACGACGTGAAGACCTCCGGTCTTCAACCACCGTCTTCAACTTCGACACCACATCGAAACAGTTATTCCGAATGGGATAAACCTGGTCTTTCTGAATAACTCGCGTATATATTAAACAAGTGTTACACAAACACAACATACGCCTCATTCCAATTCAGAATATTCTTTGGGAAAGGTTCTCATTAATTTTATCAAAGATAAACTCTTTTAAATTTATTCTTTAATCTTCTTTTGAATATCAATTCAAACTAGTCGGGATTAGCGAACCACACCGGAGTAATCATTTATTTTATTCCCCAATCCCAACCTATTCATCCTATGAAGTAAAACTGGTAATACTTCATATCTAACACCATGGTGTTATTGGTAAATTCAATGACCATTTCACGTTTAAATCTAATTAAAGATTTAACTATCGCCTGGAGCAAAACTGGTGATACTCCATTCTCGATCTTTTCAATCTAATTAAAGATTCATTAAAACTCCACTTAGTTTTAATCTTTAACTGGGTTAAAGAATCAGTGTCATTTAAAACACGGTTCACGATAAACCCAAAATCACATTCCATTAATTATCGGGTTAAAGAACGAGTGTTATTTAAAACACTGTCAACGATAAACCCAAAAATCAATATCAATTCAATTCCAATTAAATATTATTTGATTGGTACACTTCATTAAATCTAAACAAAAAGATTTAATCTTTTCTCAACTGGGTTCAAGAACAGTGTTAGTCAAGACACCATTCACGACAAACCCAAATCACATTTGATATTAAATACAAGGCTCTGAATAGAAAATATATCGGCTTATATTCAATATCAAATTCTACGACCAACATATATCGTATTGGAAATAACGATATATATATCTATATCTTTCAAATTTCCATAACAACATCCGTATCATCACGAAATCCAACATCGAAATATTCCGAAGACAATTTCGATTCAAATCCATTCCAATGCAATAATTATTGGAGATTCTGGTTATTTTCAAAACCATTTCAAATCCAATTTATTTATTTAAAAATAAATAGAATTATAATTCTAGTTCAAAACTAATTCATTTCGATAAAAATCTATTTTTATCCTTTCAAATATGGAGTTTTCCATCCCAATTATTCCCAAATCATTCCTTATGATTTTACACAAATTATCGATATTTTTAATAATTTTATCAAGGCACGTACAGTCGATTTCCATCAACGGCCATCGAACTGCACTTACAGCGACCTTTTCC
The DNA here is from genome assembly GCA_030737875.1 of Allium sativum. NCBI lineage: Eukaryota > Viridiplantae > Streptophyta > Magnoliopsida > Asparagales > Amaryllidaceae > Allium > Allium sativum. The sequence goes on from CM060915.1 coordinate 118,195,383, forward strand.
AAATATGATTTGGACATAATTCCAAATCCAACCGTTAAATTTCAAATTTATAATATTCGTTAGAAAGCTCTTTTCGATACGAACCCAATGGTTCTGGTTTCAGGAGAATCCGACGGTCGGATCTCCCGTAATATCCGTTCGAAGTCAATGGTCGAAATTCGCGAACTGCCGCGGCGCGGCGCTTTCTATTCAGGCCATTATATTATATATACAACATATATAATATATACTTCGTCGATTTCAATTCAAAACGTGCTTTATAAATCGTTTTAAATTCATTTTCAAAATGATTTCATCTTCATATTCAATTTCAAATCAAAATTGAATATTCCAATATAAATTCGTTTTAAATTCATTTCAGTTCTACTTCAATTCAAATCCATTTCAGTTCAATTTCAATATGTTTTACATTCAATTCAAAACGATTTCAATCTAATTCGAATTTCAATTCTATTCAGTTTAATTTGAATTTCATTTCAATTCAATTTAATTCGAATTTCAATTCCTTTCAAAATATCAGATTTTGAAATCACTTTTGATATTCATTTTAAAATGAATAAAATCGATATAAATATCGTTCACGTCAAAATGGCGTCAATCTAATCAACACGGCTTCATATATTTCTATTTTCAAATATTTCTATTTCAAATATTTCTATTTCAAATATGGAATGAGGCCCAATCAATTACCATATAATGTTAATTATATGGATTTTCTACAACACATGTATACAATAACAACGATGAACAATCAACCATCATCCAAAGTGCATTCTACACTGTATAAGCATCAAATATAAATGTTCAATGCTTATAACAGTCTGTCAATCAATCGATCAACATACAACTAACTATTGGGATTAGTGTATGTCATGTATCACCCCAATACCCGTGTGGGGTTTTCAAACAATCAAACACAGATTTTATTTGTGCAGTTGGGCGATGTGTAAAATTTATCATTCCAATCAATATCAGTCAAATGTGTGTATATAAACAAATTGTCTGATTTGTAAATGAATATTTATTTCTTTTCAGAAGAGTTTTATGACGTTCCTTAACACGTTAAAAATTATATTTTTAACGTCAAAAATATTTATTTCAACACTTTACTATTTTTAACTGACACCTTTTATTTTAGAAAATTTCGGCGGCATAACGGCACGATACTAGAAACGGGACAAGGCCTAGCCTTATCCCCAGTCTAATAATGGCCCACGCCATACCCAAATCAAATTATCTCAATTCATTCATTTTCCAAACCAATTTCAACCAAATCACTCAATTCACAAATCAACCAAACATCCATGGTTTCAAACAAAGGTGTCGGGTGCTTCTATTAAGCACTGTCTGCATCCTAGTATATATTTCTAACTAGAAAATGAAATTTGAGTGAGAAGTTCTCACCTTGATTTTCTCCGCCTTTTCTGAACTGCTGAATTTTTTATTGAGCTCCAGGCTTCGCATACAAGCTCAAATCCTCAATCCATCTTTTTTACTAGCACAAGCACGACATTCTGAACAACTTTTGCCTAAGGGACTTTTTGCCGAAACGCCCCAATTCGCCAGAATTCGCGGAAGTACACGAATTTTACCGCTTTTGAACAGCAGACTTCGAACGCGTTTTTCGAGCAGCTCCGAACTCCAAAACACGATTTCCATATAGCCAAATCGAAGAGGATTTCGTGCTCTACAACTTTGGTCTAGAGGGACTTTGGCCAGAAACGCACCGTTTGAGAGATATAAGCCAAAACAGTCCGTAGTGTTTTGTGCAAAACGGGAATTTTGGTGAAAATGAGTTTTTGAGTGGAGCGGGGCCCACGGCCGGAGTTGGGTGGCCAGCGGGCGGTGGCGTGCCTGATGGACATGGGGGAGGGTGCTAGTGGCGGTGATGGGGCCTGTGGTGGCCGCGGTGGTGGTGGTTGGTGATTTGGGGCTTAGGGTTTGCAAATGGAGAGAGGAGAGAGAGGAGGAGGAAGAGGAGGAGGGGGGAAGAGGAGGAGGGGGTGCGGCGGCCTGAGGGGGTGCAGCGGTGGCGGTGGGAGGTGGGGCAGCGGTGGTTTGGGAGCGGTGGCCATTAAAGAGGAAAAATGCAAAAAGAGGAAGAGGAAGAAAGTGAGAAACAAAAGGAAGGAAAAGTGATTATATGCTAGTTTCTCGCGTATCGCCTGAACGCTAACGATCTCCAATCGTCGCGGATTTCGGATACGAGATAGTAGACGTGAAGACGAGTCCAACGAAACAAGTTTCGTCGAATTCCGAGTTCGTTTGACCGTCAAAAAAAAATCACGAATATGCTCAGATATTGCTCAAAAAGGCGATTTTGGCGCACCTTTTCTTCTCGCACGCTCACACGCTAACTCCAAAAATCATGCCCTCTTGGATTTAACCATTATTGACGATACGAATCCAGAAAAAAAAAGTAGAATCGAATTCCGAGGTCGTATTAGTAATGTTCCTTTGTAAAATGACTACTAGCTTTACCCTGAACTGTTTTAGCTCGCACGGCCACATACTGACTCCGTTCGACGCGCCCTTTGGAACATAACAATAATTTGTTATCATGAATCCATAAAAATTTATCTCGTCGAATTCTGAGCTCGTATGCAAAATATCACTTTTTAAGGGCTATGTTTTGTTAACCGAACAACTCCAGCCATTAGCCACTATTCCGGATATCGGAATATATCGAAGCTTATACTTTTCGGAGTTCTAAACGGCATTTTGAACTCAATGGAAGTGGTTTTGAGTCCAAATTCATCTGTATGCAAAATATGACTTTTTGGGACATGTATAATTTACATAGCGACTATTCTGAATTTTCAACTGGGCATAACATTTGATTCCCGCTATGAAATTTCGATTTTTCAGATTCGTTGGGAAGATATTCTTAACTAGATTCTAATATTTTTGGTTTCGCCAAAATCCGGTTTATTTTGCACCCGGTATGTTCAATTGAAATTTAAAATCGAATTATCGAACTACCGCACCATTTTCAATCCCTTTTATAATTATATATAATTATTTATATTCTAACGATGATGTATATATATACATTCGAATTATATTCAAAATAAATTTCTCGTCGTTATTATTTAAAATAATTCATTTTAAACATTCAAAATTCATTAAAATTGCCAAAATCAAAATTTTAAACTGGCCCAGATTTCCGGGTTATTACATTGGAGTTGCTACCTTGAAAAGGTTCCAGTGTAGTTGTCCGGACGTATTGTTGACCATTCGGATATGTGAGGTATAAGGTGCCTCCGGTTTCGTTCAGACCCAGAACGGACTTGTAAACGGATTTGTGTTTGACATTGGATTTCATTTCATGTAAATTGGTTTCTATTTAATATATATCTGTTGGTGGCGGAGAATTTATTCTCTTGCTTAACACCCTTCTCTGAGACGCATGAGCTCAGAGGTTATATATTAGTAGTTATCGATCGCATGGTATGGACTGTCAATGTGGCATGCCAAGATGCAATTGATCAAGGCTTTTGTTGAAAAGCATAGCCTTGTGGATGATGATCAAAGCATAGCCTATTTTAGGCATAGCTCTGTGATTAATACATTATGATTTAAAGGTTTTTAAGACATATATACACTAGTAATAATATCAAATCCGTTTTTATCGTATCAAGCATTTTTGTCCATTATAAGGTAAAACTCTATCCTCCGGCTTGCGTTGCATTGTGTGATGGGACCTGAGTCTTATAATGGTTTCATTTTTCTAAAAACATTGCGTTGTTTTTTTACGATTTACTTTATTTATGCACTGGCAATCCAATGGAGTAAACCCGTTCCGCGATAGCGGCGTGGTCCTGTGATTAGCCTACTTATTAGATAAGTTAAGTAAAGATTTCTCACACCAGTCCCATGACTGACCCTTAGTTTGTTTCACTTTGCAAACTCGGGTGCCCTCTTTTCCACACGGGTAGTCGAGTAGCTTATTTTGCAGATATTGAGCAGGATTCTGGATCGAAACTTAAAGTTGTGTCCAGAGCATTGATGGTCTTCCGCTGTATTAATTTAATTATCCCGCTGCATTGTATTAATTATGTTATAATTAAATATCCAGCTGTATTATTTATCAATATACTCTGATATTCTTTACTCTGATGTAACATTATTATAATGTTTATAAAAGTCTGTTGTTATTTGTTCTGATGTGTTGTATTACCAAAGTTAACGTATTCGGGTTTTGAGCGGTCTTGGTCGATCTTACGGTCGATCGGGTCAGGTGAAATCCGGGTCGTTACACGTGTCGCATTTGCGGAAGTGTTTACATGATGCCACAGAAGTAGTGGAGCCGAGCATGCTTAGGGAAGTGGAAGTGGAGCGAGATGCCACGATTAGACGAGCTCCTACGTCCATCCTTGGATCAGAGATCAAAAAGTTACACAACCGAGAGGTCAAGTTGATTGAAGTCCAATGAGGAGATGATCAAGGAGACGTGACTTGGGAAACAGAAGACAAGATACGTGCGTTATACCCTTTCCTTTTTGATGGTATGATATTAAATTCTCCTTTTTCTACTGCTTTGTTTCTACTTGTTCTATCGTTTACTATATCCTCTCGATTACATCTTCTATCTTTAGGTAGGAAAATCCTACGGTTGTAAAAATGTGTTTGAGACATGTTATGTTTGGTGGATGCAAGTGGATGCAAGTGTTTGCTAGTGGTTGCTCGTGGATGCATTTACATACACATTAGGCACTAGATCAGCTCAATCACTTTCATGTTGCATATGAATGAGTGTGCATATTTAAGTTAATGGATGTATATTGAATGCGTTATCATATGGATGTTGCATTTGAATGAATGGTTGTGCACTCATTTAAAATTGATATGTATCATTAGGATTCCTTTGCATACATGTTGGACTCATGGCACTGACATAATTTGCATTGAGGAGGTCAACTGAATCAGTAGACCGCCTGATCTTTGCATTAGATAATGAACATATATACACACCTATGCATATGTTCATATAGCATTAGAAATCTTTTAAGGACAATGGATGCTTGTGGATGATGGATGAGTAGATGGATGATGGATGGTAGGATATATTCTTCTTAACTTGAAGATTTCGAGGACGAAATCCTTTGAGTAAGGGAGAATGTAACACCCCGCATTTTTAATGAAATTAAAAATGTGTAAATATGTATATATACATAGATATATTTAAGAGAAAAATTAAATATTGCAACAAAACATGAAAAAGAGGAATAAGAAAAGAATAATGTTTAGCATTGTTCTAAGGTTTATAAACAAAAGACTTGGTGGCTCATTTGGTTAGAGCATGTGACTTGTATATAAGAGGTTTTGAGTTCAATCCCCGCCAGCGCCATATTTTTTGTTTTAGGGGAATGGCAAAAAAATGGCTTAGTGTGACCGCAGTTTAATAAAAAAAAGCGGTTCAATGTGAAAAGGGTTGAAAAGATATATATATATATATATATATATATATATATATATATGAATGACATGCGGGTGTCAACTCCCCTGCTGAAGCGCATCATGTTGCACACATGGCGCATTTTTACTTGTTGATGACGATTTTTGGAGTTTTAGGGCTTATGTGGCTTTATCTGATTGGTTAGGTGACATGTCATTTCATTCTGGATGGCTTAGATGAATCCTAGTCAGATCTAAGGGTTCTAATTAATCCTACACATCTATATAAGCACACATAAACCTAAATCCTAATCTAAACTAAATACATTCATAAGCCGCCATACTGATGCATCCTAAACTAACCTAGCCTCCACCATAACTAATCATATTCAAGATGAAAGATAAAGATCAAAGCCTAAAATTGTAAAAAGGAGAACGATTCTACAAACGCCCAATTCTCTTCTTTGTGAGTACAGTTGCCTTCACAAGATAATTAATTAAAATAATTATAATAAGTTGTGATCTGGACTGTGTGAATATGCCTATTGAATTATACGCTATTAGCCAGTTCTGTTATCATCTATTTTGTTAATATATGCTAGTTTGTTGTCATATGTAATTAGATTCATTTTATGATGTTAATTCCTATGTCTAATTACATATGTTTGGTTAGATTCATTCTATGCAAGTTATGCAAGTTTATATGCAAGTTATGTTTTATGCATGTTTATATGCAAGTTATGATCTATGCAAGTTTATATGCAAGTTATGCGAGTTTATATGCAAGTTATGTTTTATGCAAGTTTATATGCAAGTTATGATCTATGCAAGTTTATATGCAAGTTATGCGGGTTTATATGCAAGTTATGTTTTATGCAAGTTTATATGCAAGTTATGATCTATGCAAGTTTATATGCAAGTTATGCAAGTTTATATGCAAGTTATGTTTTATGCATGCTTATATGCAAGTTATGATCTATACAAGTTACGATCTATGCAAGTTTATATGCAAGTTATGCAAGTTTATATGCAAGTTATGTTTTATGCAAATTTATATGCAAGTTATGATCTATGCAAGTTTATATGCAAGTTATGTTCACCTATGTAAGTTATGCAAGTTTATATTCATATGTTTAGATCCATACCAGTTCATATGTTTAGATCTGTGTAAGTTTATGTTTATATGTTTAGATTTACGCTAGTTCGCATTCCATATGTTGATTTGATCTATCTTATATGCTAGTTCACGTTTCACCCGAGGTTAGATTGAGTTGCGGTGTAAGACTGCCCGGAACTGCCCGGCACATCCAGCAACCGCATCAACAGGTCTAATGTGAGAGATTAGTGCATCAAGCCCAAAACCTGAGGTTAGAATGCGTTTGCGGTAGAAGTCTTCCTGGAATCGTCCGGCACATCCAGCAACCGCAAACAACAGTTCTAATGTGAGAGGTGGTGTATTAATAAATAAATTAACGCCAATGAACAGACATGCTAAGAATGGCAAGGTTAAGTAACATATGAATACACGATACTTAACCAAATACAACAAGTTAATTAAACAAATGAGTGGGGTTAGGTTAAATTGAGAACACTTAACCATTATAACATGTTGATTAGGAAACCCTAGTAACGGGGACCCGTTTCACCAGTAACCCACATAGATGTATCATGGTACCCTGAACTAGGCAGGGTGGGGCACGATTACTGGGCTGATTATAAACGGTCAAAATAGCGGCGGGTGGTGCGTCAGCGTAGGTTCCGATGGAGTATGGACGTGCACGTTCTCCAGAGTGGAAAAATCAGGCACTGGGCATCGGTAGTTATACACTGTGCGTCTTGAATTATGTCCGGTTGCCATCATAGGGATTGATACACCCCATGGTGGGACCAGCACAGGTATCTACAAACAAGCGGGGCCGAATGACACAAGTAATAAATACATGCGAGTTAGGAAGCCGATCGATTAGGGGTAGTGTGGGGACATCTAGTATCTATTATGGGCAAGTAGGCCGTCGAGGATTATATGGGGTGGATACCTCTTACTAGATGTTATGCCTGAGGGCTAACAAGTGCGGGGTTGGGATCAACTCTCAGTATGGAATTAGTAATGGTACGGTGTAACTAGCATTGGTGCAGTGTAGGAATTATCTTATAGTGATTAGAAACTCAACCAACGATTATCTTATCCATCTTGCCTACCTTGTCATGCATGCTTATGTTACGGTCATTTCTTACTTTCCATTTTATGATCTTATCCTATTACTTTAATAATTATATTGTTAAAGTTACTGGACTCGCTAGACTTTATGTCTGACCTCGTTTGTTTCGTCTCTTTTCTTTCCGTCCCCCCTCCCCCGTTCTCAGGGTGGGCCTAGTGGAGCTTGATTTGGATCTCTTTCTCTCTCTTTTGGAAGTTCATGGATTGCTGAAAGTAAAGTTCAGTTTTATCTCCTTTTCAGTATGGATTTAATATATGGGATTATGGTTTTAAGAAGATGTACTCTGATAGCTTTTGTACAAGACTGATATGATGTACTAGGTTTTGGTGTTTGAAGATGTAACCAAACTTATTTTCTTTTTCCGCTAAAATAAAGTTATAAAATTTTCAAGTACTACTTTATGTATCTGTCTTGTGATATTCAGTTCTATACTCTTATAATACTCCGCAAAACTTAATGCATTCCCTTTGTGAGTGACAATAACGGACGTGGGGTGTTACATTTTGGCTAGTAGATGATTTCCATTAGCATTAACTCCTCTTACGCCCGTTGCAAGGGTTTTTGGCTCTAGACATATGTGGGATACACGGTTCCTAGTAATTTTCATTCGCATACACATTTTCTGTAAATATTTTTGTAGAGTATATTCTATGGTCTCGTTATAGACGGGTGTTCGACGAACAGATGGTGTGTAATGCCCGACCCGAGACTCGCCTTAATAAAGAATATTACTAGGTAATACCGTCTATTAGAGCGGAGGATAGGGCTTGTTATGAGACGACCCGAACTTCCCCGTGAAGGAAAGCACAAATAGAATTGAGGACAAGACAAAATAGAACGCAAACGGAAGAACATTTCATTGTTATTACAACAATTCCATCAGATACAAGAATATACAGAGTATAAATGAATAAATTACATTAGATAAATATCAGAGATTACAATAAATTACATAACAGCGGAAAAATATACAAAACACAACTGAAAGTGATACACAGATACAGAGCTTTCCGAGCATCGTTCCAGCTGTAAATCAGGACCCTGTGGATATAAATCTGCAAAACCAAAACTACTAGCTGCCCGTGTGGAAAATAGGGGCACCAAGAGTTTAGATTAAAACAATAAACTCCAGGTCAGTCATGTGACTGGTGTGAGAACTAAAACAGTTATTAATCTTTATTTTTAAAGTTAGGTAAATCAAGGGACCACGCCATATAACACGGAACGGGTTTCCTCCCAAGAATACCGGTGCATAGAACAAACAGCGCAATGCTAAATAAAGAAAAATGAAGCTGTTATAAGACCCAGGTCCCATCACACAATGCAACGCAAGCCGGAGGATAGAGTTTTCCCTTATAATAGCCAAACATGCTTGGTACGTTTAAAACAAATCATTTGATACTATTATAAGTGTATAGTGTCAAAACAATTCAAATCATAAATATCAATCATAGGCGGCATGGGTACCATCTATCATGTCGCCGTACTAGTTCTACAATTAAAACCTCAATATCACGTATAGGAAATTGGATTTTCGTCATGAGTCGAGGCAAGGGGCAAGCTCCTCTCCGCGTTCGAGACACTCTAGCAATGCCTCAGGACCCCACTCTGATCCTTTGGAACCTCCAAGGCCGGTCCTCTCTTACTTTTAAGGATTAGTTATTCCTGAACACACGTTTCCCGGTCCTTACAGACCTATAACCGAGGCGCTTTGTATCCAACAACCACACAGGTGAAAAGTATATAAATGTCAGGGCTAGTAGGTCACTGACACCACCATAGCTAGAAAGAAACGTCGTGCACTCCTTGGGTCCGTATCCCGTTTTTGACTCATACCGAGGTGTGAGGCTCACGAATTCACGTTATACACAAAGCTGTACCTCACAGGCCATGCTTTGATCATCAACCACAAGACTTTGCTTTGCAACAGAAGCCTTGATCAATTGCCACTTACGTGTGCCACACTGGCAATTCACTCCATGCGACTGATGTCCATCGATATACAACCTCTGAGCTCGTACGTCTCAGAGAAGGGCGTTAAGCAAGAGAATAAATTCTCCGCCGCCAAACAGATGTATATTTAATAGAGATCAATCAACACAGAATAAAATCCAAGACACACAATCCATTTACAAGTTCGTTCTGGGTCTGAACGAAACCGGAGGCACTTTCCTCGCATATCCATCCATCTCCAAGTACGTCTAGACAATCACCAATTGTTTCCCTCATCTTGGGTGTACAGCCCAATCGAGATCATCAGTAATTACCCAAACGATGTGAAGACTTCCGGTCTTCTACCACCGTCTTCATCTTCGACATCTCGTCGAATCGGTTATTCAGAATGGGTATAAACCCGGCCTTTCTGAATAACCCACGTATATGATAAAAAAATGTTACACAAACACAACAAACGCCTCATTCCAATTTAGAATATTCCTTTATTCACAAAATCACATTCTTAGGGAAAGGTTCCCATTAATTTTATACAAGATAAATTCTTCTAAATTTATTCTTTAATCTTCCTTTGGATATCATTCCAAACTAGTCGGGATTAGCGAACCACACCGAAGTAATTATTTATTTTATTTCCCAATCCTAACCTATTCATCCCATGGAGAAAAACTGGTAATACTCCATATCTAACACCACGGTGTTATCGGTAAAATTAATTACCATTTCACATTCAAATCTAATTAAAGATTTAACTATCGCTTTGGAGCAAAACTGGTGGTACTCCATTCTCGATCACCTTTTAGATTTGATAATTTAAATTATCAATTCACATTTCAATCTAATTAAAGATTCATTAAAACTCCACTTAGTTTTAATCTTTTCAAAAATCAACATCTTGCCTTTAACTGGGTTAAAGAACCAATGTCATCCAAAACCCGCTTCACGATAAACCCAAATCACATTTGATATTAAATACAAGGCTCTGAATAGAAAATATACCGGCTTATATTCAATATCAAATTCTGAAACCAACAAATATCGTATTGGAAATAACGATATAAAATATATCTTTCAAATTCCCATAACAATATCTGTATAGTCACGAAATCCAACATCAAAATATTCCGAAGATAATTTCGATTCAACTCCAGCCCAATTCACGTATTGGGAATATTGATTATTTTTAAAATCACTTTCAAATTCAATTTATTTATTTTAAAAATAAATTGATTTTAATTCTAGTTCAAAACTAGTTCATTTCGATAAAAATCTATTTTTACCCTTTCAAATATGGAGTTTTTCATCCCAGTTCTTTTCAATTCATATATTTTGATTTTACACAAATTATCAATATTTTTAATAAGTTTATCAAGGCCCGTACGGTCGATTTCCATCAACGGCCATCGAACTGCACTTTCAGCGACCTTTTCTAAATTTGATTTGGACATAATTCCAAATCCAACCATTAGATTCCAAATTTCTAATATTCATTGGAAAGCTCTTTTCAATACGAACCCAACGGTTCCGGTTTTAGGAGAATCCGACGGTCGGATCTCCCGTAATGTCAATTCGAAGTCAATGGTCGAAATTCACAAACTGCCGCGGTGCGGCGCGTTCTATTCAGGCCATTATATAAATAATATATATATATTATATATATTTCGTCGATTTCCTTTTTAAAACGAATTTTATAAATAGTTCTAAATTCGTTTCAAAAACAATTTCAACTTCATCTTCAATTTCAAATCAATTTGATTTCAATTCAATTCGAATTCATTTCAATTTTATTTAATTCGAATTCAAATTCATTTCAATTCAATTCAAATTCTAATTCATTTCAATTCAATTCAATTTGAATTTACCTTCTATTTAATTCAATTCGAATTCATTTCAAGTTGATTTCAATTCAATTTCAGTTCATTTTAAATTTCATTCAAAACGATTTCAATTCGTTTTTAATTCAATTTCAATTTAATTCAATTTGAATTCATTTCAAGTTGATTTCAATTCAATTTCAGTTCGTTTTAAATTTCATTCAAAACGATTTCAATTCGTTTTTAATTCAATTTCAATTTAATTCAATTTGAATTCATTTCAAGTTGATTTCAATTCAATTTCAGTTCATTTTAAATTTCATTCAAAATGATTTCAATTCGTTTTTAATTCAATTTCAATTTAATTCAATTTGAATTCATTTCTATTCACTTCGAATTCAAATTCACTTTCTATTCAATTTGAATCGAATTCATTTTCTATTCGATTCGAATTCCTTTCAAATTGATTCAATAAAATTTCAATTTGAATTCTAATCTAATTTAATTTGAATTTCATTTCAAAATATTAAATTTTGAAATCACTTTTCAATATTCAGTATAAAACGAATAAAATCGATATAAATATCGTTCGCGTCAAAATAACGCATCTCTAATCAACACGACTTTATATTTTTCAAAAACTTCTTTATTCTATTCGAAAAATGAATATTTATTCCATTCAACACATGAATCTATATTTCTTTCAACACTTGACTAATCTCAACAAATGAGTACTGTCAACACATCACTATTTTTGTTATGTAAAATATTTTATAAAATTACGGTATCTATCATTTGATTTTCAATCAGACTCCTACTGGGAAGTAGTTCTAATTTTAAATATGATGAAGATGTAAATTTTATTATTAAAATATTTTACTCAACACACGAATATTTTCAACACATGAACATCGTCAACATATGACTTTTTCTATATTCAACACATGTATTTTCTTTTATAACATTCATTATTTTCCCGATTGGAATGAGGCTCAATCAATCACCATATAACGTTAACTATATGGATTACATACAACACATGTATATAATAACAACGATAAACCATCAACCATCATCCAAAGTGCACCACACAACTGCATAAGCATCAAATATAAATAATCAACGCTTACACAGCCTGTCGACCAATCGATTGACATACAATGAAATAATTGGGATTAGTGTACGCTAAATTTCATCCCAACACCCGTGTGGGGTTTCAAATCAACAAACACAGATTTTTATTTGTGCAGTTGGGTGATGTGTAAAATTTATCATCCCAATCAAAATCAGTCAAATCGGTGTATATAAACAAATCGGCCGATTTGTTTATAAATATTTATTTACTCACATTCACATTAAAAATTATATTTTTAACGATAATTAATTTATTTCAACTATCCACATTTATTATCGATTTCACATCAACAATACAAACAAATTTCACAACACATCAAACAAGCATACAAGTCGTCCATGGTCTGTGGACGACGGGTCAGGTGCTGCTAAGCACCGTCTGCATCCTAGTATATATATATATATATAACTAGAAAAAGGAATTTAGAGTGAGAAGTTCTCACCAAAGCTAATCCAATCATCTCGACTCTTCCTATGTAGAAATCTTCGTCGTTCTCGCCTTTTGTCACTTTCGTCGCCCGTAGCCACTACATATGTAAAAATCGAATTTTTACTTCGCTATTCAATATATAAAAATCAAATTTTTACTTCGCTATTCAATATATAAAAATCGAATTTTTACTTCGCTATTCAATATATAAAAATCGAATTTTTACTTCGCTATTCAATATATAAAAATCGAATTTTTACTTCGCTATTCAATATATAAAAATCGAATTTTTACTTCGCTATTCAATATATAAAAATTTCGCCTTTTTAAATATAAAGATTTAATTTTTATTTCATCACTATAAAAATCACCTCTTTATTTCAACATATATATATACATATATATATATATCATAAAATCAGATTTTTATTTCGCTACATATATAAAGATGGTATTTTTATAACTTCAACTTCATAGTCAAAATCGTATTTTTTTATTCTTTGAAAAAAATCAAACCTTTCTACTTACATTTGACCAAATAAAAACAAAATAAAAATGAGTATTTAAAATAAATTAAAATCAATAATTAAAAATTACCTTGGTTCGCTCGTTGGAGGGCTTGGCGAAGGGGGGGCTGTCGGTCAGTGGATGGAGGAGGGGGGCTTCGAGTTGGGGCTGTACAAAGAGGAGAGGTGGAGCAGGGAGAGGAGCTGGGGGTGTCCGACGAACGGGCGACCGTGGGGGTGTCGTGGTGGAGCTGCGCGAGGAGGGAGGGGTTCGGAGAAGAGAAGAAAGGAAGAGGAGGAAGAAGAGGAGAGGGAGGCGGCGACAGGTGGTGGCGCCCCACCTGGGGCGGCGGCGGCTCATCGGGGGGGGGGGGGGCGATCGATCACGTCCCCCCTTTCTGTTTTTTTCCTTCTGATTCGATTTTGAAGGGGGGGGGGAGATAAAGGAATAAGGGAAGAGAGAGGAATTTTATATTTAATTATTTTAATTTCAAAAAGTTGACTTTTTTTTCGACCTCGAAACGAGGCCTATTGCCTGTCGTCCCTGGCTAATTACCCCCATTATGAACACAATGGGATATGTATCGTAAGCTGATTCGATCGTTTCGATCGGTTTTCGTCAAAATCAACATATAACTCTATATATTGAATTTGAACGCGTATTTCAATTTACCGGGGTCACATACGAACTCTAAAAATTCCAGAAAAATATTTTTTAGCTTCGTATTGACGATACGGTCCCAACAAAATCAGTTTCATCAAATTCTGAGACCGTTGGAAAAATGACCATTTTCCAGTCAATTAAAATCAACTGAAACTGGTCAAACACGTTTTCCTTTGCCACGCTCACATATTGATTCAAAAAATTATGAAATTTGAAACCTAGCAATAATTTGACATCACGGATCCAACAAAAGTGGTTTCGTCGAAATCCGAGATCGTTTGCAAAATGTCTATTTTTAAGGGCCTGAATTCCATAGCGACTATTTAGGATTTTCAACTGGACATATCTTTTGATTCCCGCCATGAAATCTCAATTTTTCAGATTCGCTGGAAAGATATTCTCAATTAGATCCCAATGTTTTTGGTTTCGCTAAAATCCGGTTTATTTTGCACCCGGTACATTCAATTGAAGTTTGAAATCGAATTATCGAACTACCGCGCCATTTTCAATTCCTTTTATAATTATATATAATTATTTATATTCTAACGACGACGTATATAATATATACGTTCGAATTCTATTCAAAATAAATTTCTTGTCGATATTATTTAAAATAATTCATTTTAAATGTTCAAAATTCGCTAAAATTGCCAAAATAAAAAATTTAAACTGGCCCAGAATTTACGAGTTGTTACAGAGTGACCACGCGTAGGTTTGCATGCATATGTATTAAGTACGTCAACGAAGTGTTATCTATTTCTCCTTTTCAAGTGGCTCGACATACTTAATACTTATGTAATACAACTCCACAGTGGCTACAGGATTAGGTCAAAACACTACATATAAATAGACAATCATAGCTCATAGAACAGATTACATAATATTACAACAATATTGTATAACAAATAGATGTGCTATGATATGAATGGTTACACAACCATTACTTATTCAACATGATACAAACAAATGAATAGAAATCTCAACTACTCAAAACTCGACTGGAAGCAGCTACAGAAAAGATAGCCCAGAGATATCGATAACCCCAAAGCATAGCAACTATACCTAAAACAACTCGGTCTGACCTGAGGAATACACACATGGGTCAGTCTAGCTTACAAATTAGTATAAGAATGAAATCAATCGATATACAACTTTTAACTCAAGAGTTGAGAATACGACGACATAAAGGGGTAAATAAAATTAAGCTCACACATCACAGTACAATGGCATACACCGAACCCTTGAACTAGCTCTAGGCTAGGTACAACTTCATTCTCAACAATAAGGTGATCACAACACTGGAATCCTCAAAATTATCATATCTAACTCAAGAAGGAGTTAAAACATCGACAAAAAGGAGCACTTGGCCCCAAAACATTGAAAATCCCAAAATATACATGGATTAGAAATCCAAGTGTTGTTCGCAAATATGAGATCATCTTGATCTAGTAAAAATTATCAAACACCAAAACATAATATGGATCTAACATAAAAATATGAAATATGCACGTGTTGACATAATATATCCCACTTCGAGCTATTACCCACTTCGGGCTTAAATATGGCCCACTTCGAGCCTAGCCAAGTGATTATATGTATTCAAAATTAGATGCATGTAACTGTGACCACTTCGACCGATTGTATCTTGACCACTTCGGTCAAGTGAATACGTATACATGACTCCCATGGGTCCCGACTTCCCCTGAAGCGAGTACTAGCTTATCCCTACAACATGTGTTAATGATCATAGTCAATAACCAAAATAGTGGTAATAGTGCGTCCCATACCACATCTTCTCATTGTTTAGTTTACAAGCCGCTTGTCAACTTCGCATTAGAAAACTCAAAAATCCTCAAATCAAAAAATCACCAAATCATTATCAATATCTCATCAACTTCAGTAAGAGGATACTGGAGTTAACCAATTTTGTCATCCTGAAGAGGGCAGAAAAGTGCGGTTTATATATAGGAGAATACCTTATTTCTACTAAAACAAGTTATAAGATGATTTCTCGAAACTAATTGTATTCTTTATAAAATTCTTATATATTAAAAAAATATATTTTATACCATTACCTGAGCCCGTTAGTTTCTAAAACTAAAACAACAACTTGCTTTGGCCTTAAACTATAGAGCAAACAATAATTTTGTAAGTAAGAAAACTAGTTCAAAACCGTGCAATGTGTGCTCAATTGCATCAAAATTCATCACCAAACTCAACAATAATGAAATCAAGAATATCCACAAAGATACGAAATTCAGATTGGTTAATACGTAGTTTGATTTGACAAGCTTAGATGGTGGTAATCTCAAATGAATAACATTAGAAATTGTAACAAAACAAGGCACTAAAACCCCCACACATGACATAAGCTACATGCTTCAAACCTGTGCAACTCACTGCCCAGAGGTCGACCAAGAGCTAGAACTCTTGCCTAGGGGAGGTCGACCGTACGGTTAACCACTCTGAGGCATAGGTCGACCTCTTGGTCGACTTTGCAACATGCATTATCTACAGATTGACATCTTGATGAAACCCCAACTTCCAGGCAATATCTACCTATTCAAACAAAGTTGGAGTGCTATGAAATTTTGAACATGCATTCTCAAATAACTCTACTTCAACATGCAAACAGATTTACTCCAAAACAACCAAGTGTCTAGAGTTATGATAGCTCAAAGTTAGGGTTTGTTGTGATTTCACTCAGCAACAATTTGATTAACAAAAATAGAAAAGTTACGCATTTTCAAACAACAGGGAATAATCTTATATTGATAACCCGAGAAAACGGTAAACTAGAAAGTGTGAGTCTGCTGACTTAACTTGATTGGATTTTTAGGCAAAATACCCTTGATTTGGAGTTGTAGGAGACCAAAAGGAGCATATAACAACTAAAGAGAGACATGAAGTAACAATGGCTTCCTGAAACTTATAGCAAATTCTGATCTTGATTTCCCATTGCTAGAGATTAATTTGAGCTTGATCTAGGCCAAGAAATGAAGAAAGAGAAAGCTAGAATCTATTAGCACTTTAAATTGGAGCATGCAATAGCTCTGAGGAAGAAAGAGGAAAGAGCCATTGCTTTTCTCTGTGTTTTCAAAGGAGAAGAAGAGTGAGGTAAAGAAAGAGTATGTATCTTTCTTTGGCAACCTGCAGAAAATAATCAGATAAAAGGGGAACTGGGCTAAATACCCAACTCAAGTGCCCAACAAGCATAATTATGTTAATCAGACATAATGACATCATTTTAAGTATTAAACACTAGTTAGCCACTTAATTAAACCCTATTAACTTCCCTAAACCCACTTAACACACAAAAACACTAATCAAATTTTGTTAAATTTCATAACCTAACACAAAAATTAAACACACAAAACACATTTGCACTCTTTTAAAATATTAGATTCAACATAATACACTAATATAAACGTGTTTAACAAAATAATCACTTTTACTTCTATTTGTGTAATCTCCGTACGGAAACAAAATGAATATCACAAATGACTCATTTTAACATAATAAATTATTAAACATGCAAAACACATATGTATTTATATTTACTATTAACTACACAATTTTAGCTTTTAAAGTTTCCACAATACTACATAATATTGACCCAAAATTCCAATAATTGCTTTATTAACACACTATTTTACTATTATGGTCATCAAATCATAATAAAATTGGTTTCAACTAAATAATTACCACAAAAGAACACATTTACTCTTTTTTTCAATAATTCAATATATTAATACTTATTAATATTTCAAATATTATAAATATCAGCCTACTCACAAAATTCAACATTACAACTTTTAGCTCCAATTTCACATTTAATTACACAAGCCTTAATTTAATCACTTAAGTGTGATTAAATTCCACCGTCAAACCCAAAACACCAATTTATCCAAATATTATATTTTAATTGATTATTTATTTAAAAGCCACAAATACACTTTCCAATAATTTACAAAATCTAACATTGAATTATTACTCTAAGTTCACTAATATAGTTTAAAACACAATCCCTTAATTATTATTGTTAACAAGAATAAATCTTGTGATAGAAAAACCAAATTAGTAATTTAACACATTTTCAACCAACTATTTATCTACAATATTGAAAATAGATTCCCCCTTAAATATTGATTGCTAGTTAATATTATATTTTCAATATTCACATAATCATTTAATTATAATCTTATATGATTGTAGATTCGAATAAATTTCTATTATAACAAAGTTATATAATTTACTCCAAATACTCAAACTTAGAAATACACAAATCATTATTTTGTAATTTAAATACTATACGAGTTGGTTTCACAAACTCGTATCACTAACATATTGTCTTAAAAATCACAATACACACAAATCAGTACTCCTCGGTTATCCAGAAATTCGGGTTGTTACAGAATACCCCTTTTTAATAAATTGTGTCCTCGCAATTTGTTTAACAAATATACCACCATATTAACTTTTACAAGTTGTTTTACTCTTAAAAGAACTCCTTTATTTAGGAAGCTATCACATGAAATCCAGAATTTCCCAATATATCAAATTTTAACACCAAAATCTTCTAATTTGAATTTACCCAATTTTAGACAAAGCTTTAACCATATTCATCATTTCATTAATTCCCAAGGTTTTAACAATACAACTTACCCTTCACAAGGCGTGTTTTGAAATAGGGACTCACAATTTTCGATTCCTAATCGATATCTGACATTGCCTCGTTATTCAAGCGTTTAAATTTCCTCGAACTATAGCTGTTATTTGGATTTCCAATCATCAAATAGCCTCACCATTTCCTTTGAATTTATATCTAAATTGATGGATGCAATTGTTTAATAAATTCAATTATGAAGGTGCATTCCAAATTAGCACACTCGGTTCAGACAATTATGTGTTTAAACTATCTTTATAACCAACACATTTTAAATTTCATTTCAATTGGATTATAATAGCACTAAACCGTATATTTTTCAATAATTCTTCTTAACAATTAGATGGGAAGTCGATAAATCGTTGCCATTGCCTCACCAGATTCCACATATTTCGCATTTCTTATAGTGGTTTAACACTATCCCAACGTGATAATCTCATATTATATCTTTCACCAAAATTCTTTTTTCTACTCATCTTTAGTTTTAGATAGTGTCACATAAGTATTTAAGATATTTCCATCGATATCGTTGATCAGACGTATCAATTAAAACCCTTAAGACACACAGACCATTCAACACATAAAACGATCACCAATTTAAATTCACACAAGGATTGTTTTTATTATTACTCATCATCGATATTTTTAGCTTTATAAAAATAAATAACCCAACATCCTCAAATTTTTAGTTAATCATCAGGTTAAAAGGTAATTAAATCATTATTATTTATAATCATCTTTATTATCCATTCCTAACCCCAAGATTAATTATATTAAAGTTCAGCTCCGCCGAAGCGATTCGCCTGCTTACGCGACGCAACTCCAATTTAATTTACTTTAATTCTAGCGTTCCCCTCTTAAAGTGAAAACCACCTTTAAATTTAGGTCTCAAAATACCATTAAATTTCCTTTACCAAACCCCACAGACAACTTGAGCACCAGGAATAAGGTGAAAATTTTCTCCAAGAATTTCACCCAAAAGCTTAAACATCGAGGGAATAGGAGGATGGAAAGAATTCTCTGTCAAGTCGCACTACAAAAAAAGATATCAATAATGGAATACTATGGACTAAAATTTTAATTCCTAGATGTATTCCTACCAACAAGGCTGCACACGACTCATCGATAAGATTCTCAAAACAAGGATAACAAAGGAACGATAAAGTAGACAAGTTTGTTATCCTTCCACGTCGTAGCACATATACTATTCTGGTTCTATTCTGTGTCTAACATACTTTTTTTTGAACCCCTGCTCTGATACCATCTTGTAATGCCCCACCCCAAGACCCACCCTCATAAAGACAATTATTGGGTAATGTTGTCTATTAGAGTGAAGAATAAGGCTTGTTAGGAGTGACCACTCGTAAGTTTGCATCCACAAGTCTTAAATATGTCGATGAAGTGTTTTCTATTTCTGGTTTTCAAGTGGTTCTACATACTTAATACTTACGTAATATAACTCCATGGTTGCTACAAGATCGGCTCAAAACATAATATATATAAATAACAATCATAGCTTGCAAAATAGATTACATAATATTACAAAAATAAAGTATAACGAATACATATGCTACGATATAAATGGTTACACAACCATTACTTATACAACATGATACAAACAAATGAATAGTAAACTTAAATACTCAAAACTCGAATGGAAGCAGCTACAGAAAATATAGCACAGAGATACTGTTAACCCAAAAGCACAACAACTATACCTGAAACAACTCGGTCTGACCTGAGAAATATACACATGGGTCATTCTAGCTTACAAATCATTATAAGAATGAAAAGCATTGGATAGATAACTCTTAACTCAAGAGTTGTAACGACCCATATTTTACGTATCGACCAATCGTAAAATAATTATATTTTATTCCTGGTCGGATCATTCTTGATTATAGTCTATTGTTCATAGGAATGTGAGACATGTCCTTGATTTTACCGAATTCAGTTATGACCATTGTAACAACCCGGAAATTCCGAACCAATTTAAATTTTTTATTTTGGCTATTTCAGTGAATTTTGAATAGTTAAAATAATTTATTTTAAATAATAACGATTAAAAATTTATTTTAATCAAAGTTTGAGCGAATATGTTTATTTTGGTTTCTAAAGGAATTAGAAATAGTACGGTAGTTTGAAAAGTCAAACCTGTACTTTGACCGAATGTACCGGATTCAAAATTTAACGGATTTTAGTGAAACCAAAAATATCTAAATCTGTTCGAAAATATCTTTCCAAGAATCCGAAAAATCGAAATTTCATAACAGGAATCAAAAGCTATGGCCAGTTGAATATTCAGAATGGTCACTATAGTAGAATATATGGCCCGTATAAATAGCCATTTTTCAAACGACCTCCGTTTTCGACGAAACCACTTTTGTTGGATCCGGAATGTCAAATTATTGCAGGATTCTAATTTTCATAATTTTTGGAATAATATGTAAGCGTGGCAAAAAATTTGTGTTTTGACAATTTCAGTCAATTTCGATCGACTTGAAAATGGCCATTTTTCCAAAAGTCTCCAAATTCGACGAAATTAGTTTTGTTAAGACCGTATCGTCAAAACATAGCCAGATTTAGTTTTCGTGAATTTTTAGAGTCATTCTGTGGCTCTGGTAAATTAAAATGTTCGATCAAATTTTTAATTTGACGAATAACTGAATAAAATAGTCGAATGGGCCTGCGAGACATATCCCATTGTGTCCGGAATGGGGGTATTTAGCTGCGGGCGTCACTCGTTGGGTTTGATTTGGAGTTAGAAACAATATAGAAATTTAAAATGAATTAAATAAATAAATTAGAAATACATATACGTATAAATACGCCGTATACTGTACAAGTCCAAACCGTATTCTTCTCAGCCGCCTCCCTCCTCGATCCCATGGCGTAAGAGCTCCAAACCCATTTCCTTTCGATCTCCACATCCACGTTATAAACTCCAATAGTTCTATAAGCAATTTTGAAGAGCATCACCTGAATTCTAAATCCAATGGGTAGGATCAGAAATAGTGGTGTATCTCGCTCAGGCCCTCACCCTAAAGCCTCGTCACGTCGCAGGCGTTTGTACCCCCATCTTGAGTTCGAGTTGCACGAGGGTGGGGGTCCCCTGACGCTTCTCTCGAAGGTCGTCGAAGGAGTGGCGGCTGATCATCTTCACATCGACGGGGTTGCTCGCGAAGTCAAACCCTAGGTTCAAACCTGGGTAGTAAAATCGACAACCTAGTTTATACAGGAGGAAGAAGGTATTATTTAACTAACTAACTAATTAGTTAATTAATTAATTTAAATATAATCAAATCTTTAAATGATCGTATCTCGTTCGTTTCTTATCATAATTCGATAGAACTAAATGCGTTGGAATCATAATGACGAGATCTACATTTCAGAACTGACCGCAGAATTTTTAGAACTCGCTACAATTTGTGGCGTCGTCAAATCAATGTGAGATATCTGAATTCAGAAATGAAAATAATTATTTAGGATGTAGACGGAGTTTAGAAACTCCCGACACCCATCGTCCATAGACCATGGACGACTTGATTGATTTGTAATTTGTGATTGGTTGAATTTTTGTGTTTATTTGTGGTTGAAAAGAAATTGAAATTGATTGATATTGTGAAAGAAATTCATCTGTGTACGAAATAGATTATTGAAATCCCCCTTGTCAAAAGCTACGAGGCTTTAAGGTAGAGCGAGGAGCCGTACATCGGGACGATGCCGGTTTTAATTACCCTGCCATTATGCTGCCGAAATTTTCTGAAATATTTTTGTGTTGTGAAATATTTATGTTATTATATAAAATTGTTTAAATAATATGAAAATTAGATTATATATATATCTCTATGAACATGAAAACGATACAATTAAAATTTTGCCATTTTGATATAAAATGTATAACATTGGAACTTATATTTTCAATATAAATTTACATTAGAAAATATACATTTTGATACAAAATGTATTTGCATTTGGAAATCCCATTTTTAATGTAAATTTAGGATATATGGTAATTGTTCATGTTTTATGTTTTAAAAAAAAAATATAAAACATGGTTACATTGAAATCCCATATTTAATGATAAAATAGAATATAGAAAGATTATTCATGTTTAAAAATGAGAAAGACATGATACATTAAAACTATACTTTAATGTAATGAATAATAAAATTAGTCATGTGTTGAAATTGTAAAACATATTTACATTAAAGACATTATTTTAATGTAAATACAGGATATGTGAAAAGTGTACATGTTTTGAAATAAAACATGTTCTTACATAAAAAAATTCATTTTTAATGTAACTATAAAATAGGAGGAAATTGCTTTTGTTTTTAAATAAAACATATTAACATTAGAAGTTTCATTTTTAATGTAATGTAGACAACTAAAGAAATGTACATGTTTTAGAAATAAACATTTAAATAAAAAGTTATATTTCTTATTTGCATTCTTTGATGCAAATGAACATTTAAATAAAAAGTTGTATTTTATTTGCATTCTTTGATGCAAATAAACATTGAAATAAAAAGTTATATTTTATTCTTTGATGCAAATAAACATTGAAATAAAAAGTTAAATTTTATTTGCGTTCTTTGATGCAAATTAAACATTGCAATAAAAAGTTATATTTTATTTGAATTCTTTAATGCAAATAAAATATTGCAATAAAAAGTTATTTTTTTTTCTTATTTGCATTCTTTGATGCAAATAAAAGGTCGAAATTAGAAGTTGAATTCTTATTTGCATTCTTTGATGTAAATAAAACTTGAAATAACAAGTTAATTCTTATTTGCATTCTTTGGTGCTAATAAAACATTAAAATAAAAGTTGCTTTTTTGTTTACAATTTTAGACGCAAACAAAAACATTAAAATAAAAGTTGCATTTTTGTTGGCAATTTTGATGTGAATAAAATATTGATTTAAAAGTTGTAACTTTTATTTGCATTTTTTTTGATGCAAATAGAACATGAATTAAAAGTTGCATTTTTTACTTTTAAATTAGAAGCTTTTTTATTTGCATTTTAGATGTAAATAAAAGAATAGTGCAAAAAGTATCATTTTTACTTTTAAATTAGAGACAATACAAAGATAGGATTTAAAAGTTATATTTTAGTTACATTTTAGTTGTAGAAAAAATGATAAGAATTGAAGTATCATTTTTATTGTCATTTTAGAGACAATAAAAAGAATAGATTTAAAATGTCATATTTTTTATCATATGTTTAGATGCAATAAAAATAGTAGCATTAAAAAATCATGTTGTTAGTATCATTTGGTTTCAACAAAAAGAGTTATCATTAGGAAAATATATTTCCAATGTAATTTAATTACCATTGGAAATAATCAGTAATTAAAACATGATTTATTTCAAATCATCATTTTTATCATGTTAGTAGAATTATGAAAATCATATATAAATCTCTAACATGAATACAGGCTGTGTTTGGCTTGCTTGTGATTGTTTGAAAAGTAGTTGAAATCACCAACGAATTATATATATATATATATATATATATATATATTAAAATTAAACGAATCGCGCGCAATAGTTCGTGTTTCGGCAATCGTAACTTCAAACGATTATACCGAGAGATTCAACCGTCGGACTTTCCTAAAACTAGAAACATTGGGTTCATTTTGGAAAGATCTTTCCAACGATATAATATTTGCTAAGATCCAATGGTTAGATTTGGAGAAAAGTGTAAATCAAAATTTGATGAAAATAGCGCTAGGGCCATGTAATGATCCGAAGCGTCGTTTAATTAAAAATGGCTATTTTTAAATAGATAAAAATAGCGATAAATCGTTATAAAATATTATAAACGATATGGAATGAAAAGATTTATTTAAACTATACGTATTCGAGAATTATTTGAAAAGTCCGAGTTAAATCTCATTTCAAATAATTATACGACGATTGGAAGTCGAAGATTTGAAGACGATGATTATAGACCGACGATCTTCACATCGAATGGATGACTACTGATGCCCTGGATTGGTTAGCTCCCAGGATGGGTTATAGTGGTAGTTGTCCGCACGTATTTGTTGATTGTACGGATATAATCGGTGTCTCCAGTTTCGTTCAGACCCAGAACGGACTTGTAAATGGATGTATGTCTGACATTGGATTTTATTCTATGCTGATTGATCTTTATTAATGTTTATCCGTTGGTGGCGGAGAATTTATTCTCTTGCTTATCACCCTTTGAGGTTATTTATTAATAGACATCAGTCGCATGGCGTGAATTATCAGTGTGACATGCCAAGATGCAAATGATCAAGACTTATTGTTGAGAAGTAGGGCCTTCTGGTTGATGATCAAAGCACAGCTTTAAATAGCATAGCTTGGTGTATTGCATTACTTCCGAGCCTCACACCTCGGTATGAACCAGAAACGGGAGTAAGAGCTGCAATTAGGACATACGTTTCTTTCTAGTAGAAGTGGTGCCATGGTTTTTACAAGGCCTGACATTTTTACTTACGTGGATGATGGAATAACGCGCCTCGGTTATTTGAGTCCCTAGTGGCTCTATTTACGCCCTATAGGGTGGGGAAACGTATTGTTCAGGCACAACTAATCCAATAACATATTTATGGACCGGCCCTGAAGACCCAAGGGCTCACCTGAGGCACCAGCTAGAGTGTCTCAAAAATCGGTAAGGACTATCTTTTGCCTTGGTTCAATGAGGGAAATCCAACTTCCAATACGACCCGTGCGGTTTTGATTGTATAACTAGTATGGCGACATAGTATATGGTAGCTATGTCGTCTATGATTGATATTATGATTGAAATGTTTTTAAAACATATATACACTAATAATAATATCAAATCCATTTTTACGTATCAAGTATTTTTGACCATTATAAGGTAAAACTCTATCCTCTGGTTTGCGTTGCATTATGTGATGGGACTTGAGTCTTATAATGGTTTCATTTTTATAAAAAGTATTGCATTGTTTGACGATTTACTTTATTTATGCACTGGCAATCGTATGGAGTAAACCCGTTCCGTGTTAGCGGCGTGGTCCTATGATTAGCCTTATTATTAAATAGGTTAAATAAGATTTCTCATACCAGTCCCATGACTGACTTGTAGTTTGTTTCACTTTGCAAACTAGGATGCCCTCTTTCCACACGGGCAGCCAATTGACAGGTTTCAGGTAGGGATGTTTTCTGGACTAGAGCTTGCTGATGAAGATGTTGGAAGATCTTTTCTTTTATCTTTTATTTTCTTCTTGAGATATTGAGACAGTATTGGATATTGATGTATTTTGGGAGATTGAGACTTTATTTCTTTCCCTGTTTTTAGACATCCATTTTGCTAAGTGTATCCTGTACTGTGTACCCTGATGTTCCGTGATGATGTTTGTAATGACACTCCTCTCCGCTGCAATGATTTATATGTTCTGCTATGTATTTGTGATCTGTTATTGTTTTAATTATGTTATACTCCTATGATTATCCTTACTTTCGTTCTATGGAAGTTTGGGTCGTCGCATTTGGTATCAGGGTTGAAGGTTAACCTTAGCTACAGAGT
Source organism: Allium sativum (assembly GCA_030737875.1). NCBI lineage: Eukaryota > Viridiplantae > Streptophyta > Magnoliopsida > Asparagales > Amaryllidaceae > Allium > Allium sativum. The sequence continues at coordinate 118,221,711 of CM060915.1, forward strand.
ATAACATTCTTAGAACAATTCGTCTAGATAGAATCAATAGTATTCTAAGACGAGTAGCTCATTAGAGATAGGATTAACAATGCCTAGAATGAGCACAGCAGAATAGCACATATAAATGAGTCATTACATCATTATCATCTTATCGTTTCCCTTCGTTTGACTCTTTCCTTGATGGGAGACCGAGGATAGCATTAAACAGGCCTATCCCAAGTGCAGAATGGATATCTCCGAGTAGCTTTTGTGCTGAGGTACATTTATAATACCTTGCATTTTCCGTTTTGTTCCCTACTTTACTATTATTTCCTTTTCGATGACGAAAAGCTTTTAAGTGGGGGAGATTGTAACAACCCGGAAAATCCGAACCAATTTAAAAATTTTATTTTGGCTATTTCAGTGAATTTTAAATAGTTAAAATAATTTACTTTAATTAATAACGATTAAAAATTTATTTTAATCGAAGTTGGAGCGAATATGTTCATTTTGATTTCTAAAGGAATTAGAAATAGTACGATAGTTTGAAAAGTCAAGCCTGTACTTTGACTGAATTTACCGGATTCAAAATTTAACAGATTTTAGTGAAACCAAAAATATCTAAATCTGTTTGAAAATATCTTTTCAACGAATCCGAAAAATCGAAATTTCATAGCGGTAATCAAAAGTTATGGCCAGTTGAATATTCAGAATGGTCGCTATAGTATAATATATGGCCCGTATAAATAGCTTTTTTTCAAACGACCTCCGTTTTCGACGAAACCACTTTTGTTGGGTCCGGAATGTCAAATTTTTGCAGGATTCCAATTTTCATAATTTTTGGAATCAATATGTGAGCGTGGCAAAAGAAAATGTGTTTTGACAATTTCAGTCAATTTCGATCGACTTGAAAATGGTCATTTTTCCAACAGTCTCCAAGTTCGACGAAATTAGTTTTGTTGAGACCGTATCGTCAAAACATAGCCAAATTTATTTTTCGTGAATTTTTAGAGTCAGTCTGTGGCTCTGGTAAATTAAAATGTTCGATCAAATTAAATGTTTTATTATTTAATTTGATGAATAACTGACTAAAAATGTCAAATGGGCCTACGAGACATATCCCATTGTGTCTGGAATGGGGGTATTTAGGTTGGGTTTGATTTGGATTTAGAAGCGATACAGAAATTTAAAATGAATTAAATAAATAAATTAGAAATACGTATACGTATAAATACGCCGTATACTGTGTAAATCCAAACCGTATTCTTTTCAGCCGCCTCCCTCCTCGATCCCATGGCGTAAGAGCTCCAAAACCTTTTCCTTTCGATCTCCACATCCACGTTATAAACTCCAACAGTTCTATAAGCAATTTTGAAGAGCATCACCAGAATTCTAAATCCAACGGGTAGAATAAGAAATAGTGGTGTATCTCGCTCAGACCCTCGCCCCGAAGCCACACCGCGTCGCAGGCGTTTGCACCCCCATCTCAAGTTTGAGTTGCACGAGGGTGGGGTCCCCTGACGCGTCTCTCGAAGGTCGTCGAAGGTGTGGCGGCTGATCATCTTCAGTCGACGGGGTTGCTCGCGAAGTCAAACCTAGGTTCGTACCTAGGTAGTAAAATCGGCGGCCTAGTTTATACAGGAGGAAGAAGGTATTGTTTAACTAATTAATAATTAATTTAAATATAACCGAATCTTTAAATGATCGTATCTCGTTCGTTTCTTATCAGAATTCGACAAAACTGAATGCGTTGGCATCATAATGATGAGATCTACATTTCAGAACTTACCGCAGAATTTTTAGAGCTCGCTACAATTTTTGGCGTCGTCAAATCAATATGAGATATTTGAATTCTGAAATGAAATAAATAAAATTATTTAGGATGCAGACGGAGTTTAGAAACTCCCGACACCCGTCGTCCACAGACCGTGGACAACTTGATTGATTTGTGATTGGTTGAATTTTTGTGTTTGTTTGTGGTTGAAAAGAAATTTAAATTGATTGATATTGTGAAAAAATTCTTCTGCGTACGAAATAGATTATTGAAATTCCCCTTGTCAAAACCTGCAAGGCTTTAAGGTAGAGCGAGGAACTGTACATCGGAACAGTGCCGGTTTTAATTACCCTGCCGTTATACTGCCGAAATTTTCTGAAATATTTTTGTGTTGTGAAATATTTATTTTATTATATAAATTTGTTTAAGTAGTATGAAAATTAGATAATATATATATTTATGAACATGAAAAGGATACAATTAAAAATTTGACATTTTGATATAAAATGTATAACATTGGAATTTATATTTTCAATATAAATTTACATTAGAAAATATACATTTTGATACAAAATGTATTGGCATTTGGAAATACCATTTTTAATGTAAATTTAGGATATATGGAAATTGTTCATGTTTTTTTAGAAAAAATATATAAAACATGATTACATTGAAATCCCATTTTTAATGATAAAATAGAATATAGAAAGATTATTCATGTTTGAAAATGAGAAAGACATAATTCATTAAAACTATACTTTAATGTAATGAATAATAAAATTGGTCATGTTTTGAAATTGTAAAACTTGTTTACATTAAAGACATTATTTTAATGTAAATACAGCGAAACAACCCGAAATCCCCCTTACGGGAAATCACGGATTGAGTTGAGTACAAGCCACATCGGAACGCAAACAGAAGAACATTTCATAGCTTATTACAACAATTCCATCAGAATACAAGAATATACAGAGTATAAACAAATAAAATACATTCGACAAATATCAGAGACTACAACAAATTACATAGCAGCGGAAAATAATACAAAGCACAACTGAAGGAGATATACGGATACAGAGCTTTCCGGATATCATTCCACCTGTAAACTAGGTTCCTGTGAATATAAATCTGCAAAACTACTAGCTGCCTGTGTCGAAATAAGGGCACCCAGAGTTTAGGCTGAAACAATAAACTCCAGGTCAGTCATCGGACTGGTGTGAGAACTAAAACAGTTAATAATCTTTATTTTCAAGTTAGGTAAATCAAGAGACCACGCCGTATAACACGGAACCGGTTTCCTCCCAAGAATACCATTGCATAAAACAACAGTGCAATGCTAAATAAAGAAATAATGAAGCTATTATAAGACCCAGGTCCCATCACATAATGCAACACAAGCCGGAGGATAGGGTTTTACCTTATAATAGCCAAAGAATGCTTGATACGCTATTTCATCTTTTATTATTACTATAAGTGTATAGTGTCAAAACAATTTCAATCATAAATACCAATCATAGACGGCATGGGTACCATATATCACGTCGCCGTACTAGGTTCTACAATCAAAACCACAAAGTCACGTATTGGAAGTTGGATTTCCATCTGTGAACCGAGGCAAGGGATCGTCCTCTACCGAATTCGAGACGCTCTAGCCCGCCCCTCAGGCAAGCCTTGAATCATCAGGGCTGGTCCACCGATGTGGATTAAAATGCTTGAACATTGCGTTTCCCCACCCTATGGGGTGTCAATGAGTCCAATGACTCCATCGGCTCCACACAGTCACTGATATATCCGAGGCGCCTCGCAACAGCAACAACCACATAAGTCAAACTCGTCAGGGCGTATAAAACCACTGACGCCACTTCTAGCTAGAACGAAACGCATGCCCTCCCTGAAGTCCTCTCCCGTTTCTGATTCACAACTGGGGTGTGAGGCTCGCGAATCAACGTTACACAAAGCTATGCCACACAGGCGGTGCTTTGATCATCAGCCACAAGACTTTGCTTTTCAACAGAAGCCTTGATCAATTGCCACTTAGGCATGCCACACAGGCAATTCACCCCATGCGATTGATATCCATCAATATATAACCTCTGAGCTCGTACTTCTCAGAGAAGGGAGTTAAGCAAGAGAATAAATTCTCCGCCGCCAAACAAATATATATTTAATAGAAATCAATCACACAAAATAAAATCCAATGTCAGACACACAGTCCATTTACAAGTCTGTTCTCGGTCTGAACGAAACCGGAGGCACCTTGTACCTCGCATATCCATCGATCTCCAAGTACGTCTGGACGATCACCAACTGATTCTCTCTCTTGGGTGTACAACCCAATCAAGATCATCAGTAATCACCCAAGCGATGTGAAGACCTCCGGTCTTCGACCGCCGTCTACATCCTCGACACCACGTCGAATCAGTTATTTAGAATGGGATAAACCCGGTCTTTCCGAATAACTCGCGTATATAATAAACAAGTGTTACACAAACACAACATACGCCTCATTCCAATTCAGAATATTTTTTTATTCAAATATTCTTATACTTTGGGAAAGGTTCCCATTAATTTTATCAAAGATAAATTCTTTAAATTTATTCTTTAATCTTCCTTTGAATATCAATCAAACTAGTCGGGATTAGCGAACCACACCGAAACAATCATTTATTTTATTTCCCAATCCCAACCTATTCATCCCATGAAGTAAAACTGGTCATACTTCATATCTAACACCACAGTGTTATCGGTAAATTCAATTACCATTTCACGTTCAAATCTAATTAAAGATTTAACTATCGCCTGGAGCAAAACAGGTGATACTCCATTCTCGATTATTTCAATCTAATTAAAGATTCATTAAAACTCCACTGGGTTTTAATCTTCCCAATAATCACTATCAATGATTATTTAACTTGGGAAATCATATCCTGTCCTTAACTGGGTTAAAGAACCAATGTCATTTAAAACACGGTTCACGATAAACCCAAAAATCAATTTCAAATTCAATTCCAATTAAATACCATTTAATTGGTACACTTCATTAAATCTAAATAAAAAGATTTAATCTTTTTCTCAACTGGGTTTAAAAACAGTGTTAATGAAGACACCATTCACGACAAACCCAAATCCCATTTTATATTAAATACAAGGCTCTGAATAGAAAATATATCGGCTTATATTCAATATCAAATTCTATGACCAACAAATATCGTATTTGGAAATAACGATATAAATATATCTTTCAAATTTCCATAACACTATCTGTATAATCACGAAATCCAACATCGAAATATTCCAAAGACAATTTCGATTAACATCTATTCCAATTCAATTATTGGAAATTCTGGTTATTTTCAAAACCATTTCAAATCCAATTTATTTATTTTAAAAAAAAATGGAATTATAATTCTAGTTCAAAACTAGTTCATTTCGATAAAAATCTATTTTTATCTTTTCAAATATAGAAATTTTCATCTCAATTCTTCACAAATCATTTCTTATGATTTTACACAAATTATTACTATTTTAATAATTTTATCAAGGCCCGTACAGTCGATTTTCATCAACGGCCATCGAACTGCACTTACAGCGACCTTTTCCAAATTTGATTTGGATATAATTCCAAATCTATCTGTTAGATTTCAAATCTCTAATATTCTTAGAAATCTATTTTCGATACGAACCCAACGGTTCCAGTTTTAGGAGAATCCGACGGTCGGATCTCCCGTAATATCCATTCGAAGTCAAAGGTCGAAATTCGCGAACTGCCGCGGCGCGGCACGTTCTATTCAGGCCATTATATAATATATATATTACATATATATATATATATATATATATCATATTTTGTCGATTTCTTTTTAAAACTTATTTTATAAATCGTTTTAAATTCGTTTTTGAAACAATTTCAACTTCATATTCAATTTCAAATCAAAATTGAATATTCCACATCATCGATATACAAATGATAATATTTTCAAAACGTTAAATTTTGAAATCACTTTCTTTTCTATATTCATTATAAAAATGAATAAAATTGATATAAATATCGTTCACGTCAAAACGGCGTCAATCTAATCAACACGACTTTTATATATTTCAATAACTTCGTTATTCTATTCAACAAATGAATATTTTCTTCAACACATGAATATATATTTTTATTCAACACATGAATATTTATTTTCCTATTCAACACATGAATTTATATTTTTATTCAACACATGAATATTTATTTTTATTCAACACATGAATATTCTTTTATAATATTCCTTATTTTCTAAATTGGAATGAGGCCCAATCAATTACCATATATTGTTAATTATATGGATTTTCTACAACACATGTAGGTAACAACAACGATAAATCATCAACCATCATCCAGAGTGCACCATACAACTGCATAAGCATTAAATGTAAATAATTAACGCTTACACAGTCTGTCAACCCATCGATTGACATACAACTAAACAATCGAGATTAGTGTACATCAAATATCATCCCAATACCCGTGTGGGGTTTCAAATCAACAAACAAAGATTTTATTTTTGCAGTTGGGCGATGTGTAAAATTTATCGTCCCAATCAATATCTGTCAAATCAGTGTATATAAACAAATCGTCCGATTTGTTTATTACTATTCATTTTATATACATGTTAAAAATCATATTTTTAACTATAAAATATTTTCCACTATAAAATATTTTATATTTTATTCCACATCACATAATCAAATTTCACAACACAACAATCAAACAAACAAGTCATCCATGTTCTGTGGACGACGGGTGTCGGGTGCTACTAAACACCGTCTGCATCCTAATATATATTTCAACAAGAAAATAAATTAAAGTGAGGAGTTCTCACTGACTAGCTAAACCAATACACCGCGACTCTTCATATGTAGGAAATCTTCGCCACTCGCCTTTTTCACTTTCGTCGTCCGTGTTCACTACATATATAAAAATCACATTTTTATATTCTCTATTATATAAAAATCATATTTTTATATCATATAATAAAGATCAAATCTTTTCTATCTATATAATATAAAAATCATATTTTTATATTCTCTATCTCATAAAAATCATATCTTTAATCTCTACATATTATAAAAATCATATTTTGTTTTCTTTCTAAAATATATAAATCATAATTTTATAAGATATAAAAATCATATTTTTATTCTTATAAAATCTATACTTCTATATGATAAAAATCTATTCTTTTGAAGTTAAAAATCAAATCTTGTTAATCAATGAAAATCAATATATTTCTAAAATCATAACTTTAATCTCCTAAAAATCATATATTTTCAGTTTTAAAACTATATATTTTTATTATTATAAAAATCATTCCGTTTAAAATAGATGAAAGTACTAAAAAAAGGGACTTACAGTAAGAAACGAGAGAAAGGGGGGCTGAGCGCTCGAGGTGGAGGGGGGAAAAACAGGTGGTGGCGGCCGGTCGGGGAGGGGCTGTAACAACCTGCATTCTACGCATCGTGGGATCGTAGAATATTTATTTCTTTCACATACGAAGTCATATGGTCATGTAACTTTGGGAGATGACTATTGGGTCCATTTCCCATGTTCATGATTTTTCCCGATTTTAAATGACCGTTTTGCCCCTAGCTAATACTGTTTTGTCCATAACTTTTGACAGGAAAGGAATTTTGATCTGAAACCACTTCCATTAGATTTGTTTGATGGTTTACAATTCCGTAGAGTGGTCACATTAGCCAAACGGACTCATCGTTTGGGAGATATGACCGAAACAAGTTTCAGATAGTGAAAAACAGCTTAATTGGGCTTAACCGGGTGATTTACAGCTAGGCCCAATGAGGGATTTCGGGATTAGGGCTATGAGGAGGCTGAAATCAGTTAGAGAACGATATTATTTTCATTTTTCAGCCGCCACTTTCATTCTTGAAACCCTAATAATGGCCTCCAATACCCAAATCAACTTCTAATCACTTTCTAATCAAGTTTTGGCTTAATCTACATCAAATCAAAGAAGATCTTCACCAAATCAGTATTAGAGCTGCTGTTAGACATCAGTATTCACCCATATCAGCGAGGTTTCAGTTCTGAAAATTTCATTTATGGCCAAGGTGAGTGATTAGCATTGTTTTGACACTAATTACGGTTAATTAAGGGTAATTAGTGAAGATTAGCGAATTTATACATTAATAAATTCTGGAAAAATATTTATAAATTCGAAAATAATGTTTTAGATTTCTGATATGAATTTGGGTTAATTTCATTAAGTTTTGGTAACCATATCATTAGTTTTTCCTAAACATGCTTAAGGGAAAATATGAGATTTTGGCTATGTTTGATCTATTTTAACCTATCAAGTTATTGCTTTGATGTTTGTGGTTGACGTTACATGTTGCTATGACTGTATGGTATAATTTGTGATTGTCTAGAAGTGTTAGATTAGTCGAAAACGCCGTCGAATGGCGTAAAAAATCGTTGGAAGAAGCTGTAGGAAACTGGCCGATCCGGATCGGATCGGAGGAAGGACATCCGAACCGAACCGCCCTCCAAGCAGTGTATCCACGAGACCATCTAAACAATTGGGAAGCATCTTCTCCGACCTGACCCACATGACCACCTCCGAACCGAACCGATGCATGGCGATTGGACTTGAAGAATGACCCGATCCGCCTGGAGGTGATGATTACCGACCCGATCCGCTTGGAGGTGATGATGACCGATCCGAACCGTCACAGGATGAGGACCCCGACCCGATCCGATGGGGGTAGCTCGACCGATCCGAATCGAGATGCTTGGACTCGAGACGCGAATCACGATCCGACTTTGAAGTATAGACTGAAGTAAAGAACCGATCCGAAGAAGACCAATAACCCGAGATGCAAAGGTAGTCCAAAGGGGAAGTTTGTACTCAGGATCCACTTGGGAACCAATGAGTGGGCTTCATGAGTTGGGCTTTGTTGCGGGACGTGTGCTAAGGGGTTGTCGATGTCCGTAACTTTGAATCACTATGTGTAGGGAGTACGTGAACGGATTCAGGGCCACAGTGGCCTAGGTAAGACTAAAGGGGCTATAGACCAATGAAGTGGGGTCATTTGTAAAGATTTGGTCATGACTCCATGTGGTAAGCTTGGTAGTAGCAGTAGTTGTACAAGTCAAACTCCGTCACTACTTCGATGGGTCTAGTGATTGACAGTGGTGGACATCGTATGCTTTACGCACTGAGTGAGAGATGTGAGGATGCTTGTTATGGTTGATTTGTTTGTCATCATTATGACATGCACACCCCCACCCCGTTATCTTTACACCATATGTTCAGTGGCACCTTAGAGTATTGTACGGTATGTAGTGCTAACTCTTTGGTTGCAGGTCCAGGTTCAGGTATGGTTTAGTATACCTGTTATTGTTCTGTTTAGCTGCTTATCGCTCATACCAGACTTTTTGTCTGACCTAGAGTTTTATGTCTCTTCTTATTACTCTGGGTGCTCTCACGAGCAGACTAGAGACAGGTTAGCTGGGTATACATGAGTAGCTGATCCGAAGACGAGCAGGAGGCTTCCACGTAAGATACATATAGATATTCTCCCTGTGTTGTTGAGGATCACAACTTGGGCATTAGTAGTGCATCTTCTACTTTAGCTTTCTTTTGCTTTAGAGACAGTTTGAGTTGTAATAATGATGTTGGATCATAAGCTGTATTTGGATTTCCGCTGCTATGTTGGTTTAGTTTTCATCTTACGCACTGTCTCGCCTATTTTATGTCAAGATTATGTTATTATTATATTTTGTTCCATGCGCTGTGAGACATTCTACAGGTTCCTTGTTAGTTCATTCTCTTCTTTCTTTTCTTCTGACGACCGTTCCATGCTAGCTGGGCATGTGTACAGCGCACTTACGGAAGAAATGCCGGCTGGTGCGGGGCGGGCCGTCACAGGGGCTGTCCACGCCGTCGCAGGTGGAGGGGGGCGTCGGCTCAGCGGTGGGTGGTCAGAAAAGGGGTGGCGCGGTTTGCTTAGGTTAGGGTATTTGGGTTTTAGGGCTGTGGAGCTCGATGTGGCCGGAGAGGGGAGGGAGAAGGCATCGATTGGGGAGGGGGGATCCGCCGGAGTCGGCTGGTGGCCGGAGCTTGGGCGCGGCGTCGCCAGGGCTGGGCAGAGGAGGATTAAGGTGGCGGCGGGACGGTACTCGGGTTTGAGAATTAGGGATACTGGATTTTACTCTGAACGAGATTTAAAGGGGGGGGCAAAGTTTATATATTAATTATTTAATTATTTTATTATCCTCTTAAAGTTGACTTTTCTTTTGAATCCCAAATCGCATCCAACGACTGTCACCCCTAGCTAATTACCCCCATTCCGAACGCAATGTGATATGTACCGTAGGCCAGTTCGACCGTTTCGATTAGTTTCCATCAAAATTAAAATATTAATCAGTATATTCAATTTTAAATGTACATTTCAATTTACTGGGACCACACACTGATTCTAAAAATTCCAGAAAAATATTTTCTAGCTTTGTATTGACGATATGGTCCTAACAAAACTAATTTCGTCAAATTCTAAGACCGTTTGAAAAATGGCCATTTTCCAGTCGATTAAATTCAACTAAAATGGTCAAACACGTTTTCCTTTGCTATGCTCACATATTGATTCAAAAAATTAGGAATTTTGAAACCTAGCAATAATTTGACATCCCGGATCCAACAAAAGTGGTTTCGTCGAAAACCGAGGTCGTTTGCAAAATTTCCATTTTTAAGGGCCAGAATTCCACAGCGACTATTCTGAATTTTCAACTGGGCATATCTTTTTATCCCGGTATGAAATTTTGATTTTTCGGATTCATTGGAAAGATATTCTCAATTAGATTCAAATATTTTTGGTTTCGCTAAAATCCGGTTTATTTTGAATCCTGTACATCCATTTGAACTTTGAAATCGAATTATCGAACTACCGAGCCATTTTCAATTCCTTTTATAATTATAAAATAAATATTCATATTCTAACGACGATCTATATAAATATATACGTTCGAATTCTATTCAAAATAAATTTCTCGTCGTTATTATTTAAAATAATCCATTTTAAATATTCAAAATTCCCTAAAATTGCCAAAATAAAAAAAAAATTAATTTGGCTCGGATTTCCGAGTTATTACAATCTCCCGTACTTAAAACTTTTCGTCCCTGAAAAGGAACGAAGCTGAAAGTTGTTTAACTAATCAACTCAACTTTCATTATTTTCATTACGGCTTAAGTTCTTCAACTTTTCAGTTTCTAAGAACTTTTCAAATTTTTCAAAAATTTGGCTAATACCTTAAATTTTCAAAAAAATTCGCCATAACCTCCCCTGCACCGGGGACCTCAGGATATTTCATATAGCCTCCCATGGCCCTCATCAATCCAAAAAGAAAAAAGAAAGAGCCAAGCGATTAGCCAATCGGCTCATAAAATCATCCAAACCCAAAGAAATACAATAAACATGTCCCTATTGGTCGGGCAAACAATTTTATTCCTCTTCTCTAGCCTTCTTGCTATGGCCTGTTCAATGTAAGTACATGTATATGCAAGCAAATGCGACAAATTTTCAATACACTTCACTATTTGATCAATTTGGCTAAACGGTTCAACATTTTAATCAATCAAAGTATAATCAAACAACACAACCAGAAATCAATTAGTTGATTATCTTTTCAAATTCATAACTTTGATACATAGTCCAAAAATCAGATTTTTGAAGCCAAATCACAACAATAGGCCCTATAAAATTTTGGTTCTCACACCAGTCAATTGGAAATATATAGAAATCCCACCTTCGTCACTCGAACATAAATTCTGATGATGATCGAACAATCATCAGGATCATCTCCGGGCGACTACAGTGTGATTCTATATCTATCCAGTATGTTAAAACTTTAAATACACGTGGATCAGACGTATATGCAAAATCTTTATATACTGGACTGTCCAAATTAGTACAAATAAATATTCAAATACATTGAATAAGGTTTAAAATTTCAAAACAAAATTTGTTTTCATTTTAAAAATATACTCTACACTCTCGTTCTAGGATACTATTGATCCCATCTCTAACGAGTCATTCTTATTGGATATTGCTAATCCAATCTCTAATGAATTCTTTCGTTTGGTTCTAACGTGTCTTGTTCTCCGAGCTCTGTAAACCAAAGCTCTGATACCAAGCTGAAACGACCCGAAATCCCCCGTACGGGAAATCACGGATTGAGTTGAGTACAAGCCACATCGGAACGCAAACAGAAGAACAACTCATTGCTTATTACAACAATTCCATCAGAATACAAGAATATACAGAGTATAAACAAATAAAATACATTCGACAAATATCAGAGACTACAATAAATTACATAGCAGCAGAAAATAATACAAAGCACAACTGAAGGAGATATACGGATACAGAGCTTTCCGGATATCATTCCAGCTATAACTAGGTTCCTGTGAATATAAATCTGCAAAACCAAAACTACTAGCTGCCCGTGTCGAAATAAGGGCACCTAGAGTTTAGGTTGAAACAATAAACTCCAGATCAGTCATGGGACTGGTGTGAGAACTAAAACAGTTATTAATCTTTATTTTCAAGTTAGGTAAACCAAGAGACCATGCCGTATAACACGGAACGGGTTTCCTCCCAAGAATACCAATGCATAAAACAACAACGCAATGCTAAATAAAGAAATAATGAAGCTATTATAAGACCCAGGTCCCATCACACAATGCAACACAAGCCGGAGGATAGGGTTTTACCTTATAATAGCCAAAGAATGCTTGATACGCTAAATTTCATGTTTTATTATTACTATAAGTGTATAGTGTCAAAACAATTTCAATCATAAATATCAATCATAGATGGCATGGGTACCATATATCATGGCGCCATACTAGGCTCTACAATCAAAACCGCAAAGTCACGTATTGGAAGTTGGATTTCCATCTGTGAAGCGAGGCAAGGGATCGTCCTCTACCGAATTCGAGACGCTCTAGCCTGCCCCTCAGGCAAGCGCGCAGGCAAGCCTTGGATCGTCAGGGTCGGTCCACCGATATGGAATAAAATGCCTGAACACTGCGTTTCCCCACCCTATGGGGTGTCAATGAGTCCAATGACTCCATCGGCTCCACACAGTCACCGATATATCCGAGGCGCCTCGCAACAGCAACAACCACATAAGTCAAACTCGTCAGGTTGTGTAAAACCAGTGATGCCACTTTTAGCTAGAAGGAAATGCATGCCTTCCCTGAAGTCCTCTCCCGTTTCTGGTTCACAACCGGGGTGTGAGGCTCGTGAATCAACGTTACACAAAGCTATGCCACACATGCGGTGCTTTGATCATCAGCCACAAGACTTTGCTTTTCAACAGAAGCCTTGATCAACTGCCACTTAGGCATGCCACACAAGCAATTCACCCCATGCGACTGATATCCATCAATATATAACCTCTGAGCTCGTACGTCTCAGAGAAGGGCGTTAAGCAAGAGAATAAATTCTCTGCTGCCAAACAGATATATATTTAATAGAAATCAATCACACAAAATAAAATCCAATGTCAGACACACAGTCCATTTACAATCCGTTCTCGGTCTGAACGAAACCGGAGGCACCTTGTACCTCGCATATCCATAGATCTCCAAGTACATCTGGACGATCACCAACTGATTCTCTCCTCTTGGGTGTACAGCCTAATCAAGATCATCAGTAATCACCCAAAAGATGTGAAAACCTCCGGTCTTCGACCACCGTCTTCATCCTTGACACCACGTCGAATCAGTTATTCAGAATGGGATAAACCTGGTCTTTCTGAATAACTCGCATATATAATAAACAGGTGTTACACAAACACAGCATACGCCTCATTCCAATTCAGAATATTCTTTTATTCAAATATTCTTTTATTTTGGGAAAGGTTCCCATTAATTTTATCAAAGATAAATTCTTTAAATTTATTCTTTAATCTTCCTTTGAATATCAATTCAAACTAGTCGGGATTAGCGAACCACACCGAAGCAATCATTTATTTTATTTCCCAATCCCAACCTATTCATCCCATGAAGTAAAACCAGGCATACTTCATATCTAACACCACAGTGTTATCGGTAAATTCTATTACCATTTCACGTTCAAATCTAATAAAAGATTTAACTATCACCTGGAGCAAAACTGGTGATACTCCATTCTCGATAATTTCAATCTAATTAAAGATTCATTAAAACCCCACTAGGTTTTAATCTTCCCAATAATCACTATCAATGATTATTTAACTTGGGAAATCACATCCTGTTTTAACTGGGTTAAAGAACCAATGTCATTTAAAACACGGTTCACGGTAAACCCAAAAATCAATTTCAAATTCAATTCCAATTAAATACCATTTAATTGGTACACTTCATTAAATCTAAATAAAAATATTTTATCTTTTTCTCAACATGTTTTAAGAACAATGTTAATGAAGACACCATTCACGACAAACCCAAATCCCATTTGATATTAAATACAAGGCTCTGAATAGAAAATATATCGACTTATATTCAATATCAAATTCTACGACCAATAAATATCGTATTGGAAATAACGATATAAATATATCTTTCAAATTTCCATAACACTATCACGAAATCCAACATCGAAATAGTCCAAAGACAATTTCGGTTCACATCCATTGCAATTCAATTATTGGAAATTCTGTTTATTTTCAAAACCATTTCAAATCCAATTTATTTATTTTTAAAAAAAAATGGAATTATAATTCTAGTTCAAAACTAGTTCATTTCGATAAAAATCTATTTTTATCTTTTCAAATATGGAAATTTTCATCCCAATTCTTCACAATTCATTTCTTATGATTTTACACAAATTATTACTATTTTTAATAATTTTATCAAGGCCCGTACAGTCGATTTCCATCAACGGCCATTGAATTGCACTTACAGCGACCTTTTCCAAATTTGATTTGGACATAATTCCAAATCTATCTATTAGATTTCAAATCTCTAATATTCGTTAGAAAGCTCTTTTCGATACGAACCCAATGATTCCAGTTTTAGGAGAATCCGACGGTCGGATCTCCCGTAATATCCATTCGAAGTCAATGGTCGAAATTTACGAATTGCCGCGGTGCGGCGCGTTCTATTCAAGCCATTATATATATAATATATATATATTATATTTCATCGATTTCCTTTTAAAAATTATTTTATAAATCGTTTTAAATTCGTTTTCGAAACAATTTCAACTTCATATTCAATTTCAAATCAAAATTGAATATTCCACATCATCGATATACAAATGATAATATTTTCAAAATGTTAAATTTTGAAATCACTTTCTTTTCTATATTCATTATAAAATTGAATAAAATTGATATAAATATTGTTCACATCAAAATGGCGTCAATCTAATCAACACGGCTTTTATATATTTCAATAACTTCGTTATTCTATTCAACAAATGAATATTTTCTTCAACACATGAATATATATATTTTTATTCAACACATAAATATTTATTTTCCTATTCAACACATGAATTTCTATTTCTATTCAACACATGAATATATATTTTTATTCAACACATGAATATTTATTTTTATTCAACACATGAATATTCTTTTATAATATTCCTTATTTTCTAAATTGGAATGAGGCCCAATCAATTACCATATAATGTTAATTATATGGATTTTCTACAACACATATAGGTAACAACAACGATAAATCATCAACCATCATCCAGAGTGCACCGTACAACTGCATAAGCATTAAATGTAAATAATTAACGCTTACACAGTCTGTCAACCCATCGATTGACATACAACTAAGCATTCGAGATTAGTGTACGTCAAATATCATCCCAATACCCGTGTGGGGTTTCAAATCAACAAACACAGATTCTATTTGTGCAATTGGACGATGTGTAAAATTTATCGTCCCAATCAATATCAGTCAAATCAGTGTATATAAACAAATCGTCCGATTTGTTTATTACTATTCATTTTATATACATGTTAAAAAATCATATTTTTAACTATAAAATATTTTATATTTCATTCCACATCACACAATCAAATTTCACAACACAGCAATCAAACAAACAAATCATCCATGGTATGTGGACGACGGGTGTCGGGTGCTACTAAACACCGTCTGCATCCTAGTATATATTTCAACTACAAAATAAATTAAAGTGAGGAGTTCTCACTGACTAGCTAAACCAATACACCGCGACTCTTCATATGTAGGAAATCTTCGCCACTCGCCTTTTGTCATTTTCGTCGTCCGTGTTCACTATATATATAAAAATCACATTTTTATATTCTCTATTATATAAAAATCATATTTTTATAACTACGCTATATGGATAAAATTTCTATTTTTATACCGCTACCATATAGATAAAAATTCTATTTTTACAACATTGCTCATATAATAAAGATCAAATCTTTACTATCTATATAATATAAAAATCGTATTTTTATATTCTCTATCTCATAAAAATCATATCTTTAATCTCTACATATAATAAAAATCATATTTTTGTTTTCTTTCTAAAATATAAAAATCATATTTTTATAAGATATAAAAATCATATTTTTATTCTTATAAAATCTATACTTCTATATGATAAAAATCTATTCTTTTGAAGTTAAAAATCAAATCTTGTTAGTCAATAAAAATCAATATATTTCTAAAATCATAACTTTAATCCCCTAAAACTCATATATTTTCAGTTTTAAAACTATATATTTTTATTATTATAAAAATCATGTCGTTTAAAATAGATGAAAGTACTAAAAAATGGGACTTACAATAAGAAACGAGAGAAAGGGGGGATGAGCGCTCGAGGTGGAAGGGGGAAAACAGGTGGTGGCGGCAGTCGGTCGGGGAGGGGCTGTCCACGCCGTCGCAGGTGGAGGGGGGCGTCGGCTCGGCGGTGGGTGATCAGAAAAAGGGGTGGCGCGGTTAGCTTAGGTTAGGGTATTCGGGTTTTAGGGCTGTGGAGCTCGATGTGGCCGGAGAGGGGAGGGAGAAGGCATCGATTGGGGAGGGGGGATCCGCCGGAGTCGGCTGGGGGCCGGTGTAACACCCCACCTCCGCTAATGTCACTCACAAAGGGAATGCACTAGGTTTGGTGAAGCATTAACGAGGTAAACATGCACAGAAATATTACAAGACAGAACATATATAAAACAACGGAAGTAAAACCAACTTTCATATCATTAATAAATAAGGTCTAAAGCCTTTTACATCAGAATACATCAAAACCTGTCTTGCAATAGTAAAGAAGCATAAAACCTTTTCATAAATTATTCCCCAAAATAAAGCGGTGAAGCAGCCGTAGCCAAAAGAAGACCAAGCTATACATGATGACCTTCAAGCATAAGAGGTCCGAACTAACCAACATCATTTCCTCCCTGAAACCTGGGGGGGGGAAACGGAAGAAAAAGAGGCAAAAGAAAACGGGATCAGTCATAAAGACTGGTAAGTCCTATCTACTTCCAGTATAAAAACAGGTAAAGGTAACATGACATGCATAAACTGAAAGTAAACATAAGGATGACAACAAGATAGATAAGCTAAACCAAGATAACTGGATGAACTACTGGAGAAAGCTAAACTAAGGTATCATGATAAATCAAGGTATCACATCGTCAGGTTTCTATCAAGTATACAATCCCAAGTATCTATCATGTATAACATCCCACGGTATTTATCATGTATATTTGCTCTGCACCCCTCGTACTAGTATCCCAACCCGCGTCATGTGTTAACTATGAATGTCCCTTGCCCAATGTCATGTCATGGTCCATGCCAACCTAATATATAGCATATGTAGGTTTTCCCAACTCGTATGTTTCTTTCCATGTATAAGTTCAGTCCTTTGCCGTAGGCCGTACGGGCTTTCCCGTGTAAATCTATACCACCTCGACGTAGTACCATTTTATCCTTGAAGTTATTTTGGACTGCCACCCTTGATCTAGTTATGTTTCCTTACCATGAACTATCGCGCGTTCACTTAGGATTTATGCCACCTAGGACCACTAGGGATTATGTTACCTAATGAACGTTTCCGTGTCCCGGTTTGGGTTCAAGCCACCTAGGTCCACTAGAGATTATGCCACCCGTCAACCGCGCCCTTTATCTCGCGTATGTATCGTGAATCATTTTCCATGTCTAGACGCACTTGTTCCTCAATGTGCCATCCGAGTTCCGTGCCAGGGCAAATCAAGAGATACGGAACTCGGTTGGGAGCTTTAAGTCGTCTGCTGATGCAGATATCAAGGTCTGTTTTTGTATCCGTGGCTATGGTCCCACGTGACCCCTCCCTCAACTACTGAAAGGCAATCCAAGAAAAATCATGTATGAGAACCACATCCCGGCCCCACTATAGCCCCACTTTCCTATGGGCCAACCTCACCCATGACTCGACAGCAAGAACATGGTCTGTTGGGAGTTCTCTGCCTTTCCGTACGTACACGATTGACTAAAGATGGTAGGTAGTCGACGACGTGCTATCCAGGGCAAAAATCAAGTATCGTCGACTCCACGCTAATCCATCCCAGTCTTTAGGTCGCTCGCATAACAACCAAGGCATACTCTTGGCTCTTCTATCGCAGACCTTAACCTCTGTGAGGCCGGGTTTCATGGACCACCTGCCACCTCACAGAGGGATACCAAGGGTACCCTCACGTCCTCCGAAGCTACCGCTTCGTCACCCAGTTCGTTGGAGCCTTTATCCAAGTCGGATAATTTGCTCCTCCTCGTGTGTTTAAGCGATGACCTACCATATAGGGTTACTCATCCATTCATGAACTAGTCCCATGTCCTTGGCTAAGAATTATTAATTAGTTATACTTAACTAAGGTTTACCACTTAGCTTCTTTTCCCCGTTACCCTTGATTAACCACGATTTTCTACCTAGTTCCTCTAACTAGGGTTTTGTCTATTGGGTTAAGTGTTGTTATTCAGGTTCATGACTTAGCCCGCCTATGAATCATGTCAAGATTGGCTAAGTATTTAAGTCCAAGGCTTAGCCCTACAAGGTGGTTAAGTATACCAAGAAGCACATGACTTAACCCTATCAAGTCAAATTGGTTAAGTATTGGTTTGTCTTAACCCTATCAGATTATCGTGTTAGATTGATTAAGCATAGATTATCTTAATCGCATCAGATCATCGAGTTGGATTGGTTAAGTATGGGTTAGCTTAACCTCATCCACTAATCGTACTACAAGGGTTAACTATATTCAAAAGGTCTTGTGACTTAACCCTATCAAGTCCGCATGTTAGATTGGTTAAGTATAGGTTACTTAACCTCATCAAATCATCATGTATAATTGGTTAATTATAAGTTACTTAACCCCATCATGTTAAGTTGGTTAAGTATTGGTTGCTTAACCTCATTGAATTACCAAGTTTAGATTGGTTAAGTGTTTAACTTAACCCTACCGAATTACCGCGTTTAGATTAGTTAAGTATAGGTTACTTAACCCCATCTAATTACCGTGTTTAGATTAGTTAAGTCTAAATTACTTAACCCCATCTAATTACCGTGTTTAGATTGGTTAAGTATAGGTCGCTTAACCTCATCGATTACCGTGTTTAGATTGGTTAAGTATAGATCGCTTAACCCCATCAAATTACCGTGTTAGATTAGTTAAGTCTAGGTTAATTTAACCCCATCTAATTACCGAGTCGGATTAGTTAAGTATAGGCTAACTTAACCCCATCCCCTAATCATCTTATAATGGCTAAGTGTCACTAGTCAAATTGACTTAACCTATCCATGTGGCATTAATTTAATTAATGCACCCCAACCTCTCACATTAGACACGATATTGTGGTTACTGGATATGCCGGTCGGTTCCGGGCAGGTTTACACCACAATTCGGTCTAACCTCGGGTTTTAAGTGCGGTATGACCAACTACTCACATTGGGTCCTATTGTTTGCAATTACTGGATTTACCGGGCGGTTCCGGGCAGTTTCACATTGCAAACTCAACCCAACCTCGAGTTGGTCACTTTCATGTTTGGTCTAGTGTCATATCACACCTACAACCCATACGTGTCTAGCCCCAAGTTCCATGTTTTCGTACGTGTCATGTTCATGTTTAAGTGTTTCAAGAGTGCCACATTTTCATGCAACCCCATGTCGAGTTTTCATGCCACATTCAAGTCAAGTTTTCGCGTCACGTTCACGTTTGTCTAACTACCCCAAAATCGTGTTTTCACTTAGTGAAAGCGAGTCAACATAGTATAAATACTATGGTACACATTGACCCCAAAACATGCACGATGCCACGACGGGGTTGGCTTCAAACATGCATGGTATCATCAAGGGATTGGCCTTGTACATGCATACTATCATATAGGGGTTGGCGACAAGCATGCACAATGTCATAAAGAGGGTAACTTGCATAAGTGTTCATGTCATAAACCTATCATGAAGGGATAAACATGCACATGTTACTTATGTCATAAAAAGGGGTAAACTTGCATATTATCATAAGGGACTTCGGGTTCATATACTTGCATAGCTTCAAGGTCACATTTATGCACATGTTTCATGAGTCAAAGTGGTTTCAAGTGTGCATGCTAACATACCACAAGTAAAGGTCCAATCTTGCATGGGAAACTAAGTCCAATGCAACATGAATAACATGGTTTAGTCGCTAAAACACAACCTAAAGTCCTATGTTCATGTTAAAGGAGCAAACTAGGCTCGTATAGGTTATAGCACTCATGTTTAACCACATTTTATTCCATGCCATGATTAAACTACCGTTAACATCTCGAAGTAGCTAGAACTTACTTAGCGAGGCTTAGAGGGTGCGCATGAATCGTCTTGACGATGAAAGGTGACTCCTTTGATGAAGAACCGTCATGAAATCGCCGTAGCAATGTTGATCGAGCCTCGATTTGGTGTAGCAAGCTTGCACCTTTCGATTCGGATCCGATTTGCATGCATAGTCTCCTAGAGTTGGAGATGGAGGCTATGATCACTTGGCATTTGGGCAGCACTTCGTGGCATGAGAGAGTTTGAGTGATTTAGGTTAGGGGGTTAGGGTCTTTTTATAGAGTTTAGGAGCATTTTAGGCCATAGGATTAACCCTAGATCGAATCCAAACCATCCAAAATCGTCACAAGCCTCCAAAACCGAGCCAACATGACAAGCAGGTGCACCAATTCGGGGTTCTACAGGGGGGTCGACACAGGGGTCGACACCCATGTCGACCCCCTGGGGAGGGGTCGACCCAGGGGTCGACATCCATGTCGACCCCTTGGAGGAGGGTCGACACCCATGTCGACACGGGTGTCGACGCCCTGTGTGTCTGGCGGGAATTTTCCCGCCTTCTCTTTTTGGGCTGAATTCGAATCTGTTTTCGGATTTGAATTTTCGTGAAACTTCGCGAGGCCATATCTCGGTCATACGGACTCCGATTTATGAAATTTCGGACTCTATTTCGCGTATTTTTCCGAGACGAACGCAATGGCGCAACCCGTTTATCCTGATTCAGATTTTATAATTTAATTCTGCCTTGATTCTTGTCTTAACATGTTGTTAAAATTCGGGTTGTTACATTCTCCCCTCCTTTAAGGATTTCGTCCCCGAAATCTCCAAGTTAGGAAGAACGTATCCTACCATCCATCATCCATCTACTCAAAACATCATCCACAAGTAATCATTGTCCTTAAAAGATTTCTAATGCTGTATGAACATATGTAGAAAGTGTGTGTATATGTTCCTTAGCTAATGCTAATGATCAGGCCTGAATGATCTTCTAATGCAAATTATGTTTAGTGCCATGAATCCAACATGTATGCAAATAGTCCTAGTCATATAAACACTATATGTGTGCACAACCATTCATTCATATGCAACATCCACATGATAACACATTCAATTTCATCCATAAACAGGTATAAATACTCGTGCATATGCAATATGAAATGTGAGTGCGTCGATCTAGTATCTAAAGTGTATTCGCGCATCCACAAGCAACCACTTGCAACCATATCAATCATAACATGTTTCAAACACATGTTTACATCCATAGGATTCTACCTAATGTTCTCATGATAGGATCGAGGAGATAAACAAGGTAAACTCCCTATGGGGTTTGCAACAGAAATAGGACCGAGAGGATATTCACCAAAAGATAACATGCGAGCAAGCTCTACAGGAAAAACCAGGGATCCAGGATATACTCTTAAAAAGAGATATTGATGCGCGTATCTAGCCTTCAACCTTCTAAGTCGCCCTCCCTTGAGCTTAATTCCATTATGCCTTGACCGTCTTTTAACTTCATGATCCCGTAGCTTCTTAATTCCTGTTTCCAAAACATGGGTCGGAACCCATTTCATCGTCGTGTCTCGTTCCTTTTTCACTTATCCTTTCCCTAGTATACTTGGCTCAAACGTATCCACTTACTCATGCAAGCTCTCCAAAATTCTCTAGGGAATTCTGGATCTCGCTTTCCAATGCCAATCCATGTTGCCAAGAGTATTTACTAAGGTGATCCCCATAACTCATGTATAAGCGAAACGAACCATCCGCCTTAGCGGCGAATTCTACTCGAACGGATTACCAACAACTGCATCGCGAGATTCTAGGTAACTAACCATGACAGAACCCAAAAGGTTATACGAGACTTCGAGGGTATTACCAAGGTGAGTCGAGAGTCTAACTACCCTCTTTCGAAAACCGAGAATGGCACCCCTTATTGGGTGACCACTTTATCCCTAGAATCCATCCGTAGCCGAGACATGTCATTCTCAAATCCAAACAAGTCATGAAGAAATGGACCAACTCTCCAACCAGATTTTTGGGACAAAATCTGGGATCCTCTACCATGCTAGTACTAAGGTACAGAGACTCAACTATCCAAGCAGACTTAAATGATACGATGATCAAGACAAAGTCTGGACGGGATGATAGAAAAGAACGACTAAACCTTTACCAGAAACGGTACCATCTCTTTTAGGTACCCTAGAAATGGGAGCGTACAATTGCCCTCTCCGATGATCTTGTCCTTGTCCTCCTTGATGGACTAAGCCATACCAACAAGTTGCTTATCCTTAAGCTCGCGTCCTTTATCCTTACTCTTATTATCCTTCCTTGTACCACGGCAACAGGTCTCTCGAGAACCACCTCCATCGTACGGAAAACACCTACGTGGCTAGACAAAGATTAGTCACAGTTAGAACTACTGTGACTATAGATGGAGGAAAGAAAGGAAAAGAGATTCAATCAAGGAATCAAAGGATAGTGCTAATGGCTTTTGGGGAATAGCCTTTAAAAACTTTTCTTGAAAAATGCTTCTTTGTAAACGGTTTTTCAAATAGTTTTCAGAAGGTTTTAAAAACTTTTGCCCAGTCTGGTAACCTTCTGCTCTGATACCAAATGTAACACCCTACCTCCGCTAATGTTACTCACAAAGGGAATGCACTAGGTTTGGTGAAGCATTATCGAGGTAAACATGCACAGAAATATTACAAGACAGAACATATATAAAACAGCGGAAGTAAAACCAACTTTCATATCATTAATAAATAAGGTCTAAAGCCTTTTACATCAGAATACATCAAAACATGTCTTGCAATAGTAAAGAAGCATAAAACCTTTTCATAAATTATTCCCCAAAATAAAGCGGTGAAGCAGCCATAGCCAAAAGAAGACCAAGCTATACATGATGACCTTCAAGCATAAGAGGTCCGAACTAACCAACATCATTTCCTCCCTGAAACCTGGGGGGGAAACGGAAGACAAAGAGGCGAAAGAAAACGGGGTCAGTCATAAAGACTGGTAAGTCCTATCTACTTCCAGTATAAAAACAGATAAAGGTAACATGACATGCATAAACTGAAAGTAAACATAAGGATGACGACAAGATAGATAAACTAAACCAAGATAACTGGATGAACTACTGGAGCAAGCTAAACTAAGGTATCATGATAAATCAAGGTATCACATCGTCAGGTTTCTATCAAGTATACAATCCCAAGGTATCTATCATGTATAACATCCCACAGTATTTATCATGTATATTTGCTCTGCACCACTCGTACTAGTATCCCAACCCGCGTCATGTGTTAACTATGAATGTCCCTTGCCCAATGTCATGTAATGGTCCATGCCAACCTAATATATAGCATATGTAGGTTTTCCCAACTCGTATGTTTCTTTCCATGTATAAGTTCAGTCCTTTGCCGTAGGCCGTACGGGCTTTCCCGTGTAAATCTATACCACCTCGACATAGTACCATTTTATCCTTGAAGTTATTTTGGACTGCCACCCTTGATCTAGTTATGTTTCCTTACCATGAACTATCGCGCGTTCACTTAGGATTTATGCCACCTAGGACCACTAGGGATTATGCTAACTAATGAACTTTTCCGTGTCCCGGTTTGGGTTCAAGCCACCTAGGGCCACTAGGGATTATGCCACCCGTCAACCGCGCCCTTTATCCCGCGTATGTATCGTGAATCGTTTTCCATGTCTAGACGCACATGTTCCTCAATGTGCCATCCGAGTTCCGTGCCAGGGCAAATCAAGAGATACGGAACTCGGTCGGGAGCTTTAAGTCGTCTGCTGATGCAGATATCAAGGTCTGTTTTTGTATCCGTGGCTATGGTCCCACGTGACCCCTCCCTCAACTACTGAAAGGCAATCCAAGAAAAATCATGTATGAGAACCACATCCCGGCCCCACTATAGCCCCACTTTCCTATGGGCCAACCTCACCCATGACTCGATAGCAAGAACAAGGTCTGTTGGGAGTTCTCTGCCTTTCTGTACGTACACGATTGACTAAAGATGGTAGGTAGTCGACGACGTGCTATCTAGGGCAAAAATCAAGTATCGTCGACTCCACGCTAATCCATCCCAGTCTTTAGGTCGCTCGCATAGCAACCAAGGCATACTTTTGGCTCTTCTATCGCGGACCTTAACCTCTGTGAGGCCGGGTTTCATGGACCACCTGCCACCTCACAGAGGGATACCAAGGGTACCCTCACGTCCCCCGAAGCTACCGCTTCGTCACCCAGTTCGTTGGAGCCTTTATCCAAGTCGGATAATTTGCTCCTCCTCGTGTGTTTAAGCGATGACCTACCATATCGGGTTACTCATCCATTCTTGAACTAGTCCCATGTCCTTGCCTAAGAATTATTACTTAGTTATACTTAACTAAGGTTTACCACTTAGCTTCTTTTCCCCGTTACCCTTGATTAACCACGATTTTCTACCTAGTTCCTCTAACTAGGGTTTTGTCTATTGGGTTAAGTGTTGTTATTCAGGTTCATGACTTAGCACGCCTACGAATCATGTCAAGATTGGCTAAGTATTTAAGTCCAAGGCTTAGCCCTACAAGGTAGTTAAGTATACCAAGAAGCGCATGACTTAACCCTATCAAGTCAAATTGGTTAAGTATTGGTTTGTCATAACCCTATCAGATTATCGTGTTAGATTGATTAAGCATAGATTATCTTAATCGCATCAGATCACGGAGTTGGATTGGTTAAGTATGGGTTAGCTTAACCTCATCCACTAATCGTACTACAAGGGTTAAGTATATTCAAAAGGTCTTGTGACTTAACCCTATCAAGTCCGCATGTTAGATTGGTTAAGTATAGGTTACATAACCTCATCAAATCATCATGTGTAATTGGTTAATTATAAGTTACTTAACCCCATCATGTTAAGTTAGTTAAGTATTGGTTGCTTATCCTCATTGAATTACCAAGTTTAGATTGGTTAAGTGTTTAACTTAAACCCACCGAATTACCGCGTTTAGATTAGTTAAGTATAGGTTACTTAACCCCATCTAATTACCGTGTTTAGATTAGTTAAGTCTAAATTACTTAACCCCATCTAATTACCATGTTTAGATTGGTTAAGTATAGGTCGCTAAACCTCATTGATTACCGTGTTTAGATTGGTTAAGTATAGGTCGCTTAACCCCATCAAATTACCGTGTTAGATTAGTTAAGTCTAGGTTAATTTAACCCCATCTAATTACCGAGTCGGATTAGTTAAGTATAGGCTAACTTAACCCCATCCCCTAATCATCTTATAATGGTTAAGTGTCACTAATCAAATTGACTTAACCTATCCATGTGGCATTAATTTAATTAATGCACCCCAACCTCTCACATTAGACACGATATTGTGGTTACTGGATATGCCGGTCGGTTCCGGGCAGGTTTACACCACAATTCGGTCTAACCTCGGGTTTTAAGTGCGGTATGACCAACTACTCACATTGGGTCCTATTGTTTGCAATTACTGGATTTGCCGGGCGGTTCCGGGCAGTTTTACATTGCAAACTCAACCCAACCTCGAGTTGGTCACTTTCATGTTTGGTCTAGTGTCATATCACACCTACAACCCATACGTGTCTAGCCCCAAGTTCCAGGTTTTCGTACGTGTCATGTTCATGTTTAAGTGTTTCAAGAGTGTCACATTTTCATGTAACCCCATGTCGAGTTTTCGTGCCACATTCAAGTCAAGTTTTCGCGTCACGTTCACGTTTGTCTAACTACCCCAAAATCGTGTTTTCACTTGAGTGAAAGCGAGTCAACATAGTATAAATACTATGGTACACATTGACCCCAAAACATGCACGATGCCACGACGGGGTTGGCTTTAAACATGCATGGTATCATCAAGGGATTGGCCTTGTACATGCATACTATCATATAGGGGTTGACCACAAGCATGCACAATGTCATAAAGAGGGTAACTTGCATAAGTGTTCATGTCATAAACCTATCATGAAGGGATAAACATGCACATGTTACTTATGTCATAAAAAGGGGTAAACTTGCATATTATCATAAGGGACTTCGGGTTCATATACTTGCATAGCCTCAAGGTCACATTTATGCACATGTTTCATGAGTCAAAGTGGTTTCAAGTGTGCATGCTAACATACCACAAGTAAAGGTCCAATCTTGCATGGCAAACTAAGTCCAATGCAACATGAATAACATGGTTTAGTCGCTAAAACACAACCTAAAGTCCTATGTTCATGTTAAAGGAGCAAACTAGGCTCGCATAGGTTATAGTACTCATGTTTAACCACATTTTATTCCATGCCATGATTAAACTACCGTTAACATCTCGAAGTAGCTAGAACTTACTTAGCGAGGCTTAGAGGGGTGCGCATGAATCGTCTTGACGATGAAAGGTGACTCCTTTGATGAAGAACCGTCATGAAATCGCGTAGCAATGTTGATCGAGCCTCGATTTGGTGTAGCAAGCTTGCACCTTTCGATTCGGATCCGATTTGCATGCATAGTCTCTTGGAGTTGGAGATGGAGGCCATGATCACTTGGCATTTGGGCAGCACTTTGTGGCATGAGAGAGTTTGAGTGATTTAGGTTAGGGGGTTAGGGTCTTTTTATAGAGTTTAGGAGCATTTTAGGCCATAGGATTAACCCTAGATCGAATCCAAACCATCCAAAATCGTCACAAGCCTCCAAAACCGAGCCAACATGACAAGCAGGTGCACCAGGTCGGGGTTCTACAGGGGGGGTCGACACAGGGGTCGACACCCATGTCGACCCCCTGGGGAGGGGTCGACCCAGGGGTCGACACCCATGTCGACCCCTTGGAGGGGGGTCGACACCCATGTCGACACGGGTGTCGACACCCTGTGTGTCTGGCGGGAATTTTCCCGCCTTCTCTTTTTGGGCTGAATTCGAATCTGTTTTCGGATTTGAATTTTCGTGAAACTTCGCGAGGCCATATCTCGGTCATACGGACTCCGATTTATGAAATTTCGGACTCTATTTCGCGTATTTTTCCGAGACGAACGCAATGGAGCAACCCGTTTATCCTGATTCAGATTTTATAATTTAATTCTTCCTTGATTCTTGTCTTAACACGTTGTTAAAATTCGGGTTGTTACAGCCGGAGCTTGGGCGCGGCGTCGCCAGGGCTGGGCCAAGGAGGATTAAGGTGGCGGCGGGATGGTACTCAGGTTTGAGAATTAGGGCTAGTGGATTTTAGTCTGAACGAGATTTAAAGGGGGGGCAAAGTTATATATTAATTATTTAATTATTTTATTATCCTCTTAAAGATGACTTTTCTTTCGAATACCAAATCGAACCCAACGACTGTCGGCCCTAGCTAATTACCCCCATTCCGAACGCAATGTCATATGTACCGAAAGCCAGTTCCGCCATTTCGATCAGTTTCCATCAAAATTAAAATATAAATTAGTATATTCAATTTTTAAACGTACATTTCAATTTACTGGGACCACACACTGATTCTAAAAATTCCAGAAAAATATTTTCTAGCTTCGTATTGATAATATGGTCCTAACAAAACTAATTTCGACAAATTCTGAGACCGTTTGAAAAATGGCCATTTTCCAGTCAATTGAATTCAACTGAAATGGTCAAAACAGTTTTCCTTTGCCACGCTCACATATTGATTCGAAAAATTATGAATTTTGAAACCTAGCAATAATTTGACATCCTGGATCCAACAAAAGGGGTTTCGTCGAAAACCGAGGTCGTTTGCAAAATTTCCATTTTTAACGGCTAGAATTCCACAGCAACTATTCTGAATTTTCAACTGGGCATATCTTTTTATCCCCGCTATGAAAATTTGATTTTTCAGATTCATTGGAAAGATATTCTCAATTAGATTCAAATATTTTTGGTTTCGCTAAAATCCGGTTTATTTTGAATCTTGTACATCCATTTGAACTTTGAAATCGAATTATCGAACTACTGCGCCATTTTCAATTCCTTTTATGATTATAAAATAAATATTTATATTCTAACAACGATCTATATAAATATATACGTTCGAATTCCGTTCAAAAAAAAATTTCTCATCGTTATTATTTAAAATAATCCATTTTAAATATTCAAAATTCCCTAAAATTGCCAAAATAATATTTTTTTAATTTGGCTCGGATTTCCGGGTTATTACGTACAGGATATGTAAAAGTGTTCATGTTTTGAAATAAAATATGTTCTTACGTAAAAAAAATTCATTTTTAATCTAACTATAAAATAGGAGGAAATTGCTTTTGTTTCTAAAATAAAACATATTAACATTAGAAGTTCCATTTTTAATGTAATGTAGACAACTAAAGAAATGTACATGTTTTAGACATAAACATTTAAATAAAAAGTTATATTTCTTATTTGCATTCTTTGATGCAAATAATCATTTAAATAAAAAGTTATATTTTATTTGCATTCTTTGATGCAAATAAACATTTAAATAAAAAGTTGTATTTTATATGCCTTCTTTGATGCAAATAAACATTGAAATAAAAAGTTATATTTTATTTGCTTTCTTTGATGCAAATAAAAATTGAAATAAAAAGTTTTATTTTATTTGCATTCTTTGATGCAAATAAAATATTACAATAAAAAGTTAATTTTTTTTCTTATTTGCATTCTTTGATGCAAATAAAAGGTTGAAATTAGAAGTTGAATTCTTATTTGCATTCTTTGATGCATATAAAACTTGAAATTCAAAGTTAATTCTTATTTGGATTCTTTTGTGCTAATAAAACATTAAAATAAAAGATGCATTTTTGTTTGCAATTTTAGATGCAAACAGAAACATTAAAAATAAAAGTTGCATTTTTGTTAGCAATTCTGATGTGAATAAAATATTGATTTAAAAGTTGTAACTTTTATTTGCATTTTTTTTGATGCAAATAGTACATAAATTAAAAGTTGCATTTTTACTTTTAAATTAGAAGTTACTTTCTATTTGCATTTTAGATGTAAATAAAAGAATAGTGCAAAAAGTATCATTATTACTTTTAAATTAGAGACAATACAAAGATAGGATTTAAAAGTTATATTTTAGTTACATTATAGTTGTAGCAAAAATGATAAGAATTGAAGTATCATTTTTATTTTCATTTTAAAGACAATAAAAAGAATAGATTTAAAATGTCATATTTTTCATCATATGTTTAGATGCAATAAAAATAGTAGGATTAAAAAAATCATGTTGTTAGTATCATTTGGTTTCAACAAAAACTGTTATCATTAGGAAAATATATTTCCAATGTAATTTAATTACCATTGGAAATAATCAGTCATTAAAACATGATTTATTTCAAATCATCGTTTTTATCATGTTAGTAGAATTATAAAAATTATATATAAATCTCTAACACGAACACAGGCTGTGTTTGGCTTGCTTGTGATTGTTTGAAAAGTAGTTGAAATCGCTAATGAATTATATTTATATTTATATATATATAAATAAATATTAATTAAAATTAAACGAATCGCGCGCGGTAGTTCGCGTTTCGGCAATCGTAACTTCAAACGATTATACCGAGAGATCTGACCGTCGAACTTCCTAAAACCGGAACCATTTGGTTTGTTTTGGAAAGATCTTTCCAATGATATAAAATTTGCTAAGATCCAATGGTCAGATTTGGAGAAAAGTGTAAATCTAATTTTGATGAAAACAGCTCTAGGGCCATATAATGACCCGAAGCATCGTTTAATTAAAAATGGCTATTTTAAAATAAATAAAAATAGTGATAAATCATTATAAAATATTATAAACGATATGGAATGAAAAGGCTGATTTAAACTATACATATTTGAGAATTATTTGAAAAGTCCGAGTTAAATCTCATTTTATATAATTATACGACGATTGGAAGTCGAAGATTTGAAGACGGCGATTGAAGACCGATGATCTTCACATCGAATGGATGACTACTGATGCCCTGGATAGGTTAGCTCCCAGGAGGGGTTATAGTGGTATTTGTCTGGACGTATTTGTTGATTGTACGGATATACTCCGTGTCTCCAATTTCGTTCAGACCCATAATGGACTTGTAAATGGGCGAATGTATGACATTGGATTTTATTCTGTGCTGATTGATCTCTGTTAATGTTTATCCGTTGGTGGCGGAGAATTTATTCTCTTGCTTAACACCCTTTGAGGTTATTTATTAATAGACATCAGTCGCATTGCGTGAATTGTCAGTGTGGCATGCCAAGATGCAAATGATCAATGCTTATTGTTGAGAAGAAGGGCCTTTTGGTTGATGATCAAAGCACAACTTTAAATAGCATAGCTTTTTGTATTACGTTACTTCGCGAGCCTCACACCCCAGTATGAACCAGAAACGGGAGTAAGGACTGTAGGGAGGACATACGTTTCTTTCTAGCTAGAAGTGGTGTCATGGTTTTTACAAGGCCTGACATTTTTACTTACGTGGATGATGGAATGAGGTGCCTCGGTTATTTGAGTCCCTAGTGGCTCTATTTAAGCCCCCATAGGGCGGGAAAACTTATTGTTCAGGCATAACTAATCCATTAACATATTTGTGGACCGGCCCTGAAGATCCAAGGGCTCACCTAAGTCTGAGTCCTGAGGCACGGGCTAGAGTGTCTCAAAAATCGGTAAGGACTATCTTTTGCCTTGGTTCAATGAGGGAAATCCAACTTCCAATACGACCCATGCGGTTTTGATTGTATAACTAGTATGGCGACATAGTATATAGTAGCCATGCCGTCTATAATTGATATTATGATTGAAATGTTTTTAAAACATATATACACTAATAATAATATCAAATCCGTTTTTACGTATCAAGCATTTTTGACCATTATAAGGTAAAACTCTATCCTCCAGTTTGCGTTGCATTGTGTGATGGGACTTGAGTCTTATAATGGTTTCATTTTATAAAAAGCATTGCGTTGTTTAACTATTTACTTTATTTATGCACTGGCAATCCTATGGCGTAAACCCGTTCCGTGTTAGTGGCATGGTCCTGTGATTAGCCTTATTATTAAATAGGTTAAATAAAATTTCTCATACCAGTCCCATAACTAACTCGTAGTTTGTTTCACTTTGCAAACTCGGGTTCCCTCTTTCCCCACGGGCAGCCAATTGATAAGTTTCTGGTAGGGATGTTTTCTGGACTAGAGCTTGCTGATGAAGATGTTGGAAGATATTTTCTTTTATCTTTTATTTTCTTCTTGAGATATTGAGACAATATTGGATATTGATGTATTTTGGGAGATTGAGACTTTATTTGTTTCCCTGTTTTTAGACATCTATTTTGCTAAGTGTATCTTTTACTGTGTACTCTGATGTTTTTGATGATGCTTGTGATGACATTCCTCTCTGCTGCAATGGTTTATATGTTCTGCTATGTATCTGTGATCTGTTATTGTTTTAATTATGTTATACTCATATGATTACCCTTACTTTCATTCTACGGAAGTTTGGGTCATCACAACCATTTTACCCTTTTTATTACTGTTTGGGTTATAACTTTTTATAGGGACCAAATCAGGTGCTGAAATCGATCTCATTGGATCAAAAATGGTGATTTATGATTCGGTGGAGTGGTAATATAAAGGATTTGGTTCGTTAGTTTGGGAGGAATCACTGTTTTAAATTTCAGCTGCTGTTAGGCAGACTGCTTAGCAGTTAATGGGCTGATTAGCCAAGCCCATTAGACAAATGACTGGTAGATATAAATAGGGGGAATTAGAGAGAGAACCATTGTTACTCTCTTCATTATAAACTTTAGGTTAGGCATCTGTGATTCTTCGGTGTTAGATCCTCTACTTGGGATTTTAATGACAACAACTATACGACCATAGAAATATATATATATATATATATTGTATCATATACTAGTAGGATTTACTTAAGAAGGAGACAAGAGCATAAATAAGATTACAAGACATACCCGAAGACATCAAATGAAATGATATATTGTGTGTGAGTATTAAATCTATGTAAAATCTCCTTGAATTCAAATGAGCACTTTTTACAAGTATAATATTAGTCTGTGCAAGATTAGACGTCTATCTAATATATAATAGACGTTTGATGCTAGGTTTAGGAAATATATCCTGGACTCAGCACAAACGTCTGGCATATATTAACAGACGTCTGTTCAAAGTCTTAGGAAATATTTTCCAGTAAACATAGACGTCTGTTCCTATACAGACAGACGTTTGTTTGTGTATTTGAAATGTATCAAATTACATGGACAGACGTCTGACCATATGGACAGACGTCTGTCCTGGCAAAATGACTATTATATTCTGAAAATATGTCTCTTCACACTCAAAGGTAACAACTCTTTCTTTCTATTCCAAACGATTTTTTCTATGAAAATATTGCTTCAAATGAAGAGTTGTGCTTTCAAAGATTACACCTATTCAAAAAAACTTGCGTTTACTATAAATTTATCCTAGGTTGAAGGATCCAATTACCTATTTTTATGAATCTACTCCATATTTTCTAAAGCTCTCTATACTTGCTATTTCTCTCTAAAGATTTCAGTTAAGCACTCAGTCTCTTCTATACAATCAAAATATTCAACTCTCATATTGCTCAAGAAGATTAGAGGAGTGGTTTGTACCTGTCAGTTAAAATATGTGTTGTGGAGAACACAATATAGTCAAAGCTGTTTTTCATCTTTAAGCCTATTCCTCCGGTCTAA
The DNA here is from genome assembly GCA_030737875.1 of Allium sativum. Classification (NCBI taxonomy): domain Eukaryota; kingdom Viridiplantae; phylum Streptophyta; class Magnoliopsida; order Asparagales; family Amaryllidaceae; genus Allium; species Allium sativum. The sequence continues at coordinate 118,254,944 of CM060915.1, forward strand.
ACAAGGGAAGTTTGTGTTAGTATGAAAGCCAAAGCGGAGCTTCGGGACTGGACGTAGGACGGGAGGTCCAAACCAGGATAAAATACCGGTGTGATTGCTTCTTACTTTTCTAGCATTACTATTTACTAGTTATTGCTATTACTTGCTAGAATTAAGATACATATACGATCCTCTCATAGACTTTCAATTGGTATCAAAGCAAGGTTAGATCAAATTATAGTAACTTGTATTTGAATCATTTTTTGAATATGGAAAGTAATAACACTAATAGTACATTTCAAGAAGGTCAGTCTAACGACCCCCACTTTTTAATAGATCTAATTATGCTTATTGGTCAACTCGTATGAGAATTTTTGTGGAAGCAAACAGTTTGGAAATTTGGGCTTTCACTCAAAAGAAATATGAAGTACCAACCACTAAATTGAGAGTGTGGACCGATGTTCAAAAAGCCACAGCTTCTAACAACTCAAAAGCTATGAATGTTTTATTTTGTTCATTAGATAAAAATGAATTTTCACGTGTCATGATGTGTACCATAGCTTATGCTATATGGAGAAATTTACAAATCACTCGTGAAGGCACTATAAACAAAAATATCAATTCTGCAAAATCAGTTTTCATGTTCTAAAATGAAGGCTGGTAAGACTATTAATGATATGTACACTAGATAACAAACTATTCGACACGATCTAATGGCACTTGGAGTCAAATTCACTGATTTTGATTTAGTCACATGCATTTTAAATTTTTTAACTAATGAGTGGGAAAGAAAATTTCTAGCCATAGAAGAGGCTAATGATCTTTCTCAACTCAAAGTTGAAGAATTAATTGGAAACTTGTTGTCCTATGAAGCTAACTTGCAGGTTAGAAAAGAACAGTATACAGAAAAGAAAAATATTGCTTTTCCAGCAAATAATGACAATTCAGATTTGGATAAAGAATAGATAGTGTTCATAGCAAATAACTACAACAAGTTCAAGAAATTCAGAAAAATAACCAAATTTCAGAAGAATGACAAACCAAGTTCAACAAACCAGACTATGATTAAGTGCTACAATTATGATGAATTTGGTCATATGAAGAAGAATTGTCCAAAGAATGAAAAGAAAAAGCAGAAGATCGAAAAATTTAAGAAGAAAAGAAGAGCTTTTCAAGCTACATGGGATGACTCTAACTCATCTTCATATGATAGTGGCAGTGATAGTGACTCAGAACAAGATAATGTATGCTTTATGGAATACATGGACGAGGTATGTCCTGAACTCACTTATAATGAGATTTTAGAAATTAGCATGGAGTAAGACGACAAGATTAGAGAACAAAAAAAAATTAAATAAAAATACATTGCTAGAATAAATAGAATGAAAATTGAAATTGGTTTATTAAAGGATGAAAAAACAATTCTAGAAGATGAATCGGAAAATGCACAAATTAAAAATTGTAGTGTCCCGAAATTCCGGTACAATTTGAGCTGACCAAATAAAACAAGTCCAACCCAAATTACATTGGAAACCAGAAAACTAATAGAAAGAAAACAGAGGGTGAGAATAGATAAGATAAAAACTTAGAATCGAAGAAGAAGAACATACAACATCAAAGTAAACACGAATCTCACAGCGGAACGAATAAATATATTTCATAACATAACTTTGAAATAAAATAGTATATGTACACAATACCATTATTAGAGTATAACACTTACAACGCAACGGAAATAACAATCTATATAACCCTAAAGCCTTCTGATCCAGCTCTTCAAGTATCTGTAAATCCCGACTACTTGACTGTCTGTACAAAATTGGGCACCCAAGAGTTTAGGGAAAGCAAAACAAAACAAACTCTGGGTCAGTCATGGGACTGGTGTGAGTAAATTCCAACCATTTATTTAACTTTTAAAATCCTTTTAAAGGAAAGAATAATCGTAAGACCAATCCACACATAAACATGGATGGTTTTTACCTTACAACAACCCAAAACATTTGTAAAACAATATTGTTCTGATATTATAATAGTGTCTAACACAAGTAATATCAATCTAGTAGAACGATTTCATCTCACGTTCTACATATATAATATATAATCAAAATCGTGGGCTCTTATTGGGTAATTGATTTCCAACTATGACAAGGTATGGAACCACCTTCCGATCAGTGTAATCTAGAAGCGATACACTGGAGTTCAACAAGAACATCTTGTAACTCGACCATACATGACCGACCACTCATTTCGCTTGAGTGTATCGAATATATTATCACTTATGGTTGGTATACCAACATAACCGTTCCCGGGAGATACAGAAGCAAAAGAAGTAACAATATGAATATTCTCTAGATGGCGACAATATACCCTAATTGGGTGCGGCCCACTTAGCTATGCTGCCTACCCGATTTCTGTCATTTCCCAGTTGATGAGGCTCGAGGTCAACGTATCTTTAACAGATCGCTCCTTTATTTACTTTGAATGCCACATCGTCATACCCGTCAAATCACAAATTGATTTCCCCAAAAATACCATAGGTATAAGCTAACAGAAATGAATTCCTCCGCTACCAACGTAAATACGTTTGAAATAATCAACTTACGCGATCTACCAAATATACTCTGTCAGACATTCGTCCATTCAAGTTGTCCTGCGATTGGACAAACCGAAGGCACTATTCTGTAAATAGGACAGCCCTTGCATAACACCGTCTTCAATTATCTTCATTATATTTGATCGCAACGCTAATGCCATACGGAGTGGTTTTCAGATAATATATCTAATCCCGGTCTCTCCGTATTGACAACGGAAATGTGCAAAATCTTCAATAGTTGGTGATTTAACTATCAAAGAAAAACATGTGTGCAAACAACGATATTATTTCCAGATGGAAATTCTATTGATCAATCATCAATTAACATTTATTCATTTCCCTATTTCTCGTTTCCAAATATTCATCAAATCCTTATTTAGAAAATATACATTATTACCTTTGGAAAACGTTTCCATTTCTGATTCACGCATCACTATCTTCTCACATATATCAGTCATTAACTGTAAACTACTAAGAGAACAACCCTCTACGTATTAACCCCGAAGGCCGAAAGCAACATCAGATCAATATCCAGAAAGCCATTCAATTCAACTAATTTCCAATCAGTTCTAATTTTAGTAATTCAATATAAATTCCTTATTCAAAACCCAAATTCCTTTATAATATTTTATTTGCAAAATATTTACTTTAAATCAATATCATGTTACAGCCGTGTGCGAAGCACGGGTCTAAACCTTCCTAATGTAAAATTCTCTTTTTATAAAACTCTATTCATTTTCCAAATATTTCCTTTTCAATATCCTATTTATTTTATATAAATATTCCCCTTTTCAATATCCTATATATGAACTATTTATTTCATATAAATGTTTCCCTTTTCAATATCATATTTATATTTCATAAATATTTCCTTTTATATAATTCTATTTATTCCATAAATAAATATTTCCTTTATAATTCCATTAATTTTCTAAATAAATATTTCCTTTTACATTTGTTTTACAAATATTTCCTTTTCTATTCAATATCCACTTTGAAATCCCTTTTTATAAAATCATTTGATTTTATATAAATATATTTTATTTTATTTTCAACATACACATTGAAAATTCCCATTTTAATTCCAGTATTTTATATGGTTTTTAAAATAACAAATAGCAATGATCGATATCATTCAAACACACATAATCAACAACAGATTTTATGTCACATCATATATTACAATATATGAAAACAGTAAAATAAATGTTAAGGAATCCAGTTGGATGCCTCCGACCTGTTTCCCTGCATCCACAGATGTTAAACAATACAATTGACATCAATTTCATTTCAATATGAAATATTCTAATAACAGAATCATATTTGATTAACGATTTATATATATATCGCTATCTATAATTTCAACCAATACATAAGCAATTCAACCAAACAGTCGGCACATAGCAATCAATCATCATTTATCAGTTCTAAAAATACGTTATAAAAATATGAACTGATAGAGTTGGTGAGTTTTACTCACATTGGACGATCATCATTAATAACGATAACCATTGCTCGATTTGATTAAGATGGACAATTCATTTTGCTATAAATTTTAACGGACTCCAATTCACTCCTAGTCAGTTTCGTTCTGTAGGCGCAGTCCATACGATCCCAACGGATCTTGTTTCGCTGAATTTGATTAACATATGATAAAGTTATAACTTATACAAGTTAATATATATTTGAATTTAATAAAAACGTGGATTTTATTTTCTAAGGGCCTTAACCTTCTTAAAATATGTTGGTCCACTCATGAAAGCCCAACCGCACTCCATATACCTTTCTTCACCAATTAAACTGCAGAGCCCAGCGTCTCCTTTCCTCCGATGTCCATTACAACACCTTTTGCTCCCTCAATTCACCACCGTTCCACACGCAAATCCCACCACGCTTCATTTCTCTGCACACACTTCGATCTCCACCCAAACCCAATGACTCGCTCCCAATAAACAAATCGTGACATCCTGCCACTCACGCTATAGGTCGGTATAAGCATCGACCTTTATATGCACAGATTTTCCAGAAAAGAAACACATCGATGCCACTTGGTTCCCTTATCTCCGATCTAAACTCCAAATCACGAATCATGCTTGAATCTCCCTAAATTGATTAACCCTAAAAGTCAAACCATGCACTATGAAGAAAAATATAGTGACGACAAAATGTTTCGAACCAAGAAATACATACATACGATTGACCAGAATCATCTTGCGAATAGAAATATACTAGTTTGGTTATTTAAGGATTTTTATCTCATTTGATTTTATTTTTTTAAAAGAGGAAATCTCACGTTGAAAGAAGAAAGTGTGGAGGCGCTGTGTTGACCATAGAATGACCTAAATTAGGTTTGGGGAAAATAGTGGTTACTTATAGAAGAAAAAATATTGTTTTTTTATTGATTATTATATTAATTATAATCAGTCGTTGCTTGTAATTGGCTTCTAAAATTCTGTATGATCACATACAACACCCAAAAATCATGAGAATGGACATGCAGCTACAGTTCGACATTACGGACCCAACGAAACTGTCGAATTCCAACTTCGTTTGCTCACACAGCGTATCTTTAACCGTCAAAATACTGACTGTTTTTCACATTAAAAATCCGTACGGCCACATACTGACTTCAAAAATCCCGAGAATTGAAATCTAACAATAATTTAATATTACGGATCCAACAAAATTAGTTTCATCGAAAACAGAGGTCGTTTGCAAACCAGACTATTTTTAAAGCTCTAAATAACCCATTTAAATATTTAAATATATTTAGAAATAATTAAATTAAATATTTAAAAATAAATATTATTGTATATATCCACATTAGAATATCATACAACTCTAATTGGATTTACAACTCGATATTTCATCATTCCCAGTTATATCGATATTCGATTTATATATAAAATCCTTTTATAATATAAATAAATCACTATAATTTATAAAGGAATTCCATAGCAACTTTTCGAAAATTTGATTTGGACATAAATCAAAATCTACACGACGAAATCCCAAATTTTCTCTTCCACTAGAAAAATATACTTCAGCAGCTCCAACGTTTCTTATTTCACAGAAATCCGATTTAAAATAGACCCTGTATATTCAGTTAAAGTTCAAATCACCAAATATCGGACTGCCGCGCCATTTTGAGCTCGATTATAATTATAATATAAATTATATGTTCAACCTTCGTTATCATAATATATTCGTTATTATTATTCAATTCTAAACTGAACCATATTTTATAAATAACCCAATTCACAAAATGTTGTGAATTCAACTAAATTCTGATTATTTCATAATTAAATATATAATTATATTATTTATATTAATTAAATATTCAATATTATTTAATTAAACGACCATTTAATTCTCTAAATCAATATTTATATAATTAAATAGATTAATTATAATATCGTAAAAATACGGGTTGTTACATTCTTCCCCCCTTAAAATAATTTCGTCCCCGAAATTGCTAAGTTAGAAAACAAACTCTACTAACTGGTTAAAAATTGTTTGTTTAATTCTTATATTCCAGTTTCACTATACCAATTAATTTTAATTAAAATATTAATTTATTTCTACTAACGAATATTTCTATAAACTCTGAAAATTTTCTAACACCCGAAATTTCTGAAAATTTTCGCCAGCACCTCCTTTGTATTGCTCAATCAATACAACTACAACTCGCCTCTCTAGGCCTTCTCCAACCCAAAAGAAAATCAAACAGCCAAGCGGCTTGCCAAATCGGCTCATAAAAATCTCATACCATATGAAATATAAACTTGTACCTTTTTTTTCTGACATTCAATTCTATCACTTCCATCTGTTATCAATTCAACATAAAACAAATGTCATTCCAATCAATTCATTCTCAAAACAAATCATTCGCTTATAGCAAAGTCGAATTTCATTTCAAACTCGAGTTCCGTTCTCGATCCCAACTCCTAACTCACCAATCCAATACCATTTCAGGTTCCTATCTCACAATCCAAAATCTGATTCTACTTGGTATATTATATTCCCATTTAAATTTCCAGTTAATTTGTTTCAATTCAATTACCACTGAACTGCCTTTATTTCAATTTCAAATTTTCTTTCACAAATTTCCATTTAATTTGTTTTTATTTCAAACAATCTTTACCTGGGAGTTTCAAATAGCTTAGCCTTTCCAAAAAATCAAATATCCTTTTCTGGAATTTCAGTACAAGTTGTTTTTCTCAAAATAATTCAAAAACAAAATCTTTGGTAGTAATCCGTCACTTAGAAACTCGAAAATGAACACCGATGATGTCCGGATCAACATCGGAATTTATTTTCCAGCGACCGAAGTGAATTCAATACTATATCACTTTCAAAACCATTTCTAAACACTTCCATTTTGAAATCTTTTCAAAATATCATTCATAATGTTGTAAACAATTTAAATTCTCCCAAGATTTTGAAATTCTCATATAATTAATTTAATTTAATTTACAAACACTTCTCTAACTTTTAATTCCAATTCTGATTCTAAATTCAGATTTTCTTCATCTTATTTCATATATTATATTCATATGAATTCTGATTGGTTATTTATATAACCATTCCAATTTATAATCTTACTCGATTATAATAACAACCAATATATCCAATATATTATAATTCCAATATATATAGTTTCTTTATATCAAAATATACCTTGGGTAAATTTATTTTCATTTACCCTCTTTTCAAAACATATTGTGTCGACCCATCGTATTCGAGTGTTTAGAAACTCCTACCGATACAGTGGATCAAACTGATCGATTAGAACCCATAAACAACCCCGCCAATAAATCTACACAATATAAAACCATTTTGATATCAAATAACAAATACACTCACTCATATGTATACACTCAACTCAATCTAGGGTATTACTAACCCTATCTCTAGTGAGTCACACCACAGTGCCAAGGTAATTACTTAACCTTAAGCTCTGATACCAACTGTAGTGTCTCGAAATTCCGGTACAATTTGAGCTGACCAAGTAAAATAAGTCCAACCCGAATTACACTGGAAACCAGAAAACTAATAGAAATAAAACAGAGGTTGAGAATATATAAGATAGAAACTTAGAATAGAAGAAGAAGAAGAAGATATAACATCAGAGTAAACACGAATCTCACAGTGGAACGAATAAATATATTTCATAACATAACTTTGAAATAAAACTGTATATGTACACAATACCATTATTAGAGTATAATACTTACAACACAGTGGAAATAACAATCTGTATAGTCCTGAAGCCTCCTGCTCCAGCTTTTCAAGTATTTGTAAATCCCGACTACTTGACTGCCCGTAAAAATTGGGCACCCAAGAGTTTAGGGAAAACAAAACAAACTCTGGGTCAGTCATGGGACTAGTGTGAGTAAATTCCAACCATTTATTTAACTATTAAAATCCTTTTAAAGGAAAGAATAATCGTAACACCAATCCACACATAAACACGGATGGTTTTTACCTTACTATAACCCAAAACATTTGTAAAACAATATTGTTCTGATATTATAATAGTGTCTAACACAAGTAATATCAATCTAGTAGAACACATTCATCTCACGTTCTACATATATAATATACAATCAAAACCGCGGGCTCTTATTGGGTAATTGATTTCCAACTATGACAAGGTATGGAACCACCTTCCGATCAGTGTACTCTAGAAGCGATACACTGGAGTTTAACAAGAACATCTTGTAACTCGGCCATACATGACCGACCACTCATTTTGCTTGAGTGTATCGAATAAATTATCACCTTATGGTTGGTATACCATCATAACCGTTCCTGGGAGATACAGAAGCGAAAGAAATAACAATATGAATATTCTCTAGATGGTGACAATATACCCTAATTGGGTGCGGCCCACTTAGCCATGCTGCCTGCGCGAATTCTGTCATTTCCCAGTTGATGAGGCTCGAGGTCAACATATCTTTTAACAGATCGCTCCTTTATTTACTTTGAATGCCACATCATCATACCCGTCAAATCACAAATTGATTTCCCAAAAAATATCATGGGTATAAGCTAAGAGAAACGAACTCCCCTGCCACCAACGTAAATACGTTTGAAACAATCAACTTACGCGATCTACCAAATATACTCTGTCAGACATTCGTCCATTCAAGTTGTCCTGGGACTGGACAAACCAAAGGCACTATTCTGTAAACAGGACAGCCCTTGCATAACTCCGTCTTCAATTATCTTCATCATATTTGATCGCAACGCTAATGCCATATGGAGTGGTTTTCAGATAATATATCTGATCCCGGTCTCTCTGTATTGACAACGGAAATGTTCAAAATCTTCGATAGTTGGTGATTTAACTATCAAAGCAAAACATGTGTGCAAACAACGATATTATTTCCAAATGGAAATTCTATCGATCAATCATCAATCAACATTTATTCATTTCCCCATTTCTCGTTTCCATATATTCATCAAATCCTTATTTAGAAAATATACATTTTTAACTTTGGAAAACGTTTCCATTTATGATTCACGCATCACTATCTTCTCACATATATCAGTCTCTAACTGTAAACTACTAAGAGAACAACCCCGCACGTATTAACCCCGAAGGGCGAAACTAACATCAGATCAATACCCAGAAAGCCATTCAACTCAACTAATTTCCAGTCAGTTCTAATTTCAGTAATTCCATTTAAATTCTTAATTCAAAACCCAAATTCCTTTATAATATTTTATTTGCAAAATATTTACTTTAAATCAATATCATGTTACACCTGTGTGCGAAGCACGAGTCTAAACCTTCCTAATGTAAAATTCTCTTTTTATAAAACTCTATTCATTTTCCAAATATTTCCTTTTCAATACCCTATTTATTTTATATAAATATTCCCCTTTTCAATATCCTATATATTAACTATTTATTTCATATAAATGTTTCCCTTTTAAACATCATATTTATATTTCACAAATATTTCCTTTTATATAATTCTATTTATTCCATAAATAAATATTTCCTTTATAATTCCATTAATTTTCTAAATAAATATTTCCTTTTATATTTGTTTTACAAATATTTCCTTTCCTATTCAATATCCACTTTGAAATCCCTTTTTATAAATCATTTGATTTTATATAAATATATTTTATTTTCAACATACACATTGAAAATTCCCATTTAAATTCCAGTATTTTATATGGTATTTAAAATACCAAATAACAATGATCAATATCATGCAAACTCACATAATCAACAACAGATTTTATATCACATCATATATTACAATATATGAAAAACAGTAAAATAAATGTTGAGGAATCCAGTTGGATTCCTCCGACCTGTTTCTCTGCATCCATAGATGTTAAACAATACAATTAACATCAATTTCATTTCAGTATGAAATATTCTGCTAAACAGAATCATATTTGATTAACGATTTATACATGTATCGTTATCTATGATTTCAACCAATACATAAGCAATTCAACCAAACAGTCAGCACACAACAATCAGCCATCATTTATCAGTTCTAAAAATACATTATAAAAATATGACCTGATAAAGTTGGTGAGTTTTACTCACATTGGACGATCATCGTTAATAACGATAACCATCGCTCGATTTGATTCAGACGGACAATTCATTTTGCTATAAATTTTAACGGACTCCAATTCACTCCCAGTCAGTTTCATTGTTTAAGCGCCGTCCATACGATCCCAACACATCTTGTTTCGCTGAATTTGGTTAACATATGATAAAGTTATAACTTATATAAGTTAATATACATTTGAATTTAATAAAAACATGGATTTTATTTTCTAAGGGTCTTAACCTTTTTAAAATATGTCAGCCCAGTCATGAAAGCCCAACCGCACTCCATAAACCTTTCTTCACCGATTAAACTGCAGAGCCCAGCGTCTCCTTTCCTCCAATGTCCATTACAGCACCTTTTTGCTCCCTCAATTCACCAACGTTCAACACGCAAATCCCACTACGCTTCATTTCTCCTCATGCACTTCGATCTCCACCCAAACCCAACGAGCTCGCTCCCATAAACGAATCACGACATCCTGCCACTCACATTACAGGTCGGTATAAGAATTGACCTTTATATGCATAGATTTTCCAGAAAAGAAACACATCGATGCCACTTGGTTCCCTTATCTCCGATCTAAACTCCAAATCACGAATCAATGCTTGAATCTCCCTAAATTGATTAACCCTAAAAGTCGACCTATGCGTTGTGAATGAAAATACAACGACAACAAAATGTTTCGAACCAAGAAATACATACGATTGACCAGAATCGTCTTGCGAATAGAAATATACTAATTTGGTTATTTAAGGATTTTTATCTCATTTGATTTTATTTTTTTGAAAGAGGAAATCTCACGTTGAAAGAAGAAAGTGTGGAGGCGCTGTGTTGACCGTAGAATGACCTAAATTAGGTTTGGGAAAAATAGAGGTTACTTATAGAAAAAAATATTATTTTTTATTGATTATTATATTAATTATAATCAGTCATTGCTTGTAATTGGCTTCTAAAAATCTATATGATCACATACAACACCCAAAATCATGAGAATGGATATGCAGCTACAGTTCGACATTACGGACCCAACGAAAATGGTTTCATCGAATTCCTACTTCGTTTGCTCACACAGCGTATCTTTAACCATCAAAATACTGACTGTTTTTCACATTAAAAATCCGTACGGCCACATACTGACTTCAAAAATCATGAAAATTGAAATCTAACAATAATTTAATATTGCGGATCCAATAAAATTAGTTTCGTCAAAAACAGAGGTCGTTTGCAAAACTGACTATTTTTAAAGCTCTAAATAACCCATTTAAATATATAAATATATTTAAAAATAATTAAATTAAGTATTTAAAAATAAATATTATCGTATATATCCACTCTAGAATATCATACAACTCCAATTGCATTTACAACTCGATATTTCATCATTCCCGGTTATATCGATATTCGATTTATATATAAAATCCTTTTATAATATAAATAAATCACTATAATTTATAAAGGAATTCCATAGCGACTTTTCGAAAATTTGATTTGGACATAAATCAAAATCTACACGATGAAATCCCGATTTTTCTCTTCCACTAGCAAAATATACTTCGCTAGCTCCTAACGTTCCTTATTTCACAGAAATCCAATTTAAAACGGACCCTGTATATTCAGTTGAAGTTCAAATCGCCAAATAGCGAACTGTCGCGCCATTTCGCGCTCGATTATAATTATAATATAAATTATACGTTCAACCGTCGTTATTATAATATATTCATTATTATAATTCAATTCTAAACTAAACCATATTTTATAAATAATGCAGTTCACAAAATGTTGTGAATTCAACTAAATTCTGATTATTTCAGAATTAAATATATTATTATATTATTTATATTAATTAAATATTCAATATTATTTAATTAAACCACCATTTAGTTATCTAAATCACTATTTATATAATTAAATAGATTAATTATAATACCGTAAAAATACGGGTCGTTACAAAAATGAAGAGTTAAATTTGGAAAATGAATCTTTATCTATAGAATTAGGAAAAGTTAAATTAGAAAATAAAGATATTATAGATAAGAATATCAATTTAAGTAGTAATCTAGAAGTATCTTTATTGAAAATCTCTAAACTTAAAAATGATTGGGAAAAGATTACTATTAATGTTTCTAAATTTAACAAAGGAAAACAAAGTTTAGATCATTTGATCAATAGTTCAAAACCATCTGGAAATAGAAATGGTTTAGGTTTTAAAAAGGAATCAAATATAAAAAAATATAATTTTTTGTATAAAAAGGTTAAAAAGAAGAATACCCATAAAAATATAGAGTTGCCAAAGAAAGAAAAATCATGGGATAAAAAGGTAGAATTACCTAAGGAGGTAAAGATTTGTATTCCTAAATCCAATAATAAAATCATTAGGCAAAAGCATATTAGATTTTTTTACATAATGTAGTTCATAATTCAAATTATGTTTATAAAGGCCCCACACGCACACGAGTATTGTTTCCTTCTCCGCCTAACATTTAAGACCCTAACGGAGGAAGTGAGTACCAATTAAAATTTCTTATCTTGTAGGTACCCAAGACAAAACAGAAAGAGAAGTGGATTTTAGATAGTGGCTGCTCCAAGCACATGACGGGAAACAAAGACAAGTTATCAAACATAACATATATGGATGGTGGCACAGTAACATTTGGAGACAATTCAAAAGGTTACTCATAGGCATTGGTGAAGTCATAAATATTAGTATATCCAACTCTCCCATTATTACTAATGTGTTATTAGTTAAAAACTTGAAGCATAATCTCTTAAGCATTAGTCAACTTTGCGATAAAGGATTTCAAATTAGCTTTTAAAAGGATAAATGCAACATTTTTCTTATATTCATAAGAATTTAATTTTTGAAGGACTTAGACATAGAAACATTTATGTTTTAAATATGAAAATAAAGAAAAATTCAAATTTATGTCTAAATGTTAATCATGATAATCCATGGTTATGGCATAAACGATTTTGTCATATAAATTTCAAATATATTAATAAGTTAACTAAAATGAACTAGTTAGAGGATTACCAAAGATTAATTTTAAAGCAAACAGTTTAGGTGATGCATGTCAAATTGGTAAATTGAAAAAGAGTTCATTTAAATCAAAGAATAATATTTCTACAAAACAACCATTGGAACTATTACATTTTGACTTATTTGGTCCTACTCAAACTCGTTCGTTAAATCACAACAAATATGTTTTTGTGATAGTAGATGATTTTTCAAGATATACATGGACTTTGTTTTTAAAACATAAAAGTGATCATTTTGGAATATTCAAGATATTTGCTTAACGAATAATGAATTTATTAGATCTCAAAATAAAAAATATTCGAAGTGACAATGGAGGAGAATTTGAAAGTGAAATGTTAACGATTTTTGTAATAAAAAGGGAATAAATCATAATTTTTCTATTCCTCGAACACCACAACAAAACAGTGTTGTAGAAAGGAAGAACAAAACTTTACAAGAATGGTTTAGAATTTTACTAAACAGTAGTGGTCTACGAAAACAATTTTTGGCAGATGCAGTAGCAATAACATGCTATGTATTAAACAGAGTAACATTATGACCAATAACAAAAAATACATGTTATGAAATGTTTTTTTGGAAAGAAGTATAAAGTTTCATATTTTAGAACTTTTGGTTCCAAATGTTTTATTTTAAACACAAAAGACAATCTAGAAAAATTTGATCCTAAAGCCGACGAAGGGATTTTAATTGGTTATTCAGATCAAAGAAAAGCATATAGAATCTTTATAAAAGAACTAATATGATTGTAGAAAGTTTACATGTTTCTTTTGATGAAAATTTCATAAAAATTAATAATTCATACGATGAAGAAGAAACTGAAATTCAAAATGCTACTAATTCAAATAATAATGATTCTCCGACAAAGTTAAGATCATCTCCCCGAATCTTAAAAGATCCCGAATCTTAAAAGATCCCGAATCTTAAAAGATTATCCAACTAACAACATAATAGAGATATAAATTCAAGAGAATCAACAAGACATCAACTTAATCAAATGAGTCATGTAGCTTCTTCTTTAGAACCTAAAAATTATAAAGAAGCCACAAAAGACGAATCATGGATTTTAGCAATGAAAGAGGAACTTAATCAATTTGAGAGAAATGAAGTACGAGAACTAGTACCCAGACCAATGGATCAATCAGTAATTTGGAACAAAGTGGGTCTATAATAAAAAGGCAGATGAAACTGATAATATGTTCGTAATAAAGCTCGTTTAGTTGCTCAAGGTTACAATCAAGAAGAAGGTATTGATTATGAAGAAACTTTGGCTCTAGTAGCTCGTCTTGAAGCAATTCGTACTCTGCTTGCTTTTGTTGTTCATCATGATATAAAACTTTTTCAAATGGATGTTAAAAGCGCTTTTCTAAATGGTTATATAAAAGAACAAGTTTATGTTGAACAACCTCCACTCTTTACTCATGAAAAATTTCCTAATCATGTTTTCAAACTAATGAAAGCTTTATATGGTCTAAAATAAGCACCTCTGGCTTGGTATGAAAGATTAAAGTCACATTTGATTAATTCTAGTTTTGAAATTGGCAAACTATGTACAACACTCTTCGTAAAAATAATTCAAAAAGAGATGCTAGTTGTCCAAGTATATGTTAATGATATAATCTTTGGATCAAGGAACGAAAATCTTTGTGATGAGTTTTCTAATATAATGAAAAATAAATTCGAAATGTCACACATGAGTGAATTGAATTTTTTTTCTTAGGTTTACAAATTAAATAACTCGAAAATGGCATCTTCATAAATCAAGAAAAATATTGTAATGATTTACAAAAACGTTTTAATATGGAGAAAACTTCGGGAAAACCTGTGCCAATGAGTATAAATGTCTACTTAGATAAAGACGAAAAACGGAAAAGACTTTGACCAAAAATTATATCGAAGTATAATAGGATCACTCTTATATTTAACTACTAGTAGAACAGACATTATAACGAGCACTCGTCTTTGTGCAAGGTGTCAATCACAACTAAAAGAATCACATTTTAGAGTTGTAAAACGAATTTTGAGATATTTAACCAACATAAGAGATTACGGGCTTTTCCATTTGAAAGGGTTATTCCTTCGAACTTGTATTATATACTGATGCAGATTTCGGAGGATGCAAGACAGATAGAAAAAGCACAAGTGGCACCTGTCATTTTATTGGTCAATCTCTTGTTTCGTGGTTTAGTAAGAAACAAAACTGAGTTTCACTTTCAACATGTGAAGCATAATATATATCTGCTGCTCTTGTGTATGCTCAAGTAATCTATATGCAACAAACGCTAACGAACTTTGGAAAATATATTACTAACTCACTTATATACTATGATAATACTAGAGCTATTAATCACTTTAAAACAAAACACATTGATATTAGACACCATTTTTTAAGAGATTACATTGAAAAAGGAAATATAAAATTAGAATTCATTAATACAGATAAACAAATTGCGGATATTTTTAAAAAACCTTTAAACGAAACATCTTTTATAAACTTAAGAAGGGATTTAGGCATTTGTTCACACTCAAAATTATAATTCCTCGTTATCTTTTTTCTTTCTAAACTATTAAAAGCATTCCTATTTTTACTCTTTTCCTTATCTTTTTAAATGGTTAATAATACTCCTATATAAATAGTTACCTATTTTAAGGAAGTAAAAATAGTTAGAACATTATTATAAATACGTACTTTTCTAATAAAAACAACTACAGTAAAATTCCAATAAAGTTCAATATAATGTCAAACAATTACACTTCTCTTAATATCACCTTCACTACTGATAGTTAGCCAATAATGCCACATCGTCCTACACCAACATCAAGACATGAGTCTGTATACAAGTGGAAAAACTATAGGGTTGGATACACACCAGAATCAAAGAAGGCTAAATGCGCTCTATTTTCTTCTTCGGACACAAAACAGAAGATTGATGAGATTCATCACTTTCAACAACAACTACTAAATCTTCAAAAAGAACTCTATCTCGAACAGAAAGTCACATCCAAACGTTTGAGCTTCCTTGAAAAATAGGAATAAAGTTTTGCAACTCAAAAATAAAAGATGTATCTGAGCCTTTACCTTGTCCTATTGATCCTCTTGATCCGTCCTCTTTGTATCGTACGTCAGCAGACCCGGTAAATCCTTAGGCTTCGCCTAAAAGACTTTCTTATTCTCCAAACTCATGGGAAAGGAACTACAACAAAAATGAAGGTTCAAGGAAAGGATCTCCGAAGTAAACGTTATTTTCCTTCAAATAAATTTCTTGTTTCCTACATCTAATAATGGTTGCATTGAGATAATGCAACGTTAAATTTGTTTCTTTTCTTTTGAAATTATCATTTGAATAAACAAAGTTTAAATTATTTACACATACGTTGAGTGAAAAATAAAATTTAAACAGAACAGACATCTATACCTAACCATATCAGACGTTTGATACATAGAAATATTGCGCATAAACAAGAATTTCACCACAGACGTATGAAATTATAAACAAACATCTGTACATACTCTCGGGTGTTAAAACCCTGTAAAGACAATCGTCTGTCATTGCACACTCAGACGTTTGAGGATATTAGAAATATATTTCAAACTTATTTCAGCATAGACGTCTGATCATACTAGATCAGACGTCTATCTACACTTTCAGGATGTTTTTACTGTAAAGACAGATGTCTGTCCCTCTCTGAACCGAATTCTTACCCTCTTATATATATATATATATATATATATATATATATATCTTCTTAACCTCTCTCACTTATTTTTACCACTATCCTTCTACTTTTAACCCTAACCATGAATACCCAAATTCTCGAATTCAAAATAAATCCAAAATCATGCCGCCAAAATCAAAAAAGAAGAGGGTTATTGAAGCTACTTCATCTCAGCAACAAGAAGAGCCACTCAACTATGCCATAAAAGAACAAATTAACGATTGGATGAAAGCAAAAGGGGGACCAAAATTGCTTCAATCCTTAAAGAAAAAAAATCTATCCATCCAAGTTCCATTCTATCCCCTTAATCAATTATCTTATTACAATGCCAATAATTTGCTCACTCGAGCAAAATTTATACGTTTGGTAGAATACGAGGATAATATAGGGATGATATATTCTCTTGCTGTTTATCTATTTTTCATTAATCTCTGTTCATTGGCAATATGGTCTCCATCGGAACCCGAGAATTGGATTTGGTCAATGGTATATGGGTAAGTGATTAAGCTTAATATAAAGATGATAGGCTAGATTTTAATTACGTCTTCCACTGGGGTTAAATTGCAAGATATTCCAGTATGCGCTACAAGCCCAGAGACTATATCACTAATCAAATTTGGGAGGATACGTTTATAAGAATGGTTCCTTCACAATTTTGCTCAAGTCCAAGACTAATAATTCGAATGCTCAATACGTTATTCCCATGACTTGGTAGTCATGAGCCACGTATTTGATCACGGCCATAAGGCACTATATGCAATCTTTGGTCATACACGAGTGAATTGGGCTCAATATATTTTTGATCAATTACATAATTTTTGGAGCCTCGTTAAACGGACTATTCCTTATGCACCCTACCTTACACGTATATTTCAAGCACAAGAAATTATGCTTTATCTTTTGACCTATCCGGAAATAGAAGCCAAAGTAGTGGAATATGTTTTCGCTCTTTAATGTACTTACCTGACAGACCTCTACAAGTAATTTCAATCGAACAATGGTAAGAACAGTAAAATCTACTTGGATAACTAAAGTTGAAAGAACTTTAGACAAGGTCATTAACACCCGTGGAAAAATAATTCGCATGCTTCGCGGAAGTTCCTCCTCTAGATCTTCTTCGACATCTCCGCCTCCTCCACAACTAATTATATGGGATTTTCCGCCAAGTTTAAGTACTCAAATTCCATCTCCCGTACATCATGCGCTAGGAAAAGACCCAGTATCGGAAGGAAAGGAAGAAGGAGACAGTGATTGGCCACCTGAAGACGTGCCTCACTACAGACAAAATACGTTTGAAGGCTTGTCTATTTAGGAGAATGTTGCATACAACGATGAATCACAATGGCAACAATATAGCGACCAATCATCCAACTTATAGGGTTATTTCGCGGGTTCTTAACTTTATCGTCTTCACTTTATTCTACTTAGTTATGCTATTTCATCTATGCTCATGTATATTTTTAATTCGACTTTATGGTTTGTATTTATAACTCTATGTGTTTGACAGTCTATGCTTTGGTATGATTGATTTCTGTTTTTCATATATGATTGCTTTTGATAATGCTAAAGGGGGGAAAGAGATCATTAACTCAGGAGGAGATTTAACATTAGTCATATAGTTGTCATAATCAAAAAGGGAGAGAATGTTAGATCCTCTATTTGGGACTTTAATGACAACAACTACACAACCATAGAATATATATATATATATATTATATCATGTAATCTTGCAGGATTTAATCAAGAAGGAGATAAGAGCATAGAACGGATTACACATACAAAAGCGTTAGCATATATTTTATAATCAAATAATATTAAAATAAGGTTGTTGTATCAAAACTCCATTCTCCAACAATCTCCTCCGTTTTGATGATTACAACCTTAGTTTATAAAATATCATACCTGCATATACCTGTTGATGATGATCCTTCAAATACTCCCCCTGTCTATATGAATCCTATAAACTATGTCTATATTTTATAATTTCTCACCCTTTGGCATTATCAAAAAGAAATTATAAAACAACTTCCACTAAGTTGTATAACTATCTAAATAAAATCAAGAAATTAAGTAACTAATCCTATTATGATATTACCCCTTTATCCATAACTATTTCAAATTAGAATACTCCCCCTTAATCTATACAAGCCTATAATAGTAATTCCCAGCAATACGATGATTAAATACAAAACAATCCAAGTATTATAATTACATATGTTTGTTTATATATATACAAACCAAACCAAATCAAATCAAATCACACCATATGTCTTAATATACATATATATACACAAGTTTCAAATCATAGAATCAAATATAAACAAATCAATCAAATTTTACCGAATAATTAAACGTTTCTTGGGACTTCAACCCAACTATCTTCCCTAAAGATAGGATCCTTCTTAGTTACCGCCCAATCCTCATCTTCTTTGGTTGGCGGGGCTTTTGCAAGATTATTATGTTCATCTCTGAAAAGAGAGGAGATTAGCCATCGCATTCCATCAAAATGCTTCTCTTGTTGTTCAAACATTTGTATTTGGCTTAGTTCGAGATGACGCTGGTTTCGTAGAATGATAGGGAAAACATTTTTGAAAGAATTCAAGGTTTCTTCTGGATTTTCACTAAGATTATGAATAAGATTTACCATGGATTTGATAAGAAGAATAAGGAAGAAGGAGAAATAGAATAATGAATTTTTCTGGAAGAAATAGGGTTTGGAATTCGTTGGATTTTGAATGGATGTGTGTAGTTATTTTAATTTTTAAAATCTGAAACAATTTGAAAATCTCGCAGTTATATGTCGACATATACTTAATTGTATGTCGACATACAATAGTGAAAAAATTGGAAATTTTCAAATTTTAAATTCTTTTGATCACTATTATATTATAATTAGTTCTAAAGTTTTTACAGAGACATAAGGATGATTTCAACATAAATAAAACTCCATTCATTACTCAATAAAAAGAAAATACATCCAACTAATAAGACACACTTAAATACGATATTCGAAAGCAATTACAAGGAAATAAAAGAGAATATATAAAGATAGATTAAACTAGATATATTAGTTTTCAGATGATGATGAGGAAGAAGAAATTCCAAGTTTTCTTCCTATCTTGACCATGAATTTGGATATTTTGGAGAGTTTCTTGTTGAGCTTCTTTTTATTATTGACGATTTTCACTTGATTTTCAATAATCTTATCTTTGTAAATGCTTTTAGTGTTGGTTTGATACTCAACACTTTCTATAGAAGCCTCTTCCTCTTCTTCGACTTCCATTGGCTCATGTTCTTGTTACATTCGAGCTTGTTTGGCTTCGAATGTCTCATATGATTTGAAAGTGAGAGGATTTTGCATGAGATGAATGTTTGATGCGTAAACACTTTTCCAGGCACAAATTCTTCTCCATGAAGATTAACATTAAAGTATATGAAAATACAAGTGAGATAAACACCATAGTAGAGAGTGTTTTCTCTTGACGATAATTCTATGGGCTTAATTTCATTTAAGATCATTTCGGCCCAATTAATAGTATAGCTACCCATAATAGCAAGGAGAGCCTTTTGAACTTTGAGAGTTGGATTGTTGAAATTTCCGAAATGGGGAGTGATAGTATGTTGGAGGAGAAGGTTGACAATTCTTGTTTTTGGACAAAAGAAGTGAATTTTGAACTCCATTGGAGCACCATCTTCAAATATGTCGTGATAGGTTTCAAATCGGTTTCGTCGATAACAAAATTTAAAAAATACGAGCATGTTCTTCTACAATTTAGAATAGTTACTAAGTGTTAGGCATCAGAACAATTTGAGTGCCTTTGGCATTACTCAAAATTTGGTTTTCATTGCCTTCGTAAAATCTGTGATTGAGATTCGCATAGAACACCTTGACGAGTTTGGGATAACACACTTCGTCGTTATCACGAGGGTCAATTAAACTTAAGACTTCATTGTGTTCGAAAAGAGAAATGAGATCTTAAGAGGGAAAATTGCTAAAGATGGCGAAAGCATCTGTGTTAACTTTAGCACTTGCTAAATAGTTACCATAGGTTTTGATAGCCTCCTTGTCATTATGAAGATAGCCTTTGATGATTTTGGTTATCTTCAATTTTTCAGGTGAACTTGGGCAAGCCATTGAATTGATAATTTTGAAGAGAATAAATATGAATAATATTGTTTTGAGTTGTGAATGAAAGTTAGAGAGAATATATGTATATATAGAAATTGAATGGATATGAATTGAATAGACACAACTTATCAGATTGAAATGACACATTTTCAGACCATGGGAGTTGGTGAAAAGTTAGAGGGAAGTTTGAAAGTTTAAACCTTTGAAATTCAAATTTTGAATTTCAAATTACTGGTCAGATATGTCGACATATGCATATATGTATGTTGATGTATATGTCTATTTTCGAAGATAATTAAATTTTTGTGAATTGAAATTTATATTATCGATTTATATTTCAGGTTTAATGATTTCCTGAAATAATTCAAATTCTAGTAAACACACACAAACAATTCATTTTATTATTTTATTTGTTATTTATTATTATATTATTATTTTGAATTTCAAAATTCAATTTTCAAATTTGAATTTCAAGTTTAAATTTTAAAGTTTTTTAATTCAAATCAAAGCAAACAATCAAAGCAACCATTCAACCAGATAAAATTAGAAATTAATTAAGGCGTATCCAGTTTTTAGATCCTTTTCTTCGAAATTTTCTAAATTCTGAATTACTTAAAGCATATATTCGTATTTTCGGTTTTTGGTTCTTCATCACTTGAAGATGAATCTAAATCATCTAATGTTGTTGCATATGCTTTCTTTCTCTTTCTCGACGAAGTGTTGTTGTCTATTCGTTGAGTTGATTTATCTGGATATGGTCACATTTTCTTTATATGGCCTGGTTCATTGCAGTTATAACATCGACCATCAATACTTTTTGAACTTCCTTGGTTATAATTTTTCCCTTTATATCTCAGAAATTTTCTAAAATGACTTGTCATAAGAGTTGTTTCTTCATCATCTTCACTACTCGAGTCAAAATCATTTGTTGTTGCTTTTAGTGCAATAGATTTCTTCTCAGTTGGCCTGTTTTCTTTTCTCTTCTGTAATTTGACTTCATAAGACATCAGATTTCCTATTTACTCCTCAATTTTCATTTCATTCACATCATTGGCTTCTTAAATTGCCAAAGTTTTCTGATCCCATTATGGAGTTAATGAAATTAGTATTTTTCTGACTTGATCAGTTTCAGAATAAGTTTTTACAAGTGTTGTTAATGAATGCACTATCTCTTGAAATCTGCAATACATATTTGAAATAGACTCATTCTCATTCATTTTGAATAACTCAAATTGATTTACTAGCATTGCTATTTTAGTTTGTTTAACTTTACTTATTCCTTCATGAGTAACTTGTAAAGTTCTCCAAATTTCAGAAGCAGTTTTACATACTGACACTCTATAAAACTCATTTCTATCTAATGAACAGAATAACATATTCATGAATTTAGAATTGCTTTATGCAGCAGCCTTTTATTTACTTGTCCATTGTGCAAAATCAATTGTGGGTTTAACAAATTCATTTTGCGTACTATTCCATGTATCTAATCCTACTGACTGTAAATATATTTTCATTCTACATATCCAATATGAATAATTACTACCATTAAACAGTGGTGGTCTAATAGTGGACTGACCTTCTACAAAAGAACTATTATTGCTACCAGTGTTAGTTGTCATTATCACTATTTTCAAAAATTAGATTATGAACTTTTTGAAAGAACTTGCTCCGATACCAATTGTTAGGGATTACGGAATGGATCCTTAAGGCAAAACAAACACTAAAAGGGGGGTGAATAGTGTTTTTGATAATATTAAACAAAATCTAAAACTTATGTAAATTATTATATGAATCAAACACCACAAACACAATCACAAACACAGAATCAAACACAAACATAGATATAAACAGAAATAGAGTACAGAAAAGGAAAGAACATACCGGATTTTATACTAGTTCGTAATTGCTCCTAAGTCTGGTCCCACGCAACGCTAGATTGCACAGAGTTTTATTACTATATCAATATCCAATTACAATCCTCCTTGATTTCACTGCTACAGGTAATACCACCGTTTCCACCCACACACTTGATCAAGTACAACCTCCTTGATTTCACGGCTACAAGGGATACCGCAGATTACCCATCCTTGATTTCGCAGCTACAAGGGATACCGCCAATTCCTTTACATATCCCAAACTGCTACAGACAACCCGATAACTCTTCAATAGCACTTGATTCAGAGAGTAACGAGGAGAGAGTGTAGAGAGAAGAAGATTAGTGAAAACAGAATTGAATTTGGCAGAGTATATGTGTAGAAATTATAAAATGATAAGAAATAATGGTGTAATGAAAGAGAGTGAAAATGGAGAAGAAGGAGTGATTAAAATTTTGAAATCAAGCCCTTTTTATAGTGTGTGAAAGGTTGCAATGCTACAGAACCGTCACAAATAGTGAAAAGACACTT
This sequence comes from Allium sativum, assembly GCA_030737875.1. Taxonomy (NCBI): domain Eukaryota; kingdom Viridiplantae; phylum Streptophyta; class Magnoliopsida; order Asparagales; family Amaryllidaceae; genus Allium; species Allium sativum. The sequence continues at coordinate 118,278,390 of CM060915.1, forward strand.
CCTTTCAAAATTGAAAAAATGACAGTTATATGTCGACATGGTGTTTTCTTTATGTCGACATAAACTTAGTACAAAATTAATTTTTGAACATTTTTAAAGTGTTTTCGATATAAATATAATTCTGGAAATTCTAGAATTAATAAAAAGTGTTATAAATTAATATTATAAAATAGGAAATCATATGAAAACTTAAATATAAACAATATAAACATATTTATAAAATTATAAAGTTTAAAACTATATAAGTATAAAATATAAATATATAAAACTTTTAAAACTTGAGTTTGAAAACAAAAGTAAAGTAAGAAAGAAAAATATAAAAGATAGAAAATAAAATAGAGAGGATTGAAGATAGAATTTGGAAACAGAAATTGAATTTTGAATTTGAATTTGAACTTGGAGTGTTATTTAGAGTCTTACATAATCTGGGCTCTATAATTATATTAGTCTTGAAATCTTAAAATCTAGAATACTCGTGAGTCTTAAAATATCTCTAAATTCTGAATCTCTAATATCTTTAAACTGTACAGTCTTCAATATATAATTCCTGTATATAATCCCACATATGTGTGTGTATATTCTATACAAAAGTATTAGTATATATTTTATAATCAATTAATATTCAAATAAGGTTGTTGTCATCAAAACTCCATTCTCCAACAAGCCAAGTAGTATAGATATGTATCATTTCAATCCGTGATTAACATTCGAATCCCGGTATATATCATTTCCATCCGCATTCCAAATCAGTTCATTTCATTTCCTCAATCTATACAGTGGTTTGAGTATGCATCATTTCAACCTATAGGGAAATTGCAATGTGAGAATAATACAAATAAACAATGTAAATAAACATAACTCGTCGAACATATACATATAACAACACATACCGCTTGTGCACATTTCGTGGCATATATTACTCGTCATAAATAAATGCCATTCGTGCATAATGTAAACTAGTAAGTAACACGTGCATTGCACATGGTAATATTATTAAAAATAATATTTATTATTTTAATGTTTAAAAGAGAACTTTGTTATGCAATATATGATAAGTTTTGATGTGAAATACATAAACTATTAATTAAAATAATTATTATTATTTGTGTGTAATTTATGTTCTATAACTTACACAAAACAATGGGTATGTATCTATATTTGAGAATTTTTTAATTATTTTTGTTAATATAGATATATCTATTGAAATTGATCCATGTTAGTAATTTATTTGATGAATCAGCAAACATTTTTTTTGATAAAAAGGTAGTGAATCAACATGATTCTCGCCTTCATTTCATTGCAAACAGACATAATACAGCATGCAAAGTACATAATGTTCAATAATATAGACCTATAAGAAAATATGGTGGCATGTTGTTCAACAATACATTAAGATTTGCCTTCGGCATTCCCAAACAATTGGTATTAGAGCATCGGTTTTCAAAAGTTCATAATCTGATTTTTGGAAATATTAAACGGAAAAATTTGAAACTATTTATAACACTAGTTTCAATTCATGCATTGCATCAAAGTTAAAAGAGTCTGCATTCAATTATGTTGAAAATTCAAGTAATCTATTGAATTATTGTCCAATAAAGGAAAAGATGTGTTATATGTCTATTGGAAATTCAATCTGAAAAGACAGGTTACATGGCTGTTGAAAATTCAAATTTCAAAATGATGTGTTACATGGCTGTTGAGAATTCAAATTCTGATGGACAAATGGTGGAAATCAAAAAGGACAAATGAATATTGGATAGTGACTATTCAAGACATATGATGGGAAATGCAAAATTATTGAATAATTCAGTATATGAAGACGGAGGAATGGTCAACTTCGGAGATAACTCTAAAGGATATATAGTTGGCATCGACCATGTTGGTAATTTTGAAACTCCTACTATTATTAATGTTTTATTAGTTAGGAATCAAAACATAATTTACTAAGCATAAGTCCACTTTGCGATAAACGCTATAAAATCCATTTTGAAAAAGACAAATGCTTTATAAAAGATAGAAATTCAAAAATAATATTTGAAGGAGATAGAAATATATATATTAAGTATGAAAATCTCTAATGATGATGTGTTAACGATATTTTTCGTCAACACCGGAAGTGGGTCAACAGGGACGGATCTAAACTCAGTGAGTGATGTACGTTCCACTACTCGAGGATATTTAGGGGTGAAAACCCATGCTTACCTGGAGGTTGAATGATAAACTGCAATAAATATGATTAGAGAAGTAAAAATGCACACTCACATAATGATTTTCATATAAATAGATCCCCTTTTTATTGAACTTTTATCAGATGTACATGGATACAATAAAGAGAATTCCTCCATTAATCTTAACTCTCCGCTTATTTTTAAGAGTGTACACTGTAGAAAAGGAAAAAACCCCTCGGTGTGTACCCCGGGGTCATATTTATAGTGGTTCAGGGCTCCTTCCGCTAATGGGCTATTGGGCCTGTGGAGGTCTTTGTTGACCATATTTCCCCAGGTTTCGAGTGTTTCCCTTTCGACCGTCCTTGGAGTACCAGTTATGGTCTTCAGATGATATTTGAGTCTTTGGTAACAGCTCTTGAATGTAGGCTCTCGGAGGTAAGCTTTCGGATGTGGACTTCCAGCTTTATCGTGAATATTTAGAGGGGCTTGACCTCATGGTGTATGTTGACAACTGCCGATTCGAAACCGCTGCGGGTTTTGGTGCTAGTTAGCCTAGTACGGGTAGCATGTATCCCTGCTCAGGTCTCGGTTAGCCTTTCGGTGGGGCTTTTGCGGTGGCTTGGATTTCCGAAGGGTGGCCTTTGATGTCCTTCCTGTTATTTGTGAGTTTGGCCTTTCGGTACTCATGCAGTAGATGCTCTGAAGGTTGGTTCTGGACGGCCTTTGCATTTTCTTGGTCTAGTACCTTCGATGCTTTCGTCTTTAGGTGTATCGGCGTTTGGGCATGTCATTATTAAAGATTCCTTTGGGCTTCGTTTGTATAACTTCTGGCTTACTTGGTTTCTGACTAGGATAACTCTTTATTATGGGATCTTCTGTCAGATTGGGACTGTCGGAGAGATCCTGCCAGATTGGCCCTGGTGGATGAATCCCGTCGGTTATATCCTGTTGTTTTCGTGGTCCTTTCCCTTAGGAGGGTTTCGGTTGATGTAGTTTTTATGGTTATCCGATACCCCTCCACTACCAGCCTTCTTCGATGTTAATTTTGGTAGTAACATTTTCCTCCCTCATCTAGTGAAGGGGTATTTTCGACTTTTCAAGCCAAACTCCTGGCCTATTTCAAAGTGTCATGTCAGAGTCTTTTGGTCTTCCTCAATCAAAAGCATTAATTGGCTTTTATTTGTGCGGCCCAGACTAAACTTGGAATTTGAACATAAACCTTTCTTCCTCATCGTTCCCGTCTTTCATCTTGTAGAATCATGTCTCACAAAAGTCCTGCTAAGGAGAAAGTCAAAGATTCCAAGGAATCCCATCCCAAGAAGGCATTTACTCCTAAGTCGTCCCTAATTGTATCTTAACAATCTGTGGACGCCATTTTAGACAACTTTGGCATAGTGGGTACGGACGCTATGATAGCTGCTACTCCAAATTTTCTCAAGAATCCTCCAGAAGGGTTCTTTGCGTATTCGGCTATCTATATTTGGCATGGAGGATTCCTACCTTTCCCACCATTTCTACATAAGCTCTTGGTTGACCTAAAAATTGCTCCTATTCGGCTCTCGACTAACACATACACGATCCTTTTGTGCTTAAAAGCTTTGGCGCTTGCTTCGGGTTAGAATTCTTTGAGCCCCAAGCACATGATTCGGTTCTCCAAGACTTCCGAATCGCCGATCTGGAGGGCTAACCCTGTAAAGAGGCTGATTACCAATGACATTAGTAAAACTAGGTCGTGGGAGGACCAATACTTTCTTGTTCGATGTCCACCCGATATATCAGGACAATTCAATGATGACGGTAGGTCTCTTTGCTTTCCGACAGTAACTATCTTCTAGCTGTAATGGTTTTTTTTTTTGTAGAACCCCCCTCAAAAGATGTGATCTTAACTCCAGAGGAAGCTTTAGTGGTTGACACTATTTTCAATGCACTAGCGGAGCATATGTGTAGGTCATTTCACTTGACCATCGATAACCTTTGCGAGTGTAGTTTGCTTCTTCTTGGGTACAAGGCATTGGGAAAACCTCCTATCCAACTTTCTGGCCCTAAGGGATTGTTGTCGGTTTCCGACTTATTTAGTGCAAGCTCTCCTATCCGTCCAGGTGTTTTAGATGAGATTCATTCATTTGTTTTCAGAGATATTTGTCATTCCCTTTCTTTTTTTTCTAGTTTTTGCATTTTCTAATTCATCTTTTTCTTTGTTTAGGACCTTCAGCTTCTCAGGATACAACTGTCATTGCTGCTTATAGCCGGGCCAGTGTCCAGGCCACGAAGAGGCTTGCTCAACCCGTCATTGATCCCCCATCGAAGAAGCCCAAGCACGACGAGTTGGCTAGCTCTTCAAAAGATATCGTCTCTACTTCGAGACAAAGTGGACCTTTGATCCTTCTGCCATAGCTGTCGATCAGGTGGTGGATATTGATGCTTCCCCATACGTTTCCCCGAAAGGTAAATCTACAACTGAACATGCCCCCCTCGATGTTGCTGATGAAGTATATGAGGGAAGGCACAATTTTTCGACACCATCTTCCTCTCAGCATGTTTCTCGTTTCGTACCTCCTTCACCGGCCTTGGACTTTGATAAGCTCGTGGAACTAGCTTTTTTCCCCTTGAAGTAGTGGATATTTCCTCAACTTCTGCCACCCTGAACTTGGTAGATTTCTATAGGCACCCAATCACGGATTTCCTCTTGGTATTATATGCACATACACCCCCTCTCTCTTTTTTCCTTCTTTTTATTTTACCTTTAACCTATCCTTCTCCTTTAGATGATGAAAACTTGGTATGTTTCCCGAGGACTAGTTTCCACTTTGGCAATTGAGGTTAGTACTTTAAGGGAAGAGAATAAGGTGTTATTGGATAAAGTGAATGCTTTGCAGCTGGAGAAGACGGAGAGGGATAATGAACACGAGGAGTTGGCGGCCTCATTGGAGGAGATGAGGAAGGCTAACGAGGGGTTGACGAAGCAGGCCGAGGACCTTAAGGCATAAAAAGCGGAACTGGAGATTGATTATGCTGCCGAGATGGATAAGATGAATACTCTGCTTTCCACTGCGAAGAGAATTATTTACGAGGCCAACGATAGAATTTCAAAATTCTTGAATGTCCACCTCAACAATATTGCCACGAAGTATTACAAAGATGACCTCATCCTTGCTTTTTCAGATAATTATGAAGAATTTCAAATTTTAACTTTACTTCAATTGATCCCTGCATTTGAGACAGAGTCTTAGAGAAGATCGAGCAGGTGAGAATGAAGCATAAGGTTTCCCCAGCGAACAAGATAGACCCCGCGTCACTGTTGTTTATTAATGAATTTGCTGAAGATTATGAGGAAGAAGGGGAGGAGGTCGACACAGCGGGCAGAGAGGTAAAAGGTCATGTGGATCAATCAAATGGGCCTAGAAAAGGCGTTGGAGAATCTACTCTTGCATCACAGGACCTCCCCCCCCCCCCCCCCGAGGATGAAGGTTCTTTAGATTCTGGGAAAAAGAGGGCTCCCGATCATTCCGATGTTGATGTTGCACAGGTATGGCTTTCGCTCTCAAGGTGTCTTCCTTTTCATTGAGTTTCATTAATAATTAGATTTCCTATATTATAGCAATCCTCTGTTTCTCTGAAGACCTGAGTTTCAGTAATGTTTTACATTCTGCGTTTTAGAAATTTAAGGGGAAAAACTCAAGGAGCTTGGTTCAGCGCAAACGATTCTAACAAGGGATTTTGAATGTTATTGTATTAAGTGTATATTCTCTTGCAGTTTGTTCGTGAATTATGTTGATTTTGTGATTCTCGATAGTGTATGATGTCGTGGTAATGTGCCAGTGTGAACGTGGAATCTATAATGTGTATGAACTAATAGATGTTATGTGATTGTTTTTTCTTTTGGATGTATGATGTAGGTAACATACACTTGATGTTTGCAATTTTCATATTACAATGTTTCATCTTGTCTGTGGCTAGGAGGATTCATTCCAGGCCACCTCTTCGCAATTTAGGGAGGAAATTCTGAATGCCATTGGATGTAGAGATATTTTTGGCGATGCTCCCCTGTCAGGATACAAAAAGATGTATTATCTCTAGAAGGTAACAATCACAAACTTCAAGGAAGAAGTGTCCTACTTGGAAAAAGCAATTGAACGAAAAAGACGAAGCTATTTGCAATTTACATCATAAGTTAGCAACAAGATCCTCCGAGAGCTCAGATGCGGTGGTTGGTAGATTATACCAATAAATCGGTAAGTTAGAGGATGAGTTGAAGAAAGCTAAAGAGGATTGTTCTTCTTTGGAATTTGCTTTGCAAAACCCCAATTTGGAATGAGAGATTTCTACTGCATGTTTGGGATGTGGAGATTTTATTTCTTAGAATAATGACTATGTCTGTGCAATGGTTTGCATCACGATCTCCAGTGGAACTGTCAGTGTGCCACACATTTTTTTTGATGTATTGCATTTGTTAGAAACAATATTATTGTGTCCCAAGGGTGTTGTAATGAACAAAAATCTACTGGTGCTATGTGTCGATAAAGAAATTTCTTCATGAAACAATTATCGTCGAAATATTCCTAATGAAAAATCACTTAGAAAAAAAATAAAGGGATAGTCAATCATAGGGTGTTATTACAAACGTTTACAATCTTTTCCTAATTGTTCATTGAACCGGTGTTATGATATGATGTTGTTTTTAGAATTACATTAGAGAATGTTATGTTTAAAAGGAAAACAACTAATGGACGTATAAGTTAAAGACACTTCCCTGAGAGGTTTATGAGCCCACCTTGGTGGCAAACCTTGACCCCACACTTGGATTTCCGAAAGGGACAAGCAATTCCTTTTTGTTTGGGTCAGGAATTGGGTCCTTCTTAGGTTTGTTGTCACCTTAGCGATTCCACATCCGACGGTGATTTTCTTCAGGATTGTTCCAGATTTTGGGATATAAGACTGTCGGTTTTCTTTGGGACTTCGTTGAGAAATCGATTCAACCCAGATTCGGGCAATAATATGTAGAATGACCAGAACCTATTCCGGTATTTTGTGAAGAGTGGAATGGACCCAGATTTGGGTATTAATATGTAAATGACCAGAACAACTTCCGGTTTTTGCGAAGAGCTGAATGGACCCAGATTTGGGTATTAGTATGTAGATGACCGGAACCCCTTCCGGTATTAGTGAAGCACCGAATTGACCCAGATTCAGGTATTAGCATAGAAGACCGGAACCCCCTCCGGTATTTGTTACTTCGATATCCCTTTTGGGATTCAGTTGGTGAAGAAGAGGTTGTGCATGCTTCTCGAGCCTCTTCTTGGGCTTTCGATGTCAAAGCAGAGGGTGTACATGTTTTATTGGCCACTCTATGGGCCTGTGCGTCTAGAGCGCTTGGCTAGCTTATCCACAAACAGGGCCTAAGGACTTACCCGACCTCCCTCCCGGAGGTGCCTTATCCTAACCATTGTAGGCGATGATAAGGTCTTAGAAATTTAGACGGGGCCATTGTAGACTCATAACTAAGGTTTACTTTTTTGACGCTCTATACAGACCATCATAGGTTCTGATAGAGGCTTATATACCAACCCCTCAGAAGGGTTCCCTAGCCTGACCATCATAGGCGATTGTAGGGGTTTGCATTCCCTTCTGCGGGTAATGCGGAACATAAGCAGAAGTAGGATGTGCTTAGTTCTAGCAGAGACAGGGCTTACTCTTCTGCGAGCAGAGGTAGGGCATGCTAATTTTAGATGCACCACCACAACCATTTCTGGTGTGAAACGGCGGCTTACGCTCTTGACGCTTTAACCTTCCCCCTCTGGTTTAGGCATGGAGAAAGACTAACACACCATCCCCCTCCGGGGATGCCTCGCCCTGGCCAATTTGGCGACGATGAGGTATTTAATCCGTTTGTAGTTGGACCCCTTTTGGGTTTTCCTTTTAAATTTCGAGAGATGAGTTCTCTGTACCCTGGAACACACTTATTAACCCTTTTTCTGAGGATTTCCTCGAATTCATCTAATTTTTTTGATAATCTCTCATAATCGGCCTTGGTTGACGAATCTAACAATGATTTCCCCGATAGTTCTGTAGTGATTAGTATCATGTCCATTCATCAAGTGGTAATGGCAGTAAGGCCCTCATGTCTTTGTTTCGTATTTAGGCTTCCTCTTTGTGGATGTCCAATAGTGGAGTTTGTGTTTTATTAGGAAGTAAACATTCTCCATCGAAGTAGTGAGGTAGCATTCGTTGGGTATCTTTGGTGTACACTCTTTCTTTTGCTGTCGGGGTCTAATCCTCCTATGACTCATCCCAGTTGTGGTGCCTATACTTTCGTCCTTTCTTTCCGGAACATATTGGAACCGATTTGACATTTCTTTAGACCACTTGCTGGCAAAGTGGTTGAAATCGTTCATTATTTCTCACTTGAGTGTTGTTTCCTTAACTTGCCCATAGAGAGCATCCCTTAAGTGGAAGAAAACGTTAGTGTCCTCTGATGCAGATCCATTGGGTAGGAACACTACAATTGGTCCTATATGGGAAGAGCTACTATTCCCAATATCGTAAGCATGTTATTCCATTTTCCTCTTCCGCTTTATTACCCTCAAGGCTTCTGCTCTTAACTCTTGCTCCTCCATTACCCTATGGCTGGTGGTTCTTGACTTATCCACTCGAGATCATGAAAACCTTCGTCTAGGTTTCTTGCTCATAACTTCGCTTCTTTAAAACTAGTCCGATCCAAGATGAAAGAACACAGGTGGATATGTGGATGTTAACCACAAGGTCGGAGGTTCAGGCCCTCCTTCTAGTGCCAAAATGTTAACGATATTTTTCGTCAACACCGAAAGTGGATCAACAGGGATGGATCTAAACTCAATGAGTGATGTAAGTTCCACTACTCGAGGATATTTAAGGATGAAAACCCATGCTTACCGGGAGGATGAATGATAAACTGCAACAGATATGATTAGAGAAGTAATAATACACACTCGTAGAATGATTTTCGTATAAGGAGATCCCTTTTTTTATTGAACTTTTATCAGATGTACATGGATACAATAAAGATAGCTCCTCCATTAATCTTAGCTCTCAGCTTACCTTTAAGAGTGCACAATGTATAAAAGGAAAAATTCTCCCTTGGTGTGTCCCCTGGGTCATATTTATAGTGGTTCAAGGCTCCTTCCGTTGATGGGCTATTGGGCCTGTGGAGGTCTTTATTGACCGCTTTTCCCAGGTTTCAGGCGTTTGCCTTTCGGGCGTCCTTAGAGTACCAGTTATGGTCTTCAGATGATATTTGAGTCTTTGGTAACATCTCCTAAATGTAGGCTTTCGGACGTAAGCTTTTGGATGTAGGATTTCGGCTTTATCCTAAATACTTAGAGGGGCTTGACCTCATGGTGTATGTTGATAACTGCCAATTCGAAACCACGACGGGTTTTGGTGCTAGGTAGCCTAGTACGGGTAGCCTGTATCCCTGCTCGGGTCTTGGTTAGCCTTTCGGTGGGGCTTTTACAGTGGCTTGGATTCCTAAGGGTGGCCTTTGATGTCCTTCCTATTATTTGTTTGTTTGGCCTTTCAGTACTCGTGCAGTAGATGCTCCGAAGGTTGGTTCTGGATGACCTTCACGTTCTCTTAGTCTAGTACCTTCGATGCTTTCTCTTCAGGTGTATCGGCGTTTGGGCAGTTCATTGTTGAAGATTCCTTTGGGCTTCGTCTGTTGGGTTTATTGCTTCTGGCTTACTTGGTTTCGGACTAGGATAACTCTTTATCAAAGGATCTTCTGCCAGATTGGGAGTGTCAGAGAGATCCTGCCGGATTGACCCTGGCGGATGAATTCCGCCGGTTATATCCTGTATCTTTTGTGGTCCTTTCCCTTAGGAGGGTTTCAGTTGATGTAGTTTTTTGGGTTATCCGATACGCCTTCACTGCTAGCCTGCTTCGATGTTAATTTTGGTAGTAACATAATGTATGTCTTATGGCTAATAAGTGACCCTTGGATTTGGCATAAGAGATTTGAATATATAAATTTCAAAAACATCTCTAGGATTTCAAGGTTAGATTCAATTAGAGGATTATCCAAAATGAAATTTAAAGTAAATAATTTATGTGACGCTTGTCAGTTTGGAAAATTGAAAAGGAGTTCAATTAAATCAAAAGAGGGAATTACAACCTCGAAATCATTAGAGTTAATTCACATGGATCTATTTGGTCCATCCCAGACTCGTTCAGTAAATCACAATAGATATGTTTACGTAATAATCGACAAAATTTTCTAGATTTACTTGGATCTTGTTTCTTAAAAATAAAAGTGATGATTTTGATCAATTTAAAACTTTTTCTAATAGAATTCAAAATCTATTATCTTTAAAAATCAAAAAAATACGTAGTGACCATGTTAAAGAGTTTGAAAATGAAAATTTTGAAAAAACTTGTAATAAAAAGGGGATAACCAATATTTTTTATTTCCTAAGAACCCCTTAGCAAAACAGAGTTGTTGAACGTAAGAATAGATTAATTCAAGAGCGTGCGAGAACTATGGTATCTGATAGTAACTTACCAATAAATTTTTGGGCTGAGACCGTTGCAATAGCTTGTTATATATTAAATAAGATATTAATAAGACCCTTGACTCATAGAACACCATATGAACTTTTGTATAATAAGAAAACAAAAGTATCATATTTTTAATTATTTGGAAGTAAATGTTTTATTCTTGATACCAAAGAAAATTTAGAAAAATTTGATTCTAAATCTGATGAAGGAATATTTATTGGATATTCAGAGAGAAGTAAGGCATTTAGAGTTTTTAATTTAAGAACTAATACCATTGACACCTCCTCCTTCCTCATCCAGCTCGTTCGCCTTTGACACCTCCTCCTTCCCTCCTCTTCGTACTTCTCCACCAATCCCCCCCCCCCCGATCCACCCCCTTCAGTTGTGAATTCCTCTTCCATCAAAACCTCTGATGCTAATTTTGGATCTAATCTTCTAGATCCTCATTTTCCTTCAAGTAGACCTATTTTTCTCCTGTAGCTAATTGATCTAATGTCAACTCGGCTAATCATCCTTTATCTGCAAATCAATCAACGTCTAATGCCTTCTTTCCATCGTTCATGAAGAGGGACTATTCTTCCCTTTTTAATTCCCTCCCTCGAAATGAGGGCACTTTCCAGCCTTAACACTTCGACATTCCTAGAGACGGCGTAACAAAAATGATTCCTGATTTAGTCAGATCCAAGGGAATGAAATACTGGGGTGATTACTTGGTGGGCTTTTTTCCTGGATGGCACTTCTTCGTATCCTATAGTGGTAAATTTCTTAAACCTATTTTGGAAATTAAATGGTGAATTTAGTATTAAATCAGACGGAGTTAATTTCTTTTTCAAGTTTTCAAACGAATCAGACAGAGAATTTTTTTGAAATCTGATCCAATTTTCATAAAAGGACACATGTTCATCATAACTAGATGGGATCCATCTATAGGAAACTCATAGACACAGATTAAAAAAGTTCTGGTTTGGGTTCACTTTTATTGCATTCCAACTATACTATGGACATTATTGGGTATAAATAGGCTAGCTTGTCATGTGCGGAGATTGATATGCTTTGATAGTAGCACTAAAAAGTTGCAGAGATTTAGGTATGCCAAAGCTTTAATTGAGATCTCCTTTGAGTTTGATCTCCCTGATAAGATAGTGGTAGGTGGTTTAGGCAAAGAGTGCCCTTCAGTCAAGTTAACCAATAATTGGAGACCCAAAATTTGTACTACGTGTAAGGTATTTGGTCATGCAATCGAAAGTTGTGAATTTAACACCAAGGCAGAAGTTGACAATGGAAATCATGCAAAGGACTTCGATAATAATTCTTACGACCACCCTAGACAATTTAGTAGGAATACCTCTTATAATGTTAACCAAGGAAAGCGGACATCCGTTAATACAAGGAATTCAAAGTATTGGAGAAGGAAAGGAGTTCCTAATAATAAGAATGATAATGTTGAAACAGAAGTGTCAAAGGTAAATGAAAATTCTTTTAATGTTTTGGAATCTGGTTTAGATGGTAACGACAACACTGATGAGTTTAATGCAAAGGTACAAATTAATAACAAGGAGGCTGATCTTGTAAATGGACGTACAGTTGATACTGCAGCTGGGTTGCAGTCACAAGTGAACATAACTAATGATACTAAAGATCTGAATATTGGGGATAATAATGGCGCACAATCTGAAGATGGTGAAGATTTAATGGGTAACTATTTGATGAAAATGCAGACAATGTTGAGTTGTAAGCAAAATCTGGTAAATGCACCTCTGGTTCATTAGTTTTGTCCACTGTTGTATTAAATGCAAGCTCTTCTAAATCAACTCCTTAAACCAATTTGTCTTATTCATCGACCTTTAGTCACTCTACACCATCCTCTACTAGAGATATTGTAACGAATTCATCATCGCTCTCTGCTCATACATCTGTTCCCATGAAATATTCTTCGTCGCCTTCATCTTCTACTCTTGCATCAACTTCACCATATGCTAACCTGAGAGCTCCTCTTAATATGCAACTTCCTTCCCCTCCCATCACTGGCTGTGGCTTGACATTCTCGTAAGTGAACAATTCTTTGTCCTCTCTGTCTACTGCAGTGCCTAGATGTTCTCTACCAAAACCCAAGAGTAAAAAATTGAAGGGTAGATTTTGGGATGGCTTGGATCTTGATGACAAAATTGACTGTGGGTCAGAGGATGTGCTCCCTCTTGGAAACAAGCTAAAAGCTATTAAAAACACATCAGGAAAAATCTTGGTCCCATGTTTGATCCAACCTTGATTTGATATTGCATGTTTGCAATTATCACTACTGATGACTTCCTGCGTCTTCATGAAATCTATTATTTGAAACTTCTAAATTTTGTTTTCTTTCTCGAGCAAGGGAATTTCCAGTTTTGTCATAAAACAGCCATGGACATTGGTTCTTTCAAGTACAGTTTTCATTTGGAATTTGGCTATACAACAATTCAGCTTCATACTGCTGCCATGTGGTATGTTGCCAGTTGACATTAGTGGCAGTATCCACCGTGATATGCTTGCAAAGATGTGCACTCATTTGATAATTTGATAGTTCTATGAAATTATAGGGCTTGGAATTGTCAAGAGTCTGTATTGCTATTTTTGCAATTTTGGTTGTAACTCTTGATGTTGTGAATAATAACGTTTTCACTTGCCTTTCAAAACTAATACCATTGAAGAAACATTAAATGTATCTTTTGATGAAAATTATAAGAATACAATACACAATAATGAAGACGAATGCGAAAACGAGATTAATGAAGTAAATAATGAAATTCATCAACCAAATAAAAGAATTAGATTACTAAGAGATCACCCTATAGAAAATATCTTAGGAGATATTGAATCTATTGTTAGAACTCAAAACCAACTAAATAATATGAGTAATTCATCGTTTATTTCAACTATTGGACCGAAAAATCCAAAAGAAGCATAATCCGATGATTCATGTATCCTTGCTATGCAAGAAGAATTGAATCGATTTACCAGGAATGATGTATGAGAACTTGTTCCTAGACCAGAGGATAAAACTGTAATTAGAACTAAATCGGTTTACAAAAATAAAATGAATGAATGTCATTAGGTCGTAAGAAATAAGGCACGATTAGTAGCACAAGGTTATACTCAAGAAGAGGGAACAAATTATGATGAAACATTTTCCTCCTTAGCAAGTCTAGAAGCAATTAGGATATTACTTGCCTTTGCTAATCATAATAATTTAAAATTATATCAAACGGATGTTAAAGGTGCTTTTCTAAACGGATATGTTAAGGAAGATGTGTATGTAGAGAAACCACCTCTTTTTAAAGATGAAAAATTCCAGACCCTATAAATACCTATTTCTTCCAAAAAAATGTATTTTAAGCTTTCTCCTTATTTTATAATCATTTGTTATCTATAAAATCAAATTATGGCAAATCCTAGTCATAATTTGAGTGAGAATCTTAAAGATACATTGAATTCATTCAAGAATATCTTGTTTATAATACTTTGTAATCAGCGACATCTCAAATTGAGTCAAATAAAGATGGTTGAACATCAAGAGAAGCACTTTGATGCCATTCGTGGCTAATATCTTCTCTTTTCAAAGACGAAGACAACAATCTTGCAAAAGCACCACCCACAAAAGAAGAATGAAGATTGGGAAGTTATCAAGAAGGATCCAATCTTTGGAGGAGACAGATGGGTGGAAGTTACAAGAGACGTTTGAATTTGATTTGAATTGATTGGAATGATTTGATGGGTTTGTTTTATTCGAATATTTTTTGAACTTGCTTGTAAATATTGCTTGGTTTGGATTTAAAACTTGTATATGTATGGATTGAAATATTTGTAAACATTGACTGTAATACTTGGATTAATAGATTTGTTTATACTTTTAGAATTAGGATATTATATAGGCATGAATTTAGGGGGAGTAATGTATATTAGTATTATAACCTTAGAATATATAAATAGATATAGGATATAGTTATTTAAGGTATAAATTTAAGGGGAATATATTTAGAGTGTCCTTTTGTTGATGACAAAGGGGAAGAAATTATAAAATAAGGATAAGTTAAGCTTAATTCAAGGGGGAGTGTAACGACCCGCCTTTCCGTACTATTTGAGTTGACTAATGACACCACACATCCAACACAAATTACATAGAAATACGAATCATTATTAGAAAGAAGTTAGAGGATGGGGAATAGAAAGAAAGAAATATTAGAATAGACGAAAAACGAAGATCACAAACTCACAGCGGAACGAAAAATATATTAAATAACATAACTTTTGAAATACAAATTAGTAGCTGTATATATACATACCATCATCAGAGCACAACCGTTATTCTTGGAACAGTTATAAACACCTGTTTCCAGATACAACATAGTACACAGCGGAAATATGATAATCTATAGCTAACTGGTGAAGCCTCCTGCTTCCAGCTCCTCCAAATGAATCTGTAAAATCCCGACTACTTGTCTGCCCGTACAAATTTGGGCACCCAAGAGTTTAGGGAAAACAAAAACAAAATAAACTCTGGGTCAGTCATGGGACTGGTGTGAGTAAACTCCAACCATTTGTTTAACTTTCAAAATCCTTTCGAAAGAAGTGATAATCATAAGACCGCTCCACACGTAAACACGGATGGTTTTTACCTTACGATAACCCAAAATATTTTGATACAAAAATCCAGTGATATTATAATAATGTCTAATCAAATGCTTAGAATCTAGTGGAACGCTTGCATCTCACGCTCCATATATAATACAAAATCAAAAACCGCAGGGTGCTTATTGGAGATTGGATTTCGACTATGACAAGGTATGGAACCACCTTCCGCTAGTTTATCTCTAGAGAGGAATACACTGGGTTCAACAAGAACATCTTGCAACCCTGCCCACACATGACCGACCACTCATTTCGCTTGAGTGTATCGAATGTATATCACCAACGGTTGGGATCAGCAACCGTTTCCCGAATGGGACAGCATCGAATAGAATAAAAAATTAAATGAATCTCTAAATAGGTGATTATACACCCTCATGGGAGCGACCCACATAGTCATGCTGCCTGCACGATTTTTGTCATTTCCCGGTTATTGAGGCATAAGGCTACGATTACTTATCATTTACTGATAGCACGATCACTTTGAATGCCACATTATCAGATCCGTTAATCATTAGTTGGGTTTGCACAAATATTCTAGATATTATGCTAAGGGAATAAATCCGTTGCCACCATATATATATATATATGTACAGACCAACATATATGATCATTGGAAATACTTTGTCAGACATTCGTCCATATACATTCGTTCTGGGATTGAATGAAACCGAAGGCACAATTTCTATTTATAGAAAAAGTCCTTGCACTTCACTCCGTCTTCGATTATCTTCATATAATCTGATTCGCAATGCTACTGCCAATACAGCGTGGTTCTTTGGATAATAATACAACCGGTCTCTCCGTATTGACAACGATATTGGAAAACACTTCGATAGTCAGTCATTTAACTATCGAAGAAAAACAAACATCCATTCAAAACATCAAACAATCACTAGGCCATTTAATTTATATTTCATTAATTAAAATACTTTTCCACTTCCTTTATCAATATTTATTAACTAAATAATTTCAATTAACATCTTGGCCTCTTACCCATTTGGAAAACATTTCCATATCTCGCCTACTTTTATTTTCTATACTTGGAAAAATATTTTCTATTTATAATTGGAAAACATCCCAATTATTTTTTCTTGCTCGACTCATTTAATTCTTCTCTTAGAAAATATTTATTTATTATATTCCCAGAATTCCACTTATTTGGGCTAAAACGAGTGTTGTGTTAAACATCGTTACAAACAACCCAAATATTTCATTCACCTATCTTTTATTCGACCATTGATCTTCGAGATTGAATCTTGCTATTTATCGGTTAAAATGAAATCAATCGAGTTGGGGTAAAATTACCTCTCAGACCTTGACTGAAAACATCCTGAACTTCAAAACAGACAAGACCATTATTTCCGAATAATCAACACCATAAAAACCAATTATTCATTTATCAAACACGTACGTTCCTCTTTCTAATTTTTTTATCAGATTTAATTATAGATTTCCTTTTTGTTTTTAGTATTCTATTTTTAAGTTTGTTTCCTTATTGAATTCTATATATATCGATATATTGATTTTTAACTATCAATTTATCTTAAAAATATTCTAACTCCTTAATTTCCACAAAATTTCGTCATAACCTCCTTTGTACTGGGAGCATCGGGATATTTCAAATAGCCTCCCATGGCCCTTTCCAATCCAAAAGAAAAAGAAAAAGCTAAGCGGCTTGCTGATACGGATCATAAAATCTCATATATGAATTTAAACATGTACCTTTTTGTTAGGCACATAAATAAAAATCTTCATATACTTCATCCCATACCTGTCTAACATATGCTCACCTGTTTCTAATTCAATTCAACTCAATCCAATCGTTTGAATTCAGTTTCGCTCATTTATTCTTTAATTAGCTATTTTGCCTATTTCACTTCTTTGTTTGAAATCGCAATGCTACTCACATGTTATGTTCAAACAAAATATTTAACTTGCTCATAACCAAATTGAATTTCAATTTCAATTTCAATTCTCGTTTCCTTTTCGATTTCAAATATAAATTTTCAAATAGAATTCACTTATTCAAAGCCAATATCAATTCAAAATCTCATTAACTAATTACTATTCAAATTAGTTAATTCTATTCAATAATCAAAAATCTGATTTCTGTTTCAAAAATCAATTCATTACTCCAACTGAGTTCACATATAATCTACAACTCAAGTCTGAAATTTTATAAATAGAAATTCGGATTTTATTCGCTTAAAATCCTTTTATAAAATTAAATAAACTGTTATGGTTTTTAAATGGTTATGGCGGTGTTTTTCTGAAAATTTGATTTTGACATAACTCAAAATTTATTTGACGAAATCTAGATTTTTCTCCTCCATTAGAAAACTATTATTAAATCAGTCCTGACGTTTCTTGTTTCAAAGAATTCCGACTTAAATTGAGTTTTATATATTCATTTGAAGTTCGAAATGCCAATTTACGAACTGCCACACTGCGGCGAGTTCGTTTTAATTATATTTATATATATAGACTTTTAAACTTCATTTATAATAATTTCAACTCCACTATAATATATATATATTAAATCCAGTTCTCAAATCCAACTCAAAAATTCTAATTTTCTATAATCGTCGATTTTTCCTTACTCAGTTATAAATTTATTTATACTCGATTCTTCTATATTAAATTTCAATTTCCTTTTATAAATAAATTATAAAATTCGATATAATCGAATTCCAACTTATAACTCCTTTGGATTTTCTCACTTCAGTTTATATTTCGAAATTCGAAATAAAATCAGTCGTCCCATTTCGACATGCTTTCAAATCCACCTTTTAAATTCATACTTGAATTTAATATTTCAAAACATTCCACGATATTTATCTTACTAAATTTATAACCACTTTTATAAATTAAGCTTCCTTGTTTTATAAATTTAAAACAAGGTTCATTTCAAAAATTTATTTGAAATCCAAAATCTTATTTTGAAAATATCTATTTATTATAACTTATATAAATATAAAACCTATTTATTTTCATATTCTATTTAACTTCTATTTAAATAAATTCGAATTTAATCGAATTCAAATCATAAATCCTTATCGATTTATTTTCGTTTAATTTATATTCTGAACATCAGAATAAATCCCATCGTTTATTTCTTTAAAACGATTTTCCAATTACTATTTTTAAATTCACATTTGAATTTAAATATACGAATTATCCAAATGATAATTTTCCCTTTTCATTTACAACATCATTCCTTTTACTTGTTTATATATTTAAACAAGTCCATTTCAATTCATTTGAAGTAAAATTTCTTCTTTGGAAAAATAAATTTCCCTTTTCATTTATTCACACCTATGTAGAAATTTCCTGAATTTATCAAATGATAATTCCTTCCACTACCTTTATAAACTTCTTTTATAAATGAACTACTTGTTTTATTATTTAAAAACAAGTTCATATTTCTATTCTATTCAAAATTTCAAATTCTATTCTATTCGAAATTTCAAATTCTATTCTAGCAAAATAGAATCTCCCTTTTAAATATGAAAAATTCCTTTTTATGATATTTTTAAATATCAACATTTAGGCCCAGTGATATTTAAACACCAAACAACCAATTATTTATTTTTCTAACTTATCATATATGACAGTATATATGCAAACAAATAAACAAACAGATAATATATTTTTGAGGAATCCAGTTGGATTTCCTCCAACCTGTTTCCTTGCATTCACAAACGTTAGTCAACATAAATAATACCCATCCTGCTTCGAGGCAGGATATCGCGGTATGAAGGTCATCCACTAATATATTTTTGTGGGGAGCATAGACAAATCATCCGCTATGAAACTGTGGGCATCCGCTAATGAGACTGCGGGAATCAATCCAATCATCAACCCAATATGTATATAATAGTCAACCCTAAATAATTAATATATTTATATCAACCAGAAAGCATTCAAACAAGCAACAACAATTACTTTTAACAACATAAAAATAATTCTAAATAAAAGGTGAGTGAGATTTACTCACCAGAGTTTTTTATTTGTTGAGTATCTGATTTAAATTCTATATCCCACGGCTATGAATCTTCCGGAGTTTTCTCGAATAAATTTATCTAGCACATGCAATTATTTATTTTGTTTATCAATTAAACATTGCTTTATTTAAATTAACTACTAACTAAATAATAAATTATTATACGAATTTAAATAAAATAAACTACCGAAATCTACTCAACTACTCCACAAAAACAAAACCCGTGATAGCTCCAAGAATTGCAAACAACCCACAAGATGATCCCCTTCTACTTGGTACTTCACTAAACCTCACCCTGTCAACTACCGTTCCTTTTCACGAGCCTCCACTGCTCCCTAAAATCAAAGACCAAACTCCCCTATATTCCTGAACAACGCTGCACCATTACTGAGTTTGAATCCACTACAAACCCTCCCTTCAAACATTGCACCATTCACAAAGCTGAGATCCCCTTCTGCGACTTTGACAGCATCGACCATTTACTTTCAGACATCGCGCAGTCCAATCGAGGTGCAGGCGCGAGCATCGAACCCTAATTTGACATCACTGCCGAACTCGAGAACTGGCAAACCCTTACGTCATCTACAATCCATCGTGACCAAAACAACATCGGCTTTGGCTCCCTGTGCATCGCGACCCCATCCGTGACTCCCAGTTCGAGATCGAGATCCCAAAACAGAAATCGCACCCATTATCAGATCTACCAGCGTGAAGTGCCTCCCCTAACGTTGAACTCTGGTGCCTCGCGATTCCCATCGTGAATCCGCCTTTTTGTTTTATATACGAAATGAATTGATTTTGGGAATTAGGTCGCGGCCATTTTTGATTTATTTGAAGCTTTGATCGATTTTATAGAGGGGAGTATTTTTCTTCTAAGAATGAAATGAAACCAGGAAGGAGAGGGAGGATGTCGTGGTTTGTAACGACCCGTATTCTACGCATCATAGGATCATAGAATATTTATTTCTTTCACATATGAAGTCGTATGGTCATGCAACTTTGGGAGACGACTATTGGTGTCATTTCCCATGTTCATGATTTTTGTCAATTTTTAATGACCATTTTACCCTTAGCTGATACTGTTTTGGCCATAACTTTTGACTGGAAAGGAATTTTGACCTGAAACCACTTCCATTGGCTCCGGATGATGGTTTACAATTCCGTAGAGTGGTCACATTAGCCAAACGGACTTACCGTTTGAGAGATATGGCTGAAACAAGTTTCAGATGGTGGAAAACAACTTAACCAGGCCTAATTAGGGTGATTAGTAGGAGGGCCCATAACCCATTTCGTGATTAGGGTTATGAGGAGGCTGAAATTAGTTAGACAACGATCTTATTTTCATTTTTCAGATGCCACTTTCATTCGTGAACCCTAATAATGGCCTCCAACCTCTAAAACATCTCCAAATCACTTTCTAATCAAGGATTAGCTTAGCAACATCAAATCAAGGAGAAATAGCACCAAATCAGTATTAGAGCTGCTGTTAGACATCAGTATTCGCTAAATCAGCGATGTTTCAGTTCTGAAAATTTTATTTGTGGCCAAGGTGAGTGATTTGCATGGTTTTGCACTAATTACGGTTGATTAAGGGTAATTAGTGAAGATTAACGAAATTTGACATGATAAAATTCTGGAAAAATATTTATAAATTCGAAAATAATGTTTTAGACCTCTGTTAGAAATTTGGTTTGATTTGGTTAAGTTTTGCTAATCCTACCATTAGTTTTGCCTAAACATGCTTAAGGGAAAATATGGGGTTATGGCTATGTTTGATCTATTTTAACCTATCAAGTTACTGTTTTGATGTTTTTGGTTGATGTTATATGTTCCTATGACTGTTTGGTATGAATTGTGATTGTTTAGAATAGTTAGATTGGTCGAAAACGCCATCGAATGGCGTAAACAGTCGTTGGAAAGAAGTGCAGGAATCTGGCCGATCCGGATCGGATCGAAGGAAGAAGCCTGAACCGAACCGCCCTCCAAGCTGTTGTATCCGCAAGACAATCTGAACCCGATCTGCCTCTCGTGTACCACTCCAATCCGAACCGATGCACTATGAAGAAGCTTGAGAGACCCGACCCGACCCGGAGTGCTTGGGGAGAAGGACCGAACCGGAGGAGTTTTCCACGAAGCCAGGAGGTGTGGACCCTGATCCGAACCGTTGGAGGAAGGTTACCCAATCCGAACTGCTGGAGGAAGGTTACCTCGATCCAAACTGATCTAGAGAGGGAGCTATGAACTGATATGAACCCGAGCCTATATGATGATCACGAACTGAATGAAGACCGATCCGGAGATGGTGACCAATAACCTGAGATGCAAAGGTAGTCCAAATGGAAGTTAGAGCTCAGGATCTAGTTAGGAACCAACGAGTTCACTTCATGATTTGACTTTGCTGCGGGACGTGTGCTAAGGGTTTATAGATGTCTATAACTTTGAATCACTATGTGTAGGGAGTACGTGAACGGATTCATGGCCATAATGGCCTAGGTACGACTAAAAGGGCTATAAACCAATGAAGTGGGGTCATTGGTAAAGGTTTGGTCATGACTCCATGGGATAAGCTTGGTAGTAGTAGTAGTTGTACAAGTCGAACTCCGTCACTACTTCGATGGGTCTAGTGATTGACAGTGGTGGACATCGTATGATTTACGCACTGAGTTAGAGATGTGAGAATGGTTGCTATGTTTGATTGTTTTCCATCATAATGACATGCACACCCCACCCCCGTTATCTTTACACCATTTGTTCAGTGGCACCTTAGAGTATTGTACGGTACGTAGTGCTAACTCTTTGGTTGCAGGTCCACGTTCGGGTATGGTTTAATATACGTGTTATTGTTCTGTTTAGCTGCTTATCGCTCATACCAGACTTTTTGTCTGACCCAGAGTTTTATGTCTCTTCTTATTACTTTGGGTGCTCTCACGAGCGGGCTAGAGACAGGTTAGCTAGGTATGCACGAGTAGCTGATCCGGAGACGAGCAGGAGGCTTCCACGTATGATACATATAGATATTCTCCCTGTGTTGTTGAATATCGCTACTTGGGCATTAGTAGTGTATCTCCTACTTTATCTTTTTTTTAGAGACAGTAATTTGGAAAGTTGTAATAAGATGTATTTGGATTTCCGCTGCTCTGATGTTGATGTTGGTTTTAGTCATCAGCTTATGCACTGTCTCGCCTGTTTTATGTCGAGTGTATTATTATTATATTTTGTTCCATGCGCTCTGAGACATTCTACAGGTTTTCGATTAGCTCATCCTCTTCTTTCCTCTCTCTGGCGACCGTTCTGTGCTAGTTGGCATGTGTACAGCGCACTTTCGGAGAAAACGTCGGCTGGTGCGGATCGGGCCGTCACATTTGGTATCAGAGCTCTAGGTTGCGTAGTTAGCCTAGGGAAGTTATCAGGGAGAGATAGTATACGTATATGAGAGTGCGTATTTGTGATTATTTTGGTTTTCAAAAGCTATATATATACTATTAGTATTGCTAAGGATGAAGTCGCACTGCACTAGCACCACTATGGAGATGGTTAATCGTTTTCTCTTTACAGATTGAACGATGAGCCGATACGCAAAAGGTGCTGGTAGATGATCCAATAATGGGAATGCTGCTGACACGAGGACGTTGTTTACTGACCTCATGAGGGAGATGCTTAGGGATGTGCAGAGGGCAGCTCCCAATGGTGGTGGTCCTATAGTGCAGGCGCCAAGGGCCGATTTCGCCAAGCTGAACAAGTATTATACTAGTCTTGGTGGGAAGCCGTTCCACGGAACAGAATCTGCTACGGATGTTCAGGATTGGTTGGATAGCTGCGAGCGTATCTTCGAAGACTTGGGTATCGAGGATGCGATGAAGAGAAGGCTAGCATCCCGTCAGCTGCAAGGACGGGCCATGAATTGGTGGAATGCTATATAGACAGCTACTCCCGAGGATCAGATTACTTGGGAGCAGTTTAAGATCCGCTTAGCTAGAAGTTCATTCTAGCTGCTCAGAAGTCAGTGTTGTTTAAGAAATTTTTGGAGCTCAAGCAGAATGGCAGAGTTGTCTCGGATTATATTGCAGAATTCGATACTTTATCGAAGTATGGACTATCTCTTATTGATACTGTCGAGAAGAAGAATGAGAAGTTCATAACTGGCTTGGATCAGTACTTGGGGGAAAGGCTTATTAACTTACATCAATGAGATGTTTGAATCGATTGTGGGGAAAGCATTGAGATCTGAAAGTCTCTACCCTAAGTCGAAGACTAAGGTTGCATCTGCTGAGGAGCCAAAGCCGCAAGCAAGCGGTGGAGGCAAGAATGGTTCTCAGAATAAGAGGAAGCAGAACCAGAATAAGTATGGCCAGAAGAAAAAGAATAAGCAAGATGTTGAGTGCTTCAGCCGCGGTAAGAAGGGACATTATGCCAAAGAGTGTCGGGCCAGGCCAGCGGATAGGAAGTGCTTCAACTGTGGCCAAGTGGGACATCACAAGGACAAGTGTCCGTAACCCCCTAAAGAAAACAGGTGGTGAAAGCATATGCCCTTAATGTTATTCCTTCTTCGTTGAATGCCCCAATCGCGGCGGAGAAGGGAAAGAATGTTGTTATTCAAGGTATGATTTCTGTTTATGATGTTCCTGTTAGAGTTTTGTTTGATACTAGGGCTTCCAGTTCTTTCATATCTAGTGACCTGGTAGATAGGTTGGGAATGGAACCCGAGATTGTCGATAGACCTTTAGTAGTGACGAACCCGATTGGTGGTTCAACTAAACTTAGTATGATTTGTCGTAATGTGGTCTTATCGGGTCATGAATGCATGTTTGTTTGTGATTGCTTTGTTTTGGGCTTTACTGGCTTTAGCATTATTTTGGGAGTAGATTGGCTCCAAAGATACGGGGTGGTGGTAGACTATGAGGGCTTTTTGGTGACAGCTAGAGCGGATGATGGGCGGAGGGTAGTGTTTTGTGGTCTACCCGGTGATGGGGTAATGGCTAGTTTTCTAAATTCCCTCGACATCCCGCACAGTGAGTTGTTAGGTTTGCCCGTGGTTGGCCAGTATCCGGACGTCTTCGAGGAAGTGACCGGGCTTCCACCACACCGAGAGATTGAGTTCCGTATTGATTTAGTGAAAGATGCCGGACCTATAGTGATGCCACTTCGTCATATGGCACCAAGGGAGCAGCGAGAGCTCGAGGTGCAAGTAAGCGATCTTTTGAAGAAGGGATTTATCAGAAGGAGTGTTCCTGAATGGGGAGCACCAGTTGTGTTTGCTACCAAGGCGGATGGTTCCCTTCGTTTGTATGTAGACTACCGCGAGTTGAATAAGGTGACGAGGAAGAATAAGTGTCCTCTACCGCGGATAGATGATTTGTTTGATCAGTTAAGTGGCGCGAGAGTATTCTCTCAATTGGATCTTGCGACAGGCTTTCATCAGCTTAGAGTGGAAGCTGAGACTATAGCTAAAACAGCATTTCGGACGCCGTCTGGATTTTATGAGTGGTTGGTCATGCCGTTCGGGCTGACCAATGCCCCAGCATATTTTGTGGATCTTATGAATAGGGTATTCAGAGATCAGTTGAATAAGTTTGTCCTTGTGTTCGTGGATGATATTTTGGTCTATTCAACGACAGAGGAGGAACACAAGGAACATTTGAGGATAGTGATGGAGGTGTTGAGAAAACACCAGTTGAAAGCAAAGTTTTCTAAGTGTCACTTCTGGAGGAGGGAAGTGAGATTCTTGGGCCATGTTGTTTCAGAGAATGGTATTGTTGTGGACCCTGTGAAGGTGGCTACGGTACAAGATTGGTCTACGCCCTAGAATGCAATGGATGTAAGATGTTTCTTGGGGTTAGCTGGATATTATCGTAAGTTTATCCAAGACTTCTCCAAGATAGCAGCACCGTTGACTCAGTTGACCAAGTAGAATCAAGCCTTCATCTGGGACGAAAGATGTGAGAATGCATTCAAGAGTCTAAAGGAATTGTTGACATGTGCACTAGTGTTAGTCATTCCTAAGGGGAATGAAGAAATGACAGTATTCGGATGCATGTGGCACAGGGCTAGGTGCTGTATTGATACAAGGAGGTAGGGTTGTAGCTTATGCAAGTCAGCAACTGAAACCGCATGAGAAAAGGTACCATACCCATGATTTGGAACTGGCAGCGATCGTGTTCGTACTGAAGTTGTGGAGACATTATCTCTTGGGAGAAAGATTCGCGTTGTTTACCGATCATAAATCATTTAAGTATCTCTTCTCTCAAAAGGATCTAAATCTCCGACAACAAAGATGGTTAGAAGTCTTAGTTTCCTATGATTTCGACATCACATATACACCAGGAAAAGGAAATGCGGTGGCTGATGCACTGAGTAGAAGACATGCCAGTTTAGGTGCTATGTTTCTAGAACACAAGCAACTGGAGTACATCGCTGGGTATGATTTTAGACCAAAGTGCGAATTGGATCCAGAAATGTTAGCAAGTTTGACGATCAGACCCACTTTGATTGAGCGGATTGGTTCCAGTCAGAGGAACGATCCTAACCTATTGGAAATCATCTCGAAGTTAGAGATGGAAATCGACGGAGAGATGAACAAATATGGGCTTGATCGAGACGGATGACTTAGAATGAATGGAAGGCTAGTTGTACCCAATGTCAATGGATTGAGAGATGAAGTGCTTAGAGAATGTCACCACTCAAAACTGACTATACATCCCGGTGGTAACAAGATGTACCGAGACATGAAGCAGACCTACTACTGGGAAGGGATGAAAAGAGACATTGGGAGGTTTGTATCCAAATGCATGAATTGCCAGCTAGTTAAAGCTGAGCAAAAGAAGCCTAGTGGTTTGCTACAACCATTAGGAATTCCAGAATGGAAATGGTAACAAGTGTCAGTGGATTTCATTGATGGGTTACCAAGGACTAGATCGGGCCATGATAGCATTTGGGTGATTGTGGACCGATTGACTAAGAGTGCAAGATTTATACCCGTCAAGTCGAACAGGACGGCAGCTAAGTTAGCGGAACTATATATAAAGTGGGTAGTGGGATTTCATGGAATACCCAAAGGCATTGTGAGTGACCGAGATCCGTTGTTCACTAGTGGATTTTGGAAAAGCTTACAAGAGGCGTTAGGATCAGAACTACATCTCAGTACTGCATATCATCCTCAAACCGACGGACAGACAGAGAGGGTGAATCTTGTTAAGATTATGCTTGGACCCGATGTGATAAGAGAAGTTCGTGCACGACCCAGATGTGACTATTTCACCATCATGTTGGGTAGAAACTGGTGAGAAGTTTGTGCTTGGACCCGATGTGATAAGAGAAACTTCAGACAAGATTAAAATTATCCAACAGCGAATGAAGGCTGCCCAAGATAGGCAGAAGAGTTATGCTAATAGAAGGAGAAGAGAATTAAATTTCTCCATTGGCGACTTGGTGTTTGTCAAGATTTCTCCGTTGAAGAGCGTGATACGATTTGGAAGGGGAGGCAAGTTAGCACCAAGATTTGTTGGTCCATTCCCAGTTCTTGAGCAAATTGGGCATACAAAGTTGAATTACCAGAGAAGATAGCAGGAGTTCACAATGTATTTCATGTTTCCCAGTTAAGGAAATTCGTGCATGACCCAGATGTGACTATTTCACCTGATCAGTTGGATGATATCGAAGTTGAACCCGAGGCGGTTGGGAACCGCAAGCCTAGGCATATTGTTGGGAACAATACGAAGCAACTTTGAAGGAAAGCGGTGAAGTTGGTCAAAGTTCAGTGGGGCGAGAATTAGAATGACTGTACTTGGGAGACAGAGGAGAGCATTAGGGAGACGTATCCAAAACTCTTCGCCTGGTAAGATTTTAACTTCGATTTAGTCTTTCGGCATGCCAGGATAGGCTTGTTTGTTTGTTTTGCATGTTTGATTGTTGTATGTGGCCGGTAGGCATGCGGGATTCTTTGTATATCTTGGGTTAAGGAATTTCGGGGACGAAATTTCTTAAGGGGGGGAGAGTGTAACGACCCGTATTCTACGCATCATAGGATCGTAGAATATTTATTTCTTTCACATATGAAGTCGTATGGTCATGCAACTTTGGGAGACGACTATTGGGATCATTTCCCATGTTCATCATTTTTGTCGATTTTTAATGACCGTTTTTCCCTTAGCTGATACTGTTTTGGCCATAACTTTTGACTAGAAAGGAATTTTGACCTGAAACCACTTCCATTGGATCCGGATGATGGTTTACAATTCCGTAGAGTGATCACATTAGCCAAACGGACTTATCGTTTGGGAGATATGGTTGAAACAAGTTTCAGATGGTGGAAAACAACTTTACCGGGCCTAATTAGGGTGATTAGCAGGAGGGCCCATAACCCATTTCGGGATTAGGGTTATGAGGAGGCTGAAATCAGTTAGAGAACAATCTTATTTTCATTTTTCAGCCGCCACTTTCATTCTTGAACCCTAATAATGGCCTCCAACCTCTAAAACATCCCCAAATCACTTTCTAATCAAGGATTAAGCTTAGCAACATCAAATCAAGGAGAAATAGAACCAAATCAGTATTAGAGCAACTGTTAGACATTAGTATTCACTCAAATCAGCGAGGTTTCAGTTCTAAAATTTCATTTGTGGCCAAGGTGAGTGATTTGCATGGTTTTGCACTAATTACGGTTGATTAAGGGTAATTAGTGAAGATTAACGAAATTTGACATGATAAAATTCTGGAAAAATATTTATAAATTCAAAAATAATGTTTTAGACCTCTGTTAGAAATTTGGTTTGATTTGGTTAAGTTTTGCTAATCCTACAATTAGTTTTTCCTAAACATGCTTAAGGGAAAATATGGGGTTATGGCTATGTTTGATCTATTTTAACCTATCAAGTTACTATTTTGATGTTCTTGGTTGATGTTATATGTTCCTATGATTGTTTGGTATGAATTGTGATTGTTTAGAATAGTTAGATTGGTCGAAAACGCCATCGAATGGCGTAAACAGTCGCTGGAAAGAAGTGCAGGAATCTGGCCGATCCGGATCGGATCGGAGGAAGAAGCCCGAACCGAACCAAGTTGTTGTATCCGCAAGACAATCTGAACCCGGTCCGCCTCTCGTGTGCGACTCCGATCCGAACCGATGGACTATGAAGAAGCTTGAGAGACCCGACCCGACCCAGAGTGCTTGGGGAGAATGACCGAACCAGAGGAGTTTTCCACGAAGCCAGGAGGTGTGGACCCCGATCCGAACCGCTGGAGGAAGGTTACCCGATCCGAACAGCTGGAGGAAGGTTACCCCGATCCGAACTGATCTGGAGAGGGAGCTATGAACTGATATGAAC
Source organism: Allium sativum (assembly GCA_030737875.1). Taxonomy (NCBI): domain Eukaryota; kingdom Viridiplantae; phylum Streptophyta; class Magnoliopsida; order Asparagales; family Amaryllidaceae; genus Allium; species Allium sativum. The sequence goes on from CM060915.1 coordinate 118,307,072, forward strand.
CCGAGCCTATATGATGATCATGAACTGAATGAAGACCGATCCTGAGATGGTGACCAATAACCCGAGATGCAAAGGTAGTCCAAATGGAAGTTAGAGCTCAGGATCCAGTTGGGAACCAACGAGTTCACTTCATGATTTGACTTTGCTACGGGACATGTGCTAAGGGTTTATAGATGTCTATAACTTTGAATCACTATGTGTAGGGAGTACGTGAACGGATTCAGGGCCATAGTGGCCTAGGTACGACTAAAAGGGCTATAGACCAGTGAAGTGGGGTCATTTGTAAAGGTTTGGTCATGACTCCATAGGATAAGCTTGGTAGTAGTAGTTGTTGTACAAGTCGAACTCCGTCACTACTTCGATGGGTCTAGTGATTGACAGTGGTGGACATCGTATGCTTTACGCACTGAGTGAGAGATGTGAGAATGGTTGCTATGTTTGATTGTTTGCCATCATTATGACATGCACACCCCACCCCCGTTATCTTTACACTATTTGTTCAGTGGCACATTAGAGTATTGTACAGTATGTAGTGCTAACTCTTTGGTTGTAGGTCCAGGTTCAGGTATGGTTTAGTATTCCTGTTATTGTTCTGTTTAGTTGCTTATCATGCATACCAGACTTTTTGTCTGACCCATAGTTTTATGTCTCTTCTTATTACTCTGGATGCTCTCACGAGCAGACTAGAGACAGGTTAGCTGGGTATGCACGAGTAGCTGATCCGGAGACGAGCAGGAGGCTTCCACGTATGATACATATAGATATTCCCCCTGTGTTGTTGAAGATCACTACTTGGGCATTAGTAGTGTATCTCCTACTTTAGCTTTCTTTTGTTTTAGAGACAGTAATTTGGAAAGTTGTAATAAGCTGTATTTGGATTTCTGCTGCTCTGATGTTGATGTTGGTTTTAGTCATCAGCTTATGCACTGTCTCGCCTGATTTATGTCAAATATATTATTATTATAATTTGTTCCATGCGTTGTGAGACATTCTACAGGTTTTCGATTAGCTCATCCTCTTCTTTCCTCTCTCTGGCGACCGTCCTGTGCTAGTTGTCATGTGTATAGCGCACTTTCGGAGAAAACGTCGGCTGGTGCGGGGCGGGCCGTCACATGGTTTTATAGAAGAAGAAGGGGGCATGAAGTACATGGCAAATCTTTATATTTATTTTAAAAAGATTTTCTAATTAATGTGATTTGATTTTGATTCGATATAAAGAGATCTTTTATTCTTTTTAAACAGATATCGATTTGATTTTCGATTCGATTTCGATCTTATCCATTATAAATATCTCGGGGTTCACAATTAAAAATCGTGAACCGCTATTTTAGTGTACTGACCGTCGTTCTAATATTATAACGCTATTCTGAACTGAATTGAATGTATTTTAATATTTAATTTGAACATATACAGAATAATTATTTTAAATTGATATAAAATAATTTAAATTTAGAAATAAATCAATTCGCTGGTAAAAATTATATCTATTATCTTCTATATTCAAACAGAATTTATACCGGTCATCTGAATTGTTTTTGACTCCGTATTTAACTTCGATTTCAATTATATTTCGTATTACGATAATTTAATATATTCGATATTGAATCGAAATCGATATTTAAATCGATAATTTGATATAAAAATTTATTTATATTATCAACACAATATTTAAAACCATATTAAATATTTAAAATAAACTATTCAAAAATCTGGGTCGTTACAGGGAGTATGTAGAATTCATGGTGAAAGGGGGAGTATTCGAAGAACTAGATCAAAAAGTATCAACAGGTATGAATATTTTATAAATCAAGGTTGTCATCATCAAAAAGGGGGAGATTGTTGGAGAATGGAGTTTTGATGACAACAACCTTATTTCAATTATCATTATTAATTGATTATAAAATATAGACTAACACTTCTATCTAGAATACACGCAAGCACGCACACACACATACACACACACACACACACACACATATATATATATATATATATATGCAGGGTTTATATACAGGACTTAAACACTGAAGATTGTACAGTTTTAGAGTTTCAAGGGATTTAGAATTTAGAAGATATTATGGACTCATGAGTTATCAAGTTAACAAGATATCAAGATTTCAAGAGTTCAAGAAAAATATAGTAATTGAGTCAAGTTTATTTGTAAGACTCTGAATAGCACTCCATGTTCAAATTCTGATTTTCAAATTTCAAATTCTGATTTTAAAATTCCGATTTTCAAAATTCAAATTCTATTTTCAAAATTCAAATTCTATTTTCAAAATTCAAATCCTGACTACAAATTATTTTCTAAATGATTTCAAACTATTAAGTTATTTATGATTTCAAGCATATATATATATAAGTTTATAATACATATAGTTTTATAGTTTTATAAGTTTTAAATCTTATAACTTTATAAATATGTTCATATAATTTATTATTATGTTTTAATATGTTTTTATATTTTAGAAATTCTATTTTAAACACTAGTTTTCATTTCAGGAATTTCCAGGATGTGTATTAGTTTAAACACTTGAAAAATAGTTTAAAAGTCAAAATACACATACACATGTCAACATACATAAATGGCTATGTCGACATACAACTGTCATAATTTCAATTTTCCAAGGAATGTCTTTTCAGTATTTGTAATGTTTCAAAAACGTTACAACCATTGAGACACTATAAATAGGGGCCGATTTCAAAAAAAAATTATTCATTCTTCTTCTCCATCGTCACCCCTTTACATACCACAATTAAAATACATCATTTTCTTGATTTGTACACTTATACTTTGCCGATTTTTACTCAAATTATATCAATTTTCTTCTCTTCTCATTCTCTATCAAATACTCTCTTTTTGAAGTGCTATTGAAGAGTTATAGGGCTGTTGTAATAATTTGGGAAGTGTTTGGGAAAGGGTGTGTTCCTTGTAGCTCTGAAATCAAGGAAAGAGAGCGGTGTTAACCTTGTAGCCGTGAAATCAAGAGTGTTTGGAGAAATGTTAACCTTGTAGCCGTGAAATCAAGGGGTTGTACTTGGATATTGATAATAATAAAACTCTGCGCAATCCAGTGTTGCGTGGGACTGGACATAGGAGTAATCCGAACCAATATAAAATCCGGCGTGTTCTTTCCTTTTCTGCATTTTATATTTGTTTATTTTTGTGTACGTTTTTGATTCTATGTCTATAATCATCTCTAGTGTGATAATCATTGTGTGATTTATATAGTAGATCAATTAAGTTTAAAGATTTTCTTAAATTCGTCATAAACACTATTCACCTCCTTTGTAGTGTTTTTTTTGCCTTAAGACCCGCATTCCATAACAGAAAATAGTATGAAAATAATTCTGAGACTTTAAAAACCATCTAGAACCAAACGATAAAGGCATCCCCCATTCATTTAACATTCCATTACCAACCTAGAATCTCCACCCCGAAGCACTGCTTTAAGAGTTCCTAGATCTGAGCGATAGAGAACAAACCTTGTGAGATTGAGATAACCACCATCGATCTAGCCCATCTGAAATCCACTGGGAAAATTTCATAGGAAATAAGTGATTTTTTATCTTTCGCCATTTTTGGGGATGGAGGATTTTGAAAGGATTTACAATGAAATCCTTTATGCCCAGATCTATTACACTTGAAACATAATAACGCGTTTTTACGATCTTTCAAATAATGATCTCGCAAACCACAGCGGAGACACCTTCTGCTTGATTTGATTTCTTTGAGATATTCATCATAACTCTTCGTTCTTCGAGGTGATTGTACAAAGCTTCTTTTTTATTATTTGTTTCGAATTGTTTATGTGGATGTTTCAGTACAGACTCCTTATACGTTGGTACATGAAAATCATTCTTAATCTTGTCATCTAGGGGTGTGGATTTGTTAAAAGAATTTGTTAAAGTTGAAGCGAGATTCGAGAAAGCAGATCTAGAGGACGAGACGAAATTTTTGAATTTGAAAGAGGTCGCCATTTATGAATCAGTAAATATTATTTAATAGAACTTGTTTAAATAAGTTAAATATAACACTACGAAATTAGTTTAACTATATAGCATGGAAGGAAGAATTAAAAAGAAATTTGCAAAAGAAATAAATATGTTGTAGAGTTATTGATGTTCAAAAGAATTTTATCGTAGTATATGGTAAATTCTTAATATAAATGAATCATAACTAATTTATAAATTAACTTTGTCATAATTGTTGATATAAATAGTTCATGTTATGTGATTTATACATCTTTATAGCTGAATGGAAAACTACCATTTTTAATCTGAGTATACATAGAAAATTGGCATTATTTTTAAGAGCTACTAGCAAAATGGACTAAATACTCTCAAAGATTATTTAGATAATCAGAATTTAAGATTTCATGAGTAGTTTAAACATATGGATTAAAATAGAAAATATCAAAAAAGATCTGAGGGGTTTTAACAAATAATTATAAGGATGTTCAAATGCAAGTATTTAAAGTGGAAATTATTTTCTTCAGTTTATGATAAATTTATCGAGATAAGTGTATAATACATTAATTTTTTTATTATTGCTCACATACATTATTCAAACTGTGTGACTTATTTAACTTTATATATAGAAGAAAAAATAACTTTGCCATTTTTGTTGATATGTACATGGTGTGTATTTTAAAACATCACACTTAGCATTAATTAGATGAATTAACGATAATTTATTGATTGAATCCAAAATCACATAATTAATTTAAATATATTAATTTAAGCGTACAATGTGCAGGGTTTTGTAAATGACTAAATAAATTTTAAATGTAGGCATTTGGCATTACTATTACAATGCAATACATGGTAAATAAATTAACATAAATGATTTCAACCTCCAATATGTGATAGTTAATTATGTGTATAATTTATGTTATGTGATTGTCGTATTTATATATTTGATATTTTTCATTTTTTTGATATGAATATGGTTAATCTTAATGTGATTTAAATGATTAATAGTTTGGTAAAATTATTTAAATAATTTTAATACTACGCAATTAATCGTAAAATATGGTACTTAATGTAAAATATTAGGAAAAAGTGAAAGAGACTTAAATGATCATAGAAAATTTGAAGTGTAGAAATTTATAGCCAAAATATATAATTTTGTCGTTTTCAATATTTAACAGAAATACTACTTAATTAAATTTACTTAAATTACTTGAGTTTTGCTGTTAATTTAAATCTACAGACTTAAATATAAAATGTTAGGAGCTAACTGCTAATAAATAATTGCGTAAACTTTTAAATGTTCACGTCTAAATGTAAAGTGACATAAGAAGTAGAATAATGCGAGAAAAAAAGTAAATAAATGTAAAATGATAAGTAATTTAAAAATAAAATATCCGGAGAGAATTAAGGAGAAGAGAGAAAACTCTCCTAGAAGTAAGGAGAGAGCTTCAAAAGGTCCGTCTTTAATAGATATCATATAACGTGTTTTACTGTAAGAAATCCTAAACATTTCATAGAATTTCAAATGTTTTCAATTTCACTTTTACAAATATGTTAGTCAAGCGTGAGAGAAACTCACATTTCATGGCACTGAAGAAGACGACAAATGAATGGACATGGATACAGAAAGCAAGATGCACAACTCTGACTATAAGCACAGCTATTACTCTCTAAAATTATGGCATGAATAGATTCATAAATAAATACCCTAATAAATTTAAAAGAAGTGGGTAAAGGGGTTTGGCTAAGAAAGATGGATTTAGATTTTTATGAATTTTTTTACATAAACAGAACAAAAATTTAATCATTTTAAACTTGATTTTTTTTAACTAGTTTTTGAAAATTTCTCGCATGTTCTTAAGTAAGGAATGATGGTTTAAATATAAAGCCACACATCACGTAGTAAACTGGAGGAGTGATGTGTAAATATGAGTTGATAGGCACGTAGCATCAGGGATTCCTTTTGTTACAAGGATGTGTGCGTCAACTCATATGTGTGCGCTCTATGCAAGAGGAGAGGGAGCTTTATTCCGACCATTGTTACATAACAATGGTATCTGAGCCAAAGGTTACAAATTAGGCTATGCAGACAAGACAGTGCTCTCAAAATACGCGTAGGATGCGAGTCAAAGGGGAGACTGTTGGGATTGCCTCACATATTATTATGGAAGGAATGAAGGTTTAAATACTAAGTCCCACATCGCGGAAAAAATTGAAGGAGTGGTGTATAAATTTGAGTTGGTAGGCATATAACATAAGGGGTTCATTTTGTTATAAGGATCTGGTGCCAACTCATATGCATGCACCCTATTTAGGAGGAGGAGAGCTTTGTTTCGACCGTCATTACATAACATAGTTGATGCCAAAATTAGAAAAAGTTGCAAACAGAAAAGTTATTGAAAATTATTTTCTCTTCAATTTATAAAAAAGAAAAATAGGATTTTTGATAAAAAAATTGAATAAGATACGACCTAAATTGTGACATACAAAATTTTAGGTCAAAATTTTGAATTTGAAAATGCGTCAGAAAGATTCACGATTTCATCATAGAAATTTTTTGAAACATTAAAAAGGGTCAAAATGAAAGTTGCCGCTATTTCGATTTCACTGAATCTGCAGAATAGAAAAAGTGGATTTGGATTCACTAACAGAAAGTTACGGTCACGGGAAAATAGGGAAATATCTGTTAAATCAAAAAATGGTACTAACACCCAAATGCAGATCATATAATGCAGAAAACAGTAAATAACAGAGGGAAGACACGAGGTTTTTATAGTGGTTCGGCTGTAGATGCAGCCTACGTCCACTTTATAATCTTATTGTTATACTGAAAGATTACAAGAATCAGTTACATGCAGACACACAATCCTTGTGTTAATTGAGATTACAAGAGGAGAATTTAGATGTAAAAAGGTGCATAATCCTTGCACTCGGTAATGGCAAAGGCTGTGGAGATGTAGGAGAAAGTCTCAGCCCAAAAGTCCCTTCAAAATTCCATGTAGTGGTGTATTTATAGCTATAGGAGAGCCTCTGGGAGGACCGGTTCGTGATGAGGCACGTGGCACCCGATCTGGGTTAGTAAGAAAAGAAGTAGCCTTTGGAATAGGTCAATATCTCTGCGCAGTGTTATACCTAGGCGGGACGGGGTCGTGGTCCATGAGCGCGAGCCTGAGGTGGATCGTGAGCAAGGTGTGGTGACCCTATGGTCAGGTCGTGGTAATGGAGGTCGTGACCCATATATGCTCCACGAGCCGGAGCTAGTTTATGAGTAGAAGAAGAGTGCTTCACGAGCCGAGGAGGCTCCACGAGCCGAGGAGGGGCGAGCCCAAGGGGGGCGAGCCGGTGTCATGGTCTGAGTCTTCGATGCTAGTTTACACACGTTTACGGAAATGGCCATAACTTCCAAACCATAAGTTCAATTGAGCCAAACAAAAGATCTACCTGAAGCTAATTCAGAGGGCTATAAGAGATACATGAGGAAAGCTCCGTAATTGACATTTTCGGGCCCGAAAGAGGTCGTTAGTAGGAGTTTCGGGCCTTTTTTTGTTTGTGATGCGACTTCAACCAAATTGCTTCATGTCTTTTGACGATGTTCTTAATACTTGAACGTATTGTTAACCAGAGATTTCATGTGTGACGGCTTTGACTAAAAAGCATGCCAACATTTTGCCCCTCAGAACATATCTTGGTGGTTGAAGGAAGATGTGTTCAGTATAATTCAAGAAAACCAAGGCCACGTCGGGCCCGCTAGCTGTAGGTACAATCCATACCTGCAAAGAAGAGAAGGCAAATAGATGTGTCAAATCCTGGCAAAACTGATTAACCTTTTCGAGCATAAACCATGTTTGGGCATCTGATTGAGCATAAACCATACTCGAGGGACATTCGAATCATCCTGCCAAAACCTGGCGAGGGATCTAACCTTTCGGGCATAAGCCATACAAGGAAGTTCAAACCGAGCATAAGCTATACTCAAGTTTTATTGGGTTCCTTTGCCAGATCTTAACGAGATGATAAGTCGTTCTTGAGTATAATCCACACTTATAAATTCAGTGGAGTACAATCCATACTCATACCGAGATAGAGCTATACTTGCCAAAGCCTGACAAGATAGTCCGTTCCTATGCATAATCCATACCTAGAGATTCGAGATAAGTATAAGTAAACTTGAGATTGAGAATCCTGTCACAACCTGACAAGACACTTAAATTTGCCAAACATAATCCGTGCTTGGAAAGTCCTTCCTTATTCAATTCAGAATACAAAACCAAGGCAAATCATGATTGCTTTGTCACCGAGTTCAGGGCACGCTATGGGGATAAATCCTAACCCGTACGTGAGTACTCCGATTTAGCCAATCGAAAAACCCTAAGAAAGAAGAAAACATGTCTTAAATCCTAAGAAATGTAGGAAAAGCGAAGTGATCTAATCCAGATCAGTTGATAATGATCCCATGAGAGCTTGATCCAGGTTCATTCCCTCTCCGGGGAGCTGGAAGTGGTAGCGCACGTGCAGGTGTTATTGGTTGTTTCACAAACTTGGGTAGCTCCCCCCGTCTAACATGTTCCTCAATCAGATCACGCAGATGCCTACAATCATTTGTGTCATGACCGATCATATCATGGAATATGCAACATTTTCCAGAATCACGTTCTCTTTGTGATGGCTCCCTCTTGGGAGGCTTTAGGTAGGAGATGGCACCGTTTGTGTCCATGAAGATGTCTGAGAGTGAGGCATTGAGTTCAGTGTACTTTTCATATCTGGGCCCTCTTCGGGGCTGAGTGTTGCAGTCATTCTTGGTAGCGGCTTTTCCCTTGTCTTTTCCAGAATCAAACGGTCCTCCATCTTTAAGCATGTTGACATCGAGAATGCGTTTCTCAAAAATTTCCTCCTCTTCCCGTAGAAACCTATCTGCTTCAAGGTAGAATTCGCCGAGATTTCACGGTGGATCTCGGTACAAAGATTTTTTGAATCTGAGTTATCCAGGACACCGGATACCGCTGCCATCAGTACCATCGACGGTTCACGTCGGTCAACTGATGATGCTGCAACGTTGAATATTTCCAGGAATAAATGCAGAGTTTCTTTGGGCCTCTGCTTGATTGTAGTGAGTGACATAACATTCTTGGGTCATGCAATGTGGACCCAAAATTGTTCAATAAAGCATGCGACCAACATGTTCCAGCTGTTGATTGACTCAGTTTCTAGCTGCCAAATCCACATGGCGGGTATATCAGTCAAAAAGAGGGGAAAACATTTTGCCATAACATTTTCCGACGCCATACGGACTTCCATATGACGCTTGTAGCGCATCAAATGCACGGTTGGATCCGTCCTACCGTTGTGGCGCTCTAGTTGTGGAAGTTTGAAATCCGGGGGATTGCGGGAAATCCTGATTTCCTACGTGAATGGATTGTGATTGACGCCATCCACGTCACTTTGATAAGTGTGGCCTCTTGAGTGGCGTTCAATCAGATCTGCTAGCCGATTTCCTTCAAAAAGTTGTTGCAAACTTCCAAGATCAGAGCTGGTGCCCCCAGCGTTGAGAGCAAGAGAATGAGGAAGCTGTTGGTGAGCTGCTGGGAGCGGGTCGCAGTTCGCGGCTCGTGGTTCGAGGAGGTTAGCTCGTGAGCCAGGGTCGTGGAGGTCGGCTAGTGAGCCATGGGGATCGCGGCTCGTGGCTTGCAGGCGACCCAACCTGGTCGTGGGTCCCTATCACGAGCTGGTTGCTGTTGTGGAGCGGGAGCTTGCAATCTCATGTTCGTCTGAACTGGAGTTGAAGTCGGTTGAACCTGACTATTTCCAAGAGCGAGGAGGTTGCCCCCGAGTCCATGTGATGCACGAGCCACTTCTATGGCCTCATTTCCAATGACTTGAGCATTGCTCGGCCTACCATCCATCTGAGCGAAGAATCCATCGATCATCTCCTGTTGTTTTTCGTAGGAGATCATCTTGCCTTGCCGTTTGGGTTCTTAATTCAGTGAGAACGCCGTCCATCTCTTCTCTTGTCAAGTTTGCTGATGGGTTTTCATGACAGGAAGCATCCTGGCTTGCCTCTTTTCTAGTGCCTTCAGCCTCAGCACCTTCAATACGGGAGAAAGTCCCATCCTTTTTTCTTTTAACCATTGATCCGATACAATAGACAAACAAATCGATTGCTATAGAGCTAGAAATTGAAGTAATATCGTATGCCCCTACCTGGCACGCCAAAATGTTAGACCAAAAAATGGTACTAACACCCAAATACAGATCACAGATCATAGAATGCATAAAATAGTAAATAACAGAGGGAACACACTAGGTTTTTATAGTGGTTCGGCTGTATCTGCAGCCAACGTCCACTTTATAATCTTATTGTTATACTGACAGACTATAAGAATCAGTTACATGCAGACACACAATATGTGTGTTAATTGAGATTATAAGAGGATAATTTAGAAGTAGAAAGGTGCAAAATTCTTGCACTCGGTAATGGCAAAGGCTATGGAGATGTAGGAGAAAGTCTCAGCCCAAAAGTCTCTTCAAAATTCCATGTAGTGGTGTATGTATAGCTGTAGGAGAGCCTCTGGGAGGACCGGTTCGTGATGAGGCACATGGCATTCGATTCGGGAAAGTAGGAGCAGAAGTAGCCTTTAGAATAGGTCAATATCTCTACGCAACGTTATACCCAGGCAGGACGGGGTCGTGGTCCATGAGCGCGAGCCGGAGGTGGATCGTGAGCAGGGTGTGGTGAGCAAATGGTCGGGTCGTGGTACTGGGGGTCGTGACCCATATATATTCCATGAGCCGGAGCTGGTACACGAGCAGAAGAAGAGTGCTTCATGAGTCGAGGAGGCTCCACGAGCCGAGGAGGGGCGAGCCTAGGGGGACGAGCCGGTGTCATGGTCTGAGTCTTCGATGCTAGTTTACACCCGTTCACGGAAATGGGAATAACTTCCAAACCGTAAGTCCGATTGAGCAAATCGAAAGCTCTACCTGAAGCTAATTCAAAGGGCTACATTACAGGAGCGAATATCCATAATTGACGTTTTCGGGACCAAAAGAGGTAGTCCAGTAGGAGTTTCGGGCCATTTTTTGTTTGCGATGCGACTTCAACCAAATCGCTTCATGTCTTCTGATGATGTTCTCAATATTTGAACGTATTTTTAACCAGAGATTTCATGCGTGATGGATTTGACTAAAAAGCATGTCAACATTTTTCAATCCAGAACATATCTTGCTGGTTGAAGGAAGATGTGTTATGTATAATTCAAGAAAATCAAGGCCACGCCGAACCCGCTAGCCGTAGGTATAGTCCATACCAGTAAAGAAAAGAAGGCAAATAGATGTGTCAAATACTGGCCAAACTGATTAACCTTTTTGAGCATAAACCATGTTTGGGCGTTTGATTGAGCATAAACCATACTCGAGGGATATTCGAATCATCCTGTTAGAACCTGGCGAGGGGCCTAACTTTCCGGGCATAAGCCATACTAGGAAGTTCAAACTAAGCATAAGCCATACTCGAGTTTTATTGGGTTCCTTTGCCAGAACTTAATGAGATGATAAGCCGTTCTTGAGTATAATCCACACATAGAAATCCAGTGGAGTACAATCATACTCATATCGAGATAGAGCTATACTTGCCAAAGCCTGACAAGATAGTCTGTCCCTAGGCATAATCCATACCTAGGGATTCGAGATAAGTATAAGCCATACTTAAATTTGAGATTGAGAATCCTGTCACATCCTGACAAGACACTTAAATTTGCCAAACATAATCCATGCTCGGAAAGTCCTTCCTTATTCAATACAAAATACAAAACCAAAGCAAATCCTGATTAGTTTATCATCGAGTTCAGGGCACGCTTTGGGGTTAAATCCTAACCCTGTACGTGAGTACTCCGATTTAGCCAATCGGGAAACCCATAGAAAGCAAAAAGACATATCTTAAATCCTAAGAAATGCAGGAAATGTGAATTGATCTAATCCAGGCCAGTTGATGATGAGCCCACGAGAGCTTGATCCAGGTTCGTTCCCTCTCCGGGGAGCAGGAGGTAGCAGCGCAGGTGCAGGCGCTATTGGTTGTTTCACATACTCGAGTATCTCTCCACGTCTAAACCATTCCTCGATCAGATCACGCAGATGCCTACAGTCATTTGTGTCATGATCGTCCATATCACGGAATATGCAATGTTTTCCAGAATCACGTTCTTTTTGTGATGGCTCCATCCTGGGAGGCTTTGGGTAGGAGATGGCACCGTTTGTGTCCATGTAGATGCCTGAGAGTGAGACATTGAGTTTAGTATACTTTTCATATCTAGGCCCTCTCTGGGGCTGAGTGTTGCAGTCATTCCTGACAGTGGCTTTTCCCTTGTCTTTTCCAGAATCAAACGGCCCTCTGTATTTAAGCATTTTGATGTCGAGAATGCGTTTCTCAGAAGTTGCATCCTCTGCCCGCAGAAACCTATCTGTTCGAGGTAGAATTCACCAAGATTTCACGGTGGATCTCGGTACAAAGATTTTTTGAATTCTAAATTATCCAGGACACCGGATACCGCTGTCATCAATACCATCGATGGTTCAGGTCGGTCAACGAATGTTGTTGCAATGTTGAATCTTTCGTGGAATGAACGCAGAGTTTCTCTGGGCCTCTGCTTGATTGTAGTGAGTGACATGACATTCTTGGATCGTGCGATGTGGACCCGAAATTTTTCAATAAAGCGTGCGACCAACATGTTCCAGCTATTGATCGATTTAGTTTCTAACTGCCGAATCCACATAGTGTCTATATTAGTCAAAAAGAGGGAAAGAATTTTGCCATGACGTTTTCCGATGCCATTTGGACTTCTATATGAAGCTTGTAGCGCATCAGATGCACGGTAGGATCCGTCCTACCATTGTAGGGCTCCAGTTGTGGAAGTTTAAAATCCAGGGGATTGCTCGAATTCCTGATTTCCTATGTGAACGGATTATGGCTGACGTCATCCACGTCATTCTGATAAGTGCGGCCTCTTGAGAGGTGTTCAATCAGATATGCTAGCCGATTTCCTTCAAAAAGTTGTTGCAAACTCCCAAGATCAGAGCTGGTACCCCCAGCGTTGAGAGCAAGAGAATGAGGAAGTTGTTGGTTAGCTGTTGGGAGCGGGTTGCATTTCGCGACTCACGTTTCGAGGAGGTCGGCTCGTGAGCCAGGGTCGTGGAGGTCGGCTCGTGAGCCATGGGGGTCACGGCTCGCGGTTTGAGGGGGCGACCCGACCCGCTCGTAGGTCCCCATCACGAGTCGGTTGCTGTTGAGGAGCGAGAGCTTGCGATCCTGTGTTCATCTGAACTGGAGCTGAAGTCGGTTGAACCTAAACATTTCCAAGAGCGAGGGGGTTGCCCCCGAGTCCATATGATGCACGAGCCGCTTCTATGGCCTCATTTCCAATGACTTGAGCATTACTCGGCCTACCATCCATCTGAGCGAATAATCCATCGATCACCTCCTGTTGTTTTCGGAGGAGATCATCCTGCCTTGCCATTTGGGTTCTCAATTCAGCAAGAACTCCGTTCATCTCTTCTCTTGTCAAGTATGCTGATGGGTTTTCGTGAGAGGAAGCCTCCTGGCTTGCCTCGTTTTCTCATGCCTTGGGCCTCAGCACCTTCAGTACGGGAGAAAGTTCCATCCTTTTTTCTTTTAACCATTAATCCGATACAATAGCTGTTTTCACCAAAAATGGTTCAAATACCAAGGATACAAGGATTGTACTTCACCAATATGGTTAGGAAATAAATGGAGCCGCACTCAACAACAATTGAAAGTAAAAATGCCAAGGAAAAAAAATGAAGACGAGATTTTAGAGTAGTTCAGCCTTGTGTTAGACCAACATCCACTGTGAATGAAGTTTGCATTATCATGATGATGATTACAAGACATGTCAACTCTTGTTCTTTATACATCTTCTTATTCTCTCAATATACTCTCACTTTTATATACAAATATCACTTAGATTCACGAGATCCAATGGAGGAATGGCAGGATCTATGATGAAGAAGGATGGTGTTTTAACCAAAAATGGTTCAAACATCAAGGGTACAAGGATTGTACTACATCAATATGGTTAGGAAATAAATGGAGCCACACTCAACAATAATTGAAAGTAAAAACTTACTTTCACTTTCAAGTTTTTACTTCAAAACCCTAATGGAGAATTCAAAAAACGTGATTAACAATCTTGCCCCATCTTTCTCTAATCACGTTTCTTCTTCACTAGAGGACGGGTAGGATAACGACAAGGGTGTACTCCCTTTGTACAAGGAGATTTTGTTGAAGCCAGGTGTAAAGCGAAAAGCTTTTACTCGAAATAATCGTTCAAATTTTCATATTCGAAAAAGTCCTTTTTCTCATCGGTCGCCTCGGAATATGAACCATTATTTTGAAAAAATAAAAAGCATCAAATCCGGTAATGGATGCTTCAGATGTGGATCTTCAGATCACTGGGCAAGGAGCTGTCGAAATCCTATCGTCTGTTTCAATTGCAGCAAAACTGGGAATAAAGGATTTAACTGTAAAATTAATCTCAAAAACCCCAAAAATATGGTGAACCCTAAATCTCTTCCTCCTCTTTCAGCATCTTCTTATCCTGATGATTTTAGATGGGTTAGATCGATGGTAGTTATCTCCATTGCCCGTGGTTCTTTCTCTATCATTGAGCTAGAGAATCTTTTGGGATCTTATTTCAACAGAAGGGCTCTTGGTTAGGTTTAGACAGTTCAGAGATTTGGAGAAGACTTTATTGTGAAATTCCCACCTTCGTTATTGACGGAGAATCTTCACTATTCTCTTTTTGATCCGAAAGGTGTGGTAAATTTGAAAAGGTGGAGTCCGCAAATTGGAAGCATGGCTAGGAAAAGGATCTATGTTTGGGTTGCTCTCAAGAATGTTCCATTAGTGTGTAGAAGCTTAGATACCCTCAAGACGGTGTTGGTTGATTTGGGTGAAGTAACCAGACTTCAACCTGGAGTATTGAATGCAACAGATTTCTCTTCATTACGAGCGTTGTTATTAATCGATGAGGAAATGGATCTTCCACCATCTATTATTGTCCTTGTTGAAGGTTTTTTCATAATGTTTCGATATAAAAGGTGGATGGAGAGTCATCTGATGAAGTAGATAGAAGGGAGCTTTGAAAAAGTGTTTTTGTCAAAGAAGATGATGATAGAATGAAGATTTTGAGGGCTCGGACTGGGAGCATCCCCAATGTTAATGTGGGTTTAGGCAATAATTCTTTCACTCATATTTCGGTTGAAGAATAGAATGATGCAGTGGGTCAAAATGTGACTGCTGTGAATGAAGTTGTGAGGGTTCAAAGTGGTGACTTTGCAGCAGGTGGAGGAAATGATGATGTTGATATTGGGATGGAGGGAGTGATAATGCTGGAGACAGGTTTATGTTTGAGAAGGGTGAAGACTTTGATCTTGGTGGTAAAGATGATGATGTTGATCTTGGTGGTGGAGATAATGCATTGGTTATATCCAACTCTGATGAACATTCATGTGCAACTAGCAGAAGGAAAGGCAAAAAGCCCATGGATTCGGGAGTGGTCATACTAAGAAGGAGCGCACGTGGCCTTCCACATCCTATGGAAGGTAGTGTTTTTATTCCTGCTATTCTTAACACTATGTCCTCTGATCAGATGCATGCACTTACTAGTAGATCCAGTTTTATGTTAGATGATAATGTTATGAGTGACATCAAACGTAAAGAGTTAGAAAAGGCTGGCATTTCCCAATGATTGTTGTAACATGGAATGTTAGGGGCCTTGGTAATTTTGATAAACGTCTTAGGGTCAAAAATTACCTTAAATCTGTTAAACCTGACATTGTTTTGCTTCAAGAAACTAAGCTTGACAATCCCGATATATATGTTTTTAAAAGTCTGGGATGGGGAGTTATTGATGAATGGAGGTACATACCAGCTGTGGGTAGTGCGGGTGGTTTGTTCATAGGTTTTAATAACAATTTGTGGAACTTCAAATAAGAGATCAGTCAGAGTTACTGTTTGCATGTGGCATTGGAATGTGTTATGAGTAAGAGGTTGTATTTTTTTCTCAAACATCTATGGTCTAAACATAAGAAGTGAAAGAAAAATTTTGTGGAAAGAAGGGGTGGAATTTCATAGTTTGATGTATGGCCCATGGGTCATTAGTGGAGACTTCAATGTTACAAGATTTGGTTTTGAAAGAAGCAACAATAGCGCAAACTATTTTGGTGACATGTTAGACTTTAGTGAGTTCGTGGGTGAATGTGAATTAATTGATCTATCTCTGGCAAATAGGAAGTATACATGGTCTGATGTTAGAACTCCACTAACTTTGGTCAAACTTGACCGTTTCTTTATTAACTCTCTTCTTGAGGATTGTCACCCTTTAATTTCTCAGAAAGGTTTATCTTCAATTATCTCTGACCACTGTCATGTGGTGTTGGATTCTGGTGATAAGAAAGAAACCTTTCTTTAGATTTGAAAAAATGTGGTGCCCTGAAGATAATTTTGATGATATGCTGTACAATAAGTAGTCTAAGTTTGGGGATTGTGGTGATGTGGCGAGGACTCTTAGTACAAAATTTAAGCTTTTGAGGAAATTTCTCACAAAGTGGAATGTTGAGGTGTTTGGTCTATCAGACTTAAAAGGAGAGGATTGAAAAGGAGATTTTTGAACTTAATGTTCTAGATGAAGAAAGATGTTTAGACGCTGATAAAAGGGAGTTGCTACATGTAACACCCCATATTTCTGTTAACACTAAAGTTTCTAATACAAAAATAAATGTCTAAAGGGGAGATGTATCTAATGTGCATACAAGAATAATAATAAATGTGTAAAGGGGAGATGTATCTAATGTGCATACAAGAATAATAATAAATGTGTAAAGGGGAGATGTATCTAATGTGCATACAAGAATAATAATAAATGTGTAAAGGGGAGATGTATCTAATGTGCATACAAAAATAATAATAAGTGTGTAAAGGGAAGATGTATCTAATGTGTAGGTATTTATATGGATTGACAAATAATAGTAAATGTACATTAAGAAAGAAACGGTGAACATAATTGGCTTCTCTTTACAACGGACGGCTCTGGTTAACCCTAGCTTCATCGACGGCTCAAATTAACTTGCAACTCTATAAAAAGACCCTAGGTCTCAAACTAAAAATTCACAAAAAAAAAAGAATAAGAATTGGAGCCACCATTCTGTCCCTGAGAACTAGAGGGAGCCTCCACTTGAAAGAGACGAACAACATAGCGAATACAAACTAAAAGATTAAAAAGAAACAACAAATTAGAATCAAAGCAACGTCTTCCCAAAGGAAAGCTTTGCAAATTCAGAATTTTAGAACTTAGAAAACAAGACCGTCTACGATTGTAAGTTTAGCTACATTTTTAGAATGCGAATTAATATGAATATCATGTGTTGCGATGAAATGATAATAGTACGATACTCGTTATGTTATTAATATACGTTTGTGATTTGATTCTATTATCATGTTGAATTGATAACTATTAAGTATGATGTTTATTATGTTTTATAATATTAATCTATGCCAGTGACTTGATTCTATTATCATGTTAAATTTGGGATTATTGGATTAGATTATTTGTATAAGCATGGACTTGGATTGTAATATCTTATGAGAATTGTGTAGTTTATTATGCAAGTTTATGTAGTGAAGTTATGCGACCAATTGTCAAATCTATATGTTCATGTTTACGCAAAACTTAAGCCATGTTCACACTTATCATATGTTGGGATTAATTTGCAAGTACGTTTAAATCTATGTTACTAATTAACACATGTGTATGTTGATTAGCCTAAGTTGCTAACTCACATGTACGTATGTTGATTTGCCTATGTTGCAAATTAACATATGTATATGGATTAGTTCATATTGCTAATTCTCATGTATGTTGTTAATATGGCCTATGTTAAAAACACATATATATTGAGTTAGCCTATAAGTGCAAGTTCATACCTATGACATTATAATGTTTATGTTAGTCTTTTTGCAAGTTTGTACCTATGACATTATAATGTTCATGTTAGTTATTTTTCAAGTTCACCCCCAAAATGTTCATGTTAGTTATTTTGCAAGTACACCCTATTATTTTCATATTGATTATGCCATCAATACCAATGTTATACCCTTGTCATGTTTATGCTAACTTATGCCAATTTGCGTATATTAAATTAGGCTAAGTTTTTAGCCTAATACTTTACACTAAAAATCATGCGAACGTAAATTAGGCTGAGATGGTTAGCCTAATATTGGACGGGGTAACGTTGGGTTAAAATGATAATTTTAGGAAAACTTGCCATAAATTGGTCATTAATCACATAAGTGATTTATGGCATAAAAAGGCATTAATTACCTTAATTAATTAGATTAATTGGAAATGAATGTGACAGTAATTTGAATATTTTCTAATTTACATATTGGTCATTAATCACATAAGTGATTTATGGCATAAAAAGGCATTAATTACCTTAATTAATGAGATTAATTGGAAATGAATGTGACAGTAATTTGAATTTGAATAATGTACATAATTAAAATGTAAACTAGAAAATACGAACGCGCTTAACCCGAGGTTGGATTGAGTTGTGACATAAACCTGCCCGGACCCGCCCGGCTGTCCAGTTGTCACAACAATAGCTATCCAATGTGAGAGGTTAAGGCATGGGGCCCAATAAAGACCCGAGGTTAAACTGAGTTGTGGCGTAAGACTTCCCGGACCCAACCGGCATACATGCAGCCACAACAATATCTGTCTAATCTGAGAGGTTATTGCTCTAATAAGACAATTAGAGCTGAGTTAGGACTGATAGGGTTAAGTCAATTTAATAAATACTTAACCAAATTCAACATGTTAAATAATTTGGATGGGTGGGGGTTGGATTCATTCAGACACTTAACCACTTAACATGTTTGACTAGAAAACCTAGTAACGGGGACCCGTTTCAGCAGTAACCCAATTAGGTATCAGGTAGGCAGGGTGGGGCACGATTACTGAGCTGATTGTAAGCGGTCAAAAGCAACGGCGGTTGGTGCACAGTGTGGGTTCTAACAGAGTGCAGGCGTGCACACACTCTGGAGCAGACAAGTCAGGGCACTGGAGCATCAGTAGTATACCCTATGCATGCTAGAATTGTGTTGGGGCCGCCACCATGGGACTTGATACACCCCATGGTGGGACCAGCATAGGTATCTACCATATAGGGCCGTAGGACACATGTGAATATACGAGTAGGAGCCGATCTTTTAAAGAAAGAGAAAGGGATCACTTCACCTCAATCACGGGGTGCCTGTTGGTATAAGAATTAGTAGGTGCAGAGATAGAGATTTAAAATAGGGTGCGAAGGGATGTTCGTTTTAGGACACCTTATCTAGTTCTAGGATAGTCTATTATCCTGATATCGTCATGTTCTCACTTTATGCAAGTCATGATCTTTTTATTATTAACATTCAAGGAATATAGCTAGACTTAACAGACTTATGTCTGACCCATTTTCCCTTTGTCTTCTTTTCTTCCATTCCCCCCCCCCCCAAGGTCCACAGGGAGGAAACACCGCAGCTTAGTCAGTTTTTCATCCAGCTTGAAGCGAGAGAATGTATTGCTTGGATTTCTTTCATTTGGACCATGGCTTTGGATATCATTTATCGGGATTATGCAGCTTTATTTATGTTTCATGCTTCTTTAATTTTTAAAATCAAGACAGTATTATGGTTGTAATAATTGGAAGTTTGTTTTGAGATAATGTTGGAAATGTTCTGTATGAACACGTATTTATGATAATAAAAGTCTGTTGGTTTTTACGCTGCTTATTTATATGTGTTTATATCTGTCTTGTGTTTTATCTGTGTCTTTTACTTATAAACCTCCACCAAAATTAAGGCATTCCCTTTGTGAGTGACCTTAACGGAGGTGGGGTGTTTCACTTGGTATCAGAGCATAGGTTTACCAGACCAGATAAAAAGTTTTTGAAACTATATTCAAATTAAAATTTAAAGAAGCATTTTTCAAGAAAAAGAATTGTTTTATAGTTTTAGAAAGGCATAATCCCCCAAAGCCATGTGAATTATCTATTCTTCGTTTTGAATCTTTCCTTTTTCGTTTCAGCATGTCGGGAGAATTTAACCTTCCAGAAGGTGTGACTGTACTTGGTTGGTTTAGAAGGTACTTGGAAGCTAGGGCCAATGAGGCGGGCCCAGCGAATCTTCCTCCCCCAGCTGCAGCAATTCCTCCTCCTCCTCCCCCAGTTGCTGAAATTCCCCCTCCTCCTCCTCCTCCTCCTCCGAGAGGAAATGCTTTTGCCAAGACTTATAGAGATTTTAAAGCTATGGGTGGGAAAGACTTTCATGGAACCGAGTCCTTCGTAGCAGCCAGGAACTGGCTGAAAGAGACCGAAGATCTTTTTGTTATCATCGAGGTAGAAGACGGGCAGAAGGTAAGACTGGCAGTGTGGTTTCTCAAAGGAGAGGCTTCCTACTGGTGGGAAGTCACCAATGCAGAAAGACCAATAGAAACATGGGAAGATTTCAGATTTGAGCTGAAGTTCCTTTCAGAAGCTGAGAGAAGTCTTCAAATGCAGAGGTTCCTATCCCTTAAGCAAGGAAGTATGACCGTCAAAGAGTACGTCAACCAGTTTGATCAGCTGGCTAGGTTCGTACTGGACCTAGTCAACACCCAACACAAGAAGGCTTTCTGCTTTGTCAACGGACTAAATGAGCCGCTTCATAGCCTGGCCATGACCCATATACCTATGGGAGCTACATATGAAAGGCTGGTACAGATGGCATTACTACACGAGGAGGATAAATGCAAGAAGGAGACAAAGGCGGAAGGGTCTCAGGGAAAGAAAGAAGCTTTACAGCCTAAGAAAACAAACTTTAAGAAGGGCGGGAAAAACAACAAAGCTCGCGAAACAAGAAAGTGTAATTTCTGTGGTGTGGTTGGACATGCGGTGAAAGACTGCAGGAAGAAGAAGGCAAAGATGAATGGTGGTTGCTTTCATTGTGGAGAAACATGACACATAGCTAAGGACTGCCCTAAGAGGCGAGGGCAGGCGTAGAAAGCTGCATTCACTTCAGGTGGACAAGTTCATGCACTGGAGGCACCTCCTCTGCAACAGCGAGGTAGAAATACTTCTGTAGAAAGTGTAGTTTATCTTTATGATCACACAGTTCGCACTTTATTTGATTCTAGTGCATCACACTCCTTTATTTCATCTGCTTTAGTAGAATCTCTGCACCTAGAAACTAGTATGGTAGAGGATCCCTTGGTTGTCTCCAATCCAATTGGAGGCCCAGCTTAGTTGTCAATGATCTGTATGAATTTGAAAATCTCTATTGTAAGTGTAGAATTTAGATGTAGTACCTTTGTTTTGGGCTTCTCGGGGTATGGATTGATTTTGGGCATGGACTGGCTATCCAGTAATGGTGCCATCCTTGATTGTGAGAAAAGAGTGGTTAGGCTCTTAACCCAACTCGGTAACACTCTGGAAATTACTTCTAATCCCTCGAATGTGGTTATGCTTAGTTATCTTGAATCGCTTAACGCTTCTATTGAGAATTTGCAGTCAGTTAAGGTGGTCCAAGAATATTCGGATGTCTTTGATGAGGTGAAGGGCTTACCTCCAAAACGGGAAATAGACTTCCGCATCTATCTTGTTGACAATGCGAAGCCCGTTGCTTTGCCTATTAGGCACATGGCTCCTAGGGAAAGGAAAGAGCTCAGCAAGCAGATTAAAGAGCTTTAAGAAAAGGGGTTCATTAGGTGGAGCATTTCAGAATGGGGCGCTCCAGTGGTGTTCGCTACAAAGGCGGATGGTTCACTCCGTCTATGTGTTGACTATAGGGAGCTAAACAAGCTGACTAAAAAGAATAGGCACCCTCTCCCCAGAATTGACGATTTGTTTGACCAACTTGTAGGAGTGTCGGTTTTCTCCCAACTTGATTTGGCGACCGGATTTCATCAGCTAAGGGTAGCTGATGATAGCATCGATAAGACAGCTTTCAGAACCCCAGACGGATTCTTTGAGTGGCTTGTCATGCCTTTTGGCTTGACAAATGCACCCGCTTACTTCGTGAACCTAATGAGTAGGGTGTTCAGAGATTTCCTCAATAAATTCGTGGTGGTCTTCGTAGACGATATTTTCATCTTCTCAAAAAATGAGGAAGAGCATGCTCAGCACCTAAAGGCAATCATGGAGACTCTTAGAACACATCAGTTAAAAGCTAAATTCTCCAAGTGCCACTTTTGGAGAGAAGAAGTGAGATTTCTTGGGCATATAGTGTCCAAAGAGGGTTAGCTATAGACCCCGCAAAAGTAGCAGCGGTGCAAGATTGGAAGGCACCAAGGAATGCAACCGAGGTCCGAAGCTTCCTTGGGCTTGCAGGCTTTTATCGGAAGTTCATCAGAGATTTTGCAAAAATATCAGCTCCTCTTAGAAGTCTAACAAAGAAGAAATTGGGATTTGGGTTGCGAGTTTGCTTTCCAACGCTTAAAAAGGGCTCTTACAACAGCCCCAGTTCTGACCTTGCCGGATGGAAGCAAAATGTTTACAGTATACACGGATGCATGCGGGACAGGACTAGGTGCTGTCCTAATGCAAGAAGGAAGGGTAATAGCTTATGGCGGAAGACAGTCGAAAGTTCATGAAAGGAACTACCCAACCCACGACCTTGAGTTGGCCGCCATCGTCTTTTCGCTTAAGTCTTGGCGCCACTATCTTCTAGGTGAGAAATTTGAACCGTATACTGACCATAAATCTTTGAAGTATCTCTTCTCGCAGAAGGACCTTAACTTAAGGCAACAAAGGTGGATGGAGTTTCTTGCCTCGTATGATTTCGAGATTTCCTACACTTCTGGCAAGGGCAACGTAGTCGCAGATGCCTTGAGTAGAAAGAAGCTAACGTTGACCCCGCTATTTGTTGAAAGGCGAAGCCTAGACTTTATAGCCAGTTTTGACTTTAGGCCCTCCTCTAATTTTGTACCCGGTTTGTTAGCATCGCTAGAAGTGCGGCCCACTCTCTTAGATTCAATAGGGACCGCACAACGAGAAGACCCTCAGCTTGTAGAAGTGGTTGATAAGCTCGTTAGGGGTGAGACTTCTAGTCACCTCGATAGATACACCATCGACGACAAAGGGTGGTTAAGACGGGATGGAAGACTATGCGTCCCACAGGCAAAGGAGTTGGTGAAGAAAGTTCTTGAGGAGGCACATCATTCCAAGATGACAATACATCCAGGCGGGGACAAAATGTACAAGGACTTAAAGAGATTTTTCATTTGGAGTGGCATGAAGAAGGACGTGGCAGATTTTGTTTCTAAGTGCATGATTTGCCAACAAGTCAAGGCGGAGCAAAAGAAGCCTGGCGGTCTGCTCCATCCTCTAGAGGTCCCATAGTGGAAGTGGGATAACATTTCAATGGACTTCATTGATGGGCTGCCTAGGTCTAGAAGAGGCAACACTAGCATTTAGGTAATAGTGGATAGGCTTACTAAAAGCACCCACTTTTTACCTGTCAAGAGTAGAAGGACTGCCTCGACTCTAGCATCTGTTTATCTTAAGGAGATAGTTCGACTCCATGGAATACCTTCCAGCATTATTAGTGATAGAGATCCTATCTTCACAAGCGAGTTTTGGCGGAGTCTGCAAGAAGCTGTAGGCACACAGTTATGTTTGTGCACGGCCTATCACCCCCAAACCGAAGGTCAGACGGAAAGGGTGAACAGGATTTTGGAAGACCTTTTGAGACTTTGCGTCCTTGACTTTGGAGGGACTTGGGAGGACCATCTTCCTTTGGTGGAATTTGCCTATAACAACAACTACCAAGCCACCATCGGGATGGCGCCCTTCGAAGCTTTATATGGAAGACCGAGCCGATCGCCCACTAGTTGGTGGGAGTCTACTGACAAGCTCATACTTGGACCAGATATGATCCGAGAGACTTCAGAGAAAGTAGACTTAATACGGAGAAGAATGAAGACAGCCCAAGACAGACAAAAATCCTACGCAGACAAGAGAAGGACCGACCTTGAATTTAAGGTTGGGGACAGGGTTTTCCTTAAGATATCTCCTTTAAGGAACGTCGTTCGCTTTGGATCCACAGGGAAGCTAGCACCAAGATTTTTAGGGCCGTTTCCTATCATCGAGAAGATTGGGAAGATGGCCTACAGGTTAGAGTTACCCGAGAGACTGGCCGGAGTTCACAACGTCTTTCATGTTTCTCACCTTCGGAAGTATCTACATGAGTCAACGGAAGTGGTAGAGCCAAACATTCTAGAAGAAGCTGAAGTAGAACGCGAAGCAACTGTGAGGAAAGTTCCAACTCGCATCTTAGGAACTGAAGTGAAAAAGCTACGCAACCGCGAAGTCAAACTCATCAAAGTTCAGTGGAACGACGCCGAGGAAGACGCGACTTGGGAAACTGAGGATAGAATACGCGTAGCCTACCCTTTTCTTTTTTAGGGTACATTTTTGATCTCTCTTTTTTCTTAAAGTCATGTTAGTATCTATCTTTTTAGGTATATCTCCCCGACCTTACCCTTTTATCCTTAGGTGGAAACCCCTTTGGATGTAAACATGTAATTGAAACATGTTATGGATGATGGTTGCAAGTGGTTGCAAATGTTTGCTAGTGGTTGCTCGTGGATGCATATATACACATAATCTAGGGTTTTAGATCGGCTCAGTCACTTCATATTGCATATGCATATATGTGTTTATGTTTGTATACGGTTGAAGCTTAATATGTTGTCATATGGATGTCGCATTTGTTTGAATGATTGCGCACTCATGTAGAATTATGAATAGCAAAAAGTTTGCATACATAATGGATTCATGACACTTACATAATTTGCATTAAGGAGGTCAACTGAATCAGTAGACCGCCTGTTTTTTGCATTAGATAAGGACATGTACTACACACACGATGCATATGATCATGAAGCATTAGAAGTCTTTTAAGGACAATGGACGCTCGTGTTTGATGATTGAGTAGATGGACATTTGGATGGTAGGATATATGTTCTCCTAGACTTGGAGATTTCAGGGACGAAATCCTTTAAGGAGGGGAGAATGTAACACCCCGTATTTCTGTTAACACTAAAGTTGCTAATACAAAAATAAATGTGTAAAGGGGAGATGTATCTAATGTGCATACAAGAATAATAATAAATGAGTAAAGGGGAGATGTACCTAATGTGCATACAAGAATAATAATAAATGTGTAAAGGGGAGATGTATCTAATGTGCATACAAAAATAATAATAAGTGTGTAAAGGGGAGATGTATCTAATGCGTACGTATTTATATGGATTGACAAATAATAGTAAATGTACATTAAGAAAGAAATGGTGAACATAATTGGCTTCTCTTTACAACGGACGGCTCTGGTTAACCCTAGCTTCATCGACGGCTCAAATTAACTTGCAACTCTATAAAAAGACCCTAGGTCTCAAACTAAAAATTCACAAAAAAAAGAATAAGAATTGGAACCACCATGCTGTCCGTTGAGAACTAGAGGGAGCCTCCACTTGAAAGAGACGAACAACATGGCGAATACAAACTAAAAGATTAAAAAGCAACAACAAATTAGAATCAAAGCAACGTCTTCCCAAAGGAAAGCTTTGCAAATTCAGAATTTCAGAACTCAGAAAACAAGACCGTTTACGATTGTAAGTTTAGCTACATTTTTAGAATGCAAATTAATATAAATATCATGTGTTGCGATGAAATGATAATAGTACGATACTCGTTATGTTATTAATATACGTTTGTGATTTGATTCTATTATCATGTTGAATTGAGAATTATTAAGTATGATGTTTATTGTGTTTTATAATATTAATCTATGCCAGTGACTTGATTCTATTATCATGTTAAATTTGGGATTATTGGATTAGATTATTTGTATAAGCATGGACTTGGATTGTAACATCTTATGAGAATTGTGTAGTTTATTATGCAAGTTTATGTAGTGAAGTTATGCGACCAATTGTCAAATCTATATGTTCATGTTTACGCAAAACTTATGCCATGTTCACACTTATCATATGTTGGGATTAATTTGCAAGTATGTTTAAATCTATGTTACTAATTAACACATGTGTATGTTGATTAGCCTAAGTTGCTAACTCACATATACGTATGTTGATTTGCCTATGTTGCAAATTAACATATGTATATGGATTAGTTCATATTGCTAATTCTCATGTATGTTGTTAATATGGCCTATGTTAAAAACACATATATGTTGAGTTAGCCTATAAGTGCAAGTTCATACCTATGACATTATAATGTTTATGTTAGTCTTTTTGCAAGTTTGTACTTATGACATTATAATGTTCATGTTAGTTATTTTGCAAGTTCACCCCTAAAATGTTCAAGTTAGTTATTTTGCAAGTACACCCTCTTATGTTCATATTGATTATGCCATCAATACCAAAGTTATACCCTTGTCATGTTTATGCTAATTTATGCCAATTTGCATATATTAAATTAGGCTAAGTTTTTAGCCTAATACTTTACACCAAAAATCATGCGAAAGTAAATTAGGCTGAGATGGTTAGCCTAATATTGGACGGGGTAACGTTGGGTTAAAATGATAATTTTAGGAAAACTTGCCATAAATTGGTCATTAATCACATAAGTGATTTATGACATAAAAAGGCATTAATTACCTTAATTAATGAGATTAATTGGAAATGAATGTGATAGTAATTTGAATATTTTCTAATTTACATATTGGTCATTAATCACATAAGTGATTTATGGCATAAAAAGGCATTAATTACCTTAATTAATGAGATTAATTGGAAATGAATGTGACAGTAATTTGAATTTGAATAATTTACATAATTAAAATGTAAATTAGAAAATACGAACGCGCTTAACCCGAGGTTGGATTGAGTTGTGACGTAAACCTGCCCGGACCCGCCCGGCTGTCCAGTTGTCACAACAATAGCTATCCAATGTGAGAGGTTAAGGCATGGGGCCCAATAAAGACCCGAGGT
This sequence comes from Allium sativum, assembly GCA_030737875.1. Lineage (NCBI taxonomy): Eukaryota > Viridiplantae > Streptophyta > Magnoliopsida > Asparagales > Amaryllidaceae > Allium > Allium sativum. The sequence continues at coordinate 118,334,083 of CM060915.1, forward strand.
TAAACTGAGTTGTGGCGTAAGACTGCCCGGACCCAACCGGCATACAGGCAGCCACAACAATATCTGTCTAATCTGAGAGGTTTGTGCTCTAATAAGACAATTAGAGTTGAGTCAGGACTGATAGGGTTAAGTCAATTTAATAAATACTTAACCAAATTCAACATGTTAAATAATTTGGATGGGTGGGGGTTGGATTCATTCGGACACTTAACCACTCAACATGTTTGACTAGAAAACCTAGTAACGGGGACCCGTTTCAGCAGTAACCCAATTAGGTATCATGGTACCCTGAACTAGGCAGGGTGGGGCACGATTACTGGGCTGATTGTAAGCGGTCAAAAGCGACGGCGGTTGGTGCACAGTGTGGGTTCTAACAGAGTGCGGGCGTGCACACACTCTGGAGCAGACAAGTCAGGGCACTGGAGCATCAGTAGTATACCCTATGCATGCTAGAATTGTGTCGGGGCCGCCACCATGGGACTTGATACACCCCATGGTGGGACCAGCATAGGTATCTACCATATAGGGTCGTAGGACACATGTGAATATACGAGTAGGAGCCGATCTTTTAAAGAAAGAGAAAGGGATCACTTCACCTCAATCACGGGGTGCCTGTTGGTATAAGAATTAGTAGGTGCAGAGATAGAGATTTAAAATAGGGTGCGAAGGGATGTTCGTTTTAGGACACCTTATCTAGTTCTAGGATAGTCTATTATCCTGATATCGTCATGTTCTCACTTTATGCAAGTCATGATCTTTTTATTATTAACATTCTAGGAATATAGCTAGACTTACAAGACTTATATCTGACCCATTTTCCTTTCGTCTTCTTTTCTTCCGTCCCCTCCCCCCCTCCCCCCCAGGTCCACAGGGAGGAAACACCGCAGCTTAGTCAGTTTTTCATCCAGCTTGAAGAGAGAGAATGTATTGCTTGGATTTCTTTCATTTGGACCGTGTCTTTGGATATCATTTATGGGGATTTTGCAGCTTTAATTATGTTTCATGCTTCTTTAACTTTTAAAATCAAGACAGTATTATGGTTGTAATAATTGGAAGTTTGTTTTGAGACAATGTTGGAAACGTTCTGTATGAACACGTATTTATGATAATAAAAGTCTGTTGGTTTTTCCGCTGCTTATTTATATGTGTTTATATTTGTCTTGTGTTTTATCTGTGTCTTTTACTTATAAACCTCCACCAAAATTAAGGCATTCCCTTTGTGAGTGACCTTAACGGAGGTGGGGTGTTTCACTACATCAGAAAGAGAGAGAACTCAATAAAGTTGTGATGACCCCAAAATTCCATAGTACGAAAGCAAGGATAATCATTGGAATATAACACATAAACAATAACGACAGAACAGAAATATAGAATTACGATAGATAAAGTACATCAAATTACACTGGGAATAATATATCATCAGAGTTACACAACATAATAGGATCATTCTTAGTACATAATACAGTTTCAACTTAATATAAAATGTCTGCCGCAGAAATCAAACATAATATACTAAATGAAGTCTGAACAGCATAATAGAAATGATAAGATCCATCTTCAGCTCTGTAGCTATCCAGAATGAGTCTGCTAAACCTATCCACGAGGCTGCCCGTGTGGAAAAGAGGGCACCTGAGTTTGCAAAGTGAAACAAACTACGAGTCAGTCATGGGTCTGGTATGAGAAATCTTACTTAACCTATTTAACAATTAGGCTAATCACAGGACCACGCCGCTAACGCAGAACGGGTTTATTCCATTGGATTGCCAGTGCATATGTAAAGTAAATCGTTTAACAACGCAATGCTTTTTTGAAAAATGAAACCATTATAAGACTCAAGTCCCATCACACAATGCAACGCAAACCGGAGGATAAAGTTTTACCTTATAATGGTAAAAAATGCTTGATACGAAAAAACGGTGTTGATATTATTATAGTGTATATATGTTTCAAAAACAATTCAATTATAATATATCAATCATAGACGGCATGGCTACCATATACTATGTCGCCAAATATAGGTTTACAATCAAAACCGCAAGGGTCGTATTGGAAGTTGGATTTCCATCATGAACCAAGGCAAGATGTAACAACCCGGAAATTTTGAGCCAATTTAAAAATTTTATTTTGGCAATTTTAATGAACTTTGAATATTTAAAATGAATTGTTTTAAATAATGACGACGAGAAACTTATTTTGAATAGAATTAGAACGTATATATTTATTTGAATCGTCGTTAGAATGTAAATATTTATTTTTAAAATATAAAAGGAATTGAAAATGGCGCAGTAGTTTGAAAATTCGATTTCAAATTTCAAATGAATGTACAAGATTCAAAATAAACCGGATTTTGGCGAAACCAAAAATATTAGAATCTATTAGAGAATATCTTTCCAACGAATCCAAAAAAATCAATATTTCATTGCGAGAATAAAAAGTTGTGTCCAGTTGAAAATTCAGAATAGTCGCTATGGAATTCTGGCCCTTTAAATGGCCATTTTTCAAACGGTCTCGAAATTTGATGAAATTAGTTTTGTTAGAACCGTATCGTCAATACGAAGCTAAAAATAATTTTTCTGAAATTTTTTAGGGTCCGTATGTGGCCCCAGTAAATTGAAATGTATGTTTACATTTAATGTATATTGATTTATATTTTAATTTAAATGAAAACTGATTGTAACGGCCGAATTGGCTTACGGAACATATCCCATTGTGTTCGGAATAGGGGTAATATGCTATGGACGACAGTCGGTGGGTTCGATTTTGAGTTCAAATTAAAAAGTTACTTTTTTTGATAAAATAATAATATGATAATTAAATATAATATATAACCTTTCTATTCCCTCCCTTACCCTCACTCTCTCCAAATCGGTTAACGCCCGGAAAAAAATAAAAAGAAAAAAATACCGCTGCCTTTCCAGCTCGTCGCCCCCCCCCCCCCCCCCCGATGCCATCGTGCCGCCCTAAGCTGGCGCCGCCGCTGTCTCTACCTCCTCCTCCTCCTTCTACAGCCCCTAAATCCCCTAACCCCTGAAAACCACGCCTTCATGAACCCTAACCCCAAATCGAGCTTCCCACTACTGGAACCGTCCCTATCCGACACCTTCAGCCCAATACACCGCCTCCCCTTGGCTCCAGCAGCCCCTGCGCACCTCCTCAGCCTTCCACCATGTCGGACAGCACCTCCACCTTCTAAAATGCCTAAAAAAATGTAAGTTTTGATTTTGTTTTCAATTCCTTGATTAAATAGGATTTTTAATTAGGAAAAATAGAATTTTTAAAGATTTAAAGATTTGTTTTTTTTATCATATAAAAATTCGATTTTTAAATATTTGTTTGCGGTGTAAAGTTATAATTTTTAACGGGGTAAAGTTATGATTTTTAACAATATAAAGTGATGATTTTTAACTTTATAAAGCTACGATTTTTATATAGGAACTAGATATAAAAGGAAAGATCGAATTTTTATAATAGGAAAGATGTGATTTTTATGGTTAGAAAAATAAGATTTTTGGATATGTAAAGACAAGATCTTTATAGCGGAAAAGATATGATTTTTATCAATAGAAAGGTATGATTTTTATTTATACCATAGCATAATAAAATTTTGATTTTTATTATGAAAAGAGCAATATAAAAATATAATTTTTATATATGAAGTGATAATATAAAAATGCGATTTTTATATATGTAGCGAACACAGACGACGTGGCAAAAGGCGAGCACGGCGAAGATTTCTACATATGAAGAATCATGGCGTTTGGTTTAGCTTCTCAGTGAGAACTTCTAACTTTAATTCTTGTTTTCTAGTTAAAAATATATACTAGGATGCAGACGGTGCTTAGCAGCACCCGACACCCATTGTCCACAGACCATTGACGACTTGTTTGATTTTGTTGTGTGGTGAAAATTAACTGTGATGTGGAATGAATGGAAATATATTCATGTGTTGAAATAAATTATTTATTGTTAAAAATATAAATTTAACGTGAAGGTGAATAAATAAATATTCATTTACAAATCGAACGATTTGTTTATGTACACCCATTTAACTGATATTGATTGGGATGATAAATTTTACACGTCGCCCAACCGCACAAATAATATTCAATGTTTGTGGATTGAAACCCCACACGCGTGTTAGGATGATATTTGGCGTACACTAATCCCAATTATTTAGCTGTATGTCGATCGATTGATTGACAGACTGTGTAAGCGTTAATTATTTATATTTAATGCTTATGCAGTTGTGTAGTGCACTCTGGATGATGGTTGATTATTTATCGTTGCTATTAAATACATGTGTTGTACGGAATCCATATACTTAACATTATATGGTAATTGATTGGGCCTCATTCCAATTTGGAAAATAAATAATATTATGAAGGAAAATTCATGTGTTGAATAAAATATATATTCATGTGTTGAATAAAAGAAAATTCATGTGTTGAATAAAATATATATTCATGTGTTAAATAAAAGAAAACTCATGTGTTGAGAATATTCACGTGTTGAAACGATTCATGGTTGAACAAAATATTTATACAATAAAATTCACATTTTATTTTAAGTAAGAAATAAATAAATAATATTCATGTGTTGAATAAAATATATATATATATATATATATTCATGTGTTAAAGAAAATATTCATGTGTTGGATAGAATAACGAAGTTATTGAAATACATAAAGCCGTGTTGATTAGAGATGTGCCATTTCGACGCGAACGTTATTTATATCGATTATATTCATTTTTATAATGAATATAGAAAAAGAAGTGATTTCAAAATATAATATTTTGAAAATATTATCATTCATATATTAATGACATGGAATATTCAATTTTGATTTAAAATTGAATATGAAGTTGAAATTGTTTTGAAAACAAATTTAAAACAAATTATAAAATACGTTTTGAACTGAAATCGACAAAGTATATATAATATATATTAAATGGCCTGAGTAGAACGCGCCGCGCCGCGGCAGTTCGCGAATTTCGACCATTGACTTCGAATTGACGTTGCGGGAGATCCGTCCGTCGGATTCTCCTGAAACCGGAACCTTGGGTTCCTATCGAAAAGAGCTTTCCAATGAATATTAGAAATTTGAAATCTAACGGCTGGATTTGGAATTATGTCCAAATCAAATTTGGAAAAGGTCGTTGTAAGTGCTGTTCGATGGCCGTTTAGGGAAATCGACTGTACGGGCCTTGAAAAAATTATTAAAAATACCAATAATTTGTGTAAAATCATAATAAATGATTTAGAAAGAATTGGGGTGAAAAATCCCATATTAAAAAAAAGATAAAAATATATTTTTATCGAAATGAACTAGTTATGAACTAGAATTATAATCTAATGTTTTTAAATAAATAAATTGGATTTGAAGTGGTTTTAAAAATAATCAGAATTTCCAATATACGAATTGGAATGGATTTGAATCGAAGTTATCTTCGGAATATTTTGATGTTGGATTTCCTGATTATACAGATATGGTTGTGGAAATTTGAAAGATATATTCATATTGTTATTTCAAATACAATATTTGTTGGTTTCAGAATTTGATATTGAATATAAGCCGATATATTTTCTATTCAGAGCCTTGTATTAAATATTAAATGGGATTTTGGGTTCGTCGTGAATGGTGTCTTAAATAACACAGTTCTTGAACCCAGTTTAGAAAAGAATAAATCTTTTAATTAAGATTTAGTGAAATTGTCCACTTAATTAGTATTTAATTGGAATTGAATTTAAATTGGTTTTTGGGTTTATTGTGAGCGGTGTTTTGAATAACACCTGTTCTTTAACCCAATTAACAATGGAATGGGATTTTGGGTTTGTCATGAACCATGTTTTTAAATGACATTAGTTCTTTAACCCAGTTAAAGACTAGATTAACTTCTTAGCTTTGAATAACCATTAATATTGATTGGTGGGAAGATTAAAACTAAGTGGAGTTTTAACAAATCTTTAATTAGATTGAAATGATCGAGAATGGAGTACCACCAGTTTTGCTCCATGGAATGAATAGGTTGGGATTGGGAAATAAAATAAATGATTACTTTGGTGTGGTTCTCTAATCCCGACTAGTTTGGAAAACCTTAACATGGTTTGAAATGATATCCAAAGGAAGATTAAAGAATAAATTTAGAAGAATTTATCTTTGATAAAATTAATGGGAACCTTTCCCTAAGAATGTGAATATTTGAATAAAAGAATATTCTGAATTGGAATGAGGCGTATGTTGTGTTTATGTAACACTTGTTTATTATATACACGGGTTATTCGGAAAGGCCGGGTTTACACCCATTCTGAATAACGGATTCGACGATAAGTCGAAGATGAAGACGGTGGTTGGAGACCGGAGGTCTTCACATCGTTTGGATGTTTATTGATGATCTTGATTGGGCTGTACACCCAAGAGGAGGGAATGAGTTGGTGATCATCCAGACGTACTTGGAGATTGATGGATATGCGAGGAATAAGGTTCCTCCGGTTTCGTTCAGACCCAGAACGAACTTGTAAATGGACTGTGTGTCTGACATTGGATTTTATTCTGTGTGACTGATTTCTATTAAATATATATCTGTTTGGCGGTGGAGAATTTATTTTCTTGCTTAACGCCCCTCTCTGAGACGTACGAGCTTAGAGGTTATATATCGATAGATATCATTCGGGCATGCCTAAGTGGCAGAAGATCAAGGCTTCTGTTGCAAAGCAAAGTCTTGTGGTTTATGATCAAAGCACGGCCTACGTGGCGTAGCTTTGTGTATAACGTGAATTCGCGAGCCTCACACCTCGGTATGAGTGACCGTTGGGAGAACACGACATTTCTTTCTAGCTACGGTGGTGTCAGTGACTTACCAGCCCTGACATTTATATTATTTTCACCTGTGTGGTTGTTGGAATGCAAGGCGCCTCGGTTATAGGTCTGATAGGACCGAGAAACGTGTGTTTAGGAATTGCCAATCCTCAAACGTAAGAGAGGACCGGCCCAACCGATCCAGGGGTTACCCAGAGTGTGTAGTCCCGAGGCATTTGCTAGAGTGTCTCGAAGCGGAGAGGAGCTTGCCCCTTGCCTCGACTCATGACGGAAATTCAATTTCCAATACGTGATATTTCAGTTTTGATTGTAGAGCCTAGTATTAGCGACATTATATATGGTACCCATGTCGCTTATGATTGAAACATTTATATTTGAAGTTGTTTTCTTCACTTATAGTAATAATAAAAGATGAAATTTAGCATATCAAGCATTCTCTGACTATTATAAGGTAAAACCCTATCCTCTAGCTTGCGTTGCATTGTGTGATGGGACCTGGATCTTATAATAGCTTCATTTTTCTTTATTTAGCATCGCACTGTTTGTTTCATGCACTGGTATTCTTGGGAGGAAACCCGTTCCGTGTTATATGGCGTGGTCCCTTGATTTACCTAACTTTAAAATAAAGATTAATAACTGTTTTAGTTCTCATACCAGTCACATGACTGAGCTGGAGTTTATTTTTTTAACCTAAACTCTGGGTTCCCCTATTTTTCACACGGGCAGCTAGTAGTTTTGGTTTTGCATATTTATATTCACAGGATCCTGATTTATAGCTGAAGTGATATTCGGAAAGCTCTATATCCATGTATTTCTTTCAGTTATGTTTTGTATTATTTTCCGCTACTATGTATTTAAATGTAATTTAAATCTCTGATATTTGTCAAATGTGTAATATTTATTTATACTCTGTATATTCTTGAACTCTGATGGAGTTGTTGTAATAGCAATGAAATGTTCTTCTGTTTGTGTTCTGATTCGTCTTGTCCTCAAAGCAATCCGGGGTTTCGAACGGTCTTGGTCGGTTTAGCGATCGATTCGGATCGAGCGAAATTCCCAATTGTTACATTTGGTATCAGAGCTTTGGTTTACAGAGCTTGAGAACAAGAAACATTAGAACCAAACGAAAGAATTCATCAGAGATTGGACTAGTAGTGTCCAATAAGAATAACTCGTTAGAGATGGGATTAGTAGTATTCTAGGGCGAGTCGAAAGAGCGTTATTTTTTTAAAACAAAAATGGAAACAAGTTTTGTTTTGAAAATTTAAACCATTTTGTACGTATTTGAATATTTTATTTGTATTGAATTTGGACAATCGAGTATATAAAAATTTGCATATATGCGTCATGAACGTATATTCAAAGTTTTAATATGCTGGATAGATATAGAATCACACTCTAGTCGCCCGGAGATGATTCTACTGATGACGTACGACATCAGTAGTTTATGTTCGAAGGTGGTATTTCTATATATTTCCATTAGACTGGTGTGAGAATCAAAACTAGATAGGGTTTATTGTTGTGATTTGGCATCAAAAACATGAATTTCTGTACATATATATATATATATATATATATATATATATCAAAATTATGAATTTGAAACGATAATCCACTAATTGATTGCTGATTGTGTTATTTGATTATTGGTTTCATTTATTAAAATTTTGAACCATTTAGCCTAATTGAACCGAATATTGAACTGTATTGAAAAATGATTACAATTGCATGCATATACATGTATATCTATTGAACAGTTCATAGCAAGGAAGCTAGAGAAGAGGAATAAAATTGTTTGCCCGACAAATAGGTACATGTTTATTGTATTTCTTGGGGATTTGATGATTTATGAGCCGCTTGGCTTTTTCTTTTTCTTTTGGATTGGTGAGGGCCATGGGAGGCTATTTGAAATATCCCGAAGCTCCCGGTGCAGGGGAGGTTATGACGAAATTTTTCGAAAATATAGGGTGTTAGCCAAATTTTTGAAAAATTTGAAAAGTTCTTAGAAACTGAAAAGTTGAAGAACTTAAGCTGTAAAGAAAATAATGAAAGTTGAGTTGTTGGTTGAACAACTTTCAGCTCCGTTCCTTTTCGAGAACGAAAAGATTTTTTAAGTGGGGGAGATTGTAACAACCCGGAAATTCTAAGCCAATTTAAATTTTTTATTTTGGCAATTTTAATGAACTTTGAATATTTAAAATGAATTATTTTAAATAATGACGACGAGAGTATTATTTTATTTTTTGGCAAAGCGCGAGAAATTTATTTTGAATAGAATTAGAACGTATATATTTATTTGAATCGTCGTTAGAATATAAATATTTATTTTTAAAATATAAAAGGAATTGAAAATGGCACGGTAGTTTGAAAATTCGATTTCAAATTTCAAATGAATGTAAAGGATTCAAAATAAACCGGATTTTGGCGAAACCAAAAATATTAGAATCTATCAGAGAATATCTTTCCAACGAATCCGAAAAATGAAAATTTCATAACGGGAATAAAATGTTGTATCCAATTGAAAATTCAGAATAGTCGCTATGGAATTCTAGCCCTTTAAAATGGCCATTATTCAAACGGTCTCAGAATTTGACGAAATTAGTTTTGTTAGAACCGTATCGTCAATACGAAGCTAGAAATAATTTTTCTGAAATTTTTAGAGTCCGTACGTGGCCCCAGTAAATTGAAATGTATGTTCAAATTTAATGTATATTGATTTATATTTTAATTTAAACGAAAAATGATTGTAACAGCCGAATTGGCTTACGAAACATATCCCATTGTGTTCGGAATGAGGGTAATACGCTATGGACAACAGTCGTGGGTTCGATTTTGAGTTCGAATTAAAAAGTTACTTTTTTGTTAATATAATAATATGATAATTAAATATAATATATAACCTTTCTACTCCCTCCCTTACCCTCACTCTCTCCAAATCGGTTAACGCCTGGAATAAAAAGAAAAAGAAAAAAAACCCGCTGCCTTTCCTACTCGTCGCCCTTTCTCCCCCTCCCCCCCTGATGCCATCGCTCTGCCAGAGGCTGGTGTCGCCGCCGTCTCTACCTCCTCCTTCTTCTTCTACAGCCCCTAAATCCCCTAACCCCCTGAAAACCGCGCCTTCATGAACCCTAACCCCCAAATCGAGCTGCCCACTGTGGAACCGCCCCCACTCGACACCTTCAGCCCAATGTGCCGCCTCCCCTTGGCTTCAGCAGCCCCTGCGCGCCTCCTCAGCCTTCCACCACGTCGGACAGCCCCTCCACCTTCTAAAATGCCTTAAAAAATGTAAGTTTGATTTTGTTTTCAATTCCTTGATTAAATAGGATTTTTAATTAGGAAAAATAGAATTTTTAAAGATTTAAAGATTTGTTTTTTTTATCATATAAAAATTCGATTTTTAAATATTTATTTGCGGTGTAGAGTTATAATTTTTAACGGGGTAAAGTTATGATTTTTAACAATATAAAGTGATGATTTTTAACTTTATAAAGCTATGATTTTTATATAGGAACTAGATATAAAAGGAAAGATCGAATGTTTATAATAGGAAAGATGTGATTTTTATGTTTAGAAAAATAAGATTTTTGGATATGTAAAGACAAGATCTTTATAGCGGAAAAGATATGATTTTTATCAATAGAAAGGTATGATTTTTATTTATACCATAGCATAATAAAATTTTGATTTTTATTATGAAAAGAGCGATATAAAAATATAATTTTTATACATGAAGTGATAATATAAAAATGCGATTTTTATATATGTAGCGAACACGGATGACGAAAGTGACAAAAGGCGAGCACGGCGAAGATTTCTATATATGAAGAATCGTGGTGTTTGGTATAGCTTCTCGGTGAGAACTTCTTACTTTAATTCTTGTTTTCTAGTTAAAAATATATACTAGGATGCAGACGATGCATAGCAGAACCCGACACCCGTTGTCCACAGACCATGGACGAATTGTTTGATTTTGTTGTGTGGTGAAAATTGATTGTGATGTCGAATGAATGGAAATATATTCATGTGTTGAAATAAATTATTTATTGTTAAAAATATAAATTTAACGTGAAGGTGAATAAATAAATATTCATTTACAAATTGAACAATTTGTTTATGTACACCCATTTGACTGATATTGATTGGGACGATTAATTTTACACGTCGCCCAACTGCACAAATAGTATTCAATGTTTGTGGATTGAAACCCCACACGGGTGTTGGGATGGTATTTGGCGTACACTAATCCCAATTATTTAGTTGTATGTCGATCGATTGATTGACAGACTGTGTAAGCATTAATTATTTATATTTAATGCTTATGCAGTTGTGTGGTGCACTCTGGATGATGGTTGATTATTTATCATTGCTATTATATACATGTGTTGTATGGAATCCATATAATTAACATTATATGGTAATTGATTGGGCCTCATTCAATTTGGAAAATAAAGAATATTATAAAGGAAAATTCATGTGTTGAATAAAATATATATTCATGTGTTGAATAAAAGAAAATTCATGTGTTGAATAAAATATATATTCATGTGTTGAACAAAAGAAAACTCATGTGTTGAGAATATTCACGTGTTGAAATGATTCATAGTTGAATAAAATATTTATACAATAAAATTCACATTTTATTGTAAGTAAGAAATAAATAAATAATATTCATGTGTTGAATAAAATATATATATTCATGTGTTGAAGAAAATATTCATGTGTTGGATAGAATAACGAAGTTATTGAAATATATAAAGCCATGTTGACTAGAGATACGCCATTTCGACGTGAACGATATTTATATCGATTATATTCGTTTTTATAATGAATATAGAAAAGGAAGTGATTTCAAAATATAATATTTTTAAAATATTATCATTCATATATTAATGACATGGAATATTCAATTTTGATTTAAAATTGAATATGAAGTCGAAATTGTTTTGAAAACGAATTTAAAACAAATTATAAAATACGTTTTGAATTGAAATCGATGAAGTATATATAATATATATATTATATATATTAAATGGCCTGAATAGAACGCGCCGCACCGGGGCAGTTCGCGAATTTCGACCATTGACTTCGAATTGACGTTGCGGGAGATCCGACCGTCGGATTCTCCTGAAACCGGAACCGTTGGGTTCCTATCGAAAAGAGCTTTCCAATGAATATTAGAAATTTAAAATCTAACGGTTGGATTTGGAATTATGTGCCAATCAAATTTGAAAAAGGTTGATGTAAGTGCGGTTCGATGGCCGTTTAGGGAAATCGACTGTACGGGCCTTGATAAAATTATTAAAAATACCAATAATTTGTGTAAAATCATAATAAATGATTTAGAAAGAATTGGGGTGAAAAATCCCATATTAAAAAAAAAAGATAAAATATATTTTTATCGAAATGAACTAACTAGAATTATAATCCAATGTTTTTAAATAAATAAATTGGATTTGAAGTGGTTTTAAAAATAATCAGAATTTCCAATATACGAATTGGAATGGATTTGAATCGAAGTTATCTTCGGAATATTTCAATGTTGGATTTCCTGATTATACAGATATGGTTGTGGAAATTTGAAAGATATATTTATATCGTTATTTCCAGTACGATATTTGTTGGTTTCAGAATTTGATATTGAATATAAGCCGACATATTTTCTATTCAGAGCCTTGTATTTAATATCGAATGGGATTTTGGGTTCGTCGTGAATGGTGTCTTAAATAACACTATTCTTGAACCCGGTTTAGAAAAGAATAAATCTTTTAATTAAGATTTGGTGAAATTGTCCAGTTAATTAGTATTTAATTTGAATTGAATTTAAATTGGTTTTTGGGTTTATTGTGAGTGGTGTTTTGAATAACACCTGTTCTTTAACCCGATTAACAATGGAATGGGATTTTGGGTTTGTCGTGAACCGTGTTTTTAAACGACATTGGTTCTTTAACCCAGTTAAAGATAAGATTAACTTCTTAGCTTTGAATAACCATTAATATTGATTGGTGGGAAGATTAAAACTAAGTGGAGTTTTAATGAATCTTTAATTAGATTGAAATGATCGAGAATGGAGCACCACCAGTTTTGCATCAAAGCGATAGCTAAATCTTTAATTAGATTTGAACATGAAACGGTAATTAATATTTACTGATAACACCGTGGTGTTAGATATGGAGTATCACCAGTTTTGCTCCATGGGATGAATAGGTTGGGATTGGGAAATAAAATAAATGATTACTTCGGTGTGGTTCGCTAATCCCGACTAGTTTGGAAAACCTTAACATGGTTTGAAATGATGTCCAAAGGAAGATTCAAGAATAAATTTAGAAGAATTTATCTTTGATAAAATTAATGGGAACCTTTCCCTAAGAATGTGAATATTTGAATAAAAGAATATTCTGAATTGGAATGAGGCGTATGTTGTGTTTATGTAACAATTGTTTATTATATATGCGGGTTATTCGGAAAGGCCGGGTTTATACCCATTCTGAATAACTGATTCGGCGATAAGTCGAAGATGAAGACGGCAGTTGAAGACCGGAGGCCTTCACATCGTTTGGATGATTACTGATGATCTTGATTGGGTTGTACACCCAAGAGGAGGGAATGAGTTGGTGATCGTCCAGACGTACTTGGAGATCAATGGATATGCGAGGAATAAGGTTCCTCCGGTTTCGTTCAGACCTAAAACGAACTTGTAAATGGACTGTGTGTCTGACATTGGATTTTATTCTATATGACTGATTTCTATTAAATATATATCTGTCTGGCAGCGGAGAATTTATTCTCTTGCTTAACGCCCCTCTCTGAGACGTACGATCTTAGAGGTTATATATCGATAGATATCAGTCGCATGGCATGAATTGCCTGTGTGGCATGCCTAAGTGGCAGATGATCAAGGCTTCTGTTGCAAAGCAAAGTCTTGTGGTTGATGATCAAAGCACGGTCTACGTGGCATAGGCTTTGTGTAAAATGTGAATTCGCGAGCCTCACACCTCGGTATGAGTTAAAAACGGGATAAGGACTGTTGGTAGAACACGAGGTTTCTTTCTAGCTACGGTGGTGTCAGTGACTTACCAGCCCTGACATTTATATTATTTTCACCTGTGTGGTTGTTGGAATGCGAGGCGCCTAGGTTATATGTCTGATAGGACCGGAAAACGTGTGTTCAGGAATTGCCAATCCTCAAACGTAAGAGAGGACCGGCCCAACCGATCCAGGGGTTACCCAGAGTGTGTAGTCCCGAGGCATTTGCTAGAGTGTCTCAAAGCAGAGAGGAGCTTGCACCTTGCCTCGACTCATGACGGAAATCCAGTTTCCAATTATGTGATATTTCGGTTTTGATTGTAGAGCCTAGTATTGGCAACATGATATATGGTACCATGCCGCCCATGATTGATGCATTTATATTTGAAGTTGTTTTCTTCACTTATAGTAATAATAAAAGATGAAATTTAGCATATAAGCATTATTTGGCTATTATAATGTAAAACCATATCCTCTGGCTTGCGTTGCGTTGAGTGATGGGACCTGGGTCTTATAATAGCTTAGTTTTTCTTTATTAAGCATCGCGCTGTTTGTTTTATGCACTGGTATTCTTGGGAGGAAACCCGTTCCGTGTTATACGGCGTGGTCCCTTGATTTACCTAACTTTAAAATAAAGATTAATAACTGTTTTAGTTCTCACACCGGTCACATGGCTGACCTGGAGTTTATTATTTTTAACCTAAGCTCTGGGTGCCCCTATTTTTGTAACAACCCGGAAAATCTGGGCCAGTTTAAAATTTTTATTTTGGCAATTTTAGCGAATTTTGATTATTTAAAATGAATTATTTTAAATAAAACGACGAGAAATTTATTTTGAATATAATTTGAACGTATATATTTATACGCGTCGTCGTTAGAATATAAATATTTATATATAATTATAAATAGAATTGAAAATGGCGCGGTAGTTCGATAATTCGATTTCAAACTTCAATTGAATGTACCGGGTGCAAAACAATCCGGATTTTAGTGAAACCAAAAACATTAGGATCTAATTGGTGATATCTTTCCCACGAATCCGAAAAATCAAAATTTCGTAGCGAGAATCAAAAGATATGTCCAGTTGAAAATTCTGAATAGTCGCTATGGAATTCAGGCCCTTAAAAATGGACATTTTGCAAACGACCTCGGATTTCGACGAAACCAGTTTTGTTGGGTCCGGGGTGTGAAGTTATTGCTAGGTTTCAAATTTCATAATTTTTCGAATCAATATGTGAGCGTGGCAAAGGAAAACGCGTTTTGACCATCTCAGTTGATTTTAATCGGCTGGAAATTGGCCATTTTTCCAACGGTCTCAGAATTCGACGAAACTAGTTTTGTTAGGACCGTATCGTCAATACGAAGCTAGAAAATATTTTTCTAGAATTTTTAGAGTTCGTATGTGGCCCCGGTAATTTGAAATGTACGTTTAAAATTCAATATAGTGATTTAAATGTAAATTCAAAGGAAACTGATTGTAACGATCGAATCAACCTACGATACATATCCCATTGTGTTCGGAATGGGGGTGAAACGCTATGGGCGATAGGCGGTGGGCCTCGTTTTGAGGTCGAAAATAAAAGTTGCTTTTAAGTGAAAAATAAAATAAAATAATTAAATAAATTAATTCCTTCTTTTACATATACCCCCCCCCCCCTCTTTATATTCTTCAATCCGATCAGTATAAAAAAAAAAGAAAAAAAAAGAAACCGGATCTCGACGCGCTTCCCCCCCCCCCTACCTCATCGCGACGTCGCCAGGCGATGTCCATTGCCAGGAGCCCCCTCTGATCCTCGACGCGTTGCCTTCCTCCTCCTTTCCAAATCCGCCCCTCCTCGAAAAACCCACCGACGCAACCCACCCTAGCCCGCTCGTTCGCGCTAAGAATCCGACGCACCTGGTGGTGCGAGCTGCTCCTGAAGGCGGCCACAGGGAGGCGATGCCACCCCCTTCTTCCGGCGTCCTCCGATCAACTTCTGGGGCAGGGTAGCGACCGCGATAAGGGACCCTAGTTTACTAGCCTGGTTCGATTTTTCTAGGGCAAACCAGAAGAAGAAGATGAGGTATAAGCATGATACAGTGAGTTTTTAATAGCGTTTTATTTTTATTTCAGTTTTATATATGAAAAATGTTCTTTTAACGATATATATGGAAATGTTTTTTTTAGAAAAATATAAAAATGGCATGATTTGAAAATATAAAAATATAAACATACTTTGTTATGAAAATATGAACATACTTTGTTTACAAAGTATAAATATACTTTGTTTAAAAATATGGAATATAAAATAGAATTTTTATATATTGAACTTCGATAGAAAAATAGGATTTTTATATATTGAACTTCGATAGAAAAATAGAATTTTTATATATTGAACTTCGATAGAAAAATAGAATTTTTATATATTGAACTTCGATAGAAAAATAGGATTTTTATATATTGAACTTCGATAGAAAAATAGAATTTTTATATATGGAACATCGAAGTAAAAATTCGATTTTTATATATTGAATAGCGAAGTAAAAATGTGATTTTTACGCATGTAGTGAAAGCGGACAACGAAGGTGACAAAAAGGCGAAACGACGAAGACTTCTGCAAAGGAAGAGCCGTGGAGCTAGGATAGCTATATGTGAGAATTTCTCACTCTTCAATTTATTTTCTAGTTATATATATATACTAGGATGCAGACGGTGTTTAGTAACACCCGACACAATCGTCCACAGACCATGGACTTGTTTGTTTGGCTGTTTGGTGATTGATTGCGATATTGGTTTGAATGTGATTTGTGGTGTAAAAAAATCGAATCGATAAATTGGTTAGGATTAGACGTGCGCCGTTATAAGGCGAAGGAGTAAGGCTAGGTTAGACTCTTACTCCAAATTTTGTGGTTTGCAAAATGAAATTTGTTTGATTGATTTGTGAATGGCGTGGGCCTTCACTAGACCAGGGATAAGGCTAGGCCTTGTCCCGTTTCTAGTATCGTGCCGTTATGCCGCCGAAATTTTCTAAAATATGTTAGAAAATAAAAATATCATTTTATTGTGTAAATGAATTGAATAGAAATTCATACGTTGAAATAAAATGTTTTATCGTTAAAAATATAATTTTTAACGTGAATGTGAATAAATGAATAGTTATAAACAAATCGGCCGATTTGTTTGTATATACACTGATTTGACTGATATTGATTGGGTCGATAAATTTCACACATCGCCCAACTGCACAAATCAAATATGCGGTTGATTGTTTGAAACCCCACACGGGTGTTGGGATGAAATTTGAAGTTCACTCATCCTGATTGATTAAATATGTCGATCGATTGATTGACAGGCTGTTATAAGCGTTGAATATCTATATTTGATGCTTATACAGTGTAGTGCACTTTGGTTGATGGTTGATTATTTTCAATGTCATTATATACATGTGTTGTATGAAAATCCATATAATTAACTTTATATGGTAATTGATTGGGCCTCATTCCAATTTGAAAAATAAAGAATATTATAAAATAAAAGTTCATGTGTTGACAGTACTCATTCATTGAGATTGGTCATGTGTTGAACGAAATATTTTGATAATAACAACTATTTTGAAAAAGAAATATTTGAAATAGAATATTTGAAAATAGAAATTTATGAAGCCGTGTTGATTAGATTGACGCCATTTTGACGTGAACGATATTTATATCGATTTTATCGATTTCGAAATGAATTGAATTGAAAACGATTTCGAAATGAATTGAATTGAAAACGATTTCGAAATGAATTGAATTGAATTGAATTCAAATTGAATTGAAATTTGAATTGAATTGAAATGAATTTTAAAACGAATTTATAAAGAAGAATTCAATTTTGATTTGAATTGAAAAGGAAGTTGAAATTGCTTTTGAAACGAATTTAAAACTATTTATATAATTCGTTTTAAATAGAAATCGACGAAATATATATTATATATATTATATATATAATATAATGGCCTGAATAGAACGCGCCGCGCCGCGGCAGTTCGTGAATTTCGACCATTTATTTCAAACGGACATTACGGGAGATCCGACCGTCGGATTCTCCTAAAACCGGAACCGTTGGGTTCGTATCGAAAAGAGCTTTCTAACGAATATTAGAAATTAGAAATCTAACGGTTGGATTTGGAATTATGTCCAAATCAAATTTGAAAAAGGTCGCTGTAAGTGCAGTTCGATGGCCGTTGATGGAAATCGACTGTACGGGCCTTGATAAAATTATTAAAAATAGTAATAATTGGTGTAAAATCATAAGAAATGATTTGTGAAGATTTGGGATGAAAAACTCCATATTTGAAAAGATAAAAATAGATTTTTATCGAAATGAACTAGTTTTGAACTAGAAATATAATTCTATTTATTTTTAAATAAATAAATTGAATATGAAAAGGGTTTTAAAAATAACCAGAATTTCCAATGATTGCATTGGAGTGGATTTGAATCGAAGTTGTCTTCGGAATATTTCGATGTTGGAATTCGGGATTGTGCAGATGTTGTTATGGAAATTTGAAAGATATATACATTTATATCGTTATTTCCAATACGACATTTGTTAATCGTAGAATTTGATATTGAATATAAGCCGGGATATTTTCTATTCAGAGCCTTGTATTTAATATCAAATGTGATTTGGGTTTGTCGTGAATGGTGTCTTCACTAACACTGTTCTTGAACCCAGTTGAGAAAAGATTAAATCTTTTTATTTAGATTTAATGAAGTGTACCAATTAAATAATATTTAATTGGAATTGAATTGATATTGATTTTTGGGTTTATCGTGAACAGTGTTTTAAATAACACTCGCTCTTTAACCCGATAATTAATGAATGTGACTTTGGGTTTATCGTGAACCGTGTTTTAAATGACACTGATTCTTTAACCCAGTTAACGATTAAAACTAAGTGGAGTTTTAATGAATCTTTAATTAGATTGAAATAATCGAGAATGGAGTATCACCAGTTTTGCTCCAGGCGATAGTTAAATCTTTAATTAGATTTGAACGTGAAATGGTAATTGAATTTACCGATAACACCGTGGTGTTAGATATGAAGTATAACCAGTTTTACTTCATGGGATGAATAGGTTGGGATTGGGAAATCAAAACAAATGATTACTTCGGTAAGGTTCGCTAATCCCGACTAGTTTGAATTGATATTCAAAAATAGATTAAAGAATAAATTCAAGAAATTTATCTTGGATAAAATTAATGGGAACCTTTCCCTATGAATGTGAAATCAGAAACTAACTGTCGGTTAGCTAAGCAGAATGGTTTTCTGGATATTGATCTGATGTTGGTTTCGGCCTTCGGGGTTAATATTTGGGGGAACTATTCTCTTGATTAATTTGCGGTTAGTGACTGATGAATTGGAATGAGGCGTATGTTGTGTTTGTGTAACACTTATTTAAAATATACGCGAGTTATTCGGAAAGACCGGGTTTATCCCATTCTGAATAACTGATACGACGATAAGTCGAAGATGAAGACGATGGTCGAAGACCGGAGGTCTTCACGTCGTTTGGGTAATTACTGATGATCTTGATTGGGCTGTACACCCAAGAAGATGGAAACAGTTAGTGATCGTCCAGACGTACTTGGAGATCGATGGAGATGCGGGGTACTAGGTGCCTCCGGTTTCGTTCAGACCCATAACGAACTTGTAAATGGACTGTGTGTCTGACATTGGATTTTAGTCCGTGTGATTGATCTCTATTAAATATATATCTGTTTGGCGGCGGAGAATTTATTCTCTTGCTTAACGCCCGTCTCTGAGACGTACGAGCTCAGGGGTTATATATTGATGGATATCAAACGCATGGAGTGAATTGCCTGTGTGGCATGCCTAAGTGGCAACTGATCGAGGCTTCTGTTGAAAAGCAAAGTCTTGTGGTGATGATCAGAGCACGGCCTTTGTGGCGTAGCTTTGTGTAACGTTTGCTTCGCGAGTTTCACACCCGGTATGAACCAAAAACGGGAGACGGACGTCAGGGAGGGCATGCGTTTCTTTCTAGCTAGAAGTGGCGTCAGTGGTTTTACACGCCCTGACGAGTTTGACTTATGTGGTTGTTGCTGTTGCGAGGCGCCTCGGATTGATCGGTCGTTCTCGAACCGATGGAGTCATTTAGTTGGCTCATTTACGCCCCAAAGGGCGGAGAAACGTATTGTTCAGGCACTATAATCCACATCGGTGGACCGGCCCTGAGGATCCAAGGGGCAGTTGCGGCTGCTCCGGAGACATGGGCTAGATTGTCTCGAATCGGTTGAGGACTATCTTTTGCCTCGGTTCATAGATGGAAATCCAATTTCCAAATACGTGACTTTGCGGTTTTATTTGTAAACCTATATATGGCGACATAGTGGCATGGGACGCTCATGTCGCCTATGATTGATACTTATGATTTGAAGTTGTTTTATACACTATGCACTTATAATAGTATCAAATGATTTGTTTTAAACGTATCAAGCATTCTTTGGCTGTTATAAGGGAAAACCCTATCCCCCGGCTTGCGTTGCATTGTGTGATAGGACCTGGGTCTTATAACAGCTTCATTTCTCTTTATTTAGCATTGCGCAGTTGGTTTATGCACTGGTATTCTTGGGAGGAAACCCGTTCCGTGCTATACGGCGTGGTCCCTTGATTTACCTAGCTTTAAAAATAAAGATTAACTGTTTTAGTTCTCACACCAGTCACATGACTGACCTGGAGTTTATTGTTTTAACCTAAACTCTGGGTGCCCTTATTTTGGCACGGGCAGCTAGTAGTTTTGGTTTTGCAGATTTATATTCACAGGATCCTGGTTTACAGCTGGAACGATATCCGGAAAGCTTTTTATCCGTATATCTCCTTCTAGTTGTGTATTGTATTATTTTCCGCTGCTATGTATTTAAATCTCTGATATTTCTGTGTAATATTCATTTATACTCGGTATATTCTTGTAATCTGATGCATTGTTGTAATATACAGTGAAATGTTCTTTTATATGCGTTCTATTTTGTCGTGTTCTCAAAACGATAGGGCGTTTCGAACGGCTTGGATCGGTTTAGCGACTGGTTCGGACCGAGCGAAATTCCTTGCCGTCACAGTTGGTATCAGAGCTTTGGTTTACAAAGCAGAGAACAAAACATATTAGAACCATACGAAAGAATTCATCAGATATTGGATTAGTAATATCCAATTAGAATGACTCGTTAGAGATAGGATCAGTAGTACCCTAGAACGAGTGTGAAGAGTATATTTTTTTTCAAATGAAAACAAATTTTTGTTTTGAAAATTTAAATCAATTATTCGTATCTGATTATCTATTTATATTGATGTGGACAATCCAGTATATATAGATTTTGCGTATACGTCTGATCCGCGTGTATCCGAAGTTTTAATATATTGGATAGATATAGCATCACACTCTAGTCGCCCGAAGATGATATTGATGATAGCGATCGCATCATCAACGTTTATGTTCGAGTTTCGAAGGTGTGATTTTCTATATATTTCCATTAGACTGGTGTGAGAACCAAAACTAATATAGCTAGAATACATTGTGGTGATTTGGCATCAAAAATCTGATTTTTGACTATATATCAAAGTTATGCATTTGAAAAGCTAATCAACTAATTGATTGATGATTGTGTTGTTTGTTTAATTGTTAGATAATTTTGAACCATTAGGCCTAATTGAATCAAATATTGAACTGTATTGAAAATTGGTCGCATTTTGCTTGCATATACATATACTTATATTGAACAGGTCATAGCAAGGAGGCTAGAGCAGAGAATAAAATTTGTTTGCCCGACAAATAGGTACATGTTTACTACATAATTTCCTGTTTTGTTTGGGTGATGATGATTTTGTGAGCCAATTGGCTAGCCGCTTGGCTTTTTCTTTTTCTTTTTGAGATCTGAAGGACCGGGGAAGCTATTTGAAATTCCCCGATGCTCCCATTGCAGGGGAGGTTATGGCGAAATTTTTCGAAAATTTAGGGTGTTAGCCAAATTTTTGAAATTTTGGAAATTCTCAGAAACTTAAAGGTTGGAGAACGGAAGCCTGACAGATCGTAGAGCTGATTAATCAAACCACTTTCGACTTTGTTCCTTTTCGGGGACGAAAAGTTTTAAGTGGGGGAGATTGTAACAACCCGGAAAATCTGGGCCAGTTTAAAATTTTTATTTTGGCAATTTTAGCGAATTTTGATTATTTAAAATGAATTATTTTAAATAAAACGACGAGAAATTTATTTTGAATATAATTTGAACGTATATATTTATACGCGTCGTCGTTAGAATATAAATATTTATATATAATTATAAATAGAATTGAAAATGGCGCGGTAGTTCGATAATTCGATTTCAAACTTCAATTGAATGTACCGGGTGCAAAACAATCCGGATTTTAGTGAAACCAAAAACATTAGGATCTAATTGGTGATATCTTTCCCACGAATCCGAAAAATCAAAATTTCGTAGCGAGAATCAAAAGATATGTCCAGTTGAAAATTCTGAATAGTCGCTATGGAATTCAGGCCCTTAAAAATGGACATTTTGCAAACGACCTCGGATTTCGACGAAACCAGTTTTGTTGGGTCCGGGGTGTGAAGTTATTGCTAGGTTTCAAATTTCATAATTTTTCGAATCAATATGTGAGCGTGGCAAAGGAAAACGCGTTTTGACCATCTCAGTTGATTTTAATCGGCTGGAAATTGGCCATTTTTCCAACGGTCTCAGAATTCGACGAAACTAGTTTTGTTAGGACCGTATCGTCAATACGAAGCTAGAAAATATTTTTCTAGAATTTTTAGAGTTCGTATGTGGCCCCGGTAATTTGAAATGTACGTTTAAAATTCAATATAGTGATTTAAATGTAAATTCAAAGGAAACTGATTGTAACGATCGAATCAACCTACGATACATATCCCATTGTGTTCGGAATGGGGGTGAAACGCTATGGGCGATAGGCGGTGGGCCTCGTTTTGAGGTCGAAAATAAAAGTTGCTTTTAAGTGAAAAATAAAATAAAATAATTAAATAAATTAATTCCTTCTTTTACATATACCCCCCCCCTCTTTATATTCTTCAATCCGATCAGTATAAAAAAAAAAAAAAAAAAAAAAAGAAACCGGATCTCGACGCGCTTCCCCCCCCCCTACCTCATCGCGACGTCGCCAGGCGATGTCCATTGCCAGGAGCCCCCTCTGATCCTCGACGCGTTGCCTTCCTCCTCCTTTCCAAATCCGCCCCTCCTCGAAAAACCCACCGACGCAACCCACCCTAGCCCGCTCGTTCGCGCTAAGAATCCGACGCACCTGGTGGTGCGAGCTGCTCCTGATGGCGGCCACAGGGAGGCGATGCCACCCCCTTCTTCCGGCGTCCTCCGATCAACTTCTGGGGCAGGGTAGC
Organism: Allium sativum; assembly: GCA_030737875.1. Lineage (NCBI taxonomy): Eukaryota > Viridiplantae > Streptophyta > Magnoliopsida > Asparagales > Amaryllidaceae > Allium > Allium sativum. The sequence goes on from CM060915.1 coordinate 118,357,333, forward strand.
GACCGCGATAAGGGACCCTAGTTTACTAGCCTGGTTCGATTTTTCTAGGGCAAACCAGAAGAAGAAGATGAGGTATAAGCATGATGCAGTGAGTTTTTAATAGCGTTTTATTTTTATTTCAGTTTTATATATGAAAAATGTTCTTTTAACGATATATATGGAAATGTTTTTTTTAGAAAAATATAAAAATGGCATGATTTGAAAATATAAAAATATAAACATACTTTGTTATGAAAATATGAACATACTTTGTTTACAAAGTATAAATATACTTTGTTTAAAAATATGGAATATAAAATAGAATTTTTATATATTGAACTTCGATAGAAAAATAGGATTTTTATATATTGAACTTCGATAGAAAAATAGAATTTTTATATATTGAACTTCGATAGAAAAATAGAATTTTTATATATTGAACTTCGATAGAAAAATAGGATTTTTATATATTGAACTTCGATAGAAAAATAGAATTTTTATATATGGAACATCGAAGTAAAAATTCGATTTTTATATATTGAATAGCGAAGTAAAAATGTGATTTTTACGTATGTAGTGAAAGCGGACAACGAAGGTGACAAAAAGGCGAAACGACGAAGACTTCTGCAAAGGAAGAGCCGTGGAGCTAGGATAGCTATATGTGAGAATTTCTCACTCTTCAATTTATTTTCTAGTTATATATATATACTAGGATGCAGACGGTGTTTAGTAACACCCGACACAATCGTCCACAGACCATGGACTTGTTTGTTTGGCTGTTTGGTGATTGATTGCGATATTGGTTTGAATGTGATTTGTGGTGTAAAAAAATCGAATCGATAAATTGGTTAGGATTAGACGTGCGCCGTTATAAGGCGAAGGAGTAAGGCTAGGTTAGACTCTTACTCCAAATTTTGTGGTTTGCAAAATGAAATTTGTTTGATTGATTTGTGAATGGCGTGGGCCTTCACTAGACCGGGGATAAGGCTAGGCCTTGTCCCGTTTCTAGTATTGTGCCGTTATGCCGCCGAAATTTTCTAAAATATGTTAGAAAATAAAAATGTCATTTTATTGTGTAAATGAATTGAATAGAAATTCATAGGTTGAAATAAAATGTTTTATCGTTAAAAATATAATTTTTAACGTGAATGTGAATAAATGAATAGTTATAAACAAATCGGCCGATTTGTTTGTATATACACTGATTTGACTGATATTGATTGGGTCGATAAATTTCACACATCGCCCAACTGCACAAATCAAATATGCGGTTGATTGTTTGAAACCCCACACGGGTGTTGGGATGAAATTTGAAGTTCACTCATCCTGATTGATTAAATATGTCGATCGATTGATTGACAGGCTGTTATAAGCGTTGAATATCTATATTTGATGCTTATACAGTGTAGTGCACTTTGGTTGATGGTTGATTATTTTCAATGTCATTATATACATGAAAATCCATATAATTAACTTTATATGGTAATTGATTGGGCCTCATTCCAATTTGAAAAATAAAGAATATTATAAAATAAAAGTTCATGTGTTGACAGTACTCATTCATTGAGATTGGTCATGTGTTGAACGAAATATTTTGATAATAACAACTATTTTGAAAAAGAAATATTTGAAATAGAATATTTGAAAATAGAAATTTATGAAGCCGTGTTGATTAGATTGACGCCATTTTGACGTGAACGATATTTATATCGATTTTATCGATTTCGAAATGAATTGAATTGAAAACGATTTCGAAATGAATTGAATTGAAAACGATTTCGAAATGAATTGAATTGAAAACGATTTCGAAATGAATTGAATTGAATTGAATTCAAATTGAATTGAAATTTGAATTGAATTGAAATGAATTTTAAAACGAATTTATAAAGAAGAATTCAATTTTGATTTGAATTGAAAAGGAAGTTGAAATTGCTTTTGAAACGAATTTAAAACTATTTATATAATTCGTTTTAAATAGAAATCGACGAAATATATATTATATATATTATATATATAATATAATGGCCTGAATAGAACGCGCCGCGCCGCGGCAGTTCGTGAATTTCGACCATTTATTTCAAACGGACATTACGGGAGATCCGACCGTCGGATTCTCCTAAAACCGGAACCGTTGGGTTCGTATCGAAAAGAGCTTTCTAACGAATATTAGAAATTAGAAATCTAACGGTTGGATTTGGAATTATGTCCAAATCAAATTTGAAAAAGGTCGCTGTAAGTGCAGTTCGATGGCCGTTGATGGAAATCGACTGTACGGGCCTTGATAAAATTATTAAAAATAGTAATAATTGGTGTAAAATCATAAGAAATGATTTGTGAAGATTTGGGATGAAAAACTCCATATTTGAAAAGATAAAAATAGATTTTTATCGAAATGAACTAGTTTTGAACTAGAAATATAATTCTATTTATTTTTAAATAAATAAATTGAATATGAAAAGGGTTTTAAAAATAACCAGAATTTCCAATGATTGCATTGGAGTGGATTTGAATCGAAGTTGTCTTCGGAATATTTCGATGTTGGAATTCGGGATTGTGCAGATGTTGTTATGGAAATTTGAAAGATATATACATTTATATCGTTATTTCCAATACGACATTTGTTAATCGTAGAATTTGATATTGAATATAAGCCGGGATATTTTCTATTCAGAGCCTTGTATTTAATATCAAATGTGATTTGGGTTTGTCGTGAATGGTGTCTTCACTAACACTGTTCTTGAACCCAGTTGAGAAAAGATTAAATCTTTTTATTTAGATTTAATGAAGTGTACCAATTAAATAATATTTAATTGGAATTGAATTGATATTGATTTTTGGGTTTATCGTGAACAGTGTTTTAAATAACACTCGCTCTTTAACCCGATAATTAATGAATGTGACTTTGGGTTTATCGTGAACCGTGTTTTAAATGACACTGATTCTTTAACCCAGTTAACGATTAAAACTAAGTGGAGTTTTAGTGAATCTTTAATTAGATTGAAATAATCGAGAATGGAGTATCACCAGTTTTGCTCCAGGCGATAGTTAAATCTTTAATTAGATTTGAACGTGAAATGGTAATTGAATTTACCGATAACACCGTGGTGTTAGATATGAAGTATAACCAGTTTTACTTCATGGGATGAATAGGTTGGGATTGGGAAATCAAAACAAATGATTACTTCGGTAAGGTTCGCTAATCCCGACTAGTTTGAATTGATATTCAAAAATAGATTAAAGAATAAATTCAAGAAATTTATCTTGGATAAAATTAATGGGAACCTTTCCCTATGAATGTGAAATCAGAAACTAACTGTCGGTTAGCTAAGTAGAATGGTTTTCTGGATATTGATCTGATGTTGGTTTCGGCCTTCGGGGTTAATATTTGGGGGAACTATTCTCTTGATTAATTTGCGGTTAGTGACTGATGAATTGGAATGAGGCGTATGTTGTGTTTGTGTAACACTTATTTAAAATATACGCGAGTTATTCGGAAAGACCGGGTTTATCCCATTCTGAATAACTGATACGACGATAAGTCGAAGATGAAGACGATGGTCGAAGACCGGAGGTCTTCACGTCGTTTGGGTAATTACTGATGATCTTGATTGGGCTGTACACCCAAGAAGATGGAAACAGTTAGTGATCGTCCAGACGTACTTGGAGATCGATGGAGATGCGGGGTACTAGGTGCCTCCGGTTTCGTTCAGACCCAGAACGAACTTGTAAATGGACTGTGTGTCTGACATTGGATTTTAGTCCGTGTGATTGATCTCTATTAAATATATATCTGTTTGGCGGCGGAGAATTTATTCTCTTGCTTAACGCCCGTCTCTGAGACGTACGAGCTCAGGGGTTATATATTGATGGATATCAAACGCATGGAGTGAATTGCCTGTGTGGCATGCCTAAGTGGCAACTGATCGAGGCTTCTGTTGAAAAGCAAAGTCTTGTGGTGATGATCAGAGCACGGCCTTTGTGGCGTAGCTTTGTGTAACGTTTGCTTCGCGAGTTTCACACCCGGTATGAACCAAAAACGGGAGACGGACGTCAGGGAGGGCATGCGTTTCTTTCTAGCTAGAAGTGGCGTCAGTGGTTTTACACGCCCTGACGAGTTTGACTTATGTGGTTGTTGCTGTTGCGAGGCGCCTCGGATTGATCGGTCGTTCTCGAACCGATGGAGTCATTTAGTTGGCTCATTTACGCCCCAAAGGGCGGAGAAACGTATTGTTCAGGCACTATAATCCACATCGGTGGACCGGCCCTGAGGATCCAAGGGGCAGTTGCGGCTGCTCCGGAGACATGGGCTAGATTGTCTCGAATCGGTTGAGGACTATCTTTTGCCTCGGTTCATAGATGGAAATCCAATTTCCAAATACGTGACTTTGCGGTTTTATTTGTAAACCTATATATGGCGACATAGTGGCATGGGACGCTCATGTCGCCTATGATTGATACTTATGATTTGAAGTTGTTTTATACACTATGCACTTATAATAGTATCAAATGATTTGTTTTAAACGTATCAAGCATTCTTTGGCTGTTATAAGGGAAAACCCTATCCCCCGGCTTGCGTTGCATTGTGTGATAGGACCTGGGTCTTATAACAGCTTCATTTCTCTTTATTTAGCATTGCGCAGTTGGTTTATGCACTGGTATTCTTGGGAGGAAACCCGTTCCGTGCTATACGGCGTGGTCCCTTGATTTACCTAGCTTTAAAAATAAAGATTAACTGTTTTAGTTCTCACACCAGTCACATGACTGACCTGGAGTTTATTGTTTTAACCTAAACTCTGGGTGCCCTTATTTTGGCACGGGCAGCTAGTAGTTTTGGTTTTGCAGATTTATATTCACAGGATCCTGGTTTACAGCTGGAACGATATCCGGAAAGCTTTGTATCCGTATATCTCCTTCTAGTTGTGTATTGTATTATTTTCCGCTGCTATGTATTTAAATGTAATTTAAATCTCTGATATTTCTGTGTAATATTCATTTATACTCGGTATATTCTTGTAATCTGATGCATTGTTGTAATATACAGTGAAATGTTCTTTTATATGCGTTCTATTTTGTCATGTTCTCAAAACGATAGGGCGTTTCGAACGGCTTGGATCGGTTTAGCGACTGGTTCGGACCGAGCGAAATTCCTTGCCGTCACAATTTTCCACACAGGCAACTAGTAGTTTTGGTTTTGCAGATTTATATTCACAGGATCCTGATTTATAGCTGAAGTGATATTCGGAAAGCTTTGTATCTGCGTATTTCTTTCAGTTATGTTTTGTATTATTTTTCCGCTGCTATGTATTTAAATGTAATCTAAATCTCTGATATTTGTCAAATGTGTAATATTTATTTATACTCTGTATATTCTTGTACTCTAATGGAGTTGTTGTAATAGTAATGAAATATTCTTCTGTTTATGTTCTGATTCGTCTTGTCCTCAAAGCAATCCGGGGTTTCGAACGGTCTTGGTCGGTTTATCGATCGATTCGGATCGAGCGAAATTCCCAATTGTTACACAAGAGATAGTCCTTACCGAATTCGAGGCAATCTAGCCTTCCATGTCTCAGGATACAGTCACAACTGCACTTAGGAGCCACAGGTCCGGTCCACAACTAATGTTAGTGGATTATATATAAATTGCTGAATAATACGTCTCCCCGCCCTGTGGGGCGTAAATAGAGCCACTTGGGACTCAATATCCGAGGTACCTTGCTTTCCATCATCTACATAAGTAAAAATATCTAGGCGTGTAAAATCCAGACACCACTTCTAGCTAGAAAGAAACGCATGTTCTCCCTGGATCCTTCTCCCGTTTCTGGTTCATACCGGGGTGTAAGGTTCGCGAAGTAGCGCCATACACAAAGCTATGCTACAATAAAGTTGTGCTTTGATCATCAACTACAAGGCTCTTCTATTCAACAATAAGCCTTGATTATTTGCATCTTGGCATGCCCCACTGACAATTCACACCATGCGATCAATAACTACCCATATATAACCTCTGAGCTCGTGCGTCTCAGAGAAGGGTGTCAAGCAAGAGAATGAATTCTTTGCCACCAACATATATATATTAAACAGAAATCAATTTACATGGAATGAAATTCAATGTCAGACACACATCCATTTACAAGTCCGTTTTGGGTCTGAACGAAACCAGAGACACCTTATTCCTTATCCCATATGTCCAATATGGAAGAGAGGTGCTCGCATATCCGAACGATCAACAAGTACGTCCGTACAACTACACTGTAACCCTTTCCTGGGAGCTAACCAATGTCGGGCATTAGTTGTAACACCCCACCTCCGCCAGGGTGACTCTTGCAAGCACTCTGACTTTGGAGGGGCGTTTGAATCAGGTAAACATGCATAATGATATATCAAGGCAGAACAAGAACATATGTATATATGTAAACAGAGTAAATAAGATAAGTAAAACAGCGGAAGATTTCAAACTATTTCAAAACAAGTCTGGTACAACACAATGTTAACTTTCCAAATACACAAGTCTAGATAAAAACAACATTACTGAAAAACTGAAATGCATAAGTACTATCCCCAAAATAAGTGATAACCATAGCTAGCTTCATGTCAAGACCGTACATGAGCTAAAATCCCACAAGCAAGCGATCAGAAATCCAAGCTAAGCTCCAGTATTCCCTCCCTGAGAACCTGGGGGGGGGGGGACGGAAGAAAAGAGGCGAAAGAAAACAGGTCAGTCAAAAAGACTGAGTAAGCCCTACTACAATCAATGTAAACTAATAAAGTTAACTGGCATGAGAAGCAGGGATGATCATAAGGATAACAACATACTAGCATGATGATTAACTAACAAGGTAGATAAAGGTGTCATCGCATAATCAGGTTTAAGGTTTTGCACCACAGGTGTACTAGCAAACTAACATGACTTGAATAAACAAGTATTGATCCCTTGGCCCAAGCTTTGGCCCAATAACATGAAGTGACCCTAACACGAGGTCCAATAACATGAAGTGACCCTAATGCAAGGTCCAACCAAACGGTCTAGTCGATCGGCTCCCTATAAGCCTAACTCGTCACGTGTTGGTGTCAATACGGCCCAATAACATAATTGTAGTCAGACTGTGCAGGGTCTCCCGTCGGGTGTATCAAGCCCTAGGGTGTCAACCCCTGGACACCATAAACATGAGTGCACAGTCTTGATCTACTGGTACCCGTGCATGCTTTCCCCGGCTCCGGACTACGTGCACGACCATAGTCCGTCCGGAACTACACCGGCGTACCACTCTGCCGTCGTTTTTGGTCACTTACCTCAAGTCCAGTAATCGTGCCCCCACCCTAGACTAGTCCCTAGGGTCGTAATGATACAAACTTGGGATTACTGCTGGAGTGGACCCCCATTGCTAGGATTTTCTAGTGGGTTAAGTACGGTTTAACCCTCTTGCTAATCATGGATTAACTTGGTTAAGTGTAACGATGAGTTCACGACTTAACCCTGATTAATCTACCAAGCCCAAATTGGTTAAGTATAAAGTGGACCATGACTTAACCCTAATCATGAGGCATTAATTAATTAATGTGCCTTAACCTCTCACATTAGACTTTGTTGCGGTTACTAGTTAAGCCGGGTGGGTCCGGGTAGCATTACACCACAACTTGGTCTAACCTCGGGTTCAAGGTACAACATGACCAACTTCTCACATTGGGTCCAATTGTTTGTAGCAACTAGTTAAGCCGGTCGGTTCCGGGTAGGTTTACGCTACAAACTCAACCCAACCTCGAGTTGGTCACACTTATCTTTTCTAAGTGTCATGTCCATCATGTTTCCAAAACATATTACAATTTTTCAAGCAATTGGGTAGACCTAACTTAATAGGTAAATTCCCAATGGGTAGACCTAACTTAATAGGTAAATTCCCAATCTTATGTTTTTATGTCTTTTAAGTTTACCCAACCCCAAACGCAATCCCATCGCTTACATATCGCAATAGCGCATAAAGGATAGAAAGAGGGAACTTGGCATAATCATGACATAAAAGTGTTGAAGCCACAAGTTTAACATGGTGGCATATGAAATGTACATATGTTCATATACTTGCACATTACATTTTTAGGCTTCAAAAGCATGCATAAAACCAAACTTAGCATATTGGTGATACATGGTGATAAATGACATGTAGAAATGGCCATAAGTTCGCATTTAGCCTCACATGCAAGTTATCATAAGGGATATGATGACTTACATGTTGCCAAAATGCAACCTTTAGCATAAAGCTTGAAGCTTTATGTTCACATACTCAAGATAAGCTTGCATAACATGATAACATGAACAAAATGATCAACCCAAACTTGCATAACATACATGGCAAACTTGCATATCATAACATAGCAAACTTGCATAACATAACATGGCAAACTTGCATATAAACTTGCATATCATAACATGATAAACTTGCATATCATAACATGGCAAACTTGCATAACATAACATGATTAACTTGCATATCATAACATAGCAAACTTGCATAACATGATAAACTTGCATATCATATCATAATGATCAAACACAACTTGCATCATTCATTAACTTTAGAGTTTAAATATGAAAGTAGAAAAGGGCTTGCAATGCTTAGGAAGTCACAAAAATATGACAAAGCCCTTATGAAATCAATTAAACCCAAAATGCAAGCTTCAATAGAAAAATCCTTAAGCCAAAATGATCAAAACCCTTGCTTTATGATGCAAATATAGAAACTTGACTTGAATGCAAGCTAATGATGCTCATACAAGCTTGAAAACACTTGTATGCATGGAAAATCTCTCATAGAAATGATTTAGGAATTTTATGAAGAGAGTGGAGGCCATGAGAGGATTGATTTTGCCATAGTTTAGTTGTATGAATGAATACTGATGATTTAGGGTTAGGTTAGGGCCTTATTTATAGAGATTAGGACTAGTTTCAACCTTAGGATTAAACCCTAGTTCCAATCTCAGCCCTCAAAACCGAATCTGGCCCCCAAACTCAACACAAACCCAAAATGGTGCACCAGACAAAACTGCCCGGCTGGACCAAGTCGACAGCCAAGTCGACAGGGCTGTCGACTTGGGTCCAACCAAGTCGACTCCCAAGTCGACAGGGCTGTCGACTTAGGTACTATGGCGGGAATTTTCCCACCTGCGCCCAACTGCCCAAATTTCCAAATTCAAACTTGAATTTGAAATCTGTTTTTACTTTGAAATTTTCTGAAAACTTCGTTGGGTTTTAATCGGGTCATACGGACTCTGATTTTCGAAAACTCGGACTCTATTTCACGTATTTTTCCGAGACGAACGCAATGGCATAGCCCGTTTCCCTTGATTCAGATTTATAAATTAAATTCTGCCTCGATTTACGTTATAACAGGTTATTGAAAATACGGGTTGTTACATTCTCCCCTCCTTAAAGGATTTCGTCCCCGAAATCTTCAAGTTAGGAAGAACATATCCTACCATCCAACATCCATCTACTCAAAACATCATCCACGAGCAATCATTGTCCTTACAAGATTCTAAATGTTGTATGAACATATGCAAAGGTGTGTGTATATGTACATATCTAATGCAAATATCATCAATGCAAATTATGTTAGTGAAATGAATCCACATGTATGCAATTCCTAACATAATGTATAACATCTATATGTGTGCACATAACATACATCCATATGCAACATCCATGTGATAACACAAAAATTTTCATCCATGAATAAGCGTAAACACTCATGCATATGCAATATGAGGAGTGTGTGAGCCGATCTAGTGCCTAATGTGTATAATGCATCCACGAGTAACCACTTGCAAACACTTGCAACCACTTGCAACCATCAAGCATAACATGTTTCAAACACATGTTTCATCCAAAGGGTTTCTACCTGAGACGACCCAAAATCCCGTTCAGACGGAAACAGGGTTATCTTTGGAATATAACACAGAAACAGATAATAGCAGAACAGAATTAAATAAATACACCAGAAAATGAACAATAAAATATACTGGATAAAAGTAATCATCAGAGTTACACAGTATACATGATCTTACTTAGTACAAATACAGTTCAGCTATACATAAATGTCTACAGCGGAAATAAACAAAATATGTACAATAGGAGCTGAACAGCATAAAAGAAATAAATGATAGAATCCATCTTCAGCTCCAACTATCCAGAAAGAACCAGCTAAACCTGAATACAAGGCTTCCCGTGTGGAAAAAGGGGCACCCGAGTTTGAAAGTGAAACAAACTACGAGTCAGTCATGGGACTGGTATGAGAAATCCACTCAACACATATATATTTGGCCAATCACAGGACCACGCCACTTTCGTGGAACGGGTTTACTCCATTGGATTGCCAGTGCTTTTAAAACAAATCTTTCTTTTAAACATCGCTATGCTTTTTATAAAAATGAAGCCGTTATAAGACTCAGTTCCCATCACACAATGCAACGCAAACCGGAGGATAGAGTTTTTATCTTATAACGGCCAAGATATGCTTGATACGAATAAAACAAAGGCATTTGATATTATTGTTAGTGTCTATATGTTTTGAAAACAATTTCAAATCATAACTATCAATCATAGACGACATGAGCATCCCATGCCACTATGTCGCCAAATATATATATACAATCGAAATCGCACGATGTCGTATTTGAAAATTGGATTTCCGTCATGAACCAAGGCAAAAGATAGTCCTTACCGAATTCGAGACAATCTAGCCCATGTCTCAGGCCCAGACTCAGGTGGGCCCTTGGATCGTCAGGGCCGGTCCACCGATGTGGATTATTATGCCTGAACACTACGTTTTTCCGCCCTTTGGGGCGTAAACGAGCCAACGAATGACTCCATCGGACCCGGATCGTCCGATCAAACCGAGGCGCCTCGCAACAGCAACAACCACATAGGTGAAAAGTATATAAATGTCAGGGCTGGTAGGTCACTGACACCACCCTAGCTAGAAAGAAACGCATGCCCTCCCTGAGGTCCTTCTCCCGTTTTAGGTTCATACCGGGGTGTGAGGCTCGTGAATTCACGTTACACACAAAGCTACGCCACACAGGCGGTGCTTTGATCATCACCACAAGACTTTGCTTTTCAACAGAAGCCCTGATCACTGCATCTTAGCATGCCACACAGGCAATTCATGCCATGCGACTGATGTCCATCGATATACAACCTCTGAGCTCGTGCGTCTCAAAGACGGGCGTTAAGCAAAAGAATAAATTCTTCGCCGCCAAACAGATGTATATTTAACAGAGATCAATCAACACAGAATAAAATCCAATGTCAGACACACAGTCCATTTACAAGTCCGTTCTGGGTCTGAACGAAACCGGAGGCACTAAATACCTCGCAAACCCATCGATCACCACGTACGTCTGGACGGTCACCACTCATTATCCATATTTCGGGATGCCTCCCAATCAGGACCTCGGTTACCATCCAAACGAGGTGAAGATCTCCGGTCTTCGACCGTCGTCTTCATCTTCGAATTTCAATCGTCGGTCAATTATTTGAAATGAGAATTAACTCGGCCTTTTCAAATAATTCACGTATATTTAGAATTTCAAATCAATTTATTTCAATGGTTAAATTATTCGACAACACCAATTGTTCTTTAATGTAATTTTCACACCAAACACATTCAACCATCAAAAGCCACATAAATCAAGCAAATTCAGTTTATTTCCATTCCATATTGTTTATGGTACTCTATAATAATTTATCGCTATTTTTATTTATTTTAAAATAGCCAATTTATTCAAAACGACGCTTCGGGCCATAAAGCGGCCGTGGCGCTGTTTTTCTTCAGATTTGATTTACACATATCTAAAAATCTAACCGTTGGATCTTCACAAAATTTACATCATTAGAAAGGTCTTTTCAAAACGAATCCAACGGTTCCAGTTTCGGGAAAATCCGACGGTCGGATCTCCCGGTACAATCGTTTGAAGTTTTGATTTCAAAATACGAACTGCAGCGTCGTTATTCGATTAAATATATAATTATATTTATATATATATAAATATAATCGCTTCTGGCGCTGTTTTTCATCAGATTTGAATTAAACATTCCAGACAATCCAACCGTTGGATTTTTACAAGGTTGGTGCCGTTGGAAAGATTATTCCAAGGCGAACCCGACGGTTGAGGTTTCGGGAAAATCCAATGGTCGGATTTCCCGTACTAGTTGTTTGAAATCATGGTTTCAAAATACGAACTGCACGGCTTCGTTTCGTTTTAATTTTATTTATATTTATATATTTATATAAATATAGTTCATTCAATGATTTCCATATCGTTTTCACTTCAAATATTTTTCTAACACCTTAAAATTTTGGAAAATTTCGCCATAACCTCCCCTGCACCGGGAGCATCGGGAAATCGCAAATAGCTTTCCCGGTCCTTCTAATCTCAAAAAGAAAAAGAAAAAGCCAAGCGGCTAGCCAACAGGCTCATAAAATCATCACCCAAACAAAACGGTAAATGTGTACCTATTTGTCGGGCACAAAATTTTATTCCTCTTCTCTAGCCCCTTTGCTATAACCTGTTCAATGAATATGCATGTACATATATATACAGTTCTTATCATTTATCATTTTCTATTCAACTTCATATTTGATTTCTATTTGGTTTAAAAACACCATTCATTCTAATGTTACATAAATAGGTGCAAATCATTTCATTAGCTAATTAATGAATATTTCAACTCATATATGTTTATTTTGAACAAGTGGCTATTTTTAACTCTTCACATTTCAACGATTTATGCATACAATAAAAATGTGATTTTTATTGTAAAACAATTCATTTCAAAACACTATTTTTCTATATAGTTCAAGTTGGTGATAAAAATGGGATTTTTATCATAAAACAATTTCTTTTAAAACGAGATTATTTTACACAGTTCATATAGTCGATAAAAGGTGATTTTTATTATCAAACAATTTATTTCAAAATATGAATACCATTCAACACATGAATTTCTAATCAACGAATGAATATCAATTCAACACATGAATGTCTTCTATAGTTTCTATATATAGATAAAAATGTGATTTTTATTATCAAACAATTTATTTCAAAATATGAATACCATTCAACACATGAATTTCTAATCAACGAATGAATATCAATTCAACACATGAAGGTTTTCTATTCAATGAATAAATATAGTTTAAGCATATGAAAATAATTCAAACACACGAATATTATTCAAAATTTCGGCAGCATAACGGCAGGGTAGTTAAAACCGGGACCGTCCCTAGTACGGCTCCTCGCTCTACCTTAAAACCTCGCGGTTTTTGACAATGGGGATCATGCATCTAGTTCGCACGCAGGCGGCATGTATATATTTATTTCATTTCCACAAACTAATCCTATGTGGTTTCAACCAACTATTTCACAACCACAAATGGGTATTTTTCAACCACAATCAACCAATATCAATCACAAACAATCCCAAACAACCATTCGCTATCAATCAATTTTCACAACAATTTCAACCAATAAATATCGTCCATGGTTTGTGGACGAGGGGGCGTATATATATATATATATATATATATATATATTTATATTTATATATAGCAATTCACCTTTATTTCAATACATATATATATATATAGAAAAAGAAATTGAAGAGTGAGAAATTCTCACCAATAGCTATCCAATACCACTACTCTTCCTTTATAGAAATCTTCGCCAATCTCGCCTTTTGTCGCTTCGTTGCCCGTATTCTCTACATATGTAAAAATCGAATTTTTACTATGTTATTCAATATATAAAAATCGAATTTCAAAAATATAGATTCCGCCTTTTCAAAAATAAAGATTATATCTTTAATATTCCTATGATGTAAAAATTATATTTTTATTACTTTAAAAATACAAAAATCATATCTTACTTCTTCTACTTAATAAAAACTCCGTCTTTTCTATTTTAAAAATATGATCTTTCTATCCTAATTCAAATCTTCTTCCTTTTAAAGTTCTAATCTTTTTTTCTTTTTAAAGTTTAAATTAAAAATCAGTTTTTAACCCTAATTAAAATCAGTTTTTAAACTTCTTTAAAAATCAGTTTTTAACCCTAATTAAAATCAGTTTTTAAACTTCTTTTAAAAATCAGTTTGAAATCCTAATTAAAATCAGTTTTTAAACTTCTTTAAAAATCAGTTTTAACATTTTTATAAAAAATCAGTTTTAAATTCTTATTAAAATCAGAAATTTTCAGATGAAAATAAAATAAAATAAAAACAATTTACCTTAACCTGCGAAGAAGGGGGGGTGACAGCCAAGCTCGGCGGCGTCGGGGAGGTCGCGGTTGGAGGAGGGACAGGCGGAGGCGGAGGGGTCTCGAACGGGGGGGGGGGGGGGGCTCGCGAATTGGTGTCGCGATGCTTCAGGGGGGGCTGCTCGATTTGATTCGACGGGGGGGGGGGGGATGCGTCGCGAGGGGGAGGAGCTGGATCGGCGCGTGGTGGGGGGGTTCGGCGGTCGTCAGGGCGGTGGCGTCGCTGCTGCTCCGTCATTCTTCTTTTCTCTTTTTTTTTTGTTTTCTGATTTGGACTTCGGGGGGCCAAGGTATAGGAGGGAATTAAATTAATTTTTTTTTCCTTTTTATTATTTAATTATTTATATTTTGCAAAAAGGTTGACTTTTACATACGACCTCGAAACGAGGCTTACCGCCTGCCGTCCATAGCGTTTTACCCCCATTCTGAACACAATGGGATATGTATCGCAAGCTGATTTGCTCGTTACAATCAGTTTCCGTTGAATTTACATTTAAATCACTATATTGAATTTTAAACGTACATTTCAAATTACCGGGGTCACATACTAACTATAAAAATTCCAGAAAAATATTTTCGAGCTTCGTATTGACGATACGGTCCTAACAAAACAAGTTTCGTCGAATTCTGAGACCGTTTGAAAAATGGCCAATTTCCAGTCGATTAAAATCAACTGATACTGGTCAAACGCGTTTTCCTTTGCCACGCTCACATATTGATTCGAACAATTATGAAATTTGAAACCTAGCAATAACTTCACATCCCGGACCCAGCAAAAGTGGTTTCGTCGAAATCTGAGGTCGTATGCAAAATGTCCATTTTTAAGGGCCTGAATTCCATAGCGACTATTCAGAATTTTCAACTGGACATAACTTTTGATTCCCGCTATCAAATTTCGATTGGTCGGATTCGTTGGAAAGATATCATCAATTAGATCCTAATGTTTTTGGTTTCACTAAAATCCGGATTGTTTTGCACCCGGTATATTCAATTGAAGTTTGAAATCGAATTATCGAACTACCGCGCTATTTTCAATTCTATATATAATTATAATTAATTATATTCGTTTTCAAATGTCGATTCAAACTCAGTTTTTCATCGCCATTATTTAAAATATTTATTTTAAATATTTAAAATCCATTATTTTAGCCAATTTAAAAATTTTAAATTGGTTCAGATTTTCTGGGTCGTTACACTACCTAAGGTTCTCATGACAAGATTAACACGATAAACTAGATAAACATGGATAGCAAAGAGAAAGATATGCTAACAAAGAAAAGAGATTGAGAGTGTACCCTCAAAAAGGAATGGATAAAGCCCACGCATCTTCTCCTCGGTTTCCCAAGTTGCGTCTTCTTCGGCTTCACCCCATTGAACCTTCACCAACTTGACCTCTCGATTCCTTAGCTTCTTGGTCTCCGTCCCCAAGATACGAATCGGAGCTCTCCTCAAGGTAGCCTCTTTCTCCACTTCCACATCTTTCAGAACACTTGGCTCAACAACCTCTGCTGATTCATGTAAACACTTCCGGAGATGCGAGACATGAAAAACATCGTGTACTCCGGCAAGCTTCTCGGGCAACTCCACTCTATAAGCCATCTGCCCGATCCTCTCTATAATAGGGAATGGTCCAACAAACCTCGGTGCTAACTTCCCAACGGCTCCAAATCGGACCACATTCCGCAAAGGAGAAACCTTCACGAAAACCATATCCCCAACATCAAACTCCAAATCAGTTCTTCGCTTATCAGCATAGGATTTCTGTCGGTCTTAGGCCGCTTTCATCCGCCTCCGAATCAACTCGACCTTCTCGGATGTATCTCTGATCATATCAGGCCCAAGTATAAGCTCATCTGTAGTCTCCCACCAACATGTAGGCGACTTGCACGGCCTCCCATATAAAGCTTCAAATGGTGCCATCCCTATGCTTGCCTGATAACTGTTATTATATGCAAACTCAACAAGAGGAAGATGGTCTTCCCAAGTACCACCAAAATCCAGAATACAAAGCCTCAACAGATCCTCGAGTACCCTATTCACCCTTTCGGTTTGACGGTCCGTCTGTGGGTGATAAGCCGTACTTAGATTCAACCTCGTGCCCATAGCTTCTTGCAAGCTATTCCAGAATTGACTTGTAAAGATTGGGTCACGGTCACTGACTATACTAGAAGGGACTCCATGTAGTCTCACAATCTCACAAAGATATACAGACGCTAGCCAAGATGCGGTCCTCTTGCTCTTTACTGGAATGAAATGAGCACTCTTCGTAAGTCTATCCACAATAACCCAAATGCTCGTATTCCCTTTCCTTGACCTTGGTAGCCCATTGATAAAATCCATGGAAATACTCTCCCACTTCCATAGTGGAACGTCTAGAGGATGCAATAGCCCACCGGGCTTCTTCGACTCGGCCTTAACTTGCTGGCAAATGATACATCTAGAGACAAACTCTGCCACATCCTTCTTCATCCCAGGCCAAAAGAAAATGCGCTTCATATCTTTATACATCTTATTTCCGCCCGGATGTATAGTCAACTTAGAGCGATGCGCTTCCTCAAGGACTTTTCTTACTAAATCTTCTACCATTGGAACACATAACCTTCCGTCTCTCCTCAGCCAACCCTTGTCATCAATAGAATATCGAGCGAGATGACTAGACGCCTCTCCTCGAATCAGCTTATCCATAATCTCAACTATCTGAGGGTCTTCTCTCTGCGAAGCCCCAACTTGATCAAGAAGGGTAGGTCTGAGTTCCAGAGATGCTAAAGAACCGGTCATCGACTCAATCGCCAAAGAGAAATCAAAGGTTGCCACATACTCTAAATTCTTCATCTCAACGAATAGAGGACTCAGAGTCAACCTTTTTCTACTCAATGCATCTGCTACCACATTCCCCTTGCCAGGGGTATAAGCTATCTCAAAATCGTAGGACGCCAAGAATTCCATCCATCTTTGTTGCCTCAGATTCAGATCCTTCTGAGAAAAGAGATACTTCAATGACTTGTGATCGGTATAAAGCTCAAATCTTTCGCCCAGAAGATAATGGCGCCAAGCCTTGAGTGCATATACTATTGCTGCCAACTCTAAGTCATGAGTGGGATAATTCTTCTCATGAACTTTGAGTTGTCTACCGCCAAAGCATATCACTCTTCCTTCTTGCATCAGAACAGCTCCTAACCCCGTGCCACATGCATCGGTATATACTGTAAATAACTTCCCTCCATCGGGCAAAGCTAGAACGGGTGCTGATGTGAGAGCTCTCTTGAGCTTCTGAAAAGCAAGCTCGCATTCTATGCTCCAAGCAAAAACTAAATTCTTCTTCGTCAATTTATTGAGAGGAGCGGAAATCTTCGCGAAGTCCTTGATGAACTTCCGGTAAAAGCCTGCAAGACCTAGAAAACTTCTCACTTCGGTTGCATTCCTTGGAGTCTTCCAATCCTGAACTGCAACTACCTTAGCAGGATCCACCGCTAAGCCTTGCTTAGATACTATATGCCCAAGGAATCTAACTTCCCTTCTCCAAAAGTGACACTTGGAGAACTTGGCCTTCAACTGATGCGCTCTAAGCGTATCCATCACCTCCACGAGATGCCTTGCGTGCTCTTCCTCATCCTTAGAGAAGATCAGAATATCATCTACGAAAACCACGACAAACTTGTTCAAGAACTCCCTGAACACCCTACTCATCAAGTCCACGAAATATGCGGGTGCATTAGTCAAGCCAAACGGCATGACAAGCCATTCGAAGAATCCATCTGGAGTTCTGAACGCAGTCTTGTCTATACTATCCTCAGCTACCCTGAGCTGATGGAATCCAGTAGCAAGATCAAGCTGAGAGAAAACAGAAGCACCGACAAGCTGGTCAAAGAGATCATCAATCCTCGGTAACGGGTGTCTGTTTTTCTTAGTCAGCTTATTCAACTCTCGATAGTCAACACAAAGTCGGAGAGAACCATCTGCCTTGGTAGCAAATACCACAGGCGCTCCCCATTCAGATATACTTCGTCTAATGAAGTTCTTCTCAAGCAACTCCTTCACTTGCTTACTTAGCTCCCGCCTTTCACGCGGAGCCATGTGCCGAACGGGCAAAGAAACCGGCTTTGCATTATCCACCAGATAAATGCGGAAATCTATCTCTCGCTTAGGGGGCAACCCCCTAACTTCATCGAAAACATCTGGATACTCTCGAACCACTCTCACAGACTGAAGAGTTTCCATTGACGAGTCGAGTGATTCAAGATAGCACAACATGACGGGACCTCTCGGATTACAAGAAATCTCTAGGGTGTTTCCGAGGCGAGTCACGAGCCTCACAACCCTATGCTCACAATCAAGGATGGCTCCATATCTAGACAACCAATCCATGCCCAATATCAATCCGTATCCCCTAAAACCAAGAACATAAGCACTACACAAGAACTCTACACTCAGTATAGAGATCCTCAAATCCCCACATATCATAGACAGATGGGCGGAACCCCCAATAGGATTTGAGACACAGACGGGATCCTCTACCAAGCTAGTACTAAGGTGCAAACTATCAACAAGATCAGATGAGATAAAGCTATGCGATGCACCAGAATCAAACAAGGTACGAACTGGAAAATCAGAAATATATACAAGGCTCTCAACAGAAATACTACCTCGATCGGGAACTGGAGCGGTATTGAGAGCATGAACTTGCCCTCCTGAAGGTCCAGCACGCTGAGTCTGACCCTGGCCTTGCCTTGCTTCTTCGGGCAATCCTTACTGAAATGTCCAGTCTCACCGCAGAAAAAGCATTCACCATTCTTCCTTTTCCTCTTCTTACAATCCTTAATAAGATGCCCAACTGAACCACAATAATGGCACTTCCCCTTGTTGTTCTTGCCCTTGTTGTTGTTCCCCTTGTTGCCTTGACTCTTGTTCTTGTTCTTGTTCTGATTGCCTTGACTGCTCTGACCACTTGGATTACCCTGATTTCCTTTCCACTGGGAATCAGCCTTCTTGGCTTGAGTATCATTCATCTTGATCTCTTTCTTGACATCTCCCTGAAGTAACGCCATATCAACCAAGCTCTCAAACGTGGCCCCATGGGGAATATGTGACATCGCCAATCCCTGCAACGGCTCATTCAATCCTCTAGCAAAACGAAGAGCCTTCTTCTGAGGAGTATTCACCATATCCAAGCCAAAACGAGCTAACTGATTGAACTTGTTCACATATTCTTTGACAGACGAATCTCCTTGTTTCAAAGTTATGAACCTCTCCATTTGCAGATTCTCCTCAGCAGAAGATAGAAACTTAAGCACGAACCTTGCCCTGAAATCGGCCCAAGTCTCAACAGGCCTAGTACCATTGGTGACTTCCCACCAATAAGCGGCTTCATCCTTCATAAGCCAAACCGCCAACAAGATCTTCCTCTGATCGTCTAACCCAAAGATAGAAAATAAATCCTCGGTCTCTTTCAACCAATTTCTGGCCTCTACAAAAGTCTCAGTGCCTTGAAAGTTCTTGCCACCCATTGCTTTGAAATCTTTGCAAATCTTTGCGAAATCAGCTTGAGGATGCTGAGGGGGAGGAGGAAGAGGAACCTCAGCGACAGGAGGAGGAGGAGGAGGAACATCTGCGGGGCCGGCTTCGGTCGCCCTAGCCTCCAAAAGTCTCCTATACCAAACAGGTATGTGTACTCCCTCCGGAATAGCAAAGTTATCGGCCATACTGAAAACGAAGAAAAAGACAGATTCAGAATGGAGAAAAACGAAGGAATTTTGCTAATGGCTTTTTGGGGAATAGCCTTTAAAATAAACTAGACTTTTCTTTGGAAAATACTTTATACTTGGTTTTGAAAATAGTTTTCCAAAAGTTTTCTAAAAACCTTTTTGTTCCTTCTCGTAAACCATATGCTCTGATACCAAATGTAACACCCCACCTCCGCCAGGGTGACTCTTGCAAGCACTCTGACTTTGGAGGGGCGTTTGAATCAGGTGAACATGCATAATGATATATCAAGGCAGAACAAGAACATATGTATATATGTAAACAGAGTAAATAAGATAAGTAAAACAGCGGAAGATTTCAAACTATTTCAAAACAAGTCTGGTACAACACAATGTTAACTTTCCAAATACACAAGTCTAGATAAAAACAACATTACTGAAAAACTGAAATGCATAAGTACTATCCCCAAAATAAGTGATAACCATAGCTAGCTTCATGTCAAGACCGTACATGAGCTAAAATCCCACAAGCAAGCGATCAGAAATCCAAGCTAAGCTCCAATATTCCCTCCCTGAGAACCTAGGGGGGAAACGGAAGAAAAGAGGCGAAAGAAAACAGGTCAGTCAAAAAGACTGAGTAAGCCCTACTACAATCAATGTAAACTGATAAAGTTAACTGGCATGAGAAGCAGGGATGATCATAAGGATAACAACATACTAGCATGATGATTAACTAACAAGGTAGATAAAGGTGTCATCGCATAATCAGGTTTAAGGTTTTGCACCACAGGTGTACTAGCAAACTAACATGACTTGAATAAACAAGTATTGATCCCTTGGCCCAAGCTTTGGCCCAATAACATGAAGTGACCCTAACACGAGGTCCAATAACATGAAGTGACCCTAATGCAAGGTCCAACCAAACGGTCTAGTCGATCGGCTCCCTATAAGCCTAACTCGTCACGTGTTGGTGTCAATACGGCCCAATAACATAATTGTAGTCAGACTGTGCAGGGTCTCCCGTCGGGTGTATCAAGCCCTAGGGTGTCAACCCCTGGACACCATAAACATGAGTGCACAGTCTCGATCTACTGGTACCCGTGCATGCTTTCCCCGGCTCCGGACTACGTGCACGACCATAGTCCGTCCGGAACTACACCGGTGTACCACTTTGCCGTCGTTTTTGGTCACTTACCTCAAGTCCAGTAATCGTGCCCCCACCCTAGCCTAGTCCCTAGGGTCGTAATGATACAAACTTGGGATTACTGCTGGAGTGGACCCCCATTGCTAGGATTTTCTAGTGGGTTAAGTACGGTTTAACCCTCTTGCTAATCATGGATTAACTTGGTTAAGTGTAACGATGAGTTCACGACTTAACCCTGATTAATCTACCAAGCCCAAATTGGTTAAGTATAAAGTGGACCATGACTTAACCCTAATCATGAGGCATTAATTAATTAATGTGCCTTAACCTCTCACATTAGACTTTGTTGCGGTTACTAGTTAAGCCGGGCGGGTCCGGGTAGCTTTACACCACAACTTGGTCTAACCTCGGGTTCAAGGTACAACATGACCAACTTCTCACATTGGGTCCTATTGTTTGTAGCAACTAGTTAAGCCGGTCGGTTCCGGGTAGGTTTACGCTACAAACTCAACCCAACCTCGAGTTGGTCACACTTATCTTTTCTAAGTGTCATGTCCATCATGTTTCCAAAACATATTACAATTTTTCAAGAAATTGGGTAGACCTAACTTAATAGGTAAATTCCCAATGGGTAGACCTAACTTAATAGGTAAATTCCCAATCTTATGTTTTTATGTCTTTTAAGTTTACCCAACCCCAAACGCAATCCCATCGCTTACATATCGCAATAGCGCATAAAGGATAGAAAGAGGGAACTTGGCATAATCATGACATAAAAGTGTTGAAGCCACAAGTTTAACATGGTGGCATATGAAATGTATATATGTTCATATACTTGCACATTACATTTTTATGCCTCAAAAGCATGCATAAAACCAAACTTAGCATATTGGTGATACATGGTGATAAATGACATGTAGAAATGGCCATAAGTTCGCATTTAGCCTCACATGCAAGTTATCATAAGGGATATGATGACTTACATGTTGCCAAAATGCAACCTTTAGCATAAAGCTTGAAGCTTTATGTTCACATACTCAAGATAAGCTTGCATAACATGATAACATGAACAAAATGATCAACCCAAACTTGCATAACATACATGGCAAACTTGCATATCATAACATAGCAAACTTGCATAACATAACATGGCAAACTTGCATATAAACTTGCATATCATAACATGATAAACTTGCATATCATAACATGGAAAACTTGCATAACATAACATGATTAACTTGCATATCATAACATAGCAAACTTGCATAACATGATAAACTTGCATATCATATCATAATGATCAAACACAACTTGCATCATTCATTAACTTTAGAGTTTAAATATGAAAGTAGAAAAGGGCTTACAATGCTTAGGAAGTCACAAAAATATGACAAAGCCCTTATGAAATCAATTAAACCCAAAATGCAAGCTTCAATAGAAAAACCCTTAAGCCAAAATGATCAAAACCCTTGCTTTATGATGCAAATATAGAAACTTGACTTGAATGCAAGCTAATGATGCTCATACAAGCTTGAAAACACTTGTATGCATGGAAAATCTCTCATAGAAATGATTTAGGAATTTTATGAAGAGAGTGGAGGCCATGAGAGGATTGATTTTGCCATAGATTAGTTGTATGAATGAATAATGATGATTTAGGGTTAGGTTAGGGCCTTATTTATAGAGATTAGGACTAGTTTCAACCTTAGGATTAAACCCTAGTTCCAATCTCAGCCCTCAAAACCGAATCTGGCCCCCAAACTCAACACAAACCCAAAATGGTGCACCAGGCAAAACTGCCCGGCTGGACCAAGTCGACAGGGCTGTCGACTTGGGTCCAACCAAGTCGACTCCCAAGTCGACAGGGCTGTCGACTTGGGTACTCTGGCGGGAATTTTCCCGCCTGCGCCCAACTGCCCAAATTTCCAAATTCAAACTTGAATTTGAAATCTGTTTTTACTTTGAAATTTTCTGAAAACTTCGTTGGGCCTTAATCGGGTCATACGGACTCCGATTTTCGAAAACTCGGACTCTATTTCGCGTATTTTTCCGAGACGAACACAATGGCAAAGCCCGTTTCCCTTGATTCAGATTTATAAATTAAATTCTACCTCGATTTACGTTATAACAGGTTATTGAAAATACGGGTTGTTACATCAGTAGTTATCCATTCGATGTGAAGATTGCAGGCCTTCAATCACCGTTTTCAAATCTTCGACTTCCAATCGTCCTATAATTGTTTGAAATGAGAGTTAGCTCGGACTTTTCAAATAATTTCTCGGATATATATAATTTAAGTCAACCTTTTCATTCCATATCAATAATATTATTTTATAACGATTTATCGCTATTTTTATTTATTTAAAAATAGCCATTTTCCATTAAACAACGCTTCGGGTCATTACATGGCCCTGGCACTGTTTTTACCAAAATTTGATTTACACATTTCTCAAAATATAACCTTTGGATCTTAGTGAATTTTATATCATTGGAAAGATCTTTCCAAAACGAACCCAAGGGTTCCAGTTTTGGGAAAATCTGACGGTAAGATCTTTCGGTATGATCGTTTGAAGTTACGATTTCAAAACCCGAACTGAGCTAGCGCGATTCGTTTTATTTTATTTTATATTTATATATCAATATATAAATAAAAATCGTTCGACGATATCAAACTATTTTCAATTCAACATTGATTTCTATAATATATGAAATCACATATAACATTAAAAATGAAATTTTTAATGATAATACCATCCTCTTTGTATATTGAATCTTTTATATGATTCATATATATATATATATATATATATATCACATGGAAATGGTATTTGTTTTATCCTTCATCTATAGAATAAAGATTGAAACCTTTTATTTCCATACAGTATTACATTGAAAAATGTAATCTCTTATTTTTATATATGTTTACATTGAAAATGTAACTTCTATTTGAATATTTATTTACATTGAAAATGTACACCTTTATTTCATTATTTATTTACATTGAAAATGTAAATCTTTATTTCATTGTTTATTTACATTGAAAATGTAAATCTTTTATTTCATCATTTATTTACATTGAAAATGTAAATCTTTTATATCATACAATATTGTAAACTTTTATTTCAATCTTTATTTACCTTGAAAAATGTAACTTTTTATTTCAATATATGGTTACAGTGAAAAATGCAACTCTTTACTTATATTTACGATTGCATTGGTAAATGTAACTCTCTATTTCAATATTTATCTACCTTGAAAATGTAAATCTCTATTCATTCTTCTATTTACAAAAAAAAATGTAAATTTCTATACATTCTTTTATTTACAAAGAAAAATGTAAATTTCATACGCAGACGAATTTTTCTATAAACTAATCCTATTTGGTTTCAACCAAAATCAACAATCAGCCATTCGTAATATTTACCAAATTTCAAACCACAACTCAAACAAGTCGTCCATGGTTTCTGGACGACGGGTGTCGGGAGTTTCTAAACTCCGTCTGCATCCTAATATAATCTTATTTGATTTGATTGGATTCAAAAATCTCACTTTGCTTTTTATATCTTCTAAAATTGTCGAATGCTCCAAAAATTATGCGGTCTCTTCTGAAATGTCAATCTCATCGTTGTGATTCCAACGCTTCCTGTTTCATCGAGTTTCGTTATCGTATGACCGAGATATGATTTTACGAAGGTTGATAACATTTTAAATATAATAAATAAATTAAATAAACCTCTTCTCCCTCTATTCAAAATCGGCCGATAGTTCAACCCAATTGTTCGAAATTAGGTTTCCGCTTTTCGCGACAATCAGGGCGCCAAACCACGATCGGCTACTGCCACCTGAGCCGCCTACATATGCGCTGCCACCCTCAGGAACAACTTCAAACTCGACGGCCTCCTATGGTGGCGATTCAGAGACGAACGGCGGAGGTTTACAGGGTCGATTCTCAAAAATCGTGCCACTGTGGAGGATCCAACCGTATGTTGGACGATGCTCTTCAATTTCCTCTAAAGAATTTCTTTAAAATATTGTATGGATTAAAAGATTTTAATGGGGGAAGGTTTGAACTGTCATCACCATTGATCGCAGGAGGTGGGCGGCTAGGTTTATATACGTTTTTATATTTTATTATTTTATTTATTTAATTCCCTTTCTATTTCAATATTATTTCTATATCGCTCCTAACTCCAAATCAAACCCAATGAGTGATGCCCCTAGCTAAATACCCCCATTTCGAACACAATGGGATATGTCTTGTAGGCTCATTCGACTGTTTCAGTTAGTTAGTCTTCAAATTAAATAATAAAACATTTAATTATTTAATTTGATCGAATATTTTAATTTACAGGGACCACATACTGACTCTAAAAATTCCCGAAAATTAAATCTAGCTAGTTTTGATGATACGGTCCTAACAACACTAATTTCGTCGAATTTGGAGACCGTTTGAAAATTGGCCATTTTCTGGTCGATCGAAATTGACCGAAATTGTCAAAACACATTTTCTTTTATCACGCTTACATATTGATTCCAAAAATTATGAAAATTGGAATCCTGTAATAATTTTACATTTCGGATCCAACAAAAGTGGTTTCGTCGAAAACGGAGGTAGTTTGCAAAATGGCTATTTATATGGGCTATATATTATATTAAATTCCATAGCGACTATTCTAAAAATTCAATTGACCATAACTTTTGATTCCCGCCATGAAATTTCAATTTTCAGGATTCGTTGGAAAGATATTCTTAAACAGATTTAAATATTTTTGGTTTTACCAAAATCTAATTTATTTTGCATCCTGCACAGTCAGTCAAAGTTTGAATTCAAATTTTCAAACTGCCGCACTATTTCTAACTCCTTTTGAAATGAAAATAAGTACATTCATTCGAACTTCAATTTAAATAAATTTTTAATCGTTATTATGTAAAGTAAATTATTTTAACTATTCAAAATTCAGCAAAATAGCCAAAATAAACATTTTGAATTGGCTCTGATTTTCCGGATTGTTACAATCTCCCCCACTTAAAAGCTTTTCGTCCCTGAAAAGGAAACAATAGTAAAGTAGGAAACAAAATGGAAAATGTAAATTTGGTAAATGTACCTTGCACTAGGGCTAGTCAGAGATATCCACTCTGCACTGGGGATAAGCTTGTTTGATGCTATCCTCTGGTGGCCTCCTCTGGTGGCGATTCAGCGACGAACGACGGAGGTTTACACAGCCGATTCTCGAAAATCGTGCCACTTTGGAGGATCCAACCATATGGATCGATAGATTGGACGATGCTCTTCAATTTCCTCTAAAGAATTTCTTTAAAATATTGTATGGATTAAAAGATTTTAATGGGGGAATGTTTGAACTGTCATCACCATTGATCTCAAGAGGAGGGCAGCTAGGTTTATACAGAATACGATATACGTATTGTATACATATTTATATTTTATTATTTTATTTATTTAATTCCCTTTCTGTTTCAATATAATTCTATATCGCTCTTAACTATAAATCAAACCCAAGAGTGACGCCCCTAGCTAAATACCCCCATTTTGGACACAACGAGATATGTCTCGTAGGCCCATTCGACTGTTTCAGTCAGTTATTCTTCAAATTAAATAATAAAACATTTAATTATTTAATTTGATCGAACATTTTAATTTACCGGGACCACATACTGACTCTAAAAATTCCCTAAAAATAAATCTAGCTATGTTTTGACGATACGGTCCTAAAAAATCTAATTTCGTCGAATTTGGAGACCGTCTGAAAAATGGCCATTTTCTGGTCGATCGAAATTGACCGAAATCGTCAAAACATGTTTTCTTTTGTCAAACTCACATATTGATTCCAAAAATTATGAAAATTGGAATCCTGCAATAATTTGACATTCCGGTTCGAAAAAAAGTGGTTTCATCGAAAACGGAGGTCGTTTACAAAATGGCTATTTATACGGGCCATATATTATATTAAATTCCATAGCGACTATTCTAAAAATTTAACTGACCATAACTTTTGATTCTCGCTATGAAATTTCAATTTTCCAGATTCGTTGGAAAGATATTCTTAAACAGATTTAAATGTTTTTGGTTTCACCAAAATCCTAGTCAGTCAAAGTTTGAATTCAAATTTTCAAACTGTCGCGCTATTTCTAACTCCTTTTGAAATGAAAATAAATACATTCATTCGAACTTCGATTTAAATAAATTTTTAATCGTTATTATGTAAAATAAATTATTTTAACTATTCAAAATTCAGCAAAATAGCCAAGATAAATTTTTTAAATTGGCTCTAATTTTCCGGGTTGTTACAAAAGTTATGGATCAAGAAGAGATTTTTTGGAGACAAAGATCCATATCTCGGTGGCTGAAGGAAGGAGACAGAAATACTGCTTATTTTCATAGAGTTGCCAATGGTAAAAGAAGAACAAATTTGATTCATAGCATTTGGAAGGATGGAGAGGAGATTTGTGATCAACAGAAGATGAGTGACACTTTTACTGATTATTATAAAGGCATTTTTGGAGAACGCATTGAGAATCGCATTTCTATTGATCGGCGCGAACTTTATCCTAATGTTACAGATCTTTCAGATATTGGAAAGGAGTTTTCTGAATAGGAAATTGTGAATGCTTTGAAGGAGATGCTTGGGGATAAGGCTCCTGGACCTGATGGTTTTCCTAATTTTTTCCTCAAGTAGTACTGGGATTTGGTTAAGAATGATGTGCTTCATTTGTTTGAAGAATTTTATAACGGTACTTTAAGACTGGACTTAATTAGCTATGTTAATGTAGTTTTAATCCACAAAAAAGAAGGTAATGTCACTGCAGTTGATTTCAGACCAATTAGCCTTCTTAATAGTAGCTTTAAATTAATTACAAAAGTGTTTGCTAATAGATTAAAAGCTAAGATGGATATGTTAATTGATAAATCCCAAACTTCTTTTATCAAAGGTAGAAACATTCTTGATGGTGCGATGTTGGTTGGGGAGGTTATTTCGCACTATGATAAGTTTTATGTTACTTGTGCTATTATAAAGTTGGATTTTTCCAAAGCTTTTGATATAGTTGATTAAAGGTTTATGATTGAAGTGTTAAAGGCAAGAGGTTTTCCCAGTAATTGGATTGAATGGATTTATTTGATACTCTTGTCTAGTAGATCAAACATCTGTGTAAATGGCGTTGCTGGTTCCGCTATTTATTCTAAGCGAGGCTTGCGACAGGGTGACCCTCTTTCTCCTTTTCCTTTTGATTTGGCGGCAGATGTTTTCTCAAAAATACTAAAATTTGCGTGTGCGGATGGCATTATCAACAGTTTTGGTAGCGATCAAGTGGTAGGGGTATTAACTCTTTACAATACGTTGACGATACTATCATTTTTAGTAAACCGGAATGTAAATATCTTGCTGCAGTTATATTCATTCTTTATGCTTTTGAAAGCCTGTCTGGTTTAAAAATTAACTTCCATAAGAGCAGTATTTACACGTTGGGTTGTAGTGCAGATTTACGCAGGTCATGTGCTGAACTTTTTAATTGCAAGGCTGAAGTTTTCCACTTGAATTATCTGGGTTTGTGCATTCGTCCCAAGAAATTAATGAAGAAAGATTGGCAACATTTGATTGAAAAGGTTGACACAAGGCTGGCGAGGTGGAAAGGAAACTCTTTGTCAAGGGCTGGTAGACTTGTGCTTGTGAATTCTGCTCGGTCTTCAATTCCAATGTATTGGATGTCCTTCTATAAATTTCCTGGATGGGTGCTAGAGAAAATTGATGCAATTCGTAGAAACTTTTTCTGGACTGGCAGTAAAGAGACGAAAAAGCTTAGCTGTCTGATTTCATGGGAACATGTTTGTAAGTCTAAAGAGCAAGGAGGTCTTGGTGTCATTAACTTGAAGAACATGAATTCTGCGTTACACTGTAAATGGCTTTGGTTTATGATTAATGATAAGCAAGCACTTTGGAAAAAATGGATTATCAGTACATGCTACAATGGCAATTTTGATTGGAATTCAGATACTTCAATGTGTTCAGTGTTTGGCGTAATGTTATGATTCATGCTCATTGGATAAAGCTGGGCACTAAGATTGTGGTGAGAGATGGCCATAACATTTCATTTTGGTTTGATAATTGGCTTTCCTCGATCCCCTTGTGTGTGGAGTTTGCAGATCTCTTTGCAATTACATGTAATAAAAACTACATAGTTAGTGAGTTGTATGATAATGATGCTCCGAATTTTAAGTGGAAGTTAACATTTTCCAGATTGGTGGTTGGTAATCCGTTGGTTCAGCTGCGTCGTATTTTTGATTTACTGGATAAGATGAATCTTACCAATGATAAGGATGAATTTGTTTGGCCGTTGGAGGGAGAGAGGAAGATATTCAGTGTTCGCAGCATTTACAAGTTGATCAATTTCGCTGGGATTAGGAGGTTGGGGTTTGAATATATGTAGCGCTTCAAAGTTCCTGATAAAGTTAAGATTCATATGTGGATTGTGATGCATGGAATATTTAATATGGTTAGCAGGCTCAGACAAAGAGGTGTGAATGTAGTGGGAGGTTGTGTGTTTTGTGGACATGATGAGGAGGACTACCATCATTTTTTTTTGGAGTGCGACTTTGCGTTTTACGTCTGGACAAAGTGTTTAGAATTCTTTTTCCTAGATTTGCATTGGGGGGATTTCATCTTAGATCAATTTAACTTCTGGCAATACATTTACCCGGCTTTAGATGATTCACATAATAGATATCTCTTTGCGTTACTAAACTTTGCATACATTTGGATTCTATGCCATGAACGTATCTCCAGGAAATTTAAACGCAAGATGAAAGCTCCAAACAGTATCATTTACTCCATCCTTAATTTTGTTTTTGACTAGGCAGGCATGGCAAGGAAGAGGCACGTTGAGAGCATTGCTGATAGGGTGCGCAAGCGTGTGAGACACATTATCGGACCTGATGCTTGATAATGGAAGTTGCTGGCTTTAGTTTACGTCTTATTGCTTTATGTAATATGTAATATGATGTTATGAAATCTATGATCTTTTGTTGTCAGGCTGTATATGTATGTATTGATTGATGCTATGTCGCAATCGCTAGCTTTTTGGTTGTAAATATGTTGTAGATATACGAATGCTTTCTACTTTATGGTACTTAATATATTTAGGCATGAATCGTGCTGATTCTCTACCTTTTCCTTTGAAAAAAAAACAATTGAAAGTAAAAATGCCAATGAAACAAAATGGAGACGAGATTTTAGAGTGGTTCAGCCTTGTGTTAGGCCTACGTCCGCTGTGAATGAAGTTTGCATTATCATGATGATGATTACAAGACATATCAACTCTTGTTCTTTATACATCTTCTTATTCTCTCAACATACTCTCACTTTTACATACAAATCTCGCTTAGATTCATGAGATCCAATGGAGGAATGGCAGGATCTATGATGAAGAAGGAAGGATATGTGACGAAACAGGAGGATGTCTTCGATCTTTTGGACTTATAGGATTTTAACGACGCCATGGCCAAATGGATGAAAGATCTTTGGATGATAATGATGATCATGATTGAAATGTTTAAGGAATGGCTATGGACAGAATTTAGCAGCACTTTGTTGTGGCCCGGGATCCCCCCTATTCCAGTGGTAGCTATGACATATTTATAGTTGAGCCCTCATGAAAGATTGAACTGGAATTCATACGGGTCGGTTATCCCATTAATTACTAAAATGCCACTGCCTTGTTGTAGCCAGCTGTCAGCAACCATCCCCACCTGTCTAGTAAAAGTAACCTTACAAGAGCAAATGACTCTGTGAGAGTGAGCGACTTCCCAAAACCCGAACAGCTTTAGGTAAGCGATCCCATGCAGGCGAATGGGTTGGTTGAAGTGGTCGTGTTTGACTGTAGGCAGATGGGCGGCCATCACCTTAATTGGAGGAAAACGTCTGATTGAAACATTAATGACAGGTTGAGGAGCGAGCAACTAGGGCTATAATCTGTGAGTGTACATAGAGCACGTGCGGGATCCCTGGTGTCTTTGGACTCTCATCTGACTGATAGGGCAGTTCTTCTCCTTGCTTTGTTCAATCAAACTTCCTGATACGGGGATGAATGGAGCGACCCTTCCAGGATGTGTGAGCCTTTGTGTCGTGCCGTTCTTGGGATGGTCTTGCATGCGCGAATCCTTTGCAAGATCAAACTATGCCATGTGACTAACCCTGGTTGTGTTTGAGTGGACCCCCTGACTGTTCTAATATACGGAACTTTCCCAACCGTATTCAACCCTTCGTAGTGTGTGACCGTCCCTGACCTTTCACAGATCGTCGGAGTATATTGAGAAGCATTTTTCATGACCAGCCCTAATGATGCCCGATCCATAGTACTAACGCAGACTTAATAAACCAATGTATGTGTGGTTTTTAAGGGATAAACAATAACCAAGCAAATCGATTCCTTTAGAGCTAGAAATCGAAGTAATATCGTGTGCCCCTACCTAGTGCACCAAAATATTAGACCAAAAAATGGTACTAACACCCAAATGCAGATCATAGATCACAGAATGCAGAAAATAATAAATAACACGGGGAACACACAAGGTTTTTATAGTGGTCCGGCTGCAGATGCAGCCTACGTCCATTTTATAATATTATTGTTATACTGACAGATTACAAGAATCAGTTACATGCAAACACACAATCCGTGTGTTAATTGAGATTACAAGAGGTAAATTTAGATGTAGAAAGGTGCAAAATCCTTGCACTCGGTAATGGCAGAGGCTGTGGAGATGTAGGAGAAAGTCTCAGCCCTAAAGTCGCTTCAAAATTCCATGTAGTGGTGTATTTATAGCCGTAGGAGAGCATCTGGGAGGACCAGTTCATGATGAGGCACGTGGCACCCGATCCGGGAAAGTAGGGGCAGAAATAGCCTTTAGAATAGGTCAATATCTCTGCACAGCGTTATACCCAGGCGGGACGGGGTCATGGTCCATGAGCGCGAGCCGGAGGTGGATCGTGAGCAGGGTGTGGTGAGCCCACGGTCGGGTCGTGGTAATGGGGGTCGTGACCCATATATGATCCACGAGCCAGAGCTGGTTCACGAGCAGAAGAAGAGTGCTTCACGAGACGAGGAGGCTTCACGGGCCGAGGAGGGGCGAGCCCGGGGGGTGAACTCGTGTCATGGTCTGAGTCTTCGATGCTAGTTTACACCCGTTCACGGAAATAGGCATAACTTCCAAACTGTAAGTCCGATTGAGCCAAACGAAAGCTATACTTGAAGCTAATTTAGAGGGCTACAAAAGTTGTAAATGCAAAGCTCCGTAATTGACGTTTTCGGGCCCAAAATAGGTAGTCTGGTAGGAGTTTCGGGCCATTTTTTGTTTGCGATGCGACTTCAACCAAATTGCTTCATGTCTTCTAACGATGTTCTCAATACTTAAACGTATTGTTAACTAGAGATTTCATGCATGACGACTTTAACTAAAAAGCTTATCAACAATATCTAAAAGGACAGAGAATAGAAACGTGTGTAATAGAGCTTGTGAATTTTGAGTTCGTGTCATGGTTGTATGGTGTGACTAGTAGATACAACAGAGGTCAAGTGGTTCAAGGTGCTGGTTAGGTAGTGGCAGGCTTGGTGGTTGGTGGTATGTTTGGTTGTTAGGAAGGAGGGAAACAAGGTTTTTAAGAGAAAAGAGATAGGTTTTAAAATTTCTAGGTTTTGAGATTCTAGGCTTTTTAGATTTAGGATTTGAGAGTGAGAAGATTAGAGATTTATAAATTTGTTTTGATTTACAAATCTAGACGGTGAGAAGTCATTGAAATTCTCAGGAAGAATTTACGAAGAAGAGGATTTATAAAAGAAGAAGAAGAAAAGAGATGTCGATAAGATTTTGGAAATAAGATATAAAGAAAAGATTTGAATTTTTTTTTTAGGATTTGATATTAGTGGAGAGAAGAATGATGAAGTTGACTGAGATTTTTTTTTCCTTTCGGAAAAATGAATTGGGGGAAAAAGAGAGGAAGTAGAAGGAGAAAATCTTTTGATGAATGAAATTAGAAGTCATGAGAAAGAAAACATGTATTATAACTTACCCGAGTCATTACAAATTCAAAAGTGAAATAATAATGTGGTGTAAGGTAGAAAATCTTTTTCAAGAGGCTAAAGAAACAATATACTAAATAAATCGGAAAAGAATAACATTAAAAATCACTCAAACACCATCTATTTTGCACATTTTTCACTGAAAAGTTCATACCTGTAGCAAATAGAAGTGGATTTTGACAAAATAAAAAATGCTAGACAACTTAGAATTTATAGTAGAATCATAGTTGTTTTTCAAATTTTATAACTTCTAAATTTATAATTCAAATTCAAATTTTGACTAGGTTTGACCAAAATTGTCTTTTCGGAAAAGATTCATTTCAAATGTTTTTTTTGGCAAACATGTTACTTAGTATTTTGAGTTTATTCTTTAAATTCAAGTTTTAAGAATGAAATTAAATTCAGATAATGATATAAATCAAGTTAACTCAACAGTTAAGGTCTGCATTGACAACCATTTAATTTTCATTATCAATTCATCTATTTCATATAATTAAATAAATAAAATCTTAAATTTTTGAAAACTTAAATTTCAGTTAATTCATCATTTACATTTTTTCCAAACTTTAGGTTGCTACGTCTTTGTATTATTATTAGTTTTAGTTTTTTCCCTTTTTTCATTGAAATTGAAAAAATGTAGTGATGATCAAATATTTTTTATTG
This sequence comes from Allium sativum, assembly GCA_030737875.1. NCBI lineage: Eukaryota > Viridiplantae > Streptophyta > Magnoliopsida > Asparagales > Amaryllidaceae > Allium > Allium sativum. The sequence continues at coordinate 118,391,209 of CM060915.1, forward strand.
AAGTTGCAATATAAATTATTGTATATATTTCGTAGTAGCATCAAATTTAAGGTGCAAATCATTCTTGATTATGTTAATCTTAAATAGAGCTATGTAGTTTACAAAAAAAATGAAAGCATACGATTAAAGTTAATAATACCTTTTTCATAGCTAAATAAATTAGATTATATTCGTTTATGAAGCACTAGATTAAAAAAAGGATCTGATATTTTGGATGAAGATAATATTATTTCCTTGTTTGAAGAGGAAAAGTGAAGTTATTTTATGCAAAAATAAGAAATTGGTGGGTGAGTGAAGTAATTAAGTGAATGCAGAGAGAAGTGTTTAAGTGGATGCAAATAGTAAAACCCATTGTTAATTAGTCTTCTCAGTCTTCACTTACAATTTACACCAAGTTCAAACTTACATTTACAGTTTATCGTTTTTCACATTAATTGTCATGATATTTAAGGAAATATTGAATTTAAATTAAGAAGTGTAAATTTTTGATAGGAGTGGCTGAACTAAATTCAAACTTTGATAATACATTACCTAATTAAAATGCATAAAATGACAGAACCTTGTAGAGTAAAATTGAATATATTGGTGGAAAAAGGTCCAAAGTATAATTTGACTGAGAGTTATAGACATCCAAATTAACGTGCTAAATAATATAATTCAAAAAAAATTACATGTTTGTTTTGTCAAACAAAATATATGTTTCGGATGCTTTCGAGGGTAACAACTAATCTTAATTCTTTCTCTTTTGGAAATTCATTTGCGGATTAGTTTAATTTCTTCATTGATTATTGATTTGAATTGCAGACTAAATAAGAAAAAAAGTAATGAAAATATATGTAACTAGCAAAGGGGTAAATTGGTCAACTTATATTATATTTATATGAAGGAACTATTCTTATTCGTACCCCTCATAATAAAAATAAAATAATATAATATAGCCATCTGAATCAAAAATGGAATGTCAATTAAATTTGTCTTAAAAGATATCTATTCAAACTTAGTGACCAAGGATTTATAATTTGACTGATTATAAATTGATGGGCTAAAAAATGAAAGAAAACATTAATAGATAACATTAACTAAATATACTTGATCGAAATAGATAAGCAAGTCACAATATAATGAATAAATTTATTTAGTTTGGTATACTTGTAATAATGAAGTGCAATCTACATGAATTCTTATCAATTATGAAATTTATTATGCTCTTCTATTAACTCGTTATATGAAAGTGGAGGTAAATAAAATAATCACTTATATACCTATGTCTAGCCATTTTGTTCTATCATTTTATGCACATACTCCTCGTAATCTATCTTTTATATCTAATTCGTCCGGCTATATCAAAACCAAATAATTATAATTGTTAACTCACATAAGAAACAAAATTTGACATCAAAACTAAGAAGATAAGAATTCATCATTACAGAGTTAGAAACTCCATTGTTAGCTTCCTTATAAATTGATTACATTTTCCGAAAATTGCTAAATGTTGATATTCAAAAACCGTGGAAGAGGGATTGCATGACAAAAATCAGAGGAGTGTGTGCTAATTTTGAGCAATGAATTTGGACAAAGTCCAAAAACCTAGATTTTGTTAGAAATTTTTCCGCAGGACATACAAAATAGAACTAAGGTGTGAGGCAAGGATTAGCTAAATGAGATTTTTCGACTTAACATGGTAGATGAATGCCAGGTGAAATTAAATGACTAAAATGTACTCAAAATCTCTTTAACAACAAAAAATAACACAATTTGGTAACTTCAAAGGTTTAAAATGAAGATTTTTTATTATATATATGCATACAAAAGGTCAAAAGAGTCCTTTTTTGTCCGACCACAAAGTTTAAAAATGATATTACATACACAACCAAACACACATATATATATATACACACACACACTCTTTATATATAATCGACTTAGAGCACAATTTTTTGTCCGACCACAAAGTACCAAAAGTGTCTTTTTTAAACAAACAAAAGGTTAGAACTTCATCCCACAATAACCAAAAGTTAAAATATACCTTTTATATAAAAAAATTCCAAACATAAACAAGGTTACAAGTTCAAACATTATTTCAACATAATGAAACTACCCTTTTTCTTTTTATTTTTAGTTATTTTTATTGAACTGCATAAAATTATAAATTTAATAATTTAATATTTTATATGCAAGTGCATCGCATGTTGTAACGACCTGCATTCTACGCATCAGGGGATCGTAGAATATTTATTTCTTTCTCATGCAAAGTCGTATAGCCATGTAACTTTGGGAGACGACTATTGGGGTCATTTCCCATGTTCATGATTTTTGCCGATTTTTAAATGACCGTTTTGGCCCTAGCTGATCTTGTTTTGACCATAACTTTTGATTGGTAAGGAGTTTTGACCTGAAACCATTTCCATTAGATTCGGATGATGGTCTACCTTTCCGTAGAGTGGTCACATTAGCCAAACGGACTCACCGTTTGGGAGATATGGCTGAAACAAGGTTTAGAAGGTGAGAAACAACTTAACTGGACCTAATTAGCGTGATTAGCAAGAGGGCCCATAACCCATTTCGGGATTAGGGTTAAAGGGAGGCTGAGAACAGTCAGAAAACAATCTATTTTCATTTTCTCAACTGCCTAAAACATTTCCCTAACCCTAACACTGGCCTCCAACACCCAAATCACCTTCTAATCATCATTTAATCAAGTTTTAGCCTAATCTACATCTAATCAAGGCAAATTAGCATTAAATTGGGAATAGAGCTGCTGTGTTACATAGAGACTCAACCCAAATCAGAGAAATTTTCAGATCTAATTTTTATTTGTGGCTAAGGTGAGTGATTTGCATAGTTTCTCACTAATTACGGTTGATTGTGGGTAATTAGTATTAATTAGCGAAATTTTGGCTTAGAAAAATTTGTAAAATTAAAAAATATTATTTTAGGGCTCTGATAGAAATTTGGGTTAATTTGGATAAGTTTTGCTAATTGTATGCTTAAACATGATTAAGGGGGATTAAGGGGAAAACATAGGTTTTTGGGTATGTTTGATCCATATTGACATGTTAAATTGTTGTTTTAGTGCTTATTGTTGATTTTCTATGTTGTTATGCCTGTATGGTATGCTTTGTGGTTGATTAGAAAAGTTAGAGTGGTCGAAAACGTCGTCGTATAGCGTAAAACAGTTGCTGGAAAAGTTACAGGAATTTGAACCGAACTGGATTGGATTTGTGGAAGAGGGCACGAACCAACCCGCTTGTGGAGCATCCCACAACCCGACCCATCTGCATCTGGATTTCTCTGAACCGACCCGCTCATGGACGGTGACCATGAACTGATCCATTCGTGGCCTACATGCAACAACCCAAACTGGAGTGCCAACCAAGGACCAGAAGCGCCGAACCATACAGAAGCCCATGATCCGAACCAGGGAACTATTCCGAACCGAACCACCGGAAGAAGAAGTGGAGAAACCCGAGCCGATGGGGTCAACACGACCCAACCTGTATGAACCAATCCGATCCGAAGCAGGTGATCACAAACTGAACCAGGGTGGCCGAACCGAACCGATGATGACTGAAGGACGAACCGATCCGGAGGAGACCAAAACCCGAGATGCAAAGGTTGTCCAAATGGGAGGTTGTAACTCAGGATCTAGATGGGAACCAATGAGTGAACTTCACGATTGGATTTTGCTGCGGGACGTGTGCTAAGGATTTATCGACGTCCATAGCTTTGATTCACCACCAAGAGACGATTGTTAGGCTACGGATCAGTGCAGCGGGGTAGCTATTACTCCATGGGGCAAAGTGATCGTAGCAAGGCTATGAGCCAGTGCAGTGGAGTCGTCATGACTCCATGGGGCAGAGTGATCATAACAAAGGATTTGGGCAATCAAAGTAGTGGATATCGTATGCTTTACGCACTGAGTGAGAGATGTGATGATGGTTGCTATGCTTGATTGTTTGATATCACTAAGACATGTACACCCCCACCCCCGTATTTTTACACCATATGTTAGTGTCACCTTGGAGTATTGTACATCTTGTTGTGCTAACTCTTTGGTTGCAGGTCCAAATTCAGGTATGGTTTAGTATACCTATTATGGTTCTGTTTTGCTGCTTATCGCTCATACCAGACTTTTGTCCGACCCAGAGTTTTATGTCTCTTCTTATTACTCTGGGTGCTCTTAAACGGGCAAACTAGAGACAGGTCAGGTGATTATGCACGTGTAGTTGTGCCGGAGACGAGCAGGAGGCTTCCACGTATGATATATATATATATATATATTCTCCCTTTGTCGCTGTTGGTCACTACTTTGGGCATTAGTAGTGTACCTTTCTTATTTTGCTTTGGAGACAGCTTTAAAAGTTGTAATAATGATGATGTGGAACATAAGCTGTATTTTGGATTTTCCGCTGCTATGATTGTTTAGTTTTCAGCTTATGCACCGTCTCACCTGTATTATGTCAAATATGTTATTATTATATTTTATTCCGTGCGCTGTCAGACATTCTACAGGTTCCTTGTTAGTTCAAATTCCCTTCTTTCCTTTCTTTGACGACCGTCCCGTGCTAGTTGGACATTGGCACAACGCACTTTCATTGGAAATGTCGGCTAGTGCGGGGCGGGCCGTTAAATTTGGTATCAGAGCTCTAGGTTGCGTAGTTAACCTAGGGAAGACACCACAGAGATATAGTACGTGTATGAGAGCGCGTATTTATGATATTTTGGCTTTAAAAAACTATATATATATACATATATACTATTAATATATTTAAGGATGAAGTCGCACTGCACTGGCACCACTGAAGAGATGGTTAATCGTTTTCTCCTTACAGATTGAACGAGGAGCCGATATGCTAGGGGTACCCGTAGAGGAGCTAATAATGGGAATGCTCCTGACATGAGGACGATGTTCACTGACTTTATGAGAAAGATGCTTAGAAATGTGCAAGGAGCAGTTCCCAATGCTGCAAATGGTGGTGGTGCAGCGGTGCAGGCACCTAGAGCCGATTTCACCAAACTTTGCAAGGATTACACTAGTCTTGGTGGGATGTCGTTCCACGGAACGGAATCGGCTATAGAAGTTCAAGATTGGTTGGATAGCTGTGAGCGTATCTTCGAAGACTTGGGTATCGAGGATGCGACGAAGAGAAAGCTAGCATCCCGTCAGCTGCAAGGACGGGTGATGAATTGGTGGAATGCTATTAATGCAGCTGCTCCAGAGGATCAAGTTACATGGGATCGGTTTAAGGCCCGATTCAGTGAAAAGTTTATCCCAACTGCTCACAAATCAGAATTGTTTAGGAAGTTCTTGGAACTTAAGCAGAATGGTAGAGCAGTCTCAGAGTATATTGCTGAGTTCGATACTTTATCGAAGTATGGATTATCTCTTATCGACACTCCCGAGAAGAAGAATGAGAAGTTCATAACAGGCTTAGATCAGTACTTGGGGGAAAGGCTTATAAACCATATCGATGAGACATTTGAATCGATTGTGGGGAAAGCTTTGAGATCAGAGAGTCTATACCCTAAGTCGAAGACTGAGGTTGCATCTGCAGAGGAGCCAAGACCGCAAGCAAGCGTTGGAGGCAAGAATGGTTCTCAGAATAAGAGAAAGCAGAATCAGACCAAGGATGGAAAGAAGAATAATAAGAAAGATGTTGTGTGCTTTAGCTGTAGCAAGAAGGGCCATTATGCTAAAGAATGTCGAGCGAAGCCATCGAACAGGAAGTGCTTCAATTGCGGCCAAGTGGGACATCACAAGGATAAATGTCCGCAAACCCCTAAAGAGAAGCAGATTGTGAAAGCATATGCTCTGAATGTTATTCCTTCTTCATCGAATGCCCCAACCGCGGTGGAGAAAGGAAAGAATGTCGTCATTCAAGGTATGCTTTCTGTTTTTGATGTTCCTGTTCGAGTATTGTTTGATACCGGAGCTTCCAATTCCTTCATATCTAGTGACCTGGTAGATAAGTTGGGATTGGAACAAGAGATAGTCGATAGACCTTTAGCAGTAATGAACCCAATTGGTGGTTCGACTAGCCTTTGTATGATTTGTCGTAATGTAATCTTATCGAGTCATGGGTGTATGTTTGTTTGTGATTTCTTTGTTTTAGGCTTTACCGGGTTTGGCATTATTTTGGGAGTCGATTGGCTCCAAAGGGACGGGGTGGTGGTAGACTGTGAGGGCGTTTTGGTGACAGTTAGAGCGAATGATAGGCGAAGGGTAGCGTTTCGTGGTCTACCTAGTGATGGGATAATGGATAGTTTTCTAAATTCCCTTGACATCCCGCATGATGAGTTGTCAGATGTGCCCGTGGCTGGCTAATATCCGGATGTCTTCGAGGAAGTGACCGGACTTCCACCACACTGAGAGATTGGGTTCTGTATTAATTTAGTGAAAGATGCCAGACCTATAGTGATGCCACTTCGTTGTATGGCGCCAAGGGAGCAGTGAGAGCTCGGGGTGCAAGTAAGTGATCTTTTGAAGAAGGGATTTATCCGAAGAAGTGTCTTCGAGTGGGGGGGCACCAGTTGTGTTTGCTACCAAGGCAGATGGTTCCCTTCGATTGTGTGTGGATTACCACGAGTTGAATAAGGTGACGAGGAAGAATAAGTATCCTCTACCGCGAATAGATGATTTGTTTGATCGGTTGAGTGGCGCGAGAGTGTTCTCCTAGTTGGATCTCGCGACAGGTTTTCATCAGCTTAGGGTGGAAGCTGAGAGTATAGCTAAAATGGCATTTCAGACGCCGTCTGGATTCTATGAGTGGTTGGTCATGCCATTCGGGTTGACTAATGCACCAACATATTTTGTGGATCTTATGAACAGAGTTTTCTGAGATCAATTGAATAAGTTTGTTCTTGTGTTCGTAGATGCTATCTTGGTTTATTCAAGGACAGAGGAAGAACACAAGGAACATTTGAGAATAGTGATGGAGGTGTTGAGAAAACACCAATTGAAAGCAAAGTTTTCTAAGCGTCACTTCTGGAGAAGGGAAGTGAGATTCTTGGGCCATGTTGTTTCAGAAAATGGTATTGCCGTGGACACTGCAAAGGTGGCTACGGTACAAGATTGGTCTACGCCCAAGAATGCAATAGGCGTAAGAAGTTTATTGGGATTGGCTGGATATTATCGTAAGTTTATCCAAGACTTCTCTAAGATAGCGGCACCGTTGACTCGGTTGACCAAGAAAAATCAAACTTTTATTTGGGATGAAAAGTGCGAGAATGCATTTAAGAGTCTAAAGGAAAAGTTGACATGTGCACCAGTGTTAGTCATTCCTAAAGGGAATGAAGAGATAATGGTATACACAGATGCCTATGGTACCGGACTAGGTGTTGTATTGATGCAAGGAGGTAGGGTTGTAGCTTATGCTAGTCGGCAACTGAAACTGCATGAGAAAAGATATCCTACCCATGATTTGGAATTGGTAGCGATCGTGTTTGCATTGAAGATGTGGAGACATTATCTCTTGGGAGAAAGATTCGAGTTGTTTACCAATCATAAATCGTTAAAGTATCTTTTCTCTCAGAGGGATCTAAATCTCCGACAGCAAAGATGGTTAGAATTCTTGGCTTCCTACGATTTCAATATCGCATATACACCAGGAAAAGGCAATGCGGTAGCTGATGCATTGAGTAGAAGACATGCCAGTTTAGGGGCTATGTTTCTTGAGTGGAAGCAACTGGAGTACATCGCTGGGTATGATTTCAGACCAAAGTGCGAATTGGATCCAGAAGTATTAGCAGATTTGACGATCAGACCCACTTTGATTGAGCGAATTGGGTCTAGTCAAAGGGACGATCCTAACCTATTGGAAATCATCTCAAAGTTAGAGATGAGAATCGACGAAGAGATGAACAAGTATGGGCTTGATCGAGATGGACTTAGAAAGAATGGTAGACTGGTTGTACCCAATGTCAATGGATTGAGAGATGAAGTGCTTAGAGAATGTCATCACTCAAAATTGACTATGCACCCTGGTGGTAATAAAATGTATCGACACATGAAGCAGACCTACTACTGGGAAGGGATGAAAAGAGACGTTGGGAAGTTTATATCCAAGTGCATGAATTGCCAGTTAGTTAAAGCTGAGCAAAAGAAACCTAATGGGTTGTTGCAACCATTGGAAATTCCAGGATGGAAATGGGAACAAGTCTCAATGGATTTCATTGATGGGTTACCAAGGACTAGATCGGACCATGATAGCATTTGCGTGATTGTGGACCGATTGACTAAGAGTGCAAGGTTTATACCCGTCAAGTCGAATAGAACGGCAGTTAAGTTAGCGGAACTATATATGAAGTGGGTAGTGAGATTTCATGGAGTACCTAAAAGTATTGAGAGTGACCGAGACCCGTTGTTTACTAGTGGGTTTTGGAACAACTTACACGAGGCTCTAGGGTCAGAATTATATCTCAGTACCGCGTACCATCCTCAAACCGACGGTCAGATAGAGAGGGTGAATCGAGTATTAGAAGATCTCTTGAGGGCTTGCATATTGGGTTTTGGTGGATCATGGGATGACCATTTGCATCTAGTAGAGTTTGCATATAATAATAGTTATCAGTCCAGTATTGATATGGCCCCATATGAAGCTTTGTACGGAAGACCGTGCAACTCACCGTCATGTTGGTTAGAAACTGGTGAGAAATTTGTGCTTGGCCCAGATGTGATAAGAGAAACCTCAGATAAGATCAAGATTATCCGACAACGAATGAAGGCTACCCAAGATAGGCAGAAGAGTTATGCTGATAAGAGGAGAAGAGAATTAAAATTCTCCATTGGCGACTTGGTGTTTGTCAAGATTTCTCCATTAAAGAGTGATACGATTTGGTATGAGAGGCAAGTTAACACCAAGATTTGTTGGTCCATTCCCAATCCTCAACAAAGTTGGGAATTTGGCATATAAAGTTGAGTTGCCAGATAAGATGGCGGGAGTTCATAACGTATTTCATGTTTCCCAGTTAAGGAAATTCGTGCATGACCCCGATATGATTATTTCACCTGATCAGCTGGATGATATCGAAGTAGAACCCGAGGCGGTTGGGAACCGCAAGCTGACACGATACGAAGCAACTTCGAAAGAAAGCGGTGATCTAGTCGAAGTTCAGTGGGGCGAGAATGAGAATGACTGTACTTGGGAGACAGAGGAGAGCATTAGGAAGACATATCCAGATTCTTTACCTGGTAAGATTTTTAGTTTTCTACATGCTAGGATAGACTTGTTTGTTGTTTTGTATGTTTGATTGTTATGAATGGTTGGTAGGCATGCGGGATCCTTTACTTGCTTCTTAGTTAAGGAATTTCGAGGGCGAAATTTCTTAAGGTGGAAGAATGTTACGACTCACATTCTACGCATCAAGGGATCGTAGAATATTTATTTCTTTCTCATGTAAAGTCGTATAGTCATTAAACTTTAGGAGACGACTATTGGGGTCATTTCTCATGTTCATGATTTTTGCCGATTTTTAAATGACCGTTTTGCCCCTAATTGATATTGTTTCAGCCATAACTTTTGATTGGTAAGGAGTTTTGACCTGAAACCGCTTCCGTTAGATCTGGATGATGGTCTAGCTTTCCGTAGAGTGGTCTTATTAGCCAAACAGACTCACCATTTGGAGATATGGTTGAAACAAGGTTTAGAAGGTGAAAAACAGCTTAACCGAACCTAATTAGGGTGATTAGCAAGAGGGCCCATAACCCTTTTCGGGACTAGGGTTATGGGGAGACTGAGAACGATAGGAAAACTATCTATTTTCATTTTCTTGGCCGCCTAAAACATTTCCCTAACCTAACAATGGCCTCCAACACCCAAATCACCTTCTAATCACCATTTTATCAAGTTTTAGCCTAATCTACATCTAATCAAGGAAAATTAGCATCAAATTGGGAGTAGAGCTGCTGTGCTGCATAGAGACTCAACCCAAATCAGAGATATTTTCAGATCTAAGTTTTATTTATGGCTAAGGTGAGTGATTTGCATAGTTTCTCACTATTTACGGTTGATTAGGGGTAATTAGTGTTAATTAGCGAAATTTTGGCTTAGAAAAATTTGTAAAATTCTAAAATATTATTTTAGGGCTCTAATAGAAATTTGAGTTAATTTGGATAAGTTTTGCTAATTGTATGCTTAAACATGATTAAGGGGAAAACATAGGTTTTTGGGTATGTCATCCATATTGACATGTTAAGTAGTTGTTTTAGTGCTTATTGTTGATTCTCTATGTTGCTACAACTGTATGGTATGCTTTGTGGTTGATTATAAAAGTTAGAGTGGTCAAAAACACCGTCGTATGGCGTAAAACAGTTGTTGGAAAAGTTGCAGGAATTTGACCCGAACCGGATCAGATCGGTGGAGGAGGGCACGAACCAACCAGCTTGTGGAGCATCCCACAACCCGACCCGCCTGCATCTGGAGTTCTCTAGACCGACCCGCTCGTGGACGGTAACCATGAACTGATCCACTCGTGGCCTACATGCAATGACCCGAACCGGAGTGTCAACCAAGGACCAGAAGCCCCGAACCAAACAGAAGCTCATGATCCGAACCAGGGAACTACTCCGAACCACCAGAAGAAGAAGCGTATGGGCCAACCCAAGTGGAGAAGTCCGACCCGAACCGATGGGGTCAACACGACCCGACCCGTATGTAGCAGTCTGATCCGAAGCAGGTGATCACGAACTGAACCAGGATGGCCGAACCGAACCGATGATGACTGAAGGACCGAACCAATCCGGAGGAGACCAAAACCCGAGATGCAAAGGTAGTCCAAGTGGGAGGTTGTAACTCAGGTTCTAGATGGGAACCAATGAGTGAACTTCACAATTGGATTTTGCTGCGGGACGCGTGCTAAAGAGTTGTCGACGTCCATAGCTTTAATTCACCACCGAGAGACGATTGTTAGGCTACAGATCAGTGCAGTGGGGTAGCTATTACTCCATGGGGCAGAGTGATCGTAGCAAGGCTATGTGCCAGTATAGTGGAGTCCCCATGACTCCATGGGGCAGAGTGATCGTAGCAAAGGATTTGGACGGTCAAAGTAGTGGATATCGTATGCTTTACGCACTGAGTGAGAGATGTGAGGATGGTTGCTATGCTTGATTGTTTGATATCACTATGACATGTACACCCCCACCCCCGTATCTTTACACCATATGTTATGTCACCTTGGAGTATTGTACATCTTGTTGTGCTAACTCTTTTGTTGCAGATCCAGGTTCAGGTATGGTTTAGTATACCTGTTATGGTTCTGTTTTGCTGCTTATTGCTTATACCAGATTTTTGACCCAGAGTTTTATGTTTCTTCTTATTACTCTGGGTGCTCTTAAACAGGCAGACTAGAGACATGTCAGGTGATTATGCACGGGTAGCTGTGCCGGAGATGAGCAGGAGGCTTCCACGAATGATATATATATATATATATATATATATATATATATATATTCTCCCTGTGTCGCTGCTGGTCACTACTTTGGGCATTAGTAGTGTACCTTTCTTATTTTGCTTTGGAGTCAGTTTTAAAAGTTGTAATAATGATGATGTGGAACATAAGCTGTATTTTGGATTTTCCACCGCTATGATGGTTTAGTTTTCAGCTTATGCACCGTCTCACCTGTTTTATGTCAAATATGTTATTATTATATTTTATCCCATGCGCTGTGAGACATTCTACAGGTTCCCTGTTAGTTCAAATTCCCTTCTTTCCTTTCTTTGATGACCGTCCTATACTGGTTGGACATTGGCACAACGCACTTTCATTGGAAATGTCGGCTGGTGTGGGGTGGGCCGTCACACACGTGGCAAAAAGTCTCGTATATATAAATGATTTAATGGCACTCAACATAGCGCACATGTTGATTGTCTTCTGATTTCATTTCAAAATTCTACCTAAATAATCAGTATTTCTCTTCTTTTTTTTAACATCCATTACATTATTTAAATGTAAACTTAATATGATGCAACTAGTATAATACAAAACATGGTGCGCACCTTGTTTTTATCCAGCCCTCCCAACATGTGTATGTATATGCTTTTTTTTGTATGTGTGTATAAACAGATTAATGACATCCAAAACAGTGTTACACTCTAATTCTCTTCCAATTTTCATCTCAGGTTCATATTCAAATAATCAATTTTTATATATGTTGTGAAAAGAACCCGAATAGGAACGGATTGATGGTGAGACAAAACAAACAACAGATAGTCACCAGCAAAGCAATCACAGATCTAGCAATAAAAGAAATAACACAAGAGGTTTATAGTGGTTCCACTAACTCTTGTTAGTGTACGTCCACTTGTGGAGAGGGGATTTTATTAATTTTCTCAATAAGAAAAAATTACAAGACTGATAGTAGGGAAGAAGAACTTTTCTGAGATGATACACCTCACATTTTTAATATGATAATATATTCACCTAATCCCTGTCTTTATATAAGAATTAATGCTTGGGGTTGAAGTAATTGATTTATGATATTAATCAATGCCTAATTAATTCTCCAATTCTCCTGATAGGCTTTCTTGTTTAACCAACCAATTAGGGAATTAATTCCTTACTTCACTATCCCAAAAAGAAACATTCTTCAAATCCTTCCACTTATGTAGTAATTTATTGCCTATCCCTTTTACAATTAAAAGAGCAATAAATTTCTGATATCTTCCAAATTTTCTGCAGTGGAAATACTATAATACTCAAATTAACAATATTTCCCAAATTTTCTCTAATTGGAAATATTCTATCACCATAATCAATAATTTCTTCCAAATCTTCTGCAAATGGAAATATTGTATCACAAATTCTAACAATCTCTATCTTGATACTATATTTCCTTGAAAGCATACCAACTCCACCTACATCTACTTACTCTAAGCATCTTCTCGGATAAGACACCATGGTTACTTTCCCCATTGAGCTTTGGCATGGCCATCACCCATTGCACTTTGTTAACAAACTCTGGTAACGCCACCGCCTGCCAACAAAGTGTACAAAGTAACCCCTTCAAGTAAGACCTATCAATCTTCACCATGAAAACAAACGCCTCCATAAACCATCTCAACCCTCTCCCCACACCATGCCACCACGTGGCACCTAGCATTTCGATAAGCGATTCCAGTTTGAGTAACGCTCGAACTTAGCAGTCTGCAAAGACTTACGCATATCCACTGCTTTCTCCTTTGATCTCTGACCATCTTCAGACAATCCCTTCTTCCGCTTATCAAGCACATCCTCTTGGCAAAATCCCACCTTGTTGAAGCTTTCCCCTTTGATCATATTCTGTTTATGCAGAAACTCAAAGTCCCTTCTTGTATGTCTAGCTTTGAGATCTTTCCACAAGAACTGTAGGCTCCAACCCTTGACTCTCCAAGTATAGTGTTTTCCATCTCTTAACTTTATTTTCTTCTTCTCCCCTCTCTCCATACCAACTAACAAGGCTTTCGTACTACTTTTTCCTCTACCTTCACTTAACCCCTTCATCTGATCCTTCAAGTCCTTAGATACAAGACCTGCCTTCACTGAAGTACCCTCTCTCGTCCGCATGGTGAAAAACGTCTTCAGCAAAATCATATGGTTGGTTAGTGACTTCTTTAAATAGAGTTTTTTCCAGCTTGGTCCAAATGTCCTTAGAAGTGGTCTCACCGCTAATCTCTAAAATGACATTTTCTCCCATTGTTAACTGTAAAGTAGTAAATGCTTATCGTTCCATCCCCTTCCTTTTCACGGCTGAAATATCATCCGTCAATTCCTCAGGAGCAAATACCACAGGATGAACATTATTCCTCATCAAAACAGCTTTCATCCTCCATTGCCACTTCTTGAAGTCTTTATCCCCATTCCATCTTTCTATTGCTAACTGAGATCCTACGACCATATATGTTCCTTTGACATATGGCCTTGATACAATAGTTGAATTCTCCTCATCTCTTGCCATAATGGCTAACACCCTTTCTCAATCAACCTAGCTGCTCTGATACCAATTGTTGCGAAAAAAAACGAGTAGGAACGGATTGATGGTGAGGCAAAACAAACAACAGATAGTCACCAGGAAAGCAATCACAGATCTAACAATAAAAGAAATAACACAAGAAGTTTATAGTGGTTTCACTAACTCTTGTTAGTGTATGTCCACTTGAGGAGAGGAGATTTTATTACTTTTCTCAATAAGAAAAAATTACAAGACTGATAGTAGGGAAGAAGAAGAACTTTTTGAGATGATACATCTCACATTTTTGAGACGATAATACATTCACCTAATCCCTATCCTTATATAAGGATTAATGCTTGGGGTTGAAGTAATTGATTTATGATATAAATCAATGCCTAATTAATTCTCCAGTTCTCCTGATAGGCTTCCTTGTTTAACCAACCAATTAGGGAATTAATTCCTTACTTCACTAACCCAAAAAGAGCAATAAATTTCTGATATCTTCCAAACCTTCTGCAGTTGGAAATATTATATTACTCAAATTACAATATTTCTCAAATCTTCTCTAATTGAAAATATTCTATCACCATAATCAATAATATCTTCCAAATCTTCTGCAAATGGAAATATTATATCACAAATTCTAACAATATCTCTGTACATCCACCGTATTATTTAAATGTAAACTTGTGGTGGAAAGTATGATGCAATAAGCGTATGCAAAATAGGGTGATACACATACACATGTATGTGCGCACGCGCACATACGCAGACGCGTGCACACACACGCACACGCGTGCACACCCCCCCTCCCCCCCCACATATATATATATATATATATATATATATATATATATATATATATATATATATAAAAGGAGCGTTCTGGGGCACCCCAGTTATGCAGCATCCCTACCCTACCGTGAGCTACGGTAATCCAATTCCAATAAGAATTTGTAGATGTTCAATCCACATGTATATTATTATCTATTCAAAATTTGAGCTTGTTCCGACATTCGTAGATTAATATATTTGATGTTTAAATTTAACGGTTTGAATGGTGAATAACTGAGCTAAAATTTTGAAAATGTTACGAATGTCGGAACAAACTCAAAGTTTGGATAGATAACAATATATATGTGGATCGAACATATACAAAATTTTGTTGAATTTGGACTACCGTCGCTCACGGTAGGAAAGGGGTGCTAAAGGGATACTGCATAACATGGATGCTCCGGAACGCTCCTCAGACACAAGCGCACACATATAGGGAGAGAACAAATTAATTACATCCAAAACATCGTAATACTCCAAGTGTCTTTTGATTTCCAGTTGAATTTTTTATTTAAATATCTTTTTCTTCCTTCTACATACATTTTATCATCTAAATATTAATTTGTGATGCAAATCCGAGTGTGTTGTATTTTTTAACCTAGCCCTCCTAACTTAGTGCACACCAAGTGATAAAAATATAATTACAGCCAAAACTGTGTAATATTAAGACTGTCTATTGATTTCCATTTCAAAATTTTAACTAAATATTCATTTTTCAAAAATGCTACCATGACAAAAACAGTTTTTGTCAAAAAATACACCAGAGACCAGAAAATAGGAGGTCTACCCCCGAATTACACAAATACCCCTCTGAATTCAATGCATACCATCCCTGAATTCCGGATTTACCCTATTTTTTACTTTTTGACAAAAACTTTTTCGGGTATTGTAGCATAACTCTTCATATTTTTTTTTTTACTTTCGTCCATTTTATTATTTAAATTAAATATATGAACCTGCGACGCTGGAGAAGATGCAATGTAGTCCTCCTAGCTTGTGCACAACACGTGATAAAAATATACGCTGCGGAAAGTGGGACCCGCTGGAAACTGAGAATTTTTTCCCCTGAGATCCTCATTTCTTTTCTATCAAGCCCGGAATTCATATCATTTTTCCAGCATTTCATCAAATTGGGTTTCAGTGTAATGAAAGTGGTCGAATTTGAGTAAACCCATTTGACGTTTGCGGCTAAATTCAAATTATTTTCGTTCATATTTGAAGAAACTGAAAGAGAGGAGCTATGTGTAACTTGGTAGCGCGAACAGGTCGGCAGCAGCAGCGATACGAGGACGGTTATCGCCTCGTTGCTGGGTAAAATTTTGTTTTTGATATATTTTTCTATTTTCTATTTTTATTTTTGATCTTTTTACTTACTTTCCTCCTTGATCAATTGCTTATTTATACAGTTGATTATCATATTCTTGATAATTTGGTTAAGGTTTTGCAATGTACGTTGGTTTGATTTGGAATTATGATAGCGAATCTGTGTATTTTGGTCATCCAAGTCACGTGGGTTAGTTTTGAGCCCTCAGTGTCATTATATTGATATTGAAGCTCATTAGACATTTGAATGTACTGAGATAATTGGATTATAGGATGCCGCATTGTCGGTAATTAAGTACTAAATATTTTGAGACTGTGTTATGCAAAAGTGGCATGAAACAAATAGAGGATATTTGTATATCTGTTCAGCAAATGTTTTCAGTACAAAAATGGTATGACATAAATAAACTAATGTATCATTGCAACTAAAACAACAATAAACCACGGTTTTAAAGTGAAAAGAGTGAATATGGAAGCAATATTTTAGATCCCGGAAACATCGCTCGATATCTCCATCGAGATCTTGTATTAATCTCCACCCGAAACAAATTAGCAAATCTCGCTGTATATCTCTTTTCCAATATATCGGCCGAGATATGCCAATATGAACCGCGATCAGAATGAGATATTGAAATATTAGTCGAGGCTGTGCTTTTTTGGTCTAAAATTTAAGTTTGTGCCTGAGTCAAAATAATAACAATAATAATAAATGAAATCTAACCGTTATAATTTCCTACTATTTTAATAGTTAACCCATTGTCTTTAAATTGCTAAAATTAACTCTAAAATTCCCTAAATCTAACAATCCCATGGGAGAAATCTGAATCACATCCCGACGCTTTTTAAGATATATTAATGACTTTTATTGCTAGTTAGCTTGCATGATAAACGCCTGATTTTATTTTAGTTTGCCATGATGTTGTTTTTGCTTATATGTAAATAGTAGACTTGAAAAGAATCATGCTTAATGTTTAATATTTTATATGTATTTAGCATGTTATTGATCATATCGTCTTTTCATATATGTTCTACAATCTTTAGGATTTTCATGTTCGCCATTTTTGACATGCATGTTATTTATAAAAGAATGTGTTTTATATTCTATTTCTATATAATTGTTTAATATTTTGATTCTTTTTTGGTCATATGTTTAACAAAAATTCGTGTTCATGGATCATAAGTTGTAAGCTATAATCTATTTGTATTGTGTGATTTTTTTAGTTTAAGCATATTCTGATCTATGAATATGAATGTTCATTCGTAAATTAACTACAGTGAAGTGATTTTACAAATCAAGTTTAAGTTATTATTTTATGGTAGCATTCATTAAAATTGTTGTGTAAGAATATGAATTTTTAACATATGTGCTTTAAGTCCCGATACGTGCTCTAAGACCTAAGATGGAACTCTAAGACAAACACCCAAGTTGGACTTGTCTTGTCTGAGACCTCCTTCGATATGAGATCGCGTCTCTAAAATTTCCAAGATGAACGTTACCGAAATCAAAGATTTAAAACCTGGTATTGAAGGGAAAGCAGTCTATTGAGAGAACTTTTACAGCAGTTTCTTGAATGGGAAGGAGTTTCATCTTCTTTTCCAACTTAGCTACTATCTGTTTAATATCGATTTGATCTTTTCTTTCACGTTAAGTGGTAAAATAAAAGAAACATATATATCTAAGTAGTGGGAGTAGTAGGGAAATTAAGTTGGTTAACACACAAATATGTCCTTACATACAAATGGGAGACAAATCTGACTGCAAGTATGGATGATATGGAAACTACAAAAATGTACCTCACATATACGCATTAAATTATCCAAGATAAGGTATAACATGAGTTTTTAATAAGAAAGTAAATAACATTGTTCTTATAGAAATAAATGAAGAGCATGTTCGATTATAGATGAATTCAAATAGATGTAAACAAAATTATACATTATAATCCCCTAAAGTAATGTCAATATTGGATTATTAGTATGTGTGGTAGTTTTTTCTGTTCGTTCATAATAGTAGTTTTCTATGCAGCCTGTGTAGTTTTCTATGCAGCCTGTCCCAAGCCAGGGTAAAGGAGGAGGGTTGTGATAGGCTTGGCGAGCCAACGTAAAAACTTAGCCTCTCTTATGGATATGTAACCTTATGATATATTGTTGAGGCGTAACCCTCTTAGCGAGCGCTATATCGAGGCTCGGATATGGTGTTAAATATGCAAGGGCTGGGCCGCCATTCTCTTAGTGGCGCGCTACACCGACGCCCCGGTGTAGTGATAAGTGAGCAAGAGTCCTCGCATTTTTCTCGACGGATGCGAGAGGTAAGGAAGCTAGTCGATGATAGTAGGGTTCGGTTAGGTAGTTGGAATGTAGGGTCCTTAACAGAAAAATTAAGAGAGATAGTGGATACTATGATTAAGAGACGGGTTAACATCTTGTGCGTTCAAGAGACTAAATGGGTGGGTCAAAAGGCGAAGGAGGTGGAGAACACTGGTTTCAAATTGTGGTACACGGGAGAAGTACGTAACAAGAACGGGGTAGGTATATTGATTGACAAGAACCTTCAGAACAATGTTGTTGACGTCAGAAGACGAGGGGTTAAGCTAGTAGTTGGCAAGACAGTTTTGAATGTCATTAGTGCATATGCCCCATAGGTAGGTCTAAGTGAAGAAGCCAAAAGGAAGTTCTGGGAAGATTTGGATGTCATGGTTAGGAGTGTGCATAGTAGCGAGAAACTTTTTATAGGAGGAGACTTCAATGGCCATGTTGGCTCATCTAGCAGGGGTTTTGAGCGAGTGCATGGTGGTTTTGGATTTGGCAGTAGGAACCAAGAGAGTGAAAATATTTTGAATTTCGCTCTCTCTTTTGATCTTATGATTGCTAATACCTTCTTTAGAAAGAGACAATCACATCTGATCACCTTCAGTAGTGGTCAACAGGCTAGTCAGATTGACTTTGTCCTAACTAGGAAAGATAATAAACGAGATTGTGTTGATTGTAAGGTCATACCTGGAGAATGTGTCGTCTCATAACACCAGCTCCTGGTATGCGTGTTTCGTCTTCGGGTGGTGAAGGATAAGAGAGCGAAGATTAGCAGGACGAAATGGTGGAAACTCAAAGGAGATGTTTCACGGGTGTTTAAAGATAGAGTGATGGGAGAAGGGGCTTGGAATGTGGAAGGAGAAACAAATGTCATGTGGAATGCGATGACAACTTGCATTCGGAGAGTCGCCACTGAGGTGTTTGTGATAACAAGAGGAAGCAAGCGGGAACCCAAGGATTCGTGGTGGTAGAATGACGAGGTGCAAAAGGCTATCAAAGAGAAGAAGGAATGCTACAAATGCATGTACCGTCATAGAAGCGAAGAGAACATCCACATGTACAAAGTGGCAAAGAAGACTGCAAAGAGAGCAGTAGTGAAGCAAGGGGACGAGCGTACGAAGATTTGTACCAAAGGCTAAATACAAATGATGGTGAAAAAGACGTTTACAGAATAGCTAGGCTACGCGAGAGGAGGACAAGGGACTTCAATCAGGTTAAATGCATTAAGGATGAGAATGATAGACTTTTGGTGAAGGACGATGAGATAAAGAATAGGTGGAGAGAATACTTTGATAAGCTTTTCAACAAAAAAAGTGATAGCTCTTCGATCGAGTTGGAAGACTTAGCCGACAACACCAATAGACATTTTGTGCGGAGATTTCAAGAAGCTGAGGTAAAGGGGGCGTTGAAACGTATGAAATCGGGCAAGTCTGTAGGACCTGATGACATTCCTATTGAGGTGTGGAGATGCAGGGATAAGATGACTAACTAAGTTGTTCAATAATATTTTCAAATCAAACAAAATGCCAAATGAGTGGAGGAGAAACATTTTAGTTCCAATCTTCAAGAATAAAGGAGATATTCAAAGTTGCACAAACTATAGAGGAATTAAGCTTATGAGTCATACAATGAAGCTTTGGGAGAGAGTTTGCGAGCAGCGTTTGAGGAGTTGACAAGTGTCTCTAGGAATCAATTTGATTTTATGTCTGGAAGGTCAACCACTGAGGCGATTTTTTTGGTCAGACAACTTATGGAGAGATACAGGGAGCAGAAGAAAGATCTCCACATGGTTTTTATTGACCTGGAGAAAACTTATGACAGAGTGCCGAGGAGGGTTATGTGGTGGGTGCTAGAAAGGAAGAGAGTACCATCAAAATATATTACTCTTATTAAGGATATGTACGAGGGGGTTGTGACTAGTGTTAGGGCATGCGATGGTGAGACCAGAGACTTTCCAATTAACATAGGGTTACATCAAGGTTCGACTTTGAGCTCCTATATTTTTGCATTAGTGGTGGATGAAATCACAAAAGATATACAAAGGGAGATTCCTTGGTGTATGCTCTTTGCCGATGATGTTGTGCTGATTAATGAAAGCAGAATAGGGGTTAATCGACAACTGGAGTTGTGGAGAGAGACCTTGGAATCAAAGGGTTTCAGGCTTAACAGAACTAAAACAGAGTATATGAAGTGTGAGTTTAACAGTGTCAGGTCAGATGACGGAGATGTTACCCTGACCGGTAGAGTAGTACCCAAGAAGGAATCGTTTCGATACTTAGGATCTATGTTGCAGTGTGATGGAGAGATCGATAAGGATGTTAGTTTTAGAATTCAAGCAGGATGGGTGAAATGACGACTAGCATCTGACATTCTCTGTGATCAAAAGATTCCTCAGAAGGTTAAAGGAAAGTTCTATAGGACAGCAATCAGGCCTGCAATGTTATATGGTGCAGAATGTTGGCCTACTAAGAGGCAACACGTGCAGAAGATAAGCGTAGCAGAGATGCGGATGCCGCGTTGGAGCTATAGGCATACCAGACGAGTTCGGATTAGAAATGAGGACATTCGGGAAAAACTTGGAGTTGCACCTATTGAAGAGAAGTTAGTCCAATACCGCTTGAGATGGTTTGGACATATCCAACGTAGACCATACGATGCACCCGTACACGTTGGAATTCTAGGCCGCGCTGAAGGCCCAAAGAGAAGTAGAGGTCGACCTAAAATGAAATGGGAGGAGATAATAAAGAGAGATTTAAGTAACTGGAATTTATCGGAAGAGTTGGTAGTTGATAGGAGTGCATGGAAATTGGCAATCCATGTACCAGAACCTTAGTTTTTTTTCTTCACGTTTACTGAACCGTTTTACTTTTTATTACTATTTTAGATTTTATTTCACTTTTATTGAATCTTTTTACTTATTATTATTATTTAAAAAAAAAAAGCTTTATAGGACGACTTTTTATTTGTTTGGTTATTTTAAACCCTTTATATATATTATTTTCATCATTATTAATTTTATTTTATTTTAATTTTGGGTTCCATATCTAGCCAACCCCAACTTGTTTGAGATATATGACTTTGTTGTTGTTGTTATTATTGTTGTTGTTCATAATAGTAGTAAGAGATAGTACAAAAATGACCATCTATATACTTTGGTTATTGGTAGATTAGCAAATTATTTTGTCAGATTTGGATATTTCGATTCTGTTCCATTGTTTGTCGATTCTTGTTTGGGCTTTGAGAATTATGCTCTTGATCACACCGTACTGCATCGATATACCATGCTACTTCTAATAGTTTTTGTCATTATCAATTTTATTTTATTACAAAAAAAGAATTTTATTCATATTTAACAATACAAGTAGCAGAACATGCTTTCCTACGCAACAGGTAGAAGGGTTTAGCGTCGGTCACTTTGGTTTATTGGATGATTTTTTTCTTTTTCAAACCAAAGTAAAAAAGTTAGAATAAAAACCAAATCAAACCAACCAAATTAAGTTAGGCTGGTTCGGTTGGTTATCCGATTTAGTCGAACTAAAAATATTTTACACCTTATGTTTGAAATATTCATTGTAATTTGAAATAAAACATACATATATGGTTAAGATATTCTTATTTATAGTTTTTATGCTTTCTAAAAGTAATTTTGACACATATATGGTAAATACAGTTTTTTTGGATCACTAACCTATTCTAATTTTTTTATTATAACTTCGATAATTTTGGAAATATAATAAAAGTTCAGTTAATTTGGTTAAATCAATAACCAAATTAAACTTTTTTATAGGGCAATTATATATCAATTTAGTTTCAAAACAAAATCTAACCGACCAAAGTGAATTGGTTTGGTTGATTTATTTGGTTTAACTAAATAGTGCTTAGCCATAATGTAGATCTTATAATTGGAGGTAAAATATCTCACCATAAAGCCTGAGTCTGCATAAAGGTTGTATTATAATATCTCACCATAAAGCCTGAATCTTCATTAAGGTGCATTCCATTCAAATATGATGACAAGGAACGTGATGCTGATGGAAATAAAATCTTGAAAGTTCTTATGATCAACTCTCAAAGTGGGCCAAGACTTCTGTTTCCAAAGGTATGTCATTTCCTTTTTCAGAGAGATGGTTGTTAAATACTAAGTTAAGTTGCTATATCATCCCACTTTAATATGCATGAAGTTAGCTTTAGACTTGCTTGGTACCCATAGTAATACAAATACTAACTGCATTTAAGTGTTTCTGAAACATATCTCAGCGTTTCAGTGCTGTGAAGCCGATAAGTCTTAGTTCCAGGTTTATGGTTTTATAGTCACACACCTTGTGTTTTACCAAAATTTTGTTTCCATATAATTTTATGAAGACAGTAAATCCTATTTGCTGATGTGAAGGCAATAAAGAAGGCAATCTTCAACAAGACACGAGATGCTTACAAAACTTACTTTACTCGATAGCAATTAAGTGAATGCTCATTTTCAGTGAATGTTTCATTATGATTTATTTTTTTAAACAAAGAAAAACAGCAACTGTGTAAGCTGCAAACATATTTAACAGAATAATGGACGATCAAATTGACCAGATTGTTAAGAAGAAAGATAATAATTTTTAATAGAAGGATTAAGCAATATTAGGATTATCAATCTTGTTGACCTCAAATTTGTCCTTTGATAGGGTGGGTGGGAGAATGATGAAACTGATGAAGAGGCTGCTGCACGTGAGGCCATGGAAGAAGCAGGGGTTAAAGGAGAACTCAAGGTAGTTTTACGTCCAAGTATTACTGAAATGCATTGCACTAATATTGCTCATATGGCATTTGAAATCTTTGGATAATGGTCAAACTTTGTCAAACGATTGATTATCCTTGATCTTTGCAACCTGCCAAAGAATGCATAAATCAGGCTGTTTGACTTTGCATTTTTCCATGCAAAACTCATGTAACTCGCATGGTTATCACGGCGGTAAGTCGAGTCGAGTCGATAGAGGTCCAACTAGTCGACTAGTGGACTGGTCGAGACTAGTCGATAAATAAATAAATATATACATATATACACAATTATAAATTTCTAACTAATAAATATGCATAAAAATTCAAACATGTACTAAATTAAAAACAGCAGCAGTAACCAATTTAAAAACAGCAGCAACTAATTCAAACATGTCAGTAGCTAAATTAAAAACAGCAGCAGCTAAAAAAAAACAGCAGCAGCTAATTTAATTAAGAAAAACAGTAGCAGATAATTAAGCAGCAGCAGCTAATTTAATTAAGAAAAACAGTAGCAGGTAAATAAACAACAACTAAGTAACAGGAAGTTAAAAAAAAAAAAAAAGCAAACGGAAAAATAAAACACTTGGATACATCTACGCTGTTTTTTTTGTTCAAATGCAAAAAACTGCTAACAGGAAAAAAAAAAAAAGGAATGAAAAAGAAAAACACCTGACTCAAGTTGTGGCTAAACTGGAGAGAGGAGGCGGCTTCAATGGAGGAGCAGCGGCGGCACGAGATTTTCGGTTAGGGTTTATTCGAACTTTCCTTTTTCCTCAAATCGCCGTGTTGTTTTTGGTTTGAAAGCGTAATTTGATTTAGATTATCTCTACTGACCTGTTTATTTTCTTTTTATCTTCGATTTTGGGCCCAATTTAAAACCAGTCGGTTAAGTCGAACCGCCTAATCCCCTAGTCAGTCGACTAGTCGCTCCTAGTCGTTCCAGTCGCCCGACATATTAACAAAAACCAAGTCGTGAGTCCCAGTCGCTGAATCAAGACTGACTTGTCGACTAGTCTCTCGCCGTGATAACACTGGTAACTCGCTTCAGTGAATAATAGTACTGTGCACTTGGGATGCATGTAAGCAATATTTGTTTTACTTCCATTTTTAAATATGCAAAGAGTAGATTACCAGAAAGACGCTTATGTTTTTAGGATGGTGATGGATTTTCAATCCAGTTTTGTTATCAGGAGTGATTACATTTCTAAAACACGATTTGAAATTAAAGCAATAGTCATACTTAATTTATTCATATTTGTTATGAAGAAATATACATTTATGGCGTTAAAATAAAAAACATTTGAATAATAATTGTAATAACTTTGGTGTCACATTTTTTTGGTGCTAGTGTGAACTTCCAAAATTGCTCTCTATAGATATTATCAAATTTTAATATTACTAAAATATAAGATCTATTAAACAAATTTAATTTACCAATTCAAGATACCCTCTACAAATATTACTAGATCCTAATGTTGCGTAAAAAAAGATATAGCAAATAAATGTTATTTACAAATTCATTTTTATTAATTAATAATTTTTTTGAGAGAAATGAACAATCCTCTTTAACTAGATGAGAGTACTCATGTAATTAATAATGGAAATGAAATTTTAATTAACAAAAGTAATAGTAATTAAATATTGCACCTTAGAAACAGAAATAAGAACTACCAACGCATGATTTGAACGTAAAAATATTGCTATCTATGCAAATTATTTTATCTTAAACCATCATATATAGGAAATATTTACACACGTAGCGCATGCCGTAATGCTCATGGACAAAAACGAGGCTTTTGGAATCGAGCTTTTCTTAATAATCATAATGCAGCGGGACCTCTACTTAATAATCAAAAGACACTGCGAACGCAATTCGTGAGACACCAAAACGAGTGATTTGTTTGAATAAAGTGCCACTTTTATTATAAATTAAAATGTGCTACGTGCCACTATCTTTGAAACCTTAACGCCCGCTCTAAATCTCAATTTTCCCAACTAAATGCACTAAAATTCACATTTTTAATTCAAACAAATTAAACGAAATTTACATAAAAATAAATCAGTACAACTCTGAAAAGCACAACCATATTTTATGGAATTTTAGAAATAAAAATTCTGCACATTCTGCATTATTTGATAAATGCAAATTATGTACAACAAATTTTTTGGAGTATGGATAGACTGTCGTCCTTTATGTCAAAAATATAAAATGTAGGAAAAACTTATTTTAAGAAAACGCAAAACATATGCACTTTTTAAATACCGTACGTAAGCAATGGGTATAAAGTGTAGACTAAATGTAGTTGAAAAGATACTGTACTACATTCCGCAACAAAAAGTAAACAAACAAGGTTTGGACGGTAAGAAGTTTAACCTTTGCACGTTTTCATAAGAAATTAACATGCAAAAGTGCAAATTAATAGTAGCAAATTGATGTATGACTATAGATATACATCTTACACATACAAAACACATAAACTGAAAAACTAGACATTTTTTTAAGTGCAAGTATGATAACTTCTACTAAAATGTAAAGAATTATGAAAATCCCAAGTTGCATACTTTACATATCAAAAATACAAAACTGCCAAAAAGTTGCATTTTTAATAAGAGGATTTTCTTTTAAAGGACAAACTTAACAAATTTTTTTGGTGAAAAGTATGGAAACTTTGGAAATTAAGGAGGACACATTTTAGTGCAAAAGTGGAATTCAGGGGGTCCACTATCATTTCCCCTTTTACACTAAAATGTGTCCTCCATAATTTCCAATCTTTCCATGCTTTTCACCAAAAAATTTGTTAAGTTTGTCCTTCAGCCTATTTTCCACTTTTTTTTTAATAATTCATATATATGCATCTCCCAAAAGTTCGAGAAAAGGGAACAAACTGCGTAATATATGCCACTGTGACGTTACAGTGTTGTAAAAATCCTTCTAGCCTAGCCTCACCGTCTCGATTTTTTGACTAATCCGCCTCGACGACACTCTCTATATTATATAAGCATATAAACAGGTCTACAGGCACCAACCGTGCATCAAATTAACTCGCTGCCTCTTATAAGCATCAAAATGCTTGTTTTTTGCGACTTTATCCTAGTGGTTGTTAAAAGATGCAATAAGATATATGATATACCATTGAGGATAAGTTAACACTAAACAAATTACTAAAATTTTATTCAAAATGCACGATCTGATCAAAAACGTCTAGCTTCGATTAATCCTCCATTTAGTCCTGTCTTACCGATTAATCCCTCGTCCATGCTTACCGCCTAACATCCTCCTAGTGATTTTTACCACTTTGATAAATTATATAAAAAAGATTAAAAATGCAAATAAAAGTAGTATTTTGGAAAATACATATATTATTCATCTTTTGAGAAGTGCGCCAAAAAAAAAAAAAAAAAAAAAAACCAAAGTTCATAATTTACATAAACTTTAAGGAAAATTACGAACACTTTTCATGCAAATAGGACAAAATTTTAACATTTCTGAAAGGTGATCCATTTGACACTAATTGAAAACATGGACAAAATAATTATACAAACGTGGAAATTCTAAAATTAGTAGTGTGATTGCGCATTTACTGTATTTATAAAAATGAAAAAAAGCAAAACCGATTTTGTTAGCATTAATCATGTAAAATTATAATCAAACAACAAAAATGCAGTGCTAGCGCATTTTCTTTATTCTCAAAATTGGAAAAGCAGCAATCAAGCTCTCTATGTTTGTGCATCATGTTTTTTATGATGTTTTCTGTAGAAAAAATTTCATGTAATTTTTTTTTTCTGTTTTTGAGGCAGAATCCAAAATCTACGTGGGTTTGGGAAAGAGGGGCTTACGGTTTATTTTCATTTTTATGGTGGGATTCCCCTCCGTGTTCCTTAATTATGTGGTGATGACGATATTTTCTTGGACATAGACACACTTTATCAAGTTGTCTCGACATCTGATTACTTTTTCTGAAGATTTTGGCAACAACACTTGAAAATATTCTACCTTTCTTATATTATTAGTGGATTATAATAAAGTAAAATGTAAATAAGACACTAGTATCGTGCCTAATTCCTTGTGATATTTGCATATGTATGTATGCATGTATGTATGTATGTGTGTTCAGGAGCATTCAATGACACTCTTATTTTTGCGACCTTCATCTAGCTCCATAAATAATTTGGAACTTGTGCTGAAAATAAGAGGGCTAAAAGGATGCTGCAAAATAAGGACGTTATTGAAAGCTTCATATTATATATAAACATATAGGAGGGTTATATGAAACCCCTGCTTTGGGGCACCCTTTTTGCACTCAAACCACATCCACTCGTTTATATTAAATTATTGAGTAATTGGGAGAGTGGTGGGTGGAGAGAAAAAGATGATCCCCTATGGCGGAAATCAAGGAGCATTTAGGAGTGCCGCACTATTTACGGTACTACGGGACATATATATTTTGTTGGGTGAAAATTGAGCATGCTGTCCTGAAAAATGAATGCTCTGAATTTTCAGGGTTGTAGCTATTGGATTGCCCTAATAAAGTTTACGTTCTATTTTGATTATAGGAATTTTTAGGGAAATATGAATTCAAAAGCAAAAAGCATGAAGACGAGTTCAGTCCGAACGGATGTTGCAAGGCACATATGTTTGCACTGCATGTGAACAGAGTGCTCGATTCTTGGCCTGAGCAAAGCATACGCACCCGACGATGGCTTACTGTTTCCGATGCTGCTTCCAACTGCAGGGCAGGTTGGATGAAGGATGCTCTTGATAAATTCTCCGAATATTATCAAAATGCCGCTGCTCACAGAAATGGCCTTTGTAAAAGTTGCGACTGATTGATTAGTTTCGCTTTTTTATTTCTGAAAATGGAGGAAAAAGAAAGTCATGATTGACTTGTTCCAGTTGTTTAGGTTTTTATGCTTTGGAGGTGGGTTCTTACTATACTCATTTGGTTTCATGAAAATTTGTCTACAGAAAAAAAGTTCTGTTTTACTGCTGATGATTATATTCTACTAATCTTTGGACTTCAGTTGTGTTGTAAACGTAAGAAGTACATGGGTTCTCTGCTATATTTGGTTTACAAACTATAATGCTTGCGTTATGCTGTTTTACAATTACAAATGGTTGATGTATGAAACACACAAGAAAAGAAGAGACTAAAATATAGAGAAGTATGTATGGGCTATGCTGTAGCATTCGAACAATGTTTCAGAATGAACTCCATAGCCCATCCTGCACATTATCTTTTACGCTTGTTCATTTCGATAACCTATGGTTTCTTAACAAGCAGGGCTGACCTTGACCCAAGGCGATTCACCTAGGGTCTTGGACTTTCGAATTTTTCTTCATATAATTGGCTTAAAAAAATTCAACTACAGTAAATTACTGTAAATGTTGCACCTATTTCCAATATTTGCTGATATTTCAACAATTATTAATTCACCTTTCAACTATAAATTATGTAAATAATTGCAAAAATATCAGCAATAATTCACTAAAATTGCTGATGTTTCAACAATAATTTTATTTGTTTTGCATCAACTGTAAAAAAGTTGTTAATATATCAACAATAATTCACTAAAATTGCTGATATTTCAGCAACAATTTTATTTATTTGCATAAACTGTTAAAAAGTTGCTGGTATATCAGAAATTATTCATCCGCCTTTCAACTAAATTCTGGAAATAGATGTTGAGATATCAAGAATTATTTACTATAATTGCTGATTTTTCAGTTTTTTTTAAGAATACTTATGTGAATATTTGCAATTTTTTGAATTTTTTTTATATACAGCAACGCAAAAATAGTTGAAAATGCGTTTGCTATAGAAACAGGGACACACTTTAAAGCAAATGTTAAGGAGGGAGCGGCTTTCAAAAAAACCTGGAAATAGGGATGTGCAACATATTTCCACTATTTATTTTACAATTGGTTCCTGTTTTGGGCCTCTACGATCTCAGGACTGACCTTGTTAACAAGTATTCTACTTCTACATATAGGTACATGGTATTATAAGGTATTATTATATGATCTTGCTATCCAAGATGTATAAAAATACTATTTAAATGAGATATATTTGCAAAAAATAACTACTCAAATTTTACTTAACTAAGAACTGAAAAAGAAGTGTAGCACCACTATTTCAGTAGTTAAGCGCTCCGACGATCTTGATCCTACATAGTTATTTGAATCACTGACCATATATTGACTTGTAGTATATATGTTGCGTAATATCTAAGGCTTCTAGTGTAATAATATACTACCATCTATGTGTCTTATTTTTTATAGAAATAAAAATTAAAAGGAAAAAGAAAGTCTTACATGGTTTGGTTGCGTTAACTTATATTATTTTATTTATGTTCTTAGCATACTCTTTGTTTTATGGAGTAGAGTTAAAACATATGCATTAGAAATTAAAAACAAAGCTGGAATGAGAATTAAAAATTATCCCAAAATCGATTCTTTATTGTATAATGTTGATTTTTTTTTAAACAATTTTTCGACAATTCAATAAAATTTAACAAAAAATATATGCACTACTTACATAAAAAGTAAAAATGTACAATAAAAAACATATTAGTAATAAGAAGAGAGGACAAAAACATATTATTTCGAGCTTCCCAAGAGGATAAGAAAAGGACGAATTTGTAAAATATACTTGCAAAAGAGAGAACAGAGAAAATCACTATTGTTACGAGTTAAGGAAAGACATTTTAAAGGTTAATCACTTTGAGAGACGATTAGGTTTTGGAAAAACGCCAAATATTTTCAAAGTTGAAGAATATTGACAAATGCATAAGTATCTAAACATGGTGTAAGGACCCATTTTTTTGTCCATTGGAATCAACACTAATACATCCGCGGTATTCATGTACCGAACAAACAAATCTTAGAAAATCAAATTGTTAGAAGTGAAGAAAAGAAGATAGAACATATGTAGCAACCTGCACCTCCGTTCACGCAAGATATTGTCTCCAACTTAGTCACCGTATAGGTGTGAGGTTTTATATCTCAAAAGGCCTCGGCGTCAGTAAGAGATGAGCTCTACTATATAAGTACCTACTTCACACAGGCTTCCACGATGTGGGGACTTAGGGATGTTACATTCTCCCCTCCTACAGAGCCCGACGTCCCCGTTGGCTCACAAACACCTCACCCAGGCGCTGTGGTCACACAGAAGCCACAATTCCGGCTGGGTATTGGTTCTGATACCACTGTAACAGCCCACACCTCCGTTCACGCAATATATTATCCCCAACTCAGCCACCATATAGGTGTGGGGTTTTATTCCTCAAAAGGCCTCGGTGTTAGTAAGAGATGAGCTCTATTATATAAGTACCCATTTCACACAGGCTTCCACGATGTGGGACTTAGGGGTGTTACAACATATTCTCACAATCGCAGCGGATAATATTAACATGACTTTACAGAAGAAAACTGGACTCTTTTAATATACATATTCAACATTAGAGTAGCTAACTTGGATTGTTATAACAACCCGTCATCATAAATAAAGACAATTATAAAGAACCCCCACACAACAAAAATAAAGAATCTGCGGGGGTTTCCAGAGCTTCAGCTCTTTTCCCAAGCTTCAAGAATTTAACCTAACCAATCAAGTGTGCTCGGTCTGACCCGAAAATTATCCCAAAATAACATCCCAGCCAGTTTAAAAAATGAGTGTGAGTAAATTTAAGTAACATAAAATTTATTTCTTTTAACATAAAAACATTTAAATCAAAAGTATCTCGTAATACCACGCTATACATAAATATGGATGAGTTTTTACCTTACATAAACAAAACGGTTTTATTATAAATCCAATGATATTATAATAATATCTAAAATATAAGTACTTGGAGATTAAGCGGAATGCTTGCATCTCAATTTTCATCATTATTGGATAAAACTAAAACAGTAAACATACAAATAGAAAATTGGATTCCAACAATGGCAATGTAAAAGACTACATTCTGTGATGCACCCCTAGAAAATGCACCCGAGGGTTGACCTATGGCCTTCTACGAATTGGAGCCGGACTTCCCCTCAAACATGATAACCCATGTTACCTCATCCTTTGACATCAAAGGGTGTTAACGCTGCTCTACAATACCTTCGTGCAACCAACTCGAATAATGCAACTAGAATTGGGATGACTTTACTCCTAATTGCGGACCACTGGGTTTGGAGCATACCCCTGTTTTTGTCATTTTTCCAGGTTGACGAGGCTAGAGGTCTTGTCTTTACCTTTCTTAAACACTTTTCACTTGGAAAGCCACATCACCATTTCTAACAAATTAATGGATTCTCATAAAATAAAATCCAAAGTTCATTATGCTTCAACTAAGGGTGTTTAGCATAAGAAAGTTTACCCCTATAGCACCAACAGATGTACATTTGTAAAACCAATGTACGTGAATTAGAAATGCAATAGCGGGCATTCATTCATACAAGTCATTCTGGGTTTGAACAAGCTGAAAGAATTACTGCTACATCCTTTTTGGAATCACCCTCAAGATGAGTAGCAAGATCCCATGCGCATCAAGCCCCTATCTTTGATTTCTTCACCATCAATACATACCACATTCGTCCCTCAGCTGGATCGAAATGTATTCAGACTACTTGATCCGATCTTGATCTCTTCGAAATGACAATCGATAGTTTCTGGTAAACTCAAACCGGGTTCTTTAGAGAATAAACAGACAAGGATAAAAGCGGAGTTCACTTGGGAGAATGACATGAGGCTTATATGCATAGCGAGTCATTAACGAAGATGATTGTTCCATATAACTCATGTTTTTCTCCTGCATATCTCCAAAGCAAGATTTTGATTCAAATTTGATAGTTGGTCATTTAATTATCAAATAACACAAACAAATCAACATAGATCGAATTTCCCTTGGCAATCACTTGGTTTTTTAAAATAATACCTTTTAATTTCTTATCTTTTATTTCCAAAATATTCACATATTTGATGCTTTGGTAAAAGCATGTATTTCAATATAATTTAAGACGATTCTCCTCTCCAATTTACTTTTAGTGGGTTACCAGAACTCAAATCACTTCATTTATCTTCTAAGACTTTGGAACTTTAAGTAACAAATCATTTATGTGAATAAAGATTTAAATTCCAGTATCAACTCTCGATCTCAAACTAATACTATCCCTTAAATAAAAATGAAACCATTTAAGTTAGGGTATTTTATTTACGTCTCAGACTTTGACTCTACAACACTCTCACTTTCGAAAAAAATTAGAACTTTGCTATCTTATATTTCAAATGTCCAAATTAAGTTTTACCAAGTTCCATAGGAGATTCATTCCAAAACAAGTTCTAAAAACCTACCATTCCCTCAAATTATCCTTTAAATTCATAACTTATTTTACTAATTTATTTCATTAAGTTGATTCCTTTATCATAGTTGACTCATTAGATTTAAATCCATTTTCAAAATCCAATGTTAACTTTAAAGTTTATCTTTAAGATAACTGAATTAACTCGAACCTCATTAGTTAATAAATTAATTAACTATAAAACAAATACTTTTCTTAAATACAATTACTAAAATGATTTATTCAAATCCAAACTTCACTATTGAATAAATTAATCTAATTTTAAACAGTATTTTAAAAATAATCAATGTATCAAATCCTTATTATTAAAACAATTATTTAATTTAAATCCCTTATTTAAAAAAATTAAGCAACTTAAAAGAATTATTAATTAACTTAAAATATCCATTTACAAAAAAATGAAATCAACTTAATCACTTTAAAATTAAGATAATAACAATCTTAAACTATTGTTAATTAAATAATAAATAACTAATAATTAAACAATTATTCACCCTTAAAGTAAATAGTTATTTATGCTTTAAGTAAAAAACTAAATAATAGTTTATTATACAACAACTAAACTAGTACCCAATATTCTTTACTTACTGGTTATATAATATTTTTTCTTTAGATCTCCATTAATAATTAAATAAACATTTACAAACCCTTTATAATAAATAATTAATATTAATTTTATTAAATTAAATTAAATAATAATTAATCTTTGAGTGAGTCACTAAGCGATAATTAAACTTTTTTAATTACAATAAATATAACTACGTTCATAATAGAAGTTAAGTACAAATTACATTCTAAAATCATGTATTAAATAATTACTAAATCAAAATATCATGAGTAAACCATTTCTAAGCTTAACACATCATTAATAAATAATTAATAACTTTAACACTTAATTAATAAGATTAATCTTAATAATCAACTTAAATAAGTTAAAAAAACTTAACTACTTCTTGAAATAGTAAATAAGTACTTATAAAATCAATCTAGAAGGATTATTTAGGTGTTAAAACTAATTTGTTTAGAAAAATCGAAAATATTTCGAATTTTAGGCCCAGCCTACAAGAAGCCATATTCCAATGGGCCTAATTTTTTCGAAAAATGCTAAAATTCAAGTCCATTGAAACTTGAGTGGTTTGTCTGGTATCCTGCAGAAAGGCAAAGATAAATATATCAGTGCTCAAAATAAGCTTCTCACAGCGGAACTAAATAAAGTACGAAAATAAGTAAAGCTGTGCAGTTAATGCTTGTTATTACCTCGCTATATCCTGTAGCGAATTTCTACTGCTACGCTACTTGCAAATAGCCTTTGATATAGCATTTCCACTTTAAAAACCCTTTATATTCCGGTATCCCCTATATATCATATTATTTCAGCTAATAACGCTATTCCCGCTATAGCTTCTTCAAAATGAATTTCTAAAATATTATATTTATACATTATAAAAATTATAGAATTAATTTTACCTGAAATCTTTAACATATTTGAAAAAAACGATGATACTCTATTAGATTTATTTAAGGTAAATAAAAGTTTACATTTATCTATATATATTTTCACATATTTTTATTTAAAATTAAGTATGTAATAATTATAATTATTTTAAATGATAAATTTTCATTTACTTATCACTTATATATTTAATGTAAAATTATTTAAGTATGGGGTTTATATGTTATATTAGGGTCATCCGCTATATCCTGCTATTTCCTCGTTTTATCCCCGCTGCAAATTTTTACACCACCGCATTGACCCACTAAGCGCTTTAACTGCACGGAAGTAAACACTTATCATAATAATGACACCAACTTAACAAGTCTCTAAGTTGGAAAAATCTCTGCCATCTGTCTAACCTGCGGGTTTTGTTATGAAGAGGGGGTCAGAACAAAAGTTTCGGTAAATGGACAAATTATACATTTTAAGAATATCACTATATTTATTGTTATATCACTAATTTACTTTTTATTAGGTTATTAGGAATTGTAACACTCTTGCCTCTATGCGTAAATCACACCCATCTACTTCCTAGTAGATCAAACCTAATAATTCATATATGTGTAGCTATATGCCCAATATATCTAAGTACTACCCATGGTACCCTTCTTGAAAGGTCTCCATCGTCACGTTGCAAAAGAGTATTCTAACTGCATCTATAAAGTACAGTTTCGTGAGGCTTACAACATAGATATTCCATCGTATGATAAGTAAATATGAAACAGCATCCGTACCAGCTCGTTCTAATGCTTGGACATCTAATGTACCACTCGGGGAATACATATTGGACTTATACATAATCCTATTGTCTGCAAACTTAGCTCCGCTCATAAGTCAAACCATTGTACAGAGCTCAGTTAGGGATTTCTATATTTGTAAAGGACAGCTTCGTTATGTCTACAATATAGATATATAATTTGTTCAGTCTCTTTTCCCATGTAATAGCTCCATGCAGCCCCCTCAACTAATGGAAGACCAATGAAGAAGTGATTGTACCCTGGAGCAAACAATCTAAACATCCAATTGGCGTTGTACATTATCCAAGTGTAACAACCCGGATTTTCAAAACCAATTTAAATTTTTTATTTTAGCTATTTTAATGGATTTTAAATGTTTAAAATGATTTATTTTAAATAATAACGACTAAAAATTTATTTAAAATGAAGATAGAACATATAAATTTATTTTAATTATAATATGAGCCTGAAATGGTGCGATAGTTTGAAAATTCGATTTTAAATTTCAATTGAATATACAGAATTCAATATAACTCAGAATTGGACGAAACCAGAAATATTTGAATCTATTTAATTATATCTTTCTAACGAATGTGAAAAATCCATATTTCATAATGTAAATTGAAAGTTATGTCCAGTTTAAAATTCAAAATAGTCGCTGTGGAATATATATATATTAATATAATATATAGCCCTTAAAAATAGCCATTTTGCAAACGACCTCCATTTTCGATGAAACCACTTTTTTTGGATCCAGAATGTCAAATTATTGTTAGGTTTCAAATTTCATAATTTTTGGAATTAATATGTGAGCGTGGTGAATTTAAACGTTTTTGGTCAGTTCAGTTTGAATTTAATCAACTGGAAAATGACAAATTTTCAAACGGCCTCCAAATTCAACGAAACTAGTTTTGTTAGGACCGTTTCGTCAAAACATAGCTAGATTTATTTTTCTGGAATTTTCGGAGTCAGTATGTGGCCCTAGTAAATTAAAATGTACGTTTAAATTCAATATATATTGATTTATATTTTAATTTTGATGAAAACTGATCGAAACAGTCAAACTGGCTTACGAAACATATTCCATTGTGTCCGAAATGGGGGTATTTAGCTAAAAATAACAGTCATTGGGTTTGATTTGGGGTTCGTATGCAAAAACTCCAAAACTAAAATAAACTTGGAACAAAATAATATTATATATATTCATAAATAGCTAAATTTCGAAACCCTAATTCACTTTAGTTCAACCGCCGCCATGACATTTTAAAGGCTAAGGTTGCTCGAAAATTCATGGCCAAAATTCTCCCAATCTCCTGTGAATTAAAATATGAAATCAAAACCGAAATTCAAGAACTCTTTAAGAGCTTCAAGTTCATACGAGTATGATCGTCTATGGTAGAGCATCTCGTGAGAATTTTCTCCACAAAGGGCTTACGTTCAATTGTGATTTTCAATCGCCGGAGGGGTTCGAATTTCACCATACTTAGGGTGGAGGTAGAGGGCGCTTGCGGCTATGGAGTGGCACGTTCTGATCGATGCCAGGTGCGACGGTGGAGGAGCAGTGGGTAACCATAGTCGAGTGTTTTGGGTTCTGAAGGCTGCGTGATACCTGGTAGAAGAACGACGAAGAGGGATTAAGGGTTACAAGGTGATTAAGGAAATATTAATTAATTAAATTATATTTTAAGTATCCTAAGTTGTAATCAAATGGTTAAAAAGCTGTAACTTTTTCAAACAACAACGGATTTGGACGATTTTCGAAGCGTTGGAACCGTGATGACGATATGTACACAATGAAGCAAACCAGAACTGAAATAGAGGCCATTTGGATTTTTAATAAAATTAAACATCATTTTAATTTTGTTAAAAACAATCGTTATTAAAACGATTTCGTACCAATCAATGTGAGAACTCCTTCTCACTCTAATTATTTTATAGTTAAATATATACTAGGATGCAGACGGGGCTTAGAAGCCCCCAACACTATTTATTATACAAACCATGGTTGTTTGTTTGAATTGTGGAAATTTGGATTGTGAATAAAATATTTAAACAATAAAAATATCATTTTTATTGTATAAAGGAACTATATAAAATATTCATGTGTTGAATAAAATGTTTAAACAATAAAAATATCATTTTTATTGAATGTATGAACTATTAAAAAGAGTGAAGTGTTGAAATAAATATTTTATCATCAATAATATAATTTTAATGTATATATGAATGATATAAAATTCTCCTGAAATGAAAATAAATATTCATTAACAAATCAGATGATTTGTTTATGTACATCCATTTAATTGACATTGATTGGGACGATAAATTTTACACATCGCCCAGCTGCACAAATAATATTCAGTATTTGTTGGTTGAAACCCCACACGGGTATTGGGATGATATTTGGCATACACTAATCCTAATTGTTTAGTTATATGTCAATCGATTTGTTGACGGACTGTTGTAAGCGTTAATTATTTATATTTAATGCTTATGCGGTTGTGTAATGCACTCTGGATGATGGTTGATTGTGTATTATGATTGTTGTGTACATGTGTTGTATGAAATCCATATAAATAACATTGTATGGTAATTGATTGGGTCTGATTCCAATTCAAAAGGAAAAAATATTTTAAAATAATATCCAGTGAAGGATTAAAATGTGAATTTGATGTTTGATTTTGGATAGACACAAAAATATTGAAATATATGAAGCCATGTTGTTTAGATTTGCGCCATTTTAACGCGAACGATATTCATATCGATTTTATTCATTTTTATAATGAATATCGAAAAGGGAATTATTTCAAAATCTGATATTTTGAAAATATTATCATTTAAATATTATAATGATAAGGATTATTCAATTTTGATTTAAAATCGAAATAAATGTGGGAATCATTTTTTTAAAACGAATTAATAAAATACATTTTGAGAGAAATATATATTATATATATAATATAATGGCCTGAATAGAATGCGCCGCCGCGACTATTCACGAATTTCGACCATTGACTTCGAATTGACATTACGGGTGATCCGACCATCAAATTCTCCTAAAAGCAGAACCATTGGGTTCGTATCGAAAAGAACTTTCTAATGAATATAAGAGATTTAGAATCCAACGGTTGGATTTAGAGATACGTCCAAATCAAATTTGGAGAAGGTCGCTATGGATGCAGTTCATGGCCGTTATTGAAAACCGACTGTACGGGCGTTGAAAAAATTATTAAAAATATTAATAATTTGTGTAAGATCGTAACAAATGATTTGGAAAGATTATGAATGAAAAATTCAAGTTTTGGAAAGACAAAATATTTTTATCAAATTGAACTAGTTAATAACTAGAATAATAATCCAATGTTTTTAAATAAATAAATTGGATTTGAAATGGTTTTGATTTAACTAGAATTTTCCAATAAATATAAATTGGAATGGATTTGAATGGGAATTATCTTTGCATATTTCGATATTGGATTTCGTGATTATACAGATATTGTTGAGGATTTGGAAGATATATATATATATATATATATATCGTTATTCCCAATATGATATTTGTTGGTTTCAGAATTTGATAATGAATATAAGCCGATATAATTTCTATTCAGAGTCTTATATTTAATATCAAATTGGATTTTGGGTTTGTCGTGAATGGTGTCTTCAGTAACACTGCTCTTAAACCCCGTGGAGAAAAGAATAAATCTTTTAATTAAGATTATTAGAGTTTCCAATTATATTTAGTAACTGGAATAAAATGGAATGTGAATTGGATTTATTGTGAACTGTATTTGTAAAGACATTCGTTCTTTAACCCGATTTACAGTGAAATGTGATTTGGAATATATAAATCTTTTATTAAGATTTAATGGAAAATTTCCAAAGTAAAGTTTTCTAATTTAATATATTAAATTGGAATTGAATGGAATTCGATTTGGTAATAATCGAAGTAAGCTTCTGTGGAGGAAGACTGTTAATATATATGGAATTTAAAAGGCTTTGTCGTTATTCCATTTATATTATTAGTCGGATACGGAAAATGTTATCGATTATATATTGATCTATTTTCCGTGAAGATTCCATAATTAGTGGAATGTGATTTTGGGTTTATCATGAACTGTATTTTAAATGACGTTGGTTCTTTAACCCAGTCAAAGACAGGATTACATGTCTAACATTGTATTTCGAACTGTATTTTTGATCTCTACTAAATATATATCTGTTTGGTGGCGGAGAATTTATTCTCTTGCTTAACACCCTTCTCTAAGACGTATGATCTTAGAGGTTATATATTGGCAAAAATCAATGGTATGTTGTAGATTGTCCATGCGGCATGTTTGATTTCCCAAAGTTAAATAATCATCAATAATGATTTTTGGGAAGATTACAATTAAGTGGAGTTTTAATGAATCTTTAATCAGATTGAAAAGTGAATGTGATAATTTAAATTATCAAATTTAAGAAATGATCGAAAATGGAGTACCACCAGTTTGTACTCCAAGCGATAGTTAAATCTTTAATTAGATTTGAACGTGAAATGATAATTAAATTTACCGATAACACCATGGTGTTAGATATGGAGTATTGCCAGTTTTGCTCCATGGGATGAATAGGTTGGGATTGGGGAAATTAAATGAATGACTACTTCGATAAGGTTTGCTAATCCCGACTAGTTTGGAAAACCTTAACTTAGTTTAAATTGTGAAAAGAAAATTTTGATAAAAGAATATTATGGATTGGAATGAGGTGCATGTTGTGTTTTTATAGCACTTGTTTATAAGATATGCGAGTTATTCGGAAAGAACGGGTTTATCCCATTCTGAATAATTGATATGACGATAAATCAACGATGAAGACGGTGGTTGGAGACCGGAGAGCTTCACATCGTTTGGATGATTACTGATGTCTTGATTGGGAGGCGAGGTAATAAGTGGTGATCGTCCAGACGTAATTGGAGATCGACGTGATATGCGAGGGCCTCTCTCCTGTATTGGACATATGGGACGAGGAATAAGGTGCCTCCGTTTTCGTTCAGACCCAAAACGAACTAGTAAATGGATGCATGTCTGACATTGGATTTTATTCTATGTTGATTGATTTCTATTATATATATATATATATATATCTATTTGGTGACGGAGAATTTATTCTCTGGCTTAACACCCTTCTCTGAGACGTACGAGCTTAGAGGTTACATATAGATAGACATCAGTTGCATGGCATGAATTGTCAGTGTGGCATGCTGAGATGCAAATGATCAAGGCTTTTGTTGAAAAGCAGAGCCTTGTGATTTATGATAAAAGCACATCTTTAAATAGCATAACTTTGTGTATAGTATTAATTCGCGAGCTTCAAGCCCTGGTATGAACCAGAAACGGGAGAGGACTGCAGAGAGAACATGCGTTTCTTTTCTAGCTAGGAGTGGTGTCATGGTATGGAGCCCAGACATTTTACTCATGTGGATGTTGCATATTATTTGATGGATAGCGAGTCGCCTCGGATATATCGGTCACTACGGGGCCGATGGATGATATGGTCGACATACTGACCATTACGCCCCATAGGGTGGGGAAACGTATTGTTCAGGAATAACTAATCCACAAACGTAAGAGTGGACCGTCCCTGAAGATCCAAGGTGTAGTTGCGACTGTAGCCTGAGACATGGTAGGCTAGATTGTCTCGAATTCGGTAAGGACGATCCCTTGCCTTGGTTCATAGTTGGAATCCAATTTCCAATATGTGACATTTCGGTTTTAATTGCAGAACTAGTATGGCGACATAATAGCACGGGATACTATGCCGTCTATGATTGATATTATATTTGAAGTTGATTTTGACATTACACACTTATAGTAATATCAAATTTATTTGTTTTAAAACGTACCAAGCAAGTTTGGCTATTATAAGGGAAAACTCTATCCTCTGGCTTGCGTTGCATTGTGTGATGGGACCTGAGTCTTATAATAGCTTCATTTTTCCAAAAAGCATTGCGCTGTTTGTTTTTGCACTGGTACTCTTGGGAGAAAACCTGTTTCGTGTTATATGGCATGGTCCCTTGATTTACCTAACTTTAAAATCAGATTAATAACTGTTTTAGTTCTCACACCAGTCACATGACTGATTTGGAGTTTATCGTTTCAACCTAAACTCTGGTGCCCCTATTTTCCACATGGATAGCTAATAGTTTTGGTTTTGCAAATATTATTTTCACAGGATCCTGGTTTACAGCTGGAGCTATATTCAAAACGCTCTATATCCATGTATTTCTTATAGTTATGTTATGAATTATTTTCCGCTGCATTGTAATTTTAAATCTATGATATTTTTCTAAAGTATATTATCTATTCATAATCTGTTATATTCTTTTACTCTAATGTATTTGTTGTAATAGCAATGGAATGTTCTATCGTTTGTGTTCCAATTTGTCCTGTTCTCAACTCAATCCGCCTTCTTTCGTCTCTTCGGAGATAGAGGGAGTTCGGGTTGTTATATTTTGGTATCAGATCTTTGGTTTACAGAGCTCGAGAACAAGGCACATTAGAACCAAAGAAAGAATTAATCAGAGATTGGATTAGTAATATCCAATAAGAATGACTCGTTATAGATTGGATCAGTAGTATCCTAGAACGAGTGCGAAGAGTGTTTTTTTTAAAAAAAAAATCAAATTTAGTTTTAAAATTTTATATCAATTGTTCGTATTTGAATATTTTATTTTAAATTGAATTTGGACAATCTAGTATAGGGAGATTTCGAGTATATGCTTGACAAGATGTATATTCGAAGCCTCGGATACTAGATAGATATAGAATCACACTTTAGTGCCATGAGATGATCCTGATGATGAGGCCTCATCATCAGTGACTTTGTTCGAGTTTCAAAAGTGGGATATCTATATATTTCCAATTGACTGGTGTGAGAACCAAAAATTATATAGGGTTATTGTTGTTATTTGGCACCAAAAAGATGATTTTTGAATATAATAAAGTTATGGATTTGAAAATTTAATTAACTAATTGATTGCTAGTTGTGTTGTTTGATTATTAGTTCAACTAATAAAAATATGGGAATAGTAAAACCAATAAGTGAATGAAACTTAAATTTATCCAAATTGAATTAATATTGAATTGAATTGAAAATTTGTTAGAATTGCATACATATACATGTATATACAATGAACCGGTCACAGCAAGGAAGCTAAGAAGAGGAATAAAATTGTATGCCCGACAAATAGGTACATGTTTACTGTATTTCTTGGGTTTGATGATTTTATGAGTTGATTGGATAGCTGCTTGGATTTTTCTTTTTCTTTTGGAATGATGAGGGCCCCGTGAGGCAAGTTGCGGTTTTAAATATCAACCCGTACAAAGGAGGTTATGACGAAATTTTTCGAAAATTTAGGGCGTTAGCTAAATTTTGTGAGAAATTAGAAAATTCTTAGAAACCTAAAAGTTGAAGAATGAAAGCCAGATTGAAAGTTGAGTTGGTTAGTTAAACAACTTTCAGCTCCGTTCCTTTTCGAGGACGAAAAGATTTTAAGTTGGGGAGATTGTAACAACCCGGATTTTCAGAACCAATTTAAAATTTTTATTTTAGCTATTTTAATGGATTTTCAATATTTAAAATGATTATTTTAAATAATAACGACTAAAAATTTATTTAAATCCAAGATCAAACGTATAAATTTTTTTTAATTATAATACGAGCCGGAAATGGCACGGTAGTTTGAAAATTCGATTTTAAATTTCAATTGAATATACAAAATTCAATATAAGTCAGAATTGGACGAAACCAAAAATATTTGAATCTATTTAATTATATCTTTCTAACGAATGTGAAAAATCCATATTTCATAATGTAAGTTGAAAGTTATGTCCAGTTTAAAATTCAAAATAGTCGCTATGGAGTTCATATATATTTTAATATAATATATAGCCCATTTTGCAAATGACCTCCGTTTTCGACGAAACCACTTTCCTTGGATCTAAAATGTCAAATTATTGCTCGGTTTCAAATTTCATAATTTTTGGAATTAATTTGTGAGCGTGATGAATTTAAACGCATTTGGTCAGTTCAGTTTGAATTTAATTGACTGGAAAATGACCATTTTTCAAATGGCCTCCAAATTCGACAAAATTAGTTTTGTTAGGACCGTATCGTCAAAACATAGCTAGATTTAATTTTCTGGAATTTCCGAAGTCAGTATGTGGCCCCAGTAATTTAAAATGTATGTTTTAATTCAATATATACTGAATTATATTTTAATTTTGATGAAAAATGATTGAAACATTTGAATTAGCTTACGAAACATATCCCGTTGTGTCCGAAATGGAAATATTTAGCTAGGTGCGACAGTCATTGGGTTTGATTTGGTGTTCGTATGCAAAAATTCCAGAACTAAAATAAACCAAGAATAAAATAATGTTAAATAATATTTATAAATAGCTAAATTTCAAAACCCTAATTCACTTTAGTTCAACCGCCGCCATCACGTTTTAAAGGCTGAGGTTGCTCGAAAATTCATGGCCAAAATTCTCCCAATCCCCTATGAATTAAAATATGAAATCAAAACCAAAATTCAAGAGCTCTTCAAGAGCTTCAAGTTCATACGAGTATGATCGTCTATAGTAGAGCATCTCATGAGAATTTTCACCACAAAGAGCTTACGTTCGGTCGTGATTTTCAGTCGCCAGAAGGGTTCGAATTTCACCATACTTAGGGCGGAGGTAAAGGGCGCTCGCAGCTATGGAGTGGCACGTTCTGATCGATGTCAGGTGCGACGGTGGAGGAGCGGTGGGTAGCCCTAGTCGGGTGTTTTGGGTTCTGAAGGTTGCGTGATACCTGGTAGAAGAACGACGAGGAGGGATTAAGGGTAACAAGGTCATTAAGGAAATATTAATTAAATTATATTTTAAGTATCCTAAGTTGTAATCAAATGGTTAAAAAGCTGTAACTTTTTCAAACAGCAACGGATTTGGATAATTTTCGAAGCGTGATGATGATATCTACAC
Organism: Allium sativum; assembly: GCA_030737875.1. NCBI lineage: Eukaryota > Viridiplantae > Streptophyta > Magnoliopsida > Asparagales > Amaryllidaceae > Allium > Allium sativum. The sequence goes on from CM060915.1 coordinate 118,434,950, forward strand.
AATGGAGCAGACCAGAACTGAAATAAAGGCCATGTGGCTTTTTAATAAAATTAAACATCAGTTTAATTTTATTATAAACAATCGTTATTAAAACGATTTTGAACCAATCAATGTGAGAACTCCTTGTCACTCTAGTTATTTTATAGTTAAATATATATTAGGATGCAGACGGGGCTTAGAAGCCCCCGACACTATTTATTGTACAAACCATGGTTGTTTGTTTGAATTGTATTGTGGAAATTTGGATTGTGAATAAAATATTTGAACAATAAAAATATCTTTTTTACTGTATAAAGGAACTATATAAAATATTCATGTGTTGAATAAAATGTTTGAACAATAAAAATATCATTTTTATTGAATGTATGAACTACTAAAAATAGTGGAGTGTTGAAATAAATAACTTATCGTTAAAAATATAATTTTTAACGTATATATAAACGACATAAAATTCTCCTGAAATGAAAATAAATATTCATTTACAAATCGGACGATTTGTTTATGTACACCCATTTAATTGACATTGATTGGGATAATAAATTTTACACATCGCCCAGCTGCATAAATAATATTCAGTATTTGTTGGTTGAAATCCCACACGGGTATTGGGATGATATTTGGCATACACTAATCCCAATTGTTTAGTTATATGTCAATCAATTGGTTGACGGACTGTTGAAAACGTTAATTATTTATATTTAATGCTATGCAGTTGTGTAATGCACTCTGGATGATGGTTGATTGTGTATTATGATTGTTGTGTACATGTGTTGTATGAAATCCATATAAATAACATTATATGTTAATTGATTGGGTTTGATTCCAATTCAAAAGGAACAAATATTTTAAAATAACGAATATTTTAAAATAATATTCAATGAAGGATTAAAATGTGAATTTGATGTCCGATTTTGGATAGTCATGAAAATATTGAAATATATGAAGCCATGTTGTTTAGATTTGCACCATTTTAATGCTAACGATATTTATATCGATTTTATTCATTTTTATAATGAATATCAAAAAGGGAATTGTTTCAAAATATGATATTTTGAAAATATTATCATTTAAATATTATAATGATAAGGAATATTCAATTTTGATTTAAAATTGAAATAAAATGGGAATCGTTTTTTTAAAAAGAATTTATAAAATACGTTTTGAGCGAAATATTATATATATACATATATGTATATATAATGTAATGGCCTGAATAGAACGGGCCGCGTCGCGACCTTTCGTGAATTTCAACCATTGACTTCGAATTAAAATCATGGGAGATCCGACCGTCGGATTCTCCTAAAACCAGAACCATTGGGTTCGTATTGAAAAGCGCTTTCCAATGAATATAAGAGATTTAAAATCTAATGGTTGGATTTGGAGATACGTCCAAATCAAATTTGGAAAAGGTCGCTATGGATGCAGTTCGGTGGCCGTTATTGGAAACCGACTGTACGGACCTTGATAAAATCATTAAAGACATTAATTATTTGTGTAAGACCATAACAAATGTTTTGGAAAGATTATGGATAAACAATTCCATTTTTGGAAAGATAAAAATATATTTTTATCAAAATGAACCAGTTTATAACTAGAATAATAATCCAATGTTTTTAAATAAATAAATTGGATTTGAAATGGTTTTGATTTAACCAGAATTTCCAATATATATAAATTGGAATGGGTTTGAATGGGAATTATCTTTGGATATTTTGATATTGCATTCCGTGATTATGCAGATATTATTGAGGAATTTGAAAGATATATATATATATATATATCGTTATTCCTAATATGATATTTGTTGGTTTCAGAATTTGATATTGAGTATAAGCCGATATAATTTCTATTCAGAGCCTTATATTTAATATCAAATTGGATTTTGGGTTTGTTGTGAATGGGGTCTTCAGTAACACTGTTCTTAAGCCCCATGGAGAATAGAATAAATCTTTTAATTAAGATTATTAGAGTTTCCAATTATATTTAGTAATTGGAATAAAATGGAATGCGAATTGGGTTTATTGTGAACTGTGTTTTTAAAGGCATTCGTTCTTTAACCCGATTTACAGTGAAATGTGATTTGGAATATATAAATCTTTTATTAAGATTTAATGGAAATTTTCCAAAGTAAAGTTCTCCAATTTAATATATTAAATTGGAATTGAATGGAATTCGATTTGGTAATAATCGAAGTGAGCTTCTGTGGAGGAAGACTTTTAATATATGTGGAATTTAAAAGGCTTTGTCATTATTCCGTTTATATTATTAGTCGGTTACAGAATTTGTTATTGATTATATATTGATCTGCTTTCCGTGAAGATTCCATAATTAGTGGAATGTGATTTTGGATTTATCGTGAACTGTGTTTTAAATGACATAGGTTCTTTAACCCAGTTAAAGACAGGATTACATGCCTAACATTGTATTTCGAACTGTATTGTTGATCTCTACTAAATATATATATGTTTGGTGGCGGAGAATTTATTCTCTTGCTTTACACCCTTCTCTAAGACTTATGAGCTTAGACGTTATATATTGGCAGAAATCAATGGTACGGTGTAGATTGTCGATGCGACATGTTTGATTTCCCAAAGTTAAATAATCATCAATAATGATTTTTGGGAAGATTAAAATTATGTGGAGTTTTAATGAATCATTAATCATATTGAAAAGTGAATGTGATAATTTAAATTATCAAATTTGAGAAACGATCGAAAGTGGAGTACCACCAGTTTGTACTCCAAGCGATAGTTAAATCTTTAATTAGATTTGAATGTGAAATGGTAATTAAATTTACCGATAACACCGTGGTGTTAGATATGGAGTATTACCAGTTTTGTTCCATGGGATGAATAGGTCTGGATTGGGGAAATTAAACGAATGATTATTTCGATAAGGTTCGCTAATCCCGACTAGTTTGGAAAACCTTAACTTGGTTTAGATTATGAAAATAATATTTGAATAAAAGAATATTCTGGATTGGAATGAGGCATATGTTGTGTTTTTATAGCACTTGTTTATAAGATTTGCAAGTTATTCAGAAAGACCGGGTTTATCCCATTCTGAATAATTGATACGACGATAAGTTGACGATGAAGACGGTGGTTGAAGACCGGAGTTCTTCATGTCGTTTCGATGATTACCTATGTCTTGATTAAGGGGCAAGGTAATAAGTGGTGATCGTCCAGACATACTTGGAGATCGACGTGATATGCGTGGGCCTCTCTCCTGTATTATACATATGAGACGAGTAATAAGGGGCCCCTGGTTTCGTTCAGACCCAGAACGAACTAGTAAATGGATGCGTGTATGTCATTGAGTTTTATTCTGTGTTGATTGATTTGTAATAAATATATATCTGTTTGGTGGTGGAGAATTTATTCTCTTTCTTAACACCCTTCTTTAAGATGTACGAGCTTAGAGGTTATATATAGATAGACATCAGTTGCATGGCATGAATTGTCAGTGTGGCATGCTGAGATGCAAATGATCAAGGCTTTTGTTGAAAATCAGATCCTTGTGATTGATGATCAAAGCACAACTTTAAATAGCATAGTTTTGTGTATAGCGTTAATTCGCGAGCCTCACGCCCTGGTATGAATCAGAAACGGGAGAGGACTATAGGCAGAACATGCTTTTCTTTCTAGCTAGGAGTGGTGTCATGGTATGGAGTCCAGACATTTTACTCATGTGGATGTTGCATATTATTTGATGGATAGCGAGGCGCCTCAGATATATCGATCACTTGGGGCCGATGGATGATATGGTCGACATACTAACCATTACGCCCCCATAGGGCGGGGAAACGTATTGTTCAGGAATAACTAATCCACAAACGTAAGAGTGGGCCAACCCTAAAGATCCAAGGTGCAGTTTCGGTTGTAGCCTGAGACATGGTAGGCTAGATTGTCTCGAATTCGGTAAGGATGATCCCTTGCCTTGGTTCATAAATGGAATCCAATTTTCAATACGTGACAATTTGGTTTTAATTTCAAAACTAGTATGGCAACATATTTACCGTCTATGATTGATACATTTATATTTGAAGTTGATTTTGGCACTATGCACTTATAATAATATCAAATTTATTTGTTTTAAAACGTACCAAGCATGTTTGGCTATTATAAGGGAAAACTCTATCCTCTGGCTTACGTTGCATTGCGTGATGGGACCTGAGTCTTACAATAGCTTCATTTTTCCAAAAAGCATTGTGCTGCTTGTTTTATGCACTAGTATTCTTAGGAGAAAACCCGTTCCGTGTTATAAGGCGTGGTCACTTGATTTACCTAACTTTAAAATCAGATTAATAATTGTTTTAGTTCTCACACCAGTCACATGACTGACCTGGAGTTTGTTGTTCTAACCTAAACTCTGGGTGTCCTATTTTCCACACGGGCAGCTAATAGTTTTGGTTTTGCAGATATTATTTTCACAGGATCCTGGTTTATTGCTGGAGCTATACTCGGAATGCTCTGTATCCGTGTATTTCTTACAGTTGTGCTATGTATTATTTTCCGCTGCATTATAATTTTGAATCTCTGATATTTTTATGATGTATATTATTTATTCATACTCTGTTGTACTCTTGTACTCTAATGTAATTGTTGTAATAGCAATGGAATGTTCTATCGTTTATGTTCCGATTTGTCCTGTTCTTAACTCAATCCGCCTTCTTCCGTCTCTTCGGAGATAGAAGGAGTTCGGGTTGTTATACAATGTCTCAGTAGTGAAAGAACATTAGCCTGTTGGTTTATCTCCAGTCATTCTCGTATTCGCTCTGACTGATGATGACAAGAATCCGAATGATTACTATCCTTATTAGGTCCTAACCACGAAGCCTGCTCTTAGATCCAAGACAATCGCTGAATTCTAAAGTTACCTATTAGCCTTATGGATGGCCTTAATATAAATGTAGCCATGGCATACTCTTTTGATGAAACTACAACAGACCTACCTTCGGAGGTGTAGCTTCATTAAGCATACCCCAGAAGGCCATAATAGAGTATCCTCGTGTCCTATAGAAGTCTTAAACTTTCCACCATCCTTACTAAGCAATGTATTAGACGTGCTTCCACTATCTACAATGATGTGCTTAATTACGTCCTCCTTCCAAACTGCATTCGAACTCCTCCAAATGCACATTGCTATTTTATTAGATCTTATGTCTACTCTTTCATTATGCGTATAGCTTACTATTCTTTTCTTTTATTATAACACTAATTAACGTTATCAGTTCAGTTCCATTAAATCTATACAATATTTACTTGCATATAAACTTTATTGATCACATATTTTTCTCAATCAACATTTACTGCTGGAGTGGACCACTACCGTTACACGCTTGTTAAACATTATTGATCATTTGTTTTCTCCAATCAGCATTCACTGCCTGAGCGGAACCACTGTTACATGCTTATTGAACTTAATCCAGATTAAGTTTTATTTATATATTCTTTCTTGCTTTATTTCTCTTTTCTTCTTTTAATTACTACCTCATATTGTATTTTTTCTTGCAAACATTTAGATTTGCTTAATTTGTATTTCTTTCTTTTTAGTCCAATCCTAGATCTGAGCTCAACCCACTGATTTAGTTCCTAGCATGAGCCTATGATATTATACTTTTATCATAATAGGTTATATTCTTTCCTGGATATCAAGTGTCTTAACTTGATTTCTTACTCATTTTCTTTTCATAACGTCTTTTAGTTATGTTACTCTTTTAATTAACATCTTTGTAAGTTTTATCTTTAGGAATCTATAATTGTTTCTAATTGGTTAGTTACTGGAAATATACTAAAGAAAATTTCCATAATCTAATATATAAGTATATAAACAAGAATTCGTAGTTGCATGACATTTCTTTTATTTATTTCTGAGCTACTAGATAGTGCGAAATACGATTGAATCTCTATTTCACACTAATCCATTTCCTTTTGCCTTATTTTTTGCAATTACGTTTACTGTTTTACTTACAGACCAAACTATGAAAATATATCCCTCTTTCTTAACCCACAATCTAGGCTATTCCTAACTTCCAATCAAATTGTTATATTTTAAATTCCGTTCTCAATTTATTTCCCAAATTTGACATAATTACTTTAATTTAACATAATTGAGCTTATACCCCTTTCTTAACTCTTTTGTCTTAGTAACACTAATATTTATCCAAGTTCAAATCTAAACAATTTACTTTTGCATATAAGTACAAGTTTCCTAAATTTACAGTTTAATTACATATTTAATGTAAACTGTTTTGACTAGACCATGTCAAATTTAGCCATAATAGGAATTAAACTGATGTAAATAATTCTAAATGAATTATACCTAAGTAATAAAGGGAAATAAACTACTACAAATAATTCTAAATTAACTATTCTAAATTTTAACATGAATTAAACGATACTATATACCATTATTATAAAATATAATTTAAATCCACTCATACGTTGTCCTAAGCTTTATTCCTTGGTTGTTGCAGATCATGCCTCAAAGCATGATTATGAATATTTAATTTTATAAACCTTATCCCCTATAAAAATTTAGGTCAGGTCTGTTGCAAAAAGAAAGAATCAGGAGGGGAAAAGATTGTATTGTGAGGAATTAGCTAGGCCTAGGGGTCTGTTTACAGGTTAGGGATCTTAGAATGTTGGATTCTTAGATTAAATCTTGGTTAAATATGCCCTATATTTATATATTTATTTATTTTCATTTTGTTTTCTCATATTTTTCTGATTCTTCTTTCTGTGATATCTTCTTTGTTTTAACTTTGTTTTCTATAAACTATAGGTCCAAATTGATTAGAAAATTAAAATAGACAAAATTGTGCTAATCTCGTGACCAAATTCTGATAATTTTACAAATTTTATTTTATTATTTAATTATTAAAATACAATTTTTTAAATTCTCCCGGCCTTTAGTAAATTTCATCCTCAAAATTTGGCAAGGAGAAAACTATGTTATTCCTCGCATGATTCACATTCATCATGTGTACATCCAATTTTACAACCATCCGTATACTTATGCAAAGTGCAATACATCATAAAAATTCATGAATGCAATGAGTTTCTAAGCCATACCTCCTATATGAATGCTCTTTCTTCAAAAATCCTTTAAAAAAATATAATGCACACGTCCTAAATGTACTTGCAATTTTTTACATGAATGCGGTATTTACAAAAAATAAAAATAAAAAATCAACATATCGTTTCATCCAATTTTCCTCACACTCTTACTGAGTAAGGGCGTAGTTCACCCAATTTTTGCATCCAAATCCTACCAAACAACTTTAAAATTTTAAATTGTAGGAAAATATAATTTTCCGAACGGATTTCTTATCATAGGAAAAAGAAGAACATAGAAAATTCGGCATTTTCCACCTCACTTTTACTCACCTTTTCCCCATACTTGCAACTTTTATTTGTATTCTACAAAAATCTCTATTTTCTTTTCCAAGCACAGTTTACATAAGAAGAGTTTCATTTTAATTTTCCCAAGCTTATTTTGAGAGAGTTAATTTTCTATTGTTCTTTTTTATTGTAGTTTTCATGGTTATTGCTTTATCTAATTTTGTATGTTTTTATTTTACTTAATCATCTTTTGCTTTCATTGTTGTTTTATTTACAATATTTTATGTCTTTACTCTTTTATAGTGATCATCACCAATACCAAGAAAGAGAATGTCATACTAATAAATTCTGTTTTTCTACAATAAAACGGGATACTATATAGGAGTGCAAATCCATACAAAAGAAAACAAGATCTACTACAATCAACACCAGGTAAAAAACACAATGACTAAATGTGGTTATCCATTAGGTATAAGAGGCCTAGGACCATGTCCCGTCGACATAAAAGGGTCCAAGTTCTTGAATCTAGACAACAAAGACCATTCTCCTTTCTTTCTACCACTATATAAAAACTCATGTCATGTATCCACTTATTCTTGAGCCATCTGATGCCATAATATAACACCCCACGTCCATTAATGTCACTCTCAAAGGGAATGCATTAACTTTCCTGGAGTATTATTGGTGTATAGAACATAATATAACAAGACAGATACATATATTCGTACTTGAAAAATTTTAAAACAACTTTTATTGCAGTGGAGAAATAGTTTGGTCACAACACTTAATATCCATCTTGACAAATTGTTTTCTGAGTACATAAAGTAAAAAGCATAACCCCAACATAAGTAGTCATAAAATAGATAAGCTGAACTTTACTTTCAGCAATCCAAGCACTGCCAAAAGAGAGAGAAAGATCCAAATCAAGCTCCACTAGCACTAGTCCCACCCTGAGAACCTAAGGGGGAAAGGAAGAAAAGAGGCGAAAACAAAAGGGGTCAGACATAAAGTCTGGCGAGTCCAATAACTTTAACAATATAATTATTAAAGTAATTAGGATAAGGCATAAACTGGTAAAACAAGGAACGACTGTGAAACAAATGGGCATGACAAAGCAAATAAGAAGAATAAGATAACGTTAATTGCGCTTCCAACACTATAGGATAATTACTACACTGCACCATTACTAGTCACCCTAAAAGTTGATCCCGCCTTCTGAACATAATAATCATAATGGTAGTTTCGTGTACCCCTACCTTCTTCATAGGTGCCTCCTGCTCCTACCTCCACTAGTTGTACCCACTACATCATTTATTCATAATATGGTAGTTGGACCCCTAGCTGTCTTCATAGGTGCCGCCTTCTCCTATCTCCGCTAGTCGTACCCACTACCTTCCCCATTCGATCGACTCCCTAACTCGTAGATACCCGTGCTGGTCCGATAATGGGGTGTATCACTTCCCAAAGTGGCAACCCGATACCACTAAAGATGCACTGCTTATACCTACATGATGCAACAACGTCTTACCTACTCGTTGGACTTGCGTTGCCAACGCTAACCCGTTTTGACGTCTTACAATCAAACCCTGTAAGCGTGTCCCGTCCTCGATCTAGCTCACTTAGATACTAAATGGGTTACTGGTTGAAAATGGTCTCACACTTGACACAAGATTTCTACCTATGCTTGGTTCCCACTAGGATTTCCGACTTAACCCCCTCTTATTCATGTCTTCTTACATGTTTCAACTTGGTTAAGTGTTTATAATTATATCCCACATGGCACCCGTTACCCACGTATCAAATTAACATGTATTATTGGTTAAGCTTATCTTAGCCCTATTCGCTTATCGGATCAATATATATATATATATATATATATATATATTATTAGTTAAGCTGGTCTTAACCCTATCCACTTATATACTATTGGTTGAGTTGGTCTTAACCCTATCCACTTATCAGATCAATATGTATTATTGGTTAAGTTTGTCTTAACCCTATCCACTTATCAGATATATATTATTGGTTAAGCTGGTCTCAACCTTACCCACTTATCAAATTAATATATATTATTGGTTAAGCTAGTTTTAACCCTACCTACTTATCAGATTATATGTTAAGCTAGTCTTAACCCTATCCACTATCATGTTTTATGTATCATATATATATATATCGTATAACATGTTTTACTTAATTTATGATTAAGTACATCTTAGTTCACAGATACATTGGTTAAGAGAATAACTCCCTAAGTATCAACCCCGAAGACCGAAATCAACATCAGATTGGTACTCAGAGAATTACTCAACTGAACCAAACTTCTGTTTGTCATTCATATTCGTCTTTGATCAGCATCAATTAATTATTAATGCACAGACCTCTCACATTAAGTCGATTGCTTGTAGCCACTGGATATGCCGGGTAGTTCCAGGAAGACTTCCACTACAAGCCAGACTTAACTTCATGTCTAAGCATCTTTTAATTATTCCTACAACCTCTCACATTAGACTGCCGTTTGTGGTTGCTGGATGTGCCGGGCGGGTCGGGGTAGTCTTATATCACAAACGAGTCTAACCTCGTGTCTTAGACATTTATTACTCATTTAATTTATGCCTTTGACCTCTCACATTAGACTACCATTTGTGGTTGCTGGATGCGCCGGGCGGTTCCGGGTAGTCTTATACCACAAACGAGTCTAACCTCGTGTCTCAGGCATTTATTATTACACATTATTATTCAACCCCAATTTGAATTAATATCCCTATTTCAAATTGTCAATAACTTCCACATTAATCTGTGTCCATAATTGTTACCTAAGTGATGTCCACAATAACTATGCATATAAATTAGGCCAATTAATGTCTCAAATTTATTATATGTTTTTGAGCCATTTTATGACAATTTTCACAAAAATAATATTTAATATTTTCCCATTACCCTCACGTTGTTCGTACATGTAATACATATAATACCTAGGCTAGCAAATAGCCTAACTCACAAAAACATCACAACTTGCATAACACGTAAAAATAGATCTAACTCGCAAATAAAATATGCTAGCATGGATCAAAACTTGCATGATTATAATTTATATAATCATAAATTTGCATAATCAATAACTTGCATAGGCAATAGTCATAATTTGCATAAACTACAAACTGGCATGGACCAAATTATACAAGATATGATTTGCATAGATCTATACACATAAAGGTGAACTTGCATATATGAACATGGTTTTCGCATAAACTTGCATATGATCTACATACAAACTTTTATTAAACTTGCATATGCAATTTAGACATGTAAATTAAAACTTACATATGATTCACATACAATCTTACATATAAATTAGCATATGATTCACATCCAAACTTATATATAAACTTGCATATATAATTTAGACATGTAAATTAAGATTTACATTTACACTTGCATATGATTTAGACATGTAAATGTCACAAAATGAATCAAATCTAGCATATGTTTTTAGACATATGAACCAACATCATGGATTTAAACATGTAAACTAATATCACACGTTTTACATATAAACTCACATGTATATATATATATATGTACTTGATTCATATATAAACTTGTGTATAATTCTCATACAAACTTTCATATAAACTGATGTCATAAAATGAATCAAGTTAAACATATGTGATTGGACATATGAAATAGATCCACTAACATAAGTTAAGAAAACCGTCATATGTTCACAAACAGACGATAACAAAATTAAGTAACGTCACATGATTCAACAGGCATGTTCTCATAATCCAAATTATAACTCATCATAATTAATTTATTAATTATTTTGTGAAAGAAATTGTACTCACAAAGATGGGTTAGAGAAGAGAATAATTCGTTCATCGTTTGTATTAGAATCTTGACTTGCAATTCCTAAGCTTCAAGGAGAAGAACTATTCTAGCAGCAACATGGAGGCCTAGAGATTAATTTAGTTTAGGTTTAGAGCTTGAGTATATGCGTGCTTATATAGAAGTTTAAATCAATAGAAGCCGTTAGATTATCATAGGAGCAATCACAACCGTCCAGGCTAGATAGAGTTATCTAGAATTGCCACCTTTGCCTTAGTGACTCAGCAACAGGTCAGAAAAGACTCAGCAACAAATCAAGATCGTCACATTTCAGATCTGCCCGGGGGGTAGGCCGACCTGTATAGGGGAGGTCGACCCCTTGGTCGACCTGGTCTGGGGTGGGAGAAATCCCGCCTAGCCCGCTTCCTCGTTTGAATTTTGAATTTTTATTCTGAACAGTTATTAATTTATTTAAATTACTGAAACTTCTGAGGGCCATTACTTCCTCATGTCCGATTTACGAAAACTTGGACTCTATTCCAAGCAGAATTTCGAAACAAACGCAATGGCGTAACCAATTTCCCTTAATTCTCAATTTAACAATTATGTATTCTTAAATTTGTTCTTTTAATAGTCATAGAAAATTCAGGATGTTACATTCTCCCCTCCTTAAAGGATTTTGCCCCCGAAATCTCCAAGTTAAGGAGAATGTATATTCTAACATCCAATCATCCATCTGCTCAATCATCAAACACAGGCATCCATTGTCCTTACAAAATTTCTAATGCTATATGAACATACGCAAAAAGTGTGTGTATATATTCCTTATCCAATGCAAAATCAGGCGGTCTACTGATTCAGTTGACCTCCTTAATGCAAATCATGATAGTGTCATGCGTCCATTATGTATGCGAAACAATCCTAACGATACATATTACTTCTACATGTGTGCACAACCATTCATCAAAGTGTAGCAACCATATGATAACACAACCATTATACATCCATTAAATATGCACACATATTTATATGCAATATGAAAGTGATTGAGCCGATCTAGTGCCTAATGTGTGTACATGCATCCACGAGCAAAACTAGCAACCACTTGCATCTATTTGCATCCATCAAACATAACATGTCTCAAACACATGTTTACAACCATAGGGTTTTTCCTAACTAAAGATCCAAGATATAATCGTGAAGACATACTAAACGATAGGATAAGTATAAACAAAGAAGCAGAAAAAGGAGAAGTTAAAAACATACCCTCAAAAAGGAAAGGGTACAGCGTACGCATCTTGTCTTCCGTTTCCCAAGTCGTGTCTCCTTGATCATCTCCTCATTGCACTTTGACCAACTTGACCTCTTTGTTGCGTAGATTTAATACCTTCGACCCAAGGATGCATGTAGGAGCTCGTCTAATCGTGGCATCTCACTCTACTTCCACTCCTCTAAGCATGTTCGGCTCCACTACTTCCGCGGTATCTTGTAACACTTCCGCAAATGCGATACGTGAAACACGTCGTGAACAACACTAAGCTCGTTGCCTCTTCTCATGTCCCTCCAAAATCTAGGATACATAACCTCAAAAGATCTTCAAGGATTCTATTCACCCCTTTCTGTCCGTCCATCCGTCTATGGATGATAAGCGATGCTGTACTTGCCGCCTTTTGCATATCACCTTCTCTTCTTGCATCGAAAGCTGCTCCAAGCCCTATCCCGCAAGCACTGGTATACACTGTGAATGACTTACTTCCATCTGGAAAAACTAAAACTGGAGCTGTCGTCAAAACCCTCTTCAAACATTGGAAAGCATCGTCACAGTCAACATCCCAAGCAAAAGTCATTTTCTTCTTCGTTAACCGAGTAAGTGGGGCTGATATCTTCGCGAAGTCCTTAATGAACTTCCTATAATAGCCCGCCAGCCCTAAAAAGCTTCTTACTTCTGTTGCGTTCTTAGGAATATTCCAATCTAGGATTACCACCACCTTTGCGGGATCCATAACTATCCCTTCCTTAGAGACCATGTGTCCTAAGAACCCCACTCCTTTTCTCCAAAAATGGCATTTGGAGAACTTAGCTTTGAGTTGATGCGCTCATAGGGTCTCTAAGACTTCCCTAAGATGGAGGGCACGCTCTTCCTCGCTTCTAGAGAAAATCAAGATATCGTCTACAAAGACTACCACAAACTTGTTTAGAAACTCCCTAAACACCCTACTCATTAAGTCAACTAAGTATGCGGGTGCATTCATCAAACCAAAAGGCATGACGAGCCACTCGAAGAAACCGTCAGGAGTTCTAAATGCAGTCTTATCTATGCTGTCTTCAGCCACCCTTAGCTGATGAAATCCTGTAGCCAAATCCAGCTGCGAGAAAACCAAAGCGCCAACCAACTAATCGAATAAATCACCTATCCTCGGTAATGGGTGTATGTTCTTCTTGGTGAGCTTATTCAGCTCTCTATAGTCCATGCATAGTCTAAGTGAACCATCAGCCTTTGTAGCAAAAACAACTGGAGCACCCCAATCCAAAATGCTTCTTCTTATGAACCCCTTCTCAAGCAACTCTTTCACTTGCTTACTGAGTTCCCTTATCTCTCTCGGAGCCATGTGGCGTACTGGTAATGCAACTGGCTTTGCATTATCTACTAGGTATATAGAAAGCCTATCTCGCGCCTCGAGGGTAAACCCTGAACTTCATCGAAGACATCACTATATTCACGGACCACATGAACAGATTCCAAATCATCGTTAGACGTGTTAAGAGATTTTAGGTAGCTAAGAATCACCGGACCTCGAGGGTCACAAGAAATATCAAGGGTCTTTCCACAACGAGTCAACAATTTAACTACCCTTCTTTCACAGTCTAGGATGGCACCGTATCTGGCTAGCCAATCCATGCCTAGAATCAAGCCGTAGCCCATGAAGCCAAGAACGAAGGCGTTGCATTCAAACCCAACGCCCAAGATAGACACTCTCAAATCCCGACAAATCATCGAAAGATGAGCCGAACCACCAATAGGATTTGAGACTACTATGGGATCCGTAACTAGACTAGTATTTAGGTGCAGTGTTCCAATTAACGAAGCAGATACAAACGAGTGTGAAGCGCCATAATTCAAACAAGGTTCAAACATGATGATCAAAAAGAAAAACCAAACTTCCAACCAAGATATTTCTACCTCTATTAGGTGTGCCAGTCGTGAGGGAACGCGTCTGCCCTCCAGAAGATCCTGTACTTTGTCCTTACCTTTGCCTTTTGCTTCTTTGGACGATCCTAATAAGATGTCCTGTTTCTCCGTAACGATAATAACTTCTTCTTTCTAACGTCTTTATTTAAGTAGTCAGGTATTTCACAAGTGTGGCCCTTCCTTTTCTCTTGGCCCCTTGTTATCCTTACCGCCTTTCTTTTGATCTACTTTATTATCGTGTGTTCTATCCATGTCTCTCCTGTATATTCTCCATTCGTGACCTCCCACCAAAATGAGGCTTCATCCTTTATTAACCAAGCAGCTAATTGAACCTTCCTCCCATCGTCTATCTTAAAGGTACAAACAAGTCCTCCACTTCCATCTAGCTTTGACAAACATCCCAGTCCCATGAATCGGTTTTCCGCCCATCGTACGGAAGTTCTTACATATCTTAGAAAAATCGTCCATACATGGAGGAAGAAATTCAAAAAGGAAAGAGGTAGAGATTCAAAACGGAGAATCGAAGGAAAGATATATGGCTTTTGGGGGTTATGTTTTTAAAACAAACTTTTCTCTTGAAAATACTCTCCTTAAAACATATTATTGAAAGTATTTCTTTATAAAATGCTTTTGAAAAATAGTTTTTCAAAATCTCTCATATGTTCTGTTAACCTTCAGCTCTGATACCACGTGTAACACCCCACGTCCATTAATACCACTCTCAAAGGGAATGCATTAACTTTCCTGGAGTATTATTGGTGTATAGAATGGAACATAACAAGACAGATACATATATAGGTACTTGAAAAATTTAAAAACAACTTTTATTGCAGCGGAGATATAGTTTGGTTACAACAACATCAAAACCAACAATAAAACCGAGTACACTTAATATCCATCTTGACAAATTGTTTTCTGAGTACATAAAGTAAAAAGCATAACCCCAACATAAGTAGCCATAAAAGAGATAAGCTGAACTTTACTTTCAGCAATCCAAGCACTTCCAAAAGAGAGAGAAAGATCCAAATCAAGCTCCACTAGCACTAGTCCCACCATGAGAACCTTGGGGGGGGGGGGGGAGGGGAGGAAGAAAAGTGGCGCAAACAAAGGGGGTTAGACATAAAGTTTGGCGAGTCCAATAACTTTAACAATATAATTATTAAAGTAATTAGGATAAGGCATAAACTGATAAAACAAGGAATGACTGTGAAATAAATGGGCATGACAAAGCAAACAAGAAGAATAAGATAACGTTAATTGCGCTTCCAACACTATAGGATAATTACTACACTACACCATTACTAGTCACCCTAAAAGTTGATCCTGCCTTCTGAACATAATAATCATAATGGTAGTTTCGTGTACCCCTAGCTTCTTCATAGGTGCCTCCTGCTCCTACCTCCACTGGTTGTACCCACTACCCTCCCCATTCTAATTACAACATTTATTCATAATATGGATGTTGGACCCCTAGCTGTCTTCATAGGTGCCGCCTGCTCCTATCTCCGCTAGTCGTACCCACTACCTTCCCCATTCGATCGACTCCCTAACTCGTAGATACCCGTGCTGGTCCCATAATGAGGTGTATCACTTCCCAAAGTGGAAAGCTGATACCACTAAAGATGCACGGCTTATATCTACACAATGCATAAAAGTCTTACCTACCCGTTGGACTTGCGTTGCCAACACTAACCCGTTTTGACGTCTTACAATCAAACCCAGTAAGCGTGTACCGTCCTTGATCTAGATCGAGCTCACTTAGATACTAAATGGGTTACTGGTTGAAAAGGGTCCCACACTTGACACAAGCTTTCCACCTATGCTTGGTCCCCACTAGGATTTCCCACTTAACCCCCTCTTATTCATGTCTTCTTACATGTTTCAACTTGGTTAAGTGTTTATAATTATATCCCATATGTCACCCATGTTATCCACTTATCAAATCAACATGTGTTATTGGTTGAGCTTGTCTTAACCCTATCTGCTTATCAGATCAATATATATATATATATATTATTGGTTAAGCTAGTCTTAACCCTATCCACTTATATACTATTGGTTGAGTTGGTCTTAACCCTATCCACTTATCAGATCAATATGTATTATTCGTTAAGTTTGTCTTAACCCTATCCACTTATCAGATATATATTATTGGTTAAGCCGGTCTCAACCCTACCTACTTATCAAATTAATATATATTATTGGTTAAGCTGGTCTTAACCCTACCTGTAACAACCCGGAAATCCGTACCTTTTTAATTGACAATAATCCACACATGTCTAACTCAAAACTATACGCATTTACAGATTGTTAAATGATGATCCACATCTTTAACCATTATAGTCAAAAATATAGATAATCAAGGGGATAAATTTAGAATTAGAAAGAAAGAAGAAAACAAGCACAGAATCTCGCAACGGAATGAACAAAACATAATAACCAAATAACAGCCATGAAGCTGTTTAAAATGAACATTTGATCATTTTACAACATTAATCAGAGTTATACATTTATATACATAACTGATAATACAGAGTAATGCAACAGAATAGTAGTGGAATACAATAGTAATAATAGGTACCGTCTTCGTCTTCATCCTTCAGAAGATAACCTTTGAAACTAGAATGCTCAAGTCTGACCCGAGCGTAATAGTTTGAAAATAAAACAATCTCCGATAAGGCAAAAATATTCTCATCTAAGTCAAATCGACATCATATGAACATGCACACACATAACTCAAGAGATGTTACGGGAATTTCCCTCTCTGAGGATCCGTCAAACTAGATACTATATAATATAATTTCGCTATTATAATAGTGTCTATTCACAAATACTTGTCAGAAAAATAGTGTAAGCGGGGTTACATTGATTACCCTTACATAGTTTACAAGCACATGGTCTATGCATGTCCTGTAACACAACAAATAAAACGTCGGTAGCCAGTGAGTCCTCTATAGACCTATACCAATATCAAAATCGTAGTTGTCTCGCATAAGGGTAAACGTATGACAAGGCACATGAGGCAATACCTAAGGTAGTATGCTACCAGTTTGCCTGATCCAGACTGGTGGTTACCCCTAATGGCCCACCGTAGACATCCGCCCCATATCAAATCAAAGGGAATACCTCCCATTGAGGGTGCGCACCAACAAAACAACAACAACTGAATAGTAATAGTATGGACCCGAGGCCTAGGAAAATCTAAGAGAAGATGTCCACTAAGAGGTAGTCAAGCCTCATTTGGTTTAGCACGGCCCCTGTTTTAGTCATTTCAAATCGACACAAGCATCGGGGTCATCCATTATCGTTCACTTTCTTCAAATCCAGGAATCGCCTCCAAATTCATCCTACTTCATTTCTGGAACTCCACCGCATACACAGTTGTTGAAGTGGTTCCAACATTGACAGAGAGTATGTCAATAAGAGGCCCCGGTCTCTTTAACAACAAAACATCATGTTACACACCGATTGGTACTTTTATATTTCAAAAGTGAATCGTTATGATATCAAAATATCATATTCAACTAAACAAATTTCACTTTAAAATATCATATCATTTTAATCACAATAATATTTACTTTCAAAATTCATATTCACTTTGAGATAAATTTATAATTCAATAATTTTTTGTAACTTCAATTAACCACATTTCATTCAAATCATTCAGTTTACTTCAAAAATAATTTTGAATTCATTTCTGATTTTAACATCAAAATGATCAAAATTACTTTTAAATCACAGATTTAAATGTAAACACTTTTCACTTCTAAAACAGTTTGTAAGTTTGAAATAGTTTGGGGTTTAAATAATTTTTTTTGATTAGTTGTAAATAATTTTGGAAGATTTGGAGTAGCTTGGAAATCAAAACAGTTTGAGTGTTGGAAATGGTTTTATGTATATTAAAATATATTTTTTATAAAATAAACTACTTATATATATAGAAAGAATTTGTTTTTGAAAAACAATTTATATAAAGCACTTCATATATCAAAGGAATAAATTTCATAAAATAGTTTATATATAAATTTGTTTATATAGAAATAATTTCAAATTAACTATTTCTTTTCATTTCCAATAAATATGAACCTAAGTTCTAATCTCAAAACAAAACAAATCGATTTCCAATATCCAGTCCAAATCGATTCCCAAAAATCAAATTTATTTGAGAACAATCCCATTTTAAAGGATAACTTCCAGTTTCGAAATATTATTTGAATCTATTCGATTCAAATCAAATCCTAGTTTAAGTTCAAGTTCGTAATATTTGCTTAAAACATTTAATCCTAATTTAATTTCAAAGTTTAAATAAATATTTAAATCTTCGAAATAATTTAAACTATAATCAATTTTAGTTCAAATTTCAAATAACAAATTTTAGATCATTTCAATTCGAATTTAATTTCAAAGTTTAAATAAAGATTTAAACCTTTGAAATAATTTAAATTATAATCAATTTTTGTTTAAATTTCAGATAACAATTTTTGATCATTTCAATTTGAATTAAATTTCAAAGTTTAAAATAAAGATTTAAACCTTTGAAATAATTTAAATTATAATCAATTTTAGTTTAAATTTCAAATAACAATTTTAGATCATTTCAATTTGAATTAAATTTCAAAGTTTAAATAAAGATTTAAACCTTTGAAATAATTCAATTTCAACATTTTAAATATAATTCAATGTCAACATTTCAATATAATTCTATTTCGACATTTCAATATAATTCAATCTCGACACTTCAATTTAATTCAATTTCGACATTTCAATATAATTCAATTTTGACATTTCAATATAATTCAATTTCGACATTTCAATATAATTCAATCCCGACATTTCAATGTAATTTAATTTCGGCGTTTTAATATAATTCAATTTCGACATCCCAATATAATTAATTCTCAACATTTCGATGTAATTAAATCTCGACATTTCAACATAATTCAATTTCGACATTTCAATGTAATTCAATCTCGACATTTCAATGTAATTCAATTTCGACATTTCAATATAATTCAATTTCGACATTTCAATATAATTAATTCTTGACATTTCAATATAATTCCATTTCGACATTTCAATATAATTCAATTTCGACATTTCAATGTAATTCAATTCTGACATTTCGATGTAATTAAATCTCGACATTTCGATATAATTCCATTTCGACATTTCAATATAATTCAATTTCGACATTTCAATGTAATTCAATTCCGACATTTCGATGTAATTAAATCTCGACATTTCAATATAATTCCATTTCGACATTTCAACTTCAAATTCAAATTCCAATCAATAATTCAATTTAAATAATTTCAATTTATTTTATTTACACAGAATCACTTATTTAAATCGGTTTCACAAATTCTAAAATTTATAGATTTAACCAATCCGGTGTCCGTATGATATTTCTCTATCCTATGGCCAGGTGATCAGTTATTTCAAATTTTAATTTTAGGGAATGGATATATATCATTTCAATCCAAAGTTCAAATGTCATAGGTATATATCATTTCAACCTATTTCTTAATTTATTCGAAATGACAGTTTATGATGATGCCCGTAACATCCAAGGTGATAATACTGATATAAAAATATAGACAGCACCCGTATAGTTCAATATATCCATAAATAAACACCCATCACAAGCATCATCCAATCCATTTCAATTTGCAATAATTAACTGATTGTACATGTCGGAGTTTAACCAGCAATTTAATTCAAAAATAAACTAACTGTCAATTCAATTTCTACAGTTTAATTTAGATGTCCATTTAAAAATAGAAATCAACAAATAAATAATCAAATAAATCACAGATTTCAATTTCACAAAAATGTGAATATTTTTGCAGTGTGAGAAAACTCACTTTGACTAGTTTTGAAATCGCCTTAAATAATGATTGGTTTTAATTAAATTAAACAGAAGGTTTAATTTAACCAAAATTCCTACGAGCTCCAAATATGTTCTGGTCAGTTTCATGCCGAAGAGTTCGTCGACACGATCTCAACGAACTTGAAATCGTTGGATTTCGTTTCTGTTCGAGTAAGTTATGCCATTTTAAACTTTTAAATAATTAAATATAAAATTAACTGATTAATTAAAGTAATTAAACTTAACCCCTAATTACATTGGATTAAAAGACGCGGCCTTCTTCCTGTAACTACCGTAATCGCCTGAACCCATACCCTCATGCAAACTAATGCCGTCGCGCCCCCCTAGTGTCGACCGAATATTGATCTGACCTCGCCACGTGAAGTACCATGCTGCGCTCCTCCTTCGTCGAGCTCGTGGGCCCGCTCGCCGGCCTGAGGCGCTCTGAAATCGACAGTTAACGATGCGACTTCGAAGGGAGAGATCGAACAATCCACACTGTTAAACACGATCTTGACCATTGAGATCATAGATCTCGCGTAGCTCTTCGTTTTCCATTTGAAATTTTCTGAAATTGTTGAAAGAGGAGGGAGATCGAAGGGTTTCTATTCTGGAGCAAAATTGCCATTCAATCTTTGGAGGCGGCGGCCTGCTGAGTTGTGAGGGATCTTAGGGTTTAAAACACTTATATATATATATTTTATTATTTTTATTTCCAAAATATCTTGTTTAATTCCCGAGCTCCAAATCAAACCCAACGACTGTCGCCCCTAACTAAATATCCCCATTCCGAACACAATGGGATATATCCTGTAAGCCAGTTCGATTGTTTCGATAAGTTTTCATTTAAAATAAAATATAAATCAGTACATATTCAATTAAACGTATATTTTAATTTACCAGGGCCACATACTGACTTCAAAAATTAAAGAAAAAATATATCTAGTTATGTTTTAACGATACAATCCTAACAAAACTAATTTCGTCAAATTTCAAGACCGTTTGTAAAATGGTCATTTTCTGGTCGATCCAATTTGACTAAAACTAAACAAACACGTTTTAATTCACCACGCTCACATATTAATTTCAAAAATTATGAAAATTGAAATATAGCAATAATTTGACATTTCAAGTCCAACAAAAGTGGTTTCGTTGAAAACGGAGGTTGTTTGCAAAATGGTTATTTCTAAGGGCTATATATTATATTAAAATATATATAAATTCCATAGCGACTTTTCTGAATTTTAAACTGGACATATCTTTTAACTTCTAAAGTGAAATCTCAGTTTCTTACATTCGTTAGAAAGATATGATTAAACAGATTCAAATATTTCTGGTTTTACTGAAATCCGATTTATTTTGATTCCTGTACAATCATTTGAAATTTAAAATCAAATTTTCAAACTATCGCGCCATTTCAGGCTCGTTATATAATTAAAATAAATTTATATGTTCTAACTTCGATTAAACTAAACTTTTAGTCGTTATTATTTAAAATAATCATTTTAAATATTTAAAATTCATTAAAATAACTAAAATAAATTTTTTAAACTGGTTCTGAAAATCAGGGTCATCACAATCTCCCCCACTTAAAAATTTTCTTCCTCGAAAAGGAACAAAGTCGAAAGTGGTTTAACCAACCAACTCAACTTCCATTCTGGCTTTCATTCTTCAGCTTTTCAGTTTCTAAGAATTTTCAATTTTCTCAAAAAAATTTGGCTAACACCCTTAATTTTCGAAAAATTTCGCCATAACCTCCTTTGTACAGTCCTATCGGTAAAACCCCAACTAGCCTCACAGGGCCGTCATCAATCCAAAAGAAAAAGAAAAAGCCAAGCGGCTAGCCAATCGGCTTATAAAATCATCAAATCCTAATCGACATAGTAAACATGTACCTATTGGTCGGGCGCACAATTTTATTCCTCTTCTTAGCTTTCATGCTATGACCTGCTCAATATATACATGTACATATATGCAAATTTCAATAAATTTTCACTTTAGTTCAATATTATATTCGATTTGGCTGATTTTACCCTTTTTTTTTATATATATTGGTGTTATCATTCCATTATTTTATTAATTAACTTAATAATCGCACATCACCATCAAGCAACCAATTTGTTAATTAGCTTTTCAAAACATATAACGTTTGTATATACTCAAAAATCATATTTTCGATGCCAAGTCTCAAACATTAAACTCTAAATAAGTTTTGGCTCTTGAGCATTGTAAACTAAAGCTTTTCCATTAATTCTTAGTTAAAAGACTAATAAATTCCAAATCAAAATTTCACTGTTAATCGAGTCTTTAAGAACTAATGTCATTTAAAACAATGTTCACAATCAACCCAAAAGGAACTTCCACTTAATTCAAATTATATTTATTAATTGGAAAAATTCTTTAAACCTTAGTTAAAAGATTTATTCTTTTCTCAAATGGGTTCAAGAACAGTGTTATTTAAGACACCATCCACGACAACCCAAAATCCAAATTTTGATTTATTTATTTTTAATGTAAGGCCTTGAATAGTAATTATATCGGCCTATATTCAACATCAAATTCTGAAACTATCAAATATCGTATTGGGAATAACGATATATATCTTCCAAATTCCTCAACAATATCTGTATTATCACGGAATCCAATATCGAAATATTCCGAAGATTATTTCCATTTTAATCCTTTCCAATTCATATATCGGAAATTCTGTTTATATCAAAACCATTTCTCAATCCAATTTGTTATTTAAACTGTTGGATTTTTATAATACTTATTTCAACTATATTAAAATTTTCTATAGGCTAGTATTTCGTTTTATCTATACTTATTCTCAATCATATTTGAAATTTACATACTCATTTCAATTTCTATATATGTTAATACTTTAATTTCATCTACATCTTAAGCTGTCATGTTTTTAATTAACTTGCTTAAATAGACTTACAATCGATTCAACTTATAAACTTATTTACATCGCGAAATAGCTTATTGTAAATTTTCTTAAGCTTATCTTTGACATTTTATTCAATCAGAATCTAAGTTCATTATCTTAATAACTTGAATTAGCTTATTACATTAGTTTAATTTGTTTAACCCACTTGATTTACCATAATAAACATTTCTTTGGTTCAAATTCATTTTCATTTTTTTTAATCATCTTCACTTTTCTTTATCTTCATAACATTTCTACGATTCAATATATCATTTTGGAACATGTTATTCATTTAAATTTCATTTGTAAAACATTTCATTACATATATATATATATATATATATATACTCTTAAACTTGTCATTTAGGTAAGTTTGTATATATTACAAATGAAATTTAGTATTTCCCACTTTACTCTTTATTATCAAAGTAACATGAGTATTTGTTTCTATTTTACTTTAACATTTTCCTTACTTTATGTTTCAATTTTATAATATTATATTATATTTTCATTTATATTTCTCTTCTTCATTTATCGTATTTATTTATTCACCTATTTAAAATTTCATTTGATATTAATACTGATAATTATTTATTTCATGATTATTAACAAGGAGAGTAATTTGTATAAATGGAGGCTTGAGAATCTTAAATACCAAATTCTTTTCAGACATTTTGAAATACTATATACTATACATAATTTTTTCAAAACATACTCAAGATTTCAAATTAAAATTTCAAAAACGAATAGGTAGCAATGCTACCAAGTGGTCTCCCCCACTTTGAGACTCGAAAATGAAAGTCGATGACTATGATCATCTCATCACCGAAATTTATTTCCCAGTAGCAAAATGGATACTTAACCAATTTTTATTTGAATACTTTTCAAATATTACTACTATATTTTTTCCAAAACCATGAAAAATATTTACAAATCATCGGGATTTAAAGATCTCGTATTCTCCATTTAAATTCATTTGGTTTACAGTTAATTATAAATCACATATAAAGAACGATTTATTATTACAGTCAATAGGCTAAGAATATTGACTAATTTACCATCAAATTTCAAAATTATTTCTTACATATATAAAATATATATGAAAACAATATTGTGATAGAATGCCTTGTTCAAGTGTTTTTGAAATCCCATTCGATAATGCTTGCAACACGCATCGACTGGAACTCCGAACTCAACTCAATAAGCCAAACAACACAATATAAAACCATTTTTATATCAAAAGTACAAGTACACTCTCTCATATATATATACACACACACTCAGAACTCATTCTAGGGTGTTACGAACCCTATCTCTAATGAGTAAATCCCAACAGAGCCAAGGTTTACAGCTAAACCATAATCTCTGATACCAACTGTAATGACCCGGAAATCCGTACCTTTTGAATCGACAATAATCCACACATGTCTAACTCAAAACTGTACGTATTAACAGATTGTTAAATGACGATCCACATCTTTAACCATTATAGTCAAAAATATAGATATTCAAGGGGATTAATTTAGAATTATAAAGAAAGAAGAAAACAAGCACAGAATCTCGCAACGGAAGAACAAAATATAATAATCAAATAACAGTTCATGAAGCTGTTTAAAATAAACATTTGATCATTTTACAACATTTATCAGAGTTATACATTTATATACATAGCTGATAATACAGAGTAATGCAACAGAATAGTAGTGGAATACAATAGTAATAACAGATACCGTCTTCGTCTTCATCCTTCAGAAGATAACCTTTGAAACTGGAATGCTCAAGTCTGACCCGAGCGTAATAGCGTGAAAATAAAACAAGCTCGGATCAGGCAAAAATATATTCATCTAAGTCAAATCGACATCATATGAATATGCACACACATAACTCAAGAGATGTTAAGGGAATTTCCATCTCCTAAGGATCCGTCAAACTAGATAATATATAATATAATTTCTCTATTATAATGGTGTCTATTCACAAATACTTGTTAGAAAAATAGTGTAAGCGGGGTTACATTGATTACCCTTACACAGTTTATAAGCACATGGTCTATGCAGGTCCTGTAACACAACCAGTAAAACGTCGGTAGCCAGTGAGTCCCCTATAGACCTTTACCAATATCAAAATCGTAGTTGTCTCGCATAAGGATAAACGTATGACAAGGCACATGAGGCAATACCTAAGGTAGTATGCTACTAGTTTTCCTGATCCAAACTGGTGGTTACCCCTAACGTCCCACCGTATACATCCGCCCCGTATCAAATCAAAGGGAATACCTCCCATCGAGGGTGCGCACCAACAAAACAACAGCAACTGAATAGTAATAGTATGGACCCGAGGCCCAGGAAAATCGAAGAGAAGATGTCCACTAAGAGGTAGTCAAGCCTCATTTGGTCTGGCACAACTCCTGTTTTTAGTCATTTCAAATCGACAAAAGTGTCGGGGTCATCCATTATCGTTCACTTTCTTCAAATCCAACAATCGCCTCCAAATTCATCCTACTTCATGTATGTAACTCCACCGCGTACACAGTTGTTAAAGTGGTTCCAACATTGACAGAGAGTATGTCAATAAGAGGCCCTGGTCTCTTTAATAACAAAACGTCATGTTAGACACCGATTGGTACTTTTATATTTCAAAAGCGAATCATTATGATATCAAACTATCATATTCAACTAAAAAATTTTCACTTTAAAATATCATATTATTTTTATCACAATAATATTTACTTTCAAAATTCATATTCACTTTGAGATAAATTTCAAATTCAATAATTTGTTATAACTTCAATTAACCACATTTCCTTCTAATCATTTAGTTTACTTCAAAAATAGTTTTGAATTCATTTCGGATTTTAACATCAAAATGATCATAATTACTTTTAAATCACAGATTTGAATGTAAACATTTTTCACTTTTAAAACAGTTTGTAAGTTCGAAATAGTTTGGGGTTTAAATATTTTTTTTTTGATTAGTTGTAAATAATTTTGGGAGATTTGGAATAGCTTGGAAATCAAAACAGTTTGAGTGTTGTAAATGGTTTTATGTATATTAATTTTTTTCATAAAATAAACTACTTATATATATAGAAAGAATATGTTTTTGAAAAACAATTTATATAAAACACTTCATATATCAAAGGAATAAATTTCATAAAATAGTTTATATACAAATTTGTTTATATAGAAATAATTTAGAATCAACCGTTTCTTTTCATTTTCAATAAATATGAACCTAAGTTCAAATCTCAAAACAAACCACAACGATTTCCAATATCCAGTCCAAATCGATTCCCAAAAATCAAATTTATTTGAGAACAATCCCATTTTAAAGGATAACTTCCAATTTCGAAATATTATTTGAATCTATTCGATTCAAATCAAATCCGAGTTCAAGTTCAAGTTCATAATATTTGTTTAAACCATTTAATTCGAATTTAATTTCAAAGTTTATATAAAGATTTAAACCTTCGAAATAATTTAAATTATAATCAATTTTAGTTCAAATTTCAAATAACAAATTTTAGATCATTTCAATTCGAATTTAATTTCAAAGTTTAAATAAAAATTTAAACCTTTGAAATAAATTAAATTATAATCAATTTTAGTTTAAATTTCAAATAACAATTTTTGATCATTTCAATTTGAATTAAATTTCAAAGTTTAAATAAAGATTTAAACCTTTGAAATAATTTAAATTATAATCAATTTTAGTTTAAATTTCAAATAACAATTTTAGATCATTTCAATTTGAATAAAATTTCAAAGTTTAAATAAAGATTTAAACCTTTGAAATAATTCAATTTCAACATTTCAAATATAATTCAATTTCAACATTTCACTATAATTCAATTTTGACATTTCAAATTAATTCAATCTCGACACTTCAATATAATTCAATTTTGACATTTCAATATAATTCAATTTCGACATTTCAATATAATTCAATTTCGACATTTCAATATAATTCAATCTCGACATTTCAATGTAATTCAATTTCGACATTTCAATATAATTCAATTTCAACATTTCAATATAATTAATTCTCGACATTTCGATGTAATTAAATTTCGACATTTCAATATAATTCAATTTCGACATTTCAATGTAATTCAATCTCGACATTTCAATGTAATTCAATTTCGACATTTCAATGTAATTCAATTTCGACATTTCAATATAATTAATTCTTGACATTTCAATGTAATTCCATTTCGACATTTCAATATAATTCAATTTCGACATTTCAATGTAATTCAATTCCGACAATTCGATGTAATTAAATCTCCACATTTCGATATAATTCCATTTTGACATTTCAATATAATTCAATTTTGACATTTCAATGTAATTCAATTCCGACATTTCGATGTAATTAAATCTCGACATTTCAATATAATTCCATTTCGACATTTCAACTTCAAATTCATATTCCAATCAATAATTCAATATAAATAATTTCAATTTATTTTCTTTACACAAAATCACTTATTTAAATCGGTTTCACAAATTCTATAATTTATATATTTAACCAATCCGGTGTCCATATGATAATTCTCTATCCTGTGGCTAAGTGATCAGTTATTTCAAATTTTAATTTCAGGGAATGGATATATATCATTTCAATCCAAAGGTCAAATGTCATAGGTACATATCATTTTAACCTATTTCTTAATTTTTCGAATTGACAATTTATGATGATGCCTGTAACATCCAAGGTGATAACACTGATATAAAAATATAGACAACATCCGTATAGTTCAATATATCCATAAATAAACACCCATCACAACCATTATCCAAAAAAGTTCAATTTGCAATAATTAACTGATTATACATGTCGGAGTTTAACTAGCGATTTAATTCAAAAATAAACTAACTGTCAATTCAATTTCTACAGTTTAATTTAGATGTCCATTTAAAAATAGAAATCAACAAACAAATAATCAAATAAATCACATATTTCAATTTCACAAAAATGTGAATATTTTTGCAGCGTGAGAAAACTCACTTTGACTGGTTTTGAAATCGCCTTAAATAACGATTGGTTTTAATTAAATTAAACAGAACGTTTAATTTAACCAAAATTCCTACGAGCTCCAAATTTTGTTCTGGTCAATTCCATGCTAAAGAGTTCATCAACACGATCTCAATGAACCTGAAATCGTCAGATTTCGTTTCTGTTTGAGCAAGTTATGCCATTCTAAACTTTCAAACAATTAAATATAAAATTAACTGATTAATTAAAGTAATTAAACTTAACCCTAATTACATTGGATTAGAAGACGCGGCCTTCTTCCTGTAATTGCCGTAATCGCCTGAACCCATACCCTCGTGAAAACTAATGCCTTCGAGCCCCCTAGTGTCGACTGGATATTGATCTGACCTCGCCACGTGAAGCACCATGCTGCGCTCCTCCTTCGTCGAGCTCGTGGGCCCGCTCGCCGGCCTGAGGCGCTCTGAAATCGACAGTTAACGCTGCGACTTCGAAGGGAGAGAACGAGCAGTCCACACCGTTAAACACGATCTTGACCAGTTAGATCATAGATCTCACGTAGCTCTTCGTTCTCCATTTGAAATTTTCTGAAATCGTTGAACAAGGAGGGAGATCGAAGGGTTTTTATTCTGGAGCAAAATCGCCATTCAATCTTTGGAGGCGGAGGCCTGCTGATTTGTGAGGGATCTTAGGGTTTAAAACCCTTATATATATATTTTTTATTATTTTTAATTCCAAAATATCTTGTTTAATTCCCGAGCTCCAAATCAAACCCAACGACTATCACCTCTAACTAAATACCCCCATTCCGAACACATTGGGATATATCCCGTAAGCCAATTCAATTGTTTCGATCAGTTTTCATTTAAATTAAAATATAAATCAGTATATATTCAATTTAAACGTACATTTTAATTTACCGGGGCCACATACTGACTTCAAAAATTTCAGAAAAAATATATCTAGTTATGTTTTGACGATATGGTCCTAAAAAAACAAATTTCGTCAAATTTCAAGACCGTTTGTAAAATGGTCATTTTCTGGTCGATCCAATTTGACTAAAACTGAACAAACACGTTTTAATTTGCCACACTCACATATTAATTTCAAAAATTATGAAAATTGAAATCTAGCAATAATTTGACATTTCGAATCCAACAAGAGTGGTTTCGTCGAAAACGGAGGTCGTTTGCAAAATGGCTATTTCTAAGGGCTATATATTATATTAAAAAATATATAAATTCCATAGTGACTTTTCTGAATTCTAAACTGGACATATCTTTCAACTTCTAAAATGAAATCTCAATTTCTTACATTCGTTAGAAAGATATGATTAAACAGATTCAAATATTTCTGGTTTTACTGAAATCCGATTTACTTTGAATCCTGTACATTCATTTGAAATTTAAAATCGAATTTTCAAACTACCGCGCCATTTCAGGCTCGTTATATAATTAAAATAAATTTATACGTTCTAACTTCGATTAAACTAAATTTTTAGTTATTATTTAAAATAATCATTTTAAATATTCAAAATTCATTAAAATAACTAAAATATAAAATTTAAACTGGTTCTGAAAATCAGGGTCGTCACACTACCTACTTATCAGATTATAGGTTAAGCTGGTCTTAACCCTATCCACTATCATGTTTTATGTATCATATATATATATCGTATAACATGTTTTACTTAATTTATGATTAAGTACATCTTAGTTCACATATACGTTGGTTAAGAGAATAACTCCCTAAGTATCAACCCCGAAGACCGAAATCAACATCAGATTGGTACTCAGAGAATTACTCAACTTAACCAAACTTCTGTTTGTCATTCATATTCGTCTTTGATCAACATCAATTAATTATTAATGCACATACCTCTCACATTAAGTCGATTGCTTGTGGCCGCTAGATATGCCGGGCGGTTCCAGGCAGACTTCCACTACAAGCCAGACTTAACCTCGTGTCTAAGCATCTTTTAATTATGCCTACAACCTCCCACATTAGACTGCCGTTTGTGGTTGCTGGATGTGTCGGGCAGGTCCGGGCAGTCTTATACCACAAACGAGTCTAACCTCATGTCTTAGGCATTTATTACTCATTTAATTTATACCTTTGACCTCTCACATTAGACTACCGTTTGTGGTTGCTGGATGTGCCGGGCGGTTCCGGGCAGTCTTATACCACAAACGAGTCTAACCACATGTCTCAGGCATTTATTATTACACATTATTATTCAACCCCAATTTGAATTAATATCCCTATTTCAAATTGTCAATAACTTCCAAATTAATCTATGTCCATAATTGTCACCTAAACGATGTCGATAATTTCTATGCATATAAATTAGGCCAATTAATGTCTCAAATTTATTATATATTTTTGAGCCATTTTATGCCAATTTTCACAATATTAATATTTAATATTTTCCCATTGCCCCCACGTTCTTCGTACGTGTAATACATATAATACGCAGGCTAGCAGGTAACCTAACTCACAAAAACATCACAACTTGCATAACATGTAAAAATAGATCTTACTCGCAAATAAAAATAGGCTAGCATGGATCAAAACTTGCATGATTATAATTTATACAATCATAAATTTGCATAATCAATAACTCGCATAGGCAATAGGCATAATTTGCATAAACTACAAACTGGCATGGATCAAATTATACAAGATATGATTTGCATAGATCTATACACATAAAGGTGAACTTGCATATATGAACATGGTTTTCACACAAACTTGCATATGATCTACATACAAACTTGTATTAAACTTGCATATGCAATTTAGACATGTAAATTAAGACTTACATATGATTCGCATACAATCTTACATATAAACTAGCATATGATTCACATCCAAACTTATATATAAACTTGCATATATAATTTAGACATGTAAATTAAGATTTACATTTACACTTGCATATGATTTAGACATGTAAATGTCACAAAATGAATCAAATCTAGCATATGTGTTTAGACATGTGAACCAACATCATGAATTTAAACATGTAAACTAATATCACACGTTTTACATATAAACTCGCATGTGTGTGTGTGTGTGTATATACACACACACACACACTTGATTCACATATAAACTTGTGTATAATTCGCATACAGACTTGGATATAAACTGATGTCATAAAATGAATCAAGTTAAACATATGTGATTGGACATATGAAATGGATCCACTAACATAAGTTAACAAAACCGTCATATGTTCACAAACAGGCGATAACAAAATTAAGTAACGTCACATGATTCAATAGGCATGGTCTCATAATCCAAATTATAACTCATCATAATTAATTTATTTATTATTTTGTGAAAGAAATTGTACTCACAAAAACGGGTTAGAGAAGAGAATAATTCGTTCGTCGTTTGTATTAGAATCTTGACTTGCAATTCCTAAGCTTTAAGAAGAAGAACTATTCTAGCAGAAGCATGGAGGCCAAGAGATTAATTTAGTTTAGGTTTAGAGCTTGAGTCTATGCATGCTTATATAGAAGTTTAAATCAATAGAAGCCGTTAGATTATCATAGGAGCAATCACAACCGTCCAGGCTAGATAGAGTTATCCAGAATTGCCACCTATGCCCTAGTGACTTAGAAACAGGTCAGAAAAGACTCAGCAACAAGTCAGGATCGTCACATTTCAGATCTGCCCCGGGGGGTAGGTCGACCCCAAGGTCGACCTGTATACGGGAGGTTGACCCCGTGGTCGACCTGGCCTGGGGCGGGAGATATCCCCCCAGCTCGCTTCCTCGTTTGAATTTTGAATTTTGAATTTTTATTCTGAACTGTTATTAATTTATTTAAATTACTGAAGCTTCTTAGGGCCATAACTTCCTCATACGAAGTCTGATTTACGAAAACTTGGACTCTATTCCAGGCAGAATTTGACGAACATAATGACTTACCCATTTCCCTTAATTCTCACTTTAATAGTTAAGTATTCTTAAATTTGTTCTTTTAATAGTCATAGAAAATTCAGGGTGTTACACATAAATAGACTATCTTTAATTCCCCGCAGACAACATCTTGATATTCATAGGATAACTGCTCCCAATACCTTGGTAGATCTAAATCTAATGATCCTTACTTCACTATGAAGTGATACCATATTCTTAGGCTAAGTTCTTACTCCACCAAAACGTAAGACAACATATTGAACTTTCTATCTCCTTCAAGAAGTGTTGAAAAAGGATTTCCATTAATTATAAACCATGTCATAATTTTTCTTACAACAATCCCATATTTTCTCTTCATTCTATTTTTTTCCATTGCAATTATATTGTTTCAAGCCTTTCCTTGAAAATTCAACTCTTTACCATTATATTACTAATTTACATAGCAGCTCAATTCTCAAGCAAACTAACAAGTCTTTTTCACTTACCTTGTACCCTGTATTAAATGTATACGAAATCCAACTCTCTACCCTTCCCGCAAAAACTATACAAGTTTTAAAATTTCCTTTAACTTTTCTCCATTCACTACGTCATAGGATGGCCTACTGTAATGAAATCCAAGGTGTTGCTAGCTATAATGTTGCCACAGCTTTGTTGATTTTTGTCTATTGCAACACATCCTTCAATGTGTTAGCATTGATATCAAATTGTGTTGCAGTAGCTACAGATATATACAAATTAAAAAATTAATAAAAGTAGTAATCTGTGTGAACACAATCCAACAGTTCGTGTCAATCTATTTTCATTTATCGCCTCAGCTCCTTTACCCCAAAATTTTCATTTTCCCACTGAAACATGATTCACCCTATTTTCCTTTCTTTTTTTTCATTTGAGATTCATGCTATTATGCCTGGTTTATTCAGAACCCTAAATCGAGAAATAGATCCGGCAAAAAACAAAAATGTCACGTTTTGGATCAAAAGCTATCATTGTTGCTTTAATCGCAATTATCTCTGTTGCTGATGTAGCATTCAGCACCGATGAGCCTGCTCCCAGCCCCGCCTCCGCCACTCCACTGATTTTTGCTTCGATCGCCACTGCATTCATCTGCACTGTTGTTGCTATCTTCATTGGTGTGTTTCGTCAGTAAGTTTTCAGTCCCTATCTGGTGGAGATTGGCTATTACTAGGTAATTACTAAATACACCGATTCCCTCTTCGTGGTCGACCCTTTGTTTTTTTTTTTGGAAAAATCAAGTAAATGGAGTTTGCTGAATACCATGATATATTAAATTTGTAATGATTTCTACAGTTTACAATTCCATTTACTTCATATGTTGTATGCTTGTTGAATCATCCATTTACTGACATCTGAATGGTTTACTGATGGTGTTGACTGTTGATTAATAACCCTGATCATCTGAGATTTATGCCAATGTTTCTCACAATATGTATTTTGTATTGAACAAACTAATTAGCTTTTTAACAATTAGTTTACTCATTGAACAAACTATTTTATTCGCTAATGTTTATCGCAGTATTTATCTTGTATGATATTCATTTATGCTAAGCTGTTTAGAAATATGCTTGCTTAAATCGAAGCACTTCAATTGTTGCAGGTGAATCACCTTCTTCTTCTACTACCTCGGATATGGATAACTTAATGTAACACCCCGTAATTCCATAACGCTAAGATTCACAAATCAAGGCAGAATTAAAAGTTAAAATCAAAATCAAAATCAAGGGAAACGGGCTGCGCCATTCCGTTCGTCTCGGAATTTTGCATGAAAACGAGTCTGAGTTTGCATGAATCAGAGTCCGTATGAGGAAGATATGGCCTCCGGAAGTTTCAGTAAGGTTCAAATTTCAAAACAGACTCAGAAGCGGGCTGGGCGGGAAATTTCCCGCCTAGGACCCCAGGTCGACTGGGTAGTCGACCCCCCCAGGTCGACTGGGGAGTCGACCTGGGTGTCGACCCCCCCCAGGTCGACTGGGGAGTCGACCTGGGTGTCGAACCCCCCCAGGTCGACTGGGGAGTCGACCTAGGTGTCGACCCCCCCTGCTTTTTTCAGCTTTCTGAACCTGGTTCGTTTCTCTGTATCTAGACGCCATTCTGACCAGATTCATTGACTTCTACACTATATAAACAGCCCTAGTCTCCTTCTCTATTCACAATTCTTCTCTACCCTTATGCTGCAAAGATTCTTAGTGAACATGGCTTCTTCTCCTCCACTTAAAATAAATAATAAATAGAATAATATATATAAAATAAATCAAGACGAGGAGATGCTGCTCAAAGACTTTCAAGAAGAGATTCGAATCAAGATTAAAGCTTCAAGACAAGGATCAAAGGCTAACGTCGCACGAATCATAGCAACGCCATCTTTCTTTTCTAATCTAAATCTCTGTAAGTCAGTTACTTTTTAGATTTGAACGTCTTTCTCTGTTCGTGACATGAAATTAAAGGAATAAAAGAATATGCCAAATCTCTCTTTCTCTATTCGAATCAGTGCCTATACTCTTGAACCTAATTAAGAACTGTTATGATTCGAGGACAAATAAGACCATGACTATGAAACTATGGACCTTAAAACCATATGCCTATGACTATGAACATTTGCCTATGACTATGAATATTGCCTATGACTATGGACATTGCCTATGACTATGAACATTGCCTATGACTGTGACTGTGACTATGAGGATTATTTTCTTGACTAAGCCTATGCCTTTGATTAGGAAATATAAACTATTGCCTATGACATAACAAGGACATCTGTGATTAAACACCTGTGATTCATGACTAGGAAAGTGTTGCTTAAGTTTTGTGACTATGAAATTGGGTCTAAACCCGATCATCTATTCTGTCTATTCTTGGTTATCTTTGGTTTTAGACCTTGGGAATTTACCTATTAAGTTAGGTCTACCCATGTTCTTGAACCTATGTCTCTATTCTGTCTATTCTTGGTTTTAGACCTTGGGAATTTACCTATTAAGTTAGGTCTACCCATGTTCTTGAACCTATGTCTCTATTATGTCTATTCTTGGTTTTAGACCTTGGGAATTTACCTATTTAGTTAGGTCTACCCATGTTCTTGAACCGACGTCGTTATTCAACCCTTCTTATGCCAATTAGTATGTCTATCTTTTGCATAGCATCTTTGGTTCATTCCCTATTTTCTACGAACCTAGCTTTATTTATAATCTAGACTGAATCACGATTATACGAACGGTGGGAATGCGGTTTGGGAAAAATATGAAATTTACTAAAAACATAGTTTAACTTGGAAATTGGCATAAATTGGGAACATTTATTATGGCATGTTCATAGAAATGCAAGTTGGATAAATTTGACATAAATTATAAGATGTGTAATTTGAATCTAGTATTGACGTGTAAATCTAACATTTACATGAATAGTGAACTAGAGTAATAAGTCTAGTTTGACGTGAATTAGAATGTTGAATCGGAATTGGAATAGCTAATTTGGCACGGTAAGTATATTGGCATAAATGTGAAATTGGCCATAATTGGGAGTAATTGGCAGGTTTAGCAAAATCATGGTTAGTAACACTTAATTTGGTATAGTCCACATACCAAAAAGCATAAATATGATTTAGAAGGGGAAATGGGCCATAAGAATGAATGTAGACAATTTACATTAAAAGAGTAATTAGGAAATAAGTAAATTAGAAATAATTTACTTATAGAATTTGGCCTGAATGAGGAAATATAAATTTAGGCAAATTAAAGGTTTCTTAATGACATCTCTTTTAATGACACACCAGAAAGTTCTAGGGTGACAGAGAGGATAGTGTCTAGGCTTGGGTTTGGAAAATACAAGTTTCCTGCTCTCCCTGGCTATCCCTAACTGATCCGACGAACGGGATGGTTACTTTCAAAACTTGATTTGAAAATAAATTGAAACGCTTTGAACTTAGAAAACACGAATATGCCTAGCCCGAGGTTAGACTGAGTTACGATGTAAACCTGCCCGGAACCAACCGGCACATCCAGTAGTCGCAACAATACCTGTCTAATATGAGTGGTAGCGGCTTTAATTTATTTAGTTAAAGCTAGAACAAGAATGGTAGGGTTAAGTTAACTAAGACACTTAACCAGTTCAACATGATAACTAGACTGATGGGTGGGGTTAGGTTCAGACTGACACTTAACACAGTTAAGCTAGAATGGGAGGGTTAAGTCCATAGGAACACTTAACCAACTTAACACAGTTAAGCTAGAATGGGAGGGTTAAGTCCATAAGAACACTTAACCAACTTAACACAGTTAAGCTAGAATGGGAGGGCTAAGTCCATAGAGACACTTAACCAAACTCAAGGTAGCAAAACGAGACTTGTAGGGGTTAAGTAAAGTTAATACACTTAGCCAAATTAATATGTTAACTAGACTAGAGGTTGGGGTTAAGTAAAATCTAATACACTTAGCCAATTTGATATGTTAGCTGAGCTAGACCGTAGGGTTAAGTAAACCTGAACACTTAACCATCAGGTTGTGATAAAGGAATGGGGTTAAGTCTAAAACATGAAGGGATAATACTTAACCATTAATAACATGTTAGTTAAAACAGACGGGCAAGGTTAAGTTAAAAAGGAACACTTAACCAATACAGGATGAAGGGGTAGGGTTAAGTAATAAGAAATATTTAACCAATATAACTTGGTTTGTGGTAGGGTTAAGTCAACGTGAATTGCTAATGACACTTAACCAACTTAACAGGATAAATGAAGAGGGTTAAGTTAGCTTGAATTGACTAATGACACTTAACCAATCCAAATTGACGGGAAAGAGAACTAAGTAGTAAACCTTAGTTAAAAGGAGCTAAGTAGTAAACCTTAGTTAAGAAAACAATGATTCTGGAAACTAAGTGGTAAACCTTAGTTGACAAAACTAAGTAGTAATTCTTAGTATAACACGAGGAGGAGTGAACGTCCGTCTGATTAAAAAGAAGGCTCCAACGAATTGGGTTACGAAGCCCGAGGCTTCGAGGGGACGTGAGGGTACTCTTGGTATCCCTCTGTGAGGCTGCAGATGATCCTCCTAAGATCACAGAGGTTAAGGTCTGCGTAGAAGAACCAAGGGTATGCCTTGGTTGCAATGCATGGCAACCTAAAGACCAGGATGGACCAACGTGATTCAGCGAGAAAACGGTAGCCCTGTGATAGCAACTCGTCGTCTACCATCCATCTTGAGTCAATCGAGATACGTGAAGCGGAAAGGCGGAGAACTCCAAAAGACCATATACTTGCTATCTAGTTATGGTTGCGGATGGCCATAGGATAGTGGGGCACCGGGGGCCGGCGTATAGTTCTCATTTTACAAGGTGTGCCTTTCATTAGTTGAGGGAGGGGTCAAGTGGGACCATAGCCACTGGAATAAAAACAAACCTTAGCATCTGCATCGACAGATATCTGAAAGCTCCCGACCGAGTTCTGTATTCCTTGATTTGCCCTGTCACAGGACTCGGACCGCACATTACAGGACATGTGCATCTAGACAAGCGATAACGATTCGCGATACATGCGTGGGGAAGTATAGGAACATATACCACTCTAGGTAGTGTGTCCTAGACTTGGGGGCATCGTTCGACAGGTAGCATATCCCTGGTTGGACTAGGTGGCATAAATCCTGAATCCGAGAAGCATTCAGCAGATAGTGTAAACTCTAGTTAAATCTAGAAAGCACTTGATAGAAACCCTAGATTTGATCTAGGTAATAAATAATGAATGTATGCCGGAAGGCAATGGAAAATACAGGGATTGGGATCACGTTATCGTTACTAGTTGGGACACTAGATAGGCAGTGCAGAGATATAGAAACCAGTATAACAAGGAAATAGCGAAGTGGCGAAAGTATTAGAGCGTATCCAGTTTATCTTATCTTAGCATATCTTGTGACTACCTTGTCTAATCTTGTTGACCCTATCGTCATGGTGTAATCTTGTATTTAGTTAATTCATGTCGTTTTGTTTTCCATGTTCACATGCTATAAGTTACTGAACTTACTCAGGCTTTATGTCTGACTCTGTTTTTCTTTCGTCTTCTTTTCTTCCGTTCCCCCCCAGGTTGTAAAGGAGGGAATTGTATAGCTCAGATTAGATTGACCGTTACTCTTTCCCAACTTGAAGATTAGTCGAAGATTTGCTTGGATTCTCTTGCTATGGTTGGCTCACGCAACATTAGGGAATATAAATGTTATTTTATGCTTCTTCCTTTTTTTGTAAGACAGATACTCTGATATTGAAAAAAAATTGTTGTACAAATTACTTTATCAATAAAGTAAAGTTTTATTTTCCGCTGTTTTAAATTTGTCTGTCTTGTAATTTATCTGCATCTTTTACCTATACTGCTCCACAGAACTTAGTGCATTCCCTTTGTGATTGACACTAACGGATGTGGGGTGTTACACGTGGTATCAGAGCTGAAGGTTACCAGATCAAATAAAGGATTTGAAAAATTATTTTCAAAATGGTTTTTAAAGAAGCATTTTCAAGAGAAAAGATTTGTTTTAAAGACATATTCCCCAAAGCCATACGCATTATCTTCTCTTCCTCTGTTTAAATTCTTGTCTCCTTCTTTCTTGAGTCTCTGGGGCTCCTGGCTTTCTGGGAGGTAACCTCATCGAAGGGCAAAGTAGTGCCCAGCTTCCATCCATAGCCGTAGTTGTTTCATCTACGAGCAGTTTTCTTTCGAAGCTTATAGGGTTTTCCGGACGATGAAGGAAGTTTTCGAGAGATTTGTCAACATGACTACACACGGAAGGGGATGAGGAGTTTGGCTAAGGAGCATAACCCTAGGATGAGGAATTCATGGATGTATATTTAGCTCACAAAGAGGGAAGGAATTATAAAACTTAAAACAAGAGGAAGTATCTTTACTAGGGAATGATAGGGCATATAATTAAGGGCAAGGGCAAGAACGAGGAACAAGGTTTTTAGAAGGGCAAGAACCTACGTTCGCCACCAAGCGTACCTAGGAGAAAGGTAGTAAAGTTCTGTTGGAAGAGTCTAGTTTTGCTGTTCGTACTCTTTCCTTTGGTTTTAGCTCTTCGCATTTGTTTATATCCACTTCCATAGTTGAGCCTCTGCACCATAGTACTTATATAGTAGAAAGATCCCACTAGAGTCTCAAATCCAATTGGTGGTCCGACCAGTTTATTTTTGGTTAGTAGGGATTTGAGAATAGCTATCGAGTTTGTTTATATCATCTCACATAGATCGTCTAAGTTCGGAGGAGGTATTCCTTGGGTGCTTGTCTGATATTGGTTTAGGCCTTTGGGGCTTGTACTTGAGGGATGTCGAGTTCGACTAGGATGGTTTGCGTGAGAGATGAATAGATGTGACAGGCACTCTAAAAAGCACGTAGTAACCTTTCGACCCTTATAGTTATGGCATGGCGGATAAGAGGGAGACCTATAATCATCTTAGTACATATACTTGGTACCGTGATTGACATCTGTTTATTTTGGAAATGGAGATCAGAAACTTCACAACCGTGAAGTTAAAATAGTTAAGATACAGTGGAGTAAAGCTCAAGAAGGCTAGATACTAGCATCATACCCTTTTTCCTTAAGGGTGCATCCTTGATTTCTTTGTTTTAGGAGCTTTACGCATAATTGTTTCTCTCTTTCCAAAGTATATCACCTAGGTCGTATCTTCGATCCTTAGGTAGAAGCCAATGGATGTAAACATGTATTTGAAACATGTTATGGTTGATGGTTGCAAGTGGTTGCTAATGGTTGCTTGTGAATGCATATGCATACGTATTAGGCACTAGATCAGTTCAGACGCTTTCATATTGCATTTACAGATATGTATTTGTTTGTAAATTGAACTTGATATGTTATCATATGGGTGTTGCATATGGATGAATGGCCGTGCACGCATATAGTATTTACATAACTAGGGATGCTTGCAACATGGTTGGACGCATGGCACTGACATGACTCGCATTAAGGAGGTCAACTGAATCAGTAGACTGTCTGATTTTGCATTAGGTAAAGACATAAACACACACTATGCATATGAACATGAAAGCATTAGAAATCTTTTAAGGACAATGAATGCCTGTGATTGAGTGGTTAAGTAGATGGGTGATTGGATGGTAGGACACATTCTTCCTAACTTGAAGATTTCGGGGACGAAATCCTTTTAAGTGGGGGAGAATGTAACACCCCGTAATTCCGTAACGCTAAGATTCACAAATCAAGGCAGAATTAAAAGTTAAAATAAAAATCAAGGGAAATGGGCTGCGCCATTGCGTTCGTCTCGGAATTCTACATGAAAACGAGTCCTAGTTTGCGTGAATCGGAGTCCGAGGAAGATATGGCCTCCGGAAGTTTCAGCAAGGTTCAAATTTCAAAACAGACTCAGAAGCAGGCTGGGCGGGAAATTTCCCGCCCAGGACCCCAGGTCGACTGGGGAGTCAAATGGGTAGTCGACCCCCCTAGGTCGATTGGGGAGTCAACCTAAGTGTCGACCCCCCCAGGTCGACTAGGGAGTCGACCTGGGTGTCGACCCCCCCAGGTCGACTGGGGAGTCAACCTGGGTGTCGACCCCCCTGCTTTTTTCAGCTTTCTGAACCTGGTTCGTTTCTCTGTATCTAGACGCCATTCTGACCAGATTCGTTGACTTCTACACTATATAAACAGCCCTAGTCTCCTTCTCTATTCACAATTCTTCTCTACCCTTATGCTGCAAAGATTCTTAGTGAACATGGCTTCTTCTCCTCCACTTAAAATAAATGATAAATAGAATAATATATATAAAATAAATCAAGACGAGGAGATGCTGCTCAAAGACTTTCAAGAAGAGATTCGAATCAAGATTAAAGATTCAAGATAAGGATCAAAGGCTAACGTCGCATGAATCATAGCAACGCCATCTTTCTTTTCTAATCTAAATCTCTGTAAGTCAGTTACTTTTTAGATTTGAACGTCTTTCTCTGTTCGTGACATGAAATTAAAGGAATAAAAGAATATGCCAAATCTCTCTTTCTCTATTCGAATCAGTGCCTATACTCTTGAACCTAATTAAGAACTGTTATGATTCGAGGACAAATAAGACCATGACTATGAAACTATGGACCTTAAAACCATATGCCTATGACTATGAACATTTGCCTATGACTATGAACATTGCCTATGACTATGGACATTGCCTATGACTATGAACATTGTCTATGACTGTGACTATGACTATGAGGATTATTTTCTTGACTAAGCCTATCCCTTTGATTAGGAAATATAAACTGTTGCCTATGACATAACAAGGACATCTGTGATTAAACACCTGTGATTCATGACTAGGAAAGTGTTGCTTATGTTTTGTGACTATGAAATTGGGTCTAAACCCGATCATCTATTCTGTCTATTCTTGGTTATCTTTGGTTTTAGACCTTGGGAATTTACCTATTAAGTTAGGTCTACCCATGTTCTTGAACCTATGTCTCTATTCTGTCTATTCTTGGTTTTAGACCTTGGGAATTTACCTATTAAGTTAGGTCTACCCATGTTCTTGACCCTATGTCACTATTCTGTCTATTCTTGGTTTTTGACCTTGGGAATTTACCTATTTAGTTAGGTTTACCCATGTTCTTGAACCGATGTCGTTATTCAACCCTTTTTATGCCAATTAGTATGTTTATCTTTTGCATAGCATCTTTGGTTCATTCCCTATTTTCTACGAACCTAGCTTTATTTATAATCTAGACTGAATCACGATTATACGAACGGTGGGAATGCGGTTTGGGCAAAATATGAAATTTACTAAAAACATAGTTTAACTTGGAAATTGGCATAAATTGGGAACATTTATTATGGCATGTTCATAGAAATGCAAGTTGGATAAATTTGACATAAATTATAAGATGTGTAATTTGAATCTAGTATTGACGTGTAAATCTAACATTTACATGAATAGTGAACTAGAGTAATAAGTCTAGTTTGACGTGAATTAGAATGTTGAATCGGAATTGGATTAGCTAATTTGGCACGGTAAGTATATTGGCATAAATGTGAAATTGGCCATAATTGGGAGTAATTGGCAGGTTTAGCAAAATCATGGTTAGTGACACTTAATTTGGTATAGTCCACATACCAAAAAGCATAAATATGATTTAGAAGGGGAAATGTGCCATAAGAATGAATGTAGACAATTTACATTAAAAGAGTAATTAGGAAATAAGTAAATTAGAAATAATTTACTTATAGAATTTGGCCTGAATGAGGAAATATAAATTTAGACAAATTAAAGGTTTCTTAACGACATCTCTTTTAATGACACACCAGAAAGTTCTGGGGTGACAGAGAGGATAGTGTCTAGGCTTGGGTTTGGAAAATACAAGTTTCCTGCTCTCCCTGGCTATCCCTAACTGATCCGACGAACGGGATGGTTACTTTCAAAACTTGATTTGAAAATAAATTGAAACGCTTTGAACTTAAAAAACACGAATATGCCTATCCCGAGGTTAGACTGAGTTGCGATGTAAACCTGCCTGGAACCAACCGGCACATCCAGTAGTCGCAAAAATACCTGTCTAATGTGAGTGGTAGCGGCTTTAATTTATTTAGTTAAAGCTAGAACAAGAATGGTAGGGTTAAGTTAACTAAGACACTTAACCAGTTCAACATGATAACTAGACTGATGGGTGGGGTTAGGTTCAGACTGACACTTAAAACAGTTAAGCTAGAATGGGAGGGTTAAGTCCATAGGAACACTTAACCAACCTAACACAGTTAAGCTAGAATGGGAGGGTTAAGTCCATAAGAACACTTAACCAACTTAACACAGTTAAGCTAGAATGGGAGGGCTAAGTCCATAGAGACACTTAACCAAACTCAAGGTAGCAAAACGAGAATTGTAGGGGTTAAGTAAAGTTAATACACTTAGCCAAATTAATTTGTTAACTAGAATAGAGGTTGGGGTTAAGTAAAATCTAATACACTTAGCCAATTTGATATGTTAGCTAGGCTAGACTGTAGGGTTAAGTAAACCTGAACACTTAACCATCAGGTTGTGATAAAGGAATGGGGTTAAGTCTAAAACATGAAGGGATAATACTTAACCATTAATAACATGTTAGTTAAAACAGACGGGCATGGTTAAGTTAAAAAGGAACAC
This sequence comes from Allium sativum, assembly GCA_030737875.1. NCBI lineage: Eukaryota > Viridiplantae > Streptophyta > Magnoliopsida > Asparagales > Amaryllidaceae > Allium > Allium sativum. The sequence goes on from CM060915.1 coordinate 118,478,171, forward strand.
TTAACCAATACAGGATGAAGGGGTAGGGTTAAGTAATAAGAAATATTTAACCAATATAACTTGGTTTGTGGTAGGGTTAAGTCAACGTGAATTGCTAACGACACTTAACCAGCTTAACAGGATAAATGAAGAGGGTTAAGTTAGCTTGAATTGACTAATGACACTTAACCAATCCAAATTGACGGGAAAGAGAACTAAGTAGTAAACCTTAGTTAAAAGGAGCTAAGTAGTAAACCTTAGTTAAGAAAACAACGATTCTGGAAACTAAGTGGTAAACCTTAGTTGACAAAACTAAGTAGTAATTCTTAGTATAACACGAGGAGGAGTGAACGTCCGTCTGATTAAAAAGAAGGCTCCAACGAATTGGGTTACGAAGCCCGAGGCTTCGAGGGGACGTGAGGGTACTCTTGGTATCCCTCTGTGAGGCTGCAGATGATCCTCCTGGGCTCACAGAGGTTAAGGTCTGCGTAGAAGAACCAGGGGTATGCCTTGGTTGCAATACATGGCAACCTAAAGACCAGGATGGACCAGCATGATTCGGCGAGAAAACGGTAGCCCTGTGATAGCAACTCGTCGTCTACCATCCATCTTGAGTCAATCGAGATACGTGAAGCAGAAAGGCGGAGAACTCCAAAAGACCATATACTTGCTATCTAGTTATGGTTGCGGATGGCCATAGGATAGTGGGGCACCGGGGGCCGGCGTATAGTTCTCATTTTACAAGGTGTGCCTTTCATTAGTTGAGGGAGGGGTCAAGTGGGACCATAGCCACTGGAATAAAAACAGACCTTAGCATCTGCATCGGCAGATATCTGAAAGCTCCCGACCGAGTTCTGTATTCCTTGATTTGCCCTGTCACAGGACTCGGACCGCACATTACAGGACATGTGCATCTAGACAAGCGATAATGATTTGCGATACATGCGTGGGGAAGTATAGGAACATATACCACTCTAGGTAGTGTGTCCTAGACTTGGGGGCATCGTTCGACAGGTAGCATAATCCCTAGTTGGACTAGGTGGCATAAATCCTGAATCCGAGAAGCGTTCAGCAGATAGTGTAAACTCTAGTTAAATCTAGAAAGCACTTGATATAAAACCCTAGATTTGATCTAGGTAATAAATAATGAATGTATGCCGGAAGGCAATGGAAAATACAGGGATTGGGATCACGTTATCGTTACTAGTTGGGACACTAGATAGGCAGTGCAGAGATATAGAAACCAGTATAACAAGGAAATAGCGAAGCGGCGAAAGTATTAGAGCGTATCCAGTTTATCTTATCTTAGCATATCTTGTGACTACCTTGTCTAATCTTGTTGACCCTATCGCCATGGTGTAATCTTGTATTCAGTTAATTCATGTCGTTTTGTTTTCCATGTTCACATGCTAGAAGTTACTGAACTTACTCAGGCTTTATGTCTGACTCTATTTTTCTTTCGTCTTCTTTTCTTCCGTTCCCCCCCAGGTTGTAAAGGAGGGAATAGTATAGCTCATATTAGATTGACCGTTACTCTTTCCCAACTTGAAGATTAGTCGAAGATTTGCTTGGATTCTCTTGCTATGGCTGGCTCACGCAACATTGGGGAATATAAATGTTATTTTATGCTTCTTCCTTTTTTTGTAAGACAGATACTCTGATATTGAAAAACAATTATTGTACAAATTACTTTATCAATAAAGTAAAGTTTTATTTTCCGTTGTTTTAAATTTTTCTGTCTTGTAATTTATCTGCATCTTTTACCTATAATGCTCCACAGAACTTAGTGCATTCCCTTTGTGAGTGACACTAATGGATGTGGGGTGTTACACTTAAATAACCAGAGTGCAGTAGATAAGTCTATTCTTGCTAAGGCTTCTTCTTCGCCGAACATTACTGGAAGCCAACTTATTGCACCTCGTAATCGCCCTTGTTTCATGCGCTTATTAATTTGTGTAAGTTGCATAATAAATTACTGTGATATCTTTTTTCAAAATAGCATTCAAAAGTTATTTTTGTTACCGCAGATACAAATATCTGCTGAATAACAATAATATATCATCCTTGATGTAATGATTAATTCTGTTTTTTAATGATAAGGATCAAACGCTGGAACTTTACTGAGAGACCATCGTGCATGAGGTATTGAGTTTACAGGTGATAAAAGATGCTAACTTTGCGGAAGTTTAAGCATTGTGTGTTGGGTCTTGGTAGAGAAAGCGTTGAGTCAAGCTTTTAGGATTTTTTCAAAAAGAATCTATCTAGTCGTTCGAATCTTTATTCCGAAGTCTATAAATTATACGTCTCCTGATAGCCTTATTTCTGTTTTGATTCTATCCTTCTACAGTGTTTGTATCAAACTGCATTGGACCTTCCCCGAAATATAACCTAAAATTACTTAAAGCACTCATCGAGCTTAAGTTATGGATCCAGACAGAAATCTCACCAATTTTGCAGATCGTTGATGAGGAGTTCACGACTTTTGAGTACTACATCTAAAGATGCTACTGGAGCTTCTAATTCTAACTTAGTTTCTACTGGCCTTTTAGGTAAAAAATATTACTTTGCAGCATTAAACAATCTGTCCTCTAGTTATATGCTTGGTTTAGCTAAGATGATATGACTTCTTTATGATTTAAAGCTAACTTGTAACAACCCGGAAAATCAAAACCAATTTAAAATTTTTAATTTGGCTATTTTAGTGGATTTTGAATATTTAAAATAAATTATTTTAGATAATAACGACTGAAAGTCTATTTGAATCAATGTTGGAGAATAAATATATTTATTTTAATTATAAACAAGGCCTGAGATGACGCAGTAGTTTGAAACTTTGAATTCGAACTTTGACTGACCGTACCGGATGCAAAATAAAACGGATTTTAGTAAAACCAAAAATATTTAAATATGTTTATGAATATCTTTCTGACGAATCAGAAAAATCGAAATTTCTTAGCGGGAATCAAAAGTTATGGCCAAATGAATTTTCAGAAAGGTCGCTATGGAGTTAATATAGCCTGTGAAAATAGCCATTTTGCAAATGACCTCCGTTTTCGACGAAACCACTTTTGTTGGATCTGGGATGTCAAATTGTAGCTAGGGTTCAAATTCCATAATTTTCGGAGTTAATATGTGATCATGGCAAAGGGAAATGTGTTTGGTTAATTTCAGTCAATTTGGATCGACCAGAAAATGGCCATTTTTCAAACGGTCTCCAAATTCGACGAAACTAGTTTTGTTGGGACCATATCATCAAAACATAGCTAGATTTATTTTTCTGGAATTTTTAGGATCAGTATGTGGCCCCGGCAAATTGAAATGTACGTTCAAATCAAATATTGAATGTTTTATATTTTAATTTGAATAACTGACTGAAACAGCCGAATGAGCCTACGAAACATATTCCATTGTGTCCGAAATAGAGGTATTTAGCTAGGGATGACAGTCATTGGGTTTGAATTGGGGTTCTATGGTCCAAGGGGTATTTTTGGATTTAAAGAAAATAATAAATATAAAAAATATCCTTGGCCAATCAGAAATCACTTCACTCTCTCGTCCACATATGAGAAACCCGATACCCCTAATGTTCGAACAACGGATCTTGTTCCCTGCTTCTCTCCTCAATCTTGCTCAACACAATCAATAAAATTCAACACTCATGTTGAAGATTATGTAGAGGAGGGTGAGTACTCCAAATCCATATAAGTGGCATCCTCCCTCATTCGTTATACGCTGAGAACCGCGCCTCCAAACTCCGCCAGTTCAAGCCGCCGCCGTGATGACCTGACGCCATCGAGTTGGACAAGACTCCAGGCACCGGAAAGCTCTCTCGAAGCTCTACACTGTGGCGCAAGCCGATCGGCACCTAGGTACACGGATTGGCCGATAAATTGAAACCTAATTTTGAACAGGTTTGAAAAATTTAGGACTTTATTTATTTTAACTGATTTTGACAAATAAAAGCGTTGCAAACTTTTAAAAATCATATCTTTTTGCTATGTTGTCGAAACTCAGTGAAACAGGAGACATTGGACTTGTGTGGATGTCTTCTACATTCTAGAAGAGACCGGATATTTTTTTGAGCTTCCTACATTTTTTGGAGGAGTGGAACCCAATGTGAGATTTCTTAATTATAAACAATATGGAATAACGATGTATAAATTATACGGTCGATGTATGAGTTATATAAGTGTTGTACACCTCATGTATAAGCGTTGTATAAGTTGTATGTGCGATGCATAAGTTATATATGCGTTGTAAAAATCATATATGTGATGAATGGAATTAAAACGATATTGAAATGAAATTGAAATATATGTATATACGTATATCTATCTATATATATACACTACTCCCCTCGTCCACAGACCATGGACGAAATATATTGGTTGTGATTGTTAGGATTTTTTTGATGTGAAATTTGGTTGATAAATACGAATGGTTGAAATGATTGATTGTGGTTAAAATCCTGATAGGATTAGTATATGGGAAAATTTGTCTGCGTACGAACTAGTTATTGAAATACCCATTGTCAAGAACTGCGAGGCTTTAAGGCAGAGCGAGGAGCCGTACTAGGGACGGTGCCGGTTTTAACTACCCTGCCGTTATGCTACCGAATTTTCTGAAATATTCCTGTGTTTGATTTATATTCATGTATTGAAATATATTCATGTGTTGGAAAATATTCATTTTTGAAATAAAATGGTTTAAACGATAAAAATAACATTTTTATCGAATGTATGAAATGAAAATGGTTTGAATGATAAAAAATAACATTTTTATAGAATGTATGAAATAAAATAGTTTGAGCGATAAAAATAACCTTTTTATTGTAAGTACGAAGTATATAAAATAATTGTGTTGAAATACATTGTTTTGACAATAAAAATCACATTTTTATTATATATATGAATTGTTAAAAATAGTCTTGTGTTGAAATAAATATCTATTGGATAAAATATCATATTTATCACCTATATGAGTTAAAATGGTTTTTGAAATTAAAGAATGGATTATGTTTATATATATAAATATAATTAAAATAAATTGAATAACGAAGCTGCAGTTTGTATTTTGAAACCGCGATTTCAAATGATTGTGCCGGGAGATCCGACCGTCGGATTTTCCTGAAACCGAAACCCTTGGGTTCGCTTTGGAAATATTTTTCCAATGACACCAACTTTGCAAAGATCCAACGGTTGGATTGTCTAGAATGTTTAATTCCAATCTAAATGAAAACAACGCCAGAATGGATTATATATATAAATATAATTAAAATAAATCAAATAACGACGTTGCAGTTCGTATTTTGAAATCGTAACTTTAATATCCGACCATTGGATTTTCCCAAAACTGGAACCGTTGGGTCCGCTTTGAAAAGATATTTCCAATGATATGAAATTTGTAAAGATCCAACGGTTAGATTTTCAGATATATGTACATCAAATCTGGAGAAAAACAGTGCCATGGCCGCGTTGTGGCCTGAAGCGTCGTTTGAATAAATTGGCTATATTTAAATAAATAAAAATAGCAATAAATCGTGATAAAATATTATAAACAATATGGAATGGAAATAAACCAAATTTACCCGGTTTATAGGATATTTGATGGTTGAATTGTTTGACATGAAAATTACATTAATAGAACTGAATTATGGATGCTAGATAATTTAACCATTGAAATGAATTGAATTGAAATTCTAAATATACGTGAAAGGCCGAGTTAATTCTCATTTCAAATAATTGATCGACGGTTAGAAGTCGAAGATATGAAGATGGTGCAAGACCGAGGATCTTCACATCGAATGGATGGCTACTGATGCCTTTGATGGGAGCTTCTGCCCTGAAGGGGTTACAGTGGTGGTCGTCCGAACATACTTGTTGATCGTTCGGATGTGCGAGGGCCTCTCTCCTGTATTGGACATACGGGGGAGGAAAAAGGTGCCTCCAATTTCGTTCAGACCCATAACAGACTTGTAAATGGATGTGTGTCTGACGTTGTAGGTTGACAACGTGGCATACAGAGATGTTGTGATCAAAGCTTTTGTTGAAAAGCAGAGCTTTGTGGTTGATGATTAAAGCTGGGCTTTTGAATAGCTAGCTTTGTGTTTAGCGTTGATTCACGAGCCCCACACCCCGGTATGGACCATAAATGGGAGAGGACATCACGGAGGACCTGCGTTTCTTTCTAGCTAGGAGTGGTGTTTTGGGTTTTATACGCCCAGGCATTTTACTTATGTGGATGAAGGATAGCGAGGCGCCTCAGTTATATCGGTTGCTCCTAGGCCGGTGGTTTGGTCGGTATATGGCCAGTCGACGCCCCATAGGGCGGGAAAACATAGTGTTCAGGCATTTTAATCCACTCCGTGTGGACCGGCCCTGACGATCCAAGGGTCATTCGAGCTCTGAGCCTAAGACACGGGCTAGAGCATCTTGAAGCGGTAAGGATGATCCCTTGCCTTGGTTCATGTCGGAAATCCAATTTCCAAATACGACATCGTGTGATTTTGATTGTATACCTATGTATGGCGGCATAGTGGCATGGGGAATTCATGCCGTCTATGATTGATATTTATGATAGAAATTGTTTTTGAAGCATATAAACACTACTAATAATATCAAATGATTTGTTTTAATCGTATCAAGCATATTTTGGCCATTATAAGGTAAAAAGTTTATCCTCCGGTTTGCGTTGCATTGTGTGATGGGAACCGAGTCTTATAATGGCTTCATTTTTATAAAGAGCATTGCGATGTTTAAATGATTTACTTGTTTTAAAGCACTGACAATCCAATGGAGTAAACCCATTCCGCGTTAGTGGCGTGGTCCTGTGATTGGCCTTATTATTAAGATAAGTAGATTTCTCATACCAGTCCCATGATTGACTCGTAGTTTGTTTCACTTGCAAACCCGGGTGTCCTATTTTCTACACAGGCAGCCTTGTATTCATGTTTTAGCAGGCTCTTTCTGGATAGCTGGAGCTGAAGCTGGATTCTATCACTTCTTTCTTTTTATGCTGTTTAGCTCCAGTTGTACATATTATGTTTTGATTCCGTTGTAGACATTTATGTAAATATAAACTGTATTTTGTACTAAGTATGATCCTGTATACTATGTAACTCTAATGATTATGTTTATCCAGTGTATTCTATTGTACATTATCTGGTGTATTTATTTATTTTTGTTCTATTGTCATTTGTTTACGTGTTATATTCCAAAGATTACCCTACCACCATGGAACGGGGTTTGGGGTTGTCACAACATTGTATTAGAGCATTGGTTAAGCTTAGTTCTGGAATATAACAAATTAATGAACTCATCAGAAATAGAATCAGTAGTATTCTATGACGAATAACTCATTTCAGGTAGGATTAGTAATATCCCAGAATGAGTATAGCAGAATGAAATACACCCCAGTAGGCACATTTACATTCAAGTATGTGTCTCTATGCTTTAAAATACCTTTTCTGTTGGCCTAACACTTTGTCTGCTATTTGCAGACATTGAAAAATGAGTGGCAGAAGTAGAAGAGGTAGGTCAGAACCAGATATTGAAGCTCTATTAATTAAGTATCGAAATCTGGGTGGAGTACTGTTCTCGGGAAATGAATCTATTATTAAAACACAAGCATGGATGCGCTCTGCCGAGAAAATCTTTGAAGGTTCAAAGCTGAGAGATGATCAGAAAAGAATACTGGCATCTTGGGCACTCAAAGACGAAGCTTTAATCTGGTGGGATACTATTATTAAAGATAATCCAGAAGGTGATATCATCTGGGATAGATTCAAAGAAATTTTCAATGAAAGGTTTATTCCTCCAGAAGCAACTGAGCAGTTAAGTCATGAATTCTACTATCTGATTCAAGGGGATATGATCATTCTGGAATATCATAAGAAATTCAATGAACTTTCTTATTTTTCCCCGCATCTCATTCAAAATCCAAAGATGAAGAATCTGAGGTTTATTTACGGGCTTCAAAGAAAGTACCAAAGTAGTGTGACTGCACATATGCAACAGGCTTTTTCTGAAATGATATACATGGCTTATTAGTATGAAGACTAGATAAGCAAGGTCTTTTGGGCGATCAAGAAGGGGCCAGTTCTAGCAACAAAAGGAAATTCGAAACTGATAGCCCGGAGACAAGTACGCAGCCAGAGGCTAGTATGCAGCCTGAGATAAGTACGACATCTGGGTTCAAAAAGAAGCCTAGAGGAAAAATGTTAAGTCTGAGAAAGGACCAGTAACAACTGCCACCTGCTCTAACTGTAATCGGAAAGGGCATTTGGCGATAAATTGTGGACCCTTAAAGAAGCAATTAAAGGGTGGATTTAAATCCAAGAAGGGATTTCAAGAGAATAGAAAATGCAATCTTTTCCATCAGGCTAGTCATCTTTCAAAGGTTTGCCAACTCTTAAAGAAATCTGAAGTAGTACAGGTAAACGAAGTGGCAGAAGTTCCTGCATCCTCATCCAGTCAAGTCAGACCGGATGTTTTAGAAGGCACGCTTACTGTCAAAAATATTCCAGTCAAAGTACTGTTTGATACAGGCGAGTCACGAAACTTTATTGCAAAGAATGCAGTTAAGAAATTGGATTTGATTTGAAAAAGCTCAAAACACCCATGACTGTCCATAATCCGGTTGGGGGTTCCCTCGATCTTAGTTGGATTTGCGGGGTGCCTATTTCTTTCTCCTGTTATCGGTTCCCTACTGTCTCTATCGTCATGAATTTCACATAATTTGATCTTATTCTGGGATTAGATTGGTTAACCAAATATGAAGCTGATGTTAAATGCGCTGACAGAGTCGTAAGGGCGAAGATTAATGTAACACCCCGAATTTTAGTTAATGCTAAAATTCACTAATTACAGAATAAATAATCTCAGATGTGAGAATTGGGGGAAACGGGCTGCGTCATTTCGTTCGTCTCGGAAAAATACGTGAAATAGAGTCCGAGTTTTCGAGAATCGGAGTCCGTATGGCCCGGTTATGGCCCAAAGAAGTTTTTAGAAAATTCAAAGTTAAAAACAGATTTAAAATTCAGTTCTAAAACAAGTTTGGAGCCAAAAGCGGAAAGGGCGGGAAAGTTCCCGCCTAGCCCGTGTCGACAGGCATGTCGACAGGGATGTCGACAGGCATGTCGACAGGGGTGTCGACAGCCCTGTCGACAGGGGTGTCGACACAGGGTGTCGGCCCTGTTGATCTGGGTGCACCAGATCTGGTTTTTGGGTTAGTCTTGGGCTGTGTTCTAGAGATTTCCGAAATCTAAGGGTCCTAATCTAATCTAGGGTTAATCTAAGGGCCTAAAACACTCACCTAATCTATAAATACACCCTAAACCTACCCTAATCCATACTAAAAATAGAATTGAGGGCTACATGCCGCCAAATTAAAACTTAGAAGGAGCCTCCACTAATTTATGAAGGAAGTTGCAAGCTAATCAACCTCTAATCATCATCTTCTTCATATTTAGCAACTAGTTCTACTTCATAAGTTTGCTAATCTTGGTTTTGGTGAGTTTCTATCACTTTAACATCAATTGCTAAAGTAAGTAGATTAGGTGTAATGCGACTTATGGTCTTGAATGCGGATTAGTGAGTTTGAATCATTTGTAATGATATGCTACTCTATGTTTTCCTATGTTTATGCATATTTAATAAGTGGGTTTATGCATGTTTAATAAGTTGGTTTATGCATGTTTAACAAGTGAGTTTATGCATGTTTAATAAGTGGGTTTATGCATATTTAATAAGTGGGTTTATGCATGTTTAACAAGTGAGTTATGCAAGTTCATATGCAAGTTATGTGTATGATGTTATGTAAGTTATGTGTAGGTTGTTATGCAAGTTCATATGCAAGTTATGTATATGCTTAAATGCAAGTTTAACATGATATGCAAGTTATGCATGCTTATGCAAGTATGAGAATGCTTATGCAAGTTATGTGTATGCTTAAATGCATGTTTAACATGTTATGCAAGTTATGAGAATGCTTATATGCAAGTTCAACATGTTATGCAAGATATGTGTATGATAGTATGCAAGTTCATATGCAACATGTTATGCAAGTCATGTGTATGATAATATGCAAGTTTGGGTTAAATGTAGTTGGGTTAATATATGCTCATATATGCAAGTTGACATCCTCTTAACCCATGACAAAGTTATATGCTAAGATTTGGTTAAACCCATGATATTTGTGATGGATCTTCCCTTTATTATGTCATGAAATGAGAACGATTTACGTGGGGAACGATGGGGTTAATAAATATGTTAATAAAAGTATGATTGGGTATGATTAAGCATACCATAAAAATAAATTAACATAAGTGGGAATTTACCTATTGAGTTAGGTCTACCCCATGGGAATTTACCTATTGAGTTAGGTCTACCCATGTTATGAAAAATGTGTAATTAATTAGGGATAATTAATTATGGGGGTGATTAATTAGGTGTAATTAATCAACTAAGACACGAGGTTGGACCCTTTTGTAGCGGAAGTCTGCCCGGAACCGACCGGCCATCCAGCGGCTTCAAATGATTGGCCCAATGTGAGAGGTCTTAGTCATAAATCAAATACGTGATTAAAGTAAAGACACGAGGTTAGACCCTTTTGATGACAGAAGTCTGCCCGGAACCAACCGGCATATCCAGCAGTCATAAAAGACGGTCTAATGTGGGAGGTCTTTATGAGGTCATGATCTTAATTAATTAATTAAGAAACACTTAACCATATTAGCATGTAGAGGGACATTCGGAAATCCATGTGGAAATCTAGTGGGTTGCCTTGGGTGGCAATAGAAAATACGATTAGAATACTTAACCAAGTGGAAACATGTAATTAAACATGATTAAAGGGTTAAGTAGGATGCACTAGAAAAAGGGACAAGCTTAGGTGGGTAGCTTGTGGGGGCCCATTTCAACCAGTAACCCATATGTATCTTATTGGGCTCGACCCATGTCGAGGACGGGACACGCGTACTGGGCTTGACTATAAGAGGCCAAAACGGGTTAGCGGTGGCAACGCAAGTCCAACGGGTTTCATATGCGTGTGTGGACCCGGGCTGGTAGGTAAGACGTTGTTGCATCGTGTAGATATAAGCCATGCACCGTTAATTATATCGGGTTGCCACTTTGGGGAGTGATACACCCCACTGTGGGGCCGGCACGGGTATCTACGGTAGGGAGCCGATCGCTTGGGAGTGGTGGTACACCTAGTGGAGATAGGGGCAGACGGCACCTATGTAGTCAGCTAGGGGTACACGAAACTACTGGGTAAATTTTCTAAGTCCTTGGGAGGGATCAACCTTTAAGTAGGAATGACTGGTGTGGTGCAGTGTAGTAATTATCCTTGGGTGGGTAAATGCGTCTTTACAGTTATCTTAGTTTATCCTAAGTCTACCAAGCTGCTTAGTGTAGCCATTCATCCCCAGACATTACCGTATGTCAAGTTTATGTCTTCTCTGATTACTTTAATGATTGTATTGTTAAAGTTATAGGACTCGCTCAGACTTATGTCTGACCCCGTTGTTTTTATCTTTTTTCCCAACCCTCAGGTTCTCAGAGTGGGCCCAGCACGAGTGGGCTTTGATCAGGCTGCTTTTATTTCTCTCTTGGAGCTTGGACCCTAGATGTAGAGCTCGGTTTACCCTTTTCTTTTATGGCTATCAGTTCATGTATTGGGATTATGTATTTTTTTTATTTAGCAGGATGGATATTTGTACTTGACTTCTATTATGGTTTTGTGATGTAACCAGACATGTTTTATTTTCCGCTGCAATTGAAATGATGTTTTAAATTTCCAAGTATTATTTATATCTGTCTTGCTGTAATTACTCTGTTCTATACTCACTCAAAATACTCCACCGATGTTATGGCATTCCCTTAGAGAGTGACCATAGCGGGAGTGGGGTGTTACACGTGGTATCAGAGCAAAGGTTACCGGAACAGATAAATTTTTTAGAAAACTATTTTTCTAAGAACATTTTTGGAAGAGATATTTTCAAAAACATGTCTTTTAAGAGAAAAGTTTTTGAAAGAAAAGCATAATCCCCAATAGCCATATCTTTATCCTTCGAATTCTCCGTTTTGAATCTTTCCTTTTTCGTTTCAGCATGGCTGAGGATCTTAACTTTCCGGAGGGTGTGACGATACCAGTATGGTATAGGAGATTGATGGAGGCTAGGGCCACCACTGCGGGTCCAGCAAATGTTCCTCCACCAACCGTAGCACCCGATCTTCCTCCTCCCCCTCCTCCTCGCACGGATACTTTTGCTAAGACTTGCAAGGAATTCAAAGCTATGGGAGGGAAACCTTTTCAAGGATCTGAAACTTTTGTGGAGGCTAGAGATTGGCTTAAGGAGGTGGAAGAGTTGATAGATATCTTTGAGATGGAAGAAGGAAAGAAAGTCAAGTTAGCTGCTTGGTTAATGAAGGGAGAGGCCTCATTCTGGTGGGAGGTCACTAATGGGGAACGCCCCGTTGACTCTTGGGCGGATTTTAGGCAAAGATTTGTGGCAAAGTTTCTCTCAAGGGCGGAGGAAAACTTGTATATGGAAAGATTCTTGACTCTAAAGCAAGGAAATCTCTCAGTGAAGGAATATGTCAACAAGTTTAATCAATTGGCAAGGTTTGGCCTAGACATGGTGAATACACCGGAGAAGAAGGCTTTGAGGTTCGTGAAAGGCTTGAATGAACCGATGCATGGTTTGGCTATGACTCATATCCCTATGGGGGCCACCTTTGAGAAGCTAGTTGACATGGCACTCATGCATGAAGAAGAGAAGGGTCCCAATGCTAATAAGGCACCTGAGAAGAAGGGAGATCAAAAGAAACCTCAGCAACAACAGCAAAACAAAGGTGGGAAAGGCAACGGTGGCAAGGGCAAGAAGAAGTGTTTCAATTGTGGGACACCTGGCCATCTAAGCAAGGATTGTCGCAAGAAGAAGAAGACTGGCTGCTTCCACTGTGGCGAAGCGGGGCATCTAGTGAAGGATTGCCCTAAGAAGGGGCAAAGGACGGGATCTACCTCAGGAGGACAGGTGCAAGCTCTTATGGCACCGAGTCAGGCTAGGGGGCAAGTACAGGCTCTCGCGGTTCCACCGATTCAGGAAAGAGGTAGAACTATCTCCGTTGAAAGTCTGTTTTTCTATTTGATCATCCTGTCCGTACATTGTTTGATTCAGGCGCATCGCATTCGTTTATCTCATCATCATTAGTTGAGTCACTGCACTTAGACACCAGTCTGGTAGATGATCCCTTGGTTGTTTCAAACCCAATTGGGGGCTCCACTTATTTGTCCATGATATGTTTGGGTTTGAAGATTTCTATACTTAGCATTGAGTTTAGATGTGATGCTTTTGTTTTGGGCTTCACGGGCTATGGGTTGATTTTGGGCATGGACTGGTTATCCAGTAATGGTGCCGTTCTTGATTGCGAAAGGAGAGTTGTTAGGCTCATGACCCGTTTGGGTAACACTCTCGAGATTTCTTGTAATCCCATGGATTCTGTTATGCTAAGTTATCTTGAATCGCTTGACGCTTCGGTCAAGAGTTTGCAATCTGTTAGAGTGATCCGGGAATACTCGGATGTGTTTGAGGAGGTGAAGGGCTTACCTCCGAAGCGGGAGATTGACTTCCGAATATATCTGGTGGATAATGCTAAACCTGTATCTTTACCAGTGCGCCACATGGCTCCTCGTGAGAGGAGGGAACTCCATAAGCAAGTAGGGGAGTTGCTTGAGAAGGGGTTCATAAGACGAAGTATATCGGAGTGGGGTGCTCCAGTAGTTTTTGCTACAAAGGCGGATGGGTCCCTCAGACTTTGTGTAGACTATAGAGAACTCAACAAGCTCACAAAGAAGAATAGACACCCATTGCCGAGGATTGATGATCTTTTCGATCAGTTGGTTGGCGCTTCAGTATTTTCTCAATTGGACTTAGCCACGGGGTTTCATCAGTTGAGGGTGGCTGAGGATAGCATAGACAAGACTGCCTTTAGGACTCCGGATGGTTTCTATGAGTGGCTGGTGATGCCATTTGGGTTGACGAACGCCCCTGCATACTTTGTTGATTTGATGAGTAGGGTGTTCAGGGAGTTCCTTAATAAATTCGTGGTGGTCTTTGTGGATGATATCTTAGTATTTTCTAAGAGTGAAGAAGAGCATGCCCTACATCTTGGGGAGGTATTGAAGACTCTTCGAGCACATAGCCTTAAGGCTAAATTCTCTAAATGTCACTTCTGGAGGAAGGAGGTGCGTTTCTTGGGGCACGTGGTCTCCAAGGAAGGGATAGCTGTGGATCCCGCGAAGGTAGTATCAATTCAGGATTGGAAGGTTCCGAAAAATGCTACCAAAGTAAGAAGTTTCTTGGGGTTGGCGGGTTATTATAGGAAGTTTATTAAAGACTTCGCGAAGATATCAGCCCCATTAACCCACTTAACGAAGAAGAATCTTGTTTTCACATGGGACGTAGATTGTGATGATGCGTTCCGGCGGTTAAAGAGAGCTTTAACCACTGCTCCAGTTTTAGTGTTGCCAGATGGGAGCAAGCCATTTGTTGTCTATACTGACGCTTGTGGGACAGGACTAGGCGCAGTCTTAATGCAAGAGGGAAGGGTAATAGCCTATGGTGGAAGGCAGTTGAGAGTGCATGAGAAAAATTACCCTACCCATGATTTAGAGTTGGCCGCTATCGTTTTTGCGCTTAAGATATGGCGCCATTATCTTCTTGGTGAGAGATTCGAATTGTTCACTGACCACAAATCATTGAAGTACTTGTTTTCTCAGAAGGATTTGAATTTGAGGCAACAAAGGTGGATGGAGTTCTTAGCATCCTATGATTTCGAGATAGCGTATACCCCTGGCAAGGGTAACGTGGTGGCGGACGCCTTGAGCAGAAAAAGGTTGTCCTTGAGTCCATTGTTCGTGGAACAACGAAGCTTGGAATTTATCTCGATGTTTGATTTCAGACCTTCCATTGATTATGTACCTGGTTTGCTAGCATCCTTGGAGGTTAGACCTACTCTTTTGGGGCGGATTGGAGAAGCACAGAGGGACGACCCACAGTTGGTTGAGTTGGTGGAGAAGCTCATAAGGGGGGAGTCGTCCAGCCATTTGAGTAGGTACACCCTAGACGATAATGGGTGCTTGCGTAGAGACGGTATACTTTGTGTACCGCAAGACGAAGGTTTGAGGAAGGTTATTCTTGATGATGCACACCGTTCTAGGATGACCATTCATCCCGGTGGGGACAAGATGTACCAAGACATGAAGAGGGTTTTCTTCTGGGCCGGTATGAAGAAAGATGTGGCCGAGTATGTCGCTCGATGCTTGGTGTGCCAACAAGTGAAGGCGGAGCAAAAGAAACCTGGTGGGTTGCTTCACCCATTGGAAGTTCCGCAATGGAAGTGGGATAGCGTCTCGATGGATTTTATTGACAGGTTACCCAGATCAAGAAAGGGTAATACGGGAATTTGGGTTGTGGTAGACAGACTTACTAAAAGCGCCCATTTCATACCTGTGAAGAGCAAGAGGACTGCTCCATGGCTAGCTTCTGTATATCTTCGAGAGATAGTTCGATTGCATGGGGTACCCTCTAGCATAATGAGTGATTGAGATCCTATCTTCACTAGCGAGTTCTGGAGAAGTTTGCAAGAAGCAGTGGGGACTCAATTGTGTCTGAGCACCGCATATCATCCTCAGACGGACGGCCAGACTGAGAGGGTGAATCGTGTTCTAGAAGACCTTTTGAGACTTTGTATCTTAGATTTTGGAGGTACATGGGAAGAGCATCTTCCATTGGTGGAGTTCGCATATAATAATAGCTTTCAGTCCAGTATTGGTATGGCTCCTTTCGAAGCTCTCTATGGAAGGCCTTGTCGATCACCTACATGTTGGTGGGAATCTACGGATAAGATCTTGCTAGGGCCTGATATGATTAGGGAGACTTCTGAGAAGATTGACTTGATTCGAAGAAGGATGAAAGCAGCGCAGGATAGGCAAAAATCTTATGCGGACAAGAGAAGGACGGATCTTGAGTTTGAAGTTGGGGACATGGTCTTTGTCAAAGTGTCTCCGTTACGAAATGTGGTTCGCTTTGGATCTGTTGGGAAGTTAGCACCAAGGTTCGTAGGGCCATTTCCCATTAAGGAAAGGATTGGACGGATGGCATATAGAGTGGAGTTGCCCGACAGACTTAGTGGGGTACATGATGTATTCCATGTGTCGCATTTGAGGAAGTGCTTACACGAGGCGGCAGAGGTGGTAGAGCCGAGCTTGCTTAAAGAAGTGGAAGTAGAGCGTGATGCGACTATTCGACGAGCTCCTACCCGCATCCTTGGGTCAGAGACTAGGAAATTGAGGAATCGAGAGGTTCAACTAGTCAAAGTACAATGGGGAGAAGACGAGAGCAACGCAACTTGGGAAACGGAAGCGAAGATGCGTTCATTGTACCCGTTCCTTTTTGAGGGTATGTCTTTTAACTTCTCCTTTATCGTTCGTCTAATACTTATCTTATCTTTAGTATGTCCTCTCATTTGTACCTTTGACCTTTAGATAGGGTAAACCTATGGTTGAAACATGTGTTTGAGACATGTTATGGTTGATGGATGCAAGTGGATGCAAGTGTTTGCTAGTGGTTGCTCGTGGATGCATATACACACACTCTAGGCACTAGATCGGCTCAGTCACTTCATATTGCATATTGCATAAAAATTGTGTGTAGGAAGCTATATTTATGGATGTATAATGATTGTGTTATCATATGGATGATGCATTTTGGTGAATGATTGTGCACTCATGTAGATATTGTATGTGTCGATAGGGTTCTCTCGCATACATAATGGATGCATGGCACTATCATGGTTTGCATATGTTCATACATTAGACAGGGAACATATACACACACTTTTTGCATATGCTCATACATCATTAGAAATTGTTTTAAGGACAATGGATGCCCGTGTTTGATGGATTGAGTAGATGGTTGTTTGGATGGCAGGATATGCATTCTCCTTAGCTTAGAGATTTCGGGGACGAAATCCTTTAAGGAGGGGAGAATGTAACACCCCGAATTTTAGTTAATGCTAAAATTCACTAATTACAGAATAAATAATCTCAGATGTGAGAATTGGGGGAAACGGGCTGCGTCATTTCGTTCGTCTCGAAAAAATACGCGAAATAGAGTCCGAGTTTTCGAGAATCGGAGTCCGTATGGCCCGGTTATGGCCCAAAGAAGTTTTTAGAAAATTCAAAGTTAAAAACAGATTTAAAATTCAGTTCTAAAACAAGTTTGGAGCCAAAAGCGGAAAGGGCGGGAAAGTTCCCGCCTAGCCCGTGTCGACAGGCATGTCGACAGGGATGTCGACAGGCATGTCGACAGGGGTGTCGACAGCCCTGTCGACAGGGGTGTCGACACAGGGTGTCGGCCCTGTTGATCTGGGTGCACCAGATCTGGTTTTTGGGTTAGTCTTGGGCTGTGTTCTAGAGATTTCCGAAATCTAAGGGTCCTAATCTAATCTAGGGTTAATCTAAGGGCCTATAACACTCACCTAATCTATAAATACACCCTAGACCTACCCTAATCCATACTAAAAATAGAATTGAGGGCTACATGCCGCCAAATTAAAACTTAGAAGGAGCCTCCACTAATTTATGAAGGAAGTTGCAAGCTAATCAACCTCTAATCATCATCTTCTTCATATTTAGCAACTAGTTCTACTTCATAAGTTTGCTAATCTTGGTTTTGGTGAGTTTCTATCACTTTAACATCAATTGCTAAAGTAAGTAGATTAGGTGTAATGCGACTTATGGTCTTGAATGCGGATTAGTGAGTTTGAATCATTTGTAATGATATGCTACTCTATGTTTTCCTATGTTTATGCATATTTAATAAGTGGGTTTATGCATGTTTAATAAGTTGGTTTATGCATGTTTAACAAGTGGGTTTATGCATGTTTAATAAGTGGGTTTATGCATATTTAATAAGTGGGTTTATGCATGTTTAACAAGTGAGTTATGCAAGTTCATATGCAAGTTATGTGTATGATGTTATGTAAGTTATGTGTAGGTTGTTATGCAAGTTCATATGCAAGTTATGTATATGCTTAAATGCAAGTTTAACATGATATGCAAGTTATGCATGCTTATGCAAGTATGAGAATGCTTATGCAAGTTATGTGTATGCTTAAATGCATGTTTAACATGTTATGCAAGTTATGAGAATGCTTATATGCAAGTTCAACATGTTATGCAAGATATGTGTATGATAGTATGCAAGTTCATATGCAACATGTTATGCAAGTCATGTGTATGATAATATGCAAGTTTGGGTTAAATGTAGTTGGGTTAATATATGCTCATATATGCAAGTTGACATCCTCTTAACCCATGACAAAGTTATATGCTAAGATTTGGTTAAACCCATGATATTTGTGATGGATCTTCCCTTTATTATGTCATGAAATGAGAACGATTTACGTGGGGAACGATGGGGTTAATAAATATGTTAATAAAAGTATGATTGGGTATGATTAAGCATACCATAAAAATAAATTAACATAAGTGGGAATTTACCTATTGAGTTAGGTCTACCCCATGGGAAACCTATTGAGTTAGGTCTACCCATGTTATGAAAAATGTGTAATTAATTAGGGATAATTAATTATGGGGGTGATTAATTAGGTGTAATTAATCAACTAAGACACGAGGTTGGACCATTTTGTAGCGGAAGTCTGCCCGGAACCGACCGGCCATCCAGCGGCTACAAATGATTGGCCCAATGTGAGAGGTCTTAGTCATAAATCAAATACGTGATTAAAGTAAAGACACGAGGTTAGACCCTTTTGATGACAGAAGTCTGCCCGGAACCAACCGGCATATCCAGCAGTCATAAAAGACGGTCTAATGTGGGAGGTCTTTATGAGGTCATGATCTTAATTAATTAATTAAGAAACACTTAACCATATTAGCATGTAGAGGGACATGAGGGGTTAAGTGGGTGCCTTGGGTGGCATGTGGAAATCTAGTGGGTTGCCTTGGGTGGCAATAGAAAATACGATTAGAATACTTAACCAAGTGGAAACATGTAATTAAACATGATTAAAGGGTTAAGTAGGATGCACTAGAAAAAGGGACAAGCTTAGGTGGGTAGCTTGTGGGGGCCCATTTCAACCAGTAACCCATATGTATCTTATTGGGCTCGACCCATGTCGAGGACGGGACACGCGTACTGGGCTTGACTATAAGAGGCCAAAACGGGTTAGCGGTGGCAACGCAAGTCCAACGGGTTTCATATGCGTGTGTGGACCCGGGCTGGTAGGTAAGACGTTGTTGCATCGTGTAGATATAAGCCGTGCACCGTTAATTATATCGGGTTGCCACTTTGGGGAGTGATACACCCCACTGTGGGGCCGACACGGGTATCTACGGTAGGGAGCCGATCGCTTGGGAGTGGTGGTACACCTAGTGGAGATAGGGGCAGACGGCACCTATGTAGTCAGCTAGGGGTACACGAAACTACTGGGTAAATTTTCTAAGTCCTTGGGAGGGATCAACCTTTAAGTAGGAATGACTGGTGTGGTGCAGTGTAGTAATTATCCTTGGGTGGGTAAATGCGTCTTTACAGTTATCTTAGTTTATCCTAAGTCTACCAAGCTGCTTAGTGTAGCCATTCATCCCCAGACATTACCGTATGTCAAGTTTATGTCTTCTCTGATTACTTTAATGATTGTATTGTTAAAGTTATAGGACTCGCTCAGACTTATGTCTGACCCCGTTGTTTTTATCTTTTTTCCCAACCCTCAGGTTCTCAGAGTGGGCCCAGCACGAGTGGGCTTTGATCAGGCTGCTTTTATTTCTCTCTTGGAGCTTGGACCCTAGATGTAGAGCTCGGTTTACCCTTTTCTTTTATGGCTATCAGTTCATGTATTTTTTTTATTTAGCAGGATGGATATTTGTACTTGACTTCTATTATGGTTTTGTGATGTAACCAGACATGTTTTATTTTCCGCTGCAATTGAAATGATGTTTTAAATTTCCAAGTATTATTTATATCTGTCTTGCTGTAATTACTCTGTTCTATACTCACTCAAAATACTCCACCGATGTTATGGCATTCCCTTAGAGAGTGACCATAGCGGGAGTGGGGTGTTACAATTAAATCAAGGAATTATATAACCATTCCATGCGAAGGTCCGAATTCTAATAGAAAAGATTTTTGGTCAGCTCTGGGTGTTTCTCCTGCTCAATTAGAACCAATTCCTATCGTTACAAAGAAGATTCCGATCGACGTAGAAAATATTCCTGTCGTCAAGAATTAGTTGATGTGTTTGAAGAAGTTGTTAGCTTACCTCCACGTAGAGAAATAGATTTCTAGATTGTTTTAATTCCGAGTGCAAGGCCAGTAGTTCACGCTATTCGAAGAATGACCTTGAAGGAAAAAGAAGAATTAAACAATCAGACTCGACAGCTACTATGGAAGGGTTTTATCAGGCCTAATTTCTCTGATTGGGGAGCAGCAATGGTGTTTGTCCCAAAGTCAGACGGTGCTCTCAGACTATGTGTGGATTATCATGACTTGAACAAGCAGACATTAAAGAACAAATATCCATTGGCGCGGATTGATGATTTGTTGGAACGATTGAATGGCGCGCAAGTATTTTCACGAATGGACCTAGCTACAGGTTTCCATCATCTTCGTATTGCCGAAGAGTGTGTTCCTTTGACAGCATTCAGAGGTCCAGATTTATTCTAAAGTGGTTAGTAATGCCGTTCGGCTTGTGTAACGCTCCATCTTATTTTGTCGATCTAATAAATCGGGTGTTCAGAGAAGTATGAATAAACTCGTGCTAGTTTTCATTGATGACATATTGATCTTCTCTAAATCAGAGAGCGAGCATGAAAAACATTTGGAACAAGTGTTAGAAATTCTCAAAAAGAATGTTTTAAAAGCCAAATTTTCCAAATGTATATTCTGGCAAGAAGAAGTCAAATTCCTTGGCCATGTTGTATCAAAAAAGGAATTTCTGTGGATCCCAGTAAGATCACAACTATTCAAAATTGGAAGCAGCCAACTACGCCCACAGAAGTCCATAGTTTTCTTGGGTTGGCTAGTTATTATCGGAAGTTCGTTAAGGATTTTTCGAAGATATCTAGTTCCTTAACGAAGCTTACTAAGAAACATTCAAGATTCAATTGGACTCCAGAATGTGAGGCGACTTTCGAAAAGCTGAAGTTAAGGATGGCAACTACTCCAGTGTTAACAATTATTGATGGCAATCAAGACTTGAAAGACTGGACAGATGCTTCTAAAGAAGGTCTTGGTGCAGTATTAAAGCAAAGAGGCCAAGTAGTCGCTTATGCTAGCCGTCAATTAAAGCCACATGAGAAGAATTATGCAACTCACGATCTTGAATTGTTAGCCATCGTATTTGCAATGAAAATCTGGAGGCATTATCTATTGGGTGAGAAGTTCGAATTATATATCGATCATCAATCTTTGAAGTACTTGTTCACCCAGAAAGATCTGAATATGAGGCAGCAGCGTTGGTTAGAATTTCTCGTGGCATATGATCTTGATATTTTATATACTCCGGGGAAAGCCAATGTTTGGCCGATGCGCTCAGCAGAAAGAATGTAATCATCGCCAGTCTTATCATCACGCCTTCATTGATTGATAAAATATCTATTCTTCAGAAAGACGATATCTTTGTTAAAGAGATGATCAAGAGAATTCAAAGGGGCAAAGTCTCCAGTTTCCAAGTGGATAGTGTAGGAGTTCTGAGATTGAAAGGAAGAATTTGTGTTCCCGACATTCTTGAGCTCAAAAGAGAAGTATTGGACAAGTATCACAAGTCCAAACTGAGTAGCCACCCAAGGGTTAGTAAAATATATAATGACTTTAAGCGAACCTTCTGGCGGAAGACGATGAAAAGAGACATCTCTATATATGTTAGCAGCTGTTCTACTTGTCAACAAGTTAAGAGCGATCAACAAAAACTCACCGGATTGTTGCAACCGTTGGAAATTCCATGTTGGAAGTGGGAACAGATTTCTATGAATTTCATATATGGTTTACCCAGAACTAGGAAAGGAAATGATAGTATTTGGGTGATCGTAGATCGTTTCACAAAGACCGCCCATTTCATACCTGTCAGATCGAATAGAACTGCTCAGAGTCTGGCGCAGATTTATTTTAAAGAAATTGTTAAACTCCATGGAGTTCTCATGAGCATCATTAGCGATCATGACCCAATTTTCGCTAGTAAATTCTGGGAAGCATTCCAAGCAGAATTGGGAACCAAACTGAATTTGAGCACCGCTTATCATCCTCAAACAGGTGGTAAAACTGAGAGGGTGAATTGTATTCTAGAAGATTTATTGCGGGCTTGTGTTATTGATTTTGGCGGATCATGGGAAGACCACTTGCATTTGGCTGAGTTCTTATACAACAACAGCTACCAAGTGAGCCTGAAAATGTCACCATTCGAAGCATTGTATGGTCGACCATGCAGATCTCCCGCTTGTTGGGTAGAACCTGGTAATAGACTTGTATTGGGACCCGATATGATTCGTGAGGCTACAGACAAAGTCAATTTCATTAAGAAACGATTACTAGAGGCTCAAAGCCGACAGAAGAGCTATGCAGATTCGAGAAGAAGAGATTTATCATTTGCTGTTGGTGACTATGTATATCTACGGGTTTCTCCGATGAGAGGAGTAGTCCGATTTGGTAAAACAGGGAAATTGGCTCCTAGATATATTGGTCCATTTCCTCTACTCGAACGGATTGGAACTCTCGCTTATAGAGTTCAATTTCCTGATTGGTTGCCTAGAGTACATGATGTGTTTCACGTATCTCAACTTCGAAAGCATGTGCATGATCCAGACTTGGTCGTGGAAGAAGCCGCGTAGCAAGATTTGGAAATTACTCCAGAATTGGCAGTGAGGAGAGAACCGCTAAAGATTATTGGCAAAGAAACTAAAGAACTGAGGAACAAGAAGGTTCACTTAGTCAAACTGCAATGGAGTGGAGATCCGCGAGACTGTACTTGGGAAACTGAGGAGAGCATTAAGAAGGCCTATCCCAAGTATAGGGTGGATATCTCTGATTGACTCTAGTGCAAGGTACATTTACCATATTTTGCATTTCCGTATTATTTTCTTCTTTTCTCTTGTTTCCTTTTCATGGATGTGAAATTTTCATCATATAGTCTGAATGATTTTAAAGGGGTATATGAATTAATTACTATATATTTGAAAGGGTTAAAAATAAATTGATTGTTGTTTTGCGTAGAGTGATTGTTAGTTTAAACTAAATCGCATTGGAATAATAAAATCAATAAGAGAATGAAGTTAAAATTATGCAATTAAATCAAATATTGAAATTAGATAGAAATATATGCATGTACATTATATATGTTTGAACAGGTAAATGGATTCGCTGTTGAGTAAAGAATTTATTTGCGTGCTCGATAAATAGGTAAACCTTAATGAGTTGGATGCGCAATTTTATTATTATATCAACTCCTGTGAATGCCATTGGAAGCGGAGTGCTGGTTGTTCTGTGTGTAATAATAAATTTCTCCATAGGATAGTAACAATTAATTTTGAACTACACTATATGGCATACTTCTGGAAGATAACATACTTCATCATATACCACATAAGCATTTGGAGCTTGTGTGACGAGGTTGAAGATTTACCATACGAGCGAGAGGCTTGTATGGCGATGACTATATATTACAGGTTGAACTGATGATAGATATGGACAATATAAAATATAATGGTAAATTGCCAGATTAATAAAAAAAACCACACGGGTCTGGAGATGACAATAAACATATATCTCTGGTCATTAAGGCACAAAAACCATTTATAGGGTGACGAGAATTTATTCTCTGGAGTTATGATCCATACACACTCCCCTGTGGACACCGTAATATATCACTATAAATATGTGCATGCTTATTAGGATTTATTGGGTACCTAATACGACCCAACAAATTTCCAAACCCCTCCCCGTACAAAAGAGGTTACGGCGAAATTTTTCGAAAGTTTAGGGTGTTAGCCAAATTTTTGAAGAATTAGGAAATTCTTAGAAACTAAAAAGTTGAAGAATGAAAGTTGAATTGGTTAATTAAACTACTTTCAGCTTCGTTCCTTTTCGGGGACGAAAAAATTTTAAGTGGGGGAGATTGTAACAACCCGGAAAATCAGAACTAATTTAAATTTTTTAATTTGGCTACTTTAGTGGATTTTGAATATATAAAATAAATTATTTTAAATAATAACGACCAAAAGTCTATTTGAATCGATGTTGGAGAATAAATATATTTATTTTAATTATAAACAAGGCCTGAAATGACGCAGCCGTTTGAAAATTTAAATTCGAACTTTGACTGATCGTATCAGGTGCAAAATAAAACGGATTTTAGTGAAACCAAAAATATTTAAATCTGTTTATGAATATCTTTCTTACAAATCTTAAAAATCAAAATTTCATAATGGGAATCAAAAGTTACGACCAAATGAATTTTTAGAAAGGTCGTTATGGAGTTAATATAGCCCGTGAAAATAGCCATTTTGCAAATGACCCCGACGAAACCACTTTTGCTGGATCCAGGATGTCAAATTATTGCTAGGTTTCAAATTCCATAATTTTCAGAGTTAATATGTGAGCGTGGCAAAGGAAAATATGTTTGGTTAATTTCAATCAATTTGGATCGACCAGAAAATGGCCATTTTTCAAACGGTCTCCAAATTCGACGAAACTAGTTTTGTTGGGACCGTATCGTCAAAACATAGCTAGAATTATTTTTCTGGAATTTTTGGGATCAGTATGTGGTCCTGGCAAATTGAAATGTACGTTCAAATCAAATCAAATATTGAATGTTTTATATTTTAATTTGAAGAATAACTGACTGAAACAGTCAAATGGGCCTACGAAACTTATTCCATTGCGTTCGGAATGGGGGTATTTAGCTAGGGATGACAGCCGTTGGGTTTGAATTGGAGTTCGTATGGTCCAAGGGGTATTTTTGGATTTAAAGCAAAAATAAATACATATAAAAAATCCTTGGCCAATCAGAAATCACTTCACTTTCTCGTCCACATCTGAGAAACCTGAAACCCTTACTGTTTGAACGACGGCTCTTGTTCCCTACTTCTCTCCTCAATCTTTCTCAACACACTCAATAAAATTCAACACTCATGTTGAAGATTATGTAGAGGAGGGTGAGTACTCCATATCCATATAAGTGGCGTCCTCTCTCGTTCGTTATTCGCTAAGAATCGCGCCTCCAAACTCCGCCTGTTCAAGTCGCCGCCGTGATGACCTGACGCCGTCGAGTTGGACAAGACCCCATGCACTGGAAAGCTCTCTCGAATCTCTACACTGTGGCGCAAGCCGATCGGCCCCTAGATACACGGATTGGCCGATAAATTGAAACCTAGTTTTGAACAGGTTTGAAAAATATACGGCTTTATTTATTTTAAATGGTTTCGACAAATAAAAGCGTTGCAAACTTATAAAAATCATATCTTTTTTCTATGTTGTCGAAATTCAGTGAAACATGAGATATTGGACTCGTGTGGACGTCTTCTACATTCTTGAAGAGACTGGATATTTTTCTGAGCTTCCTACAATTTTTGGAGGAGTGGAACCCAATGTGAGATTTCTGAATTATAAATGATATATAATAACGATATATAAATTATACGGTCGATGTATGAGTTATATATGCGTTGTACACCTCATGTATAAGCGTTGTATAAGTTGTATATGTGATGTATAAGTTATATATGCGTTGTAAAAATCATATATGCGATGAATGGAATTAAAATGATATTGAAATATATTTATATACGTCTATCTATATATATATATACTACTCCCCTCGTCCACAGACCATGGACGATTTATATTGGTTGTGATTGTTTGGATTTGGTTGATGTGAAATTTGGTTGATAAATACGAATGGTTGAAATGATTGATTGTGGTTAAAATCCCAATAGGATTAGTATATGGGAAAATTCATCTGTGTACGAACTAGTTATTGAAATCCCCATTGTCAAAAGCTGCGAGGCTTTAAAGTAGAGCGAGGAGCCGTACTAGGGACGGTGCCGGTTTTAACTACCCTGCCGTTATGCTGCCGAAATTTTCTGAAATATTCCTGTGTTTGATTTATATTCATGTATTGAAATATATTCATGTGTTGGAAAATATTCATTTTTGAAATAAAATGGTTTAAACGATAAAAATAACATTTTTATCGAATGTATGAAATGAAAATTGTTTGAATGATAAAAATAACATTTTTATAGAATGTAAGAAATAAAATAGTTTGAGCAATAAAAATAACCTTTTTATTGTAACTACGAAGTATATAAAATAATCGTGTTTGAAATAAATTGTTTTGACAATAAAAACCACAATTTTATTATATATATGAATTGTTAAAAATAGTCATGTGTTGAAATAAATATCTGTTGGATAAAAATATCATTTTTATCACCTATATGAGTTAAAATGGTTTTTGAAATCGAAGAATGGATTATATATATATATATATAAATATAATTAAAATAAATCGAATAACGAATCTACAGTTCGTATTTTGAAACCGTGATTTCAAATGATTGTACCGGGAGATCTGACCATCGGATTTTCCTGAAACCATAACAGTTGGGTTCGCTTTGGAAATATCTTTCCAACAACACCAACTTTGCAAAGATCCAATGGTTGGATTGTCTAGAATGTTTAATTCAAATCTGAATGAAAACAGCGCTAGAATGGATTATATATATATAATTAAAATAAATCGAATAACGACGCTACAGTTCGTATTTTGAAATCGTAACTTTAAACGATCATACTAGGAGATCCGACCGTCAGATTTTCCCAAAATTGGAACCGTGGGGTCCGCTTTGAAAAGATCTTTCCAATGATATAAAATTTGTAAAGATCCAACGGTTAGATTTTCAAATATGTGTAAATCAAATCTGGAGAAAAGCAGCGCCATGGCTGCATTGTGGCCTGAAGCGTCGTTTGAATAAATTGGCTATATTTTAATAAATAAAAATAGCGATAAATCGTGATAAAATATTATAAATAATGTGGAATGGAAATAAACCGAATTACCCAGTTTATATGATATTTAATGGTTGAATGTGTTTGACGTGAAAATTACATTAATAGAACTAAATTATGGATGCCAGATAATTTAACCATTGAAATGAATTGAATTGAAATTCTAAATATACGTGAAGTATTTGAAGAGGCTGAGTTAATTCTCATTTCAAATAATTGATCGACGGTTAGAAGTCGAAGATATGAAGACGGTGCAAGGCCGAGGATCTTCACATCGAATGGATGGCTACTAATGCCTTTGATGGGAGTTGCTGCCCTGAAGGGGTTAGTGGTGGTCGTCCGGACGTACTTGTTGATCGTTCGGATGTGTGAGGGCCTCTTTCCTGTAATGGACATACGGGAGAGGAATAAGATGCCTCCGGTTTCGTTCAGACCCAGAATGCACTTGTAAATGGATGTGTCTTTGACGTTGTAGATTGACAATGTGGCATAAAGAGATGCTGTGATCAAAGCTCTTGTTGAAAAGTAGAGCTTTGTGGTTGATGATCAAAGCAGGGCTTTTGAATAGCTAGCTTTGTGTTTAGTGTTGATTCATGAGCTCACACCCCGGTATGGACCAGAAACGAGACATGACATCAGGGAGAACCTGCGTTTCTTTCTAGCTAGGAGTGGTGTTTTGGGTTTTACATGCCCGAGCATTTTACTTATGTGGATGATGGATAGCGAGGCGCCTCGGTTTTATCGGTCGCTCCTGGGCCGATGGTTTGTTCGGATATGACCAGTCGACACCCCATAGGACGGGGAAACGCAGTGTTCAAGCATTTTAATCCACACCGTGTGGACCGGCCTATTCGATCCAAGGGTCACTCGAGCTCTGATCCTGAGACATGGGCTAGAGCATCTTGAAGCGGTAAGGACGATCCCTTGCCTTGGTACATGACGGAAATCCAATTTCCAAATACGACATCGTGCGATTTTGATTGTATACCTATATATGGCGACATAGTGGCATGGGGCATTCATGCCGTCTATGATTGATATTTATGATTGAAATTGTTTTTGAAACATATAAACACTAGTAATAATATCAAATGATTTGTTTTAATCGTATCAAGCATATTTTGGCCATTATAAGGTAAAAACCCTATCCTCCGCTTTGCGTTGCATTGTGTGATGGGAACTGAGTCTTATAATGGCTTCATTTTTATAAAAAGCATTGCGATGTTTAAATGATTTACTTGTTTTAAAGCACTGGCAATCCAATGGAGTAAACCCGTTCCGCGTTAGCGGCGTGGTCCTGTGATTGGCCTTATTATTAAAATAAGTTAAGTAGATTTCTCATAGCAGTCCTATAACTGTTTGTTTCACTTGCTAACTCGGGTGCCCTATTTTCTACATGGGCAGCCTTGTATTCAGGTTTTAGCATGCTCTTTCTAGATAGTTGGAGCTGAACCTGGATTTTATCACTTCTTTCTTTTTATGCTGTTCAGCTCGTGTTGTACATATTATGTTTTGATTCCGCTGTAGACATTTATGTAAAGATGAACTGTATTTTGTACTAAGTATGATCATGTATACTGTGTAACTCTGATGATTATGTTTATCCAGTGTATTCTATTGTACATTATCTGGTGTTTTTATTTATTTCTATTATGCTGTCATTTGTTTATGTGTTATATTCCAAAGATTACCCTTGCCACCGTGGAACGGGGTTTGGGGTTGTCACATAACTAGTGTATAGTTTATTATGAACAAGGAGCTACAGAGGGCCGGTTATCTTATACAGAGGATCCATTTGCCTAGGGCATCAACACACAAGGGGGACAACGCATAAAGATCATATTTTCTTCTTAGACCGCGATTCTCCAATCAAATATCGCCAAAGACACCAATGTTGCAGCGCCATCTGCCTGCTCCTTAATGCTAATCGGTTAGCAAGTCCTGTCAACTCGATTTAATCAAGCGTCAGCATTCTTTTGTTACCTTCAATCAAGGGGCAACTGCCTCTAGTCATCGTCATCAACCGCTAGATGCAAACCCGATAGATCCTGCCTGGATAGAAATTGATTTGCTTAAATTACTAAAATTAGGTGAGTTAATTTATCGATTTATGATATTTTATTGCCATTATAGCTATAATATGTTAATCGGCTGATTTTTTAACTGATCCTAAGCTCACTAAATTAATTTAAGATAAACCAAGTGTCATAATCCTTAAACTAAGTGTGTTAATTTAACGATTTGTCATTTCACTATTTAATTGGTGGAATCTAATCTTCTATGGTACATCGTGCATTTTTCTTTTATACTTGTAAATAGGCATCCGCCAGCATTGCTTTTTAAGTTTTTAACCCTTTATTTTAAATGTTTGTTTTAACTTATTTGCATCAATAAAAAAAACTGAAACTACTATGTAGGTCACCTTCAAAGAAAACTATTGGCACTTGAAAAAAGTATAAAAGGCAGCTTCAAGGTATAGAGATTATGATGAACTTCCCATATGCACATATCCTATTACTTAAGGTGACAACCACCTACATAATTTTGATTTTCTTTTTGATATTACCACCTTGTTTAATTTTCCTTCACAATCTGAGTATGGCAGCTAAAATCTTGAAATTTGCTGCCATTTTTTTATCTAAACTCTGCCACATTCGATGTATGCATACTTCGCATTAGAAGTAAGCAAGACAAATCCTTTGAGTTCTGGTGTAGGAGCATCACTATTCTGAAGCTCTATGAAATGGTTGTATCAGCATGGAAACAACTTCTTTGGGACGACTACTTTGAAGCCTGGAATCAGGGATTTTCGAGAAAAAAAATGAGTCCTCTAAATCTATAAAACCAACTTTCTGGACCTGACTTATGAACTATTTAAGGATTTGAGTTTCGAAAAAAGATTTGGGTACATCCTAATATCCTCAAGCGCGTACATGTTGAACCATAGGAGAAACCATGATAAATCATGAACGATTCGGTTATGACTTAAATAAAAGTAGTTAGTGTGTGTGTGTTCCAGTAATGCTACACTTATTAATTTATTTTACATGTTGAATAATTACTAGAAGTTTTTGGCCTTAGAAGTTTTGGTTTTTTTGATAGATTCCCAATTTGTTGGTAATATAAAATCATATATTTGTAATAGCTTAGGCCAAAACATGCTTGTAAGCTTCCTAGATGAAATTGCAAGTAACAGAAAGTATGAAGTCAACTCCTAACTTAACATTGTATTTCTTAGTGAAGTCCCAGGTAACATGCATAGAGCATATATATATATATATATGTATATGTATATATATATATGTATATGTATGTATCCTATTAAGGTACCATTTGTAATACTGACAGGTGTTGAAGTCAACTCTATTATCAGGATCTCATCTAAGTTAGGTTGGATAATAAACTACATTATATATAGGTAGAGACATTTTCTTTTACTTGCCAGATCTGGCTTTGATAGAGTTTTACTTGCAGTTAGTTGGTCTATCAAACTATGCTTGTTGTTATGCTTATGCTTGTATATTACTGTTAAGTGTTCGGTATAATTTGGAGAATATCAGTAATTTTAACACTGTAAACTATGGGTTGTTATGTTGTAAGCTTTGGAACCTTGTTTTATAATCTTGTTATTTGTTATTTGAAGAAGATAACCAGAAACTTCGAAAAGAGATAAGGTGACTAGAACATAAGTAATGTCGGCTTCTTGTCTGTTTTATCACTGATTTTGTTATATACAATATATGTAGGTAGAGAAGAGGAAAAGATTTAATGGATTGAGCATCATTGAATTGCCGGACATGAGAAAAGTTCGGATGATACCCGAACCCATGTTCATCAAAGAAAAGTAAGTTTTGTCTACTGTTACACCATCAATAATAAAAAAGTAGTAAATTTCTATTATTCTAAGGATTCATCGCCTGATGCAATTCATGATGGGAAAACAAAACCCACCAAACACATATGGCTTTGCTGCATGCACTGGTCAATAAATTCGAAACTTAATCAATATAAATTTCAGCAAAATTATAGTGTAATATTTTGAACTATTTGTAATATTGATGTTTTTCTATATTTGGTACAGGACATGAAAGAGGATCAACAAGAATATACTTTCATGACTGAAGATGCAAATGGCAATTTCAGCAAATTGTGTATGTTTACTTTTCCAGTGTATCTAAACCACCAAAATGTTCTAGGTTGCGGTGATTGATCCCACGACCCGAGCCTTGATTGACTAACCTATTTTTCTTCCTTCTTTGGACCTAGACATGTATAATAGAAGAATAAATGCACGTATAGTAGTATTAGATCATGTTTATTTATTAGAAATTTATTACGATTATTATGTTGTGCTTCTTTGTAATAATTGAAATTAAAGTAGTCATGTGACCATGTAGAACACTTCTCATTTAATAAGTGTATGTACTTTTATTGACATATGTAATGAATTCAGTTATTTTCTATAACGAAGTTACTAATTCACAAATGGTTTAAACTTGAATTGTTTTTTCTTATTGTGAGTAATTATGTATGTTGAAATAACAATTATAATATTATGAAATCTTTGATTAATAGCAGTTGTAAAAAAGTTTGACTCTACTAGAAACAGTTGTAAAATCTTTGATTAATATTATGAAATCTTTGATTAATAACAATTATGTATGTACTTTTAGCAGCCGTAAAACAAATTTTAACAACTGCTAGAAACAGTTGTAAAAAAGTTTGAATATACTATGACTACAGATGTAACTACTGGCACATGCCAGTTGGAATAGACATATTACAACTGTTTTTGGCAGTTGTGAAAGGGTGTTTTTGTTGTAGTGTCGTACTGATGGAAAAATTGTACATATGTTGCCATAGGGTTGCAAAGGTGTTGCTTTTGACTCTATGAAAACGCAACAAAATGCAACATCGAGAAAGTGTTGCCACAGATCATTTTTTGCCTATAGCAATATTTTTTTGCACTTCCTGCATCATGTCTCTGGTGTTGTATCATGCAATCTATGGCATAGTGATTAAAATATAACAACAGGAAAAACATTCTTCCTAGATTTCCTTTTTCAAATCCCTGTATCTTATTCTAGAACTTTTGAGTGTTGAGCATTTATCGCTTTTACTTCTTAATTCATCTTTTAAGACTTTCTACAATTACTACTAAAGTTTTATGGTCCATTCCCATATCAAAATAATTCCTCTAGGCTCTAGCTAGTATTCAAGCAGAATACTAGAATCACTCCACTAAACCATCCTTAATTCTACTAAATTTATCTTCTCAAAACCATTCTTGAATGTTAAAAACTAACCATTCTTAAATGTTAAAAACTAGAGAAGATAGTATTGAATATTTCAATTCATTAACTATAGTTTTCTATTTTTTCAAAGGGTTGTGCACTTTAATCAATTGGAGCTACTTATCAATTTTAATACACATTTCTTATTCAAATGGAATGTTTAACATCAATTTTCTATGGATATTTTCTAAAGAGAACTATTTGTGTTCTGCATAAAATAATAAGAAAACTTTATTATTTCAATATTTTTCCTTTCTCTGTTGAACTAGGTTGCACAAAATATAATGCTCTACCTATATTTTGTATACCTCTTTCGCTGTACATTTCCTTGTTACTTTAATAAAACATGTTTACTCTTATGGTTTTTTTCCAATGAGTTAAAGTGTGTCATAACCCGTCCTTTATGAAATTTTTATATTTTCTTTCAAAACAAATCCATTATCTCCTTTCCTTCAAATGGAACTCTCTGGATTTAAAAATATTTATTTTTGAAAAAATTATAAATTTTTAAATTCAAAACTTAATAATTCTTTTTCAAACCATTTTCTTTTCAAGTTCCTAAAAATTTCAATTTTTGGGCTAGACTCAAAGCAGGTTCTTATCTTCCATTTCCAATGGTCATTGTTTTCAAGACTGTCTAATTATATATTGAAACCAGCCTCTAGCATATACATGCACAACATAAATGCCTGATTCATTTATATTCACATATTTCCTTAACCGCTGATATCGCTTAAACATAAAACTTACACATTTAATTTTTGAAAACAAATCTGTATATGTTTCTCAAATATTATTTTATTGCTAATCTCAATATTTCAAATTAGTCAATTTTTGAAAACTATTAACTTTTAATTTTTGGAACTTGAAAACTCTTCTAGGAATCTTTTTCTTTATATCAATTTTTTTCAAGCTCTTTTAAAACTTTAGGCTAAGTACGAAGTGGTTTCCTTAATTTCCATTCCCAAATCCTTTGCGCAAAATTATTTTTCTTTGCCTAAATTCACTTTAACAGTAATCCTTCTACAACTATATCTGAACTAAAATCTGAATCTGTCACTACATTTGTTCCAAATATTTATATGTATATTCCTAATATGTTTCTCCTTTCTTACTATTTCTTATATTGCAAGGCTCTACCTCTTAGTCCAGTAATCCGAAATACTTTAATTTTCAGATATTAACATGCAATTCTTCTTTTTTATCACAAAACATATTATACACTTTATACTCTAGCCACTCAAGGGCCTATTGTTCTTAAATTTCCATAGCCATTATCTTAGTGTACAAAACTGATATTTCAACTTTTTCCATATGTCATTTCTCTTTCCTAGTGGGTTTCTCTATGGATGCAGGTATACATATAATATAATATTTTTATATTTTGTAAATACAAATACATTCACTCACTATCTATGTAGAAATTCAAAACTTAAGCTTTGATACCAGATGTAACAACTCAAATTCTAATGGACCCGAATTTTTGCAAAATGCTAAAATCTAAGTTCACTGAAACCCGAGTTTGTTTGTCTGGTATCCTACCGAAAGGCAAAAATAAATATATCAAAGTTTAAAATAAACATCTCATAGTGGAAGTAAATAAAATATGACAACAAGTAAACACTTACCATAATAATGACGCTAACTAAGTATGTGTCGCTAAGCTCGAAAATCTCTGCCATCTGTCTGACTCGAAGATTTGTTATGAGGAGGAGGGTCAGAACAAATGTTCTGACGAATGAACAAACTACAATTTTTATGAATAACACTACATATACCGTTTTATTACTAATTTACTTTTTATTAGGTTGTTACGATTTATAACACTTTCTCCTATGTGCGTAAATCATACCCATATACTCCCTAAAGGATCAAACCTAATAACCCATATACAAGCACCCAATAACCTAGGTACAACCTATAGTACCCTCCTCGATAGGTCTCCATCATTACGCTATCAAAAAGTACTTGTAATACCCCGTATTTTATATAAACATTAAATGAAAACATCGGTGATCTATGATTTTAGAATTTATCCCCGAAACATATAGCATTGTGTTCGTGGCAATTTTCTAATTCGTTTTGATATATGACTTTCCCCAAATGGAGTCTATATCGGAAAATTATTAAAGAACAAAGATTTAAAAGGATGTGTGCGTATATACATGCATAAATTCAAAAGTTGAAATCAGATATGTGTTAAAAACAAAAAATAATAATTCACATAAGGAATATTAAGAAATTAAATGAACGTTCGTATTAACGTTAAAATAAAATTAATGTCGGCTGAAATCACATTTAAGACCTAGGCTCTGGGTCGACCCAGGCTTTACATGGGTTGACCCACGGGTCTACCATAGGGTCGAGACACCTTTAAGGTGGGTCGACCCACCCGGGGCCAGATCTATTTTTTTAGTGATGCGTATTTCTTTGTTGAACGATTCAGATTTTATATTATTAAATCCGACAGACCAGAATCTCCTGTATACCTATAAATAGACTAGCATGGCCTAGCCTCCAACTCATATTTTTCCAAGACGATGTCAAGGCTCTGCCATTTCCATTCTTCTCCAAATATTTTAGAAATTATAATATTAGCTTTCGGAAACTCTGATTCAAGATTCGAGGGCAAAGAATGTAAATCTACAACATATTTGTTCAAATTTCTGGTCAGCGTGAGGTAAATCCTACGAATCTGAATTGTTTAGATTTATTTCTTTCCTTCCATCCAGTTTTTAGCATCATATTTGTAAATCCATGGTTGTCTTGATATTAGGTTCAGTTAGAAAGACCACAGAATCACATATCTGAATCAGATTCAAGGATTGGAAAGCAGTTATATAAGTGAATTTAAATTATACCATTTGGGTAACGGTATATTTACCATCTACATTTCCCCTTAATTCTTAACATGATAAATAACTCTAATTTGTGGTAATTGCAATATAATTTATTTTCAAGTATGTTAAGAATATTGTTATTTTACAAAACTATCCTATTAATCTTCCGTTTGGATTAAGAATTACCGTAATGCTGAAATTGAGGAATTGACAATAAACATGAATATGTTATTATAATTGATGTTTAATGACAAATTGGATATGCCATAAACCAAATTTAGTGAAATTGGAAACAATGAAAAAGAATAGATATGCCTAATTATGTATTGAAAGTTACATTGATTTAGAAATGGTATAAGAAAAATAGGAATTAACAACTAACTCAAAAAATAAAAAGGGGGAAAGTTAGTAGTGGACCGAGTCAGTTGGATTTTTGGGAAAATGGATACATTTCCATAATGGTAAAATTATTAAGAACATAGTTGTAAGAAAAAAAAAGAGAAAAGGGATTAGTGTAAACTACGGGTTCTTTTACGGTATTGCTAACTAATCAAATAAAATATACATGTAGGTCCACAATGAAAATAAAAGAAATAGCTTGCAACTACATATCTTAATTGATGTATATTATGGAAATAGTTCTTTACATTTTTCGCTTACCAATCTAATGAGGTACGTGAAATATTTTCCTAAAATAAAAACAATGTACATGATGGTAATTAAAGAAAAGATTACAACAGTTAAAGTTGGTTTATATTAAGGAACATAAGAAGAATTGTGACGAACATGGAATATAACCTATTATAATTAATTATATGAATGAGAATGAAACAAAATAAGTAGGCTTGTCTTAGGGACAAAGAAATTATAACATAGGTTATAATTTAGAAAAGAGAACTTATTAATAAACCTTAGTTAAGAGAACTAAGTTAATAAGTAAACAACAACAGGTTGTGATGATAGTGTAAGACATGGTTATGATTAAATAAGAAAGAATAAAATAGGATTATTATTGGTAGACTTATGAAATGAAAATACTTAAATTATATATTAACATTGTAACACCCCATAATTCTAAAAGACACTATAATGATAAATTAAAGAATACTTAGTTAAATATTTAGAATTAAGTGAAACGGACTGTGCTGTTGCATTCATCTCGTAATTCTAGTCAAAACATACACCTAGTTTGCATAAAACAGACACCGTATGAATAAGTTATTAAGGTTTGAAGTTTATATACGCATAAGAAAAATATATATGAACAAAATAAGTCCAAAATTCAAAATAATTCAAAATCGAACCACTGGAATGGGAGAGGGAAAATTCCCGCCCATGCGTGTCGACCCTATCAAGGGGGTGTCAACCACCGGGTTGACACACCAAGGGGTTCACCCCCACGCAGATCTGGGCAGATTTCTGGTTTCGTACATAGACTGATTTCTGTGCAAGATTCATTGGCTGATATCAATAAATAAGACTCCATTTCTCTTATTTTTACACACAAAAATAATGGAGAACTAGATGCTACCTCTGCCATTTTAAATTAGCCTTCTTCTTTTTCAATAAAAAGTCATTCAAGTTTAGAGATCTATGATTCCACACCTGCAATTGCTCTTCTATTTCTTAGATCCAATCACAGCGAGTCTATTTTATTTTTAGACCTAAATACTTAAAAGTTATTTCGACATGTTTATGAATTGGATCTACGTCTGTGACTAATTGAATCATATCAGATCTGTCATAACCTGTGTATCTAAGTTATTTTGACATAACTATGAATTGGATCTAAGTCTATGCCTATTTATCATGTCAGATCTAACATTATTTGTATATCTAATTCACTGATTATATCTCATCATGTCTGCTTATGACAATGACACTATGCCTAATCAGTTCTATTATCACAAGTTCATCAGATATATTCCTATATGCCTATCTTATCACTATGCCTAATTTTGTCACTGTATGCTTATTAGTTGCGATGCCTATTTTTACCATCATATGTCAATTTTGTTATTATGATTATTTCTGCTCTCTTACCTTCTTCTTTACCCTTTTTATTTTATAGTCAGGCTACCTTCGAGCCTAGGCATGCCGCTGAAATATGTGAATGCGTGAAATTGGGAACGATGGGAAAACGTTAAAATTGGGGCATAACTTGTATACATAAATTTGGGCATAAATTAAATGAAATACATGAATATGAATTTGGGGCATGAATCAAATTGTGATTTAGATCTTAAATTTGGGGCATATGGTACATGATAAATATGACTTGGAAAGGGGGCATGAAAACCTATAATGAAACAGGGATAATTGTTAAGGAAAATGCCTAGAATTACACTAATTAGAAATTGTAACTGTGATTAGACACAAGGATAGATTACACTTATGGTAGAGGTCTTCCCAGACCCGACCGACATATCCAACGATCACAAGTGGTGAATCTAATGTGAGGGTTCTAAGTGCATAAACACGTGGTGTGCTAAGACACGAGGTCAAGTCTGACTTGTGGAAGAAGTCTGCCCGGACCCGCCCGGCATATCCAGCATCCACAATGTAGGCTTAATGTGGGAGGTCTAGCGCATCATAACCATAAATGAATATGGTAATGAACTTGAATACTTAACCTAGTTGAATCCATAGGGATTACATGAACATGTTAATTTGAGTAGGGTTAAGTAAACTTGCTTGAAATAGCGGGAGGGTTAAGTATATCTTGGGGTCGTGGGTAATATTTATATATAGACCCAAAAACTTAAACTGTGGGGTTATGCAATATTTTTACTCTAGTATGGCATAACCTTTGGAAAAACTAGTAGCGGGGATGCAAGCGTAGGGGGATTCTTGTATCATCTTGTGTATGGGACTCGTTTCAGTTAGTAACCCATATATAAGTATCAAACGAGTACTCCGAACTAGGTCGGAGTCGGGGCATGCTTACTGGGCTGATTGTAAGAGATCCAAAAGTGCAGCACATTCCAATCATTAGAATTTGACAGTGTTTGACAAATGTTGTAGAAAAGTCTTGGATCGCAAACGATCCATAAGGGTGGATGGATAGCGCAGGAGCAATGATATTGTTCCAAAAACACTATAAAAAGTGTTTTAAGTGCTATGGCCTAGAATTTAGCCAAATGGATCAGGAGCAATCCGGATGATATGGTAGCGTCCCTAAACACTATGAAAGCCAGTT
Organism: Allium sativum; assembly: GCA_030737875.1. NCBI lineage: Eukaryota > Viridiplantae > Streptophyta > Magnoliopsida > Asparagales > Amaryllidaceae > Allium > Allium sativum. The sequence goes on from CM060915.1 coordinate 118,516,565, forward strand.
TTGATGTTTTGCTTAGTTTCACACCGGGTTGATGCAGAATTGAACCAGGAGACGTAATAGCATTTCAGAAACGCTGCAAAAGGATGTTTTGACATTGTGGCTAGTTTTTCATAGCAGAAAAGCTGGAAAGCAGTATCGACCAAACAATGCTTGTTTCTAAGTCAACGACGGTTCTAGCTTCGAAGTGAAATCAAGGGTGAATGTCGAAGTGTTGTGATGTATTCGTTGATCATCGTAATGCATTGAATATGAAGATGACTCAAGGGTGGATGGTCGTCGGTGATGACGACTAGAGATACTGAAGGCCGAGGAAGTATCGTTGTCGTAGGTTCTAGCGGACTCAAAGAAGGAGTATAATAAGGATACCTAAAAGATCTATTATACAATCGAGTACCCTGGGCAGCTCGACAATCCTAGTTATGTTTGTTATATGGCGTGAATCAGGGTTTACCATTGGCCATTGACAGTTGACGGCAACTTGTTTAGCCTTTCATACGATTGACGATGGTTTCAAAGCAGGATCGGCATTGATAAATAGAGTCAGTCATGAATGTGGATTATTTTGCTTGTACAGTCTGACGTTGATTGTTTGACGTCGAAGGAGATGTTTCTTGGGTGCTTGTCTGATATTGGTTTAGGCCTTTAGGGCTTGTGCTTAAGGGATGTTGAATTCAATTAGGATGGTTTACATGAGGTATATATAATTGGTTTCCATGATTATTGTTGCTTGGTTATTTTTGATTATCATGAGTGAATAGTTGTTCTGATTGCCATGGATGTATGGTTGAAATGCTTGTTTGTAAAGGCTATCACTGTCCGATGTGGGAAGATGGGGTTGAGTTCTCCTGTGGTGTTTTGGTAGATTGGTTTGTTAATCTACCCATTATCATATACTTTGTTGATGATGTTAGTTAGTTGTTTTATCGCTCACTAAGAATATTATCTGGATCAAGGTTTTATGTTTCCCTCTTATTACCTTGGGCTATTCATCCGATTTTTGGATGGGCAAACTGAGTAACAGGTTACAGGTAGCATAGCTTAGTGAGGCGAGGATGCTGTGCAGTGGCGAGCAGAAGGCTAGCGTATTACTTTTTACTATATATTATCTGTTGTTTTCTGTTGTGTGATGATTGACTCTAAGTGTTGTAGTGAGTACAGACACTTATGTTGTAATTAAAAGATGTCCAGATATTCTTTCTAGTTGTTATGAAAGTTCAAGTTTTGCTCAAATAAGCTTCACTATTATTGCCTATTGTATATGTTCAATTATATTTTATCCTTGCGCTGTGAGTCATACGACATATTTCCCATGTGTTATCTTACCTTGATGATTGTCCATAGCTTCCTGGCATGTCTTTCAGCGCATTATTTCCCTTGTTAAGTGCAGGAGTTATGGGCAGTCGTCACATTGGACTTGGATTATTTCTCACTCTATGTATTGCCTCAGTTTCCGTTCTATGCTTATCATTGTGGCTCATAAGGGAAATGATTTTCATAGTTTTGTACTTGTACTCTGATGGTTTATATTTCCATGAGGAAGAAGGTTATGATTATGACTTTGGAATTTGAAAATGTAACATTTATTTGGTTTTGTACTTGTACTCTGATGGTTTATGTGAAACTAATATCTATATTATTATTCCGCTTCACAGAACTTAATGCATCCTCATATAGGTGACACTAAGGGACGTGGGGTGTCACATTCGGTATTAGAGCCTAAGATCACAAGATCAGAGAAAAAGTGTTTTCAAAGCAAAGCATTTTCAAGTAAAACCTAGTTTTAAAAAATATATACCCTTAATTCATTTACAATATTTCTTTAATCTCTTTTTGAATCCTTGTTTCTTCTCTTTTTCAGCATGTCCGGGGCTCCTAATTTCCCCAAGGGCTTTCCCATTCCGACATGATTCCATAGATATGTAGAACCTATGACACTTGCCGAAGTGCAAGGCGATGTCCCACCCTCAGCTGCAGCCACGGTAGCTCCATCCAATCATATAGTCAACTTCTTTAATCTTTGTAAGGATTTATGTGTAATGGAAGGCAAGCCATTTCGTGGTACTAAGAGTTTTGTGGAGGCGTGCAATTGGCTTAGAGAAACATAGAATGTTTTTGATTTATTGGAGCTAGATGATAAATGAAAGATTCAGTTGGCCGCTTGGCAACTGAAAGAGGAAGCTTCATCTTGGTAGGAGGTGACTCGGGTGGGGCAGGTGGTGGCCACTTGGGATGAGTTTAAGCATGGATTTGAGATGAAGTTCTTGTCGGAAGATGAGGAAGGTAGAGTTTGAAGCAAGGAAGTACGACTGTCAAGGAATATGTTAATAGTAAAAATCAATTGGCAAGATTTGCCTTGGATTTGGTAAACACTTCTCATAAGAAGGCTTTAAGATTCACGAGAGGGTTGAATCAACCTCTCATGAACTAGCATTGACACATATCTCGATGGAAGTGTTTGTCGAGAGGCTAGTAGACATGGCTTTAGTACACAAGGATGGGAAAGAGGAGAAGAAAGAAGGTGAGACTGAAGAGGACAAGCCCAAGACTGATAAGAAGAATTGGTGGACCAAGAAAGGGGCATCAAAGAAAGGAGGAAAAGATGATAAGGCACAAATCAAGATAGAGGTTAATTGTCATGGTTGTGGTAATTCATGGGCACTTTATTAGTTTGTAGCAAGACGAAGTGTAATGTCCCGTATTTTATCGATATAATAATTAATTTATTTAATTATTTAAATAGTGATATATAGATTTAAATAGTTGTTTAATTAAATTATATTGAATATTTAATTAAAATAAAGAATAGAATAATATATCTAATTCTTAAATAATCGAAAATAGCTGAATTCACAATATTTTGTGAATTGGAATATTTCTAAGATATAATTCAGTTTAGATTTGAATTATGTTAACGAATATATTATATAAACGAAGTTTGAACGTATAATTATATTATAATTATAATCGAGCTCGAAATGGCACGGCAGTTTGCTATTTGGCGATTTGAACTTCAATTGGATATACAAAATCCATTTTGAATCGGATTTCTGTGAAACAAGAAACGTTTAGAGCTGGTAAAGTATATTTTTCTAATGGAAGAGAAAATCTGGATTTCGTCGTATGGATTTTGATTTATGTCCAAATCAAATTTTAGAAAAGTCACTATGGAATTCCTTTATAATTTATAACGATTTATAAAAGGATTTCTATTTTTAATTGAAAATCGGTTAACTTTGATGATGAAATATCGAGTTGTAAATCCATATATATTTATTCTGTAGCCGTACGATATTCTATATGAATATATATGCTAATATTTATAAATATTTAATTTAATTATTTTTAAATATATTTATATACTTAAATGGGTTATTTAGAGCTTTAAAAATAGCCAGTTTTGCAAACAAACTCTGTTTTCGACGAAACTACTTTTGTTGGATCCGTAATGTCAAATTATTGTTATATTTCAAGTTTCGTGATGTTTGGAGTCAGTGTGTGGCCGTACCAATTTTTAATGTGAAAAATAGTCAGTATTTTGACGGTTAAAAATACGTTGTGTGAGCAAACGAAGTCGGAATTCAACGAAACCAGTTTCTTGGGTCTGTAATGTCGAACTGTAACTACATGCCCATTTTCGTGATTTTTGGGTATCGTGTGTGATCATAGGAATTTTTAAGTACAAATACAAGCAGAAGATGCTTAGAAATTAATATAATAATCGATTTATAAATTAATAAAACTTGCCCATAAATACCATCCTAACTTTCCAAACCTAATGTAACTTTTCTCTGGTCAAAATAAACACGCTAGTACTATTCTCTCTTCACAGAAAAGAAATCGCAAGTTATAAAATCAAAGATTAAATCCAATAAATTAGTATAAATCTCAAAACTCATATATTCGGGATCGTTATGAGAAGAGCTTCCACCTCAGGTCACTAATGTATGGTGCGACGTGTTATTCCAGATGCTCGAAATGTACGGAGCAAACTAGGGTTTATCTTTTAGTGAGATTGAAGCTGTAATACTCGAATTAGAGTGTGGAGTGATGTTCACGAAGGAGTTTAGAATCGTTTGTGGTGTTTGGGGTTGAATTGGTGAAGTTCGACGTCGATACCTGTACAGGATGGCATAACAGAGAGCATCGACGCATTTTGTGAGAGGTAGGCGAGTTGCTTTTGTGGTATATGATGTTGAAGAGAAATCAAAGGAGAGTTGAATGGTGAATCCAGTTCGATAATTTGTGAAGCATTCGGATGGATTTCTGGAGTAGATGAAGTCGTGAATTGGTATGTATGTGCAAGATGAACGGAATGAATAGGGGAGGAGCGAGCTTCAAACAGTGGTGATGGGAGGAAGGGGTATTCGAAGAGGCGTTGACTGGTGAAATTATCATCGGCTTGTTGTGAGGAATTGACAAAGGATGGAAGGCCGAATTTTGGAAATGGAGGCTTCAAAGGTATAACGATTGGAGTATATACGGGAAACAGGTTTTCAGATTTTGAGAAGAAGGTTTGAGGAGCAGATTGGATTAAAACATGAGTGGGCCGGATCAAGGGGCTAAAGCCCAAATGAAAAATGAATTTAAAGTTTTGTTTAAATCTAAATAAATGTATTACCTTATATTTATTATATCTTTCTCACACGTTATCATAAATTGACAAAACAAGATCCGTTGGGATCGTATGGATGGAACTACCCAATGGAACTGACTGGGAGTGGATTGGAGCTCGTTACAATTTATAGTGAAATAAGTTGTTAGAATCAAATCAATGACAGTTATTCGTTATTTAACGATAACCGTCCAATGTGAGTAAAACTCACCAACTCTATCAGTTCATATTTTTATAACGTATATTTAGAATTGATAAATGATGGTTGATTCTCTGTGTTGACTGTTTGGTTAAACTGCTAAGTGATTCGTTGAAAAATTATAGATAACGATATATATATATATATATATATATATATATATCGTTAATCATATATTGATTCTGTTTATCAGAATATTACATAGTGAAATGAAGTTGATGTTAATTATATTGTTTAACATCTGTGGATGCAGGGAAACAGGTTGGAGGGATCCAACTGGATTCCTCAATATTTATAACACTGTTCGTTTTCATATATAGTAATATATGATGTGATATATAATATGTTGTTGATTATGTGTGTTTGAATGACATCGGTCATTGTGAATTCGTTTTTAAATACCGTAAGAAATACAGGGATATAGAAAAGAGGATTTTCAAAGTGTATGTTGAAAATAAATTATTTATATAAAATCAATGGATTTTATATATAAAAGGAAAAGGGTTTTATAAAAGAAAATAATTATAGAATCAAAGGAGTTATAAAAGAAATATTTATTTGTTAAACAAATAGAATTGAAAAGGAAATATTTGTAAACCACTTATAAATAGAATTGAAAAGGAAATATTTGTAAACCATTTACAAATAGAATTGAAAAGGAAATATTTGTGAAACATTTACAAATATAATTGAAAAGGGAATATTTGCAAAACATGTACAAATAGAGTTATAAAAAGGAAATATTTATTTATGAAATAAATAGAGTTATAAAAGGGAATTATAAAAGAGATTTAAGTGTTAGAAATAGAAAAGAGATTTTGTATGAATAAGTCTATAAATAGAAGTATATATAGAATTTGGAAATGGAATATTATTTTAAAATATGAAATCAAACTTAATGGATTATATAAAAGAGTTAATTAATTAAAGTAAATCGAGTTAGGGTTAATCGAATAAAGTTAATCGAGTTAGAGTTAATCGATTAGAGTTAATCGAATTAGAATTATTCGATTAGAGTAAATCGAGTTAGGGTTAATTAAATAAAGTTAATCGAGTTAGAGTTAATCGATTAGAGTTAATCGAATTAGAATGATTCGATTAGAGTTAATCGAGTTAGAGTTAATTGAAAGGAGTTAATCGAGTTAGAGTTAATCGATTAGAGTTAATCGAATTAGAATTATTCGATTAGAGTAAATCGAGTTAGGGTTAATCGAATAAAGTTAATCGAGTTAGAGTCAACCGATTAGAGTTAATCGAATTAGAATTATTCGATTAGAGTTAATCGAGTTAGAGTTAATTGAAAGGAGTTAATCGAGTGGAGTTAATCGACGAGTTAATCGAATTAGAGTTAATTGAATAGAGTTAATCAAACAAGAGGTAGTCGAATATTAGTTATTCTAATAGTGTTAATTGAATAGAGTTAATCGAATATGGCTATTCGAAGAGAGATTATCGAATATAGTTTATTCGAAGGAAAGAGTAATCGAATAGAGATTTATTCGAAAGAGAGCTACGTAAGGAAGTTTGTTAAAGATTTAAAGGGTAAACTTTGTCTATTTCGAGGTTAGAAATGTTGTTCAGTTAAGGTCTGAGAGGTAGTTATACCCCAACTTGATTGACTTCATTTTTAACTAAGGAATGGTTAAGGTTTGATAGTGAAGGAGTTAATTGAATTTAGTTAATAAGTGTTAATGGTTCGAGTTGGCATAGCTATGTTTTATTGAAACATCTGTTTAAATCCAAATGTAGGAGTTTTGGAAATGTTTTCCGAATACGAATCAGAAATGTTTTCAAATAAAGAAAACAAGAAATGGAAATGTTTTCCAATGATTAATAACATATATTTTCTAAATTTAGAAAATAAGGAAATGTTGCATATATGGAAACAAGAGATGAAAAATGAACTAAAGAGATAAATGTTAAATGATGTTTGATCGATATAATTTCCATCTGGGACTAATATCGTTATTTGCATATGTGTTTTTCTTTGATAGTTAACTCACCGACTATTGAAGTTTTTGACCATTTTTCCGTTGTCAATAAGGAGAGACCGAGATCATAGGTATTATCTAAAAACCAATCCATATGGCATTAGTGTTGCAAATCAAATATGATGAAGATAATTGAAGACGGAGTTTATGAAAGGGCTGTCCTATTTATAGAATAGTTCAGTCCCAGGACAATATGTATGGAAGAATGTATGACAGAGTATGTGAAACGACCCGAACTTCCCCGGTCTCTGAAGAGAAGAGAAAGAACGAATTTTTTTGAGAACACGACAAAATAGAACGCAGACGGAAGAACATATCATTGTTATTACAACAATCCATCAGATTACAAGAATATACAGAGTATAAATGAATATTACACAGAAATATCAGAGATTTAAATTACATTTAAATACATCGCAGCGGAAAATAATACAATACACAACTAGAAGAGATATACAGATACAAAGCTTTCCGGATATCATTCCAGCTGTAAACCAGGATCCTGTGAATATAAATCTGCAAAACCAAAACTACTAGCTGCCCGTGTCAAAATAAGGGCACCCAGAGTTTAGGTTAAAACAATAAACTCCAGGTCAGTCATGGGACTGGTGTGAGAACTAAAACAGTTATTAATCTTTATTTTAAAATTAAGTAAATCAAGGGACCACGCCGTATAACACGGAACTGGTTTCCTCCCAAGAACACCAGTGCATAAAACAACAGCGCAATGCTAAATAAAGAACAATGAAGCTATTATAAGACCTAGTTCCCATCAACAATGCAACGCAAGCCGGAGGATAGGGTTTTTACCTTATAATAGCCAAGAATGCTTGATACGTTTAAAACAAATCATTTGATACTATTATAAGTGCATAGTGTATAAAACAACTTCAAATCATAAGTATTAATCATAGACGGCATAAGCACCCCATCCCACTATGTCGCCATACTAGGCTCTACAAAAAAAACCGCAAATGTCACATATTTGGAAATTGGATTTCCATCTATGAACCGAGCCAAAAGATAGTCCTCTACCGATTCGAGACAATCTAGCCCATGTCTCAGGACCCAGACTTAGGTGGGCCCTTGGAGCGACAGGGCCGGTCCACCGATGTGGATTAAAATGCCTGAACAATACGTCTCTCCGCCCTATCGGGCGTAAACGAGCCAACGAATGACTCCATCGGACCCGGATCGTCCGATCAAACCGAGGCGCCTTGCAACAGCAACAACCACATAAGTCAAACTCATCGGGGCGTGTAAAACCACTGACGCCACTTCTAGCTAGAAAGAAACGCATGCCCTCCCTGAGGTCCTTCTCCCGTTTCTGGTTCATACCGGGTGTGAAACTCGCGAGGTAAACGTTACACAAAGCTACGCCACAAAGGCCGTGCTTCGATCATTAACCACAAGACTTTGCTTTTCAACAGAAGCCTTGATCATTCGCCACTTAGGCATGCCACACAGGCAATTCACTCTATGCGTTTGATATCCATCAGTATATAACCCCTGAGCTCGTACGTCTCAGAGAAGGGCATTAAGTAAGAGAATAAATTCTCCGCCGCCAAACAGATATATATTTAATAGAAATCAATCACACAGACTGAAATCCAATGTCAGACACACAATCCATTTACAAGTTCGTTCTGGGACTGAACGAAACCGGAGGCACCTAGTACCCCGCATATCCATCGATCCCCAAATACGTCTAGACGATCACCAACTGTTTCCATCTTCTTGGGTGTACATCCCAATCAAGATCATCAGTAATCACCCAAATGATGTGAAGACCTCCGGTCTTCGACCACCGTCTTCATCTTCGACTTATCGTCATATCAGTTATTCAGAATGGGATAAACCCGGTCTTTCTGAATAACTCGCGTATAAAATAAACATGTGTTACACAAACACAACATACGCCTCATTCCAATTCATCAGTCACTAACCGTAAATTAATCAAGAGAATAATCCCCCAAATATTAACCCCGAAGGCCGAAACCAACATCAGATCCAGAAAACCATTCTGCTTAGCTAACCGATAGATAGTTTCTAAATTTCACATTCATAGGGAAAGGTTCCCATTAATTTTATCAAAGATAAATCCTTTAAATTTATTCTTTAATCTACTTTTGAATATCAATTCAAACTAGTCGGGATTAGCGAACCTTACCGAAGTAATCATTTGTTTTAATTCCCCAATCCCAACCTATTCATCTCATGAAGTAAAACTGGTAATACTTCATATCTAACACCACGGTGTTATCGGTAAATTTAATTACCATTTCACGTTCAAATCTAATTAAAGATTTAACTATCGCCTGGAGCAAAACTGGTGATACTCCATTCTCGATCTTTTTCAATCTAATTAAAGATTCATTAAAACTCCACTTAGCTTTAATCTTTGACTGGGTTAAGGAATCAGTGTCATTTAAAACACGGTGCACGATAAACCCAAAATCACATCACATTTCAATCAGTCCCTAACCGTAAATTAGCAAGTGAACAGTTCCCTAAGTATTAACCCCGAAGGCCGAAACCAACATCAGATCAATACCTCTGGAACCATTCAACTTAACTAATCTCTAGTGAGTTTCTGATTTTCTTAACTCCTTTGGGTCTAAGAACAGTATTATTGAAGATACCGTTCACGACAACCCAAAATCACATTTCATTAATTATCGGGTTAAAGAACAAGTGTTATATAAAACACTGTTCACGATAAACCCAAGAATCAATTCGAATTCAATTCCAATTAAATATTATTTAATTGGTACACTTCATTAAATCTAACTAAAAAGATTTAATCATTTTCTCAACTGGGCTTAAGAACAGTGTTAATAAAGACACCATTCACGACAAACACAAATCACATTTGACATTAAATACAAGGCTCTAAATAGAAAATATACCGGCTTATATTCAATATCAAATTCTACGACCAACAAATATCGTATTGGAAATAACGATATATATATATATATATCTTTCAAATTCCCATAACAATATCTGTATCATCACGAAATCCAACATCGAAATATTCCGAAGACAATTTCAATTCAAATCCATTCCAATATAATTATTGGAAGTTCTGGTTATTTTCAAAACCACTTCAAATCCAATTTATTTATTTAAAAATAAATAGAATTATAATTCTAGTTCAAAACTAGTTCATTTCGATAAAAATCTATTTTTATCTTTTCAAATATGGAGTTTTTCATCCCAATTCTTCCCAAATCATTTCTTATGATTTTACATAAATTATTACTATTTTTAATAATTTTATCAAGGCCCGTGCAGTCGATTTCAATCAATGGCCATCGAACTGCACTTACAGCGACCTTTTCCAAATTTGATTTGGACATAATTCCAAATCCAACTGTTAGATTTCTAATTTCTAATATTCGTTAGAAAGCTGTTCTCGATACGAACCCAACGGTTCCGGATTTAGGAGAATTCGATGGTCGGATCTCCCGTAATATCCGTTCGAAGTCAATGGTCGAAATTCGCGAACTACCGCGGCGCGGCGCATTCTATTCAGGGCATTATATTATATATATAATATATATAATATATACTTCATCAATTACCTTTTTAAAACGTATTTTATAATTCGTTTTCAAAACGATTTCCACTTCATTTCAAATTCAAATCAAAATTGAATTTCTCCTGATAAATTCGTTTTAAATTCATTTCAAATTGATTTCAATTCAAATCGATTTTAATTCGATTTGAATTCATTTTCTTTTCAATTCAATTCAATTCGAATCCGTTTTATATTCGATTCAATTCGAATTCGTTTTATATTCGATTCAATTCGAATTCGTTTTATATTCAATTCTATTCAATCTAATTCGAATTTCAATTCTTTTCAAAATATCAGATTTTGAAATCACTTTTGATATTCATTATAAAATGAATAAAATCGATATAAATATCGTTCACGTCAAAATGGCGTCAATCTAATCAACACGGCTTCATATATTTCTATTTCCAAATATTCTATTCCAAATATTTCTATTTCAAATATTTCTTTTTCAAATATTTCTATTTCAAAACTAGAATGAGGCCCAATCAATTACCATATAATATTAATTATATGGATTTTCTACAACACATGTATATAATAACAACGATGAATAATCAACCATCATCCAAAGTGCGTTCTACACTGTATAAGCATCAAATATAAATATTCAATGCTTATAACAGCCTGTCAATCAATCGATCGACATACAACTAAACAATCGAGATTAGTGTACGTCAAATATCATCCCAATACCCGTGTGGGGTTTCAAACAATCAAACACAGATTTTATTTGTGCAGTTGGGCGATGTGTCAAATTTATCATCCCAATCAATATCAGTCAAATGTGTGTATATAAACAAATCGTCCGATTTGTTTATATTTATTTATTTCATTTCATATACACGTTAAAAATTCTATTTTTAACTATAAAATATTTTCCACTATATAAATATTTTATTTCATTTCACATCACATCACACAATCAACTACACATCAAAATCAACAACCAAGCATACAAGCCGTCCATGGTCTGTGGACGACGGGTGTCGGGTGCTACTAAACACCGTCTGCATCCTAGTATATATTTTTAACTAGAAAAACAAAATTAAAAGGTGAGAAGTTCTCACAGAATAGCTAATCCAATGCCACGACTCTTCTTAGGTAGAAATCTTCGTCGTTCTCGCCTCTTGTCACTTTCTTTGCCCGTATTCTCTACATATATAAAAATCACATTTTTACTTCGCTATTCAATATATAAAAATCAAATTTTTTACTTTGCTATTCAATATATAAAAATCGAATTTTTACTTTGCTATTCAATATATAAAAATCGAATTTTTACTTTGCTATTCAATATATAAAAATCGAATTTTTACTTTGCTATTCAATATATAAAAATCAAAATTTTTACTTTGCTATTCAATATATAAAAATCGAATCTTTTCTTCTATAAAAATGTAATCTTTTCATATAGGAAAATATAATCTTTCCCTTATAAAAAATCAAATCTTTTTATTCAATAAAAATAAAACTGATTTTTTTATAAATAAATGAAGATAAAATAAATGGAAGAACTTACAGCACGTGGCGAGGAGGGTAAAGATGTAGCACCGTAGTTGCTGAGGTGGCGGGGAGGCTCCTCAGGGCGGATTGGAGGGGAGGAGATGGAGGCAGAGGGGGGGTCGCGTAGGCGAAAGAGAGTGGGGGGGGGGGGGTATCGCGCAGGCGGAAGAGAGGGGGGGGGGGTAGCGCGTCGCGCGGCAGGAGAGAGGGAGGGGGGTTAGCGCGTCGCGCAGTAGGAGAGAGGGGGGTTAGCGCGGCGGCAGCGCCGCCTGTGGGGGGGGTCACGATCGGTAGTCTAGGTTTTTTTTTTCTTTTATTCCGTTCTGTAATGAACGAAGGAAGGGGGAGGAGAGATAAGGGAGGTGTGAGGTATAGTTAATATTTATATTTTATTATTTAATTGTTTCAAAAAGTAACTTTTACATTCGAACTCGAAATCGAACCCACCGCCTGTCATCCATAGCTAATTACCCTCATTCCGAACACAATGGGATATGTATCGTAAGCTGATTCGACCGTTTCGATCATTTTTCGTCAAAATCAACATATAACTCTATATATTGAATTTGAACGCGCATTTCAATTTATCGGGGCCACATACTAACCATAAAAATTCCATAAAAATATTTTCTAGCTTCGTATTGACGATACGGTCCTAACAAACCTAATTTCGTCAAATTCTGAGACCATTTGAAAAATGGCCATTTTCCAGTCGATTAAAATCAACTAAAACTGGTCAAACGCGTTTTCCTTTGCCACGCTCACATATTGATTCGAAAAATTATGAAATTTGAAACCTAGTAATAATTTGACATCGCGGATCCAACAAAAGTGGTTTCGTCGAAATCCGAGGTCATTTGCTAAATTTCCATTTTTAAGGGCCTGAATTCCATAGCGACTATTCAGAATTTTCAACTGGACATATCTTTTGATTCCCGCTATGAAATTTCAATTTTTCGGATTCGTTGGAAAGATATCCTCAAATAGATCCTATTATTTTTGGTTTCACTAAAATCCGGTTTATTTTGCACCCGGTACATTCATTTGAAGTTTGAAATCGAATTATCGAACTACCGCGCCATTTTCAATTCCTTTTATATATATAAATAAATATTTATATTCTAACGACGATTCGAATAAATATATACGTTCGAATTCTATTCAAAATAAATTTCTCATCGATATTATTTAAAATAATTCATTTTAAATAATCAAAATTCGCTAAAATTGCCAAAATAAATTTTTTTTAAATTGGCTCAGATTTCCGGGTTATTACAATCTCCCCCACTTAAAACTTTTCATCCCCGAAAAGGAACAAAGCCGAAAGTTGTTTCACAAATCAACTCAACTTCCAGTGTTTTCACTACGGCTTAAGTTCTTCAACTTTTCAGTTTCTTAGAACTTTTCAATTTTTTCAAAAATTTGGCTAACACCCTAAATTTTCGAAAAATTTCGCCATGACCTCCCCTGCACCGGGAGCACGGGAAAATCCCGAAATTTCCATATAGGCCTTCTGATCTCAAAAAGAAAAAGAAAAAGCCAATCGGCTCATAAAATCATCATCACCCAAACAAAACAGTAAATTATAGTAAACATGTACCTATTTGTCGGGCAAACAATTTTTATTCTTCTGCTCTAGCCTCCTTGCTATGACCTGTTCAATGTAAGTACATGTATATGCAAGCAAATGCGACCAATTTTCAATATAACTCACAATTTGATTCAATTTGGCTATATGGTACAAATTTTAATTAATCAACCAATAATCAACAACACAACCATCAATCAATTAGTTGATTAGCTTTTGAAATTCATAACTTTGATACATAGTCAAAAATCATATTTTTGATGCCAAATCACAACAATAAGCCCTATCTAGTTTCGGTTCTCACACCAGTCTAATGGAAATATAGAAATCTCACTTTCGTTACTCGAAAATAAATACTGGCGACGGTGCCCCATCACCAGAATTATCCCCGGGCAACTAGAGTGTGATCCTATAACTATCCAATACATTAAAACTTTGAATACACGTTTGCAGAACATATATGCAAAATCTTTATATATTGGATTGTCCAAATTCATATAAATATATAATCAAATACGAATAATTGACTTAAATTTTCAAAACAAAAATTGTTTTCATTTTTTAAAAAAGAATACTCTTCACACTCGTTCTAGGATACTACTGATCCCATCTCTAACGAGTCATTCCCATTGGATATTACTAATCCAATTTCTGATGAATTCTTTCGTTTGGTTCTAACGTGTCCTGTTCTCTAAGCTTTGTAAACCAAAGCTCTGATACCACGCTGAAACGACCCGAACTTCCCCGGTCTCCGAAGAGAAGAGAAAGAACGAATTGTTTTGAGAACACGACAAAATAGAACACAGACGGAAGAACATTTCATTGTTATTACAACAATCCATCAGATTACAAGAATATACAGAGTATAAATGAATATTACACAGAAATATCAGAGATTTAAATTACGTTTAAATACATCGCAGCGAAAAATAATACAATACACAACTAAAAGAGATATACGGATACAAAGCTTTCCGGATATCATTCCAGCTGTAAACCAGGATCCTGTGAATATAAATCTGCAAAACCAAAACTACTAGCTGCCCGTGTCAAAATAAGGGCACCCAGAGTTTAGGTTAAAACAATAAACTCCAGGTCAGTCATGGGACTGGTGTGAGAACTAAAACAGTCATTAATCTTTATTTTAAAATTAGGTAAATCGAGGGACCACGCCGTATAACACGGAATGGGTTTCCTTCCAAGAACACCAGTGCATAAAACAACAGCGTAATGCTAAATAAAGAACAATGAAGCTATTATAAGACCCAGTTCCCATCACACAATGCAACGCAAGCCGGAGGATAGGGTTTTTACCTTATAATAGCCAAGAATGCTTGATACGTTTAAAACAAATCATTTGATACTATTATAAGTGCATCGTGTATAAAACAACTTCAACTCATAAGTATCAATCATAGACGACATAAGCGCCCCATCCCACTATGTCGCCATGCTAGGCTCTACAAATAAAACCGCAAATGTCACGTATTTGGAAATTGGATTTCCATCTATGAACCGAGGCAAAAGATAGTCCTCTACCGATTCGAGACAATCTAGCCCATGTCTGAGGACCCAGACTCAGGTGGGCCCTTGGAGCGACAGGGCCGGTCCACCGATGTGGATTAAAATGCCTGAACAATACGTCTCTCCGCCCTATCGGGCGTAAACGAGCCAACGAATGACTCCATCGGACCCGGATCGTCCGATCAAACCGAGGCGCCTCGCAACAGCAACAACCACATAAGTCAAACTCTTCAGGGCGTGTAAAACCACTGACGCCACTTCTAGCTAGAAAGAAACGCATGCCCTCCCTGAGGTCCTTCTCCCGTTTCTGGTTCATACCGGGTGTGAAACTCGCGAGGTAAACGTTACACAAAGCTACGCCACAAAGGCCGTGCTTCGATCATCAACCACAAGACTTTGCTTTTCAACAGAAGCCTTGATCATTCGCCACTTAGGCATGCCACACAGGCAATTCACTCTATGCGTTAGATATCCATCAGTATATAACCCCTGAGCTCGTACGTCTCAGAGAAGGGCGTTAAGCAAGAGAATAAATTCTCCGCCGCCAAACAGATATATATTTAATAGAAATCAATCAAACAGACTGAAATCCAATGTCAGACACACAGTCCATTTACAAGTTCGTTCTGGGACTGAACGAAACCGGAGGCACCTAGTACCCCGCATATCCATCGATCCCCAAATACGTCTAGACGATCACCAACTGTTTCCATCTTCTTGGGTGTACATCCCAATCAAGATCATCAGTAATCACCCAAACGATGTGATGACCTCCGGTCTTCGACCACCATCTTCATCTTCGACTTATCGTCGTATCTGTTATTCAGAATGGGATAAACCCGGTCTTTCTAAATAACTCGCGTATAAAATAAACATGTGTTACACAAACACAACATACGCCTCATTCCAATTCATCAGTCACTAACCGTAAACTAATCAAGAGAATAATCCCCCAAATATTAACCCCGAAGGCCGAAACCAACATCAGATCAATATCCAGAAAACCATTCTGCTTAGCGAACCGACAGTTAGTTTCTAAATTTCACATTCATAGGGAAAGGTTCCCATTAATTTTATCAAAGATAAATCCTTTAAATTTATTCTTTAATCTACTTTTGAATATCAATTCAAACTAGTCGGGATTAGCGAACCTTAACGAAGTAATCATTTTTTTTAATTCCCCAATCCCAACCTATTCATCCCATGAAGTAAAACTGGTAATACTTCATATCTAACACCACGGTGTTATCGGTAAATTTAATTACCATTTCACGTTCAAATCTAATTAAAGATTTAACTATCGCCTGGAGCAAAACTGGTGATACTCATTTCTCGATCTTTTTCAATCTAATTAAAGATTCATTAAAACTCCACTTAGCTTTAATCTTTGACTGGGTTAAAGAATCAGTGTCATTTAAAACACGGTTCACGATAAACCCAAAATCACATCACATTTCAATCAGTCCCTAACCGTAAATTAGCAAGTGAGCAGTTCCCTTCGTATTAACCCCGAAGGCCGAAACCAACATCAGATCAATACCTCTGGAACCATTCAACTTAACTAATCTCTAGTGAGTTTCTGATTTTCTTAACTCCTTTGGGTCTAAGAACAGTATTATTGAAGATACCGTTCACGACAACCCAAAATCACATTTCATTAATTATCGGGTTAAAGAACAAGTGTTATATAAAACACTGTTCATGATAAACCCAAGAATCAATTCGAATTCAATTCCAATTAAATATTATTTAATTGGTACACTTCATTAAATATAACTAAAAAGATTTAATCATTTTCTCAACTGGGCTTAAGAACAGTGTTAATAAAGACACCATTCACGACAAACCCAAATCACATTTGACATTAAATACAAGGCTCTGAATATAAAATATACCGGCTTATATTCAATATCAAATTCTACGACCAACAAATATCGTATTGGAAATAACGATATATATATCTTTCAAATTCCCATAGCAATATCTGTATCACCACGAAATCCAACATCGAAATATTCCGAAGACAATTTCAATTCAAATCCATTCCAATATAATTATTGGAAGTTCTGGTTATTTTCAAAACCACTTCAAATCCAATTTATTTATTTAAAAATAAATAGAATTATAATTCTAGTTCAAAACTAGTTCATTTCGATAAAAATCTATTTTTATCTTTTCAAATATGGAGTTTTTCATCCCAATTCTTCCCAAATAATTTCTTATGATTTTACACAAATTATTACTATTTTTAATAATTTTATCAAGGCCCGTACAGTCGATTTCCATCAATATCCATCGAACTGCACTTACAACGACCTTTTACAAATTTGATTTGGACATAATTCCAAATCCAACCATTAGATTTCTAATTTCTAATATTCGTTAGAAAGCTCTTCTCGATACGAACCCAACGGTTCCGGTTTTAGGAGAATCCGATGGTCGGATCTCCCGTAATATCCGTTCGAAGTCAATGGTCGAAATTCGCGAACTACCGCGGCGCGGCGCTTTCTATTCAGGCCATTATATTATATATATAATATATACTTCGTCGATTACCTTTTTAAAATGTATTTTATAAATCGTTTTCAAATTCGTTTTCAAAACGATTTCCACTTCATTTCAAATTCAAATCAAAATTGAATTTCTCTTGATAAATTCGTTTTAAATTCATTTCAAATTGATTTCAATTCAAATCGATTTGAATTCATTTTCTTTTCAATTCAATTCAATTCGAATCCGTTTTATATTCGATTCAATTCGAATTCGTTTTATATTCGATTCAATTCGAATTCGTTTTATATTCAGTTCTATTCAATCTAATTCGAATTTCAATTCTTTTCAAAATATCAGATTTTGAAATCACTTTTGATATTCATTATAAAATGAATAAAATCGATATAAATATCGTTCACGTCAAAATGGCGTCAATCTAATCAACACGGCTTCATATATTTCTATTTCCAAATATTCTATTCCAAATATTTCTATTCCAAATATTTCTTTTTCAAATATTTCTACTTCAAATATTTCTATTTCAAAACTGGAATGAGGCCCAATCAATTACCATATAATATTAATTATATGGATTTTCTACAACACATGTATATAATAACAACGATGAATAATCAACCATCATCAAAAGTGCATTCTACACTGTATAAGCATCAAATATAAATATTCAACGCTTATAACAGCCTGTCAATCAATTGATCGACATACAACTAAACAATCGGGATTAGTGTACGTCAAATATCATCCCAATACCCGTGTGGGGTTTCAAACAATCAAACACAGATTTTATTTGTGCAGTTGGGCGATGTGTAAAATTTATCGTCCCAATCAATATCAGTCAAATGTGTGTATATAAACAAATCGTCCGATTTGTTTATATTTATTTATTTCATTTCATATACACGTTAAAATTTCTATTTTTAACTATAAAATATTTTCCACTATATAAATATTTTATTTCATTTCACATCACATCACACAATCAACTACACATCAAAATCAACAACCAAGCAGACAAGCCATCCATGGTCTGTGGACGACGGGTGTCGGGTGCCACTAAACACCGTCTGCATCCTAGTATATATTTTTAACTAGAAAAACAAAATTAAAAGGTGTGAAGTTCTCACAGAATAGCTAATCCAACGCCGCGACTCTTCTTAGGTAGAAATCTTCGTCGTTCTCGCCTCTTGTCACTTTCTTTGCCCGTATTCTCTACATATATAAAAATCACATTTTTACTTCGCTATTCAATATATAAAAATCGAATTTTTACTTTGCTATTCAATATATAAAAATCGAATTTTTACTTTGCTATTCAATATATAAAAATTGAATTTTTACTTTTCTATTCAATATATAAAAATCGAATTTTTACTTTGCTATTCAATATATAAAAATCGAATTTTTACTTTGCTATTCAATATATAAAAATCGAATTTTTACTTTGCTATTCAATATATAAAAATCGAATTTTTACTTTGCTATTCAATACATAAAAATCTAATCTTTTCTTCTATAAAAATGTAATCTTTTCATATAGGAAAATATAATATTTCCCTTATAAAAAATCAAATCTTTTTATTCAATAAAAATAAAACTGGTTTTTTTATAAATAAATGAAGATAAAATAAATGGAAGAACTTACAGCACGTGGCGAGGAGGGTAAAGATGTAGCACCGGAGTTGCTGAGGTGGCAGGGAGGCTCCTCAGGGCGGATTGGAGGGGAGGAGATGGAGGCAGAGGGGGGGTCGCGCAGGCGGAAGAGAGGGGGGGGGGTAACGCGCAGGTGGAAGAGAGGGGGGTAGCGCGTCGCGCGGCAAGAGAGAGAGGGGTGGTAAGCGCGTCGCGCGACAGGAGAGAGGGGGGGTTAGCGCGGCGGCAGCGCCGCCTGGGGGAGGGGGTCGCGATCGGTAGTCTAGGTTTTTTTTTCTTTTATTCCGTTCTGTAATGAATGAAGGAAGGGAGAGGAGAGATAAAGGAGGTGTGAGGTATAGTTAATATTTATATTTTATTATTTAATTGTTTCAAAAAGTAACTTTTACATTCGAACTCGAAATCGAACCCACTGCCTGTCGTCCATAGCTAATTACCCCCATTCCGAACACAATGGGATATGTATCGTAAGCTGATTCGACCGTTTCGATCAATTTTCGTCAAAATCAACATATAACTCTATATATTGAATTTGAACGTGCATTTAAATTTATCGGGGCCACATACTAAATAGAAAAATTCCCTAAAAATATTTTCTAGCTTCGTATTGATGATACGGTCCTAACAAAACTAATTTCGTCAAATTCTGAGACCGTTTGAAAAATGGCCATTTTCCAGTCGATTAAAATCAACTAAAACTGGTCAAACGCGTTTTCCTTTGCCACGCTCACATATTGATTCGAAAAATTATGAAATTTTAAACCTAGCAATAATTTGACATCACGGATCCAACAAAAGTGGTTTCGTCGAAATCCGAGGTCGTTTGCAAAATTTCCATTTTTAAGGGCCTGAATTCCATAGCGACTATTCAGAATTTTCAACTGGACATATCTTTTGATTCCCGCTATGAAATTTCAATTTTTCGGATTCGTTGGAAAGATATCCTCAAATAGATCCTACTTTTTTTGGTTTTACTAAAATCCGGTTTATTTTGCACACGGTACATTCATTTGAAGTTTAAAATCGAATTATCGAACTACCACGCCATTTTCAATTCCTTTTATATATATAAATAAATATTTATATTCTAACGACGATTCGAATAAATATATACGTTCGAATTCTATTCAAAATAAATTTCTCATCGATATTATTTAAAATAATTCATTTTAAATAATCAAAATTCACTAAAATTGCCAAAATAAAAAAATTTAAATTGGCTCAGATTTCCGGGTTATTACAGTATGTTTAATGGATCACGTAAGTTGATCTCTTCAAACGTATTTACGTTTGGTGGCGGAGGAATTTGTTTCTCTTAGCTGTATACCCATTGTATTTTTGGGGAAATCAATTTGTGATTTGGCGTGTATGATGATGTGACATTCAAAGTGAAAGAAATATGTGATCTGTCAGAGATAAGCGTGGCCTCTAGCCTTATAACTGGGAAATGACAAAAATCGGGCAGATAGAATGGCTAAGTGGTTGGCTATCAATTAGGGTGTATTATCACCTATCTAGAGATATTCATTTCATTCTATAATCTATTGTCGATGCTGCCCATTCGGGAAACGGTTGCTGATCCCAACCGTTGGTGATATACATTCGATACACTCAAGCGAAATGAGTGGTCGGTCATGTTTGGCCGGTTTGCAAGATGTTCTTGTTGAACCCAGTGTATTCCTCTCTAGAGGTACACTATCGGAAGGCGGTTCTATACCTTGTCATAGTTGGAAACCCATTACCCAATAAGTGCTCACGGTTTTGATTATATACTATATATATGGAACGTGAGATGAAAGCGTTTTGCAAGATGATTATTATATTGTGGTTGATATACATTATTATAATATCAAAGAGTTTTGATATAAAGTTTATCGTTTCTTTCAAAAGGATTTTGAAAGTTAAATAAAGTGTTTTGGATTCTCATAAGGGAAAAACCCGTTCCGTTATACGGCGTGGTCTTATGAGACATCGTTTAATTTCTCAAACTGTTTTAAATTGTTTTACGCACACCAGTCCCATGACTGACCCAGAGTTTTTTTTTGTTTTCCCTAAACTCTTGGGTGCCCAATTTTGTACGGGCAGTCAAGTAGTCATGATTTTTCAGCTATACTTGGTGAGCTTGGAGCAGGAGGCTTCAGAATTTTATAGCTATTGTTATTTTCGCTATGTTGTAAGTGTTGTACTCTGATAATTTTACTGTATACGTATACTGATTTTATTTTAAAGATATGTTATCTATTATATGTTGTTCGTTCCGCTGTGAGATTCGTGTTACTCTTATGTTGTATTTTCTTCTTCTTCTTCTTCTTCTTCTTCTATTCTAAGTTTCTATCTTATCTATCCTCACCCTCTGTTTTCTTTCTATTAGTTTTCTGGGTTCCAGTGTAATTTTGGTTGGACTTGTGTTATTTGGTCAGCTCAAATTGTACCGGGATTTCGGGACACTACAGTTGGTATCAGAGCTTAAGGTTAAGTAATTACCTTGGCTCTATGGCGTGACTCGGTAGAGATAGGGTTAGCAATACCCTAGATTGAGTTTGAGTGTATACATACGAGTGAACATATTTGTTATTTGATATAAAATTGTTTTATATTGTGGTGACTTATTGGTTGAGTTGTTTATGGGTTCTGGTCGATCAGTTTGATCCACTATATCGGTAGGAGTTTCTAAACACTCAAATACGATGGGTCGACACGATATGTTTTGAAAAGAGGGTAAATGAAAATAAGTTTACCCAAAGTATATTTTGATATAGGGAATATATATACATTGGAATTATAATATATTGGATATATTGGTTGTTATTATAATCGAGTAAGATTATAAATTAATTGGTTATGTAAATAATCAATCAGAATTCATATAAGTGAAATACGTGGTATCAGATGAATTAAATCTGAAGTTAAAATCAGGATTGAAATTAAAACAATTTGGAAAGGCGTTTGTAAATGGATTTGGAGTTAATATATGAGAATTTTAAAATCCTGGGTGATTTTAAATTTTTTTAAAGCATTGTAAATGGCATTTTGAAATGTATTTCAAAATAGAAGTGTTTAGAAATGATTTTTGGAAAGCAATATAGTATTGAAATCACTTCGATCACTGGAAAATAGATTCCGATTATGATCACGACATCATTGGTGTTCATTTTCGAGTTTTTAAGTGATGGATTACTACCAAATATTTTGTTTTTGGAAATGTTTTGCAAAAACAAGTTGTTTAAATTTCGAAAAGGATTGTTTGATTTTTGAGAAAAGCCAAGCAGTTTAAAACTCCCAAGGAGAGATTATTGAAATAAAAACAAGTTAAATAATACTTGTGAAAGCAAACTTGAATTTGAATTGAAACTAGTTAAGTGGAAATTGAATTGTAATAGAAAATAACAAATAAAATTGGATTGGAGATATCTGGACTTATGTTGGATTGATGTGTTAAGAAATTGAAAATCAAGAATGTAACCTTGGTTTGAAATGGAATTCAACGTGGATACAAGCGAATGGTTGTGTTGGAGATAAAATTGATTGGAGTTTGACTGGGATAACATTGGTATATGCCGAGTTGAGAGCATATGGAAAGGATATATTGATACGCCCAAAAAAAAGGTACCAGTTTATATTTTATATTGGTTTGGTGTTTGATGAGCCGAATTGGCAAGCCCCTTGGCTGTTTGATTTTATTTTGGGTTGGAGAAGGCCTAGAGAGGCGAGTTGTACCGATTGACCAGTACAAAGGAGGTGCTGGCGAAATTTTTCGAAAAGTTAAGGTGTTAGAAAATTTTCAGGATTTTTGAAAATTTTCGTTAGTAGGAATTAATTAATATTTTAATTGAAATAAAGTGGTTCAATTGAATCTGAAGTTAATAAGTAAGCCAAATAATTTTTAACGCAGTTAATCGAGTTTGTTTTCTACCTTAGCAATTTCGAGGACGAAATTATTTAAAGGGGGGAGAATGTAATGTCCCGTATTTTATCGATATAATAATTAATTTATTTAATTATTTAAATAGTGATATATAGATTTAAATAGTTGTTTAATTAAATTATATTGAATATTTAATTAAAATAAAGAATAGAATAATATATCTAATTCTTAAATAATCGAAAATAGCTGAATTCACAATATTCTGTGAATTGGAATATTTCTAAGATATCATTCAGTTTAGATTTGAATTATGTTAATGTATATATTATACAAACGAAGTTTGAACGTATAATTATATTATAATAATAATCGAGCTCGAAATGGCACGACAGTTCGCTATTTGGCGATTTGAACTTCAATTGGATACACAGAATCCGTTTTGAATCGGATTTCTGTGAAACAAGAAACGTTCAGAGCTGGTGAAGTATATTTTTCTAATGGAAGAGAAAATCTGGATTTCGTCATGTGGATTTTGATTTATGTCCAAATCAAATTTCAGATAAGTGGCTATGGAATTCCTTTATAATTTATAACGATTTATAAAAGGATTTCTATTTTTAATTGAAAATCGGTTAACTTTGATGATGAAATATCGAGTTGTAAATCCATATATATTTATTCTGTAGCCGTACGATATTCTATATGAATATATATGATAATATTTATAAATATTTAATTTAATTATTTTTAAATATATTTATATATTTAAATGGGTTATTTAGAGCTTTAAAAATAGCCAATTTTGTAAACAAACTCCGTTTTCGATGAAACTAATTTTGTTGGATCCGTAATGTCAAATTATTGTTAGATTTAAAGTTTCGTGATTTTTGGAGTCAGTGTGTGGCCGTACCAATTTTTAATGTGAAAAACAGTCAGTATTTTGACGGTTAAAAATACGCTGTGTGAGCAAACGAAGTCGGAATTCGACGAAACCAGTTTCTTGGGTCCGTAATGTCGAACTGTAGCTACATGCCCATTTTCGTGATTTTTGGGTATCATGTGTGATCATAGGGATTTTTAAGGACAAATACAAGCAGAAGATGCTTAGAAATTAATATAATAATCGATTTAAAAATTAATAAAACTTGCCCAAAAATACCATCCTACTTTCCAAACCTAATGTAACTTTTCTCTGGTCAAAATAAACACGCTACTACTATTCTCTCTTCACAGAAAAGAAATCGCAAGTTATAAAATCAAAGATTAAATCCAATAAATTAGTATAAATCTCAAAACTCATATATTCAGGATCGTTACGAGAAGAGCTTCCACCTTAGGTCACTAATGTATGATGCGACGTGTTATTCCAAATGCTTGAAATGTACGGAGCAAACTAGGGTTTATCTTTTGGTGAGATTGAAGCTGTAATACTAGAATTAGAGTGTGGAGTGATGTTCATCAAGGAGTTTAGAATCGTTTGTGGTGTTTGGGGTTGAATTGGTGAAGTTCGACGTCGATACCTGTACAGGATGGCATAACAGAGAGCATCGACGCGTTTTGTGAGAGGTAGGCGAGTTGCTTTTGTGGCATATGATGTTGAAGAGGAATCAAAGGAGAGTTGAATGGTGAATCCAGTTCGATAATTTGTGAAGCATTTGGATGAATTTCTGGAGTAGATGAAGTCGTGAATTGGTATGTCTGTGTGAGATGAACGGAATGAATAGGGGAGGAGCGAGCTTCAAACAGCGGTGATGGGAGGAAGGGGTATTCGAAGAGGTGTTGACTGGTGAAATTATCATCGGCTTGTTGTGAGGAAGTGACAAAGGATGGAAGGCCGAATTTTGGAAATGGAGGCTTCAAAGGTATAACGATTGGAGTATATACGGGAAATAGGTTTTCAGATTTTGAGAAGAAGGCTTGAGGAGCAGATTGGATTAAAACATGAGTGGGCCGGATCAAGGGGGTAAAGCCCAAATGAAAAATGAATTTAAAGTTTTGTTTAAATCTAAATAAATGTATTAACTTATATTTATTATATCTTTCTCACACGTTATCAGAAATTGACAAAACAAGATCCGTTGGGATCGTATGGATGGAACTACCCAATGGAACTGACTGGGAGTGGATTGGAGCTCGTTACAATTTATAGTGAAATAAATTGTTAGAATCAAATCAATGACAGTTATTCGTTATTTAACGATAACCGTCCAATGTGAGTAAACTCACCAACTCTATCAATTCATATTTTTATAACGTATATTTAGAATTGATAAATGATGGTTCATTCTGTGTGTTGACTGTTTGGTTAAACTGCTAAGTGATTCGTTGAAAAATTATAGATAACGATATATATATATATATATATATATATATCGTTAATCATATATTGATTCTGTTTATCAGAATATTACATAGTGAAATGAAGTTAATGTTAATTATATTGTTTAACATTTGTGGATGCAGGGAAACAAGTTGGAGGGATCCAACTGGATTCCTCAATATTTATAACACTGTTCGTTTTCATATATAGTAATATATGATGTGATATATAATATGTAACAACCCGAAAATCTGGGCCAGTTTAAAATTTTTATTTTGGAAATTTTAATGAATTTTGCATATTTAAAATGGATTATTTTAAATAATATCGACGAGAAATTTATTTTGAATATAATTAGAACGTATATAATTATACGCGTCGTCGTTAGAATATAATAATTATTTATAATTATAAATAGGAATTGAAAATGGCGCGGTAGTTCGATAATTCGATTTCAAACTTCAATTGAACGTACCTGGTGCAAAACAATCCGGATTTTAGTGAAACCAAAAATAATAGGATCTAATTGAGAATATCTTTCCAACGAATCCGAAAAATCAAAATTTCATAGCGGGGATCAAAAGATATGTCCAGTTGAAAATTATGAATAGTCGCTATGGAATTCAGGCCCTTAAAAATAGACATTTTGCAAACGACCTCGGATTTCGACGAAACCACTTTTGTTGGATCCGCAGTGTCAGGTTATTGCTAGGTTTCAAATTTCATAATTTTTCAAATCAATATGTGAGCGTGGCAAAGGAAAACGTGTTTGACCAGTTTCGGTTGATTTTAATCGACTGGAAAATAGCCATTTTTCCAACGGTCTCAGAATTCACCGAAATTAGTTTTGTTAGGACCGTATCATCAATACGAAGCTAGAAAATATTTTTCTGGAATTTTTAGATTTCGTATGTGACCCCAGTAAATTGAAATGCGCGTTCAATTTCAATATATAGAGTTATATTTGGATTTTAACGAAAACTGATCGAAACGATCGAATCAGCTTACGACACATATCCCATTGTGTTCGGAATGGGGGTAATTAGCTATGGACGATAGGCGGTGGGCCTCGTTTAGAGGTCATATGAAAAAGTCAACTTTTTGAATTAAATAATTTAATAAAATCAATAAAATCTTTCCTCTCTCTTCCCCTTATCTCCTCTGCCCCCCCCCCTTTGATTTCGAACCCGATTCATAACAGAAAAAAAAAAAAGAAAAAAACTTCGATCCTCCTCCACCCATCGGACCACCGCCGCCCACGTCGCCCCCCCAGCCGCTCCGTCGCCCTAGCCTCCTCTTCTCTTCCCCCTTCTCTGCGTGCACCCAAAGCCCTAGACAGCACCCCGTCGTCCTCGTGCCCGCCCTCGTCGCCGCCGTCCAAGGATGCCGCCGCCCCTCCGATGAACTTCGCCTCTCTCCCCATCGTTCTCCTCCCACCTCCGCCCCCAACGAATCTCCTCCCTCTTCGAAAAGAAAATGTGAGTCTTTTCCTTTTTATTTTGAATTTCTTTTCAGTTTTTATTATGTACTAGCTTTGATTTTCTTTAATGAAAGGATTAGATTTTCTTTAAATAAAAGATTAGATTTTTGTTAAATGACTAGCGAGATAAAAATTAGTTTATATATATATATATATATATATGGTGTAGCGATAAAAATAAAAAGATATGACCTTTGAAAGCAAAAAATATTTATCTTTGAAAAGGCGAAATATTTATTTTTGAAAAGGCAAAATCTTTAAATATGAAAAAGGCGAAATCTTTAAATATGAAAAGGCAAAATCTTTAAATATGAAAAGGCGAAATCTTTATGTATAGGATAACGTGACAAAAATAGAATTTTTATCTATATAGTATCGATGTAAAAATAGATTTTTTATCTATATAGTATCGATGTAAAAATAGAATTTTTATCTATATAGTATCGATGTAAAAATAGAATTTTTACCTATATAGTAGCGGTGTAAAAATTCAATTTTTATATATTGAATAGCAAAGTAAAAATCGATTTTTATATATTGAATAACGAAGTAAAAATTTGATTTTTATATGTTGAATAGCAAAGTAAAAATGTGATTTTTATATATGTAGTGGCTACGGGCAACGAAAGTGACAAAAGGCGAGAACGACAAGATTTTCTACATATGAAGAGTCGTGGCGTTTGGATTAGCTTTGGTGAGAACTTCTCACTCTAAATTTCTTTTTCTAGTTATATATATATATACTAGGATGCAGACGGTGCTTAGCAACACCCGACACCCGTCATCCACAGACCATGGATGGCTTGTTTGTTTAATTGTTGTGTTGTGAATTTGTTTGTGTTGTTGATGTGAAATCGATAATAAAATGTACATGTGTTGAAATAAATTAATTATCGTTAAAAATATAATTTTTAACGTGAATGTGAGTAAATAAATATTCATAAACAAATCGGCCGATTTGTTTATATACACTGATTTGACTGATATTGATTGGGATGATAAATTTTACACATTGCCCAACTGCACAAATAAAATCTGTGTTTGTTGATTTGAAAACCCCACACGAGTATTGGGATGAAATACGACATACACTAATCCCAGTAATTAGTTATATGTCGATCGATTGATTGACAGCCTGTTGTAAGCGTTAGATATCTATATTTGATGCTTATACAGTGTAGTGCACTTTGGATGATGGTTGATTATTTATCATTGCTATTATATACATGTGTTGTATGGAATCCATATAATTAACTTTATATGGTAATTGATTGGGCCTCATTCCACTCGGGAAGATAAAGAATATTATAAAATAAAGGTTCATGTGTTGACCGTACTCATCCGTTGAGATTAGTCATGTGTTGAACGAAATATTTTAACAATAAAATTTACCTCTTTAATATTATAAAATAAAGGTTCATGTGTTGACCGTACTCATCCGTTGAGATTAGTCATGTGTTGAACGAAATATTTTAACAATAAAATTTACATCTTTATCATAAAAAATTAGAAACTAATTGGAAAATAGATAAGATGAGTGGTCTCCTGGATAATGATCTGATGTTGGTTTCGGCCTTCGGGGTTAACATTTAGGGAATCATTCTCTTACTAATTTACGGTTGGAGTCAGATTTGAAATCAAACGATAGATATCATAATTTTTTTTAATATATTGAAAAACAAAAATAGTCACACCTGGACAGTACTCATCCGTTGAGATTAGTCATGTGTTGACAAAAATATAGATTCACATATTGAATAGAATAAATATTCATTTGTTGAATAGAATAACGGAATTTTTGAAATATATAAAGCCGTGTTGATTAGAGATGCGCTATTTTGACGCGAACGATATTTATATCGATTATATTCGTTTTCGAATTGAATTGAATAGAAAACGAATTTGAATTGAATTGAATAGAAAACGAATTTGAATTGAATTGAATAGAAAACGAATCGAATTTGAATTGAATAGAAAACGAATCGAATTTGAATTGAATAGAAAACGAATCGAATTTGAATTGAATAGAAAACAAATCGAATTTGAATTGAATAGAAAACGAATCGAATTTGAATTGAATAGAAAACGAATCGAATTTGAATAGAATAGAAAACGAATCGAATTTGAATTGAATAGAAAACGAATTTGAATTGAATTGAATGGAAACCGAATTTGAATTGAAATGAATTTTAAAACGAATTTATAAGGAAAAATTCAATTTTGATTTGAATTTGAAATGGAAGTTGAAATTATTTTTGAAATGAATTTAAAACTATTTATAAAATTCGGTTTAAATAGAAATCGACGAAATATATATTATATATATAATATAATGGCCTGAATAGAACGCGCCGCGCCGTGGCAGTTCGTAAATTTCGACCATTGACTTCGAATGGACATTACGGGAGATCCGACCGTCGGATTCTCCTAAAACCGGAACCATTGGGTTCGTATCGAAAAGAGATTTCTAACGAATATTAGAAATTTGAAATCTAACGGTTGGATTTGGAGATACGTCCAAATCAAATTTGAAAAAGGTCGCTGTAAGTGCAGTTCGATGGCCGTTGATGGAAATCGACTGTACGGGCCTTGATAAAATTATTAAAAATTGTAGAAATTTGTGTAAAAACATAAGAAATGATTTGGGGAAAATTGGGATGAAAAACTCCGTATTTGAAAAGATAAAAATAGATTTTTATCGAAATGAACTAGTTTAGAACTAAAATAAAAACCCATTTATTTTAAATAAATAAATTGGATTTGAAATGGGTTTTAAATAGAATTGATTTGTGGGTTTATCGTGAACGGTGTTTTAAATAACACTTGTCCTTTAACCCGATAATAAACAGAATGTGATTCGGGTTTATCGTGAACTGTGTTTTAGATGACATTAGTTCTTTAACCCAGTAAAAGGAGTTTTAATGAATCTGTAGTTAGATTGAAATGTGAATTGATAATTTAAATTATCAAAATTAGAAATTGAGCGAGAATGGAGTATCACCAGTTTTGCTCCAAAACGATAGTCAAATCTTTAAATTAGATTTGAACGTGAAATGGTAATTAAATTTACCGATAACACCGTGGTGTTAGATATGGAGTATTACCAGTTTTGCTTCATGGGATGCATAGGTTGGGATTGGGAAATAAAATAAATAATTACTTCGGTGTGGTTCGCTAATCCCGACTAGCTTGGAAAACCATAATTTGGTTTGAAATGACATCCAAAGGAAGATTGGAGAATAAATTCAAAGAATTTATCTTGGATAAAATTAATGGGAACCTTTCCCTAAGAATATGAAATTTAGAAACTAGCTGTAGGTTAGCTAAGAAGAATGGTTTCCTGGGTATTGATCTGATGTTGGTTTCGGCCTTCGGGGTTAATATTTGGGAAATTGTTCTCTTGCTGATTTACGGTTAGTGACTATGGATTGGAATGAGGCGTATGTTGTGTTTGTGTAACATTTGTTTTAATATACGCGGGTTGTTCGGAAAGGCCGGGTTTACACCCATTCTGAATAACCGATTCGACGATATGTCGAAGATGAAGACGGTGGTTGAAGACCGGAGGTCTTCACATCGTTTGGATAATTACTGATGATCATGATTGGGCTGTACACCCAAGAGGATGGAAATAGTTGGTGGTCGTCCAGACGTACTTGGAGATCGATGGATATGCGAGGAAAGTGCCTCCGGTTTCGTTCAGACCCAGAACGAACTAGTAAATGGATTGTGTGTCTGACATTGGATTTTATTCTGTGTTGATTGATTTCTGTTAAATATATATCTGTTTGGCGACGGAGAATTTATTCTCTTGCTTAACGCCCTTCTCTGAGACGTACGAGCTTAGAGGTTATATATCGATAGATATCAATCGCATGGCATGAATTGCCTGTGTGGCACGCTGAGTTGCATGGATCAAGGCTTCTGTTGAAAAGCAAAGTCTTGTGGTTGATGATCAAAGCACGGCCTACGTGGCAGCTTTGTGTATAACGTGAATTCGCGAGCCTCACACCTAGGTATGAGTTAAAAACGGGATAAGGACTGCAGGGAGAGCACGACGTTTCTTTCTAGCTTTGGTGGTGTCAGTGACTTACCAGCCCTGACATTTATATACTTTTCACCTAT
The DNA here is from genome assembly GCA_030737875.1 of Allium sativum. Taxonomy (NCBI): domain Eukaryota; kingdom Viridiplantae; phylum Streptophyta; class Magnoliopsida; order Asparagales; family Amaryllidaceae; genus Allium; species Allium sativum. The sequence goes on from CM060915.1 coordinate 118,547,522, forward strand.
GTGGTTGTTGGATGAGGCGCCTCGATTTTAGGTCTGTAAGGACCGGGAAACGTGTGTTCAGGAATTGCCAATCCTCAAACGTAAGAGAGGACCGGCCCTGAAGCATCCAGGGGTTACCCAGAGTGTGTAGTCCCGAGGCATTTGCTAGAGTGTCTCGAAAGCGGAGAGGAGCTTGCCCCTTGCCTCGACTCATGACGGAAATCCAATTTCCAATATGAGATATTTCAGTTATAATTGTAGAACTAGTATGGCGACATGATATATGGTACCCATGCCGTCTATGATTAATATTTATGATTGAAAATGTTTTGACACTATACCCTTATAATAGTATCAAATGATTTGTTTTAAACGTACCAAGCATGTTTGGCTATTATAAGGGAAAACCCTATCCTCCGGCTTGCGTTGCATTGTGTGATGGGACCTGGGTCTTATAATAGCTTCATTTTTCGAAAAAGCATTGCGTTGTTTATTCTATGCACTGGTATTCTTGGGAGGAAGCCCGTTCCATGTTAGACGGCGTGGTCCCTTGAATTACTCTCTTTTAAAAGTAAAGTTTTAAATAACTGTTTTAGTTCTCACACCAGTCACATGACTGACCTAGAGTTTATTGTTTAACCTAAACTCTGGGTGCCCTTATTTTCGACACGGGCAACTAGTAGTTTTGGTTTTGCAGATTTATATTCACAGGATCCTGGTTTACAGCTGGAATGATATCCGGAAAGCTCTGTATCCGTATATCACCTTCAGTTGTGCTTTGTATTATTTTCCACTGCTATGTAATTTATTGTAATATCTGATATTTATCGAATGTAATTTATTCAATTATACTCTGTATATTCTTGTATCTGATGGAATTGTTGTAATAGCAATGAAATGTTCTTCCGTCTGCGTTCATTTGTGTGTTGTTCTCAAAGTATCCGCTCTTTCCTTCACGGGGAAGTAACGGGTTCTCACATAATATGTTGTTGATTATGTGTGTTAGAATGATATTGGTCATTGTGAATTCGTTTTTAAATACCGTAAGAAATACAGGGATATAGAAAAGAGGATTTTCAAAGTGTATGTTGAAAATAAATTATTTATATAAAATCAATGGATTTTATATATAAATTTCTATTTCAAATATTGAATGAGGCCCAATCAATTACCATATAATGTTAATTATATGGATTTTATAAAACACATGTATACAATAACAACGATGAATAATCAACCATCATCCAGAGTGCATTCTACACTGTATAAGCATCGAATATAAATATTTAACGCTTATAACAGTTTGTCAATCAATCGATCGACATACAACTAAACAATCAGGATTAGTGTACGCCAAATATCATCCCAATACCCGTGTGGGGTTTCAAACAATCAAACACAGATTTTATTTGTGCAGTTGGGCGATGTGTAAAATTTATCGTCCCAATCAATATCAGTCAAATGTGTGTATATAAACAAATCGTCCGATTTGTTTATTTTTATTTTCCCTTCATATATACGTTAAAATTTTTATTTTTAACTATAAAATATTTTTAACTATATAAATATTTTATTTCATTTCACATCACACAATCAACTACACATCAAAATCAAACAAACAAGCATACAAGCCGTCCATGGTCTGTGGACGACGGGTGTCGGGTGCTACTAAACACCGTCTGCATCCTAGTATATATTTTAACTAGAACAATTAAATTAAAAGTGAGAAGTTCTCACCCTTTCGCTAAACTGAATGACGCAACTCTTCATGGGTTGGAAATCTTCACCGTGCTTTCCTTTCGTCTATTTCGTTGTCCGTATTCACTACATATATAAAAATTGATTTTTTACTTCGCTATTCACTATATAAAAACGAATTTCTATATTTTTGCAATGTATATAAAAATCACATGTTTTTATAATCACTCCATATGGATAAAATACTATTTTTACATCACAACTATATAGATAAAAATTCTATTTTTATCACGCTATTCTCTATATAAAGACTCCGCCCTTTTCAAATATAAAGATTTAATTTTTATTTTATCACTATAAAAATCACCTCTTTATTTCAACATATATACAATAAAAATCAGATTTTTATTTTGCTACAAACATAAAGATAATATTTTCATATTCTCTATTATATAAAAATCATATTTTTATTACTTCTACTTTATAAAAATCATATTTTTATTACTTCTGCTTTATAAAAATCATATTTTTATTACTTCTACTTTATAAAAATCATATTTTTATATCTCCTACATAATAAAGATCGAATTTTTACTATCTATATTATATAAAAATTATATTTTTAAGTTTCTAATTCGTATATAAAAATCAAACCTTTCTTGTTTTAAAAATTAAAAAATTTCGCCATCAACAATCTCATCATTGCGCCATTAAAAATCATATCTTTTTATAGTAAAAAAACAAACCTTTCATGTTAAAAAAAAATCCAAACTCTATAGGATTAAAAATCTAAACTTGATAGGATAAAAAAACTAAACTTTATAGGGTTAAAAACTCACATTTTGCTGTTCGAATTGGAAGGGGGAGGTAAGTTATGATGCTGGTCGGCAATAGCACTCTAGCGGCGCGGTGGGGCCTCTTCAGGTCGGCGGCGGCGCTCAGACAGTGGCGGGCGGTGGCCTTCTTCCTTCGATTTGGGTCTAGGGCTTTGGGGGGTACGGTAGCATTGGAATCGAGGGGGGGTCTCTTCGTGGGGTCGCGGGTTCGTAGGAGGATGTCGGGGAAGAAGAGAGGAGCGAGAGGGAGGGGATCGAAGGGGGCGCGACAGTCGTGCCTGGCGGCGGTTAGGGCAGGGGCGGGATCGACGAGGCGGTTTTCCTTGTTTTCCCTTCTGGCTCTGAACGAATGAAAAGGAGGGGGGAGAGAAGATATATAATAATATATATTTTAATTTAATTTAATTTTAAAAAGTAACTTTTTCATTCGAACTCGAAACGAGACCCACCGCCTGTCGTCCATAGCTAATTACCCCCATTCCGAACACAATGGGATAAAATCGATATAAATATCGTTCACGTCAAAATGGCGTCAATCTAATCGACACGGCTTAGCAGTGATAGGATTTTTAATAGTATAGCGATTGGATTTTTAATCATATAAAAGTATGGTTTTTATCTATATCTAGTAGTGATAAAAGTATGATTTTTATCATGTAGGAAGAATTAGAAAGATTCGATTTTTATCGTATGAAAGACAAGATTTTTACACAAAGCAAGATGAGATTTTTATTAATGAAAAGGGCGAAATTTTTATGATGTTAAAGGCGAGTTTTTTATATATTGAAATGAAGCGACCCGAACTTCCCCCGTCTCCGAAGAGATGAGAAAGAACAAATTACTGTGAGGACAAGACAAATCAGAACGCAAACGGAAGAACATTTCATTGTTATTACAACAATTCCATCAGATACAAGAATATACAGAGTATAAATGAATAAATTACATTCAACAAATATCAGAGATTTTAAATTACATTGCAGCGGAAAAACAATATAAAACACAACTGAAAATAATACACGGATACAGAGCTTTCCGAGCATCGTTCCAGCTGTAAATCAGGATCCTGTGAATATAAATCTGCAAAACCAAAACTACTAGCTGCCCATGTGGAAAATAGGGGCACCCAGAGTTTAGGTTAAAACAATAAACTCCAGGTCAGTCATGTGACTGGTGTGAGAACTAAAACAGTTATTTAAAACTTTACTTTAAATCAGATATATCAAGGGACCACGCCGTATAACACGGAACGGGTTTCCTCCCAAGAATACCAGTGCATATAACATAACAGCGCAATGCTTTTTGGAAAAATGAAGCTATTATAAGACCCAGGTCCTATCACACAATGCAACGCAAGCCGGGGGATAGGGTTTTCCCTTATAATAGCCAAACATGCTTAGTACGTTTAAAACAAATCATTTGATACTACTATAAGTGCATAGCGTGTAAAACAACTTCAAATCATAAGTATCAATCATAGACGGCATGGGTACCATATATCATGTCGCCATACTAGTTCTACAATTAAAACCGCAATATCGCGTATTGGAAATTGGATTTCCGTCATGGTGGCTCCTGATTCGAAAGATCGATCGCGTAGTGCAATTCCCCACGGCTTACATCCCAACAAGAGAAAACACCGTATGCACATCCACACTTTTGGGACCAGAGTATCACCGCGGCTTACGTCCCAGCGAGAGAAAATACCACTTACTCTATCCCTGAGCACTAAGCTCATCTCGGTCGACCGAATCCACGACACCGCTAAGGCGCCCATCCACTAAAAAAACATACTGATCAAACTATCAGTTTACCACCATACCGGGGTGTGAGGCTCGCGAATCAACGCTATACACAAAGCCATGCTATATCAAAGCTGCGCTTTGATCATCATCCACCAAACTTTGCTTTTCAACAAAAGTCTGGATCACTGCATCTCAGCATGCCACACTATCAATCCATATCGTACCACTGATTTCTGCCAATATATAACCTCTGAGCTCGTATGTCTCAGAGAAGGGCGTTAGGCAAGAGAATAAATTCCCCGCCGCCAAACAGATATATATTTAGCAGAGATCAACGAATACAATATAAAGGAATACAATGTTAGACACACCATACATTTACAAGTCCGTTCTAGGTCTGAACGAAACTGGAGGCACTTTCCTCGCATATCCGTCGATCTCCAAGTACGTATGGACGACCACCGACTGATTCCCTCATCTTGGGTGTACAGCCCAATCAAGATCATCAGTAATCACCCAAACGATGTGAAGACTTCCGGTCTTCGACCACCGTCATCATCTTCGACTTATCGTCGAATCAGTTATTCAGAATGGGTAAAAACCCGGCCTTTCCGAACAACCCGCGTATATAGTAAACAAATGTTACACAAACACAACATACGCCTCATTCCAATTCATCAGTCACTAACCGTAAATTAGCAAGAGAACAATTCCCCAAATATTAACCCCAAAGGCCGAAACCAACATCAGATCAATACCCAGGAAACCATTCTTCTTAGCTAACCTACAGTTAGTTTCTAAATTTCACGTTCTTAGGGAAAGGTTCCCATTAATTTTATCAAAGATAAATTCTTTAAAATTTATTCTTTAATCTTCCTTTGGCTATCATTTCAAACCAAATTATGGTTTTCCAAACTAGTCGGGATTAGCGAACTACACCGAAGTAATTATTTATTTTATTTCCCAATCCCAACCTATTCATCCCATGAAGCAAAACTGGTAATACTCCATATCTAATACCACAGTGTTATCAGTAAAATTAATTACCATTCCACGTCCAAATCTAATTAAAGATTTAACTATCGCTTTGGAGCAAAACTGGTGATACTCCATTCTCGATCTTTTCAATCTAATTAAAGATTCATTAAAACTCCACTTAGTTTTAATCTTTAACTGGGTTAAAGAATCAGTGTCATTTAAAACACGGTTCACTATAAACCCAAAATCACATTTGATATTAAATGCATGGCTCTGAATAGAAAATATATCGGCTTATATTCAATATCAAATTCTACGACCAACAAATATCATATTGGGAATAACGATATAAATATATCTTTCAAATTTCCATAACAATATTTGTATAATCACGAAATCCAACATCGAAATAACCCAAAGACAATTTCGATTCAAATCCATTCCAATTCAGTTATTGGAAATCCTGGTTACTTTTAAAACCCTTTCAAATCAAATTTATTTATTTAAAAATAAATAGAATTTTAATTCTAGTTCAAAACTAGTTCATTTCGATAAAAATCTATTTTTATCTTTTCAAATATGGAGTTTTTCATCCCATTTTTTCCCAAATCATTTCTTATGATTTTACACAAATTATTACTATTTTTAATAATTTTATCAAGGCCCGTACAGTCGATTTCCATCAACGACCATCGAACTGCACTTACAGCGACCTTTTCCAAATTTGATTTGGACATAATTCCAAATCCAACCGTTAGATTTCAAATTTCTAATATTCGTTAGAAAGCTCTTTTCGATACGAACCCAACGATTCCGGTTTCAGGAGAATCCGGTGGTCGGATCTCCCGCAATATCCATTCGAAGTCAATGGTCGAAATTCGCGAATTGCCGCGGCGCGGCGCGTTCTATTCAGGCCATTATATTATATATATAATATATAATATATACTTCGTCGATTTCAATTCAAAACGTGCTTTATAAATCGTTTTAAATTCATTTTCAAAACGGTTTCAACTTCATATTCAATTTCAATTTAATTCGAATTTATTTTCAATTTGAATTCAATTCCTTTCGATTTCAATTCGAATTTCGATTATTTTCAATATAATTCAAATTTCGAAATCACTTTCAATATAATTCAAATTTCGAAAACACTTTCAATATACATTGAAAATTGAATAAATCGATATAAATATCGTTTACGTCAAAATGGCGTCAATCTAATCAACACGGCTTCATATATTTCTATTTTCAAATATTCTATTTCAAATATTTCTTTTTCAAATATTTCTATTCAAATATTTCTTTTTCAAATATTTCTACTCAAATATTTCCTTTTTCAAATATTTCTATTTCAAATATTGCTATTTCAAATATTGCTATTTCAAATATTTTTATTTCAAATATTTCTATTTCAAATATTTCTATTTCAAATATTGAATGAAGCCCAATCAATTACCATATAATGTTAATTATATGGATTTTCTACAACACATGTATACAATAACAACGATGAATAATCAACCATCATCCAAAGTGCACTCTACACTGTATAAGAATCGAATATAAATATTTAACGCTTATAACAGTCTGTTAATCAATCGATCGACATACAACTAACTATTGAGATTTGTGTATGTCATATATCATCCCAATACCCGTGTGGGGTTTCAAACAATCAAACACAGATTTTATTTGTGCAGTTGGGCGATGTGTAAAATTTATCGTCCCAATCAATATTAGTCAAATGTGTGTATATAAACAAATCGTCCGATTTGTTTATTTTTATTTTCCCTTCATATATACGTTAAAAATTCTATTTTTAACTATAAAATATTTTTAACTATATAAATATTTTATTTCATTTCACATCACATCACACAATCAACTACACATCAAAATCAAACAAACAAGCATACAAGCCGTCCATGGTCTGTGGACGACGGGTGTCGGGTGCTACTAAACACCATCTGCATCCTAGTATATATTTTAACTAGAACAATTAAATTAAAAGTGAGAAGTTCTCACCGATTAGCTAAACCAACGCCTCGACTCTTCATATGTAGAAAATCTCCGCCGTTTTTTCTTTCATCACTTTCGTCACCCGTATTCACTACATATATAAAAATCGAATTTTTACTTCGCTATTCAATATATAAAAATCGAATTTTTACTTCGCTATTCAATATATAACAATCAATTTTTTACTTCGCTATTCAATATATAAAAATCGAATTTTTACTTCGTTATTCAATATATAAAAATCGAATTTTTACTTCGCTATTCAATATATAAAAACGAATTTTTACTTCGCTTTTCAATATATAAAAATCGAATTTTTACTTCGCTATTCAATATATAAAAATCAAATTTTTACTTCGCTATTCAATATATAAAAATCGAATTTTTACTTCGCTATTCAATATATAAAAATCAAATTTTTACTTCGCTATTCAATATATAAAAATCAAATTAATACATGTCATTCATATGAATAAAAATTATATTTTTACTTTGCTAAAAATTATATTTTTACTTAAACCCTTTCTTAAAAATCGTATTTTTATTTAAACCCTTCAATAAAAATCATATTTTCTTATTGCTTTTCATGAATCAATAAATGAAATAAAACTTAAAAAGAAAGGAGAAGACTCACAGCGCAGCAGGGGGAGGAGGAGTCTGCGCGTCGGGGAGGGGAGGAGCGCGCGAGGGGAGCTCCTGACTGATGGTGGCGGCAAGCATCGCAGGGAGGTGCTAGATGGTTATGGCCGGCGGTGGCAATTTTAGGGGGGGGGGTTTATATAAAATATTTAATTATTTATTGATTTCAAAAAGCAACTTTTATGTTTGAACTCGAAATCGAACCCACCGCCTATCGTCCATAGCTAATTACCCCCATTCCGAACACAATGGGATATGTATCATAGACTGATTTGATCGTTTCGATCAGTTTCCCTCGAAATCAACATATAACCCTATATATTGAATTTGAATGCGCATTTCAATTTACCAGAGCCTCATACTAACCCGAAAAATTCCAGAAAAATAATTTCTAGCTTCGTATTGATGATACGGTCCTAACAAAACTAATTTCGTCGAATTCTGAGACCGTTGGAAAAATGGCCATTTTCCAGTCGATTAAAATCAACTGAAACTGGTCAAACACGTTTTTACTTTGCCACTCTCACATATTGATTCGAAATACGAAATTTGAAACCTAACAATAACTTGACATCGCGGATCCAACAAAAGTGGTTTCGTCGAAATCCGAGATCGTTTGCAAAATGGCTATTTTTAAGGGCCTGAATTCCATAGCGACTATTCAGAATTTTCAACTGGACATAACTTTTGACCCCCGCTATGAAATCTTGATTTTTCGGATTCGTTGGAAAGATATTCTCAATTAGATTCTAATATTTTTGGTTTCGCTAAAATCCGGTTTATTTTGCACCCGGTACATTCATTTGAAGTTTGAAATCGAATTATCGAACTACCGCGCCATTTTCAATTCCTTTTATAATTATATATAATTATTTATATTCTAACGACGAAGTATATAATATATATGTTTGAATTCTATTCAAAATAAATTTCTCGTCGATATTATTTAAAATAATTAATTTTAACTGTTCAAAATTCACTAAAATTGCCAAAATAAAATTTTTGAATTGGCCCAGAATTTACGGGTTGTTACAATCTCCCCCACTTAAAACTTTTCGTCCCCGAAAAGGAACAAAGCCGAAAGTTGTTTAACAATTCAACTCAACTTCCATTATTTTGACTACGGCTTAAGTTCTTGAACTTTTCAGTTTCTTAAAACTTTTCAAATTTTTCAAAAATTTGGCTAACACCCTAAATTTTCGAAAAATTTCGCCATAACCTCCCCTGCATCGAGAGCACGGGAAAATCCCGAAATTGCCATACAGGCCTTCTGATCTCAAAAAGAAAAAGAAAAAGTCAAGCGGCTAGCCAATCGGCTCATAAAATCATCATCACCCAAACAAAACAGTAAATTATGATAAACATGTACCTATTTGTCGGGCAAACAAATTTTATTCTTCTGCTCTAGCCTCTTTGCTATGACCTATTCATTGTAAGTACAAGTATATGCAAGCAAATGCGACACATTTTCAATACAACTCACTTTTTGGTACAATTTGACTAAACGGTTCAAATTTTAATTAATCCAACAATAATCAAACAACACAACCATCAATCAATTAGTTGATTATCATTTCAAATTCATAACTTTGATACATAGTCAAAAAAAAAATCAGAATTTTTTGATGCCAAATCACAACAATAGGCTCTATCTAATTTTGGTTCTCACACCAGTCAATAGGAAATATATAGAAAGCCCACCTCCATCACTCGAACATAAATACTAGTAATGTGATCACAATTATCAGTATCATCCCCGGGCGACTAGAGTGTGATTCTATATCTATCTAGTATATTAAAACTTCAAATATACGCGGATCAGACGTATACGCAAAATCGTTATATACTGGATTGTCCAAATCAATATAAAATAAATAATCAAATACGAGTAATTGATTTAAATTTTCAAAACAAAACTTGTTTTCACTTTAAAATTTTACTCTTCACACTCGTTCTAGGATACTACTGATCCCATCTCTAACGAGTCATTCTCATTGGATATTACTAATCCAATATCTGATGAATTCTTTCGTATGGTTCTAATGTGTCTTGTTCTCTGAGGTTTGTAAACCAAAGCACTGATACCAACTATGAAGCGACCCGAACTTCCCCGGTCTTCGAAGAGATGAGAAAGAACGAATTACTGTGAGGACAAGACAAATCAGAACGCAAACGGAAGAACATTTCATTGTTATTACAACAATCCCATCAGATACAAGAATATACAGAGTATAAATGAATAAATTACATTCAACAAATATCATAGATTTTAAATTACATTGCAGCGGAAAAACAATATAAAACACAACTGAAAATAATACACGGATACAGAGCTTTCCGAGCATCGTTCCAGCTATAAATCAGGATCCTGTGAATATATATCTGCAAAACCAAAACTATTAGCTTCCCGTGTGGAAAATAGGGGCACCTAGAGTTTAGGTTAAAACAATAAACTCCAGGTCAGTCATGTGACTGGTGTGAGAACTAAAACAGTTATTTAAAACTTTACTTTAAATCAGATATATCAAGGGACCACGCCGTATAACACGGCTAGGTACATTGACTGAGGCTATTGCTTGGTTGAAGACCTGTGAAAAGATCTTTGAAGGCATGGGATTGGGGACCAACAACAAAGCACGACTAGGTATTTGACTCTTACAGGAGGAAGCAGAGTTGTGGTGGGATGCCATCACCTCAGAAGATGCAGCAGGTACTGTTAGTGTAACAACCCGTATTTTCAATAACCTGTTATAACATAAATGGAGGCAGAATTAAACTGTAAAATCTGAATCAAGGGAAACGGGCTATGCCATTGCGTTCGTCTCGGAAAAATACGCGAAATAGAGTCCGAGTTTTCGAAAATCGGAGTCCGTATGACCAAGATATGGCCTCGCGAAGTTTCACGAAAAATTCCCAAATTAAAGTATACTTAATTAAGTGAAATGGGTTGCGCAGAGAAATATATATATATTGATATATATATATATATATATATAATTGAAAATTTAATAAATAAATATGCAAAAATGTTCAAAACAGCGAATTGGGAGAGGGGAATAACCGAACCGGCCGATTTTTGAGGTCGACCCGAGCCCGCTGGGTCGACTAGGGGTTAATCCAGGGTGTTTGGCTGTCAACCCGTGGGCCGATTCGCTCAAATGCAGATTTTGCATTTGGATGGTTCTCATGGTTCATCTTTAATCTAAAGGCCCTAGATGGTTCCTACACTTGACTTCTTCCCCAAGACATGCTTTGATGGCTTGGATTGAATCTAGGTTTAATCCTATGGCCTAAAACACTTGCCTAATCTATAAATAAGACCCTAACATATCCTAAATCCTCATTATTCATTCATGCAACTAAACTATGGCAAAATTTCTACTCTCATGGCCTCCACTCAACTATCCTAGCCTCCACTTCATTTCTATGAAAGGTTTCATGATCATGAGAGTGTTAGAGAGTCCCTATGTTAGTATGAGAGCTTCCCAAGTTGATTTCAAGGCAAAAGCTATGATCTTTGTTCATAAAGATAGTGTTTTTGTTGATTTGGAGGGTTCATCTTTGGGTTTTTTGGTGATGACATGCATAGGCTTCATCACAAGCTTTAGTTTAATCGATTTAGGCCTTCATAGCAATGTAAGCCCTTCTCCTACTATTAGATATGAACTTTAAACTTAATATGACATGTTGTAAGTGGGTTTAAACATTAGTATGTAACATGCTATCATCTTATGCAAGCTTATAAAGTCATTACCTTGGTCTTGTGGTCATAAAGCTTTGACCTTTATGTTGAAATGTTGCATTATGCAACATGAGAACCCTTATAACCTTCATGTCAACTTGCATATGAAGCCATAACCCTTATGTGAGGTCATATGCGAGTTACTTGTCATCATTCCATGTTGTTTATCACCATGATTCGCTTATGTGCCAAGTTTGGGTTTATGCATGTTTTTGAGGCTTAACAATGGTATATGCAAGCTAATGAACACATTTGTGCCTCATTCGCCACCATGATTAATTTGTGGCTTAATATCCATCTTTGTCATGCTTTTGCCAAGTCTCTTCTTTTAATCCATTACGTTGTTGCGAACGTATATGCGAGTTTAAAAGCGTTGGGTTGTGTTATGGGTAATTTCTAATGGCATGAAAATACAACTTGAAAACATGACTTAAAATATAACATGAAAGTTGACATGTAAGTATGCATAAAACATAAGCTTGGGAATTTACCTATTAAGTTAGGTCTACCCTTTGGGAATTTACCTATTAAGTTAGGTCTACCCAAATGCTTGAAAAACTTGTAACATGTTTTGAAAACATGATGAACATGACACTTAGATAATATAAGTGTGGCCAACTCGAGGTTGGGTTGAGTTTGCAACATAAAGCTACCCGGAACCGACCGGCCTAACTAGTAGTTGCAAACAATAGGACCCAATGTGAGAAGTTGGTCATTTTGTGCTTGGACCCGAGGTTAGACCAAGTTGTGGTGTAAAGCTACCCGGAACCGACCGGCTTAACTAGTAACCACAACAAAGTCTAATGTGAGAGGTTGAGGTGCATTAAGTAATTAATGCCACATGATAGGGTTAAGTTAATTTGATTAATGACTCTTAACCAAATATGACATGGATAAATGGGTTAAGTAAATTGATTAGGCTAATGATACCTAACAAAACATGACAAGGTTGGGTAGGTTAAGTAATTTAATTTGCCTAATGACACTTAACCATTTTTATACGACTAGTGGACGGGGATTAAGTTAACCAACACTTAATCAATCCAACATGATAAATTGGCAAGGTTAAGTAAGTTTTCTTAATGACACTTAACCAAAAGATACAGTTAATGGATGGGGTTAAGTAATTAAGACTTAACTAATCTAACCACGATAATTAGATGGGGTTGAGTAATCCACACTTAACTAATCTAAACACGGTAATTTGATGGGGTTAAGTTAAACACTTAACCAATATAAACTTGGTAATTCAATGGGGTTAAGTAACCAATACTTAACCAACTTAACGTGATAATTTAATGGGGTTAAGCAACTTATACTTAACCAATTATACATGATGATTCGATGTGGTTAAGTGACTTAAACTTAACCAGTCTAACTCGTTAATTTGATGTGGTTAAGTGACCTAAACTTAACCAATCTAACTCGTTAATTGGATGTGGTTAAGTGACCTATACTTAACCAATCTAACGTGAAAACATGATAAGGCTAAGTCACGAATCACTCGAATACGCTTGACCGATTTGACTTGGTAATTTGACAAGGTCAAGTTAATTTATATAATTAACCAATCTAAAATGATAATTAGACGAGGTTAAGTTATGGATTGCTTAATATACTTAGCCAACTTGACACATGGTTTGTAGGGTTAAGTCTTGGACCTGGATACTTAGCCAATTTTGACATGGTTTGTAGACGGGCTAAGTTATGAACTTAAGTGACACTTAACCCATTAGATAAACCCTAATTCGGAGGATTAGGTAAATAACCATAGTTAACAAGGATTATGGAAATAAGGCTAAGTGGTAAACCTTAGTTAAGGGAAACTAAGTAATAATTCTTAGTCAAGGAAATTTGGACCATTTCTTAGATAGATTAGTAACCCGATACGTTAGGTCAACGTTTAAGTATGCGTGTAGGAGCAGGCTATCTGATTTAGATAAAGGCTCCAACGAACTGGGTAATGAAGCAGCGACTTCGGGGAACGTGAGGATATTCTTGGGATCCCTCTGTGAGCTGCCAGGTCAATATACTAGGCTCACGAGAGGTTGAGGTCTGCGGTAGAAGAACCAAGAATATGCCTTGGTTGCTATGCGAGCGACCTAAAGACTGGGGTGGATAGCAGTGAGTCGACGAATACATAAGGTGCCCGAGATAGCAAGTTCGTCGATCATCTACCATCTTGAGTCAAGCGTGTACGTACGGAAAGGCAGGGAACACCCAACAGACCATAATTGCTATCTAATTATGGGTGAGGTAGGCCGTAGGATTTGGGCTGGCCGGAGTGTAGTTCTCATGCAAGATTTTCTCTTGTGTTGCCTTTCACTAGTTGAGGGAGGGGTCTCGTGGGACCATAGCCACGTGTAGAAAAGCAGACCTTAGTATCTGCATCGGCAGATAAATCTAAAGCTCCCGACCGAGTCTTGTATTTCTTGTTTTGCCCTGTGACAGGACTCGGATGGCACGATGTGATACATGTGCATACAGTTATAGAAAAACGATTCACGATGAATGCGTGGGAAAAAGGGCACGGTTGAGGGTTAGCGTAATCCCTAGTGGCCTAGGTGGTTTAACCCAAACCGAAATACGAAAGCGTGCAATAGGTAAGCGTAATCCCTAGTGGTGCTAGGTGGCGTAAGTCCTAGTAGTTCAAACGATGATTCATATGGAAGAGCCTAGCTAGAACAAGGGTGACAGTCCAAACGATTTCAAGGATAATACGACATGAGGAAGCCCGTACGAGGTACGGCAAAGGACTGAACTTATATACATGGAAAGAAACATATGATTTGAGTAACCTATATATGCGATATATTAGGTTGACATGGACCATTACACGACTTTGAGTAAGGGACATTCATGGTTAACACATAACAAGGCTGGGATACTAGTACGGAGGGTGCAGAGCAAATATACATGTTAGAACCAGGAAGAACATACGGAATAGATACCGTGGGATGTTAGACGGGGTAGATACCTTGGGATAGTATACTTGATAGAAATCTGACGATGTGATACTTTGATTTATCATAACACCGTAGTTTATCATGATACCTTAGTTCAGTAGTTTATCCTGTTATTTTGATTTAGCTTATCTATCTTGTTATCATGCTCATGTTCATCTCAGTTTCTCATGTCAGTTAACTTTACTAGTTTCTATACTGATAGTAGATAGGGCTTACTCAGTCTTTTTGACTGACCCGTTTTGTTTCGCCTCTTTCCTTCCGTTCCCCCCCAGGTTACAGGGAGGAAACAATGCTGTTTAGTTCGGACTTCTTCTGCTTGAAGGTCATCATGGATGGCTTGGACTTCTCTTGGCTATGGCTACTTTACTGTTTTTACTTGGGGAATAATTTATTAAAAAGTCTTTATGCTTCTTTACTATTGCAAGACAGGTTTTGATGTACTCTGATGTAAAAGGCTTTAGACCTTATGTATTCATGTTATGAAAGATTGATTTTACTTCCGCTATTTTATGTGTTCTGTCTTGTGATATTTCTGTGCATGTTTACCAATAATGCCCCTCTAAAGCTAGTGCATTCCCTTGCGAGTGACCCTAGCGGAGGCGGGGTGTTACATCTGGTATCAGAGCAGAAGGTTACCAGACTGGGCAAAAGTTTTTAAAGACCTTCTGAAAACTATTTGAAAAAAAAAAGTCGTTTACAAGGAAGCATTTTTCAAGAAAATTTTCTTTTAAAAGAAAAAGGCTATTCCCCAAAGGCCATTAGCACTATCCTTGTTTCCTTAATTGAGTCTCTTTTCCTTTCTTTCCTCCATCTGTAGTCACAGTAGTTTTAACTGCGACTAGTCTTTTCTACCTACGGAAGTGCTTTCCATACGATGGAGGTGGTTCTCGAGAGACCAGTGGCCGCGTTATAAGAAAGGATAGTGAGAATGGGGATAAAGGATACGAGTTTAAGGATGAGCAACTTGTTGGTATGGCTCAACCCAGAATGAGAGAGAAAGATGAACAATGAAACCCATGACGAGAGAGTACCTTTGGCATGGTGAAGTGGGGCGGATAGTTAAGTATCATGGGACAAGGACAAGATCATCGGGAGGGCAGTAGTATGCTCTCATTTCTAGGGTGCCTCGGAAGGAGGGTAACGATCTTGTTAAAGGTTTAGTTTTTCTTCTCTATCATCCCGTTAGGACTTTGGTTTGATCAACGTATCATTTAAGTCTGCTTCGATAGTTGAGTCTCTGCACCTTAAGTACTAGCGTAATAGAGAATCCCATTTTTGTCTCAAAGTCCTATTGGAGAATCAGTCCATTTATACATGACTTGTTTGGATTTAGGAATGTCTATGCCAAGTGTTGAGTTTGGAAATAATGCTTATGTTTATAAGCTATGGATGGATTCTAAGGATGAAGTGGTTATCCAGTAAGGGGTACCACTCTCGGTTTTGATAGGAGGGTAGTTAGACTCTTGACTAGCCTTGGTAATACCCTCGAAGTCTCGTGTAACCTTTTGGGTTCGGTCATGGTTAGTTACTTAGAATCCCTTAATGCCTTTATGGGAAATTGGAAGCCCAATCGAGTGGTGTTCGCCGATAAGACGGATGGTTTATTTCACTTATGCATGGGTTATAGAAATCACCTTAGTAAGTGCGCTTGATAATCTGGTTGGCATCTGTTTACTTTCAAGAGAAAGTTCTTCTATGTGGAATACCTTGTGGTACGAGGTCCGAGATTCATTAGTGAATTTTGGAAAGCTTGCATGAGATCATGAGTACGCAGTCATGTTTGCGTCAAGTATTTTAGGAAAAGGATAAGTGCAAGTGGAACGAGAGGCGACGAAGAAATGAGTTTCAGCTCATGTTATGGAAACAGAAATAAGAAGCTACGAAATCGCGAAGTTAAAAGACGGTCAAGGCACAATGGAATTAAGCTCAAGGAAATACGACTTTGATGGTCAAAGACTAGATACGCGCATGATATCTCTTTTTGGGAGTATATCCTTGATCCCTGTTTTCTGTAGAGCTTACTTGTAGGCTATCTTTTGTGGACATCCTCTCGGTCCTATTCTCCGTTACAAACCCTGTAAGGAGTTTGTCCTGTTTATCTTCTCGACCCTGTTTCAGGGAATTCTAGGTAGAACCCTATGGATGTAAACATGTATTTGAAACATGTTATGATTGATATGGTTGCAAGTGGTTGCAAGTGGTTGCTCGTGGATGCGCGAATACACATTAGATACTAGCTCGACTCGGTCACACTTCATATTGCATATGCACGAGTATTTATACTTGTTTATGGATGAAATCGAATGTATTATCATGCGGTTGTTGCATATGAATGAATGATTGTGCACGCATATAGTATCTATATGACTAGGACTATTTGCATACATGTTGGATTCATGGCACAATACATATTTTTGCAT
This sequence comes from Allium sativum, assembly GCA_030737875.1. Taxonomy (NCBI): domain Eukaryota; kingdom Viridiplantae; phylum Streptophyta; class Magnoliopsida; order Asparagales; family Amaryllidaceae; genus Allium; species Allium sativum. The sequence continues at coordinate 118,564,547 of CM060915.1, forward strand.
TAGAAAGATTATTCAGGCCTGATCATTAGCATTAGCTAAGGAACATGTACACACACGTTTTGCATATATTCATACAGCATTAGAAATCATCTAAGGACAATGGTTGCTTGTGGATGATGTTTTGAGTAGATGGATGATGGATGGTAGGATATGTTCTTCCTAACTTGGAGATTTCGGGGACGAAATCCTAAAAGGTGGGGAGAATGTAACAACCCGTATTTTCAATAACCTGTTATAACATAAATGGAGGCAGAATTAAACTGTAAAATCTGAATCAAGGGAAACGGGCTATGCCATTGCGTTCGTCTCGGAAAAATACGCGAAATAGAGTCCGAGTTTTCGAAAATCGGAGTCCGTATGACCAAGATATGGCCTCGCGAAGTTTCACGAAAAATTCCCAAATTAAAGTATACTTAATTAAGTGAAATGGGTTGCGCAGAGAAATATATATATATTGATATATATATATATATATAATTGAAAATTTAATAAATAAATATGCAAAAATGTTCAAAACAGCGAATTGGGAGAGGGGAATAACCGAACCGGCCGATTTTTGAGGTCGACCCGAGCCCGCTGGGTCGACTAGGGGTTAATCCAGGGTGTTTGGCTGTCAACCCGTGGGCCGATTCGCTCAAATGCAGATTTTGCATTTGGATGGTTCTCATGGTTCATCTTTAATCTAAAGGCCCTAGATGTTTCCTACACTTGACTTCTTCCCCAAGACATGCTTTGATGGCTTGGATTGAATCTAGGTTTAATCCTATGGCCTAAAACACTTGCCTAATCTATAAATAAGACCCTAACCTATCCTAAATCCTCATTATTCATTCATGCAACTAAACTATGGCAAAATTTCTACTCTCATGGCCTCCACTCAACTATCCTAGCCTCCACTTCATTTCTATGAAAGGTTTCATGATCATGAGAGTGTTAGAGAGTCCCTATGTTAGTATGAGAGCTTCCCAAGTTGATTTCAAGGCAAAAGCTATGATCTTTGTTCATAAAGATAGTGTTTTTGTTGATTTGGAGGGTTCATCTTTGGGTTTTTGGGTGATGACATGCATAGGCTTCATCACAAGCTTTAGTTTAATCGATTTAGGCCTTCATAGCAATGTAAGCCCTTCTCCTACTATTAGATATGAACTTTAAACTTAATATGACATGTTGTAAGTGGGTTTAAACATTAGTATGTAGCATGCTATCATCTTATGCAAGCTTATAAAGTCATTACCTTGGTCTTGTGGTCATAAAGCTTTGACCTTTATGTTGAAATGTTGCATTATGCAACATGAGAACCCTTATAACCTTCATGTCAACTTGCATATGAAGCCATAACCCTTATGTGAGGTCATATGCGAGTTACTTGTCATAATTCCATGTTGTTTATCACCATGATTCGCTTATGTGCCAAGTTTGGGTTTATGCATGTTTTTGAGGCTTAACAATGGTATATGCAAGCTAATGAACACATTTGTGCCTCATTCGCCACCATGATTAATTTGTGGCTTAATATCCATCTTTGTCATGCTTTTGCCAAGTCTCTTCTTTTAATCCATTACGTTGTTGCGAACGTATATGCGAGTTTAAAAGCGTTGGGTTGTGTTATGGGTAATTTCTAATGGCATGAAAATACAACTTGAAAACATGACTTGAAATATAACATGAAAGTTGACATGTAAGTATGCATAAAACATAAGCTTGGGAATTTACCTATTAAGTTAGGTCTACCCTTTGGGAATTTACCTATTAAGTTAGGTCTACCCAAATGCTTGAAAAACTTGTAACATGTTTTGAAAACATGATGAACATGACACTTAGATAATATAAGTGTGGCCAACTCGAGGTTGGGTTGAGTTTGCAACATAAAGCTACCCGGAACCGACCGGCCTAACTAGTAGTTGCAAACAATAGGACCCAATGTGAGAAGTTGGTCATTTTGTGCTTGGACCCGAGGTTAGACCAAGTTGTGGTGTAAAGCTACCCGGAACCGACCGGCTTAACTAGTAACCACAACAAAGTCTAATGTGAGAGGTTGAGGTGCATTAAGTAATTAATGCCACATGATAGGGTTAAGTTAATTTGATTAATGACTCTTAACCAAATATGACATGGATAAATGGGTTAAGTAAATTGATTAGGCTAATGATACCTAACAAAACATGACAAGGTTGGGTAGGTTAAGTAATTTAATTTGCCTAATGACACTTAACCATTTTTATACGACTAGTGGACGGGGATTAAGTTAACCAACACTTAATCAATCCAACATGATAAATTGGCAAGGTTAAGTAAGTTTTCTTAATGACACTTAACCAAAAGATACAGTTAATGGATGGGGTTAAGTAATTAAGACTTAACTAATCTAACCACGATAATTAGATGGGGTTGAGTAATCCACACTTAACTAATCTAAACACGGTAATTTGATGGGGTTAAGTTAAACACTTAACCAATATAAACTTGGTAATTCAATGGGGTTAAGTAACCAATACTTAACCAACTTAACGTGATAATTTAATGGGGTTAAGCAACTTATACTTAACCAATTATACATGATGATTCGATGTGGTTAAGTGACTTAAACTTAACCAGTCTAACTCGTTAATTTGATGTGGTTAAGTGACCTAAACTTAACCAATCTAACTCGTTAATTGGATGTGGTTAAGTGACCTATACTTAACCAATCTAACGTGAAAACATGATAAGGCTAAGTCACGAATCACTCGAATACGCTTGACCGATTTGACTTGGTAATTTGACAAGGTCAAGTTAATTTATATAATTAACCAATCTAAAATGATAATTAGACGAGGTTAAGTTATGGATTGCTTAATATACTTAGCCAACTTGACACATGGTTTGTAGGGTTAAGTCTTGGACCTGGATACTTAGCCAATTTTGACATGGTTTGTAGACGGGCTAAGTTATGAACTTAAGTGACACTTAACCCATTAGATAAACCCTAATTCGGAGGATTAGGTAAATAACCATAGTTAACAAGGATTATGGAAATAAGGCTAAGTGGTAAACCTTAGTTAAGGGAAACTAAGTAATAATTCTTAGTCAAGGAAATTTGGACCATTTCTTAGATAGATTAGTAACCCGATACGTTAGGTCAACGTTTAAGTATGCGTGTAGGAGCAGGCTATCTGATTTAGATAAAGGCTCCAACGAACTGGGTAACGAAGCAGCGGCTTCGGGGAACGTGAGGATATTCTTGGGATCCCTCTGTGAGCTGCCAGGTCAATATACTAGGCTCACGAGAGGTTGAGGTCTGCGGTAGAAGAACCAAGAATATGCCTTGGTTGCTATGCGAGCGACCTAAAGACTGGGGTGGATAGCAGTGAGTCGACGAATACATAAGGTGCCCGAGATAGCAAGTTCGTCGATCATCTACCATCTTGAGTCAAGCGTGTACGTACGGAAAGGCAGGGAACACCCAACAGACCATAATTGCTATCTAATTATGGGTGAGGTAGGCCGTAGGATTTGGGCTGGCCGGAGTGTAGTTCTCATGCAAGATTTTCTCTTGTGTTGCCTTTCACTAGTTGAGGGAGGGGTCTCGTGGGACCATAGCCACGTGTAGAAAAGCAGACCTTAGTATCTGCATCGGCAGATAAATCTAAAGCTCCCGACCGAGTCTTGTATTTCTTGTTTTGCCCTGTGACAGGACTCGGATGGCACGATGTGATACATGTGCATACAGTTATAGAAAAACGATTCACGATGAATGCGTGGGAAAAAGGGCACGGTTGAGGGTTAGCGTAATCCCTAGTGGCCTAGGTGGTTTAACCCAAACCGAAATACGAAAGCGTGCAATAGGTAAGCGTAATCCCTAGTGGTGCTAGGTGGCGTAAGTCCTAGTAGTTCAAACGATGATTCATATGGAAGAGCCTAGCTAGAACAAGGGTGACAGTCCAAACGATTTCAAGGATAATACGACATGAGGAAGCCCGTACGAGGTACGGCAAAGGACTGAACTTATATACATGGAAAGAAACATATGATTTGAGTAACCTATATATGCGATATATTAGGTTGACATGGACCATTACACGACTTTGAGTAAGGGACATTCATGGTTAACACATAACAAGGCTGGGATACTAGTACGGAGGGTGCAGAGCAAATATACATGTTAGAACCAGGAAGAACATACGGAATAGATACCGTGGGATGTTAGACGGGGTAGATACCTTGGGATAGTATACTTGATAGAAATCTGACGATGTGATACTTTGATTTATCATAACACCGTAGTTTATCATGATACCTTAGTTCAGTAGTTTATCCTGTTATTTTGATTTAGCTTATCTATCTTGTTATCATGCTCATGTTCATCTCAGTTTCTCATGTCAGTTAACTTTACTAGTTTCTATACTGATAGTAGATAGGGCTTACTCAGTCTTTTTGACTGACCCGTTTTGTTTCGCCTCTTTCCTTCCGTTCCCCCCCAGGTTACAGGGAGGAAACAATGCTGTTTAGTTCGGACTTCTTCTGCTTGAAGGTCATCATGGATGGCTTGGACTTCTCTTGGCTATGGCTACTTTACTGTTTTTACTTGGGGAATAATTTATTAAAAAGTCTTTATGCTTCTTTACTATTGCAAGACAGGTTTTGATGTACTCTGATGTAAAAGGCTTTAGACCTTATGTATTCATGTTATGAAAGATTGATTTTACTTCCGCTATTTTATGTGTTCTGTCTTGTGATATTTCTGTGCATGTTTACCAATAATGCCCCTCTAAAGCTAGTGCATTCCCTTGCGAGTGACCCTAGCGGAGGCGGGGTGTTACAGTTAGGACCTGGGAGAAATTTAAGACCATGTTCAACGAGAAGTTTGTACCTGAGCAGGCCTTAGAGAGGATGCGAGAGCAATTTGCTAATCTCCAGCAAGGAGATCTCTCTATCCAAGATTACCTCAATAAATTCACTCAGTTGTCGCGCTATGCTCCAGAGCTTATTATGACCAACAAAGCTAAGAACAAGAGGTTTGTATTTGGGCTACGGCGCAAGTACCATAACAGAGCCATGAGCAACATCAAACTCTCATTCTCAGAATTAGTAGAAATGGCTTGCAATTATGAAGATATGGATGAAAGACACTCCAACCAAGACCGCGCCAAAAGCCAAGCTGGAAATAAGCGCAAAGCTTCAGCAGATCAGCCAGAGTCTAGCATTACAGCGACCGCTACTCAGAAATCTGGGAAGATCCCCAAAGGAAATTGCTACAACTACGGGAAGTCAGGACAATTTTCTAATGTGTGCAAAGCCCCTAGGAAGATAAAGGCAAATCCAGACCACAACTCAGCCGAATGCTACAACTGCCATAAGAAAGGGCACTATAGCAAGAATTGTCTTCTGAAGCAGAATGCACAAGTGGCTCATGTGTATGACGGGGAGACCCCGCCAGCTATCTCCGATGGATCAGGTAAACCCGACGTCTTGGGAGGTACCCTTACCATTAAAAATATTCCTTTTTCTGTACTTTTTGATACTGGTGCATCACATAGCTTCATTTCTAGTAACATTGTTCACAAGTTAAAATTGAAACAAAGGAAGCTTAAAGAACCAATTAAAGTTCAAAACCCAATAGGAGGTTCTGTTAGTCTCAGTACATATTGTAGATTACCTATTTCCTTTTCTCGATACCGATTTCCTTTTGATTCGATTGTCATGGACCTTTCCGAATTCGATATTATTCTGGGACTTGATTGGTTGATAAAATATAAGGCCGAGGTTAGATGTGCCGAAAGAATCGTTAAAGTCGAAACGAAGCTTGGACCTATATATATACCATGCCATGGCTCAGAAATTAATAGAACATAATTTTTGTCTTCTTTGGAAGTTACTCCCCCTTCATTAGAAAAGATACCAGTCGTTAAAAACTACGCGGATGTGTTTGAAGAAGTAGAAAACTTACCCCCGCAAAGAGAAATTGAATTCAGAATAGATCTAATTCCGAATGCCCGACCAGTAGTACATCCAATTAGAAGAATGGCCCCGAAAGAAAAAGAAGAGTTAGGTAATCAAACCCGAGAATTGCTTTGGAAAGGTCTGATCAGATCGAGCTTCTCAGCTTGGGGAGCAGCAGTAGTATTTGTCCCGAAATCAGACAGTACTCTAAGACTTTGTGTTGATTACCGAGATCTCAATAAACAGACACTGAAGAACAAATATCCCTTGCCTCGAATAGACGATCTGTTAGACCAATTAAATGGGGCAACAGTGTTCTCCAGGATGGACCTAGCTACAGGTTTCCACCAATTACGTATAGCCGAAGACTGTGTACCTTTGACAGCCTTTAGGGGTCCCGATTTATTCTACGAATGGTTAGTAATGCCGTTCGGCTTGTGTAATGCTCCGGCATACTTCGTCGATCTTATGAACAGAGTGTTCTGTGGTGTATTGAATAAATTTGTGCTAGTCTTCATCGATGACATTTTATTATACTCCAAGTCAGAAGGCGAACATGCAAAACATTTAGAACAAGTGTTGAAAATTCTGAGGAGAAATGTCTTGAAAGCTAAATTTTCTAAGTGTGTCTTCTGGCAGGATGAAGTTAAGTTCCTAGGCCATGTCATATCAAAAGAAGGGATTGCTGTAGATCCAAGCAAAATTATAGCGATTCAGAACTGGAAACAACCTACTACCCCACAGAAGTTAGAAGTTTCCTTGGATTGGCTAGTTACTATCGGAAATTCGTTCAGGATTTTTCAAAGATATCTGGTGTACTGACAAAGCTTACAAAGAAGCATGAGAAATTCAAATGGACTCCCGAATGTGAAGAAGCTTTCCAGGAGCTAAAACTGAAATTGACAACTGCTCCAGTATTGACAATTATAGAAGGCAACCAAGACTTGACTGTATGGACAGACGTATCTATTAGAGGGCTTGGCGCAGTATTAATGCAAAAAGGCCAAGTGGTCGCTTATGCCAGCCGTCAGCTGAAGCCGCATGAAAGAAACTATGCAACTCATGATCTTGAGTTATTAGCTATCGTGTTTGCTTTGAGAATATGGAGGCATTATTTATTGGGTGAGAAGTTCGAATTATTTACCGATCATCAGTCCTTGAAATATCTATTCACCCAGAAAGATCTAAACTTGAGACAACAACGTTGGTTAGAGTTCCTTGCAGCATACGATTTTGAGATTCTATACACTCCAGGAAAAGCCAATGTTGTCGCAGATGCGCTTAGCAGAAAGAATGAAATCATTAATTGACAGGATCTCGACCCTTCAGAAAGACGATGAATTTATTCAGAGAATCAGTCAGAGGGTCAATGGGGGTGAATCCACAAGTTTACGACTCGATGAAAATGGAGTTCTTAGATTAAAGGGCAGAATTTGCGTCCCAAATCTTCCAGGGCTTCGAAGGGAAATACTTGATGAATGTCACAAGTCCAAACTAAGCATCCATCCCGGTGTGAGAAAAATGTACAATGACATCAAGCGCACATTCTGGTGGAGGTCAATGAAAAGAGATATTTCATTATATGTTAGCAGATGCTCCACTTGTCAGCTAGTTAAGAGCGATCGGCAGAAATTAGCTGGACTATTACAACCATTAGAAATTCCAGAATGAATTGGGAACCAAATTGAATCTAAGCACCGCTTATCACCCTCAGACAGACGGCCAAACTGAGCGGGTGAATAGAATTCTAGAAGATTTACTATGGGCTTGCGTTATCGATTTTGGAGGCTCATGGGAAGATCACTTACATTTAGCCAAATTCTCTTATAACAATAGCTATCAAGCAAGTTTGGGAATGTCTCCATTTGAAGCATTATACGGTAGACCGTGCAGATCTCCCGCATGTTGGGTAGAACCTGGCAACAGACTTGTGCTAGGACCCGATATGATTCGAGAAGCATCTGATAAAGTCGACTTCATTAAGAAGCGATTGAAAACCGCACAAAGCCGACAGAAAAGTTATGCTGATGCAAGAAGGAGAGATTTATCGTTTGCCGTTGGCGATTATGTTTAATTAAGAGTTTCTCCGATGCAGGGAGTAATCAGATTTGGCAAAACTGGGAAGTTGGCACCGAGATTTATTGGTCCCTTTCCTATACTTGAATGGATTGGAACTCTTGCATATAGGGTTTCATTACCTGATTGGTTGCCTGGAGTACATGACGTGTTCCACGTGTCTCAACTCAGAAAACATGTTTATGATCCGGATCTTGTTGTAGAAGAAGCAACGCAACAGGATATAGACATAACTCCAGAATTAGCGCTCAGAAGAGAGCCATTAAAGATCGTTGGCAAAGAAATTAGAGAGCTAAAGAGCAAAAAGATTCATTTAGTCAAAGTGCAGTGGAGTAGTGATCCTAGAGACTACACTTGGGAGACTGAGGAAAGCATTAAACAAGCCTACCCCAAATGCAGAGTGGACATCTCTGACTAACTCCGGTGCAAGGTACCTTTACAATACTTTGCATTTACATTTTGTTTCCTACTTTGTTGTTATTTTCTTTTCGAGGACGAAAAGTTTTAAGTGGGGGAGATTGTAATAACCCGGAAAACGTGAACCAATTTAAAATTTTTAAAATTGGTTATTGTCAAAGAATTTGAACAATTGAAATAGCATATTTCAATAAAATAAAGAATTGGGCATAGTAAGACAGTTTGAAAATTCGAATACAAACTTTGTCTGACTGTACCGGGTGGAAAATATAACGGATTTTAGCGAAACTGAAAATATTTAAATCTGTTTATGAATACCTTTCTAACGAATCTGAAAAATCGAAGTTTCATAACGGGAATCAAAAGTTATGGCCAAATGAATTTTCAGAAAGGTCGCTATATATAATATATAGCCCTTGAAAATAGATATTTTGCATACGACCTCGGAATTCGACGAAACCACTTTTGTTGGGTCCGGGATGTCAAATTATTGCTAGGTTTAAAATTTCATAATTTTTGAAGCTAGTATGTGAGCGGGGGAAAAGAAAATGTGATTGGTCAATTTCTGTTAAAGTGGATCGACCTAAAAATGGACATTTTGCATATGAGCTCAGAATTCGACGAAACTGGTTTTGTTAGGACCGTATCGTCAAAACAAAGCTAGATTTATTTTTCTGGAATTTTTCGATTCAGTTTGTGGCCCTGGCAAATTGAAATGTACGTTCAAATTGAATATAAAATGTTTTATACTTTAATTTGAAGAATAACTGACTGTAACAGTCGAATTGGCCAACGAAACATATCCCATTGTGTCCGGGATGGGGGTATTTAGCTAGGGGCGACAGTCGTTGGGTTGGAAAAGGAGTTCGTTTGTAAAAACACTATTTAAAATTTACTATAAATCCTCGGCCAATAGGATTTTTTCTTTCAAAAAAAAAACTCCAGAAAACCTAGCCGCCTTCCTCGCTCTCGACGGTTCATCGCACTCCAAACTTTCCCCCCGATCGTCGTCGCCACAGCCAATATCGGCGCCGCCTCCAGTTAGCAATTCCGACCGCCTTCCTCCCCTCTTCAAATCAAAACAAGCCTCGTCAGAAACCATCGCCGATCGACGTCGAATTTCATCGAGGAAGTTCGCCCCTTTCTGCCGCCGCCGTGCCTCGCTGGAGCCGCCGAGTTCGCCGCCACCACCGTCGATAGGAAGCTGGTTCGTAGCCCTTCGACGCCGTGTAGTCTGATCGGGACAACGAGGTACGGTTTTGGTTAAAAATCAAAACCTAGTTTTGAAGCTTTGCAAACCCTTCTGCTTTGAATTTCTGAATTGAAAATAACACTTTTAAGTGTTGCAAAACTTTGAAAAATCATATCTTTTAGTGTGTTAACGAAATTCGATGAAACAGGAAACATCGGGATCGCAGGGAGGCTCTCTACCATCTAGCAGAAGCCGCAGATTTTTCTGATCTTCCTACGATTTTTAGCACTACAAAAAAACCAATGTGAGGAATCTAAATTAAATTGTGTGAATGGAATCGTGTTGTATAAATTATATAAGCGAAGTGTAAATTATATACGCATTGTATACCTCATGTACATGTGTTATATAAGTTATATTAGCGATGTATAAATTATACAAGCGTTGTATGAAACATATATGCTTTGAATTGTGATGAAATGCAAGTGAATTATAGAAATAATATATATATGTATATATATATATATACTCCCCTCGTCCACAGACCATGGACGATATTTATTGCTTGTGATTGACGTGATATTATATGGTATGACAAATGGTTGGAAATAATTGTTTGTGGTTGAAAAATACCTTTGCGGTTGAAAAATACCTTTGTGGTTGAAAAATACCCTCTTGTGGTTGAAACAAATTAGAATAGGATTGTGGAAATGAAAATAAAACATGCCGCCTGCGTGCGAACTAGATGCATGATCCCCATTGTCAAAAACCGCGAGGTTTTAAGGTAGACCGAGGAGCCGTACTAGGGACGGTCCCGGTTTTAACTACCCTGCCGTCATGCTGTCGAAATTTTCTGAAATATTCATGTGTTAAAATAATTTTCATTTATTGAAATTAATTACATATGTTGAAACGAATATTCATGTGTTGAATTGAAACTCATTCGTTGAGTTGAAATTCATGTGCTGAATATTATTCGAATTTAAACAAATAGATTTAATTATAAAAATCACATTTTTATATATATACAAACTATAGAGAATATTCATGTGTTGAATTGAAATTCATTCGTTGAGTTGAAATTCTTGTGTTGAATATTATTCGAATTTAAACAAATAGATTTAACGATAAAAATCACATTTTTATATATATACAAACTATAGAGAATATTCATGTGTTGAATTGAAATTCATTCGTTGAGTTGAAATTCATGTGTTGAATATTATTCGAATTTAAACAAATAGATTTAACGATAAAAATCACATTTTTATATATATACAAACTATAGAGAATATTCATGTGTTGAATTGAAATTCATTCGTTGAGTTGAAATTCATGTGTTGAATATTATTCGAATTTAAACAAATAGATTTATCGATAAAAATCACATTTTTATATATATACAAACTATAGAGGATATTCATGTGTTGAATTGAAATTCATTCGTTGAATTGAAATTCATGTGTTGAATGTTATCGTATTTTAAAATAAAATGAATAGACAATAAAAACTACATTTTTATTGTGAATATGAAGTGTTAAAAACATTCTCGTGTTGAATAAATATTTTTGATGATAAAAATATTTCTTTTATCATGTATAAGCTTTGATAAAAATACACACGTGTTGAAATAAATAATAGTTTGCTAGAAATATTATTATTAGCTTTGTTCTGCATATATATACATGTGTTGAACAGGAAAATGGATTAGCTGTAGAGTAAAGAAATTATTTGCGTGCCCGACAAATAGGTAAGCCTTGATGAGTTGGCTGCACAATCTTATTTTTATATCAACTCCTGTGAATGCCATTGGATGCAGAGTGCTGGTTATTCTGTGTGAAATAATAAACATCGCCATAGGATAGTAACAATTAATTTTGAACTACACTACGTGGCATACTCCTTGACGATAGGCATACTTCATCATATTCCACATAAGCATTTGGAGCTTGTGTGACGAGGTGGAAGATTTACCATATGAGCGAGAGGCTTGTATGGCGATGATTTTATACTACAGGTTGAACTGATGACTGATATGGACTATATAAAATATAATGATAAATCGCCAGATTAATAAAAACCCCACACGGCTCTGGAGTTGACAATAATCACGTCTCTCTAGTCATTAGATACGGCACATGGAATATTTATTTCCACACGGAGCGGGGTGACGAGAATTTATTCTCTGGAGTTATTATCTATACACGCTCCCCCGTAAACACCAGAATATATCACTATAAATATGTGGATGCTTATTAGGATTTATTGGGTACCTAACACAGCCCAATAAATTTCCAAACCCCTTCCCGTATAAAGGAGGTTATGGTGAAATTTTTCGAAATATTAAGGCGTTAGTGAAATATTTGAAGTGAAAACAAAGTTGAAAATAATGAATGAACTATATTTGAAATTAATGAATGAACTATATTTATATATATAAATATAAATAGAATAGAAAGGAATTGAAGACGTGCAGTTCGTGTTTTGGAATCGTAATTTGAAACGATTAGTGCGAGAAATCCGACCATCGGATTTTCCCGAAACCGCAACCGCTGGGTTCGCCTTGGAAATATCTTTCCAACGGCACCAACCTTGTAAAAATCCAACGGTTGGATTGTCTGGAATGTTTAATTCAAATCTGAAGAAAAACAATGCCAGAATCGTTTATATTTATATATAAATATAAATATAATTAAATTAAATCGAATAACGACACTGCAGTTCGAATTTTGAAACCGTAACTTCAAACGACTAGTGTGGAAGATCCGACCGTCGGATTTTCACGAAACTGGAACCGTTGGGTTCGCTTTGGGAATATCTTCCCTCTGATATAGACTTTGTAGAAATCCAACGGTTAGATTTTCCGATATGTTTAAAACAAATTAGGGGAAAAATAGCGCCAGTGCCACGACACGACCTGAAACGTTGTTTAATTGAATATGGCCATTTTTAAATAAATAAAAATGGCGAAAAATCGTTATAAAATATTATAAGCAACATAGATTGGAAATAAACCAATTTGGCTTGATCTGCTTGATATTTGATGGTTGTATGTGTTTGAAACGAGAATTATACTAAAGAACTGAAATGTGATTGTCGAATAATATAACCATGAGAAGAATTAATTTGAATTCTAATTACGTGAATTATTTGAAAAGGCCGAGCTAACCCTCATTTCAAATAATTGATCGAGCAATTCGAATTGGAAAATACAAAGACGATTCAAGACCGACGATCTTCGTATCGGTTGGATGGGCGCTGCTGAGGTTCCTGACTGGAGTAGCTACCGTGAAGGAACGGAAGTAGTAGCCGTCTGAACGTATGTGTTGATTGGATGGATATGCGAGGAATTTGACGCCTCCAGTTTCGTTCAGACCCAGAACGGACTTGTAAATGGACTGTGTGTCTGACATTGGATTTTGTTCTATACTGATTGATCTCTGTTAAATATATATCTGTTTGGCGGCGGAGAATTTATTCTTTTGCTTAACGCCCTTCTTTGAGACGTACGAGCTCAGAGGTTATATATCGATAGAAACCAGTCGTATGGAGTGGATTGCCTATGTGGCATGCCAAGATGCTGTGATCAAGGCTTCTGTTGCAAAGCAAAGTCTTGTGGTTGATGATCAAAGCACGGTCTACGTGGCCTGGCTTTGTGTATAGCGTGGATTCGTGAGCCTCACACCTCGGTATGAGTTAAAAACGGGATACGGACCGCTGGGAGGACACGACGTTTCTTTCTAGCTATGGTGGTGTCAGTGACCTAACAACCCTGACATTTATATCTACTTTTCACCTTTGTGGTTGTTGGAATGCGAGGCGCCTCGATTATAGGTCTGTAAGGACCGGGAAACGTGTGTTTAGGAATTGCCAATCCTCAAACGTAAGAGAGGACCGGCCCAGCCGATCCAAGGGTTACCCAGTGTGTGTAGTCCTGAGGCATTTGCTAGAATGTCTCGAAGCGGAGAGGAGCTTGCCCCTTGCCTCGACTCATGACGGAAATCCAATTTCCAATACGAAACAACGAATTGATTGTAGAACTAGTATGGCGACATAGTATATGGTAGCTATGCCGTCTATGATTGATATTTATGATTCTATTCGTTTTTGAAACATATATGCACTAGTAATAATATCAAATGATTTGCTTTACACGTATTACGCATATTTGGCCATTATAAGGTAAAACTCTATCCTCCGGCTTGCGTTGCATTGTATGATGGGACTTGAGTCTTATAATGGCTTCATTCTTTTTAAAAGCATTGCGTTGTTTTAAAGAATTTACTTTGTTTTAAATGCACCAGCAATCACTGGAGTAAACCCGTTCCGCGAAAGTGGCGTGGTCCTATGATTTGCTTATTATTGTTGTTTAAACTGTTAAATAGATTTCTCATACCAGTCCCCATGACTGACTCGTTGTTTGTTTCACTTTGCAAACGCGGGTCCCCTTATTTTCGAACGGGAAGCCTAGTTCACAGGTGACAGGTTGTTTTTGGCTCTGCACTGTTGTATAGAGTGCATTTTGGCACATGGCGAGGCTGACTTCACAGAGATGGCTTTGACATTTTCCGCCATTATTGTACTTATATTATGATTCCGCCACAGGCGATGCAGACTGCTTTACTTTCAGTACTTATTATCGTATGTATATGTACCACTTTCGGCGATGAAGACTGATACCCTTATTATGTCTCACTGCATGTATATATTCCGCCTCTGGCGATGGTGACTGATCATTTCCCTTTTATTTACTAAGTTATATCCTACGTTGTGCTATTCTGATGTTGTTACATGTTGTGATTCCGCTGTCATATCCATGAAAAATTATTCTATTTATTGTTTTTGCTATTATCTGTACTCTGCTATGATGATTGATGTGTTATATTCCAATGATTATCCTTAATACCGTCACACGGATTTTGGGATCGTCACAGTATGAGTCAAGAACGGGATATGGACCGTAGGGAGTGCATACGTTTCTTTCTAGCTAGAGTGGTGTTTGGGCTTTAACACGGCTCGGCATTTTACTATGTGGATTTTGGATTGAGGTACCTCGTTTTTATAGGCCGGAAGTGGTCACATTATAGGTCCAAAGGGGCCGGGAAAGGTATGTTCAGGAATTGCCAATCCACTACCGTTAGGTGGGGACCGGCCCTACCGTTCCAAGTGTTCACTGCGGGGGATCCTGAGACGTCTGCTAGAGTGTCTCGAATCAGAAGAGGACAATCCCTAGCCTCGATTTCATGACAGAAAACCAATTTCCAATACGACATTACGATTTTGATTGTAAACTTATATATGGCGACATAGTATATGGTACCTATGCCGTCTAAGATTAATACATTTATGTTGAAATGTTTTAAATATATATATACACACTAATAATAATATCGTTTTTACATATCAAGCATCTTTTGACCATTATAAGGTAAAACCCTATCCTCTGGTGTGCGTTGCATTGTGTGATGGGACTTGGGTCTTATAATGGTTTAATTTTTCTAAAAAGCATTGCGTTGTTTAACGATTTACTTTATTTTATGCACTGGCAATCCAATGGAGTAAACCCGTTCCGCGTTAGCAGCGTGGTCCTGTGATTAGCCTATTTATTAGATTAGTTAAGTTAGATTTCTCACACCAGTCCCATGACTGACCTGTAGTTTGTTTCACTGGCAAACTCGGGTGCCCATAACTTTCCACACGGGCAGTCGAGTAGCTTTTTGCAGATCTTTATTTCTTTAGCAGGATCCTGGATCGAAGCTTAAAGCTGTGTCCAGAGCATAGGAAGCCTTCCGCTGTATCAATTTATTTTTCCGCTGCAATGTATTAAATCTTTTGTAATTTATCTTCCGCTGTAAAATAATGTACTCTGATGTTCTGTACTCTGATGTTCTGTACTCTGATGTAACATTGTTTTAATGTAATAAAAGTCTTCTGTTATTTGTTCTAATGTATTGTATTCCCAAAGTTAACGTATGCGAGTTTTGAACGGTCTTGGTCGATTTTGCGATCGATTAAGTCCGGGCAAAATCCATGTCATTACAGTTAGTATGAGAGCTCTGGTTAGCTCAAATCTTTGGGGTACAACTTGTTAGAACTGAACAAAAGACTCATCAGAGATTGGATTAGTAATATCCAATAAGAATACTCATTAGAGATAGGATCAGCAGTATCCTAGAATGCGAAAAACTCATTAGAGTTAGGGTTAGTAATGCCCTAGAATGAGTTGAGAGTGCCAAGCTTATGATTAACGTATTTATGATTATATTTAATCGAATCTTAGGAAATATGGTTTTTAAATATATAAAAGTTATATATTTGATAAGTTAATCACTTAATGAAAATTTTTGAAACCAATAAAAGAATAAAATTGAGTTAATTAATTAAACAACTTTTAGCTTCGTTCCTTTTCGAGGACGAAAAGATTTTAAGTGGGGGAGATTGTAACAACCTGGAATTTTGGGGCCAATTTAAAATTTTATTTTAAGGAAATTATTTATGAAAATGCGTCAGAATTTAAAATTTTCATTATTAAATTAAATTATTAAAGTAAAAAAAAGTTAACAATAAATTAAATTCTGACAATATATGTGTGTGTATATATATATATATCTTTGGCTGTCCTCTTAAATATTTCCCCTGTCAATTCAAAATGTAACTTTTAGGAATTCAAAACGTATATTACATGTTCAAAACCTTCATTAATTAGTCAATTTTAAAATGAGAAAAGTTGCGAGCATTCATTTCTTACAATAATATTCAATGCTCTAGTGTTAGTTCGGATTTCTAATAAATAGTATTAATCTAGCATTCATTCTTTCCATTTTATCCTCTCTCTCTCTCTCTTTCATTGTTATCTACTTTTGAAATTTGAAAAGAAAAAAATGTTTCATTATAGCATGTAATCAAAAGGGGATTTAAGGAAACATTTATAAAACACAATTAAAACATAAAACATATTTATTCATAATGCACGTGCATGATTTCTGGAATAAAAACAAAACTTTGTCCCACTGTCGAATTTGTAGTTACCTTGAATTCTCACATGTATTTTTGGAAATGATTTATTCCTGAAAACACTACCTTGTTGGTTACATGCTGAAAATGGTTGATATATATATATATACACACTCGCCAAATAATAGACTTGCTGAATTTCTTTGCATAAAAAAGAGAGAGAGAGAGAGAGAGGTGTTACAGAAAGATAAATAATTAAAATTGATATGTTTTAAATGGTCTTAATCTAGTATAGGTAAAATTTATTTAATTATGGAATATATTCTTGAGTATACAAGTTGTTACATAATAGCTTTATATTAAAGCAAATATACACACTATTTCATAGGAAAAATGTAAATGATAAATTTGGACGATTCAAAAATATTCCAAATATATTAAGGAACAAGATATTAATTTGTACATGTTGTGATTAGACATGGAAAGCAAATGAAAGGCATAAATAATGAATTTAATAAGATGTATTAAAAAAAATCAACCAAATATGGATATGGGTGAAAATGAATATAGGCGGAAATAAATGTCATTATTCTTAATTGGTGTTGGAGTTGAATCAACTAAATCTAGAAAGATTCCAATGTATTTTCTAAAAATTGTCATTCACTACCCTTTTTATTCTGAAATTTGGAAAATTAATAATATAATATTATATATATATATTCCCTCATAAAACAAATCCTAATTCATTCTATACCCTAGCCGCCGTCATCTACAGTTTTCATGGCCTAAACTCTTCAAATCTTTCTCCTCCAAATTCTTTCAATCCAATCATGAACAATCAAAACTTAATGAACGAAAAAGCAAGAGCTAATCGAGATCTTCATAATCATACGGACAAGATCAAGTTTGGTGAAAGGAGTTGCTTGAATTTGGGCTCCAAACCCAACGCGTTCGAGGAGGGTTTCAACAGCAAAGGGGACTTCGAATTGGGAACGATTCATGGTGGTAAGAGTTGAAGCTCAGGGCGTCGACATAGGCTATGTAGATCGGCGGTTAAGGCCTTCAGTGGTGGTGCGTTTTGGGAGCAAAAAGCACGGTTTTTAGGTTCCAGGAAACCACGGTAGAAAGAAGAAGACGATGACTTAAAAATGAGATTAAGGGTAATTAAAAATTTAATGAATTTATTTATTAATTTATGTTAAAAGGGTAATCAATGTTTATAAATCAATATCTTTTTGATACGAGGACCGTTTTACGAACCGTCAGTTGCGTTGAAATAATGACAGCGAGATCTACGACATGGAAAAGACTAGCACAGAAAAGGAGCTATCTACAAATAAGATGGTGAGATTTCTAGATTTAAAATTAAATTAAAAATATTTATTTATTTATTTATTTATTTTGATTGTGATTGTATATTGATGCACCGTCTGTATAAAAGTTAGATTTACTGATTTGTTGTGATGATGTTTATTTGCTGAATCATATGTTCTTGTTCACATAGAACTTGTCATTTCATTAGAAAATGTTACAATAAAATAAAAGAGATTCATTTTATTAGAAATGGTTACACTAAAATGAAATTGTCATTTTGTTTAGAAATAAAAATGTCACTTTGGCGAAAAGTATTATACTAGATTTGATAGGTCACTTTAGTTAGGAAAAAAAATTACATTAGAATTAAATTGTCAATTACATTAGAATTAAATGTCAATTATGTTAGGATTAAAAATGCCATTTAAGTTAGGAAAGTGTAATGTAAATTAAAATAAAAGAATTCATTTTTTTTCGTATAAAATGTGAACCCAATTAAAGGTTCATTTTATTTGAAAGAATTGTTAACATAGTAATAGATTCTTTTTATTTGAATAGAAAGTTAGAATAACAAAAATAATCATTTTTGTTATATAAAAAGTTGGCAAAACAAAAAGGTTCATTTTTGTTATATAGAAAGTTAGCATAACAAAAATAATCATTTTTGTTATATAAAAAGTTAGCAAAACAAAAAGGTTCATTTTTGTTATATAGAAAGTTAGCATAACAAAAATAATCATTTTTTTTATATAAAAAGTTAGCAAAACAAAAGGTTCATTTTTGTTATATAGAAAGTTAGCATAACAAAAATAATCATTTTTGTTATATAAAAGGTTAGCAAAACAAAAAGTTCATTTTTGTTATATAGAAAGTTAGCATAACAAAAATAATCATTTTTGTTATATAAAAAGTTAGCAAAACAAAAAGTTCATTTTTGTTATATAGAAAGTTAGCATAACAAAAATAATCATTTTTGTTATATAAAAGTTAGCAAAACAAAAAGTCCATTTATGTTATATAAAGAGTTATCAAAATAAAAGGTCCATTTTTTTTTGTAAAAAGGTTATCAAAATAAGTTTAACATTGAAATTACATTTTTTTGTATAGATGAATAATTTAGAAGATTAAATGTTGCATTAGAGAAAATAACGTTTTTAGTCAAGAATGTCGCATTAGAG
Source organism: Allium sativum (assembly GCA_030737875.1). Taxonomy (NCBI): domain Eukaryota; kingdom Viridiplantae; phylum Streptophyta; class Magnoliopsida; order Asparagales; family Amaryllidaceae; genus Allium; species Allium sativum. The sequence continues at coordinate 118,583,597 of CM060915.1, forward strand.
AAATAATAACATTTTTAATTAAAATATTTATATAGATTAAAAATCATATTTTTGTTGAAATGTTTGATTAGATTAAAAGTTCAACATTTTTTATTATAAATGTTACATTAGAAGAAATCAACATTTTTGTTATAAGAATGATCATTAGTATATAAATACATTTCTTTGTATACAATGTACATTAAAATTAAAAATAACATTTTGCTTAGAAATGTACATTAAAATTAAAAATAACATTTTGCTTAAAAATGTATATCGAGATAAAAAAAACATTTTGCTCAGAAATGTATATTGTGAATAAAAATAACATTTTTTTTAGAAATGCATATTAAGATTAAAAATAACACTTTTGTTAAGACATGTTATATTAGATTAGAAATGTCGATTGTTTAAGGAATGTTATATTAGACAAAGAAATATCGTTTATGTTAGAATCACGTCATGCTATGTTTGAGATTGAAATATTCAATACGTTAAAATAATGGTTTATTATTTATGATAATTTAAAATGATGCCCGACTTGTTGATGTTGATTGGGACGATTATTTTCACACATTGCCCAAGTGCACAAAATTATGTGTTGGTTGAAACCCCACACGGGTCTTGGGATGATATTCTAACACATGTCTCCCTTGTGATTAATTATAAATGCACTCTGACTGTTATTTGGTGGTTAATGGTTATTTATCGTTTATATGCTATGTTTTGAAATCCATATAACTTAATTTATATGGAAGTTGATTGAGTCACATTCCAATTGAGAATTAAAGAATATTTTCATACAATAAGGAATATTTTATTTTTGTATAATAAGGAATATTTTATTTAAAGCAATGAAACTTATAATTAGTAATAAAGAACATTTTAAGATAAAGAAATATTTTGGAATAAAGAGGTAATTATATTTTTTTGGAATCAAGGATATCTTAGAATAAAGAATATTTCAAACTAATAATTTTTTTTTTCAGTATGCTAATTTCTATTAGGAATTACAATTGTACGTGGACACGAGGTTAGGCTACATTTGTGGCGGAAGTTTTCCCGGACCCAACCGGCATATCCAGCAGCCACAGGTGTTGGGCCTAATGTGAGTGGTCCAAGTGCGCAAATACGAAACGGGCCATGACACGAGGTTAAGCCCAACTTGTGGGATAAGTCTGCCCGGAATCAACCGGCATATCCAGCATCCACAAGTCGCAGGCTTAATGTGGGAGGTCTGGCCCAGTATAATATATAATTGAATAAGATAACGAATTAGGCTATTTAATCTATTTTAAATAGCAATGCCATTTTAACCCGAACGTGTTTAAATTAAGATTTAATGAAGTTTTCCATTAATTCATATTTAATTGGAATTAAAATAAGATAAATTGGATTCTTGGGTTTGTCGTGAACGGTGTCTTAAATAACACTGTTCGTAAACCCAGTTGAGAAAAGAATAAATCTTTTAATTAAGATTATTATAGTTTTCAATTATATTTGATAATTGAAATAAAATGAAATGTGAATTGGGTTTATCGTGAACGGTGTTTTTAACGACATTTGTTCTTTATCTCAATTTACAGTGAAAATATAATTTGGAGTTTATAAATCTTTTATTAAGATTTAATGGAAAATTTCCAAGCAAAGTTTTCCAATTTAATATATTAAATTGGAATTGAAGAGAATTCGATTTAATAATAATCGAGATGAGATTCTGTAGAAGAAGACCGTTACTATATATGGAATTTTAAGGCTTTGCCGTTATTCCATTTATATTATTGGTCGGATACAGAAAGTTATATCGGTTATGTATTGATTTGATTTCTGTAAAATTCCATATTTAATGGAAGATGATTTTGGGTTTATCGTGAACTGTGTTTTAAATGACATTAGTTCTTTAACCTAATTAAAGTTAAGGTTAATTTCTTAAATTTGAATAATCATTAAGTAATGATTTATGTGATTAAAACCAGACTTGAGTTTTAATGAATTCCTAATTAGATTGAAATGGAATGAGGTAAAAAGAAGATTAAAGAATAAAGGATTTATCTTTGATAAGATAATGTGAATATTTTATTTAAAAGAATATTCTGAGTTGGAATGCGGCGTATGATGTGTTTTTATAGCACTTGTTTTTAATTATAAATACGCAAATTATTCAAAAAGATCGGGTTTAACCCATTCTGAATAATTACTACGACGATCAAGAGTCGAAGATGAAGACGGTGGTTGAAGACCGGCGATCTTCACATCGAATGGATAAGGACTACTGATGCAGTGGACTGGGTCGCTCCCAGGATAGGGTTGAAGTAGTAATTGTCCGGACGTATTGTTGATTGTCCGGATATGCGAGGAATAAGGTGCCTTCGGTTTCGTTCAGACCCAGAACGGACTTGTAAATGGATTGTATGTCTGACATTGTATTCCTTTATATTGTATTCGTTGGTCTCTGCTAAATATATATCTGTTTGGTGGTTAACACCCTTCTCTAAGACGTACGAGCTTGGAGGTTATATATTTACAGAAATCAATGGTATGGTATGGATTGACAATGTGGCATGCCAAGATGCATGGATCAAGGCTTTTGTTGAAAAGCAAAGCCTTGTGGTTGATGATCAAAGCACAGTCTCTTTAGACATAGCTTTGTGTATATCGTGACTTCGCGAGCCTCACACCCCGGTATGAGTCAAGAACGGGATATGGACCGTAGGGAGTGCATACGTTTCTTTATAGCTAGAGTGGTGTTTGGGCTTTAACACAGCCCGACATTTTACTATGTGGATTTTGGATTGAGGTACCTCGTTTTTATAGGCCGGAAGTGGTCACATTATAGGTCCAAAGGGGCCGGGAAACGTATGTTCAGGAATTGCCAATCCACTACCGTTAGGTGGGGACCGGCTGTACCGTTTCAAGGGTTCACTACGGGGGATCCTGAGACATCTGCTAGAGTGTATCGAATCGGAAGAGGACGATCCCTAGCCTCGATTTCATGACAGAAAACCAATTTCCAATACGACATTACGATTTTGATTGTAAACTTATATATGGCGACATAGTATATGGTACTTATGCCGTCTAAGATTAATACATTTATGTTGAAATGTTTTAAATATATATATATACACACTAATAATAGTATCGTTTTTACGTATCAAGCATCTTTTGACCATTATAAGGTAAATCCCTATCCTCTGGTGTGCGTTGCATTGTGTGATGGGACTTGGGTCTTATAATGGTTTCATTTTTCTAAAAAGCATTGCGTTGTTTAACGATTTACTTTATTTTATGCACTGGCAATCCAATGGAGTAAACCCGTTCCGCGTTAGCAGCGTGGTCCTGTGATTAGCCTATTTATTAGATTAGTTAAGTTAGATTTCTCACACCAGTCCCATGACTGACCTGTAGTTTGTTTCACTGGCAAACTCGGGTGCCCATAATTTTCTACACGGGTAGTCGAGTAGCTTTTTGCAGATCTTTATTTCTTTAGCAGGATCATGGATCGAAGCTTAAAGCTGTATCCAGAGCATAGGAAGCCTTCCGTTGTATCAGTTTATTTTTCCGCTGCAATGTATTAAATCTTTTGTAATTTATTTCCGATGTAAAATAATGTACTCTGATATTCTGTACTCTGATGTAAGATTGTTGTAATGTAATAAAAGTCTTCTGTTATTTGTTCTAATGTATTGTATTCCCAAAGTTAACGTATGCGAGTTTTGAACGGTCTTGGTCGATTTTGCGATCGATTAAGTCCAAGCAAAATCCATGTCATTACAATTACCGCGCTGCCTGCATATTTCGAATGATAAAATTTCTCACAACTTCTCCAAAAAACTAGCCAACAGCCTCGTTTTTTTTTTCAGAACTCAACGCCATCGTAAAAATGGCTTACAACCTCCCCAAACTTCCCAACGTGGTCGCCCTTGCCCACTGCTCAGAGGTTCGAGCTCGGGATATGGTGTGGCAACCCCCAAAGACTACATCCATTTGAAAATCTTATTTTAAGGAATATATTTTGTATAATTTAGAGGAGAGTTTAGGTTGGAATTATTTTTCAGATCTGGTTTTGTAAATTCTTAGGTTGGCTTCAGGAAACATGAACGAGATGCATGCCTCTAGTATTTATAGTTTTGCAATAACTTGTCGCCCAAGGAGTAGAGTCTCATAGCTCAACCTAGGTTTGCAGATTGTTAAAAGATTGATTTGCCTTGACATAGCTACATTAGACCTTATAGTTGTGTTTATTAATGGGAGAAAGGTTGTACACTGTGGTTTCATGGTATAGGCATGTTGAAGTTTGTTTCATTGGTCTATAGATTTTTCCTTCTTGCTTAGTTATGAAGCTTCTATGCGGAGTGATAGTTTAGGGTAGGTAAAACATATTGTACTGAATTTAGGTTTTAATATATATATACACACACGTTAAATTCTAGGGTACTATACTACATAGAGTTTTTTTATCATTTTAAGGACATATATTAACAAAAATAAAAATATTATTGAGTCAAGCGATGTGCCACAATCCCAAAAATATAATAAAATAGACAAGTTAACTTATTTTGGGATACCCCAAAAGCATTGATATAGGATGCAAAATACTTCGAATAAAAAGTTGCTATGATGCTTTATTCCCCCTTCATCCCTATCTGATCATTCACCTTTGGTGCTTGACTGGGGCAAGACCATCATGAGAAAACAGTCCACATTTTCATTTTTTAACAAATGGGCTGAACACCCTACATTTTTACCGATTGTAACCGAATGCTGGAATAATAATGTTTATGGTAACCCAATGTATGTTGTGCAGGAAAAACTTAAGAGACTAAAGATGGTGCTTAAATCTTGGGCAAGATAGCATTTTGGTGATAGTGAAAGCTTATCTAACTCGATCAGACAGAAACTATATCAAGTGCAGAATTCTATAATGGAGTGTAGAGATGTTTCGACCATGGATCTTCTTACCAGTCAAGAGGCCCTATTAACTGCAGAACTGACAAAGGCTATAACTACAGAGGCTGGCATGGCTAAACAGAAGCTAAAAATAAAGTGGCAAACGCATGGAGATAAAAATAACTCAGCTTTCCATAATTCTTTGAAGATTCAACATATGGCGACCAATATCACCTCTATTATCGATAAGGATAGGACATTATGCACTGAAGATGCTGTCCATGGAGCCTTTCTGGATTATTTCAAATTATTTCTTGGTAATTCTGTACAATCTCCTCTTCAGTTGAATTATTTCTCGCACATTAGATTTCCATGCATTTCCAGTGAACAAAAATTTAATATCAATAAAGAAGTTACTTTGGAAAACATTACTCAAGCTATTTTCTCGATGAAATCTTCTAGTTCTCCTGGACCGGATGGGTATAATGCTCATTTTTTTAAAGTGTGTTGGTTGGTAGTGGGTGAGGATATCATAAAGGCCATTAAAAACTTTTTTCTGCATAGTAGAATGTTGGGCAGAATTAATGACACTAGACTTGCTTTAACTCCTAAGTGACCATGCCAAATGATGTTACACGGTTTAGGCCAATTGCTTGTTGTAACGTTATCTACAAATGTATTGCGAAAATCATTGCTGAACGAATGAAAAATGTGCTTAGTAATGTCATTTCCCCAAATCAAAGTGCATTTCTTCCAAACAGAGATATTGCTGATAACATACTTCTCGCTTCTGAGCTTATGAAAGGGTATACTAGATCATATATCTCCCCGCGTACAGTATTAAAACTGGATATTCATAAAGCTTATGATACAGTTAGATGGGATTCAATAATTTATATCTTGTTCAAAATGAATTTTCCTATTCCATTCCTATGCTGGATTCATACTTGTATATCGACTGTATCAATCTCTCTTAGCGTTAATGGCTCAACCTTTGGTTATTTTAATGCGAAGAAGGGACTACGGCAAGGGGATCCTTTGTCGCCATATGTTTTTGTTTGCATTATGGAGCTCTTTACAGTTCTTACTAGCAAAGCAATGATATCGAAGAGTATTGACTTCCATCCTTATTGTAAACAAACTAAAATATTTGCCCTGTTATTTGCCGATGACCTCCTGTTGTTCACTAAACCTAATGTCAAATCTGTTAAAGGATTTTTTGATATTCTGGAAGATTTCAAAGCTTTAACTGGCCTAGCTATTAATTGAAATAAATCCAAGATAAAATGCGTTGGAGTTTCTGATAGGATGAAAGATGCTTTGTATAGTATTTCTGGATTATCACCGATGGAAGATGACGAGTTATAACTTGGAGCCCCTCTTTGCACATCCAGGTTGAAGCATTCCCAATGTTTACCTATGTTTGAAAGTATTATTTCCAAGATAGCATCATGGCCTACTTCGAAATTTTTTATGCAGGAAAGTTAGTTATAGTAAAGTCAATAGCGTATTCAATGTGTACTTACTATGCACGACTATTCATTCTACCTGGGAAGATTATTGATATGGTTAACATGGCAATGAACCATTTTCTTTGGCATGTAAATCCATATTCAAAGAACTTATCCCTATTGCATTCAAGCGAGTATGTTGCGCATTTAAGAATGGGGGATTAGGTGTTATGAACATGAAGATATGGAACATGGCTGCTTTATCCTCAAGAATTGATAAGTTAGTTAAGTATGATACAAATCTTTGGGCTACTTGGTGTAGATCTCACTTGATCAAGGAAAAGCATTTTTGGATGCTGGAAGTGCCGAAAGATTGTAGTTGGGCCTGGAGGAATTTGTTGAAGCATAGGGATCTTTTTCTTCCTTTCTTTACAAACGGATTGTTGCATGCTAACTTGGTATCATTTTGGAATGATCCATGGAATGCTGATGGAAGAATTCTATCCCAACATATTGATTATATTGGCAGGAGAATGCTTCTTTGGCCAGTATGATCACTAATGGAGTTATCTCTCTTCCATACACTAGCTCTTCACTGACTCGAACTGTTTGGGATAGTATTCGAAATTCTTCAATGCATGCAGAGAATCTTCATGCAATTTGGAATGGTAGGCCTCAAAGTATATCAATGCTATATAACTGTTTAACAATGTGCAGTGATATATTTCATTGGCACAAAAGAATTTGGATGTCCAATTCGATACCGAAAGAGAATGTTTTTATGTGGAGAATTCTCATGAATGTAGTTCATATTAGAAGTAAATTGAAAGTGCATGGCATTATTGAAGATGACTCTTGTATATTATGTGGTAACTTTGCCGAAACAATTCCACATCTGTATTTCGAATGTGACTACTCCAGATTTGTATGGACAAAGGTTCTTCTGCACTTTGGTTTACATGCTCCTGTTTTCAACTCGGCGGATGAATGGTATCTCGTCTTCAAAGCTACACGCTGGAAGAGCATAAATGGATGCCTTCTTTTGAAGCTATTCAAGAAAGATTTATACTCTTTATGGATGGAAAGGAACGCTAGGGTGTTTAGTAGTGTATTTACTCCTAAACATGTAATGGTCCTATCTATCGTCAAATGTATGTCTTGAATATTGTATTGTACTATTTTGGCTTTTAATAAATATGGTAGGGGCCATTTAACCCTGCTTGCTATGCAAAAAAAAAAATCTATAAATTAAGCTGAAAATACGTCTTAAAAATCTTAACCAAATTCGAAACCAATATTTTATTTATATTAAATAAATCGTTATGGCTTATAAACGATTCCACAATGACTATTTGAAAATTTTATTTGGACATAACTCACCATCTATAAGACGAAATCTCGATTTTTCACTTCCATTAGAAAAACACAGTTAATTAGATTCCAACATTTCTTATTTCGAAGAAATCCAACTTATAACGAATCCTGTATACTCGGTTAAAGTTCAAAACTCAATATTACGAACTACCATGACATTTCGTGCTCTTTATAATTATATTATTATTAATGCATTCAAACGTCCTATATAAATATATTTGTTATTACAATTCAAATTCTAAACTGAATTATGTCCTTTAAATTTCCAATTTACCCAATATTGTCCATTCAACTATATCCGACTATTTCGAAAATTAAATATATTATTCCATTATTAAATTGATTATTCAATATAATTTAGTTTAACTCATTCAAATTACCATTTCAATATTTTAAAATAATTAAATAAATTAATTATTAAATCGCTCAAAATCCGGGATGTAACAATTGACCCTGAAATAAATGGGTATTTAAATACCGTAAAAAATATATGGATTAAAATTCAAGTTTAAAAGGAGAAACCAATTTTTAAGTAAAAATTTAATTTCGATTGGGCTAAAAAAATAATAATAACTTGTTGATTATATTAAAACAGATGATTCGATTTATAAACGTAAATAATATGAAATGATTATTATTATATAATATGGGAATTGTTAAAAAGTAAATGATAAATTTATTTCGTTGTTCGAAATATAAATATAATTGAATAATTCCATAAGGATTTGTAATTGAAATTCGACGATGTTGAATGTTATGAAAATAATCTAATTTTAGAAACTATATATTATATAATTTGGAATCCGACAGGATAATAAATATTTGGGTTGAAACTAGTAATTTATAATCGAATGTGCAGTTGAGATTAAGTTATAAAATTAATATTAAGTGGTTGACTTGTAAATGGAGTTTTATGAAGTATGAATTTATAAAATAACCCAATAGATGGGATTTTAACCTCTAATTGATATTTACTATTTAAATCAAGATTTATTGGATATAACAAGTCCGGGTTCCTATAAAGAAATAATAGTCATGTTTCAAAGTGAAGAATGATTTAAAAGCAAACATTTTGCAAATTGGAATGATTATAAAGGAAACTGGTGAATATTTGATGTGACAAATCCGAAAGTGGATTTACAATTTGAGTTGACTTGAAATGGTAAATTATTCCGAAGTTCGAAATGTTAGTGGAATAGGAATTATTCGAAGGAGAGTTGGACGTTGAATTTAGGAAAGTAATATTTGCTTTCTGTTTTTAAATGATTAATATTTAAGTAAATAAATATTATTTATTTATTAAAAGTAACGAATCAAAGTTATATTTTAAAGTTAAATATTTTGGAAATAGAGATCATAATGATGTCGTTATACTCAATATTTTCAGTAAAAGAAGTGGATTCGTAAAACGAGTATGAGAATTGCGTAAGCAATGATTTGATAAGAAATTAAGAAATGATATTAAGGAAATTAGAAACTGACTGGAGACAAGTCAAGTTGAACGACTTTCTGAGTGTCAATCTGATGCTGGTTTCGGTATTCGGGGTTGGTACTTAAGGAGTTGTTCTCTTACTAGTTTACGGTTAGGGACTGTGTGGAAAAATAGTGATGCGTAAATATAAGAAATGGAAATGTTTTCCAATTCTAATAACGTATATTTTCTATATATAGAAAATAAGAAAAATGGAAATATATATATGGAAATGTTTTCCGATGTTAAAAAGAAATATTTTTGGGAATATAGAAAATAAATAGTTTATAATAAATGGAAACATTTTCCAAGAATCGTGAGAGGCTAAACGAGTCAGTGAAATATTTAGGTAAAGGTGTTGAAAATGGAAGACTGGGAAATGAATAAATTATTGATAAATCAATTTAAAAGGGTTCAGTGTTGATTGAGGATTGATCAATATAATTTCCATTTGGAAATAAGATCTTTGTTTTGTATGGATGTTTCCCTTTGAAAGTTAAATAACCGACAATCAAAGTTTTTGACCATTTTTCCATGGTCAATACGGAGAGACCAAGATTAGATTTATTATCTGAAACCACTTCGTATGGGCATTAGCGTTGCGAATCAAATATGATGAAGATAATTGAAAACAGAGTTTATGCAAGGGTTATCCTGTCGATCCTAGGTATAAATTTCCTAAGATGGATTTACAGAATAATGTCTTCTGTTTGTCCAGATCCAAGACAATTTGTATAATGACTCGAACTTCCCCAGTCTCCGAAGAGAAGAAAAAGAACAGATTGTAATGAGAACACAACAAATCAGAACACAAACATAAGAACATTTCATTGCTTATTACAACAATTTACATCAGAGTACAAGAATGTACAGAGTATGAACAAATAATATACATTTGATAAATATCAGAGATTTACAAGCTACAACGCAGCGGAAAATAATACAAAACACAACTAAAAATAATATACGGATACAGAGCTTTCTAAATATAGCTTCAGTTGTAAACCAGGTTCCAGTGAATATAATATCTACAAAACCAAAACTCCTAGCTGTCTATGTGGAAAATAGGGGCACCCAGAGTTTAGGTCAAAACAGTAAAATCCAGGTCAGTTATGTGACTGGTGTGAGAACTAAAATAGTTATTAAAACTTTACTTTAAATTGAGTAAATCAAGGGACCACGCCGTATAACATGGAACGGGTTTCCTCCCAAGAATACTAGTGCATAAATTAAACAATGCAATGCTTTTTGGAAAAATGAAGCTACTATAAGACCCAGGTCCCATCACACAATGCAACGCAAGCCGAAGGATAGGGTTTTCCCTTATAATAGCCAAACATGATTTGTACATTTAAAACAAATCAATTTAATACTATTATAAGAAATGTATCAATCCTAGATGGCATGGGTACCATATATCATGTCGCCAATACTAGGTTCTATAATCAAAACCGAAATGTCACGTATTGGAAATTGGATTTCCGTCATGAATCGAGGCCAAGCATGACTCCTCACTGCTTCGAGACACCCTAGAAAATGTCTCAGGACTACCCACAGAGAACCCTGGAACGGTTGGGACGGTCCTTCCTTACGTTTGAGGATTGGCAATTCCTGAACACAATTTCCCCCCTATAGGGCGTAAATGATCCAGATGACTCAATATCCATCGGCTCCGTAGTGATCGACATATCCGAGGAGCCTCGCAATCCAACAACCACATAAGTAAAAATGTCTGGGCTCCATACCATGACACCACTCCTAGCAAGAAAGAAACGTCATGTTCTCCCAACGGTTTGATCCTGTTTTTTTACTCATACCGAGGTGTGAGGCTTGCGAATTAACGCCACACACAAAGCTATGCTATATTAAAGCCGTGCTTTGATCATCAACCACAAGACTCTGCTTTTCAACAGAAGCCTTGATCATTTGCATCTCAACATTCCACACAGGCAATTCACGCCATGTGATTGATGTCTATCGATATATAACCTCTGAGCTCGTACGTCTCAGAGAAGGGTGTTAAGCAAGAGAATAAATTCTCCACCACCAAACAGATTTTTTTTATAGAGATCAACCAACACAGAATAAAATCCAATGTCAGACACACATCCATTTAACAGTTCATTCTGGGTCTGAACGAAACCGGAGGCACCTTATTCCTCGTCCCGTGTCCAAGACAGGAGATAGGTCCTCGCATATCCGGTCGATCTCCAAGTATGTATGGACGATCACCACTTATTACCTTGTCTTGGGTGTACATGCCAATCAAGACATCAGTAATCATCCAAACGATGTGAAGACCTCCGGTCTTTAACCACCATCTTCATCGTTGACTTATTGTCGAATCAGTTATTCAAAATGGGTATAAACCCGGCCTTTCTGAATAACTCGCGTATATTATAAACAAGTGCTATAAAACACAACATACACCTCATTCCAATTCTGAATATTTTTTTATTTAAATATTTCTATCGTTTGGGAAAGGTTCCCATTAATTTTATCAAATATAAATCCTTTAAATTTATTCTTTAATCTTCCTTTGGATATCATTTCAAACCAAATTAAGGTTTATCCATACTAGTCCGAATTAGCGCCCCTTACAGAAGTAATCATTTCTTTTATCTCCCAATCCCATGTTCATTCTATGGAGAAAAACTGATAATACTCCATATCTAACACCACGGTGTTATCGGTAAATTTAATTATCGTTTCATGTTCAAATATAATTAAAGATTTAACTATTGCTTGGAGCAAAACTGGGGATACCCCACTCTCGATCATTTCCCAAATTTGATAATTTAAATTATCAGTTCACTTTTTAAAGATTAATTAAAACTCTACTTAGTTTTAATCTTCCCAAAAATCAATATTAATGATTATTTAACTTTGGGAAATCAAACATGTTGCATCGACAATGTACACCGCACTATTGATTTCTGCCTATATATAACCTCAAAGCTTGTACGTCTTAGAGAAGGGTGTTAAGCAAGAGAGTAAATTCTCCGCCACCATACATATATATATTTAGCAGAGATTAGCCATACAGTTCGAAATACAATGTTAGACATGTAATCATGTCTTTAACTGGTTAAAGAACTAATGTCCTTTAAAACAAAGTTCACGATAAACCCAAATCACATTCCATTAATTAAGGAATCTTCACGGAAAACAGATCAATATATAATCGATATCAATTTTCGTATCCAACTAATAATATAAATGGAATAATGACAAAGCCTTTTAAATTCCATATACATTATCAGTCTTCCTCCACAGAAGCTCATTTCGATTATTATCAAATCAAATTCCATTCAATGCCAATTTAATATATTTTATTAGAAAACTTTACTTTGGAAAATTCCCAACAAATCTTAATAAAAAGATTTATAAATTCCTAATCACGTTTCACTGTAAATCGGATTAAAGAATGAATGTCGTTAAAAACACAGTTTATAATAAACCCGATTCACATTCCATTTCATTCTAGTTACCAAATATAACTGGAAACTTTAATAATCTTAATTAAATGATTTATTCTTTTCACATGGGTTTAAGAATAGTGTTAATAAAGACATTGTTCATGACAAACCCAAAATATCATTTGATATTAAAATACAAGGCTCTGAATAGAAATTATATCGGCTAATATTCAATATCAAATCCGGAATTCAACAAATATCGTATTGGGAATAACGATATATATATCTTCCAAATTCCTCCACAATATCCATATAATCACGTAATCCAATATCGAAATATTCCGAAGAAAAATTCGATTTAAATCCATTCTAATTCATATATTGGAAATCCTGGTTATTTTTGAAACCATTTCAAATCCAATTTATTTATTTAAAAATATTGGATTATAATTCTAGTTCATAACTAGTTCATTTTGATAAAAATATATTTTTATCTTCTCAAACATGGAATTTTTCATCCAAATTCTTTCCAAATCATTTATTATGATTTTAACCAAATTATTTGTATTTTTAATAATTTTATCAAAGCCCTTTCAGTTGATTTCCATTAATGGTCATCGAACTGCACTTACAACGACCTTTTCCAAATTTGATTTGGATATAATTCCAAATCCAACCATTAAAGTTCAAATCTCTTGTACTCGTTGGAAAACGCTTTTTGATACGAACCTAACGGTTCCAACTTTAGGACAATCCGACGGTTGGATCACCCGTAATGTCAATTCGAAGTCAATGGTCGAAATTCGCGAACTACAGCGGCGCGGCGCATTCTGTTCAGGCCATTAAATATATATATATTACATATATTTCGTTGATTTCCATTTAAAACGTATTTTATAAATCGTTTTATATTCGTTTTCAAAACGATTTCAGCTTCATATTCAATTTTAAATCAAAACTGAATATTCCATATCATTAATATATAAATGATAATATTTTCAAAACATTAGATTTTGAAATCACTTCCTTTTCGATATTCATTATAAAAATGAATAAAATCGATATAAATATCGTTCACATCAAAACGGCGTTAATCTAATCAATATGGCTTTATATATTTAAATATTTCCGTGTCCATACCAAATTGGACATCAAAATCATATTTTGATCCATTACTGAATATCATTTCAAAATATTAGTTATTTTAAAATATTCATTATTCTTCATTTTAAAATATTCGTTAATTTAAAATATTCATTCTTTCCGAATTGGAATCAAACACTGTCAATTACCATATAATTTTATTTATATGGATTTCATACACACATGTATATAAAAATAATCAAACACGGTCAACCATCATCCAGAGTGCATTAAACAACTGCGTAAGCGTTAAATATAAGTAATTAACGCTTACAACAGTCTGTCAACCCATCGATTGACATACAACTAAATATTGGGATTCACGTATGTCCAATATCATCCCAGTACCCGTGTGAGGTTTTCAAACAACAACACAGATTATTATTTGTGCAGTTGGGCAATATGTAAAATATATGTAATAATCCGGAAATCTGAGCCAATTTAAAAATTTTATTTTGGGAATTTTGAATATTTAAAATGAATTATTTTAAATAATAACGACGATAAATTTATTTTGAATAGTATTGGAATGTATATATCTATATAAATCGTCGTTAGAATATAAATATTTATTTTCAATTATAATAGGAATTGGAAATGGCGCGGTAGTTTGAAAATTCGATTTCAAATTTCAAATGGATGTACAGGATTCAAAATAAACCGGATTTTGGCGAAACCAAAAATATTAGAATCTAATTGAGAATATCTTTCCAACGAATCTGAAAAATTGAAATTTCATAGCGGGAATCAAAAGTTACGTCCAGTTGAAAATTCAGAATAGTCGCTATGGAATTCTGGCCCTTATAAATGGAAATTTTGCAAACGACCTCGGTTTTCGACGAAACCACTTTTTTTGGATCCGTGATGTAGAGTTATTACTAGATTCCAAAATTCGTAATTTTCTGATTCAATATATGACCGTGGCAAAGGAAAACGAGTTTGACCAGTTTTAGTTGATTTTAATCGACTGGAAAATGGCCATTTTTCAAACGGTCTCAGAATTCGATGAAATTCGTTTTGTTAGGACCGTATCGTCAATATGAAGTTTGAAAATATTTTTCGGGAATTTTTAGAGTCCGTATGTGGCTCCGGTAAATTGAAATGCGCGTTCAAATTCAATATATAGATTTACATTTTCATTTTGACGAAAACTGATCGAAACGATCGAATCAGCTTACGATACATTTCCCATTGTGTTCGGAATGGGGGTAATTAGCTATGGACGACAGGCGGTGGGTCTCGTTTGGAGGTTGAAATAAAAAGTTACTTTTTGAAACTAAAAATAATAAAATATTTATATATAAAAAGTCAACCTCATCGATTCTCCCCCTATCTTTCATCGATTTGAGAAAATTAGAAAAAGAAAAAAAACGACGAACGATCGTCGGCGCCCCTCAACCCACCGTCCCCTCCCCCCCCACCCCGCGCGGAAGCGCCGCTGCCTCCACATCCACCTCCGACCCCCTCCGTTGAACCCTAGCGCCCCACCCCTTTCTCTCCTTCTCCAAAGCCCTATCCTCCCCCAAAACCGACGAAGACAGCCCACCACCGCCTCCACAGGCCAAGCGCCGCCTCCGGCCACCTTCCCCGACCCCTGCGCACCTCCCTCTACTACCTCAGACCGCAGCCGCGCTCCCACTTCACCAAAGTCCGACCATGGCCTTCCAGTGTTCAAACAAATCCAATTTTCATTGTTTCAGAGCGTGTAATTAAAACCCTCGGGCCTCCTCCGCTACCCGCATTACCTATAAGTCTTTACCTTTTTATTTATTCATATAGCAAAGATTGGATTTTTAGATTAAAAAAAAGTAAACAAAGTTTTGATTTTTAAAGTGAACAAGATTTGATCTCTAAAAAAAAGGAATATATTTTTATATATAAAAAGATTATGTTTTTATAGAACAAAGAATAAATTTTTAGTATAGGAAAGTTGAAATGTTCATATAAGAAAAAGTTTAGATTTTTATATGCAATCACTTCGATTCAAGACAAGATTTTCATTTGTAATAAAAATAGGATTTTTATTATGTAGAAGATATAAAAATATAATTTTTATATAGAAAGAAGCGTTGTAAAATTATATGATCTTTATATATGTGAAGAATTAAAAATATAAAGATTTGATTTTTGGTGATATAAAAATACGATTTTTATAATAGAAAAGAATACGAATTTTGTTATAGAAAAGATCATACTTTTGAAATAGAAAATATTATATTTTTGAACAAGAAAAGATTAGATTTTTAGTTATGTAAAGGTATGATTTTTATTTATACCATAACATAATAAAAATGTGATTTTTATTGTGAACAGCGTGGAAAAGTTTGTGTTAGAATAGCAAGCGAATCCGAACCTTTCAGAAATAAAGAATGGCGGAGTGGAACACCAAGGTGAGAACTCCTCACTTTTATTTTGATTTCTAGTTGAAATATATACTAGGATGCAGACGGTGCTTAGTAGCACCGGACACCCGTCGTCCACAGACTATGGATGACTTGTTTGTTTGATTTCTGTGTAGTGAAATTTGATATAGTTATGTATTGAATAAAATATATATTCATGTGTTGAAATAAAATATATATTCATGTGTTGAAATAATATATATATTCATGTGTTGAATAAAATATATATTCGTGTGTTGAATTAAAATAATTATTTATAAACAAATCGGACGATTTGTTTATATACACTGATTTGACTGATATTGATTGGAATGATAAATTTTACACATCGCCCAACTGCACGAATAAAATCTATGTTTGTTGATTTGAAACCCCACACAGGTATTGGGATGATATTTGACGTACACTAATCCCGATTGTTTAGTTGTATGTCAATCAATGGGTTGACGGACTGGGTAAGCGTTAATTATTGATATTTAATGCTTATGCAGTTGTGTGGTGCACTCTGGATGATGGTTGATGATTTATCGTTGCTATTATATAATGTGTTGTAGAAAATCCATATAATTAACATTATATGGTAATTGATTGGGCCTCATTCCAAATTTGGAAAATAAGAACTATAGATTCATGTGTTGAATAAAAATATATATTCATGTGTTGAATAGAAAAATAAATATTCATGTGTTGAATAGAATAAATATTCATGTGTTGAATAGGAGTATAAATTCATGTGTTGAATAAAATAAATTCATGTGTTGAATAGAAATATATATTCATGTGTTGAATAGGAAAATAAATATTCATGTGTTGAATAGAAGTATAAATTCATGTGTTGAATAGAAAAATAAATATTCATTTGTTGAAGAAAATATTCATTTGTTGAATAGAATAACGAAGTTATTGAAATATATGAAGCCGTGTTGGTTAGATATGCGCCATTTTGACGTGAATGGTATTTATATCGATTTTATTCATTTTTATAATGAATATAGAAAAGGAAGTGATTTCAAAATATAATGTTTTGAAAATATTATCATTTATAGATTAATGATATGAAATATTCAATTTTGACTAGAAATTGAATATGAAGTTGAAATCATTTTGAAAACGAATTTAAAACGATTTATAAAATACGTTTTGAAAGGAAATCGACGAAATATATATAATATATATTATATATAATGACCTGAATAGAACGCGCTGCGTCGCGGTAGTTTGCGAATTTCGATCATTGACTTCGAATCGATATTACGGGAGATCCGTCCGTCGGATTCTCCTAAAATCAGAACCATTGGGTTCGTATCGAAAAGAGATTTCTAGCGAACGTTAGAGATTTGAAATATAATGGTTGGATTTTGAATTATGTCCAAATCA
The DNA here is from genome assembly GCA_030737875.1 of Allium sativum. NCBI lineage: Eukaryota > Viridiplantae > Streptophyta > Magnoliopsida > Asparagales > Amaryllidaceae > Allium > Allium sativum. The sequence goes on from CM060915.1 coordinate 118,601,103, forward strand.
AATTTGGAAAAGGTCGCTGTAAGTGCAGTTCGATGGCCGTTGACGGAAATCGACTGTACGGGCCTTGATAAAATTATTAAAAATAGTAATAATTTGTGTAAAATCATAAGAAATGATTTGTGAAGAATTGAGATGAAAAATTCCAAATTTAAAAGGATAAAAATAGATTTTTATCGAAATGAACCAGTTTTGAACTAGAATAATAATTTATTTATTTTTAAATAAATAAATTGGATTTGAAAGGGTTTTAAAAGTAACTAGAAGTTTCAATAATTGAATTGGAATGGAATGTGATTTTGGGTTTATAGTGAACCGTGTTTTAAATGACATTGGTTCTTTAACCCAGTTAAAGACAGGATATGATTTCCCAAGTTAAACAATCATTGATATTGATTTTTGGGAAGATTAAAACCAAGTGGAGTTTTAATGAATCTTTAATTAGATTGAAATGATTGGGAATGGAGTATCACCAGTTTTGCTCCAGGATATAGTTAAATCTTTAATTAGATTTGAATTTGAAATGGTATATTGTCGTGGTGTTAGATATGAAGTACTACCAGTTTTACTTCATGGGATTAATAGGTTGGGATTGGGAAATAAAATAAATGATTACTTTGGTCTGGTTCGCTAATCACGACTAGTTTGAATTGATATTCAAAAGAAGGTTAAAGAATAAATTTAAAGAATTTATCTTTGATAAAATTAATGGGAACTTTTCCCAAAGTGTAAGAATATTTGAATAAAGGAATATTCTGAATTGGAATGAGGCGTATGTTGTGTTTGTGTAACACTTGTTTGTTATATACGCGAGTTATTCAGAAAGACCGGGTTTATCCCATTCTGAATAACTAATTCGATGTGGTGTCGAGGATGAAGACGGTGGTTGAAGACCGGAGGTCTTCACATCGTTTGGGTAATTACTGATGATCTTGATTGGGTTGTACACCCAAGAGGAGGGAATCAGTTGGTGATCGTCCAGACGTACTTGGAGATCGATGGATATGCGAGGTACAAGGTGCCTCCGGTTTCGTTCAGACCCAGAACGGACTTGTAATTGGACTATGTGTCCGACATTGGATATCATTCTGTGTGATTGATGGATATCGGTTGCATGGAGTGGTTTGCCTGTGTGGCATGCTAAGATGCAAATGATCAAGGCTTCTGTTGAAAATCAGAATCTTGTGGTTGATGATCAAAGAACGGCTTGTGTGGCATAGCTTTGTGTAACGTTGATTCGCGAGCCTCACACCCCGGTTGTGAACCAGAAACGGGAGAGGACATCAGGGAGGGCATGCGTTTCCTTCTAGCTATAAGTGGCGTCAGTGGTTTTACACGCCCTGACGAGTTTAACTTATGTGGTTGTTGCTGTTGCGAGCCGCCTCAGATATATCGGTGACTGCGTGGAGCCAAGGAGTTATTGGACTCATTTACGCCCCCAAAGGGTGGGGAAACGTAGTGTTCAGGCATTTTAATCCACATCGGCAGACCGGCCCTGACGCTCCAAGGGTCGATGCGTTCTGTCCCTGAGACATGGGCTAGATTGTCTCGAATTCGGTAAGGACGATCCCTTGCCTTGGTTCACAGTTGGAAATCCAACTTCCAGTATGTGATTTTGCGGTTTTGATTGTAGAGCCTAGTATGGCGACATAGTGGGATGGGGCACTTATGCCGTCTATGATTGATACTTATGATTTGAAATTGTTTTGATATTATACACTTATAGTAATAATAAAACATGAAATTTAGCGTGTCAAGCATTCTTTTTCTATTATAAGGTAAAAACCCTATCCTCCGGCTTGTGTTGCATTGTGTGATGGGACCTGGGTCTTATAATAGCTTCATTGTTCTTTATTTAGCATTGCGTTGTTGTTTTATGCACTGGTATTCTTGGGAGGAAACCCGTTCCGTGTTATACGGCGTGGTCCCCTGATTTACCTAACTTTAAAATAAAGATTAATAACTGTTTTAGCTCTCACACCGGTCACATGACTGACCTGGAGTTTATTGTTTTAACCTAAACTCTAGGTGCCCTTATTTTGACATGGGCAGCTACTGTTTTGGTTTTGCAGATTTATATTCACAGGATCCTGATTTACAGCTGGAACGATACTCAGAAAGCTCTGTATCCGTGTATTACTTTCATTTGTGTATTGTATTATTTTTCCACTGCTATGTAATGTAATTTAAATCTCTGATATTTTCTGTGTAATATTTATTCATACTCTGTATATTCTTGTATTCTGATGGAATTGTTGTAATTAACAATGAAATGTTCTTCTGTTTGCGTTCCGATCTGTCTTGTCCTCAAAGCAATCCGTGCTTTCCTTCCCATAAGGGGGATTTCGGGTCGTCTCATTTTGGTATCAGAGCTTTGGTTTACAAAGCTCGAGAACAAGACACATTAGAACCATGCGAAAGAATTCATCAGAGATTGGATTAGTATTATCCAACGAGAATGAATCGTTAGAGATGGGATCAATAGTATCCTAGAACGAGTGTGAAGAGTATATTTGTAAAATGAAAACAAGTTTCGTTTTGAAAATTTACATCAATCATTTGTATTTGAATATTATTTTTAAATTGATTTGGACAATCAAGTATATAGAGATTTTGCATATACGTCTGATCCACGTGTATTCAAAGTTTTAATATACTCGATGGATACAGAGTCACACCCTAGTCGCCCGGAGATGATTCTGATGGTTGATATATCATCATCAAAGTTTATGTTCGAGTTTCGAAAGTGGGATTTCTATATATTTCCAATTGACTGGTGTGTGAACCAAAATTAGATAGGGCCTATTGTTGTGATTTGGCACCAAAAATGTGATTTTTGACTATATATCAAAGTTATGATTTTGAAATGATAATCAACAAATTGATTGATGGTTGTGTTGTTTTATTATTGTTTGATTAATTAAATATTGAACCTTTAGCCAAATTGAACCAAATAGTGAGTTGTATTGAAAATTGGTTGCATTTTCATATATGTACATGTACTTACATTGAACAGGTCATAGAAAGGAGGCTAGAGAAGAGGAATAAAATTGTTAGCCCGACAAATAGGTACATGTTTATTGTATTCTTCGGTTTTTGATGATTTTATGAGCCGATTGGCTAGCCGCTTGGCTGTTTCTTTTTCTTTTTGGATTGGTGAGGGCCATGGGAGGCTATTTGAAATATCCCCAAGTCCCCGATGCAGGGGAGGTTATGGCGAATTTTTCGAAAATTTAGGGTGTTAGCCAAATTTTTGAAAAATTTGAAAAGTTCTTAGAAAATGAAAAGTTGAAGAACTTAAGCCGTAAAGAAAATAATGGAAGTTGAGTTGATTAGTTAAACAACTTTCAGCTTCGTTCCTTTTTGGGGACGAAAAGTTTTAAGTGGGGGAGATTGTAATAATCCGGAAATCTGAGCCAATTTAAAATTTTTATTTTCGCAATTTTGATGAATTTTGAATATTTAAAATGAATCATTTTAAATAATAACGACGAGAAATTTATTTTGAATAGAATTGGAATGTATATATCTATATAGATCGTCGTTAGAAAATAAATATTTATTTTTAATTATAAAAGGAATTGGAAATGGCGCAGTAGTTTGAAAATTCGATTTCAAATTTTAAATGGATGTACAGGATTCAAGATAAACCGGATTTTCGTCAAACCAAAAATATTAGAATCTAATTGAGAATATCTTTCCAACGAATCCGAAAAATCGAAATTTCATAGCGGGAATCAAAAGTTACGACCAGTTGAAAATTTGGAATAGTCGTTATGGAATTCTGGCCCTTAAAAACTGAAATTTTGCAAACGACCTCGGTTTTCGATGAAACCACTTTTGTTGGATCCGTGATGTAAATTTATTGCTAGATTCCAAAATTCATAATTTTCTGATTCAATATATGAGCGTGGCAAAGGAAAACGCGTTTGACCAGTTTTAGTTGATTTTAATCGACTGGAAAATGGCCATTTTTCAAACGGTCTCAGAATTCGATGAAATTAGTTTTGTTAGGACTGTATCGTCAATACGAAGCTTGAAAATATTTTTTGGGAATTTTTAGAGTCGGTATGTGGCCTCAGAAAATTGAAATGCGCGTTTAAATTCAATATACAAATTTACATTTTGATTTTGACAAAAACTGATCGAAACGTTCGAATCAGCTTACGATACATATCCCATTGTGTTCGAAATGGGGGTAATTAGCTATGGACGATAAGCGGTGGGTCTCGTTTGGAGGTTGAAATAAAAAGTTACTTTTTGAAATTAAAAATAATAAAATATTTATATATAAAAAGTCAACCTCATCGATTCTTCCCTCCCACCTTATCATTCATCGATCTGAGAAAATTAGAAAAAAGGAAAAAAACGACGAATGATCATCGGCGCCCCTCAACCCACCGTCCCCCCCCCCCCCCCCCCCGGAAGCGTCGCCGCCTCCACCTCCGACCCCCTCCGTTGAAGCCTAACGCCCCACCCCTTTCTCTCCTTCTCCAAAGCCCTATCCTCCCGCAAAAACGACGGAGACAACCCACCACCGCCTCCACAGGCCAAGCGCCACCCCCGGCCACCTTCCCCGACCCCTGCGCACCTCCCCCTACTACCTCAGACCGTAGCCGTGCCCCCAGTTCACCAAAGTTCGACCATGGCCTTCCAGTGTTCAAACAAATCCAATTTTCATTGTTTTAGAGCGTGTAATTAACACCCCGGGCCTCCTCCACTACCCGACATTACCTTTTTATTTTATTCATATAGCAAAGATTGGATTTTTAGATTAAATAAAAGTAAACAAAGTTTTGATTTTTAAAGTGAACAAGATTTGATCTCTAAAATAAAAGGAATATATTTTTATATAAAAAAAGATTATTTTTTTATAGAAGAAAGAATAAATTTTTAGTATAGGAAAGTTGAAATGTTCATATAAGAAAAAGTTTAGATTTTTATATGCAATCTCTTCGATTCAAGACAAGATTTTCATTTGTAATAAAAATAGGATTTTTATTATGTAGAAGATATAAAAATATAATTTTTATATAGAAAGAAGCGTTGTAAAATTATATAATTTTTATATATGTGAAGAATTAAAAATATAAAGATTTGATTTTTAGTGATATAAAAATATGATTTTTATAATAAAAAAGAACACGAATTTTGTTATGGAAAAGATCATATTTTTGAAATAGAAAATGTTATATTTTTTAACAAGAAAAGATTAAATTTTTAGTTATGTAAAGGTATGATTTTTATTTATACCATAACATAATAAAATTTTGATTTTTATTATGAATAGCGTGGAAAGGTTTGTGTTAGAATATCAAGCGAATCCGAGCCGTTCAGAAATAAAGAATGGCAGAGTGGAACCCTAAGGTGAGAACTCCTCACTTTTATTTTTATTTCTAGTTGAAATATATACTAGGATGCAGACAGTGCTTAGTAGCACCCGACACCCGTCGTCCACAGACCATGGATGACTTGTTTGTTTGATTTCTATGTAGTGAAATTTGATATAGTCATGTGTTGAATAAAATATATATTCATGTGTTGAAATAAAATATATATTCATGTGTTTAAATAATATATATATTTATGTATTGAATAAAATATATATTCGTGTGTTGAAGTAAAATAAATATTTATAAACAAATCGGACGATTTGTTTATATACACTGATTTGGCTGATATTGATTGGGATGATAAATTTTACATATCGCCCGACTGCACGAATAAAATCTGTGTTTGTTGATTTAAAACCGCACACGGGTATTGGGAAGATATTTGATGTACACTAATCCTGATTGTTTAGTTGTATGTCGATCGATGGGTTGACAGAATGTGTAAGCGTTAATTATTGATATTTAATGCTTATGCAGTTGTGTGGTGCACTCTGGATGATGGTTGATGAATTATCGTTGCTATTATATACAGGTGTTGTAGAAAATCCATATAATTAACATTATATGGTAATTGATTGGGCCTCATTCCAAATTTGGAAAATAAGAAATTTAAATTCATGTGTTGAATAAAAATATATATTCATGTGTTGAATAGAAAAATAATTATTCATGTGTTAAATAGAATAAATATTCATGTGTTGAATAAGAGTATAAATTCATGTATTGAATAAAATAAATTCATGTGTTGAATAGAAATATATATATATTCATGTGTTTAATAGGAAAATAAATATTCATGCGTTGAATAGAAGTATAAATTCATGTGTTGAATAGAAAAATAAATATTCATGTGTTGAAGAAAATATTCATTTGTTGAATAGAATAACGAAGTTATTGAAATATATGAAGCTGTGTTGGTTAGATATGCGCCATTTTAACGTGAACGATATTTATATTGATTTTATTCATTTTTATAATGAATATAGAAAAGGAAGTGATTTCAAAATATAACGTTTTGAAAATATTATCATTTATAGATTAATGATATGGAATATTCAATTATGACCAGAAATTGAATATGAAGTTGAAATAGTTTTGAAAACGAATTTAAAACGATTTATAAAATATGTTTTGAAAGGAAATCGATGAAATATATATAATATATATATTATATATAATGGCCTGAATAGAACGCGTCGCGCCGCGGCAGTTCGCGAATTTCGACCATTGACTTCGAATGGATATTACGGGAGATCCGACCGTCGGATTCTCCTAAAACCGGAACTGTTGAGTTCATATCGAAAAGAGCTTTCTAACGAATATTAGAGATTTGAAATCTAATGGTCGGATTTGGAATTATGTCCAAATCAAATTTGGAAAAGGTTGTTGTAAGTGCAGTTCGATGGCCGTTGATGGAAATCGACTGTATGGGCCTTGATAAAATTATTAAAAATAGTAATAATTTGTGTAAAATCGTAAGAAATGATTTGTGAAGAATTGAGATGAAAAATTCCAAATTTGAAAAGATAAAAATAGATTTTTATCGAAATGAACTAGTTTTGAACAAGAATAATAATTTATTTATTTTTAAATAAATAAATTGGATTTGAAAGGGTTTTAAAAGTAACCAGAAGTTTCAATAATTGAATTGGAATGGAATGTGATTTTGGGTTTATAGTGAACCGTTTTTTAAATGATATTTGTTCTTTAACCCAGTTAAAGACAGTATATGATTTCCCAAGTTAAACAATCATTGATATTGATTTTTGGGAAGATTAAAACCAAGTGGAATTTTAATGAATCTTTAATTTGATTGAAATGATCGAGAATGGAGTATCACCAGTTTTGTTCCAGGCAATAGTTAAATCTTTAATTAGATTTGAACGTGAAATGGTAATTGAATTTACCGATAATACCGTGGTGTTAGATATGAAGTATTACCAGTTTTACTTCATCGGATGAGTAGGTTGGGATTGGGAAATAAAATAAATGATTACTTCGGTGTGGTTCGCTAATCCCGACTAGTTTGAATTGATATTCAAAAGAAGGTTAAAGAATAAATTTAAAGAATTTATCTTTGATAAAATTAATGGGAATTTTTCCCAAAGTGTAAGAATATTTGAATAAAGGAATATTCTGAATTGGAATGAGGCATATGTTGTGTTTGTGTAACACTTGTTTATTATATACGTGAGTTATTCAGAAAGACCGGGTTTATCCCATTCTGAATAACTGATTCGACGTGGTGTCGAGGATGAAGACGGTGGTTGAAGACAGGAGGTCTTCACATCGTTTGGGTGATTACTGATAATCTTGATTGGGCTGTACACCCAAGAGGAGGGAATCAGCTGGTGATCGTCCAGACGTACTTGGAGATCGATGGATATGCGAGGTATAAGGTGCCTCCGGTTTCGTTCAGACCCAGAACGGACTTGTAAATGGACTGTGTGTCCGACATTGGATATCATTCTGTGTGATTGATGGATATCGGTTGCATGGAGTGGTTTGCCTGTGTGGCATGCTAAGATGAAAATGATCAAGGCTTCTGTTGAAAAGCAAAGTCTTGTGGTTGATGATCAAAGCACGGCCTGTGTGGCATACCTTTGTGTAACGTTGATTCGCGAGCCTCACACCCCGGTTGTGAACCAGAAACGGGAGAGGACATCAGGGAGGGCATGCGTTTCCTTCTAGTTAGAAGTGGCATCAGTGGTTTTACATGCCCTGACGAGTTTGACCTATGTGGTTGTTGCTGTTGCGAGGCGCCTCAGATATATTGGTGATTGTGTGGAGCCGATGGAGTCATTGGACTCATTTACGCCCCAAAGGGCGGGGAAACGTAGTGTTCAGGCATTTTAATCCACATCGGTGGACCGACCCTGATGCTCCAAGGGTTGATGCGTTCTGTCCCTGAGACATGGTGTAACAACCCATATTTTTGAATAACATGTTATAACATAAATGGAGGCAGAATTAAACTGTAAAATCTGAATCAAGGGAAACGGGCTATGCCATTGCGTTTGTCTCGGAAAAATACGCGAAATAGAGTCCGAGTTTTCGAAAATCGGAGTCCGTATGACCAAGATATGGCCTAGCGAAGTTTCACGAAAAATTCCCAAATTAAAGTATACTTAATTAAGTGAAATGGGTTGCGCAGAGAAATATATATATTGATATATATATATATATATAATTGAAAATTAAATAAATAAATATGCAAAAATGTTCAAAACAGCGAATTGGGAGAGGGGAATAACCGAACCGGCCGATTTTTGAGGTCGACCCGAGCTCGCTGGGTCGACTAGGGGTTAATCCAGGGTGTTTGGCTGTCAACCCGTGGGCCGATTCGCTCAAATGCAGATTTTGCATTTGAATGGTTCTCATGGTCCATCTTTAATCTAAAGGCCCTAGATGGTTCCTACACTTGACTTCTTCCCCAAGACATGCTTTGATGGCTTGGATTGAATCTAGGGTTAATCCTATGGCCTAAAACACTTGCCTAATCTATAAATAAGACCCTAACCTACCCTAAATCATCATTATTCATTCATACAACTAAACTATGGCAAAATCAATCCTCTCATGGCCTCCACTCTCTTCATAAAATTCCTAAATAAATTCCTAAGTGATTTTCCATGCATACAAGTGTTTTCAAACTTGTATGAGCATCATTAGCTTGCATTCAAGTCAAGTTTATATATTTGCATCATAAAGAAAGAGTCTTGATCATTTTGGCTCAAGGGTTTTGCTTGCATTTTGGGTTTAATTGATTTCATAAGGGCTTTGTCATATTTTTGTGACTTCTTAAGCATTATAAGCCCTATTCCTTTCATACTTAAACTCTAAAGTTAAATGTATGATATGCAAGTTTACTATGATGTGTTATGCAAGTTTACTATGATGTGTTATGCAAGTTTACTATGATGCTATATGCAAGTTCATCAAGTTATGTTATGCAAGTTTGATATGCAAGTTGTCATATGATATGCAAGTTATGTTATGCAAGTTTGATATGCAAGTTGTCATATGATATGCAAGTTAAGTTATGGAAGTTTGATATGCAAGTTGTCATATGATATGCAAGTTAAGTTATGCAAGTTTGATATGCAAGTTGTCATATGATATGCAAGTTATGCTATGCAAGTTTGGGATGCTCATTTGGTTCATGTTATCATGTTATGCAAGCTTATCTTGGGTTTATGAACATAAAGCTTCAAGCTTTATGCCAAAGGTTGCATTTTGGAAACATGTAAGTTATCATATCTCTTATGATAACTTGCATGTGAGGCTAAATGCGAACTTATGGCCATTTCTACATGTCATTTAGCACCATGTATCATGAATATGCCAAGTTTGGTTTTATGAGGCCTAAAAATGTAATATGCAAGTGTATGAACACATGAACATTTCATATGCCACCATGTTGAACTTGTGGCTTCAACATTTTTATGTCATAATTATGCCAAGTTCCCTCTTTCTATCCTTTATGCGCTATTGCGATATGTAAGCGATGGGATTGCGTTTGGGGTTGGGTAAACTTAAAAGACATAAAAACATGAGCTTGGGAATTTACCTATTAAGTTAGGTCTACCCATTGGGAATTTACCTATTAAGTTAGGTCTACCCAATTGCTTGAAAACTTGTAAGGTGTTTTGGAAACACGATGGACATGACACTTAGAAAAGATAAGTGTGGCCAACTCGAGGTTGGGTTGAGTTTGTAGCGTAAACCTACCCGGAACCGACCGGCTTAACTAGTTGCTACAGACAATAGGACCCAATGTGAGAAGTTGGTCATATTGTACCTTGAACCCGAGGTTAGACCAAGTTGTGGTGTAAAGCTACCCGGACCCGCCCGGCTTAACTAGTAACCACAACAAGGTCTAATGTGAGAGGTTAAGGCGCATTAAATTAATTAATGCCTCGTGATTAGGGTTAAGTCATGGTCCACTTAATACTTAACCAATCTGAACTCGGTAAATTAACGGGTTAAGTTAACCTACACTTAACCAATCTGAACTCGGTGATTTAACGGGGTTAAGATGAACTATACTTAACCAAATCAATTCAGTAATTTGGTAAGGCTGAGAACCAATTTGATATCTGGTCTGGATAAACCAACTTGGTTGATAAATTAAACGAACCTGTTTTGCGGATCTGTAGGACCCACACTAAGTTAGGCAAGTTTGTAAATCTGTTATCTGATCCGTTAGTCTGAAAACTAATCGTCTGAACTTAGTATGTCTGAACTCTGTCAATAAGTTAATCTGAATCTGATAGTCTGGGGACACAAGGGGGAATACTTGTGTCATTTGTTGTTTGGGACCCATATTAGTCAGTAACCCTTTCTGGTATCAAAACTTTGACCCAACTGTAGGTAGGGTCCGGGCACGCTTACTGAACTAATTATAAGTGGTTCATTCTGATAATGGCGATGGGTGTTGATGGTGCGTTCCAACCGGGTCATGTGCGTGTATGGATCCCGGTCTGCCTCTGAGGATGTAAGACGCCGTGACATCTGTAAATATGCATGTGCCAATTGGTTGCCACTTTAGGGAGTGATACACCCTATCGTGGGGCCGACACAGGATATTTATGTATTAGGGAGCCGATCGCTTGGGTAGGATTTAGGGTACACTTAGTTCTGTCTGATTCTGTTGGTACCGTCTGTTTTGTTGGGTGGCAACACCCGTCTGTTTCTGCGTGGTACCGTTCTGTTAGGGTGGTAAAGGCCCATTTTTGTTAGCATTCCGTTTCTGTACTTTATCTGTTAGGGTGGTTAAGGCCCATTATAGTTAGTATTCCGTTTCTGTACTTCATCTGTTAGGGTGGTAAAGGCCCATTATTGTTAGCATTCCGTTTCTGTACTTTATCTGTTGGGATGGTAAAAGCCCATTTTTCCCAAACTCTATTTTTGTATGGACCATTCTGTTCCATCTTGTTTCGATGTGAACATTGGGGTAACACCTAATCCTGTTATACTAGAATTGGTACCAAGAAGTTAGATCTTGGTTTGAGTCAAACACCTGATACTGGGCCAAGTTTGGGCCAAGGGATAAATTCTGGATTATACATGACATGTTAGAATGTTAGCACACCTGTGGTGCAAAACCTTAAACCGGATTATGCGATGACACCTTTATCTGCCTTGTTAGTTAATCAACGTGCTAGTATGTTGTTATCCCTATGTTCATACCTGCTGCTCATGCCAGTTAACTTTATCAGTTTACATTGATTGTAGTAGGGCTTACTCAGTCTTTTTGACTGACCTGTTTTCTTTCGCCTCTTTTCTTTCGTTTCCCCCCCCCAGGTGTTAGGGTGGGAATACCGGTACTTAGCTTGGATCTTAGCTGCTTTTCTTGGATAGCTCACGTATGCTTTGGATTTGAGCTTGCTATGGTTTTCCACTTTGGGGATAGCTACTTTATGTTTTCCTTTTCAGCTTCCAGTTTTATGTACTAGACTTGTTTATTTGGAAAATTGACATTATGTTGTACCAGAATTGTTTTGAAATGGTTTAAAATCTTCCGCTGTTTTATCTATGTTATTTACTCTGTTTACATATATACATATGTTCTTGTTCTGCCTTGATATATCATTATGCATGTTTACCTGATTCAAACGCCCTCCAAAGTCAGAGTGCTTGCAAGAGCCACCCTGGCGGAGGTGGGGTGTTACATTTGGTATCAGAGCATATGGTTTACGAGAGGGAACAAAAAGGTTTTTAGAAAACTTTTGGAAAACTATTTTCAAAACCAAGTATAAAGTATTTTCCAAAGAAAAGTCTAGTTTATTTTAAAGGCTAGTCCCCAAAAAGCCATTAGCAAAATTCCTTCGTTTTTCTCCATTCTGAATCTGTCTTTTTCTTCGTTTTCAGTATGGCCGATAACTTTGCTATTCCGGAGGGAGTGCACGTACCTGTTTGGTATAGGAGACTTTTGGAGGCTAGGGCGACCGAAGCCGGCCCCACAGATGTCCCTCCTCCTCCTCCTCCAGTAGTTAATATTCCTCCTCCTCCTGTCGCTAATGTTCCTCCTCCACCTGTTGCTGAGGTCCCTCTTCCTCCTCCCCCTCAGCATCCTCAACCTGACTTCGCAAAGACTTGCAAAGATTTCAAAGCAATGGGTGGCAAGAACTTTCAAGGCACTGAGACTTTTGTGGAGGCCAGAAATTGGTTGAAAGAGACCGAGGATTTATTTGCCATCTTTGGGTTAGATGATCAGAGAAAGATCTTGTTGGCGGTTTGGCTTATGAGGGATGAAGCCGCTTATTGGTGGGAAGTCACCAATGGTACTAGGCCCGTTGAGACTTGGGCCGATTTCAGGACAAGATTCGGGCTTAAGTTTCTGTCTTCTGCTGAAGAGAATTTGCAAATGGAGAGGTTTATTGCTTTGAAGCAAGGAGACATGTCCGTCAAAGAATATGTGAACAAGTTCAATCAGTTAGCTCGTTTTGGCTTGGATATGGTGAGTACTAATCAGAAGAAGGCTCTTCGTTTTGCTAGAGGATTGAATGAGCCGTTACAGGAGTTAGCCATGTCTCATGTGCCCATGGGGGCCACGTTTGAGAGTTTGGTAGATATGGCCCTACTCCATGAAGAAAACAAGAGTGCAAAGAAGGAGGTCAAGGTGAATGAGTCTCAAAACAAGAAAACGGGGCCCAAAAAGGAAATGCAAAAGAAGGAGGAGAAGTCTGAAGATAAGAAGGAAAAAAAGTGCTTTACTTGTGGAAGCTCAACTCATCTAAACAAGGATTGCAGAAAGAGGAAGGGCACTTGCTTTAACTGTGGAGAGATGAGACACTTCACTAGGGACTTCCCGAAGAAGAAAGGGACTACATCGGAAGGAACGGTGAATACTCGCATGACGGGTGAATATATTAGGGCTAGAATAATTTGTCTGTAGGATGTTTAATTTTCCTTGTCTGATTTTCAGTTTGAAACTTTTTTTTTCTTCTGGTATTTTGATTCTGTAATAGAAACTCGGTACTTTAATGCTAGTTTTGCTTCTGATCTGGTAATAGTCTCAAACTCCCTGAGAGTTATAACTCATCTGTTTGTGATAAATTGGGATTTGAGAGTATCTGTGACTATGACAAATACATTCTGGGTTTCTACCATGCTTAGTTTCCTAAGAATCATTTGGGGAAAACTGATCTGTACTAGTAGTCTGTAAGTATATGTACCAAGTTATTGTTTTATCTGTACTCGCTTCCATCACTCGACTGTATCTTGTTGAGATAGGAATCCTATGGATGTAAACATGTGTTTGAGACATGTTATGTTTGATGGTTGCAAGTGGATGCAAGTGGTTGCTAGTGGTTGCTCGTGGATGCATAAACACACACTAGGCACTAGATCGGCTTGAAATACACTCTCATATTGCATATGGACGTGTGGACATTTTCAATTCTTATGGTTGCAAGATGGTTAATTCAGCACGTGGATGTTGCATATGGATGAATGTTATGTGCACTCATGTAGAGATTATAAATTATGTTAGGAATTTTCATACATATGGACTCATTTCACTAACATATTTTGCATTAAGGGGGTTTACCGAATCAGTAACCTCCTGATTTTCGCATTAGATAAGTACATATACACACACCTTTGCATATGATCATACAGCATTTAGAACCTTTTAAGGACAAGGATTGCTCGTGGATGATGTTTTGAGTAGATGGATGATGGATGGTAGGATACGTTCTTCCTAACTTGGAGATTTCGAGGACGAAATCCTTTAAGGAGGGAAGAATGTAACAACCCATATTTTTGAATAACATGTTATAACATAAATGGAGGCAGAATTAAACTGTAAAATCTGAATCAAGGGAAACGGGCTATGCCATTGCGTTTGTCTCGGAAAAATACGCGAAATAGAGTCCGAGTTTTCGAAAATCGGAGTCCGTATGACCAAGATATGGCCTAGCGAAGTTTCACGAAAAATTCCCAAATTAATGTATACTTAATTAAGTGAAATGGGTTGCGCAGAGAAATATATATATTGATATATATATATATAATTGAAAAATAAATAAATAAATATGCAAAAATGTTCAAAACAGCGAATTGGGAGAGGGGAATAATCGAACCGGCCGATTTTTGAGGTCGACCCGAGCTCGCTGGGTCGACTAGGGGTTAATCTAGGGTGTTTGGCTGTCAACCCGTGGGCCGATTCGCTCAAATGCAGATTTTGCATTTGAATGGTTCTCATGGTCCATCTTTAATCTAAAGGCCCTAGATGGTTCCTACACTTGACTTCTTCCCCAAGACATGCTTTGATGGCTTGGATTGAATCTAGGGTTAATCCTATGGCCTAAAACACTTGCCTAATCTATAAATAATACCCTAACCTACCCTAAATCATCATTATTCATTCATACAACTAAACTATGGCAAAATCAATCCTCTCATGGCCTCCACTCTCTTCATAAAATTCCTAAATAAATTCCTAAGTGATTTTCCATGCATACAAGTGTTTTCAAACTTGTATGAGCATCATTAGCTTGCATTCAAGTCAAGTTTATATATTTGCATCATAAAGAAAGAGTCTTGATCATTTTGGCTCAAGGGTTTTGCTTGCATTTTGGGTTTAATTGATTTCATAAGGGCTTTGTCATATTTTTGTGACTTCTTAAGCATTATAAGCCCTATTCCTTTCATACTTAAACTCTAAAGTTAAATGTATGATATGCAAGTTTACTATGATGTGTTATGCAAGTTTACTATGATGCTATATGCAAGTTCATCAAGTTATGTTATGCAAGTTTGATATGCAAGTTGTCATATGATATGCAAGTTATGTTATGCAAGTTTGATATGCAAGTTGTCATATGATATGCAAGTTAAGTTATGCAAGTTTGATATGCAAGTTGTCATATGATATGCAAGTTAAGTTATGCAAGTTTGATATGCAAGTTGTCATATGATATGCAAGTTATGCTATGCAAGTTTGGGATGCTCATTTGGTTCATGTTATCATGTTATGCAAGCTTATCTTGGGTTTATGAACATAAAGCTTCAAGCTTTATGCCAAAGGTTGCATTTTGGCAACATGTAAGTTATCATATCTCTTATGATAACTTGCATGTGAGGCTAAATGCGAACTTATGGCCATTTCTACATGTCATTTAGCACCATGTATCATGAATATGCCAAGTTTGGTTTTATGAGACCTAAAAATGTAATATGAAAGTGTATGAACACATGAACATTTCATATGCCACCATGTTGAACTTGTGGCTTCAACATTTTTATGTCATAATTATGCCAAGTTCCCTCTTTCTATCCTTTATGCGCTATTGCGATATGTAAGCGATGGGATTGCGTTTGGGGTTGGGTAAACTTAAAAGACATAAAAACATGAGCTTGGGAATTTACCTATTAAGTTAGGTCTACCCATTGGGAATTTACCTATTAAGTTAGGTCTACCCAATTGCTTGAAAACTTGTAAGGTGTTTTGGAAACACGATGGACATGACACTTAGAAAAGATAAGTGTGGCCAACTCGAGGTTGGGTTGAGTTTGTAGCATAAACCTACCCAGAACCGACCGGCTTAACTAGTTGCTACAGACAATAGGACCCAATGTGAGAAGTTGGTCATATTGTACCTTGAACCCGAGGTTAGACCAAGTTGTGGTGTAAAGCTACCCGGACCCGCCCGGCTTAACTAGTAACCACAACAAGGTCTAATGTGAGAGGTTAAGGCGCATTAAATTAATTAATGCCTCGTGATTAGGGTTAAGTCATGGTCCACTTAATACTTAACCAATCTGAACTCGGTAAATTAACGGGTTAAGTTAACCTACACTTAACCAATCTGAACTCGGTGATTTAACGGGGTTAAGATGAACTATACTTAACCAAATCAATTCAGTAATTTGGTAAGGCTGAGAACCAATTTGATATCTGGTCTGGATAAACCAACTTGGTTGATAAATTAAACGAACCTGTTTTGCGGATCTGTAGGACCCACACTAAGTTAGGCAAGTTTGTAAATCTGTTATCTGATCCGTTAGTCTGAAAACTAATCGTCTGAACTTAGTATGTCTGAACTCTGTCAATAAGTTAATCTGAATCTGATAGTCTGGGGACACAAGGGGGAATACTTGTGTCATTTGTTGTTTGGGACCCATATTAGTCAGTAACCCTTTCTGGTATCAAAACTTTGACCCAACTGTAGGTAGGGTCCGGGCACGCTTACTGAACTAATTATAAGTGGTTCATTCTGATAATGGCGATGGGTGTTGATGGTGCGTTCCAACCGGGTCATGTGCGTGCATGGATCCCGGTCTGCCTCTGAGGATGTAAGACGCCGTGACATCTGTAAATATGCCTGTGCCAATTGGTTGCCACTTTAGGGAGTGATACACCCTATCGTGGGGCCGACACAGGATATTTATGTATTAGGGAGCCGATCGCTTGCGTAGGATTTAGGGTACACTTAGTTCTGTCTGATTCTGTTGGTACCGTCTGTTTTGTTGGGTGGCAACACCCGTCTGTTTCTGCGTGGTACCGTTCTGTTAGGGTGGTAAAGGCCCATTTTTGTTAGCATTTCGTTTCTGTACTTTATCTGTTAGGGTGGTTAAGGCCCATTATAGTTAGTATTCCGTTTCTGTACTTCATCTGTTAGGGTGGTAAAGGCCCATTATTGTTAGCATTCCGTTTCTGTACTTTATCTGTTGGGATGGTAAAAGCCCATTTTTCCCAAACTCTATTTTTGTATGGACCATTCTGTTCCATCCTGTTTCGATGTGAACATTGGGGTAACACCTAATCCTGTTATACTAGAATTGGTACCAAGAAGTTAGATCTTGGTTTGAGTCAAACACCTGATACTGGGCCAAGTTTGGGCCAAGGGATAAATTCTGGATTATACATGACATGTTAGAATGTTAGCACACCTGTGGTGCAAAACCTTAAACCGGATTATGCGATGACACCTTTATCTGCCTTGTTAGTTAATCAACGTGCTAGTATGTTGTTATCCCTATGTTCATAGCTGCTGCTCATGCCAGTTAACTTTATCAGTTTACATTGATTGTAGTAGGGCTTACTCAGTCTTTTTGACTGACCTGTTTTCTTTCGCCTCTTTTCTTTCGTTTCCCCCCAGGTGTTAGGGTGGGAATAACGGTACTTAGCTTGGATCTTAGCTGATTTTCTTGGATAGCTCACGTATGCTTTGGATTTGAGCTTGCTATGGTTTTCCACTTTGGGGATAGCTACTTTATGTTTTCCTTTTCAGCTTCCAGTTTTATGTACTAGACTTGTTTATTTGGAAAATTGACATTATGTTGTACCAGACTTGTTTTGAAATGGTTTAAAATCTTCCGCTGTTTTATCTATGTTATTTACTCTGTTTACATATATACATATGTTCTTGTTCTGCCTTGATATATCATTATGCATGTTTACCTGATTCAAACGCCCCTCCAAAGTCAGAGTGCTTGCAAGAGCCACCCTGGCGGAGGTGGGGTGTTACACATGGGCTAGATTTTCTCGAATTCGGTAAGGACGATCCCTTGCCTTGGTTCACAGATGGAAATCCAACTTCCAATACGTGATTTTGCGGTTTTGATTGTAGAGCCTAGTATGGCGACATAGTGGGATGGGGCACTTATGCCGTCTATGATTGATACTTATGATTTGAAATTGTTTTGATACTATACACTTATAGTAATAATAAAACATGAAATTTAGCGAATCAAGCATTCTTTGGCTATTATAAGGTAAAAACCCTATCCTCCGGCTTGTGTTGCATTGTGTGATGGGACCTGGGTCTTATAATAGCTTCATTGTACTTTATTTAGCATTGCGCTGTTGTTTTATGCACTGGTATTCTTGGGAGGAAACCCGTTCCGTGTTATACGGCGTGGTCCCTTGATTTACCTAACTTTAAAATAAAGATGAATAACTGTTTTAGTTCTCACACCAGTCGCATGACTGACCTGGAGTTTATTGTTTTAACCTAAACTCTGGGTGCCCTTA
Organism: Allium sativum; assembly: GCA_030737875.1. Lineage (NCBI taxonomy): Eukaryota > Viridiplantae > Streptophyta > Magnoliopsida > Asparagales > Amaryllidaceae > Allium > Allium sativum. The sequence goes on from CM060915.1 coordinate 118,619,478, forward strand.
TTTTGACACGAGCAGCTAGTTGTTTTGGTTTTGCAGATTTATATTCACAGGATCCTGATTTACAGCTGGAACGATACTCAGAAAGCTCTGTATCCGTGTATTACTTTCAGTTGTGTATTGTATTATTTTTCCGCTGCTATGTAATGTAATTTAAATCTCTGATATTTTTTGTATAATATTTATTCATACTCTGTATATTATTGTATTTTGATGTAATTGTTGTAATTAACAATGAAATGTTCTTCTGTTTGCGTTTCGATCTGTCTTGTCCTCAAAGCAATCCGTGTTTCCTTCCTGTAAGGGGGATTTCGGGTCGTCTCAATATATCGTCCCAATCAATATCAATCAAATGTGTGTTCATAAACAAATCGCCTGATTTGTAAATGAATATTTTTTTTATTCATATACACGTTAAAAATTATATTTTTAACTATAAAATAGTTATTTCAACACATGAATATTTTATTCTGTTCATTTATAAAATAAAAAATGATATTTTTATTGTTCTAACATTTTTAGAAAATTTCAACAGCATATCTACGCGATACTAGAACCGGAATAAGGTTTAGCCTTATCCCTCGCCTACTAATGGCTCGCGCCATGTACAAACCAAATTCTAATCAATTCAATTCAAACAAAAATTACCAAATGCGTTTTCCTTTGCCACGCTAAAATATTAATTCCAAAGAGAATTTTAAACCTTGCAATAAATTGACATTCCGGATCCAACCAAAGTGGTTTCGTCGGAAACGGAGGTCGTTTGCAAAATGTCTATTTTTAAGGGCTATATTTATATTAAATTTCATAGCGACTATTCTGAATATTCAACTGGCCATAACTTTTTATTCATGCTATGAAATTTCAATTTTTCACATTCATTGGAAAGATATTTTCAAACAGATTCAAATATTTCTGGTTTTACTAAAATCCGGTTTATTTCGAATCCTGTACATTCATTTAAAATTTAAAATCGAATTTTCAAACTACCGCACCATTTTCAATTCCTTTTATAATTAAAATAAATATTTATATTCTAATTTCGATTTAAATAAATTTATACGTCCTAATTCTATTCAAAATAAATTTCTAGTCGTTATTATTTAAAATAAATCAATTTAAATATTCAAAATTCATTAAAATTTCCAAAATAAAATTTTTTAATTGGTTTTGATTTTCCGGGTTGTTACAATCTCCCCCACTTAAAATCTTTTCGTCCTCGAAAAGGTACGGAGCTGAAAATTGTTTAACTAACCAACTCAACTTTCAGTTTGGCTTTCATTCTTTAACTTTTCAATTTCTGAGAATTTTCCAATTCTTCAAAAATTTGGCTAACACCCAAAATTTTCGAAAAATTTCGCCATAACCTCCTTTATACGGGGAGACATTTAAAACCTCAATTAGCCACGCAGGGCCCTCACTAATCCAAAAGAAAAGGAAAAAGCCAAGCGGCTAGCCAATCGTCTCATATAATCATCCAAACCCAATAAATTAGTAAACATGTACCTATTTGTCGGGCATACAATTTTATTCCTCTTCTCTAGCCTCCTTGCCATGACCTGTTCACACACACACACACACACATATATATATATATATATATGTACATGCATGCATTTGCAAACAATTTTCACTACAACAAAATATGATATTGATAACGCTTTTTAATAACACGATTTTCTGAACTGTTATTAATTACACTTAATTCTTGTTCTGGCGCGTGATTTTGTTTTAGTCATATTAGCGTAACGCTCTATTCACTGATTCCCTCCATGTTTTCACGAATTATTCTATCTCCCCTCCAAAACCCTTCTTCTTCCTCCAAAACAACGCCTCAAAGAAAAAAAAACCGTTCTACTGAAAACCACCAATCTGCCGAAAACCACCACCGATCTGCCGAAACCCATCGATCTGCCTTCAATCTCCTCAACAGACTACTGTCTCTCTCCCTCCATAACCACCGATCTGTCGAAGCTACGTCTGTGCCTTTTGGGCATAATCTTCAATTTGGATTCTGGTATGCGAACCTGATTCTCATGTAAAATTGTTAGTTAATTATTTTAGATGTTGTAGATTTGGATCTATTATTGATTTGCAAGGATGGATTTGTAAATTAGGGTAAAGCTACGTGAATGCAAAGAACCTCACCGTTGATTTGTCATGCTCACGTTGATTAGGGTAAAAATGCGTAAATGCAAAGAACATCACCATTCATTAGGGTAAAACTGCATAAATGAAAAATGGAATTATTTCAGTATTTGACTAAAAACACTGCATACACAAATATACCTAATTTAAAATGACTAAATGACGGCTGTGGAAGCTGTCAAAAAGGCAACAAAATCCCTTATTTCTCTACATCCTGGTGCAGTTGGGAGTTTCTCCTCTGTTAGATGCTCGCTAATAGTAAGTTTTGCAAGATAGATCTAATTTTATTTTATCCATTTTCTTTTTTATGGAAATTTATTTTGTTTAATTAAATACCTTTAAAAAAAATGTAGGCATTGATGCAACTAGGTTTAGCTACCTTCCTTTGAGATCGTCGTTTAACTTGTCATTTGATTCATCTTGATTTACTGACCATCTCATTTCTTGTCCGGATCTAGAGTATACTGACCTCTTCCGCTTCTCCCATTCGACAACATTCCCATACCTCTTTGCCTTCCTTTTTACTACTTGGCGACCTTGCCCATCTCAAACGCCATTTAGATCCATCTTTTTTAAGGTTTGGCAAAGTATGAGTTTATCTCAATAAGTTGGTGTGTTCTGAATTTATTGGTAGTGTTCGCTTGTTTGTATTTGGTTGTGGAATTGGTTTTGAATTTTGTTTAATGGAAAAATGTTGAGGTTACGGTGATCTGTTTCCATTCATCTTTTGACATCGTCTGGTCAGCTTTTTTTTTGCTGCATTGCTCCTATCCAGCTAGTGGTTTTCTAGTGCGATAATTTAATGAGGAGAAGTCTGCCAGTTTCCATGCTATGACTCTGTTATAGCTTCCATTGCGATACTCACCACGGTGATTGAATAGGAACATTAGTCAATTTCTGGTAACCTTTGAGTCTGGCTTTGGGTTGTAGCTATCTTCTGTTATTCTCGGTCTTGGTTTGCTTTTGTTCATTGTGCCACTTACTGTTATTTTGTCCATATTCACACCATCAACAATATAGATATTTTGTCCATTAGGTGTAAATGGTTGAATGTTTATACTGTTATTTAACAACATGGTTGGCGGAAAAATCCTAAAGCCATCTTTATATTAGATTGGGCATCGCATCACATTCACGCACGCACACACATGTATATAACAATTATACTACTGGAAAGGTTATGCTAGTATATACAAATCATAGCATTGCTTATCATATTATGGATTTGTGTTGCATTCAATAGACGCATACATTTATTATGCTAGGTTCGATGACACCCTCAAATCTAGAGCAACAATTGTATTTCAATGGTACCTCTAGGTTATTTGATACATGACTAATAACAATTCTTAGATATATGCTTAACAAATTTTAATTGATATCATTAACCACTGACATAGCACCGATGTTACCTAGGGTCTCAAAATCAGTCTAGCTATTACACTAGAGTTCAAATGGAGTTTACATTAGAGTAAATGGACTAATATAATATGTTGTGTAATGAAATTACTCTTTACATTGTGACTTATGGAACCTGTATTCCATAAACAAAATAGTTATTTTCTCGCTCTCACGCACGCACTCTTTATTTATTCTCTCTTTATTCAATAAACAAATTAATTGTTTTGTCTCTCTCTCTCGCACACGCATATACATATACATACTACACACACATCTATATATGCATAACCAAAAATTGAACCCTGCTTTTTTAATTTGACTCCTACAGTATGGAATTTTACAGAAGTTTATATTTAGTTCATGTGAATAACCAGAGTACTATTGTAATGAATTGGAAATCATAAATCTTTTGTTGCGCACGTAATCGATGTTAAAGTAACAAATAGTAGAACTAAAAAAATAAAAGTAGAAAAAGAATCATTTTGTTACCTTGTTAGGGAAGCCAATGTTTTAGATTCGACGGGGTGGTTCAATGAGATGGCACGGCTGGGTAATATTTTCAGTGGGACATACGGAGCGCTTGGACTGGGTTTTCTTGGAAGGTCGTTCATACTCTTTGGGATTTCTTAGGCTTTCCCTCAATTTTTCCATCATGCTTTGTAAATCTTATTAACTCCAAATTATATATTTAGAAGCCTTACTTCCATAGTGATCAATATTCAATTAACCATTAAAAATAATAACAATAACAGAAAGTGCATTATCACAAAACATTTATTGTCTTATAACTGAAATAAATTTACACTTGCCTTGATTTTGTTGTTTAATTTTGCCTTAAACATGGAAAGGTTTTGGTCAGTGTGTTCTGTTGTGTAGAGGTAAGATGCAATAATGGAATTTGTTACAAAGAATGAATCCAACAAAATAGGATTGTGGAGATCCTAGATCATAAAGTTCAATAGTCAGTTCACCTCTTCTTGATAGAAATGCTTGTAAACCCACAATCAAAAGTAAAAAATATTCATAAATTACAGTCTAAGTTTTGTATCCATAAATGATTAAAAAAAATGTATTGCATTAACAATGCAACAATTGCAGTACAATAGAGTTGTAATTCACTAGTTATTCCAAATGCTCGCCAAATCTGAAAAAACCGAAGGTTATTAGTTAGTCCTAGGCAGCAGCAGGAGCTAGGAGCTGTAGCAATTATAAGTACCCAAAAATAGTGAATAATACGGTTACCCAATTCTATATATCACATTTATTTCATTCTACCATAGAAGCACATCAGGATAAAGTATGGTATATTATTGAATTAATAGCCATGCTTTTTTATTGCTGCTTTTTTCTACCAAGTTCTGTAAGTTCTTATGCTCCTTGCTTGTTTCAATGCATTAGGCAATATTAAATCTTTTGTATAAAGCACGTGTTCCCCATAATGGTTGTTGCCTGTTCCCTGATTCTTTAAAATGTTTTTTCATCATTAAATAGCGCACAGATCTCTTTATCGTGGCTATGATGGAAGTATCTGGTTCATAGCTCACTAAATGGGGAATTAATGTTCGGTCATTATCGTGTTCTGCTGCTAATTTTGGGGTTTACATACACTGCTCTTCTCAACCCTCATGACAGAATAATGGTATGATCTCAGTCTCAGCAATCATTTGTCTTTCATTTTGTTGTAGAATTAACCATGCTTTTTATTTTAGGATCTTGATCTACCTCACCGAGGTCATTTGTCCCGTGGATTTATGACACCGAAAAGACAAATTTTAGGTACATCAATCTTTTTGGAGTTTATGCCATATAGGCTTGATGAATCAACATGTTATCTACTCATATATATATGCCATATAGTCACTATAGAATTTCTTCTAAATACCCGTTGGATTGAAAAAATTGGTCAAAATACCCTATTTGATGACAAATAAATTTTCCAAAATTTACACAGCCATTTCATATAGTTCAAGCTCCCACTTTTAATACATGAAAATCGATGATAATGAAATGAAAAATAAAACTTAGTTTGCAGGTCAACAAAATAAAAAAAATGAATTTATAGACAAGAATATAGTAAAGGTGAATGTAAGCATTATATTCCTATCCTATAGCTTAATGCAGGCCAAGTTTCCTACCCACTTCATATACAGGACAAGCCGGGAGATAGGCTAATTATTTAATTGCTAAAAGCCAAATGATTATTAATTTTCTAGTTAGTCTATACTTATGAAGTACTATCCTCATAAGAATATAAATGATAGTCAGGAATAAAGATGATGTTAATTATATATTAAGCAAGGTAGTTTAACAAAGAGGTGAAAGTAAGATAAATAAAGAAAAACGGAGCTATTTCTATTTAGGTTCAATTATAACTATGCTGTTAAAAATAAAATAAAAATTAGCAAATAAACTCTATAGTGAGTTGGTGCAGTAACAAAAGTGTGTTGTGGTTATTAAAGTATTAAAATTTTTAAATTTCTAGCCATGCCATCAAACATATGAACTTTTCAAATTTATAACAGCAATAAAACCGCATTTTGCATTGTATATATTTTAGACTGGATTAAGGTCATTAAAAAATTATTAGCAAGAAAAAACTTGGACTGTAAAATTCAAAGATTCAATAAATGGCCATAAGATGTCAATAATAAATGTCCATGAGACTTCCATTCATTAGACTGTAGCTCTTAGAAATTTAAACATTAATAGAAAATTTATGCACCGTAGCAAATTTATACTTGCCAGTAATTATAATATTTAATTAGGTTTTATGCAATTAACTAAGACCGTAAAATTATTAATTACAATAATTGAAGTAAGCAAGCTCATTAAAATTAAACAAGTTAACTAAGAATTATGGACTCAATAAATCGTAGCAAATTTCCCACGGGATGGTTGATGTTTTATGCTTTGTGTCAATCCATATATAGTCCTAACCGATGTATACCTGCATAAAGTTAAACACTGATTAACTTAATTCACAAATAGTGCTTGACACGATGACTTTGAATAATTAACAATTATAAACGGTGTATTTGACCATATCTCATAACCACTTTTGCCCGGTCATAACACTGGTCTATCATACAATTAGCTCCCCTTGAATATGCATTCATATTTTTTTTAAGGTCGTCTTTTATTACAAATGGGGTATTAGTTTATGACTTAAATATGCATTCAGATTTTTTTAACGAATAGTATGAATGCAATACTCATCCTGGCTATATGAACAAAAATATTTTTATATTTCAGTGCTCCTTTTGAATGTATGCATATGAGTAATTATTTCTTTTGTCACATCAAAAAGGAGAACATTAGTGCGTTATTGTGAGCTGATAATGGTTATAAAAAACGAACATCATATGTGATAAATGGTGTATCACAAACATAGGAAACCAATAAACACGTAGAACAAGCAATTATAGGTCAAATCTCAGAGTACGAACAAACCAATCATACAACATATGCCAACAAATTAAATGCAAGTTAGACATGCAAACAAAAATGTCAAACTAATGCAAATGATGGAACATAAAATGATATTACCTTGAAGAAGATGCAAATTAGGAGAAGTATTAATAGCCTGAAGGAGTAGGATCCGACTAGGTAAATCTAGTATGCTCTCTACTTAGTACTGCAGGATGCATTGGAGATCATGAAACATGCGTAATAGTAGCAGGTCTTGTTCGTTACCTGTGATCCTGTAGATCTCATCTTAATAGGCATAGGTGCTTAATATGATAGTATCATAGACCAGTGTTACGACCAGTGTTACATGCTTGATCTGGAATTACATGGGGATATCATACTATCATATCATATCATGAGAATAGAGTTCATAGTATTAACTGAAACAAACTGATCTGGAGTTACATGGTTAGGATGTCAATCCATGCATGAAAAATGATGTGCATGAGAAGAATGAAATGGATGTAAATTTTCAATTCAAAAATATATTATTGATGCCAATAATATATTTTAAAGCACTAACAGCTGCTATCGTGTATTGAACATTTGCATCAATAAAATATTTTATGACATTCATAGTTGTTGATACTATTATAAAGTTAAATATTTTTAACATTGTGTTCAAGGGTATTCGCTCAAATGTGGTAGATTCTATGACATTGAGTGGTTTTGTTAATGATGTAGACGTGCTGAAGTTTCATCATAAGTGGATTAACTTTGTCACTAATAGAAGTTATCTTATTTTCGGTCCACTGTAGGCTTTATTGGGGAAGTTTTAACAGACCTGGTCTTGTACTTGAACTGATTTTTCTAAAGCATTGGGGCTGCTCATTTTTTTCCTGATAGCATTGTTATATTAGTGGGATATATGAAGAAGTTTCACAATGAAGATGGAAGTGTAGGAGATGTGACCATGTCTTTTAGGCGCGTCGTGAGCTCAGCCTGGAAATCTGGTCTCATTATTGAAGGTGTATAAGTAAGGACGAGGTGAATACTTGCTTTCTCTCCATTACTTCTCGTTGTTATTGAATCTTCTCAAAAAACTATGTTTTGCAAACTGAGTCTCGGCTCAGTTCTTGAAAACTGAGTCGAGCCTCATTTTGCAAAATGGACCTTCTGTTAAGACCTGCTTTTAAGATGTTTTGGAACCTTAAATAGTAGGTCCTGTTCGTTATCATGCTGGAAAATATTTTGGAGTTTATTATATATGGTGTTAGCATTCTTTGCTTGAACGTCACTACATTTCAGTTAAGTGATTTGATATGAGAAAGAGATGATCACCGGTTTCCCGGAGTATAATATACTAACAGTCCACGATGTATGGCATATGAGGCGAGATCTGTAAATTGTATGTGTGAGCATGCGCACAAGAAGATACACACACGCATGGCATGATTTGCGCGTGAATTATATTTTTAAAAACTACATATGTGTATCTAGTTTTTAAAAATATAATTGTATGTGTGTATGTAGTTTTTAAAAATATAATTCACGCGCAAATCATGCCATGCATGTGTGTATCTTCTTGTGCGCATGCTCACACATAAATTTACAGATCTTGCCTCAGAGGCCTTACATCATGGACTGTTAGTATATTATAAATCTTCAGGGCTTTAATATAACTTCTGCATTGTAATTATGCACATGAAATTTGAGTTCATAATGTTAATTAGTGGATTATAATCCATTTTGTTACATTATTTTCTTTCTTATTATAATCGAAATTAAGTCGCAACAATCTGATGCTTAAATAAAAATAACTTGTATCAATATGTGTTTTCAGAGTTGTGGATGATGAGCAGCCACCTTCGACAAGCAAAAGATCAGGTATTTACTACATAACTGTAAGGTTTATTTATTTCTGCTTAAATTTTGAACTTTCATCATTTCTGTTTACTGCTGATTGGATGAAAGTTTAACTACATTTGACAAGTCAGACGTGCAGTGATTATGGTTGCTTATGTTTATGCTCTTTTGTTTATTTACTCGAAATAGGCTTGATGGTAGACCAAGTTTACTTTCACGCTGTCGACATTTATTTTAAAACACAAACAGAATGGCATTGGTTGTGAACTTTTCTGTAATATTTAGTCAATTGGTACTCGGTACTTGTATCCATGTCTGATGAAAATAATCATCATTTAAGTGTATCTTATTTCTGTAATATTTAGTCAATTGGCATTGGTTGTGAACTTTGCTTGTTTTGGACAACTATAAAACCAAAAATTATATGTAGTTGGTTAATTGCTGGGAATCTTATTGGATATACTTGGATAAAAAAACCGTGGATGGTATCTTTAATAGGCTCATGATAACATATATTTTATAGGCACGTTGACTGTATTTTGAGTATATTATATTTCTGTTGTGGATGTACCTGTAACTTCTGAATAGATGTCATGGAAGATCACTGTTTTTGTTCATATTCATGGCGGTGTATGGTTCGAGCAGGTACTGTAAACTGTAATGACCAAACCCCATATGATTACAATTATGCATTATGAAATAATTATATTATTGGACAACTACATACATATAGTTTGCTATGAAATGACATAATAATTACAATTCTTTTTTTTTTACTGTGAGATTACAATTATGCATTATGAAAGCATCGTCATGTGATTCACATAGTTTATTTGCTGCATTGTGCTTGTATATTCAAAGACTCCTCATCAATGATTCATTTTTGTTGTATACAGGCCGACGAATGGTGATGAGGCAAATGAAAGTAAGACGAAGTACTAAGTTGTTTATGGGTGTTTTGTCTAGCAGGTTTGGGGTGTCTTGTCTTTACTATGATATGTTTTGTCTGTTTTTTGTGTGTTAACCAAACAAATATGAACTATATTTTGTATTTCGTGTACTTTAGTTGACATTAATGGGAATTGAAAACATATGTATTGAATATTTTTTTGTTAGTTGATACTTTATTTGCTATTATTATATTTTGTATGATCATCTTTAACTTGTTATGAAGATTCATTTTGATTGTCATTAAAATGTATGAGCTGTAAAATGATGTAGCAATACTGTAACATGTTAATTTAATAGCATCGTATAGAAGCTGTCGAAGATATATGTTATAGCAGTAAATTTGTGTTATAAATAAGTACAATTTTATTGAGATGTATAAGAGCGGTAATATGGAGCTATTGAATAATTATATTATAATGGTAATATTGTGTTATAAAAAGTCTTGCTTTCAATGAGATTTAGATGTATTATAGCGGCATATATGAGCTACTGTAATATAATAACATAGCGGTGAAAATAGGCTATATAACCAGTGTCTTTTATAGTGGAATAAAAAGCATTATAGATATTCAGCAGTTTTTAATAACATGTTGATACACAGCAGTTATAAACCGCTATAAATGTTATTAATAGCGGCTGTGAGCCGCTATAAAACACAAGTTCTGTTGTAGTGTTTCAATTCAATTTCAGATTTGATACAATTTGGCTAAACTTACCTTTCTTTCATGTATTGGTTTTATTTGTTAACAAATAATCATGCAACATGAACAACAATCAATTTCTGAATTAGCTTTTCAAATGCATAACTTTAATATATATTCAAAAATCATCTTTTTGGTGCCAAATCACAACAATAACCCTACCTAGTTTTTGTTCTCACACCAGCCAATTGGAAATATATAGATATCCCACTTTCGAAACTCGAACATAGATACTGATGATAATCGATTAATCACCAGGATCATCTCTGGGCAACTAAAGTGTGATTCTATATATATCCAGTATATTTGAAGCTTTGTATACATGTTTGCAAGGCATATATGCAAAATCTTCATATACTAGATTGTCCAAATTAATTTAAAATAAAATATTCAAATACGTTGAAAAAGGTTTAAATTTTTAAAACCATATTTGTTTTTAATTTTATTTTAAAACAAAACTCTTCTGACTCATTCTAGGATACTACTGATCCTATCTCTAACGAGTCATTCTTATTGGAATTTACTAATCCAATCTCTGATGAATTCTTTCTTTTTGTTCTAATGTGCCTTGTTCTCGAGCTCTGTAAAACCAAAGCTCTGATACCAAACTATAACAACCCGAACTTCCCCGATCCCGAAGAGAAGAGAAAGAACGGATTGTAATGAGAACATGGCCAATCAGAACATAAACAGAAGAACATTCCATTTCTTATTACAACAATTTACATCAAAGTACAAGAATATACAGAGTATGAATAAATAATATACATTTGATAAATATCAGAGATTTACAAGTTACAACACCGTGGAAAATAATACAAAACACAACCGAAAGGAATATAAGGATACAGAGCTTTCCGAATATAGCTTCAGCTGTAAACCAGGTTCCTGTGAATATAAAACCTGAAAAATCAAAACTCCTAGCTGCCCATATAGAAAATAGGGGCACCTAGACTTTAGGTTAAAATAGTAAACTCTAGGTCAGTCATGTGACTGGTGTGAGAACTAAAATAATTATTAAAACTTTACTTTAAAATGGAGTAAATCAAGGGACCACGCCGTATAACACGGAACAGGTTTCTTCCCAAGAATAATAGTGCATAGAATAAACAACGCAATGCTTTTTGGAAAAATGAAGCTATTATAAGACCCAGGTCCCATCACACAATGCAACGCAAGCCGAAGGATAGGGTTTTCCCTTATAATAGCCAAACATGCTTGGTATGTTTAAAACAAATTATTTTGATACTATTATAAGTGCATAGTGTATAAAACAACTTCAAATATAAATGTATCAAACCTAGATGACATGGGTACCATATATCATGCCGCCAATACTAGGCTCTACAATCAAAACTGAAATGTTACGTATTGGAAATTGGATTTCCGTCATGAGTTGAGGCTAGGGATGGCTTCTCACCGCTTCGAGACACTCTAGAAAATGCCTCAGAACTCCCCGCAGAGAACCCTGGATTAGTTGGGTCGGTTCTCTCTTACATTTGAGGATTGGAAATTCCAGAACACACATTTCCCCACCCTATGGGGCTTAAATGAGTCAGATGACTCTATATCCATCGGCTTCGTAGTAACCGATATATCCGAGGTACCTTGCAATCCAACAACCACATAAGTGAAAATGTCTGGGCTCCATAACATGACACCACTCCTAGCTAGAAAGAAACGTCATGTTCTCCCAATGGTCTGATCCCGTTTTTGACTCATACCAAGGTGTGAGGCTCGCGAATTGACGCCATACACAAAGCTATGCTATACTAAAGTCGTGTTTTGATCATCAACCACAAGACTTTTCTTTTCAACAGAAGCCTTGATCATTTTCTTCTCAGCATGCCACACAAGCAATTCATGCCATGCGACTGATGCCTATCGATATATAACCTCTGAGTGTTAAGCAAGAGAATAAATTCTCCGCCACCAAATAGATATATATTTAAAAGAAATCAATCAACACAGAATAAAATCAATGTCAGACACACATCCATTCAACAGTTCATTCTGGGTCTAAACGAAACCAGAGGCACCTTATTCCTAGTCCCATGTCTAAGACAGGAGAGAGGTCCTCACATATTCGGTCGATCTCCAAGTACGTATGGACGATCACCATTTATTACCTTGTCTTCGGTGTATAGCCCAATCAAGACATCAGTAATCATCCAAACAAGGTGAAGACCTCCGGTCTGTAACCACCGTCTTCATCATCGACTTATCGTCGAATTAGTTATTCAGAATGGGTATAAACCCGACCTTTTCGAATAACTCGCATATATTATAAAAAAGTTCTATAAAACACAAAATACGCCTCATTCCAATTCTGAATATTATTTTATTTAAATATTTCTATCATTTGGGAAAGGTTCCCATTAATTTTATCAAAGATAAATCCTTTAAATTTATTCTTTAATCTTCCTTTGGATATCATTTCAAACCAAATTAAGGTTTATCCAAGCTAGTCTGAATTAGCGCCCTTACCGAAGTAATCATTTCTTTTATTTCCCAATCCCCTATTCATCCCATGGAGCAAAACTGATAATATCCATATCTAACACCACAGTGTAATCGGTAAATTTAATTACCATTTCACGTTCAAATCTAATTAAAGATTTAACTATCGCTTGGAGCAAAACTCCGGATACTCCACTCTCGATCATTTCCCAAATTTGATAATTTAAATTATCAATTCAGTTTTCAATCTAATTAAAGATTCACTAAAACTCCACTTAGTTTTAATCTTCCCAATAATCAATATTAATGATTATTTAACTTTGGGAAATCAAACATGTCGCATCGACAATCTACACTGTACTATTGATTTCTGCCTATATATAACCTCTAAGCTCGTACGTCTTAGAGAAGGGTGTTAAGCAAGAGAATAAATTCTCTGCCACCAAACAGATATATATATTTAGTAGAGATCAACCATACAGTTCGAAATACAATGTTAGACATGTAATCCTGTCTTTAACTGGGTTAAAGAACTAAAGTCCATTAAAACACAGTTCACGATAAACCCAAATCACATTCCATTAATTATGGAACCTTCACGGAAAACATATCAACATATAATCGATATCAATTTCCGTATTCGACTAATAATATAAATGGAATAATGACAAAGCCTTTTAAATTCCATATATATTATCAGTCTTCCTCCACAGAAGCTCATTTCAATTATTATCAAATCGAATTCCATTTAATTCCAATTTAATATATTAAATTGGTAAACTTTACTTTGGAAAATTCCCGTCAAATTTTAACAAAAAGATTTATAAATTCCAAATCAATTTCACTTTAAATCGGATTAGAACGAATGTCGTTAAAAATACAGTTCACAATAAACCCGATTCACACTTCATTTATTCTAGTTATCAAATATAACTAGAAACTCTAATAATCTTAATTAAAAGATTTATTCTTTTCACAAGGTTTTTAAGAACAGTGTTAATAAAGACACCGTTCACGACAAACCCAAAATCTCATTTGATATTAAATACAAGGCTCTGAATAGAAATTATATCGGCTTATATTCAATATCAAATCCGGAAATCAACAAATATCGTATTGAGAATAACGATATATATATATATCTTCAAAATTCCTCCACAATATCCGTATAATCGCGGAATCCAATATCGAAATATTTCGAAGATAATTTTGATTCAAATCCATTCCAACTCTTATTTTGGAAATCCTGGTTATTTTTAAAACCATTTCAAATCCAATTTATTTATTTAAAAATATTGGATTATAATTATAGTTCATAACTAGTTCATTTTGATAAAAATATATTTTTATCTTTTCAAACGTGGAATTTTCATCCAAATTCTTTCCAAATCATTTATTACGATTTTAAACAAATTATTAATATTTTTAATAATTTTATTAAGGCCTTTCAGTCGACTTCCATTAACGGTCATCGAACTACACTTACATCGACCTTTTCCAAATTTTATTTGGACATAATCCCAAATCTAACCGTTAGATTTCAAATCTCTTGTATTCATTGGAAAGCTATTTTCGATATGAACCCAACGGTTCTGGTTTTAGGAGAATCCGATGGTCGGATCTCCCGTAATGTCAGTTTGAAGTCAATGGTCGAAATTCATGAACTGCTGCAGCGCGACGCGTTCTATTCAGAACGTTATATATATAATATATATATTATATATATTTCATCGATTTCCATTTAAAATGTATTTTATAAATCGTTTTAAATTCTTTTTCAAAACGATTTCAACTTCATATTCAATTTTAAATCAAAATTGAATATACCATATCATTAATATATAAATGATAATATTTTCAAAACATTAGATTTTGAAATCACTTCCTTTTCGATAAATGAATAAAATCGATATAAATATCATTCACATCGATATGGCGTTAATTTAATCAACACGGCTTTATATAAATATTTCCGTGTCCATCCCAAATCGGACATCAAAATCATATTTTGATCCATTACTGAATATCATTTCAAAATATTAGTTATTTTAAAATATTCATTATTCGTCATTTTAAAATATTCATTAATTTAAAATATTCATTCTTTCCGAATTGGAATCAGACATGGTCAATTACTATATAATTTTATTTATATGGATTTCATACACATATAAATATAAAAATAATCAAACACAGTCAACCATCATCCAGAGTGCATTAAACAACTGCGTAAGCGTTAAATATAAGTAATTAACGCTTACAAGAGTCTGTCAACCCATCGATTGACATACAACTAAATATTGGGATCAGTGTATGTCCAATATCATCCCAATACCCGTGTGGGGTTTTCAAACAACAAACACTGATTATTATTTGTGCAGTTGGGCGATGTGTAAAATATATCGTCCCAATCAATATTAGTCAAATGTGTGTACATAAACAAATCGTCCGATTTGTAAATGAATATTTATTTTATTCGTATACACGTTAAAAATTATATTTTTAACTATAAAATATTTATTTCAACACATGAATATTTTATTGGTTTATTTATACAATAAAAATGATATTTTTATTGTTCTAACATTTTTAGAAATTTTCGGCAGCATAATGGCGCGATACTAGAACCGAAATATGGTCTAGCCTTATCCCTCGCCTACTAATGGCTCGCGCCATGTACAAACCAAATTCTAATCAATTCAATTCAAACTGAAATTACCAAACGCGTTTTCCATTGCCACGCTCACATATTAATACCAAAAATTATGGAATTTTAAACCTAGCAATAAATTGACATTCCGGATCCAACTAAATAGGTTTCGTCGGAAACGGAGGTCGTTCGCAAAATGTCTATTTTTAAGGTCTATATTTATATTAAATTTCATAGCCACTATTCTGAATATTCAATTGGCCACAACTTTTTATTCCCGCTATGAAATTTCAATTTTTCACATTTATAGGAAAGATATTTTCAAACAGATTCAAATATTTCTGGTTTTACTCAAATCCAGTTTATTTTGAATCCTGTACATTCATTTGAAATTTGAAATCGAATTTTCAAACTACCGCGCCATTTTCAATTCCTTTTATAATTAAAATAAATATTTATATTCTAATTTCGATTTAAATAAATTTATACGTTCTAATTCTATTCAAAATAAATTTCTAGTCGTTATTATTTAAAATAAATCATTTAAATATTCAAAATTCATTAAAATTGCCAATATAAAAAATTTAAATTGGTTCTGACTTTCCGGGTTATTACAATTTGAATGGATGAATGTCTGAAAGATTATATCTAATAGATCATGTAAGTTGATCTCTTCAAACATATTTACGTTGGTGGTGGATGAATTCATTTCTCTTAGCTTTATGCCCTTAATATTTTTGGGGAAATCAATTTATGATTTGGAAGGTGTGACAACGTGACATTCAAAGTAAATGAAGGTGTGATCTATCAAAAGATACGCTATGACCTCAAGCCTTATCAACCAAGAAATGACAAAAATCGGGCAGGCAACATGGCTAAATGGGTCGCTCCCAATTAGGGTATATTATCACCAGCTAGAGAATATTCATTATGTTCTTCTTTTGCTTTTGTACCTCCCGGGAATGGTTATATTGGTATATCAACCGCAAGGTGAATATATATTCGTAACATTCAAGCGAAATGAATGGTCGGTCGTGTGTAGCTAAGTTACAAGATGTTCTTGTTGAACTCTAGTGTATCCCTCTAGAGTACACTGATTGGAAGGTGGTTGCATACTTATTATAGTTGGAAATCCATTACACAATAAGCGCCTGTGGTTTTGATTGTATGCTATGTATGTAGAACGTGAGATGCAAGCGTTCTACTAGATTATTATTCACTTGTATTAGACACTATTATAATACCAGAATAACATTGATTTTGAAAATGTCTTGGGTTACCATATGGTAAAAACCATCTGTGTTTATGTGTGGATCGGTCTTATGATTATCACTTCTTTTAAAAAGGATTTTAAAAGTTAAACCAAGTGGTTGGAGTTTACTCACACCAGTCTCATGACTAACCTAGAGTTTATTTTGTTTTACTTTACCCTAAACTGTTGGATGCCCAAATTTTTATGGGCAGTCAAGTAGTCGGGATTTTTCAGATATACTTGGAGGTTCTTGTTTTCGGAGGCTTCAATAATGGATATATATATAGAGAGAGAGAGAGAGAGAGAGAGTTTATTTCTGCTATGATATGTATGTGATGTAATTTGTTCCGCTGTGAGATTCATGTTTACTTGATTCTGTTCTATGATGATCTTTTTCTTCTTCTATTCTAACTTACTTTGTTTCTATTTCTCACCCTCTAACTTCTTTCTATTAATAATCTGGTATTTCCGATGCTTGAATAGTTGACATTGTGTTTTGTGTCGATTTTCAAGGTCGAAAATCCTTTGGTCATTACAGTGGTATCAGAGCTGAAGATTAAGTGATTACCTTGGCTCTGTGGCGTGACTCAATAGAAATTGGGTTAGTAATACCCTAGATTGAGTTGTGTGTGTGTGTAAGAGAGAGTGTATTTGTAGATTATATAAAAATGGTTTTATATAGTGGAGATTTATTGGTTGAGTGGCTTATGGATTCTGGTCGACGGTAGGGGACCACAATGTCGATAATGGTTTCTAAACGCTTGAATAAGATGAACTGACACATTATGCTTTGTAATAAGGGTAAATGAAATAATTCTACCCAAAATATATTTTGATATAAAGAAGTATATACCTTGGGATTATTATAATATATATATTGGATGTGTCGGTTGTTATTATAATCAAATAAGATTATAATTGAGATGGTTATAAATAACCAATCAGAATTCGTATGAGTGTATGGATTAAATGTAGATTTAAAACAGAATTGGAATTAAATTTCCTAAAATTAGAAAGTTATTTGGAAAGGAACTGTGCATTTAAAATATGGAAATTTTAAGATCCTGGGTGAATTTGGAAATGTTTTCCAAACATTTGTAAAGGAAATTTTCAAGTAAATTTCAAAATAGAATTCTTTAAAAAATGGTATAGAAAAGTGATATAGTATGAACTCACTTTGGTCACTGGAAAATAACTCTGATGATGTTGGCCACATCATCAGTGTTCATTTTCGAGTTTCTAAGTGATGGATTACAACCAAAATTTTTAATTGTTTTGAGGAAATAGGTTAGTTAGAAATTTAATTGTTTTGAATTGCTATTATTATATGTAAATATACATGATTTCAAACTGCTTTGAAATAAAGCCCGGAAATTTGAATTCTAAAATTTAAATTTAACTTATGAAGCAAATAGATTGAAATGGTAAGAGTGAATAAATAAATTAGAATTTAACTTAAACTAAGTTAAATAAAATTTGGATTAAATTAGAGATAATCTGGAATGGAATTAGATTGTTGAGTAAGAATTTGAAATTGAGATTGGAATTGGAGTCTGGAATGGAATTTGACTTGGGTATAAGAGAATTCTTGATTTGAGGAGAAATTAATTGGGGATTCATTAGGAATGCCTTGGTATATGCCGAAATGGGTAGCAAATGAAAGACATAGAGTTGGATGCCTGACAAAAAGGTACAAGTTTATGTTATACATGAGTATGACATTTTTGTGAGCCTACTTGGCAAGCTGCTTGGCTGTTTCATTTTCTTTTGGATTGGAGAAGGCCTAGAGAGGCAAGTTGTTTTTGTACCAATGGAGCCATACAATGGAGACGCTAGTGAAATTTTTCGAAAATTTAAGATGTTAGAAATTTTTCATAATTTTTGAAAATTTTCGTTAATAGGAGTGAATTAATATTTTAATTGAAATTTAATTGGTTCGGTTGAAACTAAAGTTAAGAACTGAACAAAAGATTTTTAACCTAGTTAATATGGTTTATAACATTTTACCTGCCTTAGTAATTTCGGGGACGAAACTCTTTTAAGGGGGAAGAAATGTAACATCCCAGATTTTAGCAATTTAATAATTAACTTATTTAATTATTTGAATATTAAATTGGCAATTTAAACGGCTTGAATTAAATAATATTGAATATTGAACTATATTAAATATTAGAATGATATATTTAACTTTCGAAATAGTTGGAATAAGTTGAATAGGCAATATTGTATGAATCAGATAATATAAGATATTTAGTTGAATTTGGATTTGAGTTAATCAAGCTTGTATTATCGTGGTAGTTCGTAACATTGAGTTATTAACTTCAACTGAGTGTATAGAATTCGTTATAAGTCAGATTTCTTCGAAATAAGAAATGTTCAAATCGATTTAACTGTATTTTTCTAATGGAAGTGAAAAATCAAGATTTTGTCTTATATATTGTAAGTTTTGTCCAAATCAGAATATCAGAACATCACTATGGAATAGTTTATAAACCATAATGACTTATTAAATATAATAAAATAGTGGTTATGGATTGGGACAAGATTTTTAAGATGTATTTTTAGTATAATTTTTAGGATTTTTCCATAAATTTTAATTTGGAGAATAAACAATTTTCGTTTAACTTATTTTATGCCCTATATCAGCATTTTGGAATTTCACACAAATAGTTATCTTGTCTATTTTATTATATTTTTTGGGTCAATGGCATAAATTAAGTGAGTAATAAAGGCCTACGACACGAGGTTAGATTCGTTTGTGGTATAAGACTGCCCGGACCCGCCCGGTAAATCCAACAACCACAGACGGTAGTCTAATGTGAGAGGTCAAAGGCATAAATTAAATGATGCTTAGACACGAGGTTATGTCTGGCTTGTGGTAGAAGTCTGGCCGGAACCGCCCGGCATATCCAGTGGCCATACGCAATCGACTTAATGTAAGAGGTCTGTGCATTAATAATTAATTAATGTTGATCAAAGACGAATATGAATGACAAACAGAAGTTTGGTTGTGTGAATAATTCTCTGAGTACCAATCTGATGTGGATTTTGGTCTTCGGGGTTGATACTTATGGAGTTATTCTCTTAACCAATGCATCAGTGAACTTAGATGTACTTAATCATAAATTAAGTAAAACATGATAAGTGGATGGGGTTAAGACCAGCTTAACCAATAAGTGGATAGGGTTAAGATAAACTTAACCAATAATATGTATTGATCTGATAGGGTTAAGACAAACTTAACCAATAATATATTGATTTGATAAGCGGATAGGGTTAGGACCAACTTAACCAATAATGTAAGTGGGCAGGGTTAAGACCAACTTAACCAATAATATAAGTGGATAGGGTTAAGACCAGCTTAACCAAATATATATATATATATATATATTGATCTGATAAGCAGATATGTTTAAGCAAGCTTAACCAATAACACATGTTGATTTGATAAGTGGGTAACATAGGTGACATGTGGGAAATAATTATAAACACTTAACCAAGTTGAAACGTGTAAGAAGACATGAATAAGGGGGGTTTAAGTGGGAAATCCTAGTGGGGACCAAGCATAGGTGGAAAGCTTGTGTCAAGCGTGGGGACCCTTTTCAACCAGTAACCCATTTAGTATCTAAGTGAGCTCGATCTAGATCGACGACGAGATACGCTTACCGGGTTTGATTGTAAGAGGTCAAAACGGGTTAACGGTGGCAATGCAAGTCCAACGGGGTCATCTGCGTGCGTGGGCCCGGGCTGGTAGGTAAGACGTTGTTGCATCGTGTAGATATAAGCCGTGCATATTTAGTGGTATTGGGTTGCCCCTTTTGGGACTGATACACCCCACTGTGGGACCAGCATGGGTATCTACGAGTTAGGGAGCCGATCGCATGGGGTAGTGGGTAAAACTAGTGGAGATAGGGGGAGGCGGCACTTATGAAGACAGCTAGGTGTACACGAAACTACCATTATGATTATTATGTTCAGTAGGTGGGATCAACTTTTTGGGTGGCTAGTAGTGGTCAGTATAGTAATTATCCTATAGCGATTAGGAACGAGATTAACGCCAGAATATTCCTCTTGTTTGTTTTGACTTGCCCACTTGTTTCACAGTCATTCCTTGTTTTACCAGTTTATGCCTTATCCTAATTACTTTAATAATTATATTGTTAAAGTTATTGTACTCGCTAGACTTTATGTCTTACCCCCTTGTTTTTGCCTCTTTTCTTCCTTCCACCCCCTAAGGTTCTCGGGGTGGGACTAGTACTAGTGGAGCTTGATTTGGATCTCTTTCTCTCTCTTTTGGAAGTGCTTGGATTGTTGAAAGTAAAGTTCAGCTCATCCCTTTTATGGCTACTTATGTTGGGTTTGTGCTTTTTACTTTATCTATTCTGAAAACAAATTGTCAAGATGGATATTAAGTGTACTTGGTTTATGCAGTTGTTGTAATCGAACTATTTCTCTGCTGCAATAAAAGTT
Source organism: Allium sativum (assembly GCA_030737875.1). Lineage (NCBI taxonomy): Eukaryota > Viridiplantae > Streptophyta > Magnoliopsida > Asparagales > Amaryllidaceae > Allium > Allium sativum. The sequence continues at coordinate 118,640,782 of CM060915.1, forward strand.
GTTTTAAACTTTTCAAGTACCAATATATGTATATGTCTTGTTATATTCTGTTCTATACACTAATAATACTCCATGAAAGTTAATGCATTCCCTTTGAGATTGACATTAATGGACGTGGGGTGTTACACGTGGTATCAGAGCTGAAGGTTAACAGAACAGAAAAGGGATTTTGAAAAACTATTTTTCAAAAGCGTTTTTATAAAGAAATACTTTCAAAAATATGTTTTAAGGAAAGCATTTTCAAGAGAAAAGTTTGTTTTAAAAACATAACCCCCAAGAGCCATATATCTTTCCTTCGGTTGTAAAGGCCCGCAAATCCGTACCCTTTGAGTTGACTAATAATACCACACGTCCAACCTAAATTGCACAGAAATACGAATCATTATTAGAAAGAAGTTAGAGGATGAGAAATAGAAAGAAAGAAATATTATAATAGAAGAAAACGAAGATCAAAACTCACAGTGGAATGAATAAAATATATTAAATAACATAACTTTTGAAATACAAATCAGTAACTTTATATACATACCATCATCAGAGCACAACAGTTATTCCTGGAACAGTTATAAACACCTGTTTCCAAATACAACATAGTACACAACGGAAAATATGATAGTCTATAGCTAACTGGTGAAGCCTCCTGCTTCCAGCTCCTCCAAGTGAATCTGTAAAATCCCGACTACTTGACTACCCGTACAAATTTGGGCACCCAAGAGTTTAGGGAAAACAAACAAAATAAACTCTGGGTCAGTCATGGGATAGGTGTGAGTAAACTCCAACCATTTGTTTAACTTTCAAAAATCCTTTCGAAAGAAAAGATGATAGTAAGACCAGCCCACACATAAACATGGATGGTTTTTACTTTACAATTACCCAAAAACACTTTGATACGAAAATCCAATGATATTATAATAGTTTCTAAATCAAATAAATAGAATCTAGCGGAACGCTTGCATCTCACGCTCCATATATAATATAAAATCAAAAACCGCAGGGTGCTTACTGGAGATTGGATTTCCAACATGACAAGGTATGGAACCACCTTCCGATAGTGTATCTCTAGAGACGATACACTGGGGTTCAACAAGAACATCTTGCAATCCGGCCCACACATGACCGACCACTCATTTCGCTTGAGTGTATCGAATGTATATCACCAACGATTGGGATCAGAAACCGTTTCTAGAATGAGACAGCATCGAATAGAATAAGGAATTAAATGAATCTCTAGATAGGTGATTATACATCCTAATGGGAGCGACTAACATAGTCATGCTGCCTGCCCGATTTTTTTCATTTCCCGGTTGTTGAGGCCTGAGGCTACGATTGCTTATCATTCATTGATAGCACAATCACTTTGAATGCCACATCATCAGATCCGTTAATCACTAGTTGATTTGCACAAATATACTCTGGATATTATGCTAAGGGAATAAATCCGTTGCCACCATGTATAATTATACAGACCAACATATTCGATCATTGGAAATACTCTGTCAGACATTCGTCAATATACATTCGCTCTGGGATTGAACGAAACCGAAGGCGCAATTTCTATTAGTAGAAAAAGCCCTTGCACGTTACCCCGTCTTCGATTATCTTCATATAACATGATCTGCAACACTACTGCCAATACAGAGTGGTTCACGGATAATAATCCAACCGGTCTCTCCATACTGACAACGATGGTCAAAACTTCGATAGTCTGTGATTTAACTATCGAATAAAAACAAGTGTTTCGATAGTCGATGATTTAACTATCGAAGAAAACAAGTGTTCATACAACATATCAAACAAATCACTGGACTCTTTAATTAATATTTCATTAATTAAAACTCTTCTCCATTTCTTTTATCAATATTTATTTATTAAATAACTTCCATAACCATATTGGCCTTTTACGCTATTTGGAAAACATTTCCAAACATCGCCTTCCTTTGTTTTCTAAACTTTAGAAAATATATGCTATTCATAATTGGGAAATATACTTATCTCTTTTCCGATCCCGTTTATTTCTATACTTAGGAAATATTTATTATTCTATTTCCAAGCGTACATTTTATTGGGGTTAAAACGGATGTTGTGTAAAACATCGTTACGACAACCCAAATACTATATTCAACTAACTCTTATTCAACATTGATCTTCGAGACTAAATCTTGCTATTTATCGGCTAAAAATGAAAATAATCAAGTTGGGGTATAACTACCTCTCAGACCTTGACTGAAAACATCATTTAACTTCAAAACAGACAAGACTGCTAACTCGAATAATCAACACCATATTAAACCAATTTCCCATTTCTAAAACGTATATGCTTTTCCCTTTTTATTCTTACTCGATTTAAATTCACATATTTTCTTTTAGTTTAAAATATTCTATTTTTAGTTTGTCTCCTTATGGAATTCTATAGATATCAATACATTGATTTTTAATTATCAAAATTTCTTAAAAATATTCTAACTCCTTAAATTCCCGGAAAAATTCGCCATAACCTCCCTTGTACTGGGAGCATCGGGATATTTCAAATAGCCTCCCATGGCCCTCACCAATCCAAAAGAAAACGAAAAAGCCAAGCGGCTTGCCGATACGGCGATAAAATCTCATATATGAATTTAAATATGTACCTTTTTGTCGGGCACATAAATTTAAAATCTTCATATACTTCATCCCATACCTGTCTAACACACGCTCACCTGTTTCCAATTCAATTCAACTCAATCCAATCGTTTGAATTCATTTTCGCTCATTTATTCTTTAATTAGCTATTTTGCCTATTTCACTTCTTTGTTTGAACATAACATGTTCAAACAAAATATTTAACTTGTTCATAACCAAATTGAATTTCAATTTCAATTCTAATTTCCTTTTCGAATTCGAAGATAAATTTCCAAATCGAATTCACTTATTCAAAGTCCAATATCAATTCAAAATCTCATTGACCAATTACTATTCAAATTAGTTAGTTCTACTCAATAATTAAAAATCTGATTTCTGTTTCAAAAATCAATTCATTACTCCACTTGAGTTCACATATAATTTACAACTCAAATCTGAAATTTTCTAAACAGAAATTCGGAATTTATTCGCTTAAAATCGTTTTATAAAATTAAATAAACTGTTATGGTTTTTAAATGGTTATGGCGCTGCTTTTCTAAAAATTGGATTTTGACATAACTCAAAATCTATTCGACGAAATCCAGAATTTTCTCCTCCATTAGAAAACTATTATCAAATCGGTCCTGACGTTTCTTGTTTCAAAGAATTCCGACTTCAATTGAGTTCTGTATATTCAATTGAAGTTCAAATTGTCAATTTACGAACTGCAGCGCTGCAGCGAGTTCGTTTTAATTATATTTATAAATATAAACATTTAAACTTCGCTTAAACTAAATTCAACTCTATTCTGATATATTTTAATATATATCAAATCCATTTTTCCAATTCAACATAATATTTCCGATCTTCTATATTCCAATTTCATTTCAATTCTATTTGAATTTCCTATATTTAAACTCCATTTGAATTCTATTTGAATCCCTATATTTAAACTCCATTTGAATTCTATTTTTAAACTCCATAGTTAAACTTCATTTGAATCCTATATTCAAATCTCTATACGGCTTTTCTTTATTCAAATCCATTTGAATTCCTTTGAACTCAAATTCTGTTTCAATTCCTTATGTCCAAATTCTATTTCAGTTTCTTATATTCAAATCCTATTATTTAAAATTCTAATTGAATTCCATAGTCCAATTCTATATTTGAATTTTATTTGAATTTTATTTGAATTTTCTATACTCAATTTAACTTTTATTTAAGTAAATTCGAATTAATCGAATTCAAAAATCATAAATCCTCCCGATATTTACTTAGTTCAATTTATATTCTGACATCAGAATAAATCCCATCGTTTATTTCTTTAAACGATTTTCCCCACTTCTATTTTCAAATTCACATTTGAATTTAAATATTCAAATTATCCAAATGATAATTTTTCCCTTTTCATTTACAAACCCTATTTATTTTACTTGTTTATATATTCAAACAAGTCCCGATTTCAATTTCCTTTGAAATAGATATTTCTACTTAGGATAAATAGTTTTTTTTTCTTTTTCAAATTCAATTTATAATTTATTTCTGAATTATCCAATGATAATTCTCTTTGTAATGACCCGCATTTCTGACCGTTGAATAATTAATTTATTTAATTATTTAAATATCGTTTTGGCGATATCGATAACTGGAATTAAATAATATTGAATATTTAATTAATAATTATAATATAATAATATATTATAATGTCGAAATAGTCAGAAATAACTGAATTCACAATACAGTGTGAATTGGATTATATATAAGGTATAATTCAGTTTGGAATTGAATTTGAATAATGAATATATTATATAAACGACAGTTGAACGTATAGTTTATATTATAATTAAAACCGAGCTCGAAATGGCGCTGTAGTTCGCTATTTGGCGATTTGAACTTCAACTGAATATACAGAATCCGTTTTAAGTCGGATTTCTGTTAAACAAGAAATGTCAGGACCGATTTGATAATAGTTTTCTAGTGGAAGAGAAAAATCGGGATTTCGTCGTATAGATTTTGAGATATGTCCAAATCAAATTTTGAAATAGTCGCTATTGAATCGTTTATCGACCGTATCGGTTTATTCGATATAACTAGAGATCGGGTTTGAATTTAGACAAGGTCCTTTTGGAAAATAGCGATAATTTAATTTTTAGAATTTTACTATAATTTTTAATTAATTAAATAATCAACTTTTTATTTGGAGTATTTGGCACCTTGTATCGACATTTCGGGGTTTCACAATATGAGTTCATCTACCGGTATTATTACATTTTTGGGACCAGAGCACATCACCCATTTCAATGGTATTTTTGTTTCTGTCCATAATAGTCGCTACATGAACAGAATATTTCGTAGTAGGGTACGCTATGTTTTTAACTTGAAACAAACTAAACTGAATGGTTAACTGGTCAAACGAACTCAGAATTCAACGAAACAAGTTTCATACGAAACCTTAGGAAGAGGTCTAGTGAAACGTCAAGGCCTCATATTTTTAGGATTTTTTCTGTAATTTTAATGAATTAATGCTCGGTGTTTTCATCGATATTTTCTAAGGGATTTTCGCAAACGGTGTCGGAATTCGACGAAACCTGTCCCATTGGATCCGGAATATTTTTTTATGCTAGGAATGACTTAGTTTGTCAAAAACAGAAATCGTATGAATTGGTTTTAAGGGCGGTATCTCATCGTTAAGTAATATATTATAAAATATTTTATTTGGACCTAATTTTCTCTATAAATACCCCTCGTTCACTCTTTCAACCCTAAACCATTCCTCCTGAAACCGGCCTCGGTTTCCATTTGTCTTCAGAGTGGAAAGGAAAATACCATTCGAAAGTAAAGAAATCCAAACAATCAAAATCAAATGATACAAATCCTATTACTCATATATTTACAATCCTCCTAACTTCCCCTTCACAACCATGTATGATTTTCTAGGCTCGACCGTCTGTTGTGCGTTGTCGTGTTCCAACAGTAGAGTTAGGGTCTCGATTTCTGAAGCAAATATAGTCTCGAGTTGAACGAGACTCAAGGGATCGATGCGGAGTAAGAAGGACGTCTTAGTGGGGGAGGTTAATTGGGTTCCGACGCTATGAACAGGGGGTTAATTTGGCTGTGTGCTCTTTTCAAAACAGTTGGTATTTGGGTTCGTATGAAAGGGGGAGGTAATTATAATGGGGTCAGCTGTTCTGGAGATGCAAAGGGCACGCATGCGGGTTCTCAGAAATGAAGAAAGAAAACACTGGTTTGTTGTTCATGTTGGAGCGTCGTATACTTGTATCTGGAAGGAAAACATGGCGGATGACAAATGCAGGAGATGAGTTAAGTGCGGATCCATATTGTTGGGTGGCGGGTATTATACGAGTAGTAATTTAGTTATTTATTTTATTAAGTAAAGGTTAATTAGTATGTTAGTTTTATAATCGAGCAAAATTAGGAGTTAAGTAGATAAGTGTTTTAAATCTAATTGTCGCCACATGTTAAACTCATTGTTATTGAAATAGACTAGAACTCATGTTTTAAAACGTGATGATATTATAAATTAATAATTAGTTAAAAGGTTAATTAATTTATATGGGATTAGTTTAACTTAGGAGTTAATAGTTAATGTAAATCATATAACGTAAAATGACGATAACTCATACATCTATGAACAGAATTGGAAAACCAAGATATGTTGGACTCGTATCGGCAAGGTCTACAACATGGAACTGGAATGGGAACGATTCAGGGATTGTCTGGATTTACGACTAAATCGAACATCAACCATCGTAAATCGTTGTTTAACGATTACGGACAAAGTGAGTAAAACTCACTAACTTTGTACTTTATTTTTGATAACTGTTGATTGATTGTTGTATTGATAATTTGGACTGTTAAATAGATTTGATTGAAAACGTAGTTATAGTTAATCTATGTACTGTTAATCAAATATGGTTCTGTACAGCAGGATATTTCATTTCAAAATGAAATATGATATATATTATACTGTGTAACATCTGTGGATGCAGGGAGACATGTCGGAGGAATCCGACTGGGTTCCTCAACAATTATTTTACTGTTTTCATATATTGTGATATATGTGTGATTTATATTCTGTTATTGATTATGGATGTTAGATCGATATTGATCATCGTTGTTTGATATTTTGAATATCATAAGAAACCCTGAGTTGTAAAAAGGAATATTTCAATGTATATTGAAATAAATGAAATTATTTATAAATCGAACACAGTTTTATAAAAGGAAGTATTTATAAAACAAATAGAGTTTTATAAAAGGGATATTTAATTAGAAAATAAATAGAATTGAAAAGGAGAATATTTATTTAAAAAAATAAATAGAATAAAGGAATATTTATTTAGGAGATAAATAAAACGGTATAAATAGGAAGTATTTGTAACGGAAATCAAACGTTATAAATAGGAAATATTTGTAACGGTAAATAGAAGTTATAAATAGGAAATATTTGTAACGGTAATTAGAAGTTATAAAAAGGGGATAGTTGTAACGGAAAATAAACGTTATAAAAAGGAAATTGACGAGATATAAAAGAGATAATCGAATAGAGTTAAAATCGAATTTAGTATTCGAAGGAGCTAATCGAATTTAGTTATTTGAAAAGAGTTAATTGAATATTAGTTATTCAATTAGAGATAATCAAATAAAGTTAATCGATTAAAGATAATCAAATAAAAGTTAATCGAATTAGTCGAAGTAAGTTAATCGACTATTAGTTAGTCGAATGTTAGTTAAGCAAATAAGAGTTAATCGACTATTAGTTAGTCGAAGATTAGTTAATCGAATATGGTATTCGAAGGAGTTAATCGAATATGGTATTCGGAGTTAGTTAATCGAATATGGTGTTCGATGTTAGTTAATCGAATATGGTATTCGAAGTTAGTAAATCGAATATGGTATTTGAAGTTAGTAAATCAAATATGGTATTCGAAGTTAGTTAATCGAATATGTTATTCGAAAGGGGTTAGTCGAGTCGAGTTAGTCAAATAGAGCTAATCGATTTGAGTTAACTTGTTAGAGTAATCAGTTAGAGTTAACCAATTTGAATAAATCAGTTAGAGTTAAACCAATAGAGTTAATCAGTTAGAGTTAATCCAATTAATATGCCATTTAGCACGACTGCTAGCGTAATTCGCAGGGCTGCAGATAGCCTAAGGCGGTCGGATGTTTCCTGAGGGAATCAGGCGTAACCATTGTGATCGCTGCGATCTAGAGTCAAGCGAATGGAGTTAATCGAATATTAGTTATTCGATAGGAGTTAAGATAATGGAGTTAAGATAATCGAGTTAAGTTATCGAGTTGAGTTAATTAAGTTAAGTTAGTCAAGATGAGTTAATCCAAAGGAGTTAGTCGAATATTAGTTATTCGAATAGAGTTAAACGGAGTTAAATAGAGTTAGTCGAATATTAGTTATTCGAATAGAGTTAAACAGAGTTAAATAGAGTTATCGAATATTAGTTATTCGAATAGAGTTAAACGGAGTTAAATAGAGTTAGTCGAATATTAGTTATTCGAATAGAGTTAAACAGAGTTAAATAGAGTTATCGAATATTAGTTATTCGAATAGAGTTAAACAGAGTTAAATAGAGTTATCGAATATTAGTTATTCGAATAGAGTTAAACGGAGTTAAATAGAGTTAGTCGAATATAGTTTATTCGAATAGAGTTAAAGGAAAGGAGTTCTCGATTATAGTTTAATCGAAGGGAGTTATCGATTATAGTTTAATCGAAAGGAGTATCGATTAGTTTAATCGAAAGGAGATTATCGAATATAGCGTATTCGAAAGGAAGAGATCGAATATAGTTTATTCGAAAGAGAGAGATTTCGAATATAAGTTATTCGAAGAGAGATAATCGAATATAGGATATTCGATGAAGAGTTAATCAAATAGAGACTACTCGAAAGAGAATTATACATCGAATTCAATTATATCGAATTCGGGAAAGTAATATTTACTTTCCGGTTTTTAAATCAAGAGTATACACTAATAAATTAGGGTTAGGTTAATTATTCGAATTAAAGAATAAAGGTTATAATTGAAGTTAGATATTTCGAAAGTAGGAATTATAGCGTTATCGTTATAATCAATGTTTTCAATAAAGAAGTGGATTCGTAAATTGAATCCGAGAGTTACGTAAAGAAGTTGTTAACGGTTCAAAAGATAAACTGTTACTATTTCGAAGTTATAACGTTGTTCAGTTAAGGTCTGAGAGGTAATTATACCCCAACTTGATTGACTTCCTTCTTAACTAAGGAATGGTAAGGTTTGATAGTGAATGATGATTGGTTGATATAATTTCCATCTGGGAATAATATCGTTGTTTGCACACGAGTTTTTCTTTGATAGTTAAATCACAGACTATCAATGTTTTGACCATTTTAACGTTGTTAATATGGAGAGACCGGTTGGATTATTATCCAAAGAACCACTCTGTATTGGTATAAGCGTTGCGAATCATATATGCTGAATATATTGAAGACGGAGTAAAGTGCAAGGGCTGTTGTATAAATCTTAGATAACGATGGACTAAGATGGATGTACTGAATAGTGCCTTCGGTTTCGTTCAGTCCCAGAACGAACGTAAATGGACGAATGTCTGACAAAGTATTTCCAATGATCGAATGGGTTGGTCTATATAAATATATATGGTTGCAACGGATTTATCCCTTAGCATAACATCCAGGATATTTGTATAAACCAACTAATGATTTACGGATCTGATAATGTAGCATTCAAAGTGATCGTGTTATAAATGAATGGAAAGTAAGCGTAGCTTCTAGCCTCACATCCGGTAAATGACAGAAATCGGGCAGGCAGCATGGCTAAGTCGGTCACACCGAAGTAGGGTGTATAATCACCTATCTAGAGAATATTCATTTGCTTCTTTTAATCTATCAATGCTGTCCCATATATATACGGGAAACGGTTGCTGATCCCAACCGTTGGTGATGTACATTCGATACACTCAAGCGAAATGAGTGGTCGGTCATGTGTGGCTGAGTTGCAAGATGTTCTTGTTGAACTCCAGTGTATCGTTCCTAGAGTACACTGATCGGAAGGTGGTTCCATACCTTGTCATAGTTGGAAATCCATTACCCAATACGTGCTTGCGGTTTTGATTGTATACTATATAGTAGAACGTGAGATGAAAGCGTTTCTGCTAGATTGATATCTATTTGTACTTAGACATTATTATAATATCAGAATGATATTGCTTTACAAAGTTTTGTTTGGATTTTCATAAGGGAAAAACCCGTTCCGTTTTCACGGCGTGGTCTTATGAGATATCGTTTACTTGTTCAAACTGTTTTACTCATACCAATCCCATGACTGACCCGGAGTTTACTTTGTTGTTTTCCCTAAACTCTTGGGTGCCTAAATTTGTACGGGCAGTCAAGTAGTCAGGATTTGCAGATACATTGAAGAGCTGGAGCAGGAGGCTTCAGGATTCTATAGCTATTATTATTTCCGCTGTTGTTGTAAGTGCTGCACTCTGATAAGTGCTATTGTATATATAACTGTTTGTATTTCAAAAGTTATGTTATATTTTATTCGTTCCGCTGTGAGATTCGTGTTTACTCTGATGATGATGTTCTTCTTCTTCTTCTATTCTACTAGTTCTATATTATCTATCCTCGCCCTCTATCTTCTTTCTATTAGTTCTTGAATTTCCAGTGCAATTTGGGGTTGGACTTGTGTTATTTAGTCAGCTCAAATTGGACCGGATTTTCGGGTCACTACAATTGGTATCAGAGCTTAAGGTTAAGTGAATTACCTTGGCTCTGTGGCGTGATTCAGTAGAGATGGGATTAGTAATATCCTAGACTGAGTTTGAGTGTATATATACGAGTGCGTATTTGTTAGTTAATATAAAATGGTTTTATATTGTGGAGACTCATTGGTTGAGTGGCTTATGAATTCTGGTCGATCAGTTTGATCCACTGTATCGGTAGGAGTTCTATAAACACTTGAATACGATGAACCGACATAGTATGTTTTGATATAGTATATTGGTTGTGTTGGTTGTTATTATAATCAAGTAAGATTATAAAAAGGTGAAATGATTATAAATGACTAATCAGAATTCATATAAGTAAAGTATATGAAATAAGATGAATAAAATCTGAATTTAAATCAGATTGGAATTAAAATAAGGAAATTTTAAGTTCCTGGGAGATTTTGAAAACGTTTTTCAAACTGAAAGTGATATAGTATTGAACTCACTTCGATAGCTGGAAAATAGATTCTGATGATGAATCGCGACATCATCAGTGTTCATTTTCGAGTTCTAAGTGACGGATTACTACCAAAGGTTTTGTTTTTGAATTGTTTTGAGAAAAACAAGTTATTTAGAAATTCAGAGGTTTTGAATTGGCATTATGATTTCAAATTGATTTGAAATAAACCAGGAATTTAAAATTTCTGAAATATAAATTTAACTAATGAAGTTAAATAGATTGAGATGGTAAAAATAAATTGAAATTTAACTTGAACTGAGTTAAATAAAATTGAATTGGATTAGAGAATACTCTGGAATGGAATTTCATTGATAAGTTAAGGGTTTGAAATTTGACATTAGAGTTTGAATGGAATTCGACTTAAAAGTATAAGCGGATGATTTGGCTGAGAACAAACTGATAGGAGTTTGATTGAATTAGTATTGGCATATGCTGAAGTGGTAACAGGTGAAAAGGATATAATGATATGCCCGACAAAAAGGTACCAGTTTATATTATATATGGATATGAGATTTATGAGCCGAATTGGCAAGCCGTTTGGCTGTTTGATTTTCTTTTGGGTTGAAGAAGGCCTAGAGAGGCGAGTTGGAATTTTACCGATAGGGCTGTACAAAGGAGGGTATGGCGAAATTTTTCGAAAAGTTAAGATGTTAGAAAATTTTCAGAATTTTTGAAAATTTAGTTAGTCGGAATAAATTAATATTTTAGTCGATATTAATTGGTTCAGTTGAAACCGGAGATAAGAGGTAAACAGATAAATTTTTATCCAGTAGATAGGGTCGTCCACTACCTTAGCAATTTCGAGGACGAAATTATTTTAAGGGGGAAAGATTGTAATGACCCGCATTTCTGACCGTTGAATAATTTATTTATTTAAATATCGTTTTGGCGATATCGATAACTGGAATTAAATAATATTGAATATTTAATTAATAATTATAATATAATAATATATTATAATGTCGAAATAGTCAGAAATAACTGAATTCACAATACAGTGTGAATTGGATTATATATAAGGTATAATTCAGTTTGGAATTGAATTTGAATATTGAATATATTATATAAACGACAGTTGAACGTATAGTTTATATTAATAGTAAAACCGAGCTCGAAATGGCGCTGCAGTTCGCTATTTGGCGATTTGAACTTCAACTGAATATATAGAATCCGTTTTAAGTCGGATTTCTGTGAAACAAGAACTGTCAGGACCGATTTGATAATAGTTTTCTAGTGGAAGAGAAAAATCGGGATTTCGTCGTATAGATTTTGAGAAATGTCCAAATCAAATTTTGAAATAGTCGCTATTGAATCGTTTATCGACCGTATCGGTTTATTCGATATAACTAGAGATCGGGTTTGAATTTAGACAAGGTCCTTTTGGAAAATAGCGATAATTTAATTTTTAGAATTTTACTATAATTTTTAATTAATTAAATAATCAACTTTTTATTTGGAGTATTTGGCACCTTGTATCGACATTTCGGGGTTACACAATATGAGTTCATCTACCGGTAGTATTACATTTTTGGGACCAGAGCACATCACCCATTTCAATGGTATTTTTGTTTATGTCCATAACAGTCGCTACATGAACAGAATATTTCGTAGTAGGGTACGGTATGTTTTTAACTTGAAACAAACTAAACTGAATGGTTAACTGGTCAAACGAACTCAGAATTCAACGAAACAAGTTTCATACGAAACCTTAGGAAGAGGTCTAGTGAAACGTCAAGGCCTCATATTTTTAGGATTTTTTCTGTAATTTTAATGAATTAATGCTCGGTGTTTTTCATCGATATTTTCTAAGGGATTTTCGCAAACGGTGTCGGAATTCGACGAAACGTGTCCCATTGGATCCGTAATATTTTTCTATGCTAGGAATGACTTAGTTTGTCAAAAACAGAAATCGTATGAATTGGTTTTAAGGGCGGTATCTCATCGTTAAGTAATATATTATAAAATATTTTATTTGGACCTAATTTTCTCTATAAATACCCCTCGTTCACTCTTTCAACCCTAAACCATTCCTCCTGAAACCGGCCTCGGTTTCCATTTGTCTTCAGAGTGGAAAGGAAAATACCATTCGAAAGTAAAGAAATCCAAACAATCAAAATCAAATGATACAAATCCTATTACTCATATATTTACAATCCTCCTAACTTCCCCTTCACAACCATGTATGATTTTCTGGGCTCGACCGTCTGTTGTGCGTTGTCGTGTTCCAACAGTAGAGTTAGGGTCTCGATTTCTGAAGCAAATATAGTCTCGAGTTGAACGAGACTCAAGGGACCGATGCGGAGTAAGAAGGACGTCTTAGTGGGGGAGGTTAATTGGGTTCCGACGCTATGAACAGGGGGGTTAATTTGGCTGTGTGCTCTTTTCGAAATAGTTGGTATTTGGGTTCGTACGAAAGGGGGAGGTAATTATAATGGGGTCAGCTGTTCTGGAGATGCAAAGGGCACGCATGCGAGTTCTCAGAAATGAAGAAAGAAAACACTGGTTTGTTGTTCATGTTGGAGCGTCGTATACTTGTATCTGGAAGGAAAACATGGCGGATGACAAATGCAGGAGATGAGTTAAGTGCGGATCCATATTGTTGGGTGGCGGGTATTATACGAGTAGTAATTTAGTTATTTATTTTATTAAGTAAAGGTTAATTAGTATGTTAGTTTTATAATCGAGCAAAATTAGGAGTTAAGTAGATAAGTGTTTTAAATCTAATTGTCGCCACATGTTAAACTCATTGTTATTGAAATAGACTAGAACTCATGTTTTAAAACGTGATGATATTATAAATTAATAATTAGTTAAAAGGTTAATTAATTTATATGGGATTAGTTTAACTTAGGAGTTAATAGTTAATGTAAATCATATAACGTAAAATGACGATAACTCATACATCTATGAACAGAATTGGAAAACCAAGATATGTTGGACTCGTATCGGCAAGGTCTACAACATGGAACTGGAATGGGAACGATTCAGGGATTGTCTGGATTTATGACTAAATCGAACATCAACCATCGTAAATCGTTGTTTAACGATTACGGACAAAGTGAGTAAAACTCACTAACTCTGTACTTTATTTTTGATAACTGTTGATTGATTGTTGTATTGATAATTTGGACTGTTAAATAGATTTGATTGAAAACGTAGTTATAGTTAATCTATGTACTGTTAATCAAATATGGTTCTGTACAGCAGGATATTTCATTTCAAAATGAAATATGATATATATTATACTGTGTAACATCTGTGGATGCAGGGAGACAGGTTGGAGGAATCCGACTGGGTTCCTCAACAATTATTTTACTGTTTTCATATATTGTGATATATGTGTGATTTATATTCTGTTATTGATTATGGATGTTAGAACGATATTGATCATCGTTGTTTGATATTTTGAATATCATAAGAAACCCTGAGTTGTAAAAAGGAATATTTCAATGTATATTGAAATAAATGAAATTATTTATAAATCGAACACAGTTTTATAAAAGGAAGTATTTATAAAACAAATAGAGTTTTATAAAAGGGATATTTAATTAGAAAATAAATAGAATTGAAAAGGAGAATATTTATTTAAAAAAATAAATAGAATAAAGGAATATTTATTTAGGTGATAAATAAAACGGTATAAATAGGAAGTATTTGTAACGGAAATCAAACGTTATAAATAGGAAATATTTGTAACGGTAAATAGAAGTTATAAATAGGAAATATTTGTAACGGTAATTAGAAGTTATAAAAAGGGGATAGTTGTAACGGAAAATAAACGTTATAAAAAGGAAATTGACGAGATATAAAAGAGATAATCGAATAGAGTTAAAATCGAATTTAGTATTCGAAGGAGCTAATCGAATTTAGTTATTTGAAAAGAGTTAATTGAATATTAGTTATTCAATTAGAGATAATCAAATAAAGTTAATCGATTAAAGATAATCAAATAAAAGTTAATCGAATTAGTCGAAGTAAGTTAATCGACTATTAGTTAGTCGAATGTTAGTTAAGCAAATAAGAGTTAATCGACTATTAGTTAGTCGAAGATTAGTTAATCGAATATGGTATTCGAAGGAGTTAATCGAATATGGTATTCGGAGTTAGTTAATCGAATATGGTGTTCGATGTTAGTTAATCGAATATGGTATTCGAAGTTAGTAAATCGAATATGGTATTTGAAGTTAGTAAATCAAATATGGTATTCGAAGTTAGTTAATCGAATATGTTATTCGAAACGGGTTAGTTGAGTCGAGTTAGTCAAATAGAGCTAATCGATTTGAGTTAACTAGTTAGAGTAATCAGTTAGAGTTAACCAATTTGAATAAATCAGTTAGAGTTAAACCAATAGAGTTAATCAGTTAGAGTTAATCCAAATAATATGCCATTTAGCACGACTGCTAGCGTAATTCGCAGGGCTGCAGATAGCCTAAGGCGGTCAGATGTTTCCTGAGGGAATCAGGCGTAACCATTGTGATCGCTGCGATCTAGAGTCAAGCGAATGGAGTTAATCGAATATTAGTTATTCGATAGGAGTTAAGATAATGGAGTTAAGATAATCGAGTTAAGTTATCGAGTTGAGTTAATTAAGTTAAGTTAGTCAAGATGAGTTAATCCAAAGGAGTTAGTCGAATATTAGTTATTCGAATAGAGTTAAACGGAGTTAAATAGAGTTAGTCGAATATTAGTTATTCGAATAGAGTTAAACAGATTTAAATAGAGTTATCGAATATTAGTTATTCGAATAGAGTTAAACGGAGTTAAATAGAGTTAGTCGAATATTAGTTATTCGAATAGAGTTAAACATAGTTAAATAGAGTTATTGAATATTAGTTATTCGAATAGAGTTAAACAGAGTTAAATAGAGTTATCGAATATTAGTTATTCGAATAGAGTTAAACGGGGTTAAATAGAGTTAGTCGAATATAGTTTATTCGAATAGAGTTAAAGGAAAGGAGTTCTCGATTATAGTTTAATCGAAGGGAGTTATCGATTATAGTTTAATCGAAAGGAGTATCGATTAGTTTAATCGAAAGGAGATTATCGAATATAGCGTATTCGAAAGGAAGAGATCGAATATAGTTTATTCGAAAGAGAGAGATTTCAAATATAAGTTATTCGAAGAGAGATAATCGAATATAGGATATTCGATGAAGAGTTAATCAAATAGAGACTACTTGAAAGAGAATTATACATCGAATTCAATTATATCGAATTCGGGAAAGTAATATTTACTTTCCGGTTTTTAAATCAAGAGTATACACTAATAAATTAGGGTTAGGTTAATTATTCGAATTAAAGAATAAAGGCTATAATTGAAGTTAGATATTTCGAAAGTAGGAATTATAGCGTTATCGTTATAATCAATGTTTTCAATAAAGAAGTGGATTCGTAAATTGAATCCGAGAGTTATGTAAAGAAGTTGTTAAAGGTTCAAAAGATAAACTGTTACTATTTTGAAGTTATAACGTTGTTCAGTTAAGGTCTGAGAGGTAATTATACCCCAACTTGATTGACTTCCTTCTTAACTAAGAAATGGTAAGGTTTGATAGTGAATGATGATTGGTTGATATAATTTCCATCTGAGAATAATATCGTTGTTTGCACACGAGTTTTTCTTTGATAGTTAAATCACAGACTATCAATGTTTTGACCATTTTAACGTTGTTAATATGGAGAGACCGGTTGGATTATTATCCAAAGAACCACTCTGTATTGGCATAAGCGTTGCGAATCATATATGATGAATATACTGAAGACGGAGTAAAGTGCAAGGGCTGTTGTATAAATCTTAGATAACGATGGACTAAGATGGATGTACTGAATAGTGCCTTCGGTTTCGTTCAGTCCCAGAACGAACGTAAATGGACGAATGTCTGACAAAGTATTTCCAATGATCGAATGGGTTGGTCTGTATAAATATATATGGTTGCAACGGATTTATCCCTTAGCATAACATCCAGGATATTTGTATAAACCAACTAATGATTTACGGATCTGATAATGTGGCATTCAAAGTGATCGTATTATAAATGAATGGAAAGTAAGCGTAGCTTCTAGCCTCACATCCGGTAAATGACAGAAATCGGGCAGGCAGCATGGCTAAGTCGGTCGCACCGAAGTAGGGTGTATAATCACCTATCTAGAGAATATTCATTTGCTTCTTTTAATCTATCAATGCTGTCCCATATATATACGGGAAACGGTTGCTGATCCCAACCGTTGGTGATGTACATTCGATACACTCAAGCAAAATGAGTGGTCGGTCATGTGTGGCTGAGTTGCAAGATGTTCTTGTTGAACTCCAGTGTATCGTTCCTAGAGTACACTGATCGGAAGGTGGTTCCATACCTTGTCATAGTTGGAAATCCATTACCCAATACGTGCTTGCGGTTTTGATTGTATACTATATAGTAGAACGTGAGATGAAAGCGTTTCTGCTAGATTGATATCTATTTGTACTTAGACATTATTATAATATCAGAATGATATTGCTTTACAAAGTTTTGTTTGGATTTTCATAAGGGAAAAACCCGTTCCGTTTTCACGGCGTGGTCTTATGAGATATCGTTTACTTGTTCAAACTGTTTTACTCATACCAGTCCCATGACTGACCCGGAGTTTACTTTGTTGTTTTCCCTAAACTCTTGGGTGCCTAAATTTGTACGGGCAGTCAAGTAGTCGGGATTTGCAGATACATTGAAGAGTTGGAGCAGGAGGCTTCAGGATTCTATAGCTATTATTATTTCCGCTGTTGTTGTAAGTGCTGCACTCTGATAAGTGCTATTGTATATATAACTGTTTGTATTTCAAAAGTTATGTTATATTTTATTCGTTCCGCTGTGAGATTCGTGTTTAATCTGATGATGATGTTCTTCTTCTTCTTCTATTCTACTAGTTCTATCTTATCTATCCTCACCCTCTATCTTCTTTCTATTAGTTCTTGAATTTCCAGTGCAATTTGGGGTTGGACTTGTGTTATTTAGTCAGCTCAAATTGGACCGGATTTTCGGGTCACTACACTCTTCCCTTCATTTATAAACTTCGTTTATAAAGGAATTATTTATAAAATTCGTTTGTAAAGGAATCACTTGTTTTATTTTTTTCAAAACAAGTTTATATTTCAAATCTATTTAAAAATTCAAATTCTATTTTAGGAAAAATAGAATTTCCCTCTTAAATCTCAAATACCCCTTTCCGCGAAATTTTTAAATATCAACCTTTGGGCCCAGTGAAATTCAAACATCAAAACAACCAATTATTTATTTTTCTAACACATCATATATGACAATATATATGCAAACAAATAAACGAACAGACAATATATTTTTGAGGAATCCAGTTGGATTCCTCCAACCTGTTTTCCTGCATCCACAGACTTTAGTCAACATAAATAATACCCATCCTGATTCAAGGCAGGATATCGCGGTATAAAAGGGGATCCACTTATATACATGGGTGTAGGGTCATCCGCTAATGATACTACGGGCATCCGCTAATGAGACTGCAGGAATCCAACCAATCATCAACCCAATATATATATATATATATATATAATAGTCAACCCTAAATAACTAATATATTTAAAGCAACCAGAAAAATCCAAACAAGCAACAATAATTATTTTTAATGGATAAAAATAATTTTAAATAAAAGGTGAGTGAGATTTACTCACCGTGATTTGTATTCACGCTCTTTTCTGATTCCATTTTAATTCCTAATTTCGTTTAGGAACGAATTCCAATCTGATTTCGATTTACTCCATAACCTTCGAACAAATCCCATCGTGACTCATTTGTCCCAAGCGGACCTCGTATGACAAACAAATAACGTATTTTAAATATTCACCCATTTAAAATATTTAATGTTTTCTTAATAGAAATTTAACAAAGTTAATTACCAAATTTAAATGATATACCTTAATCACTTAAACACCTCCTTTCATTCTCACTGTCATCACCAATTCAGCACCGTTGCACCCTGAAAACTTGCCTCCTCAATTTAACACCACTTCAAGCTCCAACATCTCTGTTGAACTCCAGTATTCCTCCTTTCAACAACAATTCGGACTTCACCAAATCTTACTGCCGAATCCGATACTCTCAGAGAAATCACGACACTCCTGTTCCCCCCAACCTTCTGCTCCACTTCGAAATCCTTACCAGCGAACTCGCCTGCTCACTGTTGATCGCAAATTCGAACAGTAACCCCTCTCGCGAACCACTGAAACACCGCGTCCCCTATGGCATCGAACTACTCCATCATCCTACGTCAGGTATCGTTTCCCTTTCCGACTCCATATTGAAGTCGCGACACCCTCCTACCATCAATAACGTGGGTCTGAGCCTCGATTAACTCATCGATGCCTTCAAACTTTTCAAATCGCAACCCTAGTAGGTATAGCTGCTCACGCCTTCTGATGTTGAACTCTAAGAGAGCTGCGGCAGCCTACCAAGATGCCAAAGTTCAAGCTTTTAATTCCCTTTTTGATTGAGGACAAGCTCGGATTTCTGATGCGAGGGGGAAATGAAAACACAACTTCGACTTGGTTTTATTTGAAGAAAGGATTGAATGAGGTATCGGGTTTTCAGAAGAGAAGAATGAAGAAGCAAGGGGAGAGGCTGTCGCAATATATAGAGGTGGAGAAGTACACACAAAATGTTTGTATTTATTAAAAAGATTTTCTAATTAATTCGATTTGTTTCTGATTCGATATAAAGAGATCTTTTATTCTTTTAAAACAGATATCGATTTGATTTTCGATTCGATTTCGATCTTATCCATTATAAATATTTCGGGGTTCACAGTTAAAAATCGTGAACCGCTATTTTAGCGTATCGACTGCCGTTCCAATGTTATAACGTTATACTGGTCTCAACAGAATATATTTTTTGAAGTTTATTTCGAATGTGTATATATAAAATAACCATATTAAATCGATATAATATACTTTAAATTCAAAAGCAAATAAATTCTCTGATAATAAAATATTTTAATTATCATCTATATTCAAATACAATTAATACTGATCATCTGAATTGTTTTGATTTAATTCTAACTTCGAATTGAATTATTTTAAATTCTCGTATTATGATGATAATCAAAATAAATCGTATTTCGATTATTTAATCGATAACCCAATAAAATACCATTTATATAATAAATTCAATATTTAAAACCATACAAAATATTTAAAATAAATCGACCAAAAATCCGAGTCGTTACATTCTTCCCCCTTTAAAATAATTTCGTCCTCGAAATTGCTAAAGTAGGAAAAATGGTACAAATCCATTACTTTTCAAAATCTCACTTATGTTGAAACTCAACTCCTCATATTTCAACAAATTAGCTCCAACCAAAACTTTTGGTTTTCACTCATTTAATCTAAATGATTTACACCCAATTCAAATTCAATTCAATCTTATTTAAATTGAAATTCACTAATTTATTTATCTCGATCCATTTAACTTGCTTAAGTTAAATTTAAACTTCAGAATTCAAATTTCTGGGTTTTCCTTTCAAATCCTTCTGAAATCACATAAATATATACATATCTATTTATTTCCATTTCAAATTCAAAAAAATTAAAATTTAAAACTACTTGTTTTCTTTCAAACAAATTTCCATCAATTTTTTTTTTCTAAGGTAGTCATTCGTCACTTAGAAACTCGAAAATGAACACTGATGAAGCTGCCGTCCTCATCAGAATTATTTTCCAGCCACTGAAGTGAGTTCAGTGCTTTATCACTTTCAAAATCCATTCAAATATGATTTTGATTCAAAACCCTTGCAAAACAAAGCTATATTAATTTAATATACTTCAGAAAATATTTTCAAACTTCCCAGGATTTAAAATTCCAAATTTTGGTTTGAATTCAATTTTAATTCATCTCATTTGTATACAAATTCTATTTGGTTCTATATAACCATTTCATTTCTTATAATCTCATTTGATTATAATAATAACAACCAATACATCCATATATTATAATAATTTCAAAAATTATTCTTTCTATATCAAAATAGAGTTTTGGGTGAAATAATTTCATTTACCCACTTTAAAACAATATCGTGTTCAATCTTCTGTTCAAGTGTTTAGAAATTCCTATCGACTTTGTGGCGTCCCATTATTCGATCAGAATTCATAAACCACTCAACAGACTAACCAACACAATATAAAACAACTTTTATATTAATTAACAAATACGCTCTCTCGTATATATATACTCAACTCATTTTAGGGTACCACTGACCCTATCTCTAATGAGCACATCCCACCAAAGCCTAGGTATTCGCTCAACCTAAGCTCTGATACCAACTGTAAAGGCCCGCAAATCCGTACTCTTTGAGTGGACTAATAATACCACACGTCCAACCCAAATTGCACAGAAATACAAATCATTATTAGAAAGAAGTTAGAGGATGAGAAATAGAAAGAAAGAAATATTAGAATAGAAGAAAACGAATATCAAAACTCACAACGGAACGAATAAAATATATTAAATAACATAACTTTTGAAATACAAATCAATAACTTTATATACATACCATCATCAGAGCACAACAGTTATTCCTGGAACAGTTATAAACACATATTTCCAGATACAACATAGTACATAGCGGAAAATATGATAGTCTATAGCTAACTGGTGAAGCCTCCTGCTTCCAGCTCCTCCAAGTGAATCTGTAAAATCCGGACTACTTGACTGCCCATACAAATTTGGCACCCAAGAGTTTAGGGAAAACAAACAAAATAAACTCTGGATCAGTCATGGGACTGGTGTGAGTAAACTCCAACCATTTGTTTAACTTTCAAAAATCCTTTCGAAAGAAAAGATGATAGTAAGACCAGCCCACACATAAACATGGATGATTTTTACCTTACTATAACCCAAAAACACTTTGATACAAAAATCCAGCGATATTACAATAGTGTCTAAATCAAATAAATAGAATCTAGCGGAATGCTTGCATCTCACGCTCCATATATAATATAAAATCAAAAACCGCAGGGCGCTTATTGGTGATTGGATTTCTAACATGACAAGGTATGGAACCACCTTCCGATAGTGTATCTCTAGAGACGATACACTGGGGTTCAACAAGAACATCTTGCAACCAGGCCCACACATGACCGACCACTCATTTCGCTTGAGTATATCGAAAGTATATCACCAACGGTTGGGATCTGCAACCGTTTCCCGAATGGGACAGCATCGAATAGAATAAGGAATTAAATGAATCTCTAGATAGGTGATTATACATCCTAATGGGAGCGACCCACATAGCCATGCTGCCTGCCAGATTTTTGTCATTTCCCGGTTGTTGAGGCCTGAGGCTACGATTACTTATCATTCATTGATAGCACAATCACTTTGAATGTCACATCGTTAGATCCGTTAATCACTAGTTGATTTGCACAAATATATTCTGGATATTATGCTAAGGGAATAAATCCGTTGCCACCATGTATATTTATACAGACCAACATATTCGATCATTAGAAATACTCTGTCAGACATTCGTCCATATACATTCGCTCTGGGATTGAACGAAACCGAAGGGCCAATTTCTATTAATAGAAAAAGCCCTTGCACTTTACTCCATCTTTGATTACCTTCATATAATATGATCCACAACGCTACTGCCAATACAGAGTGGTTCACGGATAATAATCCAACCGGTCTCTCCGTATTGACAACGATGGTCAAAACTTTGATAGTCTGTGATTTAACTATCGAATAAAAACAAGTGTTTCGATAGTCGATGATTTAACTATCGAAGAAAACAAGTGTTCATTCAACATATCAAACAAATCACTGGGCTCTTTAATTAATATTTCATTAATTAAAACTCTTCTCCATTTCCTTTATCAATATTTATTTACTAAATAATTTCAATAACCATATTGGCCTTTTATGCTATTTGGAAAATATTTCCAAACATCGCCTTCAATTATTTTCTAAACTTTAGAAAATATATGCTATTCATAATTGGGAAATATTCCAACTACTTATCTCTTTTCCGATCCCGTTTATTTCTATACTTAGGAAATATTTATTATTCTATTTCCAAGCTTACATTTTATTGGGGTTAAAATGGATGTTGTGTAAAACATCGTTACGACAACCCAAATACTATATTCAACTAACTCTTATTCAACATTGATCTTCGAGACTGAATCTTGCTATTTATCGGCTAAAAATGAAAACAATCAAGTTGGGGTATAACTACCTCTCAGACCTTGACTGAAAACATCATTTAACTTCAAAACAGACAAGAATGCTAACTCGAATAATCAACACCATACTAAACCAATTTCCCATTTCTAAAACGTATATGCTTTTCTCTTTTTATTCTTACTCGATTTAAATTCACATATTTTCTTTTAGTTTAAAATAATCTATTTTTTAGTTTGTTTCCTTATGGAGTTCTATAGATATCGATACATTGATTTTTAATTATCAAAATTTCTTAAAAATATTATAACTCCTTAAATTCCCGGAAAAATTCGCCATAACCTCCCTTGTACCGGGAGCATCAAGATATTTCAAATAGCCTCCCATGGCCCTTACCAATCCAAAAGAAAAAGAAAAAGCCAAGCGGCTTGCCGATACGGCGCATAAAATCTCATATATGAATTTAAACCTGTACTTTTTTGTCGGGCACATAAATTTAAAATCTTCATATACTTCATCCCATACCTATCTAACACATGCTCACCTGTTTCCAATTCAACTCAATCCAATCGTTTGAATTCAGTTTCGCTCATTTATTCTTTAATTAGCTATTTTGCCTATTTCACTTCTTTGTTTGAACATAACATGTTCAAACAAAATATTTAACTTGTTCATAACCAAATTGAATTTCAATTTCGATTCTAATTTCCTTTTCGAATTCGAATATAAATTTCCAAATCGAATTCATTTATTCAAAGTCCAATATCAATTCGAAATCTCATTGACCAATTACTATTCAAATTAGTTAGTTCTACTCAATAATTAAAAATCTGATTTCTATTTCAAAAATCAATTCATTACTCCACTTGAGTTCACAGATAATTTACAACTCAAATCTGAAATTTCTAAATAGAAATTCGGAATTTATTCGCTTAAAATCCTTTTATAAAATTAAATAAATTGTTATGGTTTTTAAAGGGTTACGGCGCTGCTTTTCTAAAATCCTTTTATAAAATTAAATAAATTGTTATGGTTTTTAAAGGGTTACGGCGCTGCTTTTCTAAAAATTTGATTTTGACATAACTCAAAATATATTTGACGAAATCCAGAATTTTCTTCTCCATTAGAAAACTATTATCAAATCGGTCCTGACGTTCCTTGTTTCAAAGAATTCTGACTTCACTTGAGTTTTGTATATTCAATTGAAGTTCAAATTGCCAATTTACGAACTACAGCGCTGCGACGAGTTCGTTTTAATTATATTTATAAATATATGCTTTTAAACTTCGCTTAAACTAAATTCAACTCAATTATGATATATTTTAATATATATCAAATCCATTTTTCCAATTCAACATAATATTTCTGATCTTCTATATTCAAATTTCATTTCAATTCTATTTGAATTTCCTATATTTAAACTCCATTAGAATTCTATTTGAATCCCTATATTTAAACTCCATTTGAATTCTATTTTTGAACCTCATAATTAAACCTCATTTGAATCCTATATTCAAATCTCTATTTGAATTTTCTTTATTCAAATCCATTTGAATTCCTTTGAACTCAAATTCTATTTCAATTCCTTATGTCCAAATTCTATTTCAATTTCTTATATTCAAATCCTATTATTTAAAATTCCATTTGAATTCTATATTCCAGTTCTATATTTGAATTTTCTTTGAATTTTCTATATTCAATTTAACTTTTATTTAAGTAAATTCGAATTAATCGAATTCAAAAATCATAATTCCTGCCGGTATTTATTTAGTTCAATTTATATTCTGACATCAGAATAAATCCCATCGTTTATTTCTTTAAATGATTTTCCCCACTTCTATTTTTAAATTCACATTTGAATTTAAATATTCAAATTACCCAAATGATAATTTTTCCCTTTTCATTTACAAACCCTATTTATTTTACTTGTTTATATATTTAAACAAGTCCCGATTTCAATTTCCTTTGAAATAGATATTTCTACTTTGGAAAAATAGTTTTTTTTTCTTTTTCAAATTCAACTTATAATTTATTTCTGAATTATCCAATGATAATTCTCTTCCCTTCATTTATAAACTTCGTTTATAAAAGAATTATTTATAAACTTCGTTTATAAAGGAATTGTGACGATCCCAAAACCCCGTGACACGGTGTTAAGGATAATCATTGGAATATAACACATTAATCATCATTAGCAGATCACAGATAATAGCATAAACAGAATATAGAATAATTTACACACATATGACAGTGGAATCATATAAATATCATCACATCAGAGAAGCACAGTACAGGATACAACTTAGTGCATAACGATACATAATCAGTCACCATCGCCAGAGGCGGAATCATACATAAAGAGTACACAAAATAAATATCAGTCTACATCGCCAATGGCGGAATCATAATATAGATACAATAATGGCGGAGAAAATCCAAGTTAGCACGGTGTAGTCAAGCCTCGCCATGAGCCAAAAGGTGCGTCAGAAACCTGTAACTAGGTTGCCCGTGTGAAAATGAGGGCACCCGAGTTTGCAAGGTGAAACAAACTACGAGTCAGTCGTGGGACTGGTATGAGAAATCTACTTAACTTATTAACAACAATAATAAGGCAAATCAAAGGACCACGCCACTTTCGCGGAACGGGTTTACTCCAATGAGTGCTAGTGCATGAAATAAAGTAAATGATTAAATCATCGCATTGCTTTTTATAAAATGAAGCCATTATAAGACTCAGGTCCCATCACACAATGCAACGCAAGCCGGAGGATAGAGTTTTACCTTATAATGGCCAAAAATGCTTCATACGTATAAAACAAAAGTGTTTGATATTATTACTAGTGCATATATGTTTCAAAAGCAAATTCAATCATAAATATCAATCCTAGATGGCATGGGTACCATATATCATGTCGCCATACTAGTAATACAATCACATTCGCATATTTCGTATTGGAAATTGGATTCCTTCATGAGTCGAGGCAAGGGGCAAGCTCCTCTCCGATTCGAGACACTCTAGCAAATGTCCCAGGACCCCACTATGATCCTTGGATCTTCAGGGCCGGTCCTCTCTTACTTTTGAGGATTGACAATTCCTGAACACACGTTTCCCGGTCCTTACAGACCTATATCGAGGCGCCTCGCATTCCAACAACCATACAGGTGAAAAGTATATATAATGTCAGGGCTGGTAGGTCACTGACACCACCTTAGCTAGAAAGAAACGTCGTGCTCTCCCTGTAGTCACTCTCCCGTTTTTGACTCATACCGAGGTGTGAGGCTCGCGAATTCACGTTATACACAAAGCTACGTCACACAGACCATGCTTTGATCATCAACCACAAGACTTTGCTTTGCAACAGAATCCCTGATCATATGCCACTGAGGTGTGCCACACAGGCAATCCACTCCATGCGAACTGATTTCTATCAATACATAACCTCTGAGCTCGTACGTCTCAGAGAAGGGCGTTAAGCAAGAGAATAAATTCTCCGCCGCCAAACAGATATATATTTAACAGAGATCAATCAACACAGAACAAAATCCAATGTCAGACACACAGTCCATTTACAAGTCCGTTCTGGGTCTGAACGAAACCGGAGGCACCAATTCCTCGCATATCCGTACAATCAACAGTATGTTTGGATGGCTACTACTTCAGTTCCTTCATGGTAGCTACTCCAATCACGAGCATCAGTAGCGCCCATCCATCCAATGTGAAGATCGTCGGTCTTCAACCGTCTTCGACTCTTCGACTTCTCAACGTCGATCGATTATTTGAAATGAGATAAACTCGGCCTTTTCAAATAATCCACGTATATTTAGATTTTCAAATCAATTTATCACATGGTTGGTCTATTCAACATTCACTTTTCAGTTCTTTAGTTATAATTTTCATGTTAAATACATTCAACCATCACATATCAAGAAAACACAACAAAATGGGATTATTTTCACTCTATATCGTCTATAGTATTTTATAACGATATATCGCCATTTTTATTTAATTTAAAACGGCCAAATTTAATTAAACGACTTTTCAGGTCGTATCGATGCACTGGCGCTGCTTTTCACTAATTTTGTTTTACACATATCTGAAAATCTAACCGTTGGAAGGTCATTTCAAAACGAATCCAATGGTTTCAGTTTTGGGAAAATCCGACGGTCGGATCTTCCACACTAGCCATTTGAAATTACGATTTCAATTTACGAACTGCAGCGTCGTTATTCGATTTAATTTAATTATATATATATATATAATCGTTTCTGGCGCTGTTTTTCTTCATATTTGAATTAAACATTCCAGACAATCCAACCGTCGGATCTTCACAAAGTTGGTGCCGTTGGAAAGATATTTCCAAGGCGAACCCAACGGTTGCGGTTTCGGGAAAATCCAATGGTCGGATTTCCCGCACTAGTCGTTTGAAATCACGGTTTCAAAACACGAACCGCACGGCCACATTTCGTTTTAATTTTATTTATATTTATATATTTATATAAATATAGTTCATTCAAAAATTCCTATATCGTTTTCACTTCAATTATTTCAATAACGCCTTTAAATTTTGGAAAATTTCGCCATAACCTCCTTTGTACGGGAGGGGCTGGGAAAATTCCCAAATAGCTACACGGGCGTCTCATGTCAAAAAGAAAAAGCCAAGCGACTAGCCAACAGGCTCATAAAATCATCACCCAAACAAAACAGTAAATGTGTACCTATTTGTCGGGCACAAAATTTTATTCCTCTTCTCTAGCCCCTTTGCTATAACCTGTTCAATAAATATGCATGTACATATATACAATTTCTATCACTTATCATTTTCCATTCAACTTCATATTTGATTTACTTTGGTTTAAAAACACCATTCATTCTAATGTTGCATGCATAGGCTAAAATCACATCATTAGCTAATTAATGTATATTTCAACTCATGCACATTAATTTGAACAAGTGGCTATTTTTAACACTTCACATTTCAAAGATGATAATTTTGGCGAACTAAATAGATTTCAACACATGACTATTTTATTTAGTTCCTATGCATGTTAAAAATAATATTTCATTCACAAATATTTATTTCAACGTCCGCATATCTTTAGCATATCACATATATGATAAAAATGATATTTTTATCATTTAAAATATTTATTCGACAAATGGATGTTTTCAACACTTCATAGTTTCAATAAAAATGTAATTTTTATTGTTCGGTCTTTTTATTCAACACATGAACTTTTCCACTACACACACTTCTCAACACGTGAGCATTTCCACACATGGATATTTTATTTATATGGTTCATATTAGAAAGATGGAATTTTTATTGTTAAAACTATTTATATATAAGGCGAATATTTTTCATACTTCATATATATTATAAAAATGTGATTTTTATTGTTTAAACACTTCATTCATTCACAAATGAATTTAATTTTCACACATCACTTTTCAACACATGAACATTTCCACACATGGATATAGTTTCAACATATGACTTTAATTTCAATGCATGAAAATAATTTCAACATACGAAAATTATTCTAACACATAAAGATTATTCAAAATTTCGGCAGCATAACGGCAGGGTAGTTAAAACCGGCACCGTCCCTAGTACGACTCCTCGCTCTACCTTAAAACCTCGCGGTTTTTGACAATGGGGATTCATGCATCTAATTCGCACGCAGGCGGCATGTTTATTTTTATTTCCACAAATATTTCCAATTCATTTCAATCACCAATGGGTATTTTTCAACCACAACCAAACAATATGAACCACAAACAATTATTCAACCATTCGTATTTTTCCATCCAATATTTCACACCAATTCACAACAATAAATATCGTCCATAGTTTGTGGACGAGGGGAGTATATATATATATATATATATATATATATATATATATATATATATATTTAATATAATTGCTATATTTCACTTGCATTTCAACACATATATCAATTATTCTATGCATGTATAATTCATACTTCGCTCATATAGCTTACACCACGCATGTACATGAGGTATACAACACGTGTGTAATTTATATTTCGCTTATATAATTTATACACGACATTTTCCATTCAAATTCATATTAATTTAGATTTCTCACATTGGTTTGCGGAGTGCTAAAAATCGTAGGTGACTCAGAAAAATCCGCGGCTTCTTCTATTGGGTAGAGAGCTTCCTTACGGTCCCGATGTTTCCTGTTTCATCGAATTTCGTCAACAGACCAAAAAGATATGATTTTTCAAAGTGCAAACATCAAAAAGAACTCACCTTTCACGAAGGTTCAAAACTAGGTTTGCGATTTTCACGAGAACCGGGGCACGAGGGGATGATCGGCGAGTTGGACTTGGAAGAGGGAGGAAAGGGGGTCCTGTCGGTGGTGGTTTGGTGGCGTTCGGTGGTCGGGATCGTCGGCGGCGGCGATGGGAAGGTCGGGGCTTTCTGGGCTCGATTCAGGCGAAGGAGGGGTTGGTCGGGGACGTGGTGGGGTCGGATTTGAAGGGGACGCAGAGGCGCGTCGAGGGGTGGCGGAGGCTGGAAGCGGCGGAGGCGAACGGAAAATGGGCTGGAAGGTTGGAATGACGGTGATCGTCGAGAGCAAGGGTTTTTTTTAGTTTTTTTTTTTAAATAATGAATGGAGAAATATGACTGGACGATGGTTTTAATAAATTTTTAAATAGTGTTTTCTCAAACGAACTCCTTTTCAAACCCAACGACTGTCGCCCCTAGCTAAATACCCCCATCCCGACACAATGGGATATGTTTCGTTAGCCAATTCGACTGTTACAGTCAGTTATTTTTCAAATTAAAGTATAAAACATTTAATTTTTAACTCTGAACGCACATTTCAATTTGCCAGGGCCACAAACTGATTCGAAAAATTCCAGAAAAATAAATCTAGCTATGTTTTGACGCTACGGTCCCAACAAAACTAGTTTCGTCGAATTCTGAGATCGTTTGAAAAATGGCCATTTTCTGGTCGATCCAATTTAACAGAAATTGACCAAATGCATTTTCTTTTGCCACGCTCACATATTAGCTTCAAAAATTATGAAATTTGAAACCTAGCAATAGTTTGACATCCTGGACCCAACAAAAGTGGTTTCGTCGAATTCCGAGGTCGTATGCAAAATATCAATTTTCCAGGGCTATATATTCTATATAGCGACCATTCTGAAAATTCATTCGGCCATAACTTTTGATTCCCGTTATGAAACTTCGATTTTTCAGATTCGTTAGAAAGGTATTGACTAACAGGTTTAAATATTTTTGGTTACGCTAAAATCCGTTATATTTTCCACCCTGCACAGTCAGTCAAAGTTTGAATTCAAATTTTCAAACTGACTCACTATTTCTAATTCACTATTTTATTGAAATATTCTATTTCAATTGTTCAAATTCCTTTGAAATCACCAATTTAAAATTTTTAAATGGGCCCGTATTTTCCGGGTTATTACAATCTCCCCCACTTAAAACTTTTCGTCCTCGAAAAGGAAACAACAGTAAAGTAGGAAACAAAATGTAAATGCAAAGTATTGTAAAAGTACCTTGCACCGGAGTTAGACAGAGATATCCACTCTGCATTTGGGGTAAGCCTGCATAATGCTTTCCTCAGTCTCCCAAGTACAGTCTCTAGGATCACTTCTCTACTGCACTTTAACTAAATGAACCTTTTTTCTTTTGAGTTCTCTAGTTTCTTTGCCAACAATTTGTAATGGCCCTCTTCTGAGTGCTAATTCTGGAGTTATGTCTATATCCTGTTGCGCTGCTTCTTCTACAACAAGATCTGGATCATGCACATGTCTTCTAAGTTGTGATATGCGAATACATCATGCACTTCAGGCAACCAATCTGTTAATTGAACCCTATAAGCAAGAGTTCCAATTCGTTCGAGTATAGGAAAGGGACCAATAAATCTCGGTGCCAACTTCCCAGTTTTGCCAAATCTGATTACTTCTCTCATCGGAGAAACTTTCAAATAAACATGATCACCAACAGCAAATGTCAAATCTCTTCTGCTAGAATCTGCATAACTTTTCTGTCGGCTTTGGGCGGTTCTCAAATGCTTTTTGATGAAGTCGACTTTATCAGACGCTTCTCTAATCATATCGGGTCCTAACACAAGTCTGTTGCCAGGTTCTACCCAACATGCTGGAGATCTGCACGGTCTGCCATATAATGCTTCAAATGGCGACATTCCCAAACTTGCTTGATAGCTATTGTTATATGAGAATTCTGCCAAATGCAAATGATCTTCCCATGACCCACCAAAATCAATTATACAAGCCCGCAATAAATCCTCTAGAATTCTATTCACCCGCTCAGTTTGGCCATCTGTTTGAGGGTGATAAGTGGTGCTCATATTCAGTTTCGTTCCCAATTCTGTCTGGAAGGCCTCCCAGAATTTGCTAGCAAATATCGGGTCTCTATCACTGACTATGCTGATGGGAATTCCATGCAGCTTAACAATTTCCTTGAAATATATCTGCGCTAGACTTTGAGCGGTTCTATTGGATCTGACAGGTATAAAATGGGCAGTCTTCGTGAAGCGATCTACGATTACCCAAATGCTGTCATTACCTTTCCTGGTTCGCGGCAAGCCATCTATGAAATCCATGGAAATCTATTCCCATTTCCAACTTGGGACTTCCAACGGTTGCAACAATCCAGCTAGCTTCTGTTGGTCGCTCTTGACCAATTGACAAGTAGGGCATCTGCTAACATACAAAGAAATACCCCTTTTCATTGCCTTCCACCAGAAAGTGCATTTGATATCGTTGTACATTTTATTCACACCAGGATGGATGCAAAATTTGGATTTATGGCATTCGTCTAACACTTCTCTTTTGAGCTCAGGAAGGTTGGGAACACATATTCTCCCATTCAGCCTCAGAACTTCTTCTTTATCTACCTGAAAACTTGAGGGCTCTCCCTTCTGGATTCTCCCTTTGATCTTTTGAATGAAATAATCATTCCTCTGGAGAGCACATATCTTATCGATCAAGCTAGGGGTAGTTATAAGGTTGGCCATGATTGCGGTTTTTCTACTAAGCGCATCCGCTACAACGTTAGCCTTCCCAGGCGTATACAGGATATCAAGATCATACGCTGCAAGAAATTCTAGCCAACGCTGCTGTCTCAGATTCAGATCTTTCTGGGTGTATAAATACTTCAATGATTGATGATCTGTGTACATTATAAATTTCTCGCCCAATAAATAATGCCTCTAGATTTTCAAGGTAAAAACGATGGCTAGCAACTCAAGATCATGAGTCACATAATTCTTCTCATGCGGTTTCAGTTGGCGGCTTGCATAAGCGACTACTTGGCCTCTTTGCATTAACACTGCACCAAGGCCTCTAATAGAAGCATCTGTCCAAACCGTTAAATCCTGATTGCCATCAATAATGGTTAACACTGGAGCAGTCGTCAGTTTCGATTTCAATTCCTGGAAAGCTTCTTCACAGTCGGAAGTCCACTTAAACTTCTCATGTTTCTTCGTGAGCTTCGTTAACGGACCGGATATCTTCGAAAAATCCTTAACGAACTTTCGATAATAACTAGCCAACCCCATAAAACTTCTAACTTCTGTGGGAGTAGTGGGTTGTTTCCAGTCTTGAATTGCTGTTATTTTTCTTGGGTCAACAGAAATTCCTTTCTCTGACACGACATGGCCAAGAAATTTGACTTCTTCTTGCCAGAAGACACATTTAGAGAATTTGCCTTTAAAGACGTTCTTCCTTAGAATCTCCAATACTTGTTCTAAGTGTTTTTCATGCTCGGGTTTTGATTTGGAGTAGATTAAAATATCATCGATGAATACGAGGACAAATTTATTCAGAACTCCCCTGAACACTCTATTCATTAGATCGACAAAGTATGCTGGAGCATTACACAGGCCAAACGGCATTACTAACCATTCATAAAATATGTCTGGACCTCTGAAAGCTGTCAAAGGAACACACTCTTCTGCTATTCTCAATTGATGAAAACCTGTAGCTAGGTCCATTCGGGAAAATACTTTCGCCCCATTCAATTGGTCTAGCAAATCATCGATGCGGGGTAATGGATATTTATTTTTGAGCGTCTGTTTGTTGAGGTCTCGGTAATCAACGCATAATCGAAGAGTACCGTCTGACTTTGGGACAAACACAACAGCTGCACCCCAATTAGAAAAACTAGGTCTGATTAGACCCTTCCACAACAGTTGACGAGTTTGATCGCCTAATTCTTCTTTTTCCTTCGGAGTCATTCTGCGAATTGGATGTACCACTAGTCTGGCATTGGGAATTAGATCGATTCGGAATTCTATTTCTCTTTGCGGAGGTAAGTTTTCAACTTCTTCAAACACATCCGCATAGTTTCTAACAATAGGAATCTTTTCTATGGAGGTGGGGATAAGTTTTAATGCCGACCAAAATTCTTCTCTATTTGGATTCGAACCATGACAGGGTACCGTAATATATCCAAGCTTCATTCGAATTTTAACGATTCTTTTTGCACAATTTACCTCAGCTTCATATTTCGTTAACCAATCTAGCCCGAGAATGATATCGAATTCGGGAAAATCCATAACAATTAAATCAAAGGGAAACTTGTAGGAAGAATAAGAGACTGGCACTCTACAATATGAACCGAGAGTAATAGGACCCCCTATCGGGTTATGAACTTCCACTGATTCTTTGAGCTTTCGCCGTTTTAACTTTAATTTGTGCACTGTGTTTTTAGCAATAAAACTACGCGACGCACCCGTGTCAAACAATACAGAAACAAGAATATTTTTAATTGTAAGGGTACCTCCCAAAACATCAGGTTTACCTGCTCCATCGGAAGCAGCTGGCGGGCTTGACCCGTCATACACGTGAGCTACTGTGGCCTTCTTCAGCAAAGGACAGTCCTTGACTAGATGATCGGTCTTGCGACAGTTGAAGCACGAGCGAGGGTTCTAGGAGCCTTGGCTCGAACCTTGAGAATTGGTTCTCTGCCTTTTCGGAGCTGTGCAGACATTTGAGTAGTGCCCCGGCTTTCCACAGTTAAAGCAGTTTCCTCTTGGCGGCTTATTGATTTGTGGATTCGAAGACGCCGCTTGGCTTGACTCGCCTTGATTTACAGCAGACTTGCGCTTATTCCCGACCTGGTTTCTAGCGGGATCCTGCTCCAGATGCCTATGGTCAAGGTCTTCGTAGTTGCAAGTCATTTCCACTAGTTCGTTGAATTCCAGCTTGACATGGGCCATGGCTCTATCATGATACTGTCGCCTTAGCCCAAGGATAAACCTCTTATTTTTGGATTTCGCAGTGGCGACGAGCTCCGGAGCATAGGGCGACAACAGTGTAAATTTATTCAGATAATCCTGCACGGAAAGATCCCCCTGCTGGAGGTTGGCGAAGTCATCGTGCATTCGTTCTAAAGCTTGTTCTGGGACATATTTCTCCTTGAAGAGTTCTTTGAATCCATCCCATGTTCTTCCAGCTTCTCTATTCCCGGCGGTGAGAGATTCCTACCATAGTTCAGCTTGTTCCTGCATAAGCCAGGCGCCCATAATAGCTTTATCTTCGTCTCCAAGCCTTAAGCCTTCAAGAATTTTCTCGCATGTTTTGAGCCATGCAAGGGCCTCTATTACGGTGCCAGTTCCCGAGAAGGTCTTGCCTCCTAAGTTCTTATATCTCTTAGCTACACGGTCTAGCTCGAAGTATTGAGTGGCCGGAGGTTGTATCAAAGGTCCTTCTTGAACTGGGGCTTCTCCCCTTCCTCGGCCTCTGCCGGCACGGCCTCCTCTAGCGGTGGCTGCTCTGGTAGCCATTTGTCAAATTATGTATAAGCAAGTAAAGAGTCAGCTAACAGAAATGATAGTCTATTGCATGATTAAGCAGAAAATTTACGGAAAGATAACGATGGACTAATCAAATTGTTTTTGCTATTCTGCTCGGCTCATTCTAGGACTTTACTAGTCCTATCTCTAATGAGCGACTCGCCTTAGAATACTACTGATTCTATTTTGACGAAGTGTTTAATGTGTTAGACTCCAGAACTAAGGTTAACCAAAGCTCTAATACCAGCTGTGACGATCCCAAAACCCCGTGACACTGTGTTAAGGATAATCATTGGAATATAACACATTAATCATCATTAGCAGATCACAGATAATAGCATAAACAGAATATAGAATAATTTACACACATATGACAGCGGAATCATATAAATATCATCACATCAGAGAAGCACAGTACAGGATACAACTTAGTGCATAATGATACATAATAAGTCACCATCGCCAGAGGTGGAATCATACATAAAGAGTACCAAAATAAATATCAGTCTACATCGCCAATGGCGGAATCATAATATAGATACAATAATGGCGGAGAAAATCCAAGTCAGCACGGTGTAGTCAAGCCTCGCCATGAGCCAAAAGGTGCGTCAGAAACCTGTAACTAGGCTGCCCGTGTGAAAATGAGGGCACCCGAGTTTGCAAGGCGAAACAAACTACGAGTCAGTCGTGGGACTGGTATGAGAAATCTACTTAACTTATTAACAACAATAATAAGGCAAATCAAAGGACCACGCCAATTTCGTGGAACGGGTTTACTCCAATGAGTGCTAGTGCATGAAATAAAGTAAATGATTAAATCATCGCAATGCTTTTTATAAAATGAAGCCATTATAAGACTCAGGTCCCATCACACAATGCAACGCAAGCTGGAGGATAGAGTTTTACCTTATAATGGCCAAAAATGCTTCATACGTATAAAACAAAAGTGTTTGATATTATTACTAGTGCATATATGTTTCAAAAGCAAATTCAATCATAAATATCAATCCTAGACGGTTTGAGTACCATATATCATGTCGCCATACTAGTAATACAATCACATTCGCATATTTCGTATTGGAAATTGGATTCCTTCATGAGTCGAGGCAAGGGGCAAGCTCCTCTCCGATTCGAGACACTCTAGCAAATGTCCCAGGACCCCACTATGATCCTTGGATCTTTAGGGTCGGTCCTCTCTTACTTTTGAGGATTGGCAATTCCTGAACACACGTTTCCCTGTCCTTACAGACCTATATCGAGGCGCCTCGCATTCCAACAACCACACAGGTGAAAAGTATATATAATGTTAGGGCTGGTAGGTCACTGACACCACCTTAGTTAGAAAGAAACGTCGTGCTCTCCCTGCAGTCACTCTCCCGTTTTTGACTCATACCGAGGTGTGAGGCTCGCGAATTCACGTTATACACAAAGCTACGTCACACAGACCATGCTTTGATCATCAACCACAAGACTTTGCTTTGCAACAGAAGCCCTGATCATATGCCACTTAGGCGTGCCACACAGGCAATCCACTCCATGCGACTGATTTCTATCAATACATAACCTCTGAGCTCGTACGTCTCAGAGAAGGGCGTTAAGCAAGAGAATAAATTCTCCGCCGCCAAACAGATATATATTTAACAGAGATCAATCAACACAGAACAAAATCCAATGTCAGACACACAGTCCATTTACAAGTCCGTTCTGGGTCTGAACGAAACCGGAGGCACCAATTCCTCGCATATCCGTACAATCAACAGTATGTTTGGACGGCTACTACTTCAGTTCCTTCATGGTTGCTACTCCAATCACGAGCATCAGTAGCGCCCATCCATCCAATGTGAAGATCATCGGTCTTCAACCGTCTTCGACTCTTCGACTTCTCAACGTCGATCGATTATTTGAAATGAGATAAACTTGGCCTTTTCAAATAATCCACGTATATTTAGATTTTCAAATCAATTTGTCACATGGTTGGTCTATTCAACATTCACTTTTCAGTTCTTTAGTTATAATTTTCATGTTAAATACATTCAACCATCACATATCAAGCAAACACAACAAAATGGGATTATTTTCACTCTATATCGTCTATAGTATTTTATAACGATATATCGCCATTTTTATTTAATTTAAAACGACCAAATTTAATTAAACGACGTTTCAGGTCGTATCGATGCACTGGCGCTGCTTTTCACTAATTTTGTTTTACACATATCTGAAAATCTAACCGTTGGATCTTCACAAATTTTATATCATTAGGAAGGCCATTTCAAATCGAATCCAACGGTTTCAGTTTTGGGAAAATCCGACGGTCGGATCTTCCACACTAGCCATTTGAAATTACGATTTCAATTTACGAACTGCAGCGTCGTTATTCGATTTAATTTAATTATATTTATATATATATAAATAAATATAATCGTTTCTGGCGCTGTTTTTCTTCAGATTTGAATTAAACATTCTAGACAATCCAACCGTCGGATCTTCACAAAGTTGGTGTCGTTGGAAAGATATTTCCAAGGCGAACCCAACGGTTGCGGTTTCGGGAAAATCCAATGGTCGGATTTCCCGCACTAGTCGTTTGAAATCACGGTTTCAAAACACGAACTGCACGGCCACGTTTCGTTTTAATTTTATTTATATTTATATAAATATAGTTCATTCAAAAATTCCTATATCGTTTTCACTTCAATTATTTCACTAACGCCTTTAAATTTTGGAAAATTTCGCCATAACCTCCTTTGTACGGGAGGGGCTGGGAAAATTCCCAAATAGCCACACGGGCGTCTCATGTCAAAAAGAAAAAGAAAAAGCCAAGCGACTAGCCAACAGGCTCATAAAATCATCACCCAAACAAAACAGTAAATGTGTACCTATTTGTCGGGCACAAAATTTTATTCCTCTTCTCTAGCCCCTTTGCTATAACCTGTTCAATAAATATGCATGTACATATATACAATTTCTATCACTTATCATTTTCCATTCAACTTCATATTTGATTTACTTTGGTTTAAAAACACCATTCATTCTAATGTTGCATGCATAGGCTAAAATCATATCATTAGCTAATTAATGTATATTTCAACTCATGCACATTTATTTGAACAAGTGGCTATTTTTAACACTTCACATTTCAAAGATGATAATTTTGGTGAACTAAAATAGATTTCAACACATGACTATTTTATTTAGTTCCTATGCATGTTAAAAATAATATTTCATTCACAAATATTTATTTCAACGTCCGCATATCTTTAGCATATCACATATATGATAAAAATGATATTTTTATCATTTAAAATATTTATTCGACAAATGGATGTTTTCAACACTTCATAGTTTCAAAAAAAATGTAATTTTTATTGTTCGGTCTTTTTATCCAACACATGAACTTTTCCACTACACACACTTCTCAACACGTGAGCATTTCCACACATGGATATTTTATTTATGTGGTTCATATTAGAAAGATGGAATTTTTATTGTTAAAACTATTTATATATAAGGCGAATATTTTTCATACTTCATATATATTATAAAAATGTGATTTTTATTGTTTAAACACTTCATTCATTCACAAATGAATTTAATTTTCACACATCACTTTTCAACACATGAACATTTCCACACATGGATATAGTTTCAACATATGACTTTAATTACAACGCATGAAAATAATTTCAACATATGAAAATTATTCTAACACATAAAGATTATTCAAAATTTCGGCAGCATAACGGCAGGGTAGTTAAAACCGGCACCGTCCCTAGGACGGCTCCTCGCTGTACCTTAAAACCTCGCGGTTTTTGACAATGGGTATTCATGCATCTAATTCGCACGCAGGCGGCATGTTTATTTTTATTTCCACAAATATTTCCAATTCATTTCAATCACCAATGGGTATTTTTCAACCACAACCAAACAATATCAACCACAAACAATTATTCAACCATTCGTATTTTTCCATCCAATATTTCACACCAATTCACAACAATAAATATCGTCCATGGTTTGTGGACGAGGGGAGTACATATATATATATATATATATATATATATATATATATATATATATATATATATATATAATATAATTGCTATATTTCACTTGCATTTCAACACATATATCAATTATTCTATGCATGTATAATTCATACTTCGCTCATATAGCTTACACCACGCATGTACATGAGGTATACAACACGTGTGTAATTTATATTTCGCTTATATAATTTATACACGACATTTTCCATTCAAATTCATATTAATTTAGATTTCTCACATTGGTTTGCGGAGTGCTAAAAATCGTAGGTGACTCAGAAAAATCCGCGGCTTCTTCTATTGGGTAGAGAGCTTCCTTGCGGTCCCGATGTTTCCTGTTTCATCAAATTTCGTCAACACACCAAAAAGATATGATTTTTCAAAATGCAAACATCAAAAAGAACTCACCTTTCACGAAGGTTCAAAACTAGGTTTGCGGTTTTCGCGAGAACCGGGGCACGAGGGGATGATCGGCGAGTTGGACGTGGAAGAGGGAGGAAAGGGGGTCCTGTCGGTGGTGGTTTGGTGGCGTTCGGTGGTCGGGATCGTCGGCGGCGGCGATGGGAAGGTCGGGGCTTTCTGGGCTCGATTCAGGCGGAGGAGGGGTTGGTCGGGGACGTGGTGGGGTCGGATTTGAAGGGGAGGCGGAGGCGCGTCGAGGGGTGGCGGTGGCGGAGGCTGGAAGCGGCGGAGGCGAACGGAAAATGGGCTGGAAGGTTGGAACGACAGTGATCGTCGAGAGCAAGGGGTTTTTTAGTTTTTTTTTTAAATAATGAATGGAGAAATATGATTGGTCGATGGTTTTATTAAATTTTTAAATAGTGTTTTCTCAGACGAACTCCTTTTCAAACCCAA
Source organism: Allium sativum (assembly GCA_030737875.1). NCBI lineage: Eukaryota > Viridiplantae > Streptophyta > Magnoliopsida > Asparagales > Amaryllidaceae > Allium > Allium sativum. The sequence continues at coordinate 118,680,539 of CM060915.1, forward strand.
CGACTGTCGCCCCTAGCTAAATAACCCCATCCCGGACACAATGGGATATGTTTCGTTAGCCAATTCGACTGTTGCAGTCAGTTATTTTTCAAATTAAAGTAAAAAACATTTAATTTTTAACTCTGAACGCACATTTCAATTTGCCAGGGCCACAAACTGATTCGAAAAATTCCAGAAAAAATAAATCTAACTATGTTTTGATGCTACGGTCCCAACAAAACTAGTTTCGTCGAATTCTGAGAACGTTTGAAAAATGGTCATTTTCTGGTCGATCCAATTTAACAGAAATTGACCAAACGCATTTTCTTTTGCCACGCTCACATATTAGCTTCAAAAATTATGAAATTTGAAACCTAGCAATAGTTTGACATCCCAAACCCAACAAAAGTGGTTTCGTCGAATTCCGAGGTCGTATGCAAAATATCAATTTTCCAGGGCTATATATTCTATATAGCGACCATTCTGAAAATTCATTCGGCCATAACTTTTGATTCCCGTTATGAAACTTCGATTTTTCAGATTCGTTAGAAAGGTATTGACTAACAGATTTAAATATTTTTGGTTACGCTAAAATGCGTTATACTTTCCACACTGCACAGTCAGACAAAGTTTGAATTCAAATTTTCAAACTGACTCACTATTTCTAATTCACTATTTTATTGAAATATTCTATTTTAATTGTTCAAATTCCTTTGAAATCACCAATTTAAAAATTTTAAATTGGCCCGTATTTTCCGGGTTATTACAGGAATCACTTGTTTTATTTTTTTCAAAACAAGTTTATATTTCAAATCTATTTAAAAAATCAAATTCTATTTTAGGAAAAATAGAATTTCCCTTTTAAATCTCAAATACCCCTTTCCGCGATATTTTTAAATATCAACCTTTGGGCCCAGTGAAATTCAAACACCAAAACAACCAATTATTTATTTTCTAACACATCATATATGACAGTATATATGCAAACAAATAAACGAACAGATAATATATTTTTGAGGAATCCAAATGGATTCCTCCAACCTGCTTTCCTGCATCCACGGACGTTAGTCAACATAAATAATACCCATCCTGCTTCAAGGAAGGATATCACGGTATAAAAGGGGATCCACTTATATACGTGGGCGCAGGGTCATCCGCTAATGATACTGCGTGCATCCGCTAATGAGACTACGGGAATCCAACCAATCATCAACCCAATATATATATATATATAATAGTCAACGCTATATAACTAATATATTTAAAGCAACCAGAAAAATCCAAATAAGCAACAACAATTATTTTTAATGGACAAAAATAATTTTAAATAAAAGGTGAGTGAGACTTACTCATTGTGATTTATATTCGCGCTCTATTCTGATTCCATTTTAATTCCTGATTTCGTTTAGGAATGAATTCCAATCTGATTTCTATTTACTCCATAACCTTCGAACAAATCCCATCGTGACTCATTTGCCCCAAGCGGACCTCGTATGACAAACAAATAACGTATTTAAAATATTCACCCATTTAAAATATTTAATGTTTTTCTTAATAGAAATTTAACAAAGTTAATTACCTAATTTAAATGATATACTTTAATCACTTAAACACCTCCTTTCATTCTCACTGTCATCACCAATTCAGCACCGTTGCACCCTGAAAACTTCCCCCCTCAATTTAACACCACTTCAAGCTCCAACATCTATGTTGAACTCTAGTATTCCTTCTTTCAACAACAATTCGGACTTCACCAAATCTTACTACCGAATCCAATACTCTTAGAGAAATCACGACACTCTTATTACCCCCAACCTTCTGCTCCACTTCGAAATCCCTACCAGCGAACTCGCCTGCTCACTATTGATCGCAACTTCGAACTGTAACCCCTCTCGCGAACCACTGAAACACCGCGTCCCCTATGGCATCGAACTACTCCATCATCCTACGTCAGGTATCGTTTCCCTTTCCGACTCCATATTGAAGTCGCGACACCCTCCTACCATCAACAACGTGGGTCTGAGCCTCGATTAACTCATCGATGCCTTCAAACTTTTCAAATCGCAACCCTAGTAGGTATAGCTGCTCGCGCCTTCTGATGTTGAACTCAAAGAGAGCCGCGGCAGCCTACCAAGATGCCAAAGTTCAAGTTTTTAATTCCCTTTTTGATTGAGGATGAGCTCAGATTTCTGATGCGAGGGGGAAATGAAAACACGACTTCGATTTGGTTTTATTTGAAGAAAGGATTGAATGAGGTATCGGGTTTTCAGAAGAGAAGAATGAAGAAGCAAGGGGAGAGGCTATCGCAATATATAGAGGTGGAGAAGTACACACAAAATCTTTGTATTTATTAAAAAGATTTTCTAATTAATTCGATTTGATTTTGATTCGATATAAAGAGATCTTTTATTCTTTTAAAACAGATATCGATTTGATTTTCGATTCGATTCGATTTCGATTGTATCCATTATAAATATTTCGGGGTTCACAGTTAGAAACCGTGAACCGCTATTTTAGCGTATCGACCGCCGTTCCAATGTTATAACGTTATACTGGACTCAACAGAATATTTTTTTGAAATTTATTTCGAATGTGTATATATAAAATAACCATATTAAATCGATATAATATACTTTAAATTCAAAAAAAAATATTCTCTGATAATAAAATATTTTTATTATCATCTATATTCAAATACAATTAATATTGATCATCTGAATTGTTTTGATTTAATTCTAACTTCGAGTTGAATTATTTTAAATTCTCGTATTACGATGATAATCAAAATAAATCGTATTTCGATTATTTAATCGATAACCCAATAAAATACCATTTATATTATAAATTCGACATTTAAATCCATACTAAATATTTAAAATAAATTGACCAAAAATCCGGGTCGTTACATCGGTTCTCCGTTTTGAATCTCTTCCTCTTTCCTCTTTGAATTTCTTCCTATACGTATAGACGTTTTTTCTAAGATATGTAAGAACTTCCGTACGGTGGGCGGAAACCCTCTTCATGGGACTGGGACGTTTGTCAAATCCAGAAGGAAGCGGAGGACTTGTTGGTACCTTTAAGATAGGCGACGGGAGGAAGGTTCAATTAGCTGCTTGGTTGATGAAGGACGAAACCTCATTTTGGTAGGAGGTCACAAATGGAGAATGTGCAGGAGAGACATGGATAGTACACACGATAAGAAAGTAGATCCAAAGAAAGGCGGTAAGGATAACAAGGGGCCAAGAGAAAAGGAAGGGACACACTTGTGAAATACATGACTACTTAAATAAAAATGTTAGAAAGAAGAAAAAGACTAGTTGTTGTCGTTACGGAGAAACATGACATCTTATTAGGATCATCCAAAGAAGCAAAAGGAAAATGTTAGGGCAAAATACAGGATCTTCTGGAGGGCAGACGCGTTCCCTCATGACTGGCACACCTGATAGAGGTAGAAATATCTTGGTTGGAAGTTTGGTTTTACTTTTTTTTGACCATCCTGTTCGAAACTAGTTTGAATTCTGGCGCTTCACACTCATTTGTATCTGCTTTGTCAATTGAAAACATTGCACCTAAATACTAGTCTAGTTACGGATCCCATAGTAGTCTCAAATCCTATTGACGGTTCAGCTCATCTTTCGATAATTTGTCGGGATTTGAGAGTATCTATCTTGAGTGTTGAGTTTGAATGCATCGCCTTCGTTCTTGGCTTCACGGGCTACGGATCGATTCTAGGCATGGATTGGTTATCCAGTAACGGTGCCATCCTCGATTGTGAAAAGAGAGTGGTTAGACTTTTGACTCATTGTGGAAAGACCCTTGATATTTCTTGTGACCCTAGAGGTTTGGTGATGCTTAGCTACCTAGAATCTCTTGACGCGTCCAACAGTGATTTGGAATTTGTTTGTGTGGTTCGTGAATATGGTGACGTCTTCGATGAAGTTCGGGGTTTACCCCGAGGCATGAGATAGATTTTCGTATATACCTTGTAAATGATGCAAAGCCAGTTGCATTACCGGTGCGCCACATGGCTCCGAGAAAGAAAAGAGAACTCAGTAAGCAAATGAGTTGCTTGAGAAGGGGTTCATAAGAGGAAATATTTCAGAATGGGGTGCTCCATTTGTTTTTGCTACGAAGGCTGATGGTTCACTTAGATTGTGTGTGGACTATAAAGAATTGAATAAGCTCACTAAGAAGAATAGACATCCATTGCCGAGGATAGACAATTTATTCGATCAGTTGGTTGGTGCTTCGGATTTTTCGCAACTAGAGTTGGCTACAAGATTTCATCAGCTAAGGGTGGCTGAAGACAGCATAGATAAGACTGCATTTAGAACTCTTGTCGGTTTCATCGAGGTGTTCGTCATGCCTTTTGGTTTGACGAAAGCACCCGCATACTTCATTGACTTAATGAGTAGGGTGTTTAGGGAGTTTCTAAACAAGTTTGTGGTAGTCTTTGTGGACGATATCTTGGTTTACTCTAAAATCAAGGAAGAGCATGCCCTACATCTTAGGGAAGACTTAAAGACCCTACGAGCACATCAACTCAAAGCTAAGTTCTCCAAGTGCTATTTTTGGAGAAAAGAAGTGAGGTTCTTAGGACACATGGTCTTTAAGGAAGGGACAACAGTGGATCCCGCAAAGGTGGTGGCAATCCAAGATTGGAAAATTCCTAAGAACGCAACAGAAGTAAGAAGCTTTTTAAGGCTAGCTAGTTATTATAGGAAGTTTATTAAGGACTTCGTGAAGATATCAGCCCCACTTACTCGATTAACGAAGAAGAACTTGACTTTTTCTTGGGATGTTGACTATGACGATGCTTTCCAGCATTTGAAGGGGACATTGACGGAAGCTCCAGTTTATTTTTGCCAGGTGGAAGTAAGCCATTCACAGTGTATACCGGTGCTTGTGGGACAGGGCTTGGAGCAGTTCGATGCAAGAGGAAAAGGTGATATGCAAAATGCGGCAAGTACGAGAATTGCTTATCATCCACAGACGGATGGACGGACAGAAAGGTGTGAATAGAATCCTTGAAGATCTTTTGAGGTCATGTATCCTAGATTTTGGAGGGACATGAGAAGAGGCAACGAGCTTAGTGGTGTTCACGACGTGTTTCACGTATCGCATTTGCGGAAGTGTTACAAGATACCGCGAAGTAGTGGAGCTGAACAAGCTTAGAGAAGTGGAAGTAGAGTGGGATGCCACGATTAGACGAGCTCCTACATGCATCCTTGGGTCGGAGGTATAAAAGGTACGCAAAAAAGAGGTCAAGTTGGTCAAAGTGCAACGGGAAGATGATCAAGGAGACGCGACTTGGGAAATAGAAGACAAGATGCATACGCTGTACCCTTTCCTTTTTGGGGGTATGATTTTTAACTTCCCCTTTTTTTACCGCTTTGTCGATACTTGTCCAATCTTCGCGATTATATCTTCGATCTCTAGTTAGGAAAAACCCTATGGTTGTAAACATGAGTTTGAGACAAGTTATGTTTGGTGGACGCAAATGGATGCAAGTGGTTGCTAGTGGTTGCTCGTGGATGCATGTACACACACATTAGGCACTAGATCGGCTCAGTCACTTTCATATTGCATATAAATATGTGTGCATATTTAATGGATGTATAATGGTTGTGTTATCATATGGATGCTGCATTTTAATGAATGGTTGTGCACACATGTAGAAATAATATGTATCGTTAGGATTCTTTCGCATACATAATGGACGCATGGCGCTATCATGATTTGCATTAAGGAGGTCAACTGAATCAGTAGACTGCCTGATTTTGCATTAGATAAGGAACATCTACACATCCTTTTTGCATATGTTCATACGGCATTAGAAATCTTGTAAGGACAATGGATGCATGTGTTTGATGGTGGAGTAGATGGATGACTGGATGTTAGGATATACATTCTCCTTAACTTGGAGATTTCGGGGGCGAAATCCCTTTAAGGAGGGGAGAATGTAACACCCCGTGATTTTAAATATTAAAATTAAAAAAAATTAAAGAATACTTAATTTTAAATGTGAGAATTAAGGGAAACGGGTTACGCCATTGCGTTTGCCTCGGAATCCTAGTTGAGATAGAGTCTGAGTTTGCATGAATTGGACTCCGTATGAAGAAGTTATGGCCCTTAGAACTTTCAGAAATTTATATAAAACAATTCAGAAAATTAAATACCAAGGCAGATCGACCTGGGGGTCGACCTACCCCAGGCCAGGTCGACCAAGGGGTAGACCTCCCTATATATAGGTCGATCTGGGAGTCGACCTACCCCCTCGGGTAGATCTGAAATGTGACGATGTTTTGACTCACTGCTGAGTCATTAGGGCTGAGGTGGTTATTCTAACTTGTCTAGATGGTCTTGATTTCTTCTAGGTTAATCTGATGGCTCTTAATTAATTAAAATTCAACATAAGCAACCTAACCCTCAACCTAAAATCATACTAATTCATACCAAGAGCCATCATGCTGTCAATGGCGAACCTAGAGTAGCCGACGTTCTCTTTCAACTCAAAAGAAAGAATCAAAATCAAATATAATCTAAATTAGAATAACAATTAGTCTACATCAAAGGCGAGCAATTCAGTTTCAGAATATAGATCCCAAAAAAACAAGACTGTTCTTTTGTTTGCGAGTATAATTTCTTTCACAAAATAATTAATAAATTAATTATGATGGGTCATGACTTGGATTATGAGAACATGTCTGTTGAATCATGTGACGTTACTTGATTTTGTTTATGAATATATGATTGTTTTGTTAATTTATGTTTGTAGATATAAATAATACATGAATCTTATGCAAGTTTAGGATGTTAAAGCATATGCGAATCTTATGTAAGTTTGGGATGTTAAATTATATACGAATCTTATGTAAGTTTGGGATGTTAAAACATATGTGAATCTTATGCAAGTTTGTTTCTACATATGCTCATTTGTATATGAATCCTATGCAAGTTTCGGATGTTAAATCATATGCTAGTTGTATATGAATCTTATGCAAGATTGGGGATGTTAAATCATATGCTAGTTTATGAATCTTATGCAAGTTTGGGATGTTAAAACATATGTGAATCTTATGCAAGTTTAGGATGTTAAAGCATATGCGAATCTTATATAAGTTTGGGATGTTAAATTATATATGAATGTTACGCAAGTCTGTAGGTGGATTATACACATGTTCATATGTGAATCAAGTATATACATATGCTAGTTTATATGCAAAACACGTGACATTAATTTACATGTTTAGACCCATATGCAAGTTCACATTTTTATGTTTAAATCTATATTTAGATCCATGGCAGTACATAGTTATGCAAATTTATGTTCTATATGCCCATTGCCTATGCTAGTTTTGTATGTGAATCATGTGCTAGTTTTGTATGTGAATCATATGCTAGTTTTGTATGTGAATCATATGCTAGTTTGAATGTAAGTTTGTATGAAATTCATGTGCAAGCTATAGGAAAACCATATCCATATATGCAAGTTCACGATTACATGTTTAGATCTATATTTAGATCCATGATAGTTTATGCAAATTTATGTGTTATATATATATATATATATCCATTGCCTATGCAAGTTCTTGGCTATGCAAACTTATGTTATGATCTATTTTATGTGTTATGCAAGTTGTGATGTTGCTTTTCTTTTTATAAGTTAGACTATTTTCGAGTCTAACATATATCGTATTAAAACGAACGAATAGCATGAGGACAATGGGAAAATATTAATTTTACAAAATTGTGAATTGGCATAAAATGGCTTTAAAGGCATATAATTAAATTGAGACATTAATTGGTAGAATTTATATACCTAAAAAGTATGGACATAATTTAGGTGACAATTATGGACATGGATTAAATTGGAAGTTATTGGCAATTTGAAATAGGGATATTAATTTAGATTGGGGTTGAATAATAATAATGCGTAATAAATTCCTAAGACATGAGGTTAGACTCGTTTTTGGTGTAAGACTGCCCGGACCCGCCCGGCAAATCCAGCAACAACAAACGGTAGTCTAATGTGAGAGGTCAAAGGCATAAATTAAATGAGTAATAAAGGCCTAAGACACGAGGTTAGACTCGTTTGTGGTATAAGACTGCCCGGACCCACCGGGCAAATCCAGCAACCACAGATGGTAGTCTAATGTGAGAGGTCAAAGGCATAAATTAAATGATGCTTAGACACGAGGTTAAGTCTGGCTTGTGGTAGAAATCTGCCCGCAACCACCAAGCATATCCAGCGGCCATAAGCAATCGACTTAATATGAGAGGTCTGTGCATTAATAATTAATTAATGCTGATTAAAGACGAATATGAATGACAGACAGAAGTTTGGTTGAGTGAATAATTCTCTGAGTACCAATATGATGTGGATTTCGGTCTTTGGGGTTGATACTTAGGGAGTTATTCTCTTAACCAATATATCAGTGAACTTAGATGTACTTAATCATAAATTAAGTAAAACATGATAAGTGGATAGGGTTAAGACCAGCTTAACCAATAAGTAGATAGGGTTAAGACAAACTTAACCAATAATATGTATTGATCTGATAGGGTTAAGACAAACTTAACCAATAATATAATGATTTGATAAGCGGATATGGTTAGGACCAACTTAACCAATAATATAAGTGGACAGTGTTAAGACCAAATTTACCAATAATATAAGTGGTAGGGTTAAGACCAGCTTAACCATATATATATATATATATACATATGTATGTATGTATATCTATAGATTTGATAAGAAGATAAGGTTAAGACAAGCTTAACCAATAACACATGTTGATTTGATAAGTGGGTAACATGGGTGACATGTGGGAAATAATTATAAACACTTAACCAAGTTGAAACATGTAAGAAGACATGAATAAGAGGGGGTTAAGTGGGAAATCCTAGTGGGGACCGAGCATAGGTGGAAAGCTTGTGTCAAGCGTGGGGACCCTTTTTAACCAGTAACCCATTTAGTATCTAAGTGAGCTCGACCTAGATTGAGGACGGGACACGCTTACTGGGTTTGATTGTAAGAGGTCAAAACGGGTTGACGGTGGCAACGCAAGTCCAACGGGGTCATGTGCGTGCGTGGGCCTAGGCTGGTAGGTAAGACGTTGTTGCATCGTGTAGATATAAGTCGTGCATCTTTAGTGGTATTGGGTTGCCACTTTTAGGAGTGATACACCCCACTGTGGGACCAGCACGGGTATCTACGAGTTAGGGAGCCGATCGCATGGGGTAGTGGGTACAACTAGTGGAGATAGGGGCAGGCAGCACCTATGAAGACAGCTAGGGGTGCACGAGACTACCGTTATGATTATTGTGTTCAGTAGGTGGGATCAACTTTTAGGGTGGCTAGTAGTGGTCAGTATAGTAATTATCCTATAACGATTAGGAACGAGATTAACGCCAGAATATTCCTCCTGTTTGTTTTGACTTGCCGACTTGTTTCACAGTCATTCCTTGTTTTACCAGTTTATGCCTTATCCTAATTACTTTAATAATTATATTGTTAAAGTTATTGTACTCGCCGGACTTTATGTCTGACCCCCTTGTTTTCACCTCTTTTCTTCCTTCCCCCCCCCCCACCTCCAAGGTTCTCAGGGTGGGACTAGTACTAGTGGAGCTTGATTTGGATCTCTTTCTCTCTTTTTTGGAAGTGCTTGGATTGCTGGAAGTAAAGTTCCGCTCATCTCTTTTATGGCTACTTATGTTGGGGTTGTGCTTTTTACTTTATGTAATCTGAAAACAATTTGTCAAGATGGATATTAAATGTACTTGGTTTATGAAGTTGTTGTAATCAAACTATTTCTCCGCTGCAGTAAAAGTTGTTTTAAAATTTTCAAGTACCAATATATGTATCTATCTTGTTATATTATGTTCTATACACTAATTATACTCCTTGAAAGTTAATGCATTCCCTATGAGAGTGACATTAATGGACGTGGGGTGTTACATCTTTCTCTCCATTTCTAAGATCCATGTCTTCTTGGCCTCCTTTTTCCCCCTTTATTTCCCTCCTTTCCCTACTTTCACTCCCCCTTTTTCCCATTTCCATTACAAGCCCCTAACACTAAGAAATCCTTAACTGTTTTCTCCTCGAACCAAACTTATACCCATACATACCCTGGTTAGTTTATAAAATCCCGGAGCATTGAACGCGTTCATATTTCAATTCCAAAAATCGTTGGTGATGCCGGGAGGCTACTGAATCATCCGATAATGTTAGGATATCCCTCGATTAAAGATTGGTGGGATGGAACCCTAGGTGTGACCTCTTAAACGATTTTGAGAGCTAGTTGGTTATTGATTAATGTTTGTGCACTTGATTGATTGTCTATTGACTTGTGATTAATAATATGAGTTGATGATATGGTTTAATGATGCATAGTAAGGGAAAGATTCAATTTTTGAGTAATTTACTTGTAGTCTCTTAAGTATGTGAGAACTTTTGAACTGATTAAGGGCTAGTTTAATTTCAATTGTTGTTGTGAACTTGTTTGAGTTATATATTGATTGATGGCCGATGATTTGGGTTTATGATTTGGTTTGATGATGATTAGAATGAAAAAAAATCGATCTTTAAGTAGAATTTGGGTAGTCACTTGGGTAGGTGAGAATATTTAAATGATTATAAGGGCGAGTTAGCTATGGATTAAAGTTTATACACTCGTTGATTATCATTGTTGACTTATTGTGTTGATTATGCTCGACCAATTTATGAGCAAATAATTATTTCTATTTCAGGATTGGGTTGGGTAGATAATAATTATATGCTAACGCCTTGTGATTTATTACACGATTTGACTATGAGGTGTTTAGCAATGTTTTTTGGTTTATTTTAATTTAACGAATGATTTTCGAAATGGAATTTCGATAAGAGAAAGGAGTTTTTTTCCCGATTTTGTACAGGGAATGTTTTATAAAATAGAAAGGATTTAGAGGACTAAACCCGGTGATTTTGAAAAAATTGAAAATCGATATATTTGTGATTACTGGTGTAAATGGTTTTCCCCACTTTGGGATATAGGAATTAATTCTATGTGTTACCAATGATCGGGTAATGGCCCTAGTGACGAAAAGTCGGGCATGTATGGACTACGGTCCATGGAAGGTATGGTCTACTCTCGGGAATGAAGAGTGGACGTACCTGGATTATTATCGTGATGGTAGGGTGTTCTTGGAGCCTGGTCATCAGGGGAACCTCCGGATCAGGTGGCATATATTTGATATGCATGTATAGCAGATATTTAAGGTTTTCAATTATGTTTTTGATTGAGATCCCATAGTGAAAGCTAATTTGATATGAAAGCTAGATATATATTTCAAATGATTTGACATAAGAAATCGGGAATAAATTCCAAAGAAATAACTTATGTAATGTTAATTGCATTTTGAAATCTAAGTTTGGGAATTAAGCCTAAATAGGTAGATTAAGGAATTGCATATTATTTGATGCATTGTAGGCTTCATAAGTCTATTTTTAGTAGTTGTTTTTGCACTGGCATTTCATATTGAGTAAACCCGTTCTGTGTTATATGGCGTGGACTTGTGATATTCCGTACTTTGAAATAAGTTAAGTTTAAATGTAGAGTTTCTCATACCAGTCTCATGACCGACTCGTAGTTTTTTTTTTCCTTTGCAAACTCGGGTACCCATATTTTTTGACGGGCAACTGGGTAGTTTGTTTTGCAGATTTGTCTTGGAGTCTTATAAGAGCAAGATTCTAGATTGAAGCATAAAGCTGTGTCCAAAGCACTTGAGAGTCTTCCACTAAATGTAATATTTGTATTTCACTGTGCATTGTAATCATTATACTATGATATATATTTTTGTACTTTGATGTAACCTTGTACTGATGCTAATGAAAAGTATTTTGTTTTTTGTCTGATGCGTTGTATGTCCAAAGTTAATGGTTTGAGGATTTCTTCCATTTCGGATTGGACTTGTTGGCTTACGGTTGGTTCGAAGAGCGTGGTTTTTCGGGTCGTTACAAATGGTATCAGTGCTTTGGTTAATTCAGAAGCTTTGGGGTACGACTCGTTAGAACAGAAAGAAAAGACTCATCAGAGGTTGGATTAGTAACATCCTATAAAAGACAACTCGTTAGGGATAGGATAAATATTATCTTAAAATGAGTGACTCATTAGATATTAGGTTAGTAATGCCATAGAATGAGTTAAGAGTATTACGTCTTCCTTCCTTTTCGAGGACAAAAATTTTTTAAGTAGGGGAGAATGTAACGACCCAAATTTTCAATCAATTCAAAATACGATTTAAATAGATTTAAAAAGGATTTTTAAATGGATAAGTCTGATTGAATTTTATATTTCGATAAATATTGAATCTAGACTTGGAAAAAAAACTACTGAGAATAATATTTAATTTTTGTCAAAATATAGAAGTATAATTTTGATAATAATTTATCAAACTTGTGTTACAACGAAATGTGTCAAACTCATGTTTGTCAAATTTTGTTAACATAATCTTTTGTGTGTGTGTGTGTGTATATATATATATTAAATATAAGTAATAATTGTAAGAAAACAATTTAATTTTTTCTTCCTTAAGTCAATAGCTTCTCAAAGAAGTTAAAGAGAGTAATATGTGCAAGAAGACAATTTGATTTTTTCTTCATTAAGCTTATCACTTCCTAAGGAAGTCTTAGTGGACAATTTGAAATTTTTTTTCTTCCTTAAGCTTATCACTTCTTAAGGAAGCTTTAGAAGACAATTTGGTTTTTTCTTCCTTAAGCTTATTGCTTCTTAAAAGCCTTAACACATGTATACTTACATGTTAAGTAATGGTGGGAATATGACAAGTGTCCCTGGGTTAATGACATAAATGTCCCTCAAACATGGCTATATAAAGGTACCTACATCCTTTCATTTTCATTCCATCCTTACCTCTTTCCTTCTCCTCCTTCTCTCCATTTCTAAGATCCATGGCCATGGCTTCTTGGCCTACTTCTTTCCCCTTTCTTTCCCTCCTTTCTCTATCTATTTTCCCACTTCCATTCCAAGCCCCTAATACTAAGAAATCCTTAATTGATTTCTCCTCGAACAAAACTTATACCCATATATACCCCGGTTAGTTTATAAAATTCCAGAGCATCAAACCCCTTCACATTACAAAAAATCTTTGGTGACATCGAGAGGCTGCCGAATCATCCGAGAACGTTAGGATATCCCACGATTAAAGATTGGCGGAGTGGAACCCTAGGTGAGAACTCTTAAACGATTTTAAGGGCTAGTCAGTTAATGATTAATGCTTGTGCATTTGATTGATTATCTATTGACTTGTGATTAATAATATGAGTCAATGAGATGGTTTAATGATGCTTAGTAAGGGAAAGATTCAATTTTTGAGTAATATACATGTAGTCACTTAAGTATATGAGAACATTTGAACCGATTAAGGACTAGTTTAACTTCAATTGCTATTGTGAAATTGTTTGAGTTATATATTGATTGGTGGTTGATGATTTGGGTTTATGATTTGGTTTGATGATGATTAAAATGATAAAGATTCGATCTTTAAGTAGAATTTGGGTAGTCAATTGGTAAATGATAATCTATAATTGATTATATGGGCTAGTTAGTTATTGATTAATGTTTACACACTCGTTGATTATCATTGTTGACTTATTGTGTTGATTGCGATCAACTAGTTTATGAGAAAATAATTATTTCTATTTTAGCACTGGGTTAGGTAGGTAACACTTGTATGCTAATGCCTTGGGATTTATTTCACGATTTGACTATGAGGTGTTTAGTGATGGTTTTGGGTTCATTTCAATTTAATGAATGATTTTTGAAATGGGATTTTGATAAGAGAAAGAAAATGTTTTTCCATATTTTGGATAGGGAATGTTTTATAAAAATGTTTTATAAGACAGAAAGGATTTCGAGGACTAAACCAAATGATTTTGAAATGGAAATCGATATATTTATGATTATTTGTGTAAATGGTTTTCTCCACCTTGGATATAGAAATGATTTTATGTATTACCAATGATTAGGTAACGGCCCTAGTGAGGAAAAGTCGGGAATGTGTGGACTATGGTCCACAGAAGGTATGGTTCACTCTCGGGAATGGAGAGTGGATGTACCTGGATTATTATCGTGATGGTAGGGTGTACCTGGATCCTGGTCATCAAAGGAACCTTCCGATCAGGTGGCATGTATTTGATATGCTTGTATAGTCGATATTTGAGGTTTTCAAATATGTTTTTGTTTGAGATCCCGAATTGAAAGCTAGTTTGATATGAAAGCTAGATATGTATTTCAAATGATTTGACATAATAAATCAGGAATTAAATCCAAAGAAATAACATATGTAATGTTATTTGGATTTTGAAATCTAAGTTTGGGAATTAAGCCTAAATAGGTAGATTGAGGAATTGCATATTATTTGATGCATTGTAGGATTCATAAGTCTATTTTTAGTTATTATTTGTGCACTGGCATTTATATGGAGTAAATTCGTTCTGTGTTATACGGCGTGGTCCTATAATATGTCTTATTTTGAAATAAGTTAAGTTTAAATGTAGAGTTTCTCATACTAGTCAGATGACTGACTCGTAGTTTGTTTTTCCTTTGCAAATTCGGTTGCCCATATTTTCTACATAGGTAGTTAGGTTGTTTGTTTTGTAAATTTGTCTTGGAGTCTTCTTAGAGCAAGATTCTGGATAGAAGCGTAAAGCTGTGTCCAGAGCATTTGAGAGTCTTCCACTAAACTTAATATTCTTATTTCTACTATACATTGTAATCGTTATACTCTGATATATATTCATGTACTCTAATGTAACATTGTAATGATACTAATGAAAAGTTTTTTGTCTTGGTCTGATGCGTTGTATGCCCAAAGTTAATGGTTCGAGAATTTCCACCATTTCGGATCGGACCTATGTGCCTTATGGTTGGTTCAAAGGGCAAGGATTTTCGGGTCGTTACAACCAAGGTGAGTAAACTCACTAACTCTGCCCAGTTTTATAGTATTATAATCATCATTTTACATTGATAAATAATGATTGAATGATGTGTAATGGTTGTTTGGATGTTTTTTAAATATTTGATTGAAATTATAGATACAATACATATATAAAAATCATTGGCTGAATATTGATTCTATTCATTATAAAATCTCATATTGATATGAAATTAATGTTATTTATGTTGATTAACATCTGTGGATGTAGGAAAATAGGTTGGAGGGATCCAACCAGATTCCTCAATAATTATATTGTTGTTTTTCATATATTGCATTATATGACGTAACCAATAGTTGGTGGTTGATTATTGTGTGTTTCTGATGTTTGAACAACATTGACTCAGAAAGAAATGGGTATTTAAATACAGTAAAAATATATGGAATAAAATTCGAGTTTACAAAGGGGAATCTATATTTAAATAGAAATTTAATTTCGATTGGGTTAGAATATAATAACTTGTTTAATTATATTAAAACAAGTGATTTGATTTATAAACGGTGTTTATAAATATGAAATAATTATTATTAAATAAATTGGGAATTGTTAAAAAGTATGTAAACGATGAATTTATTTAGATGTTCGTAATATAAATAGAACTGAATAAACTTATAAGGATTTATAATTAAAATTCGACGATGTTGAATGTTACGAAAATAATCTATTTTTAGAAATTAAATATTATATAATTTGGAATCCGATTAGATAATTAATATTTGGGTTGAAACTGGTATTTTATAATCGATTGTGGAGTTGATATTAAGTTATAAACTTGATATGAAGAAGTTGACTTGTAGACCGAGTTTTATGAAGTGCGAATTTATAAAATAACCCGATAGATGGAATTTTAACCTATAATTGATATTTACTATTTAAATCAAGATGTATTGGATATAACGAGTCCGGATTCTATACAGAAATAATAGTCACGTTATAAAGTGAAGAATGATCTAAAAGCAAATATTTTGTAAATTGGAATGATTATAAAGGAAATTGGTGAATACTTCCAAAAGTTGATTTAAAAAATGAGTTGACCTGAAATGGTAAATTATTCCGAAGTTCGGAACGTTAATGGAATAGGAATTATTCGAAGAAGAGTTGGATGTTGAATTTATGAAAGTAACATTTACTTTTCGTTTTTAAATGAAGATAATTTATTTAATCAAATATTATTTATTTATTTGAAGTAACGAAGCAAAATTATATTTTAAAGTTAATTATTTGGAATCAGAGATTATAATTCTAACAACCCGAATTTTAACAATATGTTAAAATCATAAATCAAGGCAGAATTAAATTTTAAGATAAGAACCAAGGGAAAAGGGTTGCGCCATTGCGTTCATCTCGGAATTTTGCATGAAATCGAGTCCGAGTTTTCGAAAATCGGAGTCCGTATGACCAAGTTATGGCTCCCCAAAGTTTCAGAAATTTTTAGAGTTCAAAACAGCTCGAATTCGAATTCAAAATTCGAATTTCAAACGCAGAACAGACTGGGCGGGAAATTTCCCGCCCAGACCCAGTTCGACTGGGGAGTCGACCCCCCCCCCCCACCCAGGTCGACTGGGCAGTCGAATTAGGTGTCGACCTGGTCCCCGAGCCCATTTTTGGGCCAGTGTTCGTTCTGATGTATCTAGTCCAATTTCTGTCCAGATTCATTTGCCTAAACCTATTTAAACAGCCCCAAACCTAGCCTTCTCTACACACAATTCTATTCTGCTTCTACTCTGCCTCTGTTCTAAATAAAAATAAAAATGGCGTCGCTACTCTGCTGGAATCAAAACTAGAAGCTAATCAACATCAACCTAAGCAACTCAATTCAAGTAAAGATTCAACGGCTTCAAGCAACGACGCCTGGACCATATTGAATCAAATCAGAAGATTAATCAAGTTAGACGTTTCAACGCGATAACGAATCGATTTGTCCTCTCTTAGCCAATCAATGTAAGTTCAAGTTACTTTTAGATAAAAACTGTAAACTTAATATCCATGTTGTAAATTGGAATTGGATCTATGTATGGTGATTGATTCTTATCTATTCTTGTTCGTCTTGGATCTTGACTTTCGGACCTATTCATGTTGTAAATTAAACTCTCTCGTGTCTATAACCTTAACATGCCTATGACGTTGAATGTATTGTTAATGGACAAGGACTATGACTGAGAACATAAAACTGCCTATGACTAATATGACTATGCCTGTGACTATGACGGTGAACATAAGACCGCCTATGACTAATAAAACTATGCCTATGCCTATGACGGTGAACGTAAGACTGTTGCCTATGACTATGACAAGGACAATTGTGGTTAATCACCTATGACTCTTGACTATGAGGATTATTATCTATGATTATAAGACCATTATCTATGGGACTTTGAAACTATTACTGTTAATTGTCCATGGCTATTTGCCTAGAACTATTTTTGATAATTATCCATGATCATGTGATGAGTCGCTTATGATTCATAGCTATGATATTTGTACCTATGACTGTTGGGGTTAATTGCCTAAGACTATTATAGTTGATTGTTCATGCCCATGACACCATAGTTGAAAACCATGTTGTGCACCGAATTGACATTTTGTTGAATCATATACCTAGGGTGTGACTTGCTTAGTTTATTCGCAATTATGTACACCAAACCCACTGGATCTATTATTCTTGTATTTGGCTTGCTTTTGCACGCCTATTCTTTTATGTCAGTGTTTATCATGAACATCGCCTTATCTTGCTAGATTTGTAATCCTATATGCCAGTGATGTGGTAGCCAATTATCTCAAGTTATGTCATGCTAGTCTTGTAACCCCTTTTTATCGCTTTATGCTCGTCTCTTTTGCCTATCATAGTTTTGATGCTATTCCCTCTATTTCGAGATTTGGATTTGTTTGTAGTATAGAACGACTCGCGTTCACGTGCGATGTGAATACGATTTGGGTAGAATAGGCAAAAACATGAGTTGGTTATGAACATGAATTATGAACTCGATAATAGGCAAAACTTGAAACATGAACGTTGTTATAACTTAAACCTGGATATGGACACGAACCTGACATCGACTTGATATGAAACTTGCCTTGAAAACTTGACACGATTTGACATGAAACATGACATGAAAACTCGACATGAATTTTGACATGAAAACTTGAATGTGGAAATGACAATTAGAAAAACTTGAAAATGGCCAACTCGAGGTTGGGTTGAGTTTGCAGTGTAAATCTGCCCGGAACCGCCCGACAAATCCAGTGACCACAATAGTTAGTCTAATGTGAGGGGTTGAAGTGCATTAATGAATTAATGCCACGTGATAGGGTTAAGTCATGAACCGCTTGAATATACTTAACCAATTTGACACGATGACTTGATAGGGTTAAGACACGAACCGCTTGAATATACTTAACCAATTTGACATGATGGTTTGATAGGGTTAAGTCATGAACCGCTTGAATATACTTAACCAATTTGACACGATGACTTGATAGGTTTAAGTCACGAACCGCTTGAACATACTCAACCAACTTGACAGATGATTCGTCGGGCTAATTCATGAACTTGAACGACAACACTTAGCCAATTTGACATGACATGTAGACGGGTTAAGTCACGAACTTGAATGACCACACTTAACCAACTTGACATGCTAGACTGATGGGGTTAAGTCTCGAATTTAAATGACAACACTTAACCTGCTGGACGGAAACCCTAGTTACGCGGTCCTTTTCAGCAGTAACCCACTAGATGTATCATGGTACCCTGGAACTAGGCAGGGTGGGGCACGATTACTGGGCTGATTGTAAGCGACCAGAACGACGGCTGAGTTGGTGCACCATTGTAGGTTCAGGCGGACTACTGTCGTGCACGTAGTCCGGAGTTTAAAAAGCAGGCATTGGGCACCAGTAGGTTTACACTGTGCGTGCTTGATTCGTGTCGGTGGTTGGCACCCTAGGGCTTGATACACCCTATGGTGGACCTAGCACAGGTGACTACATTCGTGATAGGGCCGTATGACACAGATACATGAACGAGATAGGACTTGTAGGGAGCCGATCGATTAATAGATCGTTTTGTGAGACCAAGTAATGGATCATTTCATGACATTGGGCAAGGGATCATTTTACAGTCAACACATGACACGGGTTGGGATACTAGTACGGTTGGTGCAGAGCAAACAGATATCATAGAAATATTTTAATGGTAAAGCAGGGAAATCTTGCGATGCTTGATAGAAATCTTGCGAAATTATACTTAGTTTATCTTGAATGGAAACCTGGCGATGTTATACTTGACAAAAACCATATGAAGTTATTCTTAGTTATCTTTCCTGTAGCTTATCTTGTCATCATGCTTATGTTTACTTTCAGTTTATTCATGCCATGTTATCTTTACCTGTTTTTATGCTGAAAGTCACTAGGACTTACTCAGTATTTATGACTGACCCGTTTTGTTTTGCCTCTTTTTCTTCCGTTCCCCCCCCCCCCCCAAGGTTCGCAGGGTGGGAATACAGCTTAGTTCGGATGTTACCAAGCTCCAAAGCTCTTTCATGTACGGCTTGGATTTCTCTTGGCTATGGCTTGCTTTGCTTTATTGGGGAATGATTTATAACTATGGTTTTATGCTTCTTTACTATTGCAAGACAGATTTCGATGTAATTGACTTAATAGCATTTTGATGTAAAAGGCTTTAGACCTTACTAGATTTTAAAGCAATGAAATTTGGGTTTCCTTCCGCTGTTTTATTTATGTTCTGTCTTGTAATATTTCTGTGTATGTTTACCTAGATAATACTCCACCAAAGCTAGTGCATTCCCTTTTTGAGTGACCCTAGCGGAGGTGGGGTGTTACAATAATGATGTCGTTATAATAAATATATATCGAAAAAGAATTAGATTCGTAAAACCGAATCCGAGAGTTGCGTAAGTAATGATTTGATAAGAAATTAAGAAATGGGACTAAGGAAAATAGAAACTGATTGGAGACTAGTCAAGTTGAATGACTTTCTAAATTTCGATCTGATGTTGGTTTCGGCCCTCAGGGTTGGTACTTAAGGGGTTATTCTCTTACAATTTACAATTAGGGACCGATGATGTGGAAAAATAGTGATGCATGAATATAAGAAATGGAATTTTTTTCCAATGTTAATAACGTAAATTTTCTAAATATAGAAAATACGAAAAATGGGAATATATATATGGAAATGTTTTCTGATGTTAAAAAGAAATATTTTCTCGAATATAGAAAATAAATAGTTTATAATGAGTGGAAACGTGTTCCAAGAATTTGAGAGGCTAAGAGAAATATTTGGGTAAAGATATTGAAAACGGGAGATTGGGAAATGAATAAATTATTGATAAATCTATTTAAAGGGGATCAGTATTGATTGAGGGTTGATCGATATAATTTTCATTTGGAAATAAGATCATTGTTTTGTATGGATATCTCCCTTTAATGGTTAAATAACGGACTATCAAAGTTTTGACCATTTTTCCATTCTAAATACGGAGAGGCCGATATCAGATTTATTATCTGAAACCACTTCGTATGGGCATTAGCGTTGCGAATCAAATATGATGAAGATAATTGAAGACGATGTTTATGCAAAGGTTGTTCAGGCGGTCCTATGTATAAATTGTCTAATATGGATCTATAGAATAGTTCCTTCAATTTGTGCAGACCCAAGACAATTTGAATAGACGAATATCTTATAGAGTATATTTAATAGATCGCGTAAGTTGATCTCTTCAAACATATTTACGTTGGTGGCGGAGAAATTCGTTTCTCTTAGCTTTATGCTTGTGGTATTTTTGGGTAAATCAATTTGTGATTTGGAAGGTGTGATGATGTGGCATTCAAAGTAAATGAAGGTGTGATCTATCAAAAGATACGTTGTGACCTCAAGCCTCATTAACAAGGAAATGTCAAAAACTGGGCAGGCAGCATGGCTACGTGGGTCTCTCCTAAGTAGGGTATATTGTCACCATCTAGAGAATATTCATTTTTGTTCTTCTTTCGCTTCTGTATCTCCCGAGAACGGTTATGTTGGTATACAAATCGCAAGGTGACAATATATTCGGAATATTCAAGCGAAATGAATGGTCCATCATGTGTGGCCGAGTTACCAGTTGTTCTAGTTGAATTATAGTGCATCCCCTTTAAAGTACACTGATCGGAAGGTGGTTCCATAGCTTGTCATAGTTGAAAATCCATTACCCAATATGAGCCTATGGTTTTGTTTGTATATTATATATGTAGAATGTGAGATGCAACCGTTCTGCTAGATTGTTATTTACTTGTATTAGACACTATTATAATATCAGAATAGTAGTGATTTTGAAAATGTCTTAGGTTATCATAATGTAAAAACCATCCGTATTTATGTATGAATTGGTCTTACGATTATCATTTCTTTTGAAAAGGATTTTAAAATTTAAACCAAGTGGTTGGAGTTTAATCACACTAGTTCCATGACTGACCCAGAGTTTATTTTGTTTTGCTTTACCCTAAACTCTTGGGTGCCGAAATTTGTACGGGCAATCAAGTAGTCGGGATTTTTCAGATGTACTTGGAGAGCTTGGAGCAAGAGGCTTCAATAGTGTATATATATATATATATAGTTTATTTCCGCTGTGATATGTATGTGATGTACATTGATGATATATGTAAGTACAAGTACAGTTTGATATTTCAAAAGTTGTTATATAATTATTTTATTCCTTCCGTCATGAGATTCGTGTTTATTTGATTCTATTATGTGATG
The DNA here is from genome assembly GCA_030737875.1 of Allium sativum. Lineage (NCBI taxonomy): Eukaryota > Viridiplantae > Streptophyta > Magnoliopsida > Asparagales > Amaryllidaceae > Allium > Allium sativum. The sequence goes on from CM060915.1 coordinate 118,702,264, forward strand.
ATCTTCTTCTTCTTCTATTTTACATTTCTTCCTTTCTATTTGTCACCCTCTAACTTCTTTCTTTTAATGATCTGGTATTTCCGATGCTTGAATAGTCGACACTGTGTTTTGTTTCGGTTTTCAGGGTCGAAAATCCTTGGGTCGTTACACACCACAAGCACAGTTGTTAAAGGTATTGGCAGAGGGTATGACAAAATCTAATCCAGTCTCTTTAACAACCAAATGTTTACATTTTTCATACCATGGTCATGATTTTGTAAAACACTTTATAAAATTGTTTATACAAAATCTTAGGCTAAAAATTGAAATCAAAATTAAATATCTAACTTCAAATATATTCAATTTTGAAAACAACTCATTTAATTCGCTTTAATCTAATCGATTTAGAAAACGATATCATAAAGATATCAAAATATAGTATAAATCAATACTATAACATTTGATTTTGATTTTATAAAATTTTCGAAAATATTCGCATAACAACCTTCAATCCAAATCCAAAATCATCTTATATTCAAATCATAACTTAAAGATCTCAAATGCCATTTAAATCGAAACAATTCAAAGGATTAAATTTTTCCTTATAAGAATTCATTTAAGTTGATTCGTATAGTTCCAATATTCGGTTCGAATTCAATATATATAATCCAAAACAAAAATTATATTTCAAATCAAATAATTCACATCATGTTCTACAATTCAAGCCATAACATTCAAATTCATTACTTATAAATCCAAATCAAAAATTTTATATTTCAATTCAAACAATTCTTACCACTTAAAACCATTCTTATAAATTTAATTTAAAAAATTTACTAATTCATGCCAAACGATTTAGGAAATCAATTCCACATATAAAATTTATATATTCCAATTCACATTCGGTCACCGTAAAATCGGATTCATTCATCTCAATTATAAATTCAAATTAAAATCAGTTACGCAATTCACGTTCATTTCGTATAAAAGTTCAATATTTAAACCAATTCAAATTCACATTCAATTGATTTATAATCAAATTCATTTCATGTCCATTATAAGTTCAAATTCATTCCTTAAATTTGGAATTCAAATTCAGAAAACAATTTCACAATTCAAGTTCATTTCTTATAAGTTTATATCGATTCAAATTCAAATTCATATCTTAAATAAGTTTATTCGTTAAGTCAAGTATCATTATATAAATTTAAATCTTTAAACCTCGAATTCAAATTGAGAAAACCTTAATGTATCCACCTTTTAGTCTATTATTAAAGTTTATAAAATATATAAAATATACTTTGAAAATAGATATAAATATAAGTTTATAAATTTCTAAAATTAATTAGAAAATAGATTATAAACATATATAAGATTAAAATAATATAGAAATAGGTTTAAAAGAATTATTTAGTATAATATAAAAAGTTTAAAATACTTACATGATTAAATTATATGGTTTCAAATAAATAAAATTATAAGTAAAATATTAAATAAGTATTTAAATATATATTTACTTATAAAATCATTTAAAACATTAATGAAAAATTCATGTTAAAATCTTAAATATATATATAATATCTTAATTTATTATTTAAAAAACCAAATTTTCCAAATCACTTTACTTCAAAAACATGACTAAGGTATCCGTATATAGTTTTTTACCCTATTGTTAAGTTATACAGATAAATATCATTTCAACCCACATTCCCGAATTCAATAAAAACCGTTCAGTTCTACCATTTCAACGGATAACTATTCTTTCCTAATCCAATGTTTGTTCGGGTATGTATCTATTGACCAGCCTTTTGGCAAGGTCATCAAGATTCAATGACATCATAGGTTTCAGTCAAGGAGACAAGAAGGACCAAGTAACCCCGACCGAGGAACTGGTTGATCCATGGATCGATTAATCAACACCTAAGACTTAAAACGAGCATGAGAATCTGATATGCAAGCCGGTTGGAGCCATGAGCTTCGGACCAAATGGATCAGGTCTAGTACAAATCCATGCAAAGTGTTGTACTGAAGATTTGGTCTAACTCCTGCTTGAACACTCGTAGTCATCCTTAAAGATCAGACCAGATTCCGCCCGCTGCAATGGATTCAAATCATGCCACTCTTTACGAGAAGAACGCCTCTTCGGGATCTCCTAAAATCCTGGATCAGATAACACACATCTGATGCCATTTATATGTTGTAGCATTTGTAAATAGACCTTCTGAACTTAGAAGAAGGATCTTTTGACCATCTCTGATTATATCATTATTGTAACTATTCGACTGTAATAGACCATTTGATATAAGAAGATTATAAAGTGGATGTAGGCTCATTAACGCCGAACCCCTATAAATCTATGTGTGGTTGCCTTCCTTTTCATTTTTCATTTATTTGTCTTTATTTATTCTCTAAACTTTCATTTTTTGGGTGTTGTACGATCTTTTGGTGTTAACACTTTGGTGCTTTCAATGAGAATTTGATATTCTCAGCATTTGAAAGATTTAGTTCTACTTTTGGATTGCCAAGCCTGAGATGAGATCCTACGTTTTTACCAACATCGTTGAACCATGATTGTTAATTCCTTAAAGAGTGCCAATGGAAAGCAGCCTTCTGTTGCAACGTCAACAGATGCGGCCGCAGGGTCGACCGTTCCAAACCCTGCTCTAGACCAACCCACACTACCATCCTCAGTGCAACCTTCCGCAGGGATCAAGCCTACCTCCAGGCTTTCGTTACCCTTGATGAGTTTATTTCCATGATAAATCAACTCTGAGAACCCATGGAGGCTTTAAACGCTCACACCTGGGAGAATGCCGTGATGAGGCAACATATGAACTGTATGTCGAGTCAATGGGAAGAATTCAAAAATCATCATCAGCCTTTGCCTCGTCGACTAGAACAAAATTTGGAAAGCTCATCATTATCCAGGCGAAATAGAGGCTAACGTCAACCGTGATACCCACTGGAAAGGTCTGAAAATGTACGACAATTGCATTTGGAAGGGCGTTCAGACCAGTCAGGAGCGGTGGATCAAACTCAGGACGATCTGGCCAACTTGGAAGACATCGATCTAAAGACTCGACAGGATTGAAGTGCCTCTCCTTTAGCTCACCAAACACCACCCAGACAGCCCAAGCTCCTGTCCTTCCTCCCTGACGTCTTGTGAATAACCGAGATGCCCAGGGAAGAGGAAGAACTGGACAGAGACTCAGTTGATGTTTCCTGGAGAGGGAGCAGGGAGGGGTCGGTCGGTCTAAGAGGCAAATAGATGTACACTTGTCCCTCCATATCTAACTACCATGTTACGGAAGATCATGAATGGCAGCAAAGGGTATAAGAATGAAGATTGGGGGATCGACCAAAGCCATACGCCATTTACAGATGACATTATATAGACATAATTTCCTAGAAGATTCAATATAGCCCAGATGAGCCACTACAAGGGAACTATGGACCTACAACAAAACCTAGTAAGGTATTCATGGCTTGGAGGCCGCTGTAGCTCTAGACACCATCAAATGCAAGGCCTTTCCTATTTTCCTAAGTGGGGTAGCACTTATGTGTTTCACTTGGCTTACCCCGAGATTGGTTCCAAACTTCAAAGTCTTAAGTGAGAAGTTCATGAATCAATTCCGTCTCCACACTTCCAAGTCAAAGCATGTTATGGCTCTTCCCGCAATAAAGCAAAGAAAGGGTGAATCCCTAAGGAACTATGTCAGTAGATTTAACCGAGCAATCACCGAAGTGAGCAATTCCAATCACGAAACAGTCTTAATGGCCATAGTGGACGGCATTGACAAAAGTAAGGAGTTTGGAAAGTACCTGATTGGAAAGCCTCCAATATCGATTGAAATGTTCTATAAGAAGGCTAATCCGACTACAACATGAAGATGCGCAGCTAAAGGGGGAAGATAGACTGAAAGACATTACCAACAAAGTCGTCTGAAGTAATGTGGTGGTAAAACAATCCATGGATAATTCCGGAAAGGTGGAATTGAATGCTGGAAATTATGGCAAACAAAATGGTAATGAATCGAAGGGAGCCAATTGAAACTCCGGACAAAGAGGGAATTCCAAAAAGCGACCCTGATTCCAAGTCTTTGAAATCTATACGGCGTTGAATGACATGCTTGAGAATGTCTATCCTGATATATGCATACAGCTCAGTACAAGAAGCCGCCTTTTCGTGAATCCACATAAAAGGAATGGGTGACAGGGAAGTTTTGTTTGTTCCATGAAATTTATGGGAATGCGACTCATGAGTGTCACCACCTCCGGGACATTGTGAAAAATCTAATTCGAGAAGGAAAGCTCGATCAGTATAAGGTGACCTCGAGAGACAGAGGGCAAGGAACATCGGCTCCCAAGCAAAGTCAAGCGGTGCCTAGAGCCACAGCCCATGAAATGGCGAAGGGAATAGTGATCAACGTCATTGTTGGGGGACCTTGTTTAGCGGGGAATAACGTTCGAACTATGGAACGATATGTAAACTCAAAACATCCGGACATTGCAGAAACCAAAGCCCCAGAAACTAGAAACCATATATAGCAAAGAAGGACAATGACTGATGATATCGGGAGTCGATCGGTGTAGAATCCCTGAGTATCGACCCGTTGGTCATAACGATCATAATTGACCCATCTACAATACGGAAAATTTTGGTTGATAATGGGAGTTCGGTAAATAATTTATTCAAACTAGCTTATGACGAGATGAAGTTGGAGTTGAGAGACATGAAGCCGTGTACCGGTTAGATACGCGGTTTCAATGGATCATCTACCAAGCCGGACGGTCTAATCGTTCTACTAGTGGAGTTGGAAGATGGAGATCGCAGGAGAGTACGGGTCGTGCCATTTGTTGTAATGAATATAAGCTCCTAGTAAAATGCACTCTTGGGGACCCCCGCCTAGCAGAGTTCAAATCTTGTATCGCTCCTTGGTGCTTACTCTTGAAATTCCCGACCGATGAAGGGATTGGAATGGCATGCGGAGACAAAGTGACAAGGTGAGCATGCTATTTGGCAGAATGGAAAGAACTGTGAAGCAAGGATAATAAGGAATCAGAAGATAATCGCTCCTATAGAAGGGAAAGAAGCATAGAAACTACAAAAAATATCCTGGCCAGGACCTTCCATCTTCCAAATCGAGGACATCGATCTAAGAGAGGACGAAGAACCAGGATGTAGGAAGGCAGCCCCAAATGAAACCACTGTGGAGATATCGATCGATGATGACAACTCGACTAGAGTCATGAAGATCATATTTCAACTCGACCCCCTTCGGACGAGGGAGTTAACCAAATTCATCCGCCTAAACCTTGACATGTTCGCATGGGCCCATGCTGACATGTGTGGGTTCTCACCCTTCATCATGACTCATTCTCTTAGAATCGACCCGAAGTATAACCCTGTGAAGCAGAAGAGGCGAATGCTCGGCCCAGAGATGTCCATAGCCCTAAGAATAAATTGGAAAGCTTCAAGCCAATGGGTCTATCCGAGACTCAACTTACCCCAAGTGGATAGCCAACCCTGAGCTTGTGAAGAAAGCCAATGAGAAGTGGCAGACTTGTATCGACTTCTCGGATTTAAATAAAGCATGCTCTAAAGATAACTTCCCATTGCCTAGGATCGGTCAATTGGTCGACTCAACGGCAGGACATGAACTTCTCTCATTTATGGATGCTTACTCAGGGTACAATCAGATTGCAATGCATATCCTAGACCAAGAACATACCAGCTTCATAACTAATCTTAGATTATATTGTTATGTAATCTGCCTTTCGGATTAAAGAATACTGGGGCGATTGTAAGCGTTTTAGTCAACCGAATGTTTCATGATCAGATATGAAAAACAATGGAAGTTTATGTGGATAATAAGTTTGTGAAGTTTAGGCAATCGTCCGACCATGTCAGGATCTGCCATAGATGCTTGGCATTCTCTGAAGATATGGCATAAAGCTTAATCCCTTGAAATGTTCTTTCGGAGTAGCATCGGGGAAGTTTTTGGGTTTCATAGTTATCTCCCGAGGGATCGAGATCAATCCCGATCAGATTTTAGCTGTCAAGGGAATCCAGGAACCTAGAAGAATTGAGGATGTGTAGAGTTTAGCAGGAAAGGTGGTTGCCATGGGTCGAATCATATTTAAAGCAACCAACAAGTGCTTGCCTATCTTTGAGTTGATCAAAAGAGGGAAACAAAACTTCACCTGGACACCTGGCTATGCCGAGACCTTTCAGAATTTACTTGAACACCTGGAGAAACCTCCTGTCTTTTCCAAACCGATCGATCATAAAGATCTGTTTGTGTACCTGGTAATATCTGCGCATGCAATCAACTCGGTCCTAATCCGTAAAGAGGATTGGGTACAATGACTAATTTATTATGTAAGCAAGAAGTTAACAAGGGTTGAACGCAACTATCCAAAGATTGAAAAACTCGCTTATAGCCTGCTGATTGCATCGCGAAAGCTTCGACATTACTTCTAGTCTCACCCTATCAAAGTATTCACCAACCAACTACTATGACAAGTCTTGCAACGACCCGAGGCCAGCGGAAGGCTGCTCAAATGGAATATCGAGCTTAGTCAATTTGACCCGACGTTTGTCCCGTGGAAGTCTATCCGGGGGAAGTGCTGGTTGATTTCATTATCAAGTTCACCACTCCGGAAGACGACAACTTGGAGGGCAGTACTAAGCATTTGGATACCAAGTTGATGTCAGACACCTGGAAGTTGTATACAAATGGGGCCCGTGATGGTAGACGTTCCGGTGCTAGCATAGTATTATTATATCCTGAAGGGAGGACGATTTATTATGCCCTGAGACTGGATTTCTTGGCTACCAACAATGATTCCGAGTACAAAGCCTTGATTGTCGGGCTTAAACTCGCGAGAGACTTAAGAATAGCATCGCTTAATATTTTCTGTGATTCACAACTCATTGTATTTCAGGTTCAGAAAGAGTATTAGACTGAAGGAGTCCGACTTGCCATCTATCTCAAGCAGGTCAAAGAATTGTTGTATGGCTTTGATCAGTAGTATTTCCCATATTCCCAAAGTGGAAAACCAGAAGGCAGATTGGGAGGAAAAAATCGTCAGTTCCGACAACCGGAGTGAAGCGGAGTTAGTCCCTATAGAGACCTTGAGAATCACAAGCATAGATCAGATGGAGGTTGATCAGCCAGAAGCCGAAGCTGAAAAGGAGTCCTGGATGACCCCATCAAGAATTACCTCCTACAAGGCACTCTCCCCAAAAGAAGGAATGAGAGACGAGCCCTCGTGCGACAAGCCTCCAGATACATCATGCAGCAGGACCAACTTTACAAAAGGGTTTTTTTTGTTCTGATGCTTCGATATGTTGCTAATGATAATGTTAAAAGAATATTGAGAGAAGTGCATAAAGGGGAGTGTGGCGCACATGCTGGAGGGCAAACCCTGGCTAATAAAGTGTTGCGATATGGATACTTCTAGCTGACTGTCAGCAAGAACACAACTAATTAATATAAGCGATGTGATAAATGTCAGAGGTTTTCATAGATTCCACGAACCCCGCTAACAGTGCTTACTCAGATGGTCAACTCTTGGCTATTCGCCGTTTGGGGAATATACATTATTGGATGCCTGCCAATCTCAAAAGCAGGTGCAAAAAATGCGACCGTGGTAGTAGACTACTTTACTAAATGGGCAAAAGCCAAACAGATGACCAGGATCATGACAAAGCGAGTGATCAATTTTATTGTTAGGAATATCAAATGTTGGTTTGGTTTACCCCGGACTATCATAACTGACAGTGGGACTCAGTTCGATAGATTGGAATTCAAAGACTTCTGTGAACGATATCTCATCGAGAAAAGTACACAACGGTTGTGCATCTGCAATCCAGTGGACAAGTTGAAGATGTCAACAAAATTATCAAATCTATCTTAAAGAAACGATTAGAACGAGCCAAAGAAAAATGGGTCGACGAGCTTCCTTTATCCCTTTGGGCATATCAAACCACCCATAAGACTACCACCGGCCATACCACCTTTGCTTTGTCTTACGGATCAGAAATTTCCATTCCCATAGAGCTTGAAGTTCCTTCCCATAGAACTATGTAATATGATCCATTATAAAACAAAACTCTTCACTTGGAATCATTAGACATGATTGATGAAAAAAAGAAGAAGCAAACCTCCGTGCCGAAGCTCATCGACAGAGGGACGCTCGATATTAGAACAAGAAGGTCTGACCCAAGACCTTCAATGTTAGTGATCTTGTTCTAAAACAGGTATTCCCTACTCCCGTACATTTGGGATCCAAGTGGGAAGTGCCTTGCGTCATCCGGCAAAATCTTAATAATGAAACCTTCAAGCTAAGACGGTCGACGAAGAACCTTTTCAATGAGCATGGAATGCAGAGCATTTACGACATTATATTTCTTAGGACCATTTATTTTTCTTAGTACTTTAGTTATTTAAGTATTGTAACAAAGTGTGTCTTATCACGTGTAATAGTCTGTGAATTAAAGTTCCTTTCCTGCTTTGTCTTATTATTGTAATGACCGAATGTTGCAATTTCACCAACATCGGGTCAAAGTACAACTCCCTAACCTATCGGTCCATGTCTCGACGAGTCGACCTCGTTCAGGAACTGGAAGGAAATATGGGGAAGCTAACCTCGAGCTTGATGTCGCCGGTCAGACCTTCGGACCATGCTTTGTAGACCAAATTTGGGGAGACACCAATGTAAACAACATGACTTCCTGTTTAGAACAACGCTGATTCTCATAACTTGAGAAGGAGTATAAAATTACGAAGGAGTGTGAAAGGTGCACCCTAACCAAATACTGCTTGATCCTTCGAACTCTAACCCTTAGGGGGAGAGTATAAAAAGATTTATGTATCCCTAACCATGACCATTCGACCACCAAACTGGTCGGATCAGTCTTGAGATCGATACAGAAACTTGATGACCGAACTGATCCCCCACAAAATTGGGGGTATAGGGATAAACAAGTGATCTGACTACGAGTTTCACCCAAGCGATCCTCAATGTTCGGAATAAATTAGGAACATTGATATTTCTCCCTTATGACTTTCACAAATACTTGGACACATTAACAATAGTATTTGAAAACAATTAAACATTGTTAGATGTCAACACAGTCTTTGCTTACAATATAATGTTATTTATGGATATGTCAAACTTCGTCCATAAAATACAGGACTTGACGAAGAAAAAAATGAGAGGGCTACACTGGAAAACAACACTCAAAGGGCCTAACACAGACTAACATCAAAGGACTTCTAAGCTTCGGGAGCCTTACCGCTAGACTTCTCGATTTCCTCCCTTTCTCTATCTCACTCCTTGATCAACTTCTACATTTCCTCGGTAGTCAGACATTTCTTCGGTCTTTTGAGCGTACTAACAAAAGAAACAAAGTGACTCGATGTTGTTATATCAAGCTTTCTCTTGCTCGGAGTAGTGGGGGTTGGATGAGGAGCCACTTTGTTGAGCGAAATTAAAGTTGCAGGGTATTGGAGAGAAGCAATTTCGAGATGTTCATCAGTTAGTTTAGCTTTAAGGGAGGAAACCACTTCCTCGCCCTTAGCCTTCATCTCCACCATTAATGGACAGTCAGAATTCTTGACCTCACCCACAAATTCTATGTCATCATCGTCCGACTGAAGGTTGCCCGCTTCTAGTTTCTTCAGGGCATCAGTTGTTTCTTCATTCTTGCTGGGCCGGTGATGGGATCCTTCTCTTACACTTCACTTTCCAACCCAGAAACTCCTCTCATCGATTGTGTACCTAAAACAGAAAAAATAGAAGATATGATCAAATGAATGAATGTTCGATGAGATAAAGAAGAAAAGAGTAAGTTAACTCCAGTTGTGAATTCCGCTATTTTTCTCAAGCCTTTCTTTCAGGAGCGGGAGTACTTGAACTTTTTCAATACAGAGGAAGAAGAGGATTGTCCGGACAATATTCCTCTGCTGCTCCAAAGGACTGATTTGGAATAGGAGGAATAGAGGACGAACCGACCATATCTTTCAGGGAAGAGAAACGAAGAGATGCTTTCATTTTACTTGCGCTAATCTCCCCATCCGGGACCGACTTCCCCTTAGCCTTATATCATTCGGCATCTCTTAGTTCCTTTAGCTTTCTCTTCCCTTCAGTTAACACCTCCTTCTCATCACCATGAAAATATTGGGCAATTAAAGCTTCTTGGTCCACTGACTGTCCTTTTACCGCCTCGACCTCTTCTTTCATAAACACTCCTCATGCATTGGCCAATACCCGCTTATAATTTTTTATCCAAGACAAATTTCTATGGCAAAGGATGCAGGTGAAAAGCTGCTGAACATTGGCACCAAATTTCTTGCTTATCTCTTTTTTCTTACCCACATGATCAACTTTGATCGAACGAATCTCGGTATCATGCGGAAGTTGAGCATTGCTGACGTTTTTGATCGTAGCGGCGACATTATCCTCGGCTTGTTTCTTAGCAAGTTCAGATGAATCGAGACGGGCTTTGAGGTCTTGTGCCTCCCGATCCAATCGGTCTTTATCGTCTTTAGGGTCTCATTTCAGTTCTTAAGGATGTACACTTCTGACTCACTGACTTAAATCGAGCCTCTAAGCCTTCCGAAATTTCCTTACATTTTTCTCCAAGAGTGTCCACTTCAAACTCACATTCCTCTGCTTTTTCTGAAGCGACTCAAAAGTCCTCCTATTAGCATCCAACTCCCTCTATAAGACTTTGTTCTCTGTCGACCTACTCCTAATCACTTCACTTACCCGCCTTGCATATGCATACATCGCACCATATTGAGTTAGGGCAAAGTCAACATTAGATCTGGTTTAATCATGAAAGTTCAGTGGAAACGGTTGCAGCTTGGGGGCAAGTTCAATTGTAGCAAAATAGAGACTCGGCAAGAGCTCCTCCATTTCCTTGACTCGGTCTGTAGATACCCTCTCTCGATCTAGAGGGAACGATACCTGGGGGCCTTTTCCACGACCACCAGAAAGAGGGATAGAGTCATGATCGTGGGGTCCAGCCGAACGCAGCTTAGGAGAAGGATCACCGTGTAACACCCCGTACTTTGGGTTAATGCTAAAATTCACTAATTACAGAATAAATAATCTCAGATGTGGGAATCAGGGGAAACGGGCTGCGTCATTGCGTTCGTCTCGGAAAAATACGCAAAATAGAGTCCGAGTTTTCGAAAATCGGAGGAAAACTTGTATATGGAAAGATTCTTGACTCTAAAGCAAGGAAATCTCTCGGTGAAGGGCGTGGGGTGTTACACGTGGTATCAGAGCAAAGGTTACCAGAACAGATAAAATTTTTAAAAAACTATTTTTCTAAAAACATTTTTGGAAGTAATATTTTCAAAAACATGTCTTTAAAGAAAAAAAAGTTTTTGAAAGAAAAGCATAATCCCCAATAGCCATATCTATATCCTTCGAATTCTCCGTTTTGAATCTTTCCTTTTTCGTTTCAGCATGGCTGAGGATCTTAACTTTCCGGAGGGTGTGAAGGTACCAGTATGGTATAGGAGATTGATGGAGGCTAGGGCCACCACGGCAGGTCCAGCAAATGTTCCTCCACCAACCGTAGCACCCGATCTTCCTCCTCCCCCTCCTCCTCGCACGGATACTTTTGCTAAGACTTGTAAGGAATTCAAAGCTATGGGAGGAAAACCTTTTCAAGGATCTGAAACCTTTGTGGAGGCTAGAGATTGGCTTAAGGAGGTGGAAGAGTTGATAGATATCTTTGAGATGGAAGAAGGAAAGAAAGTCAAGTTGGCTGCTTGGTTAATGAAGGGAGAGGCCTCATTCTGGTGGGAGGTCACTAATGGAGAACGCCCCGTTGACTCTTGGGCGGATTTTAGGCAAAGATTTGTGGCAAAGTTTCTCTCAAGGGCGGAGGAAAACTTGTATATGGAAAGATTCTTGACTCTAAAGCAAGGAAATCTCTCGGTGAAGGAGTATGTTAACAAGTTTAATCAATTGGCAAGGTTTGGCCTAGATATGGTGAATACACCGGAGAAGAAGGCTTTGAGGTTCGTGAAAGGCTTGAATGAACCGATGCATGGGTTGGCTATGACTCATATCCCTATGGGGGCCACCTTTGAGAAGCTAGTTGACATGGCACTCATGTATGAAGAAGAGAAGGGTCCCAATGCTATTAGGGCACCCGAGAAGAAGGGAGATCAAAAGAGACCTCAGCAACAACAACAAAACAAAGGTGGGAAAGGCAACGGTGGCAAGGACAAGAAGAAGAAGTGTTTCAATTGTGGGACACCTGGCCACCTAAGCAAAGATTGTCGCAAGAAGAAGAAGACTGGCTGCTTCCACTGTGGCGAAGCAGGGCATTTAGTGAAGGATTGCCCTAAGAAAGGGCAAAGGACGGGGTCTACCTCAGGAGGACAGGTGCAAGCTCTTATGGCACCAGGTCAGGCTAGGGGGCAAGTACAGGCTCTCGCGGTACCACCGATTCAGGGAAGAGGTAGAACTATCTCCGTTGAAAGTCTGGTTTTTCTATTTGATCATCCTGTCCGTACATTGTTTGATTCAGGCGCATCGCATTCGTTTATCTCATCATCATTAGTTGAGTCACTGCACTTAGACACCAGTCTGGTAGATGATCCCTTGGTTGTTTCAAACCCAATTGGGGGCTCCACTTATTTGTCCATGACATGTTTGGGTTTGAAGATTTCTATACTTAGCATTGAGTTTAGATGTGATGCTTTTGTTTTGGGCTTCACGGGCTATGGGTTGATTTTGGGCATGGACTGGTTATCCAGTAATGGTGCCGTTCTTGATTGCGAAAGGAGAGTTGTTAGGCTCATGACCCGTTTGGGTAACACTCTCGAGATTTCTTGTAATCCCATGGACTCTGTTATGCTAAGTTATCTTGAATCGCTTGACGCTTCGGTCGAGAGTATGCAATCTGTTAGAGTGGTCCGGGAATATCCGGATGCGTTTGAGGAGGTGAAGGGCTTACCTCCGAAACGGGAGATTGACTTCCGAATATATTTGGTGGATAATGCTAAACCGGTATCTTTACCAGTGCGCCACATGGCTCCTCGTGAGAGGAGGGAACTCCATAAGCAAGTAGGGGAGTTGCTTGAGAAGGGGTTCATAAGACGAAGTATATCGGAGTGGGGTGCTCCAGTAGTATTTGCTACGAAGGCGGATGGGTCCCTCAGACTTTGTGTAGACTATAGAGAACTCAACAAGCTCACAAAGAAGAATAGACACCCATTGCCGAGGATTGATGATCTTTTCGATCAGTTGGTTGGCGCTTCAGTATTTTCTCAGTTGGACTTAGCCACGGGGTTTCATCAGTTGAGGGTGGCTGAGGATAGCATTGACAAGACTGCCTTCAGGACTCCGGATGGTTTCTATGAGTGGCTGGTGATGCCATTTGGGTTGACGAACGCCCCTGCATACTTCGTTGATTTGATGAGTAGGGTGTTCAGGGAGTTCCTTAATAAATTTGTGGTGGTCTTTGTGGATGATATCTTAGTATTTTCTAAGAGTGAGGAAGAGCATGCCCTACATCTTGGGGAGGTGTTGAAGACTCTTCGAGCGCATAGCCTTAAGGCTAAATTCTTTAAATGTCACTTCTGGAGGAAGGAAGTACGGTTCTTGGGGCACGTGGTCTCCAAGGAGGGGATAGCTGTGGATCCCGCGAAGGTAGTATCAATTCAGGATTGGAAGGACCCAAAGAATGCTACCGAAGTAAGAAGTTTCTTGGGTTTGGCGGGTTATTATAGGAAGTTTATTAAAGACTTCGCGAAGATATCAGCCCCATTAACCCGCTTAACGAAGAAGAATCTTGTTTTTGCATGGGACGTAGATTGTGATGATGCGTTCCGACGGTTAAAGAGAGCTTTAACCACTGCTCCAGTTTTAGTGTTGCCAGATGGGAGCAAGCCATTTGTTGTTTATACCGATGCTTGTGGAACAGGACTTGGCGCAGTCTTAATGCAAGAGGGAAGGGTAATAGCCTATGGTGGAAGGCAGTTAAGGCCACATGAGAAAAATTACCCTACCCATGATCTAGAGCTGGCCGCTATTGTTTTTGCGCTTAAGATCTGGCGCCATTATCTTCTTGGTGAGAGATTCGAGTTGTTCACTGACCATAAATCATTGAAATACTTGTTTTCTCAGAAGGATTTGAATCTGAGACAACAAAGGTGGATGGAGTTCTTAGCATCCTATGATTTCGAGATAGCGTATACCCCTGGCAAGGGTAACGTGGTGGCGGACGCCTTGAGCAGAAAAAGGTTGTCTTTGAGTCCATTGTTTGTGGAACGACGAAGCTTGGAATTTATCTCGATGTTTGATTTCAGACCTTCCATTGACTATGTAACCGGTTTGCTAGCTTCTTTGGAAGTTAGACCTACTCTTTTGGGGCGGATTGGAGAAGCACAAAGGGACGACCCACAGTTGGTTGAGTTGATAGAGAAGCTCATAAGGGGGGAGTCGTCCAGCCATTTGAGTAGGTACACCCTAGACGATAAGGGTGCTTGCGTAGAGACGGTAGACTTTGTGTACCGCAAGATGAAGGGTTGAGGAAGGTTATTCTTGATGATGCACACCGTTCTAGGATGACCATTCATCCCGGTGGGGACAAGATGTACCAAGATATGAAGAGGGTTTTCTTCTGGGCCGGTATGAAGAAAGATGTGGCCGAATATGTAGCTCGATGCTTGGTATGTCAACAGGTGAAAGCGGAGCAAAAGAAACCTGGTGGGTTGCTTCACCCATTGGAAGTTCCGCAATGGAAGTGGGATAGCGTCTCGATGGATTTTATTGACGGGTTACCCAGATCGAGAAAGGGTAATACAGGAATTTGGGTGGTGGTAGACAGACTTACTAAGAGCGCCCATTTCATACCTGTGAAGAGCAAGAGGACTGCTCCATGGCTAGCTTCAGTATATCTTCGAGAGATAGTTCGATCGCATGGGGTACCCTCTAGCATAGTGAGTGATCGAGATCCTATCTTCACTAGTGAGTTCTGGAGAAGTTTACAGGAAGCAGTGGGAACTCAATTGTGTTTGAGCACCGCATATCATCCTCAGACGGACGGCCAGACTGAGAGGGTGAATCGTGTCCTAGAAGACCTTTTGAGGCTTTGTATCTTAGATTTTGG
Source organism: Allium sativum (assembly GCA_030737875.1). Lineage (NCBI taxonomy): Eukaryota > Viridiplantae > Streptophyta > Magnoliopsida > Asparagales > Amaryllidaceae > Allium > Allium sativum. The sequence continues at coordinate 118,717,391 of CM060915.1, forward strand.
AGGTACATGGGAAGAGCATCTTCCATTGGTGGAGTTCGCATATAATAACAGCTTTCAGTCCAGTATTGGGATGGCTCCTTTCGAAGCTCTCTATGGAAGGCCTTGTCGATCACCTACATGTTGGTGGGAATCTACGGATAAGATCTTGCTTGGGCCTGACATGGTTAGGGAGACTTCAGAGAAGATCGATTTGATTCGAAGAAGGATGAAAGCAGCGCAAGATAGGCAAAAATCTTATGCGGACAAGAGAAGGACGGATCTTGAGTTTGAGGTTGGGGATATGGTTTTTGTTAAGGTATCTCCGTTGAGAAATGTTGTTCGCTTCGGATCCGTTGGGAAGTTAGCACCGAGGTTTGTTGGGCCGTTTCCTATCAAGGAAAGGATTGGACGAATGGCATATAGGGTGGAGTTGCCCGACAGACTTAGTGGTGTTCATGATGTATTCCATGTATCACATCTGAGGAAATGCTTACATGAGACCGCAGAGGTGGTAGAGCCGAGCTTGCTTAGAGATATAGAGATAGAGCGTGATGCGACTATCCGACGAGCTCCTACTCGCATCCTTGGGTCAGAGACTAGGAAATTGAGGAATCGAGAGGTTCAACTAGTCAAAGTGCAATGGGGAGAAGAAGAGAGCAACGCAACTTGGGAGACGGAAGCGAAGATGCGTTCATTGTACCCATTTCTTTTTGAGGGTATGTTTTTACTTTCTCCTTTATCGCTTGTCTAGTACTTATCTTATCTTTAGTATGTCCTCTCGTTAGTACTGTTTGACCTTTAGATAGGGTAAACCTATGGTTGAAACATGTGTTTGAGACATGTTATGGTTGATGGATGCAAGTGGATGCAAGTGTTTGCTAGTGGTTGCTCGTGGATGCATATACACACACTCTAGGCACTAGATCGGCTCAATCACTTCATATTGCATATTGCATAAAATTGTGTGTAGAAAGCTATATTTATGGATGTCTAATGATTGTGTTATCATATGGATGATGCATTTTGGTGAATGATTGTGCACTCATGTAGATATTGTATGTGTCGATAGGGTTCTTTCGCATACATAATGGATGCATGGCACTATCATGGTTTGCATATGTTCATACATTAGATAGGGAACATATACACACACTCTTTGCATATGCTCATACATCATTAGAAATTGTTCTAAGGACAATGGATGCCCGTGTTTGATGGATTGAGTAGATGGTTGTTTGGATGGTAGGATATGCATTCTCCTTAGCTTAGAGATTTCGGGGATGAAATCCTTTAAGGAGGGGAGAATGTAACACCCCGTACTTTGGGTTAATGCTAAAATTCACTAATTACAGAATAAATAATCTCAGATGTGGGAATCAGGGGAAACGGGCTGCGTCATTGCGTTCGTCTCGGAAAAATACGCAAAATAGAGTCCGAGTTTTCGAAAATCGGAGGAAAACTTGTATATGGAAAGATTCTTGACTCTAAAGCAAGGAAATCTCTCGGTGAAGGGCGTGGGGTGTTACACACCGGAAGTATGGGATGGCCTGGAACAACTTCGTTAGTGGTTTTGTCACCATCCTTGGGGGTTTCTCCCCTAGGATGGGATGAAGATCGATGCTTCGAAGCTTCAGTCTCTTCCTCTTTTCCATGAGGCTTACTCTTCTTCCCTTCTCTCTCCTTATGGTCTCGACCTACCTTCTCTTGCTTCTTTCTCTTCTGAATTTTCTCTTCCTTCTTTTTCTTCTTCCTCTCTTTTTCCTCATTTTCTATATGATCGTCGTCCCCATGTTTGCCCTCCTCCCCGAATTGCTGCGGGGCCGACCCAATGGGATCACCTTCCTCCAAAAGAGACTCAAAGTTGTCATGATATTACCCTCATCCATGGCACCTTTATTATGACAAAGAAAATTTGGTTAATATTCAATATACACAAGAGGAAATAGTGTTGTGACACACGGTGCTAGTACTATGTATATTCTAAGTGTTTTTACTAAACCGACCGGACCCTGAAACTTGGAATGCGTCCCTGTGTCGTTTGGGTCGATCGGTATAAACTCTTCCTAGACTTAGTATTGAAAATTTTCAATAGGGCTTAATTCTTTTTATGTAATTAATTGTACATGAAACAACCATGCAAGATTATAATTGATAGATTTAGCTTGCAAAACGACATGGTTTTCTTCTAGTTTGAAAAACCAAGTAGCGCATATATTGTTGACTTCTTTTTGTAGATCAATTAAATAACTATACACATATAGGATGAGAGAAATATGGATTTACGATAGCCTTTACCAATAAACTAAATCATGCATTTTAAGTGGACAATAGGTATGACGATGTGAATGATTTGAGTGAAAATATCCATCATAGATATTAAATGGAGTGAATTATTGGATTTAAGATAACTTTTACTATTAAGTGCATGATAATTGCGAAGATGTGACTGACTTATATGAAATATCCATGATATTTAATGGAGCGAACTAAACTTTGAAATATGAATGGAACTTGGTTGAACTACGCATGTGGAAATCAAGATATCGCCTCCGGATCCAAGTTTTGAGAAGAAATGATTGCATTCGGCATTTCCATATTTTGTAAGTCTTAGAAAGGAAAGGCCGATTCTTCCTCCTGGAGACAATGAATAGGAGAATAATCTCTTCTAGCATCAGAATATTTCGGTTGGTGATTGGCAAGCTCCTCCTCAACTGTCTCATCAAGAACCTTCCCCAAGGCACCTCTAGCTAGGCTCTCCTGCATTCTTAGTTGGTTGGACTCCCAAATTATTCTCTTTAAAGAATTCCTTTTTCCCCTTTCTTCGGGATGAGCGTTCTTTTTCCCTCCGTACGAGGTTTGAACAAACGACCCCCCCCCCCCGATTGGGAGCATGACCTTGACAATAGTTGGTGTCTTTAAAGATGGGTGTAAATCATCCTAAGAACAGTGCGAAGAAGAAGATTGGTCATCAGAGGGCCCTACTGTCCTCCCCTCATCCAGGAGATGATAACAGCGTAGTTTTGCATCAATCAAAGGCTTCTTATAGTGTCGACTCTTCTTTTGAAGAGCCGTCAAGGTATTCAAACGATCTTGGAATACTCCCCCTATGGGTCTTTATGGCTCATCGCCTACATGGAAACATTTCATATGAGAAGCTTGCTTTTGATTAAGTCAACTAAAATAAAATACTTACGGCACTGGAGCCAGTAGCGGGCGCATCCTGGTTGGTGCTTATTATAAAACCAACTGTGCTTAGTATCACCCATTTTACTTGGGATGCCCTCAATGTTTTTTCAATCACAGACAACCTCAAAGAAAAGAAAAGAAGGAGAATTTTTCTCTTGATGTCTAAAGTTGAGAAAGAACATTATGTCGTCAAGTGTTGGCATTCGGTTCAAATACTTCATGTATAGGACACATAGCGATAGTAGGTTGGTAGATGCGATCAGATGAAGTTGCATAGGCACCAGATTCATTTGCCTAAGAAATTCGAGTATGAACGGAGAAAACGGGGGGATAGTCCCAGCAGTACACATTGGGCGAGTAAGCATCATATAGCCACTCGGTGGATTATGAGGAAAATCACCCTCTTGGAGAGCAAGGATATCGAGCCATGGAAGCTTATGTTTCACACTTAAATATTTCAACTTTCTTTCGCTCATCACATTGGGCCAAGAGTCGGGAGGATCTATTAGAATGGAAGCATCGGGGTGAGTGTCGGGTGCAGCTACTACCTCGCTTGATTCTCCTATCTCCATGACAGGAGGTGGGTTTGTGGGATGACCTTAGGTATTGATGTTGATGTCGGGCTTATAATCGGTCCGAGACTCAAAAGACGAAATATCTTCCAAGTTTATAGGGGTGGACACGACCTTATCCTTGCCTACTTCGTGACCACAGGTGTTGCGTTGTTCGACCATTGGGAGCTATATTGTCAATAAAAACCATCGGTCAGATTAGTGAGATCAAAACACCTTAATATATGCATTGATGTATGTATGAAAGATGAAGTGACAATCTAACTTAAAAAAGCAATAGCCCAGAGCATATTCAATTTCATGGCTTTCGACCCTAAAGAGGTCGACCGGCAACCTTATCGACCCGAAGTTGAGTATTATTCCCATACATGACGAAGGAAATTACTTATTCTACAGTACTAAGTCTTCAAGCGCCGATTTTAAAGTCATCTTTTGTCTCCATCCGCCTAATCATACCAAAGGCCCACATCATTACCTGAACACGCCCGTACAATCACTCCTTTTCATGGCTACCATGTGTCCTTAGAATTGATGGCGCCTTGAAATTTTAAATGTTTTGAAGAATAAGACACTTCACCCTATACTTCTTCACACGAGGCGACTCCATCTTCGCCACCCACTATCATCACCACGTCACCAGAAACATCTGTGTTCGTCGCCTAGCCATCGGGTCACAATTCCGGCAAACTCAACATTGGCGACTCAGACCACAAATTATATGGAATACGAATTGAAACGAAAAAGGAAGAGTGGGGAAGATTTATGTACAAAATCAAGTGCTTAATAAAAAGAGGAAACCTGCGGAGAAGTCAGAGAAGACGATTGTGATATTCGGCAAAGGAGGTTTTTCCCAATTAATTTAAAAGTAACGCAATCAGATGCAGTAAAAAAGTAACCGTAAATAAAGAAGGTGGGCTCGACTTTTATAATGGAATGAAGGGACTCTTTGTCTTCTGTTGATATGACCGTTGAATGTGACCACGAGGATAACATGTCACCCCCTAGTGATCTAAGCCAGGTCGAATAGACGCATGACTGCTGGGCTTCATTATTTCATGGATTAGTTTCAATTCCCAAGGCCTCCAACTGACCCTTAACTCATGCGATTCATGGAGAAATTTCAAGCTAATACAGGCGTATCCCTTCAATTTCCTTATGATGGGAGATGATCCAGAATAAAATATACAAAGCATGCCCCGTTCTTTACACAACATGCTTTTGTGGGGCAGAGTGCTGACCAGCCTTTTGGCAAGGCCGTCAAGATTCAATGACATCGTAGGTTTCAGTCAAAGAGACAAGAAGGACTAAGTAATCCCGATTGAGAAACTGGTCAATCCATGGATGGATCGATCAACACCTAAGACTTAAACTGAGCATGAGAATCAAATATGCCAGTCAGCTGGAGCCATGATCTTCGGACCAAATGGATCAGGTCTAGTCTAACTCCACTACAAGAAAAATGCCCTATTGCAACTAGCTATTTGCAACAGGCGATAAATAACAGTTGCAGTAGATGATATTTAGCAACAGACCTAATATAGCAGTTGCAATAGGTGGGATTTAGCAACATGCCTTTTTTTCTGTTGCGAAAAGCACACTTTTAGCAACTGTGCTTCCCTTCCTGTTGCAAGTACATACTTTTAGCAACTGTGCTTCCATAACAGTTGCAACAAACTTATTATTTGCAACTGCGCTTCCAAGCCAGTTGCGAATAAATATCTTTAGCAACTGTTTCCGCCTCTTGCAATAACTGTATATTTTTTGCAACTGGTAAAGCCAGTTGCAAAAAACAGACTATTAAATATTAGTATCAACTTTTAATGATTAACTTTTATCAATTAATTTTAAATATTTACTATTAAATGATTAACTACTAGTAATTATATAATAATTAAGATTAACATTTAATAATTATTAAATGATAATAAATTTAAGTATTATAAAGTGATATTTAAAACTGATAATTAAATAATAATAATTACTAATTAACTGATAATTAACATTTGGTAAGCATAGTTAGTATTAAATACAAAAGTACAAAGTAATAAGTAATATTTAGTTATAATATAATAAGTATTAAGTAATAATAATTAATTAATATGAATTAATATTTTAATAATTTATCATGGTTAGCTGTTTATAGTGTATAAATTATATTTAACAATTATTAACTATATTTAATAATAAATAAATCTAATTAACAACAAATTTTGAATAATTATTAAAATATTCATAATATTAAATAAATAATAAAATATTCATAATAATTACTAAATAATTAACCATTGGTAATTACATTATAATTACGATTACAATTTAATTATATTATTAATTGATAATAAAATTTAATTATTATAAATTGATATTTATATTTAATAATATTATTCAGTAATTTACCAAAAAGGTTTACAATTTTTGACTACATTAAATCATATCAGTTTTTTACGGTTCACAGCAACTTTGTGCCTAAGTACTTTTTAGTTGTGCAAAAAGGTTTAAAAGTTGTATGCTCGCGCCCCCTTTTCCTTGAAAATTTCGTTTCCCGCTATCACCCTTTCAGACCCAATAATCTGAATGAAAGAAATTTCTAGATCCCCTTCTCCATGTCCACAATCCACGTTGCTTTTTCACCTTTTTGCAAATCCGTCCAATAATCTGAATGAAAGAAATTCCTTCTCAATCCTCAAATTATCAAAACTAAAATGCAAATCCGTCGGTCTTCTTCACTCCAGATCTGCTTTTCACCTTTTTGCACCTTATCTCCTCAATTGAATCATGATTCAGCCTTTGAATTCCACTTCGCTTCTCCGTCCAGTCCTCCTTGTCGGTCTATTCATCTGAACCTAGAGCAGATGCTCGAATCTCCATGTCACCTACCACCCATCCACGTCTCCATCTCACCTGCTTACCCTCCTCAACGCCTCCCCTTGCCGTGTCTGTCTCTTCCCAGCCGATCTCCTTGACGCCGAGGCCATCGCCGCTGCAGCCTAAGGGTGCACAGCAGGGTATTCCACGTCGCGAGCCAGAATATGATTCCATTTGCTTATTAGCTGCCGCCCCAGTCTTAGATCTGATGAGAATCGGACGGTGGTGAGTGGCTTTTACTTATGTGCTACTGTGTAAAGCCCGTAAACCCTTGTTGTTCCAGATAGTCGAACTTAAAGGGCTTCGCTGCAAAGAGAACGAGGCATATTAAAATCTGTTCTCTTAGGTTTTCTTCATCTCTATCTTTTCAAGTGGAGCGCAATCCATTGTCGAGGTGAATTTCAAACATGTAGTTATATAATATCCACTGCTTTAATCTTTATAGTTTATTTCAAAATTACTTGGACTGCCAAAATCAGTTCTTCTTGTATGAATAACCAATTGGTTGCCCTCAATTTCTCTGCTTCGTGAGGACCGAAATCTCCCATGTTGGGATTATTGGGTGAATCGACATCGGATCAAATGACATCGTCGATATTGACAAAGGTCGCGTTATAACGCTCCCATCAAGAGTGTTCTTCTGTGGTCTCCCCTAACAAACTGCAGGAAGTTGAGAGCAGAGGCAAGCAACTGATGTTGCTTGATCCTCATCCTTGCGGACTACACCAAAAATAAGCTCGACAATGAGATCTAGGAAGAGGCCGAACTTGGCAGTGAAGTTTTGTTAAAGGTTCTTTTTTTTTCGTACTCCAGATATGATGTGCCCACCAGCTCTGATCATGCATTCCAACATTGCCTATATTGGGTATGTACCAGATCAAATCGTGAGACTAATATTGTTTGTTTGTTTATTCATAAAAGATGGTAACTATAACAAAGATGATAATTTGTTGACAATGGCTCAAATTCTTTGAAAGTCAGAAAATGTCTTTAATTGATAATGTGATTCAATTCTCTGAAAGTCAGAAATGATATTCTGTTACCGATTTTCATCATTTTAATTTTGTTTAGAAACAATGTGTGCAGACTAACTCACGTAATCAGTTTTACAACTAATCCAACAGAGCTCACCTCAATAAACATGTCAACGAGGAAAAAATTTCTGCTAAAAGATTTATATGAGTTATTTCACATCCTTGGATATGAAATAATCATACCTCTACCTTCTAGAGCTGAAAAACAATACATTCACGTCCTATTCAAAAATCTAAATATAAACTCAAAATTAATATTTGATGCATGCAATGCACGTTACAAAACGTACATTCAGTTGATCAGGTTTCTTATTGGCACTTTCTTTCATTATGCCAAAATCATTGCTTCATGAAACGATTATTGTTATATTTGAAATAAATTTGCGGAGGTTTTACTGATTTTGTCCTCTCTTTTTTAGAACCAGTTATGCATAAAGATAACACTAATGAATGAGCTGGGATTAACGATGGAAAAGAACATGCGATAGAACTTGCGGAGTTACTCCATGACAATGGTTGTGGTTATCATGTAAATTTGATACCGTACAATCCGATAGAAGGATCTGAGTATCGTAGGCCTTATAAGAAAACTGTAGGTACTCATTTAACTTTTCTTCTTCTTGCAGAATGGTTAAATTTAAACCTTTTTCTTCCCAAACATTTTTGATTGTCATTTGCTTATTTCTCTCATCAGTTAATCATGTTAATGTTTGGTGATATATACTTTTCTTGTTCAAAGGGTGAATATTTATGTTTTAGATAAGTCAAATAGAACAGTAAACTTTGTTATAGTGGCCTATATAACTGGCTCAGACATGAGCCAAGCCTTTGTTTTCATGTGCAGCTAACTGTCTTGGTATTCTTTCTATAAGCATTTCTCTCATCTTGGTATTCTTGGTTGGTACAGAGTCTATTTTTAAGACGATTCTAGGATGACATGAGCCAAGCCTTTGGTTTCATGTGCAGCTTTTTCGGAAGTCTTCGCTTGATAAGTTTCTTTTCCATTTCTAATAAAGTAAGTTGCCTAACACGCTAGAATTCTTCACATTTCAATTCAAATAGTTATTTCATATACGTTTTATTATTGCATGTCAATTCTAGGTTTTTATTTGATGTAGAGTTCGCTGGAATGACATACATATTCATGGATAGGCATGTGCATGTTCATGATCGACAGCAAACTTGGAGCATGAACTGCAGATTTGTTCTAATGAACTGATGATATTTATTCTCTTGTTATAGTATATGTATGATAGAGTAGAAATAAGAGTAGAAGCTACTCTATTTGAAAAAAATGTGTTGTGTGAGTGAAGAAATTGTTATACATGAATAGTGTATGAAAATTATAGAAACTTTTATTGTAATTGTTTGTACTATTAAAACTTTGTTAAAATAAAAAATTTATTTGTTTATTTCATTCTGTGATATACACTATTACTACAATAAATACATTTAATATGTAATATCTATAAACTGTAAAAAAAAATTATAGATTTATAAGTCTATTGCAACGGGCATATACTGTTGCAACAGCAAAAGCCTGTTGCAAAAAAGTATACTGCAACATCTTATTGCAACAGGCCGAAAATGTTGCAGACTTTTAGCAACTTCGGCTATACCAACAGGCGCAGGCCTGTTGCAATAGGTCTACTGCAACAGATATCGCATGTTGCGAAAAGTGATTTTTCTTGTAGTGCTCCATGCAAAGTATCCTCCTGAAGATTTGGTCTAACTTCTGCTTGAACGCTCCTAGTCATCCTTAAAGATCGGATAAGATGCCACCCGCTACTATGGATTCAAATCATGCCACTCTTTACAATAAGAACACCTCTTCGGGATCTCCTAAAATCCTGTATCGGATAACACACATCTGATCCCGTTTAAATGCTATAGCATCTAAAATAGATCTTCTGGACTCTAAAGAAGGATCTTTAGGCCAATATCTGATTATATCATTATTGTAACTATTCAACTGTAATGGGGCATTTGATATAAGAAGATTGTAAAGTGGACGTAGGCTCATTAACGCCCAACCACTATAAACCTACGTGTGATTGCCTTCCTTTCCATTTTCCATTTTTCATTTATTTGTCTTAATTTATTCTCTACGATTTCGTTCTTTGGGTGTTGTACTAATTTTTGGTGTCAACAGTATCATTTCAACCCTTAGTGATTTTTCCTAAAATTAGGAATCGACAAACATAACAAATCATCACATCACATCATAAGTCATATATCATCAGTGCACCTATGTGTCATATAAATATATCGGGTCATATATGAAATGTGCACACATATCAAATAAAACAATTTCTACCAGCAATCCTATACATTTCACAACAATTCATTTATGCTGAATTTAACAACGATGAAACAATGTAGGTCAAGTGTTAGAGAAACTCACCTTTCGTGGCATAGATTTGAAGACAGCAGACTTATTAATATAGAATTAAACGATGACTTCCAGGCATGACTCAAAATGGATTCAATCACAGTAGTCACTCAAAATATATATTTATTTTTATAGGAGGAGGAGGGTATCTTAACAGATCGTCATGGCTATACGGTTTTGGAGTGGGTTTCCGAACTCACCAACCCGACTAAAAAATAAACACAATACTAATTCTGGAGCGGGTTTCCGAACTCACCAACCCGACTAAAAAATAAACGCAATACTAATTCAATTCTACCAAAATAAACACAATAATTATTTACACAAAACTATTATATATATTTATATATACACAGAAAAATTATAACATACATAAATTTAAAATTTAACTCACACTAAAATCCTATTATATATATATATATATATATTCATATATCGACCGCACACAAGAACAAAACAAATATATATATATTAATATACTCAGCACATACACTATACTACACATAAATATATAATGCACACACTACATAAAACACAAATATACGCCACATAATGCAAAACACTCACGCAAATATGCCCATATCCGTACACACAGTCACATGCACCACAAATGAAAACACTCATCACACATGAACACACATAATACACATCACACATAATACACAGACACACCCTCTCTACTCATGCACGAGAAGACACAGGGGTGTCGACGCAGCTCATGGCTCGGTTCAGGCATTTTTGGATTGGTGATTGGCGAGGCAAGGGTTCGGACAGTAGGAGAAAGGCATCAGTTGTCGTCTTTGCCGACGTCGGAGCTTGGCTTCATGCTAGTGCAGCCTGGTACGGACATGAGGGGCGGCAGGGGAAAACTTGGTTGTCGGGGTTCAGAGAGGGTAGCGGAGTTCTTTGGTCTCGGCAGGGAGAAAAAGAAGGCAAACAAGCTGGGTGTAGGATGATGGACGTGGCGGTTGACGAGAAAAAGTGGTGGCTTGAGTCATGCGTGGTCATGGTTGGTGGACTAGTCAGAGTGGGGAGCAAGGGCGCGGAGGCTTGGTATACTAATATGGGAAGAAGAAAAGAAATAGACAGATGGGAAGGGAAATGGTTAGCATGGGAGAGAACGAGAGACGTGAAGAAAATGGGAAAGCAAAGTGGCGTGATGCGGAAGAAATGAGGCGATGGGAATAATGTGGCTACTGTGCCTATATTTATTTTCCTCACTAAATGGTAAGAAGATGAGCGGTTCTTTGGGAAATTTGATGACGTGGTAACGCACGTCTATATTTCAAAACTTTGAAAATATAAAAGGAACAGACTTCTAAACTGTTTCGGTGACTTATATATTATTACATTTTTTTCTTTCTTTGGTCACGAAAGCGGGCTCAAGAACTGGTAAACCTTGGAAAATGACATCGCAAATTAAAAGGAGCAAAAGAACACAGACAAAGAGATGAAGGGTTGCTAAAAAGGAAAACCAATGTTTGAAACTAAAAAAAGTAATAGAACGAATGGACATACGAATGGACATGACAAACGATTTTTAAATTAAAAAGGAAACAAACTTGTTTTGTTCTAAACAGACAGAAACAGATTCTGACAAATAAAAGTTGAACAATGTTTTAGGAAATGAATTAAATAAAATAGAAATCAAAATTTAAATTAAATCATAAATTAAAAATATACTTAAAATTCAAGTTATTACAATCTCTCCCACTCAAAACTTTTCGTCCCCGAAAAGGAATGAATAGTGAAATAGTAATTAAATAACTAATATATTTAGACCAATGGTTCATATCTATTCTCATACCAATATATATTACGAAATATATAAATCAAAAATTAAAATATTTTCAACCATTTCAAAATAGTTTTAAGCATTCACCGACGTCTCAGTTGGAATCATATAATTATCCCACTTTCGATACTCAAAAATTAATATTGATCATGTCGCGATCATCAATAGAATCATCTTCAAGCGACTAAAGTGTGACTCTATATCCAGCAGGTACATGTAGGATTTAACATATACGTTGATCGAGCATATTCCCAAATCATTAAGTATTCGATAAGCCAACTTTAACGTCAGGTAGATACTTAAAACATCTTTTCTATATTTAAACAGAATATATACCAAAATTTTCAAACATATATTATAAATAAATAAATATATTCCAAATCATTAAAAAATTTAGTGGGGAAAAATTATATCTCTCCCTCACTCATTTATTTATTAAAATTCAAACTCAATCCTTAATAAGTATACAAATAATATTAGTATTTAATCAAATGCATAATAAAATTATTTTATACGATACCTAAATGTTTTCAAACTCAGGTTATCTATATTCAAACTTATAAATCTTGTTTAATTCCATAAGTTTAACATATATATACATCACAGTTAAAATCTTTAGAAACCCTTTTAAAATTATAAATTCGTATATGTACATACGTTTATAAACTATATCATTCTAGATTTCAACCAAGGTAAAATCATTTTCTTACAGAATCTACATATTTAAATCTTATTCAATATAGTTTATAAAATATAAAATCTTAAAGTATAAACATCAAATCTTTTTAAAACATTGGTATTACCAAAACATAATGTCATATACAAATGTACATCTTCTGCAAATATATATCAAAATTTCAAGATTACAACAAGAAAATTATACTACCTTTCGAGTTAATAAGAATAGACTCGCTATAAGACTTATACTCTCCTTTACTTCTTACCTTGTTACGAATCTATCAAATAATAGTAAAGCAGAAGAATTTCTTGCTTTCTCCTTAATTCTAGGGGTTTCCTCTCTTTTGCTTAATTCTCTCTTGATATTTAATGTTTGAATCTTTCAACCATCAGTTAAATTATTTAATTAAACCTTTTTTTTACATTATGATATATATATATATATATTTAAAACTTGTATAAATATCTACAAATAATTCATCAATTAATTTCTAACATTTTATATTCAAATCCATATAAATTTATTAATTACATAATAAAATATTTAAACAATTTAAATAAATTTAGTTAGCTAATATTTGTTAATGTTTCTAATAGGTATTAAAAACCATAATTCAATATGTATACGACTATTATACTAATAAAAATAACAAAACTAATTTTTTATTCAATTATGATATATAAATAGCATAAAACGAAAATAACAAGTTTAACTTTTTATTGTTTATCATTTAACTTAAAATACATGTATTTAAAATGGTAAAATATACGTTGCATTATAAAATTCTACATTTAACTTAAAATACCTATATTCAAAATTGTCATAGTTATTTACAAAAGCCACCTCACTTTCTCCTGTGTTTTAATTAATTATGTAGTTTCAAGTTTAAAATAATAAGATAAATGTAATTAAGTGATATTTATTGGTTTGATCACTAATGACAATATGAAATTTCCAATAATATACATCATATCCATAACAATACAATATGACAAAATTACACTTTCATTAAACTAAAATAAAATACATAAGTCACACGATATACGATAAAACAAAAACAATAAGGAATTTTTATAAAATACACTCTTTAAATTTCGAAATAGAGAGGTGTTCTTTTACAAAAACATGTTTAAAAAACAATATTACCTCTATTTTTAGCCAACCTATAAAAAATTGCAGTAAAAACAGAAAATGTTTTTGCTTTGCAAAAAAAACACTGTAGCAAAAAAAAGTTGTCCTTATGGACAAAATTTTATCCTTTTGTCCTTATGGAACAATAATTTATATTATATTTACTTTGCCTGATTCATTGTATGTTATATAATAATGTTCCAATTTTAACATTAAAAATTTAAAAATTGTATTTGATAATATTATCGTGTGCAACGCACGGGTAAAACACTATAAAGATAAGTTATAGAATTCGAGTTAAAAGCTCAACGAATGAATGAACCTAATCAAAGAGGATCTGCGAATGGATTCAAATGGAAAGGAAATTTCAGAAAATATTTAAATATTAACAAAATTTTATATCTGAAAATATATTTCTAAATCATTTTAAAAACTAACTATACTTTCAAAACACCCTCTCCCTCTCTCTCTCTCAAAAAGGATTCTGCAACTGATTCCACTCATTCTAGGGTATCATTACCCTATCTCTAATGAGTCTTTACCCCATAGGCTAAAGCTTTGATTAACCAAGCTCTGATGCCAACTAACGGTGTCTGTCCACGGGTAGTCACCGCCGGTACCTTAGACGCTAGTTTTAAGGCCATCCTCTCGACTGCTACAACCAACCCCAACCGGGATGTGCAGGGGTAAGAGTAAATGCTTCGCCACAAAACAAAAGCCGAGAACCCCCTATCAAGCACAACAGAAACAAGAACTGATACCAATTGCAACGACCTGCCTTTCCGACTGCTTCAAGTCGGTAAATAAACCAACTCAAACCGTTCAAAATGACAGATTCTTATTAGCTACTGAAGTAAATAGAGTAAATCACAGAATCACGGATCACAGACACAGAGCAATATAATATCTCGCAGTAGAAAAATACGTATTACAATAGTAGTCTATGAAGCTACTAAATAAAATTTTACAATAGAGTTTACATAAACAATACAGTGGAAGTCTAATACAATGAATTTCTAATACATTAATAAATAACAACTATTTGGAAATAGAAACAACAAGAATAGAAAAAAAACTGGAACAACCGAACATGTAGACACAGATTAGGAAAACCAATATAAGCTCCAAACTCCAAGAGTAAACCTCGGAAGTTGTTATAATCGATCTGACCCGTGCAATAATGCAAAACAAAACAACTCGGATCAGGACTAACATTCTCATGGAAGTAAATCAACTCAAATGAAATCTTCAACGAAATGCATCAGTAACTCAAAGGCTATCTGGGATCACCAACCTCTAAAGATCCGTTAAACTAGATACTATATAATACAATACGCTATTATAATAGTGTTTATGGTTAAACATTCTATTGAAAATAGCATAAGCGGGATTACCATTATAACCCTTACACCGTTTATACCATTGTTGTACATTGCATATGAGACACTAGTACGTTGGTGGATAGTGATGCATCGTGATACGACAACATTAAATCAAAATCGTAGGGGCTCGATCAGGAGAAATATGACAAGGCATCAAGGCAATACCCATCAACAGGATTCTATCAGATTGCAAACCCAGACTGGTGGTAACATATAGCCAAGACTACCGCCCACCTCTGACAATACTCCCAAAATCAAAGGCGCCCAAATCAGTCACAAAGTAATATATATGGTATCGAATAATCATGCCTGCTAAGAGTGGCTAACTCACATTGGCCTGGGTATGGCTCCATTTTTAGTCATTTCAATTATGACCCGAAGGTCAACGCTATTCATCATCGTTCTCTTTCTTCAAATCTAGTAACCACCTCCAAATCATCCTACTTCATTCTGGATTCTCCACCACATGGACAGTTGTTAAAGTGATTTTCGGTATTGGTAGAGAGTATGACAATAGTTGATCTCGGACTCTTTAACAGCCAAACGTTTACGGTTTTCACATTGTGGTCATTATTTTATAAAACACTTTATAAAACTATTTATATGGAATCTCAGGTTCAAAATCGAAACCAAAATTTAAAAATTTAACTTCGAATATATTCAATTTTGAAAACAACTTATTTAAATTGCTTTAATCAAATCGATTTAGAAAACTGATTGTAAGGATCTCAAAATATAGTATAAATCAATACTATAACATTTAACTTCGATTTTATAAAATTTCCGGAAATATTCGCATAACAACCTTCAATCCAAATTCATCTTATATTCAAATCATAACTTAAAGACTTCAGATGCCATTTAAATCAAACTAAATACTTAACTTCGATGATATTGGTTTGATTTATTTTTGTCAAAAACTCAAGTTCAAACAATTCAAATGATTAAATTTTACCTTATAAAAATTTGTTTAAGTTGACTCGTATAAATCCAATATTCGGTTTGAACTCAATATATAATTCAAAACAAAATTTATATTTCAAATCAAACAATTCATATCATGTTTTACAATTCAATTTATACCATTCAAATTCATTACTTATAAATTCGAATCATAACCTTATATTTCAATTCAAACAATTCATACAACTTAAAACCATTCTTATAGATTTGATTTAAAAAATTTATTAATTCAAACCAAATGATTTATGAAATCAATTCCATATATTAAGTTTATATATTTCAATTCACATTCAGTCACCTTAAAATCGGATTCATTCATCTCAATTATAAATTCAAATTAAAATCAACTACGCAATTCACATTCATTTTTTATAAAAGGTCAACAATTAAACCAAGTCAATCTCGCATTCAGTTGATGTATAATCAAATTCATTTCATATCCATTATAGGTTCAAATTCATTCCTTAAATTTGGAAATTCAAATTCAGAAAACAATTTCACAATTCAAGTTCATCTCTTATAAGTTTATATCGATTCAAATTCATATCTTATATAAGTTTATTCATTAAGTCAAGTATCGTTATATAAATTTAAATCTTTAAATCTCGAATTCAAATCACGAAAACCTTAACTTGTCCACCTTTTAGTTTATTATTAAATTTCATAAAATATATAAATTTTACTTCGAAAATAGATATAAATATAAGTTTATAAATATCTAAAATTAATTAGAAAATAGATTATAAACATATATAAGATTAAAATACTGTAGAAATAGGTTTAAATAAATTATCAATTATAATATAAAAAGTTTAAAATACTTATATGATTAAAATATATGGTTTAAAATGAATAAAATTATAAGTAAAATCTTAAATAAGTATTTAAATCCATATTTACTTGCAAAATCATTTAAAACATATAATTAAAATTTCAAGTAAAAATCTTTAATATATATATATATATATACATAATATCTTAAGTTATTATCTTAAAAAACAAATTTTCCAAATCACTTTACTTTTGAAACATGACCAACGATGTCCGTATATAGTTTTCTACCTTATGTCCAAGTGATACGAATACTTATCATTTCAACCCGCAATCCCAAATTCGGTAAAAATCGTTCAGGTCTTTCATTTCAACCCATAACGATTTTTCCCTAATCTAATGTCCGTTCAGGAATGTATCATTTCAACCCTTAGTGATTTATCCTAAAACTAGAAAATCAGCAAACATAACAAATCATCACATATCATTAATCACATCGTAAGTCATATATCGTCAATGCACCTACGCGTCATATGAATATATCGTGTCATATATGGAATGTGTATACATATCAAATAAAACAATTTCTACCAGCAATCCTATACATTTTACAATAGTTCATTTATGCTGAATTTAACATCCATGACACAATGCAGGTCAAGTGTGAGATAAACTCACCTTTCGTGGCATAGATTTGACTCACCTTTCGTGGCATAGATTTGAAGACAGCAGAAGGATTCACACAGAATTAAATGAGGACTTCCAGGCACGACTCAAAATGGATTCAGTCACGGTAATCACTCAAAATATATATTTATTTTTATAAGAGGAGGAGGGTATCTCAATGGATCATCATGGCTATTGGGTTTTGGATCCGGTTTTCGAACTCAACACCAACCCGACTGAAAAATAAACACAACACTAACTCAATTCTACCAAAATAAACACAATAATACTTTACACAAAACTACTACATATTTTTATATATACACTGAAAAATTGTAACGTACATTTATTTATAATTCAACTCACACCAAAATTTTATTATATATATATATACCACACACACGAACCAAACAAATACATGTGTTACTTGACTCACACACATACAGTATACTACACATAAATATATATTGCACACACTACAAAAAACACAAACTCATGCCATACAATGCACAAATTCACGCAAATAAACCCACATCCACACACACAGTCATACACAACACAAATGAAAAAACTCAACAGACACGAACACACAGAATACACATCACACATAATACACACACGCTCCATCTCTATAACGCACGAGAAGACATGGGGGTCGATGTCGTTGATGGCTCGACTTCAGGTGGGTTCGGACTGGTGATGGGCGAGATGAGGGTTTGAACAGCAGGAGAAAGGCATCAGTTTCCGGCTTTGCCGAAGTTAGAGCTCAACTTCAGGCAGATGCAACCTAGTATGGACGTGAGGGGCAGAACAGGAAAACTTGGCTGTCGGGGTTCGAAGCAGGCAGCAGAGTTCATCGGTCTTGGCAAGGTAGAAAAAGAAGGCAGACGAGCTAGGCGTGGGCTGATGGGCGTCCCGGATGGACTTAGGTCATGGGCGGTTGGTGAGAAAAAGGGGTGGCTTAATTCATGTGTGGTCAAGGTTAGTAGATTGGTCGAAGAGCGGAGCAAGGGCGTGTAGGCTCAGTGTACTGACATGGGGGGCTCGCAATGGTAAATGGGAAAAGCGGAGCGGTGAAAAACGAAAAGGCGGAGAAATTTGTAAAGTCACAGGCGAGGGGAAGAAGAAAAGGAATGGACGGATGTGAAGGAAAATCAGTGGCATGGGAGAGAACAGGAGATGGGAAGAAATGGGAAAGCAAAGTGGCACGATGAAGAAGAAATGAGGCGATGGGAAGAATGTGGCTACTGTGCCCATATTTATTTTCTTTATGAAACGGTAAGAAGACGAGCAATTCTTTGGGAAATTTTGAAGATGTGGTAACGCATGTTTATATTTCAAAACTTTGAAAATATAAAAGAAACAAACTTCTGAACTGTTTCAGTGCCTGGTATATATTATTACGTTTTTTACTTTCTTTGGTCACGAAAGCAGGCTCAGGGACCAGTAAACCATGGAAAATGACAACGCAAATAAAAGGAGCGAATGAACACGGACGAAGAAATGAAGGGTTGATAAAAAGGAAACCAATGTTTGAAATATAAAAAGGCGTAGAATGGATGGACACACGAATGGATATGATGAACGATTTTTAAACTAAAAAGAAAATGGATGGTTTTATTCTAAACAAACCAAAATAGATTTTGACAAATAAAAGTTGAACGTTGTTTTAGGCAACGAAATAAAAAAACTCAAAATCAAAATTTAAATTAAATCATGAAATAAAAGTATACTTAATATTCAAGTTGTTACATTTTTTTATTCCCTTTTATAATAATAATTTTTTTATTTACGTTCCAGATATTAATATCAACAATGTTTATCTTATTTGTACTTTTTATTTATATAGCAATAAGAGATAAATGATAACATAAAAATAAAATAAAAATGAAAGAAACCCGGTGAGTTACAAGTATAAAAATGAACCTTTTTATTAGCAATGATAGAGGGATAAAATTTTAAACCAAAAGGTAAAAGATAAATTACTTATGTAATGTTACAATTATATGTGTGATTTATTTATATTTATGATGGTAAAAGCTTAAACACAAGAATAAGAACAAAAGTATAAAAGATGAATCCTTTTATTATTTTAAACATTTTAAATGATAGAAGCAGATGTAAAAAAAGGTTATATAGAACTTAATTTTCCCTTCATAAGCATATATATACAAATAATTATCACCTCATCACTTCAAAACCACCCTAATATATTACGTAATAAAAATGTCTTTGAGCGGCAGTTGTAAAAATAGTTCATTTAAGAATTTCCAGGTTTCATATTCAGTGAAAAGATTATATGATATAATTCCTATTTCTGTTTACACAAATATAGGCTTTAGAAGAAAACAAAACTCATAGAAATATCGGAACCATTTCATTATATTATTACATTTTTTGCATCACTATAATGTTCTGATTATTTTTTTATGTTCAAAGTAAAATGGTTGCTTAAGGGCATAAAATAACCGGATGCTTAAGGGCATAAATCAGATGTGCTTAACTTAGAAACGATAGATGTAAGCTTGTCTGTTATCCCTTAAATATCAATTTCACTTTCATTTTTTTCTTCCTTTTTGTTACAAATTTATTTAGAATCCTTGTTTTCATCAATTTTCATCCCTAATTCATTCTTTTATTTTTGAAGCTCTTGCATTGGTTTCTTTGTGATTTAGAGCTTGATGTATGCATAAGTAACGTATAGAGTGCAATTCATACTAACAAAGGATGAATCGGGCTGCATCACAACATATTGTGGATGATCATCCAGAGCTGGTACAATGAAGACTAAAGTTTTGTGTTTTTTTATATTCAATATGTAATGACCTAGATTTATCGGTCATTTTAATTTGAATATTTAAATATGTTTTAAATATTATATTTGGAATATTTATGGATTTTAATATTTAATTCGTTTATTTAAAATAAAGTTTTAACGCTAATTTCTATATAATTTAAAACAAGCTCGTAACAACGTGGTAGCTTGCAATATTGAGTTTTGAACTTCAATTGAATATACAGGATCCGATATAAGTCGGGTTTCTGTGAAACAAGAAACGTTTGAATCTTGTTAATTATAAATTTCTAATGAAAGAGAAAAATGGAGATTTCATGTTATCGATTGTTAGTTATGTCCAATTCAAATTTTAAAATAGTCGCTATGGAATTCGTTAATAAACGATAACGTTTATTTAATGAATTTAAAAGTATTTTAATATAATTTGGATATCGTCTTAACTCGAAATTGATGATGTTGAGTTATAAATCCATATTGGGTTATATTTGAAGCTATATGACATTTCCATTTGGATATTCACGATAATAATAATTTATTATTATTTAATTGGGTTTATTTGAAATTTATAATATTTTATTTATATGATATAAACCTTAAAATGATCATTTTGTGAATGATCTCGATTTTGGATGTTGTATGTGACAACAGTAGCCGCCTCAGTTTATTTAATTGTTTTGTAAATTTAATTCTAAATTTTAAAATAACCGATTATCTAACGAACTCCGTTTTCAGTGAAACTAATTTTTTTAAATTCACAATGATTTATTTTTATAGTATTTCAATTTTCAAGTTCTTTGGATTTATTTTGTGATCGTACGCAATTTAAATGTGTGTTGATTCACGTATTTGAATTATAAAGGAATTTTCACAGATGATACCGGAATTTGACGAAACTTTTTCCATCATGTCCCGAATATTGGTACATGCTAGGATTTATATTTTCATCTCGATCATAGGTTGTTTGTAGTGGTTTTATCGTGTTACTTTAGGACGAAGATTCATATAATATTATTACAATATAACCTACTATATATATACCCATACATAAATGGTCAAAACCTATTTTTGTTTGTTCTGTGGTCAACCAGACCTGGAGCTGCCACCATGATTTTAAACGGGTGAAATACATCAACCTCTCCCCTAGTTTATCTCCTAAACCCTTGATTTAATTGAAAATCTCCCAATGATGAACGTGTCGAGCTCAGTAAGGATGCCATGATGATCGGTGGTGACCCATTTTTGAGGGACGTAAAGCCAGAAAATTGATCGAAGCCGCCAACATTAAAGGGGATGCTATAGGCAAATGACGTGGACTAGTAGCTTGAGGCTTCTATCGAAGGTGGAGTGCACTGTGGCTGAACGACGATTGCATCCTGATCGACGTCAAGTGATCGATAGTGGTGGCGGCAACTTGATGTTGGAATGGAAACACGGTGAAGACTATTAAAACAGAGTAGTTTGGAATGATGAATTGTTCTGGAACAAAACAGAAGGTCATGCCTTTGATTTTGAAAGTAAATTACATCGTCCATGTAACAACCAACTGAGCCAATTTAAAATTTTTGTTTTGGCAATTTTAATGAATTTTGAATATTTAAAATGATTTATTTTAAATAATAACGACGAGAAATTTATTTTGAATAGAATTGGAATGTATATATTTATTTGAATCGACGTTAGAATATAAATATATATTTTTAATTATAAAAGGAATTGGAAATGGCGCGCTAGTTTGGAAATTTGATTTCAATTTTCAAATGAATGTACCGGATTCAAAATAAATTGAATTTTAGCGAATCCAAAAATATTAGAATCTATTTGAAAATATCTTTCCAATGAATCCGAAAAATCCAAATTTCATAGCGGGAATAAAAAGTTATGCCCAATTGAAAATTCAGAATAGTCAAATATGGCCCTTAAAAATGGAAATTTTGCAAACGACCTCCGTTTTTGATGAAACCACTTTTGTTGGATCAGGGATGTCAAGTTATTACTTAATTCCAATTTTCATAATTTTTAGAATCAATATGTGAGTGTGGCGAAGTTAAACGTGTTTTGATAGTTTTAGTCAATTTTAATCGACTGGAAAATAACCATTATTCAAACGGTCTCCAAATTCAGCGAAATTAGTTTTGTTAGGACCGTATCATCAAAACATAGCTAGATTTATTTTTCTAAAATTTTTGGAGTCAGTATGTACTCCCGGTAAATTAAAATGTATGTTCAAATTCAATATACATTGATTTATATTTTAATTTAAAGCAAAACTAATCGAAACGATAGAATTGGCTTGCAGGACATATTCCATTGTGTTCAGAATGGGGGTAATTAGCTAGGGGCGGCAGTTGAAGTTGATTTGGGGTTCGTACATAAAACCCTAATTATAAGGATTAATTAATAATAACTCATTTACCCCCCCCCCCTCGGTTTACTTTTCATCGGTCAAATTAAAAAAAAGCCCTCCCCTTTTTCCGTTCTTTTTCTGGCTCGACCAAATCGGAGGCGCTGCCTCCCTCCATCGCGTCACCCCGCCCCTGATGTGTCGGCCTTCCCCTGCTTCCACCGCCTCAGACGCACCCCTCTGATCCCCTACACGCCGCTCCTCCTCCCAATTCGAACCCCACACCCAAATCCACATGAAAGCTCGCCACCGCCAGCCCTAACCGACCACCACCAGACCGGCGCCGCCCCTGCTACCACCAGCGAGCCTCCTCCGCCCTGTCAGCGCTGATGGTGGGCCCTCCAGCATCGAAGACTTGGTTTTTACACAAAAAGTGATTTTTTAAGTTAATTTAATTTAATTTAAATACATTGTACAAGCAGTTTTTAATTTATATATAACATAGAATAAAAGTTTGAATTTTTAAAAAATATATAACATATTCTAAAAATATGATTTTTAAAGTGATAAAGATTTGATTTTTAGTTAGATAAAGAATTGAAATTTATATATATGTTATTATAAATAAAAATATGATTTTTATACTGAAAGCGAACAAATAAAAATATGATTTTTATTTGAAAGAAAGAAATGATTTTTATTTGAAAGAAAGATTTGATTTTATAGGTAAAAAGATTTGATTTTTGATTAAATAAAAAATTACGATTTTTGTTTCATGAAGATTTGTATTTTTATAACATGAAGGATTATATTTTTATAACATGAAAGATTATATTTTTATAACCAGTAAAGAGTAGTTTTTTAACAGTGTAAAGATTAGATTTTTATCGATATAAAGATACGATTTTTATATATAAGGCGGCGATATAGAAATGTGATTTTTATATAGAAAAGAATATGACAAGAACGCGATTTTTAAAATAATCATCATATTAAAAATGCAATTTTTACTATGAACAACGGGAAAATATCGCATTGGAATTTTGGGCAAATCCGAACCGTTCAGAAATAGAGAATGGAAGAGTGGAACCCAAAGGTGAGAACTCCTTACTTTTATTTTATTTTCTAGTTAAAATATATACTAGGATGCAGATGGTGCTTAGCAGCACCCGGCACCCGTCGTCCACAGAACATGGACGACTTGTTTGTTTGTTTGATTTTGTTGTGAAAATTGATTGTGTGATGTGGAATGGAATAAAATATTTTATAGTTAAAAATATAATTTTTAACATGTATAAGTATAAAATAAATATTTATAAACAAATCGGACGATTTGTTTATGTACACTCATTTGACTGATATGGAATGGGACGATAAATTTTACACATCACCCAACTGCACAAATAAAATTCATTATTTGTTGATTGAAACCCCACACGGGTATTGGGATGATATTGGACATACACTAATCCCAATAATTAGTTGTATGTCAATCGATTGATTGACAGGCTGTTATAAGAGTTAAACATTTATATTTAATGCTTATAGTGTAGAATGCACTCTGGATGATGGTTGACTGTGTTTGATTGTTGTTGTATACATGAGTGTATGAAATCCATATAATCACATTATATGGTAATTGACTGTGTCTGATTCCAGTTCAGAAAGGAATAAATGTTTTAAAATAACAAATATTTTAAAATGATATTCAGTAAAAGATCCAAATCTGATTTTGATGTCCGATTTGGGATGGACACGAATATATTTAAATATATAAAGCCATGTTGATTAGATTAACGCCATTTTGATGTGTACGACATTTATATCGATTTTTATTCATTTTTATAATGAATATCAAAAAGAATTGATTTCAAAATATAATGCTTTGAAAATACATTATTTATATATCAATGATATGGAATATTCAATTTTGATTTGAAATTGAATATGAAGTTGAAATCGTTTTGAAAACAAATTTAAAACAATTTATAAAATACATTTTAAATGGGAATAGATGAAATATATATTATATATATATAATATAATGGCCTGAATAGAATGCGCCGCGCTGCGGCAGTTCACGAATTTCGACCATTGACTTCGAACAGACATTACGGGAGATCCTACCGTCGGATTCTCCTAAAACTGGAACCATTGGGTTTGTATCGAAAAGAGATTTCTAAAAAATATTAGAGATTTGAAATCTAATGGTTTGATTTGGAATTGTGTCCAAAACAAATTTGGAAAAAGGTCGTTGTAAGTGCAGTTCGATGGCCGTTTATGGAAGTTGACTGTACGGGCCTTGATAAAATTATTAAAAATATCAATAATTAGTATAGAATCATAAGAAATGATTTGGAAAGAATTGGGATGAAAAATTCCTTATTTGAAAAGATAAAAATAGATTTTTATCGAAATAATCTAGTTTTGAACTAGAATTATAATCCAATTATTATTATTTTTAAATAAATAAATTGGATTTGAAATGGTTTTAAAAATAACCTGAATTTCCAATATATGAATTGGAATGGATTTGAATCGAAATTACCTTCGGAATATTTTGATATTGGATTTCGTGATTATACGGATATTGTAGAGGAATTTGGAAGATATATATATAGTTATTCCAATACGATATTTGTTGATTCCAGAATTTGATATTGAATATAAGCCAATATATTTTCTATTCAGAGCCTTGTATTTAATATTAAATGTGATTTTGGGTTTGTCGTGAATGGTCTTCATTAACACTGTTCTTGAACCCAGTTGAGAAAAGATTAAATCTTTTTATTTAGATTTAATGAAGGATACCAATTAATTGATATTTAACTGGAATGGAATTGAAATTTGTCTTTGGGTTTATCATGAACGATGTTTTAAATAACACTTGTTCTTTAACCCGATTAACAATGGAATAAGATTTTGGGTTGTCGTGAATGGTATCTTTAATAATACTATTCTTAGACCCAATGGAGTTAAGAAAATCAGAAACTAACTGGAGATTAGTTAAGTTGAATGGTTTCCTGGGTATTGATCTGATGTTGGTTTCGGCCTTCGGGGTTAATACTTAGGGAATTGTTCACTTACTAATTTACGGTTAAAGGCTGATGGAATGGAATGTGATTTTGGGTTTATCGTGAACCGTGTTTTAAAGGACATTGGTTCTTTAACCCAGTTAAAGACAGGAATAAGATTTTGGGTTGTCATGAATGGTATCTTTAATAATACTATTCTTAGACCCAATGGAGTTAAGAAAATCAGAAACTAACTGGAGACCAGATAAGTTGAATGGTTTCATGGGTATTGATCTGATGTTGGTTTCGGCCTTCGGCGTTAATACTTAGGGAATTGTTCACTTACTAATTTACGGTTAAAGGCTGATGGAATGGAATGTGATTTTGGGTTTATCGTGAACTGTGTTTTAAATGACATTGGTTCTTTAACCCAGTTAAAGGCAGGATATGATTTCACGAGTTAAACAATCGTTAATATTGATTTTTGGGAAGATTAAAACCAAGTGGAGTTTTAATGCATCTTTAATTAGATTGAAATGATATCCAAAGGAAGATTAAAGAATAAATTTAAAGAATTTATCTTTGATAAAATTAATGGGAACCTTTCCAAAAGTATAAGAATATTTGAATAAAGGAATATTCTGGACTGGAATGAGGCGTGTGTTGTGTTTTTATAGCACTTGTTTATTATATACGCGAGTTATTCAGAAAGACTGGGTTTATCCTATTCTGAATAACTGATTTGAAGATATGTCGAGGATGAAGACTGTGGTTGAAGACCAGAGGTCTTCACATCGTTTGGATGATTACTGATGTCTTGATTGGGCTATACACCCAAGACAAGATAATAAGTGTTGATCGTCCATACGTACTTGGAGATCGACCGGATATACGAGGACCTCTCCCCTATATTGGACATATGGGGGAGGAATAAGGTGCCCCCGGTTTCGTTCAGACCCAGAATGAACTTGTAAATGGATGTGTGTCTGACATCGGATTTTATTCTGTGTGATTGATAGACATCGGTTGCATAGCATGAATTTCCTGTGTGGCATGATGAGATGCAAATGATCAAGGCTTCTGTTGAAAAGCAAAGCCTTGTGGTTGATGATCAAAGCACGGCTTTAATATAGCATAGCTTTATGAAGCATTAATTCGCGAGCCTCACACCCCGGTGTGAACCAAAAACGGGAGAAGGATCCAGGGAGGGCATGCGTTTCCTTCTAGCTTGGAGTGGTGTCAGCGTTTTGCAAGCCCTGACATTTTACTTATGTGGATGATGGATAGCGAGGCGCCTCGGTTATATTGGTCATTCTGGGATCGATGGATGGTCTTTATACATACCAGATTTACGCCCCATAGGGCGGGGAAATGCAGTGTTCAGGCATTTTAGTCCACATCGAGTGGACCGACCCTCTGGCTCCTAAGGGTCGATGCATTCTGATCCTAAGACATGGGCTAGAGCATCTCGAAGCGGTAAGGACGATCCCTTGCCTTGGTTCATAGATGGAAATCCGACTTCCAATACGACATTTTGCGGTTTTGATTGTAGAGCCTAGTATTGGAGACATGATATATAGTACCCATGCCGTCTATGATTGATACTTATGATTGAAATTGTTTTGATACTATACACTTATAGTAATAATAAAATATGAAATTTCACGTATCAAGCATTATTTGGCTATTATAAGGTAAAACCCTATCCTCTGGCTTGCGTTGTATTGTGTGATGGGACCTGGGTCTTATAATAGCTTCATTGTTCTTTATTTAGCATTGCGCTATTTGTTTTATGCACTGGTTTTCTTGGGGGTAAACCCATTTCATGTTATACGGCCTGGTCCCTGGATTTACCTAACTTTAAAAAAAAATTAATAACTGTTTTATTTCTCACACTGGTCAAATGACTGACCTGGAGTTTGTTGTTTTAACCTAAACTCCGGGTGCCCCTATTTTCCACTCGGGCAGCTATTAGTTTTGGTTTTGCAGATTTATACTCACAGGATCCAGGTTTACAGCTGAAATGATATTCGGAAAGCTCTGTATCCTCATATTCTTTCCAGTTGTGTTTTGTATTATTTTTCCGCTCAATTGTAACTTGTAAATCTCTGATATTTAGTGAATGTGTAATATTTATTTATACTCTGTATATTCTTGTATTCTGATGAGATTGTTGTAATAAGCAATGAAATGTTCTTCTGTTTGTGTTCTGATTCGTCTTGTCCTCAAGGCAATCCATTCTTCCTTTTCTCCTCGGAGACCGCGGAAGTTCTGGGTCCTTACAGTCCATCTTTATACTTAAACATAATTGACATATTAGTTTTATAATTAAGCAAAATTAGGGATTAATTTAGCAAATATTATCAATCTAATCGGTGCCAGATGTTTAACTCATTATTTTTGGGATATATCAGACCCATGTTTTAAATACGAAATGATATTTAAATTAGTTAGTTTAAAAATTAATTAATTAATATTTGATTAGTGATATGAATAGTTTAATTAAGAATTAATAGTTAATTTAAATCATATAACTTAAAATGATTATAACTCATGCATATATGAACAGAATCGGACAAACCAGGTGTTGTTGGAATCACATTAACGAGCACAACGTCATGGAATAAAATTTGTAGCACTTGGAATCAACTGTATTTTTCAGTTAAATTAAATGTTTGTTTAATTTAACTTAAATGAGCTGATTAAATAGAGAATCAGATCAAGGTGAGTTAAATTCACTCAATTCTTCTCACTCATATTTTTATATAAGTCAGGTTTTATAATTGTGTGTTATAGTTGCCAATGGTTGATTCTTTGTTTATTATATATGCATATGTTGATTAAATCGATGATTTAATTTTAGTGAAAAATCAAATCATTATTTTAACGATTGGAACTAATTGAGGTAACTTACCTTATTGGTCACGTTTATAAAAAAATGTATTTAATTAAATTAATTGTTTGAATTGTTATTATTGTGTTAAATAAATGGTTGATGCTAAATTATTTTATTACTAACTGCTATAAAAATTATTATTTTAAATATTAGATAATTCGTATTGAATAATTTTATTTGAGGTAACGTATTTAGATGCAGGGAAAACAGGTTGGAGGGATCCAACTGGATTCTTTACCTGTATTTGTTAAATTTTATTATATTATAATATATGTTAAAGATTGTGAATTTTGATGCAGGGATTGACAGGTAAGAAGAATCCAATAGGATTCCTCACTGATATTGATATTGATTATCAATATATTTGTTATGTTCATTTGGATGTGAAATTGGTTTATATTTCACGGTTTGGTACTTTAGCAGATATTTATCTCTTTAGTACCGACGATAAATTAATTTTTTTTGGAAATTGATATTAAATCGATTGTGAATGTTTTTAAAAATATATTCATATATATGAATATGATATTTATTTTAAAAATAAACGTTGAAGATTTATTTACGTTTTCAAAACTATTCAAATTATAAATTAATGGGAATTTTGAAATATTAATAAATAAATGATTAAGTGGTATAAACTAAATGGGAATGTTAAAATGATTTCAAATAGAGGCTTAAGTGGCGTAAATGGGATTTTAAAAGATTTAAAATGTTGAAATGGACTAATGGAAGTGGAAATATACGAGAATTGATTTAAATGAGTTAAAAGGTGGTTTTTTGTAATTGATGATTGTTTATATAAATGTTGTTTATAAATATATAAAATGTGATAAAATGGTTTTCGTGAGTGAGGTTAGAAAAACAGTGGAATTGAAAATAGAATAAGAATACTGGCATATGATTGGAATTGAGATAATTGACTAATGAATGTGATTTTAAGGCAAAATTTTGTCGAAATGGAATGGGAATACTTATAAACTAAGTTATATAGGGAGAATGGAATTCATATTTGCAAATGAAAGTTGAAGGGTTTTTGAAATGAAATTTGTAATATTTATTTATAGGAGTTAAGTTGAATATTTTAGTTAATTTTATGAAATAATATTTTAAATAAAATTGGAAATGATTAGTGAGATTATAAAAGTTTATAATCGTTTTAAAACTGGTAAGAAGGGAATAATATGTTGGTTTTTTATGAAACTGGAACTTGTTGTACATTGGTTAAGTTGAGTAATTTTAAAGGTGCCAATCTGATGTTGGTTTCAGCCTTTGGGGTCGAGACTGAGAGATTTATTCACTTACCAATTTATAATGAGGAGCCAGTGAGGTAGAAGTGTAATGATAATTGAATATTCTTATATTAAAATAAGAAAAGGAGAAATGTTTTCCGAGTTAGAAGTTTTAATTATTAATTAATGACTAGTTAATTAAAGAGGCTAAATGATGATGGGAACTAAATCAATAAACTTATTTTATTTTTATGGATGAATGGTTGTTTATTTGATAGTTAAATAACCGACTATCAAATTTGGCCTATACGATTGTTGGTACAGAAAGACGGGGATCGAATTTATATTCGAATACCATTCCGACCAGCAAATACTTGGAAGATGGAAGATGCTGATTGAAGATAGAGAAACTGAAGATCGTTGATCTTCATAACAGAAGAGCTACTTGTTGAATTTCTCTGGTTTGGTCGCTAGAGTTATTACGACCTGTGATTCTATCATAATTGAAACTTTTGGATTGCAAGGACTACCCACTACTGATCCATAAAGTGATACCTAGGATGTGGTAGGAGGGTCCCTTTGGTTCATCCTATTCCTGGATGACTTGTATGGATGGATGTCTGACGGAGTATTTCGAAAGAGATTACGTACGTTGATTTCTTCAAACGTACCATAGTTGGTGGCGGAGAGGGGTACTTCTCTTGGCTTAACAACTAGAGTATTTTTATGGATGTCGATTAGTGATTTTTTGGCGGATCTGATGATGTGACATTCCAAGTGAATGGTGGTCAGATGTTCTTTAAGGAGATTTATAACCTCAAGCCTCATCAACCGAGAAATGGTATAGAATCGGGTAGGTTGCAAGGCTAAGTAGGTTGCTCCTAGTTAGGGTGTATCGTCATCATCTAGAGAATATTCATATTTGTTTTTCTTTTGCTTTTGTATCTCGCGGGAATGATTATGTTAGTATACCAATAGTAGATGACAATATATTTGGTACTCTCAAGCGAAGTGAGGGGTCGGTCATGTTTAGCTTGGATTGCAAGATGTTCTTGTTAAATCCTGGTGTACTCCTCTTTAGAGATACATTGTCGGAAGGTGGTCCCATACATTGCCTGTTGGAAATCCATTCTCACAAGACCCCACAGCTTTGATTGTATACTATGTATGTGGAGCGTAAGATGCAAGCATTCTTCTAGATTGTTATTTACTTGATTAGACAGTATTATAATATCAGAAAAGATATGATTTCAAATTGTTTTGAGTTATCATAAGGTAAAAACAGTCCATGTTTATGGGTGGATAAGTCTTATGATTATCCTTTTCTTTTGGAAAGATTTTGACTTTAAAATCAAGGTGAAGGGTAACATAAACTTAGTGAGTTTTTCTCACGCTGGTTCACCAGACTGATCCTGGCATTTGCAATGCTCAAGCCAGACCGAGTTAAACAAGTTCAGGTTATCGAATGCTATGAAGAGACGAGATGGAAGAATTCATATGTATGATATTATAGAGTTATTATTCCTTTATGTGTTATATATGAGGACGGTTTGTTATAACTGTCTAGATGTGTTGATGTACTCTGATGATTGTAAGTATTTTCAAGCTCTAAAATAAAATTTATTTCTATAATATATTCTGTTCTGCTGCGATGCGAGACTCTGTGTTGTGTTGGTTCTTCTTCTTCTATTCTAATATTTCTTTCTTATCTTTTCTCACCCTCTAATTTCTTTCTATTATCTATATGGTGTTTTTTATACTTGGGTTTTGGCAAGTAATACAGGTTTATGTATTATTGTCGGAATTCGAGCGTCGAATTCTCGCCGGGTCGTTACACTATATTTGTGTGTTGAAGGAACATATGAAGAAAATGAGTATGGTCCTTCATGATACATGCTCACATTTTGCAATTAGTCCCTCTCTGTTAATCATTGTTGAATTGGAGTTGAAGTTCGTTTTCTTAAGATATTCATTTAGTTAGTTAGAGCAACAAATTAGTTCAACTCAATACCCTATAGATTAGGTCCAAAATAATAACATTAGTATTTCAAGTTAGATATTTGTATTTTTATCATAATACGCTAAAGATTAGGTTTATGCAATGGGTTCAAATCCAACAGGATCAGATTACTTTAACAGTTTCTTGTTGAATTCTTTTTCCTTTTTATGTTCTGCTCAGACTAAATCCATTCTAACATACCTAGCAACAATATTTTAAACATTGAAGTTAGAAAAAAATTATTATTCTTTTTCAGTAGTTCAAGCAAGTTTGTGTTTAAAGGAAGGAACTGAGCTAAAGTTAGAGTTTTCCTCCCTATTTTCGTGAACACTGGTGCATACAGTTAAATTCACTTACATGCAACCATATTTAGCATGAAGTATAGAGATTGGGTAAAGTTTGAAGGAATGCCTGATTCGCCTACATGAATTGGACAAAGTTTCAGAAAATCAAGAGTTTTTTGTATGAAGCATGTTCAATATTGTGAGAGAAAGACCAATCAGTACAATTTAAATAGAAAATTTTAGGATTTTGGTCAGACCAGTTCTTATTTCAGAGATATCTAACATTTATGAATGAACATAAGGACATGATAAGGTATTTTCCATAATTAGGCCGCAAAATAAAAAAACAGGGAAGGCTATTATAGAAATGAGTTAAAGATATTACAAGAATAATTAGGCTGCAAACTGTAGTTTTTTACATGCTTGACTTAACTAGTTGTTCTAGTTTTTGCACTCTCGATTTGAACCTACAATTCAAACTGTAGTTATACAGCTACAGTTGCACTATAATTGTGTAATTGCAAACATTAATCAAATTGCTATCAGGTGAAGTTTGCAACTGCAACTACAGTATTCAGGCTGCACTTGCTCGAAACCATAGATGCAACTGTGCAGTTCTACAACAATGGTTTGTAGTAGATATATGTGGCACATCGGATCTTTTGTATCACTTACCTTTTATCATTTGTATTAGGATGATAAATTACGTATTATTACCCAGGTTGTCAATGGTCAGTCTGATTAGTATGCAATTAAATTTAATGCTATATTAAGTGCACACAGGCACTAATAATAGAAGCAGTGGAAAATAGTGTTGAGAAAATTGAGCCTTTGCGGGAGCGACCAGAATCTTATTCACCCAATTACATTAAGATGATTCAATGGAAAACAACACAAATATGAAAACACACGCAAAAACACAAGATAATCCACCCAACCACCCTCTTTATTAATTCAAAAAAAACGAATTTTGATTACACTTAATGGATCAAAACCAAAAATAAACAAGACACATTTGAATCAATAACCTTATTGAGATAGGGAAAGAATATCTAAATGACAAAAACTATTGTTGGAGATGGAGAACAATGAAGAATGATGACAAAACCTTAGATCAACTATTTCGGTCCCAATCACATGATTATAATCCAATCCTAGATTTTGCTTTTATAGGAGAATGGAAGGCCTATGTAAAATTCCAATTTCCCCTCAGAAATATCATAGATTAAAGATGAGAAAAACCAGGTGTAACGACCCGAATTTTCAGCCGTTGAATTCTGAATATTTAAATTTGTTTAAATATTTTATTTGAATTAGATATAGAAATTTATAAGGAATTTATTTCATAAAACAATATTAAAACGTATAATTTATAATATAATTTAAAATGAGTTTAAAATGGCGTGGTAATTTGAATATTTGATTTCAAATTTCAAATGAATGTACAGGATTCAAAATAAATCGGATTTTTATGAAACAAGAAATATTTGAATTTGTTTGAAAATATCTTTCCAACGAATGTGAAAAATCGAGATTTCGTCTTATATATTGTGAATTACGTCCAAATCAAAATTTCAGAGAGTCGCTGTGAAATCGTATATAGGCCATAACGTTTATTTAAATATATGTAAATATCAGTCTTGAATTTGGACAAGATTCGTTTGAAGCATAGTGATAATTTAATTTTTAGAATTTTACTGTAATTTTTAATTAATTAAATACGCAACTTTTTATTTGGAGTATTTTGCACCCTATATCAGCATTTTCGGGTTTCATAATATAAGTTAAACTACCGATATTATTATATTTTTGGGATCGTGGTACCTCACTGAACACGACTGTACTCTTATTTCTGTCCGTTCATTAGTTTGAGATACAAACTGTATTTTAACTCTAGTAAAAACTAAATCCTTTTTTAGAAAACCAAAGAAACAGGCGAAAGAAAATGACAATGGTACACACAAACGAATATTTGTTAAAGAACAAATTATCACCTTAGCATCATGTAAATGTTAAGTTACAAAACCAGGTCTTATATGCAATAATAACTGCATGAGTACTAACCAACATATGATATTAGATATCTCATCAACTTGTACAATAGGAAATTCAACAATGTGCCTTCCATTCAAAGCCGTGCCTGCCACGCCATCTAAATTTCGTGCGTACCAAGTAAATTCAATACCGGGCATACCAAGGTATTTTGTTTCTGTGGGTATCAAGCTAACTGATGCCATGACTACCAAACTTTCGTTTTCATTAAATACCGAATACATCTTCTTTCCTGTTCTTTAGTCAAACTGAAAACTTCTCCCTCAAAATAAATTTTGTCTCTTCAAAAATCAAATGATATTAAACGAGATTTAAACCATTCAAATCATTAAATCCTGAGCTCCATTTCAGTAAGCCGTATGATGGGTTTCCGCAAGAATGATGTTTGTCCTCAAATACAACGACTTAGGGTTGTGGATTTTTGGGGCAATTTTGGGCAAGATGATGTCGTGACCAGTATGGGGGATACACGGGTTCGCCCGAAACCGCGATGAGAAGAATGGATCAGAGGTCAGCCTGTATGGGATGAGATGACTGAGAATTTGAGCATAGGTTGTTGGGGTTGTGGTTTCGTATTGAAAAGAGGAGGATAGGGAAACGATGGTAGTTCAAGAGAGGATTGGGAAGGGAAGGTGTGAGCTGGTCATTGAGGGGTCAGTTCGAGAGGTCAGAAGTTCAGATCTAGGTGGCGGTTTTGGGAAGAAACGAGGGTGGAGATGATCGGTGGGTTCGTGACTGGGAGTGGCGGTCGTTTCGGCAGTAGTGAAGTTGGTGGTATGGCAAGACAAAGACTACTATAGAAGAAGGATGCAAGCATAACCAAATGGAGACATGGGCACGCAAATAGGAAAGCATCAGAGCTTGGGAAGTTTTGGTGATTATTATTGGCATATTTTTCTCTGTAACTGAAGGGCCAATGGTCAAAGTTGCATTGTTTTGGGGGACTACGGGTGAAATCTCGTGATGGGAAGGCACGGAGGAGTGATGGACGTGGCCTAAAACAAAGGAGTAAGGGAAGTTTAAATATCCGGTCATGGCAGTTGAGCAATGAAGGTTATATCGATGGGGAAGAAATACGGGCTGGTTGAAAGAGAACCGAAACGATGGGTAAGCCATATGTGTAAAAATAGTGACAGTTGGTGAAGGATGGAGGAACAGTAAAGTCAGTGCCATGGTGATAAAGTTGGAACAGCGGTTTGTTCGTGAATGGGAAAGAGGCACTGTTCAAAATTGGATCTTGTACAATGGGTATTGGGCCATTGGGCTATGGTAAGGCCAATTTAAAAGTAGGATTTAGTTCTAAATTAAATTTAATAGTGTAATCGCCATAATCTGTTCATACGCATACAGAATTACGCAAAACAAGTACCATTGGAATAATATCGAAAAAAATACCATGCCATCAAACTGATCCGGTACAATTTGGAGCTCGTTAAAATTTATGGTGAAACAATACACTAATCGAATTACTGGAAATTAATCAGTATTCAACAATACATGACCAAGGTGAGTAAACTCACTTACTATGCCTTATTTATATTTTAAATTTATTTATAGTAATTTTATACTGTGCAATGGTTGCTTGGTTGAATAGTTGATAAAATTAGTTGATATGATTACATCGTTGATCGATTACTAGTTCTGATATTTCATATTGATGTGAAATAACATTATTGATGTTGATTAACATCTGTGGATGCAGGGAAACAAGTTGGAGGGACCCAACTGGGTTCTTCAATGTTTATATTACTGTTTTTCCATGATTTTGATGTGTATAGTCAGTGATTGACTTTGTTGTGTTTGAGCTACCCTGACCCTAGAATTTTAGTATTTAAATACCGTAAAATATTTTTGAATATAGGAAAAGAAGTTTGGGATTATAAAGAAATTTATTTTCAAAAATAGAAATTTAGTTTCAAATAAAAATTGAAAGTAGAAATCTGTTTAAATGAATAAACACAAAATTGTTTATAAATAAGTTTGTAACTTAAGTGAACTATTTATCATTGGATAAACTGAAAATAAAATTTCAAATTGAATTTACATAAGGGTGGAAATGGGTTTTCAAACCAATATTCGAAATGAAATTCGAACTTGGTAATTATAAAGGAAATTATATAGGGAATTATAAGTGGTTGTAATAAAATGAGATTCGATATGAATAATTCTGATTAAAGGTTATAAATAGAGTTTGGATTTAAGAGATGTTTACAAGTATGAAATCAAATGGTATATAAGGGAAATATATTCACGATTAAAGTGAATAATGGCTTAAACCAAGTATTTTGCAAATGAAATGTCTATAAAGGTAATTTATATTTGAAATATGATTTCAAATTGGAATTGGATTGAAAAGGGAAATGGATGAACGTTTAAAAGGGAAACGACTAGTTTTACTCCAAAAAGGGGAAATATAAAATGAATTATGTTTTGTAAAGTGGAATGGTTATAAAGGAATTTGGTACTGTTTTGGTAAATCTAAATAGCAATTTTAAACGATGTTGTTATAATAAATGTTTTGGTAAATCTAAATAGCAAATTTTAACGCTGCCGTTATTATAACTGTAACACCCCGTGAATTCTATAACATTAAGCTTCACAAATTAAATTGTAATTAATTTTAAATGAAAGAATTAAGAGAAATGGGTTACGCCTTTGTGTTCATCTCGGAATTCTGCTTGAGACAGAGTCCGAGTTTGCGTGAATCGGACTCCGTATGAAGGAGTTATGACCTTCGGAAGTTTCAGAATAAAAAATAAAATTCAAACAGCTCGGTTTCAAGTTCAAAATTCGAAAAATAAGCTCAAACTGGGCTGGGCGGGAAAATTCCCGCCCAGGGACCAGGTCGACCATAGGGTCGGCCATGGTGTCGACCTGGTCACCCCAGGTCGACCATAGTGTCGACCTGGGTGTCGGCCTGCCAGTCGACCTACCCGGTCGACCTGGCTAGCTGGGTCTGGGTCTGGCTCGAATTTCTGTGGCTCGGTGTGTCATTTGGGCTGACATGTCACCACTTGATTGGCTCTTTGGACTTTGTATGGTCTAGATTCCTCCTGTCTTCATCTGACGGCTCAAAACAATCTGAAAATCTATATATACACCCTAAGCCTCAACTAAAATTCACACAAAAAAATAAGATTGGAGTCGTCATACTGCCAGGAAGGAATTGAGTGTAGCCGTCAAGAGAGAGGAGTTTAGAAATGAATCAAATTAAGAAGAGAACTAAAGCTTAATCAAATTATTCAACGCAACGTTAATCTACCCAAAGGAACGCATCTCAATTTCAGAACTCAGAATCCAGAATTCAAGATTCTGCATTCGTTGTAAGTATCGTGATCTTTCAGAATATGAATAAAACTGTGATGTGATTCGATGTAAATGAAAATAGAATTGTGTTATTGTATAATAATGATATGAACTTTGTGTATTGTTATAATTCTGTCATGACTTGTGTATTGATATTTGTGGCATAAATTGATTGATGCAAGCCTATTGGACATTTGTATATGAAAATAATAGCACTTGCAAGTTGTGGCAAAAGCTAGTAATTGATCCCTTTATGTTTATGTCGATGGCATGGACTATATACATTCCCTAAGTCTAAGTTAAAGCTTATGTAAACATGTTCTAGATTTGAGACCTTTTATGCCTACATGACTCAAATCCTATGAACACATTCTTATGTTTATTTGCAAGTATAATTGGATCTATGTTAAGTACCGTTTGGGTTACATAAACTATGCAAGTTCATGTTGAAATAGGCTATATGATTAGATGTTCAAATTGGATATTTTGGTGAATATACAACATGTTAGTTTTGTGGTTGACATTATGCCAAGTTAAACATGTTTAAACCCAAGTTTGTATAAGCCTAAACTATGCCATTTCATATGACACCTTCTTAGTTATACTTCGATTTGAATGCAAGTTCACATGACCCATAATTTATGTTAATTGAATCGCTAAATTGCAAGTTCATGTGCCACACACCTTTATGTATTGTAAAATATTACATGTTCTTGATTTCCCCTTTTCTCACGTTTATAAAGTTGGGTTGAATTGTGTCGAGCCCAACATTTGTTATAATGTTGCAAACGTACAAACAGGGGTAATAACGTTGGGTGTAAAACATGAAAAATATATGTTGGCATGTTTGGCACATGCCAACGACAATGACATTTAAGCGGTATGAATTGTTATACCCAAGAATAAAGGACATGACATTTACATATAAAATTGAGAAGTGATAAAATATGTAAATTTAGAAAACACGGTATGCTTGACCCGAGGTTGGATTGAGTTGTGACGTAAACCTGCCCGGACCCGCCCGGCTGTCCAGTAGTCACAACAATACCTATCCAATGTGGGTGGTTAAGCATTGAGCCCAATAAGGACCTGAGGTTAGACTGAGCTATGGTGTAAACCTGCCCGGAACCGACCGGCACATCTAGTAACCGTAGCAATATCTGTCTAATGTGAGTGGTCGGTGCTTTAAGAGGCTAAGGACAGATGGTAGGGTTAAGTCAACTAAAAACACTTAATCAAATTCAACATGTTAACAAGAATTGATGGGTGAGGTTAGGTAAATACAGACACTTAACCACTTAACATGTTTGACTAGAAAACCCTAGTAACGAGGGACTCGTTTCAGCAGTAACCCAAGTTAGGTATCATGGTACCCTGAAACTAGGCAGGGTGAGGCACGATTACTGGGCTGATTGTAAGCGGTCAAAAACGACGGCGGTGGGTGCACAGTGTAGGTTCTAACATAGTGCGGGCGTGCACACACTCCGGAGCAGACAAACAGGGCACTGGGGCACCAGTAGTATAACCTATGTATTCTAGAATTGTGTCGGGGCCACCACCATGGGTCTTGATACACCCCATGGTGGGACCGGCATAGGTATCTACAATTCTTGGGGGCCGTATGACACATGTTTATGCGAGTAGGAGCCGATCTTTAGAAAATGGGGATCACTTCACCCTCAGCATGGGGTGCCAGTTAGAATAAGCTCAAGTAGGTGCAGGGATATAGTGTGGGTGCGATAGTACATTCGGTTATAAACGACACTTCCTTAGCTTCAGATACTTTCTTGTTTTCAGTTTATATCTATCATGCCCTTTTTCTGATTCACATACTGAAGAGTCACTAGATTTACTCAGGCTTTATGTCTGACTCTATTTTCTTTTTGTCTTCTTTTCTTTTGTTACCCCCCCCCCCTAGGTCCACAGGGAGGAAACTACCCAGCTTAGTCAGACTCTTTGCAAGCTTCAAGACCGTAGATGTATGGTTTGGATCTCTTTTGCTCGGATTATGGCTTTGGATGTCACTATGGGGATTTTTGTTACTTTATTTATGTTTTATGCTTCTTTAATAATCAAGACAGTAATGAGGTTGTAAAGTTGGAAGTATTTTGAGACAATTATGGAAATGTTTTGTATGAACACGTATTGATGAAATAAAAGCCTGTTTGTTTTCCGTTGTTTAAAATATGTGTATTTGTATCTGTCTTGTGTTTATCTGTGACTTTTACTTATAAACCTCCACCAAAGTTAAGGAATTCCCTTTGTGAGTGACCTTAACGGAGGTGGGGTGTTTCACTTGGTATCAGAGCATATGTTTACCAGATAAGATAAAAAAAAATTGAAATTGTTTTCAAAAGGAAGTTTAAAGAAGCATTGTTTTCAAGAAAAAACATTGTTTTTAAAAGGCATAATTCCGCAAAAGCCATATGCACTATCTCTTTATCCTTTTGTCTTGAATCTTTCCTTTTCGTTTCAGCATGTCTGGGGACCTTACTCCCCAGCTACAGATGCTTTTACTCCTCCTCCTCCTCTACGTGAAATAGCAAGCGGAAGAATCGCAGAACAAGAAGACGGATAATAGTCAAGGAGGAAAGGACCACGACAATAATAATAAGGCACGTGAGAAAAGGAAATGTTATTTCTGTGGCATTGTTGGGCATATGGTCCAGGATTGTAGAAAGAAGAAGAGGAAGAGGGGAGCATGCTTTCAGTGTGGTGATACTGGACATATCCGCAAGAACTGCCCTAAGAAGCAAGAGCAAGGCTCGCAAGCAGGACCTTCTGGGGGTACATCTTTAACTTCTTCTTCTAGATGCTTTGTTTTATCTTGCTTATCTTCTCAATCTTATCTTGAGAACCTTAAGTAGAATTATTTCTGTAGAAAGCTTAGTTTATCTGTATGATCATCCAGGTCGCACTCTCTTTGATTCTGGTGCGTTACACTCCTTTATTTCATCTGCTTTAGTAGAATCTCTGCACCTAGACACTAGTACGGTAGAAGATCCCTTGGTTGTTTCAAATCCAATTGGGGGCTAGGCTTATTTGTCAATGGTTTGCTTGGATTTGAAAATCTCTATTCTAAGTGTTGAATTTAGATGTAGTGCCTTTGTCTTGGACTTCTCAGGGTATGGACAGATCTTAGGCATGGACAGGTTATCCAGTAATGGTGCCATTATTGATTGTGAGAAAAGAGTAGTTAGACTCTTGACTCGGCTTGGTAACACTCTATAAATATCTTGTAATCCCTTGAATGATGTTATGCTTAGTTATCTAGAGTCGCTTGATGCTTCTGATGAGAATTTGCAGTCAGTTAGAGTAGTCCGGGAATATCCGGATGTCTTTGAGGAGGTGAAGGGCTTACCTCCGAGGCGGGAAATAGACTTCCACATATATCTTGTGGATAATGCAAAGCCTGTAGCTTTACCTGTCAGACACATGGCTCCAAAGGAGAGAAAGGAGCTCAGTAAGCAGGTTAAAGAACTTATCGAAAAGGGATTCATGAGACGGAGCATTTCGGAATGGGGTGCTCCAGTGGTGTTCGCAACCAAAGAGGACGGTTCGCTTCGCCTTTGCGTCGACTATAGGGAGTTAAACAAATTGACCAAGAAAAATAGGCACCCTCTTCCCCGAATCGACAATTTGATTGATCAGCTTGTAAGTGCGTCGGTCTTCTCCCAAATTGATCTGGCTACTGGGTTCCATCAGCTAAGGGTAGCTGAAGATAGCTTCGATAAAATGGCGTTCAGAACCCCAGACGGTTTCTTCGAGTGGCTTGTCATGCCTTTCGGTTTGACGAACGCACCCGCTTATTTCGTAGACCTGATGAGCAGGGTGTTCAGAGAATTCCTCAATAAGTTCGTGGTGGTCTTCGTAGACGATATTTTGATCTTCTCAAAGAATGAGGAAGAACATGCTCAGCATCTGAAAGAAATCATGGATACTCTCCGAGCACATCAGCTGAAGGCAAAATTTTCCAAATGCCACTTTTGGAGAGAAGAAGTAAGGTTTCTTGGGCATGTGGTGTCCAAAGAAGGGTTGGCCGTGGACCCCGCGAAAGTAGTTGCAGTGCAAGATTGGAAGGCACCAAAGAACGCAACCGAAGTCAGAAGTTTTCTAGGGCTGGCGGGTTTCTACCTAAGTTCATTAGGGATTTTGCAAAAATCTTAGCTCCACTCACAAGGCTAACAAAGAAGAATCTAGCGTTCGCCTGGGACTTGGATTACGAGTTTGCTTTCCAACGCTTGAAAAGGGCTCTTACAACAGCCCCAGTTCTGACTCTGCCAGAAGGAAGCAAGATGTTCACAATATACACAGATGCATGCGGAACAGGGCTAGGCGCTGTTTTGATGCAAGAAGGGAGGGTAGTAGCATATGGTGGAAGGCAATTGAAAGTTCATGAAAAGAACTGCCCGACCCACGATCTTGAGTTAGCCTCCATCGTCTTTGCACTTAAGTCTTGGAGCCATTATCTCCTAGGTGAGAAGTTTGAACTGTATACTGACCATAAATCGTTGAAATGTCTTTTCTCGCAGAAAGATCTTAACTTAAGGCAACATAGATGGATGGAGTTTCTTGCCTCGTATGACTTTGAGATTTCCTATACTCCGGGCAAGGGCAATGTAGTAGTAGACGCCTTGAGCAGAAAGAAGTTGACCCTAAGCCCGCTCTTGGTAGAAAGGCAAAGCTTGGAGTATATAGCCAGTTTTAACTTTAGGCCCTCCTCTGATTTCATACCGGGTTTGTTAGCATCTCTTGAAGTGTGTGCTACTCTTTTGGATACAATAGGGACTGCACAACGTGAAGACCCTCAGCTAGTTGAAGTGGTTGATAAGCTAATTAGGGGTGAGACTTCTAGTCACCTCAATAGGTACTCTATCGATGATAAAGGTTGGTTGAGACGCGATGGAAGACTATGCGTCCTACAAGCAAGGGAGTTGGTAAAGAAGGTTCTTGAGGAAGCACATCATTCCAAGATGACAATACACCCAGGCGGAGACAAGATGTACAAGGACATGTAGAGAGTTTTCTTTTGGAGCGGCATAAAGAAGGACGTGGCAGATTTCGTTTCTAAGTGTATGATATGTCAACAGGTCAAGGCGGAATAGAAGAAGCCTGGAGGACTGCTTCATCCTCTGGAGGTCCCACAGTGGAAGTAGGATAGTATTTCAATGGACTTCGTTGATGGGCTGCCTAGGTCAAGAAGGGGCAATACTAGTATTTGGGTAATAGTGGATAGGCTTACAAAAAGCGCCCACTTTTTACCTGTCAAGAGTAGAAGGACTGCCTCATCTTTAGCGTCTCTTTACCTTAGGGAGATAGTTCGACTCCATGGGATACCCTCCAGCATTGTTAGTGACCGAGACCCAATCTTCACAAGCGAGTTTTGGCGGAGTTTGCAAGAAGCCGTAGGCACACAGTTATGTTTGAGCACGACCTATCACCCCCAAACCGATGGCCAGACGGAAAGGGTGAATAGAGTTCTAGAGGATATTTTAAGACTTTGCGTTCTTGACTTTGGATGGACATGGGAGGATCACCTTCCTTTAGTGGAATTTTCCTACAACAACAGCTACCAAGCTACCATAGGCATGGCACCCTTCGAAGCCTTGTATGGAAGACCGTGCAAATCACCAACTTGTTGGTGGGAGTCTACAGATAAGCTTATACTTGGGCCAGACATGATCATAGAGACCTCAGAGAAAGTGGACTTAATACGAAGAAAGATAAAGACAGCCCAGGATAGACAAAAATCCTACGCAGACAAGAGAAGGACCGACCTTGAGTTTGAGGTTAGGAACAAGGTTTTCCTTAAGGTGTCTCCTTTAAGGAACGTCGTTCGCTTTGGATCCACAGGAAAGTTAGCACCAAGATTTGTAGGGTCTTTTCCTATCATCGAGAAGGTTGGGAAGATGGCCTATAGATTAGAGCTACCCGAAGTTCACAACGTCTTTCATGTTTCTCACCTCCGGAAGTGTTTGCATGAGTCTGCGGAAGTGGTGGAACTTAGCATTCTAGAAGAAGCCGAAGTGGAATGTGAAGCAACTGTGAGGAGAGTTCCAACCCGCATCTTAGGAACTGAAGTGAAAAAGCTACGCAACCGCGAAGTCAAACTCGTTAAAGTTCAGTGGAGCGACGCCGAGGAAGACGCGACTTGGGAAACTGGGGACAGAATACACGCTGCCTACCCTTTTCTTTTTGAGGGTACATCTTCGATCTCTCTTTTTCCTTAAATTATGCTATATCTGTCTTTTTAGGTATATCTCCTCGGTCCTTTTCCTAACTCCTTAGGTAGAAAACAAATGGATGCAAACATGTATTTGAAAACATGTTATGGATGATGGCTGCAAATGGTTGATAGTGGTTGCTCGTGGATGCATATACACACACACCCTAGGTTTTAGATCGGCTCAATCACTTCATATTGCATATGCATATATGTATTCTCATTTGTATATGGTTGAAGCTTGATATGCTGTCATATGGTTGTGGCATTTGTATGAATAGTTGTGCACTCATGTAGAATTATGAGTAGGAAAAATTTGCATACATTATGGATTCATGACACTTACATGATTAGCATTAAGGAGGTCAACTGAATCAGTAGACCGCCTGATTTCTGCATTCGATAAAGACATGTACACACACTATGCATATGATCATGAAGCATTAGAAGTCTTTTAAGGACAGTGGACGCCTGTGTTTGTTGGTTGAGTAGATGGACGGTTGGACAGTAGGATATACGTTCTTCCTAACTTGAAGATTTCGGGGACGACATCCTTTTTAGAGGGGGAGAATGTAACACCCCGTGAATTCTATAACATTAATCTTCACAAATTAAAGTGTAATTAATTCTAAATGAAAGAATTAAGGGAAACAGGTTATGCCATTGCGTTCGTCTCGGAATTCTGCT
The DNA here is from genome assembly GCA_030737875.1 of Allium sativum. Lineage (NCBI taxonomy): Eukaryota > Viridiplantae > Streptophyta > Magnoliopsida > Asparagales > Amaryllidaceae > Allium > Allium sativum. The sequence continues at coordinate 118,761,634 of CM060915.1, forward strand.
TGAGATAAAGTCCGAGTTTGCATGAATCGGACTCCGTATGAAAGAGTTATGACCTTCAGAAGTTTCAGAATAAAATTTAAATTTCAAACAGCTCGGTTTCAAGTTCAAAATTCGAAAAATAAGCTTAAACTGGGCTGGGTGGGAAAATTCCCGCCCGGGGACCAGGTCGACCATGGTGTCGACCTGGTCACCCCAGGTCGACCATAGTGTCGACCTGGGTGTCGACCTACCCGGTCGACCTGGCTAGCTGGGTCTGGCTCTGGCTCGAATTTCTGTGGCTCGGTGTGTCATTAGGGCTGACATGTCACCTCTTGATTGGCTCTTTGGACTTTGTATGGTCTAGATTCCTCCTGTCTTCATCTGACGGCTCAAAACAATCTAAAAATCTATATATACACCCTAAGTCTCAACTTAAATTCACAAAAAAAAAAAGATTGGAGTCGTCATGCTGCCAGGAAGGAATTGAGCGTAGCCATCAAGAGAGAGGAGTTTAGAGACGAATCAAATTAAGAAGAGAACTAAAGCTTAATCAAATTATTCAACGCAACGTTAATCTACCCAAAGGAACACATCTCAATTTCAGAACTCAGAATCCAGAATTCAAGATTCTGCATTCGTTGTAAGTATAGTGATCTTTCAGAATATGAATAAAACTGTGACGTGTTTCGATGTAAATGAAAATAGAATTGTGTTATTGTATAATAATGATATGAATTCTGTGTATTGTAATAATTCTGTCATGACTTGTGTATTGATATTTGTGGCATAAATTGATTGATGCAAGCCTATTGGACATTTGTATATGAAAATAATAGCACTTGCAAGTTGTGGCAAAAACTAGTAATTGTTTCCTTTATGTTTATGTCGATGGCATGGACTATATACATTCCCTAAGTCTAAGTTAAAGCTTATGTAAACATGTTCTAGATTTGAGACCTTTTATGCCTACATGAATCAAATCCTATGAACACATTCTTAAGTTTATTTGCAAGTATAATTGGATCTATGTTAAGTACCGTTTGGGTTACATAAACTATGCAAGTTCATGTTGAAATAGGCTATATGATTAGATGTTAAAATTGGATATTTTGGTGAATATACAACATGTTAGTTTTGTGGTTGACATTATGCCAAGTTAAACATGTTTAAACCCAAGTTTGTATAAGCCTAAACTATGCCATTTCATATGACACCAACTTAGTTATACTCTGATTTGAATGCAAGTTCACATGACCCATAATTTATGTTAGTTGAATCGCTATATTGCAAGTTCATGCGCCACACACCTTTATGTATTGTAAAATATTACATGTTCTTGATTTACCCTTTTCTCACGTTTATAAAGTTGGGCTGAATTGTGTCGAGCCCAACATTTGTTATAATGCTGCGAACGTACAAACGGGGGTAATAACGTTGGGTGTAAAACATGAAAAATGTATGTTGGCATGTTTGGCACATGCCAACGACAATGACATTTAAGCGGTATGAATTGTTATACCCAAGAATAAAGGACACGACATTTACATATAAAATTGAGAAGTGATAAAATATGTAAATTTAGAAAACATGGTATGCTTAACCCGAGGTTGGATTGAGTTGTGACGTATACCTGCCTGGACCTACCTGGCTGTCCAGTAGTCACAACAATACCTATACAATGTGGGTGGTTAAGCATTGAGCCCAATAAGGACCCGAGGTTAGACTGAGCTACGGTGTAAACCTGCCCGGAATCGACCGGCACATCCAGTAACCATAACAATATATGTCTAATGTTAGTGGTCGGTGCTTTAAGAGGCTAAGGACATATGGTAGGGTTAAGCCAACTAAAAACACTTAACCAAATTCAACATGTTAACAAGAATTGATGGGTGAGGTTAGGTAAATACAGACACTTAACCATTTAACATGTTTGACTAGAAAACCTTAGTAACGAGGGACCCGTTTCAGCAGTAACCCAAGTTAGGTATCATGGTACCCTGAAACTAGGCAGGGTGGGGCACGATTACTGGGCTGATTGTAAGCGGTCAAAAACGACGGCGGTGGGTGCACAGTGTAGGTTCTAACGGGGTGCGGGCGTGCACACACTCCAGAGCAAACAAACAGGGCACTGGGGCACCAGTAGTATAACCTATGTATTCTAGAATTGTGTCGGGGCTGCTACCATGGGTCTTAATACACCCCATGGTGGGACCAGCATAGGTATCTACAATTCTTGGGGGCCGTATGACACATGTTTATGCGAGTAGGAGCCGATCTTTAGAAAATGAGGATCACTTCACCCTCAGCATTGGGGTGCCAGTTAGAATAAGCTCAAGTAGGTGCAGGGATATAGTGTGGGTGTGATAGTACATTCGATTCTAAACGACACTTCCTTAGCTTGGCATACTTTCCTGTTTTCAGTTTATATCTATCATGCCCTTTTTCTTATTCACATACTGAAGAGTCATAGATTTACTCAGGCTTTATGTCTGACTCTATTTTCTTTTCATCTTCTTTTCTTTCGTCCCCCACCCCCCAGGTCCACAGGGAGGAAACAACCCAGCTTAGTCAGACTCTTTGCAAGCTTCAAGACCGTAGATGTATGGTTCGGATCTCTTTTGCTCGGATTATGGCTTTGGATGTCACTATGGGGATTTTTGTTACTTTATTTATGTTTTATGCTTCTTTAATAATCAAGCCAGTAATGAGGTTGTAAAGTTGGAAGTATTTTAAGACAATTATGGAAATGTTTTGTATGAACACGTATTGATGAGTAAAAGCCTGTTTGTTTTCCGCTGTTTAAAATATGTGTATTTGTATCTGTCTTGTCTTTATCTGTGACTTTTACTTATAAACCTCCACCAAAGTTAAGGCATTCCCTTTGTGAGTGACCTTAACGGAGGTGGGGTGTTTCAATAACTGTTTGTAGCGATCTTAAAGTAATTATTATAATTAGTGTTCTATAAATTCTAGACAGCGATTGTAAAAAGTAATGTTTGTAAATACTTAGAAACAGCAATTATAACGCTACCGTTATAATCAAAGTTTTTCTGTGAAAGAAGTGCATTCTTGGATTGGATCTGAAAGTCGTGTACGCGATGTTTGGTTTAAAGTTGTGAGCTTTGACTATTTCAAATTTAAGAATGTCGTTCAGTTAAGGTCTGAGAGGTAATTATACCCCAACTTGACTGACTGCATGAATGATGGAGAAATGGTTAAGGTCCGGTAGCAAGGATCGGTTAGTGATACCGTTAGTTAACGAATGGTTCATGGTTTGTGTTATAATAACGATGTTTATAACATCGCGTTAATTTAAAAGAATTTAAAATGTTTTTCCCAATAAAATGAGAGATATTTTCTACGTATAGAAAATGAAATGAATTGGTCAATGAGGAATTAAGAAAGAGAATTTGGAAATATTTTTCAATATTAATGCGGCATATTTTCTGAATATAAAAAATAAGGATTTGCTAATATATATAAAAATGTTTTCCAAATGGGGGAAAGAGATATTTTCTCGAATAAAGAAATTACTTATTGGAAACGTTTTTCAAAGAATCGAAAGGGAAATCGAGATTCAAAAGGATACGAAAGATAGGGAAACAGGAATTTGAAATAATAATATAATCAGGAATTGATTTAAAGGGGGCCCAGTACTGTTTAATGCTTGATCGGTAGAATTTCCAATTGGAAATAGGACCGCTGATTGTATGGATGTTTCTTTGATAGTTAAATCACCGACTATCAAAGTTTTGATTTATTTTATACCTCCGTTGTCAATATAGGGAGACCGGATCAGATTTAATATTTGAAAACCACTCCGTATTGGTATAAGCGTTACGAATCAACTTATGTTGAGGAGATTATGAAGACGGAGAAAAGGCAAGGGTTGTTCTGTTAATTCAAACCTCAAGCCTCACAACCGGGATTTGACAAAAATCAGGCAGGCAGCATGGCTATGTGGGTCGCTCCCATTAGGATGTATAATCACCTATCTAGAGAAATTCCAATTACTTCTTTAATCTATCGATGTTGTCCCTTTCGGGAAACGGTTCCTGATCCCAACCGTTGGTGACATACATTCGATACACTCAAGCGAAATGAGTGGTCGGTCATATGTGGGCCAGGTTGCAAGAAGTTTTGTTGAACCCAGTGTATTCGCCTCTAGAGATACACTATCGGAAGGTGGTCCCATACCTTGTCATAGTTGGAATCCAATCTCCAATAAGCGCGCTGTGGTTTTTGATTTAATATTATATATGGAGCTTGAGATGCAAGCGTTCCGCTAGATTCTAATTATTTGTGTGGACATTATTATAATATCACTGGATTTGACATCAAAAATATTTTTGGTTATCGTAAGGTAAAAACCATTCGTGTTTATGTGTGGATCGGTCTTACGATTATCATTTCTTTTGAAAGGATTTTTGAAAGTTAAACCAATGGTTGGAATTTACTCACACCAGTCCCATGACTGACCCAGAGTTTATTTTGTTTGTTTTTCCCTAAACTCTTGGGTGCCCAAATTTGTACGAGCAGTCAAGTAGTTAGGATTTTTCAGATTCACTTGGAGGGGCTCGAAGCAGGAGGCTTCACCAATTAGCTATAGACTATTATATTTTCCGCTATATACTATGTTGTATCTGGAAACAGGAGTTTATAACTGTTCCAGAAATAGCTGTTGTACTTGTTGGATCTAGATTAACCCTAGAGGGGGAGTGAGTAGGGTTTATTGAAATTTATCGCAGAGTTCAAATATTACGGGATATTAAAAACTATTCACAGATCATAGAATATAGCAGAAACAGAAATGCAGAAAGTAAATGACACAGGATATACCCAGCTTCGGCAAAATCTTGCCTACTGCTGCATTCCTAAGGTTTCTACTAGGTGATAGAACAGATCCCGCATACAAGACCATGTACACTCGCAATCCCTGCTCCTATTCTAACCCTACGCTCAAAACCATAGACTGATCGATATCCCCTCGATCAGATTTTTCCGAATTACAATCCCGTAATCCGTAACCCAGATTTTACAGACTCTGAAACTGACAGTCAACACCCTGACTGATTCACTCTAGTTTATACAGACACTAGAAAAACTGTTTTGACGGTTTTACAACTCAAAATAAAAGCAATACAACAGATAGAAAATTAAAACAAGGAAAAACCCTAATTAAAAAAATAAATAAATAAAGGAGATTGAATTTAAAGGGGTCATCCCCTTTTCACATGGAAAAACATGGCCGGCCCATTTCAATTTGTTGCACCCGTTCTCTATTTCTTTTGCTCTAAAAAAAATGGCGGCAGGCGATTGAAAAAAAAAATCTAGGGTTTCTTCTTGTAATCCCAAATCGATCGATAGCTTGATGCTTCTTCAAATCTGGATGAAGTTTCTGATGCTTGAATCCCTGTCGATATCTGGTGCTTTGATTTTGGGCTTTGCTCTTTCTCTCGAGATCGAAACAGTCTGAAAAATGTGAGTAAATCTGAATGTTAATCTCTTTGTTCTTTGAATAATTGGTGCTTGGATTTCGATATCAAAAAATGCCTGTGATGTAATGGTGTTATATAGGATAATTAAAATCCTATAATTGAAACTCTGATTTCGTAAAGATGACTCGGCCGATTTGTTGCTTTCCCCTTTTAGATTTTGCTTGATTATGTTGATGAATCTGGTCTTCAATTTTGCTGTCCATAGAATTTATTTGTCCCAAGAATAATTTGGTCCGATTTGAACAATTTCCACTTTTGAAAAACTCGAATTTAATTGATGGAATTCTGATCTTTTGTTGTTTGATTTTGGCTAGGTTTCCCTTTTCGATATTGCTTTAATGGCTCTTGCGTAATTAACTCTCCCTGGCACTTGAATTTGAATTGCATGATTGAAATACTGCCTTGAATAAAAGATTGATTTTCCTCTTTCTAGAAACTTGCATGAACTTTGAATGATTCCTTTGAGTGATGATTCCTCTTGCCAAAAATAACTTTCAGTGATTGGTTTTTCTTTGGCAACTTTGAACGTGATTAATTTGCAACTATCCTGAAATAAAACCTTTTGCTAAAACAGGAAATATATCAAAAAGTTTTCTTGCCCAAAAACAGTTTTTCTGGAATGAGATGATTTGTTTCTCATTTCTGGAATGCAATTATAATTTGCCAGAACATGACTTTTGCCTAAAAAAAAATTCTGTCTCATCCATTTAGTGAAATTGATCTGCACCATCCAGTTGCTAGCGTTGTCATGCTCGACCATGCTTGTTACTTTATTTCTGCACCACTTCACTGTATCATGCATATGCTGAAGTTGATCATCACCAATTCATGTTGACTACACTTAGCTGAAACACAAATACACCACTTGTATTTACTGTGATCACTGAATATGCTGAACAAAACATTTGGCTTTGACATCCTAGCTTAATCATGCTGCCTTGGATTAACACTTGGTTGTGCCTTTGATCAGAAACAAAAACTGATCATTTTCACACTGATAAGAATAGTTGCTATGTTTTGCCATTGAACATATTTAATACTTGTAGTTTGCTAGCCGTGCTTGTGTTGTGTATGCTGTCACTCATATCTCTGAGTTGCTGGCCTATAGCACTTGCATTCAGGTTGCCATGAACTTGTCACTTTTGCTTGTTCTTGTATGTTTTTGTGTTGTTTCACTGTCATGCATTTAGCTGTCTTGATTATGTTGTCTTGAACACTTTGCGGCTGCACCATCCATTGTACTGCTTGTTCCACCATTATTGTTTTCTTGAGTCAAATGCCTCGACCATGTCTGCATATAAGTGGTCTGTCATCATGTTTGAGTTTGCTCATTACTGTAAAACTTGTACGCTGTCTTGTTGAATGGCTCAAACTGTTTTGAAAAAATCTTTGCTTAAACTTGCTGAGTTTGTTTTCATGAACCAAAGCTTCATTCTTTCTTGAGCCTGTGCTCTTGTATGCTGTTTTGGCACATGACCATTTTGAAATTCCACATCACTGTTTTGCTCTTGCTTCATTGTTGAATTTCATGATGCTTGCTGCATTTACTTTGTTGATTATGCTTGCACTTGACTTTGAACCTGACCATGTCTTGTGCATGGCTTGAACTGATGCACTTCATTTTTGTGTCCACTTGTCATGCTGCTTTACTTGAATGTGTTTTTAATCATGTTGACACATGTTTCTTGACCAGTAGACTTGACATGATTTTGATTCGACCATTTTTATTTGTGCACTGGGTCGAGATGGTCCACGTGGCTACTCCCCAGTTGCTCGCTGATTGGTGAGGCAGTGCACACGTGTATATTTATACACCTGTGTATATGCAGCCAATCAGAATTTATAAACAAATTTATTTGTACTGAAGTTTGTAATAAACAAATTTATTTGAAATAAAATATTATTTTATTCTTGTCAAACAAACTTGTCTATTCTACACAGTTTATTTACAAGTACAATATCAGTGAAGTGATTAAATAGTGGAGTTAAAATAGATGTACTGTTTGAATGTTAGAAATATAATATTTATATTTTTAAATAAAATACAGTAAATATTTGAATTTCTGTACAAATGTATTTTATTTAAATATAAATATTACATTCCTGTCTGTGATGTAAATATAGAACAGTACAGTAACAAATACATTTATAATATATATATATATATATATATATATATTTGGTTGTTATCATCAAACAAAAATCATATAATAGTGTATACGACTGCGTCATATACAACATTCTCCCCCTTTTGATGATGACAAACAAATAAAGATTTTGAATCCAATAAATGTGTTTTACAGTGAAAAATGAACTCCCCCTATTTATTAGCTCCCTACAACAGAAAACTCCCCCTATAACTGTGCATGAGTGAATTGAACTGAATGATAATGAATTTTCAAAAGTAAAAATATTTATAAAATATTCACTCATAGATCAAAATCTAATTCATTCTCCCCCTTTTGTTATCATCAAAAGGATACAGAATTTAAAATGCAGATGAAAATTGACTAAAAATATAATTTCAGCTTAAGAGGAAGAACGGTCATCATAAATTTCAATCAGTCAAACAAAAATCATAATATTCTAAGAACAGGTGGCATATTTCACATTGTAGAAAATGACGGATATACGATGAATTTTACATAAAATGGAGAGAGTTTTAAAACCAATTCATTTCCAATTATTTTCAAAGAATTTTTATAAAAATAAAAATAAAGCACAAAAACAGTGATGGATTTGGACTATACTTAATAATTCAATTTAAGTGACAAGATCGCATAATCTCAAATCCCAATATCTATCAATCAACAAAACATAATACGTCATAATATTTCAACACATTTCACAGATCAGAAAGATGGATTGATAGGCTAGTTTTTATAAACACCAAGGAGGATTTCAGTTCAATTTCAATTTAGCATTTTTTTTATATTAACTTAAGAGCACACTGACCACGCATAACCAGAGCTTGGATTTTTAAATGAGGTCAGTCGCAGCTTAAATTATAAGTTGTCTCATAACCATGCATGACCAGAGCTTGGATTTTTAAATGAGGTTAGAGACACACTTATGTATTTATTGTTTTCAACTTTAAAAGGAAAAACCCCTCGGTATATAAAACCAATGTGAATGATAGAAAAGTGGTAGGTACAGAGATGGACTGTGAAATAAATTTCTAAATTAATAATATTATGAAATATGATCAACCGTACCGGGACCATTGAAAATTTCAATTGTCACTAATTCTGAAAAAATAACATAACCACAATTCCATCACAAATTTTTTCACTATTTATTCAAAAAGAGTCCAAAAAAAATTAACTCTCCACATTGATATAAAATCATAACGGATGGCAGAAGGATGATAGGTAAAGAAGATGGTCGTGAAATAATTGCCAGTTCAGAGATATTATAATACATGTTCAACTATCATGAAAATATAAATAAAATCTCCTCTTGTTGTGAAATATACTGCAGTCACAATTCATCATAATTTCAAAATCTGATAATTATTTTGATGAATTACAAATACAGTTCAATTTTGATATTGATTTCAATTTCTGAATGAATAATTAATAAATAATTCTAAAATTGAAAAAAAATTACAAGAGGAATTTAAGGTGATTTATATAAGGGAAAAAATGTGTATGATGTCTATACAAAGTGAAAATTCAAAAAAAGATGGATGAAAAAAAACTGATACCAATTGTAGTCTCCTTTATCGAGGAATTTAATTACACCCTGATGGACTATCATGGACATCTCAGACCAAAGAAATTTAAACACAAATTCAGCCAGACAAATTTAGCACATTTATTTTTATAAGGCAAAAAAATATGTGTGGATCTATTCAAGGTGAAAATTTGAATCTCAGTACAGATGGGTGAAACAAATATAAGCGCTTCTGATACCACTTGGTGTCTTTATTCACAAAGCCCAAACAGACAGACTTAAAAAATTTGCTTATTTTTTAAAACTGCAGATAAGAACAAGCAATTATTTGAAAAACAGTATCAGAGCAGCGAACAATTCTTCTCAATACAAGCAGTCATTTAGAGCATTTTCACACCAGTATCAGAGCGGCACAAAAATCATTTCAAAGCACACTTGTCAAGACATTTCTGATGGTCACAGAATATGATTCATGATCCAAGATTAAAAGTACTGTTTATTTGAAATCATTTGATGGAAGATGAAGATATCAGGATTCAATGAATCGATCACACTAGATTTTATTTTATTATTATTATTATATATATATTCGAGATATGTGTGAGATTCAGTAAATCAATAAATTCAAATGATTTTAAACAAACAGATATTCAAACCAAATAATCATGGAATAACAGAAAATTTTAAGACCAGTTTTACAAAAGAAATTTTCACAAGTATCTCTGACAAGTGTGAGATTAAATTCAGATCATTTACATCAAATTTGAGAGGTATTCATGAACTATAAAATTAAAGTAATTTATTTGAAATCACTTGAATCAATGTCAAGTTCTGGGATATAAAGAATCAGTCACACAAGGTTGATAATTTCAAATTTAGAAGGTGTGTGAGATTCAAAATATCAGGAATTTCAGATAATTTCAAACAAATTAATTTCAACTGTACTAATCATGAAAAAATGAATTTTAAGATGTATCACTGAGATAAGACATTTTAAAAAAAATATTCGAGCCATTCTGAAAATTACTGGAATTGTCACAACTGGTAAATAACAGTGTGCTGTAATGAGTATAATATTTTGAGCTTTTCTAAAATGAATTAGAATAAACTTAGAACAGCAAAGGTGTGTGAATTTCCATATAATTTTCAGATCTTCAAAACAATTTAGAATTCAGATTAACAGTGTTCAAGATATAACAAGAATACGTCAACACCGTTAGGAATTCAGAAAAGCAGAGAATGAACTTCAAAACAATTGCAGAAAAAAAATCCAGTATTTGGAAATGATCAAAAGTATCAGAGTTCTATACACGCAAAACAAAATTCCAGAATATCATGAATATTGCAATTCAAGAAGAAAAAAAATATGGCAGTGATAAATCAAATCAGAATAGATAGAAGAAAGAGATAAAAGGGAGAAGAAGAAGAAATAAACAAAAGAAAAAAAATCAAAACAGAAAATATTTACAGAGGTGAGTTCAGAGATCATACCAGAATCCAGTGTAAATCAGAATCTCTAACTCATCAGATCTTGTCCAAGGAACTATAAAGAATACAGAAAAATAGAACAGCTTGAAATCAACCTCTTTTCAGCATAGCAGTTCCTCAACCATCACCAGTGCCTAGCAGTTGAGTGAATCAAGTGGTCTAACAAAATTTGTAAAACCACTCTGAAATATGTTTACCACTTTTGGTACCCAAACCTGTTTGTATAACAAACCATCAGAATTAACCTTTGTACCCTTAGGAACCCAAAACTGTTTAGACTTAACGAAGCCCGTTTTATCTCCTTTTAGGTTCCAAGAATGTTTAAATGGTTTATTACAGAACAAATTCACATTTTGCTTTTGATTCAAAAATCCTTTGGAATTATCGAAGTTCAAATTATCAAAACAATTATTTCCAAAGCAGTTTGAGGGATTTTTCAAATCATTTGAATCTCGTTTTTCAAAAACGTTATTTTTTCCAAAGCCGAGTCCACTTTTATTTCCGGATGAAAATTGATTTTTCAACAACATATTCAAAGATTTTTCACCGTTAGAAAATTTTGCCAAAGTTGTTTCAAGTTGTTGAATTTTAGTTTTAAGATCACTATTTTCTTTCAATAAATCTGAACAACGATTTTCAGTGATCTTACATCTTTCAAAATCGTATTTCAAAACCAAATTTTCATCTTTAAGCAAATTAATTTTTGTTTGAGACTCAGCAATTTTAGATTCAAAATGTTTTCGATTTTCAGACTCAAATTTCTTGAATCTTTCAATCTCATTTTCAAGTTCTTCTAAAATCAGATTTGATTTCAACAAATTCTCCTTTTCAGCAATTTCAAATTTGGAATTTATATCTGTTTTAAAATTTTCAAATTCCTTTTGCAGAAGGTTATTCAAATTTGATAACTCAACCTTATTCTCATTTAAGATCAGAATTTCATCTTCAAACTTTTGAATATTTTAATTGAGATGAACAATATTGGTTTTCAATTTTAAACAATTTTTGCAAACTGAATTTGAAGAATTTTTAACATATTCAAGTTGTGATTCCAAATCATCAATTTTGCTGGTCATCTCAAAATTCTTAGATTTCAGAGACTTATTTCTCAATTTGAGTTTATCAACAGATTTTGTTAAATCAAGACACATGTAAACCAAATCTTCATATGAGAAATTTTCTGTTTCAGCATTTGTTGATTCTCCATCATCTGATCCATCTGAAGTTTCATCTACATGACTTGTTAAGCATAAATCTGAATCTGAGTTGTCATCCTGGGGTTTTGAGCAGCTGTTGTCAATTTGTCCATACTTTGCATTGAGAGCTATCCAGATTTCCTGTGCAGTTAAACAATGACAGATAATATTAAACTGTTCAGTGCTAAGTTAATCAAATATAATTTTCATAGCACGAGCATTGAAAGTAATATCTACACTATCAAACCCATTGATAACAACATCCCAACATTTAATATTAACAGATTTTAAATAAAATTCCATTTTGGATTTCCAGTTTAAAAAATCTGTTCCATTGAAAATAGTTGGAGATGAACTGGACTGACTCTCTATCGACTGACAACTAGGAATCACCATTACTCTAGAGTTAACAGAATACCTGCTCTGATACCAAATGTTGGATCTAGATTAACCCTAGAGGGGGGTGAATAGGGTTTATTAAAATTTATCACAGAGTTCAAATATTACGGGATATTAAAAACTATTCACAGATCACAGAATATAGCAGAAACAGAAATGCAGAAAGTAAATGACACAAGATATACCCAGCTTCGGCAAAATCTTGCCTACTGCTGCATTCCTAAGGTTTCTACTAGGTGATAGAACAGATCCCGCATACAAGACCATGTACACTCACAATCCCTGCTCCTATTCTAACCCTACGCTCAAAACCATAGACTGATCGATATCCCCTCGATCAGATTTTTCCGAATTACAATCCCGTAATCCGTAACCCAGATTTTACAGACTCTGAAACTGACAGTCAACACCCTGACTGATTCACTCTAGTTTATACAGACACTAGAAAAACTGTTTCGATGGTTTTACAACTCAAAATAAAAACAATACAACAGATAGAAAATTAAAACAAGGAAAACCCCTAATTAAAAAAATAAATAAATAAAGGAGATTGAATTTAAAGGGGTCATCCCCTTTTCACATGGAAAAACATGGCCGACCCATTTCAATTTGTTGCACCCGTTCTCTATTTTCTTTTGCTCTAAAAAAAATGGCGGCAGGCGATTGAAAAAAAAATCTAGGGTTTCTTCTTGTAATCCCAAATCGATCGATTGCTTGATGCTTCTTCAAATCTGGATGAAGTTTCTGATGCTTGAATCCCTGTCGATATCTGGTGCTTTGATTTTGGGCTTTGCTCTTTCTCTGGAGATCGAAACAGTCTGAAAACTGTGAGTAAATCTGAATGTTAATCTCTTTGTTCTTTGAATAATTGGTTCTTGGATTTCGATATCAAAAAATGCCTGTGATGTAATGGTGTTATATAGGATAATTAAAATCCTATAATTGAAACTCTGATTTCGTAAAGATGACTCGGCCGATTTGTTGCTTTCCCCTTTTGGATTTTGCTTGATTATGTTGATGAATCTGGTCTTCAATTTTGCTGTCCATAGAATTTATTTGTCCCAAGAATAATTTGGTCCGATTTGAACAATTTCCACTTTTGAAAAACTTGAATTTAATTGATGGAATTCTGATCTTCTGTTGTTTGATTTTGGCTAGGTTTCCCTTTTCGATATTGCTTTAATGGCTCTTGCGTAATTAACTCTCCCTGGCACTTGAATTTGAATTGCATGATTGAAATACTGCCTTGAATAAAAGATTGATTTTCCTCTTTCTAGAAACTTTCATGAACTTTGAATGATTCCTTTGAGTGATGATTCCTCTTGCCAAAAATAACTTTCAGTGATTGGTTTTTCTTTGGCAACTTTGAACATGATTGATTTGCAACTATCCTGAAATAAAACCTTTTGCTAAAACAGGAAATATATCAAAAAGTTTTCTTGCCCAAAAACAGTTTTTCTGGAATGAGATGATTTGTTTCTCATTTCTGGAATGCAATTAACATTTTGCCAGAACATGACTTTTGCCTAAAAAAATTTTTTTGTCTCATCCATTTAGTGAAATTGATCTGCACCATCCAGTTGCTAGCTTTGTCATGCTCGACCATGCTTGTTACTTTATTTCTGCACCACTTCACTGTACCATGCATATGCTGAAGTTGATCATCACTAATTCATGTTGACTACACTTAGCTGAAACACAAATACACCACTTGTATTTACTGTGATCACTGAATATGCTGAACAAAACATTTGGCTTTGACATCCTAGCTTAATCATGCTGCCTTGGATTAACACTTGGTTGTGCCTTTGATCAGAAACAAAAACTGATCATTCTCGCACTGATAAGAATAGTTGCTATGTTTTGCCATTGAACATATTTAATACTTGTAGTTTGCTAGCCGTGCTTGTGTTGTGTATGTTGTCACTCATATCTCTGAGTTGCTGGCCTATAGCACTTGCATTCAGGTTGCCATGAACTTGTCACTTTTGCTTGTTCTTGTATGTTTTTGTGCTATTTCACTGTCATGCATTTAGCTGTCTTGATTATGTTGTCTTGAACACTTTGCGGCTGCACCATCCATTGTACTGCTTGTTCCACCATTGTTGTTTTCTTGAGTCAAATGCCTCGACCATGTCTGCATGTAAGTGGTCTGTCATCATGTTTGAGTTTGCTCATTACTGTAAAACTTGTACGCTGTCTTGTTGAATGGCTCAAACTGTTTTGAAAACATCTTTGCTTAAACTTGCTGAATTTGTTTTCATGAACCAAAGCTTCATTCTTTCTTGAGCCTGTGCTCTTGTATGCTGTTTTGGCACTTGACCATTTTGAAATTCCACATCACTGTTTTGCTCTTGCTTCATTGTTGAATTTCATGATGCTTGCTGCATTTACTTTGTTGACTATGCTTGCACTTGACTTTGAACCTGACCATGTCTTGTGCATGGCTTGAACTGATGCACTTCATTTTTGTGTCCACTTGCCATGCTGCTTTACTTGAATGTGTTTTTAATCATGTTGACACATGTTTCTTGACCAGTAGACTTGACATGATTTTGATTCGACCATTTTTATTTGTGCACTGGGTCGAGATGGTCCACGTGGCTACTCCCCAGTTGCTCGCTGATTGGTGAGGCAGTGCACACGTGTATATTTATACACGTGTGTATATGCAGCCAATCAGAAAATTTCCTGTCCCTGTACATGTACAAACTGTCTGTCTAGACACAGATGAATCAGATCAAGTCATGAAAAATGATGAGAAACACACCAGAAAACTGAGGCAAATAAATTTTATCTTTTTTTAATTTATATTTGCATGAATACAGTTTTTATTTCTATTGCAGTGTACTGTGTGTGTGTGTGTTTCATGTGACAGGTAAGAAGACTGGACTGACTGAAGGCTGACTAGAAGACTGTGAAGATTGGACTAACAATGAAGACTGAAGACAGTGTTGAGTCGGTGAATTGTTTCAATGTGTCTGTATATGTGTCAATGTGAAAGAATATATATATGAGTTGTATAAACAAAGTGAGTGTTGTAGTGATGAGCCGTGTATGAATTGTACTGAAGTTTGTAATAAACAAATTTATTTGAAATAAAATATTATTTTATTCTTGTCAAACAAACTTGTCTATTCTACACAGTTTATTTACAAGTACAATATCAGTGAAGTGATTAAATAGTGGAGTTAAAATAGATGTACTGTTTGAATGTTAGAAATATAATATTTATATTTTTAAATAAAATACAGTAAATATTTGAATTTCTGTACAAATGTATTTTATTTAAATATAAATATTACATTCCTGTCTGTGATGTAAATATAGAACAGTACAGTAACAAATACATTTATAATATATATATATTTGGTTGTTATCATCAAACAAAAATCATATAATAGTGTATACGACTGCGTCATATACAACAGTACTCTGATGATGGTATGTGTATACAAATACTGATTTATGTTTCAAAGTTTATGTTATCTAATATATTTTATTTCATTCCGCTGTGAGTTTGTGATCTTCATTTTCTTCTATTCTAATAATTCTTTCTTTCTGTTTCTCATCCTCTAACTTCTTTCTAATAATGATTCGTATTTCTGTGCAATATGGGTTGGACGTGTGCTGTTATTAGTCGATCCAAAGGGTACGGATTTGCGGGTCGTTTCATTTGGTATCAGAGATGAAAGTTGAGTGATAACCTTGGCTCTGTGGCGTAACTCAATAGAGATGGGGTTAGTAATACCTTAGATTGAGTTTGAGTGTGTGTGTGTGTATATATGTATATATATATATATATGAGTGCGTATTTGTATATCGATATAAAATTAGTTTATATTGTGTTGACTGGTTTGTTGAGTGGTTTATGAATTCTAATCGATACAGGATGTACAACTGTATCGATAGGTGTTTCTAAACTCTCGAACAAAACAATTCGACATAGTATTGTTTCAAAGATGGGTAAATGATATAATTTTACCCAAAGGATATTTTTGATATAAAAGTGATAATTTTCTGAAATTATTGAATGTGTTGATTGTTATTACAATCAAATGGGATTGTAAAATATTAAAATGGATATATATAACCAAATATAACTTGTATATGGAAAATATACATAAATAAGATGAACTGGAATTGAATTCAAACCAAAAATTTGGAATTCTAAATCCCGGTTGTTTAGAAATATTTTCTGAAGTATTTTTAAGAGTAATATAACATTACTTTGAAGTATCTTTGAATAAGAATGATTTTAAATGGATTTTAAAAGTGATTAAGCACTGAAATCACTTTAGGGGGCGAGAAAATAGTACTGATAATGGGTCGCGACATTATCGGTATTCATTTTCAAGTTTCTGAGTGACGGATTGCTACCATAGTAATTTAAGAATGAAAATTTGGTTTGAAAAGGACAAGATGCTTTAGAAATTCAAAAGATTTAAATTGAGTTAATTATAAATATGTATATAAATATATATGATTTCAAATTAATTTGAAATAAAACTCAGGAATTTGAATTCTAAAATTAAAATTTAACTTGTATAAGTTGAATAAATTGAAATGGTGGAAGTAAATCAAATGGACTGAAATTTAACTTAAATGGAAATTGAAACTCAAACTGAATAAGTGGATTGATTCTGAAATAAAGATCAAATGGAATCGATAGAATGGAAGTGAACTAATCAGAAGTTGATTAGAGATTTTGAAAACTGGAAGTTGGATTGATTTGAAACCAGCTGGAAATCGATATATGTATACTAAGCAGATATTGAATGCAAGCAAATGCAAGAGATAGAATTATGCCCGACAAAAAGGTACATGTTTACAGTATTACTTGGATTTGATGGTTTTATGAGCCTATGGGGCAAGCCGCTTGGCTTTTTGATTTTCTTTTAGATTGGAGAAGGCCTAGAAAGGCGAGTTGTGGTTGTACCGATTGAGCCATGCAGAGTAGATGCTGCCGCAAGCCGCTTGGCTTTTTGATTTTCTTTTGGATTGGAGAAGGCCTAGAAAGGCAAGTTGTGGTTGTACCGATTGAGTCGTGCAGAGGAGATGCTGCCGAAATTTTTTAGAATTTAAAGTGTTAGAAAATTTTCAGAATTTTCGAAAATTTTCGTTAGTAAGAATAAGTTGATAATTTAATTGAAATAAATTGGTCCAGTTAAACTGAAGTTAAGAAGTGGAAAAAGGGATTTTTGGACCTAATTAATAGGGTATGTAGCATCTTTTCCGACCATAGCAATTTCGAGGACGAAATTATTTTAAGGGGGAAGGAATGTAACGACCCGGATTTTCAGCCATTGAATTCTGAATATTTAAATTTGTTTAAATATTTTACTTGAATTAGATATAGAAATTTATAAGGAATTTATTTAATAAAACGGTATTTAAACGTATAATTTATAATATAATTTAAAACGAGTTTAAAATGGCGTGGTAATTCGAATATTTGATTTCAAATTTCAAATAAATGTACAGGATTCAAAATAAATTGGATTTTTATGAAACCAGAAATATTTGAATCTGTTTGAAAATATCTTTCCAACGAATGTGAAAAATCAAGATTTCGTCTTATATATTGTGAATTACGTCCAAATCAAAATTTCAGAGATTCGCTATGAAATCGTATATAGGCCATAACAGTTATTTAAATATATGTAAATATCGGTCTTGAATTTGGACAAGATTCTTTTGAAGCATAGTGATAATTTAATTTTTAGAATTTTACTGTAATTTTTAATTAATTAAATACGCAACTTTTTATTTGGAGTATTTTGCACCCTATATCAGCTTTTTCGGGTTTTATAATATAAGTTAAACTACCGATATTATTATATTTTTGGGATCATGGTACCTCACTGAACATGACCGTACTCTTATTTCTGTCCGTAGCAGTTCATAGGCCAACAAAATCTTATATAACCGGTACCTTATGCGTATACATATGATAAGGACGAGCTATACAACTTTTACTATTATTAATTTTAATAATTAATCAATTCTGCTAAGCTCCTGTTTTCAACTCATGTTTGGATTCAAATAATATAGAAAATGATAAAGCAAAGTCAAAACAGTCTTTTTATTGTTAAGATCATTTAATGATATAACTTCGAAGGTGAAACCGATCAGGACAAAATGAATTACTATGGGACCATGCCATGGGTTTCAGTTCTACCGTGATCTCTGAATATTCTATCTCAATCTCATGTTCTTTGCTTCTTCTGTTTTTCAAATATTTACTAACATTTCCTTTTTATTAGTTTCAGATACAAACTGTATTTTAACTCTACTAAAACTAAATCATTTTTTAGAAAACCAAAGAAACAGGCGAAAGAAAATGACAATGGTACACGCAGACGAATATCTGTTCAAGAACAAATTATCACCTTAGCATCATGTAAATGTTAAGTTACAAAACCAGGTCTTATATGCAATAATAACTACATGAGTACTAACCAACATATGATATTAGATATCTCATCAACTTGTACAATAGGAAATTCAACAACATGCCTTCCATTCAAAGCCGTGCCTGCCACGCCATCTAAATTTCGTGCGTACCAAGTAAATTCAACACCGTGCATACCAAGTTATTTTGTTTCCATGGGTGTCAAGCTAACTGATGCCGTGACTACCAAACTTTCGTTTTCTTTAAATATCGAATACATCTTCTTTCCTGTTCTTTAGTCAAACCGAAAACTTCTCCCTCAAAATAAATTTTGTCTCTTCAAAAATCAAATGATATTAAACGAGATTTAAACCATTCAAATCATTAAATCCTGAGCTCCATTTCAGTATGCCGTATGATGGGTTTTCGCAAGAATGATGTTTGTCGGTTCCTCAACTACAACGACTTAGGGTTGTGGATATTTGGGGCAATTTTGGGCAAGATGATGTCGTGACCAGTATGGGGGATACACGGGTTCGCCCGAAACCGCGATGAGGAGAATGGATCAGAGGTCAGCCTGTATAGGATGAGATGACTGAGAATTTGAGCATAGGTTTTTGGGGTTGCGGTTTCGTATTGAAATGAGGAGGATAGGGAAACGATGGTAGTTCGAGAGAGGATTGGGAAGGTGCGAGCTGGTCATTGAGGGGTTAGTTCGAGAGGTCAGAAGTTCAGATCTGGGTGGCGGTTTTGGGAAGAAACGATGGTAGAGATGATCAGTGGGTTCGTGACTGGGAGTGGCGGTCGTTTCGGCAGTAGTGGAGTTGGTGGTATGGCAGGACAAAGACTATTGTAGAAGAAGGATGCAAGCATAATCAAATGGAGACATGCGCACACAAATGGGAAAGCATCAGAGCTTGGGAAGTTTTGGTGATTATTATTGGCATATTTTTCTCTATAACTGAAGGGACAATGGTTAAAGTTACATTGTTTTGGGGGACTACGGGTGAAATCTTGTGATGGGGAAGGCACGGAGGAGTGATGGACGTGGCCTAAAACAAAGGAGTAAGGGAAGTTTAAATATCCGGTCATGGCAGTTGAGCAACGAAGGTTATATCAATGGGGAAGAAATACGGGCTGGTTGAAAGAGAACCGAAACAATGGGTAAGCCATATGTGTAAAAATAGTGACAGTTGGTGAAGGATGGAGGAACAGTAAAGTCAGTGCCATGGTGAAAAGTTGGAACAGCGGTTTGTTCGTGAATGGGAAAGAGGCACTGTTCAAAATTGGATCTTGTACAATGGGTATTGGGCCATTGGGCTATGGTAAGGCCAATTTAAAAGTAGGATTTAGTTCTAAATTAAATTTAATAGTGTAATCCCCATAATCTGTTCACACGCATACAGAATTATGCAAAACAAGTACCGTTGGAATAATATCGGAAAAAATACCACGCCATTAAACTAATCCGGTACAATTTGGAGCTCGTTGAAATTAATGGTGAAACAATACGCCTAATCGAATTACTGGAAATTAATCGGTATTCAACAATACATGACCAAGGTGAGTAAACTCACTGACTCTGCCTTATTTATATTTTAAATTTATTTATAGTAATTTTATACTGTGCAATGGTTGCTTGGTTGAATAGTTGATAAAATCGGTTGATATGATTACATCGTTGATCGATTATTAGTTTTGATATTTCATATTGGTGTGAAATAATATTATTGATGTTGATTAACATCTGTGGATGCAGGGAAACAGGTTGGAGGGACCCAAGTGGGTTCTTCAGTGTTTATATTACTGTTTTTCCTTGATTTTAATGTGTATAGTCAGTGATTGACTTTGTTGTGTTTGAGCTACCCTGACCCTAGAATTTTAGTATTTAAATACCCTAAAATATTTTTGAATATGGGAAAAGAAGTTTGAGATTTAAAAAGAAATTTATTTTCGAAAATAGAAATTTAGTTTCAAATAAAAATTGAAAGTAGAAATCTGTTTAAATGAATAAACACAAAATTGTATATAAATAAGTTTGTAACTTAAGAGAACTATTTATCATTGGATAAACTGAAAATAAAATTTCAAATTGAATTTACATAATGGTGGAAATGGGTTTTTAAACCAATATTCGAAATGAAATTCGAACTTGGTAATTATAAAGGAAATTATATAGGGAATTATAAGTGGTTGAAATAAAATGAGATTCAATATGAATAATTCTGAATAAAGGTTATAAATAGAGTTTGGATTTAAGAGACGTTTACAAGTATGAAATCAAATGGTATATAAAGGAAATATATTCACGATTAAAGTGAATAATGGCTTAAACCAAGTATTTTGCAAATGAAATATCTATAAAGGTAATTTATATTTGAAATATGATTTCAAATTGGAATTGGATTGAAAAGGGAAATGGATGAACGTTTAAAAGGGAAATGACTAGTTTTACTCCAAAAAGGGGAAATATAAAATGAATTATGTTTTGTAAAGTGGAATGGTTATAAACGAATTTGAAACTGTTTTGGTAAATCTAAATAGTAATTTTAAACGCTGCTGTTATAATAAATGTTTTGGTAAATCTAAATAGCAAATTTTAACGTTGCCATTATAATAATTTTTTGTAGCAATCTTAACGCTATTATTATAATAAGTGTTCTATAAATTCTAGACAACGATTGTAACGCTATTGTTAAAAGTAATGTTTGTAAATATTTGGAAACAACGATTATAACGTTACCGTTATAATCAAAGTTTTTCCGTGAAAGAAGTGCGTTCTTAGATTGGATCTGAAAGTCGCGTAAGCGATGTTTGGTTTAAAGTTGTGAGCTTTGACTATTTCAAAATTAAGAATGTCATTCAGTTAAGGTCTGAGAGGTAATTATACCCCAACTTGATTGACTGCATGATTGATGGAGAAATGGTTAAGGTCCGGTAGCAAGGATCGGTTAGTGATACCGTTAGTTAACGAATAGTTCATGGTTTGTGTTATAATAACGATGTTTATAACATCGCGTTAATTTAAAAGAATTTGAAATGTTTTTCCCAATAAAATGAGAGATATTTTCTACATATAGAAAATGAAATGAATTGGTCAATGAGGAATTAAGAAAGAGAATTTGGAAATATTTTCCAATATTAATGCGGCATATTTTCTGAATATAGAAAATAAGGATTCGCTAATATATATATATGTATATAGAAATGTTTTCTAAATGGGGAAAAGAGATATTTTCTCGAATAAGGAAATTACTTATTGGAAATGTTTTTCAAAGAATCGAAAGGGAAATCGAGCTTCAAAAGGATACGAAATATAGGGAAAGATGAATTTGAAATAATAATATAATCAGGAATTGATTTAAAGGGGGCCCAGTATTGTTTGATGCTTGATCGGTAGAATTTCCAATTGGAAATAGGACCGCTGATTGTATGGATGTTTCTTTGATAGTTAAATCACTGACTATCAAAGTTTTGACTTATTTTATACCTCCGTTGTCAATATGGGAAGACCGGGATCAGATTTAATATCCGAAAACCACTCCGTATTGGTATAAGCGTTACGAATCAACTTATGTTGAAGAGATTATGAAGACGGAGAAAAGGCAAGGGCTGTTTTGTTAATTCAAACCTCAAGCCTCACAACCGGGATTTGACAAAAATCGGGCAGGCAACATGGATATGTGCGTCGCTCCCATTAGGATGTATAATCACCTATCCAGAGAAATTCCAATTACTTCTTTAATCTATCGATGTTGTCCCTTTCGGGAAACGGTTGCTGATCCCAACCGTTGGTGATATACATTCGATACACTCAAGCGAAATGAGTGGTCGGTCATGTGTGGGCCGGGTTGCAAGAAGTTCTTGTTGAACCCAGTGTATTCGCCTCTAGAGATACACTATCGGAAGGTGGTCCCATACCTTGTAATAGTTGGAATCCAATCTCCAATAAACGAGCTGCGGTTTTTGATTTAATATTATATATGGAGCGTGAGATGCAAGCGTTCCGCTAGATTCTAATTATTTGTGTAGACATTATTATAATATCACTGGATTTGATATCAAAAATATTTTTGGTTATCGTAAGGTAAAAACCATTCGTGTTTATGTGTGGATCAGTCTTACGATTATCATTTCTTTTGAAAGGATTTTTGAAAGTTAAACCAATGTTTGGAATTTACTTACACCTGTCCCATGACTGACCCAGAGTTTATTTTGTTTGTTTTTCCCTAAACTCTTGGGTGCCCAAATTTGTACGGGCAGTCAAGTAGTCAGGATTTTTCATATTCACTTGGAGGGGCTCGACGCAGGAGGCTTCACCAATTAGCTATAGACTATTATATTTTCTGCTGCATACTATGTTGTATCTGGAAACAGGAGTTTATAACTGTTCCAGAAATAGCTGTTGTACTCTGATGATGGTATGTGTATACAAATACTGATTTGTGTTTCAAAGTTTATGTGATCTAATATATTTTATTTCGTTCCGCTGTGAGTTTGTGATCTTCGTTTCTTCTATTCTAATAATTCTTTCTTTCTGTTTCTCATCCTCTAACTTCTTTCTAATAATGATTCGTATTTCTGTGCAATTTGGGTTGGACGTGTGCTGTTATTAGTCGATCCAAAGGGTACAAATTTGCGGGTCGTTTCACCAGGTCAACTGAAACCAAAGCCATCTTCTCCGATTTTCAAACTTCAAACTGTCTCCTTTATCACAAAGCACTTCCAAGCATCGTCTTCTTCAACATACATGTGATTTTATGTCACCAGTCATAACACTCCACCTTGATATGAAATCACATCATCAAGCAAACTTCCAACAATCAACAAACATGTCACCTAGCTTTATCAACAACTACCTACTCTCAATTGAAATGATTACAAACACAACCCACCGCCTGCAAGTGATGCATATTCCACCATGAGTTGCACCACATAGAAACCAACGATCTTAAAAATGTTTGTAATACCACAAAATCTCCGTCTTGTCTTTGGGGATTTTTCAACTCGATACCCGTCTCTCACTTAACCTGTGCTACTTTATGGATCATCATTGATCCCTTGAGCATCATCAACATAAAGACCCCTGTCTAAAAATCAACAATGACCAAATTAATCTCTCCACCTTGTTATGGACTAGGTTCTTCAACCGTCTCTCGTCTTCCATAGTCGACCACAGAACCAACCAGTCTATAAAGGTTTCCTTCCTGCAAAATTCCTCTCATCATTATACGACTACCCTTCTTCACTCTCAAAACTCCACCTTCAGTATCATAAGTGCAACCACGGCGATCCAACTGACCCAGAGAAACAAGATTATGCGAATCACCGGATACATGTCTAACTCCAGAGACTTCCCTTACCACACCATCATGCATACGAAAATCGGATAGATCAAATACCATAAACCAGTAGCTTTACTCCATTGGTCGTTCTAATAATGTCAACATTCTTCTCATAAGTAGAAAAACACTTCACACCTTACAAATGTGAAAACCGGCTCCCGAATCCATCTTTCAAGGATTGGCTTCACTAAAGAGGACATCACAAGAAGCATCACTAATGGAGCCTTCAGCAAAACCTATTTGTGTATCATCACTACTATCGTCATCCATAGCATTCTTCTTATCCATCTGACAAACATAACAATTTCTGTGCATGTGACATTCCTTATAACAATGATGGCAAGTGATAAAACCTTTACCATTAGCCCCCTTCTTCTTCCATCTTTTATATTTCCTCGAGTCCCTTGCTACCATAAACTCACCTTGAGCTGATTTCAAACCCAACCCTTTTCTCCTTAGTTCCTCATTCAGAAAGCTACTTCGTACCATTTCCAAAGAGATACTTCCATTAGCATTGGAATTACTCAATGAAACAACCAAAGTCCCCAAACTTTCTGAATGTGAACTCATCAACAAAAGAACTTGCAACTCAACATCAAAATTGACATTCAAATTTGCAATTGATTGATCACATCTTGAAAATAGTTCAAATGCACTCCAACAGACTTTTCTTCTCCTAATCGAAGTTGCACAAACTTTCGAAATAGAAAAACCTTACTTGTAGCACTCCTCGACAACTAAGAACATGATGGAATACCGAATTATTAAGGTACTGCCGAATCAAGGCAATCCCCTTCTTATCCATCTTCTTCCACTTTCCCTTATCCACGTCCGAGAGTTTCTTCCCGTCTCCATCAATCAAATCATAAAGTTCATTGACGTAAAGCACATCCTCCATCTTAGGCTTTCAAATCCCCCAATTTCTTACATAAAAAATAGTCATCTTCGGAAACGTCGTCATATCTGACATAAAAAACCCAATTTTTTTATTAGTTTACCAAAAAAACAAATTTTTTCCCATCTAAAATCAATCTAAGCTTTGCGATGACCAAGCTCTAATACCAACTGTTGAGAAAATTACACCTTTGCGGAAGCGACTAGGATCTTATTCACCCAATTACTTAAAAGATAATTTAATGGAAAAACAACATAGATATGAAATTACATGCACAAACACAAGATATTCCATCCAACCACCCTCTTTATTGATTCACAAAAAGGAATTTTCTTTGCACTTAATGGATTAAAACCAAAAATAAACAAGTCACAATTGAATCAATAACCTTATTGAGATAGGGAAAGAATATCTAGATGACTAGAACTATTGCTGGAGAAGGAGAACAATGGAGAACGATGGCAAACCCTTAGATCAACTATTTCGGTTTCAATCATATGATTATAATCTAATTTTAGATGTTTCTTTTATAGGAGAATAGAAGGCCTATGCAAAAATCCAATTTGGCCCTCAAAAATATTATAGAATAAAGATGAGAAAAACTAGGTCAACTGAAATGAAAGTCATCTTCTCCGATCTCAATCTTTAAACCGCCTACTTTATCATAAAGCACTTCCAAGCATCGTCTTCTTTAACATACATGTGATTTTATGTCACCAATCACAAAAAAAGGATGTTATGCGGTTGCTCTAGTGGTAATGTACCAGGCTCAACTTTGTCAAACCGAGCCTTGACTCTTAGTTTTAACGAGTCTCAAGGCTCGGTAAAACTTAAATCTGGCTCAATAAAACTGAGCATTTGGGCTCAGTTTAACCAAACTAGGCTAGGCTTAGTAAAATTGAGCCCCAACATCAGTTTTAGTGAGCATCGAGGCTTAGTTTGAATGCCAATGACCATTCCTTTTATTATATTTTAAGGCGATCTTATGTATTTGTATCTGTTGACACTCTGTATAGCTTGAAACTTAATAATTAATAATGTTTATCTTGTATTTCAGGAAGCATATATGAGAAACTTGTGGGATGGTTAAATTTTTTGGACCAGATGCATTAATTTACGACAATCCCCAAAATAAAGTGTAAAGCTACGTGAATTTTCAGATAGAATTTTTGCTAAATGGGTGATAATTTGGTATTTGTCGAATGTAATTATGAAATATGTTTTCTCTTTTGTAATTCTAATTTGATATAATTATGGACTTAGTTAATTATGCATTAAACTTGGTAAGTAATTATATACTGAATTTGTTTTCTATTAATACAGATTGTTTTGTTACCATCATTATGGACGTTGCTTATTGATATTAATTGATTTATACTTTGATAGATATATATAATATTATTTTTAAACTCGTATTGATTAAATTTGGTCTACATTATACATGCCTAATTGTTGCAAGGTTATTAATGTTAGAATATAGAAATTACCAACATTTAATTTTTGTCACCGGTTTGTTATTGCTAACACTTATAAGCTTTGGAGAAAATTATCTTCCAACGCTTATAACCATTAGGGAAAACTAGCTTGCAATGCCTATAATCATTTGGAAAAAATATCTTCGAATGCATATAAGTGTTACAAATAATTGTTGACGCCCTTATAGTAACACTTATAAGTGTTGTTGAAAGTGTTTACAACAGTTTTCCTCATTGATGATCACCTGTTTTGGTGTAATTAAACGAATTTTATCATTTAACCATGCAGAAACATCTAATCATTTATTTAATTGATGTTGTCTTTCTACTCATTGTTGCATATCACATTACTTTGGTATTTCTTTCCATAATATTGATTTACCTTTAAGATCCTACATTACGCCATAAACGACCTAACGCAACGCAAAAAAATTGGCATAGGCCAAAAAATGTAGGCATAAGTCTTTGGCAATGTTTTTAGGTTGATGCAATTTTTACTGTTGCTGCATACCTCAAAGACAACATTTTGACTATCTACGACAACACAACAAATATTGTTACAGTAGATTCCTATTTAGGTCTATAGCAACATCCTTAGATGTCTGTAGCAACATCCAAAAATGTTGTTATAAATATTAATTTTATTTATAGATTTTGTGGGGCCGATTGGACCCACGTCCCAATCTAATCCCATCCTTACGGCAATACCTTGTATGACTATTGCAACATTATTTCAACAACATTTATAACCCAATGTCAACACTATCTTAAAGCTACTGCAACACTACACTAACGCTACTGCAACACTACACTGAAAAGTCATTAAAAGGCATAATATCACATAAATGCATGCATAATACACAGTACAAAGTACACATCACAATTTGTACAGTACTGATAACTTGCATAAACATCATAATACGCAGTACACAGTAAATATCACAATTTGTCAACAACTACAGTCGGATATTCATAAATGAGACTAAGAGCTATTGCCTCTAGCCGGATTTTCATTGTCACTGGACATGGTTGTGGAAATTATTTCTTCTAGATTCAACTCCGGGTTAGCATCGCCTGATTTTTTAAGCATCCAAGCCAAATTCTCTTGTACCTTCTCATTTACCTTGGATTCTAGCTGTGCTTCCATTTCTTCAACAAGTCTTTGCTTTAAAATATAAGCATTTGTAAGAGCCTTGACCGATTGTTTTGTACACTTTCAATACCTCCCTATAAGAAAAGGATGACCATGTGGTCTTCTAGTCAAAACTACCGTTTCAACAGTACTTCCTCCTTCTCCACTGACTATTGCCTTTTTGAAGTAAGTCCTACAAAGTAATGCCACATCAGAATTACCATACAGTAAATGCAGAGAATGCAGCAAATGCTTATGTATGGAATGAAAGCAACATATGCTTACATATGGAGAGAATGCAGCAAATTATCCTATAGTAAATGCTTACATATGCAGCAAATATGTACAACAAATATAGAGAAAGCCACATTTTGGAAAACAATTTGTTTACGTGCATGTAATTAGAAAAACAATTTGTAACATATATAACGGTAAAAACTAGAAAAAACAATGTACATTTGCGATCGGACATCGTCATATGGTTATAGGCAAGTAGAAGGCATATATGTATAGCCACATTCATAATGCAGAGATAACCACGTTCATAATGCAAATGCTTATATATGACAGTTTTATGTAGGTTGGTCTTGTGTAAGTTATCTTACTTGCCAGAGAATGAAGGCTGAGCAAAGAATCCTGAAGGATTACAATAGTCAACAAGCGACCATTGCCCTATCTTCATTCAATTATCTACCAATACGACATAGAGACAAGGGAAAATTCCAATTGGATATAACAACACATGGTCGAATTTACAAGGATTTAATGATTTAGTGAAGTCTGCTCAAAAAATTGATAACGAAAGGGCATCTTTATCGACTGCCATAAATATTTTGCGATAAAAAAATAGATATAAAAGCAACATGATTCAATTATAATGTTACATGTATAATCAAGCTATGGTTTTACATGCTTATCTCGATGTCAAGTGCACAAATGTCATGAAAACAGTTTCAAGTGCTCAAATGTCACAAGTGCATGCACAGAGCACAATTGCACAATGTTACTGGTGCAAAACTCAGATTCAACAAGTGTTTCAACAAATGTGCATACGACTCTTCATGGGAGCTTGCTTTCTAATTGTTTTATGAAACGTGCAATTCTGTTGGCTTTTTAGCCAGTTTCCTACATCATTTGCGAACAAAATATCACTTATATTTCATTCCACTACTTGACCTTCACATAACAAGGCTGAAGTGTAAATATTTGATAAATACAAAATATAGTCGTTATGTGCTTCAAACAGTGCCACTCAGTAGCCACCATCAATATGCCCAAGAAGACTAAATTTTTATTTTAGTCTATAATAGGGAAGCATTTGTTATATAAAGAAAACAAAATACCTATGTTTGGCTTTAATCGTACATAAGGAATAAAATTGCCTATTTATTTTAATATTGCTCGTTGACAAGTTGACACATCTATACAATGGAATCTATACTATAACATGTAGCATGCAAAATTGAACATACAATTCATGAGCAAACATGCACATCAGCAAGACATGAACAACGTGCATCATGTACAAAATTATTACAAAATAAAATTATTACTTGCAAGTTTGTACTTCAGGACTAGACACGTACTCACATCCATCTGTTCTCTTACGACTTTTAACAAAAAGTGATGCATCGGATGGTGTATCTCGATACAAGTTCAATAGATAGTTTAGCATACACTCTCTTCAGTCAAAAAACATCTAGGCTAACTACTTGTGATAATAACTACCATGCTATCTCATCTAGAAAACTGTAATTAATAAACAACTGTAAAGCATCACATACCATCTTATGACGAAGTTGGGAGAACGATTTTGGATCAGCGGTGTGTGTGTCTTAATATGACTTATGATTTTCTGAAATTTTCTTGGCTCTTTTCTAAAAAATACACAAAAAACAAAGTACTCGTATATCTCACAAAAAACCAAGTGCTCATTTATGTTGCAAAATAAATAATATGTACGTATACCTGAATCTCCTCATCTTCCCAATAACTCAAGAGCACTTTAAAGTCCTCTAGTGGGATGCTGTCTGGCTTGTTTTCTAGCCTCTCCTCATCGGTCTCATAAGCTTTATAATAAGTTGTTTTTATGCGACTCTTGTACCCCCTCCAACAGTCACGAATAGACATCAACACCCAGTTTTCACATTCGTCGGGAATAATATATCATTGCTAAAATATAAATCAAAAGTTGAAAAGAATAAATAAATTAAAATCCAGCTACATTATAGTTAATAGATCAATATTACTTATTGAAGTAAATTTCAGCTACACTACAGTTAATAATAGATTACCTGAACATAATTCCATAGAGTTTGCTTCAACTTTTCAGGACCATCCGACCAAGATTTATGCGTAAGTGGCATATCCCTTTTCAATGTTCCTTAAAAGTTGCTCAATTCAGATATTACTTTGTCATCATCTGAAACAGCAGAACTGCTCGTTCATCACAATTACAACTCTTTTGTCATACGCCCTTGTATGAACCTTAAACATCTTTGTTTGACCTATGAGTCTTCTAGGAACTTCATCTTTAATTAAAATGAAAAGTCCCATCAAATAAAAACATATAAATCATAATGTAAATTCAGTACTTAAATATTAATCCCACTTTAATATTAAATATTAGTATCACATCACTTCAGTACCTGCTTCAAAATCTTCATTTTCAATGTCTGCCAAGTCATTCTCCACCACATCCTTATTTGCCATACCATTTGCACTAGATTTAGCAACAATTTTCTTTTGTCGTTCCCGCAGAGCCAAATAATCAGCCATTGTTCCTTGTCCTTCAACATCCTTCTCATTTGAACTTACTAATAGGCTTTGGCTTGGGCTTGGGGTTTTAAACATATCATTTTCTTTTGCCTTACCACTACTTGAACGAGTTTGTGGTCTACTAACAGGCTTGGGCTTCTCAACTTTTTTAGTTAATTAAACTTGTACGAGTTTGTGGTCTACTAACAAGCTTAGGCTTCTCAACTTTTTTAGTTAATTAAATTGTATATATAAGTAGAAAATAAGATTTGATTTTATAGTTATTATCTTCAGAAGCATAAAAAATAAGATATGTAGCTCTCACACACCTTTCGTGGACTTTGTGAAGTATCATCTTCACTATGATCCTCATGGTTTGGATTATATTCCTCATTATTCACACCCTTTTGCATCTTTTCTTTTCTTTTTTTTGCTTGAATTTATCAGTTCAGCTGAAATTATAGGCACACCTAGAGAAGCGAGAAGTTTGTTGTTCCTCATCAAATTCTCAGCTCTTTATAATTCATAGTCTTTTAGAGATGGTGGAGGTGGTACATGAACATTCTGCAATTATATAATAAACAGGAAAATCATAGTAAGTATGCTGCAAGAGTGGTACAAAATATTCAAATTACAATAAGATCATCATAATTAGAATTCTTCGAACATGCTTGCCATTTTCATCCATATCTTCGTCTTCCCCTGGTTGAATACGTGATCCCAACTTCTTCTTAACACCTGATGAGTTTAGATTCACTGTTGAATCACTGTTTTTTGTTTTTCTGTGTTGTCTTCTGATGATTAATTGTAGTAGCTGACTTTAGTTTAAGGGTTTCCTTGCTGGGTTCTGAATTATTCAGCCTTGCCGACTTCCGAGGACTTTTCACCTCAGTTGTCTTTTGATTCGGGGTTGCATTGTAGGGTTCTGGATTATTCAGCCATGCCGACTTCTGAGGACTGTTCACCTCAGTTTTCTTTTGATTCGTGGTTGTGTTGGGTTCTGGATTATTGAGCCGTGTCGACTTTCGAGGATTGTTGACTTCAGTTAACTTCTTGTTTTTTTGGTTCTGTTTTAGTTGATGAGTCGTCATGTATTGTCGTTTCAATGGTTCTGTAACTACAACAAGTCATACAATGATATTACAATCATGATTTTTAAATGATATAATATCACAATCAAATTTTTTTACTATATCAAAATATCACAAATCTGTAAATAATATTATATATATACACCTATAACCAGATTCAGTGGCTTTGGCCGAATGATTACATGCGGCTGCATTTACTTCAGTGGCTCAATCGCAGTATCGACAATGTTGTTGATATAAAATTCCAATTTGCCACCATTGTTAGCTCCATTAACAAATTCGGAGAGGTCCGCATCATTCGTCGGTGACTTCTACCCACCCTTCTCACCATTTTTTATATAAATCCCTCCTATTTCGTTACAGAAAAGGTCCTCCTTCATAAACTCCATAAGCACTGTGTACGAGAAGTAGTCAGGATCAACATCCTTTACTATGGTAAAGGTTCCACCAACATATTCTTCCTTCTGAAATGTACCCTTGTGATGAAATGTAAGATGCATGGATTCCCCCATCCTATACAGAATGTGTTTATGTGTGTCCAACAAGAGGAAACCTAAGACAAGTCGAATTTTTAGTACAGGCCGACCTAAGAATTTATAAGTAGTTTAAATCAAAACCCTAAAGTGATGTGAGAGAGAATTATACCTCAAAATTGAAACCCTAAAGTGATGCTGGACCCCCCAAATCAAAGCCCTAATTGAACCAAATCGTTGAACAAAGCTTGAACCCCCAAATCAAAGCCCTAATTGAACTGAAATCGTTGAACAAAGTCCGAAGCCCTAAATCAAATCCTTAATTGAACCAAAGATTCAAAATGTTATTTCTGATTGCAAAAGAATATGTTATTTGGTTAACAAAATTGGGAAGGAGGAAATGAAAATAAGATGGCGGGGTACGAAATGAATTGCGCCAAAGAAAAATTATTGTTTGGATCAGAAGCGATCAGGATTGATGACATGTTATGTTCTACAATGTATGATCTGATTCACGTGGGTCAGTGCTAAGATATGGAAATGTCTACTATAGCAACATTACATAAAATGTTGCATCGTGTTACACTTGTTTAGCTAGGCTATTTTTTTTTATAGCTACGGTGGTATTCAAAATAGAACGTTGCAGTAGGACCAAAATATTATACCTATTGTTACATTTTGGCCAGCAACACCTTGCAAAATCGTTGCATTAGGCCGTTTATGGCGTAGTGCTATTTCAAAAACCCTTGACCTGTTTTATCTTTTATCTTTTTTTTAGACTTAAAATTTGGAAAGAAAACCCAAACCTTAAGAGAATGTTCGGGAATTAAAGAAACAATTCCATAAAATCTCAATCTAAGAGAAATAATAATATATACTTTCTTTTCTAGCATTTTGCAAGTAGTTTCTACTTTTAATCTTTAACATTGAGTACAATGCAATGAAATTTAAACTTTGACTAAAATCAATAATTGGTTGAAATGTTTACCAAATGGTTATGTTACTACTACTTGCTACCAGCAGTAATGTCATTATGCTACATTATTCATTACTAAAAAAATTACGAGATTATATAACGTTGAATTGGACTAGAGGTTATATTATGAATTTTGGTTAATTTCCCATTTAATTTTTTAACCAATAACAAAAAATTTCCACTAATAATTATAATTTTCTTGTTCAAAAAAAAAATCAAACTATTTTTGTTACGGAACTGGTATGTAGCAAGAGACTCTAAGATTTGGAAATATAATTCTTTGTGATAACTAGTGTAATGATATTTTTTTTCATATATTATTAATTTTTAAAATAAAAGTATCATAAAAATTTGTATTTTTTTTCTTTTTTGTAACTAATAAATAGATGGAAAATCAGCATTTAGGTATGCAAAAATTTAATTTTGAATTATATTAGATATAATCTAAATTTTCACTTAATTTATGGAAAAAATTCAAAAGTTAAAGACACATTTCCATCAAAATTTACATGGTATTTTAATAAATTAGTTGGAGTTAGAAAGACTATACATTGATGCTTTGTTAGTACTTTCTTTTAGACTATTAAGCATTTGAATAAAACTTACAAACTAAACATAATGATTATACATAATATTGAGCAATGTTATATCATTGTACTTTGATTATGTATGTACATTCTTTTAAAAAGATGTATGTATATTAGTTCTACGATGTTGACCAAACTGAAGATCAACCTACTTTATTTATGCACTAACCAATTTTTTTGATAAATTAAAATAACAAGAATATACTAAACAATTTTTATTAAACTCTCAGATTTATAAATTACATAATGTGCCTAACGTCATCACGATTGTCTCTTTTTTCTAGTGTACTTTGTATATTCATTTATTGCAATCAGTGTGTGAACGTAAGAGATCGCAATTTTCATGATTTGGAAACCTGAAATTTCAAAATAGGGTGACTCAATAATTTTTGGATGAATACCTTAGATTACATATTTATACTTTAGTAGTTTGAGTCCATTTAAAAATTTTGAAATACTTTTCTTATTGCAGAATTTACTCCTCTTCGTCCTCATTATATCTAGACTCCTTCATTATGATATCAAATTCCACCCAAGTCCTTCATTATAATTAACAATCAAAATATTATATCATGAGCAATCAGGGTTTCTAAAGCAATCCAAAGTCAAATAATATACAAGTATGATCGAAGATATCCTACACTTTCAGACTTATAGAGGAAGGAAACTAATATATATATATATATATATTGAATATATATATATACACATATATGTATGTATAGGTAGACGGGCATATACATACATAAAGAAAACAACATCCCAAAAAATATTGCAAAATCACCTGTTAGAAAATGATACATAGTGAATACCAAATTATACATAGAAATACAATAAGTATTCTAATAAATATTAACTATCATATTGTAATAAACCGTAATTTTTAACATTTTGAATAAGAATATTTGATTTATTCAAATATTCAAATTTGATATGAATACAATAAATAATAAGGAAAATCATTATTTAGTAAAAATGATTAGAATTTTATTGAAATATATTTAGTTGAATTTACGGAAATTTCCATAATTGCTAGTTTGTAGGATGTTTAAATTTGATTTGAAGCTTACTTAAGGAAAATGACTTTATTTTTGAAATTTGACAGAATAAAAAATAACCATTACATTTTATTAGGATCTTATTGTGATATTGCATATGATTATGTTTTTATTTCTATCGCTCGTAATCCTTACGTGAATAGGATATTGTTTAGCATGGTACGATAAATCTTTCTTTCTTAAACTTTTTAAATCAAACCCCAATATGATATTTTTAAACAAGCCATTAAATGTGATTTGATTTTGAAGCGATGTGTGAATTTGAATTTGTGTTTGACTAATTAAGTGAATTGGTTTTGCATACCAACACAAACCTCATTTAATTTCAATGCTTTAATACGTTTGATCATCACTTCAACACTCATTCCATTTTCCTCCTTCCTATTCTAGTTTTTTCTCTTCTTTGTTAACAAAAATAAACTATCCTTCCTATTATGTAAGTATAAGTACGTAAAATTGTTCTTTTTTGAATGGTTTTGTTTCAAGTGCTTTGGTGTTTTCTCCTTTCGTTCAGGTGTAGCCAAAGATATTGTCCAAGTTAGAGCAGTTAGTATTAAATCAAATGGTTTGAACGTCAATTATGTTGGCGGAGTGGGTCTCTGAGCTAGAGAGAAATGAAGATACAATTTGGGAGCCGTCATGACTATCACTCCCTTATCATAATTTTTTGTGTTGTTTTTTCTTTTTAGTAGTAGCCATGGATGGGGCATAACCCTATTTTAGAATGTGGCTAGGGTTTGTTTGTTATCGCTGTTTTATTGTTGGATATTGGGTTGTACCCACTGTTGTTGGATGGGCTTAGGCCCTAACACTCTTTCTACTTTTTTCAAAAAAAGAACTTCAATTATGTAACGTATTTAAAGCAAATATTTTAAACTTAAGAGGAAGTATTATTCTCTTCCAATACAAAGGTAAACATCTTAAAACAATTCAATTGTAAAATAGTTTCCATAAAATGAGTTTTTCTTCTACATGCACAATATTGATTTTTTTAATTTAAAATTAATTAATAATAACAAACTGACTTGGTTTCTTTTCAAGGACAAGAGTTATTGAGCAAGTTCTAGAATATAAAACTTTGAATTATAATTAATGTGACGATATATTTAAATATATTAGGATGCCATTTAAATTTAAAAGTCTTTTTGATAAATGTGCGCTCACATTGATTTACAATGATAATCTACAATATATGTATAGAAAGAAAGATAGTTATGTTCAAAATTGTCTTAACGATGACAGTGGATTGCAATTACATTGATTAAATACGTATGCCTTATTCAGACGAACCGTGTGTGAAACACGAGTCCACACTTGTAATTTATTATATTATCTAATGTGATGGACGAGGCAAGCGATGAATTAATGAAACGGTTTTATCTTCTTTATCGTTTCTTCCTCATTCTTCCTTTTACTCTCTCGTAGTCCCCTCTTCCTCTCCTATTCTTCTTAAATTATTCTAGAGCTTGTTAGTACCATATCCAATTATAGTCAATGTTGTCCTCCTCTTAACTAAATTTGGTTATATTTAACGCGGTCGTATTGTCAACATTAACAAAAAAAAAAAAAAAAAAAAAAAAAAAAATCTTGCACTCAGTTTTGTTGATATGCCCAATC
Source organism: Allium sativum (assembly GCA_030737875.1). Taxonomy (NCBI): domain Eukaryota; kingdom Viridiplantae; phylum Streptophyta; class Magnoliopsida; order Asparagales; family Amaryllidaceae; genus Allium; species Allium sativum. Next base: position 118,797,669 of record CM060915.1, read on the forward strand.
AAACGTACAAATTATTTGGCCGCGAACCATGGACTTAAAATACTTTTATTTTTATTTTCGGGGGGGCAAAAACACTTAGAAGTATGATTTACTATCACGGTCAGAACCGGCCCAGCCTTGTTGGTTGCCTTATGTGAAACAAAAATTTGAAAACAAATATGAAGTAGCTAGGGATTGAACCTGGTGGAAAATTTTGAAAACAAATCTAAATGTGCTAAGGATTGAAGCTTAGTCACACCATCGATATTCAACATCCTTAACAACCCGACTATTGCCTCTTTTGTAATTCTATTGCCCCTCCTTTTTATCCAATATAAGTATTTATAAAAGTGACTGAGCTAAATGTTGCACCCTTTGCTGTCGCCGCATGCGCTGCCCTAGACGAGCGTCTCGCTCGCCTTACCTCTGGGTCGCGTCTAATCACTGTTTAAACAAAGCAAACGTTAGTTTGAAAATTTGACCGTCACGGTTTCACATGCTAAATGGTTCTAGTGATTTGACAAATTTTACTAGCCCGGCCCATTTAGTTGTTACCCAACAACCCTAATAGGGTTTCAGGATTACTCAATCAACAGCAGCCGCCTCTGCTTCACCGTCTCATTTTAGGCGACTAAAAGAGCGAAAGAGAGAGAAGGAGAAAAGGAGCAGAAGCCGCAATAATGGTGCACGTCAGTTTCTATCGCAATTATGGAAAGACATTCAAAAAACCCCGTCGTCCATATGAGAAGGAACGTCTTGACGCTGAATTGAAGCTTGTGGGAGAGTACGGACTTCGCTGCAAACGCGAGCTGTGGAGAGTCCAGTATGCTTTGAGCCGTATTCGTAATGCTGCTAGGGAACTTTTAACTCTGGACGAGAAGAATCCTAAGCGTATTTTTGAAGGAGAGGCTCTTTTGCGACGTATGCATCGCTATGGGCTTCTTGACGATGAACAAAACAAGCTCGATTATGTGCTTGCGCTTACTGTTGAAAACTTTCTTGAGAGAAGACTTCAAACTCTCGTTTTCAAGTCTGGCATGGCTAAGTCTATTCATCATGCTAGGGTGCTTATCCGTCAACGCCACATCAGGTATATTCATATTTTTCGTATTTGTATTCACATTCATTTGGAAGTTGAAAGCCCGAATCATCAATCAATATTTTTAGGTTTAACTAAGCAAAGGATAGTGATGTTTTATTTTGATCTGCAATTCATTATATCGTAATTAGGTTGTGTTTATTGTTCTATGGTATTGGCGCCTAATCTATATGTTGCTATTTTCACCTTCGATCAAAGCTGGAGTTCAGATTATTGAATACTTAGAATTCAATTGCTATGCTAACTGTGTTTACTGTTTTTATAATTCTCAGTTTATCATACTATTAATATTCAATTTATTTGCTGTAAATTGCTCCCTGGATTGCAGATCTAAGCGCAAATGTTGTCACTGTAGATGCAATTAATTTTCGAGAGTTGGATGAGAATTTATGGTAGGCAAATTCTATTTGAACCCAACTAATTGCTGAGTAGCCCCCTAAAATTTTGTAAAAACAAGTAAACACATCGTTTTGCTGAGTAGCCCCCCGTTTAATTTTAAAAAACCCAATAATACCCTTCCTCGTAGTGGATCTACGTGGAATTGTATGAAACCACGCAGGGCCACTACTAGGATACTAATCATACCCCGTAGAGACTCTACGGGGTATGGTTAGCATAGTTGTTAAGGCGCGCGCTTAAGCGCGCCTAGGCGCGCTTAAGGCTCAGGCGCAGGCTTTGCGCCTCGCTGGCTTTCGAGGCTACTCGGCTAACAAAGGCGCAAATAAAGCGCGCCTTTGGCGCTTTTTCCCAAGGCGCTGAGGCTCAAATAAGTGCGCCTCAAAAAATATTTGATTTATGTCAAGCCTACTTTCGTTTGGACCCAATCCGACTCTCAGCTATCAAATTCGAACAGTTTTGTTCGATTTCTAGGGTTTTCCCTTTTGTTTTAACGCATTCAACAGCTGCATCCGCCACTGTTGCTAACACCGTTATATATATGTATTATAATAGTTGTATATATATATTATAATTGTTGTATATATATTTCAAATATCAACAACAGTTTTGTAACTGTTTTTCATTAAGATTAATTAGTTTAAAGGTTTAAACTTTAATCTAAACTTGTTAGTTAATTTACCGAGTTATGTTTTAAATTTTAAATTTATATATGTTCTAAAATTTTATTGAGTTATATGTTAATTTTAAAGTTTAAACAGTTATGTTTTAAATAATTAAATTTATTGGATTTGTGATCATTTTAGTTCTGAAATTGCATTTGTGATTTCATACCTACTAATCTATGTTTTTATCACTAAATTTATCATTTTAATAGCATTTTGTAGTGTAGTTTTTTTCTAGCAAAAAAGTCCATACTTGTATAAAAGTCGCACAAAAAATCCCAAGGCTCAAAAAAGCCCAGGGCTCAAGCCTTGCGCCTTTTTGAGCCTTTGCGCCTTAACTACTATGATGGTTAGTAACCTAGTAGAGGCCCTACGTGGTTTCATACAATTCCACGTAGAGCCACTACGAGGGCCTCTACGGGGTATGGTTAGTATTCTAGTAGTGGCCCTGCGTGGTTTCATACAATTCCACGTAGAGCCACTACGAGGTAGACCGAAAATCAGAAGAAAAAAAATATAACTGAAGAGGGGCAGTTTTGTCATTGATATTTTTTATAAAAATGGGGGCTTACTCAGCGTTTTTATGTGTTTAAATAGAATTTGCCTTTATGGTATTCATGAAGGGTTATTTATGGCAATAGTGGCCTAAACAAATAGGCTAGCGATGAGATATTGATAATGTACAGCAGTACAGTTTGATTGGGTTTTCAAAGACTCTCTGTTAAAGCAGCCATCACTTTTATTTGTAATAACAGGCCTTAAGAACATCTACGTTTTGTGATATTTATGCTAAAAAATTTATTTGATCTTCCAATCTGGAAACGTTTAATCTAATAATACTGATTTCGTTTCAAAACAAAATTCAAATTTAAATACCCCTACAATTTAGATTCTCCGTCGGAAGTTAAAAATCGATCTACAGTGCCAAATTTGAATAATTCAAAAGGCAGACACAAATCCGGAATCCGCTTTTGCTGGACAACAGCTTTTACACCGTATACATATATCTTTGTACATGTTTGAGAATATATACTCTCCTGCTTTTTTAAAAAGAACGTCTGCTTTGCTTCTACTAGCAAAGACAAGGTTATGTTCTTGTTTGATACTTAATGGTAGCTGTATTGGGTATAAGAGACGCTGCCATTTTTGAAGTTGTTTTTTGATTTGTGTAAAAATTTCATTGGTTCTAGGGTTTTTATTTATTTATTTATTTTTTAATATGACTCTTTTAACTAAAGTTTCCTCAATCTTATATTTCGTTTTCCGTATCAACGTGAAATGTAGCTACACTCTTGTGCTCCTGCGGTGCCAAATGATGAAAATAAGGAATTCTCACGACGGTCAATTGAGACACAATGGTGTCTTCTTTGATGTATGTTCCTTGTTAAAATCTGATGGCTGGGTTTAATGCGGAATCCCTGGTTGCTACACTCTTATGCTCCCATTCACTGTTTTTTTCTCTGTCAAATAACGGGATGCTTACTGTTTAAACTTATTCACTGGGCTATAACCCTATTGAAAACTGAAGTACTATCTTGCGTTTACTGGTGCACAATTACTGTACCCAAGCGCGAAACTGTTAATGGTTGTAGAGTGCTTAGCAAATGTTTGTTTATGTTGCAGTGTTGGAAAGCAAGTGGTGAACATTCCCTCGTTTATGGTGAGGGTTGAAAGTGCAAAGCACATAGACTTCTCCCGTAACAGTCCACTGGGTGGTGGTAGAGATGGAAGGGTTAAGAGAAGGAACAAGAAAGCCGCTGCCAAGAAGGATGGAGGAGACGAGGAGGAAGAAGAGGATTAAGCCGTCGATCTTATCGTCAGTCTTGTTAAACGAAGAACCCTTTTTTCTAGTCTTGTCTGAATTTCAAGCATGGACTTCTCTTCATGTACTGTGATTTTTTGGTTGTTGAGGACCTTATAATTTATCTTGTCGTCTTGAATATATTAATCTATTAAATAATAGTAAAGCATAAACTTTTCAATCTCTCTCTCCTTAACTAGAGCGATTCTGTGCTATGCACACGGCTTCGCTTTGCACTCATTAGTGGAAACATACATATTTGAAAATTATCGCAGTACGTATATGTGATGTTCTTTGGTTAGTTTTATGGAAACCGTATGCAAATTTTTATGACCCTTGCCTAAACTGAAGTATACGCTCGACTTTTATGATCCTTTTCCTGATAATCACCTTTCTGTAGTATCTAATGTAAGTAAGGCTTCCAACATCTCTTTAATTCCTATCATCAGTTCAAATCCTCCTCTTTTTTCTAAATCCTTATCAAAAGAAATCTCTCCAGTCATTAATTCTGCCACTGATTATTCATAACTCCATTAAACTGCCTGTATCAGATCGAATCTCTGCTGATCAAGAAAGAAAACAAATGATATTTCAGAAAATGCTTAAAACAATATGCACATTCTTCCTAATTTTGCTAACTCAAATTCTTTTATCATTTAACTGAAGTATGCTGCCTTCTTCCACCTCTACTTCACTTTTTCCTAGTTCAATCCAAGCATGCTTGCTTTAAAAACAGAAGCTCCAACTCTTCCCATCCAATCCTCTCACAGTTCGTAACACCTACAGGCTGAATTCTTTGTTTAAGGAAGAAGTCTTGGAATGCATACCACACATCAAGAGAGAGTGGATTAAAGACTCCGCTTCCTTGCCGGAGTATGGGGAGTCAGTGAAAATTAATTGCTGAATTAATTTGTTCGGAGATGATTCAACTATTTGTTTTATTTCTCTTTCATCATTAGAACCACACCTGAAGATATTTCAAAATAGCAAAAAGCTAATATGTCATACAAATTTAAACTATAATCATAAACTATCCTACATGAAAACCTGAAATACTTATACAACACCCAAACATATTAGTCATGCTATTAACTCAACTTTAGAGAAAATTCTTTGAAAGAAACTTCTAATTCATTTGATTATTTTGGCCTATATTTACTTTAATATCAATTAATTAACTAAAGTCTTGAAGTTGACATTTAGATCGCTAATCCATACCTAGATTCTGATTTCTTAAAAAATAGAGTAAATTACTGCACAAAGTATAAATAACTATTCTAATGAAATTAGCTCAATCAATAATTTATAAGCACAGGTTAATGTTGGAACTAATTTGATTAGTTTAGCAAATGTAATAGAGTAACAGTTTTTTTTATTCTTTAATGCAGAAGTGCACATATTCAAAATAAAAAGCAAACAAAGTATTGTTATTTTTTTAAAAAAAGAAACAAACTCTTCATGTTTGAAGATATCATACACCGTAATCATTTCAATCAAATGAAGGATTATTATTTATTGCCAGTATATGGATTTTTTTTTAATAAAAAACGATTTTAAGTTTCAAAACTTTAAATCACAGTAGAAATGTTGTAATGGATCAATGAAAAATAAAATCAAGCTAAATATATTAAATATATAAATATTTTGTTTAGTGTGTATGACATGCATCTACATAAGCCGAATATATGTAAAATTAGGAAATAGCAAACCTTTGCAAGGCAAATAAAGTGGACAATGTTAAATGAGGTAAACCAATTTGTTTTTTGATCTTAAATTAATGATATTACAATGATTTATTTATTTGGTAATTATTAAATTAATGACTAAGTAACAAAGGTAAATTTCAAAAGTTTCTAATGATGATGGCTGTGAAGTTGGCTTACAATCAACTTTGTGAATAAATTTTCAAACACAATATTACTCAGGTGTAAATAAATGCAAAAGAGCATGGCAGGGTTTTTACATATCATTTTGGGTGATTGAAACCCAAATCAGTTCTCTAGAACATTGAATGAGTAAATAAATATTAGATAGTAATTATTCATTGCACCCGACTTTACGAATTTATTGGCTGATCTAATATGCAACAAGAATCATTTTCCAAATATTTTTATAGTTGTATTGCAGGTCAGCAACTTATGAAAATAGTTGAAATTATTGTTGAGGTTCCTCATGAATGTAAATAGAATTATCTCAAGAAAAGTGTTGTATAAGGTCAGTAAATAAAACCCCAGTAATCAATTGATTCAAACCGAAAGTGAAAGTGCGAAACAAATTAAATTCCATTGAATGCATAAAGGCAATGAGGTGGTATAAAGTAGGCGTCATGATTCATAATAAAAATGGACAGTTTAAGAATATGAATGTGAATGCTGTTTGAATAGTAGCACAAATTTGAAATTTGTATAAAAAGCAAATGCCCAATGATATTGTTGGTGAGAGAGTAGCTTTTCTTACCTAAACTTCGACCTTCTTGATCAACTAAAATTTGACAATACGTTAAAATTCCAAAAGAATAGTTTGTATTCTAAAAACTTTGAACTATTGAGTATTGATATGATTGCAAAATCAGTTGTTATGTAATCGTTCATTAATATCAAGGGGTAGCAAAGTTTGAAATATTGTAAGTTGTACCAATTGTCAGGAAGAGAGCATTATGTTAGAGTAGACCCTTTGGAACTATGGATTCAATCGCTCCATGTAATCCCACCTAGTGCTGCTTTAAATATGATTCTTGAATTCATTACCATTTGCAGATTCAAACATAATGCATACATAATTATGTTTTAAACATCTATTTGCTAACCAACTGAATGTACAAACCCATTTTTATTACTTAAGTTTTTGTATAAGAGCTTACCTTTAGTCTTGAATGCCATATGCATAAGAATAATTGATAATCTCAAAGATTTCTGCAAATCAGAAATGTAAGCGAGAATAACATTTTGACAGAAATAAAGGTATGTGGTGCTCAAATGTGAATGTATTAAAAGCAAAGGGAATATCCACCCTAAGTTTTTATAGTTTGTTATTAATCACGTCAACCTTCTAAAGCGAGGTTTCATTACTAACCTTTTCCATGTTCATATTTTGCAAATTATTCACAATTTGGCTATTCATATTAAATTTACTCATATCTTGCTAATTTTTGTAGAATATTTCTAAAAACATTTGAAATAAATTGTAAGATGACGTGTTGTCTAATGACAAAAAAATACAGAAGTTCCAATATATTAGTTTTTAATAATAATTGATTGAATTACCCAAGCTATGCATCTGATATTCTTGAAACATACGTGCTTACGGAAACTTAAAAAGGACTTAAAAAAATGTAGTTTAATAAAGTCTGTAATACACCACTACTAATGATTTGATGAGAAGAAATGTTTTAATTTAATTTTTTGGTACAGATTTTGTGTCTATGAAATTCCAACTGGGTCAAATTATATGTTTGTTTTGTAGTTCTACCAGGTCGCACATTTAGCATAGTGCATATAATCATTTTGTATACTATTATTTTCCCAATGAATTTTAAAATCCAAAGTAAAATTTCAATTTATATGTATGAGTTAGCTATTTAAAATAAAACATAGATAAATTGCATATAGTCAGTCAATTTTGTTGTGTCTAATATCTTTTTTTAATATAATATAATCTACTGACCCTTAACATTCATATACATGTAATAAATGATGAAGCCTTCTTTAGGAAATCTGAAATGTAACATAAAATAGTTGGTGAAAAAACATGAAGGCATGTGGTGCCCAAGGTGAATGTATCAAAAGTGAGGGGACCAACCAATCCTTCTTAAATTCTCAAAATTCTCTATTAACACAATTAACCATTTGAAGCAAGCTTACTAACTTTCCCTTTTTATTCACACTTGTTTCCTCTCTCTTTAGTAAAAAATTATGACCAATGAAAATGCCAAATTTCGATGTTCATGTTTTGCTAATTGTTCACACAAGTACTTTAACAATTTTGATTAAATTTACTCACCGCTTGCACATTTTGTCAATTTTCTTCTTCTTTTGAAATAAAGGTCTAAAATAATGTTGAAAGAAGATATGATATTTATAGAAAAATAGTAAAATTTATTTGGAAAAATAAATTTGATATAATAAATGACATAGCTTTCAATAATAATGTATTGTATATTATTGATGCATGGTGGAAAAAGTATTAAATTACCTGCTTCGAATAAAGGGGAGTGAAGTAACCATAGTTTACCCGGAGCCTGCAAAAAATAGATAAAACAATGTAGTTTAAAAAGGTGCATTATATGCAGCAACAGCAAATGATTTAATACGGTAGGACATGATTTAAATTTTCACATATTTCATGTGCGAAAATTTCAAACCTTTGTTAGTATAAAATATAAATTAGTTGCCAACAATATGCACATACATGCATAATTCTCTATTAATTTTCAACTAAAAAAATAGAAAATAAGGGGGATTGTTAAAGGGACTCCACTTTTGGTTAAGGAGAGTACCATTTTCAGTTTATTTTAAAATTGTTAAGGGGGGTTAAAATAAATTAGCCTCCCCTTAAACATATTAATAAAGTTTTCAATATTAACCCTATACTCTTCATTAATGCAACCTTAAAACATAAACTCTAATTTAATTCTGCACATAGAAAAATAATAATATATGAAACATAAACGTTACGCACACATGAAAATAACATATTCAAGCATTGTTTACTTTAATTTTCACTATCACAGTAAGCATGGAACACAATAACAACAAATAAACACATACAAAACACACTAGCCACAAATGAAAAAAAGAGTAACAACATACACGTACGCTTAACACAACATGAACATAATCATAAATTCACTTAACAAACATTTGTTTTAATGTTGGAATATGTACACTGTTTTAATGTAATTACTTTTGATAAATCATCTCATAGCGAGGTTGTTTTTATTATCAAACTGTAAGATCACTATATTCACCCTCGAACAAAATTCAAACTTTCCATTATGAACTGTATTCATCATTCGTGCAAATGAACGAAATTCACCCGCTTTCTGCAAATTGTATTCATCTTTTTCAGTAAAATCTAAAATTTCAAAAAGGGGATTTATCTTTTTTTTTTTTTTTTTTTTTTTACCTCGCGGCGTGTTTGGATCGAATTAAGATTGAATTTTGATCGATAGGGTTTAAGGGATGATGAGGGCAGAGGTACTTTAGTCTATATTTTTATTTTATTTTTAAAATTCGATACCTCCCCTTAACAAATCAAAAATAAGATGGAGTCCCCTTAACAAAAAATGAAGTCCCTTTAACAATCCACAAAATAAGATGCGACTAAATCATACATATTAAAGACTGTTGGAAATTAATAAGAAGATAAATGGCAAGAAAAGATTAGATCGTCAAATCAAACTTGATTAGTGACTCTTCTATTACCATCATAATAGCCTTATCTTGAATGAAAAAATCAACTTTTTTTGGCAAATTGTAAGCAAAAATATAATCAGGCTAGATGCAGTGTAATATAATATGTAGTGCGGGTATGTTGGTTTACTTAACATTGTATTTTGTAGAAATGGAAGCAAAAAGTCATGGGCAAGGATGCTATATACTTATTAGAATAAATGCAACTTTTACCATATCAATTTTCTTTAGAAAATACAGTGATTCACAAAAGGATCCTAAACAATAAATATAACTCTCAAATTGAATGGATTTACAGATTTTATTGATCACTATAGTGTAATATCGATGATAACTAACTTTTGTGTTACAATTACTTAAAGCCGATAAAATTCGAACCTAATCATTCAAATAAATAACAAATGAGAAGGTGTATTAATAGTTGAAAATTTATAAACTAAATGATTCCACATTATATCTTATACATTACATAAGATAAATGGTTGAATCTTAACATTTATTAAACGTAGAGTGAATTGACAATAGAGCTTAACATGATACTATAGTTCCCAAATCGGATATATTCACAAATTTGTTGATCATCAGACTTTACTTTGGTATTTGATGTTTATTCATTGGTTGATGGTTTGTTACTTTTAGTTTTTTGCTCTCATGTTAATTTTCCATTAATACTTGAAAATATAATGTTCATAGTTTTGAAAAATAAATTAATATAAGTCGAAGAAAGACAATTCTTATATACGTGCATTAGCAATGCATATATGCTTATACATTAAAACAACAGGATCAATAATCTAATATAGACCATCTGTGACGTAACTCAAGGTACTATAACTGCTTAGCGCAATATATAGTGCAAATTTTCAAAAACAAGATGGAACTGACAATAAATCTTATCCCTCAAACTGAACAAATATATTGATTTATTTTCATTATTTGTTAACATTGCTACATTATTCTCCATTTGATAATCTACTTATTAGTTTTAACTTTATGTGTTCACATCAATATTATCTTAGGTTTTTGAAAATATGAAATATAATTAAAGTCAAAGAAAGATGATGCTTACCTGCAATAAACACAAATTATAATACTGCTATAATCGAACTTGGATTTTGGTGAGTTTTTTTATAAAGGATAAGAGATTTAAATGAGAAAATAAAATTTATTAAATTAAATGGTCCTTAAAAATATATTAAATAAGATGTTATTAAATCAAAATTTTATGTTTGAATATGAACTGCTTGAACCAAAATTGGAAAAATCGCAAGTCGACAACGTTGAGATGGTGAAGATCATAATCCAGTGACTCGATATGAAACTCTAACCTATATCCTCAGTCTAAAAGGTACAATGCTATCTCTTAAAGATTCAAAAACTGTTATTCCTCAAGGATTATCGGTATCATTATGTTTTAACCGTATTTTGCCTTTACATTCAGTTAAATTGCTATGATTAAAATTTTTTTGTAAAATAAGCCTGGTACATTCTTAGGAAAATATACTGATCAAATTATAATTAGAATATAATTATGTAAAAGAAAAAGATATTATGTATGCCTAAAATAGATAGCAACCATTTAGTTCTCTATGAATAAAATTTAGAATATTCTTAATTAGCATAAATCACGAACATTTATATTTGCATACTCATCAAAGGAGAACATTCTTGCGAAAAAATTTCTTAGAAAACAACAATTTGGTTTTTATAACCTCGCCACCATGACCAATCATATACAGTATGCATTTTGTTATAAAACAGTAGGCCATGTGTTAGTGAATGATATATAAAGTTATCTATTTCACTTTCTTTACACACATGGCGGCATTCTATTCAAAAAGAAATATAGAAGGCTTAAGTGCAAAAGAAACTATATTAATCTAGTGTATATAAAAAAGTGATTACTCTTAAATAGATACCAAATTTCAAAGCATAATGACATGGATAAGAAAGACTAACAGAGGCAATTCATGGCTAATAGAATGTAGTGTACACGTGTACATCACATCATAAAAGAGAAATATAGTTTGTGAATTTTTTTTCTTTTGAAAAAAAAGTCCATACCCTTCCCATGGATAGTTAATCTCCAAACATATAGTTAATACAGTAATCATCTAAACCAAAATTGGGGTCCAACTGTATTCTTATTTGGGTACATGTTGAACTGCCAGACTCTATTGTAGGAGCATGGTTGTAACAACCCGGAAAATCAAAACCAATTTAAAATTTTTATTTTAGCAATTTTAACGGATTTTGAATATTTAAAATGATTTATTTTAAATATAACAACGGAAAATTTATTTTTGACGAAGTTAGAACGTGTAAATTTATTTTAATTATAAAACGAGCCTGAAATGGCGTGGCAGTTTGAAAATTCGATTTCAAATTTCAATTGAATATACATAATTCAATATAAGCCAGAATTGGACGAAACAAGAAATATTTGAATCCGTTTAATCATATCTTTATAACGGATATAAGAAACTGAGATTTCGTTTTATAAATTGAAAGCTATGTCCAGTTTAAAATTTAGAAAAGTTGCTGTGGAATTTATATATATTTTAATATATATAAAGACCTTAAAAATAGCTGTTTTGCAAACGACCTCCGTTTTCGATGAAACCACTTTTGTTGGATCCAGATTATCAATTTATTGCTAGATTCCAAAATTCATAATTTTTGGAATTAATATGTGAGTGTGGCAAAATAAAACGTGTTTCAACAGTTGCAGTCAATTTGGATCAACCAGAAAATGGCCATTTTTCGAACGGTCTCCAAATTTGACGAAATTAGTTTTGTTAGGACCGTATCATCTATACAAAGCTAGAAATGTTTTTTTGGAATTTTTGGAGTCAGTATGCGGCCCCAGTAAATTAAAATGTACATTTAAATTAAAAATATACTGATTTATATTTTAATTTAAGGAAAAACCAATCGTAACTTTAGAATTGGCTTACGAAACAAATTCCATTATGTTCGGAATGGAGGTATTTAGATAGGTGCGACACGTTGGGTTTGATTTGGAGTTCAAATACAAATTTTCATAATAAAACAATTAATGGAATAAAATAATATATATTTTATATATAAATACCCCTAAAATATTCTAGAAACCCTAATCTAATCGATCAGCCGCCGCTTCATTCATTTCAACGGCCAGAAGGGTGCGATTTTAATTCCTTAAATTCTCTCCACTCGCTACGAATTAAACGATGGATCCAAAGAGAAAATGGTGGTGCTTTCCTTGTTCTTTCCACCCCGACTGGTCTGGTAGTTTATCGTTAAGTATAGGAGGATATTTTGGCGCTCAAAGGCTGGGGTTTGAGGATGATTTCAGAGCGGACGGAGGACGCGACTGGGCCCGGATTGGGGGCGCGGGGAGGTGGACGAGCGGCGCTCCTGGTGGCGCCGCTTGATGGTGGTCCGGCGCTCCGGTTGATGTGCGGCAGTGAGGTTTCTGAACGGAGCGTAGGTTACAGTAAATCGGCCTGGAGTGTTTATACGGGGAAGAGAACGTTTTGTTAAGCGTTGTTAAAAGGTTAATTATATTAATTATTTAATTTAATTATCTCGTTTAATTATCAAATGTAATAACTATCATAACTTTTCCATACGAGGTCCAAATCGCTCGAAACTGGATCCGTTGCGATCGTGGAGCCGAGAGCTTCGCAACAAAACTGACCGGGCCCAATTTGGAGCACGTCAAAATTTCAGGAAAATTTGAATCCAAACATAACTGAAATACAGACTGTCGGAAAGCAAATAAATGTGAGAACTTCTCACTAAAATTACTTCTGTACAGTTATTTATTTTATAACTACATGTATGAACTGCTCTCCGTCGTCCACAGACCATGGGCGACTTATTTGATTGTATTGTGTTATGGAAATTGATTGTGATTTTGATGTGAAATGGATTATAAAATATTCATGTGTTGAATAAAATATTTGAACAACAAAAATATCATTTTTATTGTATAAATGAACAGAATAAAATATTCATGTGTTGAAATAAATATTTTAGAGTTAAAAATATAATTTTTAATGTGTATATGAATAAAATAAATATTCATTTACAAATCATACGATTTGTTTTTGTACACCCATTTAACTGATATGGATTGGGACGATAAATTTTACACATCGCCCAGCTGCACAAATAAAAATCTGGGTTTGTTGATTGAAACCCCACACGGGTATTGGGATGATATTTGACGTACACTAATCCCAATCGTTTAGTTGTATGTCAATCAATTGGTTGACAGACTGTTGTAAGTATTAAATATTTATATTTAATGCTTATGCAGTTGAGTAATGCACTTTGGATGATAGTTGATTGTGTATCATTATTATTGTATACATGTATTGTATGAAATTCATATAATCAACATTATATGGTAATTGACTGTGTCTGATTCCAATTCAGAAAATAAAGAATATTTTAAAATAACAAATATTTTAAAATAATGAATATTTTAAAATAATATTCAGTAAGAGATCAAAATATGTTTTTTTGATGTCCGATTTTGGATGGACACGAAAATATTTAAATATATAAAGCTGTGTTGATTAGATTTGCGCCATTTTGACGTGAACGATATGTATATCAATTTTATTCGATTTTATTATGAATATCAAAAAGAGAACTGATTTCAAAATCTGATATTTTGAAAATATTATCATTTATATACTAATGATATGGAATATTCAATTTTGATTTAAAATTGAAAATGAAGTTGGAATCGTTTTTAAAAACGATTTATAAAACATATTTTAAATGGAAATCGACGGAATATATAATATATATATTTAATGGCCTGAATAGAACACGCCACGCTGCGACCGTTCGCGAATTTCGACCATTGACTTTGAATTGACATTACGGGAGATCCGACCGTCGAATTCTCCTAAAACCGGAACTGTTGGGTTCGTATCGAAAAAAGCTTTCCAACAAATATAAGAAATTTTAAATCTAACGGTTGGATTTGGAATTATGTCCAAATCAAATTTGAAAAAGGTCGTTGTAAGTGCAGTTCGATGACCGTTTATGAAAATCGACTGTAAGGGCCTTGATAAAATTATTAAAAATATCAATAATTTGTCTAAAATCATTATAAATGATTTGGAAAGAATTGGAATGAAAAATTTCATGTTGAAAAGATAAAAATATATTTTTATCGAAAGGGACAAGTTATTAACTAGAATTATAATCCAATTATTTTTAAATAAATAAATTGGATTTGTGAATGGTTTTAATATAACCAGAATTTCCAATAAATGAATTGGAATGGATTTGAATCGATATTATCTTCAGAATATTTCGATATTGGTTTCCGTGATTATACAGATATTATGGAGGAATTTGGAAGATATATATATCGTTATTCCCAGTACGATATTTGTTGATTCCAGAATTTGATATTGAATATAAGCCTGTATAATTTCTATTTGTTTTTGGGTTTATCATGAACGGTGTTTTAAATAACACTTGTTCTTTAACCCGATAATTAATGGAATGTGATTTTGGGTTTATCGTGAACGGTGTTTTAAATAACACTTGTTCTTTAACCCGATTATTAATGGAATATGATTTTGGATTTGTCGTAAACAATTGTCTTAAATAACACTGGTCTTAAACCCAGATGAGAAAAAAATCTTTTAATTAAGATTTAGAGAAGAATACCAATTAATTAACATTTAATTGGAATTGAAATGGAATGTGAATTGAGTTTATTTTGAACTATATTTTTAACGACATTCGTTCTTTAATCCGATTTACGGTGAATTGTGATTTGGAATTTATAAATCTTTTATTAAGATTTATTGGAAATTTCCAAAGTAAAGTTTTCCAATTTAATAAAATAAATTGGAATGGAATGGAATTCGATTTGGTAATAATCGAAGTGAAATTCTATGGAGGAAGACCATTACTATATATGGAATTTAAAAGGCTTTGCCGTTATTTCATTTATATTATTGGTTGGATACAGAAGTTTATATCGATTATATATATTGATCTGTTTTTCATGAAAATTCCATAATTAATGGAATGTGATTTTGGGTTTATCATGAACTGTGTTTTAAATGACATAGGTTCTTTCATCCAGTTAAAGACAAGATTTATTTCCTAGATTTGAAAAATCATTAATATTGATTTTTGGGAAGATTAAAACTAAGGGAAGTTTTAATGAATCTTTAATTAGATTGAAATGAGAATGTGATAATTTAAAATTATCAAATTCGGGAAATGATTGAGAATGGAGTATCACCAGTTTTGCTCCAAGCGATAGTTAAATCTTTAATTAGATTTGAACGTGAAATGGTAATTAACATTTACCGATAACACCGTGGAGTTAGATATGGAGTATTACCAGTTTTGCTCCACGGGATGAATAGGTTGGGATTGGGAAATTAAACAAATGATTACTTCAGTAAGGTTCGCTAATCCCGACTGGTTTGGATAAACCTTAATATGGTTTAAATTGATATCCAAAGGAAGATTAAATAATAAATTTAAAGAATTTATCTTTGATAAAATTAATGGGAACCTTTCCCTAATGATGTGAATATTTGAATAAAAGAATGTTCTGGATTGGAATGAGGCGCATGTTGTGTGTTTATATCACTTGATTATAATATACGCGGGTTATTCGGAAAGGCTGGGTTTATACCCATTCTGAATAACTGATTCGACGATATGTCGACGATGAAGACGGTGGTTGAAGACCGGAGGTCTTCACATCGTTTGGATGATTACTGATGTCTTGATTGGGCTGTACACCCAAGACGAGGTAATAAGTGGTGATCGTCCAGACGTACTTGGAGATCGATGGATATGCGAGGACCTCTCTCCTGTATTGGACAAATGGAACGAGGAGTAAGGTGCCTCCGGTTTCGTTCAGACCCAGAACGAACTTGTAAATGGACTGTGTGTCTGACATGGGATTTTATTCTATGTAGATTTATCTCTATTAAATATATATCTATTTGGTGGCGGAGAATTTATTCTCTTTCTTAACACCTTTATCTGAGATGTACGAGCTCAGAGTTTATATATCGATAGACATCAGCCGTATGGCGTGAATTGCCTATGTGGCATGCCTGAGTAGCAAATGATCAAGGCTTCTGTTGAAAAACAGAGTCTTGTGGTTGATGATCAAAGCATAACTTTAATATAGCACCGCTTTGTGTATAGCGTTAATTCGCGAGCCTTACACCCCGGTGTGAACCAGAAACGGGAGAAGGACCCCAGGGAGGACATGTGTTTCCTTCTAGCTAGGAGTGGTGCCAGGGTTTTGCAAGCCCAAACACTTTTACTTATGTGGATGATGAAAAGCAAGGTACCTCAGATATATCGGTCACTACGGGGCCGATGGATGGATTTTACGCCCCATAGGGCGGGGAAACGTATTGTTCACGGACTACTAATCCATTTAAAATGTGGATCGGCCCTGGCGTTCCTAGGTGCAGTTGCGGCTGTATCCTTAGAGGCGGGCTAGAGCGTCTCAAATTCAATAAGGACGATCCCTTGCCTTGGTTCACGATGGAAATCCAACTTCCAATACGACATTTCGGTTTTAAATTGTAGAACTAGTATGGGACATAGTGGGATGGGGCGCTCATGCCGTCTATGAATAATACATTTATATTTGAAGTTGATTTCTTCGCTTATAGTAATAATAAACACTACAAGAAAATAAGTATACATTGCATTGTGTCATAGCTTTATATTAAAGAGCTATAACAAAGTTATCAAAGAAAAGAAAATAACAAATAAATTGTGCTATATAAATTAATTAAAAGAAATAAGGTTTAAATTGCGCTATTTATGGATACCTTCCGCTATGTTACCGCTACGTGTCAAAAACGCGGGAGCGAAAGATAAAAGTGAAAACCAAAGCCGAGAAAATAAAAATTTAGTCCATCACTCCACCCAAAATCTCGTGAATACCTAATTTCTTCAGTTCACTCGACAAACTCCATGAAAACTAGTAAATCGAATTCACTCCAACATTCCTCCATCGTCAATTTAGCACGCCAGCAAGTCGATCGATTCACTTCGGAATCCTATAAGAGAACCATTGTCGATTCAGTGGAATGTCGTAGATTATTCCTAATCCACGACGGAATCATCTAAATTAGGTAATATCTTTGATTCTATTACAAATTAATTTATTAACCTATGTTCATTTCGGTAATCGATTTCAGTACTCCTGCAGCAACGACCATGAAAAAAACTCGCCGCTGTCTCCGATTCATGTCAGATCCGTCCAAATTAATAGTGGAGATGTTCATTAATTTAATTACTCATCCTGGTCGTGGTTAATTACGTGATTGTTTTTGTTTGTAGTGTAATCTAATGTATTTGTGGATTCCAGTCGGTTTTGGAAATTTGGCCATGCGTACTTGCATCTTCCAGAAATTAATCGGTATTACTATTGCCAAGAAGCCATCTTTGCATGATTCAATCGCTGCTCATGAAAGGTACAAACTCTTGCGAACGTCTTCAGCGAGTTTTCTACCTATTTCAACTTTCACGTTCTTTGGTCCTACTTCCGACTGTGTACATGAAGTAATGATTAAACATTCAACAAATATTGAGGCTGATTTTGAATATTGCATCTTTTTGTTATTGACCACCCTGTTCATAACTTACTCCAACCTACGAACCGTGGTTGTTGTGTATAACAGTCAGTTGTCTGTGTGGAAAAACATTGATGATAGCAACGAGGAAATGGGTATGATGTCTCCCATTTATATTGGGAACATAAACTGTATTAACATAAGATTAAATTAAATTTGTTATTTCAACTATTTACTTATCCTTATGTTACGTTTTACAATAAAAATATGTCGATGATTCATAATATGTTTTTCATGACAGTAAACAAACATTATTTTATGTGTTTGTCAACAATAATATAATTGACACAGGTATTGTTGATTAAGACATTAAAACATGTCTATTTTTTGTTAGAAGTTGAACCTTAAAGTTGTAGATGGATTATAACAGGATTCAGTATTAACCATTTCTTTACAATCCTATGTTAAGTTAGTCTTGTAAGTTGACTACTTCTAAATTTGTAAAGATATGTTATTTTCATACATATATTATTTTGATGTTGGAACCTACTCCAACTTTTTCCTGCCCTTAAGTATTTCTATTTTAGTTATGACTATTTTGCGCTATGGCAGTCAAAGTATTATACTTTGTATGGTACTTATATCGATAGGTATATGACTTTGCGATGATTCTTAGTAAGCTGCGAGGTTTTCCTTTTAAATTTCCGTTCTTTCTCTCTTCTATTTTTATTTATGTATTAGGAAGGATCTCTGAATTAGGTGCAAATCATCCCCGGCTGCCACAATTGGTGGGCAGACCCGGTTACTTATTGCACAAAGCAAAATCTATTGCTACTTTATTCGTACTACTTTTAGTGTAGTTTTGATTAGTCAATTTTCTGATTCGTTAGGATTCGGTAGTGAGCATCAACCGTCCCTTCTTCTAAGATTGAAAATCAAGGTCAAACTCAAAGCGGAAGTGAAAGCGAAAGCAAGAAAAGCAAGTTAAATAAACGCATCAATGATCTTCGGAGCTCCACTTACTTTAAGATCTGATCCATGATACGTGACTTGCACCCTCTTTTTGTTCAGGTTACCCATGCTCCTGATTTCCATGGTTGCAAGGCAGCTGATGACATTCGAAAACAGGTGAGGACATTGGTGGAGCTGAAAAAAGAGTTCAAGTTTGAAGCACCTCAGCCTAAATCTAACTTATGTGAACAAACATCAACTGAATCAGAGTAGAATAACAAAAGGAAAGTAAACCAAACGTTTCAGATACCATTGAAGAATCCTAAGCAAAATACGTCAAACCTGAAAGAAAGCAAATTTCAAGGAATCAGTGTTAGTGGAGGGTCCCCTGTTGGTTGGAATATTGTTTTTTGGCATAATCAGAATAACCCTGCAGTCTATTATGGCGTCACCAAAGAAGTTTTTCAAGCAAGGCAACACAAGTAAAATTCGCAAATGATGGTAAATCTTTTGGCTAGTTTTAGAATTGTAAACCTTTTCACATCTTGTATGCATGATCCTTTTCTTCTTGGTTTGATTTGGACCTCACAATTATGGACATTTGGAGTACAAAGCCTGCGCGGCTTTATCATATAATATTAACTTCTTCATAAAAAATTAAAAAAAATCTGTTTTTGTTGATTTTTTTTTAAAAAATTGCTTCTTTATTTTTCATTTTTCCAACATATATAACAAGCTGGTGCAAGATTTCGCTAGTTGAGGCATCTACTAAATATGGTTGTGATTAGATGGAATTTGATTTCTGAAAGCACAAATTATTACGTTTAACCGAGGATAATCTTATGGTTTGTGAATTTGTTTCATCATGTACTATATAGTTCAGTCATTATTTTGATTTTGCTGGATGCGGTATCAGAAAATGGTTAGTTGATCTCTGTTGAAGGTCCTACAGACTGAAACTGGAGGAAGGAACTGTGCTCAAACACGATCGGCTTTAAATTCTTGATACTAAGGTATCCTTTTGGTAGTGGGCTCATTTTCTTCGAACCAAGGAAACAACAGACGTATGGTTTTTTAAACTATATTCAAGTCGTTATATTTCTGTATGTAGAGAATCAATTAGTTAATTATTTTTATGTCGTTGATCATTCAAAAAAAAGTATATGACTTCGCACAATAGCAATTAATAGATAAATGACACAACTATAACTTTTTTGCACATATTTTCTCACCAGGTGTAAAGTTTTCATTGGCCTGCAATTGATTCTCGGTCATTCTCCAACCTAAAAAGGTTTTTCCAGGTGATCGTATTTAATCATTTGAGCATATTTGAAAAGTTATAAGTTGTTTTTAATATCTATTTTCCTCCAAGAGGATCAGAATTTCGACCCACAACAACTGTGGTTGTTGCATATTATATATATATATATATACAATGGAAGCATGTCTTATAACAAACTGCAAATGTACAATAAGGTCACAATTACAGTTTCAAGGACGCACTATTCTGAATTGGAATGCAAAAATAAAATGAAGAGGCTTAAACTTTTTTGTATCCATATGTTAACAGAATAGCCATAAGAGCGTGGGACTAGGAAAATAGTTGTATATTTGTGAATCATTCTTGTCCCTCTTAAGATACTCACAATCGGTGTGGCTTTCTATTCTTTTCTTTAAATATGCTACATACTGTAGCTGTTGCTTACACTCGCTTCCGCTTTTCGGTTCACTGACATAATCTGTAAGCATGAATTCCAACTTAGCATCTACAACTATCGAGTCCTTTAGTATATGATATGAGTTTAAAGTTGACAATTGTAAAGCTTGGAATTGCTTTACATGTCATTTTTAATTTTATTTGTTAGTCAAAGAACGAAGCTTTGATCAGCTGCTATACTCTATCATACAATCTGACTGTGCAGCATAACGCAAAATATAGATGTACTTAATATTTGACTAGAAGCCCTTTTTTATAAAGTCTTTACCAGAAGAAAATAAAGTGGTCCTGTAAATGAGGCGTTACTCTATGTTTTGCAATATAAATGGATAAGTAATGATCTTTCCTGGACGCCACTGTCTTCAATCTTATTTACATTAATAATTGATAGTAACAATTTAAACTTATTTCGAATATTATTTGTTCTTCTGTTTTATTGCTCAATGGCTACACTTTGATTTTTGCTACAACACCAGAGCTTTAAGTCTTCAATGATCATGCTAGATATTTTTCATTTCCCAATCCATATATACATAGAAATTTTTTGTACTTCAACCCTGCTTTAACAATTTACCATCAGCATTTCTTTTAAAGATTAAATCTGAATTATTCTACGAGTAAACCACATTTAATTTGTTAGATTGCTATGATTTTGGATAAATGTATACACCAAACACTTACTGTTCAACTTAACGTGTTCATTAGATATGGGAACCAGAAGCTTGCCTTGGTACCAAAACATCTGATGCACAAGTATGAACAAATTCTTGATGAACAAGGTTTATATGAAATAAAATATTTCAGTGCCATCAAATAGATTATAAGTACCGCATAGTCAGTCGATAATGAATTTAACAGTCTTCATTCATTTTGAAACATCTGTGAGAAAACTTGAACAATAAAATGTAGCGATTCGACAATGTAATTTTTTTATCGTCAATAAAAACTATTTGCAATAAGAGTTAGGGAAACAATTCTTCTAATAGATGAGCAATTATACTTTATTTAACTGAAGATAAAATAAATAAGCACGTTATTGCAAGAGGAATTCTCATCCAACTCAATAAACACTACAAAAGTGTACGTAAACATTGATGGACCCTTTATTGCCTACTTATTGGCTACAAATTATTACTATGGGATGGGTTGGGAAGGACTGCAACCTACTGATAAATCCATTCATGATTAAGGAGTCCATTCTAAAAAAAGCATTTTAAAACTTATCCATACAGCTGTATTTCTGCATTTTCTTTTATGATACATATTTCAAAATTAACAGTTAGGATTGTTGATAAAGAACATGGTAACGAATGTGAAGTTCAAAGATAAATATTATCAATTTGTCTAATTTATGCCGAATGAACACAAGTACTTCTATTATATCATTGGTCAACTTCATCCTAACTATAATGCTGTTGCAAAAATGGGAAGCATAGCGGAAACCAACGGCCAAATCTCACCGGTGGTGATTCAACCAAGTTCACGTAAGCCAAGATTCCTCTGTTTGCACGTCTTTAGAACGAGCGGTGAAATCATGAAAAAATAGATTTTAGGCAAGTGGCCTGATAAGGTCACCTCCGGGTTAGAATTGGTTTTTGTCGATGCGAAGTTCCCTAATGAAGGGAAATCTGAAGTAGAAGGGATTTTTGAGCCTCCCTACTATGAATGGTTTTAGTTTGATAAGGGTTTTCAAGAGTACAGAAATTTTGATGAGTGTCTTGTGTATATTGAGGAACTGATGATTAAATATGGGCCTTTTGATGGATTAATGGGATTTTCTCAAGGAGCTATTCTGTCAGCTGCACTGCTTGGTCTGCAGGAAAATGTTAGATTGGTATTTTTTAAAACCTGCCATTAAGTTTAATATTTCGATGAAATGGAATTGAATAGTGTGGATAGTGTGAGTTTGCAAGATTCAGAACTAGTGCAACATTTGGATTTATAGATACTACATGTTGTACAATTTAAAACATGTCATTGTCAATTTATTTGTTGATGGACATAATTAAAATAAACCATATTTTTAACTGTAATGCTAATTTTTAATGCTTACTGATTAAATAATTTAGTTGCCCTGCCTTTTGCATTAAATCTCAAATTAGGAGGTGGCATTGACAAAGGTGCCCAAAATCAAATATGTGGTGATAATCGAAGGGGTTAAATTTCAATCATCGGTGGTTGCTGAGGAGGCATATTCATCGAAGATTAGATGTCCATCTTTGCATTTTATAGGTAATGCTATCTGACCACGTTTGCATTGGGAATTTTATTACAGTGACATGTAAAGTGCATCCCATTTGCTCTTCTACTTTATTAAATTTTTATTCTTCATAGACAGTATTTGTCTTACCAAAAAAGTAGCAAAAGAATATATATATATATATATATATGTATATATATAATGTTGTTGCCCTTTAGAAATTCCTGACAGTTCAAGATTCAAGAGCTGAACATCACATCTTACTTATATGGTTCAGTAATCATCTAATTATAATCATTATTAATTAGTTACAATATCCATTACTTACAAGCTACAATTTGTTATAAATAATAGTTCAGTAAGTAAATAACATTATAAACCACTGTATTTTCATGTACTTTGTTTGGTCTGCACCTTTTGCAATTGCACTGACTTGGTCTTTTACACTATTTGAATCTGATTCTTAAAATAAACTTTTTAATCTACAGTATATTTGTGTTGTAGTTGTATATGAAGTTTTTTGCTGTCATTTTTGCTGTCATGTAAGTAAATAGGCACTTTGAATTGTACAGCCCTCGAATTACTAATATAACTTGGATATCGACATTATGTCCAACTATACTCACCATTGCACCAAGCTAACTAAGAGCCATTGACTATCGAATTCAATAAATAAAAGTGAATGTCTGTATAGCAAGACTTTGTTTTCTGACAATAGGTTGTGTATGTGGTTCGCTTTTAATCTCCAATACTACTAAGATGAATCTACCTCTATTATTATACATTGAATATGCTGATATATGAATTTTTTGTACTAGGATCAGTGCTTTTGAACAAACCATTGTCAAATTTAAATTGTGCATCTATTGGTGTGGGTTGCTATTGCTTTATGTTCTACCCACTGTTGCTGCTTCCCAATTTTCTATATAATTGCTGGAACTGGTAATCTTTGTTATCTGTTTTTTCCTTGCAAATTCAAATTTTCACCTGCATTTTCTTCCTCCAACAGATTGCCGGCGGATATCTGGTAGTTCAACCTGTCAAGTTACCTGTGCTGCTACAACTTGTGCCTGCCTTCCCCAGCTTGAGGTGATTTTATTTTATTTTTTATTTTGCTTGGAATGTTTTTTTTTCTTGACACTGTTTTAGCTATTTTGGTTTTATCCTATTTAAATGGTATTATTTGATTATTTTGTATTACACTTGCCTTTTCAGAAGAAAAGACAATCAAATTCGTTAGTTAACTTTGATTTAGCTTACAAAAAAGCAAGTGGACTAACTTGCCAAAAGCAAAACGTGGATTAACTATTAGGGGAAAACTTGAAATTCATTAGTTTGAACATATTCAGCTATCAACAAAGGCAAATCTTCCTAGCCATAACACATAAAAGCCTCATTATTTAGCTCTTTTTATTACATAGGAATTGATTAAAAAAACTTGATATACATTGTAGAAGAGATCTTACTTATTGTGATACTTGAACAGCTTTTTTTCATTGCCATTACAGCAACCTTCTATTACTTCTTGGTTGCAGCATGATTGTCATTATATCGATCAATCAATTTAGCCTGTAGCTTATTTATCATTACTAAAATAGTAAAACTTTCACAGGTTTACATTGCCTCCCTTCTAGAAACTAAAGAATTTTAAGGGACTGGACCTTGGGAAAATGGATGAGGTATAATGCTTAGTTGTATGTCAAAAACTACTTGTTTCTTCTTTAATTTATAACTTGGGAACGATTCAGGTAAATTATTCAGGTTTGGCATCCTATGTGGTTGGACAGATTGATCAAACTCTTAGCTGAAAGGTATCGCATTTCATTTTCCTTTTGACAGTTGGTTTGTTTTTTCTACTATATGCATCAACTGTTCTAGATCAAAATCTTTAGATGTATGTTCTACGTTTCTTTGTCTTTATCAAAATCTTTAGATGTATACCTCTTGGACCATTCGCCAAGCTAGTGTCGATAGACAATCCAAAAAAAATGAAGGCTCTTTTATGGAAGCCAACGACTAATATGAGATATGTTGGAGAAGCCGTTGGTAAAAAAGTTGCTTGGCCCAAATCTAAAGTAGCTATTGAGAAAGTAAGCACTCAAGGATTATGTTTAGTATTAGTTCTAAAATGTTGTGCATTTTGAAACTTAACAACGACCTTATCCAATCTGTCTCATTTTTTTATTGTACATTAGATTTTTAATTACTTTAAATATTGTAGAATAATCTGTATTAAACTATAAACTAATACTAAACATATTTAACTAAAAAAGAACCAATACGCTATGTTTTTAAAATAAATAAAAAATAACATATGACAATTAAAAGTACATGAATAATGCATATAAACTACTAATGATTAATATGAATGTATGGATTTTCCACTACGAAATTCAGTAACATCCTAACATCTGTAGCACCAACCATATTATGAACAACCGAGCAGACCATCTCTTGCTCAATGTCATACTCAACGCCTCAACGATCTATTAAAATTTGGTGTCATGTACTAGAGCGGCAAGCGTCATTTTAGATCGTCTAGATCTGAATGGTGAAGTACACTCTGTAGGCTGCTTTTGAAGTATCAAATTCATCTCTTCAGACCTTGGTGGGCACTATAGCCTAAACTTTTTGTAGTGGGCTGCAGTATTCCACTACTGTTTGTCTAAGTCCATGGTACCTTTTTTTATTTTAAACACCACCTGCATTTTGTTCTGTGGAGATTGGATATGCTTGAAGTTATCTCTATTTGGATTCAGTCCAAGTTAATAGCTTTTTGGGAATTAAGCGAGTGTAATCTAGCTGCTCCAAACATTTTCAACATGAGTATCAATCATTTTCATGCACATGTTAGTGAAAATTAGCGTGAATTGGCAATGAGTCTAGATGTGGCACATTCAAAGGATCTGGTAAAAATATTGTAAAGTAAGGGAAAATCAGAATATTCAAAAGAAAGTAAATAGTAGCATTAGCTTGAACTCTGGATAGATCGATGTGTGATTAGTCAGGCGGCAACTGGTGTACAGTTAGTGATTTAGTTGGCTAAACTAATATGGTTACGTAGTACAATAGTGGGAAGACAATCGTGTGGCAACTGGTTTACAGTAGTTGGTTAAACTAGTATGATTTCCCAACCAATTTATGCATCGGCAAAGCACCATTAGTCTTGTCAGAGTCAATTTCAGACTTCCTTTGCTAAAAAACATTGTTGTGTAAAGATTTTGCTGCCATAGGAACAACTATAAGTACTATAGGCGATGAGGTGTGGCTGTTATTCATAAACTTGTCATGGTGTTTAAATACATTTGGAGAAACTGGGAAAAGTACAAGTAAACATTTACAAACACATGATACTGCAGAGCAAGAAAACTGAAATCGTATTCATCCCTTAATGTTTATTAACTTTCAGTTATTTATTATTATTAAATTTGTCTGATTTTTGTTTCATTATAAACAATCAGATTGAATATTATTTTACCTGAAACTTGTTTAATTTATATATTTATCGTTTGTCAGCAAATGTTATCAGTATATAATATCTGCTCTGGCAACTTTAATTTCATTAAATCTACAAAGTTACAAGAGCACTGATCCATATAGGCGTCAAACAACAGTATGACTAATGCTCTCTGTATTTTCAAGTTTTCAGGTTCAGTCAACAGGGAACTGTGGAGCAGGAGTTGTTTTCAGGTGTGATTCTTGTCATCCGCAACTTATATAAATTAAATACTTTAAATAGTCTATGGTTATATATTTATAAACACCACCACCGTCATGCTACCTGGTTGCACTCTTTATTATCCTGACATGCTACCTGATTGCACTCTTTATTATCCTGTTTGTACTTTGTACCTATTCATTTTGACTTGTTTGAACTAGTACACATATAAGTCATATTTCATGCAATCTGTACCTGAAAAGATGTTGCCATCCCCCTTGTCTTGTTACTTGTTTACCCTGCTATTCCATGTTAAACATTCGAATCTGAAATATATATATATATATATATACACACACACACACACCATGCATCACATTTATTAACTATGAGTTCCTCTCTGCATCACCATGTTCCTAAAGCAATTTATATGTACTATGCATATACATTGTTAAACATGTTGATTTGAAAAATATATGCTGCCTTGGATTAGTTTTACCATCCTAAGTCATTTGATCCTGCATAATTCCAACAATTTCCACAGGTTTGGCATTACTAAAATTTGGTAGGATAAATTATTAAATTATAACCAATGACAGTGGACAATTGCCAAAGGTTAGGTACAAAAAGTGGTTTTAATTTTTCTTCAATGACCATGTTGGCCTGTAAGTGTGCTGAAATCACGTATGAACTTGTGTTTGGTTTGGATAGGCTTCCTACAACAATTTTATCTATTCATATATCTTATTTCATGCAACCTTTGTTGGCATGCTTGGACTATGCATATGTTTTGTATTTGCTTTGGCACTATGCTACCAGTTATGCTGCTATAGATTGTGTTCATACGAGCTAATAATATTGAGATAGCTAGTAATATTGAGACGACTTAAACTGTAACTTGTGCTTGTGTGAATTGCAGGCAAGTTGGACGAGCATACAAGCTGAAGAAGTGATTTTTTATGTAGTCAACGATGTTTGAACATGTATAATGACTTATTTCTATATGTATTAGTAGATATGTTAACTACGACTTTGTAATTGAAATCAAATTTGCTTTTGGTATTAGTTTTTTGTTATTAATAGTTTTGTCTTGTGAATTTACTGCTTAACTATTTGAACTGTGCACAAATTAAATAAGAGATTTGCTATATAAAGATCATAGCTGAAATATGTGCTATGAATTAAAAGTATTAATAGAGGAAAATTGCACTTATGGAAATAAAAAATGAAATGCTATGTAAAAAAATAAATAGTGTGGAAAACCTTTTCATATCATAGAATGTGTGCTATAAAAACAGTGAAAGTGCTATGTATACAACGAATTTTCATAGTGGAAAACTTCACTTATGGAATCAAAATGTGAAATGCTATGTAAACCATGTGGAAAACTTTTCATATCACTGAATATGAGCTATGAAAATAGTGATAATGCTATAAAAAAAAGGTGAGTAGAATGCTATCTATGGCGAATTTAATAATAGCGGAATTTTTTTTAAAAACAAAATGGAAAACATTTTTCATAGCAATGAATACGTGCTATGAAATTATTGATAACGCTATAAAAAAATAAGTTAAGATTTTAGTAAGGAAATAAACTGCAAGGTCTAAACGCTATGTAAAACATTCCATGATGGTGAATGTGCGCTACAAAATGTATGATACTATAGCGTTTATATTTGAGCTATAAGACATAGCAGAGCTATTATTGCATGTCGTTATATAGCGTCGTCACTAATGCTATGGTAACCTGTTATAGCATTTTTCACGTGCTATTAAAAGGTAAATCTGTTGTAGTGAAAATATTAAATTTCGCGTATCAAGCATTATTTGGCTATTATAAGGTAAAAACTCTATCCTTCGGCTTGCGTTGCATTGTGTGATGGGACATGAGTCTTATAATAGCTTCATTGTTCTTTATTTAGCATTACGCTATTTGTTTTATGCACGGGCATTCTTGGAGGTAAACCCGTTCCGTGTTAGACAGCGTGGTCCCTTGATTTACCTAACTTTAAAAATCAAATTAATAACTGTTTTAGTTCTCACACTAGTCACATGACAAACCTGGAGTTTATTGTTTTAACCTAAACTCTGGGTGCCCCTATTTTCCACACAGGCAGCTAGTAGTTTTGGTTTTGCAGATTATTTCTTTTCCAGGATCCTGGTTTACAGATGGAACTATATTCGGAAAGCTCTGTATCCGTGTATTTCTTTCAGTTGTCTTTTGTATTATTTTTCCGCTGCTATGTATTTAAATGAAATTTAAATCTGTGATATTTATCAAATGTATATTATTTATTCATACTCTGTTATATTCTTGTACTCTGATGTAAATTGTTGTAATAAGCAATGAAATGTTCTTCTGTTTGTATTCTGATTTGTCGTGTTCTCAACTCAATCCGGGCTTTCCTTTACGGGGAAGTTCGGGCCGCTACAATGGTCGTTAGCTGAAGACATGAAGTCTATGTTTGATTTCTTTTTTCTATTCATACTGTATCATTCCATTTCCAAACAGGAAGCAACTAAAAAGGGAGAACAACATGAGATCATTTATTATATACGTTGTCATATGCAGGTATGGTAAAGAAGTAGAATATCCATATGTTGTAGTTTGTTTAAAATTAAAACACACTGGGTGTGAGAACAGTAAGCTTAGCTGGTTTAAATTTGAACAATAAATCCATACCTTGATGGGAATATAATTCGAAGTGAAATTGAAGCTTACTGGGTCGATGTCGCGAACAACTACCGCGGGAACATGATCCAACTTTAAAGCAAAGCAGGGCAGAAAGATGACTTGATCAACCGGAATGACGACGGAGGTCTGCGTGCAGCAAAATTACTGTAAGTACACATATTCCACCACAACTAATGCAGTGTGGGGAGCAATGAACAGTGGAATGGCAGGCAACAAATTTGCAGATGTATGGTTTAAACAGATATACATAAACTGTTGTACAATTGAATCTAACAGACAAATATGCCAACTGACGTGCAGCGGCATATGATCAAAATAACAATAATCTATAGATGAACTGGAAACTTTTCTGTTGAAAATTATCACTGCAATGGGCATTGTCCTTAATTAATATAAAACTACATTAAAACATAAACATGAGATCTGTATGAGTAAAATAGGTTTTAGGTCGATTTTGGCCATGGAAAATAATGCGTTGGAATCTAAAAACAGTCGAATAACATCCAAACATAACTATAGGTGCTGAGCGAAGAAGGGGAAAAATAGGATAGCATAAGAAAGGTAAACCAAATCACACAACTGTCTCTTTAAAAAAAACCCAAATAAATGAATTTCAAAAAACTTGTAAAGTAGGTAGACAAAAATTAAAAACCAAATATATATTAGGACATGTAGATTCTTGAAAAATATGTACATGCATTAATTAAAATGAAAAGAACTTCGAATATAATGAGTGGAAAAATATTTCAGTATAACTTTCTATCTATAACAACAATTCTTTGCTAATGAAAGGAAATATATAGCTTTGTTTGTATTAAACTTGGACAATTCATGCTTACTATTCAACCTATCTTCTTACTGTTCATTTATCTGTCTTAACTGTGCCACATGTAATAGAAAAGTGCTCCTTCAGTGGAGAATCTATATTTTAACTTACACATGACTGATGAGGTAAGTCAAGAGTAAAACAATTTCCTGAAATTTCTACTAATATTGCAAAGAATTCTTACACTAAGAAATGGCTTTAATCAAGGAAACAATAGGCGGACATCTATGGGATGCAACTAGGAAACTCAATCTAATCAACCACTCAGGTAAGAAAATATTAAAAAAATTGTTATCACAACACTATGTATCAAAGCATTTTCATTACCTTTAAATCTCATTGCCTTTTTAGCACGTTTAAATATCAACCATGAATATAGATTTTGCTGTTGATGTTTTGAACCATTGACATTTGCATTACCTTAAATGTGCATTTAAATAGATTGTTGGTTTCTTTTGAAATGCATTGATAGAGACTCCAAAATTTTGCTGTAACTAATACAATGAAGGTTATAGCACTTGTTTATTTTATACGCGAGTTATTCGGAAAGGCCGGGTTTATACCCATTCAGAATAACTGATTAGACGATAAGTCGACGACGAAGACGGTGGTTGAAGACTGTAGGTCTTCACATCGTTTGGATGATTACTGATGTCTTAATTGGGCTGTACACCCAAGACGAGGTAATAAGTAGTGATCGTCCAGATGTACTTAGAGATCGATCGGATATGCGAGGACCTCTCTCCTTTATTGGACATATGGGATGAGGAATAAGGTGCCTCCGGTTTCGTTCAGACCCAGAACGAACTAGTAAATGGATGTGTGTCTGACATTGGATTTTATTCTGTGTTGATTGATCTCTATTAAATATATATCTGTTTGGCGGCGGAGAATTTATTCTCTTGCTTAATGCCCTTCTCTGAGACGTACGAGCTCAGAGGTTATATATCGATAGACATCAATCGCATGGCGTGAATTGTCAGTGTGACATGCTGAGATGTAAATGATCAAGGCTTCTGTTGAAAAGCGGAGTCTTGTGGTTGATGATCAAAGCACGTCTTTAATATAGCATAGCTTTGTGTATAACGTTAATTCACGAGCCTCACACCTCGGTATGAGTCAAAAACGAAATCAGGGACACAAGGAGGACATGACGTTTCCTTCTAGCTATGGGTGGTGTCATGGTATGGAGCCCAGATATTTATATATATTTTTTACCTATGTGGATGATGGATAGCGAGGCGCCTCGGATATATTGGTTACTACGGAGCCGATGGATATAGGTCCAATAGGATCGAGAAACGTGGGTTTAGCAATAACTAATCCTCAAACGTAAGAGAGGACCCGCCCTGCAGGATCCAGGGTTCCTTGCGAGGAATCCTGAGGAATTTGCTAGAGTGTCTCGAAGCCGATGAGGAAGATCCCTCGCCTCGACTCATAACGGAAATCCAATTTCCAATACGTGACATTTCGGTTTTAATTGTAGAACTAGAACGGCGACATGATATATGGTACCCATGCCGTCTATGATTGATACTTTTATATTTGAAGCTATTTTTGACACTATACACTTATTATAGTATCAAATGATTTGTTTTAAACGTACCAAGCATGTTTGGCTATTATAAGGGAAAACCCTATCCTCCGGCTTGCGTTGCATTATGTGATGGGACTTGGGTCTTATAATAGCTTCATTTTTTTCAAAAAGCATTGCGTTGTTTGTTTTATGCACTGATATTCTTAGGAGGAAACTCGTTCCGTGTTATACAGCGTCATCCCTTGATTTACCTTATTTCTAAAGTAGAGTTTTAAATAACTGTTTTAGTTCTCACACCACTCTCATGACTGACCTGAAGTTTATTATTTTATCCTAAACTCTGAGTGCCCTAATTTGCGCATGGGCAGCTAGTAGTTGGGGTTTGCAGATTATTATTTTTCAAGATCCTGGATTTACAGCTGGAGCTATATTCGGAACGCTCTGTATCCGTGTATTTCTTACAGTTGTATTATGTATTATTTTCCGCTGCTTAGTAATTTAAATTTATGATATTTTACAATGTGTAATATTTATTCATACTCCGTTATTATCTTGTACTCTGATGTAAATTGTTGTAATAGCAATGAAATGTTCTTCTGTTTGTGTTTTGATTTGTGTTCTCAACTCAATTAGGGCTTTCCTGTAAGGGCAAGTTTGGGTCGTTTCATCGTGGTATCAGAGCTTTGGTTTACAGATCTCGAGAACAAGACACATTAGAACCAAACGAAAGAATTCATCAGAGATTGGATTAGTAATATCCAATAAGAATGACTCATTAGAGATAGGATCAGTAGTTTCCTAGAACGAGTGCGAAGATTGTTATTTTTAAAATAAAATGAAAACAAATTTTGTTTTGAAAATTTAAACCTTATAATACGTATTTGAATATTTTATTTTAAATTGATTTGGACAATCGAGAATATGAAGATTTTGCATATACGCCTTGCAAACGTGTATACAAAGCCCCAAATATACTGGATAGATATAGAATCACGCTCTAGTTTCCCGAACATGATTCTGATGATGAGCATGACATCATCAACATTTATGTTTGAGTATTCGAAAGTAGGATATCTATATATTTCCAATTGACTGGTGTGAGAACCAAAACTTTTATAGGGTTATTTGTTGTGATTTGGCACCAAAAATATGATTTTTGAGTATATATTAAAGTTATGCATTTGAAAAGCTAATTCACAAATTGATTGCTGGTTGTGTTGTTTGATTATTAGTTTGATTAATAAAAATACTGGAACGATAATTAATTTAACCAATATGGGAATGAAATAAAATTAAGCCACAATGAATCAAAATTTGAACTGAATTGAAATTGTTTGGAAATGGATACACGTACATATGTATGTATGAACAGGTCATAGCATGGAAGCTAAGAAGAGGAATAAAATTGTATGCCCGAAAAATAGGTATATGTTTACTAATTTCTTGGGTTTGGATGATTTTATGAGCTGATGGGCTAGCCGCTTGGCTTTTTCTTTTTCTTTTGGATTGATGAGGACCCTGCGTGGCTAGTTGAGGTTTTAAATGTCTCCCCGTACAAAGGAGGATATGGCGAAATTTTTCGAAAATTTAGGGTGTTAGCCAAATTTTTGAAAAATTTGAAAATTCTTAGAAACTGAAAAGTTGAAGAATGAACACCATAATGAAAGTTGAGTTGGTTGGTTAAACAACTTTCAGCTTCGTTCCTTTTCGAGGACGAAAAGATTTTAAGTGGGGGAGATTGTAACAACCCGAAAAATCAGAACCAGTTTAAAATTTTTATTTTAGCAATTTTAATGGATTCACTACACCAGAAAAGACTTTTAGTAGCGTTGAAAAAACGCTACCAAAGCTTTTAGTAGCGTTGTAGAGAACGCAGCTATACGACATGCAACTAAAAATCTGAATTTTTTTGTTGCGTTTATTAAACGCTACCAAAACTTCTTTGAAATGCAACAGAAATTTTTTCTGTAGCATTTTTTCAATGCAACTATATTTTTTATACCAATTTACATTTGCTTTTGTAGCATTTTTAAAACGTTACTAAAAGTTATTGATTGTTTAACAATATATTCCGAATGTTGTTATTTACCTTGATAGCTTGTATCACTTCCACCAACCACTTAGATAATATCCATATTGAACCAACAATCAATCACAAAACTGTCATACTCAAACCAACAATTAATCACTAGTTATTATATTCAAACAATCAATCAATCATATGATTATCATATTCAAAAACAACACTAATCGCATAATCAAGTTACTCATAATCAATTCAATAGTTATTTTTCAACAGAGTAAGTAACATATCACGAGTAATCACAAACAAGTTTACACAAATAGTGCTAACAAAATACCATAATATATAACAATTAAAGCCATGTTCGGTTCTTGGTTACCAATAAACCTTTATTGCCGCTAGTCTTCACTTCTGAAAAGTCAATTACCTATAAACGAGTTAAACAATCAACAATAAAACTTGACATGAATTACATATAAAAATAGAAATGAAGTTCTGTATTTGTCCAATTTTGGGTGTCGGGTTCTTTTAAAGATTATTTCGGGGTAAGCCATTTCACATTAATATGTAAAGAGATCAACAAATGAAATATTAACGTACCAATTAGAAGATCATCCAAATGTTCAACTCTATATTAAATAGTCCACTAGGATTCATCCAAGAATCTGCACCATTTGGCCAAACCTAGCCTGCAAAAAACTTCTAACTATGGTAAATTACCGGATAAATTACTGAATGCTAATCTTAAAACCAGTCCAATCTAAAGCTAACCGTATATAATCATCAAAAATATAATAGACATGCTTCTCTTTCACTTGTAGGAATAGGTCCACAGTTTGTGAAAATGTACTAGTATGCCTCATATATTCTGGACATCGCAAAAAGCAGACATGTTTTTCTTTGTTGGCATCACAGTAAAAATTTCCTAAAGGTACAACAAAAATGTTTGTTCATTAATAAGTAGAAGAATTGTTAATAAAGGATCACCAATAGAAGAGGACTTGAAATAAAGGATCCATACGTAGAATGAGACTAAGCAGAGTGATTTATATGCAGATGCTCTATTAATTGCATGTATAAAAATGAATTCAAACCTTGAAAAAAAAACACATAACCTATTCGTACAAAAAATACTGTAGGAATCATTAGTTCACATACGTTAATATTCATACCAAAAAGGGGAAGCACAACAAATAAGTAGAGATAAATACATGCAGGTTTATCCATTTGATTGAAATGTATTTAAATAATCAGTTTTGTTTAATGAATCAAATTCTTCAAAAAGACCATTGTTTATTTTATTGAAAATTTCAGTTTTATTTAACAAATCAAATTCTTTAAAAAGAACCAAAAAATTTCAAAATTTTTAAAATGATAATATTTCGTAAAAATCAAACTGTTCTGCAAAATTTGAGGAAAAACCATCATTATATGAAAATCTAAAGAACAAAAGAAAAAATGATTCAAATTTTGCAGCTTAACCAACAAGTAATCACAAGTAAATTACAATTACCATTAGTGTACCCCTCTTCGTCTCCATTTCCTCCGGACCAAAAACAGATTAGTGTTTCAGCGATGGCAGCTATGATTTGAATCTCTACATTCCCCCAGGCTAAATCGACTCTTTATTTCACTATAATTTATTTCACCTCTCATCGTCCTATTAGACATATTTGAACATGAATTGCTGCAGTTTTAATACGCTAGTCGCAAATTATTCTAATGCAGTAATGCTTAGAAAGCCCGTCCCAGATTGTTCTGTTTCCACTAAGTGAAAAGTAACTGCATAAAGTTTCACGCTTCAAATATATAAAATGGCTGAGCATATTTCTAACAGGTAGGAATCAAACGATAAAATAGAACACCCATGATGGCTGGCTGCTAATATAATGTAAACCATTGAAACTAATTAGAAGGAAAAAAAAAACACTGGCATATACCACACAGCTAAGTGGAATGGCACTTCCAAATTGAAGCAGGCACGTGGATCCAAAACAGATTAGCTTGATATTATGGACTCTCTTTTTTCTACCATCCTCTTTGTTGTGAATTGACTCATATGTGTTTGTTCTGTTTCTCGTTTTCATCTGCCACATGTTATATAACAAAGATTTTTCAATTCTGCTAGCGTGAATGCCAAACAGTAAACAAACTGGTGGTAGAAACACAAATTACATTAGTATCCCTTGTTAGAAACATATATTGCTATTACCCATTTGATATTCTGTGGAACTGGTTCAGAGAAGTATTTAAGTGCATATAATAATTTGATAAGTGCCAAATGCATATTGGTCCAAATATTGACAAAATAAGAAAAAATATCTTATTTCATAGCAATTCAAATGCACCATTTCCATTATAGCTGACCATAATGAGAATTTAAGTATGAAGAGTCCGAAAAGATTTACCAGGTTAACAATAGCCTTGGCCATTGTAGGAAGATCCTTTTTCATAACTGACTTATGATAAGAGTAACCATGCTGATAAAGGTAAGCAAGCTTCCTTTGCTTCCTCGTATTTGCCGTTGCAATAACAACTGATAAGCCTTTGCCTGTTGTTTGAATGGCAACAGTCTTCATGTTTTCCAATCCTAACATATTCAAGATATAAATAGTCATAACCACATATTGAAACCAAAGAAAAAAATGAAAACAATAACAAGAATAATTAATTGATAAAATCCCAAAATTGAAAGTTCCTCAATTTTCACCAATCTGCCAGGATAAACAAAATTTGTAAGTGAACAAAGCGAGCATTTACACAAAGGAAGGAGAACCGAAATAGTGGTCAGAATTTATGCCTGAACATAATCTATTGGCTGATAATAAATCAAATCCTTCAGATGAATGGCTCGACTAATTTTCTGCTTGAACCCGTTCAAATTTACTTACCCAGTTTCGGGCTTCCTACCTTTACTGGTACATACTATAGGCAAATGTTTCAGTGGCACTTGACTTAAGGTCTGTATTTAAATATTGTAGACAAAAAATTTGGGGAAATCAGACCATGCTTAAACCTCCAAACTTGTCGGGAAATCAGGAAAAACAGTTGGGGAAGACAGACCAAGTACTGTAAATGTAATCCTAGTAGGATATGGCCTAAAAGGGTAGACATGATGCTAGAAGACCAAACAAGTATGTGATATTATTATCAAATTCTGAGTTGAAAGTGTCATATTCATCTTTCAGCTCTCCTTGTTATTTAACTTTCTGAAGATCATGACTGATCAAAATCTATATACAAAAGATGTAATGAATATATTTTTGGGATCCAAAGATGATTATAAGAGATAGAATAGAGCACCTTTTCGGAAATTGAACCAGGACGGGTGAAATGTAGACATAATTTTCTTGAATATAACATTCCTATTTTAAAAAATGCAGATCGTTCTGTCTGTTTTGGAAATAAGCATTTTAAAAGAAGCATGGATGCAAAGAAGGAAAAAAAAAAAAACTGTCGTTTATATGGTGCTAATTCTGGTTGATTCACCCACAACTGTTTACTTTCATCTATTTGTCTCAACCAGACAAAATGGTGGGGCGATCTTACATAAGTCAGATGCATCCAATGAAAAAGAATCTGAAAAGAGCAACGACAGTAAAAAATGACCACATATTTTGTCTTGAGTGTCTCGAAGTAGTTGCATCTAAGTCAAGTTGATGTTGTCTTTGCGTGCAATAAACAACATGCCTCTGTGATTTCATGCTCAAATTTTCGTTTAGTGCTTGTATGTACTTCTACGGGTCAATTTAACGGTGGTTTATTACCATATAAACTAATATGCTATAGTTGCACAATGCCACAAGAAAGTTTAGACTAGAGAATTTGATGGTAATTTACGATTGAATTATAGTTTCCTATAATGTATTTTGGAAATATGAAACACACCTATTCAGAAGAAACAAATTTTAAATTCAATTTTTTTTTTATGATCTGAGTAAGTGTTGATAGAGATGACTTTAGATATATTGTTGTTTAGCACTAAGCTGTGAACCCAAGGCTCAGATGTGCCAAGAGGTGTAGTGGAGGAGTATTTAACCTCTGTTAATTAGTGAAATTTTAGATATATGGAAGTTAGAAATCAAGCTTCCATTGTCTCCGTAATCAGCTTAGTACTTTAGTTTGTGAACTAAGCACTAATGAAAATTTGTAACTGATTATGTCAAGGAATCATCCTATTTGCGGTTGTGTCTGTTGAAAAAATGAACTGCATGGTTCTTTAAAAACAATTTTTGCTGAGCATATATTTACCACTTAACTTTTTTTAAAACTTAGTTGAGTGCAAATTCATCATTTTAACTCATTTAACATCAATCATGTAGTTCAAATGAAGAGTCTGATAAATATGTACTTTGACCACGAAACCCATTTTAATCCTAAATACGTTATTATCAGGTTTTCAATAAAGTACAAGTTCCAATAAATGTATTATTCTAATGCTTACCAAAATCATCATCCTGAGAAGTCACGTATCAGCTAACGGATTTCGCTCGGAAATTTCATTCAACATATCATTAGTTAATTGATCAGGTCTTTCTAATTAAAGACCTGTCGGAAAATTTTTGATAAAGGTCAAGTGACTTCTCAAGATTCACATAAAAGTCCCAACAACACCATAATTTATGCACAACTTTTGAACTTCTTTTGTAAAATAAAAAATAGAAATGTATGGTCTGTATAATATGGTAGGACTATGAAGGCATAAGCACTAGAAAATAGATTGAATATCTGTTATCTACATGAAGTAATGTAAAGCACTAGAAAATAAGCATATGATCTAACCTAGCCTTATCATGATGGTTTGGGAAAAAAAGATCCCAGATAAACACCACAAATAGTTTAGGCTGCATGTCATAGAAGGGAAACAATGGAGCCAACATGAGCAAATACTTTACAGCATCATGTCTTTATAAATTCGTCCATATTTGTTGTTTAAATCATCCTCAATGCTGCACAAAAATATAATTTTATTTTATTTTCATATTTTATTGCATCTGATTATTTCCGTACCACCTGCATGCATCAGTCCATTGTGTGCAATACTGCAATAAGCTATAGTTGTTGTTTATTTTAATTTTAATTTTATTTTCTTCCTTTTCAAGCAGTTGGTTCATATGGAAAACCTCATTATGTTTCTATAGTTTGTATGCCATGATCAACTTATCCAGAAGCGCACACATATATGGTTTATATGGACCAACCTACTAATCAACACATAATAATTATTGCATTTAATCCAACAAGAAACTGGAATAGTACATGTCAATGCATTGTGGCAGTATTGAGTCTATTGACGTCTACCAGATCCATGCATCTTATATGCTATGTATCAAGAAAAACTGCAATATTTATGTTTTGTAAGTTGGGTCACTCTTTATACAGTTCTAACTGTGACAAGGTGTACATTTCAATTTTAATAATTAATGAACCAAAGATATCTTTGCTGCATTTGCAACTATAAAATCAGTCTATCTGTCAAGTTGAAGTCGTTTTAATGAACTGATATAGCATAGTTTAAAACATTAATTATCATGCAAGTAGAACATGTATTTGTGTTATTTTCATTTATTTACTATATTTCTACTATTGAATTATTTTTACAAAATAATTATTTAGGAGAAAAGACTAATTTTATTCTTCAAAAAGCAGCTGAAAATGATGGTTTTGCATGCTTTAGGATCTGGCAAAAATAAGCTTGATAAAGCTCAGAATAAAATAAAATTAAAATTTTAGTTTATCTATTAGTACATTATATCATGAATAAAAGCCACTATGTCTTGATAGCACCCAAAAAAGGGACTGACATTTGATTAAATACAGAAAATAAACAAAGTTCAACACTGTACTGCCAAAACTTTTGACCCTAAATTCATATGATTTGCACTCTACTTGCTACTTTGATTATAAGTTATACAGACAAAAAAGCAACCAAAAAATTCCTAATTTCCTTTATGAATTCTCAACGGCTCTCCTTTTCAATTGGGTCCTAGCCAAACCAAACGCATAATGTCATGAAAAGGATTGGATGGTATTTTCAACAGATCGAATATCTGTTATCTACATGAAGTAATGTAAAACACTACAAAAGATCGTTTACAAAACAGATTATCAGTATTACAAAACTTATCATATCATATTAGACATATCATTCTCTTATTATATTAAAAACACTACAAAAGATCGTTTATAAAACAGATTATCAGTATTACATAACTTATCATATCATATTAAACATACCATGCTCTTATTATATTAAAAACACTACAAACAAAACAACAATATAATTAGACATTTAATGGATCAAATACAGCTGAATAGCATGCTTGAAAAAGCATTATGGCATAACTCATCCAGCAAAGATTCTACGGGTGAAAGGTCTATGCTCACGGCACCCATTTTCATTTCAAATAACTACCTAATTTCTGATTTAAGTAAGCCTATATCTATACCAACGTTGAATAATGTAACGGTGTATCATAACTACAGCCAACAAAGGAGCTAACCAAGGAAATTGCAACATTGGAAGGAAATGATGCATCAAGAGAAATATCTTCTTTCTTACTGTAGAAAAGCACTCGTACTAGCACCCATGATGAACCAAAACAAATAGTATTTATAGATAACTCTATGCCTGCTTCTCATCTATTAGATCAAAATCCAAATGACAATCTACATATACATCAGGATATCAAAATACGGATATTAAACAAGTAGATGATATGTGCACATAAAAACTTAACCATGCAGGTGCACTAAGGTGTTACTCTGTTTTAGCTCATTGTGAAGTTTATTCATTAAGGATATCACCCGCAGATGGTAGCTTGTCTATAGCTCTTCAGGCATATCACTTTCAACAACTAAATTATAATGAGCAAAGGTAGATTTTATCAATTTGTTATAAGATGGTGTAAAGCATACACAAAAATTAGGATAAATACCAAATGCATGTGTACTAGTTATGATCTATGCTTCTTATAATGAACATGAGTTGTAATTTTCACTCGTAGTTAGTCAAATATACCTTCGACCGTTTATTCCTAACTTGGGAGTACTTTGTGGTACTTCAGGTAAAGAAAATATAATAGAACATTTGGGAACAAATATATCAAATCTTATACTGGAGAAATCCAACAGGATTTCTGAAGACATAGCATGATGCATGAGCATGATATTTTGTAAGCTCACAGACCCACCATTACTGCAATCATGACTACCATTTTCTCCTACTTTAGTTTTCCTAAAACTCAGCCGTACCCAAACTAGGTTCTAAAAACATACCCAACCATAAACATCTAACAGTTAACTATGAAGTTTTTAAAACAAAAAAAAAAAAAAAAAAAAAAAAAAAAAAAAAAAAAAAAAAAAAATACAAGCAAATCTAAAGCAGATAAAATGAGAAAACCTAGAAATTAGTTTTACTAAAACACAAATTTGACTACAAAATATTTGTCGGAAAACCAGCATCCAATAAAATTGCAACAAAATAGAATAAAAGTACTCAAAATTGAGGATAAGTGGAAAAAAAATCATACATTAGTTCGAGTTGAACTTCATAATGAATTAGTTCAGATAGACCTTCATCAAGCATTAGATACGACTTTCGCACCAAATTGAGCATGATATTTTGTAATCAACACATAATAATTGTAACACCCCACCTCCGCTAGAGTCACTCACAAAGAGAATGCACTAGGTTTGGTGAAGCATTATCGAGGTAAACATGCACAGAAACATTACAAGACAGAACATATATAAAACAGCGGAAGTAATACAAATTTTCATTACCTTATAAAATAAGGTCTAAAGCCTTTTACATCAGAATACATCAAAACCTGTCTTGCCATAGTAAAGAAGCATAAATCCTTTTCATAAATTATTCCCCAAAATAAAGCGGTGAAGCAGCCATAGCCAAAAGAAGACCAAGCTATACATGATGACCTTCAAGTATAAGAGGTCCGAACTAAACAACATCATTTCCTCCCTGAAACCTGGGGAGGAAACGGAAGACAAAGAGGCGAAAGAAAACGGGGTCAGTCATAAAGACTGGTAAGTCCTATCTACTTCCAGTATAAAAACAGGTAAAGGTAACATGACATGCATAAACTGAAAGTAGACATAAGGATGACGACAATATAGATAAGCTAAACCAAGATAACTGGATGAACTACTGTAGCAAGATAAACTAAGGTATCATGATAACCTACGGTGTCAAGATAAATCAAGGTATCACATCATCAGGTTCCTGTAACACCCCACCTCCGCCAGGGTGGCTCTTGCAAGCACTCTGACTTTGGAGGGGCGTTTGTACCGGGTAAACATGCATAATGATATATCAAGGCAGAACAAGAACATATGTATATATGTAAACAGAGTAAATAAGATAAGTAAAACAGCGGAAGATTTCAAACTATTTCAAAACAAGTCTGGTACAACATAATGTCAACTTTCCAAATACACAAGTCTAGATAAAAACAACAT
This sequence comes from Allium sativum, assembly GCA_030737875.1. NCBI lineage: Eukaryota > Viridiplantae > Streptophyta > Magnoliopsida > Asparagales > Amaryllidaceae > Allium > Allium sativum. The sequence continues at coordinate 118,839,687 of CM060915.1, forward strand.
CACTGAAAAACTGAAATACATAAGTACTATCCCCAAAATAAGTGATAACCATAGCTAGCTTCATGTCAAGACCGTACATGAGCTAAAATCCCATAAGCAAGCGATCAGAAATCCAAGCTAAGCTCCAATATTCCCACCGTGAGAACCTTGGGGGGGGGGGGGAACGGAAGAAAAGAGGCGAAAGAAAAACAGGTCAGTCAAAAAGACAGAGTAAGCCCTACTACAATCAATGTAAACTGATAAAGTTAACTGGCATGAGAAGCAGGGATGAACATAAGGATAACAACATACTAGCATGAGGATTAACTAACAAGGTAGATAAAGGTGTCATCGCATAATCAGGTTTAAGGTTTTTCACCACAGGTGTACCAGCATTCTAACATGTCATGTATAAACAAGAATTTATCCCTTGGCCTAAACTTGGCCCAGTATCAGGTGTTTAACTTAAATCAAGATCCAACTTCTTGGTACCAATTCTAGTATAACAGGATTAGGTGTTACCCCAATGTTTACAACGAAACAGGACGGAATAGAATGGTCCATACAGAGATAGAGTTTGGAAAAAAAATGGGCTTTTACCACCCTAACAGACGGTACCTCGCAGAAACAGACGGGTGTTACCACCCAACAAAACAGACGGTACCAACAGAATCAGACAGAGCTAAGTGTACCCTAAATACTACCCAATCGATCGGCTCCCTAATACATAAATACCCTGTGTCGGCCCCACGATAGGGTGTATCACTCCCTAAAGTGGCAACCAATTGGCACAGGCATATTTACAGATGTCACGGCGTCTTACATCCTCAGAGGCAGACCGGGATCCATGCACGCATATGACCCGGTTGGAACGCACCATCAACACCCATCGCCATTATCAGAATGAACCACTTATAATTAGTTCAATAAGCGTGCCCGGACCCTACCTACAGTTGGGTCAAAGTTTTGATACCAGAAAGGGTTACTGACTAATACGGGTCCCAAACAACAAATGACACAAGTATTCCCCCTTGTGTCCCCAGACTATCAGATTCAGATTAACTTATTAACAGAGTTCAGACATACAAAGTTCAGACGATCAGTTTTCAGACTAACGGATCAGATAACAGATTTACAAACTTGCCTAACTTGGTGTGGGTCCTACAGATCCGCAAAACAGGTTCGTTTAATTTATCAATCAAGTTAGTTTATCCAGACCAGGTATCAAATTGGTTCTCAGCCTTACCAAATTACTGAGTTGGATTGGTTAAGTATAGTTCAACTTAACCCCGTTAAATTACCGAGTTCAGATTGGTTAAGTGTCATAAGTCAAATTTACTTAACCTTATCATGTAGCATTAATTAATTAATGTGCCTTAACCTCTCACATTAGACTTTGTTGCGGTTACTAGTTAAGCCGGTCGGTTCCGGGTAGCTTTACACCACAACTTGGTCTAACCTCGGGTTCAAGGTACCACATGACCAACTTCTCACATTGGGTCCTATTGTTTGTAGCAACTAGTTAAGCCGGTCGGTTCCGGGTAGGTTTACGCTACGAACTCAACCCAACCTCGAGTTGGTCACACTTATATTTTCTAAGTGTCATGTCCATTATGTTTACAAAACATATTACAAGTTTTCAAGCATTTGGGTAGACCTAACTTAATAGGTAAATTCTCAATGGGTAGACCTAACTTAATAGGTAAATTCCCAATCTTATGTTTTTATGTCTTTTAAGTTTACCCAACCCCAAACGCAATCCCATCGCTTACATATCGCAATAGCGCATAAAGGATAGGAAGAGGGAACTTGGCATAATCATGACATAAAGGTGTTGAAGCCACAAGTTTAACATGGTGGCATATGAAATGTACATATGTTCATATACTTGCATATTACATTTCTAGGCCTCAAAAGCATGCATAAAACCAAACTTAGCATATTGGTGATACATGGTGATAAATGACATGTAGAAATGGTCATAAGTTCGCATTTAGCCTCACATGCAAGTTATCATAAGAGATATGATAACCTACATGTTGCCAAAATGCAACCTTTAGCATAAAGCTTGAAGCTTTATGTTCATATACTCAAGGTAAGCTTGTATAATATGATAACATGAGTAAAATGATCAACCCAAACTTGCATAACATACATGGCAAACTTGCATATCATAATATAGCAAACTTGCATAACATAACATGACCAACTTGCATATAAACTTGCATATCATAACATGATAAACTTGCATATCATAACATGACAAACTTGCATAACATAACATGATTAACTTGCATATCATAACATATCAAACTTGCATATCATAACATATCAAACTTGCATAACATAACATGGCCAACTTGCATATAAACTTGCATATCATAACATGATAAACTTGCATATCATAACATGGTAAACTTGCATAACATAACATGATTAACTTGCATATCATACATTTAACTTTAGAGTTTAAATAAGAAAGTAGAAAAGGGCTTACAATGCTTATGAAGGCACAAAAATATGACAAAGCCCTTATGCAATCAAATAGACCCAAAATGCAAGCTCTAATAGAAAAACCCTTGAGCCAAAATGATCAAAACCCTTGCTTTATGATGTAAATATGGAAACTTGACTTGAATGCAAGCTAATGATGCTCATACAAGCTTGAAAACACTTGTATGCATGGAAAATCTCTCATAGAAATAACCTAGAAATTTTATGAAGAGAGTGGAGGCCATGAGAGGAATAATTTTGCCATAGTTTAGTTACTTGAATGAATAATGATGATTTAGGGTTAGGTTAGGGGCTTATTTATAGAGATTAGGATTAGTTTCAACCTTAGGATTAAACCATAATTCCAATCTCAGCCCTTAAAACCGAATCTGGCCCCAAAACCTAACCAAAACCCCAAAATGGTGCACCAGGCAAAACTGCCCGGCTGGACCAAGTCGACAGCCAAGTCGACAGGGCTGTCGACTTGGGTCCAACCAAGTCGACTCCCAAGTCGACAGGGCTGTCGACTTGGGTACTCTGGCGGGAATTTTCCCGCCTGCGCCCAACTGCCCTAATTTCCAAATTCAAACTTGAATTTGAAATCTGTTTTTACTTTGAAATTTTCTGAAAACTTCGTTGGGCCTTAATCGGGTCATACGGACTCCGATTTTCGAAAACTCGGACTCTATTTCGCGTATTTTTCCGAGACGAACGCTATAGCATAGCCCGTTTCCCTTGATTCTGATTTATAAATTAAATTCTGCCTCGATTTACGTTATAACAGGTTATTGAAAATACGGGTTGTTACATTCTCCCCTCCTTAAAGGATTTCGTCCCCGAAATCCTCAAGTTAGGAAGAACGTGTCCTACCATCCAACATCCATCTACTCAAAACATCATCCACGAGCAATCATTGTCCTTACAAGATTCTAAATGTTGTATGAACATATGCAAAGGTGTGTGTATATGTACTTATCTAATGCAAATATCATCAATGCAAATTATGTTAGTGAAATGAATCCATATGTATACAATTCCTAACATAATGTATAACATCTATATGTGTGCACATAACATACATCCATATGCAACATCCATGTGATAACACAAAAATTTTCATCCATGAATAAGCATAAACACTCATGCATATGCAATATGAGGAGTGTGTGAGCCGATCTAGTGCCTAACGTGTATAATGCATCCACGAGTAACCACTTGCAAACACTTGCAACCACTTGCAACCATCAAGCATAACATGTTTCAAACACATGTTTCATCCAAAGGATTCCTATCTCAACAAGATACAGTCGAGTGATGGAAGCGAGTACAGATAAAACAAAAACTTGGTACATATACTTACCGACTACTAGTACAGATCAGATTTCCCCAAATGATTCTTAGGAAACTAAGCATGGTAGAAACCCAGAATGTATTCGTCATAGTCACCCTCATGCCCAACACAGATACTCTCAAACCCCAATTTATCACAAACAGATGAGTTATAACTCTCAGGGAGTTTGAGACTATTACCAGATCAGAAGCAAGACTAGCATTAAAGTACTGAGTTTTCATTACAGAATCAAAATACCAGAAAAAGAGTTTCAAACTGAAAATCAGACAAGGAAAATTAAACATCCTATAGACAAATTATTCTAGCCCTAATCTATTCACTCGCCATGCGAGTATTCACCGTTCCTTCCGATGTAGTCCCTTTCTTCTTCGGGCAGTCCCTAGTGAAGTGTCCCATCTCTCCACAGTTAAAGCAAGTGCCCTTCCTCTTTCTGCAATCCTTGTTTAGATGAGTTGAGCTTCCACAAGTAAAGCACTTCTTTTCCTTCTTATCTTCAGACTTCTCCTCCTTCTTTTGCATTTCCTTTTTAGGCCCCGTTTTCTTGTTTTGAGACTCATTCACCTTGACCTCCTTCTTTGCACTCTTGTTCTCTTCATTGAGTAGGGCCATATCTACCAAACTCTCAAATGTGTCCCCCATGGGCACATGAGACATAGCTAACTCCTGTAACGGCTCATTCAATCCTCTAGCAAAACGAAGAGCCTTCTTCTGAGTAGTACTCACCATATCCAAGCCAAAACGAGCTAACTGATTGAACTTGTTCACATATTCTTTGACAGACATGTCTCCTTGCTTCAAAGCAATAAACCTCTCCATTTGCAAATTCTCTTCAGCAGAAGACAGAAACTTAAGCCCGAATCTTGTCCTGAAATTGGCCCAAGTCTCAACGGGCCTAGTCGCGGTGGTGATCTCCCACCAATAAGCGGCTTCATCCTTCATAAGCCAAACCGCCAACAAGATCTTTCTCTGATCATCTAATCCAAAGATAGCGAATAAATCCTCGGTCTCTTTCAACCAATTCCGGGCCTCTACAAAAGTCTCGGTACCTAGAAAGTTCTTGCCACCCATTGCTTTGAAGTCCTTGCAAATCTTCGTGAACTCTACTGGAGGATGCTGAGGGGGAGGAGGAGGAGGAACCTCAGCGACAGGAGGGAGAGGAGGAACATTAACCACCGGAGGAGGAGTAACATTTGCGGGGCCGGCTTCGGTCGCCCTAGCCTCCATAAGTCTCCTATACCAAACAGGAACTTGCACTCCCTCTGGGATAACAAAGTTATCTGCCATACTGAAACGAAGGAAAAGATAGATTCAGAACGAGGAAACTAAGAATAGATAACTAAGGATTGTGCTAATGGCTTTTGGGGAATAGCCTTTTTTTTTAAACACTAGACTTTTCTTTGGAAAATACTTTATACTTGATTTGAAAATAGTTTTTCAAAAGCTTTTGTTCCTTCTCGTAAACCATATGCTCCGATACCAAATGTAACACCCCACCTCCGCCAGGGTGGCTCTTGCAAGCACTCTGACTTTGGAGGGGCGTTTGTACCGGGTAAACATGCATAATGATATATCAAGGCAGAACAAGAACATATGTATATATGTAAACAGAGTAAATAAGATAAGTAAAACAGCGGAAGATTTCAAACTATTTCAAAACAAGTCTGGTACAACATAATGTCAACTTTCCAAATACACAAGTCTAGATAAAAACAACATCACTGAAAAACTGAAATACATAAGTACTATCCCCAAAATAAGTGATAACCATAGCTAGCTTCATGTCAAGACCGTACATGAGCTAAAATCCCACAAGCAAGCGATCATAAATCCAAGCTAAGCTCCAATATTCCCACCCTGAGAACCTGTGGGGGGGGGGAATGGAAGAAAAGAGGCGAAAGAAAAACAGGTCAGTCAAAAAGACTGAGTAAGCCCTACTACAATCAATGAAAACTGATAAAGTTAACTGGCATGAGAAGCAGGGATGAACATAAGGATAACAACATACTAGCATGAGGATTAACTAACAAGGTAGATAAAGGTGTCATCGCATAATCAGGTTTAAGGTTTTTCACCACAGGTGTACCAGCATTCTAACATGTCATGTATAAACAAGAATTTATCCCTTGGCCTAAACTTGGCCCAGTATCAGGTGTTTAACTTAAATCAAGATCCAACTTCTTGGTACCAATTCTAGTATAACAGGATTAGGTGTTACCCCAATGTTTACAACGAAACAGTACGGAACAGAATGGTCCATACAGAGATAGAGTTTGGAAAAATAATGGGCTTTTGCCACCCTAACAGACGGTACCTCGCAGAAACAGACGGGTGTTACCACCCAACAAAACAGACGGTACCAACAGAATCAGACAGAGCTAAGTGTACCCTAAATCCTACCCAAGCGATCGGCTCCCTAATACATAAATACCCTGTGTCGGCCCCACGATAGGGTGTATCACTCCCTAAAGTGGCAACCAATTGGCACAGGCATATTTACAGATGTCACGGCGTCTTACATCCTCAGAGGCAGACCGGGATCCATGCACGCACATGACCCGGTTGGAACGCACCATCAACACCCATCGCCATTATCAGAATGAACCACTTATAATTAGTTGCCCGGACCCTACCTACAGTTGGGTCAAAATTTTGATACCAGAAAGGGTTACTGACTAATATGGGTCCCAAACAACAAATGACACAAGTATTCCCCCTTGTGTCCCCAGACTATCAGATTCAGATTAACTTATTAACAGAGTTCAGACATACAAAGTTCAGACGATCAGTTTTCAGACTAACGGATCAGATAACAGATTTACAAACTTGCCTAACTTGGTGTGGGTCCTACAGATCCGAAAAACAGATTCATTTAATTTATCAATCAAGTTAGTTTATCCAGACCAGGTATCAAATTGGTTCTCAGCCTTACCAAATTACTAAGTTGGATTGGTTAAGTATAGTTCAATTTAACCCCGTTAAATTACCGAGTTCAGATTGGTTAAGTGTCATAAGTCAAATTTACTTAACCTTATCATGTAGCATTAATTAATTAATGTGCCTTAACCTCTCACATTAGACTTTGTTGCGGTTACTAGTTAAGCCGGTCGGTTCCGGGTAGCTTTACACCACAACTTGGTCTAACCTCGGGTTCAAGGTACCACATGACCAACTTCTCACATTGGGTCCTATTGTTTGTAGCAACTAGTTAAGCCGGTCGGTTCCGGGTAGGTTTACGCTACGAACTCAACCCAATCTCGAGTTGGTCACACTTATATTTTCTAAGTGTCATGTCCATTATGTTTACAAAACATATTACAAGTTTTCAAGCATTTGGGTAGACCTAACTTAATAGGTAAATTCCCAATGGGTAGACCTAACTTAATAGGTAAATTTCCAATCTTATGTTTTTATGTCTTTTAAGTTTACCCAACCCCAAACGCAATCCCATCGCTTACATATCGCAATAGCGCATAAAGGATAGAAAGAGGGAACTTGGCATAATCATGACATAAAGGTGTTGAAGCCACAAGTTTAACATGGTGGCATATGAAATGTACATATGTTCATATACTTGCATATTACATTTCTAGGCCTCAAAAGCATGCATAAACCCAAACTTAGCATATTGGTGATACATGGTGATAAATGACATGTAGAAATGGTCATAAGTTCGCATTTAGCCTCACATGCAAGTTATCATAAGAGATATGATAACCTACATGTTGCCAAAATGCAACCTTTAGCATAAAGCTTGAAGCTTTATGTTCATATACTCAAGGTAAGCTTGTATAATATGATAACATGAGTAAAATGATCAACCCAAACTTGCATAACATACATGGCAAACTTGCATGTCATAATATAGCAAACTTGCATAACATAACATGGCCAACTTGCATATAAACTTGCATATCATAACATGATAAACTTGCATATCATAACATGGCAAACTTGCATAACATAACATGATTAACTTGCATATCATAACATGGCAAACTTGCATATCATAACATATCAAACTTGCATAACATAACATGGCCAACTTGCATATAAACTTGCATATCATAACATGATAAACTTGCATATCATAACATGGCAAACTTGCATAACATAACATGATTAACTTGCATATCATACATTTAACTTTAGAGTTTAAATATGAAAGTTGAAAAGGGCTTACAATGCTTATGAAGACACAAAAATATGACAAAGCCCTTATGCAATCAAATAGACCCAAAATGCAAGCTCTAATAGAAAAACCCTTGAGCCAAAATGATCAAACCCCTTGCTTTATGATGTAAATATGGAAACTTGACTTGAATGCAAGCTAATGATGCTCATACAAGCTTGAAAACACTTGTATGCATGGAAAATCTCTCATAGAAATAACCTAGAAATTTTATGAAGAGAGTGGAGGCCATGAGAGGAATAATTTTGACATAGTTTAGTTACTTGAATGAATAATGATGATTTAGGGTTAGGTTAGAGGCTTATTTATAGAGATTAGGATTAGTTTCAACCTTAGGATTAAACCCTAATTCCAATCTCAGCCCTTAAAACCGAATCTGGCCCCAAAACCTAACCAAAACCCCAAAATGGTGCACCAGGCAAAACTGCCCGGCTGGACCAAGTCGACAGACAAGTCGACAGGGCTGTCGACTTGGGTCCAACCAAGTCGACTCCCAAGTCGACAAGGCTGTCGACTTGGGTACTCTGGCGGGAATTTTCCCGCCTGCGCCCAACTGCCCTAATTTCCAAATTCAAACTTGAATTTGAAATCTGTTTTAAATTTGAAATTTTCTGAAAACTTCGTTGGGCCTTAATCGGGTCATACGGACTCCGATTTTCGAAAACTCGGACTCTATTTCGCGTACTTTTCCGAGACGAACGCTATGGCATAGCCCGTTTCCCTTGATTCAGATTTATAAATTAAATTCTGCCTCGATTTACATTATAATAAGTTATTGAAAATACGGGTTGTTACAGTTCCTATCAAGTATATTATCCCAAGGTATCTATCATGTATATTTACTCTGCACCTCTCGTACTAGTATCCCAACCTACGTTATGTGTTAACTATGAATGTCCCTTGCCCAATGTCATGTAATGGTCCATGTCAACCTAATATATATAGCATATGTAGGTTTTCCCAACTCATATGTTTCTTTCCATGTATAAGTTTAGTCTTCGGCCGTAGGCCGTACGGCTTTCCCATGTAAAACTATACCATCTCAACGTAGTACCATTTTATCCCTGAAGTTGTTTTGGACTGCTACCCTTGGTCTGGTTATGTTTTCTTCCATGAACTATCGCGTGTTCACCTAGGGTTTATGCCCCTTAAGACCGCTAGGGATTATGCTACCTAATGAACGTTTTCGTGTCTCGGTTTGGGTTTTAGCCACCTAGGTCTACTAGGGATTATGCTACCTAATGAACGTTTTCGTGTCTCGGTTTGGGTTTTAGCCACCTAGGTCTACTAGGGATTATGCTACCCGTCAACCGCGCCCTTTTCTCCCACGTATGAATCGTGAATCGTTTTCCATGTCTAGACGCACATGTACCTCAATGTGCCATCCGAGTTCCGTGCCAGGGCAAATCAAGAAATACGGAACTCGGTCGGGAGTTTTAAGTCATCTGCCGATGCAGATATCAAGGTCTGTTTTTGTATCCGTGGCTATGGTCCACTACTGAAAGGCAAAACAAGAAAAGTCATGTATGAGAACTATACTACAGCCATCGATGCCCTCTTTCCGGACGGCCAACCTCACCCATACCTAGATAGCAAGTATGGTTTGTTGGGTGTTCTCTGCCTTTCCGTACGTACATGATTGACTAAAGATGGTAGGTGGCCGACGAATGTGCTATCTAGGGCTACCATGAAAATATCGCCGACCCCACGCTAATCCACCCCAGTCTTTAGGTTGCTCGCACAGCAACCAAGGCGTACCCTTGGTTCTCCTACCGCAGACCTTAACCTCTGTGAGCCCTGGTTTCATGGACCATCCGCAACCTCACAGAAGGATACCAAGAGTATCCTCACGTTTCCCTGAAGCTACCGCTTCGTTACCCAGTTCATTGGAGCCTGTATCTAAATCAGATATTGCTCCACCTCGTATACTTGCTGAAGCGACGACCTACCGAATCGGGTTACTCATCTATTTAGGAACTGGTCCAACTTCCTTGACTAAGAATTATTACTTAGTTATCCTTAACTAAGGTTTACCACTTAGCTTCCTTTCCCGTCATCCTTGTTAACTACGGTTTTCCACTTAATCCCCTGAACTAGGGTTTTGTCTAATAGGTTAAGTGTTGTTATTCCAATTCACGACTTAACCCGCCTACGAATCATGCCAAGATTTGGTTAAATATTTAAGTTCAAGACCAAGCCCTACAAGTTGGTTAAGTATACCAAGAAGCTCATGACTTAACCCTATTCACTCATCAAGCCAAATTGGTTAAGTATCCGTTTGTCTTAACCCTATCAGATTATCATGTTAGATTGGTTAAGCATAGATTATCTTAACTCCATCAGATTATCGAGTCGGATTGGTTAAGTGTGGGTTAGCTCAACCCTATCCACTAATCGTATTACAATAGTTAAGTATATTTAAAGGTCTTGTGACTTAACCCTATCAAGTTCCCATATTAGATTGGTTAAGTATAGGTTACTTAACCTCATCAAATCATCATGTATAATTGGTTAAGTATAAGTTACTTAACCCCATTAAATTATCACGTTTAGTTGGTTAAGTGTTGGTTACTTAACCTCATTGAATTATCATGTTTAGATTGGTTAAGTGTTTAACTTAACCCCATCGTATTACCGTGTTTAGATTAGTTAAGTCTAGGTTAACATAACTTCATCAAATTACCGTGTTTAGATTAGTTAAGTATAGGTTAACTTTACTTCATCAAATTACCGTGTTTAGATTAGTTAAGTATGGATTAGCTTAACCCCATCCCCTAACTGTATTTTACGGTTAAGTGTCATTAAGAAATCAAGTCCGGTTTCACTTAACCTACCCATTCATGTCATATCGGTTAAGTGTCATTAGTCAAATTTACTTAACCTTGTCATGTGGCATTAATTAAATTAATGCACTCTCAACCTCTCACATTAGACCTTGTTGTGGTTACTAGTTAAGCCGGGCGGGTCCGGGTAGTTTTACACCACAACCTAGTCTAACCTCGGGTCTTAAGTGCTATATGACCAACTACTCACATTGGGTCCTATTGTTTGTAGCCACTAGTTAAGCCGGGCGGGTCCGGGTAGATTTATGCTACAAACTCAACCCAACCTCGAGTTGACCACTTTCATGTTTTACTACTTGTCATGTCCAAGTTTATCATAAACATGTTCTCATGTATAATTTATGCCAATATTCTATGTCAAGTTCTCAAGTCATATTCCAAGTCATGTTTTCATGTCATATTCACGTTGGCCTAGACTACCCAAATTGTATTCCCAACGCAAATGAAAGCGAGTCAACATAGTAGGAATAATATAACAAGGATGGGTATAAGATGTCAAAGATGGGTTCAAGTCAATCATGGTGCAATTTGAGACCAAGGTGTACCACCCAACTAGCATATGCATTATAGGCCTCAAACATGTATGATTCCAAATCTAGCAAAAAGGGTGATTATCATGGAAATGGTGACATAGGGTGGAAATCCTAACATGTGCATAACAGGTTCATCATATGCATGTTGATAATCATGAGGGGTTTAGGTTCCTTAACATGCATAAGCCCCAAATCAAATTCATGCAAGTAGTTCCCAAGTCAAAATGGTTCCCAAGGGTTCATGCTAACATTTCCTAAGTAAAGATTCGAACTTGCATGATAAACTAAGCCAAATGCAACTTGTGTAACATGATTTAGTCGCTAAAACATATCCCAAGGTCATAGTTTCAAGAAAGGAGCAATGACTAAGTTCACATAGGCTAGCATACTTATGTTTCATCGCATTTTATTCCATGCCATCATTAAAACAACTGTTTAGATCTAGAAGTAGCTAGAACTTACTTAGCGAGGCTTAGGGAAGGATCATGCATCGTCTTGACGAAGAAAGATGGCTCCTTTGTTGAAGAATCGTCATGAAATTGGCCTAGCAACGTTGATCCACTCCCTTGATTTGATGTAGCAAGCTAGCACCTTTTGATTTGAACCCGATTTGAATGCATAAGCCCTTGGAGTTGGAGATGGAGGCCATGATCAAGATAGATTTTGGCAGCACTTAGTTGTAGGATTGATTTTTAGTGATTTAGGTTAGGTCCTAGGGTGTTTTTATAGAGATTAGGAGTAGTTTAGGCCATAGGATAAACCCTAGGATAGATATGAGCCATCAAAATCTGTCACAGGCCAATAGACCAGACCCAAGAGCATGTCTTGAGGAACAAGTCAGGCACACCCAGGCCAACTGGCCGACCACCCAAGTCGACATGGGTGTCGACTGGGCTGTCGACACCACCTGGGGTGTGTCGACTCCCAAGTCGACTCCCCAGTCGACTTGGGGGTGGCGGGAATTTTTCCCGCCTCTTCTGCTTGGCTGAATTTGAAATCTGAATTCAAATTTGAACTGATTTTGAACTTGAAATTATCTGAAAACTTTGACGGGCCATAACTTGGTCATACGGACTCCGATTTTCGAAAACTCAGACTCTATTTCACGTATTTTTCCGAGACGAACGCAATGGCATAGCCCGTTTCTCCTGATTCAGATTTTATAATTAAATACTGCCTTGATTCTTGTCTTAGCATGTTGTGAAAATCCGGGTTGTTACATTCTCCCCAACTTAAAGGATTTCGTCCCCGAAATCTCCAAGTTAGGAAGAACGTATCCTACCATCCTTCATCCATCTACTCAAAACATCACCCATTGGCAACCATTGTCCTTAGAAGATTTCTAATGCCATATGAACATATGCAGAACGTGTGTGTATATGCTCCTTAGCTAATGCTAATGATCAGGCCTGAATGATCTTCCTAATGCAAAATATGTTTAGTGCCATGAGTCCAACATGTATGCAAATAGTCCTAGTCATATAAACACTATATGTGTGCACAACCATTCATCCACATGCAACATCCACATGTCAACACATTAACTTTCAAACAAGTATAAATACTCGTGCATATGCAATGCAAAATGTGAGTGCGTCGATCTAGTATCTAACATGTGTTCACATCCACGAGCAACCACTTGCAACCATTTGCAACCATATCAATCATAACATGTCTCAAATACATGTTTACATCCATAGAGTTCTACCTAAGGTTCCCAAGATAGGATCGAGAAGATAAACAAGACAAACTCCTTACGGGGTTTGCAACAGAAACAGGACCGAGAGGATATCCACCAAGCGATAGCATGCAAGCAAGCTCTACAGGAGAACCAGGGATCAATGATATACTCTTAAAAAGAGACATGATGCGCACGTCTAAGCCGCATTTCCATGAGCTTAATCCCATTGTGCCTTGACCGCCTTCGACTTCATGATTTTGTAGCTCCTTGATTCCTATTTCCAAGGTATGAGTCGGAACTCATTTCACTGTCGCCTCTCGTTCCTTTTTCACTTATTCTTTTCTAAAATACTTGGCTCAACCATAACTGTGTACTCATGCAAGCTGTCCAAAATTCACTAGTGAATTCTGGATCTCGTTTACCAATGCCAATCCATGTTACACGTGCACTTACTAGGGTGATTCCTATAACCCATGCTCAAGCGGGACGAACCATCCGCCTTATTGGCGAACGTTACTCGATCGGGTCAGAGATTTCCGCTAAATGCATCAAGAGATTCTAGGTAACTAACCATGACAGAACTCATAAGGTTACACGAGACTTCGAGGGTATTACCAAGGCAAGTTAAGAATTTAACTACCCTCCTTTCAAAACTGAGAATGGCATCCCTTACTGGATAACCACTCCATCCCTAGAATCCATCCATCGCTCAACAATAGGAGCATTGCTTCTAATCTCTACACTTGGCGTTTACACTCTCAATTCCAAACAAGTCATGAATAAATGGACCCACTCTCCAACCAGATTTTGGGACTAAAGTGGGATCTTCTACCATGCTAGTACTAAGGTGCAGAGACTTAACTATCGAAGCAGACTTAATTGATGCAATGATCAAAACAAAGTCTGGACGGGATGATAGAAAAGAAAAGGCTAAACCTTTAACAGAAACAGTACCATTCCTCTTAGGTACGCTAGAAATGAGAGCATACAATTGCCCTCTAGCTGATCTTGTCCTTATCTTCCTTTGTGGATCAAGCCATACCAACAAGTTGCTTATTCTTAAGCCCGTGTCCTTTATCCTTGCTCTTATTATCCCTTCTTATAACTTCAGTAACAGGTCTCTCGAGAACTTCCTCCTTCGCACGGGAAAACACTTACGTAGCTAGACAAGGATTAGCCGCAGTTAAAACTACTGTGACTACAGATGGAGGAAAGAAAGGAAAAGAGGTTCAATCAAGGAAACAAAGGATAGTGCTAATGGCTTTTGGGGAATAGCCCTTAAAAACAAAATTTTCTTGAAAAATGCTTCTTTGTAAACGGTTTCTCAAATAGTTTTCAGAAGGTTTTAAAAACTTTTGCCCAGTCTGGTAACCTTCTGCTCTGATACCAAATGTAACACCCTACCTCCGCTAGGGTCACTCACAAAGGGAATGCACTAGGTTTGGTGAAGCATTATCGAGGTAAACATGCACAGAAACATTACAAGATAGAACATATATAAAACAACGGAAGTAAAACAAATTTTCATTACCTTATAAAATAAGGTCTAAAGCCTTTTACATCAGAATACATCAAAACCTGTCTTGCAATAGTAAAGAAGCATAAATCCTTTTCATAAATTATTCCCCAAAATAAAGCGGTGAAGCAGCCATAGCCAAAAGAAGACCAAGCTATACATGATGACCTTCAAGCATAAGAGGTCCGAACTAAACAACATCATTTCCTCCCTGAAACCTGGGGGGAAACGGAAGACAAAGAGGCCAAAGAAAACGGGGTCAGTCATAAAGACTGGTAAGTCCTATCTACTTCCAGTATAAAAACAGGTAAAGGTAACATGACATGCATAAACTGAAAGTAGACATAAGGATGACGACAAGATAGATAAGCTAAACCAAGATAACTGGATGAACTACTGTAGCAAGATAAACTAAGTATCATGATAACCTACGGTGTCAAGATAAATCAAGGTATCACATCATCAGGTTCCTATCAAGTATACTATCCCAAGGTATCTATCATGTATATTTGCTCTGCACCTCTCGTACTAGTATCCCAACCCGCGTTATGTGTTAACTATGAATGTCCCTTGCCCAATGTCATGTAATGGTCCATGTCAACCTAATATATATATATATATATATATATATATAACATATGTAGGTTTTCCCAACTCATATGTTTCTTTCCATGTATAAGTTTAGTCTTTTGCCGTAGGCCGTACGGCTTTCCCATGTAAAACTATACCATCTCAACGTAGTACCATTTTATCCCTGAAGTTGTTTTGGACTGCTACCCTTGGTCTGGTTATGTTTTCTTCCATGAACTATCGCGTGTTCACCTAGGGTTTATGCCCCTTAAGACCGCTAGGGATTATGCTACCTAATGAACGTTTTCGTGTCTCGGTTTGGGTTTTAGCCACCTAGGTCTACTAGGGATTATGCTACCTAATGAACGTTTTCGTGTCTCGGTTTGGGTTTTAGCCACCTAGGTCTACTAGGGATTATGCTACCCGTCAACCGCGCCCTTTTCTCCCACGTATGAATCGTGAATCGTTTTCCATGTCTAGACGCACATGTACCTCAATGTGCCATCCGAGTTCCGTGCCAGGGCAAATCAAGAAATACGGAACTCGGTCGGGAGTTTTAAGTCATCTGCCGATGCAGATATCAAGGTCTGTTTTTGTATCCGTGGCTATGGTCCCACGTGACCCTCCCTCAACTACTGAAAGGCAAAACAAGAAAAGTCATGTATGAGAACTATACTACAGCCATCGATGCCCTCTTTCCGGACGGCCAACCTCACCCATACCTATATAGCAAGTATGGTTTGTTGGGTGTTCTCTGCCTTTCCGTACGTACATGATTGACTAAAGATGGTAGGTGGCCGACGAATGTTCTATCTAGGGCTACCATGAAAATATCGTCGACCCCACGCTAATCCACCCCAGTCTTTAGGTTGCTCGCACAGCAACCAAAGCATACCCTTGGTTCTCCTACTGCAGACCTTAACCTCTATGAGCCCTGGTTTCATGGACCATCCGCAACCTCACAGAGGGATACCAAGAGTATCCTCACGTTTCCCCGAAGCTACCGCTTCGTTACCCAGTTCGTTGGAGCCTTTATCTAAATCAGATATTGCTCCACCTCGTATACTTGCTGAAGCGACGACCTACCGAATCGGGTTACTCATCTATTTAGGAACTGGTCCAACTTCCTTGACTAAGAATTATTACTTAGTTATCCTTAACTAAGGTTTACCACTTAGCTTCCTTTCCCGTCATCCTTATTAACTACGGTTTTCCACTTAATCCCCTGAACTAGGGTTTTGTCTAATAGGTTAAGTGTTGTTATTCCAATTCACGACTTAACCCGCCTACGAATCATGCCAAGATTTGGTTAAGTATTTAAGTTCAATACCTAGCCCTACAAGTTGGTTAAGTATACCAAGAAGCTCATGACTTAACCCTATTCACTCATCAAGCCAAATTGGTTAAGTATCTGTTTGTCTTAACCCTATCAGATTATCGTGTTAGATTGGTTAAGCATAGATTATCTTAACTCCGTCAGATTATCGAGTCGGATTGGTTAAGTGTGGGTTAGCTCAACCTCATCCACTAATCGTATTACAATAGTTAAGTATATTTAAAGGTCTTGTGACTTAACCCTATCAAGTTCCCATATTAGATTGGTTAAGTATAGGTTACTTAACCTCATCAAATCATCATGTATAATTGGTTAAGTATAAGTTACTTAACCCCATTAAATTATCACGTTTAGTTGGTTAAGTGTTGGTTTCTTAACCTCATTGAATTATCATGTTTAGATTGGTTAAGTGTTTAACTTAACCCCATCGTATTACCGTGTTTAGATTAGTTAAGTCTAGGTTAACTTAACTTCATCAAATTACCGTGTTTAGATTAGTTAAGTATAGGTTAACTTAACTTCATCAAATTACCGTGTTTAGATTAGTTAATGTTAGCCTACTTTGTGAACTAGGCAACACAAAGTCAAGATGTCAAGCATTGAAGAACCTTTCTAATTAGAAGACTTTAGTTCGGATCGGAGAGACCATCACTACTCAGATCGGAGAAGACACTACAGCCTAGATCGGACAGCTGCAATCATTCGGGTCGGGTCAAAACAACGTATCAGTTCGGATCGGGTAAAGTTTTCTGTTCGGATCGGTGAACTATTGCTGTTGAAAACAGAGAGCGCATGTTCGGATCGGAGGGCAGTCTTCTTCAAGATGGATCGGAAAGCCACTTGGTTGCTACGGAGATAAATCAGAGCGGAGCGGAGCAGACTAAAGACGAGAGAGCGTTGTTTCCAAGCCAATCTGGGTCGGATCGGATATCCCGATCCGAACCCCTTGTATGTGTCCCCCCGACCCGAACCCATTTTCCATATCATTCTCCAGCATAAGCGCCTGGATATCCGGATCGGCTATGACCAGTTCCTGCCCATAACGTCCATCATTCTGATGCGTTGTCAACGTAGAAATCAATCCGAATCCGATGTTGATGGGATGAATGACACGTGGCTCCGATCCGGATCGGGCTCTGAGCAAATTCACACCTATAAATACCCCGTCTGGAGACAAAGAAAAGGATCTTTTTCTGGCATTTTGAGAGTTCAACCACCTTCATAACCCGAATTCCAGCAATCCCGAAAAATCCAAATCTTCTTTCATTATTTGTTTTCTATAATTGAGTGATTATAAGTGAGTTGTGAGAGGAATCAAGTGAATATTTCATTGTACTTGCAACTAAATCAGTAAATATAGTGAGAGACAAGTGGACGTAGGCATTTCTTCGCCGAACCACTATAAATCCTGTGTGTTTATTTTTATTTTTATCTTATTTCATTTGCTTTCAGTTAATTCGGGTGTTAGAACCACTTTTTGGTCTAACATTTTGGTGCTTTCACTGAGAAACCTCATCTGAATTCTTTATTTTCCGGGATTTCTTTCTACTTTTTGGACCGTTGAGTTCAAAGAAGTTAATCCTTAAGTTTCTCCGCTCTTTTATATTTGTTGAAGTGATTGTCAAAGAATCATGGCCAAAGGAAAAGGCAAAGAAGTTCAATCTGGTCGAGGAAATGGAGCTGGCGAAGATCAGCAAAATGCGGTTGTAACAAGGTCTCGTGGGCAGAGTTCAGCAGCAGGAAGAACCAATGCAGGAAATCCGAGCCGCCAACAGGGGGAAAGCTCCGATCCGATCCGGGTAGGAGATTCTGAAGCAGTGCATTCCCCCAATCTGAACCGACCCGAGCAGCTTGCCACGTACCGATCCAACCAGGCTCCCCAGCTCCGAACCGACCCGACCTCCTATCTCCAATCCGATCCGACGCTTGGTGAAGCTGGAACCTCCACTCGAGTCCCTACGAATGCTCCGATTCCAGCCACCAGGGTTAGTGATCAGGTTAATCCATCTGCGCCCATCACTCAAGGAGATTTCTCGCGCTTACTTGACATGTTTGAGAGCACAAGGGAGGCTATGAAAGTCCACGAGCGCACTAATCTCATGATGCAGGAAAATATGAGGCTCATGAGTCGGGAGATTAGTGAACTCCGTCGACAGAGAACTCCATCACCGGTTCGTCACACACCAGTGGATCAATCTTCATCTTCCGAGGAAGAGCGGCCCCATGAACGAAGGCCGCTCGAACGACCTCAGAATGTGGAGCAGCTGACATTTGGTTCTTTGGGATCTCGTGAGGATATTGCACGAGCGCTAGGAAACAATGACCCCACTCGGGGGCAAAGACTCCAGTCCCCTCCTCCCGAGATCGACCGAGAGCGCAGGGAACGGAATCGAGCAGAAGCAGCTCGAAGAAGAAGGGCATCTCCTGAACAAGAGCCCAGAAGGAACCCGGATACTAGGGCCAGGGAACCTGAGCGGCCCCTAACTAATGCTGATGTACCGGCAATGGTTCGCCAGATCATGTCCGAGAGCCGGAACTATACAAATGAAGATTATGGCATTGAGCGAAGCCATACTCCTTTCACCGACGATATCCTCGACTTCCAATTTCTCCGGCGCTTTAACTTGCCACAGATGGACAAGTACAACGGAAGGACTGATCCGGGACAGATTTGATGCGATACTCGTGGCTCATGAATGCTGCTGCTGCCCCTGATGAAGTGAAGTGCAAAGCATTCCCAATCTACTTAGAAGATGTGGTGCTGTTCTGGTTTACCCAACTTCCTCCTCGTTCGATTTCGAATTACAAGGAACTAAGCGAGCGTTTTATGAACCAGTTCCGACTCCACGCCCGAAAGTCCAAAAGTGTTATTGAATTATCAAGAATCAAGCAGGCACCAGGAGAGTCTTTGAGGGCATATCTTGACCGTTTTAACCAAGCTGTGACTGAGGTCAGTGACCCGCATGAGCCCACTATTCTGATGGCATTGAAGGAAGGAGTCGATCCTGAATCCGAGTTTGGAGATTACCTTTCTGGGAAAACACCCTCCACAAGAGAGATATTCTACGAAAAGGCCGATATTTATCTAAGGCGAGAGGAGGCCAGGGCAAACCGAAAGAGAAAGTCTGAGACGGCTTCAAAAGAAAATGTGCAGAGTAATATCGCCGTGAAGCAGTCTGGGGAAAGTTCTGGCACGGTTGAAGTAAATGTGGGAAACAAGGGTGGAAACAACAATGCTGGAAGCGGGGGTAACAACAACAAAAACCGTAATCCGAACGGTAACAGAAGAAACAGAAATAGGGGAAGTGATCCTAACAAAAGACCCCGATTCCAGACCTACGAGAATTATACACCATTGAACGACACCCTGGAAAATATTTACCTGGATACGTACAATGTGTTACAGTACAAAAGACCGCCACCTCGTGATTCGACCGAGAAAGAAATGGCGACAGGGAAATTTTGTTTGTTTCATGGAACTCATGGGCATTCAACCAATGAATGTCGGCATTTGAGGGATTTGATTGAGAAGCTGCTGCGTGAAGGGAAGTTGGATGAATACAAGGTTGCCCCGAGGGACAGAGGGGCAAGGAGAGCAAGCTCCAAAACAGATTCTACCTGCTCCCAAGCCTACAACGCAGCAGAAAGGTAAAGGAATTGTTATCAACTCCATAGTGGGCGGACCTCACCCGGCAATCCGAAGTTTCAGATCAATGGATCAATATGTAAATGCTGCCAAGCATCTAGACGTGAATGAAGGTGATGATTTGGAAGATATCACCCCCATAAAACAACAGAAGACCATGTTTGACGACGTGGTATTCCGCAGCCGAGATAATACTAGGATCCAATCACCCACTGATGATCCGTTGGTTATTACTACCACCATTGGGCCGGCCTTGGTTCATAAGGTATTAGTAGACAACGGAAGTTCCGTTAATATTTTGTTTAAAAAGTCATTTGATCAGATGAAGCTTGAGTCTGAGGATTTGAAGCCATGTGAAGGATGGATCAGAGGCTTTAACGGGGCATCAACAGCTCCCATGGGATACATAGAATTGCCCGTGACCTTGGGGCAAGGAGAACGCAGAAGAGTGCGGATGCTTCAGTTCGTAGTATTGGACGTAGATTCGCCTTATAATGCATTTTTGGGGAGGCCTGCCCTTGCTGAATTCAGAGTTTGTATCGCCCCTGGTGTTTATTGCTTAAGTTCCCAACCGAAGCTGGAACTGGAGTAGTGAGAGGGGATCAAGTTTCCGGACGGGCCTGCTATGTGGCCGAATTAAAGATGTTGATGAAAGGACTTAACGTCGAGAGTAAAGATGCCTCGTCTCCCTCAAAAGGGGGCTCGGCATAGCAATTAGAGAGATTGACCCCGAAGGAGTTGCCCAAAGGAACGCCTGAAGACCTGGATCCCAGAAAAGACGAGGAACCAGAGGCTAGGAATGCAACTCCTAATGAAGCGACAGTGGAAATTACCATTGATGAAGCTGATCCGACAAAAGTTTTGAAGATTGGTTCTCAATTGGATCCACGTCGAGCTAAAGAACTAATGGACTTCTTGAAGGCAAACTTAGACGTGTTTGCCTGGACCCATGCTGACATGTGTGGGATATCGCCATCCATTATAAGTCACAAATTGAATGTAAACCCGAAACATCTGCCTGTGAAGCAAAAGAGACGCATGCTGGGCCCAGAGAGGTCGGCTGCTCTCAAAGAGGAAGTAGAGAAGTTGAAGCAGAATGGATTTATTCGAGATTCGACATATCCCGACTGGATATCGAATCCCGTCTTGGTAAAGAAGCCGAACGGAAAGTGGCGGACTTGTATTGATTTTGCAGATTTGAACAAAGCTTGCCCAAAAGATAGTTTCCCACTTCCCAGGATTGACCAGCTTGTAGATTCGACAGCAGGTCATGAACTTCTCTCTTTCATGGACGCATATTCTGGGTACAACCAAATTCCTATGCACGTGCCAGACCAAGAACATACGAGCTTCATTACGAATTTGGGATTATATTGTTATATTGTAATGCCGTTCGGATTGAAAAACGCCGGAGCTACTTATCAGCGCTTGGTGAACAGAATGTTTTATAATCAAATAGGAAAGACTATGGAAGTTTATGTGGATGATATGCTTGTCAAATCGAAACAGTCCTCCAGCCATACGAAAGACTTGGCGGAAATGTTTGGTATCCTACGAAAGTATCGGATGAAATTGAATCCTCTGAAATGCTCATTTGGAGTGGCATCGGGAAAGTTCCTTGGCTTCATTGTGAGCTCCCGAGGAATTGAAATCAACCCTAGCCAGATAGCAGCGATTAGAAATATCGAAGAGCTGAGGAGAATTAAAGACGTCCAAAGTCTTGCAGGGAAAGTTGCGGCGCTGAGTAGATTCATCTCCAAAGCCACAGACAAATGTGTTCCGTTTTTGATCTAATTAAAAGGGGAAAGAAAAACTTCGAGTGGACTCCGGACTGTGTTGAGGCCTTTCGAAATTTATTGGAACTGCTAGAGAAACCGTCGATTTTGTCAAAGCCAGTGGATCATGAAGAATTGTTTGTTTACTTGGCAGTCTCGGCTCACGCCGTTAGCACAGCCCTGGTTCGAGAAGAAGACAAAGTACAAAGGCCAGTGTATTATGTAAGCAAGAAATTAGCAGCGGCAGAGCGCAACTATCCAAAGATTGAGAAGCTTGCTTACAGCCTCCTAATCGCATCCCGAAAACTTCGTCACTATTTCCAAGCTCATCCAATAACCATATACACCGACCAGCCCTTGAGGCAGGTGTTGCAGAGACCCGAAGCATCGGGAAGGTTGATCAAATGGAACATAGAACTAAGTCAGTTTGATTTGAATTTTCAACCACGAAAGTCGATCAGGGGGCAAGCTCTAGCAGACTTTATTGCGGAGTTCACCATTCCAGAGGAGGAAGTAATCGATGACAGAGTGGTTAAGTCCGAGGATGAGTTAAAGATAGATCCGTGGAAACTATATACAGATGGAGCCAAGAACGACCGAAGGTCCGGAGCTGGAATTGTCTTAGTCACTCCCGAAGGACGGTCGTTATATTACGCCCTGCGATTAGAATTTTCGGCGACTAACAATGACTTTGAATATGAAGCCCTGATTGCCGGGCTGAAGCTTGCTAAAGACCTCGGAGTAAAAATGTTAGACATATTCTGTGACTCTAAAATTGTTGTTTACCAGGTGCGAGAGGAATTTGTGGCTCGAGGACCTCGACTTATCGCCTACCTCAGGAAAGTGAGAGAGCTATTGAATAGCTTAGAGCGGTACAACATAACACACATTCCCAGAGCTGAAAACCAGAAAGCGGATAGGCTGGCAAAGCTGGCTAGTTCCGACAATCCAGAAGGGACTGAAATAATTCCAATTGAAACGTTGGAATCGCCAAGCTTTGAATCAATGGAGATTGAGTTCGCTTTTGAAGCGGCACCGGAGCAGGAGTCGTGGATGACTCCAATTAAGAATTTCCTTAAGAATGGGACACTCCCATCAAAGAAGAGTGAGAAAAGGGCTGTAGTTCGCAAGGCTACCAGATATGTCATACAAGATGATACTCTTTATAGGCAAGGATTTTCTATGCCCCTGTTACGATGTATAGCACACGACGACATCAAGCGTGTACTAAGAGAAGTACACGAAGGTAAGTGTGGAGATCATACAGGAGGTCAGACCTTAGCAAAGAAGATATTGCGATACGGATACTTCTAGCCTACAATTAACAAAGATGCAGCTGATTATTCACGACACTGCGATAAGTGCCAGAGATTCGCCAAAATCCCCAGAGCACCATCGACCCAACTTAAATCAATGGTGAGTCCTTGGCCATTTGCCACATGGGGAATTGATATCATTGGAGTTCTTCCGATTGCTAAAGGAGGAGCAAAATATGCAATAGTGGCCGTGGACTATTTTACGAAGTGGGTGGAAGCTGAGCCCTTGACCAAGATCACGGCAAGAAAGGTGATAAGTTTTGTGGTCAGAAATATTATATGTCGATTCGGGATCCCAAGGACGATTATAACTGACAACAGAACCCAATTTGATAGTACTGAATTCAGAAATTTCTGCCAGAAGTATAAGATAGACAAACGATATACTGCAGTTTCCTATCCGCAGTCAAATGGGCAAGTAGAGGCAATAAACAAAGAAATAAAATCCATCCTCAAGAAACGGTTAGAGCGTGCAAAGGCAAAATGGGTTGACGAATTGCCCCTAGCTTTGTGGGCATATCGAACAACATTTAAGACGTCCACCGGTCATACCCCTTTCTCTCTCTCCTTTGGCTCAGAAGCAGTAATTCCAGTTGAACTGGAAGTTCCTTCCCACAGGGTGACATATTATGACCCGATGACGAATCGGGCGCTCTTACTTGAGTCTCTTGATGAAGTAGAAGAAAAAAAGGGATGAAGCGGATTTGCGTGCGGCAAGACATCGACGTCAGATGGCACGCTATTACGACAAAAAAGTTCGCCTCAGGACTTTTGAACCAGGAGATTTGGTGCTAAAGAGAGTCTTTCCATCCCTTCCTCACCTCGTTCCAAAATGGGAAGGACCCTTTGTCATCCAACGGAAACTTGAAAAAGGAACCTTCAAGTTAACGACCGTAGATGGCGAAGAAGTCCCTCGAGCACGGAATGCCCAACACTTAATGCGATATTTGGATTAGAAATGCTGTACTCTTTGTTATTTTTCCTATGAACCCTGTAATAAGGCACGGCTTGCCTTGGGAAAATCTGACGATATGAATAAAGGACTATAAAGTGGATGTAGGCTACGACTTAGCCGAACCACTATAAAAATATTGTGTGTTATTTACTTTTATGCATTACATATATACATTCATTAATTATTCTATTGTAGTTATGGAATACAGGATGATTCAAAGCCTGAAAAGGTTAAAGATAGGTTAAACATAAGAAAAAGCACAGCGACTACTTGTGCGATAAGACATAAAAGAATGAGAAAACGACATTCTTAACTCTAACTCTCCAGAGAGAGAGAGAGAGAGAGAGTATAAAAGCGTCTCCGACTGAGCGCTGAAAAAGAAATTCTTCCCTTAACTCTAACTCTCCAGAGAGAGAGAGAGTATAAAAGCGTCTCCGACTGAGCACTGAAAAAGAAATTTTTCCCAATTTTAACTCTCCAGAGAGAGAGAGTATAAAAGAAATGCTAGGAAAACGACAGGCACTGACGACACAGGAAATGTTATCCCGTCAGAAAATCGGGAGCATTCAGATTGCTTGATTAAGCATTAATAATTTATTAGAATTAACTGGGGGCATATATGTATGCACATATTCCCTCGCTCCGTGACTTTATTTTGTAACTATAGCAAGACATGCATTTTTACATAAGTGCAGAAGTACTGACAAACAGACATTGCAGAAAATGAGTTATTTTTTATTTACAAATGAATGAATTTGTACAGGAAAACAGCTAAAAAAAAGAAAGTGCAGGAGCCACTCTTGTAACAGCAATTATTGGTTCATTAAGGGCTAAAACGATACAAGGCAATCCACTATTTAGATTTTGAATGAGCCTTGGACTTTTTGGCGGCTTTCTCCGCATCCTTTGCTTCTTTCTCAGCCTCTATCAAGATTCGTTTTGATTTCTTCTTTCCTGAAGATGCGGTGCTGGAGCCAGTAGACTTCTTCCCGGAGGGCGGAGCGCTGGAATCAAGAGAAGATTTTTTAGCGAGTTCCTCTGTAATAGATCTAGTTGAGAGCTTAACAACTAACCTTGATCCCGCATCCACAACTGCGAGGGGCTTGAGGGCTTCGGGGTCTAGTTCTTCGGCTTTTAATTGCAAGCGTTTGTCTTGATCAACTTTCATTGCAGCCAAGGTAACATCATCAGCATTTTTTGTCTCCCCGACTATAGCAACTTCTGGTTCCTCTTCGTGCCCCCCATCACCACTATCGTCCTTTAAAGCTACTATCATTTCTTCATCATGGGGGGTGGCGACCTTAGTTGGCTCACTTCCTTCTCCCAAGTCTATAGGAGTAGCCTTATCCTCCCCTCTTTTGGCCTTTTCTGCGGGCTTTGCCCCGGCGGTGGCTCCCTGAGTCACATCTGTCTTTTCGGATGGCTCAACACCTACAGAATGAGAAGCAACAGTTATCAACTCAGGCGAAAACAATGGGTTTTTCATCGATTGCTCAATCACGTGGCGAAAGGTAGAAATAGCCTTGACAAATTGAGGAGAAAAGGTAGGGATACCTTCCGAAGACTTCTCGGCAGGGGTGACTACTACCTCTGATGCTGTTTCAGGAATAGGGGATAGCAGAGTTGTTCGGGGAATTCCCGGATTTTCAGGATCATACCCCTCTACTTCAGAAGTCGCAGGGGCAGAAGAAGAAGAACCAGTTTCGAAAACATTCTTTTGTTTAGACTTCCGTCTCTCTTCTTCCATGGCCTCAGCAATGAGACGGCGCCCTTCAGCTAGGCGCTCCGGCTCATCATCCCTCAAGTATTTTTCCATTAGCTTATCCTCATCGATAGAGTTGGTTTTGAGCTCCTCTTTTTCCCACTCAACAATCTGATTCCATACTTGAACTAGAGTGGATGGGTAATCTTCGATCCAAGAAATGTTTCGGCGACGGATGATATGTGCGAAGAATTCAATCATTAATTCGCCAAAGCCTTGAATCTCAGCTTCCGCCTCAGATAATTGTTTGCGGGCTTCCTCCGCAGATTTGATAGCACACTCCACATTGCCCTCGGCCAGGGAAGCCCTGTTCTCTGCTTCCAACAGCCTTGAAGCCAAGTCAACATTCTTCTTTTCTAGTTCAGCACTCCTCTGTGCTAACTCGGCATTTTTCCGCTCAAGGTCAGCATAAGCAAAGCGTGTCTTAGCAGCTTCTGACTTAGCCTCGTCAGCTTGCTTTTTTTAATTCAGAACGCTCTTGAGTGTGAGATTCAAGCAAGTCATGGTAACGTTTTTGCATGTCCTCGAATTGTTGTTTGAAGTTAGAAGCGTCCCTTTGAGCGACAGCTAGCTGAGCTTGAGTGTCTTCCAAATCTTTTCCTAGAGCTTTTAAGGCCTTGGCATCCTCCTCCGCGGTCTTTTGCATTGAATCAGTATTTGTGATTAGAGTGCGGATGATTCTAGAAAGATTGCGTGAATATTTAAACATCTCAGTATACTGTTTTTCCACCGCATCTATCTTTGCTTTGGCCTCGTCTGCCCATTTAGAAGAAACAGGTTCAAGGGCAGGTAAAAAAGTCAAAGTCTCGAAGTAGTTTTCGGGAAATTGCTCCTTCAAATATGCCCGCTTTACTGCAGTTTCCGCATCTAGTGGGGGAGGAACGGGGATTATCAATTCGGTGTCCCTGTGTGAGGAGGATTCGGTAGATTCTTTGTCTGTCCTAGGTCGTTTAGTAGCAGGAACCTTGTGCTTACTCCGAGACCCGGTTTCTTTCGGAGGACTTCTCTCTCTACTGCGCTTTTCATGGGAAGAAGTGGAGTCTTTAGATGGTGGTCTGTCCTCTTCCCTACGGCTTTGATAACCCTTGTATTTCTCTTGTTCCTGCCGAACTGGAGAGCGAGAACGTGAGGGTCGAGAGCGATAGGGATCATAAGGCCTTCTCTCCTCCCTACCACGATCATCCCGGCGATCATACTCGATGTCCTGGGGAGGATTGGACATGCTGCGGCGAAGCTTCCTGATATCATAATAGGATCGAGACATCGTACCTGAATAATAAGACAAATGAAATTTAGAATTAATGGATTCACGGAGAAAGAGGTGCAATGAATGCTAATGCTGTTGTGTAAAGTGTGTCCTAAGTGGTGTGTTTCCCCCCAACCAACCCGAATCTGAAGCTAGACTGGTACGGGCAGGCTCTTTAGCCTTAGCAGGAGTGGTCTCTTCAGAAGAGGTAAAGACTAAAGGATTCTTCCTAAAATCCTCTGAGGTGTATATAGTTTCAGGTAAGGGGAGATCCCCCAAACCCTGAAATATTTGGTCATCAGTACTAGGGATATTCCCCTCGGAAGCATTAAGTGGCGACTCTTGGGAGGATGTTGACTTTTCCAGAGGAGTAGCCTCCTCGGGGGCAGTATATCCTTCACGATGCCTTTCGGCCAGGTTAGCCAATTCGTCATCTTGTGTAGAAGATGGAGAAGGTGAAGTTTGAAGAGGCACTGTAGGAATTCCCGAGCCTTCTCCTGTCTCTGGAATCACCTCCACTGGAGGAATGTATGCGTAGGGGACCGTCCCATGACCGATGCTACGAAAAACGGATAACAGCCCATGGTAGTGAAGATATTCGTCCTTAAGGACTTCATCGACGGTCAAGAATTTTTGATCGCCATTAAGAAGTTGGTGCATCCGGTCAAAGAATACCTGATCTGATATTTGTTTTGGATTGTCAACTGCAAACAAAGAGGAAAACAAGTTAAGGTGATGATTCAAGTGTATAGAGCTCGGACTTAGAAAATCAGTGCTTTACTTGATTTTGTCCACCTCCTGGCGCATCCAGTCTGTCGCTTCACGTAGAACCATTCTAATCTAGAATCTCCAGCTTTACTGCTGAATGGTGCTGAGATTATCTTCCTTTTTGGGGCTGATTCAAAGTAGCAGAAAGATGGTGTCTCTCGAGTCCGATGCTTGAAGTTATAGAAGAAGTGAACGTCATCGAACGTGAGCTCTATGCCTAAGATTTCGCGATATGCTATGTACAAAGTGTGCAAGTAGGCATATGAATTGGGATGCAGCTGCATGGGGGCAATCCGCATTTGTCTTAAAAAGTCAACGATGAAGGGAGAGAATGGAGGAATGGCGCCGACCATGCACATCAATCGAGTGACCACCATATATCCTTCTAGAGGGTTGTGGGGACGGTCAGAGCGTGAGGGCACTAGAGTGTCCCTTTTCATTATCCCGTACTTTTAGCAAATTCGGATCAGTCGATCATTGTCGATTGTTGATTCAACAGAGTCTGGAGGTGATTCCAATATAACGGCCGATTCAAATTCATCAGGGGCTCAATCGTCACCAATCCCTCCTTCTTCCTCAAAACCCAGAGAAACTTCATTCTCTGAAGACACCTCGTTGCTTTCCCGATTTCCAACCCCGTAGTCTGGACCCTCACTGTCCCATTCTGGATCCGAAGGAGAAGATATATCCTCTAGAGTGATTTTGTTAGAGGTTTCCGGGGCTTCTTTCCTCTCAGCTAGTCTGGAAGAGCGTCTGGGTCTCATTGTCATAGAACTATTGAAGAAGCAATAGCACGAATTAGAGTAAATTAGCCCGTACCCCCCTGTGCATGTGCGTGAACTAAAATGTGTACAGTGAACGTGAGAAATGCAAAGTAAAGATGCAACAATGTAAGGCGAACTTTGAAGAGAAAGTGATGGTCAGAGTAGTTCTTA
Source organism: Allium sativum (assembly GCA_030737875.1). NCBI lineage: Eukaryota > Viridiplantae > Streptophyta > Magnoliopsida > Asparagales > Amaryllidaceae > Allium > Allium sativum. The sequence goes on from CM060915.1 coordinate 118,868,581, forward strand.
ATGTTCATTTATGTTCGCAAGGCACTATCCTGACTGTTCATAAAGTTGGAAGTAATATCTAGCATTGTTTTAAATAGTTGGACAAAATTTTGTTCTTTAGATTGAGTGGTTCTCGGTTCGGTTCGGGCAGGCATCATGGGGTCGGACTGAAGAAAAGTTGTGCTCTAGATGAAAAGTTATGTTCAACCGGATCGGTTCGGAGACATGTAATAGGAGCGGATCGGATGAGTTTGAATACCAACGCCCCCTATTAATCAGTTTTCATCCTCCGATCCGATCCGAAAGGCTATCCCCTGTTTTCCATTTCCACTCTCCCGACCCGAACCGGAAAGGTAAAACTTTGCTCTCCTCCTCCATCTTCCCTGTTTCCTCGCCCGAACCGATTTCTCATGTCTTTTGTTTTCTTCTTCTTCTCAATCACCTCCGAACCCAATCCCATATCAACAGCCCCAGTTAGGAGCAAGCGTACGCCTTCTTCAACCTATCAGCGCCTCGAGGTGGTAGCAGAAGTAACAGCGACGGAATTGGGCAAAAAAATATACTCGAATCGCTTAATATAATCGTGAATCCAAGTCGAAATCAAGCAAAAGTAGGTAGATCAAGTTTACAAGTCTACTTACGAGTTCGATTTAGAAGAAAACAAGAAAAATTTGCGAGTTTAATGAAGCTTTCCTGAAGGCTAGGGTTTCGACGTGGAAATCGGTCGGACAAATACAATGAAAGAAAAGAAGAAAAGTGAAGTAAATTTATATAAAAAACAAGCTGACTATTCGTATTCCCGCTCGGATCGGCTCGAAAAGCCCAGTGACGCAGCTTGGCCCACTAATCCATTGCAGAGTATAGGAAGAAGGAAATCCGTCCGGGTCGGAACCCGAACCAGAAATCCGTTCGGGTCGGAATCCGAACCGAACAGGATGCAGTACGACAACTTGGCATGTGAATTCAAAGGGAAGGATGAAGGCATTGTGCAACAGCAATCAAAGCATGCTCCATTTCCAACAGAAGCATCCTTTGAGGGGGCAAAGTGTTAGCCTACTTTGTGAACTAGGCAACACAAAGTCAAGATGTCAAGCATTGAAGAACCTTTATAATTAGAAGACTTCGGTTCGGATCGGAGAGACCATCACTACTCAGATCGGAGAAGACACTACAGCCTAGATCGGACAGCTGCAATCATTCGGGTCGGGTCAAAACAACGTATCGGTTCGGATCGGGTAAAGTTTTCTGTTCGGATCAGTGAACTATTGCTGCTGAAAACAGAGAGCGCATGTTCGGATCGGAGGGCAGTCTTCTTCAAGATGGATCGGAAAGCCACTTGGTTGCTACGGAGATAAATCGGAGCGGAGCAGACTAAAGAGGAGAGAGCGTTGTTTCCAAGCCAATCCGGGTTGGATCGGATATCCCGATCCGAACCCCTTGTATGTGTCCCCCGACCCGAACCCATTTTCCATATCATTCTCCAGCATAAGCGCCTGGATATCCGGATCGGCTATGACCAGTTCCTGCCCATAACGTCCATCATTCTGATGCGTTGTCAACGTAGAAATCAATCCGAATCCGATGTTGATGGGATGAATGACACGTGGCTCCGATCCGGATCGGGCTCTGAGCAAATTCACACCTATAAATACCCCGTCTGGAGACAAAGAAAAGGATATTTTTCTGGCATTTTGAGAGTTCAACCACCTTCATAACCCGAATTCCAGCAATCCCGAAAAATCCAAATCTTCTTTCATTATATGTTTTCTATAATTGAGTGATTATAAGTGAGTTGTGAGAGGAATCAAGTGAATATTTCATTGTACTTGCAACTAAATCAGTAAATATAGTGAGAGACAAGTGGACGTAGGCATTTCTTCGCCGAACCACTATAAATCCTGTGTGTTTATTTTTATTTTTATCTTATTTCATTTTTTTTCAGTTAATTCGGGTGTTAGAACCACTTTTTGGTCTAACAGTTAAGTATGGATTAGCTTAACCCCATCCCTTAACTGTATTTTACGGTTAAGTGTCATTAAGAAATCAAGTCCGGTTTCACATAACCTACCCATTCATGTCATATCGGTTAAGTGTCATTAGTCAAATTTACTTAACCTTATCATGTGGCATTAACTAAATTAATGCACTCTCAACCTCTCACATTAGACCTTGTTGTGGTTACTAGTTAAGCCGGGCGGGTCCGGGTAGTTTTACACCACAACATAGTCTAACCTCGGGTCTTAAGTGCTATATGACCAACTACTCACATTGGGTCCTATTGTTTGTAGCCACTAGTTAAGCCGGACGGGTCCGGGTAGATTTATGCTATAAACTCAACCTAACCTTGAGTTGGCCACTTTCATGTTTTACTACGTGTCATGTCCAAGTTTATCATAAACATGTTCTCATGTATAATTTATGCCAATATTCTATGTCAAGTTCTCAAGTCATATTCCAAGTCATGTTTTCATGTCATATTCACGTTGGCCTAGACTACCCAAATTGTATTCCCAACGCAAATGAAAGCGAGTCAACATAGTAGGAATAATATAACAAGGATGGGTATAAGATGTCAAAGATGGGTTCAAGTCAATCATGGTGCAATTTGAGACCAAGGTGTACCACCCAACTAACATATGCATTATAGGCCTCAAACATGTATGATTCCAAATCTAGCAAAAAGGGTGATTATCATGGAAATGGTGACAAAGGGTGGAAATCCTAACATGTGCATAATAGGTTCATCATATGCATGTTGATAATCATGAGGGGATTAGGTTCCTTAACATGCATAAGCCCCAAATCAAATTCATGCAAGTAGTTCCCAAGTCAAAATGGTTCCCAAGGGTTCATGCTAACATTTCCTAAGTAAAGATTCGAACTTGCATGATAAACTAAGCCAAATGCAGCTTGTGTAACATGATTTAGTCGCTAAAACATAGCCCAAGGTCATAGTTTCAAGAAAGGAGCAATGACTAAGTTCACATAGGCTAGCATACTTATGTTTCATCGCATTTTATTCCATGCCATCATTAAAACTACCGTTTAGATCTAGAAGTAGCTAGAACTTACTTAGCGAGGCTTAGGGAAGGATCATGCCTTGTCTTGACGAAGAAAGGTGGCTCCTTTGTTGAAGAATCTTCATGAAATTGGCCTAGCAACGTTGATCCACTCCCTTGATTTGATGTAGCAAGCTAGCACCTTTTGATTTGTACCCGATTTGAATGCATAAGCCCTTGGAGTTGGAGATGGAGGCCATGATCAAGATAGATTTTGGCAGCACTTAGTTGTAGGATTGATTTTTAGTGATTTAGGTTAGGTCCTAGGGTGTTTTTATAGAGATTAGGAGTAGTTTAGGCCATAGGATAAACCCTAGGATAGATATGAGCCCTCAAAATCCATCACAGGCCAATAGACCAGACCCAAGAGCATGTCTTGAGGAACAAGTCAGGCACACCCAGGCCAACTGGCCGACCACCCAAGTCGACAGGGGTGTCGACTGGGCAGTCGACACCACCTGGGGTGTGTCGACTCCCAAGTCGACTCCCCAGTCGACTTGGCGGTGGCGGGAATTTTTCCCGCCTCTTCTGCTTGGCTGAATTTGAAATCTGAATTCAAATTTGAACTGTTTTTGAACTTGAAATTTTCTGAAAACTTTGACGGGCCATAACTTGGTCATACGGACTCCGATTTTCGAAAACACGGACTCTATTTCGCGTATTTTTCCGAGACGAACGCAATGGCATAGCCTGTTTCTCCTGATTCAGATTTTATAATTAAATATTGCCTTGATTCTTGTCTTAGCATGTTGTGAAAATCCGGGTTGGTACAATAATTATTGCATTTAATCCAACAAGAAACTGGAATAGTACATGTCAACGCATTGTGGCAGTATTGAGTCTATTGACGTCTACCAGATCCATGCATCTTATATGCTATGTATCAAGAAAAACTGCAATATTTATGTTTTGTAAGTTGGGTCACTCTTTATACAGTTCTAACTATGACAAGGACATTTCAATTTTAATAATTAATGAACCAAGGATATCTTTGCTGCATTTGCAACTATAAAATCAGTCTATCTGTCAAGTTGAAGTCGTTTTAATGAACTGATATAGCATAGTTTAAAACATTAATTATCATGCAAGTAGAACATGTATTTGTGTTATTTTCATTTATTTACTATATTTCTACTATTGAATTATTTTTACAAAATAATTATTTAGGAGAAAAGACTAATTTTATTCTTCAAAAAGCAGCTGAAAATGATGGTTTTGCATGCTTTAGGATCTGGCAAAAATAAGCTTGATAAAGCTCAGAATAAAATAAAAATAAAATTTTAATTTATCTATTAGTACATTATATCATGAATAAAAGCCACTATGTTTGATAGCAACCAAAAAAGGGATTGACATTTGATTAAATACAGAAAATAAACAAAGTTCAACACTGTACTGCCAAAACTTTTGACCCTAAATTCATATGATTTGCACTCTACTTGCTACTTTGATTATAAGTTATACAAACAAAAAAGCAACCAAAAAATTGCTAATTTCCTTTATGAATTCTCAACGGCTCTCCTTTTCAATTGGGTGCTACTAAAACCAAATGCATAATGTCATGAAAAGGATTGGATGGAATTTTCAAAAGATCGAATATCTGTTATCTACATGAAGTAATGTAAAACACTACAAAAGATCGTTTACAAAACAGATTATCAGTATTACAAAACTTATCATATCATATTAAACATACCATTCTCTTATTATATTAAAAACACTACAAAAGATCGTTTATAAAACAGATTATCAGTATTACATAACTTATCATATCATATTAAACATACCATACTCTTATTATATTAAAAACACTACCAACAAAACAACAATATAATTAGACATTTAAAGGATCAAATACAGCTGAATAGCATGCTTGAAAAAGCATTATGGCATAACTCATCCAGCAAAGATTCTACGGGTGAGAGGTCTATGCTCACGGCACCCATTTTCATTTCAAATAACTACCTAATTTCTGATTTAAGTAAGCCTATATCTATACCAATGTTGAATAATGTAACAGTGTATCATAACTACAGCCAACAAAGGAGCTAACCAAGGAAATTGCAACATTGGAAGGAAATGATGCATCAAGAGAAATATCTTCTTTCTTACTGTAGAAAAGCACTCATACTAGCACCCATGATGAATCAAAACAAATAGTATTTACAGATAACTCTATGCCTGCTTCTCATCTATTAGATCAAAATCCAAATGACAATCTAAATATACATCAGGATATCAAAATATGGATATTAAACAAGTAGATGATATGTGCACATAAAAACTTACCCATGCAGGTGCACTAAGGTGTTACTCTGTTTAAGCTCATTGTGAAGTTTATTAATTAAGGATATCGCCCGCAGATGGCAGCTTGTCTATAGCTCTTCAGGCATGTCACTTTCAACAACTAAATTATAATGAGCAAAGGTAGATTTTATCAATTTGTTATAAGATGGTGTAATGCATACACAAAAATTAGGATAAATACCAAATGCATGTGTACTAGTTATGATCTATGCTTCTTATAATGAACATGATTTGTAATTTTCACTCGTAGTTAGTCAAATATACCTTCGACCGTTTATTCCTAACTAGGGAGTACTTTGTGGTACTTCAGGTAAAGAAAATATAATAAAACATTTGGGCACAAATATATCAAATCTTATACTGGAGAAACCCAACAGGATTTCTGAAGACATAGCATGATGCATGAGCATGATATTTTGTAAGCTCACAGACCCACCATTACTGCAATCATGACTACCATTTTCTCCTACTTTAGTTTTCCTAAAACTCAGCCGTACCCAAACTAGGTTCTAAAAACATACCCAACCATAAACATCTAACAGTTAACTATGAAATTCCTAAAACTAAAAAAAAATAAAAAATACAAGCAAATCTAAACCGGATAAAATGAGAAAACCTAGAAATTAGTTTTACTAAAACACAAATTTGATTACAAAATATTTGTCGGAAAACCAACATCCCATAAAATTGCAACAAAATAGAATAAAAGTACTCAAAATTGAGGATAATTGGAAAAAAATCATACATTAGTTCGAGTTGAACTTCATAATGAATTAGTTCAGATAGACCTTCATCAAGCATTAGATACGACTTTCGTACCAAGATTTTTTCCTTTACCTAGCGATTATCAAGAGGTACGTCCTTATCTCAGCAATTAGCCATAAACTAATTTCGATGGAGGAATCACAAGAGAGGAGGCGGCACCGCGAGATGGAAGGTTGCGTGAACAAGGAGAAAAATTAAGAAAGGAAAGAAAAAAGTATTGAAGTAAAAAGTGGACCAGTAGAAAAGAAGAATTCAGGAAAAGTGGAAATTTCATGAAACCCCGGTCATTTTTTATTCCCGCCTTGTAGTTTCAACCGCCTTTGCTTTCTTTTCCTTTTCCGTTTTACAACGAGCAGACGCACTTGCGCTCAACCGCTGCTATATAATGCATCCGTGAATAAGTTTTCTTGTAGTGATTTTGAATATTTAAAATGACTTATTTTAAATAATAACGACTAAAAATTTATTTTAAACGAAGTTAGAACGAATAAGTTTATTTTAATTATAAAACGAGCCTGAAATGGCGCGGTAGTTTGAAAATTCGATTTCTATTTTCAATTTAATATACAGAATTCATTATAAGTCAGAATTGGACGAAATAAGAAATATTTGAATTTGTTTAATAATATCTTTCTAACGAATGTAAGAAACTGAGATTTCACTCTATAAATTATAAGTTATGTCCAGTTTAAAATTCAGAATAGTCACTATGGAATTTATATATATTTTAATTAAATATATGGCCCTTAAAAATATCAATTTTGCAAACGACCTCCGTTTTCACGAAACCACTTTTATTGGATCTGGAATGTCAAATTATTGCTAGATTCCAATTTTCATAATTTTTGGAATTAATATGTGAGTGTGGCAAAAGAAAACGTGTTTTATCAATTTCAGTTGAATTGGATCGACCAGAAATTGACCATTTTTCAAATGGTCTCCAAATTCAATGAAATTAGTTTTGTTAGGACTGTATCGTCAAAACGTAGCTAGATTTATTTTTCAGAAATTTTTGGAGTTAGTATGTGGTCCCGGTAAGTTAAAATGTACGTTAAAAACAATATTGACTATAATATTATTTTTTATTTTAAATTTGATAAAAACCTATCGAAATAGACGAACTGGCTTACAAAACATATACCATTGCGTTCAGAATGGGGGTAATACGTGTTGAATGGTGCTTCAATGTTGTCCCACATCCGGAAATACTGAACTAAGATCCTGAATATAAACTAAGATGTTCCTCATCACATAGCCAATTGGTTTTGTGATAATAAGGGGATTAATAAACTTTAACATGGTATCAGAGCTCAGGATTTTAGTAGAGTTGAAGAGAAAGTGCTTCAACAATTGAAGGTGATGAGAAAGTGCATCGCAAAATCGAAGAGAAAGTGCTTCGATCTCAACAACTTTGAATCAAGGGGGTGTGTTGAATGGTGCTTCAATGTTGTCCCACATCCGGAAATACTGAACTAAGATCCTGAATATAAACTAAGATGTTCCTCATCACATAGCCAATTGGTTTTGTGATAATAAGGGGATTAATAAACTTTAACAATACGCTAGGGACGACAGTCGTTGTGTAACACCCCACGTCCATTAATGTCACTCACAAAGGGAATGCATTAACTTCCACGGAGCATTTTAAGTGAATATAGAACAGAAAATCACAACAAGACAGATATAAAGTAGTACTTGAAAATTTAAAACTTCATTTATTGCAGCGGAAGATAAATATGTTTGGTTACATCATCAGAAACCTAAAGACTAGAGTCAAGTACAAAATATCCATCTTGACAAAATCAGAGTATATAAAAATAAAAAGCATAATCCCAACTTCAATAGCTATAATAAAAGATAAGCTGACTTTACTTCAGCAATCCAAGTACTTCAGAAAAGATCCAAGCCAAGTTTCGCTAGTGCTAGTTCCACCCTGAGCACCTGGGGGGAAAAGGAAGAAAAGTGGTGGAAACAAAGGGGGTCTGACATAAAGTCTGGCGAGTGCGATAACTTTAACAATACAATTATCAAAATAACTAGGCTAAGGCATAAGCTGGAAAATAAGGAAATGACTGTGAACTATTGGGTATGGCAGAGCAGACAAAGAGAATAAGATGAACAAAGATAACGTTAAAGACACACCTAATTACTAAAGAATAATTACTACACTGCACCACACCAGTCACCCCTAAAGGTTGATCCCACTTACTAAACTTAGAAATCATATTAGTAGTTTCGTGTACTCCTAGCTGACTATATAGGTGCCGCCTGCCCCTATCTCCACTAGGTGTACCCACTACCCCCATGCGATCGACTCCCTAACTCGTAGATACCCGTGTTGGCCCCACAATGGGGTGTATCACTCCCCAAAGTGGCAACCCGATACCACCAACGATGCACGACTTATACCTACACGATGCAACAACGTCTTACCCACCAGCCCGGGCCCACACACGCACATGAACCCGTTGGACTTGCGTTGCCACCGCTAACCCGTTTTGGCCTCTTACAGTCAAGCCCGGTATGCGTGTCCCGTCCTCGACTTGGGTCGAGCCCACAAAGATACGTGTGGGTTACTGGTTGAAAGGCCCCCCCCCCATTACTTGACACAAGCTATCCACCTAAGCCTGGTCCCCTCTAGTACATCCCACTTAACCCTCTTCTTAGTCATGTTCACTTACATGTTTCAATTTTGGTTAAGTGTTACTAATCGTATTTCAAATTCCACTCAAGGCACCCACTAGATTCCACATGCCACCCAAGGCACCCGCTTAACCCCCTCATGTCCCACTACATGTTTATCTGGTTAAGTGTTTCTTAATTCATTAAGACCGTAACCTTATAAAGACCTCTCACATTAGACTGACATTTGTGGCAGCTGGAGTTGCCGGGCGGGTCCGGGCAGTCTTACACCACAAAAGAGCCTAATCTCGTGTCTTTACAACTGTTACGCATTTATTTATGCCTAAGACCTCCCACATTAGACTGGCATTTGTGGCAGCTGGATTTACCGGGCGGGTCCGGGCAGTCTTACACCACAAAAGAGCCTAACCTCGTGTCTTACACTACAAGAAAAAACACTTTTCGCAACAGGCAAAATCTGTTGCAGAAGGTCGATTGCAACAGGCCAGCGCCCGTTGGCATAGCCAAAGTTGCTAAAGGTCTGCAACAGTTTTCGCCTGTTGCAATAAGATGTTGCGGTACACTTTTTTGCAACGAGCTTTTGTTGTTGCAACAGCTACTTTTGCAACAACAAATGACCGTTGTAAGCCCCTATTAGGTATCGACAAACAAGATACCACAACTATTTTTGACCGTTGCAGTAAGTCAAATTACAACAGTTACTGACCGTTGCAATAGGTAATTTTGCAACAGTCAATTACCTATTGCAAATTTTTAACAGATAGTGATACCACAACTGTTTTTGACAGTTGCAATAAGTTCAAGTACAACTACTATTTACTGTTGCTAATGACTCAACTGCAACTGACAGTTGCAGATGCTACATTCAATTCATCAATATCAAAATTCGATAATTTACTATAGTAAAGATAAGACATATTACGAAGAAATACACATACATCTGAAAATACATTGACAAAACAATAGATTCACTAACTTTAACATTCCAAAACATTAGTTGAAGTTACATTCAAAAATTAGCATAGTAACAAACGTGATCCATACATAATATAAATGCATCATACCGTACCAACAATTCCAAAATATAGCATAACATAACATCTAAAAGCTAAGCAGCACATATTACTCTAGTGAAATGAAGTCTTTGTGCCATGCCACGGTTGTTCCAATGACCTCTTTAATGGTGTACATCTTCGAATTAGGCCTTAGTAGAAAAGCTTCAGGATCCATGGCTACGTTAACCCATACCTTCCAAAAGCAATACGGTACACGTTAAAAATCTAATTTTAACGCAAATAGTGAAAGAAAAGACCAACATAATGAAAGTTGAGCAATACAAGAAAAATATCATAAAAGAAAGCTGAAAACCATAAATAGTTTAATACTGCTTGCACACAATTTGTAGAAGATAAACATATAATACTGCTGCATATATACTATAGTTATGAAGGTCATGGATCATCTCTGCTCTGATAATGAAGGGTAAACCCATTGATAATGCATGTGTATTATACATATAATACAGTGGTACACACTCATGCATCCTAGTAAATTCTGTGATTTCAGTTATCCATTCTACATGTCAAACAACCATTTATTTAACCAATCACTTTTGATTTATATATAGCCACTAGCTATCTGAAAGAAAACAATAGACTATCTGAAAATTTTCATAACCAATCACTTGTGAAGTAAAAGCTATTGCTGCCGAAGTGATCATCACTTGTTTGCAAGACGCAATAGACTATCTGAAAGAAAACAAAGTATGGCTACTCCTCCATGTCTCGATTTTTAAGCTACGTGTACTGTCAAATATTCAAACCTTTGCTAACACCTTTAAAATGTTTTGTGAAAAAATTCCTTGAATGCAAAAAAATCATATTAATTAGTTTACCAACACAAATGTTTATTGATTTGAGCCTAAAAAACGAGATGTAAATACATTAATAGGGCACCCAAAACAAATATCATGAACAATATTTAAACTTATAGCAATTTGCTTAACTAATTAGTTGATTAATATAAGATTAAATCTATTAATTGGTAGGATATTCAGCTTGCAATGGAACAATGGATGTTTATCCCTCACGTTGTCGAAGAGGTAGCAGAGCTCGAATCCGGAAAGAACAAAAAAGTACCCAATTCGAAGGCAGATCTACGTAAATTGGCTCTAACATGTAAAGATATATACCAGAGCTACGTAGGGACATTGACACAAGCATTTGGAGTAGAACTGGCAGTTTAGTGTTTTGCACAACTGGCTTGGAAGCAACATGGACTTGAATAATTGGCGTGCTGGTAGAAACAAGTTTGGGGTCTGGATTAACACACATAGGACTGGAAAGCAGCATTACTTTTAATATTTGGAGGGAAAGCAGGATCAGAGAGTGTGTTAGGTAACACAGCGGGTTTGGAAGGCACAATCACAACTTCACTATTCAAATCTTTACTGGTCGTATTCATATTATTCAATTCCACAGATAAGCGACAAGATGCATTCCCAATACCCGACATATTTGGAAATTTACCTTTAAAGCTCGCAAAGTTGGAACCATCTAGGTTAACAAAGACATTGACTTATGCCCATCTCTGAGCTTCCTGCACACAGCCATTAAGCAATAGGGTAACAGACGCGGTTACCAGGTCGTGGACGCTACATGAAGGAACAATTGGGTTTAAGAAGGCCAATTCTTTAGCGAGGTCTTGCAATAGAAGGGAGCTACCTGAAGTACTGGTGGCACAAGGGAACATTAACGTTGCCAAGATCTGAAAAGCTTCACCTAGATCAAGTAACACTGTTTGAAAAATGGGGTTTGGACTTCTTTTTCTTAGGCACGGGAAAGAGGGGGAGTTATTGTTAGGTGTGGCTCTCATTGGAATGGAGTGGGTGCGTGGTTTGAACGGGATAATTGTCCCACATCGTAAGATATTAAGAAAGATCATGGTATATATATGGTATTGGTGGCATGTAACAATGGGGATTCCTTTTGTTACAATAAGTGCTTGCCAATACCAAATTATATGCTCGATCGGAGACGATGGGGATGTTCAATCGGGACGCTGACATGAGAGACTTCGACCGTTGACTCCGATAGACACGGTGAAGCGCGTACGGTACGCAGAGAATGCCAAAACTCAACATGGTATCAGAGCTCCATGGTTCAAGGGGACCAGTATGTGTAGCATGACCGAAGCATGACTCCTAAGGGGCTTGAGCATGGGATGCTCGTCAAGGTGGAGATACAATGGTAAAAGCAGCCTGACGCCACTGCTTATGAGAATTCGGGGGTAGCAGCCTAGCCAACTGTGAAGAGGACTCAAGGTGTAACTCCAAAGGTGACTTGAGCAATGCTCGCCAAGGTGGAGATTGTTAGGTGTGGCTCGCATTGGAATGGAGTGGGTGCGTGGTTTGAACGGGATAATTGTCCCACATCGCAAGATATTAAGAAAGATCATGGTATATATATGGTATTGGTGGCATGTAACAATGGGGATTCCTTTTGTTACAATAAGTGCTTGCCAATACCAAATTATATGCTCGATGGGAGACGATGGGGATGTTCAATCGGGACGCTGACATGAGAGACTTCGACCGTTGACTCCGATAGACACGGTGAAGCGCGTACGGTATGCAGAGAATGCCAAAACTCAACAGTTATGAGAGCGATCAAGAAGAAGGAGGCTGTGAATAGATTAAGATGTGACATGACGAAAAAAAGGTGGGAGATTCAGAAGACGGTGGATGTCCTTATCGCTAAGAGGGGTTGCCATTAATGTTCAGCAAGTATTAATCAAGAATTTGAAATGTATTGGAGTTTGTAACAACCTAGGGTAAACAAATTGTATCTAGTTCTGTAAATTTTAAAAGCAAAAGGAATAAAATATGATTTTGCGAGCCTAACTCATACAATAAGTCAAGATGAAAAAATTGCGGTTCATTAGGAAATTTGTATATATTGGAATGAATTAAATTCTTTTAGAATTATAATTTTTTTTTCCAATTTGTGTTTCTAATATTATATTATGATGGTTTTAATGAATGTTAAAAATATAAAATATTGATTAGTAATTAATATTTAAGTAGAAATATTTGGAAAACGTAAGTTGTTGAAATTATAAAATAAATTCATGCTCGTCTGAAACCCCTCTTTAAATAAGGGTGAAAACAGAACCCCGTTGCCTGTTTGCCTTACGTTAGCGGCGCAATGCAGAAACCAACACAGGAATGTTGCGATGATAGAATGTTCCGAAATGTCTCTGTGTTTTGATAATAGAAACGCCTGCTACTTGCAATAGCGATGCCAGAATCGCCGACTGGCCATGTATGTGTTTCTTAATTTCAAAAATATAAATGCTAAGCACACTCGTTATACTTTCTATTTGCATGGCAAAGTGTGTGGTAAACGATCATTGACAGCATAAATGTAACGATCGACGGATCCACGCTCCCAACCAATTAGTTACAATTAGAACATTTGATATCTTTATTATCGGAAAAGAACGTGTTTTGGTTTGAAAAACGTTTGAATGTATGCAGCAATCTTGAAGCAAAGATGATCCAAGAACGTGTTGTGCTGCATCAAATAGAAAAATGTTTGTAAAGATTTTTTTTTTTCGACTTGCAGTTGAATTTTTTGTAAAGATTTTTTTTTTTGACTTGCAGTTGAATTTTTTGTAAGGTAGGTGACAGTGCTGAATTCAATGTTCTGTCAACTAATAATAATATAATAAATAAACCGTAAACTATATTAATCATGACAAGCTTTCAACTTGCAAGCATATAAAACCGGAACACACTACCCAGAACACTAAGATGAAGGTGATATCGCATTATTAACCCATACCTTCCAGAAGTCCTGCCCAAGTTTCATAAAGTGTACCATAGCATTCGGATCGGTGCTTGCAATCATTCCTTCTACAACTATGTTCTTATTCAAACCCAATAGCTTGCACTTCCTTTTAAACAAACTTTCGGTACTTTTGCTATTTTGACGATCTTCAATTTGCACATTATTACTTTCACGGTGCGACTACAAACAATAAAAAAAAATTGGCCGAAACAGAAACAAAGTTGAAACAGAGCTGAAAAAATTGGCTGGATGCTTGGGTACACTAATTTGCTTTCTCCTGGTTCTGATATTTATGTATAGATTGCATAAATCTACCGGCATATATAAAATTACCGGTTGAGCTCCATAGTTAGCTCATTTTTATCGATAATATAGTAAAACAAACATTCAAGTAGCATTTATACCTAAATCTGTGTTTCCTACAACCAAATCTAGTTGGTGCCATGCCTTTGGAAGAATAGAATTCACAGAATAGATACAAATACTGATATTATTTGATTATTCAAAAAACTAATAATAATCTGTATTGCAAATAATGATAAGAATAGGATCACTGTCATTATTAACATCTGGTCCCTTAGTGATGATTTGCCTACCCACTTTTGACTTCATCATTTTGTGATGTAAAATATCTTTCGAAATCAAATCATATATTACCTGTGCCGTCTGAGTACGAGGAGTCTCCGAATGTGGTGCATTATCGATCCTATTTTCATTCGTGTTGTGTAAAATGTATAATGTTAGATACTATAACTTACTGTAATATATCATATATTCATAAATAGGGCTAACTATCTATAACTTACTGTAATGACCAATTTAGTTAACTCTTCTACTTTAGCCGTCAAGCTAGCAACTTGGTTTTCCAATACAGACACCTTTTTTGAATTGCTTACACGAATACCAATTCGAGATGGTACAATGCCAAAGCCTAGTCCTCTCACTCTTCCCTTATGCTCGGTGCCAAAAACCTTCGACACTCCATCTTCACCTATCGATGACATTCCTTGAGAGCTATGAGTGCTACTGCTATGCTCTTTTATCTTAGCCTTCAGATTTTTGTAATAAAAAAAAATCCACATTAATAAATGAGCTCTGAAATTATGTTGGTTGATGGTAAAGGAGCAGTTTTGATTGATGGTTGCCATTAGATGTTAACTGAAGTAATAGATGAGCTTAGGAACAGCGAGTTGTAGGCTAATGCAAAGGCAGGTTGGGCAATTATGTTGCCACAAGAATCTAACAGGCAGCTCCAATCATTTTTGTTTCTTCAACTAAAAGCCAATCTATGAATAATATTGTTCACCAACTCAAAGATGACACTGAGGTCCCTTATTTTAAATTTCATACTGTACCATGAAATAATAGATGAATGCATAAATCTTACTTTATTACATATCTGGAAGAAAGGAACTGCAACTTTTTCTAAAATAACATAAGCGTTTGTTGAGACCTGTTTTTTAGAAAAGTGGAACTGTATTCTGAAAATTATGAAATATTGGTCGACAAAGTGAACTGAAAAAGCTAACTGCACATGCTGTATAGTGTATCATATGCATATTGTTATTATTAGTATTATAAATTTTACTGGATTAGAGTACCTATATCAATATGTATCCTATGTTTAGATAGAGGCAAAAGACAGAGAACATATTAACATTAAACATTTTGAGGTTCATATTACATGCAGGTCAACTCAAAGTGTTATATGATTGACTGATTGCCCCAAGGTAAGTATTTTAGGTATGAAATTAAATGATGCTTGAAACTTACCATATATGTATGTAGCCTTAGGTGTCTGTATTGATGGCAACCATCAATTTTCTGTTTTTTCTCTTTTTAAAAAAAAAATATTTTTAGGGATGTGGATTGTGCAAATCCAGGCTTATCTTTTAAATAGTTCTCATTTTTGAGCGAGATCTAAAATTGTAATAAGGTTTTCCTCCATCTAAATCAAAAATTCTTTTGTTCAGGTGATTGTCGTGTTTAGAATGAGTCAATTCTTTTAGTAATGAAGTTTGCTAGAACGGACGTTGACAGGAAGTAAGACAAAACAAAGTTACAATATTACTATAAATAAATTCTTACAATGCAGTTAGCCACGACAGAATTTGGTGGCTTTCCATTTTTTTGATGTGGGCTTTGCACCATAGATCGTCTCGGCTAACATACGATGTTCCACTTTCCATTTTCTACCAAAAAAAAGTAAGAAACAAAGAGAATATATATATAATGGATGTAAACATAACCCAAACATGCATTTTCTTACCATTTCTTCTGCTAACCTTGCGTAACCCTTTCTACCCATTGTATGTGGAGTTTTGTTCTTTTCTTTAATTGCTTTGAATTTATTGCTGGTTAGCTACACAAGACAATTTCGTTAGTAATATGTCATTTACATTTGAATTTATAACCGATAAAGCTTATTACCTCAAAGTTTTCTGACAGTTTTTCCTTTACAAAGTCATTCCACTCTTCATCACTCTTTATGTTAACTGGTTTTAGCATGGCTAACCTAGAAGAAGAGTCGGGAGAATTTGACGCCGATTTAATAGCAAAAACCAATCTCGATTTTGACTCTTTCCATCGTGCTCCCATCATCTGAAACAGCAAGTCCTTGTAAACTGCATCTACCTTGAATCTCGTCTGCATAGCAGAAACAGCAATAAAACAGCATCATATTATTGAAAGACTTCATGATGTATTCATAGTTGCCTTTAGAATAAAAATAAAAATAAAAATGTATAACTAACGAAATTGCTTTGCATGTTCGTTAGATTTAATCTTCTAATGTCGTCGATAACAAAGCGTAGATATTGTATAAATCCAAGTGAAAATAGGTTCAAGGGATAACATTATGTAATTTTTTTAAAAGTCAAATTAATGATCAGTATGGATGAGTTTATTTTCTGGATCCGAACTCATTTTCGTTCTTTTTTAAGAAAATAGGTTCAAGGCTAGCATTATGTAATTTTTATTTTTAAGAAAATAGCAATAATTGTTTAGAATTTTCGATTTAATGGTATATCTAACATAGTTTCTACAAAAAGAAATCAATTAAGGTAAAATACAAAAACATAACAGAAAGAAATAAAAATATAAAAACAGAAATCACAATGGTCATACCTGTATACAAGTCCTTAAATCATCCTTTAGGTTCTTGTCGACTTTTTTCCGCTCACTAATGGTCATAGGAACCATTTCCCTTACTAATATACCGATGTAAGATGATAAGTGACAAGAATTGACACCTACCGGTTGACCTAAATCATTAAATTTCACTTCAGGCTTCTCGTCAAGAATCAAGGAAATTTTCTTCATCGTCATCCTTCCTCTTTTTTTCTTGGCCGGCTCTAGTCGACAATCTTCATTGCAAACATCCAGGTCCATGGCAGTAGGTTTGTCAGTTGAGTTTGTAGTAATATTCGGAGATGGGTTTGAATTAGGGCCAGGTGAAACAGAAAAAGGCTGAATTTCCTTGGGTTGACGCTGAATTTCCTCGGGTTGACGCTGAATTTCCTTGGGTAGAGGCTGAACAGGACGCTTGCGAGGAGATCTTCTAACATTAGTGTTTAAAATCTGAGCAGCTTCAACTTCAACATTACCCTTTTCTTTTATTTTTACACCACTGTTCTTAACATTATTATCTTCTAATGCACGCTAAGCTATAAGTGCAGCTAAACTCTGCCTTTTTGATCGTCTTAGTGCTGCAATTGAGCTCTGAAATTAGCACACAACAAATGAGGTTAGCTAAAAGGAATATGGTTAGCTGATGCAACAAAAAGAATTAATAAATAAGTGTGTGCAACACAAAATTCTTTTGTGTGATTAAAAAAAAAACAAAACCTATGATTCTTATGGTACCTTGCGCAAAGCATATGTGATACATAGATGTATTTATGCATTAGTACATGTGTTCCCATGGTTTTGCGCAAAGCATAGTTGATATGTGATACATAGAGGTGTTCAGGATGAATGTTCAGTTTACTCTTTAGAAAACTAGTGGAACTGGACGTCCATTTAATGATTGATTGCCATTTAATGGGCGCTAGAACATAGACACCCATTAAAAATGGGCGTCTAATGACGCATAATTTACAGCTATTTAACATCAATGTTAGGCGCCTATTAATGGGGGCGCCTGACTATTGGTCTTTTCTCCCAATATTTCCTACAATTTTAGTGAAAAAATATCATTGAGCACAGATCTCATCAGTAACCCAATAATAAAGTTCCTGTATTATGTTTTGTACCAAACGAGTTGTAGTGAATTGATTAATGTACATTTTAAGTGCACAGTGATTCCTAGCATGGTAGGATAAATTAAAATAATTACATTTGGATCACCAGGTGCTTTTCTGATAAAGAATCAAAATGAAAGAAACCCCAAGTTGACGAAGTTAAAATGGAAGAATTCAGAGGATCATAGAGTGTTCAAGGAGGACCATTCTGAGTGAACAATATAGGTTAGCTTATCGGTCAAAATTCAGAAGAAAGAAAAATTAAAGAACAACCACTACTTGGCGTCTGGCTTGAAGCTAAGAGCAACAGGGAAAAGAAAAATAATCCTGATAATTGCCTGAATTCAAGGGTAGGTTTTCTATTTAGTCAATACCACCATGAGCTTGAGGAACTATTTACTTAATGACACTATGAGCTTGAGTTACTTTTCAGATCACAAAGAAAATCCAAGTAAGTGGAAAATCTGAATGGATTTTCAATGTAAGAGGATGTATGAGGAAGTTATGTCCAGGTTTTCTACAAGTTGATAAAGAGATAACTTGATATGATCGCAAAAGCTTCTGCAGGTCCGTTCATTTTTTTTTTAAATTTAAGTGGTCTGGATGTCCATTCGTCTTATAGTTATACTTGTTGTATATGCTACACTTGCAAACGATTAAAGGTGGAAACTCAGTATTCTCTGAGTCAGACATGTAAGAATATAAACTTGGAAATTAACAATATAATTGGTTCAATCTTACCAGGTTTCTTTCTTATATTCTTATTACTATCCTCGCATATTTCTTTGGTTAAAGAAAGCAGAATTAACAGCTTATGTAGCGTCAAATTTTGTTTGATAGTCCAAACTTTATTCTCAGATAGCAAATTTATTCTTGTGTTAAGTTAAACGTGCTTCTTGTTCGTTAGGACATCAGAAGACGCATCAAAACAGAAACGTGGACAAATTTAACTGCGAATGGCCCCTAGCATTCAACTGAAAAGTTTGAACTTGAGCATTGTTTTCTTCTATGCAGATTGGTAACTTATAGTTTAACTTATTACTAATGAATAATCATTGTTTGCACAAGGTAATGTCGTAGAATAAACGATCACATATACAGTCAAATAGCTGATATACATATTATATTATGTTTTATTCACGTATTTGTGCAAGTCATGTGGTTCAGTTTTTGTGTATATGTTGGTTCATAATAAAATTCCAATTTCAAAAGAAATATAGCAATAAGAACCTAAATGTAACTTAGTCAAGTGGAATTAAAGAAAGCTTTTAAACAATTAATGTTAACTTTTCCATTACTATTGTGTAATTGTTGTTCACGCATCCATGTGTTTGTGTGATAATTTTTGTATTACAGTGCAATGAAATGGTTTTGATTTTCCATTGCTATTTCTTCTCTTTTTTCCTTTTTGATTTCAATTTTCAAAATTGAAACGAAAAATTAGTCTCTGTTTTGATTGTGATTAATATAATTCATGATTGTATTAAAAGAAATTTCCCTTCGTTTCCCTAACCGTTCAAATTTTCCTGCTTTTGTGTACACACATACCATATAAAACATAAAACATATAACATTTTCCATAGTGGCATAAAAGCTGTAATGGAATTTCAACAAATAGTTTTGAAAAATAAGAACAACGATCAACACAAATGTTTACAGCAAGCCTAAAGTGAATCTAAAACCTAAGGGATGCTTGATGATCATGTATTGACAGAAGATAACAAATAATTGCAGTTAGAAGGGATAAAAACCAGTTGTGCACCTTGTTCACATGCACAGGCTATACGCATGCGGCATGCTATAATTAGACTTAACCGCATCATTGTAAATCCATGTCAAACAGTCTCCACAAACATGTATAAATAGGTTTGTGGAAGTACAGGTTCACTATTACTAAACTCAGTGGAAATCCGGCTCAACAGAGTGCATATAAATACTATTGTTCCCAATTAATTTAATATTTACGCAAGCTTTCACAGCCAGCCAGTAAAATTCATAAGCTAGTTTATTACATATGATTTTACAAGCCACCAAGCTAATCTTGTATTGATCGATTATGAGGACAAATACATATGACTTTACAAGCCACCAAGCTACGTTACCCCCACCCATTAAGTGGTATATTAATTGCAGTTCTACCATTCATAAATGGGAAAAAAAAAGTCTGCTCTTCTTTGCTTTTGATTTTTTTGCCTTATGCTTAACTGACACATAAGTAAATTAGCACATCCTTCCACAACAGTATGAAGGAAAAAAGAAGAATCAGAAAAGAACCCTTTGTACAAAACACGGTAGTTAATAGATGTTTTCCGATGTGCATGGTCGAAAAGATGTTAAGTTCAATATCATTTTCACGCAACGTTTTATCACTAATTTTGGCAAACCAGTTTACATTTAGTTTACATTTATGACTCTGACATTCATGACGACATGATAAAGAGAAAAAGTGCACATAACATCATTGACAGGATTTCCTACATAAAAATTGATTACTTGCATGTTTCTAAATATCTTACCTCTGTTAAGTCTTGGTCCTTTTTCCCCATTGATACTTCTTGTTCAGTTATCGTCAACCTAAAAAAAATAAAAAGAAAAATCAGTATACAAAGTGTTAGAAATAGCATGTTACCAGTACGGAAGAATTTATCTGAAATACACAAACGGTTTAATAAACAACAATAAAAAATATCAGTATATATATTGCCGCA
The DNA here is from genome assembly GCA_030737875.1 of Allium sativum. NCBI lineage: Eukaryota > Viridiplantae > Streptophyta > Magnoliopsida > Asparagales > Amaryllidaceae > Allium > Allium sativum. The sequence continues at coordinate 118,889,133 of CM060915.1, forward strand.
AACAACAACAATAAAAGGAGAAACGTGTTATGCCATAACAATTAGAAGCTAAATAGAATACATCATGCAAATGACAGCAGAATAGAATACACGTCAAAATAGCATGCCTGGTCTATTTACTAGTGCCTAACCCGTTGAAAAAAGGTGACACAATATTGGATTTTCATGTCTAGGTCTAGTTGCATATCAATTTAAGTTCAATCCCAAATTTTGAATCTTATATATAAAAATCATATATGATGGTAATTATTGAAAATAATAAACAGAAATACTTTTCTAGAATTGAAAATGGTTATATGACAAACAACAATAAAAGATATTTATTTCATACCAAAATGCCCTCACAATCCTTTCTTATGTATCTTTCGTCTCCATTGTCTACATCTTTATCATCAATTTGTGACTCATCTACAGGTTTACTAGTTGGTTCTTCATCCTCATCATAGTTTTCTAACTCATGAAAACCTCGAGGTGGTGCTTTCAATACAACATACCAATTTGATGAGTTGCTTTCTTTACAAAAAAATACTTGTGTAGCTTGCGTAGCTAAAATGAAAGGGTCACTTGCAAATTGATTTTGGAACTGGTGTAAATTGACTAATGTGAATCCATCTTCAATCTTCACTCCACGATTAATATTTGCTCAGTCACACTTAAACAGGACAAGTTGAAATCGGCGGTAGTCTAGTAATAAAATCTCACGTAGAACCCCATAGTAAATTATTTTCTCAATGGACCCATATTCATGAATAGTACTTGCCTCGATAGAAACACCACTATTTTGTGTAGACTTCTCATACTCTTTTGTATGAAAACGTCGACCGTTAATAACATAACCGGTATAAGATATTATTTGATGGCGAGGTCCATACGAAAGCCAATTTACTATTTCGCTAACATTCGATGTTTGTCTATCATCTTTAACCTGAAAAAAACATAATAGTATATAACAAATACTTCTACCTCAACGTTATTTATCCGAAACAAAATTTATAACACTTTCAACCTTTTTTTCAAACCAATCGCTAAATGCCTTTGAATGCAGCTTTGAAAGTTCTACATCATCTCGTGAAAGCCGAGGATGCAAACGTTTTAGCTCTTCCTTGTGCATTTTATACACGAAAATGCATGAATCAAAAATTAAGTTGTTTCAAATATAATAGTTGCATTAGCTTTATACTTACTCTATATACGGCTCCACTTCTTCGGTACTGAACAACACATACCGATGAGCAGCATTAATCACATCCTTGGTGACTACCATAGGTTTTCCTTTGGAGATAGGACGTCCCTCAAGTATGGAATCACTTTGTTGCACTTCATTTCTATTTCTTCTTTTCACAGTTTCTAACCCATCTTTAATATATTGAGCACAATATTTCATGCATTCTTCGGAAGAATAGCGCTCAGCTATGCACCCTTCGGCCCGAGCTTGATTTTTAACATATGCTTTCAATGTTTTCATATACCTATAATCAAGATGCGTACATAAAATGCCCCCATAGATACATACACCATTAACTACTTTAAATACTCATGTTAAAATTTTACCTCTCAAACGGATACATCCATCGATATTGTACTGGACCACAAATTCTTGCTTCTCTCCCTAAATGTACTGTTAAGTGAACCATGATATCAAAAAAGGAAAGAGGGAAGAATCTCTCAAGATCGCATAGTGTGACCGCAACCTGATTCTCGACGAATTCTAATTTATCTCTATCTATCACTCTTTGACAAATGTCGTTGTAAAAAGAACATAATCGATGTAATGCATTCCTTGTTGCTTTGGGTAGAAGTCCTCGCAGTGATACAGATAATAGTTGTTGCATCAAAACATGATAATCATGAGACTTCAGATTTGAAATTTTATCTTGTTTTGCAAAGACATTTCCAATATTGGAGCTATATCCATCAGGTACTTTTAAGTTCCTCATTCTATAGTAAAATATCTCTTTTTCTTGGTCAGTTAAAGTGCATGGTGCAGCTGGAAGTAACACTTTGCTTCCTATATCTATGGGATGCAACTTTTTTCTAATACCCATTACTTCTAGATCTCTACGTGCATTGATGTCATCTTTTGTTTTCCTTTTAATATCAAGTAACGTGCTAAGAATGCTCTCACCAATATTTTTTTTCTACATGCATTACATCTAGATTGTGATGCAAGGGAAGTTCCCGAAGAAATAAAAATAATTTCATGTAAATACCTAACGATAACATACTAGATACTTTGATAGATAAAAATTTTAAGTTAAAATTTACCTCCCAATAAGGCAAATCAAAAAATATCGACTTCTTCTTCCATATTTGACTTCGGTTTTTCTTCCCATCTCCTCTTTTCCTTTTCTTTATTTCTTTTCCTTTCTCTTCCTCCTTTGGCTTTTTTCCCCATTCATTACAAATATCTTTAATACAATCGAAGATTTGAGCACCGGTTTGTACTGGAGGCTTTTGTCTATTCTCTACAGTTCCATCAAACAAGTTTTTCTGTTGACGATACTCATGATTAGGGTCAAGGAATCTCCTATGACCCAAGTAAGCACACTTCCTACTAAAAGGCAACCAAGTCGAGCAAGTATTGACGCCACAAACAGGACATGCTTTCTTACCCTTTACTGTGCAACCTGCTAGATTTCCATAAGCTGGAAAATCACTTATTGTCCACATTAAAATGGCTTTTAATTTGAATTCACTACGACTATATGCATCATTAGCCTTTACCCCTTTGTCCCATAATTTTTTTAGATCATCAATAAGTGGTTGCAGATACACATTGATATCATTTCCTGGTTGTCGTGGCCCAGGAATTAATAAAGATAACATCAGATTGTCTTTGTGCATACAAAGCCATGGAGGAAAGTTGTACGCAACAAGAAACACAGGCCAACAGCTATATTTACTGTTCTAATTGCCAAAGGGATTAAAGCCATCACTTGCAAGACCAATCCTTAAATTTCGTGAATCAGATGCAAAAGATGGATACATCCTATCAATTGTAGCCTACTGAGAAGAATCCACTGGATGACGTAATTTATCATCTTCACTCTTATGGTTGCTATGCCATCTCAATTGCTCTGATGTTTCTGAGGACGTGAACATTCTTTTCAATCTAGGTATTATTGGAAAGTATCTCAAAATATTCTTAGATATTTTGGCATCCTTTTCGTTTGTCTTTGTCTTGCTTTTTTTCCAACGAGACTTACCACATTTAGGACAAAAATAACTATGTGCAAGCTCTTTTCGAAATAGACAACAATCATTCACACATGCATGTATTTTCTTATAGCCTAAACCAAATGATTTAAGCAGCTTCTTTGTTTCATACGTGGAATTAGGAAGCGTGTTTTCTACAGGCAACATATCCTTCAAAAGTTTAAGAAGTTCTGTGAATGTTGTGTCAGTTAAACCGTTTCAAGCATTGTGTCTATACAGAAGTATTGTAGCTGATAGCTTTGTGTAGCTTGTACACCCGGGATACAAAGGAATATCAACATTCTTCAGGATCTCATTAATCCCTTCTCCATGTCTTACATTAGCATGACCTTCCATCTCCTCATTACATATTTGTGTATCTAAGTACATTCTATATGCATCTGACACTTCATTACCTTGATTACCTTCATTTTGTGAAGGACGTTCTTCCCTGTGAAAAATCCAAACATCATATGTTGGGTCAAATCCATAACAAATCAAGTGTGACACGACATTCCTTGGCGATTCCCTATTAAGATTCCGACATTCTATGCAAGGACAGATAATTTTCTCCGGATTTCCCTCTCTTTCTGCATGCCCTTATACAAAATTCCAAACAGCTTGCTTATATTCTTCTGTCATTCCATAAAACATGAAAATATTGGTAATCAATCTTAAGTAATTGCAACTATGAAACTAATAACCAAAACTAACAAAACCTTGGTAGATAAATCCATGTTTTGTCCATCTTGATGATCCTCTAATATCTTAGCCTTTCCTAAAAACCTGAAATTCCCAAAATCGATCAATGATGTGAGTGATAAGTGGGTAGTCGAAACCTAAATCCCTTTCAACCCCTAAAACGAGCCATGTTTTGCCTGCAGTCTAGAATGTTTATCTTTTGTACTTGAAACCTAATTCGACTAAATTAAAAAAAAAATCTTGGTTTCTAACTAAAGAATATCGAACTTTGGTTTAGTTGATTATGAACGAAAGCAAACTACTTACATATTTTTTTCCATCTTTATGGAAAACCTCCTATGCTAGTTAAATTCACTCCAAGCTATAGCCTCTTGGAATACTACTGATATTAGGGAGACTAGTAGAACTTCCACATTATGTATTTATGTTCATCTACTTCATCTAATCTAGAAATTGACAATGTCAGTGATGTAATAAAATTAGTTTAAATTTTAAATCAAATACATTCATTTTTCCTTTAATTGTTTGTATCGAGTTATGTTTTTATTGGACTAAATACTGCTGCTAAAAATGTGTTTACAATACGCAGCTGATTTGCATTTTCTTCATTTTGGCAACCACGACAACTTATAATGCTGACCGAGAATCCATAGTACAACGGCGGAACTATTATGGGGCCAGTGGGGCCCCAGCCCCCCTCCCCACCCCCAACCAAAAAAAAATCACATAGTACTCGCTATAATGTTTATACTAAAGTAATCTTAATGAAACTGAATCTCTGGAATTTGTTTGTGGCTGAAGCAAAATTTGTGAAAAACAAGTTCGTGAGGCCTTAAGCTATATACATAACAACTGAACATGGTTAGACTTTAACTTTTCCACTACAGTTTGCTTTGTTTTATTTTATTTTGATGCAAGCTTCTTTCTTACATTAACTAATATTATATTACTGTAGATGCAACTAGGTATATATTAGGATTATTTTATATGCAATACATTTTTTCAAAACTTGTTTTCTACCCAGGTTTATGCAAATCAATGGGCTTCCTCGAAGATATGAATTTAGAAAATATATAGATTTAAGTGGTTATTTGAGACTAAAAAGCACAAACATTTGACAAAATAGTTGCATTTCGTATTCTCATGAATCAAAATAATTATTGCTAGTTACGTGATAAGTATGACATATTTTTCAATATATATGAATGTTTTGAAATAAAGGCATTGCGCTAGTAAACAAATATACATGCTAAATATATAGATAACCTTTTGTTGGATCTATCTTATTCAAATCGGTTAGTATTTGAACATGGTTTAGGTCAAAAAATATATCTGTATAATTGTTATGTATAATGTGCTAATTAACCAAATCATCTTCCTAATATAAACACTTGACACTTTATTGTCAAGTTATCTAGGTTCCATATTCATAGGTTTAGTAATATTTATCGTGAATAAGAATTGGAATCCTTTAAGTGAATTTGATTGCATGTTCAAAATTTGACCAAACTTCTTTCTACAAGGGGTGAACAAGCAGTTTGTTCTGTTTGTAATTGATAAACATTTTCAGAACCATAATAACCATTTAACCAAAATAAAAAACACCAAATTCTAACTGAACTAATATTTTTCAAAACCAAAATCAACTGAACTGAAAAAGCTGGTTCGATTTGGTTGATTTAATGATCTTCCTTATTTCTGGTATGAAGTTCAAAGTTTAAGGTCTAAATCTATTCGTATGGATGACAATTATGTTTATGCATCCATGTTCTCAAATAGACCCCAGGGCCAATAAAATAAAAATATATAAATAATCGGTATTATTAACCCAAGCATCTGTTATTTATCAAATCTTCAATAGAGCTACATAAAGTGGATTTTTTTCCACATAAATCACTTAAAAAAATTAAATAATCATGGCTGACCTTTTGAAACTGGCAGTTTCAAAATCAAAATCAAATAAATCCGCAAAAATATTTTTCTGCAATACATGATATGTAAGGGTTAAATAATCATGGCTGACCTCTCTATACATGTAGTTTAAAAAACAAAATTAAATAAATCTGCAAAAAATACTTTTCTGCGATACATGATATGTGAAGCAATATTGTTGAAGACTGAAATATATCAATATAAAAAAAAATCATATTTTTATCTGTGTAAAAAACCTAACAGCCATGTCCTTAGATTTAGGGGTAATTTTACATTTAAACATGAAAAAAAAACGTGCATGATAAAATATGAAAATAGCAACATATCATGAAATTACCAAATCAGTAAGCCTCAAAACCCTTGACATGGAAAGAGATAGCGGCAATAAAAGCCTCCCCAGCTCGGCAATTGCAGAAATGGTTATTTTGTATTATTTTGGCTAGCCAACCATTTGAAAGGACTATTACAAATATTTCATATTATTTTATACATTAGATTCTTGCTAATGTGTATGTGTGTATGTATGTGTATATATGCATATTATCCTCCATATGTCTACTAACTTTTCATTGCTTGTTAGGACAACTTCAGCCTTATTCTAAACACCAGGTGTTTTTTTGTGGTTGTTTTAGGAAAATTTTCGCCCTAAAATAAAAATCACCTAGGATAACATATTCCAGACATTTATCCTCTTTCAGTAGCCTCATTCATAGAAGGTTCTAGTTTTCTTTAGAGACAATAAAGACTAGTCAAAATCATTAATTTTTTTGTCTCTCTATTTAGTCCTATGTATAGCAAATTACGTGTGTTACTTGTTCACCTAATTGAAGTATCCTTTGACTCATAATAGTTATCCATTAAAGTTCTAAAATTCCATGTGATTACTATAGTTTTTCATATTATATTTTGCTATTTTGAAAGTGTTATTTTGTTAAGAATTCACCAAAAGATTTAACGTCGTTTGACACTGAACCAATTCTACTTGCATTAGCCTATGTGTACTAATATTAAATAAGTCAAAATTGTAGTGCTCGTAAAACAATAATGTACAAGTTTCTTACAAATTAATCATAATAGAATATGGTTTCCTTCTCTCAAAAATATTAGTAATATAACACTATTAATAAAAAAATCAAAAGGATAATAAAGGAATACTATACTGGTAATTGGCGAAATAGTTGCCAAAATATTCTATTATGTGCTAGTAATTTCCAAAACAATCCTTATAATATTCAACAAAAATTTACAAATTCAATATCAAAGGATATTAGAATAAAAATACTAAATGTACCTGTTTTAAAACAAATTTAAGCAAAAGAAAATCAAAAGGCGAACTTTTGGTTGAAGATTAGAGATGGGAAGAAAACTTTCATTTCTGATGGAGGCAGTTATCTGGCATTAGGACATCGAAGGAAAAAAAACAGTGTCCACCGAAGGAATATCAAGATCAGTGAAAATAAAAATACATGGGAGGCAGTTATGCTAGCAGAATTGTGATGCACTAATCAAATTGGAGGAATGTAGTTTTTATCATTTGAGAATGTTGACAGAATCAAAATTTAAATTGGTTCACTTCTTGAAAAAATAATATCAATGAGCTTCTAAATTATCATGAAAATTGTACCGTATGTAGGATAGTTTAGTTTTGTGCCAGAAAAAATTCTTTTGTTAAAATTATGCATCAATGTAAAGCAAGAAAAATTGCATGGAGAAACACATTTACTAAGTTGACGAAGAACATACATGAGATGGAAAGTTGTCGATCAAATTTTTTCTTTCAAAGGAAAACATGACAAAGTTGATGTGTATATCATATAGGCATCCTAGAGCGCGTTTCCACAATATTAATCCAGAACCGGAATGTTCATATCCCAATAAAATCTTAATGTGAAAGCTTCAATCGTACCCTTTACTATCCAGAAATAGTCATTTGTGCCAACCTGTTTTATACCAGGTTGTTTTTTAATTAGTAATTATCATAGATCAATCCCTAATAACTAAAAGTAACTATATTTAAGTCGATCATAGGGAACCCAAGCCAACAAAAATTTGTCGGGAGCATAATACGAGGGATTAAAACTAAGCAATTTACTATTTTATCTCCTTCAAACATAATAGTTTCATACTGATTTGAGAACAACTTCTACAGTAAAATAAAATTGAATCTTAAATTCGTTTCATCACAGATTTGAACGGGATGGGGATTAATCGAAATCGAGCAAGCAATTACAACGAAGGAAACATAGGTTTGAATTTTACCTGATACCAGAACGCTGCCATGAAGCGGATCAATTTTGAGACTGGAGATTGAACGTCTGCACGAACGAAGAGCTCCTGGACGGATCGATTGAATGAGATGTCAAATGGCGGCGGATCAATTGAAGACGGAGGAAACGTGGGATCACAAACTAGGGTTAAGAAGTGGAAAGCGAGGAAAGGAGACAATAAGTTTCACGCAACGTACAGAAAGGTTAAAAAATAAAATGCGTTCTTACTTTCTGAAATTGAGTACTGCTTGGACGCGAGACTAATTGCAGAGGATTTTTTATTAACTCATGTACTTGCACTTATTTTAAAAGCAAACAATAATAACTTTTAAGATAATATAGGAACTAAATTATGATTATCAAATATCATACATTAATAAATATATTAATTAGTAATAATTAGCCCACATTAATATATAGTTATGTATCAAATAATAATTATTTATTATAGTATGATAATTACTTATTAAAATCTAACTCATTATTTACTAATTTTATTGATTGCTTGTTATTTCAGAACTATAACCAAATGTTAATCATATAATTTCCAAATATATATATATATATGTATATAATAATAATTTTCAATAATAATAATAATAATAATAATTTTCAATACATACATATATATACATATATATATAATTATATTACAGCAGGATATTACTTGGAGAAAAAATAATTTTCAAAAGTATGTTATTCGCAACAGGCTTTACCACTTGCAAAAAAATTACAGTTATCGCAAGTGGTAAAGAAAGTTGCTAAATATATATTGTTTGCAACTAGTTTGAAATTGTAGTTGCAAATAATATTTCTAATACAACAGGAATGAAAGTGCAGTTGCTAGAAGTATGTTTTTGCAACAAGCACGAAATAGCTGTTGCGAAAAATGTGCTTTTCGCAACAGGAAGAATAAGCCTGTTGTTAAATCTTATCTATTGTAACAGCAACAAAAGGCCTATTGCTAAATATCATTTACTGCAACTGTCATTTGAAGCATGTTGCAATTAGCTAGTTGTAATAGGGTATTTTTCTTGTAGTGTTAGACGATTAATTACACCTAATTAATCATCCCTCAATCTGAATTAGTTACCCTATTCAAATTATCAATCAATTCCAAATTTAACTGTAATAACCCGGAAATCCGAGGCAATTTAAAAATTTTATTTTTACAATTTTGATGAATTTTGAATATTTAAAATGAATTATTTTAAATAATAACGACGAAAAATTTATTTTAAATAGAATCAGAATGTATATATTTATATAGATCGTTGTTAGAATATAATTATTTATTTATAATCATAAAAGGAATTGAAAATGGCGCGGTAGTTCGATATTTCGATTTCGAATTTCAAATGAATGCACAGGATTCAAAATAAACCGGATTTTAGCAAAACCAAAAATATTAGAATTTATTTGAGGATATCTTTACAACGAATCCGAAAAATCAAAATTTCATAGCGGGAATCAAAAGATATGCCCAGTTGAAAATTCAGAATAGCCACTATGGAATTCTGGCCCTTAAAAATGGAAATTTTGCAAACGACCTCGTATTTCGACGAAACCACATTTGTTGGATCCGTGATGTCAAGTTATTGCTAGATTCCAAAATTCGTAATTTTTCGCATCAATATGTGAGCGTGGCAAATGAAAACGCGTTTGACCAGTTCTAGTTGATTTTAATCGACTGGAAAATGGCCATTTTTCAAACGGTCTCAAGATTTGGCGAAACTAGTTTTGTTAGGACCGTATCATCAATACGAAGCTAGAAAATATTTTTTTGGAATTTTTCGAGTTAGTAAGTGACCCCGGTAAATTGAAATGTGCGTTCAAAATTCAATATATAGAGTTATATGTCGATTTTGACGAAGACTGATTGAAACGATCGAATCAGCCTACGGGACATATTCCATTGTGTTCGGAATGGGGGTAATTAGCTAGAGACGATAGTTGGCGGGTTCGATTTTGAGTCCAAACAAAAAGTCAACCCCTTTTGAAAATAAAATATTAATATATATATATATATATATTTTTAATAACACCCCCAATTCCTTTTCCCTCCTCCCTCTCTCTCTCTCTCTTACTTTTTCGATCAGAATTAAAAAAAAGGGGTGGATCCCGATTTCCACCGTCGGCGCCCCTACCATCGCGTCGCCGACCTCCTGGCGAGCCGCCCTCCCCTCGTCGCTCCGCCCCCCTCTATCTCTCCTCCTTCCTTCCCCTCCCTCTAATCGAACGAGATCCGAACCCTAGCATCGCCCCTGGCCATCGCGCCACCGAACATCATCCCCTCCCCCTCCGCCGCCTCCTCCCTGGCCTGCAGCCCCACGCCTGACACCCTGAAGCCACCACCTCCCCTCAGCCTCGCGCGCAGAAGAAACCCCCCTCTTCCGACTGACGCGCACAAGATGGGCCCACCGCTGGTGATTCGCGAGTAGGAACCCCCCCTCTTTTCGAGATTATTTTTATTGTAAGTCCTCTTTTATTTGTTTAATTTAAAGTAATTAGTTTTTAATAATTATAAAAATCAGTTTTAATTATAAAACATGTGTTGAATTCAGTTTTATACATATATAAATCAAATTAAATTAATTGTTTTACAAATAGTAAAAAGATCGGATTTTTATACATTTGAATGAAGTAAAAAGATCGAATTTTTATATATTTGAATGAAGTAAAAAGATCAGATTTTTATATATTTGAATGAAGTAAAAAGATCGTATTTTTCTATACGTGAATAATGTAAAGATACGATTTTTAGAAATGTAAAGATACGATTTTTACTTATGTAAAAATACGATTTCTCTCGTATATATGAAGAGGTTTTTACATACATAACAACGATATAAAAATGTGAATTTTAATATCAACTGCGTGAAACAGAGGGCGATGGAATGGTTTGAAATTTCAAAGGAATCCAGACGGTTCGGCAGTTCAACGGCAAAGCAAGGCGGAGTGGAACCCTCGGTGAGAACTTCTCACCTTAAATTTTCTTTTTCTAGTTAATAATATATAGTAGGATGCAGACGGTGCTTAGTAGCACCCGACACCCGTCGTCCACAGACCATGGACGGCTTGTATGCTTGTTTGTTTGATTTTGATGTGTAGTTGATTGTGTGATGTGATGTGAAATGAAATAAAATATTTATTTAGTTAAAAATATTTTATAGTTGAAAATAGAATTTTTAACGTGTATATGAAATAAATATTTATAAACAAATCGGACGATTTGTTTATATACACACATTTGACTGATATTGATTGGGACGATAAATTTTACACATCGCCCAACTGCACGAATAAAATCTGTGTTTGATTGTTTGAAATCCCATACGAGTATTGGGATGATATATGACATACACTAATCCCAATAATTAGTTGTATGTCGATCGATTGATTGACAGACTGTTTTAAGCGTTGAATATTTATATCTGATGCTTATACAGTATAGAATGCACTCTGGATGATGGTTGATTATTTATCATCATTATTTTATACATGCATTGTAGAAAATCCATATAATTAACATTATATGGTAATTGATTGGGCCTCATTCCAGTTTAGAAATAGGATATTTGAAATAGAATATTTGAAAGTAGAAATATTTGAAAAAGAAATATCTGAAATAGATATTTGAAAGTAGAAATATTTGAAGTAAAAATATTTGAAATAGAATATTTGGAAATAGAAATATATAAAAGCCGTGTTGATTAGATTGACGCCATTTTGACGTGAACGATATTTATATCGATTTTACTCATTTTATAATGAATATCGAAAGTGATTTCAAAACCTGATATTTTGAAAAGAATTGAAATTCGAATCAAATTGAATAGAAGTTAATTTGAATTGAAATTGAATAGAAATCAATTCGAATTAAATTGAATAGAAATGAATTCAAATTGAAATTGAATTGAATTGAATTAGAACTGAAATTGGATTAGAAATCAATTTGAATTGAAATCGATTTGAAATGAGTTTAAAACGAATTTGTAAGGAAAAATTCAATTTTGATTTGAATTTAAAAAGGAAGTTGAAATCGTTTTGAAAATGAATTTAAAACGATTTATAAAATACGTTTTAAAAGGAAATCAACGAAGTATATATTATATATATTATATATACAATATAATGGCCTGAATAGAACGCGCTGCGCTATGGTAGTTCGCGAATTTCGACCATTGACTTCGAATTGACGTTGCAGGAGATCCGACCGTCGGATTCTCCTAAAACCGGAACTGTTAGGTTCGTATCGAAAAGATCTTTCTAACGAATATTAGAAATTAGAAATCTAACGGTTGGATTTGGAATTATGTCCAAATCAAATTTGGAAAAGGTCGCTGTAAGTGCAGTTCGATGGCCGTTGATGGAAATCGACTGTACCGGCCTTAATAAAATTATTAAAAATAGTAATAATGTGTGTAAAATCATAAGAAATGATTTGGGAAGAATTGGGATGAAAAACTCCATATTTGAAAAGATAAAAATAGATTTTTATCGAAATGAACTAGTTTTGAACTAGAATTATAATTCTATTTATTTTTAAATAAATAAATTGAAATTGAAAAGGGTTTTAAAGGTAACCAGAATTTCCAATAATTGAATTGGAATGGATTTGAATCGAAATTGTCTTTGGAATATTTCGATGTTGGATTTCGTGATGATACAGGTATTGTTATGGGAATTTGAAAGATATGTTAATATCGTTATTTCCAATACGATATTTGTTGGTCGTAGAATTTGATATTGAATATAAGCCAATATATTTTCTATTCAGAGCCTTGTATTTAATATCAAATGTGATTTGGGTTTGTCGTGAATGGTGTCTTCATTAACACTGTTCTTGAGCCCAGTTGAGAAAAAGATTAAATCTTTTTATTTAGATTTAATGAAGTGTACCAATTAAATAATATTTAATTGGAATTGAATTTGAATTGATTTCTGGGTTTATCGTGAACGGTGTTTCAAATAACACTGGTTCTTTAACCCGATAATTAAGGGAAGGTGATTTTGGGTTTATCGTGAGCCGTGTTTTAAATGACATTGGTTCTTTAACCCAGTTAAAGGTAGGATATTGATTTCTGTGAAGATTAAAACTAAGTGGGGTTTTAATGAATTTGTAATTAGATTGAAATGGTCGAGAATGGAGTATCACCAGTTTTGCTCCGGGCGATAGTTAAATCTTTAATTAGACTTGAACGTGAAATGGTAATTGAATTTACCGATAACACCGTGGTGTTAGATATGAAGTATTACCAGTTTTACTTCATGGGATGAATAGGTTGGGATTGAGAAATAAATGATTACTCCGGTGTGGTTCGCTAATCCCGACTAGTTTGAATTTATATTCAAAGAAGGTTAAAGAATAAATTTAAAGAATTTATCTTTGATAAAATTAAATGGAACCTTCCCAAAGTATAAGAATATTTGAGTAAAAGAATATTCTGAATTGGAATGAGGCGTATGTTGTGTTTGTGTAACACTTGTTTATTATATACGCGAGTTATTCAGAAAGGCCGGGTTTATCCCATTCTGAATAACTGATTCGATGTGGTGTCGAAGATGAAGACGGTGGTTGAAGACCGGAAGTCTTCACGTCGTTTGGATAATTACTGATGATCTTGATTGGCCCGTACACCCAAGAGGAGAGAATCAGTTGGTGATCATCCAGACGTACTTGGAGATCGATGGATAGGCGGGGTACTAGGTGCGTCCGGTTTCGTTCAGACCCAGAACGAACTTGTAAATGGACTGTGTGTCTGACATTGGATTTCAGTATGTGTGATTGATTTCTATTAAATATATATCTGTTTGGCGGCGGAGAATTTATTCTCTTGCTTAACGCCCTTCTCTGAGACGTACGAGCTCAGGGGTTATATATTAATGGATATCCATCGCATGGAATGAATTGCCTGTGTGGCATGCCTAAGTGGAAATGGATCAAGGCTTCTGTTAAAAAGCAAAGTCTTGTGGCTGATGATCAAAGCACGACCTGTGTGGCGTAGCTTTGTGTAACGTTGATTCGCGAGCCTCACACCCCCGTGGTGAACCAAAAACGGGAGAGGACCGCAGGGAGGACATGCGTTTCTTTCTAGTTAGAAGTGATGTCAGTGGTTTTACACGCCCTGACGAGTTTGACTTATGTGGTTGTTGCTGTTGCGAGGCGCCTCGGTTAGATCGGACGATCCGGGTCCGATGGAGTCATTCGTTGGCTCATTTACGCCCCAAAGGGCGGGGAAACGCAGTGTTCGGGCATTTTAATCCACATCAGTGGACCGACCCTGATGATCCAAGGGCCCACCTGAGTCTGGGTCCTCAGGGGCGGGCTAGAGCGTCTCGAATCGGTAGAGGACTATCACTTGCCTCGGTTCACAGACGGAAATCCAATTTCCAAATACGTGACATTTGCGGTTTTATTTGTAGAGCCTAGTATGGCAACATAGTGGGATGGGGCGCTTATGCTGTCTATGATTGATACTTACGATTTGAAGTTGTTTTATACACTATGCACTTATAATAGTATCAAATGATTGTTTTAAACGTATCAAGCATTCTTGGCTATTATAAGGTAAAAACCCTATCCTCCGGCTTGCGTTGCATTGTGTGATGGGACCTGGGTCTTATAATAGCTTCATTGTTCTTTATTTAGCATTGCGCTGTTGTTTTATGCACTGGTATTCTTGGAAGGAAACCCGTTCTGTGTTATACGGCGTGGTCCCTTGATTTACCTAACTTTAAAATAGAGATTAATAACTGTTTTTAGTTCTCACACCAGTCCCTTGACTGACCTGGAGTTTATTGTTTTAACCTAAACTCTGGGTGCCCCTATTTTCGACACGGGAAGCTAGTAGTTTTGGTTTTGCAGATTTATATTCACAGAAACCTGGTTTACAGCTGGAATGATATCCGGAAAGCTTTGTATCCGTATATCTCCTTCAGTTGTGTATTGTATTATTTTCCGCTGCTATGTAATTTATTGTAATCTCAAATAATTTGTGATGTATATTATTTATTCATACTCTGTATATTCTTGTATTCTGATGGAATTGTTGTAATAAGCAATGAAATGTTCTCCGTCTGCGTTTTGTTGTGCCTTGTTCTCAACTCAATCCGCTCTTTCCTCACCGGGGAAGTTATGGGTCGTTTCAGCTGGTATCAGAGCTTTGGTTTACAAAGCTCAGAGAACAAGACGCATTAGAACCATACGAAAGATTTCATCAGAAATTGGATTAGTAATATCCAATAAGAATGACTCGTTAGAGATGGGATCAGTAGTATCCTAGAACGAGTGTGAAGAGTGGTTTTTAAAATGAAAACAAATTTTGTTTTGAAAATTTAATTCAATTATTCGTATTTGAATATTTATTTGTATTGATTTGGACAATCCAATATATAAGATTTTGCGTATACGTCTGATCCGGGTGTATTTGAAGTTTTAATATACTGGATAGATATAGAATCACGCTCTAGTCACCCGGAGATGATTCTGATGATTGACTAGTCGTCATTAGTATTCATGTTCGAGTGACGAAAGTGGGATAACTATATGATTCCAATTGACTGGTGTGAGAACCAAAATTAGATAGGGCTTATTGTTGTGATTTGGCATCAAAAATCTGATTTTTAGATATATCAAAGTTATGAATTTAAAAGCTAATCAACTAATTGATTGCTGATTGTGTGGTTTGATTATTGTTTGATTAAATAAAGTTGAACCATTAAGCCAAATTTTACTAAATAGTTAATTGTATTGAAAATTAGTCGCATTTGCATGCATATATGTACATGTGCTTACATTGAACAGGTCATAGCAAGGAGGCTAGAGAAGAGGAATAAAATTGTTTGCCCGACAAATAGGTGCACGTTTATTGTATTTCTTGAGTTTTGGGTGATTTTTTTGAGCCGATTGGCGTTTCCTTTTTCTTTTGGATTGAAGAAGGCCATGGGAGGCTATATGAAATATCCCGAAGTCCCCGGTGCAGGGGAGGTTATGACAAAAAAATTCGAAAATTTAGGGTGTTAGCCAAATTTTTGAAAAATTTGAAAAGTTCTTAGAAACTAAAAAGTTGAAGAACTTAAGCCATAATGAAAGTTGAGTTGATTAGTAAACAACTTTCGACTTCGTTCCTTTTTGGGGACGAAAAGTTTTAAGTGGGGGAGATTGTAATAACCCGAAAATCCGAGGCAATTTAAATTTTTTATTTTTACAATTTTGATGAATTTTGAATATTTAAAATGAATTATTTTAAATAATAACGACGAAAAATTTATTTTGAATAGAATCAGAACGTATATATTTATATAGATCGTCGTTAGAATATAATTATTTATTTATAATTATAAAAAGAATTGAAAATGGCGCGGTAGTTCGATATTTCGATTTCGAATTTCAAATGAATGCACAGGATTCAAAATAAACCGGATTTTAGTGAAACTAAAAATATAAGAATTTATTTGAGGATATCTTTACAACGAATCCGAAAAATCAAAATTTCATAGCGGGAATCAAAAGATATGCCCAGTTGAAAATTCAGAATAGTCGCTATGGAATTCTGGCCCTTAAAAATGGAAATTTTGCAAACGACCTCGTATTTCGACGAAACCACTTTTGTTGGATCCGTGATGTCAAGTTATTGCTAGATTCCAAAATTCGTAATTTTTCGAATCAATATGTGAGCGTGGCAAAGAAAAACGCGTTTGAGCAGTTCTAGTTGATTTTAATCGACTGGAAAATGGCCATTTTTCAAACAGTCTCAGGATTTGGCGAAACTAGTTTTATTAGGACCGTATCGTCAATACGAAGCTAGAAAATATTTTTCTGGAATTTTTCGGGTTAGTATGTGACCCCGGTAAATTGAAATGTGCGTTGAAAATTCAATATATAGAGTTATATGTCGGTTTTGACGGAGATTGATCGAAACGGTTGAATCAGCCTATGGGACATATCCCATTGTGTTCGAAATGGGGGTAATTAGCTAGAGACGATAGTCGGCGGGTTCAATTTCGAGTCCGAACAAAAAGTCAACCCCTTTTGAAAATAAAATATTAGTATATATATATATATATATATATTTAATAACACCCCCCAATTCCTTTTCCCTCCTCTCTCTCTCTCTTACTTTTTCGATCAGAAAAAAAAGGAGTGGATCCCGATTTCCACCGTCGCCCCCCTACCATCGCGTCGCCGACATCCAGGCGAGCCGCCCTCCCCTCGTCGCTCCGCCCCCCTCTATCTCTCCTCCTTCCTTCCTCTCCCTCCAATCGAACGAGATCCGAACCCTAGCGCCGCCCCTGGCCATCGCGCCACCGAACATCGGCCCCTCCACCGCCTCCTCCCTGGCCTGCAGCCCCACGCCTGACACCCTGAAGCCACCACCTCCCCTCAGCCTCACGCGCAGAAGAAACCCCCCCTCTTCCGACCGACGCGCACAAGATGGGCCCACCGCTGGTGATCCGCGAGTAGGAACCCCCCCTCTCTCGAGATTTTTTTTACTGTAAGTCCTCTTTTATTTGTTTAATTTAGAGTAATTAGTTTTTAATAATTATAAAAATCAGTTTTAATTATAAAACATGTGTTGAATTCAGTTATATATATATATAAATCAAAAGAAATTAATTGTTTTACAAATAGTAAAAAGATTAGATTTTTATACATTTGAATGAAGTAAAAAGATCGGATTTTTATATATTTGAATGAAGTAAAAAGATCGGATTTTTATATATTTGAATGAAGTAAAAAGATCGGATTTTTCTATACGTGAATAATGTAAAGATACGATTTTTAGAAATGTAAAGATACGATTTTTAGTTATGTAAAAATACGATTTCTCTCATATATATGAAATGATTTTTACATACATAACAACGATATAAAAATGTGAATTTTAATATCAACTGCGTGAAACAGAGGGCGATGGAATGGATTGGAGTTTCAAAGGAATCCAGACGGTTCGGTTGTTCAACAGCAAAGCATGGCAGAGTGGAAACCTCGGTGAGAACTTCTCACCTTAAATTTTCTTTTTCTAGTTAATAATATATAGTAGGATGCAGACGGTGCTTAGTAGCACCCGACACCCGTCGTCCACAGACCATGGACGGCTTGTATGCTTGTTTGTTTGATTTTGACGTGTAGTTGATTGTGTAATGTGATATGAAATGAAATAAAATATTTATATAGTTAAAAATATTTTATAGTTGAAAATAGAATTTTTAACATGTATATGAAATAAATATTTATAAACAAATCGGACGATTTTTTTATATACACACATTTGACTGATATTGATTGGGACGATAAATTTTACACATCGCCCAACTGTACGAATAAAATCTGTGTTTGATTGTTTGAAACCCCACACCAGTATTGGGATGATATATGACATACACTAATCCCAATAATTAGTTGTATGTCGATCGATTGATTGACAGACTGTTATTAGCGTTGAATATTTATATCTGATGCTTATACAGTATAGAATGCACTCTGGATGATGGTTGATTATTTATCATCATTATTTTATACATGCGTTGTAGAAAATCCATATAATTAACATTATATGGTAATTGATTGGGCCTCATTCCAGTTTAGAAATAGGATATTTGAAATAGAATATTTGAAAGTAGAAATATTAGAAAAAGAAATATCTGAAATAGATATTTGAAAGTAGAAATATTTGAAGTAAAAATATTTGAAATAGAATATTTGGAAATAGAAATATATAAAAGCCGTGTTGATTAGATTGACGCCATTTTGACGTGAACGATATTTATATCGATTTTACTCATTTTATAATGAATATCGAAAGTGATTTCAAAATCTGATATTTTGAAAAGAATTGAAATTAGAATTAAATTGAATAGAAATGAATTTGAATTGAAATTGAATAGAAATCAATTCGAGTTAAATTGAATAGAAATGAATTCAAATTGAAATTGAATTGAATTAGAACTGAAATTGGATTAGAAATCAATTTGAATTGAAATCAATTTGAAATGAGTTTAAAACGAATTTGTAAGGAAAAATTCAATTTTGATTTGAATTTAAAAAGGAAGTTGAAATCGTTTTGAAAACGAATTTAAAATGATTTATAAAATATGTTTTAAAAGGAAATCAACGAAGTATATATTATATATATTATATATATAATATAATGGCCTGAATAGAACGCGTCGCGCTACGGCAGTTCGCGAATTTCGACCATTGACTTCGAATTGACGTTGCGGGAGATCCGACCGTCGGATTCTCCTAAAACCAGAACCGTTGGGTTCGTATCAAAAAGAGCTTTCTAACGAATATTAGAAATTAGAAATCTAACGGTTGGATTTGGAATTATGTCCAAATCAAATTTGAAAAAGGTCGTTGTAAGTGCAATTCGATGGCCGTTGATGGAAATCGACCGTACAGACCTTGATAAAATTATTAAAAATAGTAATAATGTGTGTAAAATCATAAGAAATGATTTGGGAAGAATTGGGATGAAAAACTCCATATTTGAAAAGATAAAAATAGATTTTTATCGAAATGAACTAGTTTTGAACTAGAATTATAATTCCATTTATTTTTAAATAAATAAATTGAAACTGAAAAGGGTTTTAAAGGTAACCAGAATTTTCAATAATTGAATTGGAATGGATTTGAATCGAAATTGTCTTTGGAATATTTCGATGTTGGATTTCATGATGATACAGGTATTGTTATGGGAATATGAAAGATATGTTAATATTGTTATTTCCAATACGATATTTGTTGGTCGAAGAATTTGATATTGAATATAAGCCAATATATTTTCTATTCAGAGCCTTGTATTTAATATCAAATGTGATTTGGGTTTGTCGTGAATGGTGTCTTCATTAACACCGTTCTTAAGCCCAGTTGAGAAAAAGATTAAATCTTTTTATTTAGATTTAATGAAGTGTACCAATTAAATAATATTTAATTGGAATTGAATTTGAATTGATTTTTGGGTTTATCGTGAACGGTGTTTCAAATAACACTGGTTCTTTAACCCGATAATTAAGGGAAGGTGATTTTGGGTTTATCGTGAGCCGTGTTTTAAATGACATTGGTTCTTTAACCCAGTTAAAGGTAGGATATTGATTTCTGTGAAGATTAAAACTAAGTGGGGTTTTAATGAATTTGTAATTAGATTGAAATGGTCGAGAATGGAGTATCACCAGTTTTGCTCCGGGCGATAGTTAAATCTTTAATTAGACTTGAACGTGAAATGGTAATTGAATTTACCGATAACACCGTGGTGTTAGATATGAAGTATTACCAGTTTTACTTCATGGGATGAATAGGTTGGGATTGAGAAATAAATGATTACTCCGGTGTGGTTCGCTAATCCCGACTAGTTTGAATTTATATTCAAAGAAGGTTAAAGAATAAATTTAAAGAATTTATCTTTGATAAAATTAAATGGAACCTTCCCAAAGTATAAGAATATTTGAGTAAAAGAATATTCTGAATTGGAATGAGGCGTATGTTGTGTTTGTGTAACACTTGTTTATTATATACGCGAGTTATTCAGAAAGGCCGGGTTTATCCCATTCTGAATAACTGATTCGACGTGGTGTCGAAGATGAAGACGGTGGTTGAAGACCGGAGGTCTTCACGTCGTTTGGATAATTACTGATGATCTTGATTGGGCCGTACACCCAAGAGGAGAGAATTAGTTGGTGATCCTCCAGACGTACTTGGAGATCGATGGATAGGCGGGGTACTAGGTGCCTCCGGTTTCGTTCAGACCCAGAACGAACTTGTAAATGGACTGTGTGTCTGACATTGGATTTCATTCTGTGTGATTGATTTCTATTAAATATATATCTGTTTGGTGGCGGAGAATTTATTCTCTTGCTTAACGCCCTTCTTTGAGACGTACGAGCTCAGGGGTTATATATTGATGGATATCCATCGCATGGAATGAATTGCCTGTGTGGCATGCCTAAGTGGCAATGGATCAAGGCTTCTGTTGAAAAGCAAAGTCTTGTGGCTGATGATCAAAGCACGTCCTATGTGACGTAGCTTTGTGTAACGTTGATTCGCGAGCCTCACACCCCGGTGGTGAACCAAAAACGGGAGAGGACCTCAGGGAGGACATGCGTTTCTTTCTAGTTAGAAGTAGCGTCAGTGGTTTTACACGCCCTGACGAGTTTGACTTATGTAGTTGTTGCTGTTGCGAGGCGCCTCGATTAGATCGGACGATCCGGGTCCGATGGAGTCATTCGTTGGCTCATTTACGCCCCAAAGTGCGGGGAAACGCAGTGTTCAGGCATTTTAATCCACATCGGTGGACCGGCCCTGACGATCCAAGGGGCCACCTGAGTCTGGGTCCTGAGGGGCAGGCTAGAGCATCTCGAATCGGTAGAGGACTATCTTTTGCCTCAGTTCACAGATGGAAATCCAATTTCCAAATACGTGACATTTGCGGTTTTATTTATAGAGCCTAGTATGGCGACATAGTGGGATGGGGCGCTTATGCCGTCTATGATTGATACTTATGATTTGAAGTTGTTTTATACACTATGCACTTATAATAGTATCAAATGATTGTTTTAAACGTATCAAGCATTCTTGGCTATTATAAGGTAAAAACCCTATCCTCCGGCTTGCGTTGCATTGTGTGATGGGACCTGGGTCTTATAATAGCTTCATTATTCTTTATTTAGCATTGCGCTGTTGTTTTATGCACTGGTATTCTTGGAAGGAAACCCGTTCCGTGTTATATGGCGTGGTCCCTTGATTTACCTAACTTTAAAATAGAGATTAATAACTGTTTTTAGTTCTCACACCAGTCCCATGACTGATCTGGAGTTCATTGTTTTAACCTAAACTCTGGGTGCCCCTATTTTCGACACGGTAAGCTAGTAGTTTTGGTTTTGCAGATTAATATTCACAGGAACCTGGTTTACAGCTGGAATGATATCCAGAAAGCTTTGTATCCGTATATCTCCTTCAGTTGTGTATTGTATTATTTTCCGCTGCTATGTAATTTATTGTAATCTCTGATAATTTGTGATGTATATTATTTATTCATACTCTGTATATTCTTGTATTCTGATGGAATTGTTGTAATAAGCAATGAAATGTTCTCCGTCTGCGTTCTGTTGTGCCTTGTTCTCGACTCAATCTGCTCTTCCCTCACTGGGGAAGTTACGAGTCGTTTCATTAACGATGTCCATAATTGACTCAATTATGCCCATCTATTTATGGTATGCAAAATCATACCAATTTCATCACAAATTTATTATATGCCATTAAAGGCATTTTATGCCAAATTCTCAATATTACATCTTTTAATGTTATCCCCTCACACCACGTTGTAAGTTCGTTCGTTTAACATAAAATATACGTTAGACTCGACTAGTCTATCGCATAGAATAAAGAGAAAACATCACAACATACATATAACTAAAAATAGATCTAAACATAAGGGGTGAACTTGCATGTGTGAATGATGTTCTACATCTAAAACTTGCATAGGCCAAAGTTACAACTTGCATAAAACTACATATGTCATAGATCCAAATCTAAAAGTGTAAACTTGTTTAGGTAATGGTCACAACTTAAATAAATCATTTATGTAATAGATCTACATCTAAAGGGGTAAACTTGCATAGACAATAACCACAAACTTGCATGACATGAGTCATATTCCAAACTCATATATTTGTATAAACTTGCATATGTGATTTATGCAACATAACAATGGTGTAAACTTACATCTATACATGTAAATTAAGATCTACATGTAAACTAGCACATTAAATTGTGTATAGTCCGCATTCGTACTAACATATAAATTACACATGTCCCATCATAAATTTTAGATCCAAACTTACATATAAATAGATTTCATGAAACATGTTAGGTTACATATGATCTTCATTATCTTGCATACGATTCATACATAAGTTAACATTCAAACTAGCATATAGAACCATGAATCAAGTTGAACTTACATATGATTTAACATATGAATTAGATCTACAAGACATCACCAAACTAGCATTTTTAACATATGAATTAGATCTACAAAACATGACCAAACTAGCATTTTTTTCATATGAATTAGATCTACAAAACATAACCAAACTAGCATTTTTATCATATGAATTAGATCTACAAAACATAACCAAACTAGCATTTTTATCATATGAATTAGATCTACGAAACATAACCAAACTAGCATTTTTATCATATGAATTAGATCTACAAACCATAACCAACTAGCATTTTTATCATATGAATTAGATCTACAAAACATAACCAAACTAGCATATGAACAACATGATGATTTGATTATACATAAGCCAATCATAGAATTACAACATAGATGATAGCATCATAACTTTACAACATAGATGACAACATCACAACATCATAGAATTTACATCATGTATGATAACACTACAATTTTACAACATAATTATAACATGCGGTCAATAATTAACATCATATCCATATAATCCATATCATAACTTAATCCAATTAAATTGCTAATTATGTTATTAAGAAATCGAACTCACAATGAAAGATTTGAGAAGAAGATATTTTTGTTCGTCGTTGCTTAAATCTTGATTTGCAATCCTAGGCCTCAAGAGCTACTCCAGCGGCATGGCGGCTAAGGGTCCAATTTTATTTAGGTTTTAGAATGAAGTTTGGTAGTGTTTATATAGAAGTTAGATTTATTTACAGCGATCAGATCATCCTAGGATCCATCTAGGCCTTAGAAACCAAGAAATGATGTCAACAGACCAACCAGAAATCCCCACCTAAGCCCCAAAACATAAAATTTCGTCATAGACCATTCAGGGCCGACGGGACCAATTCCAAACCTCCCGAGTCGATACTGGGGTCGACCCAGTGGGTTTGGTGTTTTGCCTTCCTGCTTCCACTGTTTTGGATTTTTTTCTTAAATTTTAGGTTGAATTTTCTTTTATTTTTATATATATATATATCTATATATATATATTTCTATCTTTCTAATTAACCATTTTCACACTAAACCACTTTTTGAACTGCGTTCACACTAAGGCATTTTTAAGCCATACCCCTAAAACAAAAATATGGCGCTGGCAGGGATCGAACTCTGTACCCCTTGTATGCAAGTCACATGTTCCAACCAAATGAGCTACTAAGTCTTTTGCTTACAAACCTTAGAACAATGCTAAACATTATTCTTTAATTTGTTATTTTAATATTCTCAGAAAATACGGGGTGTTACATTCTCCCCTCCTAAAAGGATTTCGTCCCCGAAATCTCCAAGTTAAGGAGAATGTATATCCTACCATCTAATCATCCATCTACTCAACCATCAATCACAGGCATCCATTATCCTTAAAAGATTTCTAATGCCATATGAACATATGCAGAGTGTGTGTATATGTTTCTTATCTAATGCAAAATCAGGCGGTCTACTGATTCAGTTGACCTCCTTAATGCAAATCATTATAGTGCCATGCGTCCATTATGTATGCAAAAGAGTCCTAATGATACATATTAATTCTATATGCGTGCACAACCATTCATCTTAATGCAGCATCCATATGAAAATCAACCATTATTCATTCATTAATTTAAATATGCACACATATTTATATGCAATATGCAATATGAGAGTGACTGAGCCGATCTAGTGCCTAAAGTGTGTGTGTGTATATGCATCCACGAGCAACCACTAGCAAACACTTGCATCCACGTGCATCCATCATACATAACATGTCTCAAACACATGTTTCAACCATAGGACTACTCTATCTAAAGGTCAAAGATACTACCGAGAGGACATACTAAAGATAGAATAAGTACAAGCTAAGCGATAAAGGAGAAATTAAAAGACATACCCTCGAAAGGAAAAGGGTACAATGAACGCATCTACTCTTCCGTCTCCCTAGTAGCGTCTTTATCATCATCTCACTATTGCACTTTGACTAAACTGACCTCTCGATTCCTCAACTTTTTAATCTCCGACCCAAGAATGCACGTGGGAGCTCTTCGAATCGTCGCATCACGCTCTATATCCACCTCTGTGAGCAAGCTCGGCTCTACCACTTCCGCGGTCTCATGTAAACACTTACGCAAATGCGAAACGTGAAACACGTCATGAACACCACTAAGCTTGTTGCCTCTTCTCATGTCCCTCCAAAATCTAGGATACATAACCTAAAAAGATCTTCTAGGATTTTATTCACCCGTTTCTCTCCGTCCATCCATCTGTAGATGATAAGCGATGCCCGTACTTTCCGCCTTTTGCATATCACCTTTTCCTCTTGCATCGAAAAGTGCTCCAAGTCCTGTCCTGCAAGCATCGGTATACACTGTGAATGGCTTACTCCCATCTAGCAAAACTGGAGTTGTTGTCAAAGCCCTCTTCAAACGTTGGAAAGCATCGTCACTGTCAACATCCCAAGCAAAAGCCAAGTTCTTCTTCGTTAACAGGGATGATATCTTCGTGAAGTCCTTAATGAACTTCCTATAATAACCAGCCAGCCCTAAAAAGCTTCTTACTTCTATTGCGTTCTTAGGAATCTTCTAATCTTGGATTGCCACCACCTTCGCGGGATCCACAGCTATCCCTTCCTTAGAGACCACGTGCCCTAAGAATCTCACCTTCTTCCTCAAAAGAAATGGCATCAACATAGGGTCCTAAACAATCCATTACTTTACACCTCTCCACTCGAGTCTTCCCATAACCCTATTGAGTCTAATTCAGGGTAGTCCATACCATCGAATAGTCTTATCATGTCACGGCTGCCCATCACTCTTTGAGTAAACCAAGATATCATGCAATGAAAAATCACCACAGCTATTTATCTCTCACACAAACCATCCTAGTCGAACTCGACATCCCCCAAGTACAAGCCCCAAAGGCCTAAACCAATATCAGACAAGCACCCAAGGAATACCTCCTCCTAATTTAGACGATCTACGTGAGATGATACTAGCAAAACAACTGGAGCACCCCCATTCCGAAATGCTTCTTCTTATGAACCCCTTCTCAAGCAACTATTTCACTTGCTTACTGAGTTCTCCCCTCTCTCACAGAGCCATGTGTCTAACGGGTAAAGCAATGGGCTTTTCGTTATCAACTAGGTATATGCGGAAGTCTATTTCTCGCTTCGGAAGCAAGCCCTTCACCTCCTCAAACACATCCGTGTATTCACGGACCACTTTAACAGACTGCTAACTCTCAACAGATGCATCAAGAGATTCTAGATAACTTAGCATAACAAAAATTCATGGGATTACAAGAAATTTCGAGGGTGTTAACAAGGCGAATCACGAGCATAACCACTCTCCTTTCACAATCAAGAACGACACCATTACTGGATAACCAGTCCATTCCTAAAATCAACCCATAGCCTGTGAAGCCTAAAACATAAGCATCACATCTAAACCCAACGCTAAGTATAAAAAAATTCAAATCCAAACAAATCATCGACAAATAGGCTGAGCCCCCAATTGGATTTGAAACAACTAAGGGATCCTCTATTATACTGGTGTCTAGGTGCAGTGACTCAACTAAAGCAGTAGATATAAAAGAGTGCGACGCGCCAGAATCAAAGAGCGTGCGAACAGGATGATCAAAAAGATAAACTAAACTTCAACGGAAATTGTTCTTCCTCGTTCTTGCAGCGGCGGGGCCTTGAGAGCCTGAACCTGCCCTCTTGCCTGCCCTGGTGCCATGAGAGCCTGAACCTGCCCTCTAGAAGTAGACACTGCCCTCTTCCCCTTCCTTGGGCAGTCCTTAAATCAGGTTTCCTACCTTACCACAGTTGGAACGACCAATCTTCTTCTTCTTTCCACAGCCCTTGCTCAGATGGCCTGGTGTTCCACAATAAAGACACTTCCTCTTGTAATGGGGTTTATTATTCTTTGCACCCTTCTTAGGTTCTAATTTCTTACCTTATGCCCTATCCATGCCTCCAGTATACGTTCTCCATTCGTGGCCTCCGACCTACCAGAAACTTCGTCCTTCATCAACCAAGCAGCTAGTCGAACCTTCCTCCCTCGTCTATCTCAAAGATACCGACAAGTCCTCCACTTTTTCGAGCCAACTTCTAGCCCCGACAAATGTCGAAGTCCCATGAAGCGGTTTTCCGCCCATCGTACGGAAGTCCTCATATTCCTTAGGAAAAAGCATCTATATGCGGAGGAAGAGATTCAAACGGGAAAGATGAAGAGATTCAAAACTAAGAATCGAAGGAAAGATATATGGCTCTTGGGGATTATGTTTTTAAAATAAACCTTTCTCTGGAAAATACTCTCCTTAAAACATATTTTTGAAAGTACTTCTTTATGAAAATGCTTTTGAAAAACAGTTTTTCAAAATCTCTATATGTTCTGGTAACCTTCAGCTCTGATACCACGTGTAACACCCCACGTCCATTAATGTCACTCACAAAGGGAATGCATTAACTTCTATGGAGCATTTTAAGTGAATATAGAACAGAAAATCACAACAAGACAGATATAAAGCAGTACTTGAAAATTTAAAACTTCATTTATTGCAGCGGAAGATAAATATGTTTGGTTACATCATCAGAAACCTAAAGACTAGAGTCTAGTACAAAATATCCATCTTGAAAAAATCAGAGTATATAAAAATAAAAAGCATAATCCCAACTTCAATAGCTATGATAAAAGATAAGTTGACTTTACTTCAGCAATCCAAGTACTTTAGAAAAGATCCAAGCCAAGTTCCATTAGTGCTAGTTCCACCCTGAGCACCTGGGGGGAAAGGAAGAAAAGAGGGGGAAACAAAGGGGGTCAGACATAAAGTCTGGCGAGTGTGATAACTTTAACAATACAATTATCAAAATATCTAGGCTAAGGCATAAGCTGGAAAATAAGGAAATGACTGTGAAGTGAAATATTGGGTATGGCAGAGCCGACAAAGGGAATAAGATGAACAAAGATAACGTTAAAGGCGCACCTAATTACTAAAGAATAATTACTACACTGCACCACATCAGTCATCCCTAAAGGTTGATCCACTTAATAAACTTAGAAATCATATTAGTAGTTTTGTGTACTCCTAGCTGACTACATAGGTGCCGCCTGCCCCTATCTCCACTAGGTGTACCTACTACCCCCATGCGATCGGCTCCCTAACTCGTAGATACCCGTGCTGGCCCCACAGTGGGGTGTATCACTCCCCAAAGTGGCAACCCGATACCACCAACGATGCACGACTTATACCTACACGATGCAACAACGTCTTACCTACCAGCCCGGGCCCACACACGCACATGAACCCGTTGGACTTGTGTTGCCACCGCTAACCCGTTTTGGCCTCTTACAGTCAAGCCCAGTATGCGTGTCCCATCCTCGACTTGGGTCGAGCCCACAAAGATACGTATGGGTTAATGGTTGAACGGGCCCCCATTACTTTACACAAGCTATCCATGTAACAACCCGTGTTTTTATAACATGTTAAAACAAGAAATCAAGGCAGAATTAAATTTTAAAATCAGAATCAAGGGAAACGGCTTGCGCCATTGCGTTCGTCTCGGAATTCTGCATGAAATCGAGTCTGAGTTTTCGAAAATCGGAGCCCATATGACCAAGATATGACCCTCCAAAGTTTCAGGAATTTAAATAAAATAAAACAGCTCGAAAATAAAGCCAGAAATTCGAAATTCAAACCCAGAGAATGCTGGCGGGAAAATTCCCGCCCATATACCCAGGTCGACTGGGGAGTCGACCCCCCCCCCAACCAGGTCGACTAGGGAGTCGATTGGGGTGTCGACCTCCCCATGACCAGGTCGACTGGGGAGTCGACCTGGGGGTCAACCTGGCCCCTTTTTCCAGATCGAGTCTTTTTGTATTTTTCTGAATCTAGACCTATTTTCTGACCATATTCGTGACTCTAATCCTATATAAACTCACCCCTAGCCTCATTCTCTCCACACCATTTCATTCTGTCCTTATTGTGCTTCTGAGATAATCAAAATAATAAGATAAAAAGGAAGAAAAAGGACTGCTTCTTCTCCATCAAGACTACGCTTATAGATTTGCAAATTGGGGGATTTCAATTAGAACACGATCAATCAAATAGAGATTCAACAATCAAATTCTTCTTTCTAATTCTCGATCCATGCACTGTAAGTTCTAGTTACTTTGAGATCTAAACTTGATAACTGTAATTTGGACATGAGATAAAGTGAAATTTGACTTAAGCATGATAATCAATTCATATCTATTCTTGTTCTTCTTGGATCTTGACATTTGGAATATTGCTTTGAAATCGGTTTGGGCCTATTCGCGTTGTAAATCAAATATTATCATGCCTATGACATTGAAACTATGGCCAAGTACTATAACCGTGAACATAAGACTATGCCAATGCCTATGACTGAGAACATAAGACCATTGCCTATGATTATGACAAGGACAATTGTGGCTAATCACCTATGACTCATGACTATGAATTATTGCCTATGATTATGAACATAAGACTATTGTCTATGACCATGACTTTGAAACTATTACAGTTAATTGCCTATGACTATTAGGGTAGTTGCCTAGAACTCTTCTGGAAAATTATCCATGACTATTTTATAACTATTGTGGTTAATTGACTATTATAGTTGATTGCTCATAACACTATAGTTGAAAACAATGTTGAACACCGAATTGGCATTTAGTTGGATCCCATGCCTATGGTGTGACTTGCATAGTTTATTCGCTACTATGTACACCAAAAACCACTGACCCATTATCCTTGTATTTGGCTTGCTTTTGCATGCCTATTCTTTTATGTCAAGTTTTTATCAGGACTATCACCTTATTTTGCTAGATTTGAAAATTTATGTGGGTGATGTTGTAACCGATTATCTCAAGTGATATCATGCCTGTCTTGTAATCTCTTTTATTGCTTTATGCTTGTCCCTTCTGCCTATCATAGTTTTGATGTTATTCCCTTTATCTCTAGATTTAGATTTACTTGTAATTTAGATCGATTAATGTTTGCATGCGATGGGAATACGATTTGGGTAGATTAGGCAAAACATGAAATGGTTATAAACATGAATCAGGAACTTGATAATAGGCATAAGTTGAAACATGACATGAAACTTGACACGAACTTGACATGAAACTTGAACATGGACATGACACTAGAATGAACTTGAATTTGTCCAACTCGAGGTTGGGTTGAGTTTGCAGTGTAAATCTTCCCGGAACCGCCTGGAAAAACCAGTTACTACAAACAATAGGATCCAATGTGGGTAGTTGGTCATATCGCGCTTGAAACCCGAGGTCAGAATGAGTTGTGGTGTAAATCTGCCCGGAACCGCCTGGCATATCCAGTGACCATAACAACAGGTCTGATGTGAGAGGTTAGGGTGAATTAATGAATTAATGCCACATGATAGGGTTAAGTCATGAACATGAAAGACAACACTTAACCAACTTGAAATATGATTGGTAGGGTTAGGTTATGAACTTGAACGACAACACCTAACCAACTTAACACGTGAATAGTAGTGCTAAGTCACGAACTTAAATGACAACACTTAGCCAACTTGATATGCTAGACTGATGGGGTTAAGTCTCGAATTTAAATGACAACATTTAACCTACTAGATGGAAACCCTAGTTATGCGGTCCATTTCAGCAGTAACCCACTAGATGTATCATGGTATCCTGGAACTAGGCAGGGTGGGGCATGATTACTGGGCTGATTGTAAGCGACCAGAACGATGGCTGTGTGGGTACGCTAGTGTAGGTTCAGGCGGGCTATGGTCGTGCACGTGGTCCAGAGTTGAAACATCAAGCATTGGGCATCGGTAGGTTTATCTGTGCATGCTTGATTCGTGTCGGTGGTTGGCACCATAGGGCTTGATACACCCTATGGTGGACCTAGCACAGGTGACTACATTCGTGATAGGGCCGTATGACACAGAAACACAATGAGCTAGAACTTGTAGGGAGCCGATCGACTAGTGAATCATTCTGTTGGACCTAGAAATGGGTCATTCACGATATTGGGCCAAGGGATCCTTTCATGGTTAATACTTGACATGGGCTGGGATACTAGTACAGTTGGTGCAGCGAACCTTGAATATGCGATGCTATACTTGATCTATACTTGATTTATACTTGATTTATCATGTTATCTTAGTCTGTCTTACCCATCTTGACATCATACTTATGTTTACTTTCAGTTTATACATGTCGTGTTACCTTTACTTGTTTTTATACTGAAAGTCACTAGGACTTACCAGTCTTTATGACTGACCCGTTTTCTTTCGCCTCTTTTTCTTTCGTCCCCCCCCCAAGGTTCTCAAGGAGGAAACTCTAGGGCTTAGCTTGGATTTCGCTTGCTTTATGTTCATCTCATATACGGTTTGGTCTTGAGCTATGCTATGGCTGTATTCTGCTCTCTTTGGGGAATTAAGCTACTTTCGTTGTTTTAAGTTTTATGCTTCTTTATTTATTCAAGGTAGAACTTGTTGTACTGGAAAATGATAGTTGGTACTTTTGATGTAAAAGGCTTTGACCCTTTTTGGTAATAATGAAAGTTAGCATTTGATTCTTCCGCTGTTTTATTTATGTTCTGTCTTGTAATATTTCTGTGTTTGTTTACCTCGATAACGCTCCTCCAAAACTAGTACATTCCCTTTGTGAGTGACCCTAGCGAAGGTGGGGTGTTACATTTGGTATCAGAGC
Organism: Allium sativum; assembly: GCA_030737875.1. Classification (NCBI taxonomy): domain Eukaryota; kingdom Viridiplantae; phylum Streptophyta; class Magnoliopsida; order Asparagales; family Amaryllidaceae; genus Allium; species Allium sativum. The sequence continues at coordinate 118,920,909 of CM060915.1, forward strand.
AGAAGGTTACCAGACTGGGCAAAAGTTTTAAAAACCTACTAAAACTATTTTCAAAAATTTGTTTACAAAGAAGCATTTATCAAGAAAAGTTTTATTTTTAAGGCTATTCCAAAAAAGCCATTAGCACTATCCTTTGTTTCCTTGTTTGAACCTCTTTTCCTTTCTTTTCTCCATCTGTCGTCGCAGTAGTTTTACCTGCGGCTAATCTTCTTTCTAGCTTCGTAGAGGGTTTTCCATTCGATGAAGATAGTTTTCGTGAGGCTTGTTAACAGGTTACATAGGAAAGATATGAGTGATAAGAAAGAAGTTAAGGCAGACGAGTCTCAGAATAAGAAGGTTGACTTCAAGAAGGGAGGCAACAAGAATGACAAGAACAACAACAACAATACTAACAAACCACGTGAGACAAGGAAGTGCAGCTTTTGTGGCATTACGGGACATCTAGCTAAAGACTGTAGAAGGAAGAAGAAAAAGTTGGGTGAATGCTTTTACTGTGGAGAGACTGGACATATCAGCAAGAACTGCCCTAAGAAGCAAGGACAAGCCCCGCAAGCAGGACCTTCTGGGGGTATATCTTTAACTTCTTCTCGTTGATGCTTTGTTTTATCTTGTATATCTTTTTGATCCTATCTTGAGAACCTTAGGTAGAACCCTATGGATGTAAACATGTATTTGAAACATGTTATGGTTGATGTTTGCGAATGGTTGCAAGTGGTCGCAAGTGGTTGCTTATGGTTGCATAACACACGTTGGGCATTAGATCGGCTCAAACACATTTTAATATTGCATATGCATGAGTTTTATACTTGTTTATGGACGAAATTGAATGTTTTATCATGTGAATGTTGCATATGGATGAATGTTTGTGCACACATATAGTGTTTATGTGACTAGGACTATTTGCATATATGTTGGATTCATGGCACTAAACATATTTTGCATTAAGAAGATCAATCAGGCCTGATCATTTGCATTAGATAAGGAACATATACACACACTTTCTGCATATGTTCATATAGCATTAGAAATCGTTTAAGGACATTGGTTGCTTGTGGATGATGGTTGAGTAGATGGCTGATTGGATGATAGGATGCATTCTTCCTAACTTAGAGATTTCGGGAACGAAATCCTTTAAGGAGGGGAGAATGTAACAACCCGTATTTTTATAACATGTTAAAACAAGAAATCAAGGCAGAATTAAATTTTAAAATCAGAATCAAGGGAAACGGGTTGCTCCATTGCGTTCGTCTCGGAATTCTGCATGAAATCGAGTCCGAGTTTTCAAAAATCGGAGTCCGTATGACTAAGATATGACCCTCTGAAGTTTCAGGAATTTAAATAAAATAAAACAGCTTGAAAATAAAGCCAGAAATTCGAAATTTAAACCCAGAGAAGGCTGGCGGGAAAATTCCCGCCCATATACCTAGGTCGACCCCCCCACCAGGTCGATTGGGGAGTCGACTAGGGTGTCGACCTCCCCATGACCAGGTCGACTGGGGAGTCAACCAGGGGGTCGACCTGGCCCCTTTTTCCAGATCCGAGTCTTTTTGTATTTTTCTGAATCTAGACCTATTTTCTGACCATATTCGTAACTCTAATCCTATATAAACTCACCACTAGCCTCATTCTCTCCACACCATTTCATTCTGTCCTTATGCTGCTTCTGAGATAATCAAAATAATAAGATAAAAAGGAAGAAAAAGGACTGCTTCTTCTCCATCAAGACTACGCTTAGAGATTTGCAAATTGGGGGATTTCAATTAGAACACGATCAATCAAATAGAGATTCAACAATCAAATTCTGCTTTCTAATTCTCGATCCACGCACTGTAAGTTCTAGTTACTTTGAGATCTAAACTTGTTAATTGTAATTTGGACATGAGATAAAGTGAAATTTGACTTAAGCATGATAATCGATTCATATCTATTCTTGTTCTTCTTGGATCTTGACATTTGGAATATTGCTTTGAAATCAGTTTGGGCCTATTCGCGTTGTAAATCAAATATTATCATGCCTATGACATTGAAACTATGGCCAAGTACTATAACCGTGAATATAAGACTATGCCTATGCCTATGACTGAGAACATAAGACCATTGCCTATGACTAAGACAAGGACAATTGTGGCTAATCACATATGACTCATGACTATGAATTATTGCCTATGATTATGAACATAAGATTATTGTCTATGACCATGACTTTGAAACTATTACAGTTAATTGCCTATGACTATTAGGGTAGTTGCCTAGAACTCTTCTGGATAATTATCCATGACTATTGTATAACTATTGTGGTTAATTGACTATTATAGTTGATTGCTCATAACACTATAGTTGAAAACCATGTTGAACATCGAATTGGCATTTAGTTGGATCCCATACCTAGGGTGTGACTTGCTTAGTTTATTCGCTACTATGTACACCAAAAACCATTTACCCATTATCCTTGTATTTGGCTTGCTTTTGCATGCCTATTCTTTTATGTCAAGTTTTTATCAGGACTATCACCTTATTTTGCTAGATTTGAAAATTTATGCCAGTGATGTTGTAACCGATTATCTCAAGTTATATCATGCCAGTCTTGTAATCTCTTTTATCGTTTTATGCTTGTCCCTTCTGCCTATCATAGTTTTGATGTTATTCCCTTTATCTCTAGATTCAGATTTACTTGTAATTTAGATCGATTAACGTTTGCATGCGATGGGAATACGATTTGGGTAGATTAGGCAAAACATGAACTGGTTATAAACATGAATCAGGAACTTGATAATAGGAATAAGTTGAAACATGACATGAAACTTGAATATGGACATGACCCTAGAATGAACTTGAATTTGGCCAACTCGAGGTTGGGTTGATTTTGCAGTGTAAATCTGCCCGGAACCGCCCGGCAAATCCAGTTACTGCAAACAATAGGATCCAATGTGGGTAGTTGGTCATATCGCGCTTGAAACCCGAGGTCATACTGAGTTGTGGTGTAAATCTGCCCGGAACCGCCCGGCATATCCAGTGACCACAACAATAAGTCTGATGTGAGAGGTTAGGGTGCATTAATGAATTAATGCCACATGATAGGGTTAAGTCATGAACATGAAAGACAACACTTAACCAACTTGAAATATGATTGGTAGGGTTAGGTCATGAACTTTAACGACAACACCTAACCAACTTAACACGTGAATGGTAGGGCTAAGTCACGAACTTAAATGACAACACTTAGCCAACTTGATATGCTAGACTGATGGGGTTAAGTCTCGAATTTAAATGACAACACTTAACCTACTAGACGGAAACCCTAGTTACGCGGTCCATTTCAGCAGTAACCCACTAGATGTATCATGGTACACTGGAACTAGGCAGGGTGGGGCACGATTACTGGGCTGATTGTAAGCGACTAGAACGACGGCTGTGTGGGTGCGCCGGTGTAGGTTTAGGCGGGCTATGGTCGTGCACATGGTCCGGAGTTGAAAAAGCAGGCATTGGGCATCAGTAGGTTTATTTGTGCATTCTTGATTCGTGTCGGTGGTTGGCACCATAGGGCTTGATACACCCTATGGTGGACCTAGCACAGGTGACTACATTCATGATAGGGCCGTATGACACAGAAACACAACGAGCTAGAACTTGTAGGGAGCCGATCGACTAGTGAATCGTTCCGTTGGACCTAGAAATGGGTCATTCACGATATTGGGACAAGGGATCCTTTCATGGTTAATACTTGACATGGGCTGGGATACTAGTACAGTTGGTGCAGCGAACCTTGAATATGTGATGCTATACTTGATCTATACTTGATTTATCATGTTATCTTAGTCTATCTTACCCATCTTGACATCATACTTATGTTTACTTTCAGTTTATACATGTCGTGTTACCTTTACTTGTTTTTATACTGAAAGTAACTAGGACTTACCAGTCTTTATGACTGACCCGTTTTCTTTCGCCTCTTTTTCTTTCGTCCCCCCCCAGGTTCTCAGGGTGGAAACTCTAGCGCTTAGCTTGGATTTCGCTTGCTTTCTGTTTAGCTCATGTACGATTTGGTCTTGAGCTATGCTATGGCTGCATTTCTGCTATCTTTGGGGAATTAAGCTACTTTCGTTGTTTTAAGTTTTATGCTTCTTTATTTATTCAAGGCAAAACTTGTTGTACTGGAAAATGATAGTTGGTACTTTTGATGTAAAAGGCTTTGACTCCTTTTGGTAATAATGAAAGTTAGCATTTTATTCTTCCGCTATTTTATTTATGTTCTGTCTTGTAATATTTCTGTGTTTTTTACCTCGATAATGCTCCTCCAAAACTAGTGCATTCCCTTTGTGAGTGACCCTAGCGGAGGTGGGGTGTTACAATCCACCTAAGCCTGGTCCCCTCTAGTACATCTCACTTAACCCTCTTCTTAGTCATGTTCACTTACATGTTTCAATTTTGGTTAAGTGTTACTAATCATATTTAAAATTCCACTCAAGTCACCCACTAGATTCCACATGCCACCCAAGGCACCCACTTAACCACCTCATGTCCCACTACATGTTTATCTGGTTAAGTGTTTATTAATTCATTAAGACCGTAACCTTATAAAGACCTCTCACATTAGACTGACATTTGTGGCAGCTGGATTTTCCGGACGGGTCCGGGAAGTCTTACACCGCAAAAGAGCCTAACCTCGTGTCTTTACAACTGTTACGCATTTAGTTTATGCCTAAGACCTCCCACATTAGACTGGCATTTGTGGCAGCTGGATTTGTCGGGCGGGTCCGAGCTGTCTTACACCACAAAAGAGCCTAACCTCGTGTCTTAAACGATTAATTACACCTAATTAATCATTCCCCAATTTGAATTAATTTCCTTATTCAAATTATCAATCAATTCCAAATTTAACGATGTCCATAATTGACTCAATTATGCCCATCTATTTATGGTATGCAAAATCATACCAATTTCATCACAAATTTATTATATGCCATTAAAGGCATTTTATGCCAAATTCTCAATATTACATCTTTTAATGTTATCCCCTCACACCACGTTGTAAGTTCGTTCGTTTAACATAAAATATACGTTAGACTCGACTAGTCTATCTCATAGAATAAAGAGAAAACATCACAACATACATATAACTAAAAATAGATCTAAACATAAGGGGTGAACTTGCATGTGTGAATGATGTTCTACATCTAAAACTTGCATAGGCCAAAGTTACAACTTGCATAAAACTACATATGTCATAGATCCAAATCTAAAGGTGTAAACTTGTTTAGGTAATGGTCACAACTTACATAAATCATGTATGTCATAGATCAACATCTAAAGGGGGTAAACTTGCATAGGCAATAACCACAAACTTGCATGACATGATTCATATTCCAAACTCATATATTTGTATAAACTTGCATATGTGATTTATGCAACGTAACAATGGTGTAAACTTACATCTAAACATGTAAATTAATATCTACATGTAAACTAGCACATTAAATTGTGTATAGTCCGCATTCATACTTACATATAAATTACACATGTCCCATCATAAATTTTTGATCCAAACTTACATATAAATAGATGTCATGAAACATGTAAGGTTATATATGATCTTCATTATCTTGCATACGATTCATACATAAGTTAATATTCAAACTAGCATATAGAACCATGAATCAAGTTCAACTTACATATGATTTAACATATGAATTAGATCTACAAGACATCACCAAACTAGCATTTTTAACATATGAATTAGATTTACAAAACATGACCAAACTAGCATTTTTTTCATATGAATTAGATTTACAAAACATAACCAAACTAGCATTTTTATCATATGAATTAGATCTACATAACATAACCAAACTAGCATTTTTATCATATGAATTAGATCTACAAAACATAACCAAACTAGCATTTTTATCATATGAATTAGATCTACAAAACATAACCAAACTAGCATTTTTATCATATGAATTAGATCTAAAAAACATAACCAACTAGCATTTTTATCATATGAATTAGATCTACAAAACATAACCAAACTAGCATATGAACAACATGATGATTTGATTGTACATAAGCCAATCATAGAATTACAACATAGATGATAGCATCATAACTTTACAACATAGATGACAACATCACAACATGACATCGTAGAATTTACAACATGTATGATAACACTACAATTTTACAACATAGTTATAACATGCGGTCAATAATTCACATCATATCCATATAATCCACATCATAACTTAATCCAATTAAATTGCTAATTATTCTATTAAAGAAATCGAACTCACAATGAAAGGATTTGAGAAGAAGACAGTTTTGTTCGTCGTTGTTTAAATCTTGATTTGCAATCCTAGGCCTCAAGAGCTACTCCAGCGGCATGGCGGCTAAGGGTCCAATTTTATTTAGGTTTTAGAATGAAGTTTGGTAGTGTTTATATAGAAGTTAGATTTATTTATAGCCATCAGATCATCCTAGGATCCATCTAGGCCTTAGAAACCAAGAAATGATGTCAACAGACCATCCAGAAATCGCCACCTAAACCCCAAAACATAAAATTTCGTCATAGAACATTCAGGGCCGACGGGACCAATTTCAAACCTCCTGAGTCGATACTGGGGTCGACCCAGCGGGTCTCGGGTAAAATAGGTCGGTTTGGTGTTTTGCCTTCCCGCTTTCGCTGTTTTGAATTTTTTTCCTTAAATTTTAGGTTGAATTTTATTATATATATCTATCTTCCTAATTAACCATTTTCACACTAAACCACTTTTTGAACTGCGTTCACACTAAGCCATTTTTAAGCCATACCCCTAAAACAAAAATATGGCGCTGGCAGGGATCGAACTCTGTACCCCTTATATGCAAGTCACGTGTTCCAACCAAATGAGCTACTAAGTCTTTTCCTTACAAACCTTAGAACAATGCTAAACATTATTCTTTAATTTGTTATTTTAATATTCTCAGAAAATACGGGGTGTTACACGTTGGGTCTCGTTTGGAGTTCGAATAAAAAGTCAACCTTTTTGGAAGTTAAATAAAATATTAATATTATATATTATAACCCTTCCCCCCTTAACCCCCCTTTTATTTCCACGATCAAAAATAAAAACCGATTCCCCTTTCTCGTTCTCCGATCCTGACGATCTCCCCCCTCACTACCACCGCAACGCCGCTGCCGGGCCCCGCCGCCGCCGCACCTCTCCTCCTTCCTTCCCCTTCTCTCTCCCTGCCCCGTTGAAAGCTCCGGGCCCATCACTAACATCCGTCGCTCCACTGCAAAAATCGAACTGCCACGCCTTAAAGCCACAGCGCCGCCGCCTCTGGCTGGCCATCCCCTCCTCCACTCGATCGCCGACAAGCACCGCCGCCCAGCACCGCCTTCATTCCCCCTTGCTCGACGACCGAAACCCTAGAGGAAATTTTGTAAGTTTTTTTGGTTGTTTATATAAAATCTGATTTTTAGTTTATATAAAATCTGATTTTTAGTTTATATAAAAATATGATTTTTATGTATGTAAAGGTATGATTTTTATGTATGTAAAGATATGATTTTTATTCATATAAAGATATGATTTTTATGTTATGAAAAAGTATGATTTTCATCGTATTATGAAAATATTTTTACAAAGATAAAAATATGATTTTTAGTTAGTTAAAAATATAATTTTTATCGTATGTATACTATTTATAAAATAGTCATGTTAAGGTATCATTTTTAGTTCGATAAAAATTTGATTTTTATATATATAATAGCATTGTAAAAATTTGATTTTTATATCTATAATAGCATTGTAAAAATTTGATTTTTATATGTATAACAGCATTGTAAAAATTTGATCTTTATGTATGTAATAGCATTGTAAAAATTTGATTTTTATATATATAATAGCATTGTAAAAATTTGTTTTTTATGTATATAATAGCATTGTAAAAATTTGATTTTTATATATATAATAGCATTGTAAAAATTTTATTTTTATATATATAATAGCATTGTAAAAATTTGATTATATATTTATATATAATGACAGGATAAAAATTGGATTTTTATATGCATAATGGCATGATAAAAATATGATTTTTATATATGGAGTAGAGTGGTAAAAATGTGATTTTTATTATGTAAACATCGTGATAAAAATATGATTTATATATATATGTAGCATTAATAAAAATGTGATTTTTAATATAAATTTCGTGAAATAGATTGCGTTGGAATCTAAATAGCGAATCTGAGCGACAATAAAGCACGACGGAGTGGAACCCAAGATGAGAAAATTTTCTCACTCAACTTTTAATTAAGTTATTATATTCTAGGATGTAGACGATGCTTAGTAGCACCCGACACCTTTGATTGAAACCATGGATGTTTGGTTGTTGGTTTGATTGGTTTATTTGTATGAATTTGGTTTGGGAAGTGAAATGAATCAATTGGAATTGGTATGTGTATGGCGCGAGCCAGTATTAGGCGAGGGATAAGGCTAGACCTTATTCCGGTTCTAGAATCGCGCCGTTATGCTGCCAAAATTTTCTATAAATGTTAGAACAATAAAAAAATCATTTTTATTGTATAAATGAACTGTATAAAATATTCATGTGTTGAAATAAATATTTTATCATTAAAAATATAATTTTTAACGTGTGTATGAATGAAAATAAATATTCATTTACAAATCAGACGATTTGTTTATGTACACACATTTAACTGATATGGATTGGGACGATAAATTTTACACATCGCCCAACTACATAAATAAAATCTGTGTGTGTTGATTGAAACCCCACACGGGTGTTGGGATGATATTTGACGTGCACTAATCCCAATTATTTAGTTGTATGTCAATCGATTGGTTGACAGACTGTTGTAATCATTAATTATTTATATTTAATGCTTATGCAGTTGCGTGATGCACTCTGAATGACGGTTGATTGATTTTGATTGGTGTTGTATACATGTGTTGTATGAAATCCATATAAATAACATTATATGGTAATTGACTGTGTTTGATTCCAATTCAGAAAGAACGAATATTTCAAAATAATGAATATTTTAAAATAATGAATATTTTAAAATAAGGAATATTTTAAAATAATATTCCGTAAATGATTAAAATCTGATTTTGATGTCCGATTTTGGATGGACATGAACGCATTGAAATATATGAAGCCGTGTTGATTAGTTATGCGCCATTTTGATGCGAACGATATTTATATCGATTTTAATCATTCTTACAATGAATATCGAAAAGGAAATGATTTCAAAATCTGATGTTTTGAAAATATTATCATTTATATATTATAATGATATGGAATATTCAATTTTGATTTAAAATTGAAAAATGAAGTTAGAATCGTTTTGAAACGAATTTATAAACGATTTATAAAATATGTTTTAAATCGAAATCGATGAAATATATATAATATATTATATATATATATAATGGCCTGAATAGAACGCACCGCGCCGTGACCGTTCGTGAATTTCGACCATCTACTTCGAATTGATATTACGGGAGATCCGACCGTCGGATTCTCCTAAAACCGGAACCGGTGTGTTTGTATCGAAAAGAGCTTTCCAACAAATATAAGAGATTTGAAATCTAACGGTTGGATTTGGAATTATGTCCAAATCAAATTTGGAAAAGGTCGTTGTAAGTGCAGTTCGATGACCGTTTATGGAAATCGACTGAAATGGCGATATTAAAATTATAAAAAATATTAGTAATTTGTGTAAAATCATAATAAATGATTTGGAAAGAATTGGGAAGAAAAATTCCAAATTTGAAAAGATAAAAATATATTTTTATCAAAATGAACTAGTTATTAACTAGAATTATAATCCAATTATTTTTAAATAAATAAATTGGATTGAGAATGGGTTTTAATACAACCAGAATTTCCAATTTATGAATTGGAACGGATTTGAATGGAAATCATCTTCGAAATATTTCGATGTTGGATTCCGTGATTATACGGATATTGTTGAGGAATTTGGAAGACATATATATATATATCGTTATTCCCAAAACAGTATTTGTTGGTTTCAGAATTTGATATTGAATATAAGTCGATATAATTTCTATTCAAAGCCTTGTATTTGATATCAAATTGGATTTTTGGTTTGTCGTGAACGATGTCTTAAATAACACTGTTCTTAAACCCAGTTGAGAAAAGAATAAATCTTTTAATTAAGATTTAGTGAAGTTTTCAAATTAATTAATATTTGATTGGAATTGAATAGAAGAATTTGGATTTTGGGTTTATCGTGAATGGTGTCTTAAATAACACTGTTCTTAAACCCCGTGTGAAAAGAATAAATCTTTTAATTAAGATTATTGGAGTTTCCAGTTAATTAACTTTTAATTGGAATAAAATGGAATGTGAATTGGGTTTATTGTGAACTGTGTTTTTAACGACATTCGTTCTTTAACCCAATTAATAGTGAAATGTGATTTGGAATTTATAAATCTTTTTGTTAAGATTTAAAGGAAAATTTCCAAAGTAAAGTTTTCCGATTTAATATATTAAATTGGAATTGAATGGAATTCGATTTGGTAATAATCGAAGTGAGCTTCTGTGGAGGAAGACTGTTAATATATATGGAATTTAAAAGGCTTTGTCGTTATTCCATTTATATTATTAGTCGGATACGGAAATTGATATCGATTATATATTGATCTGCTTTTCCGTGAAGATTCCATGGTTAATGGAATGGGATTTTGGGTTTATCATGAACTGTGTTTTAAATGACATTAGTTCTTTAACCCAGTTAAAGACATAATTACATGCCTGACATTGATTCCTTTATACCATATATGTAATGTCCCAGTTTTTAGCTAGTCTTTGTTAATAATAAATAATGATTTAATGAGGTAATTAAACCATAAAACAGATGTACTTAACAAATTAAAACAATTATAAATATTTGTGTAAAGATATAAGTGTATGAATAAACTAATAAATGTGTATATTTAGTTATGTTTTAAACTTGAAAACATAATATAAGTTGCGACTAAAACTCTAACCATTCACATACAAATGAGATCATATATATGTATGACATTTAACCCCTAAACTAGTATGAACAGTAAGAAGAAAATCTTGCAACAAGTTTATACAAGAAAAACAAATATCCATGTCATTGAACGCAAAGTATTTGATAAAATGACTTGGTGAGAATAACAAAAAAGGAAAATATCATTCAGGTAACAAACAAAAGAAAGCATCTAAAGTCAAAAATCATTAATAGGATTTAATGGTGAATAGTAGGACTATAATAGCTAAAACTATCACCTAAAAACAAAGATGTATGCAACTTGCTAGTATAAAACTATTATTGTTAAAATATCTAATGCTTAGAGGGTAAGTAAACCATTGTTTATTTCAAACCAAATCTGAAAAATGATTGGCAATTCGCAAACATTAAATGTAGCCATGGACTTAAGATAGTGAAGTACTTCTAGAAGAAAGAATAAAGACAATAAAATAGGAAATATCAAATTAAACAACTAAATTTCTTCATCCATAAGCAAATCATATAGCATATAGAAGCTAAAGCAAGGAGTAAGGCTAAATGATACATTTACTATAATATAATTGAAGAGAATAGATTATTAAATTTTATAACTTGGCTATATATATCCCTGTAAAACCATGTACTCTTCTCACACCAAAAATATACATCAATATGCTGAGTTTGATCAAGTTGAAAATAGGAAAGTAATCGATGCGAGTTAACTTTCTTTAAACCTTTACTGTTTTATATAGTACGATACAGATCAGATATATAGCTACATAGAGTTTTTGAATGGATTGTATTTAGTCAACTTAATATCCGTATAGAAACTAGGAAATGAACCATGAAAACATAGAACATTTACTATGAAGAGACTCTAGATTTCCACTCTTTGGTCATCATATAAATGCCATATTGTTTGAAGGATCATTTATGTACATATGCACTAGTATATAACACGCTGTATCAATTAAAAACAAACCATTTGAGTGGCATGATGAATATAAGATCTTTTAAAGTACTCCAGTATATGCTTGTATGTTTACGTACTGGATTATAGTTATTACTTTCGCTTATGATCTTTGGGAATGATCTTGATCAACTCTAGACCCATAAAATCCTATGTATGTGTTCTAGCTTATAACAGGATTAAAATCTCTAAATGATTCTATTACATCAAGATAAAGACTTAGACTGATAAGTTAAAACATGAGCCTGAAAAACAGAATAAAACAGGCTTTGTTTATCTAAAATTTGCATCTGGTTATAGGTCGTTAGTACTTAGATACATGTAGTACTCTGTTGTTCATTTAAACGCAATAAAAAGAAAAATATATTAAATGATTTGTTTTAAATGTTTAACCTTAGTAAACAAGAAAGAACTTGGTTTGGTCATGGTATGCTAACACATCAGTGTACCGATGTGGGGCGTGAAGTGTAATGAGTTAGCAGAGGACGGTTGTAGAAAATAGGAGTACATAGGACAAGAGATAAAAGGAATGGTAGAATAGAAACAAACAGGGAGCAACAAAGAAAGGGAAACATTAGGAAACGGAAAATGAGTTTTTATGGTGGGAATGTTTGGTGTATGTAAACTAACATGAAGGATAATTTACAGTCATTACAGTACTTGCGTAAACCCAAACTGTAAGTTATTTATTGTCACATCTAGTAGAAAGGAAATAGATAGAAAAAAAGAAAATAAAGAAAAAGGAAACCAAAGAAGATGGGGGAGGAAATCAGATGCGTGTTGTTACCGGAGTTGGGATACGGTCCAGATTTAATTATGGGTCCGTTTGTCACAGGTCCCTATTAAGTTTCAAAATTAGGCTCACATCCGGTCCTAAACTTATTGTAAATTAGGTCCCTATTTTTCAAAAACATATAAAAATATATAAAAAATATATAAAAAAATCACGAAAATTCATTATTAAATAAAACACCTTAACGCCAAAAAATTCAGGTGGAAAAACAATCAAAAACCACGTCAAAACTCAAAATAACACAAAATCAGCGAAATAGCAGGTTTTTGCATCAAAAGATGCACCTATTTGTAAATAGTTGCATACATTCATGCTTATATTTCAGTGTTGCGCCCAAACTGCAGTATAAATGCATACATGTATGCAGCTAAACTGCATTACATGCATCATTTTATGCATATATTCAAATTTGGCCTGTTTTTTAAAGCATTCGCCGTTTTCAGATATTGTTGCACACATTTATGCTCTTGTACAGAATAAATGCATGCATTCATGCGCATATCCGCAAGTCGTCGCCCCTTTTAAAATTGTTGCACACATGCATGCATATATACAGAATAGTTGCATTCATGCATGCAACTTTTCGTTACACGTGAATCTCAGTTCAACTTTGTATGCATAAATGTATGTAGTTATTAGCTAATAGTTGCATACATGTATGCGTATATTGGTCCAGATTTTCAGCATAAATACACTATATAAATATATGCATACATGTATGCTACTATAAGCAATAGTTGCACAGAAGTATGCAACTTTTTTTTTAATTTGCGTGGACTCCTGGGATTATTTCCAGATTTTAGAATATTTTTTTTTAGTGTGTGGAGCATTTTTTTTGGGTCAGAATTGGAAAAACACGTAACATGGCATGGGACAAGGCGGAAGTGGATGAAAATTTTGGGCGGCACCTTAAAATAGGGACCGGAAATGCATTAAAACTTTCACTGGATGTGGCGTGAATTAAGTTCCATTTTAGGGATGTGAGCCTAATTTTCACTTTAATTATATATATATAAGTGTAGTGTGATAAAAAAATTAGAAATAGCCTAGAAACAAATGGTAGTATTAGTACACCAGAGATCGGCAAGGAAGTCTGGAGTACTGCGGTAATGACTGGAGGCAAGACATTAGGATTTAGTTTTGGGTAAAGTCGGTTGAAGTATCGAAATCTTTACTAAGTGACTGGAGTTGTTTCTTGGTGATGGGGTTGGTTTCGGATGGCAACGAGACACATGTGGCGATGGAAGTAGGTGCGGGATGGCCAGTGTGTTGGCGGGAGATGTGCACGGTGTGCATGTTGCACGGGGAAGTGAAGATGAAACAAGAACTGGGAGGAGAAGATGAATTGATCTGTCGCATAGGTTCAACCCGAAGTAGGCTTGAAGAAGAAAATGGGAATGATAGGTTAGTGGCGGCTCGACGCAGGCCGGGTGATTGGTGATGGTGTGCACGTGTACAGGGGAGGCGTGTACACAGTAAGGGTGGTGATTCTTTTCTGTTCACGAGTGGAGTACTTAAGCCATATAGAAGAAGAGGTAAGAGTTGCGTGTGGGTTCACATCCATGGATATATTTTTGGGGTTTGATGCATCAGGTAAGAGGAGAGATGGTAATTAGAGTAGGAATAAATAAAAGAACAAATAGCAGGAAGTGTACATCGAAGAAATATGGAAAGAATAATGGGTAATGTGGTTTGTTGCCATAGGGATTTATTAGACAGATCATGGAGTTGGGCCATTGGGCTAAAAAGGAAATGAAAATAAAGTTAAAATTATTTTAAGTCAACCAATATATGTATAGAAAATCAAATTAAAATAGAAAAATAAAATAAAATAAAATAACGAAGAAGAATGGAAACTTTGTATTTGCGAAGTGATATTTACAAAGTGGTAATTACGAAGTGGAAATTGCGATGTGGTATTTGCGAAGTGGTAGTTGGTAAAGGGGTACTTGCGAAGTGGTAGTTGCGAAAGCGGCACTTTGGCACGATGAAGAAGCTGGTACTTTGGCACTTTGCAAAGTACCAGGTGGTAGTTTGGTACTTTGATCGGAGCATGGTGTTTACGTGGTGATCAGGAGGGTTGGCACGCTAACTGGAGATCTGGCACTTGGTACTTGGCACTTTGCAAAGTACCAAGTGGCACTTTGGTAACGAGCAGAAATCATGAGCACAGCATGGAGTTTTGATGGCGGAGCACGGTGACTGAAGACCTGGTACTTTGGTACTTTGCAAAGTACCAAGTGGTACTCTGGAAATCGCATGCGCAGCATCAGTTTTTTAAGGCGGAGCACGGTGTCTGGATGGGTGGCACTTTGGTATTTGGTATTTTGCAAAGTACCAAGTGGTACTTTGGCAAACGCATGCGCAACCCTAGGATCTGAAGCGAAATCATGGCGTTTTGAAGCTAGTACTTTGGCAAACTAGTACTTCAGTCAATACGCTTAAAAATGAGTTTCTAAACGAAGCTTTTAATTAAAATTAAAAATAAAATTAAAGAATAAACGAAATAATTTAATAAAAAGAGAATTTTTATTTAATTTGGCATAGGCAAGTGGAAGGAGGAAAATGGCAAGAAGATCGAGTACAGAAATTGACCGAAGAAGTTCAACGAGTTTGAAAATAAAAAATATAAGGAAAATAAAATAAATAAATTATTAAATTTATTTATTTATGATAAATTAGAAGTAATAAAATAATTTATCAGAAGAACTGGAGTATTTGAACATCATCTAAACATAAATGATAAATGAAGCAAAATACCGTATGCGATGCACACACTTTAACTGTGCATTTATAAAAGACAATAAAAATACCCAGATAGGAACAAGGCAACATATACTATTATGTTAACTGAAACCATAGATAAAAGACGTATAGACTGGATTATAATTATGTTAAACTGATAATTAGTTATCCACTGTAAAAGACATTTCGTACATCGTTTCGAAGAGTCTGGGATAAACATTCCACTTCGACTCGAAATATACGATGCGTGTCAGAAATATTGAAGACGGGGATATGCAAGGACTATTTTAAATAGTACCTCGGTCTATTTTAGTCCCAGAAAAAACCCGAAT
The DNA here is from genome assembly GCA_030737875.1 of Allium sativum. Classification (NCBI taxonomy): domain Eukaryota; kingdom Viridiplantae; phylum Streptophyta; class Magnoliopsida; order Asparagales; family Amaryllidaceae; genus Allium; species Allium sativum. The sequence goes on from CM060915.1 coordinate 118,936,760, forward strand.
GGACGAGTGTCTGACAATGTATATCAGTTAGATTCTACACATCGAAGTTACGTAAGTATATTACGTTGGTGGCGGAGAAATTCGTTTCTCTTAGCTTTATTGCCCGTAATATATTTGGGTAATCGAATGAGTGTTTTCTGACAGATATGACGATGTGGCATTCAAAGTAATTGAAGAAATAATCTGTCAGAAGAATAAACATGACCTCAAACTTCACAACCAGGAAGTAACAAAAGTTGGGCTAGGCAGCATGGCTAGTTGGGTCATACCCAAGCAGGGTATATTATCACCATCTAGAGAACTTCCATATTTAACTTCTTAATCTCTTTTCGATGATGCAACCTTCGGAATCGGTGGGTCATTCCCAACCGTAGAGGTGGTAATATATTCGTTACACTCAAGCTAAATGAGTGGACGGTCATGTGTGGCCAGCTTACAAGACGTTATTGTTGAACCCCAATGTATCCTCTCTAGAGTACACTGATCGGTAGGTGCCCCCATACCTTGTCTGTTGGAATCCAATCTCCAATAAGCGCTCTGCGACTTTTGATTTTATACTATATACGTGAACGTGAGATGCAAGCTTTTCACTAGATGATTATTTATTTGATATAAACTATCGTAATATCAAATCATTTGATATAAAATACTTGGGTCATTATCCATATATTAGTTATGGATTGGTCTAAAGATTTCTAAAATAAATAAATCTGTCAATGTGGAAAACCTTATCCCATATTTCCCTATTTACATCTTTTAACTGTGTTTACTCACACCAGTCCCCTGAGTATCCCAGAGTTTATTTTCTGCGTTTCCTAAACTCTTGGGTACTCATAACACTTGTTATGAGTAGGCAAGTAATTCAGGTAAGGCAAGTGGAACCCTATGAAGTTAAAGTTTCAAGACCAGTTGTATATCTACATCTATGTATCCAGTTTGGATATCTATATTATCCTAGTCATGATGTATAATTATGCTGTTGTACTATGGTAATGTATTATGATGATGTACTATGATGTCTCAGACCTTGTATTGTAATATATTATGTATTTTGTGAAATTCCGCTGTGAGATTCTGATGTTTTCTTATTCTTCTATTCTATAAGTTCTACCTTTTCTATTTCACCTTCTAAATTCTTTCAATAATGACACAACTTTCGAGGCATCGAAAATCGCGCCGTTACAGTTGGTATCAGAGCTATTGGTTGAGTAATAACCTTGGCTCTGTGGCATAACTCAGTAGAGATGGGGTTAGTAATACCCTAGATTGAGTTGAGTATATACATACGAGAGAGCGTATTTTTAAAATTTAAACCATAAAATAAATTATATACTTAGTATAGGACAACTAGAGTTATCGACTTAGGTCACCATTAAATAAATCTTCCGATTAAGTTGGTTATTAAGCTGTTATAATCAGATAGTTGAAAATAAGTAGGACGACCATAAAAACCAATGTAAGGAGTCAAAGGATTAGGGTCAACCTCGGGATGAGTCAAATAGAGTTAAAATTGAATTGAAAGGTATCTTAAATTTTAATAAGAGGAATTAAAATAGGGTCACCCCCAGAATAAGTTAGAGTAATATCTAGTGGATAGAATTGGTATATCCCGGTAATAAAGACCAGACTTGAGTTATTAGTTGGATATAGACCCATGTAAGTTAAGTAGCCGGTTTTGTAATAAATCAGAATTTTGGATTTCAAAAGTTTAGATAACTAACTAAATTCAAATTAAATATAAACTCTATCTATAAGGAGAAATGGATAATTATGGATGTGTTTGACTTTAGTTAAAACTGAAATCTACGCGTGACTCTTTAATTTCGGGGACGAAATTCTTTTAAGGGGGGTGGACTGTAATGTCTCGGTTTTTAGCTAGTCTTTGTTAATAATAAATAATGATTTAATGAGGTAATTAAATCATAAAGTATATGTACTTAACAAATTAAAACAATTATAAGTATTGGTGTAAAGATATAAGTGTATGAATACACTAATAAATGTGTATATTTAGTTATGTATCAAACTTGAAAACATAGTATAAGTTGCGACTAAAACCTTAACCATTCACATACAAATGATATCATGTATATGTATGACATTTAACCACTAAACTAGTATGAACAGTAAGAAGAAAATCTTGCAACAAGTTTATACAAGAAAAACAAATATCAATGTCATTGAACGCAAAGTATTCGATAAAATGACTCGGTAAGAATAATAAAAAAAGAAAATATCATCCAGGTAACAAACAAAAGAAAGCATCTAAAGTCAAAAATCATTAATGGGATTTAATGGTGAATAGTAGGACTATAATAGCTAAAACCATCACCTAAAAACAAAGATGTATGCAACTTACTAGTATAAAACTATTATTGGTAAAATATCTAATGCTTAGAGGGTAAGTAAACCATTGTTTATTTCAAACCAAATTTGAAAATGATTTGCAATTCGCAAACATTAAAAGTAGTCATGGCCTTAGGATAGTGAAGTACTTCTAGAAAAAGAATAAAGACAAGAAAATAGGAAATATCTAAATAAACAACTAAATTCCTTCATCCATATGCAAATCATATAGCATATAGAAGCTAAAGCAAGGAGTAAGGCTAAATGATACATTTACTATAATATAATTGAAGAGAATAGATTATTAAATTTTATAACTTGGCTATATATATATATATATATCCTTATAAAACCATGTACTCTTCTCACACCAAAAATATAGATCAATATGTTGAGTTTGATCAAGATGGAAATAGGAAAGCAATCAATGTGAGTAAACTTTCTTTAAACCTTTACTGTTTTATATATTATGATACAGATCAGATATATAGCTGCATAGAGTTTTTGAATGGATTGTATTTAGTCAACTTAATATCCATATAGAAACTAGGAAATGAACCATGAAAACAGAGAACATTTACTATGAACAAACTCTGGATTTCCACTCTTTGGTCATCATATAAATGCCGTATTGTTTGAAGGACCATTTATGTACATATGCACTAGTATATAACACGTTGTATCAATTAAGAACAATCTTTTTGAGTGGCATGATGAATATAAGCACTTTTAAAGTACTCCAGTATATACTTGTATGTTTACATACTAGATTATAGTTATTACTTTCGCTTATGATCTTTGGGGATGATCTTGATCAACTCTAGACCCATAAAACCCTATGTATGTGTTCTAGCTTCTAACAGGATTAAAATCTCTGAATGATTCTATTACATCAAGATAAAGACTTAGACTGATAAGTTAAAACATGAGCCTGAAAAACATAATAAAACAGGCTTTGTTTATCTAAAATTTGCATCTGGTTCTAGGTCGTTAGTACTTAGATACATGCAGTACTTTGTTGTTCATATAACGCAATAAACAGAAAAATATATTAAATGATTTGTTTTAAATGTTTAACCTTAGTAAACGAGAAAGAACAGGGTTTGGTCATGGTATTCTAACACATCAGTGTACCGATGTGGGGTGTGAAGTGTAATGAGTTAGCTGAGTACAGTTGTAGAAAATAGGAGTACATAGGACAAGTGATAAAAGGAACGGTAAAATAGAAAGGAACAGGGAGCAATAAAGAAAGGGAAACATTGGGAAATGGAAAATGAGTTTTTACAGTGGGAATGTTTGGTGTATGTAAACTAACAGGAAAGAGAATGTACAGTCATTACAGTACTTGGGTAAACCCAAACTGTAGGCTGTTTATTGTCACATCTAGTAGAAAGGAAATAAATAGAAAAAAATGAAAATAAAGAAAAAGGAAACCAAAGAAGATGGGGGAGGAGATCAGATGTGTGCTGCTACCAGAGTTGGGCTACGATCCAGATTTAATTATATATATATATAAGTGTAGTGTGATAAAAAAAATTAGAAATAGCCTAGAAACAAATGGTCATATTAGTACACCAGAGATCGGCAAGTAAGTCTGGAGTACTGCGTTAATGACTGGAGGAAAGACAGTAGGATTTAGTTTTGGGTAAAGTCGGTTGAAGTCTCGAAATCTTTACTAAGTGACTGGAGTTGCTTTTGGGTAATGGGGTTGGTTTTGGATGGCAACGAGACACATGTGGCGATAGAAGTAGGTGCGGGATGGCCAGTGTGTTGGCGGGAGACGTGCACGGTGTGCATGTTGCACGGGGAAGTGAAGATGAAACAAGAACTGGGAGGAGAAGATGAACCGATCTGTCGCATAGGTTCAACCCGAAGTAGGCTTGAAGAAGAAAATGGGAATGACATGTTAGTGGCGGCTCAACGCAGGCAGGGTAATTGGTGATGGTGTGCATGTATACAAGGGAGGCATGTACACAATAAGGGTGGTGATTCTTTTCTGGTCACGAGTGGAGTACTGAAGCCATATAGAAGAAGAGGCAAGAGTTGCGTGTGGGTTCACATCCATGGATATATTTTTGGGGTTTGATGCATTAGGAAAGAGGAGAGATGGTAAGTAAAGTAGCAATAAAAAAAAGAAGATATAGCAGGAAGTGTACATCGAAGAAATATGGAAAGAAGAATGGGTAATGTGGTTTGTTGCCATAGGGATTTGTTAGATAGATCATGGAGTTGGGCCATTGGGCTAAAAAGGAAATAAAAAGAAAGTTAAAGTTATTTTAAGTCAACCAATATATGTATAGAAAATCAAATTAAAATAGAAAAATAAAATAAAATAAAGAAGAAGAATGGAACCTTGGTATTTGCGATGTGATATTTACGAAGCGGAAATTGCGAAGTGGTAGTTGGTAAAGGGGTACCTGCGAAGTGGTAGTTGCGAAAGCGGCACTTTGGCACGATGAAGAAACTGGTACTTTGGCACTTTGCAAAATACCAGGTGGTAGTTTGGTACTTTGACCGGAGCATGGTGTTTACTTGGTGATCAGGAGGGTTGGCACGGTAACTGGAGATCTGTCATTTGGTACTTGGTACTTTGCAAAGTACCAGGTGGCACTTTGGTAACGAGCAGAAATCATGAGCGCAGCATGGAGTTTTGAAGGCGGAGCATGGTGACTAAAGACCTGGTACTTTGTTACTTTGCAAAGTACCAAGTGGTACTTTGGAAATCACATGCGCAGCATCAGTTTTTGAAGGCGGAGCGCGGTGACTGGAAGAATGGCACTTTGGTATTTGGTATTTTGCAAAGTACCAAGTGGTACTTTGGCAAACGTATGCGCAACCCTAGGATTTGAAGCGAAATCATGGCGTTTTGAAGCTGGTACTTTGGCAAACTGGTACTTCAGTCAACACACTTAAAATTGAGTCTCTAAACGAAGTTTTTAATTAAAATTTGTTTTAATTAAAATGAAAAATAAAATAAAATTAAAGAATAAATAAAATAATTAAATAAAAAGAGAATTTTTATTTAATTTGGCATAGGAAAGTGGAAGGAGGAAAATGGCAAGAAGATCAAGTACAGAAATTGACCGAAGAAGTTCAACGAGCTTGAAAATTAAAAATATAAGGAAAATAAATTAAATAAATTAAATAAATTATTAAATTAATTTATTTATGATAAATTAGAAATAATAAAATAATTTATCAGAAGAACTGGAGTATTTGAACATCATCTAGTTTATTTGACCCATTAAAAATGCAAGCGTTTCACTAGATGATTATTTATTTGATATAAACTATCGTAATATCAAATGTTTTGATATAAAATACTTCGGTCATTATCCATATATTAGTTATGGATTGGTCTAAAGATTTCTAAAATAAATAAATCTATCAATGTGGAAAACCTTATCCCATATTTCCCTGTTTACGTCTTTTAACTGTGTTTACTCACACCAGTCCCCTGACTGGCCCAGAGTTTATTTTCTGTGTTTCCTAAACTCTTGGGTACTCATAACACTTGTTACGAGTAGGCAAGCAATTCAGATAAGGCAAGTGAAACCCTATGAAGTTCAAGTTTCATGACCAATAGTATATCTACATCTATGTATCCAGTTTAGTTATCTGTATTATCCTAGTCATGATGTATAATTATGTTGTTGTACTATGGTAATGTATTATGATGATGTACTATGATGTGTCAGACCCTATATTGTAATATATTATGTATTTTGTGAAATTCCGTTGTGAGATTCTGATGTTTTCTTATTCTTCTATTCCATAAGTTATACCTTTTCTTTCTCACCTTCTAAATTCTTTCAATAATGACACGACTTTCGAGGCATCGAAAATCACGCCGTTACAGTATTCGTTGATCTCTGCTAAATGTATATCTGCTTGGTGGCGGAGAATTTATTCTCTTGCTTAACACCCTTCTCGAAGACGTACGATCTTAGAGGTTATAAATAGGCAGAAATCAATGGTACAGTGTAGATTGTCGATGCGGCATGTTTGATTTCCCAAAGTTAAATAATCATTAATATTGATTTTTGGGAAGATTAAAACTAATTGGTGTTTTAACGAATCTTTAATTAGATTGAAATGAGAATGTGATAATTTAAATTATCAAATTCGGGAAATGATCGAGAATGGAGAACCACCATGTAACAATCCGTATTTTGAACAACACGTTATAACTTAAAACAGGTTAGAATTAAATATTAAAATCTGAGTCAAGGGAAACGGGCTGTGCCATTGCGTTCATCTCGGAAAAATACGCGAAATAGAGTCCGAAATTTCATAAATCGGAGTCCGTATGATCAAGATATGGCCTCGCAAAGTTTCACGAAAAATTCAAATTCAAAAACATATTCAAATTTTCAGAATTCAGGGTAGGCGGGAAAAATCCCGCCCAGGCAGGGTCGACACAGGGGTCGACACTAGTGTCGACCCCCCCAATGGGTCGACACCCATGTCGACCCAGGGGTCGACCCCCCCCGGTCGAACCAGTTTTTCTGGTGCACCTGTTTTGGCTCCTGGGTCTTGTTTTAGAGGCTTGTGACGATTTTGGATGGCTCAGACCCATTCTAGGGTTAATCTAAAGGCTGAAATCAATTTCCTACAACTATAAAAAGACCCTAAGACCTAGCCTTAATCATACTATTTCATTTTAGCACTCATGCAGCCGCCATTAAACCTAGAACTCTAAATTAAAAATACAAAGAACAAAATTAAAGAAGACGAAGGATGATTCATGAAGGCTACAACTAGAAGCTACAACAACTACGACGCTTTAGACAACGGATTTGGGGCTATTCGATTTAAAGTTTTGATTTGGATTGCTTGCTTCATATTGTAAGTTCTATGTCACTTTTTAGGCAAAAACGCTAAAATAACATGGACATGCTATGAATTGAAACCGGATTTAGAAACTATTATTAATCCATGTTTATATAGTTTAACTTTGAATCATAATTTGGGAATCTTGCTATGTTAATGTTGCAAGTTAAACTTATCATGATTTTGATGTTGTTATGAATCACTTGGGCTTAATCGTATGGCAAGTTGGACTAATACATGTCCATGGAATCACTATGTTTATTGAAATCTTTATGTTGATTAAACCATGCCTATGATGCTAATTAAACCATGTCTATGATGTTAATGAAACTATGTCCGTGATGTTAATATACCTATCATGTTAATGACAAATTGGGAATTGCTAGGTTGGAATCATTATGTTTATAATGCTAGATGAGAATCATTATGTTAAAAATACTAAATTGGAATCCACTATGCCTATTAGAATTACCATGCATTTAATGTTTCATGTTTGTAATAAAATTATTATTATGCCCGCAACGATTATTATGCCTATTATGTAAAGTTGAAATCATCATGTTAGACTAAGTTGGAACCATTACTATGCCAAGTTATTATCATGCTAGTATTGAAACCATGTGATATGTTATAGCCTGTTTATTATGCAAGTGATGTTGGAATTGTCACATATGTCTATCACATGTTTGGTGTTATTCCCCTTTATCTCTTGAATTGTTTGTACTTGTGAACGAAGTACGCTTATATACGTTGGGGACACGATTGGGTAGAATAGGCAAAACCTGAATTGATTATAATCATAAACCGTGAAATTTGGCATAAGTAAAACATAAAATATGGCACGAAAACTTGACTTGAACATGCCATAACTTGACTTGAAACATGCCTTAGTTGGACATAAAATTTATATGAACATGCTATGAAAGTAGCACGAATTTGATAAGAACATGGGCATGACTTTAGAAAACAAGAAAGTGGCCAACTCGAGGTTGGGTTGATTTTGTAGTGTAAATCTGCCCGGAACCGCCCGGCAAATCCAGTTGCTACAAACAATAGAATCCAATGTGGGTAGTTGGTCATATCGCGCTTGAAACCCGAGGTTGGGTTGAGTTCGTAGCGTAAACCTACCCGGAACCGCCCGGCAAATCCAGTGGCTACGAACAATAGGATCCAATGTGAGTGGTTCGGTGCATTAACGAATCAATTAATGCCAATTAGGGTTAAGTCATGAACATGAAAAGACAACTTAACCAACTTGAACACGATTTGTAGGGCTAAGTCATGAACTTGAAACGACAACACTTAGCCAACTTGACATGACACGTAAGCGGGTTAAGTCACGAATTTAAATGACATACTTAACCATCTTGACATGACTAGACTGGAAAAGGATTAAGTCACGAATTACATGACTTAATCGGTTAGGCGGGTTAGGTCACGAATTACATGACCTAATCTGTAGGTGAAATCCTAGACACGACCCTTTTCAGCAGTAACTCTCTAGATGTATCAAGGTACCCTGGGGCTAGGCCGGGTGGGGCACGATTACTGGGCTGATTGTAAGAGGTGAACGACGGCAGTGGGGTATGCCAGTGTAGGTTCGGTGGACTACGGTCGTGCACGTATTCCGGGGCAGGCACTGGGTATCCGTAGATTTATCTGTGCATCTTGAATCGTGTCAAGGGTTGACACCTTAGGGCTGATACACCCGAAGGTGGACCCAACACAGGTGACTACATTCGTGATTAGCCGTATGACACAGACACTTGACGAGCTAGAACTTGTAGGGAGCCGATCGACTAGTTAATCGCTCCGTAGGACCCCGTACTTGGGTCAGACCCCGTTTCAGGGTCATTTCATGATATTGGGCCATGGGATTTATTTCGTGATTAACTAGTGACATGGGCTTAGTATACTAGTACAGTCAATACAACGAATCTTGAACATGTGATGCTTTATTTGACTTGTCTTGACTTATCATGATCACCTTAGTCTATCTTGTCCACCTTGACACCATTCTCAAGTTTAGTTCCAGTTCATACATGACATGTTGTTTTAACCGTTTCTACACTGAAAGTCACTAGAACTTACTCAGTCTTTATGACTGACCCTTTTCCTTTCGCCTCTTTTTCTTTCGTTTCCCCCCCAGGTTCTCAGGGAGGAAACACTAGCTCTTAGCTTGGATATCACTTGCTTTGGCTCAGCATGTACGGTTTGCTATGGCTGCTTCATTTTACTGCACTTGGGGAATAAGCTGTTTTTTTCTGTTTTTAAGTTATTGCTTCTTTGGCTTTTATTACAAGACAGTTGTAATGAAGTTATTTGAAAGGTTTGTAAGAGACATGGTTTACTTTGGAATAAAATGAAGTTCTGTTTTGCTCATAAATTCTTCCGATGTTTACTTAATTATTTATTTATGTTCTGTCTTGTGATAATTCTGTGATGTTATCTCGATAATACCCCTCCAAAACTAGTGCATTCCCTTTGTGAGTGACCCTAGCGGAGGTGGGGTGTTACATATGGTATCAGAGCAGAAGGTTACCAAGACTGGGCAAAAGTTTTGAAAACCTTTTGAATTTATTTTTTCAAAACCATTTACAAAGAAGCACTTTTCAAGAAAAGTTGGTTTATTTTAAAAGGCTATTCCCCAAAAAGCCATTAGCACAATCTTTGTTTCCTCGTTTGAATCTTTTCCTTTTTCGTTTTCAGCTTATCATGGCCGACGATCTTAATCTTCCCGAGGGTGTCAATATACCCACTTGGTTCCGTCGTTTCCTCGAGGCTCGGGCTAATGTGGCAGGCCCAACCAATCCTCCTCCTCATCCTCCTCAACCTCCGCGAGAAACCGATTTTTCAAAGATATGCAAGGACTTTAAGGCCATGGGCGGAAAGGATTTCCTAGGAACTGAGACTTTTGTTGAGGCACGAAATTGGTTGAAGGAAACCGAAGACTTGTTTGTTATCTTTGAGGTAGAGGACAATAGGAAAGTACAGTTGGCAGCGTGGCTCATGAAAGAGGAAGCTTCTTATTGGTGGGAAGTTACCAACGCTACTAGGCCCATTGAGACTTGGGCGGACTTTAGAGGGAGATTTGGGCTTAAGTTCTTGTCATCGGCAGAGGAGAGTCTCTAAATGGAACGGTTTCTGGCCCTTAAACAAGGAAATATGACGGTTAAAGAATACGTGAACCGTTTCAATCAGCTTGCTCGCTTCGGATTGGAGTTAGTCAACACTCCTCAGAAAAAGGCGCTACGTTTTGCACGAGGCTTGAACGAGCCACTACATGGGTTGGCCATGTCTCATGTGCCCATGGGGGCGACCTTTGAAAGCTTGGTGGATATGGCCCTACTGTATGAGGAAGAAAAGAAGGGCAAGAAAGAGGTCAAGCCCAACGATTCTCAGAATAAGAAGGTAAACCACGAGAAAGGAGGCAAGAACGACAACTCACGTGATAAAAGGAAATGCAATTTCTGTGGTACGGAAGGGCACATAGCCAAGGATTGTAGAAAGAGGAAAAGAAAGCAAGGTGAATGTTTTCATTGTGGGGAGACTGGACACATCAGCAAGGACTGCCCTACGAAGCAGACCGGACCTTCCGGGGTTACATCTTTAACTTCTTTTTCTAGATGCTTTGTTTTATCTTGTTATCTCCTCGATCCTATCTTGAGAACCATAGGTAGAATCTTTTTGGATGTAAACATGTAATTGAAACTTGTTATGATTGCAAAATGGTTGCAAGTGGTCGCAAGTGGTTGCTCGTGGATGCATGAATACACATTAGGCACTAGATCGGCTCAGTCACATTTTCATGTTGCATATGCATGAGTGTTTATTTTGGAAACTTGGTTGTGCTATCATTTGGTTGTTGCATATGATTGAATGTTTGTGCACTCATGTAGAAATTATGAATTATAATAGGAAAATTTTGCATACATATTGGATTCATTTCACTAAACATGTTTTGCATTTGAAAGGATCAATCAGGCCTGATCATTTGCATTAGATAAGGAACATATACCCACACTTTCTGCATATGTTCATACAACATTAGAAATCTTTTAAGGACAATGGCTGCCTGTGGATGATGCTTTGAGTAGATGGATGATGGATGGTAGGATACGTTCTTCCTAACTTAAAGATTTCGGGGACGAAATCCTTTAAGGTGGGGAGAATGTAACAACCCGTATTTTGAACAACACGTTATAACTTAAAACAGGGCAGAATTAAATATTAAAATCTGAGTCAAGGGAAACAGGCTGTGCCATTGCGTTCATCTCGGGAAAATACGCGAAATAGAGTCCGAAATTTCGTAAATCGGAGTCCGTATGATCAAGATATGGCCTCGCAAAGTTTCACGAAAAATTCAAATTCAAAAACAGATTCAAATTTTCAGAATTCAGGGTAGGCGGGAAAAATCCCGCCCAGGCAGGGTCGACCCATGGGTCGACACCCATGTCGACCCAGGGGTCGACCCCCCCGGTCGGACCAGTTTTTCTGGTGCACCTGCTTTGGCTCCTAGGTCTTGTTTTAGAGGCTTGTGACGATTTTGGATGGCTCAGACCCATTCTAGGGTTAATCTAAAGGCTGAAATCAATTTCCTACAACTATAAAAAGACCCTAAGACCTAGCCTTAATCATACGATTTCATTTTAGCACTCATGCAGCCGCCATTAAACCTAGAACTCTAAATTAAAAATACAAAGAACAAAATTAAAGAAGACGAAGGATGATTCATGAAGGTGACAACTAGAAGCTACAACAACTACGACGCTTTAGACAACGGATTTGGGGCTATTCGATTTAAAGTTTTGATTTGGATTGCTTGCTTCATATTGTAAGTTCTATGTCACTTTTTAGGCAAAAACGCTAAAATAACATGGACATGCTATGAATTGAAACCGGATTTAGGAACTATTATTAATCCATGTTTATATAGTTTAACTTTGAATCATAATTTGGGAATATTGCTATGTTAATATTACAAGTTAAACTTATCATGATTTTGATGTTGTTATGAATCACTTGGGCTTAATCGTATGGCAAGTTGGACTAATACATGTCCATGGAATCACTATGTTTATTGAAATCTTTATGTTGATTAAACCATGCCTATGATGCTAATTAAACCATGTCTATGATGTTAATGAAACTATGTCCGTGATGTTAATATACCTATCATGTTAATGACAAATTGGGAATTGCTAGGTTGGAATCATTATGTTTATAATGCTAGATGAGAATCATTATGTTAAAAATACTAAATTGGAATCCACTATGCCTATTAGAATTACCATGCCTTTAATGTTTCATGTTTGTAATAAAATTATTATTATGCCCGCAACGATTATTATGCCTATGATGTAAAGTTGAAATCATCATGTTAGACTAAGTTGGAACCATTACTATGCCAAGTTATTATCATGCTAGTATTGAAACCATGTGATATGTTATAGCCTGTTTATTATGCAAGTGATGTTGGAATTGTCACATATGCCTATCACATGTTTGGTGTTATTTCCCTTTATCTCTTAAATTGTTTGTACTTGTGAACGAAGTACGCTTATATACGTTGGGGACACGATTGGGTAGAATAGGCAAAACTTGAATTGATTATAATCATAAACCGTGAAATTTGGCATAAGTAGAACATAAAATATGGCACGAAAACTTGACTTGAACATGCCATAACTTGACTTGAAACATGCCTTAGTTGGACATAAAATTTATATGAACATGCTATGAAAGTAGCACGAATTTGATAAGAACATGGGCATGACTTTAGAAAACAAGAAAGTGGCCAACTCGAGGTTGGGTTGAGTTTGTAGTGTAAATCTGCCCGGAACCGCCCGGCAAATCCAGTTGCTACAAACAATAGAATCCAATGTGGGTAGTTGGTCATATCGCGCTTGAAACCCGAGGTTGGGTTGAGTTCGTAGCGTAAACCTGCCCGGAACCGCCCGGCAAATCCAGTGGCTACGAACAATAGGATCCAATGTGAGTGGTTCAGTGCATTAACGAATCAATTAATGCCAATTAGGGTTAAGTCATGAACATGAAAAGACAACTTAACCAACTTGAACACGATTTGTAGGGCTAAGTCATGAACTTGAAACGACAACACTTAGCCAACTTGACATGACACGTAAGCGGATTAAGTCACGAATTTAAATGACATACTTAACCATCTTGACATGACTAGACTGGAAAAGGATTAAGTCACGAATTACATGACTTAATCGGTTAGGCGGGTTAGGTCACGAATTACATGACCTAATCTGTAGGCGAAACCCTAGACACGACCCTTTTCAGCATTAACCCTCTAGATGTATCAAGGTACCCTGGGGCTAGGCCGGGTGGGGCACGATTACTGGGCTGATTGTAAGAGGTGAACGACGGCAGTGGGGTATGCCAGTGTAGGTTCGGTGGACTACGGTCGTGCACGTATTCCGGGGCAGGCACTGGGTATCCGTAGATTTATCTGTGCATCTTGAATCGTGTCAGGGGTTGACACCCTAGGGCTGATACACCCGAAGGTGGACCCAGCACAGGTGACTACATTCGTGATTAGCCGTATGACACGGACACTTGACGAGCTAGAACTTGTAGGGAGCCGATCGACTAGTTAATCGCTCCGTAGGACCCCGTACTTGGGTCAGACCCCGTTTCAGGGTCATTTCATGATATTGGGCCGTGGGATTTATTTCGTGATTAACTAGTGACATGGGCTTAGTATACTAGTACAGTCAATACAACGAATCATGAACATGTGATGCTTTATTTGACTTGTCTTGACTTATCATGATCACCTTAGTCTATCTTGTCCACCTTGACACCATTCTCAAGTTTAGTTCCAGTTCATACATGACATGTTGTTTTAACCGTTTCTACACTAAAAGTCACTAGAACTTACTCAGTCTTTATGACTGACCCTTTTCCTTTCGCCTCTTTTTCTTTTGTCCCCCCCTCCCCCCCAGGTTCTCAGGGAGGAAACACTAGCTCTTAGCTTGGATATCACTTGCTTTGGCTCAACATGTACGGTTTGCTATGGCTGCTTCATTTTACTGCACTTGGGGAATAAGCTGTTTTTTTTTCTGTTTTTAAGTTATTGCTTCTTTGGCTATTATTACAAGACAGTTGTAATGAAGTTATTTGAAAGGTTTGTAAGAGACATGGTTTACTTTGGAATAAAATGAAGTTCTGTTTTGCTCATAAATTCTTCCGCTGTTTACTTAATTATTTATTTATGTTCTGCCTTTTGATAACTCTGTGATGTTATCTCGATAATACCCCTCCAAAACTAGTGCATTCCCTTTGTGAGTGACCCTAGCGGAGGTGGGGTGTAATACACCAGTTTTACTTCAAGCGATAATTAAATCTTTAGTTAGATTTGAACGTGAAATGGAAATTAAATTTACCGATAACACCGTGGTGTTAGATATGGAGTATTACCAGTTTTGCTCCATGGGATGAATAGGTTGGGATTGGTAAATTAAACAAATGATTACTTCGGTAAGGTTCGCTAATCCCGACTAGCTGAAAAACCTTAATTTGGTTTAGAATTGAAATCCAAAGGAAGATTAAAGAATAAATTTAAAAGAATTTATCTTTGATAAAATTAATGGGAACCTTTCCCAAAGCATAAGAATATTTGAATAAAAGAATATTCTGGATTGGAGTGAGGCGTATGTTATGCTTTTATAGCACTTGTTTATTTTATATGCGTGTTATTCAGAAAGGCCGGGTTTATACCCATTCTGAATAACTGATTCAATGATAAGTCGATGATGAAGACGGTGGTTGAGGACCGGAGGACTTCACATCGTTTGGATGATTACTGATGTCTTGATTGGGTTGTACGCCCAAGACGAGGTAATAAGTGGTGATCGTCCAGACGTACTTGGAGATCGATCGGATATGCGAGGACCTCTCTCGTGTATTGGACATGTGGGACGAGGAATAAGGTGCCTCCGGTTTCGTTCAGACCCAGAACAAACTAGTAAATGGATGTGTGTCTGACATTGGATTTTATTCTGTGTTGATTGATCTCTATTGAATATATATCTGTTTGGCAGCGGAGAATTTATTCTCTTGTTTAACGCCCTTCTCTGAGACATACGAGCTTAGAGGTTATATATCGATAGACATCAGTTGCATGGCGTGAATTGTCAGTGTGGCATGCTGAGATGCAAATGATCAAGGCTTCTGTTGAAAAGCAGAGTCTTGTGGTTGATGATCAAAGCATGACTTTAATATAGCATAGCTTTGCGTATAGCGTTAATTCGCGAGCCTCACACCTCGGTATGAGTCAAAAACAGGATCAGGGACGCAGGGAGGACATGACGTTTCCTTCTAGCTATGGGTGGTGTCATGGTATGGAGCCTATACATTTATATTTTTTTTACCTATGTGGATGATGGATAGCGAGGCTCCTAGGATATATCGGTTACTACGGACCCGATGGATATAGGTCCGATAGGACTGGGAAACGTGTGTTTAGGAATAACTAATCCTCAAACGTAAGAGAGGACCGGCCGTGCAAGATCCAGGGTTCCTTGCGAGGAATCCTGAGGCATTTGCTAGAGTATCTCAAAGCCGGTGAGGACGATCCATCGCCTCGACTCATGACGGAAATCCAATTTCCAATACGACATTTCGGTTTTAATTGTAGAACTATTACGGCGACATGATATATGGTACCCATGCCGTCTATGATTAATACTTTATAATTGAAGCTATTTTTGGCACTATACACTTATTATAGTATCAAATGATTTGTTTTAAACGTACCAAGCATGTTTGGCTATTATAAGTGCAAACCCTATCCTCCAACTTGCGTTGCATTGTGTGATGGGACATGGGTCTTATAATAGCTTCGTTTTTTTCAAAAAGCATTACGCTGTTTGTTTTACGCACTGGTATTCTTGAGAGGAAACCCATACCGTGTTATACGGCGTGGTCCCTTGATTTAACTTATTTCCAAAGTAGAGTTTTAAATAACTATTTTAGTTCTCACACCAGTCCCATGACTGGCCTGGAGTTTATTGTTTTAACCTAAACTCCGGGTGCCATATTTTCCACACGGGCAGCTAGTAGTTGGGTTTTGCAGATTATTATTTTCCAGGATCCTGGATTTACAGCTGGAGCTATATTCGGAATGCTCTACACCCGTGTATTTCTTACAGTTGTGTTATGTATTATTTTCCGCTGCTTAGTAATTTAAATTTTATATATTTTACAATGTGTAATATTTATTCATACTCTGTTATTATCTTGTACTCTAATGTAAATTGTTGTAATAGCAATGAAATGTTCTTCTGTTAGTGTTCTGATTTTTCATGTTCTCAACTCAATCCGACCTTTCCTGTAAGGGAAAGTTTGGGTCGTTTCAATAATCAAGTGTTAGTTTGTGCGTATGTGCATGTGTACAACTGATACAACTGATTTAATGGCTTGTTTTAGATGTTCTTTGATCTGCTGCATGTTGTACTCATATTTGTTGGTTAACATGTTTACATTTGGGTTAGTTTGAGTACTGGTTTGGCTGAGTCAAAGAGGCATGTGCCTGGTTGTGTATAAATATGGAGAGTAGACTGTGTAATGTGTGGTGTGAAGAAAATCATAAAAAAATTTCAAGTTATTCTATTCCATTTTCTGTTGTTCCAGTGCCGCTATTCAAATCTAATTCAATTTGTGCTCTATTTTCTTTTCCTTTAGCTTTTGTTAGGTATAATCTTGTTTATAAATTCCTGCAATTTAGATTCATGTTATTAGGTTAGTTTAGTTTGATTTCTTATAATTCACATTTCATACATTTGTCTAAATTCAGTTCATGATTCATCTTCCTGTAATTGTTAATTTCATCTTTTCTACATTTTTATCATTCTTGTTCTTTTGTTAATTTCCTATACTTACAACTTCCTAATACCACACACAATTTACACGACAATCAACCACCATGCAAAATCGTTTTGCACGGCAAACAACCGTCGACCAACACCGTTTTACACGGTCATCAACCGCCAACAACTGTTGATTGGTAGTTGATCGTCGCAGAAAACAACGTTGATCGGCGGTTGTTCGCCATACAAAAATAAATAAAAATAATGTATTTGGTAGCCCCTTAAAAATTTTGGCATTAGGAAGAGTGTAATATAAACTTTCATGGTATTTTTTAGTAATGGTATTAGTTAGAAGAAAATGGGGTGCCCTTAGCATCACACTAGAGATATGGGAAGAAAAAATGGAGGTGGAGATGGTAGGGCTTCTCATAGTTTCCGCCTTGAAATAAGGAAAAATGGGGGAAAAGAACGCGTTTGTGTTATTTGAGCAGCTAGTTCACGAAAAACAAAATTGTAACCATCCATCCAAATGCCAAGTAACACTATATTTTCCTTGAAAAAATAAATAACTTTTAAATACCAATGTATTGTTTTAGTTTATTATAGAAGTTATCGTTTTAGTTATTTCGAATATAGATGATAACATCTTTAAGTTTTCTAAAATATTTCAAAACTTAATCATACATTTTTGTTTTAACATAAAGTAGTTTTATTATTTTACCACAATTTTCCTTGAGTTTTTTGAAATATTAATTTTATCATTTTCTAAAAAATGGAGAATCGTTTAACCCATTTTCACTTCCTCAAAATTAAGATATTTGAATGCATTATATATTTGATGAGAAATATTTATTACTTCTAAAAAGATTGGTAATTCCACTAAAAAGGAAGAGTATTCCAGGAAATGTATTATTGAATATTTGAACTTTTATCATTTCCAAAGTAGTGATAATAATAAATTGTATTATACTAATATTTGTGTTTTAAGTTTAGCAGGTAGTCAAATCAACATTGAAAATTGAGTTTTGAAATAATAGAGGAGATATATGTCGGGATGGACCTTGTGGACATGACATATTAATGATGCAACTTATATTAAACTTTAAGACTTCAAAGAATCCAGAACAAAATTCCAGTTATATCAAACTAGTTACATATTTTACTATTCAATATAGTCGCTTAGCGTACTCTTCTTTAATTGACCTCTTTAATATTTTACATGAAATTCTTAAAACAAAGTAAAAAAATCATTTATGATAAATGCAAATCAAAGAATTTTTTTCAATGATTTTACTAATCTAACATCAAATCGGGTCTTGTAACATTTATAAAAATTCATTTCTAATTATAAATTACAACACTTCATCTTTATTTTTAAGGTGCATTCGCAGCCATCTCCAATCCCATTGGCATTTCTGACGCATCCAAGACGTCAAAACTCTAAATGGACATAGATTTCGAGATTTTCAATCTAGAAGTTGCAAGAAATTGGGATATGCAACAGATAGTTTGACGACATCCGGCTCATCAAGCTTATAAACAAATTGGAATCCTCTTTTTATAACCCAAACCTCCTCATTTCGTTAGCAACTTACCACTTGCTCTTCATTATGTTGCATAACCATCTACAATTTGCAATGGTCTATAGCCTACAATGGAGACTTGTTTTAAATTATAAGAATTCAGAAATTTACACAACATTGTTAAATACAATTACTAAAAATATTACAAAAAATTGTCCTACTTGTAAGTTTCTAAGACATTATATAATTGTTGTGAGTTATTCTTGAACATATTTTGCAATATTAAAAGCTTAGTTGAACCAAGAATTACTTCTTTGATAAATATTGTTGATTATAATAACTTTACAATGTCAGAAGGAAGCTGTTACATTTCTAAAGTCAACATCGTCATATAATTGCAATGAGAAAGCCAAATGTAAAATATAGTTTTAAAAAAAATGTTGTTTAACAACATTTTTTTTTACCACTATTTATCAAAATTTTGTAGAAGTTATTATTTTTGCAACATTTATTTAAACAACGTTGTCATGAAAATCCCTAAACAATATTTTCCTAAGCAAATGTTGTAAAAGACCTGATGTATGTTTTGCAGAACAGTTGTAAAGTTTGCATTGTAAAATGGTTTCTCTTGTAGTGTACCAATTCCGTAACAATTTTTTTTTATAATTATTAGTGGAGGTTTTTTTTATTGATTAAGAAATGAAATGGGAAATTAACCCAGATCCATAATATAACCGCGAGTCCAACTCGACGGTAAGTAAACTGGTAATTTTTTTAGTAATGGATAATGTAGCATAATGACACTATTCCTCATAGCAAGTAGCACTAACATAACCATTTGGTAAACATTTCAATCAATTATAGATTTTAGTCAAAGTTTAAATTTCATTGCATTAAATCAATGTCAAAGATTAAAAGTAGAAACTACTTGTAAAATGCTAGAAAAGAGAGTGTATATCATTATTTCTCTTAGATAGAGATTTAATGGAACTTTTTCTTTAATTTCCAAATATTCCCTTAAGATTTGGGTTTTCTTTCCAATTTTTAAGTCTAAAAAAAGATATAAAATATAGAACAGGCAAGGGTTTTTGAAATAAGATCTTAAATGTAAATAAATATTTTGGAAAGAAATACCAAAGTAAATAAGTAATGTGTTATGCAGGAATGACTAGAAAGACAGCAGCAATTAAATAAATGATTAAAAGTTTCCACATATGATGCTTATTATTTTATATATGTAATGTCATTTTTTAAATAATAATGGTTCAACAATAAAAGTTGTTTAATTGCTTACTTAATCAATAAATCAAAAAACAAGATGCTAACTAATTTGTTTACTACTATGTTGTATAATGAATTAAAGAACTTATAGTTATTTTCAAACAATATTCACGTTAAACTTAAATGATATTATAATTAAAAAAGAGTAATTAGGTCTTTTTAATTTCAACAAAACAAATTATTAAACGAAATTAATAGGTATATTAGTAAGACAAAACTAATTTGGTATCTTATCTACTAATTTGATGGTTACTCTATTTACTTTAAACTTTAATGATACTGTAATTCAAAAAGAGGAACTAGGTCTCTGTATAAACTCATGTCATTTATTCATTCTATCATATTGAAATTAAGATCTGTCTCTAGTGTGTTTATCACAAACTCCATTTTTTTTCCACTATGCCTCTAACAGCTGAAATCGTTTCACCATTCCGTTGCCTAGATTTCACGTCAATCATTTCATGTTTTTCTTATATAACTACAACCTTCATTCTCCTCTTTTTCATTAACTTCATGCCCATCTACAGCTTTATCTTTGATGTCATTGTTGGCTCCACCACTAGAACGGTGCTTACCGGTAGAGTATTTTTCAACATGTTCTTTCATAGTGCGATTGGACTTTTGTTACTTAAGCTTTTTTTCGAATAAAAATGAAGACCACGCTATTGTTGATTACTCTTCAACCTTTGGGATCTCAGCGGTGGTTGAAGGAGAATTTAGTCCTTTGATTTATGATGAACAAGAGATGGAAAGAGAATTTTGTAACGACCCAGAAAATCTGAACCAATTTAAAAATTTTAAATTGGCTAAAATAATGGATTTTAAATATTTAAAATAAATATTTTAAATAATGGCGATGAAAACTGAGTTTGAATCGACATTTGAAAACGGATATAATTAATTATAATTATATATAGAATTGAAAATGGCGCGGTAGTTCGATAATTCGATTTCAAACTTCAATTGAATATACCGGGTGCAAAACAATCCGGATTTTAGCGAAACCAAAAACATTAGGATCTAATTGATAATATCTTTCCAACGAATCTGACCAATCGAAATTTGATAGCGGGAATCAAAAGATGAGTCCAGTTAAAAATTCTGAATAGTCGCTATGGAATTCAGGCCCTTAAAAATGGACATTTTGCAAACGACCTCGGATTTCGATGAAACCACTTTTGTTAGATCCGCAGTGTCAAGTTATTTCTAGATTCCAAATTTCATAATTTTTAGAATCAATATGTGAGCGTGGCAAAAGAAAACGCGTTTGACCAGTTTCAGTTGATTTTAATCGACTGGAAATTGGCCATTTTTCAAACGGTCTCAGAATTCAACGAAACTAGTTTTGTTAGGACCGTATCGCCAATACGAAGCTAGAAAATATTTTTCTGGAATTTTTCTAGTTAGTATGTGGCCCCGGTAATTTGAAATGTGCGTTTAAAATGCAATATAGTGATTTAAATGAAAATTCAAAAGGAAACTATTCGAAACAATCGGATCAGCTTACGATACATATCCCATTGTGTTCGGAATGGGGGTAAAACGCTAGGGACGACAGTCCGTGGGTCCCATTTCAACTTCGAATGAAAAGTCAACTTTTGAATAGAAATTTAATAATAATAAATATATATATAAACCCTTTTTCTCTCTCTCTCTCTCTCCTCACTTTCTTTCTGTCGATTAGAAATAAAAAAAAAGGAAAACCCTAAAACTAACGACGGCGACGCCACCACCGAAGACCGTCGTGCCCCGCTCCACGCCCCTCTGATCGTCTTCCCCCGTCCAGCTTCCCTCCTCCCCCTGAACCAATCGCGAGCCCCCCCAAAGCATCGAGACGCCACCAGATCCAAGCCCAACCGCCTGCCACCACCGTTCGAAACCCCGAGCGCCGCCGCCTCGAAGCTGCCTCCGACGAACTGCAGAAAACCCCCCCTGTAAGTATTTCTTCTTATTTTTATTATTTCTTTTTTATTTTATATAGGATTTAAAACTGAATTTTATATAGGATTTAAAACTGAATTTTATATAGGATTTAAAACTGAATTTTATAAAGGAATAAAAACTGATTTTGTTATGTATAAAAACTGAAATTTTTAAAAGTATAAAACTGAATTTTTATAAAGTATTAAAACTGAAATTTTAAAAAGAATAAAAACTGATGTTTTAAAGAGTAAAAACTGATTTTTTTTAAAAGAATAAAAACCGATGTTTTAAAGAGTAAAAACTGATTTTTTTTAAAAAAAAATAAAAACTGATTTTGTTTTAAAAATAAAAACTGATTTTGTTTAAAAGTAAAAACTTTAAATAGGAAAAAGGTTTAATCTTTAAAGAGAAAAAGGATTTGAACTTTAAGAAGTAAAAATCAGATTTTTAGATATTGAAAGTCGAAGTAAAAATCAGATTTTTAGTTATTGAAAGTCGAAGTAAAAATTATATTTTTATATATTGAATAGCGGGGTAAAAATTCGATTTTTATATATTGAATAGCATCGTAAAAATTCGATTTTTACATATGTAGAGAATACGGGTGAAAGCGACAAAAAGGCGAAGATTTCTCTAAAGGAAGAGTCGTGGAATTGGATAGCTATTGGTGAGATTTCTGATTTTAAAAATATTGTATATGTGTTGAAGTAAAAGTGAATTGCTATATATAAATATATATATATATATATATATATATATACGCCCCTCGTCCACAAACCATGGACGATATTTATTGATTGAAATTGTTGTGAAAATTGATTGATAGCGAATGATTGTTTGGGATTGTTTGAGATTGATATTGGTTGAAAAATACCCATTGGTGGTTGTGGAATATTTGGTTGAAACCACATAGGATTAGTTTGTGGAAATGAAATAAATATATACATGCCGCCTGCGTGCGAACTAGATGAATGAACCCCATTGTCAAAAACCGCGAGGTTTTAAGGTAGAGCGAGGAGCCGTACTAGGGACGGTCCCGGTTTAACTACCCTGCCGTTATGCTGCCGAAATTTTGAATAATATTCGTGTGTTTGAATTATTTTCATATGCTTAAACTATATTTATTCATTGAATAGAAAACCTTCATGTGTTGAATTGATATTCATTCGTTGATTAGAAATTCATGTGTTGAATGGTATTCATAATTTGAAATAAATTGTTCGAATGTAAAAATCACATTTTTATCTATATATAGAAACTATAGAAAACCTTCATGTGTTGAATTGATATTCATTCGTTGATTAGAAATTCATGTGTTGAATGGTATTCATAATTTGAAATAAATTGTTCGAATGTAAAAATCACATTTTTATCTATATATAGAAACTATAGAAAACCTTCATGTGTTGAATTGATATTCATTCGTTGATTAGAAATTCATGTGTTGAATGGTATTCATAATTTGAAATAAATTGTTCGAATGTAAAAATCACATTTTTATCTATATATAGAAACTATAGAAAACATTCATGTGTTGAATTGATATTCATTCGTTGATTAGAAATTCATGTGTTGAATGGTATTCATATTTTGAAATAAATTGTTTGATAATAAAAATCACATTTTTATCTATATATAAAAACCATAGAAAACATTCATGTGTTGAATTGATATTCATTCGTTGATTAGAAATTCATGTGTTGAATGGTATTCATATTTTGAAATAAATTGTTTGATAATAAAAATCACCTTTTATCGACTATATGAACTATATAGAAAAATAGTGTTTTGAAATGAACTGTTTTACAATAAAAATCACATTTTTATTGTATGCATAAATCGTTGAAATGTGAAATGTTAAAAATAACCACTTGTTCAAAATAAACATATATCAGTTGAAATATTCATTAATTAGCTAATGAAATGATTTGCACCTATTTATGTAACATTAGAATGAATGGCGTTTTTAAACCAAATAGAAATCAGATATGAAGTTGAATAGAAAATGATAAATGTTAAGAACTGTATATATATGTACATGCATATTCATTGAACAAGTTATAGCAAAGGGGCTAGAGAAGAGGAATAAAATTTTGTGCCCGACAAATAGGTACACGTTTACTACTTTGTTTGGGTGATGATTTTATGAGCCTGTTGGCTAGCCGCTTGGCTTTTTCTTTTTCTTTTTGAGATTAGAAGGACCGGGAACGCTATTTGCGATTTCCCGATGCTCCCGGTACAGGGGAGGTTATGGCGAAATTTTTCCAAAATTTAAGGCGTTAGAAAAATATTTGAAGTTAAAACGATATTGGAATTGTTGAATGAACTATATTTATGTAAATATATAAATATAAATAAAATTAAAACGAAACGAGGCCGTGCAGTTCGTATTTTGAAACCGTGATTTCAAACGACTAGTACGGGAAATCCGACCATCGGATTTTCCCGAAATCTCAACCGTCGGGTTCGCCTTGGAATAATCTTTCCAACGGCACCAACCTTGTAAAAATCCAACGGTTGGATTGTCTGGAATGTTTAATTCAAATCTGAAGAAAAACAGCGCCAGAAACGATTATATTTATATATATATATAAATATAATTATATTAAATCGAATAACGACGCTGCAGTTCGTATTTTGAAATCGAAACTTCAAACGATTGTACCGGAAGATCCGACCGTCGGATTTTCCCGAAACTGGAACCGTTGGATTCGTTTTAAAAAGACCTTTCTAATGATGTAAATTTTGTGAAGATCCAACGGTTAGATTTTCAGATATGTGTAAATCAAATCTGAAGAAAAACAGCGCCACGGCCGTGTTATGGCCCGAAGCGTCGTTTTGAATAAAATAGCTATTTTAAATTAAATAAAAATAGCGATAAATAGTTATAAAATATCATAAGCGATATGGAATAGAAATAAACTGAATTTGCTTGATTTATGTGATATTTGATGGTTGAATGTGTTTGGTGTGAAAATTACATTAAAGAACAAAATTGATGTTGTCAAATAATTTAACCATTGAAATAAATTGAATTGAAATTCTAAATATACGTGAATTATTTGAAAAGGCCGAGTTAATTCTCATTTCGAATAATTGACCGACGATTGAAATTCGAAGATGAAGACGGTGGTCGAAGACCGGAGATCTTCACCTCGTTTGGATGGTAACCGAGGTCCTGATTGGGAGGCATCCCGAAATATGGATAATGAGTGGTGATCGTCCAGACGTACGTGGTGATCGATGGGTTTGCGAGGTATTTAGTGCCTCCGGTTTCGTTCAGACCCAGAACGGACTTGTAAATAGACTGCGTGTCTGACATAGGATTTGTTCTGTGTGGCATGCTAAGATGCAGTGATCAGGGCTTCTGTTGAAAAGCAAAGTCTTGTGGTGATGATCAAAGCACCGCCTGTGTGGCGTAGCTTTGTGTATAACATGAAATCGCGAGCCTCACATCCCGGTATGAACCTAAAACGGGAGAAGGACCTCAGGGGGGACGTGCGTTTTCTTTCTAGCTTGGGTGGTGTCAGTGACCTACCAGCCCTGACATTTATATACTTTTCACCTACGTGGTTGTTGCTGTTGCGAGGCGCCTCGGTTTGATCGGACGATCCGGGTCCGATGGAGTCATTCGTTGGCTCATTTACACCCCAAAGGGTGGAGAAACGCATTGTTCAGGCATTATAATCCACTTCGTGTGGACCGGCCCTGACGATCCAGGGTATGGTTGCGGCTGTACCTGAGACATGGGCTAGATTGTCTCGAATTCGGTAAGGACTATCTTTTGCCTTGGTTCATGATGGAAATCCAATTTCCAAATACGACATCGTGCGGTTTTGATTGTATATATATATGGCGACATGATATATGGTACCCATGCCGTCTATGATTGATAGTTATGATTTGAAATTGTTTTCAAAAACATATAAACACTAGCAATAATATCAATTGCCTTTGTTTTATTCGTATCAATCATATTTTGGCCATTATAAGGTAAAACTCTATCCTCCGGCTTGCGTTGCATTGTGTGATGGGAACTGAGTCTTATAATGGCTTCATTTTTGTAAAAAGCATAGCGATGTTTAAAAGAAAGATTTGTTTTAAAGCACTGGCAATCCAATGGAGTAAACCCGTTCCACGAAAGTGGCGTGGCCCTGTGATTAGCCAAACTATATATGTGTTGAGTAGATTTCTCATACCAGTCCCATGACTGACTCGTAGTTTGTTTCACTCTCAAACTCGGGTGCCCCTTTTTCTACACGGGCAGCCTTGTATTCAGGTTTAGCTGGTTCTTTCTGGATAGCTGGAGCTGAAGATGGATTCTATCATTTATTTCTTTTTATGCTGTTCAGCTCCTATTGTACATATTTTGTTTATTTCCGCTGTAGACATTTATGTATAGCTGAACTGTATTTGTACTAAGTAAGATCCTGTATACTGTGTAACTCTGATGATTACTTTTATCCAGTATATTTTGTTGTTCATTATCTGGTGTATTTATTTAATTCTGTTCTGCTATTATATGTTTCTGTGTTATATTCCAAAGATAACCTTGTTTCCGTGAGAACGGGAATTCGGGTCGTCTCAACGTGGTATCAGAGCTTTGGTTAAGCTTAGTTCTGGAATATAACATTTGAACGAACTCGTCAGAAATAGAACCAGTAGTGTTCTAGGACGGGTAACTCTATACAGATAGGATCAGCAATATCCTAGTATGAGTATAGCAGAATCAGAACAACTCGTTAGAGATGGGGTCAGAAGTGCCTCAGAACGAGTCGAGAGTAATATGTTTTTAAATAACGTATTTGTGATTATATATATATAGTCTGGTTTTAGAAATATAATTTTTGAATATATAAAAGATATATATTTGAAAAGTTAAGAAGGTTAAAAACAAATTGGTTGTTGTATTGTGGGATTGTAGGTTTATCAAACCACTTTCGACTTTGTTCCTTTTCGGGGACGAAAAGTTTTAAGTGGGGGAGATTGTAACGACCCAGAAAATCTGAACCAATTTAAAATTTTTAAATTGGCTAAAATAATGGATTTTAAATATTTAAAATAAATATTTTAAATAATGGCGATGAAAACTGAGTTTGAATCGACATTTGAAAACGGATACAATTAATTATAATTATATATAGAATTGAAAATGGCGCGGTAGTTCGATAATTCGATTTCAAACTTCAATTGAATATACCGGGTGCAAAACAATCCGGATTTTAGCGAAACCAAAAACATTAGGATCTAATTGATAATATCTTTCCAACGAATCCGACCAATTGAAATTTGATAGCGGGAATCAAAAGATGAGTCCAGTTAAAAATTCTGAATAGTCGCTATGGAATTCAGGCCCTTAAAAATGGACATTTTGCAAACGACCTCGGATTTCGATGAAACCACTTTTGTTAGATCCGCAGTGTCAAGTTATTTCTAGATTCCAAATTTCATAATTTTTAGAATCAATATGTGAGCGTGGCAAAAGAAAACGCGTTTGACCAGTTTCAGTTGATTTTAATCGACTGGAAATTGGCCATTTTTCAAACGGTCTCAGAATTCAACGAAACTAGTTTTGTTAGGACCGTATCGCCAATACGAAGCTAGAAAATATTTTTCTGGAATTTTTCTAGTTAGTATGTGGCCCCGGTAATTTGAAATGTGCGTTTAAAATGCAATATAGTGATTTAAGTGAAAATTCAAAAGGAAACTATTCGAAACAATCGGATCAGCTTACGATACATATCCCATTGTGTTCGGAATGGGGGTAAAACGCTAGGGACGACAGTCGGTGGGTCCCATTTCAACTTCGAATGAAAAGTCAACTTTTGAATAGAAATTTAATAATAATAAATATATATATAAACCCTTTTTCTCTCTCTCTCTCCTCACTTTCTTTCTGTCGATTAGAAAAAAAAAAGGGAAAACCCTAAAACTAACGACGGCGACGCCACCACCGAAGACCGTCGTGCCCCGCTCCACGCCCCTCTGATCGTCTTCCCCCGTCCAGCTTCCCTCCTCCCCCTGAACCAATCGCGAGCCCCCCCAAAGCATCGAGACGCCACCAGATCCAAGCCCAACCGCCTGCCACCACCGTTCGAAACCCCGAGCGCCGCCGCCTCGAAGCTGCCTCCGACGAACTGCAGAAACCCCCCCCTGTAAGTATTTCTTCTTATTTTTATTATTTCATTTTTATTTTATATAGGATTTAAAACTGAATTTTATATAGGATTTAAAACTGAATTTTATATAGGATTTAAAACTGAATTTTATAAAGGAATAAAAACTGATTTTGTTAAGTATAAAAACTGAAATTTTTAAAAGTATAAAACTGAATTTTTATAAAGTATTAAAACTGAAATTTTTAAAAGAATAAAAACTGATGTTTTAAAGAGTAAAAACTGATTTTTTTTAAAAGAATAAAAACTGATGTTTTAAAGAGTAAAAACTGATTTTTTTTTAAAATAAAATAAAAACTGATTTTGTTTTAAAAATAAAAACTGATTTTGTTTAAAAGTAAAAACTTTAAATAGGAAAAAGGTTTAATCTTTAAAGAGAAAAAGGATTTGAACTTTAAGAAGTAAAAATCAGATTTTTAGATATTGAAAGTCGAAGTAAAAATCAGATTTTTAGTTATTGAAAGTCGAAGTAAAAATTATATTTTTATATATTGAATAGCGGGGTAAAAATTCGATTTTTATATATTGAATAGCATCGTAAAAATTCGATTTTTACATATGTAGAGAATACGGGTGAAAGCGACAAAAAGGCGAAGATTTCTCTAAAGGAAGAGTCGTGGAATTGGATAGCTATTGGTGAGATTTCTGATTTTAAAAATATTGTATATGTGTTGAAGTAAAAGTGAATTGCTATATATAAATATAAATATATATATATATATATATACGCCCCTCGTCCACAAACCATGGACGATATTTATTGATTGAAATTGTTGTGAAAATTGATTGATAGCGAATGATTGTTTGGGATTGTTTGAGATTGATATTGGTTGATTGTGGTTGAAAAATACCCATTGGTGGTTGTGGAATATTTGGTTGAAACCACATAGGATTAGTTTGTGGAAATGAAATAAATATATACATGCCGCCTGCGTGCGAACTAGATGCATGAACCCCATTGTCAAAAACCGCGAGGTTTTAAGGTAGAGCGAGGAGTCGTACTAGGGACGGTCCCGGTTTAACTACCCTGCCGTTATGCTGCCGAAATTTTGAATAATATTCGTGTGTTTGAATTATTTTCATATGCTTAAACTATATTTATTCATTGAATAGAAAACCTTCATGTGTTGAATTGATATTCATTCGTTGATTAGAAATTCATGTGTTGAATGGTATTCATAATTTGAAATAAATTGTTCGAATGTAAAAATCACATTTTTATCTATATATTGAAACTATAGAAAACCTTCATGTGTTGAATTGATATTCATTCGTTGATTAGAAATTCATGTGTTGAATGGTATTCATAATTTGAAATAAATTGTTCGAATGTAAAAATCACATTTTTATCTATATATAGAAACTATAGAAAACCTTCATGTGTTGAATTGATATTCATTCGTTGATTAGAAATTCATGTGTTGAATGGTATTCATAATTTGAAATAAATTGTTCGAATGTAAAAATCACATTTTTATCTATATATAGAAACTATAGAAAACATTCATGTGTTGAATTGATATTCATTCGTTGATTAGAAATTCATGTGTTGAATGGTATTCATATTTTGAAATAAATTGTTCGATAATAAAAATCACATTTTTATCTATATATAAAAACCATAGAAAACATTCATGTGTTGAATTGATATTCATTCGTTGATTAGAAATTCATGTGTTGAATGGTATTCATATTTTGAAATAAATTGTTTGATAATAAAAATCACCTTTTATCGACTATATGAACTATATAGAAAAATAGTGTTTTGAAATGAACTGTTTTACAATAAAAATCACATTTTTATTGTATGCATAAATCGTTGAAATGTGAAATGTTAAAAATAGCCACTTGTTCAAAATAAACATATATCAGTTGAAATATTCATTAATTAGCTAATGAAATGATTTGCACCTATTTATGTAACATTAGAATGAATGGCGTTTTTAAACCAAATAGAAATCAGATATGAAGTTGAATAGAAAATGATAAATGTTAAGAATTGTATATATATGTACATGCATATTCATTGAACAAGTTATAGCAAAGGGGCTAGAGAAGAGGAATAAAATTTTGTGCCCGACAAATAGGTACACGTTTACTGCTTTGTTTGGGTGATGATTTTATGAGCCTGTTGGCTAGCCGCTTGGCTTTTTCTTTTTCTTTTTGAGATTAGAAGGACCGGGAACGCTATTTGCGATTTCCCGATGCTCCCGGTACAGGGGAGGTTATGGCGAAATTTTTCCAAAATTTAAGGCGTTAGAAAAATATTTGAAGTTAAAACGATATTGGAATTGTTGAATGAACTATATTTATGTAAATATATAAATATAAATAAAATTAAAACGAAACGAGGCCGTGCAGTTCGTATTTTGAAACCGTGATTTCAAACGACTAGTACGGGAAATCCGACCATCGGATTTTCCCGAAATCTCAACCGTCGGGTTCGCCTTGGAATAATCTTTCCAACGGCACCAACCTTGTAAAAATCCAACGGTTGGATTGTCTGGAATGTTTAATTCAAATCTGAAGAAAAACAGCGCCAGAAACGATTATATTTATATATATATAAATATAATTATATTAAATCGAATAACGACGCTGCAGTTCGTATTTTGAAATCGAAACTTCAAACGATTGTACCGGAAGATCCGACCGTCGGATTTTCCCGAAACTGGAACCGTTGGATTCGTTTTGAAAAGACCTTTCTAAAGATGTAAATTTTGTGAAGATCCAACGGTTAGATTTTCAGATATGTGTAAATCAAATCTGAAGAAAAACAGCGCCACGGCCGCGTTATGGCCCGAAGCGTCGTTTTGAATAAAATAGCTATTTTAAATTAAATAAAAATAGCGATAAATAGTTATAAAATATCATAAGCGATATGGAATAGAAATAAACTGAATTTGCTTGATTTATGTGATATTTGATGGTTGAATGTGTTTGGTGTGAAAATTACATTAAAGAACAAAATTGATGTTGTCAAATAATTTAACCATTGAAATAAATTGAATTGAAATTCTAAACATACGTGAATTATTTGAAAAGGCCGAGTTAATTCTCATTTCGAATAATTGACCGACGATTGAAATTCGAAGATGAAGACGGTGGTCGAAGACCGGAGATCTTCACCTCGTTTGGATGGTAACCGAGGTCCTGATTGGGAGGCATCCCGAAATATGGATAATGAGTGGTGATCGTCCAGACGTACGTGGTGATCGATGGGTTTGCGAGGTATTTAGTGCCTTCGGTTTCGTTCAGACCCAGAACGGACTTGTAAATAGACTGCGTGTCTGACATAGGATTTGTTCTGTGTGGCATGCTAAGATGCAGTGATCAGGGCTTCTGTTGAAAAGCAAAGTCTTGTGGTGATGATCAAAGCACCGCCTGTGTGGCGTAGCTTTGTGTATAACGTGAAATCGCGAGCCTCACATCCCGGTATGAACCTAAAACGGGAGAAGGACCTCAGGGGGGACGTGCGTTTTCTTTCTAGCTTGGGTGGTGTCAGTGACCTACCAGCCCTGACATTTATATACTTTTCACCTACGTGGTTGTTGCTGTTGCGAGGCGCCTCGGTTTGATCGGACGATCCGGGTCCGATGGAGTCATTCGTTGGCTCATTTACACCCCAAAGGGTGGAGAAACGCATTGTTCAGGCATTATAATCCACTTCGTGTGGACCGGCCCTGACGATCCAGGGTATGGTTGCGGCTGTACCTGAGACATGGGCTAGATTGTCTCGAATTCGGTAAGGACTATCTTTTGCCTTGGTTCATGATGGAAATCCAATTTCCAAATACGACATCGTGCGGTTTTGATTGTATATATATATGGCGACATGATATATGGTACCCATGCCGTCTATGATTGATAGTTATGATTTGAAATTGTTTTCAAAAACATATAAACACTAGCAATAATATCAATTGCCTTTGTTTTATTCGTATCAATCATATTTTGGCCATTATAAGGTAAAACTCTATCCTCCGGCTTGCGTTGCATTGTGTGATGGGAACTGAGTCTTATAATGGCTTCATTTTTGTAAAAAGCATAGCGATGTTTAAAAGAAAGATTTGTTTTAAAGCACTGGCAATCCAATGGAGTAAACCCGTTCCACGAAAGTGGCGTGGCCCTGTGATTAGCCAAACTATATATGTGTTGAGTAGATTTCTCATACCAGTCCCATGACTGACTCGTAGTTTGTTTCACTCTCAAACTCGGGTGCCCCTTTTTCTACACGGGCAGCCTTGTATTCAGGTTTAGCTGGTTCTTTCTGGATAGCTGGAGCTGAAGATGGATTCTATCATTTATTTCTTTTTATGCTGTTCAGCTCCTATTGTACATATTTTGTTTATTTCCGCTGTAGACATTTATGTATAGCTGAACTGTATTTGTACTAAGTAAGATCCTGTATACTGTGTAACTCTGATGATTACTTTTATCCAGTATATTTTGTTGTTCATTATCTGGTGTATTTATTTAATTCTGTTCTGCTATTATATGTTTCTGTGTTATATTCCAAAGATAACCTTGTTTCCGTGAGAACGGGAATTCGGGTCGTCTCAACGTGGTATCAGAGCTTTGGTTAAGCTTAGTTCTGGAATATAACATTTGAACGAACTCGTCAGAAATAGAACCAGTAGTGTTCTAGGACGGGTAACTCTATACAGATAGGATCAGCAATATCCTAGTATGAGTATAGCAGAATCAGAACAACTCGTTAGAGATGGGGTCAGAAGTGCCTCAGAACGAGTCGAGAGTAATATGTTTTTAAATAACGTATTTGTGATTATATATATATAGTCTGGTTTTAGAAATATAATTTTTGAATATATAAAAGATATATATTTGAAAAGTTAAGAAGGTTAAAAACAAATTGGTTGTTGTATTGTGGGATTGTAGGTTTATCAAACCACTTTCGACTTTGTTCCTTTTCGGGGACGAAAAGTTTTAAGTGGGGGAGATTGTAACGACCCAGAAAATCTGAACCAATTTAAAATTTTTAAATTGGCTAAAATAATGGATTTTAAATATTTAAAATAAATATTTTAAATAATGGCGATGAAAACTGAGTTTGAATCGACATTTGAAAACGGATATAATTAATTATAATTATATATAGAATTGAAAATGGCGCGGTAGTTCGATAATTCGATTTCAAACTTCAATTGAATATACCAGGTGCAAAACAATCCGGATTTTAGCGAAACCAAAAACATTAGGATCTAATTGATAATATCTTTCCAACGAATCCGACCAATCGAAATTTGATAGCGGGAATCAAAAGATGAGTCCAGTTAAAAATTCTGAATAGTCGCTATGGAATTCAGGCCCTTAAAAATGGACATTTTGCAAACGACCTCGGATTTCGATGAAACCACTTTTGTTAGATCCGCAGTGTCAAGTTATTGCTAGATTCCAAATTTCATAATTTTTAGAATCAATATGTGAGCGTGGCAAAAGAAAACGCGTTTGACCAGTTTTAGTTGATTTTAATCGACTGGAAATTGGCCATTTTTCAAACGGTCTCAGAATTCAACGAAACTAGTTTTGTTAGGACCGTATCGCCAATACGAAGCTAGAAAATATTTTTCTGGAATTTTTCTAGTTAGTATGTGGCCCCGGTAATTTGAAATGTGCGTTTAAAATGCAATATAGTGATTTAAATGAAAATTCAAAAGGAAACTATTCGAAACAATCGGATCAGCTTACGATACATATCCCATTGTGTTCGGAATGCGGGTAAAACGCTAGGGACGACACTCGGTGGGTCCCATTTCAACTTCGAATGAAAAGTCAACTTTTGAATAGAAATTTAATAATAATAAATATATATATAAACCCTTTTTCTCTCTCTCTCCTCACTTTCTTTCTGTCGATTAGAAAAAAAAAAAAAGGGAAAACCCTAAAACTAACGACGGCGACGCCACCACCGAAGACCGTCGTGCCCCGCTCCACGCCCCTCTGATCGTCTTCCCCCGTCCAGCTTCCCTCCTCCCCCTGAACCAATCGCGAGCCCCCCCAAAGCATCGAGACGCCACCAGATCCAAGCCCAACCGCCTGCCACCACCGTTCGAAACCCCGAGCGCCGCCGCCTCGAAGCTGCCTCCGACGAACTGCAGAAAACCCCCCCTGTAAGTATTTCTTCTTATTTTTATTATTTCATTTTTATTTTATATAGGATTTAAAACTGAATTTTATATAGGATTTAAAACTGAATTTTATATAGGATTTAAAACTGAATTTTATAAAGGAATAAAAACTGATTTTGTTAAGTATAAAAACTGAAATTTTTAAAAGTATAAAACTGAATTTTTATAAAGTATTAAAACTGAAATTTTTAAAAGAATAAAAACTGATGTTTTAAAGAGTAAAAACTGATTTTTTTTAAAAGAATAAAAACTGATGTTTTAAAGAGTAAAAACTGATTTTTTTTAAAAGAATAAAAACTGATGTTTTAAAGAGTAAAAACTGATTTTTAAAAAAAAAAAACTGATTTTGTTTTAAAAATAAAAACTGATTTTGTTTAAAAGTAAAAACTTTAAATAGGAAAAAGGTTTAATCTTTAAAGAGAAAAAGGATTTGAACTTTAAGAAGTAAAAATCAGATTTTTAGATATTGAAAGTCGAAGTAAAAATCAGATTTTTAGTTATTGAAAGTCGAAGTAAAAATTATATTTTTATATATTGAATAGCGGGGTAAAAATTCGATTTTTATATATTGAATAGCATCGTAAAAATTCGATTTTTACATATGTAGAGAATACGGGTGAAAGCGACAAAAAGGCGAAGATTTCTCTAAAGGAAGAGTCGTGGAATTGGATAGCTATTGGTGAGATTTCTGATTTTAAAAATATTGTATATGTGTTGAAGTAAAAGTGAATTGCTATATATAAATATAAATATATATATATATACGCCCCTCGTCCACAAACCATGGACGATATTTATTGATTGAAATTGTTGTGAAAATTGATTGATAGCGAATGATTGTTTGGGATTGTTTGAGATTGATATTGGTTGATTGTGGTTGAAAAATACCCATTGGTGGTTGTGGAATATTTGGTTGAAACCACATAGGATTAGTTTGTGGAAATGAAATAAATATATACATGCCGCCTGCGTGCGAACTAGATGCATGAACCCCATTGTCAAAAACCGCGAGGTTTTAAGGTAGAGCGAGGAGCCGTACTAGGGACGGTCCCGGTTTAACTACCCTGCCGTTATGCTGCCGAAATTTTGAATAATATTCGTGTGTTTGAATTATTTTCATATGCTTAAACTATATTTATTCATTGAATAGAAAACCTTCATGTGTTGAATTGATATTCATTCGTTGATTAGAAATTCATGTGTTGAATGGTATTCATAATTTGAAATAAATTGTTCGAATGTAAAAATCACATTTTTATCTATATATTGAAACTATAGAAAACCTTCATGTGTTGAATTGATATTCATTCGTTGATTAGAAATTCATGTGTTGAATGGTATTCATAATTTGAAATAAATTGTTCGAATGTAAAAATCACATTTTTATCTATATATAGAAACTATAGAAAACCTTCATGTGTTGAATTGATATTCATTCGTTGATTAGAAATTCATGTGTTGAATGGTATTCATAATTTGAAATAAATTGTTCGAATGTAAAAATCACATTTTTATCTATATATAGAAACTATAGAAAACATTCATGTGTTGAATTGATATTCATTCGTTGATTAGAAATTCATGTGTTGAATGGTATTCATATTTTGAAATAAATTGTTCGATAATAAAAATCACATTTTTATCTATATATAAAAACCATAGAAAACATTCATGTGTTGAATTGATATTCATTCGTTGATTAGAAATTCATGTGTTGAATGGTATTCATATTTTGAAATAAATTGTTTGATAATAAAAATCACCTTTTATCGACTATATGAACTATATAGAAAAATAGTGTTTTGAAATGAACTGTTTTACAATAAAAATCACATTTTTATTGTATGCATAAATCGTTGAAATGTGAAATGTTAAAAATAGCCACTTGTTCAAAATAAACATATATCAGTTGAAATATTCATTAATTAGCTAATGAAATGATTTGCACCTATTTATGTAACATTAGAATGAATGGCGTTTTTAAACCAAATAGAAATCAGATATGAAGTTGAATAGAAAATGATAAATGTTAAGAACTGTATATATATGTACATGCATATTCATTGAACAAGTTATAGCAAAGGGGCTAGAGAAGAGGAATAAAATTTTGTGCCTGACAAATAGGTACACGTTTACTGCTTTGTTTGGGTGATGATTTTATGAGCCTGTTGGCTAGCCGCTTGGCTTTTTCTTTTTCATTTTGAGATTAGAAGGACCGGGAACGCTATTTGCGATTTCCCGATGCTCCCGGTACAGGGGAGGTTATGGCGAAATTTTTCCAAAATTTAAGGCGTTAGAAAAATATTTGAAGTTAAAACGATATTGGAATTGTTGAATGAACTATATTTATGTAAATATATAAATATAAATAAAATTAAAACGAAACGAGGCCGTGCAGTTCGTATTTTGAAACCGTGATTTCAAACGACTAGTACGGGAAATCCGACCATCGGATTTTCCCGAAATCTCAACCGTCGGGTTCGCCTTGGAATAATCTTTCCAACGGCACCAACCTTGTAAAAATCCAACGGTTGGATTGTCTGGAGTGTTTAATTCAAATATGAAGAAAAACAGCGCCAGAAACGATTATATTTATATATATATATATATAAATATAATTATATTAAATCGAATAACGACGCTGCAGTTCGTATTTTGAAATCGAAACTTCAAACGATTGTACCGGAAGATCCGACCGTCGGATTTTCCCGAAACTGGAACCGTTGGATTCGTTTTGAAAAGACCTTTCTAATGATGTAAATTTTGTGAAGATCCAACGGTTAGATTTTCAGATATGTGTAAATCAAATCTGAAGAAAAACAGCGCCACGGCCGCGTTATGGCCCGAAGCGTCGTTTTGAATAAAATCGCTATTTTAAATTAAATAAAAATAGCGATAAATAGTTATAAAATATCATAAGCGATATGGAATAGAAATAAACTGAATTTGCTTGATTTATGTGATATTTGATGGTTGAATGTGTTTGGTGTGAAAATTACATTAAAGAACAAAATTGATGTTGTCAAATAATTTAACCATTGAAATAAATTGAATTGAAATTCTAAACATACGTGAATTATTTGAAAAGGCCGAGTTAATTCTCATTTCGAATAATTGACCGACGATTGAAATTCGAAGATGAAGACGGTGGTCGAAGACCGGAGATCTTCACCTCGTTTGGATGGTAACCGAGGTCCTGATTGGGAGGCATCCCGAAATATGGATAATGAGTGGTGATCGTCCAGACGTACGTGGTGATCGATGGGTTTGCGAGGTATTTAGTGCCTCCGGTTTCGTTCAGACCCAGAACGGACTTGTAAATAGACTGCGTGTGTAACGACCCGCATTCTACGCATCATAGGATCGTAGAATATTTATTTCTTTCACATACGAAGTCGTATGGTCATGTAACTTTGGGAGACGACTATTGGGGTCATTTCCCATGTTCATGATTTTTCCCGATTTTTAAATGACCATTTTACCCCTAGTTGGCACTGTTTTGGCCATAACTTTTGACTGGAAATGAATTTTTACCTGAAACCACTTCCATTGGCTTTGAATGATAGTTTCTCTTTCCGTAGAGTGGTCACATTAGCCAAACGGACTCACCGTTTGGGAGATATGGCTGAAACAAGTTTCAGATGGTGAAAGACAGCTTAATTGGGCTTAACCGGGTGATTAGCAGTTAGGCCCAAGGGGAATTTCGGGTTTAGAGGTATAGGAGGACTGATTAGGGTTAGGTTATCACTTTCATTTCAGTTTTGAGCCACCACAAACCTCCTTGAGACCTTAGTAATGGCTTCCTACATCTAAAACACCCCAAATCACTCTCTAATTGAAGATTAGGCTTAGCAACACCAAATTAAGGAGAAAAAGCACCAAAGCAAGGTTAGAGCTGCTGTTAGACATCAGTATTCGCCCCAAATCAGAGGAGTTTCAGTTCTGAGAATTTCATTTGTGGCCAAGGTGAGTGATTTGCATTGTTTTTCACTAATTACGGCTAATTAGGGTAATTAGCGAAGATTAGCGAAATTATGGCTCAGAAAAATCTAGAAAAATTCTTAAAATTCTAAAATAATAATTTACGGCTCTGATAAAAATTTGGGTTAATTTGGACATGTTTTGCTAATAGTATGGTTAGACCATGCTTTAGGGGATTAAGGGGTGATTAGTGTCAATTAGCGAAATTAAGCGTGACAAAATTCTGGAAAAATATTCAGAAATTCATAAACATTGTTTTAGACCTCTGTTAGAAAATTTGGCTAATTTGGTTAAGTTTTACTAATCCTATCAATAGTTGTTCTTAAACATGCTTAAGGGGAAAATATGGATTTTTGGGTATGTTTGATCCGTTTTAACCTATCATATTGTTGTTTTGGTGTTTGTGGTTGATTATGCATGTTGCTATGACTGTATGAAATGCTTTGTGATTGATTTCAATAGTTAGAATGGTCGAAAACGTCGTCGAATGGCGTAAACACTCGCTGGAAAAAGTTGCAGAAAGCTGTGCAGAGCTTCGGATCGGATCGGATGGGGGGCTCGGATCGGACATGTGAACTGGGCAAGGTAATCCGAACCGAACTGGAGTTTGGCACATAAGAGACTTGGCAAAAAGGAAGGCCGTTTACTTAGAGTTGGAGTGGACAGGGGGATCGGATCGGAACTATGGAACAGGATCGGATCGGAACTATGGAGCAGGATCGGATCGGAGTAGGAGAGAGCGGATCGGAGCGGAAGCATAATAGAGGCCAGACCGGATCGACTCACGAATGGGAGGCTACGACTGGAGCAAGACGAAGGGATCGGATCGGATCAGAGTAGATGGAAAACGAGGAAGCTGATCGAAGGAGGAGCGTGAACTCGAAGGAGGACAGCACCCCGACCCGACCCGGAGGAGGAGGACCCCGACCCGACCCGGAGTGAAGCACCCGACCCGAATCGAATGGAAGATGGCAAGGATGGAGGACCGACCCGAACCGACGCTACCGAACCGAACCGAGTTCTAGGACTGTTACTGCGCGACAACTTTTCTGAAGACCCACTCCAATTCGACCAAACCCGAGATGTAAAGGAAGTCCAAATGAGAAGTTAGAGCTCAGGATTCGGATGGGAACCAATGAGTTCACTTCATGGTTGGGCTTTGCTGCGGGACGTGTGCTAAGGAGTTGTCAATATTCATAACTTTGGTTCACCACTGAGAGATGGATAGTGGGCTTGTAGGGATAGTTACACGGGATTGGATTCCGCCATGGCCCAAAGTATTAGGTGACCAAAGTAGTGGATATCGTATGCTTTACGCACTGAGTGAGAGAAGTGAGGATGGTTGTTATGCTTGATTGTTTGACATCACTATGACATACACACCCCCACCCCCGTATTCTTTACACCATATGTTAGCGGCACCTTAGAGTATTGTACGGTATGTAGTGCTAACTCTTTGGTTGCAGGTCCAGGTTCAGGTATGATTGGATTATACCTGTTATTGTTCTGTTTTGTTTAGCTGCTTATCGCTCACACCAGGCTTTATGTCTGACCCAGAGTTTTATGTCTCTTCTTATTACTCTGGGTGCTCACACGAGCAGACTAGAGACAGGTTAGCTGGTGATGCACGGGTAGATGATCCGAAGACGAGCAGGAGGCTTCCACGTGATATATATATATTTAGTATTCTCCCTGTGTTGTTGAAGATCACTGCTTGGGCATTGTTGGTGTATCTTCTACTTCAGCTTTCTTTTGTTTAGAGACAGTAAATTTGGAAAATTGTAATAAGCTGTATTTGGATTTCCGCTGCTTTGATGATTGATGTTGATTTTAGTTATCAGCTTATGCACTGTCTCGCCTGTTTTGTATCAAGTATGTTATTATTATATTTTATTCCATGCGCTGTGAGACATTCTGCAGGTTTCTTTGATTAGCTCATTCCCTTCTTTCCTTTCTTATGACGACCGTCTTGTGCTAGTCGGGCATGTGTACAGCGCACTTTTGGAGGAAACGCAGGCTGGTGTGAGGCGGGCCGTCACAATTTGGTATCAGAGCTCTAGGTTGCGTAGTTAACCTAGGGAAGTTATCAAGGAGAGATAGTATACGTACACGAGAGAGCGTATTTGTGATTATTTTGGTTTTCAAAAGCTATATATATATATACTATTAGTAGTATAGGGATGAAGTCGTACTGCACTAGCACCACTATGGAGTCGTTAATCATTTCCTTTTTCAGATTGACGATGAGCCGATATGTTAGAGGTACCGGTAGAGGGGCCAATAATGGGAATGCTACTGACATGAGGGCGATGTTTACTGACCTCATGAGAGAGATGCTTAGAGATGTTCAGAGGGCAGCTCCCAATGGTGGAAATGGTGGTGGTCCAATGGTGCAGGCGCCAAGAGTCGACTTCGCCAAGCTGAATAAGGATTATACTAGCCTTGGTGGGAAGCCGTTCCACGGAACGGAGTCGGCTACGGATGTTCAGGATTGGGTGGATAGTTGCGAACGTATCTTCGAGGATTTGGGTATCGAAGATGCCATGAAGAGGAAGCTAGCATCCCGTCAGCTTCAAGGACGAGCAATGAATTGGTGGAATGCTATTAAGGCAGCAACTCCAGAGGATCAGATTACATGGGATCAGTTTAAGGCTCGTTTTTGCGATAAGTTTATACCAGCTGCTCAGAAGTCAGAATTGTTTAGAAAGTTTCTGGAGCTTAAGCAGAACGGAAGGGCAGTTTCAGAGTATGTTGCTGAGTTCGATACTTTATCGAAATATGGGTTATCTCTTATCGACACTGCCGAAAAGAAGAACGAGAAATTCATAACTGGTTTAGATGGGTACTTGGGGGAAAGGCTTATAAACCACATCGATGAGACGTTTGAATCGATTGTAGGAAAGGCATTAAGGTCAGAAAGTCTTTACCCTAAGCCTAAGACTGAGGTCGCTACTGCATCTACAAAGGAGCCAAAGCCGCAAGCAGGCGGCGGAGGCAAGAATAATTCCCAAACTAAGAGGAAACAAGACCAAACCATGGATGGCCAAAGTAAGAAGAATAAGAAAGATGGCGAGTGCTTTAGCTGTGGCAAGAAGGGCCACTATGCCAGAGATTGTCGAGAAAAGCCTGGGGAAAGGAAGTGCTTTAATTGCGGCCAAGCAGGACATCACAAGAATGAATGCCCACAATCTCCTAGGGAGAAACAAATCGTGAAAGCATATGCTATCAACGCTATTCCTTCTTCGTCGAATGCCCCAACTGCGGCGCAGAAGGAAAAAGGTGTCGTTATTCGAGGTATGCTTTCTATTTAAGATGTTTCTGTTCGAGTTTTGTTTAATAACAAGGTTTCCCATTCCTTCGTACCTAGTGACCTGGTAGATAGGTTGGAATTGGAACCCAAGATAGTCGATAGACCTTTAGTAGTGACGAACCCGATAGGTGGTTTGACTAGCCTTTGTTGGATTTGTCGTAATTTGGTCTTATCGAGTCATGGATGTATGTTTGTTGTGATTGCATTATTTCGAGCTTTACTAGGTTTGGCTTGATTTTTAGGAGCCGATTGACTCCAAAGGTATAGAGCGATAGTAGGTTGCGAAGAGTCTTTGACGACCGTTAGAGTGGATGATGGACGAAAGGTGGTATTGGATCGCCTACCTTATGATGAAGATGATAACGGGAGTTAGAGAAGCAAATGTACATTGGATGTACAGTAGTTTGTTCAGGACTTGGTCATGCGATCGACGATAGTTTCAAGCAAGATTGGCGAGGATAGCCAAAGTCAGTTATGGATGCTTGAGTGTTCGGATGTTTTGCTCATATCATCTCTCGTAGATTGTCTGAACTCGGAGGAGATGTTCCTTGGGTGCTTGTCTGATATTGGTTTAGGCCTTTGGGGCTTATGCTTGGGGAATGTCGAGGTCGACTAGGATGGTTTGCGTGAGAGATAAGTGGGTGTTGTGATTCTCATTGGATGATATCTTGGTGCACTCGGGGAGTGATGTGCAGCTCGTAACATGGTAGGAATGTTCGATGGTATAGATTTCCCGAGTTAGACTCAATAAGGGTATGTGATGACTCGAGTGGGACTCGAGAAAGATGCAAAGTAATGGATTGTTTAGGACCCTATGTTGATGTTCTTTTTGAAAGAATAGGATGTGTTCATTGGTCAAGGAATATGCAACGAAGGTTAGGACGATTCAAGTTGGACTTGAACTCGTAAAAGAAAATAGATGTTCGATTGATCTTAGAGATGCAACGAATAGGGAAACGACTCACGTTGGACTAGAGTTTGTAGGTAATGGATACTCAAGACTGGGTCTTAGTATGGATGTGTAATAGATTGACTCGAGTTAGACTCGAGGAGGATGCGAGGAATTGGATTGGCTCGAGTTGGACTCGAGAGGGCAGCAAGATAATGGATAGACTTGGGTGGGACTCGAGTGTTTCAGGCGGACTAAAAGCAGGGGTATCTGGGGACGCCCGTTACCTTGGATCCGTTGGACGTGATCTAGTTATCCTTGGAGGATAAACGTGCGTTGGACGTACGGTAGTCCGTTTGGAGGCTGGGCTTCCATTAGTTATTGATGTTGGTTGGACCAGACATATAGGTGTTGATGTATTCATGGCTTTTAGCAGGTGATAGATAGGACTTGTTTGATGGATGCTATGGTTGTTATGTTTGTTCCTACCTTTCTTCTCTTGAGTAGACTATCACCTGTAGGATTCTGTTGAATGGAAATGGGACGAGTTCGTTAGTCATGGTGATATAACGGATACGAAGATACTTTACGTTAGACTTGAAGTATGTTTGGGAATTGTGGAGCGTCCGTTGGACTTGGAGATTCAGTGGATATAGGAGTTTCAAATGGGACTTGGACTCAAAGGTAGGGTACCTAGATTCATTGGATGAGTCTAGTTCACCTTTGGAAGGTGAATGTACGTTGGACGTATAGTACAGATATAGGTGGAGTACCTGGATTCATTGGATGGGTCTAGTTCACCTTTGGAAGGTGAATGTACGTTGGACGTACAGTACAGATATGGATGTAGTGCCTAGGGTCATTGGATGGATCTAGTTTGCCTCTAGGAGGTGAATATACGTTGGACGTGCAGTATGGATGTAGGCAAGATTCGGATTAGACTTGAAAGGACATTTGGAATGTAATTGGTAATTTGATGGATAGGGTTGGGTTACCTAAAAAAAAAAAGATGCCAAGAGAATATGACATATTTCATGTTTCTCAGTTAAGGAAGTTTATGCATGATTTTGATTTAGCTAGTTCGCCATACCGGTTGGACGATATCGAAATAGAACCCAAGGCGGTTGGGAACCGAGAGACCGATTCGCATTGTCGAGGACGATACGAAGAAATTACGAAGAGAGACGGCGAAATTAGTGAAAGTCCAAGGGGCGATGGTTCTTCCCTTGTTAGTTTTCCGCATGCTAGGATAGACTTGTTTGCTTGCTTTGCATGTTTGATTTTTGTATGTGGGTGTTAGGCATGCGGGATCCTGTGTATGTTTTGGGGTTAAGGAATTTCGGGGACGAAATTTCTTAAGGGGGGGAGAGTGTAACGACCCGCATTCTGCGCATCATAGGATCGTAGAATATTTATTTCTTTCACATACGAAGTCGTATGGTCATGTAACTTTGGGAGACGACTATTGGGGTCATTTCCCATGTTCATGATTTTTCCCGATTTTTAAATGACCATTTTACCCCTAGTTGGCACTGTTTTGGCCATAACTTTTGACTGGAAATGAATTTTTACCTGAAACCACTTCCATTGGCTTTGAATGATAGTTTCTCTT
This sequence comes from Allium sativum, assembly GCA_030737875.1. Lineage (NCBI taxonomy): Eukaryota > Viridiplantae > Streptophyta > Magnoliopsida > Asparagales > Amaryllidaceae > Allium > Allium sativum. The sequence goes on from CM060915.1 coordinate 118,980,622, forward strand.
TCCGTAGAGTGGTCACATTAGCCAAACGGACTCACCGTTTGGGAGATATGGCTGAAACAAGTTTCAGATGGTGAAAGACAGCTTAATTGGGCTTAACCGGGTGATTAGCAGTTAGGCCCAAGGGGAATTTCGGGTTTAGAGGTATAGGAGGACTGATTAGGGTTAGGTTATCACTTTCATTTCAGTTTTGAGCCACCACAAACCTCCTTGAGACCTTAGTAATGGCTTCCTACATCTAAAACACCCCAAATCACTCTCTAATTGAAGATTAGGCTTAGCAACACCAAATTAAGGAGAAAAAGCACCAAAGCAAGGTTAGAGCTGCTGTTAGACATCAGTATTCGCCCCAAATCAGAGGAGTTTCAGTTCTGAGAATTTCATTTGTGGCCAAGGTGAGTGATTTGCATTGTTTTTCACTAATTACGGCTAATTAGGGTAATTAGCGAAGATTAGCGAAATTATGGCTCAGAAAAATCTAGAAAAATTCTTAAAATTCTAAAATAATAATTTACGGCTCTGATAAAAATTTGGGTTAATTTGGACATGTTTTGCTAATAGTATGGTTAGACCATGCTTTAGGGGATTAAGGGGTGATTAGTGTCAATTAGCGAAATTAAGCGTGACAAAATTCTGGAAAAATATTCAGAAATTCATAAACATTGTTTTAGACCTCTGTTAGAAAATTTGGCTAATTTGGTTAAGTTTTACTAATCCTATCAATAGTTGTTCTTAAACATGCTTAAGGGGAAAATATGGATTTTTGGGTATGTTTGATCCGTTTTAACCTATCATATTGTTGTTTTGGTGTTTGTGGTTGATTATGCATGTTGCTATGACTGTATGAAATGCTTTGTGATTGATTTCAATAGTTAGAATGGTCGAAAACGTCGTCGAATGGCGTAAACACTCGCTGGAAAAAGTTGCAGAAAGCTGTGCAAAGCTTCGGATCGGATCGGATGGGGGGCTCGGATCGGACATGTGAACTGGGCAAGGTAATCCGAACCGAACTGGAGTTTGGCACATAAGAGACTTGGCAAAAAGGAAGGCCGTTTACTTAGAGTTGGAGTGGACAGGGGGATCGGATCGGAACTATGGAACAGGATCGGATCGGAACTATGGAGCAGGATCGGATCGGAGTAGGAGAGAGCGGATCGGAGCGGAAGCATAATAGAGGCCAGACCGGATCGACTCACGAATGGGAGGCTACGACTGGAGCAAGACGAAGGGATCGGATCGGAGTAGATGGAAAACGAGGAAGCTGATCGAAGGAGGAGCGTGAACTCGAAGGAGGACAGCACCCCGACCCGACCCGGAGGAGGAGGACCCCGACCCGACCCGGAGTGAAGCACCCGACCCGAATCGAATGGAAGATGGCAAGGATGGAGGACCGACCCGAACCGACGCTACCGAACCGAACCGAGTTCTAGGACTGTTACTGCGCGACAACTTTTCTGAAGACCCACTCCAATTCGACCAAACCCGAGATGTAAAGGAAGTCCAAATGAGAAGTTAGAGCTCAGGATTCGGATGGGAACCAATGAGTTCACTTCATGGTTGGGCTTTGCTGCGGGACGTGTGCTAAGGAGTTGTCAGTATTCATAACTTTGGTTCACCACTGAGAGATGGATAGTGGGCTTGTAGGGATAGTTACACGGGATTGGATTCCGCCATGGCCCAAAGTATTAGGTGACCAAAGTAGTGGATATCGTATGCTTTACGCACTGAGTGAGAGAAGTGAGGATGGTTGTTATGCTTGATTGTTTGACATCACTATGACATACACACCCCCACCCCCGTATTCTTTACACCATATGTTAGCGGCACCTTAGAGTATTGTACGGTATGTAGTGCTAACTCTTTGGTTGCAGGTCCAGGTTCAGGTATGATTGGATTATACCTGTTATTGTTCTGTTTTGTTTAGCTGCTTATCGCTCACACCAGGCTTTATGTCTGACCCAGAGTTTTATGTCTCTTCTTATTACTCTGGGTGCTCACACGAGCAGACTAGAGACAGGTTAGCTGGTGATGCACGGGTAGATGATCCGAAGACGAGCAGGAGGCTTCCACGTGATATATATATATTTAGTATTCTCCCTGTGTTGTTGAAGATCACTGCTTGGGCATTGTTGGTGTATCTTCTACTTCAGCTTTCTTTTGTTTAGAGACAGTAAATTTGGAAAATTGTAATAAGCTGTATTTGGATTTCCGCTGCTTTGATGATTGATGTTGATTTTAGTTATCAGCTTATGCACTGTCTCGCCTGTTTTGTATCAAGTATGTTATTATTATATTTTATTCCATGCGCTGTGAGACATTCTGCAGGTTTCTTTGATTAGCTCATTCCCTTCTTTCCTTTCTTATGACGACCGTCTTGTGCTAGTCGGGCATGTGTACAGCGCACTTTTGGAGGAAACGCAGGCTGGTGTGAGGCGGGCCGTCACAGCGTGTCTGACATAGGATTTGTTCTGTGTGGCATGCTAAGATGCAGTGATCAGGGCTTCTGTTGAAAAGCAAAGTCTTGTGGTGATGATAAAAGCACCGCCTGTGTGGCGTAGCTTTGTGTATAACGTGAAATCGCGAGCCTCACATCCCGGTATGAACCTAAAACGGGAGAAGGACCTCAGGGGGGACGTGCGTTTTCTTTCTAGCTTGGGTGGTGTCAGTGACCTACCATCCCTGACATTTATATACTTTTCACCTACGTGGTTGTTGCTGTTGCGAGGCGCCTCGGTTTGATCGGACGATCCGGGTCCGATGGAGTCATTCGTTGGCTCATTTACACCCCAAAGGGTGGAGAAACGCATTGTTCAGGCATTATAATCCACTTCGTGTGGACCGGCCCTGACGATCCAGGGTATGGTTGCGGCTGTACCTGAGACATGGGCTAGATTGTCTCGAATTCGGTAAGGACTATCTTTTGCCTTGGTTCATGATGGAAATCCAATTTCCAAATACGACATCGTGCGGTTTTGATTGTATATATATATATGGCGACATGATATATGGTACCCATGCCGTCTATGATTGATAGTTATGATTTGAAATTGTTTTCAAAAACATATAAACACTAGCAATAATATCAATTGCCTTTGTTTTATTCGTATCAATCATATTTTGGCCATTATAAGGTAAAACTCTATCCTCCGGCTTGCGTTGCATTGTGTGATGGGAACTGAGTCTTATAATGGCTTCATTTTTGTAAAAAGCATAGCGATGTTTAAAAGAAAGATTTGTTTTAAAGCACTGGCAATCCAATGGAGTAAACCCGTTCCACGAAAGTGGCGTGGCCCTGTGATTAGCCAAACTATATATGTGTTGAGTAGATTTCTCATACCAGTCCCATGACTGACTCGTAGTTTGTTTCACTCTCAAACTCGGGTGCCCCTTTTTCTACACGGGCAGCCTTGTATTCAGGTTTAGCTGGTTCTTTCTGGATAGCTGGAGCTGAAGATGGATTCTATCATTTATTTCTTTTTATGCTGTTCAGCTCCTATTGTACATATTTTGTTTATTTCCGCTGTAGACATTTATGTATAGCTGAACTGTATTTGTACTAAGTAAGATCCTGTATACTGTGTAACTCTGATGATTACTTTTATCCAGTATATTTTGTTGTTCATTATCTGGTGTATTTATTTAATTCTGTTCTGCTATTATATGTTTCTGTGTTATATTCCAAAGATAACCTTGTTTCCGTGAGAACGGGAATTCGGGTCGTCTCAACGTGGTATCAGAGCTTTGGTTAAGCTTAGTTCTGGAATATAACATTTGAACGAACTCGTCAGAAATAGAACCAGTAGTGTTCTAGGACGGGTAACTCTATACAGATAGGATCAGCAATATCCTAGTATGAGTATAGCAGAATCAGAACAACTCGTTAGAGATGGGGTCAGAAGTGCCTCAGAACGAGTCGAGAGTAATATGTTTTTAAATAACGTATTTGTGATTATATATATATAGTCTGGTTTTAGAAATATAATTTTTGAATATATAAAAGATATATATTTGAAAAGTTAAGAAGGTTAAAAACAAATTGGTTGTTGTATTGTGGGATTGTAGGTTTATCAAACCACTTTCGACTTTGTTCCTTTTCGGGGACGAAAAGTTTTAAGTGGGGGAGATTGTAACGACCCAGAAAATCTGAACCAATTAAATTTTTTTAAATTGGCTAAAATAATGGATTTTAAATATTTAAAATAAATATTTTAAATAATGGCGATGAAAACTGAGTTTGAATCGACATTTGAAAACGGATATAATTAATTATAATTATATATAGAATTGAAAATGGCGCGGTAGTTCGATAATTCGATTTCAAACTTCAATTGAATATACCGGGTGCAAAACAATCCGGATTTTAGCGAAACCAAAAACATTAGGATCTAATTGATAATATCTTTCCAACGAATCCGACCAATCGAAATTTGATAGCGGGAATCAAAAGATGAGTCCAGTTAAAAATTCTGAATAGTCGCTATGGAATTCAGACCCTTAAAAATGGACATTTTGCAAACGACCTCGGATTTCGATGAAACCACTTTTGTTAGATCCGCAGTGTCAAGTTATTGCTAGATTCCAAATTTCATAATTTTTAGAATCAATATGTGAGCGTGGCAAAAGAAAACGCGTTTGACCAGTTTTAGTTGATTTTAATCGACTGGAAATTGGCCATTTTTCAAACGGTCTAAGAATTCAACGAAACTAGTTTTGTTAGGACCGTATCGCCAATACGAAGCTAGAAAATATTTTTCTGGAATTTTTCTAGTTAGTATGTGGCCCCGGTAATTTGAAATGTGCGTTTAAAATGCAATATAGTGATTTAAATGAAAATTCAAAAGGAAACTATTCGAAACAATCGGATCAGCTTACGATACATATCCCATTGTGTTCGGAATGCGGGTAAAACGCTAGGGACGACAGTCGGTGGGTCCCATTTCAACTTCGAATGAAAAGTCATCTTTTGAATAGAAATTTAATAATAATAAATATATATATAAACCCTTTTTCTCTCTCTCTCTCCTCACTTTCTTTCTGTCGATTAGAAATAAAAAAAAAGGGAAAACCCTAAAACTAACGACGGCGACGCCACCACCGAAGACCGTCGTGCCCCGCTCCACGCCCCTCTGATCGTCTTCCCCCGTCCAGCTTCCCTCCTCCCCCTAAACCAATCGCGAGCCCCCCCAAAGCATCGAGACGCCACCAGATCCAAGCCCAACCGCCTGCCACCACCGTTCGAAACCCCGAGCGCCGCCGCCTCGAAGCTGCCTCCGACGAACTGCAGAAACCCCCCCCCCTGTAAGTATTTCTTCTTATTTTTATTATTTCATTTTTATTTTATATAGGATTTAAAACTGAATTTTATATAGGATTTAAAACTGAATTTTATATAGGATTTAAAACTGAATTTTATAAAGGAATAAAAACTGATTTTGTTAAGTATAAAAACTGAAATTTTTAAAAGTATAAAACTGAATTTTTATAAAGTATTAAAACTGAAATTTTTAAAAGAATAAAAACTGATGTTTTAAAGAGTAAAAACTGATTTTTTTTAAAAGAATAAAAACTGATGTTTTAAAGAGTAAAAACTGATTTTTTTAAAAAAAAAATAAAAACTGATTTTGTTTTAAAAATAAAAACTGATTTTGTTTAAAAGTAAAAACTTTAAATAGGAAAAAGGTTTAATCTTTAAAGAGAAAAAGGATTTGAACTTTAAGAAGTAAAAATCAGATTTTTAGATATTGAAAGTCGAAGTAAAAATCAGATTTTTAGTTATTGAAAGTCGAAGTAAAAATTATATTTTTATATATTGAATAGCGGGGTAAAAATTCGATTTTTATATATTGAATAGCATCGTAAAAATTCGATTTTTACATATGTAGAGAATACGGGTGAAAGCGACAAAAAGGCGAAGATTTCTCTAAAGGAAGAGTCGTGGAATTGGATAGCTATTGGTGAGATTTCTGATTTTAAAAATATTGTATATGTGTTGAAGTAAAAGTGAATTGCTATATATAAATATAAATATATATATATACGCCCCTCGTCCACAAACCATGGACGATATTTATTGATTGAAATTGTTGTGAAAATTGATTGATAGCGAATGATTGTTTGGGATTGTTTGAGATTGATATTGGTTGATTGTGGTTGAAAAATACCCATTGGTGGTTGTGGAATATTTGGTTGAAACCACATAGGATTAGTTTGTGGAAATGAAATAAATATATACATGCCGCCTGCGTGCGAACTAGATGCATGAACCCCATTGTCAAAAACCGCGAGGTTTTAAGGTAGAGCGAGGAGCCGTACTAGGGACGGTCCCGGTTTAACTACCCTGCCGTTATGCTGCCGAAATTTTGAATAATATTCGTGTGTTTGAATTATTTTCATATGCTTAAACTATATTTATTCATTGAATAGAAAACCTTCATGTGTTGAATTGATATTCATTCGTTGATTAGAAATTCATGTGTTGAATGGTATTCATAATTTGAAATAAATTGTTCATATGTAAAAATCACATTTTTATCTATATATTGAAACTATAGAAAACCTTCATGTGTTGAATTGATATTCATTGGTTGATTAGAAATTCATGTGTTGAATGGTATTCATAATTTGAAATAAATTGTTCGAATGTAAAAATCACATTTTTATCTATATATAGAAACTATAGAAAACCTTCATGTGTTGAATTGATATTCATTCGTTGATTAGAAATTCATGTGTTGAATGGTATTCATAATTTGAAATAAATTGTTCGAATGTAAAAATCACATTTTTATCTATATATAGAAACTATAGAAAACATTCATGTGTTGAATTGATATTCATTCGTTGATTAGAAATTCATGTGTTGAATGGTATTCATATTTTGAAATAAATTGTTCGATAATAAAAATCACATTTTTATCTATATATAAAAACCATAGAAAACATTCATGTGTTGAATTGATATTCATTCGTTGATTAGAAATTCATGTGTTGAATGGTATTCATATTTTGAAATAAATTGTTTGATAATAAAAATCACCTTTTATCGACTATATGAACTATATAGAAAAATAGTGTTTTGAAATAAACTGTTTTACAATAAAAATCACATTTTTATTGTATGCATAAATCGTTGAAATGTGAAATGTTAAAAATAGCCACTTGTTCAAAATAAACATATATCAGTTGAAATATTCATTAATTAGCTAATGAAATGATTTGCACCTATTTATGTAACATTAGAATGAATGGCGTTTTTAAACCAAATAGAAATCAGATATGAAGTTGAATAGAAAATGATAAATGTTAAGAACTGTATATATATGTACATGCATATTCATTGAACAAGTTATAGCAAAGGGGCTAGAGAAGAGGAATAAAATTTTGTGCCCGACAAATAGGTACACGTTTACTGCTTTGTTTGGGTGATGATTTTATGAGCCTGTTGGCTAGCCGCTTGGCTTTTTCTTTTTGAGATTAGAAGGACCGGGAACGCTATTTGCGATTTCCCGATGCTCCCGGTACAGGGGAGGTTATGGCGAAATTTTTCCAAAATTTAAGGCGTTAGAAAAATATTTGAAGTTAAAACGATATTGGAATTGTTGAATGAACTATATTTATGTAAATATATAAATATAAATAAAATTAAAACGAAACGAGGCCGTGCAGTTCGTATTTTGAAACCGTGATTTCAAACGACTAGTACGGGAAATCCGACCATCGGATTTTCCCGAAATCTCAACCGTCGGGTTCGCCTTGGAATAATCTTTCCAACGGCACCAACCTTGTAAAAATCCAACGGTTGGATTGTCTGGAATGTTTAATTCAAATTTGAAGAAAAACAGCGCCAGAAACGATTATATTTATATATATATAAATATAATTATATTAAATCGAATAACGACGCTGCAGTTCGTATTTTGAAATCGAAACTTCAAACGATTGTACCGGAAGATCCGACCGTCGGATTTTCCCGAAACTGGAACCGTTGGATTCGTTTTGAAAAGACCTTTCTAAAGATGTAAATTTTGTGAAGATCCAACGGTTAGATTTTCAGATATGTGTAAATCAAATCTGAAGAAAAACAGCGCCACGGCCGCGTTATGGCCCGAAGCGTCGTTTTGAATAAAATAGCTATTTTAAATTAAATAAAAATAGCGATAAATAGTTATAAAATATCATAAGCGATATGGAATAGAAATAAACTGAATTTGCTTGATTTATGTGATATTTGATGGTTGAATGTGTTTGGTGTGAAAATTACATTAAAGAACAAAATTGATGTTGTCAAATAATTTAACCATTGAAATAAATTGAATTGAAATTCTAAATGTACGTGAATTATTTGAAAAGGCCGAGTTAATTCTCATTTCGAATAATTGACCGACGATTGAAATTCGAAGATGAAGACGGTGGTCGAAGACCGGAGATCTTCACCTCGTTTGGATGGTAACCGAGGTCCTGATTGGGAGGCATCCCGAAATATGGATAATGAGTGGTGATCGTCCAGACGTACGTGGTGATCGATGGGTTTGCGAGGTATTTAGTGCCTCCGGTTTCGTTCAGACCCAGAACGGACTTGTAAATAGACTGCGTGTCTGACATAGGATTTGTTCTGTGTGGCATGCTAAGATGCAGTGATCAGGGCTTCTGTTGAAAAGCAAAGTCTTGTGGTGATGATCAAAGCACCGCCTGTGTGGCGTAGCTTTGTGTTGAACGTGAATTCGCGAGCCTCACATCCCGGTATGAACCTAAAACGGGAGAAGGACCTCAGGGGGGACGTGCGTTTTCTTTCTAGCTTGGGTGGTGTCAGTGACCTACCAGCCCTGACATTTATATACTTTTCACCTACGTGGTTGTTGCTGTTGCGAGGCGCCTCGGTTTGATCGGACGATCCGGGTCCGATGGAGTCATTCGTTGGCTCATTTACACCCCAAAGGGTGGAGAAACGCATTGTTCAGGCATTATAATCCACTTCGTGTGGACCGGCCCTGACGATCCAGGGTATGGTTGCGGCTGTACCTGAGACATGGGCTAGATTGTCTCGAATTCGGTAAGGACTATCTTTTGCCTTGGTTCATGATGGAAATCCAATTTCCAAATACGACATCGTGCGGTTTTGATTGTATATATATATGGCGACATGATATATGGTACCCATGCCGTCTATGATTGATAGTTATGATTTGAAATTGTTTTCAAAAACATATAAACACTAGCAATAATATCAATTGCCTTTGTTTTATTCGTATCAATCATATTTTGGCCATTATAAGGTAAAACTCTATCCTCCGGCTTGCGTTGCATTGTGTGATGGGAACTGAGTCTTATAATGGCTTCATTTTTGTAAAAAGCATAGCGATGTTTAAAAGAAAAATTTGTTTTAAAGCACTGGCAATCCAATGGAGTAAACCCGTTCCACGAAAGTGGCGTGGCCCTGTGATTAGCCAAACTATATATGTGTTGAGTAGATTTCTCATACCAGTCCCATGACTGACTCGTAGTTTGTTTCACTCTCAAACTCGGGTGCCCCTTTTTCTACACGGGCAGCCTTGTATTCAGGTTTAGCTGGTTCTTTCTGGATAGCTGGAGCTGAAGATGGATTCTATCATTTATTTCTTTTTATGCTGTTCAGCTCCTATTGTACATATTTTGTTTATTTCCGCTGTAGACATTTATGTATAGCTGAACTGTATTTGTACTAAGTAAGATCCTGTATACTGTGTAACTCTGATGATTACTTTTATCCAGTATATTTTGTTGTTCATTATCTGGTGTATTTATTTAATTCTGTTCTGCTATTATATGTTTCTGTGTTATATTCCAAAGATAACCTTGTTTCCGTGAGAACGGGAATTCGGGTCGTCTCAACGATCTTCTTACAAAGCTTCAGGTTACACATCACATTATTGTTATTCTATTTTATGTTGTGCTCTAGAAACATCTTGCGCCTCCTATTTTATTACTTATAAAGTTTCAATATATAAACTTTTGTATTTTTTTTCACATTGTAATGTTAAAAACTCATTATGGTTTGATTTGATCGGCTTTTATTTGTTTCAGGCAATTGTATTAATATTCCATTTTTTGCCTTTCCTGTTTAATTAGTTTGCTTTGAAAATAAAATACTATTTTATCCTTTTAACTATTTTATTAAGATGTTTTAGTTCTTTTCATGCTCTCTAGTTTTTACTCTTGTTTTTTCTTTCACTGGTAACATGGATGAATATGGGAAGATAGTAAACCTACTGTGGTGAAGTGTACTGCGCAAATTTCATCTCATTTTTATAATATATTAATCCATAACTTAATTATTTTTACTTATTACATTGCATTGTTGGATAAAAAAAGACAATGAAATTATCCATGGCTACAAAGAAATTTTTACTATTGTGAGAAGGCAGTCTTTTTTGACCACTATGAAAAGAGTGGAAAAAAAGAAAGAGCGAATTAGAAGAAATAAGCGTAGTGGTAATGTCTTGGGCTTGTCGATTGATGTTGGATCGATGATGTTGGGTACTGGTATGTGTGGTGTGTTGACTACTGGCAAGGCTGTTGGGAGTGGTTCGCTATGCTCCAGTAAATGCACATGTACTGTTTGTTGTAATGCTCCAGTGGATGTTCCGCCTTCTGAGCCAGTCAGTGTTGTGAATTGGTCCTCTCTTTTTGACTCTCTTCCTAGGAATGCTGGAGTATATTCACCGATTGAGTTTGACCCTGTTATCATAGATGGAATTTCACAGCTTTCTCCGGAGCTGGTTAATGCTGGAACAAACTTTTGGTCAGGTTATATAATTGGTTTCTTCCTAGATCCTGCGCAAAGAATTCCAGAGCCTGTCTCTTTTTGTCGTCGGCTTTGGAAGCTTAGGGGGAAACTTCAAGTTCGCCTTCTGGATTCAATCTATTACTTCAATTTCTCTTCGGATGAGGAACGTATTCGTGTACTCCATGCTGAACCTTCCTTTATTGAGGGTAAGCCTTTCATTGTGTCCCGTTGGACTCCTTCTGCTTCGAGTGCTCGTGAGCAAGTTTTATCCATTCCTATCTGGACATACTTCTCTCATATCCCTTCTGTCCTTCAGCCTTTGATTGGTCTAAACTGGCTAGCATGTCATATCGGTAAACTGCGATGTTTTGATGAGAGCACGGCTGCTCGTGAAAAATTGGTCTATGCGAAAGCCCTTATTGAAGTTACACCAACAAAAGCACTACCATCCTCCATCAAGGTTCAGATTTCCCCGGGCATTGTGGCTGAGGTTCGTGTTCGCTATGGGTGGGCTCCTGAGATTTGTTCCACTTGTCGATCCTTTGGCCACATTGTCTCCTCCTGTAAGCTCCCAACTTCTGCCCCTCCGCCTGTCAAAATCCCATTGCCAAAGCCTCCCTCCTGCCATTGGGTCCCCAAGGCTAAAACTGTTGCTGCCCCTATTGATCCTCCTTCCTCAGAAACTATTCTCATTCCTCCTTTAGTTGCTTCGGCTTCCCCTGGCACCTATGTTGTTCCAGAGCCTGCTATTCCTGAAACCTTAATCATCCCCCCAGATCTCAACCCTCCGGCTGATAAGTTTTCCCCTTTTTTACCCGATCCGGCTGAAGCGACCTGGATTCATACTCCTTCAGACATGAGATATGACACTAGAAACGAAAATTTCTACCGCTTCGTTGCAGACGATAAAGATGACCTTCGATTCTTATATTACCTCACTCTGGATAATGAGCTTTATCTTGCTATTGATGGGCCGTATGGTGAGCTTAATAGGGATGTACTTAACGATGATTCTTGGGATAGATCCTACATATTCTCCAGTGAGTCAGCCTTCTATGTTCCTGGTCTTCCCAAATTGTTTATGGATTTTATTGCTCTGGCAGATCCATTTGAAGTTGATGAGAGTTCTGTTGCTTAAACATGCAGAGTTTTTATTCTGTTTTCGTACTTTTGACTATACTGTTGGTTTTGTCAGGTATGCTGCCTTCATTCCTTCTTGAGGGTAGTTTTTTGTTTGTTGCATGTTACTATTGTATGTTACATGATAAACCTCATGTGAATACATAGATGTAAAAAACATGTATTATACTAGATTAGCAAATAAATTAGACATTCTTCTATTGTATGTTACCATAGATGTAAAAAACATGTATTATTGTAAAGAAGAGATAGAAGAATGTCTAATTTATTTGCTAATCTCTAACTTTTTCCACATTAATGTAACAGGTTATTTGGGATGAGATCGGTGAGCCAAATACAAATAGAAAGAGAATAATTTTGGAGTTAGAGCAGGAGAGGTGCTTAGAAGCTTACAGGGGAAAATTGACCAAGCCTCTAAAACAAAAGAGGAGATGCACCAGAAAACCATTGATGTTATTGCCCAATTAGCATCAATAAGTTCTACGACAGAAGAGTCAAGAATACATACTGATCATTCAAATGGATATACAAAGAACATAAAAGAACATATGATGATGGTTACCTCACGTTTAGAGCACATAAGGTTGGAAAGACGTGAGAGAAGACCGCCAGTAGAAGCACCGGTTATTCTTAACATTTACGACTTGACCTCAGCAAATCGTTTATGTTACTGGGCAGGCTTAGGAGCATTTCATTCTGCAGTGGAAGGTAATTTAGCAAATTTTTGTTCATTTTTCTCATTTAATGGTACACCAAACTATGCCTAGTTTATATTTCTTTTACATAAGAACTGTATGATGAAGTTATGAGGCTTCCCATATATTATTTGCAACATTATTAGCTTTGCATACATAAGTTTTCAGATATGAAACTGTCTTGAATAGTGTTGCTAACATGTATCAAAAACTTCTTCTTTTTTACCATATAATTTACTACATATTTTACCTAAATATAATCGCTTCATCCTATCTTATTTCACTCAATATTATTTATTAACCAAGTAATTAAAGACATGGTATTTAATATTGGTCAATATGAATATTTCTGCGAACTATTACACAATGGCATATAATAAAGATTTTGATCATTTTAAGTTGTATTCTTAACGTCTGTGTCTTGGTTCTTGTAGAAACATTTTTGAACGTGTTTATTTTTTCCTATTATTATCAGAAACTAATATTCTTACACATCTAACATATCACATAAGTTTCCTACAAAAGTGCTACTAATAACATTGGACTGTGCATATTATTGCAATAATTATGCATATAAGTTTTGGTACACTAGACCTACCAATTAGTTTAGATCATGGTTGCATTGGATACCTATGCTTGCATAGCATAAAAAGCAAAATGTTGGGGGAACAAATACCTTCTATTAAAATGCATAGGTTTTTTTATATACAAAAATATTGGGAAATTCATCTGTTTAAGTGACATTCAATATTTTTGCGTCTCATTGAGGATTTCTGGCATTTGATCATAGTTCATGGAATAGAGTATTCCTTTATGAAAACTGAATCTCCAGTGCTTGAAGTAGAACCCGGAAAGTTCCCAGGCTACAAGTTCAGGAAATCAATCGTCATTTGTAGAACTCTCTATGACCCTTGAGAACATTCATTGATGTTATTTCTCGCAGCTACAGCGGTGATTCCAACAATCTATTTACGAAGAACTGCAACCATTTTAGCAAGGATGTCTGCATAAGATTGACTGGAAAATCAACTCCAAAGTGCATCAACAGACTCGCTAAAATTGGTTCGCGTTGTTGTTGTGTTTAAAAGTGCTAGATGCCTGTTTTTCTTTCATGTAAATACAAAAACATGTAATTAGTTCATGTTTGTTATTTATATGTGTAGGCATTTATTTATGTACATTTATTACAAAATGGTGATGTTATTTCACTTTTCTTTTTGAGTTATCTTACTTGACAAAAAAACAAAAAAGCAACGTATGTTAGATGCAAAAATAGTTCTGATAATGAAACTAAAATATCTTAAACTTCACTAATCTTATTTAATTAACATACATGGACTTTTATAAATTAAAGGTAGTTCTCACATTTAAATTTAGAATCAACATTTATTTCCTATAGTGCATGTTATGAATACGATATACATCTCCTTAAGCAATATATTTGTAACAACCCAGAAAATCAAAACCAATTAAAAAAAAAAAATTGCGATTTTAATGAATTTTGAATATATAAAACGATTTATTTTAAATAATAACGACGAAATATTTAATTTCGACGAAGTTAGAACGTATAAATTTATTTTAATTATAAAACGAGCCTGAAATGGCGCAACAGTTCGAAAATTCGATTTCTAATTTCAATTGAATATACAGAATTCGTTATATGTCAGAATTGGACGAAACAAGAAATATTTGAATCTGTTTAACGATATCTTTCCAACGGATGTAAGAAAATGAGACTTCGTTTTAACAATTAAAAGTTATGTCCAGTTTAAAATTCAGAAAAGTCGCTGTGGAATTTATATATATTTTAATATATATATAAAGCCTTTAAAAATGGAAATTTTGCAAACGACCTCCGTTTTCGACAAAACCACTTTTGTTGGATTCGGGATGTCTAATTATTGCTACATTCCAATTTTCATAATTATTGGAATCAATATGTGAGCGTGGCGAAGTTAAACGTATTTTGACAGTTTTAGTCAATTTGGATCGACCAGAAAATGGCCATTTTCCAAACGATCTTCAAATCTACTGAAATTAGTTTTGTTAGGACCGTATCGTCAATACGAAGCTAGAAATAATTTCTCTAGAACTTTTAGAGTCGGTATGTGGCCCCGGCAAATTAAAATGTACGATCAAATCTAAAATTGAATGTTTTATATTTTAATTTGAAGAATAACTGATTGAAACAGTCGAACAGTGTTGCGAAACATATTACATTGTGTTCGAAATAGGGGTAATTACCTAGGGATGACAGTCGGTGGGTTCGATTTTGAGTTCGAAATAAAAAGTTGCTTTATCGAATAAATTAATAAAAATAATATAAAACTTCTTCAATTAAACCACTCCGTTACTTTTTCTCCCTTTAGAAGTCAAACCCCCCCCCCCCCCCCCATCTGAGAAAACCCGATCCTGCTCCCTCCCCTAAATCGTCAGTCGCCACTAACCACACGCCAGCAATGGCCATCGCGCAGCCCAATACGCCGCCCCCTCCGTCGATCCGCCCATGTCCCTCCTCCGCGACGTCAGCTCCTCCCTCCTCCACTGTTGAAACCCCCAACCCCTTAAAACCCGCCACCGCGGCCGGTCAACGCCGCCGCCCCAATGCCGGAGCACCCCACCGTGCCAACGCCCCTTCCCCTTCAATGAAAACCGAATACTGTGAGTTATATATTTTATTTATTTACATTGATTTTAATTTTTAGATTTTTCTATAAATGTAAAAGTTCAGATTTTTATAAATTTGAAGTTAAGATCTTTATGTATTTAAAGTTTATATTTCTTTTAGTGATTTAAAATTGCAATTTGTATATATTTTAACATAGAAGAAAAAAAATCGGTTTTAAAATCTGTAATTAGCATTTTAAAAATCAGTTTTTATATGGGCATTAGCAAGATATAAGTGTGATTTTTATATGTAAATCGCGAAAGAAAAGATTTGATTTTTAACAGTTTAAAGATTTGATTTTTAACAGTATAAAGATTTGATTTTTTAACAGTATAAAGATTTGATTTTTAGAAGTATAAAAATATGATTTTTAGTTAAATAAAAATATGATTTTTTAAATATAAACAATGTGTTAAAAATATGATCTTTATAAAGGAAGCGTTGAAATTAAAAAATGTGATGATTAATATAATATGCGTGAAATAGATTACGTTGAAATCACGTTGAAGAATGCAACGCATTGGAGACAAATCAAAATCGAAACCGTCCCTTAAAAAATGGAGGAGTGGATCCCAAAGGTGAGAACTCTCTCACTGAATTCTTTGTACAGTTATTTATTTTATAACTGCATTTATGAATTGCTCCTCGTCGTCCACAGACCATGAACGACTTGTTTGGTTATGTGTTTGGTTTGATTTGTTTGTGGGGATTTGGTTTGTGATGTGGAATGGAAAATGAAAATATTCATGTGTTGAAATAAATATTTTATCATTAAAAATATAATTTTTAATGTGTATGTGAAATGAAAATAAATATTCATTTACAAATCGAACGATTTGTTTATGTACACCCATTTGACTGATATTGATTGGAACGATAAATTTTACACATTGCCCAACTGCACAAATAATATTCAGTATTTGTTGGTTGAAACCCCACACGGGTGTTGGGATGATATTTAACGTACACTAATCCCAATTTTTTAGTTGTATGTCGATCGATCGGTTGACAGACCGTTGTAAGCGTTAAATATTTATATTTAATGCTCATGCAGTGTAGAATGCACTATGGATGATGGTTGATTATTTACCATTGTTGTGATACACATGTGTTGTATGAAATCAATATAAATAACATTATATGGTAATTGACTGTGTCTGATTCCAATTCAGAACGAACGAATATTTTAAAATAATATTCAATAAAGGATCAAAATCAGATTTTGGTATCCGATTTGGGATGGACACGAATATATTTAAATATATAAAGCCGTGTTGATTAGATTAACGCCATTTTGACGTGAACGATATTTATATCGATTTTATTCATTTTTTATAATGAATATCGAAAAGGAAAAGATTTCAAAATACAATATTTTGAAAATGTCATCATTTATATATTAATGATATGGAATATTCAATTTTGATTTAAAATTGAATATGAAGTTGAAATCGTTTTTAAAACGAATTTAAAACGATTTGTAAAATACGTTTTAAATGGAAATCAAAGAAATATATATAATATTATATATATATATTAATGGCCAGAATAGAACGCGCAGCGTCGCGACCGTTCGCGAATTTCGACCAATGACTTCGAATTGACGTTACGGGAGATCCGACCGTCGGATTCTCCTGAACCCGGGACTGTTGGGTTCGTATCGAAAAGAGCTTTCCAAGAATACAAGAAATTTGAAATCTAACGGTTGGATTTGGAATTATGTCCAAATCAAATTTGGAAAAGGTCGCTATCAGTGCAATTCGATGACCGTTTATGGAAATCGACTGTACGGGGCTTGATAAAATTATTAAAAATATTAATAATTTGTGTAAAAATCATAATAAATGATTTAGAAAGAATTGAGATGAAAAATTCCATATTTGAAAAGATAAAATATATTTTTATCGAAATGAACTAATTATGAACTAGAATTATAATCCTATATTTTTAAAATAAATATATTGGATTTGAAATGGTTTTAAAAATAACTAGAATTTCCAATATATGAATTGGAATGGATTTGAATCGAAATCATCTTCGGAATATTTCGATGTTGGATTTCGTAGTTATACAGGTATTGTTATGGAAATTTGAAAGATATTTATATCGTTATTTCCAATATGATATTTGTTGGTTTCAGAATTTGATATTGAATATAAGCCGATATATTTTCTATTCAGAGCCTTATATTTAATATCAAATTGGATTTTGGGTTTGTCGTGAGCGGTGTCTTCATTAACACTGTTCTTGAACCCAAATGAGAAAAGAATAAATCTTTTAAATAAGAATTAAAGGAGTTTACCAATTAATTTATATTTAATTGGACTTGAATTTAAATTAGATTTTTGGAGTTTATCGTGAACAATGTTTTAAATAACCCTTGTTCTTTAACCCGATTAACAATGGAAAGAGATTTTGGGTTTGTCGTGAATGGTATCTTTAATAATACTATTCTTAAACCCAATGGAGTTAAGAAAATTAGAAACTAACTGGAGATTAGCTAAGTTGAATGGTTTCCTGGGTATAGATCTGATGTTGGTTTCGGCCTTCGGGATTAATACTTAGGGAATTGTTCTCTTACTAATTTACGGTTAGAGACTGATGGAAAGTGATTTTGGATTTATCGTGAATCGTGTTTCAAATGACATTGGTTCTTTAACCCAGTTAAAGATAAGATTAATTTCTTAGCTTCGAATAAACATTAATATTGATTTTTGGGATAAAACTAAGTGGAGTTTTAATGAATATTTAATTAGATTGAAATGAGAATGTGATAATTTAAATTATCAAATTCGGGAAAAGAAAGAGAATGGAGTATCACCAGTTTTGCTCCAAGTGATAGTAAATTTTTTAATTAGATTTGAACGTGAAATGGTAATTAATATTTACCGAAAACACTATGGTGTTAGATATGGAGTATTACCAGTTTTGCTCCATGGGATGAATAGGTCGGGATTGGAAATATAATAAATGATTACTTCGGTAAGGTTCGCTAATCCCGACTTGTTTGGAAAACGTTAATATGGTTTAAATTTGTGAAAAGAATATTTGAATAAAAATAATATTCTGGATTGGATTAAGGTGTATGTTGTGTGTTTTTATCACTTGATTATAATATACGCGAGTTATTCGGAAAGGCCGGGATTATACCCATTCTGAATAACTGTTTCGACAATAAGTCGACGATGAAGACGGTGGTTGAAGACCGGAGGTCTTCACATTGTTTGGATGATTACTGATGTATTGATTGGATTGTACACCCAAGATGAGGTAATAAGTGGTGATCGTCCAGACGTACTTGGAGATCGACGGATATGCGAGGGCCTCTCTCCTGTATTGGATATACGGGATGAGGAATAAAGTGCCTCCGATTTCGTTCAGACCCAGAACGAACTTGTAAATGGACTGTGTGTCTGACATTGGATTTTATTCTGTGCTGATTGATCTCTATTAAATATACATCTGTCTAGTGAAGGAGAATTTATTCTCTTACTTCATCCTTCTCTGAGACGTACGGGATCAGAGGTTGTATATCGATAGACATCAGTTGCATGACGTGAATTGCCTGTGTGGCATGCTGAGATGCAGTGATCAAGGCTTCTGTTAAAAAGCAGAGTCTTGTGGTTGATGATCAAAGACAGCTTTAATGTAGCGCCGCTTTGTGTATAGCGTTAATTCGCGAGCCTCACACCCCGGTGTGGACCAAAAACGAGAGAGGACCTCAGGGGGACATGCGTTTCTTTCTAGCTAGAGGTGGTGTCAGCGTTTTACAAGCCCTGACATTTTACTTATGTGGAAGATGGATTGCGAGGCGCCTCGGTTATATCGGCACTGTGAGGCCGATGGATGGTTTGGTCAATATATGACCAGTTTACGCCCCATAGGGCGGGGAAATGCATTGTTCAAGCATTTTAATCCACTCCGTTTTGGATCGGCCTTGACGATCCAAGGGTCACTCGAGCTCTGATCCTGAGACACGGGCTAGAGCGTCTCGAAGCGGTAAGGACGATCCCTTGCCTTGGTTCACGGATGGAACTCCAACTTCTAATACGTGACATTGTGGTTTTAATTGTAGAACTAGTATGGCGACATGATATATGGTACCCATGCAGTCTATGATTGATACATTTATATTTGAAGTTGTTTTCTTCACTTATAGTAATAATAAAAGATTAAATTTCGCGTATCAACCATTATTTGGCTATTATAAGGTAAAACTCTATCCTCCGGCTTGCGTTGCATTGTGTGATGGGACCTGGGTCTTATAATAGCTTCATTTTCTTTATTTAACATTGCGTTGTTTGTTATATGCACTGGTATTCTTGGGGGAAAACCCGTTCCATGATATACGGCGTGATCCCTTGATTTATCCTATTTTAAAAATCTAAATTTATAACTGTTTTAGTTCTCACACCAGTCACATGACTGACCTGGAGTTTATTGTTTCAACCTAAACTCTGAGTGCCCTTATTTTCCACACGAGCGGCTAGTGGTTGGGTTTTGCAGATATTATATTCACAGGATCGTGGTTTATAGCTGAAGTGATATTCGGAAAGCTCTGTATCTGTGTATTTCTTTCAGTTATGTTTTGTATTATTTTTCCGCTGCAGTAATATATTTAAATCTCTGATAATTATCAAATGTGTAATATTTATTCATACTCTGTATATTCTTGTATTCTGATAGAATTGTTGTAATAAGCAATGAAATGTTCTTCTGTCTGTGTTCTAATTTGTCGTGTTCTCAACTCAATCCGGGCTTTCCTTCACGGGGAAGTTCGGGTCTTGTCAATATTATTTGCACATTCTTTACAAGGGATTTGAGTGGTTGTTACAGGTTCTGATGAGATTTTGATTTTCTGACTTAACAATGGCTTCAAATGTATATGATAGATCATAACTTCCAACATGTCAGCTGGAAGAATGTAGGTGTCTGCACAACATGTCAGCTGATTCATTTTATAATCATTTGATAGATCATAACTTCCAATCTATCGTGTAAGCCATGTTGATATACTTAGTATGACTATAAAACATGTATTAGATATTAGACATTAAAAAGACAAACATGCATTAGATATTGAAAAACAAGATCACATGAGCATAAAATTAGGCACTTGGATAGAGTTGAAATAATTGTTATTCTAAAAGGTAATAAACTGCATGCGTTTTCCAACATCGTATATAGTATATTTTACGATATAGTGTACATCACGATAAGAAAATGAACTGCTTTCTAAAAAAGCTGGTATTTAAATATAGTGCATGTTACAATGAAGAAAATACATTTACTTCTAAATTGTACTTCAGTGGATTGTAACATATATAATAATTGTGTACAACTTGAGGATATATATACACACACACACACATACATACTTAGAGGATGGAATTCAAGCAATTCTTGATGAGTTTAGCGATCCACGTTATAAAATCATTCTGATGGACTCTCCTTAAATCACCACAAAGGGTAAACTTCTGATGATTTGCGGTGGAATTGATCGAACTTGCTCTGATACGAAGTTAGAAATCAGAGATATTTGATAGAATTGTTATTTGAATTGAGATCGGAGTTTTGTATTAACACTGAACTGATATTGGAGAATTATTACTGTATTATTGAATGTAGAAATTAAATAGTCTTGGCTGTGTTTATGCAAGTATTTACATTTGTGGGCCTTAAGCCCAATAGGCAAATAAAAGGAAATAAAATACGGTGTAGTGCCTTATCTCCAATGCTTCGTATGCTTTGTGAAATAAGGTTGTACCTAGACGACACTTCATATCTTTTATCTATATGTGTAGGCATTTATTTCATGTAAATTTATTACTAAATGGTGATGTTAGTGCACTTTTCCTTTTGAGTTATCTTACTTGATCAGATATGCATGGTACTTTGGAGTTCTATATATGTACATGAAAATAATAGAAGGCCCAAGGCCTACTAAATAATGAACTCGGGTACGTACCTGATAAGAAACAAAAAAGAAATGTATGTTAGATGCAAAAATAGTTTTGATAATGAAACTGAAATATCTTAAACTTCACTTATCTTATTTAATTAACATACGTGGACTTTTATAAATTATGAGTAGTTCTTAAATTTAAACTTAGAATCACCTTTAACTAATGTATTATATGATTAAGAAATAGTCACATTTTTTGAAAATGACTACATCTAATAAAAATGATGGACAAAATAGTATAGTTTTATACTATGCCTATATATTTTTGTAAAAGAATCTGCAATCTACAGTATCGGATATACTCTGCAAATGATTACTGCAAAGATAATATACTGGGTTTATGACATAAAAATACTAGTTTAGAATCTTCAGATATATTTTATTCAACTGACACAAACATTAAAAAAATTCACAACATACAAATTTACCACTTTGATTGCTGCCTTTCCACTCAATTTGAATCTTTCCATATATATCATCAACCTAAACAAAAACATTAAGAAAATGGATGTTACAATCAGAAAATGTAGATATCGAATCTTCAAATACCAGAGCTAACTAGCTCAAAATTACTGAAAGTTTAAAACTTCGTCGTCAAGGAATAGGTATATTTAGTAAAACAAAACTCTAATTTGGTATTTTATCTACTAATTTGATGGTTACTCTATTTACTTTTAACATTAATGATACCGTAATTGAAAAAGAGGAACTAGGTCTCTATATAAACTCACGTCATTTATTCATTCCATCACATTGAAATTAAGATCTACCTCTAGTGTATTTATCACAAACTCCGTTTTTCTTTTCACTATGCCTCTAACAGTTGAAATCCTTTCACCATTCCTTTTCCTAGATTTCACATCACTCATTTCATGTTTTTCATATAGAACTATAACCTTCATTCTTTTCTTTTTCATTAACTTCATGGATGTCTACATCTTTATCTTTGATGTCATTGTTGGCTCCACCACTAGAACGGTGCTCACCAATGGAGTATTGTTCAACATGTTCTTTCATAGTGCAATTGGACTTTTGTTGCTTGAGCTTTTTTCAATTAAAAATAACGACCATGCTTTTGTTGATTATTCTTCAACCTTTGGGATCGCACCGATGGTTGAAGGAGAATTTAGTCCTTCTATACATAGTACTTCGATTGATGATGAACAAGAGATTGAAAGAGAAACTATTCTTACAAAGCTTATGGTTTTTCATTATTACACACTACATTATTGTTATTATATTTTATGTTGTGCTCTAGAAACATATTGCTCCCTATATCCTATTTTATTATATATAAAGTTTCAATATATAACCTTTTGTATTTTCTCATTGTAATCTTAACTCATTATGGTTTAATTTGATCGATTTTAATTTGTTTCAGCCAATTGTATTAATATTCCACCTTTTGCCTTCCTTGCTCTATTAGTTTGCTTTGAAAATAAATGGTTAATATTCTAGTATGATAAAGCTCATGTGAATACATAGATATAAAGAACATGTATTATTGTAAAGAAGAGATAAAAGAATGTCTAACTTATTTCCTAATCTCTAACTTTTGCCACATTAACATAACATGTTATTTGGGATGAGATCGGTGAGCCAAATACAAATAGAGAGAGAATAATTTTGGAGTTAGAGCAGGAGAGGTGCTTAGAAGCTTACAGGAGAAAAATTTACCAAGCTGTTAAAACAAAAGAGGAAATGCACCAGAAAATCATTGATGCTATTGCCCAATTAACATCAATAAGTTCTACGACAGAAGAGTCGAGAATACACACTGATTATTCAAATGGATATCCAAAGAACATGAAAGAACATTTGATGATGGTTACCTCACGTTTAGAGCACATGAGGATGGAAAGACGTGAGAGAAGGCCACCAACAGAAACACCCGTTATTCTTAACATTTGTGACTTGACCTCATCAAATCGTTTATGTTACTGGGCAGGATTAGGAGCATTTCATTCTGCAGAGGAAGATAATATAGCAATTTTTTGTTTATTTTTTTCATTTAGTGGTACACCAAACAATGCCTAGTCCATATTTCCTTCATATTGGAATTGTATGATGAAGTTATGGGGCTTTCCATTCTATGATCTGCAACATTATTAGCTTTTCATACATAAGTTTTCATATATGAAACGTGTCTTGAATAGTGTTGCCGACATGTATCAAAAACTTTTTTTATTTAGCTTTAAATTACTGGATATTTTTACCTAAACATAATCGTTTCATTTTATCTTATTTGACTCAATATGATTTTTTAACCAAGTAATTAAAGACGTACATGATATTTAATATTGGTCAATATGAATATTTCTGCGGACACTATTACACAATGGCATATAATAAAAATTCTGATTATTTTAAGTTGTATTCTTAATGTCTGTGTCTCGGTTCTTGTAGAAACATTTTTGGATGCGTTATTAACTTATTTTTTTCCTATTATTGTCAGATACAAGTATTCTTACGCATCCAACACACCACATAAGTTTCCTACAGAAGTGCTATATCAACGTTGGACTGTGCATATTATTGCAATAATTATGCATATAAGTTTTGGTACACTAGACCGACCGATTAGTTTAGATCGTGGTTGCATTGGATACATATGCTTGCATAGCATAAAAAGTAAAACGTTGAGGAACAAATACTTTCTGTTAAAATGCATAGTTTTTTTATATAGAAAAATAATGGTAAATTCATTTGTTTAAGTGACATTCAATATTTTTACGTCTCATTGAGGATTTCTCGCATTTGATCATAGTTCATGGAGTAGAGTATTCCATTGGGAAAACTGAATATCCATCGTGTGGAGTGTTTGAAGTAGAACCCAGAAAATGCCCAGGCTACAAGTTAAGGAAATCAATTGTCATTGGTGGAACACTCTATGATCCATTCCAGTTAAGGTTATTCATGGATGATATTTCTCGCAGCTACGGCGGTGATTCCTACAATCTATTTACGAAGAACTGCAACCATTTTAGCAAGGATGCCTACATAAGATTGAGTGGAAAATCAACTCCAAAGTGGATCGACGGACTCGCTAAAATCGGTTCGCATTGTTGTTGTGTTTAAAAGTGGGGTAGTTAGATTAGTTGTTTGTTTTTCTTTCATATAAATATGTATGTATAGTTAATTAGTTATAGAATGTTTGGTATTTATATGTATAGACATCTATGAAAATTTATTAAAGAATGTTGATGGTATTGCATTTTTCTTTTTGAGTTATCTTACTTGAGATATGCACTGTACTTTGGCCTTCTAAATAATGAAATTGGGCAAGTACCCCATAAGAAACTCTAAAGCAACGTTGTTAATTGCAAAAATGATTCTGATAATGAAATTTAAAAATCTTAAACTTTGCAAATCTTATTTAGCTTATATCAAATTTTAAGAATTTCTTACATTTAAATTCAGGATTAAAATTTATTTTCCATAGTGCATGTTATGAATATCATATACATCTCCTCAAGCAATCTTCTATTTGCGCTTTGAATGGCAGGAGCCATTGTTTTTGGTGCCATAGGTCTTGAGGATTCATTACAAGAGATTTGAGTGGCTGTTAAAGGTTTTGATGAGATTTTGATTTTCTGGCTTAACTATAGCTTCATTTGTATGTGATAAATTATGACATGGAATGTGCTTTTTACAACTTAGATGTAGAATTGTAATTTTATAGCTGTTATATAGGTTGTTTTTATATGTGGATAGTGCAAAACATTTTGCATTCTGGATAAGACTAAGAATATTGGTATAATTAGATTTTACATTAGATGCTATTCTCGTGTGCATTTTAGGAAATATGAAGTGGCTGTGGGCTTTGGATTTTGGATATTATTGCTACATGCAAATTGAGTTTATTGAATATGAACTATGAAATCACGAGTTTGGCGAGATGTAAAGCAAGGAGTGACCTAGTCAGAGAGTTCAACCGGATTTAAATAAGGATTCCACACTACTGAGCAGCATATGAATTCACTGTGTGGGTAATGCGTGGGTAAGAGCATCTACAATAGCATTACTTAGACGAAAAATGGGGGATTCCCTATTTTTTTATCGTTCCTCCTGTTGTCGATTTAAGCATGGGGGGAAGAAGTACAATGGTGATTTGGTCTATTCTTTTGTTGAGCGTGAATTTTTAGACGGTAAAATGAATACCATTTACAATAAAGTAGATATTTAATCTTCCATTTAGGTCAAAATAGAATTTTTGAAAACTGTTATAAACGGTTTTCAGTTTCGGAAAAAAAATTACAAGCACAATTCGTATTAAAATTTTTGGCATAAGGACATGCGTTTAAAATATTATTCAGAAGGACATGTGCCTAAAATTTTCCGTCATTCATCTCTCTCGTTTGATTTCCTACCACGAAATCACAAAATCAAAAATGATGAAATCATCTTTACTGGCAATCGAATCAAAATCAGCGGCATCTCATACAATCGAACCCCAAAAATCAATCGAACAGCAAAATTCGGCACCAGATCAACCACAGATGGAATAGGAAACACGATCTCGAATGACAACCCTGACTGAATGTGATAAAAATATTCAACGGCCACTGGAAACCCTTGTTGAAGAAGACAAAAGGGTTGAAATTAGAGAAATAAGATCGAAAAAGAAAATAACAAAACTTGTACCTAGTGTTGAATAACAAGATTTTTATCGATGCCAACAAATGAAGTTACTATGGAATCAAATCATAAAGATAAGTTATATATATATGTACATTGAGTCGTGTTAGAACTATGTTAAAATCTATCCTCAAATACACACGAATGTGCAAATCAAAGTTATATATATATATATATATATATATATATATATATATATATATATATATATATATATATTTGAAAACCTTGAAAAGGCTGATATGTGCAAAAACTGGCCTACCAGTCGACTGGTAGAAAATGGACCAGTCGACGGGTCGACCTGATTTTGCACATAACGGCTAGTTTTAAAAGTTTATAAATATAATTTATTTCTACCAGTCAACTGATTATTTTTAACCAGTCGACTGATTCGACCTAGAACTTATTTTCTGAAGAGTTGCTTCTATTCATGAAGAGATTCCTCTTCATTATTCAAAGGAAATGGACATATCTTTTTATGGAAACTCTTCGTGAAAGATTGTTACTCTTATACTATTATATAAACAACTTCAATCATGTTTTACAATCACCGATTTACTGATTTCTATTCTATATTCTCCATACTCTGAATTTACATTCTTTGCGAACAAAAGCTCTCCAATTCAAATACTTGTTGAATCCTTGAATCAATTTAATATCACTTGATTCAACAAGCCATTCTACTTCCTTAAATCTACGCATTCAAAGTATATATACTCGAGGATCAGATTATAGGAAGGTTGTACTTAAGCTATTGGCTATCCGTGTTAATTCAAGAACTCAAATCAGAAGTCAACACTTGTAATTGTTGAAGAACCGTGTAGTTGCTCGGGCGAGAGGCATCCTTGTTGGGGCTCGGGTGTACTGACTTATTCCTCCGGGTTAAGAGAGGGTTTTGTTAGTGAATTCCGAAAAGAAGCTTCGAGACTGGACGTAGGGCGGGAAGTCCGAACCAGTATAAAAATTCCTGGTGTCACTTTACTTTACTTTAATTATTGCTCTTACTTTGATTGTGATATATCTCTATAATTTGGGTTTTACCTGCGTAACTATTGCATATTACTTAGTTAGTATGTCACATATATTTCCGCTATATCCATATAGATCCTTGCAAGTCGTACACATGACTTTTCACTTAGAGTGCCAAAAAACTAATACCCGTAAACTATAAACAAGAAAATAACAAAAACTGATACCTACAATGGTATAAAACTAATACCCGGTACCTATAACAAAAAAATAATACAGAAAACTGACACCTACATAGGAGTAAAACCGATACCCATTTATTGTATACAAAACAATAACATCATACAACTGATACCAGTAGCATTATTAAACTGATATCTACCTACCGTTGAAAGTAAATCAATTTAAGAAAACCAGTACCAATATAGGTATAAAACTGATAACCACTCAATGTTCAAAGAGCATTATAACAAAAGTGATAAAAACCAGCATACAAAAGTGCTACCGGTGATCATAAAACCTTAGATCTTATTATACCAACAACACAACAATGTAACAATAAAATAAAATAAATACGATACAAATAATTTCTATTAAAACTATAAAAGATTCATCACATTTCCAATGTATCATATACCGCTATGCTTATCAACACAAATTTACTTGTATGCGGGTATCGGTTTTAACCTCCTGTACATATCAATTTATGTGCTATTTTTTTTGTTTCAGCTACTGGGTATCAGTTTTATATCCATGTAGGTATCAGTTTTCTGTTATTTTCTTGCTTACAGTTTTTAGCTTTCTGTTTCATGGCTCGGTAGGTATCAGTTTTAGTTTTATTTTTGTTTTCATTTCATGGGGATCAGTTTTTTAATACTGCAGGTATAAGTTTTATATTTTATTTTATTGTTACAGGTACTGGGTATCATTTTTTTTATCATTCTAGGTATCAGTTTTTTTAAATTCTCTTCTGTCCAGTTTGTAAGTATCAGTTTTATGTCGCAGTAGGTATCAGTTTTAATTATTTTCTTTCTTCACACTATTTAGGTATCAAATTTATGCCTTGGTAGGTATCAGTATTTTATTTTTTTGTTGTCTGCAGTTTATGGGTATCAACTTTACAACATTTTAGGTATTAGTTTTCGAAAAATTCAGTTGTGCATGACTGTCACCATATTACTACTGCATTAAAATTGGTATCACTTCAATAATTTGTCATGGAAAACAGCAATATTATGAACATTTCATCCATCAGCATATATACGAGCAACATTAGTCTTGAATACATCAATCCAGTCATAACCAATATGCAAAACATATAGAACTGTTTACATATATAATTAACATAAAAAACATTGTTTCCCTACACGTCTAATTACATACAACAATGTTCCTCATTTCAGACATGAATTCATTTATCTAGTTTTACTTGTACTCAATCCAGTCACGAATTCAACTAAATTCCAGCTGCATGCAGTATCTGCAAGGATTTCATACACAATCAAAACTGGAACCAACATAATTATGTAAATTCAATTAGCTAAGTAAATAAAACAAAACTGATACCAACAAAACACTATTTCTGATACCCATAGGAATTAAATTGATACCTAATTAAATAAAACTGATACTAAAAAAACTATAATGATAAAACAAAACAATAATTAATCAAAACAAAAACTCTTAAATCATAGATTGATAGATTAAAATATTAGAAGTTCAATTCAGCAGTTTATATTGAAAGAAACACGACAATTAAAGCACAAAAATACAAAACAAATAAATTGTTGTGTTTAACCAAACTGATACTTAAAGAAAAAATAAATTGATACCCAAATACTGAGACAAAGCAAAATTAGGACAAAGCTGCTCATACTGCATAAACACGCCATTAGTCACCGAATTAATTTAAAACACCTGATCGTAATATATCACATTAAATTTCAGGGACCATGATACAAAAAATAAATAAAAAATAGATAGAAAACGGGAATTTTTTTTAACCTAATATTACCTGAGATCGATTTTTGAACACGGTGTGCGAGAGTGAGATCAAACATTGAAATAATTCTAGATCGAGATGAGATAAGGAGAAACGCGAAAAACTAAAGAAGAAATATCAGAGCAATCGAAGATGAAGAAGGAATAACGCGCACGAGATTTAGGCTATTAAAATAATAGTGTAATGTCCTTCTGATTACATTATTAACGGGTTTGTCCTTTGGATTAAAAATTTAATTGGTTGTCCTTATGGCTAAAAAACCTTAACTTTTGTCCTTATGAATATTTTTCTATTTAATATATCCATTTTTAAATTTTATTGTTTTTCTTAATAAATGAGCGTTTCCTCCCACCACCAGCTAGTCCAGCGAAAGAAATCAACATTCGTTTTTCAGCTTTTCCATCTCTAAATTGTCTCAGTCGTTAGAGATGATCTTAGGCGTAAATGTTGTTAATTTTGAAAACATGTTTTCTTCTTTGTGACCTGCAGAGATCAGGTTGATTTAGAGTTAGATTTTCTACTTTTCCTTTTCATATTCATCGCTGAAAAAATGGTGGCTAAATATAGGATAGCGAGCATATGATTTGAAAGATGATGTGTGTATCTGTATGTTGTGTATTGTATATATTTGTATGAATATTTGAATTTTAAAAAGTACCCATTTAAAAAAGGGGATTTTAACCACAAGGACATATTGATTGAAAATTTTAACCATAAGGACAAGAGACTAAAAATTTTATTCAGAAAGACAAAACATAGTCCAAATTTATTTAAAAGGACAAAACAAAGGAAAAAAAATAAAAAATTTCATAATTTTTTTTTTTTGCAGCTTTTAGTTTTCTGTTTTATATGTTTGTAGGTATCAGATTGTTCTCTGCAGCTAATAGGTAGCAGTTTTGTGCTACCTATAAGCTGTAGGCAAAAAACTGATAACTTCTGACACATAAAACTACTACCTATTAGCTGCAGAAAGCAAACTAATACATACAGACATACAAAACTGATAACTAAAATCAGCAAATATATATATATATATATAATTCTTATTCTTTTCTAAAAAAACAATTTTTTTTTAAAATGTCCTTTGTTTTGTCATTTTGAATAACTTTAGGTTATGTTTTGTCCTTTTGAATAATTTTTTAGTCATTTGTACTTGTGGTTAAAATTTTCAAATAATTTGTCCTTCACAATATTTTCCTGTTTAAAAAAAGCAAAAGAATAAGAAAATACCCATATATTTTCCATTGGTGATGGAGAAAACCAAGGGTCCTTTTGGTCTCTTTTTTTAAAATGATTCTTAGTTTTGGCTTCTGAGAAATAATGGAAACTTGTTCTTTTTACAATTTTCAAAACCACATTTTGAAAAGCAGAATTTCTTTTAAAGGACAAACTTTCAAATTTTTTAGTCGAAAGAATGACAAGTTTTGAAATTGGTGAGAAGGACAGAACTTAGGCAAAAATGGAATTTAGGGAGTCCACTCTCATTTTCGCTTTTACCCTACAACTTGTCCTTCTTCCCAATTTTAAAATTTGGCATACTTTTGGCTAAAAAATTTGCTAGCTTTTGTCCTTCTCCCTATTTTCCACTTTTTTTTGAAAAATTATTATTTTGAAAATGGGCTTTGTAAAGAAAACTGAAAATAATATTATTGTGTTTTCATTATATTTAGGGTCACTGAAATAATGGAATAGCCATATCCATAAATATGCAAACAGGTATTGAATCATATGCCTCTTGGCAGTTCAAAACATTAGGTTATTTGAATATCCAAATTGTTATGCAACTATCCAATTTTGGCAATAGTGTGAAACATGAAAAAAAATGTCATGCCACATATATAAATGTATTATTAAAGTTATATTACTATTATGAAATAAAAATTCACTTGCTTGAGGTATAGAAGATAACAAATTCTAGCAGGCAACTTCTAAATATTAAATGACAAAAAACAGAAATAAAACAGCAAGTAAATATAACAGGAATAAAACAAAATAAAATATATTAGGAATAATATAAAATATCATATAAGATGAATAAGATATATGCATGTATAGTGTTTAATATAAAATAACATATATGTCGAATAAGATTAAATACACAGTTTTGGTAAAGCTGAATAATGCAGTCTATATTTCTTGCCTTAAGGTGGGTTTCATTTGATTTGGGCATTGATGTTAAACATTACAAATATAAGACTCATGGTTCAAATCAGCCTTACATTATAGATTTGGGAATGGGTAACGTTGCCTATGTCTATTACCACTTAATTTTGCTTAAAAAGATTCCTTTTAGGTTAATCGTATATATTTCTAGTTCATTTTCTAAGGAAGTACGTATTTAGTTGGGAACGTATGTTATTAGGAGCTGTAAGGAGAGTAGGCATTCATGTTTGGTCATATTACATAAGTGATTAACATAGAAATGTGTTTATTTTATGCTCTTAAATTTTATCTTTTGTAAATAAATAAATGATACTTTGGGTAATTTTTATGTGTATTTACAGATTGTCAAGTGATGCCTCTTTCATTTCAAATTAAAGGCCAAAAGCTACTTCCTTATGTCAACACTTTCTCAATCCTAAAAGGAGTTGTAGCTCACTGGTAAATGCATAGAGATTTGTACTGAGAGACCTAAGTTCGATCCCCATCAAGCTCACTTTTTGCCAAAGAAAGGAACGTTCACACTGCCCCTTTTGCTCTGAAGAAAATATGGATAAGTGTTATATTATATGTATATATATATATATATATATATATGTATGTATGTATTCATATGTATGTATATATGATATACACTAATAAGCATTTCAGAAGTCATATTCTTATCATGGAAATCAATTCAAATCGAGCATTTTTATTCAACTGCCAATTAGAAGAATTTCTGATTGAAGAAAAAGATCAATTTTTATATTCTTTTCCTATGATACCTTTGGAATCTAATAAATGTCCTTGATGGGAGGATTAATTGCTGATGGGAAGATTAATTGTTGATTGGAAGAATAAATGCTGATTGGAGGAATAAGTGCCGATTAATATAAGAGAAATAATTGCTATTAAAAGGGGCCATATATGCATATATTGGATGAGGTTTGAGGTTGGCATTTTATCCTATAAATACTGTTGTAATCTCATTGTAAAAAAGGAATCGGGGAATCAATAAAGTTCTCTCTATTTTCTCTTTTTCTGCATTTTTATTCTCATGACAAGTGGTGTTGTCTAGTAATTAGATTTACTAGAACCCAACTGTTATTGCAATTTTATTTTCCTGTTAATTTATTTATATTCTGCAAGTCTAATTCCAGCAATCTGTTTGTTTCCTAATCATTGAATTGATAATAGATTCGATTAGATTCGAATCTGTTGTGAATTCAATCGCAGTATTTATTTGTTTTATTGTTAATTGTAATTTGGTCGTTGATGCAATTAGTTTTGTTTTGAACCAAGTCGCAATTTCAATTTTAATCACCCTCCAGAATTCGTCTAACTCGCCCAAGAATAAATAAATATTAATTTTTAATTACACCTCCCTGTGTTCGACCTGTATGCTACACACCTGTATGCTTGCATAATTTAATTTAAATATCGCGCTTTTCTAGCGTCGATCAAGTTTTTGGCGCCGTTGCCGGGGAGGTAACGTTAAATTTTATTATTTATTTAATTCTGATTCGTGTTAGTTTTTTTTTTCCTTCTTGTTTTTGTTTTGTTCTGTTTAGTAGGAAAAAAACTCTTGATTGGTAGATTGGATATTATTTATTGATATTTCAATCTCCAAAAACAAGAAAAAAAAATCTTGCTAGTTTTTCTTTTATTTCCTTTTTTTTCCCTCAGTCTATTCCTTCTTACAAGTTCCTCTCTCTCTTCATTTAAAAAAAAAAAACTTGCCAATTTTCATTTAATTCTTTTCCTTTCTTTTATTTCTTTCCCTCCTTAACTTTCATCTACAATCTGATTTCTTTCAAAAATATATATATATATATATATATATATATATATAAAGAATTTATTTCTTTCCATATTTTCTTTCTTTTCTCTACATATTTGTTCTGCTAAACATACTGACCATCATCTCCCACAATCACTCCAACTCCACCCTCAATACCCTCAATACCTCACACACATCTGTAACCGATCATTATCTCACCAGCTTCCCTCATTCACAAGCCATTCAACCACTAGACAATCCAAACCCATACCATCTCATACCAAAACTCCGAACCCAGTATCAAATTGAAGAACCGAATACAAAAAAAAAGGGAAGCGTTAGTCTGCTTGTTCGATTTTTTTTTCTTTTTCTTTTTCTTTTGTGTTCTCTGAGGAATAATAGATGGCGTGGGTTATTTGTTTAGCAGGAGTGGGGAGTATTTATTTTTGCTGCTGTGTTTTGGGGTGAGTATATTGGGGACCGGGTTGATTTGCTTGATAACGCAAGGCCATATCTTTGTAGTTCGATTGTTTTTGGGAAGCTAAATTGTGGTATCATTTCATAGATAGAAAGAAATAGAACTAAAAAAGGAAACGGGGCGAGAGTTTTCGTTTCATTCAACTCTTCTGATTTAAGTTGTATTCTGTATTGAGACCTGAGAGTGATTTGTTTCTAAGACATTTTGTTGGTACGAATTTTTTTCCTATTAAACAGGGACGTGTAAGTCCTTAAAAGTGAAATTGTGATTTGCTGCTTTGTATTGTGAATCCCTGCTTTGTTTGTGTTTAGTCTAAAGGGGTCCACATCGTTATCTTAGTTGAGCTTTAGATCCATTATTTTTTTTTAGTTTGAGTCCTGTTGTTTTATTTTAGCTTAGCCTAGTTTTTGTTTTCCTTTCAACTTAGTTTATCTTTTTATTTTATTTTTTGTTTGTTTTATTTTTTTCTGCAAAAAAAAAAAAAAAGGAAAAAGGAAAAAGCTCAAAACAAATTAGAAGCCAAAAGAAGAAACGGATTCAAACAAACGAACAAGGGATTCAGAGATTTGCAAGTTGAATTGTTGGAGCGGTTGCACACCAAGTGGGGTGTGAACGCGCTAGCGCTTCCCAAATTCACTGGACGGACTGCCGATCAAGGTAAGAAATTTTTAAAACACTACAGGTGCTCTGCTGCAAAGAAAAAAAAAATATAGACAATTGTTGTAAAAAAATTCTGCAGGGGCAGCGGCTTTGAATGTACAATTTTTAATTTTTGCAATTATTTTGTGTGATTGTTGTTATTTCTGCATTTTTATTCATTCTGTTAAGGGCAATACCCCAATTCACATAAGGTGAGGGATTTCATCACCCTTTCCTTGGCCCACAAATTGCATTTCATTGTAGAATCTGACTAATAATAACGGTTAGACATTAGACTTAAGGGAGTCACGGGCTCATCCAGGGCTTAATTATATTGTGATAATTGATTCATTTGGAACGAATTATTTCTTGGTGTCTAGACTACGGCAGAGAAATAACCGTTTATAAATATTATGGTGATTCGTAAATATTATATCGGTTGTTACTCTGAAGGTACTTAAACCTACGGCTGCATTGCTAGGGTGATTCCTGGTACACCGATAACTCATGTCTGTTAACTGGCTGAGAAATCTTTTGATCTAAGTAATCAAACGCATCACTTTATAATTTTGGGTTAAGAGCCAATAAGGACAGAAAACTTCATTGTAGCTAATTTCTGTGCTTGCATTTACCAAGAATGAGTGAAAAAAGTGTTAGCCAACAAAATTCTCCTAGGGGTTCTCGAATCAACCAAAATTTTCCAACCGAATTGGATCAAAATCGAGTGAATCAAAATTTTCCAAACTTTTGGGATCAAAATCAAATGAATCAAAATTTTCAAAATCTCAATATCCAAATGGATAGACCCTTGTCTCTTCGTGATCGATGTTATCCTACTAGGACCGTTCAACCATCTGTCATTGTGTTCCCACCAGCTGAAGGAAACAATTTTGAGCTAAAACATTCTTTTATCCAAGGGGTGCCAAAATTTACTGGGTCTGAAAATGCTTATGAATTTCTGAGTGAATTTGAATTGTATGCCTCCACAACAAAAATGCAACAACTATCTAACGAATCGATCAAGCTAAGGCTAATTCCATTTGCACTACTTGAAAGCGCTAAAAGATGGCTAAATTCTCTTCCACGACATTCCATAAGAAGTTGGGATGAATTTGTCACTGCATTCTTGAAAAAGTTTTTCCCTTTCCATAAAACTCTAAAAATCCGAACCGAGATAAATCAATTTTGTCAAAATGAGGGGGAAACTTTTTCAAAATACTTTGAGAGATTCAACCAGCTATTATATAGTTACCCCCATCATGGAATTTTAAAAGATCACTTATGTCAAATTGCATATGAAGGGCTAAAATATCAGACTAGAACTCAACTAGAATCAATGTGTGGAGGAGACTTTATGTCTAAAACAGCCGATGAAGCTCGGCAATTCTTAGAAGATTATTCTGAAAAGGACATGCAGTGGGAATCGATTCGTGTTCCCATTCGTACTTCTACTAGAGGAGTGCATGTCATGGACCCAAGTCAAATTCCTTTAGAAAATCAAACTCCTCAAGCCGGAGAAGGGTTACCCCACTATTACTCTCAGGACCAAGCCAATGCTATAGCTCAAAATAATCCTTACTCATCTACATACAACCCTGGTTGGAGGAACCACCTAAATTTTTCTTGGTCAAACCCCAATAATTCGGCTAACCCATCTCACATGCAACCCTTTATTCCCAATCCGAATTACCAAGCTCCTTCTTCCAATTCTCAAATCTCTCAACCTGCACCTCAAACGAAACAACCTTATAGGCACCCCAACTTTCAATCATCCAATCAATCCTCTCAATCTTCTCAACCACCACAAGATATCGTGCGTTTAGAGAAACAGTTGAACTCTCACGAAGCTAAAATGAACTCACATGACGCTAAACTCGACAAAATGTTCAATATGATGAAAGAACTAATGAAAAATAATGAGAAAGGAAAGTTGCCTAGTCAACCCGAGGTGAATCCAAAGTATAACTCTCGTGCTCTAAATTCTCGTGAGGATGAAAACCACAATCCGGTCAACGTTGTTACAACCCTTCGATCTGAAAAGGGGATTGATAATAATGTTGGCAACCCTGACAAACCTTCGAACTCAACCCAAATACAAAATCTTGATGATCACTTAATGGCTACAAATGCCAGTTCTTCTAAACTTCCATCTCCCTTAAATGTTGGCAATCCCAACAGTTCTTCTCCTAGTGTCGACAAACCCGACTCACTTTCTGAAATCGATGTTGGCAATACCAATATTTCATCTTCTACACACTTACCACCTTCTTCTTCCATGGCCAAATCTTCATCGTCGAACGATGAAACTTATCACAGAGTCGAAAAACCAGTAGCTCCTTTTCCTCATAGACTCAACAATAAGAAGAAAGCGGCAAATTTCGATAAAATTTTGGAAATTTTCAAGTAAGTTCGTGTGAACATTCCTCTTTTAGACACCATTGAACAAATCCCTCAACATGCTAAATGTCTTAAGGAATTGTGTACACAAAAACGTGCAACTAATGTCCCAAAAACCGCCTTTCTGACTGCGAATACAAGCTCTATTCTTTCGAATCTTGCCCCAGTCAAGTACAAAGACCCTGGCTGTCCTACCATTGATTGTAAAATAGGAAACACTCACATCTCTTGAGCCCTACTCGATCTTGGTGCCAGTGTTAATCTTCTTCCTTATACTGTTTATCGTCAACTTGGACTGGGGGAGATTAAACCAACAAACATCACTCTTCAGCTAGCTGACCGGTCTATCAAAAAGCCATTGGGAATAATCGAAGACGTCTTAATACAGATCGAACAGTTTTACTTCCCTGTCGATTTCATAGTTCTAGAAACCGAGCCTGTCCCAAATCCCAATGTTCAAATCCCGTTGATATTAGGACGCCCCTTTTTAGCAACCTCAAATGCTATCATTAATTGTAGGAACGGTCAACTTCGACTTTCCTTCGGGCATCTAACTATTGAGTTGAACATCTTTAATCTCAACAAACAACCTAGGGATTTTGAGATCAATGAAATTGACATGATTCAAACCACCGTTGATGAATCCTTTAATGACACTTCTGAAGCCATGAAAATGTGTCTTGACCATTTCAACTCCAATTTCGATGAGCTCGAATAAGTTTATGAACTAAATGAATTTCTTGAATCCACACTTTCTCCATCTGAATCTGACCAAAGAATATTGACCAATGTGGACACACACGAACATCCCATGTTGGACCTCAAACCATTGCCACACGACCTTAAGTATGCATACTTGGACCCATCACAAACTTTTCCCGTAATCTTGGCCTCTGATCTTACCGAGGACCAAGAAGAAAAACTTTTGGAAATTTTACGGGAAAATAAAGACGCCTTGGGGTGGGAAATTAGCGATATAAAAGGAATTAGCCCATCAATTGTGGAACATCGCATACATTTAGTTGATGAGGCTAAACCCACCCGTGAGGCTCAAAGGCGATTAAACCCAAACATGAGAGAAGTGGTCAAGGAGGAGATAATCAAATGTCTAGATAATAACATCATCTATCCCATCTCTGATAGTACTTGGGTGAGTCCGGTACAAGTTGTACCAAAGAAGTCGGGAGTCACAGTGATCAAAAACGACAGTACTGAACTCGTCCCAACAAAAATCAAAACCAAATGGCATGTGTGTATCGACTATCGAATGCTTAATTCAGCCACACGAAAAGACCATTTTCCCTTGCCTTTTATTGACCAAATGCTCGAATGTTTAGCAGGACATGAGTACTACTGTTTTCTCGATGGATACTCTGGCTATAACCAAATTCCTGTTGCTTTAGAAGATCAACATAAGACCACCTTTACTTGTCCCTTTGGAACCTTTGCTTATCGTCGCATGCCTTTTGGTCTTTGTAATGCCCCCGCGACTTTCCAAAGGTGTATGATGAGTATTTTCTATGATATGGTGGAAGAATTCTTGGAAATATTCATGGACGATTTTTCAATATATGGATCATCTTTTTCCCAATGTCTCATTCATTTAGAACTCGTCCTCAAGTGTTGTAAGGAGAAATCACTCGTGCTTAATTGGAAAAAATGTCACTTTATGGTAAAAAGGGGGATAGTTCTAGGTCATGTCGTCTCCAAAGATGGCCTAGAAGTCGATAAATCCAAAATCGATTTGATTGCTAATTTACCTCCTCCCAAGTTTGTCAAAGATGTTCGTTCATTTCTTGGCCATGCGGGATTCTATAGAAGATTCATTAAGGATTTCTCGAAAATTTCAAAACCTCTCTCGAATTTACTTGCCAAAGACATCAAGTTTGAATTTTCCAATGATTGCAAAACATCTTTTGAAACTCTTAAGTCAATTTTGACCACAACTCCCATCATTCAACCTCCTGATTGGACTCAACCCTTCGAACTTATGTACGACGCTTCTGACTTTGCAATTGGAGCCATCTTGGGTCAGCGAATTGATAAACTCCCTCGAGTCATTTACTACGCTAGCAAAACCTTAAACGAGGCCCAGTTGAATTACTCAACTACTGAAAAGGAATTTCTGGCAGTTGTTTTCGCTCTTGAGAAATTCAGACCATATCTCATAGGATCCAAAGTCATAGTTTACACTGACCATGCTGCCCTACGATATTTGCTTTCTAAAAAGGATGCCAAGGCCCGCTTGATTCGTTGGATCCTTCTTCTTCAAGAATTTGATATAGAAATACGAGATAAAAAGGGTTCTGAAAATGTCGTAGCTGATCATCTCTCTCGAATTGTGCACGAAAATGATAACGACACCCAAATCGATGACTATTTTCCTGACGAACAACTCCTTTCGATCTCTAACACCCCTTGGTACGCTGACATTGTGAATTATCTTGTCACACAACAAATGCCCACTGAATGGTCGAAACAAGATAAACAAAAATTTCCCTCGAAAGTTCGAAACTTCTATTGGGACGACCCATATCTTTTCAAATACTGTCCAGACCAAATCATTCGAAGGTGTGTGCCCGATCATGAACACCAAAGTATTCTCTCCTTCTCACATGACCATGCTTGTGGCGGTCATTTTGGAGCAAGAAAAACTGCTGCAAAAGTTTTGCAAAGCGGTTTTTATTGGCCCACACTCTTCCGTGACGCTTTCGAATTTTGCTCTAAATGTGAGCGATGTCAAAGAACGGGTCGAATCTCTAAGCGAAACATGATGCCTCTCAACCCCATTTTAGTGATTGAGTTATTCGATGTTTGGGGCATCGATTTCATGGGACCATTCCCTAATTCATTTGGGAATCTTTACATCTTACTTGCGGTAGATTATGTCTCAAAATGGGTTGAAGCCATCCCGACCAAAACCAACGACAACAAGGTTGTTATCAAATTTCTCAAAGAGAACATCTTTTCACGCTTTGGCACACCTCGAGCTATCATTAGCGATAATGGCACTCACCTCTGTAATCGAGCTTATGAATCCTTGCTCAAGAAATATTCAATCACACACAAGCTGTCAACCCCTTACCATCCACAAACTAGTGGACAAGTAGAAGTTTCCAATAGACAAATCAAACAAATTCTTGAGAAAACCATGAATTCCAATAGAAAAGATTGGTCCTTAAAACTGATTGATGCACTTTGGGCTTTTCGCACTGCTTATAAGACCAATCTAGGGATGTCACCATATCGATTAGTCTTTGGAAAGGCCTGTCACTTACCTCTTGAATTAGAGCATCGTGCTCTTTGGGCCATAAAATTTTTGAACTTTGACTTAGAAAAAGCCGGCTCACATAGGAAGCTACAAATTTCGGAATTAGAGGAATTAGGAAATGAGGCGTATGAAAATGCGAAAATCTACAAAGAAAAAACCAAAGCCCAACACGACAAAAACATACTCCGTAAGGAATTCAATGTAGGTCAGAAAGTTCTTTTATACGACTCTAGACTTCACTTGTTTCCAGGAAAACTCAGATCTCGATGGACTGGACCTTACGTCGTGAAAACAATATATCCTCATGGAGCGATTGAAATTGAAAATCCTAGGGATGGAAAAGTCTTCAAAGTAAACGGTCAACGACTGAAACCATTTCTGGAATTCGAACAATATGACGAAGATGACTCTATCGATCTGCATGATCATCCACCATGAAATCAGGTGGTACACGTTCTTTTTCTTTTAATTTTCTTTTTCATTTTATTTTATTTTATTTTTGTTTTTCTGCCTTAGACAGTTGGGACACTGTCTCATCAAGTGTGAGGGGGAGTCTGCATTACACTCTTTTGATTTTTCTTTAATTTTTCTTTCTTTTCATGTAGGACCATCATACATTTTATATCGTAGTAACATACCATAATTTTTATTTTTATTTTTATACGACTCATTTTCAATTGATACAAAAAAATAAGTTTACAATTTTTAGCCAGTTGATAGTATTTTTTTCTCTCAACTTAGATCGAATAAGAAATAAAATGAAAAGTTTAATTTTGAGGGATAATAGTGTAACCGGTACATAGGGAGATTCTTAGGTGATGGCCATGAAATCTATTCTATATTGTAGACTTTGTTTAAATAAGTGGAGGACTTAAAATACTTATAATGGCTTGTCAAATCTTTAAAACTAAGTTGTGTTAAGTTGAATTCGCGTAACTCTCTTTTTGTGCTTATAAATTCAATAATAATAATAGTAATCCAAGGGTATCCAACATTGCTTGTATATCGAGCGTTGGTGTGCAAACCCGCCAAGCTCTATCCGACACGTTGTTGACAAAGTCAAAGTTGGAATATCTTGGTCTCATTTTATGAGATTGGACACCTAAGGATTACCGACACGTTGTTGACAAAGTCAAAGTCGGCCTGCACAATCCGCCAAGCTCTTTACCCACTCTCCGTTAGTCCGCGAGGCAGTGCATGGGTGGTAAACCTTGGTCTTTTTAGTTAGGTGTATGTACTTAATCATAAATCATAAAATTTTATAGAATAAAGAATAAGCGATGATACCCAAACACTTCTTGACCTTATTGATTTGACTAGCCATACATGAGAAAATTAGACTACCACTTTGCAAACTGTGCCAAGCAAACTAAGAATTTATTTCATGGCTGCACTATGTTATCAACCGAACTAACTGGCCAAACTGGAATTTAACATTTGAAAACTTGATTTATATTGAAAATTTGTGACAAGTTGAGGTATTTAAAGTACAATCAACTGACTAGAAATTGTCAACTTAATTTGTTGTACCACTTTCTTGAAACAAGTCGTGTTTTCATTTTTTGTTTTTATTTGCATATGTCCATTGCATTCATGTAGTTACATTAAAGCCATATCATACTGCATTTGGATTTTGTGGGTAGTATCCGCTGGAAACCCTCACGAGACACCACTCGTCCTACTAGGGACACCTAGAGGTTTAACGGCTTGTTGCATGCGCTCAATGCAATCGTGTTTTCCTACGAAAGTGCGACCTATCTAGTTAGTTTTTCATTTTCTTTTTACTCGAGGACGAGTAAAAGATAAGTGTGGGGGTATTTGATTAACATAGAAATGTGTTTATTTTATGCTCTTATATGTTATCTTTGTAAATAAATAAATGATACTTTGGGTAATTTTTATGTGTATTTACAGATTGTCAAGTGATGCCTCTTTCATTTCAAATTAAAGGCCAAAAGCTACTTCCTTATGTCAACACTTTCTCAATCCCAAAAGGAGTTGTAGCTCACTCGTAAATGCATAGAGATTTGTACTGAGAGACCTAAGCTCGATCCCCATCAAGCTCACTTTTTGCCAAAGAAAGGAACGTTCACACTGCCCCTTTTGCTCTGAAGAAAATATGGATAAGTGTTATATTATATGTATATATATATATATATGTATGTATTCATATGTATGTATATATGATATACACTAATAAGCATTTCAGAAGTCATATTCTTATCATGGAAATCAATTCAAATCGAGCATTTTTATTCAACTGCCAATTAGAAGAATTTCTGATTGAAGAAAAAGATCAATTTTTATATTCTTTTCCTATGATACCTTTGGAATCTAATAAATGTCCTTGATGGGAGGATTAATTGCTGATGGGAAGATTAATTGTTGATTGGAAGAATAAATGCTGATTGGAGGAATAAGTGCCGATTAATATAAGAGAAATAATTGCTATTAAAAGGGGCCATATATGCATATATTGGATGAGGTTTGAGGTTGGCATTTTATCCTATAAATACTGTTGTAATCTCATTGAAAAAAGGAATCGGGGAATCA
Organism: Allium sativum; assembly: GCA_030737875.1. Classification (NCBI taxonomy): domain Eukaryota; kingdom Viridiplantae; phylum Streptophyta; class Magnoliopsida; order Asparagales; family Amaryllidaceae; genus Allium; species Allium sativum. The sequence continues at coordinate 119,022,721 of CM060915.1, forward strand.
ATAAAGTTCTCTCTATTTTCTCTTTTTCTGCATTTTTATTCTCATGACAAGTGGTGTTTTCTAGTAATTAGATTTACTAGAACCCAACTGTTATTGCAATTTTATTTTCCTGTTAATTTATTTATATTCTGCAAGTCTAATTCCAACAATCTGTTTGTTTCCTAATCATTGAATTGATAATAGATTCGATTAGATTCGAATCTGTTGTGAATTCAATCGCAGTATTTATTTGTTTTATTGTTAATTGTAATTTGGTCGTTGATGCAATTAGTTTTGTTTTGAACCAAGTCGCAATTTCAATTTTAATCACCCTCCAGAATTCGTCTAACTCGCCCAAGAATAAATAAATATTAATTTTTAATTACACCTCCCTGTGTTCGACCTGTATGCTACACACCTGTATGCTTGCAGAATTTAATTTAAATATCGCGCTTTTCTAGCGTCGATCAATAATCCATATTTTTAAAATGTATGCTGATTTTAGTCAAAGTTTAAATTTTATTGCATTATATCAATGTTAAAGATTAAAAGTAGAAACTACTTGCAAAATGCTAGAAAAGAGAGAATATACTGTTATTACTGTTAGATTGAGATATAATGGAACTTTTTCTTTAATTTCCAAATATTCCCTTAAGATTTGGGTTTTCTTTCCAATTCTTAAGTCTAAAAAAAGATATACAATATAAAACAGGTGAAGGATTTTTGAAATAAGATCTTAAATGTAAATAAATATTATGGAAAGAAATACTAAAGTAATGTGTTATGCAGGAATGACTAGAAAGACAGCAACAATTAAATAAATGATTAAAAGTTTCCATATATGATGCTTATTATTTTATATATGTAATATAATTTTTTAAATAATGGTTCAACGATAAAAGTTGCTTAATTGCTTGATTAATCAATAAATCAAAGAAAAAGATGCTAACTAATTTGTTTACTACTATGTTGTATAATGAATTAAAGAACTTCATAATTATTTTAAAAAAATATTCACATTAAACTTAAATGATATTATAATTAAAAAAGAGGAATTAGGTCTTTTTAATTTCAGCAAAACAAATCTATTAAATAATAGTAAAGCAGAAGAATTTTAAGCTTTCTCCTTAATTCTCGAATTTTTCTCTGTTCTCCTTAATTTTCGAAGTATACTTTATTCTCCTTGATTCTCTCCATTTCATATATTTTATTTTAAATTTCTAATCTATAGATATTATCACTGGCTTAAACTTCAACAACGCAAAAGCTGCCTGGCGATTTTGTGAACTGAACAGCTCACGTTATTTGCTTCGTTCTCCTCCTTCCTTCTGCCAAACCTTAATCTTGAAGTAAAAATATTGCTTTCGATCATTGCCTACAAAATGGCCTAATTTGGATGAAGGTCGACAGCTGCCTCCACTGCAACTGCGCCTCTGCTTTCCTGACCTCTCTGCATCTTCCGCTCATCCATGAGCCCTAATTTTGTTCAAACATCCTAGAGGGTCTCGCTCAGGAATCCATTGTCGCCTATTTTTCCCCTTCCCTTCGATTTCACTCTCTCGATTTCTTTTTTATTACAGGTAATCTTGCAATTTGATACTGTAAAATTCAGTCTCCCACTCAATTAGATTATACGGTTATCTTTATTTGTTGCAGCTGTTTCCACCCAGCATTTAACCGGCTGTTAGGGCTGGCAATTTTGATTTTCGATCTGGTGATTTCTATCCCTTTTTTTATATCTTACCCTACAATGATCTTACATGTCTTCCTACTGTATTACAACTCCATAATCCTAATCTCTATTGCGGCATGTCTTTTGGTTTGCTATTCAATTTGTTATTTTTTGAATATCAAAGACACAAACGTGTGTGGATGTTATTGCTGAACTGTATATCACACATTACATGGTTCAGATGCTTTAGAAAATAGTTATATGATCTATATGAATTTTTACCGTATGTTGACTGTATAAACATTAGACTGGTGAGTCATAATAGGAGATCCATTAGGTAGCTAATACACGTGTTTTTATATTTTTTGCCTGTATTCTTTAAGTCTGCTTTGCATGATGCTAACAAGCTTCAGCATACAATGCATTCACCAAGGTTTTATTTTAAAACAAATATGTTAATCCTCCGTGGTAGTGATTTACAGTGGAATTGACAATAAAATATGTTCACTTTTCTAAAGTATGTTTTGAACTGCATTTTGAATTCAATCCATTATTTGCTTTTTTGTTTCAGTTTTGTAGGACAGAAATACATAAACTAACATTATTTCTCAGTACATTTGAGATATTCCATTTTCCTTCATTTTTTTTTTCATTTGCTGAATTGAACCATATTCACTTACATATGCAAGGTAAAAGGAATTCTAAAGGGCATTTCACATTCTCTAAATTCAAATTTTCCTTTTAGAAAACTTATGTTTGTTTTACCTTCAAGTTATCTAGCAACTATTGCTTTTCATTTTTGTTCCTCTACTACCAACGTGAACGTACATAAATGAACCACTTTAGATTGCTATTGCGCAAGTGGCTTAAGATATCATGAACATAGCTTAAAATATTTTATCTTTGTCTGCTATTTTGCCTTCAAATTTTGAAATATTTAGTTATTTGGCTTTTGTTGTTAACTTGGTTGCAGTTTTAGTCCTATGTTTCTATCAAAATCGTTTACTTTCCAGATCCGGTGCTTATGAGTTCTCTCTTCATGAGCTTTGGTGGATAAAAGTAATGATTCCTGATCCAATGCAAGTTGCTGTTGCTCATCTACCTCTTCCCCTATTTACAATCATTGGAAACATTATCAAGTGAGATTATTATTATGAGGTACTTGCGATTTCATGTTACTAAATGTATCCATGCACTGATGGTTCTGTTATATGGTTAAAATATGGACAAAGTAGAATCTTTATGTTTATTATTACATCTTCGATTAATGGAAATTTTACCATCCTTTCTTTGTGTGTTTATACGAAATATTTTATACTCTAGTATACTTAATATGAAAGCAAATAGTTGAAATTAATATATGGAATCAAAGTAATAATTCATGGTGCTACAATTAAGGAAGGATAAAATCAATGTAGAGGAAACATATCGGATCAAATAGATAACCCAAGATAACACGGACCATTAATATAGGAGAAATAATCATAATATAGGAAATTATTTTTTTCATACCTACAATACTATTGCAGTTCTATCAAAGGATAACAACTTTTAATCGTGAAAAAAGGGAAATGAAAAACACTAAATAATACTATTGTAGTTCTCCTCTATGGTCTAAAACACACTGGATGAATTCTAAATAGAAATTAACTTAAACACTAACTTAATGCCAAACAAAGTACTAAAAAGGAACTAAACAGTGGCAAATTTGTAATCTTTGAGAAGATATTCCTCTATTTACCTGAAACATGATGAACGAATAGTGAATGGAAATTTTGGTTAAGTTATATGATGCAAAAATAAAATAGAGAATGACTATATTACAACAAATTAGAGTAATATTTTAAAGTACATAAATTGTTTTAATTTTATCGTATCGATTACTTTCTGGATCAAGTGATTGATTGGCCATGCTCATAAAAATACCCATTGTGCATAATTATATACTAATGATATGGATGAACTCTTTGCTTGCTTATCTTTGTAATGGAAGTGGTGTTAATTTATTTTTCTCTCTATTCTCCTCTAAATTTAGTTGGACCAATCTTTGTTAAATCTCAGATCCATTAAGGAAGCCCAGGAGTTCTCTCTTCAGTCTTAGGTGGATAATAGTAATGGCTCCCAATCCAAGGAAATTTGTTGTCGCTTATCCACCTCTTCTTATATTTGCAATCCTTGGAAACATGTTCAAGCGAAATTATTATTATGAGGTACTTTGTGATTTCATGTTATCAAATGTATTCATGCTGCAATGGTTTCATTATACAGTTAAAATATCGACAAAGTAGAGTCTTTATGTTTTGGTATTACATCTTTAATTAATGAAAATTTTACTAAGCATAATTTTATCTTTGGTTTAATTGCAGTTCATGTTTACATTGCTCGAAAAACATGGTCAGTATGGATTCTTCTCTCTCATAACCTTTGGTCAGTATGGATTTTTCTCTCATAACCTTTATTACTGTCAGTTTTGTTGATAATTTTCCATTTTATTGGGTTTTGCATTTATTTTTGGTACTTGACTGCTATTTAATTTATAAAACATTTTATTGTTGTATTCACTTCTGCATTTAACAAAATATAACCATAAGACCATATTTCATTTGTTGGATCTATTCAGTTGCACTTCAGTTGAAAAGTTTCCAGTGTTAGTATTAATGAGAGTTAAACAGAATGTTTTATGTGATTAATCGATATAGTTTCAGGAGAGGCACCCTATCGGAAATCCAGTCAAAATCAATTAAAATGTAAGTGTTGTTACTACCTAAAATTAAAACCTGGTGGTGACTTATAAGACAGGTGATTTTAATTTGATTTCTTTCCCTTCATACAATGTTTTGCATTTTTTTCTACAATGCATTTGAGTTTTTCTTACTTTAGCTAGCTATACAGTTGGTTTGTTTGGGCATTATAAGAGAATATATTAATGGCTATGTAACTGACACAGGGATACTTTTTAAAATTACAAGTTTTGTCTGAAACGATAGTTTAGGCTTCCAAAATTTTATGAGATTTTATTGTCCCATGGCCACAATGTTTTATGGGTGGACTAAACAATTCCTAAGATAAATTGAAGTTTCATATCCTGGAATATGGTTATTGAAAGGATTTAGTTATAACTAACATTTAAGATTTCTTTAAAGCTGTCAAGCGATGACAATTATCCAAAATGACGGAAAGCTTCTTTATTTGTTAGAGTTTGCTCTACCGAAAACTTATTATGAACATGTAGGTTCTCAACATGCTATCTATTGAATGCATCTCATTTAAGTTTGCTGTAGAAAAAGGCAATATGCTAATCTCCTTTGAGTTTCTCTTTTAGTTTCCTTTTGTTTTTTGCAAGAATATAAGTTAATATATTAACTTATTATATTTTGATAAATGGCATGTTTTATGTTTATATATGCCAAAATTTGATGTGGCAAATATGCATATTATGCAAACTTAATGATGTTAATCACCAAAAGTTAACCAAAAAAATTTGTTACTTTGTGCGTAAAATATACATATTTCATATGAATACACACACATAACTGATACCATTTTATTTATTTACAAAATTATATTGTTCAGAATTAAGAAAGAATTTGCGGCTATTTTAATGTAATTAATTCTCATTTACTATCTCCAATTTTTCTATAACAGATTTTTTTGATTAACGATCATTTAGTTGATGGTTATTTGGAAAATTGTACGATACTAACTTGGCTATTACTGATTGTATTTCTTCTACTACTACATAATAATACTTTGCTTCCCAGGTTAAAAGCAAAGCAGTGGAGTTGCTAATACTATGATAGCTGCACCAGGTCCAAATAAAGACTCATTATCGGCTGGAATTATTTTGTTTCACATATTTTGTTTAATTGTGTTGGGTTTCAGTTTAAATTTTTACTTATTGTTAAAGATATTGGTAACATTAGTGCATTGAAATGTGTCCTCTTAAGTGAACCATGTAGCATCGTTAATTATTTGGAATGAGTGTTTTACTCAAAATTAATATTCCTCAACTGACCAATTGAAAATAGTACATTTTGGCGTACATTTCCATTAGTCATTAAATATTAGTGTACTAAATTAGGCCATTTTTAATAGTTTTTTTTTTCTCAATTGGCTGTGACATGTTTGGTATACTGGTATGCACTTCATGATGTTTTTAACCTGTTTTATTGGTCCTATAATGTCACATTCACGATAAAGTCCAACATTCAATTTCTTCTTTCCAATTGCTCTATGCATGAGGAAAGTTGTGAAATCTATATTGTAGGATCTTTTATGGGATTTGGTCATAAAAACAGTATTTTTTAACTAAAATCTAATAATAAAAGTCAACAAGCAAATATGTAGATGAAATTATTTTTTCCACTTTATACGGTTTAGGATTTCTAATTTCTAAATTACTTCAAAGTCAAGGATTTCTAATGATGATGCCTTTGTAGGACAGTTTGTTCTTCAATTATAAGACTTAAGTGAAATTTGTTGTTAGGTGAATATTTTTTGTTTTTAAATCATATTTTTGTAGTTTTCTTTCATGATTTCGAGGAAGATGATGTGTTGAATTAAATTTCGAAGTTTTATAAATTTTAATGTTTTTATTGATGTTTTTTTGATGATTTTCAAAAGACAGAAACCTAATTTATAAAGTTTTTAAACGTAGGTTTTTTTTTGTACTTTGAAACTTAAATTGGACCTGAGCTAAACTGTTCCTATATTTAAACTAATTTCAAATTTAACATGTTTAAAAAAATAGGTTAAATAATATTTGTTTATTCATCTAAAATAATTAAAATATGTGAGTTTTTGTATGAATATTTGCTTATAGCAACGAAAACAATAAAAATTATTGTTTTAATGTAGAGAAATATAAGTTTCATAACACACGTCATATATAAACAACAACAATTTATATTATATTTATTTTGTCGGATTCATCATATATTGCATAGTAAAATTTCAATTTTAACACTAAAATTTTAAATACTATATCTTATAATATTATCGTGTGCAACGCACGAGTTACACACTAGTTATCAAAGGAAAGTAATAGGTATATTAGTAAGACAACACTAATTTGGTATCTTATCTACTAATTTGATGGTTACTCAAATTGCTTTAAACTTTAATGATACTGTAATTGCAAAAGAGGAACTAGGTCTCTATATAAACTAATGTTAGTTATTCATTATATCATATTGAAATTAATATCTATTTATCACAAACTTCGTTTTTTTCCCACTATGCCTCTAACAGCTGAAATCCTTTCATCACTCCTTATGCCTCAAGTAGTATTGTTCAACATGTTCTTTAATAATGCAATTGGAATTTTGTTGCAAGAGCTTTTTTCAAATAAAAATGAAGACCACACTGTTGTTGATTACTCTTCAACCTTTGGGATCTCACCGGTGGTTGAAGGAGAATGTAGTGCTTGTATACATAGTCCTTCGATTGATGATGAACAAGAGAAGTAAAGAGAATCTCTTCTTACAAAGATTCAGGTTGCTCTTGTTTTTTGTTTTACTCGTTTTTACTCTCACTAAATCAGTTTTAAACCTACTTTTGCATAAGTAAATATTTAATGAATGAAGGAGAATCTTTTGTTTGTTTTAATCCAATGGCAAAAGTTTGTAACCCATGTGAGATATATATATATATATATATATATATATATATATATATATATATTAAGGGTGATTAAAACTAGGGAATTGTTAATCAATCTAAAATTAATACGGATCGATGTGATGCTTCTTCCACGCAGTAACTTGCACATCTCGGTTACTAATCTCTTATTTAAGCCAGCAGCGTTTTTTCTTTGGCAAATTCTATTTGGACCCAAGAATTTGCTAAGTTAATCCATAAAATTGCATGACAAACTACCTTTGTTTTACATTTTTTTTTTCATTTTCAGCTTACCCCGCAGAGCCCCTACTAGGAGTCTTACGAGATTCTTCAGCTTACCTCGTAGAGAGCCTACGAGGTGACCTAAAGGCACCTCGTAGGGGCTCTACGAGGTAAGATGAAGAATCTCGTAGAGCCCCTACGAGGAAGGACATTTTTTTTTTTATTAATTCATGGGTAAACTCAGCAAAACGCTGGGTTTACCGTGTTTTTTTGGATTTGCTGAGTAAACTCAGCAAATTCCTGGGTTTAAATAGAATTTGTCTTTTCCTTTTCCTATTGTAAACCAACTCTTCTTCCTTATTAATAATACGTACGGTACATCTGTTGATAAGTATGATTAAGATTCGCTCCAAGGCACGAAAGATTCACTGTCTTTCAAGAATGTTTTCCCCTTTCTAAATCACAATGGGTTGATTGAAAACCTTCTATCAGGATACAATAGAGATTATCTATGCAAGTTGTGATTACTTGCACAGATCAGAAGAAGCACTTAGAATTAATTTGATGATGTAGAAGATAGAGAAATTCGAGAAAGAGGATTAAAAGTGAAGTCGTGATGAGGGAATGCTCTGTTATATAGGCGACGAAACATCCATTCATCTGCAGTTGCGTCCGTTGAATTTAAACGGTAGTGACCGTTGTCTAACGGTCATTCCCATTGGCTGTTGAATTCGAATTCAACAGCACATAAAATATACCGTTTCGAACCCCGTTAGCGGGGGCGTTGCCCCTGCACCCCCACCTAGGGGGGTTGCCACCCTCTGGACCCCCCTTCGTAGGAGATCATATTCGACGAAGGTTTTAGAAAAAACTTTACCTAACTAATGCATGCCTCCATTATGAATCCTCCGCTACCATAATCTAACCCGAAGTCAGTAAAGGTTCTAAAATAGTCGAATAAATGGAGAAACGTTCTAAAATAATTCGATTGCGGGAAATTTGAGGAAGAATGACAGAAATTTGAGCATGAATGCTAGCACTGAAACACTCTTCACCTGGCATATGAAACTGCTGAACGTATTTTGGGATAATTGGACTTTGGATTAGAGCATACTCTACTCCCCAAGTAAACACTTCTCTCTTCACCTTGTAAATTTTGCTGCTTTGTTTTGTTGCGGCTGTTTAATTTTTAGTTTAAATGGCGCACTGTATCTTTGCTCTGTAATGGAAATGAATTTTTACTTTAATGCAGTCAATGTATCAATCAGAAAAAGATCATCTTGTCACACTACGAATAATTCACTTGTATCTGACTTTTGCCACATTAACGTAACAGGTTATTTGGGATCAGATCGGTGAGCCAAATACAAATAGAGAGGGAATTATTTTGGAGTTAGAGCAGGAGAGGTGCTTAGAAGCTTACAAGAGAAAATTTGACCAAGCCGCTAAAACAAAAGAGGAAATGCATCATAAAATCATTGATGTTATTGCCCAATTAGCATTAATAAGTTCTACCACAGAAAAGTCAACAATACACACTGATCATTCAAATGGATATCCAAAGAACATGAAAGAACATTTGATGATGCTTACCTCACGTTTAGAGCACACGAGGATGGAAACACGTGAGAGAAGACCACCAACAAAAGCACCAGTTATTCTTAACATTTACGACTTGACCTCAGCATACCGTTTATCTTACTGGGCAGGCTTATTCTGGAGTGGAAGGTAATTTAGCAAATTTTTGGTTATTTTTTTTCATTTAATGGTACATTCAATACTTTTGCCTCTCATTGAGGATTTCTCGCATTTGATCATAGTTCATGGAGTAGAGTATTTCTTTGGGTAAACTGAATCTCCAACGTGTGGAGTGCTTGAAGTAGAACCCAGAAAATGCCCAGGCTACAAGTTCAAGAAATCAATTGTCATGGGTACAACTCTCTATGACCCAGTCCAGTTGAGGATATTCATTGCTGATATTTCTCGCAGCTACAACGGTGATTCCTACAATCTATTTACGAAGAACTGCAACCATTTTAGTAAGGATGTCTGCACAAGATTGACTGGAAAATCAACTACAAAGTGGATCAACAGACTCGCTAAAATTGGTTCGCGTTGTTGTTGTTGTTGTGTTTAAAAGTAGGGTAGTTAGATTAGATGTTCGTTTTTCTTTCATGTAAATACGTATGTATAGTTAATTAGTTGTGGAATGTTTGGTTTCTATACGTTGTTGGAAAGTGAATAAGTGGATGTGGCAAAATCACTAAGTCCCACATCGGGAAATATTGTGCCTTAATCCACTATATATACAAAAGCTTGATATGTTATATCAAAAGAAAGAGGAAGAGAGAGAGACAATAGAATAGCATGAACAAAGCATGCATACATTTAATATTAAATTAAAAAGGTCAAAGATTAGGGCCTTGGGCCTTGGGGTCTCGTGATCGTGTAGGGCCTCTGGATGGCCCAGGCCTGCTTGCGCTGTTCAAACGGGCGGATATTTTTTTAATACAGCCGCGAAAATACCAACGGAACTAACTGTTGGTAAAGGGTCGCAACCTTTCCAACAGTTGTTACCATTGCAAATCGAACAGTGGCATTCCTTCGCGGATGAGAACCTCTTCGCAGCCTATATAAAGGGGCAGCGGAAAATCAAATGAATATCGGTTTTCTGACTACTGTTCTCCTTCTTCCTCCTCTTCTCTGTTCTTAAAATACACTACCTTGCGTTCGCCGTTGCTTCGCGTGTTGCACTACACGGCGAAGTTGATCCGTTTTATCTTGGGAATCGATTTGCATCAACAGCCTTTAAGTGCTACAAAGGGGCGCAAATACGATTTAAGGAAACAGTCATTTCGGACTGGACTCGGATTATTATTTACTGCCTGATCAACTGCAACGGTACGTTCTCTTTTCTGTAGCCACGTCTCCAGATTACTATAGGTTTTCTGCAGATACAGTTTCAATACAGTATTCTCTGTACCAACACAGTTCTCACTGTCGTTGGCTTAACATACGTATAGACGTCTATGAAAATTTATTAAGGAATGTTGATGATATTTTTCGTTACAACCAAAGCACATATTATTCATTTTCTTTTCTAGCAATTCCTCTGGTGTTATAACTTTGAACATAGAATATATTTCAGAGTTATTAGAAAAAGATTTTTGGAGAATGGTTGTTGGGAAATTATTATTCTTTTTAGTAGCAAAAGTTTTCTTTTTGTCCTCAGAGAACCACTTGTTTTCAAAATTTTCTGCTAAACTAACAGCATGATCAAAATCTGTAGAATTATTAGCAATAACATTATTTAATCTCTTCTTTTAATCCTCCTAATTTTTTTTGTAAAAGATGAATTGGAGTGATCTGTTCAATCATATCTTCAAGCCTCTCAAACTGATTCACATATTGCATAACTAAGTGTGTTCGCCTAAGTGAGGAAAAATTGTCATAGGATCGTTCTAAATCATTACAACTAAAGCGTACATGAATTACCTTTGTGAATACTAACCACTTTTCATGATTTGGTGTGTTTCTTGAATATCTGTAAAACCGTTGGAGTGCTTCCTTTCTTAAATCATTGGAGCATATGTGCACCCAGTCCTATGTATTGGTATTATTGAATTTGAAGAAATGTTCGACCTATTGTAGGCAGTCTATTACTCTGTCTTCCCCGATGGATGTAGGGAAATCTATCTTAAAGTTAATCCTGGATGTGTCCTTTGATGTGTTAGCCTGTGAATCATTGTTTCTTGGCTGAGTATCAATATTTCTTAGCAAGGTATCAGCATTTCTTGGCAAGATATCAGCAGATCTTGTTTGTGAATTGTCCAAGTTTATTTGCTTAGGTCTTGCCAATAAAGATGGCCTAACATTTGGAGGCAAGTAAACATTTGATCTTTGATTTTGGTTGCTGCCAAATTGTCTTTGCATATCTGATCGACGTGGTGTTTCTTGTATCCTTGAGTTTCTGCTGTCCTTTAATTATAAAAAAAGTTTGCTAGTGGATCTTGGATTTTATCCACCTTTATATTCATATCATCAAAATTTTCTTTCAGGTCTTGAGTCTGGAATGATAATTCCTGTGTAGCACTATCCAATTTTCTCAAACAGACCTCATTTATGTTGTTAACCAGGTCATGTCTGTTCCACAGTTCCTGTTGTGATAAATTTTCTGGATTTGTACTGTCTAAAGAAGATGATGCGTCTCTGCTGGCTTCAAGAAATGATGGATCATGATGATGAGGGTCGGTATTAAACTCAATAGGCCGCTCTACTACTAACTTGTTATGATCATCATTCTTCCTGCCTTGTGATGTAGTTTTTGGCATGGTGGCTGTGGTGATTGATGCAAGGAAATGAGTGATGTTGTTTGTGAAGCGGAGTTTACATAGAGAGGGAGCAAGGGAAACATGGAATCCACACGGTGCGATCACTGAAAATAAGGTGCTCAACACAGTGAAAGGTAGCAGGTTTATGAGAAGTGTGGAGGCAGAGGGACAATGAAGAAAGGGGTGATCAACACGAGCAGATCAACAAAAAATAAGTGAACAACTCAGTGAGAAGAGATCCGAGAATAAGAAATACGAGAGAAAATGCAAAAAGTAGCAGAAAGAATGCACAGCACAAAGTAGGGTAAATGTAAATTTTATTTAATGATTCTTCGCATATCAGTATAGAGTAGGGGCTATTTATACATGCTTATTGAATTGCTTAATTGCCAGAATTTAAAAGATTTGCCATTAAACCAAATTACATTGTATACACGGCTGTGCATGTGCCCAATGTGCACACCTGATTCATTTCATTTATATTTGTAATTCCCTGTTATAAGCTATCATTACATGATTATCAGGCCTCCCTTATGTTTCTGATTTTCTTTAATTCGTCACCATGCTTTTGTTTTGGTTGCTATTCATGATTTCCCAAGGTGTTTGCTGAAATGTCTTTTAAAGTATCATGCACACCACGTGTTTGATGAATTGTTTGGTTGTGACATCTTTGTTTTCTCTTTTAGATCCATGAAATACTTCTGATTATTGTGAGCAATCATTGCTTCAGCAAAATAGAATTCAGCATCGATTAGTGTATGAGTAGAATATGTTGTTTCCATTTCAAAGTCTTACAAAGGATTTTGGCTTCTTTTCGAGGCTTTTAAATTCACTAATATCAATCAGATCTGCTTTTTCAAAAAGAATAGAGTTGAATCATCGATCTTCAACTCTTCGGTGCTACAGATCATCCCTAACTCTCTCTGATTGCTCATAGTCTTGGGCTAATTATTACCTCCCCTTTGTCCCAAACAGATGAGTGATATACTTTGTTATTAAGATAACTTGTGTAGTAATTTCCGTGATTCCGATATTTTTATCTGAATATTCCAAATCTTTTGTTTGTAGTGGCGCGAGACTCTCGGGGATGCTACTGGTTGCATGGTAGCTCCTACTGTGAATTTCATGTTAAGAAGCCACCACCAGGAAGATTGCCAAAAGGGAAGCCAATTGCTCGAGTAGATGAATGATTAGAACAGGCTAAAATGCTTGCATTTTTTCATCTGGAAATATAATATTTTGTTTTCCTGCCCTGTAAGTATGCTTCAATCCTCTTTTCATATTATCGAGATCATTGGTTGAAGCATTTTGATGATTTTCAAGCTTTTTAACTACTTTGGCATATAAAATTTGACTAACTGTACTGATGAGATTGCAAATTTGATGGCTGTTAACCTTTATTTTTGAATGCAGTTTTGAATTTCTCTCTTTCCAAATGTGAAATATAACAGTCGTAAGCATGATATCTGCTTTTTTGAAGATTCTTTTGCTTTTTTAGAATTGCTTTTGGGCGTGAGATTCTCAATTTTCATAAGGTACATATTTGCTGAGATTTGAGTCTCCTTTTGCATTGAACCATATTTGTCTTGAAAAGATACTGCTAGCATGCACATGAAGAGCATTCACGAATTTGCTCTGAGCAGCAAAGAAATCTGAAACAATTTGAGTGTTATCTACTCTATTTTGCAAGTCCGCACATTCTTTTTTGATTTGGTTTACATCATATTTTGCTTTACATTTATTCCAAATTCTCAATTTTCTTTTGATATTTTGGAGGGATTTGCAAAATTTAAATTGGACAGTGCCCAGACATTAGTAGTTAAACAGCTATTTAAGATTTCTTCATATGCATTATCATATATCCAACGCTTCTCAAATCTAAATGGGGATTTTCTAAAATTGAATTTTGGTTGAGAAAGTAAAACATGAATGGGAGTGTGATCACTAGAGGCCTGAGGAAATGTATTGTAGGAAAAGGTAGGGAATTCAGATAAAAGTATTTGGTTTTGAATAATTCTGTCTAGTTTAAAGTAAATGTTTTTACATTCACTGCACTTCCATGTAAATTTGTTTCCAAAAATATTTGGTTCAACTAAACCAGTTTTAGAATAAAACGGTAAACAATTTCTAGCTTTTTTAAAGGGATAGTATCAACTCCTCTATTAAGCGTCGGCATTCCCTTGCGTACTCGCAGATCGTACGCGTCTCATCGTGTTTATCAGAGTTGACGATTGAAGTCTCCTATACTGATGTCCCGATTAAACATCATACATCGCCTGCTATCAAATATATAATCTGGTATTGGCAAGCATGTATTATAACAAAAAGAATACCTAATGTTGCATGCCACCAATACCATATATATACATATATACCACCATCTTTTCAAATATCCTACGATGTGGGAGTATGTTTCAGTCAATCAACGCACCACTCCATTCTAACACGAGCCACATCTAACAATCTCTACCTTGGCTAGCATTTCTCAAGTCACCTTGGAGTTACACTGAGTTCTCTTCATAGTTGGATCAGGTTGCTACTCGAGTTCTCTTAATCAGTGAAGGTGGGCTGTTTACTATCGTATCCTCACCTTGACGAGCATCCCATGCTCAAGCCCTTTTGGATCCATGCTTCAGTCATGCTGCACATACAGGCCCCCTCGAAACTTGGAGTACCATGTTAAGTATCGGCCTTGCATACCCGTAGGTCGTACGCACTTCACCATATCTACCGGAGTCAATGGTTGAAGTGCTCCTATGTCGACGTCCCTAGTGAACACCCCCTCTTACCTTCTGTCGAGCATATAATTTGTTATTGGAAAGCAAATATTGTAACAAAAGGAATTCCCAATGCTACATATCATCGTATATACTATGATCTCTTCAATTTCTTGTGATGTGAGACTATTTTTTATTCAATCCATGCACCCATTCCATTCCAATGCGATCCAATGTAACACCCAATGTAAACCAATATTGAGATCTCCTATTAGCATCTAAGAATGGTTGATGTTATTGTTCAAATTATAAAGTAGTTTCCAAAGTGAATTCCTTTTAGTTTCACTGTTGGAAGCATAGTTAAATGAAACTTCTATACGAAAACCTCCATTTTTTCAAAGGTACAATGAACAAATTGAAAGTTCAAAGTGCAATTTTGAGAATCCATAAAACAGTGTTCAAAAAAATTAAAATTCTGACATTACTCCTTGTTGCATTACTATTAATAGTATTCCAATTACTCAAAGCACATTTATAAAATAATCAATTTTATTATCATCAAGCTTGTGTTCCAGCAACCCAATTACACTGGGTTGATAAGTTCCAAGCAAGTGAAGCAAGTTAGTTTTGCGTTAAGGGGAATTTAGACCCTTTACATCCTGTGAAATAATCAATATTAAAAAATATTATAAATGATATAATCACAATGAAGCTCTGCAGTTATCTCCTTTTCTCGATCTCTTTCCTTTTTTGTAAGAATCTTTGTCTATGACATTCAATTTTGATAATCATTTGGATTCACTATAATGTATTTACTTTTGAATGCTTCTTCTTGCAAAGAATGCTCTTGATTGGAGTAGTTGTCTTCTTCTTCTTTTTCCTTACAGGAAGATTGCTCATTGAGATCTTTAATTTTACTTTTTTTCTTCTTGTTTCATGATTTCAACGTGAAAGAGAGAGAATGGGACATTATTTTTGCAACTTTTGTTAGAAGCTGATCATTGCCTAGGAGTGAGCATTATTTGGTTAAACCAAATAAACCAATTTATTTCGGTCGGTTTAGTTTGGTTTTGAAATTATATCGGTTTGTAATCGGTTTGGAAAAATATTTGGTTTGGTTATCAGTTTAACCAAATTAACCGAACTTTTATTATATTTTCAAAATTATAGATATTATAATTAATATTTCAGGTTAGATTAGTTATCCAAGTAAATTTTAATCATCGTGTATGTGTCAAAATTACTTTTAGAAAACACAAGAATCATAAATAATAATACTCTAATTATATATTTATGATTTATTTCAAATTATAGTTAATATTACAAGCATAAGTCTAAAATATTTTCAGTTCAGTTAACTTGGACAACCAACCAAATTTAATTTGGTTTGGTTTTCATTATTATTGGTTTTAGTTTGGTTTGACAATTTTCATTCGGATAAACCAAACTAACCAAACACTCACCCCTATCATTACCCAATTCTTGATTGAAGAGTTATTCGGTTTCTCTAATTTGAAATTTGATTCCTTATTTCCACTGTTTCCTAAATCCATGTTGTCTTAACTAGTTTGTATTTTGTTTTCCTCCAGAGAAATTGATTTTTCTATTGCTTTTTTCAATGCAATTTCATCAATTTGTAGATTTACATCAGATTCGGGAAACAAATTTTCTTGACTAATTACGCGGATTTAATTTTCCAAGTTTTCTCTTCATCCATAGTCGTCTTTGTGGTATCTTTCAAATTCTCATTTTCATTTTCACTATTGTTGGTGTCTTGAACTTGGTTTTCTTTCCACATTTGTTTGATAGGACAATTTTCAATACAATGGCCAAAATAAATGCATTTTTTCATCTTTGTGGGACCCATTCATACTCTATTTTTTGATTGATAAGTTCTCTATCATACATTGAGATAATTGTCTCTCTTAGAAATTCAAAGTTTGCATTGATTTCAACCAAAATTCTAATAAAACTTAACAAGTTTCTTTGGTAGTGAATTTATCTAATTTTAATGGTTGGTCCACAATACTTGCTATGGAGTTAAACGCCTCTTAATCCTCCAACTTTTGATTTAAATAAGACAGTCTAATCCATATAGGCATCATATATGGCAGTTCTTTATCAAATTTACCTTATATTCCCACTTTTTTATTGAGTAATTTTCATTTATAAAGTAAGGACCTCCATTACGTACTTTATCAGTGTTTACTGTATTCTGAATCTGATTACGAAGAAACCATTGTTTCTAATGTACATGTCAAAATTTTCAGTTTGATTCAAAGTTCTTGATATGTATGATTTGAAGTGATGATATGCTGTGCGGTTCTAGAACACATATGCAAAAACCGCTAAGTTCCATTTAGTTATAACCCTCTTGCAAAGCGCCTCCTTTAAAGCTATCATTTTATTTCCACTTGGGGCTACTCGAGCAATAAATTTAAGGTCGAAATCTGATGAACTACCACTAAATTTTTCCATATCAGCCCTTGTAGCATATTTCTTTTGGAATTTTGCTTGTAATGAAAATACGTTTCTCTAGTCAGAGCCTAAATTTCTTTCGGCACCAAGGTAACATTATCGAATTTATGTTTTAAGAATTTGTAGTTCCTCGTTTATCCGGTGGTTTCTTATTGACTGTAGGGTCATTTCGTTGTACATTCTTGATCTTTTCTTGATAGTTATGTGTTGCACCATTCAAAACAAATTGGGCATGGGAAAGATTGATAGAGGGGAATGGAGCACTGTGTCGTTTTCGATTTCTGACCATGGTGAAATCATCTTTGTAACACCCCACACCCGCTACGGACACTCACTAAGGGAATGCCATAACATTGGTGGAGTATTTTAAGTGAATATAGAACAGAAAAATTACAACAAGACAGATATAAGTAATACTTGAAAATTTAAATCATCATTTCAATGCAGCGGAAAGTAGAACATGTTTGGTTACATCACAAAACCATACAAGAGTCAAGTACAAAATATCCATCTTGATAAAAATAAGTACATAATCCCACTAAGTAAACAATAACCATAAAAGGAAAGATGAACTGAGCTTTACTTCAACGGTCCAAGCTCCAAAGGATAGATACAACAATCCGATCAAGGCCCACTAGCACTAGGCCCACTCTGATAACCTGGGGTTGGGGGAAAAAGATAAAAACAACGGGGTCAGACATAAGTCTGAGTGAGTCCTATAACTTTAACAATACAATCATTAAAGTAACCAGAGAAGACATAAGTCGATATACGGTAACGCCTGGGGATGAATGGCTACACTAAGCAGCTTGGCAAATTTAGGATAAACTAAGATAACCGTAAAGACGCATTTATCCACCCAAGGATAATTACTAGATTACACCGCCCTAGACCTATCCACCCAAGGGTAATTCCTACACTGCACCACACCAGTCATTCCTACTTAAAGGTTGATCCCATTAAGTGTACTTAGTAATTTAGTAGTTTCGTGTACTCCTATCTGACTACATAGGTGTACCCACTACTCCCCAGCGATCGGCTCCCTACTGTAGATACCCGTGCTGGTCCCACAATTGGGGTGTATCATTCCCCAACGTGGCCACCTGATAATATCAACGGTGCACGGCTTTATATCTACACGATGCAACAACGACTTACCAACCAGCCCGGGTCCACACACGCATATGAAACCCGTTGGTTCCGCGTTGCCACCGTTAACCCGGTTTGGCCTCTTATAGTCAAGCCCAATATGCGTGTCCCGTCACTCGACTTGAGTCGAGCCCACAAAGATACGTTTGGGATATTGGTTGAAATGGGCCCCCACAAGCTATCACCTAAGCTTGCAATTTTATCTAGTGCATCCCACTTAACCCCTCTTTATAATCATGCCCACTTACATGTTAAGTTTTGGTTAAGTCATCTAATCATATTTCAATTGCCCCTTAAGGCACCCACTAGATTTCTACATGCCACCCATGGCACCTACTTAACCCTTTAATCATGTCTACTTACATGTCCTACTTTGGTTAAGTATTCTAATCATATTTTCACATGCCACCCATGGCTCTTACTTAACCCTTTAATCATGTTTAATTACATGTTCCACTTTGGTTAAGTATTCTAATCGTATTTTTCTATTGCCACCAAGGCAACCCCCTAGTTCCTCATGCCACCCAAGGCACCCACTTAACCCTCATGTCCCACTACATGCTAATTTGGTTAAGTGTTTCTTAGTTAATTAAGACCGTGATCTCCCATAAAGACCTCCCACATTAGACTGGCTGTTATGACCGCCTGGTTAAGCCGGTAGAGTCCGGGCAGTCTTACGTCATAACAGAGCCTAACCTCGTGTCTTTACTTTAATCACGTATTTAATTTATGGCTAAGACCTCTCACATTGGGCTGACATTTGTAGCAACTGGTTAAGCCGGTCGGGTCCGGGCAGTTTTACACTACAAATGAGTCCAACCTCGTGTCTTAGTCGATTAATTTCACCTAATTAATCAGCCCCCATATTAATTATCACTAATTAATATCAAGTTTTCCATAACATGGGTAGACCTAACTCAATAGGTAAATTCCCATGGGGTAGACCTAACTCAATAGGTAAATTCCCACTTATGGTAATTTATTTTTATGGTATGCTTAATCATACCCAATCATACATTTATTAACATATTTTCCAACCCCATCGTTCCCCACGTAAATCGTTCTCACTTCATGACATAATAAAGGGGAAGATCCATCACAAATATCATGGGCTTAGCATATAACTTTGTCATGGGTTAAGAGGATGTCAACTTGCATATATGAGCATATATTAACCCAACTACATTTAACCCCAAACTTGCATATCATCATACACATGACTTGCATAACATATTGCATATGAACTTGCATATTATCATACACATATCTTGCATAACATGTTGAACTTGCATATAAGCATTCACATAACTTGCATAACATGTTAAACTTGCATTTAAGCATACACATAACTTGCATAAGCATACATAACTTGCATAACATGTTGAACTTGCATATAAGCATTCTCACAACTTGCATAATATGTTAAACATGCATTTAAGCATACACATAACTTGCATAAGCATTCACATTCTTGCATAAGCATTCACATACTTGCATATTAACTCATAAACTTGCATATTAACAAACATGTAACTTGCATAGCATATCTTGCATATTAACATACATGTAACTTGCATGGCATATCTTGCATATTAACATACATGTAACTTGCATAGCATATCTTGCATATTAACATACATGTAACTTGCATAGCATGTTGCATATTAATATACATGTAACTTGCATAGCATATCATCATGGACTTGCATAACATGCATATGATCACATAGCCCACAACTTGCATATTTAGCATCATGTAAACATAACATACATCATACTAAACTTGCATAAACTTACATACTCAACATGCATAAACCCACTTGTTAAACATGCATAAACCAACTTATTAATCATGCATAAATCCACTTATCAAATATGCATAAACCAACTTATTAATCATGCATAAATCCACTTATCAAGTATGCATAAACCAACTTATTAAATATGCATAAACCAACTTATTCAATATGCATAAACATAAGGAAACATAGAATAACATATCATTACAAATGATTCAAACTCACTAATCCGCATTCAAGACCATAAGTCTCATCACACCTAATCTACTTGCTTTAACAATTGATGTTAAAGTGATAGAAACTCACAACTAGCAATTTGCACTCCAAATGAAGAAGATTAAGATGCTTAGAATGGATTAGAGGTTGATTAGAGAGGTTGATTAGCTTGCTTTCCTCTTCATTGATTTGTGGTGGCCATGATCAAGTTTCATTTTGCCATAATTTAGTTACAAGATCTAATTATGAATGAATTAGGATAGGGTTAGGGTCTTATTTATAGGATTAGGTTGCATTTTAGACCCTTAGATTAACCCTAGATTGGTTTAGACCCGTCAGATCCAAGAAGCTTCCAGAACCAGCCCTCCAAGCCAGCCCAAGAACCTAAACTGGTGCACCCAGTTTTACTGGGCGTCGCCCCCCTGTCGACAGGCAAGTCGACAGGCAAGTCGACACCCCTGTCGACAGGCCTGTCGACAGCCCTGTCGACATGGGTAGGGCGGGAATCTTCCCGCCTGGCCCCGCTTGCTCTATTTTAAAATCTGGTTCTAAATTATTAAATCTGTTTTTATCTTTGAATTTTCTGCAAACTTCATCGGGCCATAACTGAGCCATACGGATTCCGATTTTCGAAAACTCGGACTCTATTTCGCGTATTTTTCCGAGACGAACGCAATGACGCAGCCCGTTTCCCCTAATTCCCACATCTGAGATTATTAATTCTGTAATTAGTGAATTTTAGCATTAACCGAAATTCGGGGTGTTACATTCTCCCCTCCTTAAAGGATTTCGTCCCCGAAATCTCTAAGCTAAGGAGAATGCATATCCTACCATCCAAACAACCATCTACTCAAACCATCAACCACAGGCATCCATTGTCCTTAAACAGTTTCTAATGATGTATGAGCATATGCAAAAAGTGTGTGTATATGTTCCCTATCTAATGTATGAACATATGCAAACCATGATAGTGCCATGCATCCATTATGTATGCGAGAGAACCCTATCGACACATACAATATCTACATGAGTGCACAATCATTCACCAAAATGCATCATCCATATGATAACACAATCATTATACATCCATCAATATAGTTTCCCACACACAATTTTATGCAATATGCAATATGAAGTGATGGAGCCGATCTAGTGCCTAGAGTGTGTGTATATGCATCCACGAGCAACCACTAGCAACCACTTGCATCCACATGCACCCATCAATCATAACATGTCTCAAACACATGTTTCAACCATAGGTTTACCCTATCTAAAGGTCAAAGGTACTAACGAGAGGACATACTAAGGATAAGATAAGCACAAGATATGTGATGAAGGTGAAGCAAAAGGACATACCCTCCGAAAGAAAAAGGGTACCTCGAACGCATCTTCGCTTCCATCTCCCAGGTAGCATCGCTCTCTTCATCTCCCTTTTTGTACTTTTACTAGTTGAACCTCTCTGTTTCTCAACTTCCTAATTCTCTGACCCAAGGATGCGGGTAGGAGCTCGTCGAATAATCACATCACACTCTACCTTTACTTCTTTAAGTAAGCCCGGCTCTACCACCTCTGCGGTCTCATGTGACACATGGAATACGTCATGTTTCCTTTGCAACCGAACTATCTCTCGAATATAAACTGAAGCTAGACATGGAACAGTGCTCTTGCTCTTCCCGGGTACGAAATGGGCACACTTAGTAAGACTATCTACCATAAGCCCAATCCCCGTATTACCCTTCCTTAATTTCGGTAATCCATCGAGACACTATCCCACTTCCCATTACGGAACTTCCAACGGGTGAAGCAACCCTCCGGGTTTCTTTTACTTTGCTTCCACTTGTTAGCACACCAAGCATCTAGCGACATACTCGTTCTTCATACCGGTCCAGAAAAAACCCTCTTCATGTCTTGGTACATCTTGTCCCCACCGGGATGAATGGTCATCCTAGAACGGTGTGCATCATCAAGAATAACCTTCCTCAAACCCTCGTCTTTCGGTACACAAAGTCTACCGTCTCTACGCAAGCACCCCCTATCGTCTAGGGTGTACCTACTCAAATGGCTGGACGACTCCCTCCTTATGAGCTTCCCCACCAACTCAACCAACTGTGGGTCGTCCCTCTGTGCTTCTCCAATCCGCCCCCAAAAGAGTAGGTCTAACCTCCAAGGAAGCTAGCAATCCGGGTACAAAGTCAACGGAAGGTCTAAAGTCAGACATAGAAATTAACTCTAAGCTCCGTCGTTCAACGAATAGTGAACTTAAGGACAACCTTTCTCTACTTAAGGCGTCCGCCACCACATTACCCTTGCCCTGGGTATACGCTATTTCAAACTCATAGGATGCTAAGAATCCCATCCCAAAATCATCACAATTGTCCATCTCTCACGCAGACCACCCTAGTCGAACTCGACATCCCCCAAATGCAAGCCCCAAAGGCCTAAACCAATATCAGACAAACACCCAAGGGATATCTCCTTCGAGTTCAGGCGACCTACGTGAGATGATACTAGTAAGAATGGCTAAACAACTAAGCCTTTGACCAACTGTGGATGTCCTCGCCAGTCTCGCTCAAAACTACCGTTTGTCCCATAACTGGCTTTGCTCACCCTATTGAGCACATACAAAAACTTATTTTGTTCCCAGAAAAGACCAAGATGTCATCCACAAAGACCATTACAAACTTATTTAGGTACTCCCCGAACACTCTTCTCATCAAATCAACAAAGTATGCGGGGGCGTTCGTCAAACCAAATGGCATCACCAGCCACTCATAAAAACCATCCGGAGTCCTAACGGCAGTCTTCTCTATACTGTCCTCAGCCACTTTCAACTGACGAAACCCCGTGGCTAAGTCCAACTGCGCAAATACTGAGGCGCCAACTAACTGACCAAAGAGATCATCAATCCTCGGCAATGGGTATCGATTCTTCTTTGTGAATTTATTCAATTCTCTTTAGCCTACACAAAGTCTGAGGGACCCATCCGCTTTCGCAGCAACAACTACTGGAGCACCCCACTCCGATATACTTCGTCTTATGAACCCCTTCTTAAGCAAACCACCTACTTGCTTATCGAGTTCCCTCCTCTCACGAGGAGCCGTGTGGCACACTGGCCAAGATACTGGTTTGGCATTATCTACCAGATATTTTCGGAAGTTAATCTCCCGCTCCGGAGGTAAGCCCTTCACCTCCTCACACACATCCGAGTATTCCCGGACTGCTCTAACAGATCGCAAACTCTAGACCGTCGTGTCAAGCGATTCTAGATAACTTAGCATAACAGATTCTATGGGATTACAAGAGATCTCGAGAGCGTTACCCTAGCGGGTCATAAGCCTAACAACTCTCCTTCCACAATCAAGAACGGCACCCCTACTGGATAACCAGTCCATGCCCAAAACTAACCCATAGCCCGTGAAGCCCAACAAGCATCACTTCTAAACTCAACGCTAAGTATAGAAACTTTCAAACCCAAACACATCATGGAGCCCAATTGGGTTTGAAACAACTAAGGGATCATCTACTAAACTGGTGTCTAAGTGCAGTGACTCAACTAACAATGATGAGATAAACGAACTCGATGCGTCAATATCAATTAAAGTACGGACAGGATGATCGATCAGAAAAAACTAGACTTTCAATAGAAATAGTTCTACCTCTTTCCCGAATCGCGAGAGCCTGTACTTGCCCCCTAGCCTGACCTGGTGCCACAAGGGCTTGCACCTGTCCTCCTGAGGTAGACCCCGTCCTTTGCCCTTTCTTAGGACAGTCTTTCACTAGATGTCCTTCTTCGTCACAGTGGAAGCAGCCAGTCTTCTTCTTCTTGCGACAATCCTTGCTTAGGTGACCTAGTGTTCCACAATTGAAGCACTTCTTCTTTCCCTTGCCACCGTTGCCTTTCCCACCTTCGTTTTGCTGTTGTTGCGGAAGTCTCTTTTGATCTCCTTTCTTCTCGGGTACTTTAATAGCATTGGGACCCTTCTCTTTCTCCTGCATAAGTGCCATGTCCACTAGCTTTTCAAAAGTGGCCCCCATAGGGATGTAAGACATAGCCAATCCGCGTATTGGTTCGTTCAAGCCTTTAACGAGCCTCAGAGCTTTCTCTTCCGGTGTGTTTACCAAGTCTATGTTGAATCTCGCTAACTGGTTAAACTCGTTAACATATTCTTTCACCGACAAGTTCCCTTGCTTTAAGTTCAAGAACCTTTCCACGTACAGATTTTCTTCCGCTCTTGAAAGAAACTTTGCCTCAAACCTTTGCCTGAAATCTGCCCAAGAGTCAACAGGGTGTTCTCCATTAGTGACCTTCCACCATAGCGAGGCCTCCCCTTCCATCAACCAAGCGGCTAACTTGACTTTCTTTCCTTCCTCCACTTCAAGGATTTCCATCAATTCTTCCGTCTGCTTGAGCCAATCCCTAGCTCCTACAAAAGGTTTCCCTCCCATGGCCTTAAACTCCTTACAAGTCTTAGCAAAAGTATCCGCGCGAGAAGGAACGGGTGCAACTGGTAGTGGAGGAACATTCGTTGGACCTGCAGTGGCGGTCCTAGCCTCTAACAACCTCCTATACCATACTGGTACCGCTACACCGTCCGGAAGATTAAGATCTTCAGCCATGCTGAAACGAAAGAGGAAAGATTCAAACGGAGGATTCAAAAAGATAAAGATATGGCTATCGGGGATTATGCTTTTCTTTCAAAAACTTTTCTCTTAAAAGACATGTTTTTGAAAATACTCCTTCCAAAAATTTTCTTAGAAAAATAGTTTTTCTAAAAATTTTATCTGTTCTGGTAACCTCAAGCTCTGATACCACGTGTAACACCCCACACCCGCTACGGACACTCACTAAGGGAATGCCATAACATTGGTGGAGTATTTTAAGTGAATATAGAACAGAAAAATTACAACAAGACAGATATAAGTAATACTTGAAAATTTAAATCATCATTTCAATGCAGCGGAAAGTAGAACATGTTTGGTTACATCACAAAACCATACAAGAGTCAAGTACAAAATATCCATCTTGATAAAAATAAGTACATAATCCCACTAAGTAAACAATAGCCATAAAAGGAAAGATGAACTGAGCTTTACTTCAACGGTCCAAGCTCCAAAGGATAGATACAGCAATCCGATCAAGGCCCACTTGCACTAGGCCCACTCTGATAACCTGGGGTTGGGGGAAAAAGATAAAAACAACGGGGTCAGACATAAGTCTGAGTGAGTCCTATAACTTTAACAATACAATCATTAAAGTAACCAGAGAAGACATAAGTCGATATACGGTAACGCCTGGGGATGAATGGCTACACTAAGCAGCTTGGCAAATTTAGGATAAACTAAGATAACCGTAAAGACGCATTTATCCACCCAAGGATAATTACTAGATTACACCGCCCCAGACCTATCCACCCAAGGGTAATTCCTACACTGCACCACACCAGTCATTCCTACTTAAAGGTTGATCCCACTAAGTGTACTTAGTAATTTAGTAGTTTCGTGTACTCCTATCTGACTACATAGGTGTACCCACTACTCCCCAGCGATCGGCTCCCTACTGTAGATACCCGTGCTGGTCCCACAATTGGGGTGTATCATTCCCCAACGTGGCCACCTGATAATATCAACGGTGCACGGCTTTATATCTACACGATGCAACAACGACTTACCAACCAGCCCGGGTCCACACACGCATATGAAACCCGTTGGTCCCGCGTTGCCACCGTTAACCCGGTTTGGCCTCTTATAGTCAAGCCCAATATGCGTGTCCCGTCACTCGACTTGAGTCGAGCCCACAAAGATACGTTTGGGATATTGGTTGAAATGGGCCCCCACAAGCTACCACCTAAGCTTGCAATTTTATCTAGTGCATCCCACTTAACCCCTCTTTATAATCATGCCCACTTACATGTTAAGTTTTGGTTAAGTCATCTAATCATATTTCAATTGCCCCTTAAGGCACCCACTAGATTTCTACATGCCACCCATGGCACCTACTTAACCCTTTAATCATGTCTACTTACATGTCCTACTTTGGTTAAGTATTCTAATCATATTTTCACATGCCACCCATGGCTCTTACTTAACCCTTTAATCATGTTTAATTACATGTTCCACTTTGGTTAAGTATTCTAATCGTATTTTTCTATTGCCACCAAGGCAACCCCCTAGTTCCTCATGCCACCCAAGGCACCCACTTAACCCTCATGTCCCACTACATGCTAATTTGGTTAAGTGTTTCTTAGTTAATTAAGACCGTGATCTCCCATAAAGACCTCCCACATTATACTGGCTGTTATGACCGCCTGGTTAAGCCGGTAGAGTCCGGGCAGTCTTACGTCATAACAGAGCCTAACCTCGTGTCTTTACTTTAATCACGTATTTAATTTATGGCTAAGACCTCTCACATTGGGCTGACATTTGTAGCAACTGGTTAAGCCGGTCGGGTCCGGGCAGTTTTACACTACAAATGAGTCCAACCTCGTGTCTTAGTCGATTAATTTCACCTAATTAATCAGCCCCCATATTAATTATCCCTAATTAATATCAAGTTTTCCATAACATGGGTAGACCTAACTCAATAGGTAAATTCCCATGGGGTAGACCTAACTCAATAGGTAAATTCCCACTTATGGTAATTTATTTTTATGGTATGCTTAATCATACCCAATCATACATTTATTAACATATTTTCCAACCCCATCGTTCCCCACGTAAATCGTTCTCACTTCATGACATAATAAAGGGGAAGATCCATCACAAATATC
Source organism: Allium sativum (assembly GCA_030737875.1). NCBI lineage: Eukaryota > Viridiplantae > Streptophyta > Magnoliopsida > Asparagales > Amaryllidaceae > Allium > Allium sativum. The sequence continues at coordinate 119,049,670 of CM060915.1, forward strand.
ATGGGCTTAGCATATAACTTTGTCATGGGTTAAGAGGATGTCAACTTGCATATATGAGCATATATTAACCCAACTACATTTAACCCCAAACTTGCATATCATCATACACATGACTTGCATAACATATTGCATATGAACTTGCATATTATCATACACATATCTTGCATAACATGTTGAAATTGCATATAAGCATTCACATAACTTGCATAACATGTTAAACTTGCATTTAAGCATACACATAACTTGCATAAGCATACATAACTTGCATAACATGTTGAACTTGCATATAAGCATTCTCACAACTTGCATAATATGTTAAACATGCATTTAAGCATACACATAACTTGCATAAGCATTCACATTCTTGCATAAGCATTCACATACTTGCATATTAACTCATAAACTTGCATATTAACAAACATGTAACTTGCATAGCATATCTTGCATATTAACATACATGTAACTTGCATGGCATATCTTGCATATTAACATACATGTAACTTGCATAGCATATCTTGCATATTAACATACATGTAACTTGCATAGCATGTTGCATATTAATATACATGTAACTTGCATAGCATATCATCATGGACTTGCATAACATGCATATGATCACATAGCCCACAACTTGCATATTTAGCATCATGTAAACATAACATACATCATACTAAACTTGCATAAACTTACATACTCAACATGCATAAACCCACTTGTTAAACATGCATAAACCAACTTATTAATCATGCATAAATCCACTTATCAAATATGCATAAACCAACTTATTAATCATGCATAAATCCACTTATCAAGTATGCATAAACCAACTTATTAAATATGCATAAACCAACTTATTCAATATGCATAAACATAAGGAAACATAGAATAACATATCATTACAAATGATTCAAACTCACTAATCCGCATTCAAGACCATAAGTCTCATCACACCTAATCTACTTGCTTTAACAATTGATGTTAAAGTGATAGAAACTCACAACTAGCAATTTGCACTCCAAATGAAGAAGATTAAGATGCTTAGAATGGATTAGAGGTTGATTAGAGAGGTTGATTAGCTTGCTTTCCTCTTCATTGATTTGTGGTGGCCATGATCAAGTTTCATTTTGCCATAATTTAGTTACAAGATCTAATTATGAATGAATTAGGATAGGGTTAGGGTCTTATTTATAGGATTAGGTTGCATTTTAGACCCTTAGATTAACCCTAGATTGGTTTAGACCCGTCAGATCCAAGAAGCTTCCAGAACCAGCCCTCCAAGCCAGCCCAAGAACCTAAACTGGTGCACCCAGTTTTACTGGGCGTCGCCCCCCTGTCGACAGGCAAGTCGACAGGCAAGTCGACACCCCTGTCGACAGGCCTGTCGACAGCCCTGTCGACATGGGTAGGGCGGGAATCTTCCCGCCTGGCCCCGCTTGCTCTATTTTAAAATCTGGTTCTAAATTATTAAATCTGTTTTTATCTTTGAATTTTCTGCAAACTTCATCGGGCCATAACTGAGCCATACGGACTCCGATTTTCGAAAACTCGGACTCTATTTCGCGTATTTTTCCGAGACGAACACAATGACGCAGCCCGTTTCCCCTAATTCCCACATCTGAGATTATTAATTCTGTAATTAGTGAATTTTAGCATTAACCGAAATTCGGGGTGTTACAATCTTCATCTACTTCAGGTTAGTTGTAGTGTTGGCATTGAAAGAAGTTTGCAAGATAGGGCTATGGTTAGTAAGAGAAGGATGAACATGTGGAGATTGGCAAATCTGATCAAGGGGGACTCATTTTTTGTTTCAACAGTTTGATTTTCAGAGATTTTTATTGAATTTTCATTAAATATTGGACTTTTGTAAATTTAAGAGGCCATTGATGTATTTCAAAAAAAAAAAAATATTGTCGAATCATCGCTCAAGAATTATTAGTCTATCTATATACATTTTATGAGAATGTTAAAATTGGAAGATTATAATTTTCCACTTTCACTAAAGACATATAAGGTCAGATTGATTAGTAAATGATTTATGCAACAAAATTAGATTACGAGATTGACAAGCTAAAAGTAAAATGGATACGTCATTGATCCGAGCATCATCTATTTTCTGATCTTTTAGCATATTTGGGCGTCACAAAGGATCATAATACAAATCAAGTCAATGCTCCCAAAGAAGTTTGACAACACTTCCATACGGTAATATACATTATGAGAAGTAAACAATCAAATTGAAATTTTTGATATTTTCACATATTCTAATTAAATAATATAAATATATTTCTTTTGGAATTACAAAAAATATAACAGATTACAAGAAATTTAGATGTGAGCATTATGCAATTCTTAGAGAGAATTTTGCGAGGATAACCACCACATGTGGCTTAGAGAATGTTGTACTCATAAACCTCCTAATTCTGACGAAGAGCATAATTTAAAGAATTTTTTTAAACAAAGGAGTGCATGTGCATATTGTAACAACCCGAATTTTTAATACTTAAATATTTAATTTATTTATGTGATTATTTTAGAAGTCGAAATAACTTGAATACAAAGCATATAAGTTATCAATATAACTGAATGGTGAAACAGTAATTTGAATATTGGAATTACTCGAGTAAGTGAATCTGAAATTTAATGTGAAATTAGTTTGATTTCAAAGCTTATGTAAAAATTCTATTTGAATAAGAATGACAATAATATATTATTATCGTAGAATTGAAGTGTATAGAAATCGATTAATTATTAACTCGATTTAATTAACACGTAAAAACAGCCATTTTGCAAATAGTCTCGGAATTTAACCAAACCAATATCATTGAGTTTGGAATGTTAAATTATTGTAGAATGTCAATTTTCATAGTGATCCAACTTGTTACGTGATCATGAGAGTTATAATTGTCGAATGATAAAATAAAAAGAATATAAAAAATGAAACTTTTCCTATGAATAACCTTTATTTCTAGAACCTAATTCTCCACTACTCTTCTTCTCTAGCTTTGGAGATATCTAGCCTCCTCCTCCTTAATTTCTTCATCTAATTGAATATTGAGATTGACAATGAAATCAGAAAATTCTAGATCCGTTAGGTTTGTATGCTCGTGAGCTTCAACTTGGTATGTACGGTTTTGGGTGAGATAGGAGCTTATAGTGATCAATGTTTTAATAGGCGAGGCTAGGGGGAAATCCGGTCAAGGTCGAGGGAGTTAGGGTAAGGTCAAGTGATTATAAGGTCTTCGGCATCGAGGTGCACCAAGTTGCATTCACGGAGTGAACTCTGGCGGGTGGAAGAGGGAAGTGACATATGCATCGTGTTTCAGGGCTACAAGTCAGATTTTAAGAGGGGTCGATGGGGGTGGATTCATGAGGGAAGGAAGGCCTGATCCGAGAAGAGCAATGCGATGGTGTAAACGGGTTCGAGAATGGTGGAGTATTACTCCATGTCAATGGAAACATACATATGTGTGATTAGGTTCAAGTGAATGGCGGTCTTACAATTTTTGAAATGGAGTAGAAGAGATCATGCGTAAAGGAGGTGAGATGATTATATTAATATTGTACTTAAGTTAGGAATTAATTAGAACTTGATTAATGTATTAACTTGTATACACAATAATTAGTTCATACAAAGTCCGATTGAGGCATCGCCTTAAGCGTTGGGTTCATACATGCGATATCTACGTGTGTGTACTGGATTGGAAGTTTTGGCTTGCCTAGGATTTTATCTAATTTCAAACATCTGTTTGAAATTGGATAAAATAACGTGAAAGCATTAATTGGATAACGGATGGTGAAATAATCTCACGCTCTTCAATATTCTGTTGTAACATATAATAGTATTGACATCTATTTACGTATTTATCATCACAATTGGTTGATTTGATGGTTTACTACTTATTCAATTGGCTAGAGGTTATACGTTCTAGCCTATGGAGTGGATGACCTTTGACACTACCTGCTTTGTAGCAAAGGATTTATCATATACGAATTAGAATATATAAATCACATTATATTGTATAGATATATGAGTTTTGATGCAGAGGGTCGGTTTGGAAGGATTCAACAGGAATCCTTAGTATGATTATTACAGTGTTTGTATTCATATGATGTTATACGAACTGACTGGACGTTAAACTTGAATGTGGACTTCATTGGTTATATAACGTTATTATATGTTGAATTGTGGTTAAATAAATATATTATTATAGATCATATGTTGAGTTTACCCGTTTCACACATTTTGGCATGTTTGGTACAACTGAACTAAACTGAGAAATTATACAAATTGAAATGGGAATAGGGAAAATTGGAAGTGAACGGTATAAAATTGGATATTATATATTTTTACTCTAAAACCCATTTTTAAGTTATTTTGCTATGAATATATTTTGAAAAAAATTAATCCTTTTTATAAGAATATGATATAATTTTGGATTATAACACCTGCTATAATAAACGATTTAGAAAGCTTAAGTAATTTTACCATGTTGAATATCCATTGATGCCCAAATCTTTAAAGAAATATTTTAAAGATAAGAACAAGTACAAAATAGTTTGGATTTGTCATGACGATGTGTTAATCTCATTCACCTCTAGCCCTATCAGGTTATATCAATGAAGTAAAATAATTGAATCTTTAGTGAATGTTTAAAGATAATTATAATGCAATTGTTTTGGGTTTGTCGTTAAACAGTGTTTTAGCAACATTTTTTTAAACCCTTGAAATACAGTTAAACTGGAAATGTGTTTTTCAACAGTTTTGAATATACTTAGACCTTTAATAACATATTTTAAAGATAGAAACAAGTACTTAATATTTCAGAATAATGATAATATAAATATGTTTAAACTTGTAAAAGTGTAGAGATTGTTATAATAATAGTTTTTACCTCTTTGATTGTATCTTAAAGAAAGTAAATTTTGCAAATGATTTGTGAATATAATTATATCATAGATATAGTGTATGATCATATTTAATTATTGAAGATTATAAAGGAACAGGGAAATAGTGTAATACATACATATATGTTTTATATGTAGAAATTGAACATAAACACAAGTATATAAAGGAATATTAATCAAGTAAAGTTGTTGGTTAATAAATGAAGTCCCATTCGACAAATGAAGTCTTATTAGATAAAAGAAATTTTACTAACACTTTTTCTTAATTAATGAAAGATCCATTAATTGGGAAAGGGATTTGAAAGTTGTTTATATGACTTATTATTGCCTTGTGTGTTAATCAAGTTGTGTGACTTGATAATGCTCCGGATGTTTATACGTTTTTTACAGAAGATATCCGAGGCTTGTTTACAATATACAATCGTCTTGATAGTCCACTGTAGAACTTTACCAAAAAATAATCAATTGGTTTTAAGGAGACTGGGATTGGTAAGTGTTCTGCTTATCCAAAACCACTTCAAAACTAGTATATGGGTTCTATGTTTTGGAAGCGGTTGTGAAGTGGGGTCTATGTGGTGATTCGAGATCTGTTTCAGATGCTCGAACACATGTAGTATTTGTGATAAATTCAGGATGTGGGAATCCATGTATGATTCTAAGATCAGTTATGGAAACCATGTGTGATTCTGAGAATTATTAATATATGAGGATTCATGTGTTATTCTGAGATCTGTTGAGCAATCCTATATGCTTCCGAGATCTATTGAGCTATGAGATTCCAATTGAATATTCATGTTCTGTTCGAGTGATGGTTACTTTTATAATGATGTCAAACATAACCTTAGCATTTGAAATGGTTAAAGACAGAGTACGTTGCAGGACTTGGGATTTTACAACCCATGACAGGGTATGTCAACTACATATCTAGAGTATGCTTATAGATGTTGCGTGCATGAGTTGATGGTGCTTGGCTCTACGTGGTGCATACCAGTGTTTTCGTGCATAGGAAAGTTGTGTTTACCACACTGTATATTTTATCTAGAGATATATGTTGCTTGGAAGGTGGTTTCTGATCCTTGCGCTTGGAGTTAGGATCCGGCTTGACTAGACAAGTTTTCGCAGAAAATCCAATATGCGAACGTACATTAGTGGTTTTGTTTGTACCTTAACATGTTGTCGAATTAACACATTTAACCATTCCAGCTATTTGATAGATTTATATTCTACTACCTTGATATTATATATTATAGAACTACAGTAAACCTAATGAATGGTTGGATGCATTTGAGGGGAACACTGTTACAGAGATCCTTACAGTCCTAAATTGTATTGGGGTATGTCACTCATATGTTGAGTTTCTCACGTAGGTTTAATAGCCTGATCCGAGTGTTATTTTGTTGTAGTGCTAGATGCAGATCGAGTATATTTTCCATGTCGGAGTGCGATTGCTTTGGAGCTTCAAAAGAGGAGTTGGCTCCTAGAAGTATGCTTGTATTCTTTTATTTATTTTGCTATTGTTAGAGTTTCTGCCTTAGAGGCAATCTATTTGATGAGATAGATAACAATGTTGTTGTTATTATTTTATTTGGAATAAAATAATATTCTATTATTATATTTACTGCGTAATATAAATATTAATATAATAGAAGTCTTTAGAACTATAATACGGAATTATATAATTCGAGTAAGACTTGAATTTGAGATTATATAATATGATAAGTATTATAATTCTTAAATGTCCCTAGTCGAGTTTTATTATTTATAAAGGACAACAATAAAGCGTTGAGACTAGTATATTAATTGATTGATGATCACATCTCATTGATCATTAATATACGCGATATTAAAGTCAAGATATAAATACGTATTGGAGAATAGCGTATTGGGCTGACCCACCGTGAGATAACTACATGGAATATAATTAATAGTATCATAAATTATTCTCATAGTGACAGTGATGTAATGGTCCTCAGACCTGAAGTCATTATAATTTTATTTGAGGATATTTGTGTTTTGATATCATCTAAAGTTATTCGTAACAGAGTAACGATAACGGTGATTATTGGATACATCTCGAATCGAATGCAAATTATGAATGATCTAGATGGAATTTAACCGTACGATATATTCGTAGTGATATCCATGGGCCTCTTGATTGAGTGAGACCGTGAAATGCATGGCCATGCTCAAATATTGATTTGTTTTAAATAGCCTACTCATCGATCAAGATAAACGGATTAAATCATAAAGAGGATGATACAATCCATGCCTCCAGTTTAATCCTGGATATATTAGTTAAAAGGATTATATTACATTGATACATTGGTCAAGGAAAGGTTGTATCGAATCGTTAATTGATCTTATTATAACTTGGGTGGCAGCGACGTATTACTACTAGAGCGTAACAAGGGAGAAATTATTTTCTTTGGGTCAAATGAAACATCAATTTGTCGATATTTTATTTGAAGTTGGAATTAATAAACGGGTCGGCACCTATTCAATGGTGAACATTTAAATCTAAAGGAGATATTTATTCTCCTCCTTTAAATATACACGTGCATACATATTTTATTTTTTGAGTCAGTCAAAAATAAGAAAACCAAAGGGTTTAATACAAACAATTTCGACGAGGCCGGCATGGTAGAAATGTAAAACTTTTATGAGTGAATCATGTATGAATGCAACAAGGTACAGTTTTAAACAACAAACTCTAGTAAATCTAGAATAAGGCAGCAAGCAAATAGCAGGTAAGAATCAACCAATTTCCGTGGAACTTTAAGTGGAAATTTCAAACAGCGAGGTACGGTTAAGAATTAAGGCCACTAAGCTGAAATTAAAGTACTTGAACAAAGGTTAATCGTGAGTAAAATCTCACCTTAAACCAGAAGAAAAGAAGGCGCAACGACTTCACGGAGAAGAGGCATGCACGATTTGGGGTGCAGACTTAATTTGGGGAGGAACGACATTTGGTCATATGTCTAATTCTGAAAGTATATTTTTTCTTTTGTTCTAATTTTTTTTTGAAACCTGGCCATGCTAAATCTGACAAGTTATATATACTTGTTCTGCTGAAGCCATTTTGTTTGAATTTGCTAAAGCCCTTTTGTTTGAAATTGCTTAACCCTGCCTAAATGAAATATACATATTTGTTCCTTTATACAATTGTTTAGACTACTTATGAACATGTATGTACATATTGTTGCACCTGGAGCCGGACCCATTATTGACCATGCACTCACGTCACTTTGGCTGCCACCCACTTTTATTGTCGCATGCCAATATTTCTGGTCCATTTTGGTATATATTTTGGTAAGTGCATGGGTTATCACGATCGAATTATTTAACAATTGTCGAGATTAACTAATTTATATTCAGTTTCTATTGAAATTTATTTATTTGAACAATGATTAATCCTGACTTGAGTGTTTTATGTTTTGCATGGAACGCTCGGGTGAGATACGAGTGTTGCAGATTTTAGAAGTTATCGGTTCGAAAAACGGGAGAGGAACGTGAAGACGCAAGACGATATGGCACGCGCAAGGGCCCGACAAATCCGTAAAGTTTTATTTCAAATTTTATGTATGCATTTTCCGCTATACCGTATATTTTGTTTAAAACTCTGATATGATATGTATAAAAAATTATTTCCACTGCAAACTGTTTATCTTTGTGTCTGTGATTCTGTGTGTTTTATTCTGTTAAATCCGTAAGCTAAAATAACTGCTCGTCGTTTTGAACGTTCTGAGTTGGTTTAAATACCGACTTAGAGCGGTCAAAAGTGGAGGTCGTTACAAGGTGGTATCAGATCCATCCCGCCTTTACCACTTGTCTGCTAGCTGCCTGCGCTGTCTCCTTCTCGCGCTGACCTTCGCAACTACACTTGACCGCAGCAGCAGATCGAAGGCTACCTCCGCCTCATTCGCAAATTCTGACCACCGCCACTTCCTGTTTCACCCCATCGGTCTGAGACCGGTCTCACCCTCCTCTCAGCACACTTGAACCCCTGTAGCCACTGACCGCGGCCTGATTCAAGACAAACGCCTCCACCGTTCGTCGCCCCTTCGCACTGCAGCTACTTTGAAGAGCTACCTCACAACACCGCAAGCTGTAGCCCGTTCAAACCGCTTCCTGCTGAAATCGCTGAGCCACTAATGGTGAGCTTTCATTACCATTTCTTCCGCCCAATCATCCTTCCACCCCTCTTTAAATCGCTAACTGCTCCAGCAACCGCAACCGCCTGCTGCGTCAAAACCGTGGCCGAGCTCCGTTCGCCATCGTCAATGATGGTAAGTAATCTTACGATTAAATTTATTCCAAGTCTTTGACTTCGCATATCCACTAAATTTGATTGGTACCTTGAAACTTGCAGAAAAACTGAATTAGTTTTTAAGTTCTATTAGTATTAAAACTGAATTGTGATCAAATATGTATAAATGTCATTTGAATTGGTATGAGTTAGCTAAAATATACACTATCACTCATGTTGTCATGGCTGTGTAGGTATGTACGGTTTCTTATATGCATCAAACACATGTATTTTGCATTGCACTCACGCATGCATATAGCTGTCTCCTTAGAATATAGGTTGTTGTCCATATAAATGTTGGATTTTGCAGAAGCAACTACAAATATATATGCTGTCAAAATGGATTGATGGAAATTATAATAGCATTGAAGAAGAAGTACATGCTATGTGCATGTCCTGCTGTTTTTGATACCCATACATATATAAACATTTGAATGACTTGTTGCATGTGACTAATAAAAATATAACAGGAAGTGTATACGACATTTATACCCTATTTGATAATTGAATGGTTGGCGCTGATTAGTGCCACTTTCATCTTTATTTTTCTGCACCCATACTTGATATATGGCATACTTTGAGAACCAAACATTTTCGTTTTATTCCCTATGGTTTGACAGAAATCATATATTTAGTATATGTGAAAGTTGAGTGTCTTTATATTCTTTTAAGTATTGCTGTGTGCATTCCCTTTTGTTATTCCCTCTTGTTCATGCTTGCACTCAATAATATACATGTTTTCCCCTTACTAGCCATGCCGTATTGCTTAAACCCAAGGCCACTATTCTCAGGTGCCGAACCTTGTTCACTATCATATCCTTTTCCTTTTTTGTTGCCACTTTATTCTGGTTTTGGACACTTGCGTTAGCCTTGATTCTTGATTCATGCATGTACTGACTATTGCTGCTACATATGCATACCGCATTTTGGGCATAGTTGTTACTATCTGCACCTTCATTTTACATAAGTGTTGCACCTAATTCCTGGTTTCATTCCATATACCTTGTGTCGAAATGTGATGATTGTGGTATCCCTTGCATGTGCTTCCTACCATTTAAGGTTGGTATGTGCATACACGCTTTTGCTGACTTGCTTTGGCCATGATTTCGACTTTATTAGCATGCGTTCGACAGTTCAGAAATTGTTATACTCGATTTATTCAATAATTTGCTAGGATTAAACTAAATATATTTAGTGATGTTTATTTCGAAGTGACTAACTTGAAATAAGTTTAATCCCGACTCGGGTGTTTTGTGTATTTTGCATGGAACGCTCGGGTCATGTCCTAAGTGTTCCAGGCTTAAAGTTTTCAGCTCGCAAAAAGGAGAGGGGCGTGAAGACATAGAATGCATACACGCCAATAAACTTTTCTTCGAAGATCTATGTATATATTTTATAAATCTCCCGCTATATACAAATTTTTTGATAAAACACTGATATATATGTGAAAATTGTCCGCTGCTTTTACTGTTTTGTCTGTGATTCTGTGTGTTATTTTGTTAAACCCGCTAAGCTGGTTAAATTACCGATTTGGAGCGGTCAGAAAGGCAGGTCGTTACAAAACTGACCCGTAGCTTTTATTCCCCAAAAACCCTAGAAAATAATGGAGGCGGCTAGTACCGTTTACTCCCTCTTCCTCTTCAATTCGATTGAAGATGGACATCGTTCTCATGGACTTATCTAGAGGTATGGCGCTTGACATACTGTGATTCGATCCGTTCAAGTTATTACGAATTCGTGTTTCGTCTGCTTCTTCATCATGGCAGGTATGATTTCTATCCTTAATTGATTTCGATTTACCCTTTTGCAATAGATCATCAGTTCAAATCGTTAAACAGTTTAGACTAGGGTTTAGATAAGATCTTAAAAATCCTTTAGTGGTATCAGAGCTAGGTTTGCAAAATTGGTAATTTCGAAATTGTGATTAAGGTTTATATCTATTTGATTACCTAGGTGATCGATGGTATCAATAATTTGCAACGACAAGAATTTGATTCTGAATTGTAAAATTTGGGGGCTATTATAGATTTATGACTGGCACGGTATAAATTATTTCATCATAAAACGAATTAATATTAGATGTCAATTCAATTTGCCTGTTACAGGATTCTACACAGTTTAATATTAAAACTATGTTTGGATCTGTTAGGTCATATATTAATTAGTGAATTTTAATTTTATCAGTTGTAAAATTAAACTGATACTGTTCCAATTTTGATCGATATCAGAAATCAAAATTTTCATTGAACAAAAGGTAAGACCTTTTGTATATGAATTATTTCTAAGATGTATATCTTAATATATTTTAATTAATAGAAAGGTCTGAATGATTTTGATTATTGCAGTATGTTAAGTAGAATGTTTATTGAAACTTGAATCTAGTTTGACACACTTTGTTAAGTCTGTCACATGTGTGTGTGTGTGTGTGTATATATATATATATATGTGTGTAAACACACACAACATATGCTTTGGAAGCTATTTATTACCTTAAATATAATATATATCTAATCTGTATTGAGTATATATGTACAGACATATATATATATATATATATATGCTAATTAGATTATAATTTATACATCAATTTTGATGAATACAGATTTATAATATTATTACGAATGTCAAACTTGTTATATTTTGCCAATTTTGATGGGCAAGCTTTGTATATGAAGATATACATTCTTTTGAACATGCAACTAAATATTAAACTGTTTTGGAACTGGTTTATATTATTATACATGTTTTTATTTGTATAATCATTCTGTGTATATAGATACACTGATGATTGTATAATAAAATATGATATGAAAATTATATTTTAAATACATATTGTGACTTATGAAACATCCAAATTGTGGGCTTTAAAACCATGTTCAAAACTTAAGCTTGATGTTCATATTTGATATCTGTATATGTATAAATATATTTGTATAAAAAATAATATAAGGTGATATGCCTATCATGATTCATATTTGATAAACTTCTAAATATCATTTAAAATTGAAATCTGGATGAGTAAATCTATTTTATGATATGTGACTTGAAATTGTTTCAGATTTGTATACTATAAGTATACAAAAGTTTGGACATTACAAAATTGTTTACAGCTGTACAGCTGAATGTTCATTACCCTGTTGCCTATGTCATAATTTTAGGTCAATATCTGGCTTTTAGTTTAACCTTTCCTGTCATGAATGCCTGTCAACCATTTTACCATTGTATATGTATTGACATATATATGTATATATATACATGTGTGTGTATACATATATATGATATGTAATGTGAAGTTGCACATTAAAATTAATAAATTGATCATATAATTATAATGATATATATATATATATCATTTCAGGAAATATGACTTTCTGTTTTGTTTTATGCTGTTTATATAGATAACAGTATTATTAACACAAATGCATATGACTTAAAATGGATCATTGTAAATTGTTCATAATGATGAATTACACAACACTTGATGATATGAGAAGACACATTAGAATAGGCCTTTTATACATGTGTTAATTACTATATACATGTAAATTGTTTTCTGAAGTGAATAAAAGTTATTTGTTTTAGATCTGTAATGTATACAGCTATGCAGTTAAAGCGCTTAGCGGTTCTATAGCGTAGAGGTGTAAAAAGCTATGGCGGGGATAAAGCAGGGATATAGCAGAGGTGCAAAAATGTTAATTAGATGTAAAACTATACAATTAAAATTGATCAGTTATCATTCTCGCATCATTTTTCTGATAGAAATGAATATTAATTAATATTATATAACAAAATCAAAGAATATAATGGTTATGCACACTAGATTCGAGGATTACTACAGTTTCTATCTTTTATAAGATATTTATGATTTAAAAATTAGCTCTTTACATTAACTTTTTTGATTTATTTTAAAAGATAATTGGTCAAATCATCCTTTATATATTAATATTGCTAAAGCGGGTGATAAATAGCGTTGATTTAGCAGACGAAGCGGAAAATAGCGGGGCTTTAAGCGGAGCTACTATTCATCATCACTAAATTGAAATAGCGTAGCGGCCGGAGGGCGCTACAGGCTATAGCGGGGATTTTGCGAGGCTTTAGCGGGGCTTTAACTGCATAGGTATACAGTAATAAATACACATTGATGCACGAGTAGTCTAAGATGTTTTCAACACCCTTTTTTGATAGGCTTACCCTTTTAAATTTATGGACTAATGTGTAATATATTTATTATTTATTAACAAAGACATGACTCCCTGGACGCCCCATTTTGTGAAGGGTTAAAACTCATATAGGACATCACACTGATATGTGTTTTATTCACTTTGTTGCAATAATACCTCATATGTTAATCTGAATATATAGATACATACATATATTGCTTGCTCATGATGCTGTAGGTCTAATGGTTTAAAATATTATCCATTTTCAAACAATTTGATATGTATGTATGTATGTATGTATGTACGTATGTATGTATATGTATGTATGTATAAAGTAGCAAATATGATTTGCGAACTAGATATATACACACGCACACACACACACACACTCATAAATGTCAGTGTAAGATTGTTATATGAAATATCATATATGTATTGTTGTTTTAATATTGGAATCAAAACAAAAGGAAGTTATCTTGAATTGAGTATTTAATCTAAAGAAAATAAATCACTGTATTTGATACAATGACGCAAATATGATTTAGATTGAGCAAGTACGACTTGTTTCAAGTAATGATTCTCAACCATGAGAACATTGATCATCAGATTAATTTATCACATATTTATATGTACAATGGATTATGGGTTTACTATTGAAAAACGAATCAAACTGTTTATACATGTATATAATGCAACCAGTTTTGAATTTCAGGTTGTAATTTCGGTCTTTAAGCTATTGTTGACCTTTACAAAATGAATTGGCTCATATATATATATATATACACACACACATACATACATACATATATATATTTATCATGATGTTCCTATGAACATATATGTTTTAAACCTCTGTTTTGAAACATAAGCCTCTGTTTTGAAACATGCTTTTAAAACTAGCCAAAACCTGTTTTGAAACCGGACAGTATTTAGATACTGAAAGGAAATAGACTTAATGTGCATGTATGTCACACACACACACACATACATATATATATATATATATTCATTTGATGTATGCATAATATTATGCATACAAAATATGTATACATTTGATGTATGCATAATACTGCATGTACATAAAAACATTTGATGTATTCAAAACATATTAGTCCTGCGAATTAAAATTGTTTTAACAGGTGACTGCTGAAATTGTTTCAGTGGAAGTAAGGCAACTCAATCAAGAGTCGGGTTCAGCAATTTACTAAAATTGCAGATCTGCATTTTTTTATGGGTCTGTATATGTATAAGAGTTTATACTATATATATATATATGTGTGTGTGTGTGTGTGTGTGTGTGTGTGTTTAGATGATTGTATAAAACAATGAAAAATGAGCAGCATCACATGTAAAATTCATTGATATGTACTGTTTTATGCACAACTTTAAAATATGCAATCTATGTAAATCTAAGAAATATAAATTATCTTGAATATGCCCCTTTTGTGTTTGTTAATGTGCTCTCATATACAAGTACCTTGTTATGCTTGTATAGATAACTGGATTATATATGGACTGTGTACATATGAATACATGAATAGTTAGAATATCTGTCAACTACATTATATTTGTTGGAAATAGTAGTATATTGTTTTGAACTAGAACATCAGAAACTATGTAAAATATGAGCAAGTGTCGATTTCTTTATAGATATGGAAATAGAACTAGTTAATTGAAATTCATATTAGATATGAATGTAATTTCTGTTAGTAGAATTAAAATAACTAATTAATTTTGAAATTTTCAAAATAATATGTATATATGATACTTGATACCTATATATCGTTGAATTTAAATAAATATATATATGGTTTATATATTTCATATATTTTATTTAAATCCAATTTATATTACGAATATAAAATACATATATTTTGATATATGTAAATGACTATAATATTGTTCGCCGCTACGAATTATAAATTCCCTTTAAAGAAAATTTTGTTATATTAAATCATGGTGAAGTCTTCCAATAGTGCACCCATCAATGTCCAATCTCATTGGATGTAGGTAACGCCAAAGCGTTGTGCATCCTCTTATTTTGGTTATATGTGGTAGGAGTAATTGTGGTGCTTCGATTGTATTATTGGGTATGATTTAACTAAGGCTGCATAATAGGATTATGGCCTTAGAGACAATAACATGAATTATTCCATATTTGAGAAAATGAATAATACAGAACAAAATGTTCATCATGTGATCCAAAAATTATATATATGATACAATTGTCATAAGATGACTACCTAAAAGGATGTGTTTTGGGGATTAGCCAAAGCTAGGTCAAAGCATGACTAGATATGGATCTCGGAACACCATTATATATATATATATATACTGATATATTTATATAAATAGAGGGATGTTAATTTGAGTGGGAGCGTATTTTAGTTTAAATTACACTTTTATGTTAATATAAAATTTTGATTGTCAAAATTTATATTAAATAAATATTAAAGAATCAGTTATTATTTATTATCTACTGTAGATATTAAATAACAGATAACTCCGATAATTTAAATTTGTTCTTGAGAAGGATAAATTGAATTAAATCAAATTTCTTGACTAACATTGAAATTTGAGGATTGTCCTCAAACAAATTAAAACGTAATTGTTCTAACAAATTTAGAGGATCTAAAATAAAAGTTAAAGTTTGACTTTTACTGAATAAGATATAAATGTTATAAAATCTACTTATACATCTCTAGTATCTAGATACGAATCACATAGATGTATGTGAATTTATAGAAATTGCAAAATAAGTAAAAATTTGATAAACAGACAAGTGGACTTACGATTGGAAATAAAGCAAATGTTGCTAGATTATCCATAGAAAGTTGATTTTTGTTGTATATACTGGCTTAATTAAGTAAATAAAATAATTGTTATTATGAAATTCCATTTAAAATAAATGTTATGATAGATCTTGTTTAGACAAGTTTGAATTTCATTTGTAGTAAAAGAACAATTGTTATTCATTTTATTTGAATGAAATATCGTATGGAATTTCACAAATAGTTAATGATCTTTATAAATCCTTAACTATAATGTACTTGACATTAATAATGAGTGGATTAAATTTAGTGATTTAAATCCAATATACCTTTAGTATTGCCAGTTAGCCTAGTAAACAAGAAAGTATATCAAGACTCCATAATGATGGAATTCTGATATCATTTGATTTTGAATTATATGAAGAATACAAATCTTGTTTATTAGGCAAAATAACTGAATCACCTTTCACTTAAAACAGTGAATGAGTGATAAGTATTGGGTCTCGTACATAATGATGTATATGGAGCAACGAATACATAAACCAGAGGTAGGTTTTATTACTTCATTATATTAACTGATGATATCAGTAGATACAGATATGTGTATCTTATGAAACGCATACCAGAATCCTTTGAAATGTTCAAAGAATTAAAAGTGGAGATAAAAACCAAATTTAATAGAAAATAAATACTTTTCGAACAGACCGAAAGAGAATATTTAAGCCAACTATTTAATGACTATCAAGACGAGTTTGAAATTGTTTCACAACTCACTCCGTCTAGAACACCATATTGGAATAGTGTATTTGTGTAACAACCCGGAAAATACGAGCCAATTTAAAAGTTTTAAATTGGTTATTTCAAAGGAATTTGAACAATTGAAATAGAATATTTCAATAAAATAATGAATTAGAAATAGTGTGTCGGTTTGAAAATTTGAATTCAAACTTTGACTGACTGCACCAGGTGCAAAATATAACGGATTTTGGTGAAATCAAAAATATTTAAATCTGTTAGTGAATATCTTTCTAACGAATCTGAAAAATCGAAGTTTCATAGCGGGAATCAAAAGTTATGGCCAAATGAATTTTCAGAAAGGTCGCTATATAGAATATATAGCCCTTGAAAATAGACATTTTGCAAACGACCTCGGAATTCGACGAAACCACTTTTGTTGGGTCCGGGATGTCAAATTATTGCTAGGTTTCAAATTTCATAATTTTTGAAGCTAGTATGTGAGCGTGGCAAAAGAAAATGCGTTTGGTCAATTTCTGTTAAATTGGATCGACCAAAAAAGGGCCATTTTTCAAACGATCTCAGAATTCGACGAAACTAGTTTTGTTGGGACCGTAGCGTCAAAGCATAGCTAGATTTATTTTTCTGGAATTTTTCGAATCAGTTTGTGGCCCTAGCAAATTGAAATGTACGTTCAAATTAAATGTAAATTGTCTTATACTTTAATTTGAAAAATAACTGACTTGTAACAGTCGAATTGGCCTACGAAACATATCCCATTGTGTCCGGGATGGGGTATTTAGCTAGGGGCGACAGTCGTTGGGTTTGAATTGGGGTTCGTAAGTGAAAACCCTAATTTTCTGAATAATATATACATCGGCGAATCAGAAAATTCCGTTCATAAATTAAAAATAAATAAAAAACGCGCAGAACCCTCGTTATCAACGGCGACGCGTGCTCCTTTCTTCCCGACCAGATTCCGATCGCCGCAGCCCCCTACCGACGCTGCCACCACCAGCAATCGACGCCGCCGCCTCCCCTCTACAGATCCGACCAAACCCCGGACCCCCCTCGTCGCCTGTGCCGCCCGAATCGCCTCTCCAAAGTCTGACGCTTCCCATCCCCTCCTCGACCAGATCCGACCACCGAACTGCTTCCAACCACCACTGACCGACTCCCCTTTCTTCCCTCTTCCACGCTGTACCCTCTGATCATCGTATCGTGCCTCGGTTTTCGCGAAAACTGAAAACCTAGTTTTGAACCATCGTGAAAGGTGAATCCTTTATTATATTTGAACTTTGAAAAATCATATCTTTATGGTGTGTTGACGAAATTCGATGAAACAGGAAATATCGGTACCGCAAGGAGGCTCTCTACCACATAGAAGAGACCACGAATTTTTCTGAGCCATCTACGATTTTTAGCAATTCGAAAACCAAGGTGAGAAATCTAAATTAAACGAAATTTGAATGGAAAATGTCATGTATAAATTATACAAGCGAAATATAAATTATACACGTGTTGTATACCTCATGTACATGCGTTGTGTAAGCTATATGAGCGAAGTATGAATTATACATGCATAGTATAAATGATATGTGTGTTGAAATGCAAGTGAAATATAGAAATAATATATATATATATATACACACACACACACTCCCCTCGTCCACAAACCATGGACGATATTTATTATTGTGAAATATTGGATGAAAAATGGGAATGGTTGAATAATTGTTTATGGTTGATATTGATTGGTTGTGGTTGAAAAATACCCATTGGTGATTGAAATAAATTGGAAATAATTGTGGAAATGAAAATAAAACATGCTGCCTGCGTGCGAATTAGATGCATGAATCCCATTGTAAAAAACCGCGAGGTTTTAAGGTAGAGCGAGGAGCCGTACTCGGGACGGTACCGGTTTTAACTACCCTGCTGTTATGCTGCCGAAATTTTGAATGATATTCATGTATTAGAATTATTTTCATATGTTGAAATTATTTTCATGCGATGAAACTAAAGTCATGTGTTGAAACTATATCCATGTGTGGAAATGTTCATGTGTTGAGAAGTGATGTGTGAAAATTAAATTCATGTGTGAATGAATAAAGTGTTTAAACAATAAAAACCACATTTTTATAATATATATGAAGTATATAAAATATTCGCCTTATATATAAATAGTTTCAACAATAAAAATTTCATCTTTCTTATATGAACAAACTATATGAAATATCCATGTGTGGAAATGCTCATGTGTTGAGAAGTGCGTGTGTTGGAAGTGTTCATGTGTTGAATAAACAATAAAAATTACATTTTTATTGAAATTATGAAGTGTTAAAAACATTCATGTATTGAATAAATATTTTAGATGATAAAAATATCATTTTTATCATATATGTGATTTGCTAAAAATATGCGAGCATTGAAATAAATATTTGTGATAGAAATATTATTTTTAACATGCATAGGAACTAAATAAAATAGTCATGTGTTGAAATATATTTTAGTTCGCCAAAATTATCATTTTTGAAATGTGAAGTGTTAAAAATAACCACTTGTTCAAATAAATATGCATGAGTTGAAATATTCATTAATTAGCTAATGATATGATTTTTGCCTATGTATGCGACATTAGAATGAATGGTGTTTTTAAACCAAATTGGATCAAATATGAAGTTGAATGGAAAATGATAAGTGATAAAAATTGCATATATGTACATGCATATTTATTGAATAGGTTATGGCAAAGAGGCTAGAGAAGAGGAATAAAATTTTGTGCCCGACAAATAGGTACATGTTTACTCTTTTGCTTGAGTGATGATTTTATGAGCCTGTTGGCTAGCCGCTTGGCTTTTCCTTTCTCTTTTTGAGATGAGACGCCCGTGTGGCTATTTGGGAATTTTTCCAGCTCCTCCCGTACAAAGAAGGTTATGGCGAAATTTTCCAAAATTTAAAGGCGTTAGTGAAATATTTGAAGTGAAAACGATATATGAATTTTCGAAGGAACTATATTTATATATAATACAAATATAAATAAATTAAAACGAATCGTGGCCGTGCAGTTCGTGTTTTGAAACCGTGATTTCAAACGACTAGTGTGGGAAATCCGACCATTGGATTTTCTCGAAACCGCAACCGTTGGGTTCGCCTTGGAAATATCTTTGCAACGACACCAATTTTGTAAAGATCCGACGGTTGGATTGTCTGGAATGTTTAATTCAAATCTGAAGAAAAACAGTGCCAGAATCAATTATATTTTTATATAAATATAAATATAATTAAATTAAATCGAATAACGACGCTGCAGTTCGTAAATTGAAATCGTAACTTCAAACAACTAGTGTGGGAGATCCGACCGTCGGATTTTCCCAAAACTGAAACCGTTGGATTCGTTTTGAAATGATCTTCCTAATGATATAAAATTTGTGAAGACCCAACGGTTAGATTTTCAGATATGTGTAAAACAAATTTAGAGAAAAACAGCGCTAGTGCCTCGGCACGACCTGAAACGTCGTTTAATTAAATATGGCCATTTTTAATAAATAAAAATGGCGATATATCATTATAAAATACTATAGACGATATAGAGTGGAAATAAACCAATTTTGTTGTGCTTGCTTGATATGTGATGGTTGAATGTGTTTAACATGAAAATTATACTAAGGAACTGAAATGTGAATGTTGAATAGTTTAACCATATGAAAAATTGATTTGAAAATCTAAATATACATGGGTTATTCGAAAAGGCCGAGTTCATTCTCATTTCAAATAAACGATCGACGTTGAGAAGTCGAAGAGTCGAAGACGGTTGAAGACCGACGATCTTCACATTGGATGGATGGAAGCTACTGATGCTCGTGATTGGAGTAGCTACCTTGAAGGGGCTGAAGTAGTAGCCGTCCGGAAGTATTGTTGATTGTGCGGATATGCGAGGAATTTGGTGCCTCATGTAACACCCCACCGCCGCTAGGGTCACTCACAAAGGGAATGCACTAGGTTTGGTGAAGCATTATCGAGGTAAACATGCACAGAAATATTACAAGACAGAACATATATAAAACAGCGGAAGTAAAACAAATTTCATTACCTTATAAAATAAGGTCTAAAGCCTTTTACATCAGAATACATCAAAACCTGTCTTGCAATAGTAAAGAAGCATAAAACCTTTTCTTAAATTATTTCCCCAAAATAAAGCGGTGAAGCAGCCATAGCCAAGAGAAGACCAAGCTATACATGATGACCTTCAAGCATAAGAGTTCCGAACTAAACAACAGTATTTCCTCCCTGAAAACCTTGGGGGGGGGGGGGGGGGAACGGAAGACAAAGAGGCGAAAGAAAACGGGGTCAGTCATAAAGACTGGTAAGTCCTATCTACTTCCAGCATAAAAATAGGTAAAGGTAACATGACATGCATAAACTGAAAATGAACATAAGGATGACGACAAGATAGATAAACTAAACCAAGATAACAGGGTGAACTACGGTATCAGGATAAACTAAAGTATCATGATGAACTACGGTGTCAAGGTAAATCAAAGTATCACATCATCAGGTTTCTATCAAGTATAATATCCGAAGGTTTCTATCATGTATATTTGCTCTGCACCTCCCGTACTAGTATCCCAACCCGTGTCATGAGTTAACTATAGGATGTCCCTTGACCGAAGTCATGAAATGGTCCATGTCAACCTAATATATCGCGTACATAGCTTTTCCTAACTCGTATGTTTCTTTCCATGTATAAGTTCAGTCCTTTGCCGTAGGCCGTACGGGCTTTCCCATGTAAATCTATACCACCTCAACGTAGTACCATTTTATCCTTGAAGTTGTTTTGGACTGCTACCCTTGATCTCGTTATGTTTTCTTACCATGAACTATCGCGTGTTCACTTAGGATTTATGCCACCTAGGACCGCTAGGGATTATGCTACCTAACGAACGTTTTCGTATCTCGGTTTGGGTTTTAGCCACCTAGGGCTACTGGGGATTATGCTACCCGTCAACCGCGCCCTTTTTCCCACGTAAGCACCGTGAATCGTTTTTCCATGTCTAACTGCACATGTATCTCAATGTGCCATCCGAGTCCCGTGCCAGGGCAAATCAAGAAATACGAGACTCGGTCGGGAGCTTTAAGTCGTCTGCCGAATGCAGATATCAAGGTCTGTTTTTGTATCCGTGGCTATGGCCCCACGTGACCCCTCCCTCAACTACTGAAAGGCAATCCAAGAAAAATCATGCACGAGAACTATACTCCGCCCCCCCTATGCCCCACTTACCTATTGGACAACCTCACCCATAACTCGATAGCAAGTATATGGTCTGTTGGGAGTTCTCTGCCTTTCCGTATACGTACACGATTGACTAAAGATGGTAGGTAGTCGACGACGCGCTATCCAGGGAAAAAATCAAGTATCGTCGACTCCACGCTAATCCATCCCCGTCTTTAGGTTGCTCGCACAGCAACCAAGGCATACTCTTGGTTCTTCTACCGCAGACCTTAACCTCTGTGAGCCCAGGCGGATCATCTGCAACCTCACAGAGGGATACCAAGAGTACCCTCACGTCCCCCGAAGCTACTGCTTCGTCACCCAGTTCGTTGGAGCCTTTATCTAAGTCAGATAATTTGCTCCTCCTCGTGTGTTTAAGCGATGACCTACCGTATCGGGTTACTCATCTATCTGTGAACTGGTCCAAATCCCTTGACTAAGAATTATTACTTAGTTATCCTAAACTAAGGTTTATCACTTAGTTCCCTTTCCCGTTATCCTTGTTAACTACGATTTTCCACCTAGTCCCCTAAACAAGGGTTTTGTCTAATGGGTTAAGTGTTGTCATTCCAGTTAATGACTTAACCCGCCTACGAATCATGTCCAGATTGGCAAAGTATTTAAGCTCAAGACTTATCCCTACAAGTTGGTTAAGTATACCAAGAAGCTCATGACTTAACCCTATTCAATTATCAAGTCAGATTGGTTAAGTATTAGTTTGTCTTGACCCTATCAGATTATCGTGTTAGATTGGTTAAGCATAGATTATCTTAACCCCATCAGATTATCGAGTCGGATTGGTTAAGTATGGGTTAGCTTAACCCCATCCACTAATCGTATTACAATGGTTAAGTATATTTAAACGGTCTTGTGACTTAACCCTATCAAGTTCTCATATTAGATTGGTTAAGTATAGGTTACTTAACCTCATCAAATCATCATGTATAATTGGTTAAGTATAAGTTACTTAACCTCATTGAATTATCATGTTAAATTGGTTAAGTATTGGTTACATAACCTCATTGAATAATCATGTTTAGATTGTTTAAGTGTTTAACTTAACCCCATCGAATTACCGTGTTTAGATTAATTAAGTCTAGGTTAACTTAACTCCATCTAATTACCGTGTTTAGATTAGTTAAGTGTAGGTTACTTAACCCCATCTTATTACCGAGTCGGATTAGTTAAGTATGGATTAGCTTAACCCCATCCCCTAACTGTATTTTACGGTTAAGTGTCATTAAGAAATCAAGTCCGGTTTCACTTAACCTACCCATTCATGTCATATCGGTTAAGTGTCATTAGTCAGATTTACTTAACCTTATCATGTGGCATTAATTGAATTAATGCACTCTCATCCTCTCACATTAGACGTTGTTGTGGTTACTGGTTATGCCGGGTGGGTCCGGGCAGATTTACACCACAACCTAGTCTAACCTCGGGTTTCAAGCGCGATATGACCAACTACCCACATTGGGTCCTATTGTTTGTAGCCACTGGATTTGCCGAGCGGGTCCGGGCAGATTTATGCTACAAACTCAACCCAACCTCGAGTTGGCCACTTCCATGTTTTTCTACGTGTCATGTTCATGTCAAGTTTAAACCCCTTTTTAAGTCTATGTTTTCATGTAACCCCATGTCAAGTTTTCGTGTCCTATTCACGTTTATTATCATTACATGTTCCATGTAATTCCATGTCAAGTTCATAGCCCATTTTCAAGTTTGCCTAAACTACCCAAAATGTGTCCCCAACGCACATGAAAGCGAATCAACATATTTGGAATAATACAACAAAGATGGGTACAAGATGGCAAAGATGAATCACAAGTTAAACATGGTGAAAATTGAGGCAAAGGTGTTCACATAACTAGCATATTACATATTGGCCTCAAAACATGCACGATGTCATAAAGGGATTGGCCACAAACATGCACGGTATCATAAGGGGTTTGGCCTCAAACATGCATAATATCATAAGGGGTTTGGCCTCACATAAACATGAAATCATAAGGGGTTTTGGGTTCTTTTACATGCATAAGCCCCAAGTCAAATTCATGCACATATTTCACAAGTCAAAATGGTTCCAAATGTTCATGCCAACATCCCACAAATAAAGGTTCAATCTTGCATGGAAAACTAAGTCCAAGGCAACATGAGTAACTTGATTTAGTCACTAAACATAGCCTAAAGTCATAGGTTCAAGCAAAAGAGGAATGACAAGGTTCATATAGGCTAGCATACTTATGTTCATCGCATTTTATTCCATGTCACATTAGAACTATCGTTTAGATCTACAAGTAGCTAGAACTTACAAATCGAGGCTAGAGAATTAGGGGTAAGAATCTTGTCGTAGGATCCATGTTGAGATGATGATCAACACTCTTGATTTGATGTAGAAAGCTTTCTCCTTTGCCTTGAATCTAGTTTGCATGCATAAGCTTTTGAGGTTGAAGATGGATGCCATGATCAAAATAGATTTTGGCGGCACTTAGTTGCTAGAATGATTTTTAGTGATTTAGGTTAGGTCTTAGGGTGTTTTTATAGAGATTAGGAGTAGTTTAGGCCCTTAGATTAACCGTAGGATAGACCTGAACCCTCAAAATCCGTCACAGGCCATCAGAACAGAGCACAAGGCCAAGCAGGTGCACCCAGGCCAAAGTGGTCGGACCACCCAGGTCGACACCCGTGTCGACTGGGCAGTCGACCTGCCCCCTGGGCGTGTCGATTCCCCAGTCGACACCCCAGTCGACCTGAGGCTTGGGCGGGAATTTTCCCGCCCAGTCCGTTTGGCTCCAGATTTGAATTTCGAACTGTTTTTGAACTTGAATTTTTCTGAAAACTTTGACGGGCCATAACTTGGTCATATGGACTCCGATTTTTGAAAAATCGGACTCTATTTCGCATATTTTTCCGAGTCGAATGCAATGGCACAACCCGTTTCCCTTGATTCAGATTATAACATTTAATTCTGCCTTGATTTATGTTATAATATGTTATTAAAAATACGGGTTGTTACATTCCCCCCACCTTTAAGGATTTCGTCCCCAAAATCTCCAAGTTAGGAAGAACGTATCCTACCATCCGTCATCCATCTACTCAAAACATCATCCACAGGCAACCATGGTCCTTAAAAGACTCCTAATGCTTTATGAACACATGCAGAAAGTATGTGTATATGTTCCTTAGCTAATGCTAATGATCAGGCCTGAATGATCTTTCTAATGCAAAATATGTTTAGTGCCATGAGTCCAACCTGTATGCAAATAGTCCTAGTCATATAAACACTATATGTGTGCACAACCATTCATCCACATGCAACATCCACATGATAACATATTCAATTTCATCCATAAGCAAGTATAAATACTCATGCATATGCAACATGAAATGTGACTGAGTCGATCTAGTATCTAGTGTGTATTCGCGCATCCACGAGCAACCACTTGCAACCATTTGCTACCATATCAATCATAACATGTTTCAAATACATGTTTACATCCATAGGGTTCTACCTAAGGTTCCCAAGATAGGATCGAGGAGATAAACAAGATAAACTCCTTACGGGGTTTGCAACGGAAACAGGATCGAGAGGATATCCACCAAGCGATAGCATGCAAGCAAGCTCTACAGGAGAACCAGGGATCAACGATATACTCTTAAAAAGAGATATGATGCACGCGTTTAAGCCGCATTTCCTTGAGCTTAATTCCAGTGTGCCTTGACCACCTTTGACTTCATGATTTTCGTAGCTCCTTGATTCCTATTTCCAAGGTATGAGTTGGAACTCATTTCACCGTCGACTCTCGTTTCACTTTCACTTATTCTTTCCCTAGTATGCTCAGCTCAAACATATCTGCGTACTCATGTAAGCTCTCCAAAATTCACTAGTGAATTCTGGATCTCGTTTACCGATGCCAATCCATGTTACCACGTGCACTTACTAGGGTGATTCCTATAACCCATGCTTACGCGGATGAACCATCCGCCTTATTGGCGAACGTTACTCGATCGGATCAGAGATTTCCGATAAATGCATCAAGAGATTCTAGGTAACTAACCATGACAAAACCCAAAAGGTTATACGAGACTTCGAGGGTATTACCAAGGCAAGTTAAGAGTTTAACTACCCTCCTTTCAAAACCGAGAATGGCATCCCTTACTGGATAACCACTTCATCCCTAGAATCCATCCATGGCTCAACAATAGAAGCATTGCTTCTAATATCAACACTTGGCATTTACACTCTCAATTCCAAACAAGTCATGAATAAATGGACTGATCCTCCAACATGATTTGAGACAAAAATGGGATCCTCTACCATGCTAGTACTAAGGTGCAGAGACTCAACTATCGAAGTAGACTTAAATGATGCGATGATCAAGACAAAGTCTAGACGGGATGATAGAAAAGAAGGCTAAACCTTCAACAGAAACGGTACCATCCCTCTTAGGTACGCTAGAAATGAGAGCATACAATTGCCCTCTCGATGATCTTGTCCTCGTCCCATAACACTTAACTATGCGTCCCGTTTTACCATGCCAAAGATACTCTCTCGTCATGGGTTTTATTGTTCATCTTTTTCCCTCCTTTGTGGATTAAGCCATATCAACAAGTTGCTTATCTTTAAGCTCGTGTCCTCTATCCTTGCTCTTATTATCCTTCCTTATAGCACGAAAACATGTCTCTCGAGGAATCCCTCCATTGTACGGAAAACTCTTACTTAGCTAGACAAGGATTAGTCGCAGTTAAAACTACTGTGACTACGGATGGAGGAAGGAAAGGAAAAGAGACTCGATCAAGGAAACAAAGGATAGTGCTAATGGCTTTTGGGGAATAGCCTTTAAAAACTTTTCTTGAAAAATGCTTCTTTGTAAACGGTTTCTCAAATAGTTTTCAGAAGGTTTTAAAAACTTTTGCCCAGTCTGGTAACCTTCTGTTCTGATACCAAATGTAACACCCCACCTCCGCTAGGGTCACTCACAAAGGGAATGCACTAGGTTTGGTGAAGCATTATCGAGGTAAACATGCACAGAAATATTACAAGACAGAACATATATAAAACAGCGGAAGTAAAACAAATTTCATTACCTTATAAAATAAGGTCTAAAGCCTTTTACATCAGAATACATCAAAACCTGTCTTGCAATAGTAAAGAAGCATAAAACCTTTTCATAAATTATTTCCCCAAAATAAAGCGGTGAAGCAGCCATAGCCAAGAGAAGACCAAGCTATACATGATGACCTTCAAGCATAAGAGGTCCGAACTAAACAACAGTATTTCCTCCCTGAAAACCTTGGGGGGGGGGGGGAACGGAAGACAAAGAGGCGAAAGAAAACAGGGTTAGTCATAAAGACTGGTAAGTCCTATCTACATCCAGCATAAAAACAGGTAAAGGTAACATGACATGCATAAACTGAAAATAAACATAAGGATGACGACAAGATAGATAAACTAAACCAAGATAACAGGGTGAACTACGGTATCAGGATAAACTAAGGTATCATGATGAACTACGGTGTCAAGGTAAATCAAAGTATCACATCGTCAGGTTTCTATCAAGTATAATATCCCAAGGTATCTATCATGTATATTTGCTCTGCACCTCCCGTACTAGTATCCCAACCCGTGTCATGAGTTAACTATAGGATGTCCCTTGACCGAAGTCATGAAATGGTCCATGTCAACCTAATATATCGCGTACATAGCTTTTCCTAACTCGTATGTTTCTTTCCATGTATAAGTTCAGTCCTTTGCCGTAGGCCGTACGGGCTTTCCCATGTAAATCTATACCACCTCAACGTAGTACCATTTTATCCTTGAAGTTGTTTTGGACTGCTACCCTTGATCTCGTTATGTTTTCTTACCATGAACTATCGCGTGTTCACTTAGGATTTATGCCACCTAGGACCGCTAGGGATTATGCTACCTAACGAACGTTTTCGTATCTCGGTTTGGGTTTTAGCCACCTAGGGCTACTGGGGATTATGCTACCCGTCAACCGCGCCCTTTTTCCCACGTAAGCACCGTGAATCGTTTTTCCATGTCTAACTGCACATGTATCTCAATGTGCCATCCGAGTCCCGTGCCAGGGCAAATCAAGAAATACGAGACTCGGTCGGGAGCTTTAAGTCGTCTGCCGAATGCAGATATCAAGGTCTGTTTTTGTATCCGTGGCTATGGCCCCACGTGACCCCTCCCTCAACTACTGAAAGGCAATCCAAGAAAAATCATGCACGAGAACTATACTCCGCCCCCCCTATGCCCCACTTACCTATTGGACAACCTCACCCATAACTCGATAGCAAGTATATGGTCTGTTGGGAGTTCTCTGCCTTTCCGTATACGTACACGATTGACTAAAGATGGTAGGTAGTCGACGACGCGCTATCCAGGGAAAAAATCAAGTATCGTCGACTCCACGCTAATCCATCCCCGTCTTTAGGTTGCTCGCACAGCAACCAAGGCATACTCTTGGTTCTTCTACCGCAGACCTTAACCTCTGTGAGCCCAGGCGGATCATCTGCAACCTCACAGAGGGATACCAAGAGTACCCTCACGTCCCCCGAAGCTACTTCTTCGTCACCCAGTTCATTGGATCCTTTATCTAAGTCAGATAATTTGCTCATCCTCGTGTGTTTAAGCGATGACCTACCGTATCGGGTTACTCATTTATCTGTGAACTGGTCCAAATCCCTTGACTAAGAATTATTACTTAGTTATCCTAAACTAAGGTTTATCACTTAATTCCCTTTCCCGTTATCCTTGTTAACTACGATTTTCCACCTAGTCCCCTGAACTAGGGTTTTGTCTAATGGGTTAAGTGTTGTCATTCCAATTCATGACTTAACCCGCCTACGAATCATGTCAAGGTTGGCTAAGTATTTAAGCTCAAGACTTAGCCCTACAAGTTGGTTAAGTATACCAAGAAGCTCATGACTTAACCCTATTCAATTATCAAGTCAGATTGGTTAAGTATTAGTTTTTCTTGACTCTATCAGATTATCGTGTTAGATTGGTTAAGCATAGATTATCTTAACCCCATCATATTATCGAGTCGGACTGGTTAAGTATGGGTTAGCTTAACCCCATCCACTAATCGTATTACAATGGTTAAGTATATTTAAACGGTCTTGTGACTTAACCCAATCAAGTTCTCATATTAGATTGGTTAAGTATAGGTTACTTAACCTCATCAAATCATCATGTATAATTGGTTAAGTATAAGTTACTTAACCCCATTGAATTATCATGTTAAATTGGTTAAGTATTGGTTACTTAACCTCATTGAATTATCATGTTTAGATTGTTTAAGTGTTTAACTTAACCCCGTCGAATTACCGTGTTTAGATTAGTTAAGTCTAGGTTAACTTAACTCCATCTAATTACCGTGTTTAGATTAGTTAATTGTAGGTTACTTAACCCCATCTTATTACCGAGTCGGATTAGTTAAGTATGGATTAGCTTAACCCCATCCCCTAACTGTATTTTACGGTTAAGTGTCATTAAGAAATCAAGTCCGGTTTCACTTAACCTACCCATTCATGTCATATCGGTTAAGTGTCATTAGTCGGATTTACTTAACCTTATCATGTGGCATTAATTGAATTAATGCACTCTCAACCTCTCACAGTAGACGTTGTTGTGGTTACTGGTTACGCCGGGTGGGTCCGGGCAGATTTACACCACAACCTAGTCTAACCTCGGGTTTCAAGCGCGATATGACCAACTACCCACATTGGGTCCTATTGTTTGTAGCCACTGGATTTGCCGGGCGGGTCCGGGGAGATTTATGCTACAAACTCAACCCAACCTCGAGTTGGCCACTTCCATGTTTTTCTACGTGTCATGTTCTTGTCAAGTTTAGACCCCTTTTTAAGTCTATGTTTTCATGTAACCCCATGTCAAGTTTTCGTGTCCTATTCACGTTTATTATCATTACATGTTCCATGTAATTCCATGTCAAGTTCATAGCCCATTTTCAAGTTTGCCTAAACTACCCAAAACGTGTCCCCAACGCATATGAAAGTGAATCAACATATTTGGAATAATATGACAAAGATGGGTACAAGATGGCAAAGATGAATCACAAGTTAAACATGGTGAAAATTGAGGCAAAGGTGTTCACATAACTAGCATATTGCATATTGGCCTCAAAACATGCACGATGTCATAAAGGGATTGGCCACAAACATGCACGGTATCATAAGGGGTTTGGCCTCAAACATGCATAATATCATAAGGGGTTTGGCCTCACATAAACATGAAATCATAAGGGGTTTTGGGTTCTTTTACATGCATAAGCCCTAAGTCAAATTCATGCACATATTTCACAAGTCAAAATGGTTCCAAGTGTTCATGCCAACATCCCACAAATAAAGGTTCAATCTTGCATGGCAAACTAAGTCCAATGCAACATGAGTAACTTGATTTAGTCACTAAACATAGCCTAAAGTCATAGGTTCAAGCAAAAGAGGCATGACAAGGTTCATATAGGCTAGCATACTTATGTTCATCGCATTTTATTCCATGTCACATTAGAACTATCGTTTAGATCTACAAGTAGCTAGAACTTACAATTCGAGGCTAGAGAATTAGGGGTAAGAATCTTGTCGTAGGATCCATGTTGAGATGATGATCAACACTCTTGATTTGATGTAGAAAGCCTTCTCCTTTGCCTTGAATCTAGTTTGCATGCATTAAGCTTTTGAGGTTGAAGATGGAGGCCTTGATCAAGATAGATTTTGGCGGCACTTAGTTGCTAGAATGATTTTTAGTGATTTAGGTTAGGTCTTAGGGTGTTTTTATAGAGATTAGGAGTAGTTTAGGCCCTTAGGTTAACCCTAGGATAGATCTGAACCCTCAAAATCCGTCACAGGCCATCAGAATAGAGCACAAGGCCAAGCAGGTGCACCCAGGCCAAAGTGGTCGGACCACCCAGGTCGACACCCGTGTCGACTGGGCAGTCGACCTGCCCCCTGGGCATGTCGACTCCCTAGTCGACACCCCAGTCGACCTGGGGCTTGGGCGGGAATTTTCCCGCCTAGTCCGTTTGGCTCCAGATTTGAATTTCGAACTGTTTTTGAACTTGAATTTTTCTGAAAATTTTGACGGGCCATAACTTGGTCATACAGACTCCGATTTTCGAAAACTCGGACTCTATTTCGCGTATTTTTCCGAGACGAACGCAATGGCACAGCCCGTTTCCCTTGATTCAGAATATAACATTTAATTCTGCCTTGATTTATGTTATAACATGTTATTAAAAATACGGGTTGTTACACCTTCGGTTTCGTTCAAACCCAGAACGAACTTGTAAATGGACTGTGTGTCTGACATTGGATTTTGTTCTGTGCTGATTGATCTCTGTTAAATATATATCTATTTGGTGGCGGAGAATTTATTCTCTAGCTTAACGCCCTTCTCTGAGACGTACGAGCTCAGAGGTTATGTATTGATAGAAATCAGTCGCATGGTGTGGATTGCCTGTGTGGCACGCCTAAGTGGCATATGACCAAGGTTTCTGTTGCAAAGCAAAGTCTTGTGGCTGATGATAAAAGCATGGTTTGTGTGACGTAGCTTTGTGTATAACGTGGATTCGTGAGCCTCACACCTCGATATGAGTCTAAAACGGGATAGTGACTGCAGGGAGAGCACGACGTTTCTTTCTAGCTATAGTGGTGTCAGTGACCTACCAGCCCTGACATTTATATCTACCTTTCACCTGTGTGGTTGTTGTAATGCGAGGCGCCTCGATTATAGGTCTGTAAGAACCGGGAAACGTGTGTTCAGGAATTGCCAATCCTTAAAAGTAAGAGAGGACTGGCCCTGAAGATCCAGGGATTGCTGTGTGCGGTCCTAAGGCATTTGCTAGAGTGTCTCGAACGGAGAGGAGCTTGCCCCTTGCCTCGACTCGTGATGGAATCCAATTTCCGATACGAAATTGCGGATGTGATTGTATTACTAGTATGGCAACATAGTAGATGGTAGCTGTGCCGCCTAGGATTGATATTTATGATTGAATTTGCTTTTGAAAACATATATGCACTAGTAATAATATCAAACACTTTTGTTTTATACGTATGAAGCATTTTTGGCCATTATAAGGTAAAACTCTATCCTACGGCTTGTGTTGCATTGTGTGATGGGACCTGAGTCTTATAATGGCTTCATTTTATAAAAAGCATTGCGATGATTCAATCATTTACTTTATTTCATGCACTAGCACTCATTGGAGTAAACCCGTTCCGCGAAAGTGGCGTGGTCCTTTGATTTGCCTTATTATTGTTGTTTAATAAGTTATGTAGATTTCTCATACCAGTCTCATGACTGACTCATAGTTTGTTTCACCTTGTAAACTCGGGTGCCCTCATTTTCACATGGGCAACCTAGTTACAGGTATCTAGTGTATTTTGGCTTGGCACTGTAGTAGAGGTGCACTTTTGGCTCATGGCGAGGCTTGACTACACCGTGTTGACTATGACTTTTTCCGCCATTATTGTATATGTGTTATGATTCCGCCACTGGCGATGTAGACTGATGTTTAGTTTGTGTACTCTTTATGTATGATTCTGCCTCTGGCGATGATGACTGATTATGTATTATTATGCACTAAGTTGTATCCTGCACTGTGCTCTCTGATGTGGTGATATCTATATGATTCCACTGTCATACGTGTGTAAACTATTCTATTTCATGTTTATGCTATTATCTGTGATCTGCTAATGATGATTAATGTGTTATATCCCAATGATTATCCTTAACACCGTGTCACGGGGTTTTGGGATCTTCACAGCTGGTATCAGAGCTTTGGTTAACCTTAGTTCTAGAATCTAACACATTAAACACTCCATAAAAATAGAATCAGTAGTATTCTAAGGCGAGTAGCTCGTTAAAGATAGGACTAGTAAAGTCCTAGAATGAGCCAAGCAGAATAGCAAAAACAATTTGATCAATCCACCGCTATCTTTCCTTAAGTTTTCTGCTTAACCATACAATAAAATTATCATTTCTGTAGGCTGACTCTTTTCTTGCTTATACAGAACTTGAACAATGGCTACCCGAGCAGCCGCTGCTAGAGGAGGCCGTGCTGGCCGTGGCAGAGGACGAGGAGAAGTCCCAGTTGAAGAAGGACCCTTGATATAACCCCATGCCGATTAACAATTCGAGCTGGACTGCGTGGCTAAGAGGTACAAGAACCTAGGAGGCAAAACCTTCTATGGAACTGGCACTGTAATAGAGGCCCTTGCATGGCTGAAAACATGCGAGAAGATACTAGAAGGCCTAAGGCTTGGTGATCAAGACAAAGCTTTTATGGGCGCTTGGCTCCTACAAGAAGAAGCCGAACTATGGTGGGAAGCTCTCACCGCCGGGAATAGAAATGCTGGTAGAACCTGGGACGGATTCAAAGAACTATTCAAAGAGAAGTATGTCCCAGAGCAAGCCCTTGAGCGCATGCATGACGACTTCGCAAATCTCCAGCAGGGGGATCTCTCGGTGCAAAATTATCTGAATAAGTTTACACAATTATCCCGCTATGCTCCAGAGCTCGTCGCCACCACAAAGTCCAAGAATAAGAGGTTCATCCTCAGGCTGAAGTGACAGTACCAAGATAGGGCCATGGCCCACATCAAGCTGGGGTTTAATGAATTGGTGGAAATGGCGTGCAGCTACGAAGACCTGGATCAAAGGCATCTGGAACAGGATCATGCTAAAAGCCAAGTCGGAAATAAACGCAAGCCCGCTGCGAATCAAGCGGAGTCAAGCCAAGCGGCATCCTCGAAACCACAGTCTAGTAGGCCGCCTAAAGGAAGCTGCTATAATTGTGGCAAGGTGGGGCACTACTCAAATGTTTGCACAGCCCCGAAGAGGCAGAAGACAAATTCTCAAGGTTCAAGCCAAGGCTCTCAGAACCCTCGCTACTGCTTTAATTGCCGCAAGACGAATCATCTTGTCAAAGACTGTCCTTTGCTTAAGAAGGCTGCAGTAGCTCACGTGTATGACGGGACGAACCCGCCGGCTGCTTCCGATGGAGCAGGTAAACCCGATGTTTTGGGAGGTACCCTTACAATTAAAAATATTCCTGTTTCTGTATTATTCCGATGGAGCAGGTAAACCCGTTCGGCCTATGCAATGCTCCAACATACTTTGTCGATCTAATGAATAGAGTGTTCAAGGGAGTTCTAAATAAATTTGTCTCGTATTCATCGATGATATTTTAATCTACTCCAAATCAAAACTCGAGCATGCAAAGCACTTAGAACAAGTATTGGAAATTCTAAGAAAGAACGTCTTCAAAGCCAAATTCTCAAAATGTGTCTTCTGGCAAGAAGAAGTGAAGTTCCTTGGCCATGTCGTGTCAAAGAAAGGGATTTCTGTAGATCCGAGGAAAATAACAGCAATTCAAGACTGGAAACAACCCATTACACCCACAGAGGTTAGAAGTTTTATGGGGTTGGATAGTTACTATCAGAAGTTCGTTAAGGATTTTTCGAAGATATCCGGTACGTTAACGAAGCTCACGAAGAAGCATGAAAAATTTAAGTGGACTTCCGACTGTGAAGAAGCTTTCCAGGAATTGAAATCGAAACTGACAACTGCTCCAGTGTTAACCATTATCGTTGGCAATCAGGATTTGACGGTTTGGACAGATGCTTCTATTAGAGGTCTTGGTACAGTGTTAATGCAAAGAGGCCAAGTAGTCGCTTTTGCAAGCCGCCAGCTGAAACCGCATGAGAAGAATTATGTAACTCATGATCTTGAGTTGCTAGCCATCGTTTTTGCTTTGAAAATCTGGAGGCATTATTTATTGGGTGAGAAATTTGAACTGTACACAGATCATCAATCATTGAAGTATTTATACACCCAGAAAGATCTGAATTTGAGACAGCAACGTTGGCTAGAATTTCTTGCAGCGTATGATCTAGATATCCTGTATACGCCGGGAAAGGCTAACGTTGTAGCGGATGCGCTTAGTAGAAAAACCGCAATCATTTCCAATCTTATAATTACGCCTGGATTGATTGATATGATTTCAGTCCTTCAAAAATATGATGAATTTATTCAGAGAATCAGTCAGAGGGTCAAGGAAGGTGAAACCACAAGTTTCCGTATTGACGATAAGGGGGTTCTCAGGTTAAGTGATAGGATTTGCATCCCAAATATTCCAGGCCTTCGAAGAGAGGTGCTGGATGAATGCCATAAATCCAAACTTTGCATTCATCCTGGAGTAAGTAAAATGTACAACGATATCAAACGCACTTTCTGGTGGAGAGCAATGAAGAGGGATATTTCTTTATATGTTAGCAGATGCCCTACTTGTCAATTAGTCAAGAGCGACCAACAGAAGCTAGCTGGATTGTAACAACCGTTGGAAGTCCCAGGTTGGAAATGGGAACAGATTTCCATGGATTTTATAGATGGTTTGCCCCGAACCAGGAAAGGTAATGACAGTATTTGGGTAATCGTAGATCGCTTCACGAAGACTGCCCATTTCATACCTGTCAGGTCCAATAGAACCGCTCAAAGTCTAGCACATATATATTTCAAAGAAATTGTTAAGCTGCATGGAATTCCCATCAGCATAGTCAGTGATAGAGACCCAATATTTGCTAGCAAATTCTGGGAGGCATTCCAGACAGAATTGGGAACGAAACTGAATATGAGCACCGCTTATCACCCTCAGACAGATGGCCAAACTGAGCGTGTGAATAGAATTCTAGAAGATTTACTGCGGGCTTGTATTATTGATTTTGGTGGGTCATGGAAAGATCACTTACATTTGGCAGAATTCTCATATAACAATAGCTATCAAGCAAGTTTGGGAATGTCGCCATTTGAAGCATTATATGGTAGACAGTGCAGATCTCTAGCATGTTGGGTAGAACCTGGCAACAGACTTGTGTTAGGACCCGACATGATTAGAGAAGCGTCTGATAAAGTCGACTTCATCAAAAAGCGATTGAAAACCGCACAAAGCCTACAGAAAAGTTATGCAGATTCTAGAAGAAGAGATTTGACATTTGCTGTTGGTAACCATGTTTATTTGAAAGTTTCTCTGATGAGAGGAGTAATCAGATTTGACAAAACTGGGAAGCTGGCACCGAGATTTATTGGTCCATTTCCTATACTTGAACGAATTGGAACTCTTGCTTATAGGGTTCAATTACCAGATTGGTTGCCTGGAGTGCATGATGTGTTTCACGTATCACAACTTAGAAGACATGTGCATGATCCGGATCTTGTTGTAGAAGAAGCAGCGTAACAAGACTTGGAAATAACTCTAGAATTAGCAGTCAGAAGAGAGACATTAAAGATTGTTGGCAAAGAAACTAGAGAGCTAAGAAGAAAAACGGTTCATTTAGTTAAAGTGCAGTGGAGTAGTGATCCTAGAGACTGTACTTGGGAGACTGAGGAGAGCATTAAGCAAGCTTACCCCAAATGCAGAGTGGACATCTCTGACTAACTCCGGTGCAAGGTACCTTTATAATACTTTGCATTTACATTTTGTTTCCTACTTTACTGTTGTTTCCTTTTCGCGGACGAAAAGTTTTAAGTGGGGGAGATTGTAACAACCCGGAAAATACGAGCCAATTTAAAATTTTTAAATTGGTTATTTCGAAGGAATTTGAACAATTGAAATAGAATATTTCAATAAAATAATGAATTAGAAATAGTGTGTCGGTTTGATAATTTGAATTCAAACTTTGACTGACTGCACCGGGTGCAAAATATAACGGATTTTGGTGAAACCAAAAATATTTAAATCTGTTAGTGAATATCTTTCTAACGAATCTGAAAAATCGAAGTTTCATAGAGGGAATCAAAAGTTATGGCTAAATGAATTTTCAAAAAGGTCGCTATATAGAATATATAGCCCTTGAAAATAGACATTTTGCAAACGACCTTGGAATTCGACGAAACCACTTTTGTTGGGTCCGGGATGTCAAACTATTGCTAGGTTTCAAATTTCATAATTTTTGAAGCTAGTATGTGAGCGTGTCAAAAGAAAATGTGTTTGGTTAATTTCTGTTAAATTGGATCGACCAAAAAAGGGCCATTTTTCAAACGATCTCAGAATTCGACGAAACTAGTTTTGTTGGGACCGTAGCGTCAAAACATAGCTAGATTTATTTTTCTGGAATTTTTCGAATCAGTTTGTGGCCCTGGAAAATTGAAATGTACGTTCAAATTAAATATAAAATGTCTTATACTTTAATTTGAAAAATAACCGACTGTAATAGTCGAGGCCTACGAAACATATGCCATTATGTCCGGGATGGGGGTATTTAGCTAGGGGCGACAGTCGTTGGGTTTGAATTGGGGTTCGTAAGTGAAAATCCTAATTTTCTGAATAATATATATATATATATATCGGCGAATCAGAAAATTCCATTCATAAATTAAAAATAATAAAAAAACGCGCAGAACCCTCGTTATCAACGGCGACGCGTGCTCCTTTCTTCCTGACCAGATTCCGATCGCCGCAGCCCACTACCGACGCCGCCACCACCAGCAATCGACGCCGCCGCCTCCCCTCTACAGATCCGACCAAACCCCGACTCCCCTCGTCGCCTGTGCCGTCCGAATCGCCTCTCCAAAGTCCGACGCTTCCCATCGCCGCCCCGACCAGATCCGACCACCGAACTGCCTCCAACCACCACCAACTGACTCCCCTCTCTTCCCTCTTCCACGATGTACCCTCTGATCATTGTATCGTGCCTCGGTTTTCGCGAAAACTGAAAACCTAGTTTTGAACCATCGTGAAAGGTGAGTCCTTTATTATATTTGAACTTTGAAAAATCATATCTTTATGGTGTTTTGACGAAATTCGATGAAACAGGAAACATCGGGACCGCAAGGAGGCTCTCTACCACATAGAAGAGACCGCGGATTTTTCTGAGCCATCTACGATTTTTAGCACCCCGAAAACCAAGGTGAGAAATCTAAATTAATGAAATTTGAATGGAAAATGTCATGTTAAATTATACAAGCGAAATATAAATTATAACATGTTGTATACTTCATGTACATGCGTTGTGTAAGCTATATGAGCGAAGTATGAATTATACATGCATAGTATAAACGATATGTGTGTTGAAATGCAAGTGAAATATAGAAATAATATATATATATATATATATATTGTTGTGAAATATTGGATGAAAAATGGGAATGGTTGAATAATTGTTTGTGGTTGATATTGATTGGTTGTGGCTGAAAAATACCCATTGGTGATTGAAATAAATTGGAAATAATTGTGGAAATGAAAATAAAGCATGCCGCCTACGTGCGAATTAGATGCATGGATCCCCATTGTCAAAAACCGCGAGGTTTTAAGGTAGAGCAAGGAGCCGTACTTGGGACGGTGCCAGTTTTAACTACCCTACCGTTATGCTGTCGAAATTTTGAATGATATTCATGTGTTAGAATTATTTTCATATGTTGAAATTATTTTCATGCGATGAAACTAAAGTCATGTGTTGAAACTATATCCATGTGTGGAAATGCTCATGTGTTGAGAAGTGATGTGCGAAAATTAAATTCATGTGTGAATGAATAAAGTGTTCAAACAATAAAAACCACATTTTTATAATATATATGAAGTATGTAAAATATTCGCCTTATATATAAATAGTTTCAACAATAAAAATTTCATCTTTCTTATATGAACAAACTATATGAAATATCCATGTGTGGAAATGCTCATGTGTTGAGAAGTGCGTGTGTTGGAAAGGTTCATGTGTTGAATAAACAATAAAAATTACATTTT
Source organism: Allium sativum (assembly GCA_030737875.1). NCBI lineage: Eukaryota > Viridiplantae > Streptophyta > Magnoliopsida > Asparagales > Amaryllidaceae > Allium > Allium sativum. The sequence continues at coordinate 119,088,585 of CM060915.1, forward strand.
TATTGAAATTATGAAGTGTTAAAAACATTCATGTATTGAATAAATATTTTAGATGATAAAAATATCATTTTTATCATATATGTGATTTGCTAAAAATATGCGAGCATTGAAATAAATATTTGTGATAGAAATATTATTTTTAACATGCATAGGAACTAAATAAAATAGTCATGTGTTGAAATATATTTTAGTTCGCCAAAATTATCATTTTTGAAATGTGAAGTGTTAAAAATAACCACTTGTTCAAATAAATATGCATGAGTTGAAATATTCATTAATTAGCTTATGATATGATTTTTGCCTATGTATGCGACATTAGAATGAATGGTGTTTTTAAACCAAATTGGATCAAATATGAAGTTGAATGGAAAATGATAAGTGATAAAAATTGCATATATGTACATGCATATTTATTGAACAGGTTATGGCAAAGAGGTTAGAGAAGAGGAATAAAATTTTGTGCCCGACAAATAGGTACACGTTTACTGTTTTGCTTGGGTGATGATTTTATGAGCCTGTTGGCTAGCCGCTTGGCTTTTCCTTTTTCTTTTTCTTTTTGAGATGAGACGCCCGTTTGGCTATTTGGGAATTTTCCCATCCCCTCCCGTACAAAGGAGGTTATGGCGAAATTTTCCAAAATTTAAAGGCGTTAGTGAAATATTTAAAGTGAAAACGATATAGGAATTATCGAAGGAACTATATTTATATATAATACAAATATAAATTAAATTAAAACGAATCGTGGCCGTGCAGTTCGTGTTTTGAAACCGTGATTTCAAACGACTAGTGTGGGAAATCCGACCATTGGATTTTCCCGAAACCGCAACCATTGGGTTCGCCTTGAAAATATCTTTCCAACGGCACCAACTTTGTAAAGATCCGACGATTGGATTGTGTGGAATGTTTAATTCAAATCTGAAGAATAACAGCGCCCGAATCGATTATATTTATATATAAATATAAATATAATTAAATTAAATCGAATAACGATGCTATGGTTCGTAATTTGAAATTGTAACTTCAAACGACTAGTGTGGGAGATCCGACCGTTGGATTTTCCCAAAACTGAAACCGTTGGATTCGTTTTGAAATGATCTTCCTAATGATATAAAATTTGTGAAGATCCAACGATTAGATTTTCAGATATGTGTAAAACAAATTTATTGAAAAACAACGCCAGTGCCTCGGCACGACCTGAAACGTCGTTTAATTAAATATGGCTGTTTTAAATAAATAAAAATGGCGATATATCGTTATAAAATACTATAGACGATATAGAGTGGAAATAAACCAATTTCGTTGTGTTTGCTTGATATGAGATGGTTGAATGTGTTTAACATGAAAATTATACTAAGGAACTGAAATGTGAATGTTGAGTAGTTTAACCATGTGAAAAATTGATTTGAAAATCTAAATATACGTGGGTTATTTGAAAAGGCCGAGTTCATTCTCATTTCAAATAATCGATCGACGTTGAGAAGTCGAAGAGTCCAAGACGGTTGAAGACCGACGATCTTCACATTGGATGGATGGGCGCTACTGATGCTCGTGATTGGAGTAGCTACCTTGAAGGGGCTGAAGTAGTAGCCGTCCGGACGTATTGTTGATTGTGCGGATATGCGAGGAATTTGGTGCCTCCGGTTTCATTCAAACCCAGTATGAACTTGTAATTGGACTGTGTGTCTGACATTGGATTTTGTTCTGTGCTGATTGATCTTTGTTAAATATATTTCTGTTTAGCGGTGGAGAATTTGTTCTCTTGCTTAACACCCTTCTCTGAGACATACGAGCTCAGAGGTTATGTATTGATAGAATTCAATCGCATGGAGTGGATTGCCTATGTGGCACGCCTAAGTGGCATATGATCAAGGCTTCTGTTGCAAAGCAAAGTCTTGTGGTTGATGATCAAAGCATGGTCTGTGTGACGTAGCTTTGTGTATTACGTGGATTCGCGAGCCTCACACCTGGGTATGAGTCAAAAACGGGATAGTGACTGCAGGGAGAGCACGACGTTTCTTTCTAGCTATGGTGGTGTCAGTGACCTACCATCCCTGACATTTATATCTACCTTTCACCTGTGTCGTTGTTGGAATGCGAGGCGCCTCGATTATTGGTCTGTAAGGACCGGGAAACGTGTGTTCAGGAATTGCCAATCCTCAAAAGTAAGAGAGGACCGGCCCTGAAGAACCAGGGATTGCTGTGTGCGGTCCTGAGGCATTGCTAGAGTGTCTCGAACAGAGAGGAGCTTGCCCCTTGCCTCGACTCATGATGTAATCCAATTTCCGATACGAAATTGCAGATGTGATTGTATTACTAGTATGGCGACATAGTAGATGGTAGCTATGCCGCCTAGGATTGATATTTATAATTGAATTTGCTTTTGAAAACATGCACTAGTAATAATATCAAACACTTTTGTTTTATACGTATGAAGCATTTTTGGCCATTATAAGGTAAAACTCTATCCTCCGGCTTGCGTTGCATTGTGTGATGGGACCTGATTCTTATAATGGCTTCATTTTTTAAAAAGCATTGCGATGATTCAATCATTTACTTTATTTCATGCACTAGCACTCGTTGGAGTAAACCCGTTCCGCGAAAGTGGCGTGGTTCTTTGATTTGCCTTATTATTGTTGTTTAATAAGTTAAGTAGATTTCTCATACCAGTCCCATGGCTGACTCGTAGTTTGTTTCACCTAGCAAACTCGGGTGCCCTCATTTTCACATGGGCAGCCTAGTTACAGGTATCTGGTATATTTTGGCTTGGCACCGCAGTAGAGGTGCACTTTTGGCTCCTGCGAGACTTGACTACACCGTGCTGACTATGACTTTTTCCGCCATTATTGTATATGTATTATGATTTCGTCACTGGCGATGTAGACTGATGTTTAGTTTTTGTACTCTTTATGTATGATTCCGCCTCTGGCGATGATGACTGATTATGTATTAATATGCACTAAGTTGTATCCTGCACTGTGCTCTCTGATGTGGTGATATCTATATGATTCTGCTGTGTCATATGTGTGTAAATTATTCTATTTCATGTTTATGCTATTATCTGTGATCTGCTAATGATGATTAATGTGTTATATTCCAACGATTATCCTTAACACCGTGTCACGGGGTTTTGGGATCGTCACAATTTGAAAGGAGAAATCACACCTTATAAGATATAGTACGATTAATGATAAGTCATATAGATCTTCTAATAGATTAAATTTAGAACAATTGCATTTAATCCTAATAAAACCGTTTTAAAGACGCCATATAAGATATGGACTAGGAAATGTCCTAGTATGTCTAATGCGAATATTTGGGGTATAAGACGTTTATTAAATGTTCTTACTCTAATAAGATCGAACCCAAATCATATAACTATTTTGTGGAATATCCAAAAGAAACAATTGGATATTATGTCTGTAAATCATTTGGGAATAAAATGTTTATTGCTCGAATTCATATTCATTTAAAGGAGAGCCAGTCTCTAATATACCGATGGAAATGAAATGGAATTCAAAATGTCTCGGAAACCACTAAATGCCATTGAATCTTGTATAGACAAGAAGTTGAGTGGGAGTGACACAATAATTCTAATGTTATTTGATAACACATTAATTATTGTAAATAATGTTAGCTTTAAAGCAAGAAATAAATACCGATTCTAAGAAAGAAAATGTTTGGATTAAGAAGTTCGTAATTGAACTTAATTCATTGTTGATCCAATGATTTACATTGCGATAACAATATGTCTATTGCTCAGGCCTAAAACCTTAAACTCACTATCGATCCAAACATATATTTAAGAAATATAATTCTTATGTGAAGTAGTTCACAGAAGAAATAAACATATCTACAAAGTTACAAAAGTTGTAATGTTGCAGACCTACTGAATTAAACTCTGTCGCAGCAGAAGTTTAATAGTTACACTAGTTTCATTAGTATACGATACGTAAATGATTGACTCTAGTGCAAGTGGGAGATTGTTAGAGTTTATGACCTAGAGGCAATACATTTGATGAGATAGATAACAATGTTGTTGTTATTATTTTATTTGGAATGAAATAATATTCTATTATAATATTTACTGCGTAATATAAATATTAATATAATAGAAGTCCTTAGAACTATAATCCGGAATTATATAATTCGGGTAAGACTTGAATTTGAGATTATATAATATGATAAGTATTATAATTCTTAAATGTCCCTATTCGAGTTTTATTGTTTATAAAGGACAACAATAAAGCATTGAGACTAGTATATTGATTAACTGATGATCACATCTCATTGATCATTAATATACGTGATATTAAAGTCAAGATATAAATACATATTGGAGAATAGCGTATTGGGCTGACTGTAACGACCCGCATTTTCAGCGGTAAAATAATTAATTAATTTAATTATTTAAATAGTGATTCAGAGAATTTAATTGGTCATTAAATTAAACAATATTGAATATTTAATTAATATAAATAATAGAATAATATATTTAATTCTGAAATAATCAAAATTAGTGAAATTCACAATACTATGTAGATGAGATTATTTATAATATTTAATTCAGTATAGAGTTGAATTATATTCACGAATATATTATTTAAACAAAGTTTGAACGTATAATTATATTATAATTAAAATCAAGCTTGAAAAGGCGATGTAGTTCGTTATTTGGCGATTCGAACTTCAATTGAATTACAGAAGCCGTTTTAAATCGGATTTCTGTGAAACGAGAAACGTTAGGAGCTGGTGAAGTACATCTTTCTAGTGGAAGAGAAAAATCAGGATTTCGTCATGTAGATCTTGAGATATGTCCAAATCAAAATTTAAAATAGTCCCTATAGAATCGTTTATCGACCGTAATGGTTTATTCGATACAACAAGAGATCGGGTTTGAATTTAGACAAGTTTCTTTTGGGACATAACGATAATTTAATTTTTAGAATTTTTTTGTAATTTTTAATTAACTAAATACGCAACTTTTATTTTGGAGTGTTTTGCACCCTAAAACCCATATTTTGGGGTTTCACAATATGAGCTAACCTACCGATATTTTTATATTTTTAGGATCGTGGGACACTACACGTCACAACTATATTTTTGTTTTCGTCAATAATGATCTATTTGTAAACGAAACCATATATATATCAAGTGCCGAAACCCTTTAAAAGCTAAATAAAAAGAGGATATTTGCCTATCCTACCAACGACAGATATGAAGTGAAATACAAGGCCACGTCTACCTTTATTCTCGGCCACAAAACAAATCCCAAATAAAAACTATAAATACCCTAACTCAAAACAATTAAACCTAACTCCATCTCCAACTAAATATCAAGCCGCCAATTTTCATTTTTTTTCCTCAGCCAAAAGCGAATCACTCGTGCCCCTTTCTTTCCTTTGCCTTTCACGAAAGCGGTCCTTGTACAGGGGCTCCGATGTGAATATCTTGAGATGAGGGTTGCGAGGAGCAGGATCTGACGAGGGAGGAACAGTCGAGTTTGTCAAGTTTGGGTGGAGGAGGGAGAGGCCGGAAGGAAGAGTTCAATGGTGGTATTGGTTTCGGTTTTAGTGTAGAGAAGGGAAAGAATGGATCAAGTAAAAACGTACGGGAATGACCATTTTTGGTGGAAGTGTGTACTGGGACGGGATATTTATATTTTGGAGGGTGAAGCTTTAATTTGTACAGACCATTTCAGGGCTGATGACTAGCTGGTCAGTAAGTGTACACATGTGGAGCTGGGTCTGAAGTCTGAAATGCGAACGTAGAGGATGTTTAAGTATGTTGGCTTTGAATTCATTTAGGTTCAAATGGGAATGCGAATGGGTATGTGGTCTACTGTGTATATTATTCTTTGGAAATGTTTCCAAACATTGTAGAAGGACAATGAGCGTGAGAGTTTAACATGGAGACTCGAAAATGAGCTGAACTTATGGCGGGAAGGGTATGGTTTTTAAAAAGAGCGTTTGAGTTTCAAATATTTGTCAGTAAGGATTGAAAGTGAATGAGGTAGATTGGTGGAGTATATGATTCAAAGTGGACTGGTGGGTTTAGTTCAAAGTGTTCTATGCCATGAGGGATAATGCACGCATGATACATGAAGGAAGGTTTGGAAAATGCTATGTACTGGGTTAAGGGGCGCATACATGAGATACGGTTTGATGGTGGAGCAAATATACACAGGCGTGGTATTCTTGGTGGTATGGGGATGGCTTGCTTCTGGAGATTTACGGATGGGTGTGAAATGAGAAGGAGCAGAGAGCACTGGAAAGTTAACACTAAACGATAATTCGGAAAAGCAAAAACGGTTTGTCGAATTGTGAAGTGTAAGGGAAGAGAAGGATTTTTGTGGTGGCAGTATGTTTGTGGTGGCAGCATGTATAACCGATTAGGGAGGGAGGATACGTGGTGGACTCAGGTGCGATCAGTCGTTGAAGAAGTGGGTCGGGTTTTAACGTAAGGCCTATTTTCTTTTTATTTTATTTAAATATATTATTAAGTTTAAATCAAAATTAATAACCATATAAACTTGTTAATTTCGTATTTCACTCATACGATATCAAAAGTGCAAACGGACAGATCCGTTGGGATCGTATGGACGGTGGCTACGCCATGGAACTGACTAGGAGTGAATTGAAGCTCGTTACAATTTATTGCAAAATAAATTGTCCGTCTGAATCAAGCGATGGTTATCGTTATTAATGATGATCGTCCAATGTGAGTAAAACTTACCAACTCTGAACAGTTATATTTTACTAACGTATATTTAGAACTGATAATTATCTGTTGATTGATGTGTGTTAACTGTTTAGATGGACTGTTAAATAATTGATTGAAAACACCGTTATGGTTATATATATATACACACACACACATATATATATATATCGTTATTAAATATTAATTCTGTGGATCAGAATATTTCTTCTTGAAATGAAAGTGATGTTATCTATATTTTTTTTAACATCTGTGATGCAGGGAAACAGGTTGGATGATATCGATCACTGTGTTTGGTATTTTAAAAAACGTGGAAAATACTGGAATTTTGTAAAGGAGATTTTCAAATGTTATGTTGAAAAGAAATATATATAAAATCAAAAGATTTTGTAAAAAGAAATACTTATTTGTTAAATAAATATTTGGGAAAAGGAATTAAAAGGAAATTATTTGTAAAACAAGGATAAGGGAAGATATTTGTAAACCAAATAGAAAGAGGAATATTTATAAAATAATAACAAATAAAATAGAAAGAGAAAGATTTGTAAACCATTCACAAATGAAATTAAAAGAGAAAGATTTGTAAATCATTTACAAATGAAATCAAAAGAGAAAGATTTGTAAACCATTTACAAATGAAATTAAAAGAGAAAGAGTTGTAAACCATTTACAAATGAAATCGAAGTGGAAATATTTGTGAAATCAAATATAAAAGAAAATACTTGTGAAATCAAATATAAAGGAAAATATTTGCGAAATCAATATAAAAGAAAATATGTGTTAAATAAATAGAAAAGATAAAAAAATATTTATTTGTTAAATGAATAGAATTGAAAAGGTAATAGTTATTTGTTAAGTAAACAAACAGAAATGGAATAAATCAAAGGTGTTAATCGAATACAGATTATTCGAGAGGAGTAAATCGAATTTGGTTATTCGACAGGAAGTTATCAAATTTAATTATTCGAAGAAGAGAGTTAATAGAATATAATTTATTCGAAGGAGTTAATCGAATATTGGTTATTTAAAGAAGTTAATCGAATATTAGTTATTCGAATAGAGTTAATCAAAATGTGTTAATCAAAATGAGTTAGAAGAGTTAATCAGTTAGAATTAATCGATTAGAGTTAGAATTACTCGTTTAGAGTTAGAGTTGACCAATTAGGGTTGATCAATTAGAGTTAACCAGTCAGAGTTAATCAATTAGAGTTAAATCGAGTTAGGGTTAGTCGAACCGAGTTAACCTAAATAGAATCGAAAGGAGTTAATTGAATATAGTTTATTCGAAAGGAGTTATAGATTATAGTTTAATCAAAAGGAGTTATCGAATATTAGTTATTCGAATCGAGTTAATAGGAGTTATTGAATCTAGTTATTCGAAATGAGTTAATCGAATATAGTTTATTCGAATAGAGTTAAAGGAGTTATCGAACATAGTTTATTCGAAAGGAGTTAAGTAAGGAGTTAAGTAAAAAGAGTTAATCGATTAGAGTTAAATCAATAGAGTTAATTGAATATAGTTTATTCGAAGAAAGGTTTTCGAATCTAGTTATTCGTAAGAGAGATTATCAAGTATAGTTATTCGAAGGGAGGAGTTATTGAATAGAGATTTATTCGAACGAGAGTTACGTAAGGAAGTTGTTAAAGATTTAAAAGATAAACTTTTACTATTTCGAAGTTAAAACGTTAAATTATACCCCAACTTGATTGACTTTCTTCATAACTAAGGAATGGTAAGGTTTGATCGTGAAGAAGATTTGGAAATGTTTTCCAAATAAGAATCAGAAATATTTTCTGATAATAGAAGATAAGAATTTAAAATATATGGAAACAGGAGATAAGTAAATTAATGAACGAAAGAGATAAATGTTAAATGATGATTGATCGATATAATTCCCACTTGGAAATAATATCATTGTTTGCACACCTGTTTTTCTTTGATAGTTAACTCACCGACTATCGAAGTTTCTGACCATTTTAACGTTGTTAATATGGAGAGACCGGTTGGATTATTATCCGAAGAACCACTTTGTATTGGCATAAGCGTTGCGGATCATATATGCCAAAGATAATTGAAGACGGAGTAAAGTGCAAGGGCTATTGTATAAGTCTTAGATAACAGTGCCTAAGATGGATGTACTGAATAGTGCCTTCGGTTTGTCCAGTCCTAGGACGACCTGTATGGAAGAAGGTCTGACAGAGTATATCTAACAGACCGCGTAAGTTGATCTCTTCAAAACGTACTCATTTTTGGTGGCAGAGGAATTCGTTTCTCTTAGCTTTATACCCGTGGTATTTTTGGATAAGTTAATTTGTGATTTGGCGGGTATGATGATGTGACATTCTAAGTGAATGAAGATGTGACAAGTAAAAGATAAGTGTAGCTTCTAGCCTCACATCTGGGAAATGACAGAAATCGGGCAGGCAGCATAGCTATGTAGGTCGCACCTATTAGGGTGTATAATCACCTGATCTAGAGTTTAATTTACTTCTAAAAATCTATTGTCGATGCTGTTCCTTATCGAGAAATGGTTGCTGATCCCAACCGTTGGTGATATACATTCGATACACTCAAGCGAAATGAGTGGTCGGTCATGTGTGGCCGGGTTGCAAGATGTTCTTGTTGAACCTAATGTATTCCTCTCTAGAGGTACACTAGCGAAAGGTTGTTCCATACCTTGTCATAGTTGGAAATCCATTACCCAATACGTGCTTGTGGTTTTGATTGTATACTATATATATAGAACGTGAGATGGAAGCATTTCTGCTAGATGATTATTATATTGTGGTTGATAGACATTATTATAATATCAAAAGGTTTTTGATATAAAGATATTTTGGATTCTCATAAGGGAAAAACCCGTTCCGTTATACGGCGTGGTCTTATGAGGTATCGTTTACTTGTTCGAACTATTTTAAACTGTTTTACTTATACCAGTCCCATGACAAACCCGAAGTTTATTTTGTTTTGTTTTCCCTAAACTCTTGGGTGCCCAATTTTGTACGGGCAGTCAAGTAGTCGGGATTTACAGATACTTAAAGAGATGGAGCAGGAGGCTTCAGGATTATATAGCTATTATTATTCCGCTGTGTTGTAAGTGCTGTACTTTGATAATGATGTGTATACATATACTGATTTTATTTCAAGGATATATTATCTATTATATGTTGTTCGTTCCGCTGTGAGATTTGTGTTACTCTGATGTTGTCTTCTTCTTCTTCTTCTATTCTAAGTTTCTATCTTATCTTTCCTTACCCTCTAATTTCTTTCATTAACCATCTAGTATTTTCGACTCTTGATGTTCGATATGTGTTGTATATCGGATAATCAAGGTTGCAAATTTTCGGGTCGTTACAGTTGGTATCAGAGCTTAAGGTTAAGTGAGTTACCTTGGCTCTGTTGCATGACTCGGTAGAGATAGGGTTGGTAATGCCCTAGATTGAGTTTGAGTGTATATATATGAGTGAACGTATTAGTTATTTGATATAAAAATTTGTTTTATATTGTGGAGCTTTATTGGTTGAGTGGCTTATGAATTCTGGTCAATGGTGGGGCACCACAATATCGATATGGGTTTCTAAACACTCGAGTACGATGAACCGTCATGGTATGTTTTGAAAAGAGGGTAAACGAAATAATTTTACCCGAAGTATATTTTGATATAAAGGATTTATATTGGTTGTTGTTATAACCGAGTAGGATTATAAAAAGAGAAGTGGTTGTGTAAATAACCAATCAGAATTCATATATATGAAATCGAATTGAATTAAATCTGAATTTAAATCAGAATTTAAATGAAAACCCTGGAAATTTGAATAAGTGTTTGTAATGGACTTGGATTAAGTATAAGAGAATTTTAAAATCCCGGGAGATTTTAAATTGTTTTACAAGCACTGTGAATGGTATTTTCAAATGTATTTCAAATTAGAAGTGTTTAGAAATGGTTTTGAAAGCGATATAGTATTGAACTCACTTCGAAAGCTGGAAATAGATTCTGATGATGATCATGACATCATCGGTGTTCAATTTCGAGTTGTAAGTGACGGATTACTACCGAAAAGATTTTGTTTTTGAATTGGTTTGAGAGAAACAAGTTGTTGAAATCCAAAAAGGAATATTTGGTTTTAGAAAAGAAAAGCTGTTTAAAACTCCCAGGAAGAGGCTGTTTGAATTAAAAACAAATTTAAATAGAAATTTGTGAAACCAAGCTGGAACTGAATTGAAACCAATTAACTGGAAATTGAATTGGATACGATATATCAAGTAGAATCAGATTTTGAATTGAGAGATAGAATCTGAAATGGTATTGGATTGATGAGTTAAGAATTTGAAAATCGAGAATAAAACTTTGATTTGAAATTGAATTTGGCTTGGATAAGCGAATGGTTGTGTTGAGGATAAATTGATCAGAGTTTGATTGGATTGATATTGGTATATGATGAATCGGCAGCAGATGGAAATGATATAACGATATGCCCGACAAAAAGGTACGAGTTTATATTTGATATAAGCATGAGATTTATGAGCCAAATTGGCAAGCCGCTTGGCTGTTTGATTTTCTTTTGGTTGGAGATGGCCCAAAGAGGCGAGTTGGAGTTTGGGCTATTGACCAGTACAAAGGAGGTGCTGACGAAATTTTTCGAAAAGTTAAGGAGTTAGAATATTTTCAGGATTTTGGAAATTTTCATTGATGAGAATTAATTAATATTTATTTGAAATAAATTGGTTTATTGAAACCGAAGTTAAGAAGTGAACAAATAAGTTCTAACCAGTCAATAGGGTTTGTTTTCTACCTTAGCAATTTTGAGGACGAAATTATTTTAAGTGGGGAAGAATATAATGACCCGCATTTTAAGCGGTAAATTAATTAATTAATTTAATTATTTAAGTAGTGATTCAGAGAATTTAATTGGTCATTAAATTAAACAATATTGAATATTTAATTAATATAAATAATAGAATAATATATTTAATTCTGAAATAATCAGAATTAGTAAAATTCACAATACTGTGTGGATGAGATTATTTATAATATTTAATTCAGTATAGAGTTGAATTATATTAACGAATATATTATTTAAACGAAGTTTGAACGTATAATTATATTATAATTAAAATCAAGCTTGAAATGGCGCTGCAGTTCGTTATTCGGCGATTCGAACTTCAATTGAATATACAGAAGCCGTTTTAAATCGGATTTGTGTGAAACGAGAAACTTAGGAGCTGGTGAAGTATATCTTTCTAGTGGAAGAGAAAAATCAGGATTTCGTCGTGTAGATTTTGAGATATGTCCAAATCAAATTTTAAAATAGTCGCTATAGAATCGTTTATCGACCGTAACGGTTTATTCGATATAACTAGAGATCGGGTTTGAATTTAAACAAGGTTCTTTTGGGACATAACGATAATTTAATTTTTAGAATTTTTTTGTAAATACGCAACTTTTATTTTGGAGTGTTTTGCACCCTAAAACCCATATTTTGGGGTTTCACAATATGAGTTAACCTACCGATATTTTTATATTTTTAGGATCGTGGGACATTGCTCGTCACAACTATATTTTTATTTTCGTCAATAACGATCCATTTGAAAACAAAACCATATATATATCAAGTGTTGAAACCCTTTAAAAGCTAGATAAAAAGGGGACATTTGCCTATCCTACCAATGGCAGATATGAAGTGAAATACAAGGCCACGTCTGCCTTTATTCTCGGCCACAAAACAAATCCCAAATAAAAGCTATAAATATCCTAACTCAAAACAATTAAACCTAACTCCATCTCCAACTAAATATCAAGCCGCCAGTTTTCATTTTTTTTCCTCAGCCAAAAACGAATCGCTCGTGCCCCTTTCTTTCCTTTGCCTTTCACGAAAGCGGTCCTTGTAAGGGGGCTCCGATGTGAACATCTTGGGATGAGGGTTGCGAGGAGCAGGTTCTGACGAGAGAGGAACAGTCGAGTTTGTCAAGTTTGGGGGGAGGAGGTAGAGGCCGGAAGGAAGAGTTCAATGGTGGTATTGTTTTCGGTTTTAGTGTAGAGAAGGGAAAGAATGGATCAAGTTAAAATGTACGGGAATGGCCATTTTTGGCAGAAGTGTGTACTGGGATGGGATCTTTATATTTTGGAGGGTGAAGCTTTAATTTTTACAGACCATTTCAGGGCTGACGACTAGCTGGTCAGTAAGTGTACACTTGTGGAGCTGGGTCTGAAGTCTGAAATGCGAACGTGGAGGATGTCTGAGTATGTTGGCTTTGAATTCATTTGGGTTCAAATGGGAATGCGAATGGGTATGTGGTCTACTGTGTATATTATTCTTTGGAAATGTTTCCAAACATTGTAGAAGGACAATGAGCCTGAGAGTTTAACATGGAGTCTCGAAAATGAGCTGAAATTATGGCGTGAAGGGTATGGTTTTTAAAAAGAGCGTTTGAGTTTCAAAGATTTGTCAGTAAGGATCGAAAGTGAATGAGGTAGAACAGTGGAGTATATGATTTAAAGTGGACTGGTGGGTTTAGTTCAAAGTATTCTGTGCCATGAGGGATAATGCACGCATGATACATGAAGGAAGGTTTGGAAAATGTTGTGTATTGGGTTAAGGGGCGCATACATGAGATACAGTTTCATGGTGGAGCAAATATACACAGGCGTGGTATTCTTGGTGGTATGGGGATGGCTTGCTTCTGGAGATTTACGGACGGGTGTGAAACGAGAAGGAGCTGAGAGCATTGGAAAGTAAACACTAAATGATAATTCGGAAAAGCAAAAATGGTTTGTCGAATTGTGAAGTGTAAGGGAAGAGAAGGATTTTTGTGGTGGCAGTATGTTTGTGGTGGCAGCATGTATAACCGATTAGGGAGGGAGGATACGTGGTGGATTCAGGTGCGATCAGTCGTTGAAGAAGTGGGTCGGGTTTTAACGTAAGGCCCATTTTCTTTTTATTTTATTTAAATATATTATTAAGTTTAAATCAAAATTAATAACCATATAAACTTGTTAATATCGTATTTCACTCATACGATATCAGAAGTGCAAACGGACAGATCCGTTGGGATCGTATGGACGGTGGCTACGCCATGTAACTGACTAGGAGTGAATTGGAGCTCGTCACAATTTATTGCAAAATAAATTGTCCGTCTGAATCAAACGATGGTTATCGTTATTAACGATGATTGTCCAATGTGAGTAAAACTCACCAACTCTGAACAATTATATTTTTCTAACGTATATTTAGAACTGATAATTATCTGTTGATTGATGTGTGTTAACTGTTTTGATGGACAGTTAAATAATTGATTGAAAACACCGTTACGGTTATATATATATGCATATATATATATATATATATATCGTTATTAAATATTAATTCTGTCGATCAGAGTATTTCTTCTTGAAATGAAAGTGATGTTATTTATATTTTTTTAACATCTGTGATGCAGGGAAACAGGTTGGAGGAATCCAACTGAATTCCTCAACATTTATTTTACTGTTTTTCATATATTGTAATATATGATGTGGTATATAATCCGTTGATGATTATATATGGTTGGATGATATCGATCACTGTGTTTGGTATTTTAAATACCGAGAAAAATACTGGAATGTTGTTAAGGAGATTTTCAAATGTTGTGATGAAAAGAAATATTTATAAAATAAAAAGATTTTGTAAAAAGAAATATTTATTTGTTAAATAAATACTTGGGAAAAGGAATTAAAAGGAAATTATTTGTAAAACAAGGATAAGGGAAGATATTTGTAAACCAAATAGAAAGAGGAATATTTATAAAATAATTACAAATAAAATAGAAAGAGAAAGATTTGTAAACCATTTACAAATGAAATCAAAAGAGAAAGATTTGTAAACCATTTACAAATGAAATTAAAAGAGAAAGAGTTGTAAACCATTTACAAATGAAATCGAAGAGGAAATATTTGTGAAATTAAATATAAAGGAAAATATTTGTGAAATCAAATATAAAGGAAAATATTTGTGAAATCAGAAATAAAAGAAAATATGTGTTAAATAAATAGAAAAGATAAAAGAAATATTTACTTATTAAATAAATAGAATTGATAAGGGAATAGTTATTTGTTAAGTAAACAAACAAAAAAGGAATAAATCAAAGGAGTTAATCGAACACAGATTATTCGAGAGGAGTTAATCGAATGTAGTTATTCGGTAGGAAGTTATCAAATTTAATTATTCGAAGAAGAGAGTTAATCGAATATAATTTATTCGAAGGAGTTAATCGAATATTGGTTATTTAAAGAAGTTAATCGAATATTAGTTATTCGAACAGAGTTAATCAAAATGTGTTAATCAAAATGAGTTAAAAGAGTTAATCAGTTAGAATTAATCGATTAGAGTTAGAATTACTCGTTTAGAGTTAGAGTTGGCCAATCTGGGTTGATCAGTTAGAGTTAACAAGACAGAGTTAATCAATTAGAGTTAATCGATTAGAGTTAAATCGAGTTAGAGTTAATCGAACCGAGTTATCCTAAATAGAATCGAAAGGAGTTAATTGAATATAGTTTATTCGAAAGGAATTATCGATTATAGTTTAATCGAAAGGAGTTATCGAATATTAGTTATTCGAATCGAGTTAAAAGGAGTTATTGAATCTAGTTATTTGAAATGAGTTAATCGAATATAGTTTATTCGAATAGAGTTAAAGGAGTTATCGAACATAGTTTATTCGAAAGGAGTTAAGTAAGGAGTTAAGTAAAAAGAGTTAATCGATTAGAGTTAAATCAATAGAGTTAATTGAATATAGTTTATTCGAAGAAAGGTTTTCGAATCTAGTTATTCATAAGAGAGATTATCAAATATAGTTATTCGAAGGGAGGAGTTATTGAATAGAGATTTATTCGAACGGGAGTTACGTAAGGAAGTTGTTAAAGATTTAAAAGATAAACTTTGACTATTTCGAAGTTAAAACGTTGTTCAGTTAAGGTCTGAGAGGTAATTATACCCCAACTTGATTGACTTCCTTCTTAACTAAGGAATGGTAAGGTTTGATCGTGAAGAAGATTTGGAAATGTTTTCCAAATAAGAATCAGAAATGTTTTCTGATAATAGAAGATAAGAATTTAAAATATATGGAAATAGGAGATAAGTAAATTAATGAACGAAAGAGATAAATGTTAAATGATGATTGATCGATATAATTTCCACTTGGAAATAATATCATTGTTTGCACACCTGTTTTTCATTGATAGTTAACTCACCGACTACCGAAGTTTCTGACCATTTTAACGTTGTTAATATGGAGAGACCGGTTGGATTATTATCCGAAGAACCACTTTGTATTGGCATAAGCATTGCGGATCATATAGACGGAGTAAAGTGCAAGGGCAATTGTATAAGTCTTAGATAACAGTGCCTAAAATGGATGTAATGAATAGTGCCTTCGGTTTGTCCAGTCCCAGGACGACCTGCATGGAAGAAGGTCTGACAGAGTATATCTAACAGATCGCGTAAGTTGATCTCTTCAAAACGTATTCACGTTTGGTGGCGGAGGAATTCGTTTCTCTTAGCTTTATACCCGTGGTATTTTTGGATAAGTCAATTTTTGATTTGGTGGGTATGACGATGTGACATTTTAAGTGAATGAAGATGTGACATGTAAAAGATAAGCGTAGCTTCTAGCCTCACATCCGGGAAATGACCGAAATCGGGCAGGCAGCATGGCTATGTAGGTCGCACCTATTAGGGTGTATAATCACCTGATCTAGAGTTTCATTTACTTCTAAAAATCTATTTTTGATGCTGTCCCTTATCGGGAAACGGTTGCTGATCCCAACCTTTGGTGATATACATTCGATACACTCAAGAGAAATGAGTGGTCGGTCATGTGTGGCCGAGTTGCAAGATGTTCTTGTTGAACCCAGTGTATTCCTCTCTAGAGGTACACTAGCGAAAGGTGGTTCCATACCTTGTCATAGTTGGAAATCCATTACCCAATACGTGCTTGCGGTTTTGATTGTATACTATATATGTAGAGCGTGAGATGGAAGCATTTCTTGTAGATGATTATTATATTGTGGTTGATAGACGTTATTATAATATCAAAAGGTTTTTGATATAAAGAAATTTTGGATTCTCATAAGGGAAAAACCCGTTCCGTTGTACGGCGTGGTCTAATGAGGTATCGTTTACTTGTTCGAACTGTTTTAAACCGTTTTACTCATACCAGTCTCATGGCTGACCCAGAGTTTATTTTGTTTTGTTTTCCCTAAACTCTTGGGTGCCAAATTTTGTACGGGCAGTCAAGTAATCGGGATTTACAGATACTTGAAGAGCTAGAGTAGGAGTCTTCAGGATTATATAGCTATTATTATTCCGCTGTGTTGTAAGTGCTGTACTTTGATAATGATGTGTATACATATACTGATTTTATTTCAAGGATATATTATCTATTATATGTTGTTCGTTCCACTGTGAGATTCGTGTTACTCTGATGTTGTGTTCTTCTTCTTCTATTCTAAGTTTCTATCTTATCTTTCCTCACCCTCTAATTTCTTTCATTTACCATCTAGTATTTTCGACTCTTGATGTTCGATATGTGTTGTATATCAGATAATCAAGGTCGCAAATTTTCGGGTCGTTACACTGACCCACCGTGAGATAACTACATGGAATATAATTAACAGTATCATAAATTATTCTCATAGTGACAGTGATGTAATGGTCCTCGGACCTGAAATCATTATAAATTTATTCGAGGATATTTGTATTTTGATATCATCTAAAGTTATTCGTAACAGAGTAACGATAACGGTGATTATTGGATACATCTCGAATTGAATGAAAATTATGAATGATCTAGATGGAATTTAGCCTTACGATATATTCATAGTGATATTAATGGGCCTCTTGATTGAGTGAGATTGTGAAATGCATGGTTGTGCTCAAATATTGATTTTTTTAAAAAGTCTACTCATCGATCAAGATAAACGGATTAAATCATAAAGAGGATGATACAATCCATGCCTCTAGTTTAATCCTGGATATATTGGTTAAAAGGATTATATTACATTGATACACTAGTCACGGAAAGGTTGTATCAAATCGTTAATTGATCTTATTATAACTTGGGTAGCAGCGATGTATTACTAGATGCCACTCACTGTTTATAATTTAAATACTATTTAAATTATTGCCAACGTTGTAATAACCTATAGGGTCACACAACTAGAACTTAACAAGGATAAATTATTTTCTTTGGGTCAAATAAAACATCAGTTTGTCGATATTTTATTTGAATTGGAATTAATAAACACGTAGGTAACTATTCAATGGTGAACGTTTAGATCTAAAGGAGATATTTATTCTCCTCCTTTAAATATACACGTGCATACATAGTTTATTTTTTGAGTCGGTCAAAAATAAGAAAACCGACCCGTAACTTTTATTTTCCAAAAACCCTAGAAAATAATGGAGGCAGCTAGTACCGTTTACTCCCTCTTCCTCTTCAATTCGATTGAAGATGGACATCGTTATCGTGGACTTCTCTAGAGGTATGGCGCTTGACATACTGTGATTCGATCCGTTCAAGTTATTACGAATTCGTGTTTCGTCTGCTTCTTCATCATGGCAGGTGTGATTTCTGTCTTTAATTGATTTCGATTTACCCTTTTGCAATAGATCATCAGTTCAAATAGTTAAACTATTTAGATTAGGGTTTAGATTATGTCTTAAAAATCCTTCAGCTATGTGTCTTGTTATATGTATTAACAATTGTCAGGAGCCAGAAGTGGGTATAAATCACTATGTCAAAGAGGCAATGAAACAAGTCTTCCCAATTTAGGATAAACCACCGCTGAAATTGAAAAATATCATATTTAGATGCACATCCTTATTATCACTCTACAAGAGCAAAAGGGAGTTCTCCATCCTCATAAAGAGATAATAATGATAAAAACTCAAATAAGTCTCTCAATTATGGAAAAGATTCTTGGTAATACTAGAAGTGCAGTGAATGCCATCTTTAAACATGTTTTCGACCAGATGGGGTTGCTGATGGAGAAGTTAGATCTAGGTTTAGAGCCAATCTTCGATTTCAGTAACTAGGGCTTTACATCAATTAGACAAACAAAGCTTCTAATTCAACTTGGAATTCCACCATGCTTTTGAACCCTTAAAGCCACCTTTCATTGCCAATCAATAATCATTTCAAAACATTTTCTTTGGAGGGCTTGTTAGGAATTGCGGGAAGGATCATTAAGGAAAAACAAACACTAGAGGGGGGTGAATAGTGTTTTTGAAAATTTAAACAAAATCTAAAAATTATGTGATAAACTATATGAATCAAACACTATAGAAACAACCACAGACACAGAATCAAACATAGACACAAATTAAACAGAAATAAAAATGAAGAAAAGGAAAGAACACATTGGATTTTATACTGGTTCAGATTGCTCCTACGTCCAGTCCCGCACAACGCTAAATTGCATGGAGTTTTATTACTATATCAATATCCAATTATACCCCTTAATTCCACGTCTACAAGGTTAACACAGCTCCCATTCCTTGATTTCACGGCAACAAGGAAAACACCGATTCTGTTCCTTGATTTCACAGCTACAAGGAAATCACCAATTCCGTTCGTTGATTTCATGGCTACAAGGAAAACACTGATTCCCAAATACTTCCCAAATAATTACAATAGCCCTATAACTCTTCAACAACACTTGATTCAGAAAGTAATGAGTAGAGAGCTTAGAGAGAAAAAGATTAGTGAAAACAGAATTGAATTCGGCAGAGTATAGGTGTAGGAATCATAAAAACGATAAGAAATAATGGTGTAATGAAAGAGAGTGAAAGTGGAGAAGAAAGAGTTATTAAAAATTCAAAATCAAGCCCTTTTTATAGTGTGTGAAAGGTTGCAACGCTCCAAAACCATCACAAATAGTGAAAAGGCACATCCTTTCAAATTTGAAAAAATGACAGTTATATGTCGACATAGAGTTTTTTGTAAGTCGACATAGTACAAAATTAATTTTTGAGTATTTTCCAAGTGTTTCGATATAAATATAATTCTGGGAATTCTTGAATTAAAATATAGTGTTATAAATTAATAATATAAAGTAGGAAATCATATGAAAACATAAATATAAACTATATAAACATATTTATAAAATTATAAAGTTTAAAACTATATAAATAAAAAGTATAAATATATAAAACTTGAGTTTGAAACAAAAGATAAGTAAGAAAAAAATAGAAAAGATAGAAAATAAAATAGAAAAGGATTGAAGATAGAATTTGAAAACAGACTTTGAAATTTGAAAATAGAATTTGAATTTAAACCAGGAATGCTATTTAGAGTCTTACATAATCTAGACTTTATAACTATTTGAAATCTTGAATACTCATGGGTCTAGAAATAACTCTGAATTCTGAATCTCTAATATCTTTAAACTATATAGTCTTCAGTAATATTTCCTGTATATAAATCTTGCATGTGTGTGTGTGTGTGTGTATATTCTAGACAAGAGTGTTAGTATATATTTATAATCAATTAATTTTGAAATAAAGTTGTTGTCATCAAAACTCCATTCTCCAACAGGGCTAGCTCTTAATGAAGTTGATGCTTATGTCTTCCCAAAGTGCCTAATAGTGAAGTTCCCGAGAAATGCTAGACAGAGACTATCAAGGAAAACATCTCTATGGAAGATAAGTGTACATTGCAACCTTTGAGAAATAAAAGTACGACAATGTTTTATTTTGCTACGGCTCTAGATAATCATTCGCATGTTAAAATAAAAAATCCTTTGGAAATTGGGCCAAAAAACCAGTTATCCAAAGCAATAACATTTACTCATAATCAAGCTAGACTAGAAAGTTTACTTCATATAAAAAGGAGAAAAATAAATGAAGAGGAACCAATTGCGTAAAAGAAGAAATGCTTATGGACGACAAAATCATAGTAGAGTCTGACTATCGGGATGAACAACAACGTATGAGACCAATGGAAATCCAAAGGAGATATGCATCGATTTAGAAGATCAAACAAAAACTATAAAAATTGGAGGGCATTAAGTCAACAACTAAGAATAACACTTATCTCATTCTTGCAATAAAATAAATAATATTTTGCATGGACTTGCTCGGACATGGTAGGAGTAAACTTGCTTATGCCATAATTTGAACATTAATCCAGATATGACCCTGGTTAGGTAGAAGAAAAGGTAGTACGACAAGGTCTGCTTATATGCCTTAAAAGAAGAAGTTCAAAGGTTGCTAGAAAACATATTCATTATAAAATTCTTTTATTGAAAGTGGTTAACATATCTGATATAAGTAAAGAAAGAAATGGGAAAAGGAGAACTTGCATTTATTACACTGATTTTAATATAGCTTATACAAAAGTTTGTAATCCATCACTAGTATTGATCAATTAGTAGATTCCACAAGCAACCACAAACTTATTCCTTTCTTGAATTCATATAAATTCGAGATACAATCAGATTACTATGTTCAAGACGGATGAAGAGCATACTAATTTTATCGTGGATTAGGTAGTTTGTTGTTACAAGGTAATGCCTTTCAGATTATGGAATATTGATCTAACATATCTGTAACGATCGCCCATAACTCCCACACTTAACAAGAGGAATAATGCACTAAAAGGTGTGCCAGGCAGCTATGGATGATGATCATCAAAGTAAAATAAACACAAGCGGAACCTGTCGTCTACTCACGGAGCAAGGATAAAATAAAATAGAACATATACAACAGGTATTAATACTGAAGCAGAATTGAGCAAAATCTTAAACTTTTCATTTCATCATGAATCATCCATACCACACATGAATACCATAAGAGTATGTACAAAATGCCTCACTACAAGTCATTCAGAGAATACCTCAAACATAGCAGCGTAAACAACAACTAGATATGAATAATAGAAAACTGATACGTAAGCCTCATGCTCATCATCGATTTGCAGCATCGTCCACTAAGTTCTGCTACCTGTGACCTACTACTTAGTCTACCCATCCACAACAGATGAACAACCAAAGGTAATAAGAGGAAACATAAAACCTTGAGTTAGACAACAGTCTTAATAAGCGATAAAATAGCTATCTAACATCACAATAAAGTATACAGAATAGGCTGATTAATCATCTAATCTACCAGTCATGTCAATAGAGAAGAACCCAACCCATCTTCCCCACATCCTATAGTGATAGCCTTTACGAATAATCAGATGGAAACAAACAGTACGTTCATGACAATCAGCTATCAAGTGTAGACTATCCTAATCAATATCTACATTCCCCAAGCACAAGCCTCGAAGGCCTAAACCAACATCAGACAAGCACCCCAGAGATATCTCCTTGGACGTCGAATAATCTACACAAGGCGATACAAACAAAACAATCATCATCCATGACTCTGACTATCACCGCCAATCTTGCCTTGAAACTATCGTTAATCATATGACTGACTATGTTACGTCATTCTGTCAAGAGCTAATGGCAATCCCATTTCTAGCAAAAACTCCATACACCATCATGACTCGTATCTCTAGGCCCATAATTACTGCCCAGGGTACTTGACTATTCAATCGGTCTTTTAGGTGTACCTATTATACCCCTGCCTTGAGTCCGCTAGAACCCACGACAACAACGATAATTCTTCGGTCTCCATAACTTTAGTATTCATCATCGGCGACTATCCATAAGCTCAAAACACACTTGAGCAACCATTATCCACGAGCTCAAAACATACTTGAGTCGCCTGCACATTCATGGCATTTCACTGATCAACGAACACTTCATAACACTTCGAATATTTCGTCTTGAATTTACTTCGAAGCCACGACCATCATCGAGCCAAAAACATATATTGTCTAGTCGATATTCAATTCACAACGTTTTAGCCTTCTGCTACATTCCATAGCGTTTCATTTTGCATTCTACAACGTTTCAGAAACGTTGCAGATTCTCTACGGATCGGTCATTCCTAATCCACAAGTTGCATTATCCATCAAAAGCGCCCACCCGATCCACCTGATCGCGCACCAACCGATTCATCATTTATGCCATGTTCGGTCGATCCATCCTCAAACACAGCGCTTTGAAGCACTATCGATCCATCCAAGATAGTATGACCGATCCACCGCGTTTGGCATGCCCGATCCACCAAATTCCTACGTGTGCTGATCCATCTTGTCTTTCCCGATCCACTCGAGAAAACATGACCGATCCATTGTGCTTTCAAGCGTTGTCGATCCATGCTACCTCGTTTCTGTCCGATCCATCAACTTTTCACCATGACCGATACATGCCATGTTTAATGTGACCGATCCACTGTGTTGAGCTTCTGCCCGATCCATGATTTCGATGATGCCCGACCATAGCACTTAAATGCTACCGATCCATCAACATAAAAACATGCCGACCCATCATTGCACTCCTCAAAGCTTTTCCCGATCCATCCCAAACATGTCGTGACCGATTCATCTCATGTATTACCGATCCATGTCATTCGAGCTAGGATGATCCACCATTTCTTGGCAAACAAGCCATGATCCATCTTTATGCAACTCATATGCACGATTGCGACTTAAACGATCATCACACAATCAATTCCCAAACATTTGTTCAAAAATACCATCATGTAATCACCAATAATCATTAAAAACAAATAGAACTCACCAAGTCACGATTGAACAAGAATGGAATCCATCGAACAGATCTAAATTGCATAACACATGAATTAGCATAGAAATTTACCGATTTAAGTTGCTAGATTAGATCCTATGGTGATTCAATTTGAAAGCATACTTACCACGATGTAGATCTAGGTGAAAACAACTTGAAATGATGAAAATAAGATCAAGCAACCCATGCACTCGATTGAATCGGTGCGAGAGATGCTTATCACTCACCAAATCTTCGAAATAGCTTGAAATCAACTAATCTATAATCCGGACAGCGAAGAATGATCTTCAAATTTCTCGATTTGGTGTGATCTACTCTTTCTTGATGTAGATCTTGCCTTCCTTGATGTAGATCTTTAATCTTCTTATGTAGATCTAAGATTTTAATGGAGGAGAGATGTAGTATTTGATTATGTATGGAGAATCTCAAACTCCAACCAAATAAGAAATGAAGAAAGTAACCCTTTCTCCTTGCCTCTACCCCCTGTTTATAGCCAAACCATTAGCCCACTAATGGGCCTCACTAATCAACCCACTAATGACTAATTATTCTGTTCAGAAATTGTGTAGCACTAAAACCAATGAAATATACGTTAGATTCGCTATAGTCTAAGAAAGGAAACATCACAACATGCATAGCACATAAATTAGATCTAATTATAAAATTTGCATAGTCAACTATATAGATCTAAACATAAAGAGGTGAACTTGCATGTGTGACTATGGTTTTCATCTAAACTTGCATAGACAATGGGTGTGTAACTCATATATTTGCATAACTTATGTATTATCATGGATCAAAATATAGATCAAACATAAAGGTGTGAACTTGCATATGAACCTCAAACTTACAATTAAACTAGCATATGATTCATATCCCAAATATGTATATTTACTTGCATATGTGATGAAGTAAACTTGCATATGAATCTAAATATGTAAATTAAGATCTACAAGTAAACTAGCGTGAAAACTTGTGTATAATCTGCATATATACTTGCATATAACTCACATATGTCTTAGCATATACTTTAGATCCAAACTTACATATAAAATAGATGTCATGAATCAAATTAAACGTACAAAGTTGCATATGATTCTCATTAAACTTGCATATGATTCATGTATAAATTAACATATCCAACCTTGCATATCAAGTTAAACATACATATGATTTAACAAATGAATTAGATCCACTAACATAACAAAACTAATATGAAGCATCATTATGAATCAATTGTACATAAGCCAGCAACTAACATAGATTTACAACATAGGTAATATCATAGCAGTCAATGATTCACAACCACAGACTTGTGTATAAATTGATGTCATAAAAAAAATGAATCAAGACATATGTGATTGGTCATATAGAATAGATCCACAACATGAATTAACAAGACTGTCATATGTTCACAAACAAACGATAACAAAATATAAGTAACGTCACATGAATCAACATGCATGTTCTTGTAATCCAAATTATAAACTTATCCCAATTAAATTAACAATTACTATGTAAATGAAATTGTACTCACAAACAAAAAGAAAGTCTTGAGTTTTGGGATTTGTATTCTGTAATTGATTAGCGTTTCCTTGATGTAGACAAATTTTGATTTAGATTTGACTTGAGTTGAATTGAATTGTTGCTAAGCTTCTTCTAGTTAGTGGCGGCTACTCTAGGTTGCAGACTGACTGCATGATGGTCATGGATTTAATTTAGTTTAGGTTTTAGGGGTTGAAGTATTAGATTGCTTTTATTGAGATTTAGATTAAAATAGGCTATTGGATCACACAGGAGCAATCAGAACAGTCTAGACTAGATAGAGTTTTCCCAGTGACTCAGCAACAGGTCAGGAATGGCTCAGCAACAGGTCAGGAATGACTCAGCAAATGTATTAATAACCTTCTATTTTAACGTTAATGTACCAAATGTTCATCCTTCCTACAATTTGCATATTTTTTATTTATTACAAATTCCATATGTAAATTATTCCCAGTTTAATTATGCCATAATTATCCTTTTAATTATGGTCACAATTAATGGTATACTAAATATACCATTTCATGAACCAATCTATGCCATGTAATTTTCATGTTTATCCTTCATATTTATATGTAAATTATAAATCAATTATTGTCAATTACATATTCTCCCTTTACTGTATACATTAATTACCCATATATAAATATCTATTTATACATGCATAAATCTTTCTTACCTTTAATTTGTCACAAAAGCAAATCAGGGAAGGCCACATAAAAAAAACAATCATTGACAACCAAAAATGCGCCATGTACACCAGATGATGCGTACACTTCATACACACACACATATATATTCTATATATTTATTTATTTTCTTTTTATCTATCTTCCTAATTACCCATTTTCCCACTAAACAACTTTTTGAACTGCGTTCACACTAAGCCGGTTTTAAGCCATTCCCCTAAAACAAAAATATGGCGCTAGCAGAGATCGAACTCTATACCCCTTGTATGCAAGTCACATGTTCCAACCAAATGAGCTATTAAGTCTTTTGCTTACAACCCTTAGAACAATGCTAAACATTATTCTTTTATCATTCCTCTTTTTTTTTCATGTTTTGCTGCAACATTTAATTTTAGGATATCTTTTTCATACGGAGTCCAACTTACACAAACTCGGACTCTATCTCAAGCAGAATTCCGAGACGAACGCAATAGCGCAACCCATTTCACCTAATTCTTTTTCTAAAAATTAATTATACCTTGATTTGTTATTTTTAAGTTCACAGAAAATACGAGGTGTTACATTCTCCTCTCCTTAAAGGATTTCATCCCCGAAATCTTCAAGTTAGGAAGAATGTGTCCTACCATCCAATCATCCATCTACTCAACCATCAGGCAAAGGCATCCATTGTCCTTAAGAGACTTCTAATGATTTCATGTTTACATGCATAGTGTGTGTATATGTCCTTATCTAATGCAAAAATCAGGAAGTCTACCGATTTAGTTGACCTCCTTAATGCGAACCAAGATAGTGTCATGCGTCCATTATGTATGCAAAAGATTCCT
The DNA here is from genome assembly GCA_030737875.1 of Allium sativum. NCBI lineage: Eukaryota > Viridiplantae > Streptophyta > Magnoliopsida > Asparagales > Amaryllidaceae > Allium > Allium sativum. The sequence continues at coordinate 119,115,033 of CM060915.1, forward strand.
AATGATACATATTATTTCTACATGCGTGCACAACCATTCATCCGAATGCAGCATCCATATGATAATACAACCATGATACATCCATTAATTTAAATATGCACACATACTAATATGCAGTATAAGAGTGATTGAGACGATCTAGTGCCTAATGTGTGTGTAAATGCATCCACGGGCAACCACTAGCAAACACTTGCATCCACGAAACATAACATGTTTCAAACACATGATTACACCCATTAGTTTCTACCTAAACGTTGAAGACTCGATCGATAGGATATAGCCGAGTGATAGAGCGTGTAAAACAAAAGCTCTGTTCCCATTAGACATCGTTTAAGAGAACAATTCCCTAAGTATCAACCCCGAAGACCGAAATCAACATCAGATTGACACTCAGAGAATTACCCCCATTAAAAAAATGTCAAAACTGGAAATCTATTTCACGCTTCGAGTAAAAACCCCTATCCTTTTCATAAATATTCAGATTGGTACAGATCGGATTATCAAATGATTCTTAAGAAACTAGGCATGATAAAACCCCACCATATCCCACAAAACCCAGAATATATGCGTTATCTTGGAGCGATGTCAGTCTTCAAGAATCGCCTTCCTCAAGCTCTCGTCTAGAGGTACGCAAAGTCTCCCATTTCTACGCAACCAGCCTCTCTCATGTATAGCATATCTACAAAGATGGCTCGAAGACTCCCCTCCTATAAGCTTGCCTTCTATCTCAACCAACTATGGGTCATCTCGCTGTGCCTCTCCAACTCGACCCAAAAGTGTAGGTTGCACCTCTAGCGATGCCAACAAATCCGGGTACATAATGGACAGAGGGTCCGAAGTCAAAGGTAGATATATACTCCAAGCTCTGTCGCTCTACAAACAAAGGACTCGAAGCCAGCCTCTTCTACTAAAGGCGTCAGCTACAACGCTACCCTTGCTAGGGGTATATGCGATCTCGAAATCGTAGGATGCTAAAAACTTCATCCACCTCTGCTGCCTCAAGTTTAGATATTTCTGAGAGAATAAGTACTTTAGCGACTTATGGTCTATAAACAACTCAAATTTTTCGCCAAGCAAATAATGATGCGAAGACTTAAGTGCAAAAACTATGGCAGCCTACTCTAAGTCGTGGGTAGGGTAATTCTTCTCATGGACCTTCAACTGTCTTTCACCATAGCATATCACCCTTCCCTCTTGCATTAAACCCACGCCAAGCCCTGTCCCGCAGGCATTGGTATATACTGTGAATGACTTACTCCCATCTGACAAAACTAAAACTGGAGCTGTCGTCAAAGCCCTCTTCAAACGCTCAGTTGCGTTCTTAGGAATCTTCCAATCTTGGATTGCCACCACGTTTTGAGGGATCCACAGCTATCCCCTCCTTAGAGACCACATGTCCTAAGAACCTTACTTCTTTTCTCTAGAAATGGCATTTGGAGAACTTAGCCTTAAGTTGATGCACTCGTAGGGTCTCTAAAACTTCCCTAAGATGTAGGGCATGCTCTTCTTCGCTTCTAGAGAAAACCAAAATATCGTCCACAAAGACTACCATAAAATTGTTTAGAAACTCCCTAAACACCCTACTCATTAAGTCAACGAAATATGCGGGTGCATTCGTCGAACCAAAAGGCATGACAAGCCATTCGAAGAATCCGTCAGGAGTTCTAAATGCAGTCTTATCTATGCTGTCTTCAGCCACCCTTTGCTAATGAAATCCTATAGCCAAGTCTAGCTGTGAGAAAACCGAAGCACCAACTAACTGATCGAATAAATCGTCTATCCTCGGCAATGGGTGTCTGTTCTTCTTTGTGAGCTTATTCAACTCTCTATATTCCACGCATAGTCTAAGTGAACCATCAGCCTTTGTAGCAAAAACAACTGGAGCACCCCATTCCGAAAAGCTTCTTCTTATGTACCCCTTCTCAAGCAACTCTTTCATTTGCTTACTAAGTTCTCTTCTTTCTCTCGGAGCCATGTGGCGCACTGGTAATGCAACTGGCTTTGCATTATATACTAGGTCTATACGAAAGTCTATCTCGCGCCTCGGGGGTAAACCCCTAACTTCATCGAAGACATCACCATATTCACGGACACCACGAACAGATTCCAAATCATCGTTGGATGCGTCAAGTGATTCTAGGTAGCTAAGCATCACCAAACCTCAAGGGTCACAAGAAAAATTAAGGGTCTTGCCACAATGAGTCAACAATCTAACTAACCTTCTTTCACAGTCTAGGATGGCACCGTATTTGGCTAGCCAATCCATGCCTAGAATCTAGCCATAGCCCATGAAGCCAAGAACGAAGGCGTTGCATTCAAACCCAACACCCAAGATAGACACTCTCAAATCCCGACAAATCATCGACAGATGAGCCGAACCACCAATAGGATTTGAGACTACTATGGGATCCGTAACTAGACTAGTATTTTGGTGCAGTGTTTTAACTAACAAAGCAGATACAAACGAGTGTGAAGCACCGGAATCAAACAAAGTACGAACAGGATGATCAAACAAAAAAACTAAACTTTCAACGGAAATGTTTCTACCTCCCTCCTGTCTTGGTGCCATGAGAGCCTGAACCTTCCCTCCAGAAGTAAACCCTGTCCTCTGCCCTTGTCCCTGTCTCCTCGGGCAGTCTTTAAATCAGGTTTCCCACCTTACCACATTTGAAACAGCCAGTCTTCTTCTTCTTTCCACAGTCCTTGCTCAGATGGCCTAGTGTTCCACAATAAAGACACTTCCTCTTGTCTCGGGGTTTATTATTCTTTGCACCCTTCTTGGGTTCAACTTTCTTATCCCTGTGTCCTACCCAAGCCTCCATTGTACGTTCTATATTCGTGATTTCCTACCAAAAGAAGCTTCGTCCTTCATCAACCAAGCAGCTGATCGAACCTTCCTCCCCTCGTCCATCTCAAAGATACCAACAAGTCCTCCACTTCCTTGAGCCAACTTCTAGCCTCGACAAATGTCTAAGTCTCATGAAGCGGTTTTCCGCCCATCGTACGGAAGTCCTTATATATCTTAGAAAAAGCATCTATACGCGGAGGAAGAGATTCAAAAAGGAAAGAGGAAGAGATTCAAAATGGAGGATCGAAGGAAAGATATATGGCTCTTGGGGATTATGTTTTTCAAAATGAACTTTTCTCTTGAAAATACATTCCTTTAAACGTACTTTTGGAAGTATTTCTTTACAAAAATGCTTTAGAAAAATAGTTTTTCAAAATCTCACATCTGTTCTGGTAACCTTCAGCTCTAATACCACGTGTGACACCCCAAGTCCATTAATGTCACTCACAAGGGGAATGCATTAACTTCCATGGAGCATTTTAAGTGTGTATAGAACAGAAACTTAACAACAAGACAGATATAAAACAGTACTTAAAAATTTAAAACTTCATTCATTGCAGCGGTAAACAAATAAGTTTGGTTACATCATCGAAAACCAAAGACTAGAGTCAGGTACATAATATCCATCTTGACAAAATCAGAGTACATAAAATAAAAAGCATAAACCCCAAAGTATATAGCCATAGAAGATGAGCTAAAACTTTACTTTCAGCAATCCAAGCTTTTCCAAAAGAGAGAGAGATAAAGCGATCCAAATCAAGCTCCTCTAGCACTAGTCCTACACTGAGAACCTGGAGGGGGGAAAAGGAAGAAAAGAGGCGAAAACAAAGGGGGTCATACATAAAATCTGGCGAGTACAATAACTTTAACAATGTAATTATTAAAGTAACTAGGATAAGGCATAAGCTGGTAAAACAAGAAATGACTGCGAACAAATAGGCATGGCAAGGGAAAAAAGAGGAATAAGATAACGTTAATTGCGCCTCCAACACTATAGGATAATTACCACACTGCACCAACACTAGTCACCCTAGAAGTTGATCCCGCCTACTGAACATAAGTGATAATAATAATGGTAGTTCCGTGTACCCCTATCTGCTGTCATAGGTGCCGCCTGCTCCCATCTCCACCAGTGGTTCCCACTACCCTCCCTATTCTAATTACAATATTCATAATATGGTAGCTGTACTCCTAGCCGCTGTCATAGGTGCCGCCTGCTCCTATCTCCACTAGTCGTACTCACTACCTTCCCCATTTGATCGTCTCCCGAACTCGTAGATACCCGTGCTGATCCCACGGTGGGGTGTATCACTCCCCAAAGTGGCAACCCGATACCACTAGAGATGCACGGCTTATACCTACACGATGCAACAACGTCTTACCTACCAGCCCTGGCCCACACACGCATATGACCCCGTTGGACTTGTGTTGCCACCGCTAACCCGTTTTGACCTCTTACAATCAAACCCAGTAAGCGTGTCCCGTCCTCGACTTAGGTCGAGCTCACAAAGATACTAAATGGGTTACTGGTTTGAAAAGGGCCAACATGCCTGACACAAGCATTCCACCTATGCTTGGTCCCCACTAAGGTTTCCCACTTAACCCCATTCTTATTCATGTCTTCTTACATATTTCCATTTGGTTAAGTGTTTCTAATCGTATTTCACAAGCCACCCAAGGCACCCACTTAACCCTCATGTCCCACTTACATGTTTATATTGGTTAAGTGTTACTTAATTCATTAAAGACGTAACTCTTGCAAGACCTCTCACATTAGACTGGCATTTGTGGTTGCTGGATTTGTCGGGTGGGTCCGGGCAGTCTTATACCACAAACGAGTCTAACCTCAGGTCTTTGCAACTTGTTACACATTTAATTTATGCCTAAGACCTCCTACATTAGACCGGCATTTGTGGTTGTTGGATTTGCCGGGCGGGTCCGGGCAGTCTTATACCACAAACGAGTCTAGCTTCGTGTCTTAAGCGGTTAATTATTCACATAGTTAATTTTCCCCAATTTGAATTAATATCCCTGTTCAAATTGTCAATCATTTCCACATTTCTTTATGTCCATAATTGTTACCTTAATTATGTCCATCTGTTTATGGTATATAAATTATACCTATTAACATTACAGACTAATTATATGCCTTTTAAGGCATTTATGCCAATTCACAATATTAAATTTTTTAATATTATCCCATTGCCCTATGTTGTACGTTTGTTCGTTTAATGTGAAATATACGTAAGATTCGCCATAGTGTAAGAAAGGAAACATCACAACATGCATAGCATATAAATTAGATATAATTATAAAATTTGAATAGTCAACTATATAGATCTAAACCTAAAGAGGTGAACTTGCATATGTGACTATGGTTTTCATCTAAACTTGCATAGACAATAGGTGTGTAACACATATGTTTGCATAACTTATGTATTATCATGGATCTAAACATAGATCTAACATAAAGGTGTGAACTTGCATATGAATCTCAAACGTACATTTAAACTAGCATATGATTCATATCCCAAATATGTATATTTACTTGCATATGTGATGATGTAAACTTGCATATGAATCTAAACATGTAAATTAAGATCTACATGTAAACTAGCATGAAAACTTGTGTATAATCTGCATATATACTTGCATATAACTCACATATGTCTTACCATATACTTTAGATCCAAACTTACATATAAAATAGATGTCATGAATCAAATTAAACGTACAAAGTTGCATATGATTCTCATTAAACTTGCATATGATTCATGTATAAATTAACATATCCAAACTTGAATATCAAGTTAAACATACATATGATTTAACATATGAATTAGATCCACTAACATAACAAAACTAGCATATGAATCATCATTATGAATCGATTGTACATATGGCAGCAACTAACATAGATTTACAACATAGGTAATATCATAGCAGTCAATGATTCACAACCACAAACTTGTGTATAAATTGATGTCATAAAAAAAATGAATCAAGACATATGTGATTGGTCATATAGAATAGATCCACAACATGAATTAACAAGACTGTCATATGTTCACAAACAAACGACAACAAAATATAAGTAACGTCACATGATTCAATAGGCATGTTCTTGTAATCCAAATTATAAACTTATCCCAATTAAATTAACAATTACTTTGTAAATGAAATTTACTCACAAACAAAAAGAAAGTCTTGAGTTCTGGGATTTGTATTTAGTAATTGATTAGCGTTCCCTTGATGTAGACAAATTTTGATTTAGATTAGACTTGAGTTGAATTGAATTGTTGCTAAGCTTCTTCTAGTTGGTGGCGGCTACTCTAGGTTGTAGACTGACAGCATGACGGTCATGGATTTAATTTAGTTTAGGTTTTAGGGATGGAAGTATTAGGTTGTTTTATAGAGATTTAGATTTATATAGGCCACTGGATCACACAGGAGAATTCAGAACCGTCTAGACTAGATAGGGTTATCCCAGTGACTCAGCAACAGGTCAGGAATGACTCAGCAACAGGTCAGGAATGACTCAACAAATGTATTAATAACCTTCTATTTTAACGTTAATGTACCAAATGTTCATCCTTTCTACAATTTACATATTTCTTATTTATGACAAATTCCATATGTAAATTATTCCCAATTTAATTAAGCCATAATTATCCTTTTAATTTTGCTCACAATTAATGGTATACTAAATATACCATTTCATGAACCAATCTATGCCATGTAATTTTCATGTTTATCCTACATATTTATATGTAAATTATAAATCAATTATTGTCAATTACATATTCTCCCTTTACTGTATACATTAATTACCTATATATAAATATCTATTTATACATGCATAAATCTTTCTTACCTTTAATTTGTCACAAAAGCTAATCAGGGAAGGCCACATAAAAAAACAATCATTGACAACCAAAAATGCGCCACCTACGCCACATGATGCGTACACGTCATATATATACATATATTCTATATATATATATTTATTTTCTTTTTATCTATCTTCCCAATTACCCATTTTCACACTAAACCACTTTTTGAACTGCGTTCACACTAAGCCGGTTTTAAGCCATTCCCCTAAAACAAAAATATGGCGCTGGCAGAGATCGAACTCTATACCCCTTGTATGAAAGTCACATGTTCCAACCAAATGAGCTACTAAGTCTTTTGCTTACAACCCTTAGAACAATGCTAAACATTATTCTTTTCTCATTCCTCTTTTTTTCATGTTTTGCTGCAACATTTAATTTAAGGATATCTTTTTCATACGGAGTCCAACTTACACAAACTCGGACTCTATCTCAAGCAGAATTCCGAGACGAACGCAATAGCGCAACCCGTTTTACCTAATTCTTTTTCTAAAAATTAATTATACCTTAATTTGTTATTTTTAAGTTCACAGAAAATACGAGGTGTTACATTCTCCTCTCCTTAAAGGATTTCATCCCCGAAATCTTCAAGTTAGGAAGAATGTGTCCTACCATCCAATCATCCATCTACTCAACCATCAGGCACAGGCATCCATTGTCCTTAAGAGACTTCTAATGATTTCATGTTTACATGCATAGTGTGTGTATATGTCCTTATCCAATGCAAAAATCAGGCAGTCTACTGATTTAGTTGACCTCCTTAATGCGAACCAAGATAGTGTCATGCGTCCATTATGTATGCAAAAGATTCCTAATAATACATATTATTTCTACATGCGTGCACAACCATTCATCCGAATGCAGCATCCATATGATAATACAACCATGATACATCCATTAATTTAAATGTGCACACATATTAATATGCAGTATTAGAGTGACTGAGCCGATCTAGTGCCTAATGTGTGTGTAAATGCATCCACGGGCAACCACTAGCAAACACTTGCATCCACTTGCATCCACCAAACATAACATGTCTCAAACACATGTTTACACCCATTAGTTTCTACCTAAATGTTGACGACTCGATCGATAGAATATAGCCGAGTGATAGAGCGTGTAAAACAAAAGCTCTGTTCCCATTAGACATCGTTTAAGAGAACAATTTCCTAAGTATCAACCCCGAAGACCGAAATCAACATCAGATTGACACTCAAAGAATTACCTCCATTAAAAAATGTCAAAACTGGAAATCTATTTCACGCTTCGAGTAAAAACCCCTATCCTTTTCAGAAATATTCAGATTGGTACAGATCAGATTATCAAATGATTCTTAAGAAACTAAGCATGATAAAACCCCACCATATCCCACAAAACCAAGAATGTATGCGTTATCTTGGAGCGATGTGAAACTTCAAGAATCGCCTTCCTCAAGCTCTTGTCTAGCGGTACACAAAGTCTCCCATTTCTACGCAAATAGCCTCTCTCATCTATAACATATCTACAAAGATGGCTCGAAGACTCCCCTCCTATAAGCTTGCCTACTATCTCAACCAACTATGGGTCATCTCGCTGTGCCTCTCCAACCCGACCCAAAAGTGTAGGTTGCACCTCTAGCGATGCCAATAAAACCGGGTTCATAATGGACAGAGGGTCTGAAGTCAAAGGTAGATATATACTCCAAACTCTGCCGCTCTACAAACAAAGGACTCGAAGCCAGCCTCTTCTACTAAAGGCGTCAGCTACAACGCTACCCTTGCTAGTGGTATATGCGATCTCGAAATCGTAGGATGCTAAAAACTTCATCCACCTCTGCTGCTTCAAGCTTAGATCTTTCTGAGAGAACAAGTACTTTAGCGACTTATGGTCTATAAACAACTCAAATTTTTCACCAAGCAAATAATGATGCGAAGACTTAAGTGCAAAAACTATGGCAGCCTACTCTAAGTCATGGGTAGGGTAATTTTCTCATGGACCTTCAACTGTCTTTCACCATAGCATATCAACCTTCCCTCTTGCATTAAACCCATGCCAAGCCCTGTCCCGTAGGCATCGGTATATACTGTGAATGACTTACTCCCATCTGGCAAAACTAAAACTGGAGCTGTCGTCAAAGCCCTCTTCAAATGCTCGGTTGCGTTCTTAGGAATCTTCCAATCTTGGATTACCACCACCTTTTGAGGGATCCACTGCTATCCCCTCCTTAGAGACCACATGTCCTAAGAACCTTACTTCTTTTCTCTAGAAATGGCATTTGGAGAACTTAGCCTTAAGTTGATGCACTCGTAGGGTCTCTAAAACTTCCCTAAGATGTAGGGCATGCTTTTCTTCGCTTCTAGAGAAAAACAAGATATCGTCCACAAAGACTACCATAAACTTGTTTAGAAACTCCCTAAACACCCTGCTCATTAAGTCAACGTAATATGTGGGTGCATTCGTCGAACCAAAAGGCATGACGAGCCATTCGAAGAATCCTTCAGGAGTTCTAAATGCAGTCTTATCTTTGCTGTCTTAAGCCATTCCCCTAAAACAAAAATATTGCGCTGGCGGGGATCGAACTCTATACCCCTTGTATGCAAGTCACATGTTCCAACCAAATGAGCTTAAGTCTTTTGCTTACAACCCTTAGAACAATGCTAAACACTATTCTTTTCTCATTCCTCATTTTTTTGTGTTTTGCTGCAACATTTAATTTAAGGATATCTTTTTCATATGGAGTCCAACTTACGCAAACTCGGAATCTATCTCAAGCAGAATTTCGAGACGAACGCATCAGCGCAACCCGTTTCACCTAATTCTTTTTCTAAAAATTAATTATACCATGATTTGTTATTTTTATGTTCACAGAAAATATGGGGTGTTACAATCAGAGTATAAAATATATCAGAGTACAGATAGTTGATTCACATTGGAAAAATACCAAAGAACAGTATATTACAACATAGTGGAAATATAAATACATTCAGTGGAAAACTGCAAAGTAATCCAGTGTATAGCTCCAGCCATAATAATCCAAGATCTTACTTTAAAAATACTCCAAGATATATCTTCAAAACCAAAACTGTAACACCCCGAAAATTTTAGACATTTTAAACTACATTATATAATGAATATAATGTCATAACTTAATTAAATACCATGAATTAAGTAAAACAGACTGTACCACTATGCTCGTCTCGAAATTTTGGTCAAGATAGACATTTGGTTTGCGTAAAACGGACAACGCATGAAGAAGTTATTAAGCCTTGATGTTTGGACGCACATGAAAAATATATATAGATATATAAAAATTAAATAAACAAATATTCCAAAAAATTCAAAACAACGAATCGGGAGGGGGAATAGCTGACCCACCCCATCTTGGGGGTCGACCCAGGGGTCGATCCAGAGTGTTTGGGTGTTGACCCGCGGCTGGATTCGCCCTAGGGATGATGTGACATCAGTAGATATGGTTGTGTACATCCGAAAAATGAAGAGTTGCCACTTTAGGGAGTGATACACCCTATTGTGGGGCCAACACAGTGTATCTACGGAGTTGGAAGCCGATCAATTAGGGTAGTAATTAGGGTACATCAAGACTCTGGTAAGTTTAGGTGTCCGTTATTAGGGCTGCATGAGGATTGTATTGGGTTAAAACCTCTCACCAGAGGTACGCCTAAGCCTACCATTTCATACATGTTGGGGATCAACTCGTTCTGGTTATACTTGTATTAGTGCAAAGTAATCATTAGAATCATATTCACCCTATCCTGTTTACCTTGTCATACCTGCCTTTAATGTTGTAATCTCTCTTATCCACTTTATATGCCTGTCATGCTACTTTTACTTATTTACTTGCTAAAAGTAACTGGACTCGCCAGACTTTATGTCTGACCCGTTTTGTTTCTCCTTCTTTCTTCCGTTTCCCCCCTAGGTTCTTAGGGAGGAAACACTCGGGCTTGACCATGATTCTGCTTACTTTTGCTAGAGCTGCTGCTATGTATGGCTCAAGCTCCTATCTTTGTTGCTATGGCTATATTCCGTTTTTAGGGAATTTTACTTCTTTTATGTACTCTGATATTTTTGAAGTACAAGAAAGTAATTTTTATGTTGTAATGGGTTTTATGTTTCAGACATGTGATGTTTTTTGACCACGGTATCTTATGATAAATAAAGTTTTTTATTCCGCTGTTATTCTATATATCTGTCTTGTAATATTCTGTCTCTGTTTACCTATAATGCTTCACGAAACTTAATGCCTTCCCTTTGTGAGTGACATTAACAGACGTGGGGTGTCACACTTGGTATCAGAGCTGAAGGTTACCAGATTAGATAAAAGTTTTTTAAAATTATTTTTCAAAAAGGTTTTAAAAGAAAGCATTTTCAAAAAGAAAAGTTTGTTTTGAAAAACATTCCCCAAAAAGCCATATGTAATATCTTATAACCTTTGTCTGAATCTCTTCCTTTTTCTTTTCAGCATTTTTGGGGAACCAAGCATTCCTAATATCCCATAGGGCGTTACGATACCCGAATGGTTCCGTAGGTCTCTGGAGGCCACGATGCCTGCCGAAGGCCAAGGAAACGTTCCTCCCCCAGGTGCACCCGTTGCTCTTCCTCCTCCTCCAAGAGCAGATAATTTCGCAAAGATCTGCAAAGACTTCCGTGCTATGGGAGAGAAGCCATTCCATGGGGACGAGATATTCGTCGAAGCGCGGAATTGGCTCTAGGAAACCGAGGACTTGTTCGTAATCTTTGAAGTAGAGGATAGAAGGAAGATTCAGTTAGCTACTTGGCTACTGAAAGACGAAGCCTCATTCTGGTGGGAAGTTACCCAAGCTAGACGTTCGGTGGAAACTTGGGAAGATTTTAGACAAAGAATTGAAATGAAATTTCTTTCCCAAGCCGAGAGAAGCATACAGATGGAGAGGTTCTTAGCACTCAAACAAGGGAACTTGACGGTGAAAGAGTATGTGAACAAATTCAACCAGCTAGCAAGGTTCGAGTTAGAATTGGTGGATACACCGCATAAGAAGGCTTTGCGGTTTGCTAAAGGGCTAAATGAACCCCTTCATGGGTTAGCTATGTCCTATATCCGAATGGGAGCCACTTTTGAAAAGCTTGTTGATACGGCCCTAATGCATGAGGAAGAAAAGGGAGAAAAGAAGGAAGGAAAGGCTGAGGAAGCAACACAAAATGAGAAGGTGTGGCCCAAGAAGGCACAACAACAGCAACAACAACAACAGCAGAAGAAGAAAGGCGAAAAGAATGACAAGGTTAAAGATAAGAGGTAGTGCCATAGTTATGGGTGAGAGGGTCAGTTAGCCAAGGACTGCAGGGATAGGAAGAATGCTTGCTTTGCTTGTGGAGAGGTCGGGCATCTTATTAAGGATTGCCCAATGAAATAGGACAAGGTCAAAGGGAATGGACTTCTGGAGGGCAGGTGCATGCTCTCGCGATCAGTGCTCCTGATAGAGGTAGAAAAATTTCTGTATAAGGTTTAATTTCTCTTGGAACACTTTTTGATTCTGGCGCTTCACATTCATTTATATCTAGTTGTGTGGTTGAATCTCTGCACTTAACCACTGGTATGGTAGTGGATCCCGTAGTTGTCTCAAACCCCATTCGTGGTTCAGCTCATTTATCTATGATTTGTAGGGGTTTGAGAATATCTGTGTTAGGCGTCGAATTTGAATGCGACGCATATGTGCTCGGGTTTATAGGCTATGGGTTGATTCTAGGGATGGATTGGCTTACCACATATGGTGCCATTATGGATTGTGAGGGGAGGGTCGTTATGCTTCTAACTTGTCATGGGAGAACCATCGAAATTTCTTGTGACCCACAAGGGTCTGTCATGCTTAGTTTCCTAGAGTCTCTTAAGGCGATTTGCGATCGGTACTAGTATTCCAAGAGTATCCTAATGTCTTTGATGAGGTTCGGGGTTTACCCCCGAGGCACGAGATTGATTTCTGTATATACCTGGTGGACCTGTGCATTAAAGCGCCTAGCAGCTCTATAGCGGTAGAGGTGTAAAAAGTTGTAGTGGGGATAAAGCGGGGAAATAGCGAAGGTGAAAAAATGTTAATTAAATGTAAAACTATATAAATAAAATTAATTAATTATCGTTCTTGCATCGTTTGTGTATAAGAAATGAATATTGGTTTATATTATATAACATAACCAAAGAATGTCATGGTTAAGCACACTAGATTCGAGGATTACTACATATTTCTATATTATATAAGGCACTTATGACTTAAAATTAAATCTTTACATCAACTTTTTTGATTTATTTTAAAAAAGAATTGGTCAAATCATCCTTTGTATATTAATATTGCTAAAGCAGGTGCTAAATAGCGTTGATTTAACGGGTGCAGCGGAAAATAGCAGGGCTATAAGCGGAGCTACTATTCATCAGCGCTAAATTTAAGTAGCGTAGCGGCTGGAGGGCGCTACAGGCTATAGCGGAGATTTTGCGGGGCTTTAGCGGGGCTTTAAGTACATAGTGGTGGGCAATGAGAAGCCAGTTGCATTACCTGTGCGCCATATGGCTCCTAAAAGAAAAAAGGGAACTTGATAAGCAAGTGGGGGAGCTACTTGAGAAGAGGTTTCATAGGTGAATCATATCAGGATGGGAAACCTATTGAAGACAGTCCTTGAGGAAGCCCATCATTCTAAGATGACTATTTATCCAAGCGCCGATAAAATGTATAGAGTTCGAGATAGTGGAGCAAAACTTGTGAAAGGAAGTGAAGGTAGAGAAGGAAGCAATGATTGGATGAGTTCCGACTTGCATACTTGGATCAGAGGTTAAGAAACTGCGCAACAGAGAGGTTAGGTTAATAAAAGTGCAATAGGGAGAAGACAACGAGGATGCAACTTGGGGGACTGAAGACAAAGATCACGCATCATACCCTTTCCCTTTTGGGAATATGTTCTTAACTTCTTTTTCTAAAGCTTTTTATTCGTACTTGTTTCTATAATTCGTCTGTATTCTACCGATCGGATCTTCGACCTTTAGGTAGAATCCCATGATTGTAAACATGTGTTTGAGACATGTTATGTTTTATGGATGCAAGTGGATGTAATTGGTTGCTCGTGGATGCATATATGCACACATTAGGAACTAGATCGGCTCAATCACTCTCATACTGCATATGGATGTGCGTGCATTTTTCTTTTCTTTTAATGGATGAGTTATCAAATGGATATTGCATTTGGTCGAATGATTGTGCACACATATATAACTTGCATGTTATAATAGGATTATTTGCATACATGTTAGATTCATGGCACTGACATACATTGCATTAAGGAGGTCGACCGAATTAGTAGACCGCCTGATCTTTGCATTAGTATTGGGACATATACACACACATTTGCATATGTTCATATAAGCATTAGAAATCTTTTAAGGACAATGGATGCCAGTGATTGGTGGATGAGTATATGGATGTGCATGGTAGGATGTACATTCTACTTAACTTGGAGATTTCGGGGACGAAATCCTTTGAGTAGGGGAGAATGTAACACCCCGAAAATTCTAGACATTTTAAACTACATTATATAATGAATATAATGTGATAACTTAATTAAATACTGCGAACTAAGTAAAACAGACTGTACCATTACGATCGTATCAAAATTTTGGTCGAGATAGACATTTGATTTGCGTAAAACGGACAACGTATGAAGAAGTTATTAAGCGTTGAAGTTTGTATGCATATGAAATATATATATATATATATAGATATATAAAAATTAAATAAATAAATATTCAAAAAAATTCAAAACAGTGAATCGGGAGGGGGAATAGCCGAACCGTCCCCATTTTGGGGGTCGACCCAAGACCGACTGGGTCGACCCAGGGGCCGATCCATGGTGTTTGGGTGTCGACCCATGGCCCGATTTGCCCTAGGGCTAATATGACATCAATATATATGGTTGTGCACATCCGGAAAATGAAGGGTTTCCACTTTAGGGAGTGATACACCCTATTGTGGGGCCAGCACAGGGTATCTATGGTGTAGGGAGCCAATCGATTAGGGTAGTAATTAGGGTACATCTAGACTCTGGTAAGTTTAGGAGTCCTTTATTGTGACTGCCTGTGGATTGTATGGGGTTAAAACCTCTCACCAGAAGTACGCGTAAGCCTTCCATTTCATACATGTTGGGGATCATCTTGTTCTGGTTATGCTAGTATTAGTGCAGAGTAATCATTTGAATCATATTCACCCTATCCTGTTTACCTTGTCATACCTGCCTTTTATGTAGTAATCTCTCTTATCCACTTTATATGCATGTCATGCTACTTTTACTTATTTGCTTGTTGAAATTAACTGGACTCGCCAGACTTTATGTCTGACCCTTTTTGTGTCCCCTTCTTTCTTCTGGCCCCTCCCCCCAAGTTCTTAGGGAGGAAACACTCAGGCTTAACCCTGATTCTGCTTACTTTTGCTAGAGCTGCTGCTATGTATGGCTCAAGCTCCTATCCTTGTTGCTATGGCTAAATTATGTTTTTGTGGAATTTTACTTCTTTTATGTACTCTGATATTTTTGAAGTACAAGACAGTATCTTTTATGTTGTAATGAGCTTTTATGTTTCAGACATGTGATGTTTTTGGACCACGGTATCTTATGATAAATAAAGTTTTTTATTCCGTTGTTATTCTATATATCTGTCTTATAATATTCTATGTCAGTTTACCTATAACGCTTCACAAAAATTAATGCATTCCCTTTGTGAGTGACATTAACGGACTGGAGTGTGACAAAAACTACTAGCTGTCCATATGGGAAATATGGGAACCTAGAGTTTAGATGGAAACAATAAACTCCAAGTCAGTCATGGGACTGGTGTGAGGACCAAAAATAGTTGTTTACTTTTTTAAAGTTAGGTAAATCATGGGACCACGCTGTATAACACAGAATGGGTTTTCTTCACATGAATACCAGTCATAAAAACTTGTAATGTTTTTGAAAAATGAAGCTATTAAAAGACTAAAGTCCCATCACACAATGCACGTTACAATTGGCATCAGCTAAAAAACGATGTATCCATTTTTCAGAGCGGTGTTGATGTCAGTGATGTCTAAAGTGCCAATTTTTTTACATCAGTTAAAAACCAATGTCGAAGCAGTAGTAAGACATCATAAAATAATTAATAAACAATGTACAAACCCTTGTTATGTTTATTTGTATGAACTGAATCTTGATAATGGCTTATTATAAGTCTTGAACTACAATAAACATATCATGCAAATAGTACAAAATGACTAATACATCATTTATGGTGGGAATAACTGTTGTAATAAATATACCATATCACTTCTTTCTAAAAGAAGTGATGTCTATACACCAAACAGATATCAGTTCATTTTCAGTGAAATGATGTCTATGTGGCGGTTAGACATCATTTCCCTTTAAAGGAGGAATGTCTTTGTTCTGTTTATACACTATTTTTGTTCTATATAACTAATGTCAGTTATAATTTTAAACATCAATATTTTTCCTGATATACGATATATGCCCTACCATAAAATGCAATACCAATACCAAAAACAAAAATGCAATAAAAATACCAAAAACAAAAATGCAATATTGGCCATAATCATTAAACAGAAAATATTCTTACATTCCATAGAACCATCCACCACAAACATTAAACAAGCACATGTTTTTGTTCTACATTACATTTTAGTCAAGTTTTCATTAAACAAGATTTACAAGTGTTCTTCAACAAAACCGAACGCTTCATTACGCACCTCCTCCAACTAGTGAACACTATAAGACTTTCGATTCTTCACGCTCCACTGCAAAGTTGATAAATAGCTCAGTATATGCAATATGGAAAAAGTTCGACGTCGCACACAGTATGATAACAGTAAGTGAGTATTATAAAATTTAGTAGGACAAGCATCTTTGCCCTTCTTTTAGCAAACACATGTCCATAAGACTAAAAAACTACACTTGGTAGGGCAGAACGACTGGTGGTAATTACAACTAAAAATACCTGTGCTTTCATACTCTTGGTAGATTCTGCGCCTTCCGAAGCAGCTTTAACAGACATGATAAAAGCAGTCATAAACAAGATTTACAAGTTGTACAACTGTGTTTAAGAAACTCCATGCAAAATTCAATTGATTCTTCTTCGAGATAACTTTCAGCTATACAACCTTCCAGAGAAAATCGATTTCGTACATATGTACCACTAGAAAACACATGATCTTTAGGTAGGAAAGAACAAACGGAAGTGAGAGAATCATTGAATGCAACATTGCTAATCCCAAACCTAGCTTTATAGTTATACAACTTTAACATTGACTCTAACTTAGTACACTCGCTTCACTCAAATAGAGGTTGTTCGGCATCAACCACAAACCTCTTGAACTCAAATGATTTGTTATCGTAATCCCCATCAATGTAGGCTATTTCGTAAATATCAATTGTTTCCGAGGTTGGGGTCTGCTTTTGTAACGACCCACATTCTACGTATCGAAGGATCGTAGAATATTTATTTTAGTCACATACGAAGTTGTATGGTCGTGTAACTTTGGGAAACAATTATTGGGGTCATTTCCCACATTCATGATTTTTGCCTATTTTTAAATGATCATTTTACCCATGGAGAATCTTGTTTCGCCTATAACTTTTGATTGGTAAGGAGTCTTGACCTGAAACCACTTCCATTGGATTCAGACGATGGTTTCCCATTCCGTAGAGTGGTCACATTAATCAAACAGACTTATCTTTTAGGAGATATGGCTGAAATAAGATTTGAAGATGGAAAAACAGCCTAATCAGGCTTAATAGGGTGATTAGCAGCTAGGCCCTTAACCCATTTCGGGATTATGGTTATGGGAGGGCTGAAAGGAGTTAGAGAATGGTTCCTTTTCATTTTTCTAGCCGCCACAAACATTCCTCTAACCTTAGCAATGGCCTCCATCTTCTAAATCACTCCCTAACACTAGCAGAACTACATCAAATCAAGTCAAATTAGCATCAAATCAGAGATAGAGCTGCTTCTATACATAGGAATCCATGCCAAATCAGTGGATTTTCCAGATCTATAATCTATTTGTGGCTAAGGTGAGTGATTTGCATGTTTTTACACTAATTACAGCTAATTAGGGGTGATTAATGATAATTAGCGAAATTATGACTCAGAAAAATATGGAAAAATATGTAAAAATTCGAAAATATTATTGTTTCACTGATATAAATTTGGGTTAATTTGGATTAAGTTTGCTAATCCCGAAATTTAGGGGACTAAGGGGAAAATCATAGATTTGGGTATGTTTGATCTAAAATAACCTATATGCTTGATGTTTTAATCTTTTTAATTGATTACACATGTTATTACTGTTGCTTGGGATGCTTTATGATTATATAGTATAGTTGGAATGGTTGGAAATGCCGTCGTATGGAGAGAATGAATGAAAGACAGCTTGCTAGAAATTCTACAGGGATCCTGTTCGGATCGGATTGGATGGACCAAACCGAACCCGAGTGGTGGCATCTCCAGCAATGTGCAAATGCAAGGGCAACAAGGAAGGTCGGCTCGGATCGAGTTGGAATGGAGCTGAAGTTGGATCGAGCTAAGGTAGAGCGGACTGGAGATTGGCATGGGATCAGATCGATGCATCGAACCGAACCGAACTGAAAGACCGGACCGGAGGAACGAACCGAATGGAGGACTTGGAACCCATATATCAGAACCGAACCGAATGAGTGAAACCGAGCTAAACCGAACAAGGAACTTAAAAACCATATATCTGAACCAAACCAGGTTTGGGCTTCTACCATTACCACATGACGGCAATCGTGAACTCTTTTGAAGACCAACTCCAATTCGACCAAAACCCGAGATGCAAAGGAAATCCATATGGGAAGTTATTAATCATGATCCAGATGGGAACCAACGAGTTAACTTCTAGAGTTGGGCTTTGTTGCGAGACATGTGCAAAGGGGTTATCGATATCTATAACTTTGGTCCACTATTGAGGGAGGGGATATTGACTATGGACCAGTGCAGTGGGGTCAGAGGTTGTATGGATTTGGACTCCATTAGGGCTCCAAAGGGCAAAGTGGTCATAGTGATAGTTGTACGGAGTTGGACTCCATCATTGTCCCAATGGTTTTGGTGACCAAAGAAGTGGATATCGTTGCTTTACGCACTGAGTGAGAGATGTGAGGATGATTGCTATGTTTGATGTTTTCTATCACCATGACATGCACACTCCCATTTTTGCACTTTATGTTAGTGTTACCTTAGAGTACTGTACATCTTGTTGTGCTAACTCTTTGGTTGCAGGTCCAGGTCAGGTATGATTATTTATACCTGTTATCGTTTTATTTTGCTGCCATCGCTCATACCAGACTTTTGTCTGGTCCAGAGTTTTATGTCTCTTCTTATTACTCTGGGTGCTCCTAAATGAGCAGACTAGAGACATGTTAGGTGGTTATGGATGAGTAGCTGTCCGGAGACGAGCAGGAGGCTTCCACGTACTACTTACATATATTCTCCCTATGTTGTTGCTAGTCACTACTTTGGGAATTGGTAGTGTACATTTTCTATTTTTCTTTAGAGAGTATTTTGAAGTTGTAATAATGGTTGAATCATAAGCTGTATTTTGGATTCCGCTACTCTGATGGATATGGTTTAGTTTTCAGCTTATGCACTGTCTCGCCTGTTTTATATATCAAGTTATGTTATTATTATATTTTATTACATGCATTGTGACATATACTATAGGTTCTTGATGATTTATAGTTTCAAATCCCTTTCTTTTGATGACTGCCCTGTGCTTGTTGGACATTGGCACAACGCATTTCAAGGGAGATGTCAACTGGTGCGGGGCGGGCCGTCACACTTGTATCAGAGCCTAGGTTGCGTAGTTTAACTTAGGGGAAGGCATCAGGGAGACATAGTATACATATATGAGAGCGCATATTTGTGATATTTTGGTTTTCAAAAGCTATATATATAATATTAGTATATCTAAGGATGAAATCGCACTGCACTGGCACCACTAAGGAGATGGTTAATTGTTTTCTCTTTACAGGTTTGAACAATGAGCCGAAATACGAGGAGAACAGTGAGGAATCCCGCACCAGAAGCTGAGGAGTGAGCAGGTTCAGGGGCCAACAATGGGATTGTCCCTGATATAAGGACGATGTTCGCCGCTTTCGTGCAAGAGATGCTTAGGGATGCTCAAGGAGTAGTTCCTAATGTTGCAAACGGTGGTGGTGCAGTAGTGCAGGCGCCTAGAGACGATTTCGCCAAGCTTAGCAAGGATTATACTAGTCTTGGTGGGAAGCCGTTCCATGGAACGGAATCACCTACAGAGGTTCGAGATTGGCTTGATAGTTGTGAGTGCATCTTCAAGGATTTGGGGATCGAGGATGCAATGAAGAGAAAGTTAGCATCGCGTCAACTTCAAGGATGGGCTATGAATTGGTGGAATGCTATTAAAGGAGCTACTCCCGAGGATTAGATTACTTGGAATCAGTTTAAGACTCTCTTCAGTGACAAGTTTATTCCGGCTGCCCAAAAATCAGAATTGTTTAGAATTTTTTTGGAGCTTAAGCAGAATGGTAGGGCAGTCTCAGAATATATTGCTGAATTTGATATCTTATCGAAATATGGATTATCTCTTATCGATACTGCCGAGAAGAAGAACAGTAAGTTCATAACTGGCTTAGATGGGTACTTGGCAGAAAGGCTTATAAACCATATCAATGAAACTTTCGAATCTATTGTGGGGAAGGCATTGAGATCAGAGAGCCTTTATCCTAAATCGAAGGCCGAGGTTGCTATTGCATCTGTAGGAGAGCCAAAACCGCAGGCAAGCTGTAAAGGCAAGAAAAATTCCCAGAACAAGAGGAAACAGAACCAGACCAAGGATGGTCAGAAAAAGAAGGATAAGAAAGATTTCGAGTGTTATAGCTGTGGCAAGAAGGGCCACTATGCCAGAGAATGTCGAGCAAAGCCAGAGGACAGGAAGTGCTTTAATTGCGGCCAAGTGGGACATCACAAGGATAAATGTCCACAACTTCCTAAGGAGAAGCAGATCGTTAAAGCATATGCTATTAATGTTGTTGCTTCTTCATCGAATGCCCCAACTACGGCAGAAAAGGGAAAGGGTGTCGTTATTCAAGGTATGCTTTCTATTTATGATGTTCCTGTTCGAGTTTGTTTGATATGGGGCTTCCCATTCCTTCATGTCTAGTGACCTGGTATATAGGTTGGAATTGGAACCCAAGATTGTCGATAGACTTTTAGTTGTGACAAACCCGACAGGTATTTCGACTAGCCTTAGTATGATTTGTCGTAATTTGGTTTTATCAAGTCATGGATGTATGTTTGCTTATGATTTCTTTGTTTTGGGCTTACTGGGTTTGGAATTATTTTGGAAGTCGATTGGCTCCAAAGGTATGGGGTGATGGTAGAATGTGAGGAGTCTTCGGTGACCATTAGAGCAGACGATGGGCGTAGGGTGGTATTGTGATGCCCGCCTAGTGATGGGGTGATGGATAGTTTTCTAAATTCCCTTGATATCCCGCATGATGAGTCATCAGATATGCCTATTACTGGTGAGTATCCGGACATCTTTGGGGAAGTGACCAGACTTCCACCACCCCGAGGGATCGAGTTTTAGAAGCCAAAGCTATGAAGATTAATTTAGATTTAACATTCAGAATTAAAGGAAACGGGTTGCGCCATTGCATCTATCTCGAAATTCTGGTCAAGATAGACATTTGGTTTGCATAAAATGGACACCATATGATGAAGTTATGAAGGTTTGGAGTTTGCATACGCACAAGAGAATTATATATATATAATTAATTAATTTCAAAAATTAGACATCATTCAAAAATGAAAATTTTCGAAGGCGGCGAAATTCCCGCCCCAGGGGAGTCGACCCCTCAAGCGGGTATCGACCCATGGGTCGACCCCCCAGGGCTGAGGTGGTAGTCGAATTCTGGGGGCTGGCAGCTATCTCATTTCTATTGTTTTCTTCACGAAAATCAATGGAGGCCTAAGTGATGTCGGTGCCTGGACTGAATCAAATCTCTTCCTTCTTATACAATCAAAGTTTAAAGATTTAAGTGCAGATCTGTGATTCATCAACTGCTTTTGTCCTTCTATTGTTCGGGATCTGAACACTGTGAGTTTAAGTTATTTTTAGATTTAAATAACTAAAAGTATAACATGATGTGACTGTAATTTGGATCCAACCTTTATCATATCAGATCTATTGATATTGATGAATCTATGATGTTCTGATAATGACAGATCTACTTTGGATTATAGATCTAATCTACTATTTAGATCATCTTGTACCTATCATGTTGTGGTTAATTTAGATCTGTCATTGGTTGGATATCTAAATCCTTGTTTAGATCTAATCATGCCTGTTATGACATCCCTACTATGTTAGAACCTGTTTTATTATCACAAGTTCACCGATCTGTTCTTATATGTTCATCTTAACATTATGCCATCATATGCTTATGTCATTTTTGTTAGAATAATCATCGTTGTCATCTTCCCTTCGCCTTTCCCTTTTATTTTATATAGTCAGTGTAATGTCCCGTAGTTTTAGTGGTAAGATATTTGTTATATTTTATTTTATTAAATATTATATTTAGAATATTAATGGATTTAATATTGATTTCGTTAATTAAGATGAAGTTGAATATATATGTATATATATATATATTTATAAATCGAGCTCGAAATGGCGCGGCAGTTCGTAATATTGGGTTTTGAACTTTAATTGGATATACCGGATCCGATATAAGTCGGATTTCTGTGAAATAAGAAACGTTAGAATCTAATTGATAATAATTTTCATATGAGAAAGAAAAATTCAGATTTCGTGTTATAGATTGTTAGTTATGTCCAATTCAATTTTTAGAATAGTCGCTATGGAAATCGTTATTTAAATATAATGTTTATTAATTAATATAATAGGATTTTAATATAATTTGGACATCGTTTAACTCGAAAATGATAATACAGAGTTGTATATTTTATATTTGAAGCTATAGATACATTCTGTTTGGATATTACGATAATAATAATAATTTATTATTGTTTAAATTAGATTGTTTTAGATTTAATTATATTATATCGATATTAGATAAGCGGTAGAAATAGTTTTCTTTTAAAACAACCTCCGTTCTCAATGACTCGATTTTCTTTTGGAATACGTATCGCTAGTTGTTGTTAGATTTCCAGTTTAGGGCCAATCGGAGTTGTTCTATCTATGCGTGCAATTCAAAGGTGAACCGATAAATTAAAATAATGTCGTTGTGCAAATGAAGTCAGTTTCCAACAAAATTAATTTCATTGGGACCAGAATGCCATGATATAGCGGTGTGTGTAGTTTCGTTATTTTTGGGATTCAGTGATACACATATATATTAGGTCAACGCAAAAAGAGGTGGAATTACTAACGTATAAACTAAATAATATAATAGCTTACGGTCTAAGATATTTAAATATAAAAATATATAAACTTATGCCTTCATCGTTAAGATTCACGAAAGGAAAAATGCATGTAATACGTGGCCAACCTATCAAATATTTTTTGCAGGCTACCTGCCACATACACAGTACCCGTCTACCATTAAAAATTCATTCATTCCCCTGCAACAGCTATATTATTCATACATTCAGAACGTGATGGCCCACCTTCAATACCATGCCAACCACATGTTACATTGTAATTTACACCCCTATACTATATCACTGCATCCCTATATCCCTAAAACTTGGTCCTTGCGTATTTCTTCTCTACAAAATATGCTGCTCCTCCATTCTTTCATTGTTTTTCTTTTCACCTACAACATTAAAGCCCACACTCTAGTTTGAAATCTTCCCACCCTCCTATATACATGAGCTTCCATCGTTATTATTTTATTTTGCACCATCTAAAAAGTGGAAACTAATGCAATGAAAGCTCCATCTCGAAAATCCCAAACCAAGAAAAAATAGGTCGAGATGGACCAGAGAGGTACAGGGTGTCGGGCGCGTGCCGTTGGCGGCACTTAGATGGTCGGAAGACGGTTGTCGAGGGACTGGTAGTGGTAGTTTTTGGAAGAGGGTCGTCGTGGCGATGAAAGGTCACCGGATCTCAGACATGGTGGAGTTGCGGGTACTACCCACATTACTGAAGGTAACTAGGAGTGGGGCACAGCTCCTACATGCGGTGGGTTCGAATTTTGTTGTGGCATGACTGGAACAGAAGGTGTAGATGGAAGAAGAGGTGGCATAAGAGGATGGGACAGATGGTCAGGAGCAAGCGCAGGTCAACGGGGGTGTCGGAGAGCTTCGGTGGACGTTGCACAGTGTGTTGAATGGTGGAGCGCTGGGGTTTAAGCTCGATAGTGTTTGGTGCACAGTTTTCGAAAAAAAAAGAGAAGGGATCGTTGGAAGAATGGATGCGTTGGAGGCTCTCTGAACTGGTGGCATGATGGCGGTGGGTTGACGAGGCGTTGCAGGGGGTGACGTACTAGGTGGATGGCCGACGTTCGAACGGAATAAAGGAGCAGAAGTGGACGTTCATGTTGGAAGAAAACTGTAGCAGGTGGAAGAATACACAACTAATTATAATTAAATTTGTCCAACTATATATCTATAACCATGCCTAAGCTTTAATTTATTTTTCCTAATAATGCTTAACCTAGTATCAAACTTGCCTAATTATATTGTTAATGTACCCAACTATTTGGATATATGCAACAATACACGTGACCAGTGTCTTGATTACACAGTGCCTAATATATTAGAACGTGGGCCGACTTGATTAAATCCATGACTGTCTATGCGTACATCGGGCCAGTCCCTTTTGTTTTGTTCATGATTTAGAAAACAGTTAACATGGGTATAGTTAATCGACAAAAACTATATATATATATATACATTAACGTAGGTATCTAGTTCGAAAAGAAAAAAAGAGACAGTAGCAGTTTACTAAATATGGAAAGGAATGAGTTTGCCTGGGACGATAATATTGATGCTTTAAACATGGCTAGGTATAGATTTAAAACAGAAGCACGTAAGGGAAGTAATTATTCTTTTCAAACATGGCTAAATAAAATTGACATGGCCTAATCAAATTATGAACAATAATTTATGTGATATATATGTATGTTAAATTAAGGTGTTTTATTAATTTGAAATAAGCTGTAACGTATAGAATATAATGTGCCTATATGTTGATAGAATTGGACAAACAAGAGACTCTGGAACCGTCTTGATTACTGCTTCGATTTGGAACACATTTGGATATAGCTGCAAATTCCTGTTAAATTAGCATGTGTTTAATTTAACTAGAAACAGTCGTTATTTCGACAAATGGAAATCCAGGTGAGTTAAACTCACTCGGTTACTCTTCCCACTTATATTTTATATAAGTTGGATTTTTATCTTGTGTGTTTAATTGTTGATTATTTGTTGTTTGGTGACTGTTTACATATATATTGTCTGAATTGGTTGAATTGCATGTTATTTAAATTTTAGATGAAAACCAAATCGTTGTTTTTAACGATTTTTTTTCAAACAAGGTAACTTATCTTGTTGGTCACGGTTATAAAATAACCATGTTTAATTAAATGAATTGTCTGAATTGTTTGTTAGTGTAGAATAAATTGGTTGATATTAAATTGTTGTTATTTTACTGTGTTAGAATTAAATTAGTAAAACTGAATTGCATAATATTATATGAAGTAACCCATTTGGATGTAGAGAAGAATAGGTTGGGGGAATCCAACCAGATTCCTCAAATATATTAGATGTTATTTATTTTCATATTATCATTATATGAAATGTTTAAATCCATCTGTTTGGATGATTGATTTGATTGTTGACCATTGTCCTGAAATTCAACAAATTGTTTTATTTTAACCAATGGGCAGTATTGGTTGAGTAATTGGCAGTAGTTGACCTATAAATCAATCATTTTGAAATTATTGATTTACCGTCAGATAAATCGATAAAAATGAAGTTATAAAATTTATTTTATAATTGGATATAAATTTTTAAATATATTATTTAAAATGAAGTATAAAAAAGGGAAATAAACCAAACACACGTATGTTGATTATTTTAACCACCAACCACCATTTTGTACCAAAAATCAGCCATGTGCGAAGCACGTGCCTCATTTTAATTATTAAATGATTTATAAAGCTAATTCTTATATTACTAAGATGAATAGGCAAGTGAGCAAGGACTAATGTAATGATTTATAACTGAGATTAATTGTTTCTCAGAAACAATTAAAATGAGATTATATTATTATTTATTTAATATTAATCGAAGTAAATGAGATTATTTAAATTAATTTATTAATTAAATGAAGAGACAAGTTAAAGTTGATCAATGAGTTAATCATGTTTTAGAGTTGACCAAGTCAACTGTTTTAATTGAAACTGATTATTTAATTAAATTAGTTTGTGCCGATTAGAAATGAAATAATTTAGAAAAAAGTTGATTAACTTAAATAAGATTTTAAAAAGAAATTTAATGCTAATTCTAGTTAATAATGAAGTAAAATATTATTTTAATTTATAGTAATTTAAGTAATTACCTCTTAAATGTTCATTTAAGTAAGTAACCGATTTTTAAAAGGAATATGGTTGAGTTTTGAAAAGAGATTATGAACCCAAGTTTATAATGAGGTTATAGAAGGAATTTAAACAAATACGTTAACTTAAAATAAATGTTTACTTAATTTTGAATTAAGCAAAAGGAATAAGATAAAAAGGGGGTTTATCTTAAACCTAAGATTTTATAAACAAGGTTTATGAAGAGAAATGAGGGATCAAAACGTTAATTTGAACTGGAAATACTTAATAATGATATTAAGTAATGTGAATTGAAACAAGATTTTCAAAGCAGAATGGTTAAATGGTTCGAAAATGAAATAATATGAAGTTAAGATAAGGAATTAAAGAATAGGAACCTAACTGGAGATTGGATGAGTTGGGTGATTTGATGAGTATTAATCTGATGTTGATTTCGATTTTCGGGGCTGGTACTTAGAAAGTTATTCGCTTATCAATTTACGGTCAGGAACTAATGAATGTTGAAGTAACAGAAGTGGAAAGATTCGAGAATATATATATATATATATATTCGTATATATAATGATATTTCCAAAAGTAAAAAGGAAATAAAAAGGTTAAGTTTTAGAATGAGTTTACTCTGAAAGATTTGGAAATTGATATGGTTTCAAGTAATGAAGTTTTATGTGAAATTTGATAAAAACAAGAGTGGAATATATATATATATATGTATATATATATGTATATATGATTTAATTTTAAGGAAATAAAAGAGTTTGAAAATAATCTTGTGTTAAATAAGAATTAAAAGCTATATTCGTAATATCGAAATATTTAAAGAATTTAAAATTTACATTCGTTAATAGTTTTAATTAAAGAGGCTAAGTAATGCCGAGTACTGAACCAATGAACTCATCTCATTCTCACGATTATTATTTGATAGTTAAATCACCGACTATCAAACTTGACCTATACGATTGTTGGTACGGAAAGACCGGGATCGAATTTATATTCGAAAACCATTCCGAACCAACAAATATGTGAAGATACTGATTCAAGATAGAGTAATTGAAGACCGTGGATCTTCATAAGCGGAAGGACTACTGGTCGAATTTCTCTGGTGCTGCAACCAGAGTTATTTGATTTGTGATTCTGTCGTGGTTGAAATCTACGGATTGCAAGGACTACTTGCTACTGATCCTCGGGGTGATACCTATATAGGATGTGGTAGGAGGGTGCCTTCGGTTCATCCTGTTCCTGGATGACTTATATATACAAATGTCTGACAGAGTATTTCCTAAAGGATCACGTACATTGATTTCTTCAAACTTACCAAGTTGTTGTCATAGAAGGGAAACTTCTTTAGCTTAACAGTCAAAGTATTTTTGTGGACGTCAATTAGTGATATCCAGTAGATCTGAAGATGTGGCATTCAAAGTGTGTGGAGATGTATTGTTCTGAAGGTAAGACAGATGTTCAAAATTAAATGAAATTCAATAAATTTATTTATTAATTCAATTAATTAATAAATCGTGACTTCAAGCCTCTTCAACAGGGAAATGGTATAAAATCGGGTAGGTCGCATGGCTATGTGGGTCGCACCCATCAAAAGGGTATATTCATTACCTGATCTGGAGAAATCAAATGCCTTCGGTTGTCCCTTTATTTTAGTATGCTATCGGTTCGGTTGACTGGCCCCCAACCTTGGTAATGATATAATTGGAACTCTCGAGCGAAGTGAGGGGCCGGTCATGTTTAGCCGAGATTGCAAGACGTTCTTATCGAATCCCCAATGTATTCATCTCCTGAGGTACATTGTCGGAAGGTGGTCCCATACCTTGCCATAGTTGGAAATCCATTCTCCAATAAGCGCCCATGGTTTTGATTGTATACTATGTATGTGGAGCGTGAGATGCAAGCATTCTGCTAGATTGATATTTACTTAATATTAGGCATTATTATAATATCAAACGATATATGATTTCAAAATGTTTTGGGTTGTCGTAAGGTAAAAACCGTCCGTATTTATGTGTGGATTTGGTCTTACGATTATCCTTTCTTTCAAAAAGATTTTTGATGTTAAACTTAGTGTGTTTTTCTCACTCTGGTTCACCAGATTGATCTGTGCGTTCGTAATGCTCGGGTTAGACCGGGTTGTACAGGTTCAGATTATCAGATGCAGTGAAGAAACGAGTTGGAGAAGTCCAGACGTATGATATATATATTTATTTCGTTGTGTGTTGTATATGAGGACAGGTCATTATAACTATCCAGACGTGTGATGTACTCTGATGATTGTAAGTTTTATTTTCAAGCTCTCTATAAAGATTTAATTCTATATTATATTTTGTTCTGCTGCGATGTGAGACTCTATGTTGTGTTGTTTTCTTCTTCTTCTACTCAATATTTATTTCTTTCTTATCTCACCATCTAACTTCTTTCTATTGGCATCTGTGTTTCTAGTGCATTTTGGGTTGGACTTAGGTGGTTTGGCCAGCTCAAAACTTACCGGAAATTTGGGTCGTCCCAGTCAGGTTATTCTCGAGCCTAGGCATGCCGCTAAAATTATGCGAATGCGTTAGTTTGGGAATGAGGGGGAAAACATTGAAATTGGGCATAACTTGTAAAAGGGAAAAATTGGCATAACTTGAATAATGTTTATGTATATGAATGTTGACACATAATTCGCTATGAACATAATTGGGGAAAAAGGAGGCATGAAACCTATAACCTATAACGACATAAGTAAAATTGGCTAATAATGGAATGCCTAGGATTACAGTAACTAGAAACTGTAACTGCGCCTAGACACGAGGATAGATTACACTTGCGGTGGAAGTCTTCCCGGAACCACCCGGCATATCCAGCGACCACAAGTGGTGAATCTAATGTGAGAGGTCTAGGTGCACAAATACAAGACGTGCTAAGGCATGAGGTTAATCCCGATTTGTGGAGTAAGTCTGTCCGGACCCGCCCGACTTGTCCAACATCCACAAATGGTAGACTTAATGTGGGAGGTCTAGCATACTGTAACCATAAATGAAAATATGGTAATAAACCTTGAATACTTAACCTATTTGAATCCATAGGGATTGTATGAACATGAACTTAAATTGGGGTTAAGTAAATTTGGTTGGACAGTGGGTGGGTTAAGTAAATCTAAGGGGTGGGTAATATTTATATATAGGCCCACAAACTTAACCTGATAGGGTTATGTAATTAAAGACACTTAGTGGTAAGCATAACCTGTGGAAATGTTGAATTTATGTAATTAGAGACACCTTTTTAGGTTAAACATAACTTGTAGAAATGATAGGGTTATGTAATTAAAGACACCTAGTGGTATACATAACCAATGGAAATCCTAGTGGGGATACAAGACAATGGGAGGAGCTTGTATCATGTTGTGTGGGACCCGTTTCAGTCAGTAACCATTAATAGGTATCAAACGAGTACTCTGAACTAGGTCGGAGTTGGGGCATGCTTACTGGGCTGATTGTAAGAGATCCAAACAAGGAGGACGGTGTGGGCAGCGCAAACCGACTGGGGACCGGGCAAAGGGGGCTAAGACGACCGTGACATCAGTAGGTATGGCTGTGCACATCAACGAAGGGTTGCCACTTTAGGAAAGTGATACCTCCTACTGTGGAGCCGACATAGGGTATCTACGGAGTAGGGAGCCGATCGATTAGGGTAGTAGTTAGGATACATCTGGGCGTATGCCTAAGTCTACCATTGGATAGTTGTTGGGATCATATCGTTTCTGGTTATAGTAGTATTAGTGCAGAGCAATCATTTGAGAAGCGTATACTCTCCATTATATTTACCTTATCATACTTACCTCTTATGATGTTATCTTTCTTATCCACTTTATAAGTTGTCTAACTTAAATAAGATTTTTAAAAAGAAATTTAATGCTAATTATAGTTAATAATGAAGTAAAATATTATTTTAATTTATAGTAATTTAAGTAATTACCTCTTAAATGTTCATTTAAGTAAGTAACCAATTTTGAAAAGGAATATGGTTGAGTTTTGAAAAGAGATTATGAACCCAAGTTTATAATGAAGTTATAGAAGGAATTAAAATGAATACGATAACTTAAAATAAATGTTTACTTAATATTGATTTAAGTAAAAGGAATAAGATAAAAAGGGGGTTTATCTTAAACCTAAGATTTTATAAACAAGGTTTATAAAGAGAAATGAGGGATCAAAACGTTAATTTGAACTGGAAATACTTAATAATGATATTAAATGATGTGAATTGAAACAAGATTTTCAAAGCAGAATGGTTAAATGGCTTGGAAATGAAATAATATGAAGTTAAGATAAGGAATTAAAGAATAGGAACCTAACTGGAGATTGGATGAGTTGAGTGATTTGATGAGTATTAATCTGATGTTGATTTCGATTTTCGGGGCTGGTACTTAGGAAGTTATCCGCTTACCAATTTACGGTCAGGAACTAATGAATGTTGAAGTAACAGAAGTGGAAAGATTTGAGAATATATATATATATATATATATTCGTATATATAATGATATTTCCAAAAGTAAAAAGGAAATAAAAAGGTTAAGTTTTAGAATGTGTTTACTCTGAAAGATTTGGAAATTGATACGGTTTCAAGTAATGAAGTTTTATGTGAAATTTGATAAAAACTAGAGTGGAATATATATATATATATATATATATATATATGTATGTATATATGATTTAATTTTAAGGAAATAAAAGAGTTTGAAAATAATCTTGTGTTAAATAAGAATTAAAAGCTATATTCGTAATATCGAAATATTTAAAGAATTTAAAACTTACATTCGTTAATGGTTTTAATTAAAGAGGCCAAGTAATGCCGAGTACTGAACCAATGAACTCATCTCATTCTCACGAATATTATTTGATAGTTAAATCACCGACTATCAAACTTGACCTATACGGTTGTCGGTACGGAAAGACCGGGATCGAATTTATATTCAAAAACCATTCCGAACCAACAAATACGTGAAGATACAGATTCAAGATGGAGCAATTGAAGACCATGGATCTTCATAAGCGGAAGGACTACTGGTCGAATTTCTCTGGTGCTGCAACCAGAGTTATTTGATTTGTGATTCTGTCGTGGTTGAAATCTACGTATTGCAAGGACTACTTGCTACTGATCCTCGGGGTGATACCTATATAGGATGTGGTAGGAGGGTGCCTTCGGTTCATCCTGTTCCTGGATGACTTATATAGACAAATGTCTGACAGAGTATTTCCTAAAGGATCACGTACATTGATTTCTTCAAATGTACCAAGTTGTTGGCATAGAAGGGAAACTTCTTTAGCTTAACAATCAAAGTATTTTTGTGGACGTCAATTAGTGATATCCAGTAGATCTGACGATGTGGCATTCAAAGTGTATGGAGATGTGTTGTTCTGAAGGTAAGACAGATGTTCAAAATTAAATGAAATTCAATAATTTTATTTATTAATTCAATTAATTAATAAATCGAGAATTCAAGCCTCTTCAACAGGGAAATGGTGTAAAATCGGGTAGGTTGCATGGCCATGTGGGTCGCACTCATCAAAAGGGTATATTCATTACCTGATCTAGAGAAATCAAATGCCTTCGGTTGTCCCTTTATTTTTGTATGCTATCAGTTCGGTTGACTAGCCCCCAACCTTGATAATGATATATTTGGAACTCTCAAGCGAAGTGAGGGGCCGGTCATGTTTAGCCGAGATTGCAAGACGTTCTTGTCGAATTCCTAATGTATTCATCTCCTGAGGTACATTGTCGGAAGGTGGTCCCATACCTTGCCATATTGGAAATCCATTCTCCAATAAGCGCCCATGGTTTTGATTGTATACTATGTATGTGGAGCGTGAGATGCAAGCATTCTGCTAGATTGATATTTACTTAATATTAAGCATTATTATAATATCAGACTATATATGATTTCAAAATGTTTTGGGTTGTCGTAAGGTAAAAACCATCCGTATTTATGTGTGGATTTGGTCTTACGATTATCCTTTCTTTCAAAAAGATTTTTGATGTTAAACTTAGTGTGTTTTTCTCACTCTGGTTCACCAGATTGATCTGTGCGTTCGTAATGCTCAGGTTAGACTGGGTTGTACAGGTTCAGATTATCAGATGCAGTGAAGAAATGAGTTGGAGAAGTCCAGACGTATGATATATATATTTATTTCGTTGTGTGTTGTATATGAGGACAGGTCATTATAACTATCCAGACGTGTGATGTACTCTGATGATTGTAAGTTTTATTTTCAAGCTCTCTATAAAGATTTAATTCTATATTATATTTTGTTCTGCTGCGATGTGAGACTCTATGTTGTGTTGTTTTCTTCTTCTTCTAGTCTATATTTCTTTCTTTCTTATCTCACCATCTAACTTCTTTCTATTGGCATCTGTGTTTCTAGTGCATTTTGGGTTGGACTTAGGTGGTTTGGCCAGCTCAAAACTTACCGGAAATTTGGGTCGTCACAGTCAGGTTATTGTCGAGCCTAGGCATGCCGCTAAAATTATGCGAATGCGTTAGTTTGGGAATGAGGGGAAAAACATTGAAATTGGGCTTAACTTGTAAAGGGGAAAAATTGGCATAACTTGAATAATGTTTATGTATATGAATGTGGGCACATAATTCATTATGAACATAATTGGGGAAAAAGGGGGCATGAAACCTATAACCTATAACGACATAAGTAAAATTGGCTAATAATGGAATGCCTTGGATTATAGTAATTAGAAACTGTAACTGCGCCTAGACACGAGGTTATATTACACTTGCGGTGGAAGTCTGCCCGGAACCGCCCGGCATATCCAGCGAACACAAGTGGTGAATCTAATGTGAGAGGTCTAGTTGCACAAATACAAGACGTGCTAAGGCACGAGGTTAATCCCGATTTGTGGAGTAAGTCTGCCAGGACCCGCCCGACATGTCCAACATCCACAAATGGTAGACTTAATGTGGAAGGTCTAGCATACTGTAACCATAAATGAAAATATGGTAATAAACCTTGAATACTTAACCTAGTTGAATCCATATGGATTGTATGAACATGAGCTTAAATTGGGGTTAAGTAAATTTGGTTGAACAGTGGGTGGGTTAAGTAAATCTGAGGGGTGGGTAATATTTATATATAGACGCACAAACTTAACCTGATGGGGTTATGTAATTAAAGACACTTAGTGGTAAGCATAACCTGTGGAAATGTTGAAGTTATGTAATTAGAGACACCTTTTTAGGTTAAACATATCTTGTAGAAATGATAGGGTCATGTAATTAAAGACACCTAGTGGTATACATAACCAATGGAAATCTTAGTGGGGATACAAGACAATGGGAGGAGCTTGTATCATGTTGTGTGGGACCCGTTTCAGTTAGTAACCCTTAATAGGTATCAAACGAGTACTCCGAACTAGGTCAGAGTTGGGGTATGCTTACTGGGCTGATTGTAAGAGATCCAAACGAAGAGGACGGTGTGGGCAGCGCAAACCGACCAGGGATATGTGCGTGCATCGGCCGGGCAAAGGGGGCTAAGACGACCGTGACATCAGTAGGTATGGCTGTGCACATCAACGAAGGGTTGCCACGTTAGAAAAGTGATACCTCCTACTGTGGGGCCGACTTAGGGTATCTACGGAGTAGGGAGCCGATCGATTAGGGTAGTAGTTAGGATACATCTGGACGTATGCCTAAGTCTACCATTGGATAGTTGTTGGGATCACATCGTTTCTGGTTATAGTAGTATTAACGCAGAGCAATCATTTGAGAAGTGTATACTCTCCATCATATTTACCTTATCATACTTACCTCTTATGATGTTATCTTTCTTATCCACTTTATATGCCTGTCATGCTAACTTTACTTATTTACTTGCTAAAAGTAACTAGACTCGCCATACTTTGTGTCTGACCCTTTTTGTTTCCACTTCTTTCTTCTGTTTCCCCCCCGGTTCTCAGGGTAGGAATATTTAGGCTTAATCAGGACTCCGTTAACATCTTGCTAGGAGTTTCTTTTGAAGTATTGCTCAAGTTTTCTTCTTTACTACTATGGATTTGTCTCTTTTTTTAGGGAATAATGATTTTTATGTATTTCTGTTCTCTGATGATACAAGACAGAAGTTTTATGTTACTGTAATAGTTTTTATGTAGTTCCAGACTTGTGATATTTTGGACCACGATGTTATGAATTATATTTTAAATAAAAATTTAAATTCTGTTGCTATCTTTTGTATCTGTCTTGTAATATTCTGTGTCTGTTTACCTATAACGCTTCACGAAACTTAATGCATTCTCTTAATGAGTGACATTAACGGATGTGGGGTGTCACACTTGGTTTCAGAGCTGAAGGTTACAAGATTAGATAAAAGTTTTTGAAAATTATTTTCAAAAAGGTTTTAAGAAAGCATTTTTCAAAAATAAAAGTTTGTTTGAAAAACATATTCCCCAAAGCCATATGTAATATCCTTCGATCCCTTGTCTAAATCTTTTTCCTTTTCGTTTCAACATGTCTGGGGAACCTAATATTCCTGAGGGCATTACGATACCAGGCTAGTTCTATAGGTATCTAGAGGCTACCGCGCCTGCCGAAGGTCAAACTGACGTTCCTTCCCCAGTTGCACCCATCGTTCCTCCTCCTCCTCCAAGAGCAGATAATTTCGCTAAGATCTGTAAAGATTAATGTGCCATGGGAGGGAAGCCATTCCGTGGAACCAAAACATTCATAGAGGCAAGGAATTGGCACAAGGAGACCGAGGACTTGTTTGTAATCTTTGAAGTGGAAGATCGAAGAAGATTCAGGTAGCTGCCTGGCTACTGAAAGATGAAGCTTCATTTTGGTGGGAAGTAACCCAAGCTAGACGTCCCGTGGAGCCATGGGATTATTTTAGACAGAGGTTTGAAATAAAGTTTCTTTCTTAAAATGAGAAAACATTACTACAAAAGTGGGCATATTCGACACTAGGTCAAAGTGTTGCATTACATAAATACATGCCAAGTCAGCGATCTGCGTTATCAATTTAAACAAATATATAACCGTAGATGTAGATTAATCCAATGGTTCAAGCCGATCCTTGCTACACCAGTTCAAAGTGTTGCATTAGATAAATACATGCCAAGTCAGCGATCCGCATTATCAGTTTAAACAAATAAAGAACCGTAGATGTAGATTAATGCAACGGTTCAAGCCAATCCTTGCTACAGCTTAGTGAAAATTTGGTGCGATAGTTTCCCCATTCACGAAATACTTCTCCCCAAAAACAAATTTCTCCCGTACTCCTCCTTTGGTCCATTTCTCTCTCCACGAAATCCGTCTAAGAACACCTCGATCCGATTGCTACTGTAAGTCTATACCTCCGGTTACAAACTATAAAACTTCGATTGCTCCTATTTTACAAACTTTACACCTCCAATTTAGATCATTTAAGACAATTACAGGTAATTAGGGCTTCATCATTTCGGTTTTATTTAGTTGATTTCATCGCTAACTTATTTTGGTTTACGTTCAAAGTCTTTGGGTGATTTGGGTATACCGATTGCCTTAAATTAGGGTTTTTATACTTGAAGAGTTGTATTTATATGTTTGCATGTGTTGAAATTATGCAAGTTTTGTATTTTTATGTTTGCCAAACCATTGATGTATTGGTAAATAATGCTTATTTCGACAGGTGGAAACAAAATTTAGAGGACAAAAGAAATCCAGTTTAAATATTTAAATGTCTATTTCTTTTTGTAGTTAAGTAATGCCTATTTCTCTTCCTACATCATATGACTACGAAGATACCCTAGGCATGGGTGATCTAGGATTGTCAAACCCATCATCACTAGAAACTCCTATTGATTTTTATATAGAGATGCAAGAAAGGCACTACGATGATTTGCTTGAGTATGAACTAGAGCAAGAAGAACTCCGAAGACAATGGCTAGAAGAAGAACGACGTGAAGAAAGGGCGATGCGACGGCATAGTCGTGCTGCCTTGCGTCGTCTACATCAAAACAACCAAGTGGTTAACGAACAACGAGCTGACTTACCAATCATAAAGTGTGATTGTGGGTATGCCGCTGTAGAAGATGTTATTCGATTGGATTCAACATTGGTCGTCGTTATTTTAGATGTCGTGTTTATCCCACAGGGTGTAACTTTTGGCAGTGGATTGACCAACAGTTTCCAAGTCGAGCCGCTGAGTACACAAATGAATTACAACAATAACTTACAATGCTGCAAAATCGAGTTATTGGCTTTCGAACTGACGTTAGTAGATTTAACGACCAGCTTCAAGGGCTAAACATTAGAAGACAAAAGTAAATTATTGCATCGTTCTTTGTATTAGGTACAACTGCATCGTCTTTGTGTCACTTGTATGGTCTTTATCTGTACTGTTTTGTTTTGGTGCAGTCATGTAATGTTATGAATTTGTGTTCAGTATCCTTAGTTGCTTGTTTTATGTATTATCCTGATAACTCAGTTCCAAAAGTTAGTGATAATTCATATCAAAACAATCGTCTTTGTATCATCACACTAATTATGTATATTTGTAAATTATTAACTTGTTTTGTTTTTATTCCTAATTTAGTCAAACCTTCCAGTGTAACCCTTGTTCGTGTCTTGAAACTATTAGTGGTATCAAATTTGGTCTTGCTAGGCCGTGGTTAGATTGTGGCAATGGATAGTAAGTATTACATATGGATAGGACTTCCGAGATCGAGTGCAGAAATATGTAAGAGGGGTAACAACTTTTCTAAGAAATGCATTTCCCATTTATAAAGTAGGTGATTAGATGAAGTGCGCCTGCAAAAAATGTACAACTAAAATTAAGCTATTCTCAAGCCTAGGCATCCCGCTAAAATTAAGCGAATGCGTCAGTTTGGGAACAAGGGGAAAAACATTGAAATTGGGCAAAACTTGTAAAGGGGAAAATTTGGCATAACTTGAATAATGTTTATGTATATGAAGGTGGATACATAATTCACTATGAATATAATTGGGGGAAAAGGGGGCACGAAACCTATAACCTATAACGACATAAGTAAAATTGTTTAACAATGGAATGCCTAGGATTATAGTAATTAGAAATTGTAATTGCGCCTAGACATGAGGTTATATTACACTTGTGGTGGAAGTCTGCCCGGAACCGCCCAGCATATCCAGCCACCACAAGTGGTGAATCTAATGTGAGAGGTCTAAGTGCACAAATACGAGACGTGCTAAGACACGAGGTTAAGCCCAATTTGTGGAATAAGTCTGCCCGGACCCGCCCGGCATGTCCAGCATCCACAAATGGTAGGCTTAATGTGGGAGGTCTAGCATATTGTAATCATAAATGAAAATATGGTAATAAACCTTGAATAATTAACCTAGTTGAATCCATAGGGATTGTGTGAACATGAACTTAAATTGGGGTTAAGTAAATTTGGTTGAACAGTGGGTGGGTTATGTAAATATGAGGGGGTGGGTAATATTTATATATATATGCCCACAAACTTAACCTGATAGGGTTATGTAATTAAAGACACCTAGTGGTGAGCATAACCTGTTGAAATGTTGAAGTTATGTAATTAAAGACACCTTTTTATGGTAAACATAACTTGTAGAAATGATAGGGTTATGCAATTAAAGACACCTAGTGGTATACATAACCGATGTAAATCCTAGTGGGGACACAAGACAAGGGGGAGCTTGTATCATATTGTGTGGGACCCATTTCAGTCAGTAACCCTTAATAGGCATCAAACGAGTAGTCCGAACTATTTCGGAGTTGGGGCACGCTTACTGGTTTGATTGTAGGAGATCCAAACGAGGAGGACGGTGTGGGCGGCACAAACCGACTGGGAACATGTGTGTGCATGGGTCGGGCAGAGGGGGCTAAGACGACCGTGACACCAGTAGGTATGGCTGTGCACATTAACGAAGGGTTTCCACTTTAGGAAAGTGATACCTTCTAGTATGGGGCCGGCACAGGGTATCTACGGAGTAGAGAGCCGATCGATTAGGGTAGTAGTTAGGATACATCTGGACATATGCCTAAGTCTACCATTGGATAGTTGTTGGGATCATATCGTTTCTAGTTATACTAGTATTAGTGCAGAGTAATCATTAGAGAAACATCTACTCTCCATCATATTTACCTTGTCATACTTACCTCTTATGATGTTATCTTTTTTATCCACTTTATATGTCTGTCATGATACTTTTACTTATTTACTTGCTAAAAGTAAATAGACTCGCCAGACTTTATGTCTGACCCTTTTTGTTACCTCTTCTTTCTTCTCCCTCCCCCCCGGTTCTCAGGGTGGGAATATTCAGGCTTAATCAGGACTCAGTTATCATCTTGCTAGGAGATGCTTTTGAAGTATTTCTCAAGTTCTCTTCTTTACTACTATGGCTTTGTCTCTTTTTTGGGGAATAATGCTTTTTATGTATTTCTGTACTCTGATGATACAAGACAAAAGTTTTATGTTATTGTAATATTTTTATGTAGTTCTAGACTTGTGATATTTTGGACCACGATGTTATAAATTATGTTTTAAATAAAATTTTATATTTCGCTGCTATCATTTATATCTATCTTGTAATATTCTGTGTTTGTTACCTATAACGCTTCACGAAACTTAATGCACTCTCTTAATGAGTGACATTAACGGACGTGGGGTGTCACATTATGTGTGATATTATACATATATATATATATAACACTTGATCTATTCGAGTATACGTATGGATGACCATGTATGATATAGGATGATGTGATATAATAAGTATGATGGCCTTTGGTTTGACTACTCAATTCCCTTTATCCGTTTACTCTCTAATTTCGAGGACGAAAATTCTTTTAAGATGGTAGAATGTAATGATCCAGTTTTTGGTTAGTTTCTTAAACGATATATTATTTGAATTTCATTGAAAAACAATATTTATTTGAATTATCAAGATATCAACATAAATTAAAATAGCAAATTGTTTTCAAAATTCAAAATTTAAATTTTAACTAAGGCAGTTCATAATAAAAGTTAATAAATTAGAAGAGAATAATTCTTAAATAAATTTTCCTTGTAATAACCAACATTTGAAAATCTTGTTATTTTATAAGATAACATCCACAAACGAAAATCTAAAAGAAAAGTCAAATAAATTATAAGATCAGTGACTTATTTTATTTCAATTAAAAATTTCCATACAAGAAAAAAATGTAAGTATACAAGTCCATAAGACAAATAAGAGTTTAAAATGTGTTGGTCCATTTCATGAAAATTCAAATAGGCATTTTTGTTGTATTTTAGTAGGATAACCATGGTTAAAATACAATACAACATCGCATAAATAAGTATATGGAAGCATACAATCAAATGGGTATAATTGCAGTGCCCCGAAATTCCGGTACAATTTGAGCTGACCAAATAACACAAGTCCAACCCCAATTGCACTGGAAACCAGAAAACTAATAGAAAGAAAACAAAGGGCGAGAATAGATAAGATAGAAACTTAGAATAGAAGAAGAAGAACATCACAACATTAGAGCAAACACGAATCTCACAGCGGAACGAATAAATATATTTCATAACATAACTTGGAAATAAAACAGTATCTGTATACCAGACCAATTTTAGAGTATAACACTTACAACACAGCGGAAATAACAATAGCTATATAACCCTGAAGCCTCCTGCTCCAAGCTCTTCAAATATCTGTAAATCCCGAGTACTTGACTGCCCGTACAAAATTGGGCACCCAAGAGTTTAGGGGAAAAAAAACAAAATAAACTATGGGTCAGTCATGTGACTGGTGTGAGTAAACTCAAATCATTTGTTTAACTTTTCAGAATCCTTTCTAAAGAAATGACAATCGTAAGACCGATCCACACATAAACACGGGTGGTTTTTACCTTACGATAACCCAAAATGTTCTTTATATCAGGGCTCTTCTGATATTAAAATAATGTCTTAATACAAGTACTTAGCAATCTCGAAGAAACGCTTTCATCTCACATTCTACATATATAATATACAATCAAAACCGTGGGCTATTATTGGGTAATGGATTTCCAACTATGACAAGGTATGGATCCACCGTCCGATCAGTGTACTCTAGAAGCGATACACTGGAGTTCAACAAGAACATCTTGTAACTCGGCCACACATGACTGACCACTCATTTCGCTTGAGTGTATCGAATATATTTCCACCCCTCGGTTAGTATTCTAACATAACCGTTCCCGAGAGATACAGAATTGAAAGAAGTACAAATATAAATATTCTCTAGATGGTGGCAATATATCCTAATTGGTTTCGAACCATTTAGCCATGCTGCCTGCCCGATATCTATCATTTCCCAGTTGATGAGGCTCGAGGTCAAAACGTATCTTTTAACAGATCACTCCTCCATTTACTTCGAATGTCACATCGCCATACCCGCCAAATCACAAATTGATTTCCTCAAAAATATGACCGGTATAAAGCTAAGAGAAACAAATTCCTCCGCCACCAAACGTAAATACGTTTGAAGAGATCAACTTACGCGATCTATTAAACATACTCTGTCAGACATTCTTCCATACAGGTCGTCCTGGGACTGGACAAACCGAAGGAACTATTCAGTACATCCATCTTAGGCAATCTCTACCTAAGATTTCTACAATAGCCCTTGCACTTACTTCGTCTTCAATATATTTAGCATACTTGGTTTGCAACACTTATGCCAATACGGAGTGCTTCTTCGGATAATAATCCAACCGGTATCTCCATATTAACAATGTTAAAATGGTCAAAAACTTTGATAGTCGGTGATTTAACTATCAAATGAAAAATGTCCGTGTACACACAACAATCTTATTTCCACATGGAATTATCGATGAAATCATCAACCATATATATATATATATATATATATATATATTCATAGTTCCTTATTTTCTATGTTTAGAAAGTATCTCTGATTCTATATTTGGGAAACGTTTCCAAAACTCATTTATATGGATTCCAAACTAACGTTGTATAAAACATCGTTATGACCGCTCAATCCATTTATTGCTTATTACTTAACTGTATTTCTAACTAACTCTTGCCATCGGACCTCAACTATTTCTTAGTTAAGTAAGGAAGTCAATCAAGTTGGGGTATAATTACCTCTCAGACCTTAATTGAACAACGTTCTTAACCTTGTAATAGACCAAGCTCACTGCTCCAATTTCAACAATCATTTGCTTATGCAAATTCTCGGATTCAGATTATGAATCCACTTCTTTTATGAAAAACATTTATTATAACGCTAACGTTATAAACCCTACTTTTGAAATATCTAACTTAGAAATCTAACTTAAATTCTTATTTTGAATAAATAAGCCGACAACTAATTTATTTATAAATAAACAAATTTTGAAAAAAACCCGAAAAGTAAATAATTCTTTCCCAAATTTGATATAATCAAATTCGACATACAACTCTCTTTCGAGTAATCTCTATTCGATTAACTCATTTCGAATAACTAATATTCGATTATCTCTCTTTGAATAACTTATATTCGATTAACTCTCCTCGAATGACTAATATTCGATTATCTCCCTTCAAATAACTTATATTCGGTTTTCTCTAATTCGAATAAACTATATTCAATTAACTCATTTTCGAATAACTCTATTCAATTTACTCCTTTTCGACTAACTCTATTCAATTTACTAATACTCGACTAACTCTTAACTCGATTTACTCTATTTGAATAACTGGTTAACTCTATCCAATTTACTCTTCGTCCATATTCAGTTTCAAATATCGATGTTGAAATCAATTCTTACTTCTCTATATAAGTCCTGACTTATATATTCTATTTATCCAATGATAAATATTTTATTTAATTTATAAAACCTTATTTATAAATTAATCTTCTTACTTTATCTGTTAAAACATGTTTCTCTTAAATATTCACTTTGAATTCATATTCTGTTATACCCGTGTGTGAAGCACGGGTCTAAACCTTCCTAGTGTAAAATTCCTTTTTTATACAATTCTATTCATTTTTATAGTATTTCCTTTTATAACCTATTTATTTTCTAAATAAATATTTCCTTTATAATTCTATTTATAAATGGTTTACAGATATTTCCTTTTCTATTTGTTACAAATATTTCCTTTTCTATTCTATTTATTCGACAAATAAATATTCCTTTTCAATTCTATTTATTTAACAAATAATTATTTCTTTTATAACTCCTTTGATTTTATTATTTTTTCTTTTATAAAATCCTTTTCCGTTTATATATAAAATCTACTGATTTTATATAAATAATTCATTTTCAAAATACGCTTTGATAATCTCCTTTTTTATATCCCAATATTTCTTATGGTATTTATAATACCAAATAACAATGATCGATATCATTCAAACACACATAATCAACAACAGATTATGTATCACATCATATATTACAATATATGAAAAGAACAGTATTATAATGTTGAGGAATCTAGTTGGATTCCTCCGACCTGTTTCCTTGCATCCACAGATGTTACACGATATAATTCACATCAATTTTAGTTCAATATGAAGTATTCTGATAACAGAATCAATATATATTTAATGATTTATATATATATATTTATATATATATAATTTCAACCAACTGACTAGCAGTTCATCCAAATAGTCAACACATAGCGATCAAGCAATATTTATCTGTTCTAAAATTACGTTATAAAAATATAAACTGATCAGAGTTAGTGATATTTACTCACATTGGACGATCATCGTTAATAACAATAACCATCACTTGATTCAGACGGACAATTTATTTTACTATAAATTGTACCGAGCTTCGATTCACTCCCCGTTAGTTCCATGGTATAGCCGTCGTCCCTACGATCCTGTCGGATCTTGTTTCGTCAGATTCTGATATCGTATGGAGAAGTTATACAATTTACAAGTTAATACACTATTTGATTTTAAATAAAACATGAGTTATTATTAAATACGGGCCTTAACTTTTGAAACCGGCCCATTCATTTCTGTCAAAGCCCAACCCGCACCAACCTTTCTTCCCCTATCTCCCTTGGAAATACGCTACTCCTTCCTGTATGAATCCAGTGCCATTTCCCATCTTCTTCACGCTCAAACTTCATCGTTAGTTCACCGTTCATCAAACAAAAATGTTCACACCGCTTCCCATCAAAACCTCTACAACTTCCTCCCATTTTGATCACTCTCGAACAGGTTATTCCAACCGCAACTTCAGGCTTCCCCTGTAAATATTTGCGACAGAAAACATGTGGATCCCCTCAAAACAATGTCCATAAGCTCTCAGTATCACCAAAAAATTCTCAACCCCCCCAATACAAAACTCATTTCATGAATTCATGCTCAGATTTCGAGAATCCTTCAAACCGTAGCTCATGCTAGCCACGAATCAGCTCCCGTTATTGACATCGGATCAAAAACCAAGCATACCAGAACGTCGATTCTTACGCCAGGATCTCGAACGTGTTTGGTTTGGGATTTATAGATTTTTTTTCTTGTTTGATTTTGATTTTCTAAACTCGCATTGGATTTGGTTTGCGAAAAAGAAGCAGTGCTAGAACCAGTTCGTATTAATAAGAACAAATACTTAATTCTTAAGTAAAATATGAGGTCGGCTGGAAAACAAGTTACTATGTTAGCTAGAAAATCTTAACTGCGAAGTAAAGAGTTCTGATGTGAAGGCAGTACGATGCTTGGGTATGAAGTTATACAAAAATATAGGTCGACGTACCATCCTCATATGTCTGCGTGATACAGTGATGCTTCAGCACTAAGTATTCATTTGTTTTTTTTGTAAATATTATATTTTTATTTAGGGTACCATCTACTCCTATGTACCTAATATTTCATCTCCAATTTTTCTTCTATTGGAGTTATTTTATATGGTGAAAATCAATGTTTTATGTTCTATGTTACTCGTACTATGTTGGATTTTTCATGGCTCGTTCATATGGTTAGTGGCATGTTATCCAAGTGAACTTCTATTAATTAAACCAAACTGTCCCATGACTGCAGTTGACGATTTTTATGTCTTGAGTATCGTTATAGAAATGATTTCTTCAATAGATGTTACGGGTACTTCACTATATAAAATTTCATCCGCATATGGTTTGTTATCGATGAAAGCAAAAATATATTTGAATCGAGCAATGTGTCCCGATCGTAAA
Source organism: Allium sativum (assembly GCA_030737875.1). NCBI lineage: Eukaryota > Viridiplantae > Streptophyta > Magnoliopsida > Asparagales > Amaryllidaceae > Allium > Allium sativum. Next base: position 119,159,502 of record CM060915.1, read on the forward strand.
AATATAATAATATGGGTCCGTTAACTTATTCTGTGAAACCCCCAAATGTCGACATAGGGTGTAAAATACTCCAAATAAAAAGTTTCTTATTTAATTAATTAAAAATTACAGTAAAATTCTAAAAATTAAATTATCACTATGTCTCAAAGGGCTGGTCTAAATTCGAGGCCAAATTTAATTATAATTAAATATATCGTTATGGTTGATAAACGATTCCATAACGACTATTCGAAAATTTGATTTGGACATAAATCAAAATCTATACAGTGAAATCCCAATTTTTCTCTTCCACTAGAAAAATATCGTTCAACAGATTCGAACATTTCTTATTTCACAGAAATCCGATTTAAAACGGCTTTTGTATATTCGTTTAAAGTTCGAATCACCTAATTACGAACTGCAGCGCCATTTCGAGCTCGATTATAATTATAATATAATTTATACGTGCAACTGTCATCAAAATAATATATTTTTTATTCTAATTCAATTCTAAGCTGAATTAAATATTTTAAATTGTCTAGTTCACATTATATTGTAAATTCACTATTTCTGACTATTTCATAAATTAAATATATTATTCTATTATTTAATTTAATTAAATATTCAATATTATTTAATTAAACAACCTTTAAATTACTAAACCATTATTATAAATAATTAAATTAATTAATTATTCGACCGTAAAATACGGTCATTACATTCTTCCACCTTAAAATAATTTCGTCCTCGAAATTGCTAAGTTAGAAAACAAAACGTATTAACTGCATTAAAAATTATTTGTTTACCTCTTACTCCAGTTTTATCTAAACCAATTTAATTTCAAATAAATATTTATTCATTCCTACTGGCGAAAAATTTCAAAAATCCTAAAAAAATTATAACACCTTAACTTTTCGAAATTTTTTGCCAGCACCTCCTTTGTATTGGTGAATAGCTCAAACTCCAACTCGCCTCTTTGGGCCTTCTCCAACCCAAAGGAAAATCAAACAGCCAAGTGGCTTGCCAATTCGGCTCATCAAAATCTCATACCCAATATATAATATAAACTTGTACCTTTTTCGGGCATATCATTATACCCTTTACATCTGCTGCTAATTCAGCATATACCAATGCCATCCCAATCAAACTCCAATCACTTTTATCTCCAACACAACCATTCGCTTATATCCAAGCCAAATGTCATTTCAAACTCGAGTTTCATTCTTGATTCCATACTCTTAACTTGATTATCAAATGACACTTCAAATTCGAATCTCACAAATCCAATTTGTCTCGATATCATTCTAATCCAATTCTATTTCAATTTCAATTTGCTTTTCCCAATTTCTACTTAAATTTGTTCTCAATTTAACCAATCTAATTCTAGGAGTTTTAAATAGCTTTGTTTTTCTCAAGAATCAAACTTTCCTTTTCAGGATTCAAACCAACTTGTTTTTCTCAAAACAATTCAAAAACAAAATCCTTGGTAGTAATCCGTCACTTAGTAACTCAAAAATTAACACTGATGATGCAGCTGTCATCATCAGAATTTATTTTCCAGTGATCGAAGTGAGTTCAATACAATATCACTTTTAAAACCATTTCTAAACATTTCCACTTTGAAATATATTTCAAAATAACACTCCTAATGCTTGTAAAACAATTTAAAATCTCCCAGGATTTTAAAATTCTTCTATAATTAATCCAAATCCATTTACAAACACTTCTCCATCTTTTAATTCCAATTCCAATTCTACATTCAGATTTACTTCATCTCATTTCATGTATTATATTCACATGAATTCTGATTGGCTATTCACATAACCATTTTACTTTTAATCTTACCGATTATAATAATAACCAATATATCCAATATATTATAATCATTCCGATATAAATCCTTTATATCAAAATATACTTTGGGTAAACTTATTTCATTTACCCTCATTAAAACGTACTATATAGGTTCATGGTATTCAAGTGTTTAGAAACTCCTACTAATATAGTGGATCAAACTGATCGACCAAAACTTATAAACAATTCAACCAATAAATCTCCACAATATAAAACAATTTTATATTCAAATCTACAAATACGTTCACTCGTATATATACACTCAAACCCAATCTAGGATATTACTAACCCCATCTCTGCTGAGTCATGCCACAGAGCCAAGGTAATTACTTAACCATAAGCTCTGATACCAACTATAGTGTCCCGAAGTTCCGGTACAATTTGAGCTGACCAAATAACACAAGTCCAACCCTAATTGCACTGGAAACCAGAAAACTAATAGAAAGAAAACAGATGGTGAGAATAGATAAGATAGAAACTTAGAATAGAAGAAGAAGAACATCACAACATCAGAGTAAACACGAATCTCACAGCAGAACGAATAAATATATTTCATAACATAACTTGGAAATAAAACAGTATCTGTATACCATACCATTTTTAGAGTATAACACTTACAACACAGCGGAAATAACAATAGCAATATAATCCTGAAGCCTCATGCTCCAAGCTCTTCAAATATCTGTAAATCCCGACTACTTGACTACCCGTACAAAATTGGGCACCCAAGAGTTTAGGGAAAACAAAATAAAATAAACTATGGGTCAGTCATGTGACTGGTGTGAGTAAACTCAAATTATTTGTTTAACTTTTCAAAATCCTTTCTAAAGAAATGATAATCGTAAGACCGATCCACACATAAACACAGATGGTTTTTACCTTACGATAACCCAAAATATTCTTTATATCAAGGCTCTTCTGATATTACAATAATGTCTAAATACAAGTACTTAGCAATCTAGCAGAAACGCTTTCATCTCACGTTCTACGTATATAATATACAATCAAAACCGTGGGCTCTTATTGGGTAATGGATTTCCAACTATGACAAGGTGTGGATCCACCTTCCGATCAATGTACTCTAGAAGCGATACACTGGAGTTCAATAAGAACATTATAACAACCCGGAAAATCTGAGCCAATTTTAATTTTTTATTTTGGCTACTTTAACGGATTCTGAATATTTAAAATGAATTATTTTAAATAATAACGACGAAAAATTTATTTTTGACGAAGTTAAAACGAATAAATTTATTTTAATTATATAACAGGCCTGAAATGGCGCGGTAGTTCGAAAATTCGATTTCGAATTTCAAATGAATATACAGAATTCGTTTTAAGTCAGAATTGGGCGAAACAAGAAATATTTTAATCTGTTTAACAATATCTTTCTAATGGATCCAGGAAACTAAGATTTCACTTCAGATGTTGAAAGATATGTCCAGTGTAAAATTCAGAAAAGTCGCTGTGGAGTTTATATATATATTTTAATATATATATATAAAGGCCCTTAATTTTGCAAACGACCTTCCTTTTCGATGAAACCGCTTTTGTTAGATCTGGGATGTCAAGTTATTGCTAGGTTCCAAAATTCAAAATTTTCTGAATCAATATGTGAGCGTGGCGAAGTTAAACGTGTTTTGACAGTTTCAGTCAATTTCGATCGACCAGAAAATAGCCATTTTTCAAACGGTCTCAGAATTTGATGAAAATAGTTTTATTAGGGCCGTATCGGCAATATGAAGCTAGAAATAATTTTTCGGGAATTTTTAGTGTTAGTGTGTGGCCCCGATAAATCGAAATGTGCATTCAAATTCAATATATAGATTTATATTTTGATTTTGATGAAAACTGATTGAAATGATGGAATTGGCTAACGGGACATATTCCATTGTGTTCGGAATGGGGGTTATTAGCTAGGAACGACAGTCGGTGAGTTCGATTTGGAGTCCGAATTAAAAAGTTACCTTTTGGAATTAAAAATAATAAATTATATAAGGTCAAACCTTCTCTCTCCCTCACACTCTCTCTTCCATCGTTCAAAATCAAAAAAAAAAAACATGAAGTTCTCTTCCGCTGCTGCTCCTCCTCCCTGCTAACCGCCGCTCCTCCTTCTCCTCCTCCTCCTCTCCTCCTCCTCTTCTTCTTCCTCCTCCTCTCTCTCTTAAATTTTTAAATCCCTAAATCCCCAAATCAGCCCAACCCACCTCCACGCACCCCTCCACCACCACCACCACCTTGCTGCGGCAACTCCACATCAAATCAAGTCCCACGCCGCCGCCCATCAGGCCTCAGATCCGACCATGGGCCCCACCACCTCAAAAATCACATTTTTCACAAAATCCCGTTTTTGCAAATAACACCCTGAGCTTCCACAGCCAATAACTCTCAAACCGTGCTTTTTTAGCCAAAACTCCTCTAGACCAAAGTTGTAGAGAACGATTTTCTCTTCGATTTGGTATATGATAATCCTACTTTGGATTGCGGAGCTGTCAGGAAAACGCATCCAAAGTCTGCTCTCCAAGCACTGTCAAAATGCTGTCTTTTCGCGATTTCCGGCGAAATGGCACATTTTCGGAAGGAAGACCACTGGGCGAAAGTTGTTCGGAATGACGCGTTTAAGCTAGAAAAAAAGTTGAGGTGAAGGTTGAAGCTCGTTTGCAAATTCTGGAGCCAGAACAGCAAATCCGTACATTAGAAAAATATGTGAGTTTTCTCCGCTTTAAAGCTTCTATGGTTTTTGACGTATGAAATATGTAAAAATATGATTTTTATACTTATAGCGGATTAAAAATATGATTTTTATATTATAAAAATAATAAAAATATGATTTTTATAATATATAGATAATAAAATATTGATCTTTATATATGTAGTAGAGATATGAAAATACGATATTTATATATGAAGTGACAATATAAAAATGTGTTTTTTATATATTCATTAGTGATAGAAAGATTCTATTTTTATCTATATAGTAGCGGCATAAAAATGTGATTTTTATCTATGTAGCGTTGTTATAAAAATATGAAATTATTTTTAGAAAGGTAAAAATATCATTTTTAGCCTATGTATGTTATTTATAAAATAATCATACAAAGAAATAATTATTGATTGGTTAAGAATATAATTTTTAACGTAGGTATGCTACATAAATCGGCAATCAAAGTACGGCGGAGTGGATCCCCAATGTGAGAACTTCTCACTCTAATTTATTTTCTAGTTAAAATATATACTAGGATGCAGACGGTGCTTAGTAGCACCCGACACCATCGTCCACAGATATGAACTTGTTTGTTTGGTTATTTGGTTGATGGAATTATTTGTTTGGGTTTAGTCGTTTGGTTGAATTGAATGGATAGAATGTGGTTTGTGTGTGACGTGCGCTGTTATTAAACTGGGGATAAGGCTAGGCCTTATCCTGTTTCTAGTATCGTGCCGTTATGCCATCGAAATTTTCTAAAAATAAGTTAGAAAAATAAAAATATCATTTTACTGAATAAATGAACTGAATAGAATATTCATAGGTTGAATAAAATATTTTATCGTTGAAAATATAATTTTTAACGTGCATGTGAATAAAAAGAAATATTCATTTACAAATCAGACGATTTGTTTATGTACACTAATTTGACTTATATTGATTAGGACGATAAATTTTACATGTCGCCCAACTGCACAAATAAAATCTGTGTTTGTTGATTTGAAACACCACACGGGTATTAGGATGATATTCGACGTACACTAATCCCGATCGTTTAGTTGTTTCAATCGATAGGTTGACAGACAGTTGTGTAGTGCACTTTGGATGATGGTTGATTATTTATCATTGTTATTACATACATGTGTTGTATGGAATCCATGTAATTAACGTTATATGGTAATTGATTTGGCCTCATTCCAATTTGGAAAAATAAAGAATATCATAAAATATATATTCATATGTTAAAATAAAATATATATTCATGTGTTGAAATAAAATATATATTCATGTGTTGAATAGAATAACGAAGTTATTGAAATATATAAAGCCGTGTTGATTAGATTTGCGCCATTTTGAAGGAACAATATTTATATATCGATTATATTCGTTTTTATAATGAATATAGAAAAGGAAGTGATTTCAAAATCTAATATTTTGAAAATAGTATCATTTATATATTAATGATATGGAATATTCAATTTTGATTTAAAATTGAATATGAAGTTGAAATTGTTTTGAAAACGAATTTAAAACGATTTATAAAATATGTTTAGAATTGAAATCGATGAAATATATATAATATTATATATATATATATATATTAAATGGCCTGAATATAACGCGCCGCGCCGTGGCAGTTCGCGAATTTCGACCATTGACTTCGAATTGACGTTACGGGAGATCCGACCGTCGGATTCTCATAAAACCGAGACCGTTGGGTTCGTATCGAAAAGTGCTTTCTAACCAATATTAGAAATTTGAAATCTAATGGTTGGATTTGGAATTATGTCCAAATCAAATTTGGAAAAGGTCGATGTAAGTGCAGTTCGACGACCGTTATAGGAAATCGATTGTATGGGCCCTGATAAAATTATTAAAAATATCTGTAATTTGTGTAAAATCATAATATATGAATTGGAAAGAACTGGGATGAAAAATTCCCTATTTGAAAGGATAAAAATATATTTTTATCGAAATGAACTAGTTATGAACTAGAATTATAATCTGATATTTTTGAATAAATAAATTGGATTTGAAGTGGATTTAAAAATAATCATAATTTCCAATATACGTATTGGAATGGATTTGAATCAAAATTATCTTCGGAATATTTCGATGTTGGATTTCATGATTATATAGATATGGTTGTGGAAATTTGAAAGATATATTTATATCGTTATTTCCAATACGATATCTGTTGGTTTCAGAATTTGATGTTGAATATAAGCCAATATATTTTCTATTCAGAGCCTTGTATTTAATATCAAATGGGATTTTGGGTTTGTCGTGAATGGTGTCTTAAATAACACTGTTCTTGAACCCAGTTTAGAAAAGGATAAATCTTTTAATTAAGATTTAGTGAAATTGTCCAGTTAATTAGTATTTAATTGGAATTGAATTTAAATTGGTTTTTTGGGTTTATCGTGAGCGATGTTTTGAATAACTCCTGTTCTTTAACCCGATTAACAATGGGATGGGATTTTGGGTTTATCATGAACCATGTTTTAAATGGCATCGGTTCTTTAACCCAGTTAAAGATTAAAACTAAGTAGAGTTTTAATGAATCTTTAATTAGATTGAAAGGATCGAGAATGGAGGATCACCAGTTTTGCTCCAAAGCGATAGTTAAATCTTTAATTATATTTGAATGTGAAATGGTAATTAATTTTATCGATAACACCGTGGTGTTAGATATGGAGTATTACCAGTTTTGCTCCATGGGATGAATAGGTTGGGATTGGGAAATAAAATAAATAATTACTTCGGTGTGGTTCGCTAATCCCGACTAGTTTGGAAAACTGTAATATGGTTTGAAATGATATCCAAAGGAAGGTTAAAGAATAAATTTTAAAGAATTTATCTTTGATAAAATTAATGGGAACCTTTCCCTAATGATGTGGATATTTGAATAAAAGAATATTCTGAATTGGAATGAGGCGTATGTTGTGTTTGTGTAACATTTGTTAATTATATACGTGGGATGTTTGGAAAGGCCGAGCTTATACCCATTCTGAATAACCGATTCGACGATAAGTCGAAGATGAAGACGGTGGTTGAAGACCGGAGGTCTTCACATCGTTTGGGTGATTACTGATGATCTTGATTGGGCTGTACACCCAAGAGGAGGGAATCAGTTGGTGATCGTCCAGACGAACTTGGAGATCGATGGATATGTAAGGAATAAGGTTCCTCTGGTTTCGTTCCGACCCAAAATGAACTTGTAAATGGATTGTGTGCCTGACATTGGATTTCATTCTGTGTGACTGATATCAGTTGCTTAGAGTGGTTTGCCTGTGTGGCATGCTAAGATGCAAATGATCAAGTCTTCTGTTGAAAAGCAGAGTCTTGTGATTGATGATCAAAGCACAGCCTTTGTTGCATCGCTTTGTGTAGCGTCGATTCGCGAGCTTCACACCCCGGTATGAACCAAAAACGGGAGAGGACCTCAAGGAGGACATGCGTTTCTTTCTAGCTAGAGGTGGTGTCAATGCTTAAACTGGCTGACGTTTATATTATTTTCACATGTGTGGTTGTTGCTGTTGCGAGGCGCCTCGGTTATATCGGTCGATCCGGGACCAATGGAGTCATTAATTGGCTCATTGACGCCCCAAAGGGCGGGAAAACGCAGTGTTCAGGCATAATAATCCATATTGGTGGACCGGCCCTGACAATCCAAGGGGTAGTTGCGACTGTTCCTGAGACACGGGCTAGAGCGTCTCGAATTCGGTAGAGGACGATCCCTAGCCTCGGTTCATAGATGGAAATCCAATTTCCAAATACGATGTTTTGCGGTTTTAATTGTAAAACTAGTATGGCGACATGATATATGGTACCCATGCCGTTTATGATTGATACTTATGATTGAAATTGTTTTCTTCACTTATAGTAATAATAAAAGATTAAATTTCACGTATCAAGCATTCTTTGGCTATTATAAGGGAAACCCTATCCTCCGGCTTGCGTTGCATTATGTGATGGGACCTGGGTCTTATAATAGCTTCATTGTTCTTTATTTAGCATTGCGCTGTTTGTTTTATGCACTGATTTTCTTGGGAGGAAACCCGTTCCGTGTTATACGGCGTGGTCCCTTGATTTACCTAACTTTAAAAATAAGATTAATAACTGTTTTAGTTCTCACACCAGTCACATGACTGATCTGGAGTTTATTGTTTTAACCTAAACTCTGGGTGCCCTTATTTTCCGCACGGGCAGCTAGTAGTTGGGTTTTGTAGATTTATATTCACAGGATTCTGGTTTATAGCTGGAACGATACTCGGAAAGCTCTGTATCCGTGTATTTCTTTCAGTTATGTTTTGTATTATTTTTCTGCTGCAGTAATGTTTTTAAATCTCTGATAATTATCAAATGTGTAATATTTATTCATACTCTATATATTCTTGTACTCTGATGTGAATTGTTGTAATAAGCAATAAAATGTTCTTCTGTTTGTGTTCTGATTCGTCTTGTCCTCAAAGAAATCTGAGCTTTCCTTACCGGGGAAGTAACGGGTCTTTACAAACATCTTGTAACTCGGTCACACATGAACGACCACTCATTTCGCTTGAGCGTATCGAATATATTGCCACCCCTCGGTTAGTATTCTAACATAACCGTTCCCGGGAGATACAAAAATGAAAGAAGCATAAATATGAATATTCTCTAAATGGTGACAATATACCCTATTTGATTGCGAACCACTTAGCCATGCTGCCTGCCCGATTTCTGTCATTCCCCAGTTGATGTGGCTCGAGGTCAAAATGTAATCTTTTAACGGATCACTCCTCCATTTACTTTGAATGTCACATCGCCATACCCGCCAAATCACAAATTGATTTCCTCAAAAATATCACTGGTATAAAGCTAAGAGAAATGAATTCCTCTGCCACCAAATATAAATACGTTTGAAGAGATCAAATTACGCGATCTATTAAATATACTCTGTCAGACATTCTTCCATACAGGTCGTCCTGGGACTGGACAAACCGAAGGCACTATTCGGTACATCCATCTTAGACAATCTCTACCTAATATTTATACAATAGCCCTAGAACTTTACTCCGTCTTCAATATATCCAGCATACTTGGTTTGCAATGCTTATACCAATACGTAGTGGTTTTTCGGATAATAATCCAACCGGTCTCTCCATATTAACAACGTTAAAATGGTCAAAAACTTTGATAGTCGGTGATTTAACTATCAAATCAAAAATGTCCGTGTACACACAACGATCTTATTTTCACATGGAATTATCGATCAAATCATCAACCATATATATATATATATATTCATATTTCCTTATTTTCTATGTTTAGAAAATATCACTAATTCTATATTTGGAAAACGTTTCCAAAACTCATTTATATGGATTCCAATCTAACGTTGTATAAAACATCGTTACGACTGCTCAATCCATTTATAGCTTATTACTTGACTGTATTTCTAACTAACTCTCACCATCGAACCTCTACTATTTCTTAGTTAAGTAAGGAAGTCAATCAAGTTAGGGTATAATTACCTCTCAGACCTTAACTGAACAACGTTCTTAACCTTGCAATAGACAAAGCTCACCGCTCCAATTTCTACAATCATATGCTTACGCAAATTCTCGGATTCAGATTATGGATCCACTTCTTTTATGAAAAACATTTATTATAACGCTAACGTTATAAACCCTACTTTTGAAATATCTAACTTAAATTCTTATTTTGAATAAATAAGCCGACAACTAATTTATATATATATATATATATATAAACAAATTTTAAAAAAAAAACGGAAAGTAAATAATACTTTCTCGAATTCGATATAATCGAATTCGACGTATAACTCTCTTTCGAGTAATCTCTATTCGATTAACTCCTTTCGAATAACTAATATTCGATTATCTCTCTTCGAATAACTTATATTCGATTAACTCTCCTCGAATGACTAATATTCGATTATCTCCCTTCGAATACCTTATATTCGATTTTCTCTAATTCGAATAAACTATATTCGATTTTCTCTAATTCAAATAAACTATATTCGATTAACTCGTTTTCGAATAACTCTATTCAATTTACTCCTTTTCGACTAACTCTATTCAATTTACTAATATCGACTAATTCTTAACACGATTTACTCTATTAAAATAACTCTAGTTCGATTTAACTCTAATCGATTAACTCAAATTGATTAACTCTAACTGGTTGACTCTAACTGATTAACTCTAACTTATTAACTCTAACTGGTTAACCCTAACTGATTAACTCTAACTGATTAACTCTAACTAGTTAACCCTATCCAATTTACTCTTCGTCCATATTCAGTTTCAAATATCGATGTTGAAATCGATTCTTACTTCTCTATATAAGTCCTGACTTATATATTCTATTTATCCAATGATAAATATTTTATTTAATTTATAAAACCTTATTTATAAATTAATCTTCTTACTTTATCTGTTAAAACAGATTTCTCTTAAATATTCACTTTGAATTCATATTCTGTTATACCCGTGTGCGAAGCACGGGTCTAAACCTTCATAGTGTAAAATTCTCTTTTTATACAATTCTATTCATTTTTCAAGTATTTCCTTTTATAATCTATTTCTTTTCTATACAAATATTTCCTTTATAATTCTATTTATAAATGGTTTACAGATATTTCCTTTTCTATTTGTTTTACAAATATTTTCTTTCCTATTCTATTTATTCGAAAAATAAATATTCCTTTTCAATTCTATTTATTTAACAAATAATTATTTCTTTTATAACTCCTTTGATTTTATAATTTTTTCTTTTATAAAATCCTTTTCCTTTTATATATAAAATCTATTGATTTTATATAAATACTTCATTTTCAAAATACACTTTGAAAATCCCCTTTTTTATATCCCAGTATTTCTTACGCTATTTAAAATACCAAATAACATTGATCGATATCATTCAAACACACATAATCAGTAATAGATTATATATCACATCATATATTACAATATATGAAAAGAACATTATTATAATGTTGAGGAATCCAGTTGGATTCCTCAGACCTGTTTCCCTGCATCCACATATGTTACACAATATAATTCGCATCAATTTGAGTTCAATATAAAGTATTCTGATAACATAATCAATATATATTTAACGATATATATATATATATATATATATATATATATATATAATCTCAACCAACTGACTAGCAGTTCATCCAAATAGTCAACACACAACAATCAAGCAATATTTATCCGTTCTAAAAATACGTTATAAAAATATAAACTGATCAGAGTTAGTGCGATTTACTTACATTGGACGTTCATCTTTAATAACGATAACCATCGCTTGATTCAGACAGACAATTTATTTTACTATAAATTGTACCGAGCTTCGATTCACTCTCCATCAGTTCCATGGTGTAGCCGTCATCCCTACGATCTTGTCGGATCTTGTTTCATCAGATTTTGATATCGTATGGAGAAGTTATACAATTTACAAGTTAATAGACTATATGATTTTGAATAAAACATGAGTTATTATTAAATACGGGCCTTAACTTTTGAAACAGCCCCATTCATTTCTGTCAAAGCCCAAACCCGCACCAACCTTTCTTCCCCTATCTCCCTTGGAAATACGCTACTCCTTCTGGTATGAATCCAGTGCCAATTTCCATTTCTTCACGCTCAAACTCCATCGTTAGTTCACCGTTCATCAAACAAAAAAGTTCACACCACTTCCCATCAAAACCTCCACAACTTCCTCCCATTTTGATCACTCTCGAACAGGTTATTCCAACCGCAACTTCAGGCTTCCCCTGTGAATACTTGCGACAAAAAACATGTGGATCCCCTCAAAACAATGTCCGTAAGCTCTCAGTATCACCAGACAATTCTCAACCCCCTAATACAAAACTCGTTTCATGAATTCATGCTCATATTTCGAGAATCCTTCAAACCCTAGCTCACGCTAGCTACAAATCAGCTCCCATTATTGATGTTGGATCAAATACCAAGCATACCAGAACAACGAGTGTTACACCAGGATCTCGAACGTGTTTGGTTTGGGATTTATAGTTTTTTTTTCTAGTTTGATTTTGATTTTCAAAACTCGCGTTGGATTTGGTTTGCGAAAAAGAAGCAGTGCTAGAACCAGTTCGTATTAATAAGAACAAATACTTAATTCTTAAGTAAAATATGAGGTCGGTTGTAAAGCACGTTACTGTGTTAGTTAGAAAATCTTAACTGCGAAGTAAAGAGTTCTGATGTGAAGGCAGTACGATGCTTGGGTACGAAGTTATACAAAAATATAGGTCCACGTACCATCCTCATATGTCTACCTGATACAGTAATGCTTCAGCACTAAGTATTCATTTGTTTTTTTTTGTAAATATTATATTTTTATTTAGGGTAACGTCTACTCCAATTACCTAATATTTCATCTTCAATTTATCTTCTATTGGAGTTATTTTATATGGTGAAAATCAATGTTTTACGTCCTATGTTACTCGTACTATGTTGGATTTTTCATGGCTCGTTCATATGTTAGTGGCACGTTATCCACGTGAACTTCTACGAATTAAACCAAACTATCTCATGACTGCAGTTGACGATTTTTATGTCTTGAGTATCGTACAGAAATGATGTCTTCAATAGATGTTACGGTACTTCACTATATAAAATTTCATCCACATATGCTTTGTTATCGACGAAAGCAAAAATATATTTGAATCGAGCAATGTGTCACGATCACAAAAATATAATAATATGGGTCCGTTAACTTATTCTGTGAAACCTCGAAATGTTGACATAGGGTGTAAAATACTCCAAATAAAAAGTTGCTTATTTAATTTATTAAAAATTACAGTAAAATTCTAAAAATTAAATTACCACTACGTCTCAAAGGGCTTGTCTAAATTCAAGGCCAATATTTAATTTTAATTAAATAAATCGTTATGGTTAATAAACGATTCCATAACGACTATTCAAAAATTTGATTTGGACATAAATCAAAATCTACATAATGAAATCCCGATTTTTCTCTTCCACTAGAAAAAGATCGTTCAACAGATTCGAACGTTTCTTGTTTCACAGAAATCCGATTTAAAACGGCTTCTGTATATTCGTTTAAAGTTCGAATCGCCAAATTACAAACTGCAGCGCCATTTCGAGCTCGATTATAATTATAATATTGTAACGACCCGGTTTTTAGCGACTTTGGTTATCGACATAAACTCAATGACGACTAACCAAACATCGAAAAATACCGGTAGTTAATGAAAGAAATTAGAGGGTGGGGAAAGATAAGATAGAAACTTAAAATAGAAGAAGAAGAACACAACATCAGAGTAACACGAATCTCACAGTGGAACGAACAACATATAATAGATAATATATCCTTGAAATAAAATCAGTATATGTATACACATCATTATCAAAGTATAGCACTTACAACACAGTGGAATAATAATAGCTATATAATCCTGAAGCCTCCTGCTCCAGCTCTTCAAGTATGTGTAAATCCCGACTACTTGACAGCCCGTACAAAATTGGGCACCCAAGAGTTTAGGGAAAACAAAACAAAATAAACTCCGGGTCAGTCATGGGATTGGTATGAGTAAAACAGTTTGAAACAGTTCGAACAAGTAAACGATATCTCATAATATCATGTCGTATAACGGAACGGGTTTTTCCCTTATGAGAATCCAAAATATCTTTATGTCAAAAACCTTTTGATATTATAATAATATCTATCAACCACAATATAATAATCATCTAGCAGAAACGCTTTCATCTCACGTTCTACATATATAGTATACAATCAAAACTGCAAGCACACATTGGGTAATGGATTTCCAACTATGACAAGGTATGGAACCACCTTTCGCTAGTGTACCTCTAAAGAGGAATACACTGGGTTAAAAAAGAACATCTTGCAACCCGACCACACATGACCGACCACTCATTTCGCTTGAGTGTATCGAAAGTATATCACCAACGGTTGGGATCAGCAACCGTTTCCCGAATGGGACAGCATCAACAATAGATTTCTAGAAGTAAATGAAACTCTAGATCAGGTGATTATACACCCTAATAGGTGCGACCTACATAGCCATGCTGCCTGCCCGATTTCTGTCATTTACCAGATGTGAGGCTAGAAGCTACGCTTATCTTTTTACATATCATATCTTCATTCACTTAGAATGCCACATCGTCATACCCTTTAAATCACAAATTGATATATCCAAAAATAACATGGGTATACAGCTAAGAGAAACGAATTCCTCCGCCACCAAACGTGAATACGTTTGAAGAGATCAACTTACGCAATCTATCAGATATACTCTGTCAGACCTTCGTCCATACAAGTTGTCCTGGGACTGGACAAACCGAAGGCACCATTCAAGATATCCATCTTAGGCACTGTTATCTAAGATATATACAACAGCCCTTGCACTTTACTCCATCTTCAATTATCTTTGGCATATATGATTCGCACGCTTATGCCAATACAGAGTGGTTCTTTGGATAATAATCCAACCGGTCTCTCCATATTAACAACGTTAAAATGGTCAAAACTTCGATAGTCTGTGATTTAACCATCAAAGAAAAACAGGTGTGCAAACAACGATATTATTTCCAGGAGGAAATTATATCGATCAATCATCATTCAACATTTATCTCTTTATTTCATTAATTTAGTTATCTTCTGTTTCCATATATTCTAAATTCTTATTTTCTATTATCAGAAAACATTTCTGATTCATATTTGGAAAACGTTTCCAAAACTCCTTCGCGATCAAACCTTACCATTCCTTAGTTAAGAAGGAAGTCAATCAAGTTGGGGTATAATTACCTCTCAGACCTTAACTGAACAACGTTTTAACTTCCAAATGGTCAAAGTTTATCTTTTAATCTTTAAAAAAACTTCCTTACGTAACTTTTAGATTCTATTTACGAATCCACTTCTTTATTGAAAACATTGGTTATAACGATAACGTTATAATCCCTACTTTCGAAATATCTAACTTCCATTATAACAATTATTCTTTAATGTGAATAAATAATTAAAAACCTGATTTATAAATAAATAAATCTTGATTTAAAAACCGGAAAGTATAAGTACTTTCCCGAATTTGATATAATTGAATTCGACGATTAACTCACTTCGAATAACTAATATTCGATTAACTCACTTCGAATAACTAATATTCGATTTCTCTTTCTGTCGAATAAACGATATTCGATAATCTCTTCTTTAGAATACTGTATTCGATTAACTTCTTTCGATTAAACTAATCGATAACACCTTTCGAATAACTAGATTCGATTAACTCCAATCGATTAACTAATCGATAACTCCTTTCGAATAACTAGATTCGATTAACTCCTTTCTATTAACTAATCGATAACTCCTTTCGAATAACTAGATTCTATTAACTCCTTTTAACTCTATTCGATTATCTCCTTTTTACTCAATTCGAATAACTAATAGCCAATAACTCCTTTTAACGCGATTCGAATAACTAATATTCGTTAACTCCTTATTCGACTAACTCTAATCGATTTATTCTAATTCGATTAACTTTATTTAATTACTCTATTGGTTAATTCTAACACTAGCTGGTTAACTCTAACTGATCAACTCTAACTAGTTAACTCTAACTGATCAATTCTAACTGGCCAACCCTAATTGATTAACCCTAACTGGTTAACTCTAACTCATTTACTTTATTCGATTAACTCAAATCGAATAACTAATATTTGATTAACTCGTTTCGATTAACTCTTACACCATTGACTTTAACTCGATTAATTCTAACTCTAATCGATTAACTCTAACTCTAATCGATTAGCTCTAATTCTAATCGATTAACTCTAGTTGATTAACTCAATTCAATTTATTCTATTCGATTTATTCTATTCAATTAACTCTAATTCTAATCGATTAACTCTTTTGGGTTAACTTTAATCGATTAACTTCTTTGGACTAACTCTAACTGATTAACTCCTTTGGGTTAATTCCTTTTCTATTAGTTTATACGAATAAATCCCTTTCCTATTTGTTTACTTAACAAATAACTATTCCCTTTTCAATTCTATTTATTTAACAAATAAACATTTCCTTTCAATTCTATTTATTTAACAAAAAATATTTCCTTTATCATTCCTATTTATTTAACAAATAAATAATTCCTTTATCTTTCCTATTTGTTTAACAAATAAATATCTCATTTATAACATTCTATTTATCCTCTAAATAAATATTCCATTTAGTTCTTTATTTATTTTTCTAAATAAATATTTCCATTTGGTCTATTTGTAAATATTTTACAAATATTCCCTTTCGATTTGTTTAACAAATATTTTCCTTTCTTGAATTCTATTTATTTTCTAAATAAATATCTCCCTTTCATTTCTATTTATTTCTCAAATAAATATTCCATTTTAGTTCTATTTACTTCGTAAGTAAATAATCCTTTTACATTTGTTCTACAAATATCTTCCTTTATATTTTTTTTTTACAAATATCTCTTTATAAAACTCTATTTGTTTTATAAAAATCCCTTTTGATTATCCAATTTATTTTCCAAATAAATATCCTTATGATATCTTATTGATTATCCCAATAAATGTTTCTTATATAATCTTATTTATTATCCCAATAAATATTCCTCTTTATAAAATCCTTTGATTTTATAAATAATTCCTTTTTATAAAATCCCTTGATTTTATAAATACTTTCTCTTTAACAAATTCTAATTCATTTTATAAATGAATATCCCTTTTTATATAATCCTTTGATTTTATAAATATTTTATTTTCAATAAACACTTTGAAAATTCCCTTTTTACATCCCAGTATTTCTTATGGTATTTAACGTACCATATAACAATGATCGGTATCATTCAAACATATAAAATCGTCAACAGATTTCATATCACATCATATAACACAATATATGAATAGAACAATATTATAAATATTGAGGAGTCCAGTTGGACCCCTCCAACCTGTTTCCCTACATCACAGATATTAAACAGTATAATTAACATCTATTTCATTTAATTATGAAATATTCTGCTAAACAGAATCAATATTTGATTAACGACTTATATATATATCGTTATCTATGATTTCAACCAAATAATTAGCAGTTCAATCAAATAGTCAACACACAGCAAATAGTCATTATTTATCAGTTCTAAATATACGTTATAAAAATAGAACTGTTTAGAGTTGGTGAGTTTTACTCACATTGGACGATCATCATTAATAACGATAACCATCGCTTGATTCAGACGGACAATTTATTTTGCTATAAATTGTAACGAGCTTCGATTCGCTCCCAATCAGTTCCATTATGGAGCCACCGTCCATAGGATCCCAACGGATCTTGTTTCACTCAATTATGATTAAGTATGACCGAGATATTGAATTTACAAGTTTAGATACTAATTTAAATAGTTAAATTTAAATAATTAGCTATTGGGCCTCACCCATTTCCGCCGGCCCGCCCACATGTCTTCAACCCAAAATGAACAGTATCTCCCTCAACACTTCAGATATTTCTCTCGCGATACACACACCATGACCGAACCAATTCTTCCTTCCAACCCCTTCACTCCTACATGAATTCGATAATCCTCTCCACCAATTCCCTTCCCTCCAATCTCTCCTAACTTCCAAACCATCCCAGGTCCTTCTTCCTCAAATCTGATCCTCCCGCAAAAGACATTGTACGCTGATTTTTTTGAGCTCTCCGTTAATCCCTAAAAAATCCACGCGCGCATTGAACAAAGGATATGTTGCTAACATGATCAGGGTCGTTCGCACATGAAGCCACTAAAGCATTCAAAGCAATCATAATGGAAAAGAATGGTCACGAGACGAAGTGCCGAATGTCAAAGCCCAGAACGGATCACATTGACCAGATTCAATCGGACGGCATGGTGCAGTATGCGACCCTAGAACTTAGGTCCAAATCAAGATTCAGGCGCGGAGACCAAGACCGATCGCTCATGCGGAAATCAGGCCATACCAAGCATCAACATGAAGCAAGTAACCCATCCAACATGAGCCAGAACGACCACATCCTGCAGAAACAGTAAGAGAGCGAGCTTTCTTAAAACCAAATCAATCGGTCGCGCAGGGAACAATAGAGGACCAATTCCAGACTAGTGCCCCGCTCCCAACATGCTTCCCGGAATGGTCGCCCGCATAGTAGCGCCCGCACAGAAGCACCCATAAGGCACCCGTCCCGAAAAGTTATCTGCGCCTGACAAACTGAGACAGCTCATGACAGCTGGCGACAACTGGCCAATGATCCGATTGTAATTAGCAGAATCAGAGATCCGCAAGGCGGGAAACGGATTTCAAACCAAGGACTCACCTATAAATACACCATGGCTACCACCAAAAAAGGGATGGAATCTCCAGAACCACGAAGTGCTGCCAAACTCTGCCCTAAAACCGCAGATCTGGCCATGGCGTCAAGCTCAATTTCACGATCCAGCAAGCACGAAGACATTCTCATTCTCAATCATCCATTCATCTTCCTTCTCCTCAAATTAAACCATCTCCTTGTATAATTTCCTAAATTAAAGTATATAAGCAAGGTTATATTGAGTGATAATGGAAAGATATGGTCAGAGAGAATTAATGTACTTTGTAACTCCTATCATGATATTAGTAATCATCTTCATAGTGGACGTAGGCCTCATTAGCGGCTGAACCACTCTAAACATCGTCTCTATTTTAATTTTATTTCATTTTCTACTTTGAATTATTGATTGAATACGGCTCCATTTTATTTCCTACCAAATTGGTGAAGTACAGCTTTGTACCTGAGGTGTTTGGACCATTTTCGGTGTAAACATTTTTGGCGCCCATCGTGGGGCCGTGTTCAACCCTGTCCCCATTCCTTTAAAAGAAAAAAAGAAAAAAAACGCTATGCTCGCAATCATGAGCATGTCGAGAGAAATTACAGCTGCAAGTATTGATGGCATCTCCGGTACTAATTCATCGCCCACAGTCCGTTCCGGAAAAAGGGAACCGCAAAAGGTCGAGGCGGCCATAACCAGGAAGGAGTTGGATGAAGCAGTGACAGAGATAACAAGCCAGATAAATGTTGTGAAGGACACCTTGGTAGAAAAAATCAAGTCGATGTTTGCTACCCGGACCTCTGTCATTAAAGCCATGCCAAGCGTCCCAGATCTTTTGTTCTCACAAACAAATCGCGTAGGCGAAATGAATTCTTCTCTTGAACAAGGAAATTCTATTCCGAGAACTGCTTATTGTGGTAATGGGCCCCAGCAAAGGTCCGATAGGAAAGAAAGCGTTTGTTCCATGGAGCGGAATGAAAAACAAGGATATGTCTCGGGCATGAGAAGAGGAGTCAAGAAGAGCAAAAGGAGATCGCGCTTTTTCAAGGATTCTGAGTTCACTCCCCTCAACGACACCCTCGAAAATATCTTCACGGCAACCAAGGGCACTATAGCATACCCGATCCTGGAGCGGATGCAAGTCAAGGATGCCGCCATGAAGTAAGGAAAATTCTGTCAATAACATGATCAACCTGGCCATTGTACCAATGAGTGTAAACACTTAAGGTCACTAGTCGAGGGACTGGTCAGGCAGAACTATCTGCAACAATATGTGCAAAGACATCGCCCCGCTTACATGCCAGCGTAGGGCAGCAAGCTCTCCAAGGAGAGGGCATAGGCTATCTTGAAGACAGATGCATGGTCAGAGATCAATAATTGGCACTCGGATCGAGGAATTCCTGATTGAAATTCCTGTCACACCGCCCTACTACTCTATTTTTATCCTGCTTAACTTAAGAAATAACAGCTGTTTTACTTTGTTTTCCCAATTGCTACATTCATGTTAAGCAACAAACTACTTGTAAATATTATGTATAGGGAAACTATTGTATGCTCGCTTAAATGTTGTACTCGCTGCTTCATGCTAAACACCGACTTTTCAAATGTAGGAAGGTTCCTAAAGCATATCTTGAGCAAGGCGGCTTGAGAGCCACGAGCATCAAAACAACAAACTATTCTGAGGTAGACAACGAGATGAACAGCAGATGAAAAGCTGTGCACATCATCGTAGAAAATGCTGAATACCTAGCAAGTACCCACCCAGAGGACATTGTCGAACCCTGTCGCAAACGCATGGCTATTGCAAAATCTCCAGTTCTGAGTAGACACCCACTCAGGTGCAGGACATGAATTCCCCAGGACATGAATTCCTCAAAACCGGAGTCAAGACCAACAACAAGGAGTAATGCTTATCTCTCAAGAATCAATACTGGAGAAAGGCAACCCAAAACAAAAAAGTCCCTCGGATAAAATAGCTGAGCCCGCTAAAGGAACACCCTCTTGGGTGCAGGACACAGGTCATTTGGCTTGGGGAGATTTCTTAATCTTCTTAATCAAATGACCATTGTCTATTTCATAGGGCAAGATGCAAAGTCTGCAAAAACTGGCTGGTTCGTGAAAACCCTTACCGAAAGGAGGTGTCTGATCCTGTTCTTTGTTGTTAACCAAGTCAAACAAAGCCAGGATTGGATTACAGCAGAAATCCCAGCCGAAAGGGGGTAAATCAGAAATCCTATCCATTTGGGGGTATCCAACAAGGTCCTTCCAGTCCTAGAAAAATCAGGGATGACAAGGCCGAAATTGGGTCGAAATAGAAAAGCAAGACCTCCCATGGGGGCACCCAAAAGAAAACACTTAATAACCATGTGTTGTCTTAAAAAAAATCATCCTGAGTTGTTCAATTGAAATCACCATGCGACTCAAAGCAATTCGTGAAATTAAAAAGGCCTTGGTATGGGGACGTCATCATTGAGTAAGAAATCACCAATGCCCATTCAAAACATACCATTGGCTGGTTAAAGGTTCTTCGTAAGGATTACTCGAACGATAAGATTCACGCAAACAACAAACTAAAAGCGCGATCATCAACAAAAAAACGAAAGTAATAAATTCATAATAGCCCTTAAACGAAACAAGCGTAAAAGCGCGAGATGAACGTTACTAAGCAAGGGCCGGCACCCGCATAAACAACCGGCCTAATAATGCAACAGGTACCCGCTGGTCCATTTATCCAAAAGAGTCATAAAGAACAAAAGCCTATGATCCTTATCAATCATCCAACCAGCTTCCGCTTCCGCTTCAAAGTGGACACAACCCCGGTGTTCCAAATCTCATCCTCATCATCCGGGTCGGGCGCATTCAGCAGAGGCGTGTCAACTGTTGAAGATGGAATGAGAGAATTCATGCTGGTAGATACTAAAATAGAATCAGCAACAACGGGTTGAGCAGCGAAATCACAAACAGCCAAGGAAGGTGGCGAAAGCACACCTGATGCAAATTCATAACCAGCACTAAGTTCGACAGTCTCAAGGAAAGAAATGAGGAAATCCAAATTCAAGATGGAATGATAGATATCAGTTTAACCAGAAGCCACTGAATGCACAGGGCTAACCACCTGTTCCTTTATGCTCAAAGAAGCGTTGTCATAGCTTGCACCTTGTGTAATTGTTTGCGAACAAATTAAACAATTGTAAATAACTGTAAAATCCATTCGGCTTTCCTAAACAACAAGGATTGTTGTAGAGGGTGTCGAACTCTAGGACCAAAAATATTTTATTTAATAAATCTAATCAAGTTATTCAGAATTTTGATTGGTTGCAAACACAGAAAATAAACAAAAAGAGAGTTTTAACAGTAAGAGAAAGCAATTAGGGGATAATGACATAGATTAGATTAATATTCATCAATAGCCAATCGAATAAATACAGATCTAATTCACGTTTCTGTCACAAACATGAATCAACTATAATTAGGTTTCTAGAAACAAATATGTAAATAACAACAAGTATAGCCTATGCAGGAGCTCAGCTCTTAAACAACCATAAGCTATCAGGACTGATTCACTATTTTATTTCTAAAACCCTAAATATTAAATCTAAATCTGATAAGTGTTAGATCGAACTCGAATATACCCTGTGAAGGAGCACAGCTCTTAAACGACATAGGGTATGAAGGTTCAGATCTAACCCTTAGTTCAAATCTAGATCTACATACATGAAGTTCTAATCTTTTGGCTATGTGATTCATATTGAATCATATCTATTAGTGTCATCACCCCCTAATCAAAGAGGATTAGCTAGACATAGCTAAAAGAAAAGAAAATAAAAGGAAAATAACAGACATGAACATAAATAAAATGCAAATAAAAACTAAATAGAAGAGAGAAAGAAGAGTTTTATTCCAAGCAAAGGATTACAGAATAAAACTAAGTGTGTTTTACAATGAATGAGATAGAGTGTATTTATAGCTGATATGACAATGGCTACTTGGCAAATTCCATAATGTGGGACTAAAGAATTAGCCCAACTAACACATAAGATAGTGTGAACACAGCTGTAGAGTGAGAGGCCATGCAAATGAGCTAATGTGAATGTAGTATGAGTCTTTATTGAGCCAAATCTACCCAACTGAACTCTATTTGCAACCGTTCTTCAAGCTTTAAACTCTTCAAGCTTTAGTAATTTCAACTTCACTCTTTTTAAGCAAATTCTTCATGCTTTATCCATCAAATGCTCTAAACCAAGCTTTTAATCAACAATCTGAAAACACAGCTATAAATACACAATATTAATTATTTTAAATAGAAAACTAGATAAGCGGATAAAATATACACGTTTACGTGTATATCAAATACCTCCACACTTATCTTTTTATTCGTCCTCGAATAAACTAAACTAAGATATGTCACACTTTCGTAGGAAACACGATTGCATTTAGCATATGCAACAAGTCGTTAAACCTCTGGGTGTCCCCAGTAGGACGAGTGTTGTCTCGTGAGGGTTTTCAGCGGATACTACCCACAAAATCCAAAGCGTCTTATGTACGTGGATTAAACAAACAATATATTTAAGGTCTTTCACATTCCAAGGATTTCACCTAACTTCAATAATAACGGTTTAGCCCCAAATTGTCCATACCATAATTAGTGCAAAAATGAACAAAATTTTTCAAGCTGAATCGTAATTCCTTGATAACACTGTAATTATCTTGAAGGTTAAGAGCGTGGTGTCAACCAAAGTTCTACACATCGACAACGTGCACCCAATCATTTCTTTATTCTTTTTTTTATTAATAATTTTGCACCAATGTAACTGTAATGTATTGGATATGAGTTATGCATAGATGAAGGAAAATTTTGCAAGTTCTAAAAATATTCTAGATAAGAGGGCAAGTGTATTAGATGAATTTCAAGCTACAAAAGATAAAGTAATACTAAGGCACATATGGATGTTTTGTTTCCTTTCATCTCCTCAACTACAATCCTTGCTTCTAAGTACGGTATGATGGATGTGGATGGAATGGAATGGAAATGAATGCTTTATAGTCAAGAATGATGAATGACTATTTTATTCAGAGAGACTCTCTCTTTATTTCATTTTTCTTTCTTTCTTTCTTTTTTTCCTTTTTTGTCTTATTTTCATGATGAATGATGAGCGGAAATGGAATGGAATGACACCGTATTATTTTATTTGATTCCTCCTCTGCTAAACCAATCATAACTAACACTTCATGACAGGAAAGTTTTGTGCCCTAGTCACTCTACTTCTATAACTCTAATTCAACACACAAGTCTGGATTGATGTTATACAAAAAGCTGAAAGGAATGATAAGCAAAGTTTCGTAAGATAGATAACCCATATAAAATAAGATGTGGTATACGGTTATCCTACCTTAAAACAAGTATGGAGTGGGTAGTGTAATATTAGTATAAAAAGTGACGTTTCTGAACCTTTGAAAATAAATCAGTACAAGGTTCTTAAGTATACCAATATAAGAAAAACTTGTTGAAACATGGATTTAATTCGACTAAAACTTTGGTTTGAATAATGTGGGGTATCGAAGAAGAATGCTACAATGAGTCATTTCTCCTTAATTGGGCCAAGTGGATTTTAGAACTTACGATTTTGAAAATTTGAGAGGAAAAGAAAATATTATGCATGAAAACGAACTCAGAAAATCCAACAAATGTAGGTGCAAAATCATTTTTATTTCTTGATTTTTTTTTTGATTATTTTTACTTGCACATTCTAACACGTATAACAAGGGTTGACACGCTTACTCCAGAACACGACTAACGTCTGCATAGTCTCAAGCTAGCATCTTAAAAAGACACATTACGACTCATTGAATAAATAATGTTCATTCTCATCACCCCAAAAATTCAACTTATCAAACAAGAACCAAGGTGTTATTTATGAGTTTAAGTTAATCCTTGTTCAATGAATGACCTAGTTCATAAAATTTGATTGCTGATGTAATGTAAATTCCCTCCCCCCACACTGGAGTGTGACTGTGTCCTCACAGTCTAAATTAGACATATCTTAGTGAAAGGAAAAATAAAATAAGAGACTATTTACATATGTACAAAAGAGGGTTAGTGCGTCTTACCGAATGTAATGTGGCTTATGGAGGACCATGAGCTCTTCCTCTTGGTTTGGTATTGGTTCCAAGTAAGGTTTAAGGCGTTGACCATTGACCTTACAGGAAGATCCATCAGCTGGATTCTCAATTTCTACCGCACCATACGGAAAAAGGGTCCGCACAGTGTAAGGTCCTGTCCATCTAGATTTTAACTTACCCGAAAATAAATGCAGTTTTGAGTCATACAACTGAACTTTTTGACCTGGCATGAAAGTTTTACGTAAAATTGATTTATCATGAAAAACTTTCGTTCTGTCCTTGTAAATTCGTTCATTTTCATAGGCATCATTTCAAATTTCATCAAGTTCATTGAGTTGAAGCTTCCTATGTTCACCTGCTTGCTCTAAATCAAGATTCAAAGTTTTTATTGCACATAACGCCTTATGTTCTAGTTCAACTGGCAAGTGACATGGCTTACCAAAAATCAACCGATAAGGGGACATACCTAAGTTTGTTTTAAAAGCAGTGCGGTAAGCCCAAAGAGCGTCGGTTAACTTTTGGGACCAATCTTTACGATTTCAATTCACAGTTTTCTCAAGGATTTGCTTAATTTGCCTATTCGATACTTCAACTTGCCCACAAGTTTGAGGATGGTAAGGAGTGGATAACTTGTGGGTTATCGAATACTTTCTCATGAGAGCTTCAAAAGAACGATTACAGAAGTGTGTTCCATTATCACTGATTATTGTGCGAGGTGTGCCAAACCTGGAGAAGATGTTTTCTTTCAAGAAGCGCACAACAACCCTGTTATCGTTTGTTTTGCATGGAACAGCTTCGACCCATTTGGAAACATAATCAACAGCTAAGAGAATGTAAATGTTCCCAAAAGAATTAGGGAAGGGTCCCATGAAGTCTATACCCTACACATCAAAAATTTCAACCTCTAGAATGGGGTTTAGGGGCATGATATTCCGTTTAGAAATTTTCCCTAAGAATTGACATCGATCACAAGTTTTGCAAAATTCGTATGCGTCTTTGAAAAGGTTGGGCCAGTAGAAACCCGATTGGAGAACCTTTTCGGCTGTCTTTTTGGGTCCGAAGTGACCACCACAGGCTTGGTCATGACAGAAAGAGAGGACACTACGAGTTTCAGTGTCAGGAACACACCTTCGAATGATTTGGTCTGGACAGTATTTGAAAAGATAGGGGTCGTCCCAATAAAAATGTTTCACTTGAGAAAAGAATTTGTGTTTATCCTGCTTAGACCAAAAAGAAGGGGTCTGCTTGGTGACTAAGTAGTTGACAATGTCAGCAAACCAAGGATCAGTGGATAGAGAAAACAGCTGTTCATCAGGGAAATTCTCGTTGATCGGAAGAGAAGAAGACGGGGCATTTGGAAGACGAGACAAGTGGTCCGCAATAACGTTGTCAGATCCTTTTTTATCCTTAATGGTAAGGTCAAATTCTTGAAGTAGAAGGATCCAACGAATGAGACGAGCCTTAGCATCCTTTTTAGAGAAAAGATACCTAAGTGCGGAATAATCAATATTAACAGTGATGTGTGAGCCAACTAGATAAGGCCTGAATTTTTCTAAAGCGAAAACGACTGCTAAGAGTTCCTTTTCAATGGTAGTATAATTGATTTGAGCGTCGTTCAGAGTTTTACTCGCGTAGTAAATGACGTGAAGAATCTTATCGATACGTTGTCTTAAGACAGCGCCAACAGCGAATTTCGAGGCGTCACACATGATTTCAAAAGGCAGCTTCCAGTTGGGAGAGCAGATGATCGGAGCAGAGACAAGTTCATTTTTAAGATGCTCAAAAGATGAAATGCAATCAGAATTGAAGTCGAAAGGAACATCCTTACCAAGAAGATTGGTCAAAGGTCGAGTAATTTTGCTAAAATCCTTTATAAAGCGACGGTAAAAACCGGCATGACCTAAGAAGGATCGGATGTCCTTAATGGATTTGGGAATGGGAAGATTCGAGATAACTTCGATTTTAGCTTTGTCTACTTCAATTCCTTTATTAGAGATGACATGTCCTAAAACAGAGCCATGTTTGACCATGAAGTGACACTTTCCCCAATTAAGAGTTAAGTGTTTATCTTTGCAACGGTTAAGAATAAGATCAAGATGATGTAAACACTCAGAGTAAGAATCACCAAATATGGAAAAATCAAACACTTCCAAAAATCGCTCGATCATATCAAAAAAAATGCTAATCATGCACCTCTGAAAGGTTGCAGGTGCATTACAGAGACCAAAAGGCATACGTCGGTACGCAAATGTACCAAACGGACAAGTGAAAGTGGTTTTCTCTTGGTCCTCAAGAGCGATAGGGATTTGATTATAGCCCGAGTACCCATCAAGGAAACAATAGTACTCATGACCAGCTAGTCATTCTAACATTTGATTGATAAATGGCAGAGGGAAATGATCCTTACGTATTGCAGCGTTAAGTTTCCTATAGTCAATGCAAACACGCCAACCGGTCTGGGTGCGGGTTGGGATAAGCTCGTTAGCTTCATTTTGGATCACGGTAATCCATGATTTCTTAGGTACGACATGAATCGGACTAACCCATTGACTATCAGAAATCGGGTAGATGATTCCATTGTCAAGGCATTTAAGGATTTCAGCACGAATTGCTTCTTTCATGATGGGGTTTAGTCGACGCTGGGGATCACGAGCAGGTTTGGCATCATCTATAAGGTGGATTTGATGTTGGACAATCGAAGGACTAATCCCCTTAATATCAGCCGTCGACCAACCAATTGCTTCCTTATTTTTCTTAAGAATGGGAAGGAGCAATTGTTCCTTCTCTAAAGTAAGGTCAGAAACGATGATGACAGGAAAAGTTTCATTGTCTCCTAAGTAAGCGTACTTAAGATGACTGGGCAACACTTTTAGTTCAGATTCTGGGGACGACTCAACCGAAGAAATTGGTTGAGGAATAGGCTCAATTGTGAGCGGCTCAACAGAAATTGAATCGGAGACATTTTTGGGAATATCTTGAAATAATGTTTCATAATTTGATTCCATTTCGTTGCTCAGATGGTCGAGCTCAGATTCATTATCATGGACAACATGGATTTCAGAAAACTGGTCCACATATGAGTTAGGAGAGTTTTCAGTTCTGAAGATGTTTAGCTCGACAGTCATGTTGCCGAAAGAAATTTTCATAGACCCATTTCTACAGTTGATAAGCGCATTAGAGGTTGCTAAGAAGGGTCGTCCTAAAATCAAAGGGATCTGGTTCGCAAGATTGCTTACCTGTTGAGTTTCTAGGACAATGAAATCAACTGGAAAGATGAATTCACCTATTTTGATCAACACATCCTCGATTTCCTCCACAGGTTTCTTAATTGACCGGTCAGCAAGTTGAAGGGTAACCTTGGTGGGTTTTAGTTCTCCTAGCCCTAATTGGCGATAGACGGAATATGGAAGCAAGTTAACACTAGTACCTAAGTCTAGCAGGCATCTATCGATTTTCTTATCCCCAATAGTACATGATATTGTGGGGCAGCCAGGATCTTTGTATTTCACTGGCATTGATTGGGACAAGACCTCGCTTAGAGTTTCCGCTAGAAACACTTTCTTAGGTACTTGTGTATGACGTTTTTGAGTGCACAAATCTTTTAGAAATTTCGCATACTGTGGAACTTGCTATATAATATCTAAAAGAGGAATGTTCACTTTAACTTGCTTAAATATTTCAAGCGTCTTTTCTAGATAATCTGTTTCCTAGGTCGGAGTCTATGAGGAAATGGAGCAGACAACTCAGTAGGTTGCGCTACTTGAGTTTGAGGATGGTCCTTGTCAGAAATTGGCTCAATGTTTTGATCTGAGTTGGTCGAATTTTCGATAGGGTTTGGAAGATCGTCCGGTAAAGCATTCGGGTTGACCACATGGTTGTCAATTTTTTTGCCGGATCTAAGAGTCGTGACAACATTCAATTGACAAACGTTTGAATCCTGAATGATGTGAATTTGGTTGGGGTTTGAATTTTGTCCGCTAGGGTTTTGAATGGGTTGACTTGGAAAAGTACCCTTTTCCCGTTCACTTAATCTAGCGTTAAGCTGAGACATTTGTTTTTGGAGTTCACTCATTTGTTGATTCGTGTTTTGCATATATGATTGCAAGGAGTTGTCTAACTTGTTTTGATTTTCAACAGTTTGCTTAGTCATTTGTGCTAATAGGTTGCTCACCTCAGATAAATTCCCCTCAATCGTAGAAAGGTGTTTTTCATATTGGGGTGCAACCGTTTTATTGTGGAGAGGCGCCTGGTTCGAAGTGTACTGATTTTGCCTAAGAGGAGGATTCACAACATTATTTGGAAATGCACGATTCAAAGGTCTGTTCATCAGGGGGTTATTTGGACCATAAGAAAGATTTGGGTGGTTGTTAGGTCTATTGAAAGTGTTTACTTGCTCAAGGGACTGGGGACAGTCATCAGCCATGTGATTGGAGTCAAGACAGATGTGACACATGGCTTGGGAAGCGTTATTAGACTGAGTGTGTGTTCTAACAACGTTCAGTATGGCATCAACAAGAGTATTAGAAAAAGAAGAAGTGGATTCGACCGAATTACTACTAGATCGCAAATAGAGAGATTTTTCATTGGTTCATTCCCATTGTTTTGATTTTTCTGCTAACTCGTCCAGAAATTCCCAAGATTCTATGTCAGTCTGTTTTAGAAAATTGCCCTGACACATGGACTCTAACATTTGCCTAGCACTATTATCAAGTCCATCATATACAGTTTGACATAGCGACCATGTTTCATAACCATGATGGGGACAACTTAACAGCAGTTCTTTAAATCTTTCGAAGTATTTCCAAAAAGATTCACCCCCTTTTTGGTTGAAATTGGTGATTTCATTTCTGACTCTAGCTGTTTTTTCTGGGGGGTAGAATTTTTTAAGGAAAACTGCTGTAAATTCATCCCATTTTTTAATCGAATTTGGGGGTAAGCTGCGAAACCATTTTTCTGCGGAGTCAGTTAGTGCGAATGGAATCAAACGAAGTTTAATACCATCCTCACATAACTGTTGTAATTTAAAGGTTGCACAAACATATTCAAATTTCGTTAAGAAACTATATGGTTCATCATGAGAAAAATTTCCGAATTTGGGAAGGATGTTTATTTGACTCGATCGTATTTCAAAGTGATTACCCATAGGATTGGGTAATTGAATGCAAGAAGGGACATAAACTCTATCAGGAAGGATTCTGTCCATCAGGGTACGAGGTGTGGGTTCGTTACCCATTTCTAAAGGTTGTTCGGGAAAATTGGTTTTTGAGGAAAGAGAAGGTGGTTCGATTCTAACTAAACGACGAGATTCTTGGTCACGGGTCCAAGTTTGCATGCACTAGAAAGAAGAAAAAGAGAGTTTGTCAAGGAAATTTAGACAATGGAGGAGTTCGGAAAGAGGTGAGAAGGAAAAAAAAGTGTTGAAAATGGGAGTTTTTTTTTTTGGGAAAAGTACGACTTACAGACTAGAGAGGTTTAAAAGAAAAAAATGTTAATTTTTTTTTATTTGTTTTTGGTTTTTCAAATTTTTATTTGTTTTTGAGGAGTTTTGAATTATTATTTTTTTAAACACAAAACAATCACACACAGGAATTAGCTACATTGAAATTTTCTGTCCTTAATGGCTCTTAACCCAAAATTATATAGTGACACGTTTGATTACTTAGATCAAAAGATTTCTCAGCCAGTTAACGGACAGGAGTTATCAGTGCACCAGGAATCACCCTAGCAATGCAGCCTAAGGTTTAAGTACCTTCAGAGTAACAACCGATATAATATTTACGAATCACCGTAATATTTGTAAACGGTTATTTCTCTGTCGTAGTCTAGACACCAAGAAATAATTCGTTCCAAATGAATCAACTATCAAAATACAATTTAGCCCTAGATGAGCCTGCGACTCCCTTATGTCCAACGTCTAACCGTTATTATTAGTCAGATTCAACGATGAAATGCAATTTGTGGGCTAAGGAAAGGGTGATGAAATCCCTCACCTTATGTGAATTGGGGTATTGCCCTTAACAGAATGAATACAGATGCAGGAATAATAATCACAGAAATTAAAATATTTTACAAGCAAGCCACTGCCCCTGCAGAAGATTTTTACAAGCACTGTCTATATATATTAGTTTTTTTATTTGCAGCAGCAGTCCCAGTAGAGTTAGAAAATACTCACCTTGATCAGCAGTCCGTCCAGTGCAGTTGAGTCGCGCTAGCGCGTTCACACCCCACTTGGTGTGCAACCGCTCGAACCCTGAATAGTCCGCTGTTATTTTGTTGTTGTCGCCTCCTATTAATTGTTTGACTGCGTTGTGGCACGGGTTCGGGCTTGGAGCCCGAAATTTTTTTTAAGACCTTTTTTCAGATTTCCACTGTACCTGTTTTGATTTTTTTTTCGAAAAGAAATAAAACAAACAAAAGAAGAAAAACTAAATTGAAACTAAAACAACACTAGACTAAAGGAATTTTTTTTAAGTGAAATTAATTTTTATCTAAAGAACTAAAAAAATAAAAGTAAAAAAAAAAACTGTAGCCCACAAATGAACAACCACGGGCCCAAAGTAAATAAAAATTTCACCGGTCCATCAACCAAAGTAAACCCTATTATTTCACAACTTAAATACCCAAAAATCCTGTTCCCTCATTAAATCAAAATCACCGACGTTTTAGAGAATTTTTTTTTGAGAGATCCACATTCAAACCCAGATTTCAGACATGAAAATATAATCGATCAGTTCAAGCATGGAGGGTTGCTTGCTGGTGGATTTGCGATTCGATGCAGTAGCGATCGAGGTGATGGATGGTCTGAGATTGTGGCGAGAAGATGGGTATGAGCGAGGTGGTATTTGCAGGCTCGAGTCGCAATTACTCGAGGCGGTTTCGGGTACGAAGGGACTTGGGGGGTTTCAGCGAGGGGTTTGAATCGGATTGTGGTTGCTGGAGTGGTTTGGTAGTTCTCATATCTGGTGATGTTCAGTTCGGTGTTGATTTGCTGGTATGGTGTATGGGTTTGAGGTGACTTGTATGCAGTGTTGGATATTTGAGAAGGGGTTGTGATCTGGGTATTGGAATGTGGTTCAGTGTGGTTGGTTGTAGTGGGGATTTGCGAAGGATGGAGACTCAAGGGTTTGCTGTTTTGGTGGTCTTGTGGTTGCGTAGAGGGACAAAGGGTGATTGGTGACTTTTAGAGGTCGTAGGAGGTATGTGGTCTACAGGGGGGTAATGCTGGACAGAAATGTAAAGTGGAAGGGCTTGTGGGTTGAAGATGGTGTAGGAGTGGTTGTGGTTACAGAAGGTTCTATGGCACTGTCTGTAGTATGGTGTTTGGCGTGTCTACAGATGAGGACTGATCTGATGATTAGGCAGAAGTGGATGAGGAGCTATTACAGAGGAGGTTGTGTAATGTGGTGAAGGAGTGTTTGTGGAGATCTGATGGAAAAGTTTGTGTTGATGATTGCAAGCAATGGTAATGGTGATTTGTATGAGAGGGTGGTATTGTGATCAGACAGGGGATTGAATGGAGTAATGGTTGTGCTTTTGTGAACGTTTTTTTTTTTTGGTCTACAGGTGATTGTTTAAGATGTAGGGTGTTGTTTGATGTGAGGTGCGGTTGAACCGGTAAATGGGGTTGATAATTTGAAGAGGGGAATGTTGAAGACAGTTGGTGTAGCGATGGGTTTTTAAAAGAAAAAGTGAGAATACAGAAAAGGAATTAAAAGATTTTTTTTGTAAGATTTGCAGGAAGGAATTTGTATTGAAGAGGGAAAGAAAAAAGATGGAAAGAAATTGAAACAAAATCCGGCAAGAATATATTTTTCTCTTATTTGTTCTGATTGTGGTAACCAAGTGAAACCAAATCAAATAAACAAGATTTTTTTTTTTAGTAAAAGTGGGAGGCAATGTAACAGAAAAGAAATTAGAAAAGAAATGAAAGGAAAGAAATCAAACAACAAATTACAAAAAAAAAATCAATAAAAGAAAAAAATTATAACCCGAAGGATTTAAAAATAAAATATTATTTTGGTCCCCGGCAACGGCGCCAAAATTTGTTTGCGAACAAATTAAACAATTGTAAACAACTGTAAAATCCGTTCGGCTTTCCTAAACAACAAGGATTGTTGTAGAGGGTGTCGAACTCTGGGACCAAAAATATTTTAATTAATAAATCCAATCAAGTTATTCAGAATTTTGATTGGTTGCAAACACAGAAAATAAACAAAAAGAGAGTTTTAACAGTAAGAGAAAGCAATTATGGGATAATGACATAGATTAGATTAATATTCATCAATAGCCAATCGAATAAATACAGATCTAATTCATGTTTCTGTCACAAACATGAATCAACTATAATTAGGTTTCTAGAAACAAATATGTAAATAACAATAAGTATAGCCTATGCAGGAGCTCAGCTCTTGAACAATCATAGGCTATCAGGACTGATTCACTATTTTATTTCTAAAACCCTAAATATTAAATCTAAATATGATAAGTGTTAGATCGAACTCGAATATACCCTGTGAAGGAGCACAGCTCTTAAACGACACAGGGTATGAAGGTTCAGATCTAACCCTTAGTTCAAATCTAGATCTACATACATGAAGTTCTAATCTTTTGGCTATGTGATTCATATTGAATCATATCTATTAGCGTCATCACCCCCTAATCAAAGAGGATTAGCTAGACATAGCTAAAAGAAAAGAAAATAAAAAGAAAATAACAGACATGAACATAAATAAAATGCAAATAAAAACTAAATAGAAGAGAGAAAGAAGAGTTTTACTCCAAGCAAAGGATTACAGAATAAAACTAAGTGTGTTTTACAATGAATGAGATAGAGTGTATTTATAGCTGATATGACAAAGGCTACTTGGCCAATTCCATAATGTGGGACTAAAGGATTAGCCCAACTAACACATAAGCTAGTGTGAACACAGTTGTAGAGCAAGAGGCCATGCAAATGAGATAATGTGAACGTAGTATGAGTCTTTATTGAGCCAAATCTACCCAACTGAACTCTATTTGCAACCGTTCTTCAAGCTTTAAACTCTTCAAGCTTTAGTAATTTCAACTTCACTCTTTTTAAGCAAATTCTTCATGCTTTATCCATCAAATGCTCTAAACCAAGCTTTTTATCAACAATCTGAAAACACAGCTATAAATACACAATATTAATTATTTTAAATAGAAAACTAGATAAATAAGGGGATAAAATATACACATTTACGTGTATATCAGTAATGATGTCTTCTTGGCTTGGGTGCTTGGTCCAAGGATGGACTCTAACAGCATTCGCGGCAAAGCGACCTGTGACAAGAATGCGGGAGCTTGAAGTGCCAATTCCAGAGAACTAGGAGGAGCGCAAACAGTGCCCAAACACTCTTTTCCAAGTAATGGAGCTCACTCGTTCGCCAGTATCTGCCTACCTTTAATCAAAGCATTATGGTCTTTTTCCCCTAAAAGCTGTTTTTGAAGGAATCCGTCATCAAGGTCCTTGGAATATGAAAGTACCTTCTCCCAGATGAGAGCCAGGGTTCGTGGAAAATCTTTATTCAAATGGCACAAACTCCCTCCACTCATGACGCTGCAGACGTAAAAATGAACCAGATTGTCGTCAGCCTCAACTTTGGCTTTGGCAAGATCTTCTTACAATCGGGTCTTTTCTTCCTCAGACGACTTAAGGGTCTCATTCTGAGAAGCAAGGCGGCCTTCAAGTGCCATGTTCTCCTGTTCCAAAGAAGTTAAAGCCTGCTTTTCTAGGGTCAAACTACGTTCAGCAAATTTCCGGGCAGACTGAGATTCTAATAACTACGTTCGCACACCCTCCAATTTCTTTCTGAGCTCAGCATTTTCGGCCTCTACGTTATTCATCCTAACACTCCCATTCTTCAAAGACGTGGTTTCCGAATCTTGGGATTCAATCAGATGTACAAGACTGACTTTATCATTTTCCAAAATCTTAATGTGATTAAGATGTCGTTCGTTCAAGTTTTGAAATTCGTACCCCAACTTCGACCAATCCTCCAGACGTTTATCAACACTCTGCATAACCTGATTCAGTTGTGTTTCAAGCTGATTTTTGACAATACCAAGCTGGTCAGCCACGCTGTTCTTCACAGCCACCAGGCTTCTTGTAACATCCTTCCTGTCAATAGGGTCCAAACCCGGGGCGAAAGACACTCCTCTTAAATCCCAGCCATGAAAACGATCCTTAAGCACTGGACTTTCAGAAAGAACTCCATAAGGAGGACGATTACATATTGTTTGAACCTGAACAGGGGCCAGGACAACAGGACTCGCAGAAGGACCAACTGATTCAGGTCTCAGAGCCTGACCAGACCCCTCGCATCCTGAAGGGTCGGACATGGGAAGCTCAATGATAGGTTGGACTTGAGAACTGGAAGACGTCTGGGGACGTTTCATATAATAGGAAAGATGGGACTATAGGAGGCTTCTCGGATCAATGAGATCGGCCTGTTGAGAGAAGTTGTCTGATAATGGACAGCCCGCGCTTGCGCCTGGAAAACAAGTAAAGCATGCAATTAGCAATCAGCTAAAAGTTGCCAAATTCACAAAGAATTTCGCCACAAATAAAACAATATTCAAAACCAGTCCCAAGGCGAATTTCGGAAGAAATTTTCTCAGGGCCTTGAACAGGGCCGTGGAGATCTCCTATATCAGGCACCACGACATCACCCTGGCTCAGATATTTGGCAGAATCCAGATCCCCTAGGTCTCCAAAGGTCCCTGGAGAACTTTCCGCCTGTGATACGGAGTGTGCAGAACTTTCGGCTGTTGTCCCAGAAGTCACATCAACCCTTGATCCGTGAGCGTGCTCGCCAACTCCCCTGGCATCTCTTTCAATAATCAATGGTGAAGACCGACCACCTGCTTCAGAGATTAATCTTCTTTTCTTAACGGGTTTGCCAACAGAACGTTGAAGATGAACCGAAGACTTACCAATGGACCGTGAGGGATCGATCAGCTGGTATTCGCGAAGGTTCTCTTCTGTCAGCAGCGCCTCTCCACTCCTCTCTTTCTGATCAACAGAAATCAAAGAATTCAGGAGAGACTGATCCAAAGTGAGACCTTAACTGAACAACGTTTTAACTTCCAAATGGTCAAAGTTTATCTTTAAAAAAACTTCCTTACGTAACTTTCGGATTCTATTTACAAATCCACTTCTTTATTGAAAACATTGGTTATAACGATAACGTTATAATCCCTACTTTCGAAATATCTAACTTCAATTATAACTTTTATTCTTTAATGTGAATAAATAATTAAACACCTAATTTGTAAATAAATAAATATTGATTTAAACACGGGAAAGTATAAGTACTTTCCCGAATTCGATATAATCGAATTCGACGACTAACTCTCTTCGAATAACTAATATTCGATTAACTCACTTCGAATAACTAATATTCGATTTCTCTTTCTTTCGAATAAACGATATTCGATAATCTCTTCTTTCGAATACTATATTCGATTAACTCCTTTCGATTAAACTAATCGATTACTCCTTTCGAATAACTAGATTCGATTAACTCCATTCGATTAACTAATCGATAACTCCTTTTGAATAACTAGATTCGATTAACTCCTTTCAATTAACTAATCGATAACTCCTTTCGAATAACTTGATTCTATTAACTCCTTTTAACTCTATTCGATTAACTCCTTTTTACTCGATTCGAATAACTAATATCCAATAAATCCTTTTAACTCGATTCGAATAACTAATATTCGACTAACTCTAATCGATTAATTCTAATTCGATTAACTCTATTTAATCACTCTATTGGTTAATTCTAACTCTAACTAGTTAACTCTAACAGATCAACTCTAACTGGTTAACTCTAACTGA
This sequence comes from Allium sativum, assembly GCA_030737875.1. Lineage (NCBI taxonomy): Eukaryota > Viridiplantae > Streptophyta > Magnoliopsida > Asparagales > Amaryllidaceae > Allium > Allium sativum. The sequence continues at coordinate 119,196,381 of CM060915.1, forward strand.
TCAATTCTAACTGGCCAACCCTAATTGATTAACTGTAAGTGGTTAACTTTAACTCATTTACTTTATTCGATTAACTCAAATCGAATAACTAATATTCAATTAACTCGTTTCGATTAACTCTTACTCCATTAACTTTAACTCGATTGATTCTAACTCTAATCGATTAACTCTAACTCTAATCGATTAGCTCTAATTCTAATCGATTAACTCTAGTTGATTAACTCAATTCAATTAATTCTATTCGATTTATTCTATTCGATTAACTCTAACTCAAATCGATTAACTCTTTTGGTTTAACTTTAATCGATTAACTTCTTTAGACTAACTCTAACTGATTAACTCCTTTGGGTTAATTCCTTTTATGTTTGTTTATACGTATAAATCCCTTTTCTATTTGTTTACTTAACAAATAACTATTCCCTTTTCAATTCTATTTATTTAACAAATAAATATTTCCTTTCAATTCTATTTATTTAACAAAAAATATTTCGTTTATCTTTCCTATTTATTTAACAAATAAATAATTCCTTTATCTTTCCTATTTATTTAACAAATAAATATCTCATTTATAACATTCTATTTATCCTCTAAATAAATATTCCTTTTAGTTCTTTATTTATTTTTCTAAATAAATATTTCCATTTGGTCTATTTGTAAATGTTTTACAAATATTCCCTTTCGATTTGTTTAACAAATATTTTCCTTTCTTGAATTCTATTTATTTTCTAAATAAATATCTCCCTTTCTTTTTTATTTATTTCTCAAATAAATATTACATTTTAGTTCTATTTACTTCCTAAGTAAATAATCCTTTTACATTTGTTTTACAAATATCTTCCCTTATATTTGTTTTACAAATATCTCTTTATAAAACTCTATTTGTTTTATAAAAATCCCTTTTGATTATCCTATTTATTTTCCAAATAAATATCCTTATGATATCTTATTGATTATCCCAATAATTGTTTCTTATATAATCTTATTTATTATCCCAATAAATATTCCGCTTTATAAAATCCACTGATTTTATAAATAATTCCTTTTTATAAAATCCCTTGATTTTATAAATACTTTCTCTTTAATAAATTCTAATTCATTTTATAAACGAATATCCCTTTTTATAAAATCCTTCGATTTTATAAATATTTTATTTTCAATAAAAACTTTGAAAATTCCCTTTTTACATCCCAGTATTTCTTATGGTATTTAACGTACCATATAACAATGATCGGTATCATTCAAACATATAAAATCATCAACAGATTTCATATCACATCATATAACACAATATATGAATAGAATAGTATTATAAATATTGAGGAGTCCAGTTGGACCCCTCCAACCTGTTTCCCTGCATCACAGATATAAAACAGTATAATTAACATCTATTTCATTTCAATATGAAATATTCTGCTAAACAGAATCAATATTTGATTAATGGCTTATATATATATATATATATCGTTATCTATGATTTCAACCAAACAATTAGCAGTTCAATCAAACAGTCAACACACAGCAAACAGTCATTATTTATCAGTTCTAAAGATACGTTATAAAAATAGAACTGTTCAAAATTGGTGAGTTTTACTCACATTGGACGATCATCGTTAATAACGATAACCATCGCTTGATTCAGACAGACAATTTATTTTGCTATAAATTGTAACGAGCTTCGATTCGCTCCCAATCAGTTCCATTATGGAGCCACCATCCATTGGATCCCAACGGATCTTGTTTCACTCAATTCTGATTAAGTATGACCGAGATATTGAATTTACAAGTTTAGATACTAATTTAAATAGTTTAAGTTTAAATAATTAGCTATTGGGCCTTACCCATTTCCATCGGCCCGCCCACATGTCTTCAACCCAAAATGAACAGTATCTCCCTCAACACTTCAGATATTTTCCTCGCGATACACACATTGTAACGACCCGCATTCTACGCATTATAGGATCGTAGGATATTTATTTCTTTCACATACGAAGTCGTATGGTCATGTGACTTTGGGAGACGACTATTGGGGTCATTTCCCATGTTCATGATTTTTCCCGATTTTTAAATGGCCATTTTACCCCTAGTTGGCACTATTTTGGCCATAACTTTTGACTGGAAAGGAATTTTGACCTGAGTCTCCATTGGCTCCGGATGATGGTTTACAATTCCGTAGAGTGGTCACATTAGCCAAACAGACTAACCGTTTGGGAGATATGGCTGAAACAAGTTCCAGATGGTGAAAAACAGCTTAATTGGGCTTAACCGGGTGATTAGCAGCTAGGCCCAGAGGGGAATTTCGGGTTTAGAGGTATAGAAGGACTGATTAGGGTTAGGAAATCACTTTCATTTCAGTTTTGAGCCGCCACAAACCTTCGTGAGACCCTAGTAATGGCTTCCATCCTCTAAAACCACTCCAAAACACATTTTTAGTGAAGATTAAACCTAAACTACATCAAAGCAAGGCCAAATAGCAACAAAGTAAGGTTGGAGCTGCTTCTATACATAGGAATTCGACCCAAACAGAGAGTATTTCAGATTTGGTGTTTTATTTTGTGGAAAGGTGAGTGATAGCATCGTTTTGACACTAATTACAGTTAATTAAGGGTAACTAGTGAAGATTAGCGAATTTTTACACTAATAAATTCTGGAAAAATGTTTAGAAATTCTTAAATAATATTTCATGCCTCTGTTAGAAAATTTAGACGATTTGATTAAGTTTTACTAAGTATGTGCTTAAACATGATTAAGAGAGGTTATGGGAAAATGTGGGGTTTTGGCCACTTTTGATCCATTTTGATTCAATTGAATTGTTGTTTGGTGTTTGTGGTTGCTCTTACATGTTGCTATGACTCTATGGTATGTTTTGTGATTGATTAGAATAGTTAGATTGGTCGAAAACGCCGTCGAATGGAGTAGAAAGTTCGCTGGAAAGTTGCAGAAATGTGCAGGTTCCGAACCGGATCGGATCGGAGGAGGGGTCGGATCGGATTTGTGAACTGACCAAGGGAATTCGAACTGGATTGGAACTTGTAACTGGAGGAGGCTTGGCGAGAAGGAAGGCCGTTTACTTAGAGTTGGAGTGGACAAGGGGGATCGGATCGGAAGAACAATGGGGGCCAGATCGGATCGGACTGGAGCACCGGATGGGATGAAGATGAGGAGCATAGGGTCGGAACGGGGAAAGTAGAGGCTAGGACAAAAGATGGGATCGGGTCGGTGTACCGAACCGAACCAGGGGGGCACCCGAACCGAATGGAAAGATGACAAGGAAGGAGGGTAACGACTACCGAACCGAACCGACGAAGATAATGACAACCGAACCGAACCGAATTCTAGGGCTGCTACTGCGCGACAACTCTTCTGAAGACCCACTCCAATTCGACCAAACCCGAGATGCAAAGGAAGTCTAAATGGGAAGTTAGAGCTCAAGATTTAGATGGGAATCAACGAGTTCGCTTCATGGTTGGGCTTTGCTGCGGGACGCGTGCCAAGGGATTATCGGTGTCTATAGCTTTGGACCACTATGGTAGGAGGTATGAAGGCGGATTCAGGGCCATTATGGCATCGGTAGAACCAAAGGCTACGACCAATGAAGTGGGTCATTGAAATGTTTGGTCATGACTCCATGTGATTAGCTTGGTCACAGCAGGGTTTCTACAAGTCGGGATTCGTCGTTACCTCAATTTGTCTAGTGTTCCAAAGTGGTAGATATCGTATGCTTTACGCACGGAGTGACAGATGTGAGGATGGTTGCTATGGATGATTTGTTTGCTATTATTATGACATGCACAACCCACCCCCGTATTCTTACACTATTTATTATGGCACCTTAGAGTATTGTACGGTATGTGGTCTTAACTCTTTGGTTGCAGGTCCAGGTTCAGGTATGGTTTAGTATACCTGTTATCATTCTGTTTAGATGCTTATCGCTCATACCAGGCTTTATGTCTGACCCAGAGTTTTATGTCTTCTCTTATTACTTTGGGTGCTCAAACGAGCAGACTAGAGACAGGTTAGCTGGTGATGCACGGGTAGATGATCCGTAAACGAGCAGGAGGCTTCCACGTAATATATATAGTATTCTCCCTGTGTTGTTGAAGATCACTGCTTGGGCATTGGTGGTGCATCTTCTACTTTAGCTTTCTTTTGTTAGAGACAGTAAATTTGAAAAGTTGTAATAAGCTGTATTTGGATTTCCGCTGCTCTGACGTTGATGTTGGTTTCCGTTATCAGCTTATACACTGTCTCACCTGTTTTATGTCAAGTATTTTGTTATTATATTTTATTCCATGCGCTGTGAGACATTCTACAGGTTCCTCGTTTAGTTAATTCCCTTCTTTCCTTTCTTCTGACGACCGTCCCGTGCTAGTCGGGCATGTGTACAGCGCACTTTCGGAGGAAATGCAGGCTGGTGCGGGGCGGGCCGTCACACTTGGTATCAGAACTCAAGGTTGCGTAGTTAACCTAGGGAAGTTATCAGGGAGAGATAATATACGTATACGAGAGAGCGTATTTTTGATTACTTTGGTTTTTAAAAGCTATATATATACTATTACTAGTATAAGGATGAAGTCGTACTGCACTAGCACCACTATGGAGTCGTTAATCGTTTCCCTTTACAGATTGACGATGAGCCGATATGTTAGAGGTACCGGTAGAGGGGCCAATAATGGGAATGCTGCTAACATGAGGACGATGTTTACTAACCTCATGAGAGAGATGCTGAGGGATGTGCAGAGGGCAGCTCCCAATGGTGGAAATGGTGGTGGTCCAATAGTGCAGGCGCCGAGGGTCGACTTCGCCAAGCTAAATAAGGATTATACTAGCCTTGGTGGGAAGTCGTTCCATGGAACGGAGTCGGCTACGGATGTTCAGGATTGGTTGGATAGTTGCGCACGTATCTTCGAGGATTTGGGTATCGAGGATGCGATGAAGAGAAAGCTAGCGTCCCGTCAGCTGCAAGGGCGGGCAATGAATTGGTGGAATGCTATAAAGGCAGCTACTCCCGAAGACCAGATTACTTGGGAGCAGTTTAAAGCTCGCTTTAGCGAGAAGTTCATTCCAGCTGCTCAGAAGTCAGTGCTGTTTAAGAAATTCTTGGAGCTCAAACAGAATGGCAGGGCTGTCTCGGAGTATATTGCTGAATTCGACACTTTGTCAAAATATGGGTTATCTCTTATTGACACTGCCGAGAAGAAGAATGAGAAATTCATAACTGGTTTGGATCAGTACTTGGGGGAAAGGCTTATTAACCACATTGATGAGACGTTTGAATCGATTGTGGGGAAAGCATTAAGATCAGAAAGTCTCTACCCTAAGCTGAAGACTGAGGTTGCATCCGCAGATGAGCCAAAGCCACAAGCAAGTAGTGGAGGCAAGGGTGGTTCCCAGAATAAGAGGAAGCATGATCAAATTAAGGATGGCCAGAAGAAAAAGAATAAGCAAGATGTTGAGTGCTTCAGCTGTGGTAAGAAGGGCCATTATGCTAGTAATTGTCGGGCCAAGCCAGCGGACAGGAAGTGCTTCAATTGTGGCCAAATGGGACATCACAAGGACAAGTGTCCACAACCCCATAAAGAAAAGCAAATGGTGAAAGCATATGCTCTTAATGCTATTCCTTCTTCGTCGAATGCCCCAACTGCGGCGGAGAAGGGAAAGAATGTCGTCATTCAAGGTATGCTTTCTGTTTATGAAGTTCCTGTTAGAGTTTTGTTTGATACCGGAGCTTCCAGTTCTTTCATATCTAGTGACCTGGTAGATAGGTTAGGATTGGAGCCCGAGATTGTCGATAGACCTTTAGTAGTGACGAACCCGATTGGTGGTTCGACTAGCCTTAGCATGATTTGTCGTAATGTGGTCTTATCGAGTCATGGATGCATGTTTGTTTGTGATTGCTTTGTTTTGGGCTTTACTGGGTTTGGCATTATTTTGGGAGTAGATTGGCTCCGAAGATACGGGGTGGTGGTAGACTGTGAGGGCTTGTTGGTGACAGCTAGAGCGGATGATGGGCGGAGGATAGTGTTTGGTGGTCTACCCAGTAAGGGGATATTGGCTAGTTTTCTAAACTCCCTCGACATTCCGCATAATGAGTTGTCAGGTTTTCCCGTGGTTGGCCAGTATCCGGATGTTTTCGAAGAAGTGACCGGGCTTCCACCACACCGAGAGATTGAGTTTCGTATTAATTTGGTAAAAGATGCCAGACCTATAGTGATGCCACTTCGTCGTATGGCACCAAGAGAGCAGCGAGAGCTCGAGGTGCAAGTCAATGATCTTTTGAAGAAGCGATTTGTCAGAAGGAGTGTTTCTGAATGGGGAGCACCAGTTGTGTTTGCTACCAAGGCGGATGGTTCCCTTCGTTTGTGTGTAGACTACCGCGAGTTGAATAAAGTGACGAGGAAGAACAAGTATCCTCTACCGCAGATAGATGATTTGTTCGGTCAGTTAAGTGGCGCGAGAGTATTTTCTCAGTTGGATCTCGCGACAGGTTTTCATCAGCTTAGAGTGGAAGCCGAGAGTATAGCTAAAACGGCATTTCGAACGCCGTCTGGATTTTATGAGTGGTTGGTCATGCCATTCGGGCTGACCAATGCCCCAGCATATTTTGTGGATCTTATGAATAGGGTATTCAGAGATCAGTTGAATAAGTTTGTCCTTGTGTTCGTTGATGATATTTTGGTCTATTCGAGGACAGAGGAAGAACACAAGGAACATTTAAGAGTAGTGATGGAGGTGTTGAGAAAACACCAATTGAAAGCAAAGTTTTCTAAGTGTCACTTCTGGAAGAGGGAAGTGAGGTTCTTGGGCCATGTTGTATCAGAGAATGGTATTGCCGTGGACCCGGCGAAGGTGGCTACGGTAAAGGATTGGCCTACGCCCAAGAATGCAACAGATGTAAGAAGTTTCTTGGGATTAACTGGATATTATCGTAAGTTTATCCAAGGTTTCTCCAGGATAGCAGCACCATTGACCCAGTTGACCAAGAAGAACCAAGCTTTTGTCTGGGATGAAAGGTGCGAGAATGCATTCAAGAGTCTAAAAGACAAGTTGACAAGCGCACCAGTGTTAGTCATTCCTAAGGGGGATGAAGAGATGACGGTATACACGGATGCCTGTGGTACCGGACTGGGTGCTGTATTGATGCAAGGCGGTAGGGTTGTAGAATATGCAAGTCGGCAATTGAAACCGCACGAGAGAAGGTACCCTACCCATGATTTAGAATTGGCAGCGATCGTGTTCGCATTAAAGATGTGGAGACATTATCTCTTGGGAGAAAGATTTGAGCTGTTTACAGATCATAAGTCGTTGAAGTATCTCTTCTCCCAGAAAGATTAAAATCTCCGGCAACAAAGGTGGTTAGAATTCTTGGCTTCCTATGATTTTGATATCGCATATACACCGGGAAAAGGCAATGCGGTAGCCGATGCGTTGAGTAGAAGACATGTCAGTTTAGGGGCTATGTTTCAAGAATGGAAGCAACTGGAGTACATCGCTGGGTTTGATTTCAAACCAAAGTGCGAATTGAATCCAGAAATGTTAGCAAGCTTGACGATCAGACCCACTTTGATTGAGCGGATCGGCTCTAGTCAGAGGGACGATCCTAACCTATCGGAAATCATCTCCAAGTTAGAGATGGATATCGATGAGGAGATGAACAAGTATGGGCTTGATCGAGATGGATGGCTTAGAAAGAGTGGAAAGCTTGTTGTACCCAACGTCAATGGATTGAGAGATGAAGTGCTTAGAGAATGTCATCACTCAAAACTGACTATACACCCCGGTGGTAATAAGATGTATCGAGATATGAAGCAGACTTACTACTGGGAAGGGATGAAAAGAGACGTTGGGAAGTTTGTATCCAAGTGCATGAATTGCCAGCTAGTTAAAGCCGAGCAAAAGAAGCCTAGTGGGTTGTTACAGCCCTTAGAAATTCCCGAATGGAAATGGGAGCAAGTCTCGATGGATTTCATTGATGGTTTACCAAGGACTAGATCGGGACATGATAGCATTTGGGTAGTTGTGGATCGACTGACTAAAAGTGCAAGATTTATACCAGTCAAATCGACCAGAACGGCAGCTAAGTTAGCAGAATTGTATATGAAGTGGGTAGTGAGATTTCATGGAGTACCTAAAAGCATTGTGAGCGACCGAGACCCGTTGTTCACTAGTGGGTTTTCGAAGAGCTTACAAGAGGCTCTAGGGTCAGAGTTACATCTCAGTACCGCATATCATCCTCAGACCGATGGTCAGACGGAGAGGGTGAATCGTATTTTGGAAGACCTCTTGAGGGCATGTATATTGGATTTTGGTGGATCATGGGATGACCATTTGCATCTAGTAGAGTTTGCATATAATAATAGCTACCAATCCAGTATAGGTATGGCTCCGTTTGAAGCTTTGTACGGAAGGTCGTGCAACTCACCATCGTGTTGGATAGAGACTGGCGAGAAGTTTATGCTTGGACCGGATGCGGTGAGGGAAACTTCAGATAAGATCAAGATCATTCAACAACGAATGAAGGCTGCCCAAGATAGGCAGAAGAGTTATGCTGATAAGAGGAGAAGAGACTTGAAATTCTCAGTTGGTGACTTGGTGTTTGTCAAAATTTCTCCGTTAAAGAGCGTAATACGATTTGGCAGGAGAGGCAAGTTAGCACCAAGATTTGTTGGCTCATTCCCTATTCTTGAACTAGTCGGGAATTTGGCATACAGAATTGACTTACCGGAGAAGATGGCGGGAGTTCACAACGTATTTCATGTTTCCCAACTAAGGAAGTTCGTTCACGACTCAGATATGACTATTTCACCTGATCAGTTAGAGGACTTCGAAGTAGAACCCGAGGCGATTGGGAACCGCAAGCCGGCCCGTATTGTCGAGCACGACATGAAGCAACTTCGAAGGAAGGCGGTGAAGCTAGTCAAGGTTCATTGGGTCGAGGACGAGGATGATTGTACTTGGGAGACAGAGGAGAACATTAGGAAGACACACCCAGAACTCTTTGCCTGGTAAGATTTTGACTTCAATTTAGTTTTCCGCATGCTAGGATGGGCTTGTTTACTTGTTTTGCATGTTTGATTGTTGTATGTGGCGGTTAGGCATGCGGGATCTTTTGTATGTTTTGGGTTAAGGAATTTCGGGGACGGAATTTCTTAAGGGAGGGAGAGTGTAACGACCCACATTCTACGCATCATAGGATCGTAGGATATTAATTCTTTCACATACGAAGTCATATGGTCATGTGACTTTGGGAGACGATTATTGGGGTCATTTCCCATGTTCATGATTTTTCCCGATTTTTAAATGGCCATTTTACCCCTAGTTGGCACTATTTTGGCCATAACTTTTGACTGGAAAGGAATTTTGACCTGAGACCACTGCCAGCCAAACAGACTAACCGTTTGGGAGATATGGCTGAAACAAGTTCCAGATGGTGAAAAACAGCTTAATTGGGCTTAACCGGGTGATTAGCAGCTAGACCCAGAGGGGAATTTCGGGTTTAGAGGTATAGGAGGACTGATTAGGGTTAGGAAATCACTTTCATTTCAGTTTTGAGCCGCCACAAACCTTCTTGAGACCCTAGTAATGGCTTCCATCCTCTAAAACCACTCCAAAACACATTTTTAGTGAAGATTAAACCTAAACTACATCAAAGCAAGGCCAAATAGCAACAAAGTAAGGTTAGAGCTGCTGCTATACATAGGAATTCGACCCAAACAGAGAGTATTTCAGATTTGGTGTTTTATTTTATGGCAAAGGTGAGTGATATCATCGTTTTGACACTAATTACAGTTAATTAAGGGTAATTAGTGAAGATTAGCGAATTTTTACACTAATAAATTCTGGAAAAATGTTTAGAAATTATTAAATAATATTTCATGCCTCTGTTAGAAAATTTAGACGATTTGATTAAGTTTTACTAAGTATGTACTTAAACATGATTAAGAGAGGTTATGGGAAAATGTGGGGTTTTGGCCACTTTTGATCCATTTTGATTCAATTGAATTGTTGTTTGGTGTTTGTGGTTGCTCTTACATGTTGCTATGACTCTATGGTATGTTTTGTGATTGATTAGAATAGTTAGATTGGTCGAAAACGCCGTCGAATGGCGTAGAAAGCTCGCTGGAAAGTTGCAGAAATGTGCAGGTTCCGAACCGGATCGGATCGGAGTAGGGGTCGGATCGGATTTGTGAACTGACCAAGGGAATTCGAACTGGATTGGAACTTGTTACCGGAGGAGGCTTGGCGAGAAGGAAGGCCGTTTACTTAGAGTTGGAGTGGACAAGGGGGATCGGATCGGAAGAACAATGGGGGCCAGATCGGATCGGACTGGAGCACCGGATGGGATGAAGATGAGGAGCATAGGGTCGGAACAGGGAAAGTAGAGGCTAGGACAAAAGATGGGATCGGGTCGGTGTACCGAACCGAACCAGGGGGCACCCGAACCGAATGGAAAGATGACAAGGAAGGAGGGTAACGACTACCGAACTGAACCGACGAAGATAATGACTACCGAACCGAACCGAATTCTAGGGCTGCTACTGCGCGACAACTCTTCTGAAGATCCACTCCAATTCGACCAAACCCGAGATGCAAAGGAAGTCCAAACGGGAAGTTAGAACTCAAGATTTAGATGGGAATCAACAAGTTCGCTTCATGGTTGGGCTTTGCTGCGGGACGCGTGCCAAGGGGTTATTGGTGTCTATAGCTTTGGACCACTATGGTAGAAGGTATGAAGGCGGATTCAGGGCCATTATGGCATCGGTAGAACCAAGGGCTACGACCAATGAAGTGGGTCATTGAAATGTTTGGTCATGACTCCATGTGATTAGCTTGGTCACAGCAGGGTTTCTACAAGTCGGGATTCGTCGTTACCTCAATTTGTCTAGTGTTCCAAAGTGGTAGATATCGTATGCTTTACGCACGGAGTGACAGATGTGAGGATGGTTGCTATGGATGATTTGTTTGCTGTTATTATGACATGCACACCCCACCCCTGTATTCTTACACTATTTATTATGGCACCTTAGAGTATTGTACGGTATGTGGTCTTAACTCTTTGGTTGCAGGTCCGGGTTCAGGTTTGGTTTTGTATACCTGTTATCATTCTGTTTAGATGCTTATCGCTCATACCAGGCTTTATGTCTGACCCAGAGTTTTATGTCTCCTCTTATTACTTTGGGTGCTCACACGAGCAGACTAGAGACAGGTTAGCTGGTGATGCACGGGTAGATGATCTGGAGACGAGCAGGAGGCTTCCACGTAATATATATATATAGTATTCTCCCTGTGTGGTTGAAGATCACTGCTTGGGCATTGGTGGTGCATCTTCTACTTTAGCTTTCTTTTGTTAGAGACAGTAAATTTGAAAAGTTGTAATAAGCTGTATTTGGATTTCCGCTGCTCTGACGTTGATGTTGGTTTTAGTTATCAGCTTATACACTGTCTCACCTGTTTTATGTCAAGTATTTTGTTATTATATTTTATTCCATGCGCTGTGAGACATTCTACAGGTTCCTCGTTTAGTTAATTCCCTTCTTTCCTTTCTTCTGACGACTGTCCCGTGCTAGTCGGGCATGTGTACAGCGCACTTTCGGAGGAAATGCAGGCTGGTGCGGGGCGGGCCGTCACACACACCATGACCGAACCAATTCTTCCTTCCAACCCCTTCATTCCTTCATGAATTCGATAATCCTCCCACCAATTCCCTTCCCTCCAAACTCTCCTAACTTCCAAACCATCCAAGGTCCTTCTTCCTCAAATCCGATCCTCCCGCAACAGACATTGTACGCCAATTTTTTTGAGCTCCCTGTTAATCCCTAAAAAATCCACGTGCACATTGCACAAAGGATATGTTGCTAACATCATCAGGGTCGTTGGCACATGAAGTCACTCAAGCATTCAAAGCATTCATAATGAAAAGAACGGTCACGAGACGATGTGTCGAATGTCAAAGCCCAGAACGGATCACATTGACCAGGTTCAATCTGACGGCATGATGCAGTATGCGACCCTAGAACTTAGGTCCAAATCAAGATTCAGGCGCGGAGACCAAGACCAGTCGCTCATGCGGAAATGAGGCCATACCAATCATCAACATGAAGCAAGTCGCCCATCCAATATGAGCAAGAACGACCACATCCTGCAGAAACAATAAGAGAGCGAGCTCCCTTAAAACCAAATCAATCAGTCGCGCAGGGAACAATAGAGGACCAATTCCAGACTAGTGCCCCGCTCCCACCAGGCTTCCCGGAATGGTCACCCGCACAGTAGCGCCCGCAAAGAAGCACCCATAAGGCGCCCGTCCCGAAAAGTTATCTGCGCATGAAAACCTGAGACAGCTCATGATAGCTGACGACAACTGGCCAATGGCCCGATTGTAATTAGCAGAATCAGAGATCCGCAAGGAGGGAAACGGATTTCAAACCAAGGACTCACCTATAAATACACCATAGCTACCACCAAAAAAGGGATGGAATCTCCAGAACCACGAAGTGCTGCCAAACTCTGCCTTAAAACAGCAGATCTGGCCATGGCGTCATGCTCAATTTCACGATCCAGCAAGCACGAAGACATTCTCATTCTCAATCATCCATTCATCCTCCTTCTCCTCAAATTAAACCATCTCCTTGTATAATTTCCTAGATTAAAGTATATAAGCAAGGTTATATTGAGTGATAATGGAATGATATAGTCAGAGAGAATTGATGTACTTTGTAACTCCTATCATGAGATTAGTAATCATCTTCATAGTGGACGTAGGCCTCATTAGCGGCTGAACAACTCTAAACCTCATCTCTATTTTACTTTTATTGCATTTTCTACTTTGAATTATTGATTGAATACGGCTCCATTTTATTTCCTACCAAATTGGTGAAGTACAACTTTGTAGATGAGGTGTTTGGACCATTTTTGGTGTAAACACTCCCATACTCCCTCGTTTTGTCACAGAAATCCACTCAGAAACCTCCGTTAAACTCCTCTTCCGGCTCTCCAACTCTTCCACTCAAAACATCGAACTCGGACCATTTTTTTCCTGAATGCGTCGAACAAGCCAACACACAGATAAGTATTTTGATCGAGATTTTTTTTCACGGAACCCATCAAAACAATTCATACAGGTGCTAATCGATCACTCAAACTCCAAAACACCACTTGATTTCTCAAACAATAGCTCAACGCCTCACCCGTTCGAACCCTAGGTTCGCTGGAAAAAACCCATGACCGAAAAAGATGGATCGAGCTCCCCGTAATGCATACGAGGCTGAAGGGGAACTCCACACAACTTCAAAAGTGCCAATCCCATATTTTATAGCATTTAATCGGATTTGTTTTCAATTTTTAGAAGATGATTTTCACGCTTGGAAAAGAAAGGAGGAGCAGCGACGCATTTTTGACCGTGGAGAATATTGATTTAGGTTAAAAAAAATTAAGGGTATTGTATAGGATTTTTATAATATTTTTATATTCGAATTTTATATTCAATTTTAATCAACTACTGTGTTTATTTATCCTTTAAAAATCCTGTAATCATACATGACATCTAAAAATCACGAAACTGGATATGCAGCTATAGTTCGACATTACGGTCCCAACGAAACTGGTTTCGTCGAATTCCGACTCCGTTTGCTTACACAGCGTATTTTTTACCATCAAAATACTGAATGTTTTTCACTCTAAAAATCCGTACGGCCACACAGTGACCCCAAAAATCACGGAACTTGGAATCTAACAATAATTTGATGTTGCAGATCCAACAAAATTAGTTTCGTCGAATTCCGACTTCGTTTGCAAAAGTGGCTATTTTTAAAGTCCTGAACAACCCTTTTAAATATGTAAATATATTTAAAAACAATTAAATTTAATAATTAAAAATAAATATTATCGTATATATTCACAGCAGAATAGCATACAGCTCTAGAACATTCCTATATGAATTTCCAGCTTGATATTTCAAATCCTGATTAAATCGATATTCAATTTAAAATGAATTTCCTTTTTTAAAATATAAATAATTCATTTATAAATTATAAAGGAATTCCACGACGACTTTTCTAAAATTTGATTTGGACATAAATCAAAATCTACATGATGAAATCTCGATTTTTCTCTTCCATTAGAAAAATATACTTCACCAGCTCCTAACGTTTCTTGTTTCACAGAAATCCGGCTTAAAACGTATCCTGTATAACCAGTTGAAGTTCAAATCGCCAAATAGCGAACTGTCGCGCCATTTCGAGCTCGATTTTAATTATAATATAAATTTTACGTTCAAACTTCGTTCAAATAATATATTCGTTATTCTAATTCAATTCTAAACATAATTATATACTTTGAATTGTCCCATTCACACCATATCGCCATTTCACCCCATTCTGATTATTTCAGAATTAAATATATTATTTAGTTATTTATATTAATTAAATATTCAAAGTTATTTAATTAAACGGCCGTTAAATTCTCTAAACCACTATTTAAATAATTAAATAAATTAATTATTATCGCAGAAAATACGGGTCGTTACATTCTTCCCCACTTAAAATAATTTCGTCCTCGAAATTACTAAGGTAGAAAACAAACCCTATCGACTGGCTAGACTATATTAGTTCACTTCTTAACTTCAGTTTTCAACTGAACCAATTTAAATTCAATTAAAATATTAATTAACTCTTATCAACGAAAATTTTCAAAAATCCTGAAAATTTTCTAATGCCATAACTTTTTGAAAAATTTCGCCAGCACCTCCTTTATACTGGTCAATTGGTCAAACTCCAACTCGCCTCTCTGGGCCATCTCCAACCCAAAAGAAAATCAAACAGCCAAGCGGCATGCCAAACAGGCTCATAATTCTCATGCTTATACCAAATATAAACTTGTTCCTTTTTGTGGGGCATATCAAATTTATCACTTCCATCTGCTGTTAATTCAGCATATACCAATGTCATCCCAATCAAATTCCAGTCTATTTTTATCCACAAGTCCAACCATTCTCTTATACCTAAGTCGAATTTCATTTCAAATTCGAGTTCCATTCTCGATTTCAAACTCTAACTCACCAATCCAATACCATTTCAGATTCATATCTCACAATTCAAAATCTGATTCTACTTGATATGTTATATTCCAATTAAATTTCCAGTTAATTGGTTCCGATTCAATTCATATTTGCTTTCACAAATTCTAATTTAATTTGTTTTTAATCCAAACAATCCTTCTCTAGGAATTTTAAACAGTTTACCATATCGAAAATCAAACTTTCCTTTTCAGGATTTCAAAACAACTCATTTTCCCAAAACAATTCGAAATCAATATCCTTGGTGGTAATTTGTCACTTACAAACTCGGAAATGAACACTGATGATGCTGCACAGTCATCATCAGAATTATTTTCCAGCGATCGAAGTGAGTTCAATACTATAAAATCATTTCTAAACATTTCCACTTTGAAATTCATTTCAAAATATAATTCACACTGCTTGTAAAACAATTTAAAATCTCCCAGGATCTTAAATTTTCCTTATTTTTAATCCAAATCCATTTACAAACACTTATCTAATTTTCCAGAATTTTAATTCAATTCTAATTCAAGTTCAAATTTAGTTCATTTCATAACACTTATACAAATATTATTTGGTTATATACGTAACCATTTCACTTTTTATAATCTTACTCAATTATAACAACAACCAATATAAATCCTTTATATCAAAATATAATTTTGGGTAAAATTATTTCTTTTACCCTCTTTTCAAAGCATACCATGACGGTTCATCGTATTCGAGTGTTTAGAAGCTCTATCGATACAGTGGATCAAACTGATCGACCAGAACACATAAACAACTCAACCAATAAATCTTCACAATATAAAACAATTTTATATCAAATAACATATACGCGCTCATATATATATATATACTCAACTCAATCTAGGGTATTACCAACCCCATCTCTACCGAGTCACGCCACAGAGCCAAGGTAAAACTTAACCTTAAGCTCTGATACCAACTGTAACGACCCGGTTTTTAGCGACTTTGGTTATCAACATAAACTCAACGACGACTAACCAAACATCGAAAAATACCGGTAGCTAATGAAAGAAATTAGAGGGTGAGGAAAGATAAGATAGAAACTTAAAATAGAAGAAGAAGAAGAAGAACACAACATCAGAGTAACACGAATCTCACAGCGGAATGAACAACATATAGTGAAACACCCCACCTCCGTTAGGGTCACTCTCAAAGGGAATGCCCTAATTTTGGTGGAGGTTTTTAAGTATAAGTCACAGATACACAAGACAGATATAAATACACATATTTTTGAATAGCGGAAACAGCAGCAACTTTTATTTCTTTAAAATACGTGTTACACAAACCATGCCATAATTGTCTTACAATACTCCCAAAAACATTACATTTTCATAACTGTTTTGATTTCATTATTTAAAGAAGCATAAAAACATAAGTAAACTGCATAAGTCCCATAATTGCTGTCCAAAGGCATAGTCCAAAACGAAAGAGATCCAAGCAATACATTCTTTCTCTTCAAGCTGGATGTAAAAACTGGTCAAGCTGCGGTATTCCCTCCCTGTGGACCTGGGGGGGAAACGAAAGAAAAGTAGAGTCAGACATAAAGCCTGAGTAAGTCTAGGACTATTCAGTCTATGAATAAAGAAATGAGCATGATAACTACAAACTGGAAATGGGAAAGCACTATAAGCTAAGTTAAGTTGTCTAGAGTCGAATGTACTATCGTACCCCATATTAATCTTTGCACCCCTATAAACTAGTTCCCAACAGGCACCCCATAATCAGGGTGAAGTGATCCATTTCTAATGATCGGCTCCTACTCGCATAGTTACATGTGTCTTACGGCCCCCAATGTTGTAGTTACCTTTGCTGGTCCCACCATGGGGTGTATCAAGTCCCATGGTGGCGGCCCGCCACAATCCTAGAATACACAGGTATACTACTGGTGCCCAGTGCCTAATTTTTCTGCGCCGGAGTGTGTGCACGCCTGCACCCCGTTAGAACCTACACTGCTGCACCACCGCCGTCGATTTGACCTCTTACAGTCAGCCCAGTAATCGTGCCCCACCCTGCCTAGTTCAGGGTATCCTGATACACCCTGTAGGGTTACTGCTGAAAAGGGTCCCCCGCTACTAGGTTTTCTACTTCTAGCCAACATGCTAAGTTGGTTAAGTGTTTTGTAAACCTAACCCCCAATCAATCTGTATAGTTTAGCATGTTCAATTTGATTAAGTATTAATTCAATTTACTTAATCCTATCAATCCTGACTCAGCCTTAATTGTCTTATTAAAGCCTCGACCTCTCACATTAGACAGGTATTGTTGTGACTGCCTGTTGCCGGTTGGTTCCGGGCAGTCTTACGTCACAACTCAGTCTAACCTCGGGTCTTTATTGGGCTCAATGTTTAACCACCCACATTGGATAGGTATTGGTGTGACTACTGGACAGCCGGGCGGTTCCGGGCAGGTTTACATCACAACTCAATCCAACCTCGGGTTAAACACATCGTATTTTCTAAGTTTACATATTTTGTCTCTTTTCTTTTTATATGTAAATATTTGCAGCCCATTATTCAAATTCATCTTTATTGGATAAGATTAATTTATACCCCTTAAATGTTCTCAAGGTCATTGGCATGCGTCAGACATGCCAACACATGTGTTTTATATTTTTAACCCAACGTCATTACCCCCGTTTTATACGTTCGCTATATTATAACATATGTTGGGTTTAACATTTAAGCCGAACTTAGCCACATGAAAAAGGGGAGGCTTAGAACATTGTGTATATATATTCTAAGTAACATCAAAAGGGGTGTGTGAACGCATGAACTTGCAACATAGCGAACTAATTAACATAAATTAGGCACTTGTGAACTTGCATTGTGATAGCATAAAATCATGACATAAAACATACCTAAACATGAATCATGGTTTTAATCTAGTCATGTAAACTTGCATTTAAATTGTGAACCTAACTTAAATTATGTGTCACATATATTATCACATGATTTTGATAACAACATAGGCCTAAGACATATTTTCAATTAGGCATAACACCAAACGTAATCTAGTCATGTTTATAGAGTTAACACAAGTTCACAAAGATGCTTACTCTTGTCACTAATACAAAAGTATGTCTTTTTTTTCTCACTTGACTCATAATTCCTATTTCAACATAAATTCATATAAATCGTAATACCCAAATGGATCCAACTACACTAAACATGATCATAAAAATATACATAGAAGGGTCTAAAATCATGTTGGCATAATAGTGAATCACATACTTGCATGAATCTCAACTTTGTTGTAATAAACTACCACGAACATATAGTCGTTAACTTTCAACATGAATCATATACTAGCAAATATCCAATAGGTGTTGTAATAAACTACCACAACATATATTCGTTAACTTTCAACATGAGTCATATACTTGCAAATATCCAATAGGTCTAACATCATTATACCACAACATCCCAAATCTATTCATAATTAGAATCATAGCAACATACAATTATGAATTATCATCACCACAAATTAAGTACAATTCCATTTCTCATTTGCACAAATCAAAACACAATTATTCATTCACATCGGAATAGCACTCTACTTACAATGTATGACGAATCTTCAATTCAGGTTTCTGAATTCTGAATTTGGAGATGTTATCCTTTGTTGTAGGCGTTGTTTTGATTTAGTTGTCGTTGCTTTAAGCTCTTAAATCGTCTCCTAATCATCTCTCAATTTTGACGGCTGCTCCTAGTCTTTCTTCAGCAGCATGACGGTCTCATTCTCATTTTTATTTGTGTGAATTAGGTGGAGTCTTAGATCCTTTTTATAGAGTTTGTGAATTGATTAGAACCGTCGATGGAGCTTAGATTAATATTAGCCATTCGTTTGAAAGGGAGACCAATCAGGAGCTGACACCTAGCCCTAGTGACAAGGCAAGGCTCAGAAATTCGGCCAAGCACAGACCAGGCTAGCCAGGAGGGGCTGGGTTCGACCTGGCTCAAGGGCCAGGCCGACTACGCAGTTGACCCCAAGGTCGACTATGTAGTCGACCAGGGTGCCCCAGGTCGACTACCCAGTCGACCTGGGTGACCCTGGTCGACTATGTAGTCGACCTGGGTGACCTTGGTCAACTACCCAGTCGACTTGGGTTCCTTGGGCGGGAAAATTCCCGCCCGGCCCAATCTGGGTCCGATTTTTGAAATTCGAATTTGTTCCTGTGCTGTTTCTGTCTGATTGAATTTTAAACTGAATTCCGAAACTTCCGGAGGCCATATCTCCCTCATACGTAGTCCGTTTTACGCAAACTCGGACTCTATCTCAAGCAGAATTCCGAGAAGAACGCAATGGCATATCCCGTTTCCCTAATTCTTTGATTTTAAATTAATTATACTTCAATTTGTGAATTTCACTGTTATAGAATACACGGGGTGTTACATTCTCCCCCGCTTAAAAGTATTTTGTCCCCGAAATCTTCAAGTTTAGGAAGAATGTATATCCTAACATCCAAACGTCCATCTACTCATCCATCAAACACAAGCATCCATTGTCCTTAAAAGACTTCTAATGCTTCATGATCATATGCAAGGTGTGTGTACATGTACTTATCTAATGCAAGATCAGTCGGCCTACTGATTCAGTTGACCTCCTTAATGCAAATTATGTAAGTGTCATGAATCCATTATGTATGCAAATTTTCCTATTCATGATTCTACATGAGTGCACAATCATTCATATAAATGCAACATCCATATGACAACGCATTGAACTTCAACCATATACGAATATAAATACATATATGCACATGTAATATGAAGTGACTGAGCCGATCTAAAACCTAGATTGTGTGTGTATATGCAACCACGAGCAACCACTAGAAATCACTTGCAACCACTTGCAGCCATCATCCATAACATTTTTCAATTACATGTTTTCATCCAAAGGTTTTCTACCTAAAGATAAGGTCGAGGAGATATACCCAAAAAGATAGATAAAAGCGCAACTTAAGGAAAAAGAAAGATCAAAGATGTACCCTCGAAAAGAAAAGGGTAGGCTGCGCGTATTCTAGCTTCAGTTTCCCAAGTTGCATCTTCCTCGGCGTCGCTCCACTGAACCTTGACGAGCTTGACTTCGCGGTTGCGTAGCTTTTTCACTTCCGTTCCTAATATGCGGGTTGGAACTTTCCTCACGGTTGCTTCGCGTTCCACTTCAGCTTCCTCAAGGATGTTTGGCTCTACCACTTCAGTAGATTCATGTAGACATTTTCGGAGGTGCAAAACATGAAAAACTTTGTGAACTCCAGCTAGTTTTTCAGGTAGCTCTAATCTATAGGCCATTTTCCCAATTTTCTCGATGATAGGAAATGGTCCTACAAATCTCGGTGCCAGCTTTCCAGTGGTTCCAAAACGAACAACGTTCCTTAGAGGGGATGCCTTAAGAAAAACTCTGTCCCCAACCTCAAATTCAAGGTCGGACCTCCTCTTGTCTGCATAGGATTTTTGTCTGTCCTGAGCTGTCTTCATTCTTCTCCGTATTAGGTCTACTTTCTTTGAAGTCTCTCGGATCATATCTGGTCCAAGTATGAGCTTATCAGTAGACTCTTACCAATAAGTGGGCGATCGGCACGGTCTTCCATATAAAGCTTCGAAGGACGCCATTCCGATGGTGGCTTGGTAGCTGTTGTTGTAGGCAAATTCCACCAAAGGAAGATGGTCTTCCCACGTCCCTCTGAAGTCAAGGACGCATAGTCTTAAAAGGTCCTCCAAAACTCTGTTCACTCTTTCTGTCAGGCCGTCAGTTTGGGGGTGATAGGTTGTGCTCAAGCATAACTGTGTGCCTACCGCTTCTTGCAGGCTCCGCCAAAACTCACTTGTGAAGATAGGGTCTCGGTCACTAACAATGCTGGAGGGTATTCCATGGAGTCGAACAATTTCCTTGAGATAAAGAGATGCTAGGGATGAGGCAGTTATTTTAATCTTGACAGGTAAAAAGTGGGCGCTTTTAGTAAGGCTATCCACTATTACCCAAATGCTAGTGTTGCCTCTTCTAGACCTAGGCGGCCCATCAATGAATTCCATTAAAATGCTATCCCACTTCCACTGCGGGACCTCTAGATGATGGAGCAGACTGCCAGGTTTCTTCTGCTCCGCCTTAACCTGTTGGCAGGTCATACACTTAGAAACGAAATCTGCCACGTCCTTCTTCATGCCGTTCCAAAAGAAAGTTCTCTTTATGTCCTTGTACATTTTATCTCCGCCTGGATGTATCGTCATCTTGGAGTGATGTGATTCCTCGAGAACCGTCTTTACTAAATCCCTTCTCTATGGGACGCATAGCCTTCCGTCTCGCCTTAGCCAACCCTTATCGTCGATGGAGTATCTGTTGAGGTGACTTGAAGTCTCAACCCTAATTAGCCTATCAATCGTCTCCACAAGCTGAGGGTCTTCGCGTTGTGCTGTCCCTATTGAGTCCACTAAAGTCGGGCGTACTTCGAGAGATGCTAGCAAGCCCGGTACAAAATCGGAGGAGGGCCTAAAGTCAAAGCTGGCTATAAACTCTAGGCTTTTCCTTTCAACAAACAGCGGGCTTAGGGTCAGTTTCTTTCGGCTCAACGCGTCTGCCACTACGTTGCCCTTGCCCGGAGTGTAGGAGATCTCGAAATCGTACGAGGCAAGAAACTCCATCCATCTCTGTTGCCTCAAGTTAAAATCCTTTTGCGAGAAGAGATACTTCAAAGATTTATGGTCATTATACAGTTCGAATTTCTCACCTAGGAGATAGTGTCGCCAAGACTTAAGTGCAAAGACGATGGCGGCCAACTCGAGATCATGGGTTGGGTAGTTCTTTTCGTGAACCTTCAATTGCCTTCCACCATAAGCTACTACCCTCCCTTCTTGCATCAAGACAGCGCCTAGCCCTGTCCTACATGCATATGTATAAACTGTAAACATTTTGCTTCCATCTGGCAACGTCAGAACTGGGGCTGTTGTAAGAGCCCTTTTTAGCTGTTGGAAAGCAAACTCGCAAGAACACTAGATTCTTCTTTGTCAGCCTTATGAGCGGAGCTGATATTTTTGCAAAGTCTCTGATGAATTTCCGATAGAAGCCTGCTAGCCCGAGAAAGCTTCGGACTTCTGTTGCATTCCTTGGTGTCTTCCAATCCTGCACCGCTACTACCTTAGCAGGGTCCACAGCTAACCCTTCTTTGGATACTATGTGCCCAAGGAACCTCACTTCCTCTCTCCAAAAGTGGCATTTGGAGAATTTGGCTTTTAGCTGATGGACTCGCAGAGTCTCCATGATTGCCCTTAAGTGCTGAGCATGTTCTTCTTCACTCTTTGAGAAGATCAAGATATCGTCTACGAAGACCACTACGAACTTGTTGACGAATTCTCTGAACACCCTACTCATTAGGTTCACGAAGTAAGCGGGTGTGTTTGTCAAGCCGAAGGGCATGACAAGCCATTCAAAGAAGCCGTCTGGGGTTCTGAATGCTGTCTTATCGATGCTATCTTCAGCCACCCTTAGCTGATGAAATCCGGTCACCAATCGAGTTGGGAGAAAACAGACGCTCCTACAAGCTGATCAAACAGATCGTCAATTCTGGGGAGAGGGTGCCTATTCTTTTTCGTTAGCTTGTTGAGCTCCATATAGTCAACACACAGACGGAGTGAACCATCCGCCTTTGTAGCGAACACCACTGGAGCGCCCCATTCTGAAATACTCCTTCTAATGAACCCCTTCTCTAGAAATTCTTTAACCTGTTTACTGAGCTCCTTCCTTTCCCGTGGAGCCATGTGTCTAACGGGCAACGCAACGGGCTTTGCATTATCTACAAGATATATGCGGAAGTCTATCTCCCGCTTCGGAGGTAAGCCCTTCACCTCTTCGAAGATATCCGGATATTCACGGACCACTTTAACCGATTGCAAACTCTCAACAAAAGCATCTAGCGATTCGAGATAACTAAGCATAACCGCATACGAGGGATTACAAGTAATTTCCAGAGTGTTACCGAGTTGGGTCAGAAGCTTAACCACCCTTTTCTCACAATCAAGGATGGCACCATTACTGGATAACCAGTCCATGCCCAAAATCAAACCATATCCCGAGAAGCCCAAAACAAAGGCACTACATCTAAGTTCTATGCTTAGAATAGAAATTTTCAATCCCACACAGAACATAGACAAATGAGCTGGGCCCCCGATTGGAATTGAGACAATTAAGGGGTCCTCTACCGTACTAGTTTCAAGGTGCAGAGAATCTACTAAAGCAGATGAAATAAAGGAGTGTGATGCGCTAGAATCAAATAAAGTGCGAACTGGGTGATCATAAAGATAAACTACACTTTCTACAGAAGTATTTATACCTCGTTGTTGCAGAGGTGGTGCTTCTAGCACATGAATCTGTGCCCCTGAGGTGGATCCAGCCCTCTGCCCCTGCCCTCGTTTCTTTGGGAAATCCTTAGCCATGTGGCCTGTCTCACCGCAAGAAAAGCACCCACCATTCATCTTGGCCTTCTTTTTCCGGCAATCTTTCACTAAGTGCCCCACTTTGCCACAGAAATTACACTTCCTCTTCTCTTTGTTGTCTTTCCCGCCCTTCTTAAAGTCTGTCTTCTTCGGCTGTAAACCCTCTTTCTTCCCTTGAGAGCTTTCTGCCTTTGTCTCCTTCTTGCCCTTATCCTCTTCGTTTAGCAATGCCATCTACACCAACCTTTCATACGTAGCTCCCATGGGTATATGGGTCATGGCCAAACTGTGTAATGGCTCATTCAATCCTTTGAGAAAGCGGAGAGCCTTCTTGTGCGGAGTGTTGACTAGGTCCAGTCCGAACCTAGCCAGCTGATCGAATTGATTAACATACTCTTTGACTGTCATATTCCCTTGCTTAAGAAATAAGAATTTTTCCAATTGAAGACTCCTATCAGCTTCTGAGAGAAACTTAGCCTCAAACCTTGCCCTAAAGTCCTCCCATATTTCCACTGGTCTTTCTGCATTGGTAACTTCCCACCAGTAGGAAGCCTCGCGTTTAAGTAGCCATACTGCCAATTGTACTTTCTGCCTATCTTCTACCTCAAAGATGATGAATAAGTCCTCGGTTTCCTTCAGCCAATTCCTGGCTGGCACGAAGGACTCGGTTCCATGAAAGTCCTTTCCTCCCATAGCTTTAAAATCTTTACATATCTTAGCAAAAGTATTACCACGCGGATGAGGTGGAGGAAGAGGTGCTGCTGCAGCTGGATGATTTCCTACAGCTGGGGGAGGAGGAACAGTGGGACCTGGCTGATTGGCCCTTGCTTCTAAGAATCGTCTGAACCAACCAGGTATTGGTATACCCTCTGGCAAGTTAAGTTCTTCGGACATGCTGAAACGAAAAGGATAGATTCAAAACGAAGGATAAAAGATAGTACCTATGGCTTTGGGGGACTATGCCTTTTTAACATAAAATAACATTTTATCTTTAAAAATGCTTCTTTAAATTTTCTTTTGAAAATAAATTTTCAAAAGTTTTTATCTTGTCTGGTAAACCATGCTCTAATACCAAGTGAAACACCCCAGCTCCGTTAGGGTCACTCTCAAAGGGAATGCCCTAATTTTGGTGGAGGTTTTTAAGTATAAGTCACAGATACACAAGACAGATATAAATACACATATTTTTGAACAACGGAAACAACATCAACTTTTATTTCTTCAAAATACGTGTTACACAAACCATGCCATAATTGTCTTACAATACTCCCAAAAACATTACATTTTCATAACTGTCTTGATTTCATTATTTAAAGAAGCATAAAAACATAAGTAAACTGCATAAGTCCTATAATTGTTGTCCAAAGCCATAGTCCAAAACGAAAGAGATCCAAGTAATACATTTTTTCTCTTCAAGCTGGATGCAAAAACTGGTCAAGCTGCGGTATTCCCTCCCTGTGGACCTTGGGGGGGAAATGAAAGAAAAGAAGACGAAAGAAAAGTAGAGTCAGACATAAAGCCTGAGTAAGTCTAGGACTATTCAGTCTATGAATAAAGAAATGAGCATGATAAGTACAAACTGGAAATGGGAAAGCACTATAAGCTAAGTTAAGTTGTCTAGAGTCGAATGTACTATCGTACCCCATATTAATCTCTGCACCCCTATAAACTAGTTCCCAATAGGCACCCCATAATCAGGGTGAAGTGATCCATTTCTAATGATCGGCTCCTACTCGCATAGTTACACGTGTCTTACGGCCCCCGATATTGTAGTTACCTATGCTGGTCCCACCATGGGGTGTATCAAGTCCCATGGTGGCGGCCCGACACAATCCTAGAATACATAGGTATACTACTGGTGCCCAGTGCCTAATTTTTCTGCGCCGGAGTGTGTGCACGCCCGCACCCCGTTAGAACCTACACTGCTGCACCACCGCCGTCGATTTGACCTCTTACAATCAGCCCAGTAATCGTGCCCCACCCTGCCTAGTTCAGGGTATCCTGATACACCTTGTAGGGTTACTGCTGAAAAGGGTCCCCCGCTACTAGGTTTTCTACTTCTAGCCAACATGCTAAGTTGGTTAAGTGTTTTGTAAACCTAACCCCCAATCAGTCTGTATAGTTTAACATGTTCAATTTGATTAAGTATTAATTCAATTTACTTAATCCTATCGATCCTAACTCAGCCTTAATTGTCTTATTAAAGCCTCGACCTCTCACATTAGACAGGTATTGTTGTGACTGCCTGTTGCCGGTTGGTTCCGGGCAGTCTTACGTCACAACTCAGTCTAACCTCGGGTCTTTATTGGGCTCAATGTTTAACCACCCACATTGGATAGGTATTGGTGTGACTACTGGACAGCCGAGCGGTTCCGGGCAGGTTTACATCACAACTCAATCCAACCTCGGGTTAAACACATCGTATTTTCTAAGTTTACATATTTTGTCTCTTTTCTTTTTATATGTAAATATTTGCAGCCCATTATTCAAATTCATCTTTATTGGGTAAAATTAATTTATACCCCTTAAATGTTCTCAAGGTCATTGGCATGCGTCAGACATGCCAACACATGTGTTTTATATTTTTAACCCAACGTCATTACCCCCGTTTTATACGTTCGCTATATTATAACTGTTAGCCTGCTTTGTGACCAGACTATCCAAAGCCGAAGAACTCTATCAGGAAGGCCACTCAGGGCTTGAGTATGAACTGCCAGAGATCGACATCTGCTTGGACGAAGTAACGAAGGATGGGAAAACTCGTATTTCTGTGCACATAAGCTTCGGGTTGGATTCCACCATTTCGGATCAAGCTAAAGCGAATATTTCTGACCAACCAAACCGGATCGGGTAAACCGGATCGGGTAAACCGGATCGGGTCATCCGGATCGGGTAAACCGGATTGGGTCATCCGGATCGGGTTATCCGGATCGGGCCAACCGGATCGGGTCTCTACCCCTAACCGAATTCTGGGCAGTTAAAGACCATTTCCCCATGTTCTCCGCTACTTCCGAGATTTACTCTAAAGCTGCCACGTGGCCACTCAACCCTAACCGAATTTCTACCTATAAATACACATACAACACATCATTGAAGGGGACTTTTTGGGCCTCAAGGAAGCTCTATCTATTTCGGCCATGGCCACCAACGAAAAACCTTCATCCTCTTTAATAAAATCAATGAATTCGGAGAGTATTATTCATTGTAATTGAGTGCTTGAGCGTCAATACTCATTGTATTTGTAATTACTGAATGAATTGAGAAGCTATGAAGTGGATGTAGGCTTGTTAACGCCGAACCACTATAAATTCCGTGTGTTGATTGATTTTTCTTGCTTTTTGTTCATGATTCCTCATTATTCTCTACAAAACATTATCAATTGGGTGTTAGGACCATTTTTTGGTCTAACATTTTGGTGCTTTCACTGAGAAATGAATATTCTCAGCTTTTCGGATTATTTATCTACTATTTGGATCTCCAAGTCTGAAGAGATAATCCGTATTCTCATCACTTTCGAAGCTTTCGACGATTTCAGTAATCCTACCCAAAGCATAGATGTCTCTGGAATGAAGTCATGGGTTCGAAAAGATTCACCCAGCACAGCAGCAACGTCCAGCATGGACCTCGACTTCGGATCGGATCAGATGTGTTTCTAGTTCAAACAAAGCGACCGGGTCGGATGCTAATGAAGCTCTTGGATCGGATGTAGATGAAGTGCATACTAATATCCATAAGGGGGTCGGATCTGGTCCTACCCGACCTGAAAAACAACCTCCGACCCGAACTAGAGAGGGGGATCCGAACCGGCCGCTTGCTGATGACGTAACCCCGACCCGATCCAATGACATAGCTGATCCAATCCGACCCGAAGACGTCTAACCCGGAGTGGCACAACAAACCGACCCGGGGACAATGCTCCGACCCGACCCGTTGAGCAGGACTCGAATCCAGCTGCTGTTGATACTCCGATCCGACCTGGCGATGCATCTCCGAACCGAAGAGAGTGCCACGACCCGAACCGCAGGAAAGTGGAGATGCAGGGTAGGGAAGACCGATCCGAACTGGAGGAGGAGATCCGAACCGGCTCTTTCATATATACTGAACCGACTAGCTAATGATGTCTCCGATCCGGCTCAGAGGAACTAGTCCGATCCGACCCGACGTGAAGACAATCTCCGAACCGCAAATTTGAAGGCATGATCCGATCCGATCCGAAACAGCTATTTTTGGAAAAAATACATTTTTAAGATCATTTCAGAAAAGGCTCCATCTTCCAAAATACATTTTTAAGATCATTTCAGAAAAGGCTCAGGGTAGCTATTTTTGGACTGCGGGGCCCCGGACCCCCGCCGGCGCTGCGCCCGGACCCGCTGACGGCCTCGCCTTCGGCTCGACGTATATTTTGACTAACAGTAGTCATCAAAGTTTGTTAATGAAGATAAGGTGGATAATCTAAGAATATGACAGCAAGATGGCAACGACTGGGATTCTTCCCAGAGCCATGACATTTACTTCCATCAGTAAGCCAATGTGAGGAGTTGTCGATCAAATTCAGCTTGCTATCAATGATAGTATACAAGACAATGCTTGTCCTATAGCAGCTTCCTCTTCCATAGCACTGATGGTGTATAAATTTCACTAATGCAACTACTGTTTCCCTAACGACCAGTGATTACCTTATTTATGTGACTTAAACCTATCCAATCGGCGGAGTACCGAATGACGGTTATATAGAACAGTCCGAGCACTACTCCAAAGATGATTCATATGATCTTAGTGACCATGATTGTCAATAATGGGATACCAGAAAGCAGCTAAGGATCCCAACATCCCAAAGCTACACTTCAATTGTATGATGTGATGAATAAAATGTCCTGCGTCTCACCTCCCGAAGAACTTAGCTAACCTTTGAAATGGCTATTTTCTGTCAATCGCATTGAGGAAGACAGATTTCCATCGAATAAGGGTTAGGTCAACATACTTTGGTGCCCAGCGATAGGTAACAGCTGAACCCCTGCAGGCCATGATTGGACATGTGAATCTTTGCTCGGATGATAGCAACTTGACTGCTCACCAGTCAGCACATGACCTTTGTCAAGAGATGAGAGTTCGAGATCAAAACAAATATGAATCGACCGTTGGCTCTCGACTTCATACATCAATTGTGATAGAAAATGTGAACATTACTTCAAGCCTTGGAAGCCATGCTATTGTAGTCAAGTTTATCTGACTAAGGTCTAAACTGACCAGCTCTAGCGGCGATTAGAGCTTACATTGCACCCTGGTATCTATTGCTAAAATTCCTAATGAAAGATGGAATGGGAATGGTCCATGGCGACCATGTTACTGGAAGAGACTGCTATTTAGCTAGTTAGGAGATGCTACTCAATGGAAGTGGCAAGTTAAAGGTTTAGAGCACTTAAGCCTGGATGCTGATTGATTATCTGTGCATTAGATCTTATTCCCAACGTGGGACTAAAGGCATATCTGTGGATGGATGAGACATGACTATCCCCCTAGTAGCCATGACTCCCTTATACTCAATCCTTGCCCTTAGCATGGGGGCAAGAAGGCGATTCAAATAAGATGACCGCCACCCCACAACGATTTGAAAAGACGTCCATCACCAGCTAAAGATTTTGACAGCCATCCCCTGATAAAGATGTAGTGAGGAAAAATGGACCTGCAAAGAGCGTGCAATGCCATCTTCGCACAGAATGATATTCATTCCTTTAACAGGATTACTTTTTAACCATGACTCTTATATTTCCATGCTTTATGAGTTATTGATGTAACTAACTCAGATGAATTTATAGGTGGATGATGTAGGTACCCCGAATCTGGTACCGATCAAACTTTGAGCACCTACAGGAAGAATTATGGAGCATTGCCGTAACAAGCCCGATTGAACTGCTCGTTTACAGAGCCACGTCCTTCGCCTGAGAGAAGTTGTATAGCTTAAGATGGATCCGAGGTGACCATCCACTCATTGGCTCACACGTGGCAGGCCTCAAGATAATTGTGCATTGAAGTTCAACGTCGGAATCCGATTCCGGATGGATGCAGTTCGACCGTCTACATGGCTCGATCCGTTAAAGGAGGCAGCACTGCCCCTTGATATGCTTACTTTTCAATCATACAATTTACTTTTACATGCTTCCTGAGTTATGGACATGACTAACTCATGCGATATGAATGATGAAGGTACCCGAAGTTTGGTGCCAACCACTCCTTCCATGGTTTAGTCGGAGGAACGTAAAGCTTTGGCGAACGTGATTCAACTATTCACCCTCCTGATGCCAACAACCTGACATAAATGAAGTTTAACCATTCATTCATGGACCTTTTGCCCTTGAAGTAGGGGGCAACCGAATATATGCACATAATTTCAACATATCTATGCATAGGCATACATATGAGGCATCCTCAACATCTAGCCTTTAATTTGCCAGACACGACATAGAGATATACTCGGGTGTGACATAACCACTTAGCAGTTCTATGACTCCATCCCCTGATCCAACGAGAAGAGTGCAAAAAAGACAGGGGCACGATCACATGAACGACATAACTTTTGCCTTCGATGTGGGGGCAAAAGGGAAATGTTAAGACGAGGATGAGTGTGACTCGACCGCTCTCCAAAAACGTCTTTAACTCTTTCCCATGCTTCCGACGGGAGGAGTATAAAATCAATAGGGATGTGAACCGACCATCCCTGATGGCGACCTTTGCCCTTGATGTAGGAGCAAAGGGACGATGCCAAGGCAAATGTGACCCGACTGTTTGCCCGACTAACTCTAATCCTCAGAGCTTGGATATGAGTATAAACTTAGGACGAGTGTGACAGGCGCGCCAAGATTTAAGACCACTCGATCCACAACTCTAACTCAAACTGACTTTGGGAGAGTATAAAGGACGAACCGCGACGTCCATAACTCTAACTCTCACGACTTGAGAGAGAGTATAAATCTGTTGGGTTAGTGTGAATGGTGCACCATGACTTAAGACCACTAAACCCATAACTCTAACTCTCACGACTTGGGAGAGAGTATAAAGGACAATGCTGCGACGTGCATGCAATCTTCATTGCCCTCCGACTGAGGACAGGATTATAAAGGACTTACGGATCGGACATCCGAATGACTTAATCCGGTTCCCATCAACGCTGGGGGCATGGACATAGATTTCTGAATTAAATTCAAACACGCTTCGGACGCGACCCGTGTTTCAAAGTTAAATGGAGGCTACAGACACTATAACTCCAAACTACGACACCTGACACTTTGACATTTAATAATTCTATGCTAGATAGATTAGCACTCAACATGTTTTCATTTCGAGCTACAATTGCTTGTGACTTAAAGATTGACTTAGTAGCTTGCAAGACTAAGCTAACTATTCTTTTTCGAATTGCAAGATTATGTACAGATACAAAGCAAAGACACAAGGGATACTCGCGTACAACAACAAAGAGGTCGTGTTTGAAGGAATGACGTCGACTTCTAATGCTAAGCTTCCCACACGACTCAATGCAATCACCGAAAGGAGGTCCTAAGAGTGATATATCAAATCAACATACACGCCCATGTGTGACTGGCCATAGCCCAAGTGCAACGACGAGTTCTACCTCACAAATACGTTGAATGGAAAACGTGATAACTCGAGCACTTGGATAACTCGAGCACATAAGCTTATAAAGCAATGTCTCTTTTCCATGCATCCATGTCTAAATTTAAAAGGGATGTGATACAACTGCCGACCTTTCTCCATTACCCCTGGACTGGGGCCGCACTGCTGAAAATATTCATAAATGTTATATGTCTGTGACTAACTTATACCTCGATCTTGACAGGCTGCTTGAGGACCACGAAATGGATGCAGAGTGAACGTCCATTTGCTAGTCCGGACCGACTTCCCGGTTGAAAGACCCCATGTAAAGGGAGATGCCATTGCTTTGACTCCTAACATGCGCGGAGGCGAATTGCCTGACACTCAGACTCAAAAGCGAAGAAGAAGGAAGATAGAAATTTCTTCCGTGCTGAGGATATTGGCGCAGAAGGCGCTAGGATCGAAGGAAGGTAGCAGATTTCTTCTTGTGATGATCCCTCAGCATGTCAAGCCAGATATTAAATGGATGGTACCCTTGCTGATTTGTGAACTCACATGGATCAGCGAGATGAACTTCTCCGGAAACGACAAAAAATGGTGGATAACTTCTCTACTCGGATAGATGGAAGGCCTAGTAGCTTCGACTTATTCGCTAGAGCGAGCTCCATGGGAATTCAAACGACAATGAACTTGGCTCATACGCTCCCTGCCCCGTGGTCCAGATAATATGAGACCCTAGGACAAGTTAGCATGGTCGTCTTTGATAAAACAAAGATGCAACCAACCTCCTCCCAGGTATTTGTAACATGCAACTTCCGACCGTGACATTTTGGATGAAAACGATGGATATGCAAGAGCCACCGAAAAATTAAACGAAGCCCGACCAACCTTTGCTTCCATACAGATCAATGTTTAAAACCCAGCTCAACCTCAACATGAGGCTCCTCATGAAGGGGGAAAGTAGAGGCATTCAAAGTGGCAATAATTTGACATATCGCAATTCGACTCCAATCCTCAGAGCTTGGATGGGAGATCCAAAACTAATATGAGTCAGACACGAACAAATAATTTTATGTCAAACTTTAATTCATGACTTGATGAAGAAGTATGAATTTAGAGAAGAAATGGATCTAGTGATCACCGCATAGCAGAACCCCTGTAGAGGGGGGGCATAGGACACAAGTTTCGAGTATTGCCGACTTTATGCACATTTATTATCATCGGAGCCCTGCAAGATCCTAGACTGTAACCAAAAGAATGACTCGCCAAGACCAACCCGCATACATCCGAATAGGAATTTTTCATTCAGAATTAAAGAACAGAAGCCTGATGGACGGCTATTACATATGCAAAACCAAGAAGCCAGAGGCCGGCTTCCACCCGCTTCAGGACTTCATACCGGGGGCACTAGTGCTAAATTAGGTAATTAGCGACAACTTCTCAAAGGCGAGGGCCAAATTGGCAATATTAATTGATGCTTCAACAGAGATCCAACGAGACCCTACATGCATTCCTTGAAAGATTCAACGTTGCAGCAGCATCGGTACATCGATCTGGACCATATACGGTGTTGATTGCTTTGGTATCCGGTATTCTGGATATCTCAAACTTCAAAATCCCTCTTCATCGGGATCCACCAAGAGGACTTGGAGGATTCACCTCTGAAACAAACTTTGGTATCTATCTACCATGAGATTTTCCTAGAAACGTTGGAAAATCCTATCCTGAGACAGGCAGATTCGTGCAATAAGAGTGTGCTAATGTTGAAATGGATGATCTCAATGTCTTCACGACAGAATGGAGCACCATCTAACTCTTGAAATAATAAAGGAAAAAGAAAAGCCCCAGGAAAGATTAACAGGAATTTACAATCATGTAAAAGACCAATATCATTAATCGGGCCCGCGGTCTTGATTGTCAAGCTTAATGGAACCAAGCACGGGAGATAGACTCAACAAGACTATGATGGCTATTTCAGATTATGCCAAAGCGTGAATGAAGGAGCTCGAATAACTCACTAACGACATTCGCTCGCTTGCAACATTGACGAGCTTACTCAACTCTGCAGCTGATGTGAGGAGAGTATCTAAGTTTGCTGATATACTCAATAAGGCGATCACTGCTTACTGGCTAAACAGATGGGTTGACCCCAACGCGAATGTGATTCGACCATTCGCATATACAACTCCAACCCTTGATGACTTGGGAATGTGCACATAACGACACAGGGTGACTAAGATTGTTGAACCTACATATGTAACCCGATGCGGCAGAAAAAAGTATAAAGGCTAAAAGATTGGATGTCCGATTGACCTATCATAACCCCCAACAATGCTGGGGGCATAAGCACTGACTTCGCTCGTCCTCCACTAATGCTAGGAACATCAACTTCAACCGACAGATTGACTTTAAACATGACCCTGACTCAATGCATGATTCAGAACATATACATTATATCTTTAGAATATGACGTGATTCATCCCGACCATCCAAGTGAGCGAAATTACGGATCAAGCAAGAATTCAAAGAACTTGATCTGCAACTGCATCAAATGGAGAGTATGATGAACTCCTCTGCTGCCTTACAATTGTGATAATCCTACCAGCTATTGGCTTGCATGTTTTCAACAACATCTCGTACTGACTCGTATGTGATCACGGGACTATAAAACAATCTGAAGTGATCATGGCTTTCAGATGCACTATTATTACGATTAGATGCAATCATGGAGTCCTAGATTAATATCCTGATATCGAGATAGTCCAAATCCAAGCAAAAATGACAAATTCATATGCCGACTCTGATGCGCTCTATCCGAACGGTCCAGATGCTAGCTCAAGATATGAAGATTCTGACACCATACTATGACTTGGACGGCTATTGTATACATTGACTTATACATTAAAGAAATCTTAGCTTAGTAATGCACTTGACTTGTTTAGGAAGATGGCGTCGTTTGGCATCAACCTTTACATGTACGATCTCACACGGGAGCCAAACATACCACATGACCTATGACGAAGGAATTCTACCTTTTGATTCGACGAAGTCTAAACGATTACTTGATCATCTTGACCACTCTAGCCATGAAATTTGGCCCGATAAGCATCAACGGAAGCAATGCGGCATATGACAAGCCATTTATACAGAAAAAGATCCAAAAAGATTCATCTCGACTTATTCAAAGCACATCTTATTTGCAACAAGATGTACTTTGGGGGGCAAAATGTTAGCCTGCTTTGTGACCAGACTATCCAAAGCCGAAGAACTCTATCAGGAAGGCCACTCAGGGCTTGAGTATGAACTGCCAGAGATCGACATCTGCTTGGACGAAGTAACGAAGGATGGGAAAACTCGTATTTCTGTGCACATAAGCTTCGGGTTGGATTCCACCATTTCGGATCAAGCTAAAGCGAATATTTCTGACCAACCAAACCGGATCGGGTAAACCGGATCGGGTAAACCGGATCGGGTCATCCGGATCGGGTAAACCGGATTGGGTCATCCGGATCGGGTTATCCGGATCGGGCCAACCGGATCGGGTCTCTACCCCTAACCGAATTCTGGGCAGTTAAAGACCATTTCCCCATGTTCTCCGCTACTTCCGAGATTTACTCTAAAGCTGCCACGTGGCCACTCAACCCTAACCGAATTTCTACCTATAAATACACATACAACACATCATTGAAGGGGACTTTTTGGGCCTCAAGGAAGCTCTATCTATTTCGGCCATGGCCACCAACGAAAAACCTTCATCCTCTTTAATAAAATCAATGAATTCGGAGAGTATTATTCATTGTAATTGAGTGCTTGAGCGTCAATACTCATTGTATTTGTAATTACTGAATGAATTGAGAAGCTATGAAGTGGATGTAGGCTTGTTAACGCCGAACCACTATAAATTCCGTGTGTTGATTGATTTTTCTTGCTTTTTGTTCATGATTCCTCATTATTCTCTACAAAACATTATCAATTGGGTGTTAGGACCATTTTTTGGTCTAACAATAACATATGTTGGGTTTAACATTTAAGCCCAACTTAGCCACATGAAAAAGGGGAGGCTTAGAACATGGTGTATATATATTCTAAGTAACATCAAAAGGGGTGTGTGAACGCATGAACTTGCAACATAGCGAACTAATTAACATAAATTAGGCACTTGTGAACTTGCATTGTGATAGCATAAAATCATGACATAAAACATACCTAAACATGAATCATGGTTTTAATCTAGTCATGTAAACTTGCATTTAAATTGTGAACCTAACTTAAATTATGTGTCACATATATTATCACATGATTTTGATAACAACATAGGCCTAAAACATATTTTCAATTAGGCATAACACCAAACGTAATCTAATCATGTTTATAGAGTCAACACAAGTTCACAAAGATGCTTACTCTTGTCACTAATACAAAAGTATGTCTTTTTTTTCTCACTAGAATCATAATTCCTATTTCAACATAAATTCATATAAATCATAATACCCAAATGGATCCAACTACACTAAACATGTGATAACCCCAAACTTCCACGAAGTGAAAGTAAGAGATGATCATTTGGAATACAACATAAATACAATAATACATATCACAGATACAAAATAGCATGGGGAAATTCATAGAGTAACAACATCATAGCAGCAGATATATAATGTCGTCCATCACAGAAAATCCACAGTCACAGACTTCTACATTATTACATCAAATTCGCAGAAAAGAAATAAGTTCCAACTCCAACTTAAACAACGTGGAATAAAAAATGTTTCATGTCTGAAATAAAAGGAATTAGAAAAATGTAAGAGCAGCGAACGATAAGTCTTCAAACTCCTAGTCATCACCTCCCCACAAGCAAATCCAAGAGAAATAATAAGCAGCTCCACGGAAAGGCTCCCAGCGAAAGATAACCTGTTTACTTGGCAGCCCGTGTAGAGAAGAGGGCACCCGAGTTTGCAAAAAGGTGAAACAAACTACAGGTCAGTCGTGGGACTGGTGTGAGAATTCTTAACTAACATACTAATAATAATATGGAAAATCCAAAGACCATGCCGCTAATGCGGAGCGGATTTATTTCAGTGGATTGCCGTGCATAATTTTAAAAGTGTCAGAACAAGCAGATAAATAAATCGTGCAACAACGCAATGCTTTTTAGAAAAATGGAATCACCATAAGACTCAAGTCCCATCACACAATGCAACGCACACCAGAGGATAGAGTTTTCCCTTATGGTGATTAAACATGCTAAATACGGCAAATACGGTTTTAATATTATTATTAGCATATATAACAAAACATTTCAAAATAAATGTATCAATCCTAGGAAGCATAGGTACCATATACTATGCCTCCGTACTAGTAATACAGTCAAATCCGTAGGGTCGTATTTGGAATTTGGATTTCCATCTGAGTAAAGGCTAGGGAGGAGCTCCTACCGATTCGAGACACTCTAGCTAATGTCTCAGGATTCCCCGCAGTGAACCCTTGGAAAGCTGCAGGGCCGGTCCGCCATACGAGTTGCGGATTAGTTATTCCTGAACACACGTTTCCCAGTCCTATAGGACCTAACATCCGAGGCGCCTCATTCCATCATCCACATAAGTAAAATGTCAGGGCTGGTAGGTCACTGACACCACTCTAGCTAGAAAGAAAAATGCTGCTCTCCCTGCGTTCCCTTCTCCCGTTTTAGACTCCCCCGGTGTGTGAGGCTCGCGAAGTCGCGTTGTACACAAAGCTATGCCTAAACAGACTATGCTTTGATCGTCCCACAAGGCCTGCTTTTCAACAAAACCTTGATCATATGCACCTTAGCGTGCCACATCATCACCCCATAGCATACTACCAACCCTTTGCCGAAATATATGAACGGGTGTTAAGCAAGAGAATAGATTCCCCGCCACCAAACATCCATACCTTCGACAAAAGATCAATAAAGTGATATTTGATAGAGTATGATGTCAGACACACAATCCATTTAATAGCTTATGCTCTGGGTCTGAGCGAAAGCCTAACCCGTTCAATCAACATGTTCGTTCGGGCAATGACCTTGACCTTGACTTGGGAGCAAATCAATTCAAAGCCTAAATCGTTGTCCTCTTGAGGGGAAGATTGACGGTCTTCATTCGTCATCTTCTACTTCAAACCTTAACGTCGTTTGATTATTCGGAATGAGATTAACTCGGCCTTTCCAAATAACCTTCGTGTATATATATATATATTCATATATAATGAAAATTATTGCTTATCATTATTTTTAATTTACAATGATTATTTCCTATTTTTATTTGATTAAAAATAATTAAATCCTTAATTACCGACAATTCAGGTCAATGTCGATTCTAGCGCTGTTTTCAATCACTTTTGATTTTCATATATCTCGAAATCTAGCCGTTGGATTTTGACGTAGTGTATATCCTTGGAAAGATTTTTCCAAGACGGTCCTATCGGTTCTAGTTTTGGGAAAATTCGACGGTCGGATCTCCCGGTATAGTCGTTTAAAAGTTCGATTTCAAAACGCGAACTACCGCGCTCGATTCGTTTAATTTTAATTATATATATATAAATATATATATATATCGTTCGACACATCATTCTTACATACACCTTCCTTATTCTCTTATCTTTTCTCTTCTTTACTTACATGAAAATGTAATTTATAATTAGACGATGAATTATCCTTTTTATTTTATTCTTTTATAATTTACATTAAAATGTAAATTATAATACATTGTTCAATTCATTTCTTTTCATCTTTCATTTACATTATAATCCTATTTACATATAAAATGTTCATTTGTTTTTCAAGTGCATTCTTAATTTTAATTACATTTAAAATGTAATTTGATTTTGCGATGTAATTTTCATTCCAATTACATATAAAAATGTAATCTTCATTCACATGTCGCATTCTGATTTTATTTATATAAAATAAAATGTAGCTTTCCTCTTTGTCACCTTCTTATTTTGTTTACATTAAATAAAATGTGAATTTTCATTCTTGTCACCTCTTATTTCATTTACATTAAATAAAATGTAAATTTTCATCTACGGTATAAATTCTTATATATATTACATACATTAAAATATCATTTTTTTTCTACGGTGTAATGAATATTTAATTTACATTAAAAATAGTGTAAATTTACATGCGGTGAAATTCCCCTTATATATCGTATAAACAAAAATGTAATCCTCTTCCTACAGTGTAATGAGTATTAAATTTACATTAAAAATAGTGTAAATTTACATGCGGTTAAATTCCTATTTCATTTACATTTAAAATAATGTAAGTTTACATATAATGCAAACTCATATTTTATTTACATAGAAAAATGAATTTTTTTTCATGTAGTGTAAATTCACATTTTTAATTACAAAGAAAAATGTAATTTTTATCATGCGATGTATTTTCTCTTTTTATATACATTAAATAAAATGCAAATTTATCTTACGGTGTAAATCCTTTTTAATTACATTAAAAGTGATGTAACTTTTCCTACGACATACATTTCTTTTTAATTAACATTAAAAATAATGTTAACTTAACATACGATGAATTTTCTTTTTATTAACATTAAAAATAATGTTAACTTAACATACTATGAATTTTCTTTTTATTAACATTAAAAATAATGTTAACTTAACATACTATGAATTTTCTTTTTATTAACGTTAAAAATAATGTTAAATCATCCTACGGTGAAATTCTTTTATTTTAACATTAAAAATAATGTTAAATCATCCTACAGTGAAATTCTTTTATTTTAACATTAAAAATAATGTTAAATCATCCTACGGTGTAAATACTCTTAACATTAAAAATAAATGTTAATTCCCTACGATGCAAATACTTTGAATATTGACATTAAAAATAAATGTTAATTTTCCATGCATTGTAAATTACTTATTATTAACTTTAAAAAAAATGTCAATTTCTCATACAATGTAAATTCCTTATTTGTCCAAGATCTCGTCTTTTCACCACATCATAATGTAATTCATACTCATGTCGTCATATTTTTCTTTCTTATTTTCCATATTCATCATTTAACATTTATTTATTTGCAACCAAAATTTACATATCTAAATAACTGACAAGAAAATGTGAATCTAGCAAGCAAAGTGTACTTTCAACATCAAACTAGCATGGTGTAAATTGTTTTCTAGATGAATTACTAACATGGGATAACATGTAATATTTCACACAAATCAATAATCAACATCAATAACATAGATCAGAATCACGAATCCATATAATATGATTTTTGAACCACAACCAAGTTGAATTGAAATTAAAATAGATCAATTAAGAATCAGAATACTCACCTCGACTTCAGATCTAGATTTAAAATCGAAATAAAATCCAGAAAATGCCCCAATTGATCCTAGGTCGAAGTATTTGCTGTCACGTTTCACCCGGATCTGAAATTTTCTGATTTGGAGTTCACACAAATTAGTTATCAACGTTTTAAATATACAGATTTTTAACAACTGCTGCAGCAACGCTTAGAAGCGTCGCAAAATCTGAAATAGATAATACCTTTATAGTTCAATTTTGTTCAAAATTTCAAATCCGATTTTCGTGAGCTGTAGTTAACGGATTTGGGCACCGTTTGCTGCGGAAGGACCAGGGAGGAGAGGCGCAGGTTCGGCCAGAGGGGGGTGGCGTTCGACGGCGACGTGTATGGCCCAGGGGGGCGCGACCGGCGGCAATTCGTGGGGCTGGGGCGGCTTCGACAGGGCACGGTTCGAGACGATTCTTGTCGGAGGTCGTAGAGTTCGGGAAGAGCTTCGATACGAGTATTAGTTTGCTGATTTTCGTTGTGAGATGAGGGAGAAAACGGAGCTCAAAGATTTGAGCAAATAATGGGTTACGGCGGTGTAAATAACGGAGGAAGAAGATGTACTGTGCGGCCGTATTTATACTAGTATTTTAGGGTTTTTATTTTTTATTTATTTAATTAATTAATTCTAGAAATTAGCGTTTTCCCATACGATCTCCAAATGAAGCTCAACGACTGTCGAACTTAATGTTTTGACGTCTTCTGAACGCGATGGCGCTATTGCCAAGGTCTAATTCTGAAGTTACAATCATGTTTCTTTTATTTTTAAAATAAATCATTTAATTTAAATTCGAACGTACTTGTTAATTCCACCAGGGCCACCTACTAGCTCAGAAAAATTATTTTTGCCTTTCTTATGTCAATACGATCCTAACAAAATTTATTTCGCCTCATTCTGAGACTGTTTGAAAAATGGATATTTTTCAGTCAATTAATTTCAACCGAAATTGACAAAACATAGATTCTTTTGCCACGCCTACATGCTAGCTTCAAAAATCATGAAATTTGAAACCTAGCAATAATTTTACATTCCGAACACAACAAAAGTGGTTTCGTTGAATTCCGAGGTCGTATGCAAAATGCCAATTTTCAAGGGCGATATATTTCCTATAGCGACCTTTCTGAAAATTCATTTGGCCATAACTTTTGATTTCTACTATGAAACTTCGATTTTTCGGATTCGTTAGAAAGATACTCATTAACAGATTTAGATATTTTAGTTTCAACAAAATCTGGTTTATTCTGCACCCTGGGTAATTAGTCAAAGTTCAAGTTTGACTTTTCAAACTACCCTCCTATTTCTAATTTTTTTGTAATATACTTGTATTAACTTTGCTCAAAGTAAAATCCCATTCATAATTATTTGAAATAATCTATTTTAAATAATTAAACACCCCTAAAACCTCCTAAAATGAAAAATTTAAATTGGCCCCACATTCCGGGTTGTTACAATCTCCCCTCCTTAAGAACTTTTCGTCCTCGAAAAGGAAAAAAGGAAAAATAGAAGAGTAGGAAACAACACAGAGAATACTGAAAAGATTAAGCGTACCTCAAAACAAAACCTAATCGGAGATATCCACTCTGCAGTTGGGATAGGCCTGTTTGATACTCTCTTCAGTTTCCCAAGTGCAGTCTCTAGGATCACCACTCCACTGCACCTTGACTAGGTTGATTCTTTTATTCCTCAGCACTCTAGTTTCTTTGCCAATAATTTTCAGTGGCTCTCTTCTCACTGCTAGGCTTGGGGTAATTTCCAAATCTTGCTGTGCAGCTTCCTCCACAACTAGATCCGGATCATGGACATGCCTTCGAAGTTGAGATACATGGAATACATTGTGCACTCCAGGCAACCAGTCGGGCATCTGAATTCGGTAAGCTAGGGTGCCAATCTTTTCAAGAATAAGGAAAGGGCCGATGAATTTGGGTTCTAGTTTCCCTGTTTTTCCAAAACGGATAACACCTCGCATTGGAGCGACTTTCAGATAGACATAGTCGCCCACATCAAAAGCTAGCTCTCGCCTTCTTACATCTGCGTAACTTTTCTGTCTACTTTGGGCCGCCAATAGTCGCTTCTTAATAAAGTCAACTTTGTCCGAAGCTTCTCGGATCATTTCAGGACCCAACACAAGCCGATTTCCTTTTTCAACCCAACATGCTGGCGATCTACACGGCCTACCATATAAGGCTTCAAATGGAGACATTTTCAAACTTGCTTGATAGCTATTGTTGTACGAGAATTCAACTAAATTCAAGTGATCCTCCCAAGACCCTCCAAAATCGAGTATACAAGCTCGCAATAGATCTTCAAGAATGCGATTCACTCGCTCAGTCTAGCCGTCAGTCTGAGGGTGATACGCAATACTAAGATT
Organism: Allium sativum; assembly: GCA_030737875.1. Taxonomy (NCBI): domain Eukaryota; kingdom Viridiplantae; phylum Streptophyta; class Magnoliopsida; order Asparagales; family Amaryllidaceae; genus Allium; species Allium sativum. The sequence goes on from CM060915.1 coordinate 119,238,205, forward strand.
CAACTTCGTTCCCAACTCATTTTGGAATGCTTCCCAAAATTTACTAGCAAAGATAAGATCACGGTCGCTAACAATGCTACTAGGGACTCTGTGAAAAAGAAAAGATTAAAATTTATTTTGCAAAAGAAAACTTCCATTCAAATTATGAAGAGAAGGAAAGATTTAGTTTTATTACACATGTAGCCTGACGATTTCTTTGAAATAGATTTGCGCCAGACCTTGAGCAGTTCTAGTGGATTTGACAGGTATGAAATGAGCGGACTTGGTGAAATGATCCACGATCACCCATATGCTGTCATTTCCTTTCCTAGTACGAGGCAGACCATCTATGAAATCCATGGAGACTTGGTCCCACTTCCAATCTGGAACTTCTAATGGCTGCAACAACCCCGCAGGCTTTTGTTGATCGCTCTTCACTTGTTGGCATATAGAGCATCTGCTCACATATATGGATATATCCCTCTTCATAGATCTCCACCAAAAAGTGCGCTTTAAATCTTTATACATCTTGCTCACACCTGGGTGGATGCAAAGCTTTGATTTGTGTCCTTCATCTAAAACTTCCCTTACGAGCTCTGGGATATTTGGAACACAAATCCGACCTTGCAATCTAAGAATTCCCTTGCCATTAATTTCGAAGCTCGTGTTCTCTCCATCTTGGATTCTTTTAATAATTCTTTGAATAAATTTATCATCCTTTTGAAGAGCGGAAATTTTATCGATCAAAGAGGGGGTAATGATAAGGCTTGCGACAATGGCATTCTTTCTACTGAGTGCATCTGCCACCACATTGGCTTTCCCCGGCGTATATAGGATGTCGAGATCATATGCCGCAAGGAATTCTAGCCACCTTTGCTGCCTTAAATTCATATCCTTTTGATCGAAGATATATTTCAAAGATTGATGGTCGGTGTATAATTCAAATTTTTCGCCCAAAAGATAATGTCTCCAAAATTTTAAAGCAAAGACTACGGCCAGCAACTCTAAGTCATTGACACGATATTTTTTCTCATGCGGCTATAATTGACGGCTTGCATATGCAACCACTCTGCCCCTTTGCATCAGTACTGCGCCAAGACCACCACTTTGAGAAGCATCCGTATAGACCTTTAAATCTTGGTTGCCATCGATGATGGTGAGTACGGGAGCAGTAGTCAACCTCACCTTTAGCTTTTGGAATGCCTCCTCAAAATCTGATGTCCAATTGAACTTGGCATGCTTCTTGGTAAGTTTTGTTAATGGGCTAGACAGCTTGGCGAAACCTTCGATAAATTTTCTATAATACCCGGCTAAACCTAGGAAGCTTCTTACTTCAATGGGCGTACTGGGTCGCTTCCAATCTCGAATGGCGGCAACTTTACTTGGATCAACTGCGATTCCTTCTTTTGACACAACATGGCCCAAGAATTTTACTTCCTCTTGCCAAAATGTGCATTTGGAAAACTTTGCTTTCAGAACATTTCGTCGCAGAATTTCCAACACTTCCCTTAAATGCCCTTCATGCTCCTCCTTAGTTTTAGAATAGATTAGAATGTCGTCAATGAAGACTAGGACGAATTTATTTAGGACCTCCCTGAAGACCCTATTCATCAAGTCAACAAAGTAGGCTGGAGCATTGCATAGACCGAACGGCATCACTAACCATTCGTAGAATGTATCGGGACCCCTGAAGGCGGTCAAAGGTATGCATTCTTCTGCTATACGGAGTTGGTGGAAACTTGTGGCTAGGTCCATCTTTGAAAACACCTTGGCTCCATTCAATTGGTCCATCAAATCATCTATGCGGGGCAAGGGGTATTTATTCTTCAATGTTTGTTTGTTAAGATCGCGGTAATCGACACAAAGTCTTAGAGTACCGTCCGATTTGGGGACAAACACTACAGCTGCACCCCAATTTGAAAAGCTAGGTCGGATGAGTCCCTTCCACAGAAGCTGCTTGGTTTGGGTTTGCAATTCTTCCTTTTAGGAGTCATCCTTCTGATAGCATGAACTACAGGTCTTGCATTAGGAACAAGATCAATCCTGAAATCAATTTCCCTTCGCGGGGGTAGGCTGTCCACTTCTTCAAATACATCTGCGTAGTCTTTGACCACGGGAATATTTTCTAAGGAGATGGGAGTGATCTCTAGGGAAGACCAGAATGCCTTTCTGTTAGATTTTGGCCCATGGCAAGGTATAGCAACAGTGTTTCCGAAACCTGTGTTCACCTTAACCACTCTTTCTGAACATAACACTTCAGCGTCATATTTGGTCAGCTAATCGAGACCGAGGATGATATCAAACTCGGATAAATTCATAATGATCAAGTTAAATGGAAATTTGAAATAGGAGTAAGATACAGGCACTTTACAAAATAAATCTAGAGTGGTAGAACCTCCTACAGGGTTGTGAACATTTAGTGGTTCTTTAAAACTTCTTTGCTTTAGTTTCAATTTCTAGACCGCATTTGAAACACCCCACCTCCGTTAGGGTCACTCTCAAAGGGAATGCCCTAATTTTGGTGGAGGTTTATAAGTACAAGTCACAGATATACAAGACAGATATAAGAACACATATTTGTAAACAGCGGAAGAACAACAAACTTTTATTTCATAAAGTCAAATACGTGTTACAACAACATCCTTTCCAAAAACATAACATAACACTTTCATAATCTGTCTTGAGTACATTATTTAAAGAAGCATAAATAAAATATAGATAAACTGCAAAAGCCCCATAGTGGATTGTCCAAAGCCATAGTTCAAAACAGGAAAGTCCAAGCAATACATTTCTCTTCTTCAAGCTGGATGTTGAGGTAGGTCAAGCTGCTGTGTTCCCTCCCTGAGGACCTGGGGGGGGAGAAACGGAAGAAAGAAGACGAAAGAAAAATAGAGTCAGACATAAAGCCTGAGTAAGTCTAGTACTATTTTGTCTATGAATAAAGAACTGGGTATGATAAGTATAAACAAGAAGTGGGCAAGCACAATAAACTTGGTTAAGTTGTCTAGGGTCGAATATACTATCGTACCCCATGTTAATCTCTGAACCCATATAAACTAGTTTCCAGTTTGCACCCCATAATCAGGGTGATGTGATCCATTCAATGATGATCGGCTCCTACTCGCATAGTTACATGTGTCTTACGGCCCCCGATGTCGTAGTTACCTATGCTGGTCCCACCATGGGGTGTATCAAGTCCCATAGTGGCAACCCGACACAACCTTAGAGTGCACAGGTATGCTACTGGTGTCCAGTGCCTTATTTTTCTGCGCCGGAGTGTGTGCACGCCCGCACTCCATTAGAACCTACACTGCTACACCACCGCCGTCGCTTTGACCTCTTACAATCAGCCCAGTAATCGTGCCCCACCCTGCCTAGCTTCAGGGTATCCTGATACACCTTTTAGGGTTACTGCTGAAAAGGGTCCCCCGTTACTAGGTTTTCTATCTCTAGCCAACATGCTAAGTTGGTTAAGTGTTTCCTAACCTAACCCCACCAGTCCGTTTAGTTTAGCATGTTCCATTTTGATTAAGTCTTTAGTTCACTTAATCCTAACAATCCTGACTCAGCCTTAATTGTCTTATTAAGGCCCTGACCTCTCACATTAGACAGGTATTGTTGTGGCTGCCTGTTGCCGGTTGGTTCCGGGCAGTCTTACGCCACAACTCAGTCTAACCTCGGGTCCTTGCTGGGCTCCATGTTTAACCTCCCACATTGGATAGGTATTGTTGTGACTACTGGACAGCCGGGCGGTTCCGGGCAGGTTTACATCACAACTCAATCCAACCTCGGGTTAAACACATCGTATGTTCTACATTTACATATTTTGTCATTCTTCTTTATTTCTTATATGTAAATATTTGCGGCCCATTATTAAGTTAATGGTGTAAAGGTTACACCAATCACGGGCCCAACCCATACTTGAATTTGGGCCCTTCTATTTTATATTTTCATTCATTAATTAATTTTAACCCAACGTTATTTTCCCCCGTTTTTACACGTCCGTTTATATATATATTGGGCTTTGCCTTTTAAAGCCCAATTTAGCCATGCGAAAAGGGGAGGCTTAAAGCGTAATTACATACACAAAGAGGGGAAGGTGAGCGCATGAACTTGCATATGACGTTGGAAATACATAATAGAAACTGGTGTACTTGCATAGTGGTAACATAGGTGACATGAATTAAGGCATGTGAACTTGCATAGGTTTAACTGCAACATGAACCTATATTCTTATTTATGCATAATGTCAAACATAAGCATGGCATAAATATTTCTAGCATAAGCATGGCATAATGTCAAACATAAGCATGGCATAAATATTTCTAGCATAAGCATGGCATAATGCCAAACATAAGCATGGCATAAATATTTCTAGCATAAGCATGGCATAATGTCAAACATAAGCATGGCATAATATCAAACATAAGCATGGCATAAGTATAGTTAAATTTGTTCACATAACCATGGCATAAATATACTTATGCATAAATATTCCTAATCATGGTGTTTGCTTTAAACTTGCAAAAAGGGATTTTTGAGTCTAACCTAGCCATGTCTCACATATGACATCATATAATTCTTTTAAACAAGATAGACTTAATCATGGATTTCAATTATGCCAAATATCATTCATAGCCTAGCCATATTCATAAGTTTGCAAAAGCATGACTTAATACACGGATTATGGTGTCAAAATTCCAACATAGTTTCATATGAACTATAACAACCAAACTTGTTTCAATTACTTGCAAAATGATTTATGCATAAAAATATACATCATGATGGCATAATAACAAAGCCCCAAACTTGCATGAATTTCAATCAACTACATACATGTAGCTTCAACATAGATTACATAATTTGCGCAATATTCCAAACGTATACTTGCATAGAACTACCGCATGTAGTTCTTTATAATTGAATGACATAATTCAGAATATCCAAACGTATATAAATTGATAAGACCGCACAAATATGAATTTTATTGCCACAATTCAAGCATACATATCTACACAATTGTTTATTCATACCAAAGTAATACTCTACTTACAATGGTTGCGGCGAATTCTCTAATTAAGAGATATGATTCCTTTGTTGAATTGATTGGATTTAGGTTGCTTGAATTGCTTTAGGCTTTAGAACTTTCTCCCTAATCCTCTCTCTAGTTGGCGGCTACTCTTAGTCGTTCCTCAGCAACATGGCGGCTATGTTCTTATTTTGAATGAATAGATTAGGGTTTAGTCTAGGGTTGTTTATATAGAGGTTAGGAATTGATTAGGACCATTGATGTTGCTAGGTTAGATCGTAGCCATTCATTAGATAGAGAGACCAATTAGAACCCGCCACCTAGCCCTAATGACAAAGCAGACCACAGAAATTCGACCAAACACAGACCTGGCCAGCCAGGTTGACTGGGCTCGACCAGGTCGACACCCCTGTCGACAGGGCTGTCGACAGCCCTGTCGACATGGGTAGCCCAGGTCGACAGCCCAGTCGACCTGGGTGGCCTAGGCGGGTGTTTATCCGCCCTGGCCCACTGGGCCCGATTTTTATTTATTTATTTTATTCTGTTTGAATTTTAAATTTAATTCAAAACTTCCGAAGGCCATATCTTCTTCATACGGACTCCGTTTTTCGAAAACTCGGACTCTATTTCGCGTATTTTTCCGAGACGAACGCAATGGCGTTTCCCGTTTCCCTTAGTTCTTTGATTTCAGATTAATTATACTTTAATTTGTTAATCTCACAGTTATAGAATTTTCGGGGTGTTACATTCTCCCCCACTTAAAAGGATTTCGTCCCCGAAATCTTCAAGTTAGGAGGAATGTATATCCTAACATCCAATCATCCATCTACTCATCCATCAAACACGAGCATCCATTGTCCTTAAAAGACTTCTAATGCTTCATGATCATATGCGAAGTGTGTGTGTACATGTACTTATCTAATGCAAAATCAGGCGGTCTACTGATTCAGTTGACCTCCTTAATGCGAATTATGTAAGTGCCATGAATCCATTATGTATGCAAATTTTCCTATTCATGATTCTACATGAGTGCACAATCATTCAATACAAATGCAGCATCCACATGTCAACACATTAAAGTTCAACCACATACGAATACAAACATATATGCATATGCAATATGAAGTGACTGAGCCGATCTAAAACCTAGATTGTGTGTGTATATGCAACCACGAGCAGCCACTAGCAATCACTTGCAACCACTTGCAACCATCATACATAACATGTTTCAATTACATGTTTTCATCCAAAAGGTTTCTACCTAAAAGATACGGTCGAGGAAATATACCTAAAAAGATAGATAAAAGCGCAACTTAAGGAAAAAGAAAGATCAAAGATGTACCCTCGAACAGAAAAGGGTAGGCAGTGCGTATTCTAGCTTCAGTTTCCCAAGTCGCGTCTCCCTCGGCGTCGCTCCACTGAACTTTGACGAGCTTGACTTCGCGGTTGCGTAGCTTCTTCACTTCCGTTCCTAAGATGCGGGTTGGAACTCTCCTTATGGTTGCTTCGCGTTCCACTTCGGCCTCTTCGAGGATATTTGGCTCTACCACTTCAGCAGTCTCATGCAAACATTTTCGGAGATGTGAAACGTGAAAAACGTTGTGGACTCCGGCCAACTTCTCGGGTAGCTCTAATCTATAGGCCATTTTCCCAATCTTCTCGATGATAGGGAATGGCCCTACAAATCTTGGCGCTAGCTTTCCTGTGGTTCCAAAACGAACAACGTTCCTTAGCGGTGATACCTTGAGAAAAACTCTGTCTCCAACTTCGAATTCAAGGTCGGTCCTTCTCTTGTCGGCATAGGACTTTTGTCTGTCTTGGGCCGTCTTCATCCTTCTTCGTATTAAGTCTACTTTCTCTGAAGTCTCTCGGATCATATCTGGTCCAAGTATGAGCTTATCCGTGGACTCCCACCAACAAGTGGGCGATCGGCACGGTCTTCCATATAAAGCTTCGAAGGGCGCCATTCCGATGGTTGCTTGATAGCTGTTGTTGTAGGCAAATTCCACCAAAGGAAGGTGGTCTTCCCATGTCCCCCCGAAGTCAAGGACGCATAGCCTTAAGAGGTCTTCCAAAACTCTGTTCACTCTCTCTGTTTGGCCGTCGGTTTGGGGATGATAGGCTGTGCTCAAGCATAACTGCGTTCCTACTGCTTCTTGCAGACTCCGCCAAAACTCGCTGGTGAAGATGGGGTCTCGGTCACTAACGATGCTAGACGGTATTCCATGGAGTCGAACGATTTCCTTAAGGTAAAGTGATGCTAGGGATGAGGCAGTTCTTTTACTTTTGACAGGTAAAAAGTGGGCGCTTTTAGTAAGCCTATCCACTATTACCCAAATGCTAGTGTTGCCTCTCCTAGACCTAGGCAGCCCATCGATGAAGTCCATTGAGATGCTATCCCACTTCCACTGCGGGACCTCCAAAGGATGTAGCAGTCCGCCAGGCTTTCTCTGTTCTACCTTAACTTGTTGGCACACCATACACTTAGAAACGAATTCTGCCACGTCCTTTTTCATGCCATTCCAGAAGAAAGTCCTTTTTATGTCTTTGTACATTTTATCTCCGCCTGGATGTATCGTCATCTTGGAGTGATGTGCTTCCTCGAGAACCTTCTTTATTAAATCTTTTGTCTGTGGGACGCATAGTCTTCCGTCGCGCCTTAGCAAACCTTTATCGTCAATGGAGTATCGGTTGGGGTGACTTGAAGTCTCGCCCCTAATTAGCCTATCAATTATTTCCACAAGCTGAGGGTCTTCGCGTTGTGCTGCCCCTACTGAATCTACTAAAGTTGGGCGCACTTCGAGAGATGCAAGCAAGCCTGGTACGAAATCGGAGGAAGGCCTAAAGTCGAAGCTGGCTATAAACTCTAGGCTTTGTCTTTCAACAAATAACGGGCTTAGAGTCAATTTCTTTCGGCTCAACGCGTCTGCCACTACGTTGCCTTTGCCCGGAGTGTAGGAGATTTTGAAATCGTACGAGGCAAGAAACTCCATCCACCTTTGTTGCCTCAAGTTAGGATCCTTCTGCGAGAAAAGATATTTCAACGATTTATGGTCAGTGTAAAGTTCGAACTTCTCACCTAGGAGATAGTGTCGCCAAGACTTGAGTGCAAAGACGATGGAGGCTAACTCAAGATCGTGGGTTGGGTAGTTCTTTTCGTGCACCTTCAACTGCCTCCCGCCATAAGCTACTACCCTTCCTTCTTGCATTAAGACGGCGCCCAACCCTGTCCCACATGCATCCGTATAAACAGTGAACATCTTGCTCCCATCTGGCAGCGTCAAAACTGGGGCTGTTGTAAGAGCCCTTTTCAGTCGTTGGAAAGCAAACTCGCAATCCAAGTCCCAATTGAACACTAGATTCTTCTTAGTCAATTTCGTGAGCGGAGCTGAGATTTTCGCAAAGTCCCTTATGAATTTTCGATAGAAACCTGCTAGTCCTAGGAAGCTTCGGACCTCAGTTGCATTCCTTGGTGTCTTCCAATCTTGTACCGCCACTACCTTAGCAGGGTCCACTGCTAACCCTTGTTTGGATACTATGTGCCCAAGGAACCTCACCTCTTCTCTCCAAAAGTGGCATTTGGAGAATTTGGCTTTTAGTTGATGGACTCGCAACGTTTCCATGATTGCCCTTAAGTGCTGAGCATGTTCCTCTTCATTCTTTGAGAAGATAAGGATATCATCTACGAAGACCACTACGAATTTGTTGAGGAAATCTCTAAATACCCTACTCATCAGGTCCACGAAGTACGCAGGTGCATTTGTCAAGCCGAAAGGCATGACAAGCCATTCAAAGAAGCCGTCTGGAGTTCTGAAAGCCGTTTTATCGATGCTATCTTCAGCCACCCTTAGCTGATGAAAACCGGTTGCTAAATCGAGTTGGGAGAAAACAGACGCTCCTACAAGCTGGTCAAATAAATCATCAATTCTAGGGAGTGGGTGCCTATTCTTTTTCGTTAGCTTGTTGAGCTCCCTATAGTCAACACATAGACGGAGTGAACCATCCGCCTTTGTAGCGAACACCACTGGAGCGCCCCATTCTGAAATGCTCCTCCTAATGAACCCCTTCTCTAGAAGCTCTTTAATCTGTTTACTGAGCTCTTTCCTTTCTCGTGGAGCCATATGTCTAACGGGCAACGCAACGGGCTTTGCATTATCTACAAGATATATGCGGAAGTCTATTTCCCGCTTCGGAGGCAAGCCCTTCACCTCTTCGAAGACATCCGGATATTCCCGGACCACTCTAACTGATTGTAAATTTTCAACAGAGGCATCTAGCGATTCAAGATAACTAAGCATAACCGCATATGAGGGATTACAAGAAATTTCCAGAGTATTACCGAGCTGGGTTAGGAGCCTAACAACCCTTTTCTCACAATCAAGGATGGCCCCATTACTGGATAGCCAATCCATACCCAAAATCAAACCATACCCCGAAAAGCCCAAAACAAAGGCACTACATTCAAATTCTACACTTAGAATAGAAATTTTCAATCCCACACAGATCATAGACAAATGAGCTGGGCCCCCAATTGGGTTTGAAACAATTAAGGGGTCCTCTACCATACTAGTTTTTAGGTGCAAAGATTCTACTAAAGCAGACGAGATAAAGGAGTGTGATGCGCCAGAATCAAATAAAGTGCGAACGGGGTGATCATAAAGATAAACTACACTTTCTACAGAAGTATTTATACCTCGCTGTTGCAGAGGTGGTGCTTCCAGCACATGAACCTGTGCCCCTGGGGTGGATCCAGTGCCCTGCCCCTGTCCTCGTTTCTTTGGGCAGTCCTTAGCCCTGTGGCCTGTCTGACCGCATGAAAAGCACCCACCATTCTCCTTGGCCTTCTTTTTCCGGCAGTCCTTTACTAAGTGTCCCACTTTGCCACAGAAATTACACTTCCTCTTCTCTTTGTTGCCTTTCCCGCCTTTCTTAAAGTCTGTCTTCTTGGGCTGCAAACCCTCTTTCTTCTTGCCCTTATCCTCTTCATTCAGCAATGCCATTTGCACCAATCTTTCATACGTGGCTCCCATGGGTATATGGGTCATGGCCAAACTGTGTAATGGCTCATTTAACCCTTTGACGAAACGGAGAGCCTTCTTGTGCGGGGTATTGACTAGGTCAAGTCCAAACCTAGCCAGCTCATCGAATTGATTCACATACTCTCTGACTGTCTTGTCCCCTTGCTTAAGAAATAAGAATTTTTCCAACTGCAAACTTCTTTCCGCATCTGAGAGAAATTTAGTCTCAAACCTAGCCCTAAAGTCCTCCCATGTCTCCACTGGTCTTTCAGCATTTGTGACTTCCCACCAGTAGGAAGCCTCGCCCTTCAATAGCCATACCGCCAGTTGTACTTTTTGTCTATCTTCTACCTCAAAGATGATGAATAGGTCCTCCGTTTCTTTCAGCCAATTTCTAGCTGCCACGAAGGACTCAGTTCCATGGAAATCCCTTCCTCCCATAGCTTTAAAATCTTTGCATATCTTAGCGAATGTGTTTCCCCGAGGAGGAGGTGGAGGAAAAGGTGCCGCTGCGGCTGGATGATTTCCTTCAGCTGGGGGAGGAGGAATGGTAGGACCTGGCTGAGTGGCCCTTGCTTCTAAGAACCGTCTAAACCAACCAGGTATTGGCACCCCTTCCGGCAAGTTGAGTTCTTGGGACATGCTGAAACAAAAAGGATAGATTCAAAACGAAGGATAAGAGATAGTACCTATGGCTTTGTGGGGACTTTGCCTTTTTAAAATAATATTTTCCTTTTAAAAATGCTTCTTTAAATTTCCTTTTTTTTTTTTTTTTGAAAATAAATTTTCCAAAACTTTTTATCTTATCTGGTAAACCTGGCTCCGATACCAAGTGAAACACCCCACCTCCGTTAGGGTCACTCTCAAAGGGAATGCCCTAATTTTGGTGGAGGTTTATAAGTACAAGTCACAGATATACAAGACAGATATAAGAACACATATTTGTAAACAGCGGAAGAACAACAAACTTTTATTTCATAAAGTCAAATACGTGTTACAACAACATCCTTTCCAAAAACATAACATAACACTTTCATAATCTGTCTTGAGTACATTATTTAAAGAAGCATAAATAAAATATAGATAAACTGCAAAAGCCCCATAGTGGATTGTCCAAAGCCATAGTTCAAAACAGGAAAGTCCAAGCAATACATTTCTCTTCTTCAAGCTGGATGTTGAGGTAGGTCAAGCTGCTGTGTTCCCTCCCTGAGGACCTGGGGGGGAGAAGACGAAAGAAAAATAGAGTCAGACATAAAGCCTGAGTAAGTCTAGTACTATTTTGTCTATGAATAAAGAACTGGGTATGATAAGTATAAACAAGAAGTGGGCAAGCACAATAAACTTGGTTAAGTTGTCTAGGGTCGAATATACTATCGTACCCCATGTTAATCTCTGAACCCATATAAACTAGTTTCCAGTTTGCACCCCATAATCAGGGTGATGTGATCCATTCAATGATGATCGGCTCCTACTCGCATAGTTACATGTGTCTTACGGCCCCCGATGTCGTAGTTACCTATGCTGGTCCCACCATGGGGTGTATCAAGTCCCATAGTGGCAACCCGACACAACCTTAGAGTGCACAGGTATGCTACTGGTGTCCAGTGCCTTATTTTTCTGCGCCGGAGTGTGTGCACGCCCGCACTCCATTAGAACCTACACTGCTACACCACCGCCGTCGCTTTGACCTCTTACAATCAGCCCAGTAATCGTGCCCCACCCTGCCTAGCTTCAGGGTATCCTGATACACCTTTTAGGGTTACTGCTGAAAAGGGTCCCCCGTTACTAGGTTTTCTATCTCTAGCCAACATGCTAAGTTGGTTAAGTGTTTCCTAACCTAACCCCACCAGTCCGTTTAGTTTAGCATGTTCCATTTTGATTAAGTCTTTAGTTCACTTAATCCTAACAATCCTGACTCAGCCTTAATTGTCTTATTAAGGCCCTGACCTCTCACATTAGACAGGTATTGTTGTGGCTGCCTGTTGCCGGTTGGTTCCGGGAAGTCTTACGCCACAACTCAGTCTAACCTCGGGTCTGTAACAACCCGGAAATTTTAGGGCCAATTTAAATTTTTATTTTAAAGAATTTTGTTGGAAAATGTGCCAGAATTTAAAATTTTCAATTTTAAATAATATTTAAAGCCAGTAAAAATAGTCAATTTTCAAACGACCTCTGTTGTCGACGAAACCACTTTGGTTGGAACCGGAATGTCAAATTATTGCTAGGTTTCAATTTTTAGAATTTTCCGAGTTAATATGGGAGCGTGGCGAAAGAAACTGTGTTTTGTCAGTTTCGGTTAAATTTAATCGACTTAAAAATAGCCATTTTTCAAACAGTCTCAGAATTCGATGAAATTAGTCTCGTTAGAACCGTATCGTCAAAACATAACCAAAAATAATTTTTCTGTAATTTTCTGAGGTCGTATGTGGCCCCGGTAAATTAAAATGTACAGCTAAATTTAATAAATAAATGATTTAAATATAAAATTAAATAAAACAGGTAGTAGACTTTGGAATTGGGTCTCGAGACCTGTTCCATTGCGTCCGGGACGGGGGTATTTGCCTAGGAACATTTTTCGTTGAATTTAATTTGGAGTTCGTATCGAGAAATTGGATTTTCCTTTGAATTAACAAATTAAATAAATAAAATACGGTACACTATACGGTATAAATACAGGTAAATACGTAACCCTAATCTATTGTACACAGCCGTCTTTAATCAACTCGATGGCCAGAAAGCTCCATCATCCTCCTCCAATTTTCGCAAGAATTATTCAATGGAATTCTGAATTGCAAACGGGAAATCGAAGAGCATCGAGTGCTCGAGGAGATGAACGGTCATGATCATCTAAAGTGGAGTAGATCGAAGGATTTCAGGCCCCAAAGTTCCCCGGATCGGGCACGAATTGCCACGCCGTGGGGCCACCGAGTTCGCCTGAACTCCTGGCGTGGGTGGAGCTCCTTCCGGCGCTTCGAACGGCGCACTCCGATCATGGGCCGACCCCCCCTGGCGACGATGGTGTTAAGCCCTAGGCCGACGTCGAGGTCTGTAGCCGATACTGGGAAGAAGAAGTACTTTTTTTTTTTTTTTAACCAATTAGATAATTCGTTTTATTTAAATTTGTTTACAACCTTCATAAGACCATAACTTCTCCATACAGTATCGAAATCCAACAAATTCAGGTGCGTTGGACTCGTGTCGAAAAATACTTCGCGATGATACTGACTAGACGTTATTCTGAACAAGTTGATTTTTGAGGAAAAATTCAGAACTGAATTGATCGGTGAGAAATTCTACCTTTTGTTTTATATAATTAAATTCAATTAATTAATATTGTTTGCGTTGTCACTAATATGTTGTTAGATTTTGTTTGTTGTGGACGTGATTTGGTCTGGGATTTATGCTGTTATGTAGATCTATCTATTTGTTGATGATTGTGTGAAACAAAATTGTTAAAATAAAATATCATTAATATTGGAAATTTAAAGATGTCATTATTTATTTTCATTAAAATTGGAAAATTAGAATGTCATTTTTATATCATTTATATTAGAAAATAAAAATGCCATTTTTATGGTATTGGAATTGGCAAAATCCGAGATGTTATTTTATGTAGTAATACTGACAATTACAAGATTATTCATTTTGTTGAAATAGATGCATATGAATAAAAAGATGCCAATTTGATGAAATAGGTTTGTATGAAGATGTTTTACATTTAAATTCGCATTTAATATAAGTGAATTTTCAAAGAAGATTTCTATACAATATAAAATGATTATATTTTTGTGTAACATTGAGAAGATTACATTTTTCATGTGTTACAAAGGAAAATCACATTTTTTTTGTCGAACATGATTAGTGAATCAAAAATGAACATTGTTGTCACTTGAGAAGTAAGAAATAAAAGAGACATTTTGTCACTTATAAAAGAATAGAAAAATAAAAATCATATTTTTGTTTGTGATAGGAAACATTAGAAAAGGATAGAAAAATATATTTTTATTCGTGATATGAAACATTGGAGAAGAATAGAAAATAGGAATTACATTTTGATGTGGAATATGACGCTAGAATAGGAATGACATTTTTACTTAAAATGTTAATTAGAATAAAAGGGACGTTTTTATTTAAAATTGTTAATTTGAATGAAAAGGTCATTTTTTCGGAAATGTAAACTAGAATAAAATAGACATTGTTATTGGAAAAGAAAATTAGAATAAAGTAGACATTTTATTGAAAATGTTTCTTTAGGAATAAAAGACCATTATATTAGAAATGTTAAAAGAGATTAAAAAGGCCATCTTTATCAGCAATGTTAATTAAAATAAAACTTGCATTAGGATAACTTCTCATTTTAGATAAAAATGCCATGATAGGATAAATCCTCATTTTAGACAAGAATGTCATTTTAGTTATAATGATCATTTTAGTTATCATTATCATATTTGTTATATAGTGTCATTAGACACAAATGTCTTTTTGATGTAAAATGTTTCCTTTTTATTTGTAATGACACCAAAACATTGTTGTGTTAAATTTTTAGTTGTAATGACACAAAAACATCGTTGTGCTAATTTTAGTTGTAGTGACATAAATTACACCGTCATGTTATTATAGTGGGAATGAATCAAAGATCGATCTATAAATATATTCATATTAGAAATGTTGATATTAGAAAAGATGTATACATTAGAAATATAAGTCCACTCTTTTCATTTGCATTCTAAAATGCAAATATTACTTAGAAATAGAAAGACAACATTTATTTCAATGTAAATCAAAATAAAACATTAACATCATTTTTCTTTGTAAAGAAAAGTAAATAGAAAACATCATTTTTCTATGTAAAATAAATAGAATCTACTATTTTTCTATGTAAAGAAGACATTTACTTTCTTCTATGTAAAGAGAAGAGAATAGAAAACCTTATTCCTTTTTCAATGAGAAAGTAAAGGAAATTGAAACTTACATTTTGCAATGTAAAGGATATAAAAGTAAAGATTACATTTTTTAAATGTAAATAAAAGGAATTAAGAAATTTACCTTTCAAGGTAAAATAAAAGAATTTACATTTTCAATGGAAAATAAAGAACTCACATTTTTCCGTGTGTAATAGGAGAACTTACACTTCCAATATAAATAAAAAGGGATTTATATTTTCAATGTAAATAAACATAGAAATAGATATTTTGTTTAGGTAGAAAAAGGATAAATATACATTTTTGTGTATAAAAAGACAATTAAAGTAAAATGCACATTTTTACGCGTAAAAGATAAAATAGTCCTTTTGTTAAAGTAGAAAAAGAATAAAAGATAAAATATACATTTTGTTAAATAAGAGAAAAGAAAAAAAATGCTTAACACGAGGTTGGATTGAGTTGTGATGTAAATCTGCCCGGACCCGCCCGGCTGTCCAGTAGTCACAACAATACCTATCCAATGTGAGAGGTTAAAGCATATATATTAATTTTCTAAATTTGCATTTTATATATGTAAATTACTTCAAAATATTTATGATAAATAAATAAAATGTAGACAAAGGAAATCATATATTTAAGAGATTGAATAAATTACATTTTTTTTTATGTAATTAAAAGAATATATTTTACACTAAAAAGAAAATTACATTTTATGTAATTATGATTATAAGAAATAAAATTACATTTTATGTAATTAAGAATAAATAGAAATTATAGAACAAATATGTGAATTAAAATTTATTTACATTTTCCTATGTAAATAAAAAAGATTAAAAATAATAATTATGTGAATAAGTATTTATTTACATTTTTCTTATGTAAACAAAAAGAATCAATTTGTAAATGGTAATTATTTACATTTTCTTATGTAAATAATAAAAAGAAAGGTTAGAAAAGAACTTACATAAGATATTCTTTTTATGTTAAAAGGGAATATTAGAAAGGAATTAAAGAAATACAATTATTTACATTTGCTATGTAAATAGGATTTGCAAAGGAAATTGAAACCATTTATTTACAAATAGTGTAAATAAATATGAATAAGAAATTAGGTACATTTATTTACAATTAATGTAAATAAATATAACAAAAGTAAAAGTAAAACATTTATTTACATTTAGGTAAATAAGTAAGAAAAAGATAAGAATATATTTATTTACATTTAGGTAAATAAATAGGGTAAGAAAAAGAATGTAATTTATTTACATTTAGGGTAAATAAATCAAAACATAGAAAGAATATAATTTATTTAAATTTAGGTAAATAAAATAAAATATAGAAAAATGTATAATTTATTTACATTTAGTGTAAATAAAAACAGAGTAAAATTAAAGTGATATTTTTATCGTCATTTTAGATGCGATAAAAAGAATAGACTTTTGAAATTGGAATAGTCAAACGATTTATGTTTATATATATAAATATAAATTATAAATTAAACGGAACGCGCGCGGTAGTTCGCGTATCGACAATCGTAACTTTAAACGGTTATACCGAAAGATCCGACCATCGGATTTTCCCAAAACTGGAACCGTTAGGACCGCTTTGGGAAAATCTTTCCAATGATATAAATTTCATCAAAATCCAACGGTTAGATATGCATAAGTCAAATTTGGTTGAAAACAGCGCCAGGGTCGCCTATTAACCCGAAGCGTCGTTAAATTTATTCGAGCTATTTTTATATAAATAAAAAATAGCAATAGGTCGTTATCAAATATTAATAACGATATGAAATGTTTTCAAATTATATATATATATATATGCGAGAATCATTTGAGAAGACCGAGTTCAATCTCATTTCAAATGATTATATACGACGTTTTAAATCTAAGAGTTGAAGACGGCGATTGAAGACCGACGATCTTCACATCGAATGGGTAACTAACGTTGAGGTCCTGTATTGATTTGCTCCCAAGACGGGGCTAAGATGGTAGTTATCCGGACGTAGTGTTGATTTGTACGGATTTGACTTTCGCTCAGACCCAGAGCATAAGTTTATAAATGGAATGTATGTCTGACGTTGTAGTCCTTTATACTACATTCGTTGATCTCTGTTAATACATATCTGCTTGGTGGTTAACACCCTTCTCTGAGACATATGAGCTTAGAGGTTATATATCGGCAGAAATCAATGGTATAGTATGGACTGACAATGTGGCATGCTAAGATGCATTGATCAAGGCTTTTGTTGAAAAGCAGGCCTTGTGGTTGATGATCAAAGCACGGCCTGTTTAGGCATAGCTTTGTGTATAGCGTGACTTCGCGAGCCTCACACCCCGGTATGAGTCAAAAACGGGATATGGACCGTAGGGAGTGCACACGTTTCTTTCTAGCTAGAGTGGTGTCAGCGACCTGCCAGCCCTGACATTTTACTTATGTGGATGATGGATTTTGAGGCGCCTCGTTATTTTTATAGGCCGTTGGTGGTCATACTATAGGTCCAAAGGGACCGGGAAACGTGTGTTCAGGCATAACTAATCCACTGCCCATAGGCGGGGACCGGCCCTACCGCTTCCAAGGGTTCACTGCGGGGAATCCTGAGGCATTTGCTAGAGTGTCTCGAATCGGAGAGGATCTTGCCCCTAGCCTCGACTCATGATGGAATCCAAATTTCCAATACGCCCTTGCGGTTTTGATTGTAGAACTAGTATTGGCGACATGCTATATGGTAACCATGCCGTCTAGGATTGATACTTATGATTCAAATCTTTTTATTAAAACATATATACACTAATAATAATATCAAATCCGTTTTATACGTATCAAGCATCTTTTGACCATTATAAGGAAAAACCCTATCCTCTGGTGTGCGTTGCATTGTGTGATGGGACCTGGGTCTTATAATGGTTTCATTTTTCCAAAAAGGCATTGCGTTATTTCTCGATTTACTTTGGTTTATGCACCGACAATCCATTGGAATAAAGCCCGTTCCGCATTAGCGGCGTGGTCCTTGGATTTGTCTTATTAGTTAAATTAGTTTAGAATTCTCACACCAGTCCCATGACTGACTCGTAGTTTGTTTCACTTGGCAAACTCGGGTGCCCTCTTTTCCACACGGGCAGTCGAGTAGCTTTTTGCAGATATCTCTCTATTTAGCAGGGTCCTGGATCGAAGCCTAAAGCTGTGTCCAGAGCTTAGAAGTCTTCCGCTGTTTATTGTATTAATTCTGTTGTAGTTTATCTTCCGCTGTAGTTGACTTTATTTGTACTCTGATATATTCTGTACTCTGATGTAACATTATTATAATGTAATAAAAGTCTGCTGTTATTGTTCTAATGTATTGTATTCCCAAAGTTAAAGTATTCGAAAATTTCCAACCTTTGGGTCAGACCTGTGTGGTTTATGGTCGATTCAAAGAACGGGAATTTCCGGGTCTTTACAGTTGGTATCAGAGCTCTGGTTAGCTCAAATCTTTGGGGTACAACTCGTTAGAAACGAACAAAGACTCATCAGAGATTGGATTAGTAAAATCCAATAAGAATACTCATTAGAGATAGGACCAGCAGTGTCCTAGAATGAGAAAACTCGTTAGAGATGGGGTTAGCAATACCCTAGAATGAGTTAAGAGTAACAAGTTTATAATTAGCGTATTTTTGATTATATAATCCATTTTTGGAAATATGATTTTTTATATATATAAGAGTATATATATTTGATAAGTTAGCTAACAAATAAAATTAATAAAAGGAAATTAAAATTTAGTTAGTAAATTAAACAACTTTTACCTTAGTGCCTTTTCGAGGACGAAAAGATTTTAAGTGGGGGAGACTGTAACAACCCGGAAATTTTAGGGCCAATTTAAATTTTTATTTTAAAGAATTTTGTTGGAAAATGTGCCAGAATTTAAAATTTTCAATTTTAAATAATATTTAAAGCCAGTAAAAATAGTCAATTTTCAAACGACCTCTGTTGTCGACGAAACCACTTTGGTTGGAACCGGAATGTCAAATTATTGCTAGGTTTCAATTTTTAGAATTTTCCGAGTTAATATGGGAGCGTGGCGAAAGAAACTGTGTTTTGTCAGTTTCGGTTAAATTTAATCGACTTAAAAATAGCCATTTTTCAAACAGTCTCAGAATTCGATGAAATTAGTCTCGTTAGAACCGTATCGTCAAAACATAACCAAAAATAATTTTTCTGTAATTTTCTGAGGTCGTATGTGGCCCCGGTAAATTAAAATGTACAGCTAAATTTAATAAATAAATGATTTAAATATAAAATTAAATAAAACAGGTAGTAGACTTTGGAATTGGGTCTCGAGACCTGTTCCATTGCGTCCGGGACGGGGGTATTTGCCTAGGAACATTTTTCGTTGAATTTAATTTGGAGTTCGTATCGAGAAATTGGATTTTCCTTTGAATTAACAAATTAAATAAATAAAATACGGTACACTATACGGTATAAATACAGGTAAATACGTAACCCTAATCTATTGTACACAGCCGTCTTTAATCAACTCGATGGCCAGAAAGCTCCATCATCCTCCTCCAATTTTCGCAAGAATTATTCAATGGAATTCTGAATTGCAAACGGGAAATCGAAGAGCATCGAGTGCTCGAGGAGATGAACGGTCATGATCATCTAAAGTGGAGTAGATCGAAGGATTTCAGGCCCCAAAGTTCCCCGGATCGGGCACGAATTGCCACGCCGTGGGGCCACCGAGTTCGCCTGAACTCCTGGCGTGGGTGGAGCTCCTTCCGGCGCTTCGAACGACGCACTCCGATCATGGGCCGACCCCCCCTGGCGACGATGGTGTTAAGCCCTAGGCCGACGTCGAGGTCTGTAGCCGATACTGGGAAGAAGTACTTTTTTTTTTTTTTTTAACCAATTAGATAATTCGTTTTATTTAAATTTGTTTACAACCTTCATAAGACCATAACTTCTCCATACAGTATCGAAATCCAACAAATTCAGGTGCGTTGGACTCGTGTCGAAAAATACTTCGCGATGATACTGACTAGACGTTATTCTGAACAAGTTGATTTTTGAGGAAAAATTCAGAACTGAATTGATCGGTGAGAAATTCTACCTTTTGTTTTATATAATTAAATTCAATTAATTAATATTGTTTGCTTTGTCACTAATATGTTGTTAGATTTTGTTTGTTGTGGACGTGATTTGGTCTGGGATTTATGCTGTTATGTAGATCTATCTATTTGTTGATGATTGTGTGAAACAAAATTGTTAAAACAAAATATCATTAATATTGGAAATTTAAAGATGTCATTATTTATTTTCATTAAAATTGGAAAATTAGAATGTCATTTTTATATCATTTATATTAGAAAATAAAAATGCCATTTTTATGGTATTGGAATTGGCAAAATCCGAGATGTTATTTTATGTAGTAATACTGACAATTACAAGATTATTCATTTTGTTGAAATAGATGCATATGAATAAAAAGATGCCAATTTGATGAAATAGGTTTGTATGAAGATGTTTTACATTTAAATTCGCATTTAATATAAGTGAATTTTCAAAGAAGATTTCTATACAATATAAAATGATTATATTTTTGTGTAACATTGAGAAGATTACATTTTTCATGTGTTACAAAGGAAAATCACATTTTTTTTGTCGAACATGATTAGTGAATCAAAAATGAACATTGTTGTCACTTGAGAAGTAAGAAATAAAAGAGACATTTTGTCACTTATAAAAGAATAGAAAAATAAAAATCATATTTTTGTTTGTGATAGGAAACATTAGAAAAGGATAGAAAAATATATTTTTATTCGTGATATGAAACATTGGAGAAGAATAGAAAATAGGAATTACATTTTGATGTGGAATATGACGCTAGAATAGGAATGACATTTTTACTTAAAATGTTAATTAGAATAAAAGGGACGTTTTTATTTAAAATTGTTAATTTGAATGAAAAGGTCATTTTTTCGGAAATGTAAACTAGAATAAAATAGACATTGTTATTGGAAAAGAAAATTAGAATAAAGTAGACATTTTATTGAAAATGTTTCTTTAGGAATAAAAGACCATTATATTAGAAATGTTAAAAGAGATTAAAAAGGCCATCTTTATCAGCAATGTTAATTAAAATAAAACTTGCATTAGGATAACTTCTCATTTTAGATAAAAATGCCATGATAGGATAAATCCTCATTTTAGACAAGAATGTCATTTTAGTTATAATGATCATTTTAGTTATCATTATCATATTTGTTATATAGTGTCATTAGACACAAATGTCTTTTTGATGTAAAATGTTTCCTTTTTATTTGTAATGACACCAAAACATTGTTGTGTTAAATTTTTAGTTGTAATGACACAAAAACATCGTTGTGCTAATTTTAGTTGTAGTGACATAAATTACACCGTCATGTTATTATAGTGGGAATGAATCAAAGATCGATCTATAAATATATTCATATTAGAAATGTTGATATTAGAAAAGATGTATACATTAGAAATATAAGTCCACTCTTTTCATTTGCATTCTAAAATGCAAATATTACTTAGAAATAGAAAGACAACATTTATTTCAATGTAAATCAAAATAAAACATTAACATCATTTTTCTTTGTAAAGAAAAGTAAATAGAAAACATCATTTTTCTATGTAAAATAAATAGAATCTACTATTTTTCTATGTAAAGAAGACATTTACTTTCTTCTATGTAAAGAGAAGAGAATAGAAAACCTTATTCCTTTTTCAATGAGAAAGTAAAGGAAATTGAAACTTACATTTTGCAATGTAAAGGATATAAAAGTAAAGATTACATTTTTTAAATGTAAATAAAAGGAATTAAGAAATTTACCTTTCAAGGTAAAATAAAAGAATTTACATTTTCAATGGAAAATAAAGAACTCACATTTTTCCGTGTGTAATAGGAGAACTTACACTTCCAATATAAATAAAAAGGGATTTATATTTTCAATGTAAATAAACATAGAAATAGATATTTTGTTTAGGTAGAAAAAGGATAAATATACATTTTTGTGTATAAAAAGACAATTAAAGTAAAATGCACATTTTTACGCGTAAAAGATAAAATAGTCCTTTTGTTAAAGTAGAAAAAGAATAAAAGATAAAATATACATTTTGTTAAATAAGAGAAAAGAAAAAAAATGCTTAACACGAGGTTGGATTGAGTTGTGATGTAAATCTGCCCGGACCCGCCCGGCTGTCCAGTAGTCACAACAATACCTATCCAATGTGAGAGGTTAAAGCATATATATTAATTTTCTAAATTTGCATTTTATATATGTAAATTACTTCAAAATATTTATGATAAATAAATAAAATGTAGACAAAGGAAATCATATATTTAAGAGATTGAATAAATTACATTTTTTTTATGTAATTAAAAGAATATATTTTACACTAAAAAGAAAATTACATTTTATGTAATTATGATTATAAGAAATAAAATTACATTTTATGTAATTAAGAATAAATAGAAATTATAGAACAAATATGTGAATTAAAATTTATTTACATTTTCCTATGTAAATAAAAAAGATTAAAAATAATAATTATGTGAATAAGTATTTATTTACATTTTTCTTATGTAAACAAAAAGAATCAATTTGTAAATGGTAATTATTTACATTTTCTTATGTAAATAATAAAAAGAAAGGTTAGAAAAGAACTTACATAAGATATTCTTTTTATGTTAAAAGGGAATATTAGAAAGGAATTAAAGAAATACAATTATTTACATTTGCTATGTAAATAGGATTTGCAAAGGAAATTGAAACCATTTATTTACAAATAGTGTAAATAAATATGAATAAGAAATTAGGTACATTTATTTACAATTAATGTAAATAAATATAACAAAAGTAAAAGTAAAACATTTATTTACATTTAGGTAAATAAGTAAGAAAAAGATAAGAATATATTTATTTACATTTAGGTAAATAAATAGGGTAAGAAAAAGAATGTAATTTATTTACATTTAGGGTAAATAAATCAAAACATAGAAAGAATATAATTTATTTAAATTTAGGTAAATAAAATAAAATATAGAAAAATGTATAATTTATTTACATTTAGTGTAAATAAAAACAGAGTAAAATTAAAAGTGATATTTTTATCGTCATTTTAGATGCGATAAAAAGAATAGACTTTTGAAATTGGAATAGTCAAACGATTTATGTTTATATATATAAATATAAATTATAAATTAAACGGAACGCGCGCGGTAGTTCGCGTATCGACAATCGTAACTTTAAACGGTTATACCGAAAGATCCGACCATCGGATTTTCCCAAAACTGGAACCGTTAGGACCGCTTTGGGAAAATCTTTCCAATGATATAAATTTCATCAAAATCCAACGGTTAGATATGCATAAGTCAAATTTGGTTGAAAACAGCGCCAGGGTCGCCTATTAACCCGAAGCGTCGTTAAATTTATTCGAGCTATTTTTATATAAATAAAAAATAGCAATAGGTCGTTATCAAATATTAATAACGATATGAAATGTTTTCAAATTATATATATATATATGCGAGAATCATTTGAGAAGACCGAGTTCAATCTCATTTCAAATGATTATATACGACGTTTTAAATCTAAGAGTTGAAGACGGCGATTGAAGACCGACGATCTTCACATCGAATGGGTAACTAACGTTGAGGTCCTGGATTGATTTGCTCCCAAGACGGGGCTAAGATGGTAGTTATCCGGACGTAGTGTTGATTTGTACGGATTTGACTTTCGCTCAGACCCAGAGCATAAGTTTATAAATGGAATGTATGTCTGACGTTGTAGTCCTTTATACTACATTCGTTGATCTCTGTTAATACATATCTGCTTGGTGGTTAACACCCTTCTCTGAGACATATGAGCTTAGAGGTTATATATCGGCAGAAATCAATGGTATAGTATGGACTGACAATGTGGCATGCTAAGATGCATTGATCAAGGCTTTTGTTGAAAAGCAGGCCTTGTGGTTGATGATCAAAGCACGGCCTGTTTAGGCATAGCTTTGTGTATAGCGTGACTTCGCGAGCCTCACACCCCGGTATGAGTCAAAAACGGGATATGGACCGTAGGGAGTGCACACGTTTCTTTCTAGCTAGAGTGGTGTCAGCGACCTGCCAGCCCTGACATTTTACTTATGTGGATGATGGATTTTGAGGCGCCTCGTTATTTTTATAGGCCGTTGGTGGTCATACTATAGGTCCAAAGGGACCGGGAAACGTGTGTTCAGGCATAACTAATCCACTGCCCATAGGCGGGGACCGGCCCTACCGCTTCCAAGGGTTCACTGCGGGGAATCCTGAGGCATTTGCTAGAGTGTCTCGAATCGGAGAGGATCTTGCCCCTAGCCTCGACTCATGATGGAATCCAAATTTCCAATACGCCCTTGCGGTTTTGATTGTAGAACTAGTATTGGCGACATGCTATATGGTAACCATGCCGTCTAGGATTGATACTTATGATTCAAATCTTTTTATTAAAACATATATACACTAATAATAATATCAAATCCGTTTTATACGTATCAAGCATCTTTTGACCATTATAAGGAAAAACCCTATCCTCTGGTGTGCGTTGCATTGTGTGATGGGACCTGGGTCTTATAATGGTTTCATTTTTCCAAAAAGGCATTGCGTTATTTCTCGATTTACTTTGGTTTATGCACCGACAATCCATTGGAATAAAGCCCGTTCCGCATTAGCGGCGTGGTCCTTGGATTTGTCTTATTAGTTAAATTAGTTTAGAATTCTCACACCAGTCCCATGACTGACTCGTAGTTTGTTTCACTTGGCAAACTCGGGTGCCCTCTTTTCCACACGGGCAGTCGAGTAGCTTTTTGCAGATATCTCTCTATTTAGCAGGGTCCTGGATCGAAGCCTAAAGCTGTGTCCAGAGCTTAGAAGTCTTCCGCTGTTTATTGTATTAATTCTGTTGTAGTTTATCTTCCGCTGTAGTTGACTTTATTTGTACTCTGATATATTCTGTACTCTGATGTAACATTATTATAATGTAATAAAAGTCTGCTGTTATTGTTCTAATGTATTGTATTCCCAAAGTTAAAGTATTCGAAAATTTCCAACCTTTGGGTCAGACCTGTGTGGTTTATGGTCGATTCAAAGAACGGGAATTTCCGGGTCTTTACAGGGTCCTTGCTGGGCTCCATGTTTAACCTCCCACATTGGATAGGTATTGTTGTGACTACTGGACAGCCGGGCGGTTCCGGGCAGGTTTACATCACAACTCAATCCAACCTCGGGTTAAACACATCGTATGTTCTACATTTACATATTTTGTCATTCTTCTTTATTTCTTATATGTAAATATTTGCGGCCCATTATTAAGTTAATGGTGTAAAGGTTACACCAATCACGGGCCCAACCCATACTTGAATTTGGGCCCTTCTATTTTATATTTTCATTCATTAATTAATTTTAACCCAACGTTATTTTCCCCCGTTTTTACACGTCCGTTTATATATATATTGGGCTTAGCCTTTTAAAGCCCAATTTAGCCATGCGAAAAGGGGAGGCTTAAAGCGTAATTACATACACAAAGAGGGGAAGGTGAGCGCATGAACTTGCATATGACGTTGGAAATACATAATAGAAACTGGTGTACTTGCATAGTGGTAACATAGGTGACATGAATTAAGGCATGTGAACTTGCATAGGTTTAACTGCAACATGAACCTATATTCTTATTTATGCATAATGTCAAACATAAGCATGGCATAAATATTTCTAGCATAAGCATGGCATAATGTCAAACATAAGCATGGCATAAATATTTCTAGCATAAGCATGGCATAATGCCAAACATAAGCATGGCATAAATATTTCTAGCATAAGCATGGCATAATGTCAAACATAAGCATGGCATAATATCAAACATAAGCATGGCATAAGTATAGTTAAATTTGTTCACATAACCATGGCATAAATATACTTATGCATAAATATTCCTAATCATGGTGTTTGCTTTAAACTTGCAAAAAGGGATTTTTGAGTCTAACCTAGCCATGTCTCACATATGACATCATATAATTCTTTTAAACAAGATAGACTTAATCATGGATTTCAATTATGCCAAATATCATTCATAGCCTAGCCATATTCATAAGTTTGCAAAAGCATGACTTAATACACGGATTATGGTGTCAAAATTCCAACATAGTTTCATATGAACTATAACAACCAAACTTGTTTCAATTACTTGCAAAATGATTTATGCATAAAAATATACATCATGATGGCATAATAACAAAGCCCCAAACTTGCATGAATTTCAATCAACTACATACATGTAGCTTCAACATAGATTACATAATTTGCGCAATATTCCAAACGTATACTTGCATAGAACTACCGCATGTAGTTCTTTATAATTGAATGACATAATTCAGAATATCCAAACGTATATAAATTGATAAGACCGCACAAATATGAATTTTATTGCCACAATTCAAGCATACATATCTACACAATTGTTTATTCATACCAAAGTAATACTCTACTTACAATGGTTGCGGCGAATTCTCTAATTAAGAGATATGATTCCTTTGTTGAATTGATTGGCTTTAGGTTGCTTGAATTGCTTTAGGCTTTAGAACTTTCTCCCTAATCCTCTCTCTAGTTGGCGGCTACTCTTAGTCGTTCCTCAGCAACATGGCGGCTATGTTCTTATTTTGAATGAATAGATTAGGGTTTAGTCTAGGGTTGTTTATATAGAGGTTAGGAATTGATTAGGACCATTGATGTTGCTAGGTTAGATCGTAGCCATTCATTAGATAGAGAGACCAATTAGAACCCGCCACCTAGCCCTAATGACAAAGCAGACCACAGAAATTCGACCAAACACAGACCTGGCCAGCCAGGTTGACTGGGCTCGACCAGGTCGACACCACTGTCGACAGGGCTGTCGACAGCCCTGTCGACATGGGTAGCCCAGGTCGACAGCCCAGTCGACCTGGGTGGCCTAGGCGGGTGTTTATCCGCCCTGGCCCACTGGGCCCGATTTTTTTTTATTTATTTTATTCTGTTTGAATTTTAAATTTAATTCAAAACTTCCGAAGGCCATA
Organism: Allium sativum; assembly: GCA_030737875.1. NCBI lineage: Eukaryota > Viridiplantae > Streptophyta > Magnoliopsida > Asparagales > Amaryllidaceae > Allium > Allium sativum. Next base: position 119,265,240 of record CM060915.1, read on the forward strand.
TCTTCTTCATACGGACTCCGTTTTTCGAAAACTCAGACTCTATTTCGCGTATTTTTCCGAGACGAACGCAATGGCGTATCCCGTTTCCCTTAGTTCTTTGATTTCAGATTAATTATACTTTAATTTGTTAATCTCACAGTTATAGAATTTTCGGGGTGTTACAGCATTGCTAGAAATAAAGCTTGTCGATGCACCCGTATCAAATAGGGCAGTAACAGGGATATTTTTAACAGAAATGGTACCATCTAAAACATCAGGCTTACCTGCTCCTTCGGAAGAAGTAGGAGCGGAAGAATATGGTGCACTTGCCCCTTCATACACATGTGCTATATGCGCTCCTTTCAATAGCAGACAGTTTGGCTTGATGTGACCTTTCTTGTGGCAATTGTAGCATTCCTTGGTGTCGTCGCTTCAGGCCTTCTTAGGATTCCTGCAGTCCTTGCTGTAGTGCCCAAATTTTTGGCAGTTGCAGCATTTCACCTTTGACTTATCATGGCCCTTAGCAGCTCCAGAGTTGTTTCCCTCAGTCTTCTTCTCTGTTTGCTTCCTTTTGTTGTTAGCTAAGCTCCTTTCCCGGTCTTGTTGAGAATTCTTTCTATCATTTTCCTCATAGCGACAAGCGAACTCCACTAACCTATTGAAAGAGAGGTCGATGTGAGCAGTGGCTCAATCAATATACTTCCTCGCAAGCCCATTTATGAATCTCTTATTCTTCTGAAAGTCATCTTGAACCAACTCAGGCGCATAGCGGGAAAGATCTTCAAATCTTCGTACATATTCTGAAATGGTCTTGTCGCCTTGCTTCAGATTGGCGAACTCATCATGTAGCTTCTCCACCTCTTGCCTTGGAATATATTTGTCATTGAAAAGCTCCTTAAACCTCGTCCAAGACATATTGTCTGCAATTCCTCCAACCGTGACAGTGTCCCACCAGTTTTGAGCTTCCTCCTGTAACAGCCATGAAGCCACTAATCTTTTCCTCTGATCCTCTAGCTCCAATCCTCCAAAAATCTTCTTGCAGTTCCTCAGCCAAGCTTGAGCTTGTGTCACAGTCTCCGTACCCTTGAATGGCACCCCTCCCAAGTTTTTGTACTTCTTAGCCGTCTTATCTAAATCAAAGGGTTGGGGTGGTGGTGCTTGTTGGACAGTAACCTCTTCGGTTCCAGCAGCATTCTGCCTTCTTGCTCTAGCTCTAGCGGCTCTAGCGGCAGCGGTACTCATTTTTAGTTAGTTCTGTACGATCAAGGAAAGAGTCAGAACAACTATAATGGTGATTTGAAGAGTTGATCAAGATAAAAGGACGGATAAAAGATAATGATAGAATGACTGACTATTATGTATTCACATGAAATGTTCGCCACAGAATATTGTGATTCTATGTAAACGAATTATCATAAATATGCTATATTCCAAAGCTAAGTTTAACCAAAGCTCTGATACCAACTGTGATAGCCCAGATGAAATCCGGTAGGCTTTGCAACCATCATTTCATCCCCCCAAAGCAGTAGGTAAAACCCACCATGGCTCACAGTGGTCCCCCAGTACACCTTGTTTTACGGCGACCCTCTCGAGCCTCCCGGCCACTGCCTAACCAACCCTCAACAGGGACATGTGGGGGTAAGAGTCTCCCGTTCGCCACCAAACCGCGAAGCGAGAACCCCCCATCATGCTGCATCCTATTCCCGGCATGCTAAACAAGGACTGGTGTGAGAATTCTTAACTAACATACTAATAATAATATGGCAAATCCAAAGACCATGCCGCTAATGCGGAACGGATTTATTTCAATGGATTGCCGTGCATAATTTTAAAAGTGTCAGAACAAGCAGATAAATAAATCGTGCAACAACGCAATGCTTTTTAGAAAAATGGAATCACCATAAGACTCAAGTCCCATCACACAATGCAACGCACACCAGAGGATAGAGTTTTCCCTTATGGTGATTAAACATGCTAAATACGGCAAATACGGGTTTAATATTATTATTAGCATATATAACAAAACATTTCAAAATAAATGTATCAATCCTAGGAAGCATAGGTACCATATACTATGCCTCCGTACTAGTAATACAAGAAAATCCGTAGGGTCGTATTTGGAATTTGGATTTCCATCTGAGTAAAGGCTAGGGAGGAGCTCCTACCGATTCGAGACACTCTAGCTAATGTCTCAGGATTCCCCGCAGTGAACCCTTGGAAAGCTGCAGGGCCGGTCCGCCATACGAGTTGCGGATTAGTTATTCCTGAACACATGTTTCCCAGTCCTATATGAGCTATCATCCGAGGCGCCTCATTCCATCATCCACATAAGTAAAATGTCAGGGCTGGTAGGTCACTGACACCACTCTAGCTAGAAAGAAACGTGCTGCTCTCCCTGCGTTCCCTTCTGCCGTTTTAGACTCCCCCGGTGTGTGAGGCTCGCGAAGTCGCGTTGTACACAAAGCTATGCCTAAACAGACTATGCTTTGATCGTCCCACAAGGCCTGCTTTTCAACAAAACCTTGATCATATGCACCTTAGCGTGCCACATCATCACCCCATACCATACTACCAACCCTTTGCCGAAATATATGAATGGGTGTTAAGCAAGAGAATAGATTCCCCGCCACCAAACATCCATACCTTCGACAAAAGATCAATAACGTGATATTTGATAGAGTATGATGTCAGACACACAATCCATTTAATAGCTTATGCTCTGGGTCTGAGCGAAAGCCTAATCCGTTCAATCAACATGTTCGTTCGGGAAATGACCTTGACCTTGACTTGGGAGCAAATCAATTCAAAGCCTAAATCGCTGTCCTCCTAAGGGGAAGATTGACGGTCTTCATTCGTCATCTTCTACTTCAAACCTTAACGTTGTTTGATTATTCGGAATGAGATTAACTCGGCCTTTCCAAATAACCATCGTATATATATATATATATATATATATATATATATATATATTCATATATAATGAAAATTCTTTCTTATCGTTATTTTTAATTTATAATGATTATTTCCTATTTTTATTTGATTAAAAATAATTAAATCCTTAATTACCGACAATTCAGGTCAATGTCGATTCTAGCGCTGTTTTCAATCACTTTTGATTTTCATATATCTCGAAATCTAACCGTTGGATTTTGACGTAGTGTATATCGTTGGAAAGATTTTTCCAAGACGGTCCTATCGGTTCCAGTTTTGGGAAAATCCGACGGTCGGATCTCCCGGTATAGTCGTTTAAAAGTTCGATTTCGAAACGCGAACTACCGCGCTTGATTCGTTTAATTTTAATTATATGTATATATGTATATATATATATATATCGTTTGACTCATCATTCTTACATACACCTTCCTTATTCTCTTATCTTTTCTCTTCTTTACTTACATGAAAATGTAATTTATAATTAGGCGATGAATTATCCCTTTTTATTTTATTCTTTTATAATTTACATTAAAATGTAAATTATAATACATTGTTCAATTCATTTCTTTTCATCTTTCAATTACATTATAATCATATTTACATATAAAATGTTCATTCGTTTTTCAAGTGCATTCTTAATTTTAATTACATTTAAAATGTAATTTGATTTTGCGATGTAATTTTCATTCCAATTACATATAAAAATGTAATCTTTATTCACATGTCACATTCTGATTTTATTTATATAAAATAAAATGTAGCTTTCCTTTTTGTCACCTTCTTATTTTGTTTACATTAAATAAAATGTGAATTTTCATTCTTGTCACCTCTTATTTCATTTACATTAAATAAAATGTAAATTTTCATCTACGGTATAAATTCTTATATATATTACATACATTAAAATATCATTTTTTTCCTACGGTGTAATGAATATTTAATTTACATTAAAAATAGTGTAAATTTACATGCGGTGAAATTCCCCTTATATATCGTATAAACAAAAATGTAATCCTTTTCCTACGGTGTAATGAGTATTTAATTTACATTAAAAATAGTGTAAATTTACATGCGGTGAAATTCCTATTTCATTTACATTTAAAATAATGTAAGTTTACATATAATGTAAACTCATATTTTATTTACATAGAAAAATGAAATTTTTGTCATGTAGTGTAAATTCACATTTTTAATTACAAAGAAAAATGTAATTTTTATCATGCGATGTATTTTCTCTTTTTATATACATTAAATAAAATGCAAATTTATCTTACGGTGTAAATCCTTTTTAATTACATTAAAAGTGATGTAACTTTTCCTATGGCGTACATTTCTTTTTAATTAACATTAAAAATAATGTTAACTTAACATACGATGAATTTTCTTTTTATTAACATTAAAAATAATGTTAACTTAACATACTATGAATTTTCTTTTTATTAACATTAAAAATAATGTTAACTTAACATACTATGAATTTTCTTTTTATTAACGTTAAAAATAATATTAAATCATCCTACGGTGAAATTCTTTTATTTTAACATTAAAAATAATTTTAAATCATCCTACGGTGAAATTCTTTTATTTTAACATTAAAAATAATGTTAAATCATCCTACGGTGTAAATACTCTTAACATTAAAAATAAATGTTAATTCCCTACGATGTAAATACTTTGAATATTAACATTAAAAATAAATGTTAATTTTCCATGCATTGTAAATTACTTATTATTAACATTAAATAAAATGTCAATTTCTCATACAATGTAAATTCCTTATTTGTCCAAGATCTCGTCTTTTCACCACATCATAATGTAATTCATACTCATGTCGTCATATTTTTCTTTCTTATTTTCCATATTCATCATTTAACATTTATTTGCAACCAAAATTTACATATCTAAATAACTGACAAGAAAATGTGAATCTAGCAAGCAAAGTGTACTTTCAACATCAAACTAGCATGGTGTAAATTGTTTTCTAGATGAATTACTAACATGGGATAACATGTAATATCTCACACAAATCAATAATCAACATCAATAACATAGATCAGAATCACGAATCCATATAATATGATTTATGAACCACAACCACGTTGAATTGAAATTAAAATAGATCAATTAAGAATCAGAATACTCACCTTGACTTCAGATCTAGATCTAAAATCGAAATAAAATCCAGAAAATGTCCCAATTGATCCTAGGTCGAAGTATTTGCTGTCACGTTTCACCCGGATCTAAAATTTTCTAATTTGGAGTTCACACGAATTAGTTATCAACGTTTTAAATATACAGATTTTTAACAACTGCTGCAGCAACGCTTAGAAGCATCGCAAAATCTGAAATAGATAATACCTTTATAGTTCAGTTTTGTTCAAAATTTCAAATTCGATTTTCGTGAGCTGTAGTTAACGGATTTGGGCACCGTTTGTTGGAGAAGGACTGGGGAGGAGAGGCGCAGGTTCGGCCAGAGGGGGTGGCGTTCGGCGGCGGCGTGTGGGGCCCAGGGGGGCGCGACCGGCGGCACTTCGTGGGGCTAAAGCGGCTTCGACAGGGCACGGTTCGAGGTGATTCTTGTCGGAGGTCGTAGAGTTCGGAAAGAGCTTCGATACGAGTATTAGTTTGCTGATTTTCGTTGTGAGATGAGGGAGAAAACGGAGCTCAAAGATTTGAGAAAATAATGGGTTACGGCGGTGTAAATAACGGAGGAAGAAGATGTACTGTGCGGTCGTATTTATACAAGTATTTTAGGGTTTTTATTATTTATTTATTTAATTAATTAATTCTAGAAATTAGTGTTTTCCCATACGATCTCCAAATGAAGCTCAACGACTGTCGAACCTAATGTTTTGACGTCTTCTGAACGCGATGGCGCTATTGCCAAGGTCTAATTCTGAAGTTACAGTCATGTTTCTTTTATTTTTAAAATAAATCTTTTAATTTAAATTCGAACGTACTTGTTGATTCCACCAGGGCCACCTACTAGCTCAGAAAAATCCAGAAAAATTATTTTTGGCTTTCTTATGTCAATACGGTCCTAACAAAATTTATTTCGCCTCACTCTGAGACTGTTTGAAAAATGGCTATTTTTCAGTCAATTAATTTCGACCGAAATTGACAAAACACAGATTCTTTTGCCACGCCTACATGTTAGCTTCAAAAATCATGAAATTTGAAACCTAGCAATACTTTTACATTCCGGACACAACAAAAGTGGTTTCGTTGAATTCCGAGGTCGTATGCAAAATGCCAATTTTCAAGGGCGATATATTTCTTATAGCGACCTTTCTGAAAATTTTGGCCATAACTTTTGATTTCTACTATGAAACTTCGATTTTTCGGATTTGTTAGAAAGATACTCATTAACAGATTTAGATATTTTCGTTCCAACAAAATCCGGTTTATTCTGCACCGTGGGTAATTAGTCAAAGTTCAAGTTTGACTTTTCAAACTACCCTTCTATTTCTAATTTTTTTGTAATATACTTGTATTAACTTTGCTCAAAGTAAAATCCCATTCATAATTATTTGAAATAATCTATTTTAAATATTTAAACACCCCTAAAACCTCCTAAAATGAAAATTTTAAATTGGCCCCACATTCCGGGTTGTTACAAAACATGATCATAAAAATATACATAGAAGCGTCTAAAATCATGTTGGCATAATAGTGAATCACATACTTGCATGAATCTCAACTTTGTTGTAATAAGCTACCACGAACATATAGTTGTTAACTTTCAACATGAATCGTATACTTGCAAATATCCAATAGGTGTTGTAATAAACTACCACAACATATAGTCGTTAACTTTCAACATGAGTCATATACTTGCAAATATCCAATAGGTCTAACATCATTATACCACAACATCCCAAATCTATTCATAATTAGAATCATAGCAACATACAATTATGAATTATCATCACCACAAATTAAGTACAATTCCATTTCTCATTTACACAAATCAAAACACAATTATTCATTCACATCGGAATAGCACTCTACTTACAACGTTTGACGAATCTTCAATTCAGGTTTCTGAATTCTGAATTTGGAGATGCTATCCTTTGTTGTAGGCGTTGTTTTGATTTAGTTGTCGTTGCTTTAAGCTCTTAAATCATCTCCTAATCGTCTCTCAATTTTGACGGTTGCTCGTAGTCTTTCTTCAACAGCATGACGGTCTCATTCTCATTTTTATTTGTGTGAATTAGGTGGAGTCTTAGGTCCTTTTTATACAGTTTGTGAATTGATTAGAACCGTCGATGGAGCTTAGATTAATATTAGCTGTTCGTTTAAAAGGGAGACCAATCAGGAGCTGACACCTAGCCCTAGTGACAAGGCAAGGCTCAGAAATTCGGCCAAGCACAGACTAGGCTAGTCAGAAGGGGCTGGGTTCGACCTGGCTCAGGGGCCAGGTCGACTACCCAGTCGACCCCAAGGTCGACTACCCGGTCGACCCCAAGGTCGACTATGTAGTCAACCTGGGTGCCCCAGGTCGACTACCCAGTCGACCTGGGTGACCCAGGTTGACTACCCAGTCGACCTGGGTGCCTTGGGCAGGAAAATTCCCGCCCAGTCCAATCTGGGTCCGATTTTCGAAATTCGAATTTGTTTCTGAGCAGTTTCTTTCTGTTTGAATTTTAAACCTAATTCTGAAACTTCCGGAGGCCATATCTCCCTCATACGGAGTCTGTTTTACGCAAACTCGGACTCTATCTCAAGAAGAATTCCTAGACGAACGCAATGGCGTATCTCGTTTCCCTTAATTCTTTGATTTGAAATTAAATATACTTCAATCTGTGAATTTCACTGTTATAGAATACACGGGGTGTTACATATAATAGATAATATATCCTTGAAATAAAATCAGTATATGTATACACATCATTATCAAAGTACAGCACTTACAAAACAACGCAATAATAATAGCTATATAATCATGAAGCCTCCTGCTCCAGCTCTTCAAGTATCTGTAAATTCCGACTACTTGACTGTCCGTACAAAATTAGGCACCCACGAGTTTAGGGAAAACAAAACAAAATAAACTCCGGGTTAGTCATGGGACTGGTATGAGTAAAACAGTTTGAAACAGTTCGAACAAGTAAACGATATCTCATAAGACTACGACGCATAACAGAACGGGTTTTTCCCTTATGAGAATCCAAAATATCTTTATATCAAAAACCTTTTGATATTATAATAATGTCTATCAACCACAATACAATAATCATCTAGCAGAAATGCTTTCATCTCACGTTCTATATATATAGTATACAATCAAAACCGCAAGCACGTATTGGGTAATGGACTTCCAACTATGACAAGGTATGAACCACCTTTCGCTAGTGTACCTCTAGAGAGGAATACACTGGATTCAACAAGAACATCTTGCAACCCGGCCACACATGACCGACCACTCATTTCGCTTGAGTGTATCGAATGTATATCACCAGCGGTTGGGATCAGCAACCGTTTCCCGAATGGGACAGCATCAACAATAGATTTTTAGAAGTAAATGAAACTCTAGATCAGGTGATTATACACCCTAATAGGTGCGACCTACATAGCCATGCTGCCTTGCCGATTTCTGTCATTTACCGGATGTGAGGATAGAAGCTACGCTTATCTTTTTACATATCATATCGTCGTTCACTTAGAATGCCACATCGTCATATCCTTTAAATCACAAATTGATTTATCCAAAAATAACACGGGTATACAGCTAAGAGAAACGAATTCCTCCGCCACCAAACGTGAATACGTTTGAAGAGATCAACTTACGCAATCTATCAGATATACTCTGTCAGACCATCATCCATACAAGTTGTCCTGGGACTGGACACACTAAAGGCTCTATTCAATATATCCATCTTAGGCATTGTTATCTAAGATTTATACAACAGCCCTTGCACTTTACTCCATCTTCAATTATCTTTGGCATATATGATTCGCACGCTTATGCCAACACAGAGTGGTTCTTTCGATAATAATCCAACCGGTCTCTCCATATTAACAACGTTAAAATGGTCAAAACTTCGATAGTCTGTGATTTAACCATCAAAGAAAAATAGGTGTGCAAACAATGATATTATTTCCAAGAGGAAATTATATCGATCAATCATCATTCAACATTTATCTCTTTATTTCATTAATTTACTTATCTCCTATTTCCATATATTCTAAATTCTTATTTTCTATTATCCGAAAATATTTCTGATTTGTATTTGGAAAACGTTTCCAAAACTCCTTCGCGATCAAACCTTACTATTCCTTAGTTAAGAAGGAAGTCAATCAAGTTGGGGTATAATTACCTCTCAGACCTTAACTGAACAACGTTTTAACTTCGAAATGGTCAAAGTTTATCTTTTAATCTTTAACAAACTTCCGTACGTGTCTTTCGGATTCTATTTACGAATCCACTTCTTTATTGAAAACATTGGTTATAACGATAACGTTATAATCCCTACTTTCGAAATATCTAACTTCCATTATAACTTTTATTCTTTAATGTGAATAAATAATTAAACACCTAATTTATAAATAAATAAATCTTGATTTAAACACCGGAAAGTATAAGTACTTTCCTGAATTCGATATAATCGAATTCGATAATTAACTCTCTTCGAATAACTAATATTCGATTAACTCACTTCGAATAGCTAATATTCGATTTCTCTTTCTTTCGAATAAACGATATTCGATAATCTCTCCTTTTGAATACTACATTCGGTTAACTCCTTTCGACTAAACTAATCGATAAATCCTTTCGAATAACTTGATTCGATTAACTCCTTTCGATTAGTTAATCGATAACTCCTTTCGAATAACTAGATTCGATTAACTCCTTTCAATTAACTAATCGATAACTCCTTTCGAATAACTAGATTCGATTAACTCCTTTTAACTCTATTCAATTAACTCCTATTTACTCGATTCGAATAACTAATTTCCAATAACTCCTTTTAACTCGATTCGAATAACTAATATTCGATAACTCCTTATTCGACTAACTCTAATCGATTTATTCTAATTCGATTAACTCTATTTAATTACTCTATTGGTTAATTCTAGCTCTAACTGTTTAACTCTAACTGATCAACTCTAACTGGTTAACTCTAACTGATCAATTCTTACTGGCCAACCCTAATTGATTAACCCTAACTGGTTAACTCTAACTCATTTACTTTATTCGATTAACTCAAATCGAATAACTAATATTCGATTAACTCGTTTTGATTAACTCTTACTCCATTAACTTTAACTCGATTAATTCTAACTCTAATCGATTAACTCTAACTCTAATCGATTAGCTCTAATTCTAATCGATTAACTCTAGTTAATTAACTCAATTCAGTTTATTCTATTCAATTTATTCTATTCGATTAACTCTAATTCTAATCGATTAACTCTTTTGGGTTAACTTTAATCGATTAACTTCTTTGGACTAACTCTAACTGATTAACTCCTTTGGGTTAATTCCTTTTCTGTTTGTTTATACGAATAAATCTCTTTTCTATTTGTTTACTTAACAAATAACTATTCCCTTTTCAATTCTATTTATTTAACAAATAAATATTTCCTTTCAATTCTATTTATTTAACAAATAAATAATTCCTTTATCTTTCCTATTTATTTAACAAATAAATATCTCATTTATAACATTCTATTTATCCTCTAAATAAATATTCCTTTTAGTTCTTTATTTATTTTTCTAAATATATATTTCCGTTTGGTCTATTTGTAAATGTTTTACAAATATTCCCTTTCGATTTGTTTAACAAATATTTTCCTTTCTTGAATTCTATTTATTTTCTAAATAAATATCTCCCTTTCATTTCTATTTATTTCTCAAATAAAGATTCCATTTTAGTTCTATTTACTTCCTAAGTAAATAATCCTTTACAATTGTTTTACAAATATCTTCCTTTATATTTGTTTTGTAAATATCTCTTTATAAAACTCTATTTGTTTTATAAAAATCCCTTTTGATTATCCTATTTATTTTCCAAATAAATATCCTTATCATATCTTATTTATTATCCCAATAAATGTTTCTTATATAATCTTATTTATTATCCCAATAAATATTCCTCTTTATAAAATCCTTTGATTTTATAAATAATTCCTTTTTATAAAATCCCTTGATTTTATAAATACTTTCTCTTTAATAAATTCTAATTCATTTTATAAATGTATATCCCTTTCTATAAAATCCTTTGATTTTGTAAATATTTTATTTTCAATAAACACTTTGAAAATCCCTTATGGTATTTAACGTACCATATAACAATGATCGGTATCATTCAAACATATAAAATCATCAATAGATTTCATATCACATCATATAACACAATATATGAACAGAACAATATTATAAATATTAGGAGTCCAGTTGGACCCCTCCAACCTGTTTCCCTGCATCACAGATATTAAACAGTATAACTAACATCTATTTCATTTCAATATGAAATATTCTGCTAAACAGAATCAATATTTGATTAACGACTTATATATATATATATATATCGTTATCTACGATTTCAACCAAACAATTAGCAGTTCAATCAAACTATTAACACACAGCAAACAGTCATTATTTATCATTTCTAAATATACGTTATAAAAATAGAACTGTTCAGAGTTGGTGAGTTTTACTCACATTGGACGATCATCGTTAACAATGATAACCATCGCTTGATTCAGACAGACAATTTATTTTGCTATAAATTGTAACTAGCTTCGATTCGCTCCTAGTCAGTTCCATTGTGGAGTCACCATCCATACGATCCCAACGGATCTTATTTCGCTCAATTCTGATTAAGTATGACCGAGATAATGAATTTACAAGTTTAGATACTAATTTAAATAGTTTAAATTTAAATAATTAGCTATTGGGCCTCACCCATTTCCATCTGCCCGCCCATATGTCTTCATCCCGAAATGAACAGTATCTCCCTCAACACTTCAGATATTTCTCTCGCGATACACACACCATGACCGAACCAATTCTTCCTTCCAACCCCTTCATTCCTTCATGAATTCGATAATCCTCTCCACCAATTCCCTTCCTTCCAAACTCTCCTAACTTCCAAACCATCCCAGGTCCTTCTTCCTCAATTCCGATCCTCCCGCAACAGACACTATACGCCAATTTTTTTGAGCTCCCATACTTCCTCGTTTTGTCATAGAAATCCACCCAGAAACCTCCGTTAAACTCCTCTTCTGGCTCTCTAACTCCTCCACTCAAAACATCGAACTTGCACCATTTTTTTCCTGAATGCGTCGAACAAGCCAACACATAGATAAGTATTTCGATCAACATTTTTTTTCATGGAACCCATCAAAACAATTCGTACAGGTGCTAATCGATCACTCAAACTCTAAAACACCATTTGATCTCTCAAACAATAGCTCAACGCCTCACCCGTTCGAACCCTAGGTTCGCTGGAAAAAACCCATGAACGAAAAAGATGGATCGAGCTCCCCGTAATGCATACGAGGCTGAAGGGGAACTCCACACGAGTTCAATAATGCCAATCCCATATTTTATAGCATTTAATCGAATTTGTTTTCAATTTTTAGAAGATGATTTTCACGCTTGGAAAAGAAAGGAGGAGCAGCGGCGCATTTTTGACCGTGGAGTATATTGATTTAGGTAAAAAAAAATAAGGGTATTATATAGGATTTTTATAATATTTTTATATTCGAATTTTATATTCAATTTTAATCAACTACTGTGTTTATTTGTCCTTTAAAATTCCTGTAATCACACATGACATCTAAAAATCATGAAACTGGACATGCAGCTATATTTTGACATTACAGTCCCAAGGAAACTGGTTTTGTCGAATTCCGACTCCGTTTGCTCACACAGCGTATTTTTAACCGTCAAAATACTGACTGTTTTTCACTCTAAAAATACGTACGGCCACACAGTGTCCCCAAAAATCACGGAACTTGGAATCTAACAATAATTTGATGTTTCGGATCCAACAAAATTAGTTTCGTCGAATTCCGACTTCATTTGCAAAAGTGGCTATTTTTAAAGTCCTAAATAACCCTTTTAAATATATAAATATATTTAAGAACAATTAAATTTAAAAATAAATATTATCGTATATATTCATAGCAGAATATCATCTAGCTCTAGAATATTCCTATATGAATTTCCAGCTTGATATTTCAAATTCCGATTAAATCGATATTCGATTTAAAATGAATTTCCTTTTTTAAAATATAAATAATTCCTTTATAAATTATAAAGGAATTCCACAACGTGTAACGACCCAGAAAATCTGAACCAATTTAATTTTTTTTAATTGGCTAAAATAGTGGATTTTAAATATTTAAAATAAATATTTTAAATAATAGCAATGAAAAGTGAGTTTGAATCGACGATTGAAAACGAATATAATTAATTCTAATTATAAACAAGGCCTGAAAAGGCGCTGTAGTTTCAAATTTTGAATTCAAACTTTGTCGGACTGTACCGGGTGCAAAACAAAACGGATTTGAGTGAAACTAAAAATATTTAAATCTGTTAGTGAATACCTTTCTAACGAATCTGAAAAACCGAAGTTTCATAGCAGAAAGCAAAAGTTATGGCCAAATGAATTTTCAGAAAGGTAGCTATGGAATTTATATAGCCCGTGAAATTGGCCATTTTGCAAACGACCTCGGAATTCGACGAAACCACTTTTGTTGGATCCGGGATGAGAAGTTATTGCTAGGTTTCAAATTTCATAATTTTTGAAGCTAGTATGTGAGCGTGGCAAAGGAAAACGTGTTTTGGTCAATTACAGTTAAATTGGATCGACCAGAAATGGGCCTTTTTGCAAACGGTCTCAGAATTCGGTGAAACTAGTTTTGTTGGGACCGTATCGTCAAAACATAGCCAGATTTATTTTTCTGGAATTTTTCGAATCAGTTTGTGGCCCTGGCAAATTGAAATGTACGTTCAAATCAAATATTGAATGTTTTATATTTTAATTTGAAGGAAAACTGACTGAAACAGTCGAATGGACCTATGAAACATATCCCATTGTGTTCGGAATGAGGGTAAAACGCTAGGGACGACAGTCGTTGGGTTTGAATTGGTGTTCGTATGTGATAAGGGGTATTTTCGGATTTTTAAAAATATATAAATAAACAAAAAATACGATTGGTCCACGCGTTCTCTTTCTTCCCCGATCCACCCAGTCGAACGGCGAAAAAGCATTCCAAACTTCCCGGCTTGATTTCTCTCAATCCACACATTAAAACCACATGCCCAGTTACAAATATTGTAGAGGATAACGTGAGCTTCAAATCCATACCAGATTTACATTTTTTCGAAGCGTATTTGGGGAGAACCACCTCCCCGAAGTTCCGAACTTCATCGCGCCGCACCGCCTAACTCCGGCTTCCGAGTTTGCCTGCGCCGCCACCCTTAGACGCGCCCCTCTTCCCTCTTTCATGTGGTGGACTCTGATCGGCTTCAAGTTGCACGGATTGGAAGATAAATCGCGACCTAGTTTTGAAGATTTTCAGAGAGGTACGGCCTTGTATATTTAAAACTGATTTCAACAGTTTTAAAGTATTGCAAACTTTGAAAAATCATATCATTTTCATACGGTAACGAAATTCGATGAAACAGGAAACATTGGACCCATGAGGACGTCTTCTACATTCTAGAATAGACCGCGTATTTTTCTGAGCCTACTGCTATTTTTGGTGGAGTGGAACCCAATGTGAGATTTCTAATTTATAAACGATATGGAAAACGACGATGTATAAATTATATAGTCGATGTATGAGTTATATAAGCGTTGTACACCTCATGTATAAGCGTTGTATAAGTTGTACGTTCGATGTATAAGTTATATATGCGTTGTAAAAATTATATATGTGTTGAAATAGAAGTGAAATGCTATATATAAATATAAATATATATATACGCCCCTCGTCCACAAACCATGGACGATATTTATTGGTTGTGATTGGTGTGAAAACTGATTGATAGCGAATGGTTGATTGAAATTGTTTGTGGTTGATATTGATTGATTGTGGTTGAAAAATACCACTTGTGGTTGAGAAATATTTGGTTGAAACCACATAGGATTAGTTTGTGGAAATGAAAAATATATACATGCCGCCTGCATGCGAACTAGATGCATGATTCCCATTATCAAAAACCACAAGGTTTTAAGGTAGAGTGAGGAGCCGTACTAGGGACGGTCCCGGTTTTAACTACCCTGCCGTTATGCTGCCGAAATTTTGAATAATATTCATGTGTTTGAATTATTTTCATTCGTCGAAACTATATTTATTCGTTGAATAGAAAACCTTCATGTGTTGAATCGATATTCATTCGTTGATTAGAAATTCATGTGTTGAATGGTATTCGTGTTTTAAATATAAAAATAACCTTTTTATCGATATATACAAAATATAGAAAACCTTCATGTGTTGAATCGATATTCATTCGTTGAATTGAAGTTAATGTGTTGTATGGTATTCGTGTTTTAAATATAAAAATCACATTTTTATCTATGTGTAGAAACTATAGAAAACCTTCATGTGTTGAATCGATATTCATTCGTTGGATAGAAATTCATGTGTTGAATGGTATTCGTGTTTTAAATATAAAAATTACCTTTTTATCTATATATACAAACTATAGAAAACCTTCATGTGTTGAATCAAAATTCATTCGTTGAATTGAAATTCAAGTGTTGAATGGTATTCATATTTTGAAAGAAATTGTTTTATAATAAAAATGTGAATCAAAACTCATTCGTTGAATTGAAATTCAGGTGTTGAATGGTATTCATATTTTGAAAGAAATTGTTTTATAATAAAAATACGATTTTTATCATCAATATGAAATATATAAAATAATCTTGTTTTGAATAAATTGTTTTATAATAAAAATCCTATTTTTATCATGTATATTAACTATATAAAATAGTAGAGTTTTGAAATAAATTGTTTTACATTAAAAATCACATTTTTATTATATACATGGATTGTTAAAAATAGTGAAGTGTTGAAATAGAAGATAGTTAGATAAAAATATAATTTTTATCAAATGTATGAAAAGAATATAGCTTTGAAATCGAAGAATCGATATATATATATACATAAATAGAATTAAAATATATCGAATAACGATGCTGTAGTTCGTATTTTGAAACTGTGGTTTCAAACGATTATACCGGGAGATCCGACCATCGGATTTTCCTGAAATCACGATCGTTGGGTTCGCTTTGGAAATATATTTCCAACGACACCAACTTTGTAAAAATCCAACGGTTGGATTGTCTGGAATGTTTAATTCAATTGTGAAGAAAAACAGCGCCAGAATCGATTATATTTATTTAAATATATTTAATCGACTAACGACGCTGCAGTTCGTTTTTTGAAATCGAAACTTCAAATGATTATACCGGGAGATCCGACCGTCGGATTTTTCCGAAACTGGAACCGTTGGATTCGTTTTGAAAAGATCTTTCTAATGATTTAAATTTTGTGAAGATCCAACGGTTAGATTTTCAGATATGTGTAAATCAAATCTGAATAAAAACAGCGCCACGGCCGCGTTATGGCCCGAAGCGTCGCTGTGAATAAATTGGCTATTTTAAAATAAATAAAAATAGCGATAAATCGTTATAAAATATTATAAATGATATAGATGTGAAATTTAGATACTAACTGAAGGTTGGCTAAGTCGAATGGTTTCCTGGGTGTTGATCTGATGTTGGTCTCGGCCTTCGGGGTTAATATTTGGGAAATCGTTCTCTTACTGATTGACGGTTAGTGACTAATGAATTGAAATGATGCGTGTGTATGTTAGTGTTGCACTTGTTTATTATATACGCGAGTTGCTCAGAAAGACCGGGTTCATCCCATTCTGAATAATCGAATCGACGATAAGAAATCGAAGACAAAGACGATGGTCGAAGACCGGAGATCTTCACCTCGTTTGGATGGTAACCGAGGTCCTGATTGGGAGGCATCCCGAAATATGGATAATGAGTAGTGATCGTCCAGACGTACGTGGTGATCGATGGGTTTGCGAGGTATATAGTGCCTCCGGATTCGTTCAGACCCAGAACAGACTTGCAAATGGACAGTGTGTCAAACATTGGAATTTATTCTATGTGATTGATAGCCATCAGTTGCACGGTGTGAATTGCCTGTGTGGCATGCTAAGATGCAGTGATCAGGGCTTCTGTTGAAAAGCAAAGTCTGGTGGTGATGATCAAAGCACTGCCTGTATGGCGTAGCTTTGTGTATAACGTGAAATCGCGAGCCTCACACCCCGGTATGAACCAGAAACGGGAGAAGGACCTCAGGGAGGGCATGTGTTTCTTTCTAGTTAGAAGTGGCGTTAGTGGTTTTACACGCCCTGACGAGTTTGACTTATGTGGTTGTTACTGTTGCGAGGCGCCTCGGTTAGATCGGACGATCCGTGTTCGATGGAGTCATTCGTTGGCTCATTGACGCCCCAAAGGGCGAGGAAACGTACTGTTCAGGCATAATAATCCACCTCGGTGGACCGGCCCTGACGATCTAAAGGGTTGATGCGTTCTGATCCTGAGACACGGACTAGAGCGTCTCGAATTCGGTAATGACTATCTTTTGCCTTGGTTCATGACGGAAATCCAATTTCCAAATACGACATCGTGCGGTTTTGATTGTATATATATATATATATATGACGACATGATATATGGTACCCATGCCGTCTATGATTGATAGTTATGATTTGAAATTGTTTTCGAAACATGTAAACACTAGTAATAATATCAAATGCTTTTGTTTTATTCGTATCAAGCATATTTTGGCTATTATAAGGTAAAACTCTGTCCTCCGGTTTGCGTTGCATTGTGTGATGGGAACTGAGTCTTATAATGGCTTCATTTTTATAAAAAGCATTGCGATGTTTAGAAGAATGATTTGTTTTATAGCACTGGCAATCCAATGGAGTAAACCCGTTCCACGAAAGTGGCGTGATCCTGTGATTAGCCATATTTTAAATGTGTTGAGTAGATTTCTCATACCAGTCCCATGACTGACTCGTAGTTTGTTTCACTTTCAAACTCGGGTGCCCCTTTTTCAACACGGGCAGCCTTGTATTCAGGTTTAGCTGGCTTTCTCTGGATAGCTGGAGCTGAAGATGGATCCTATCATTTATCTCTTTTTATGCTGTTCAGCTCCTATTGTACATTATGTTTGTTTTTCCGCTATAGACATTATGTATAGCTGAACTGTATTTGTACTAAGTATGATCCTGTATACTGTGTAACTCTGATGATTACGTTTATCCAGTTTATTCTATTTTTCATTATCTAGTGTATTTATTTATTTCTGTTCTGCTATTATCTGTTTCTGTGTTATATTCCAAGGATTACCCTTGCCGCCATCAGTACGGGGTTTGGGGTCGTCTCAATGTGGTATAAGAGCTTTGGTTAAGCTTAGTTCTGGAATATAACATATGAACGAACTCGTCGGAAATAGAACCAGTATTGTTCTAGGACGGGTAACTCTATACAGATAGGATCAGTAATATCCTAGTATAAGTAAAGCAGAATGAAATACACCCCAGTAGACACATTTATATTGAAGTATTTGTCTCTATATTTTGAAATATCTTTTCTGTTGACCTGACACTTTGTCTGCTAATTGCAGACGTACTAGAAAATGAGTGACAGGAACAGAAGAAATAATCGTATGGCTCGACCAGCTAATGAGCCAGTTGTGCTCCCGCAGCCAGAATCAGATATAGAAGTCCTATTCAAGAGATTTCGAAATTTGGGTGGATCGCCATTCTTAGGCAAAGAGTCCATTATGGAAACACAAGCTTGGATTCGTTCTGCAGAGAAAATCTTTGAGGGTTTAAAGCTGAGAGACGATCAAAAAAGATTACTGGCGTCTTGGGCACTCAAAGAAGAAGCTTTGTTTTGGTGGGATTCGGTTATTAAAGATAATCTAGAAGGTGATATCACCTGGGATAGATTCAAAGTGATTTTCTTAGAAAGATTTACTCCTCCCGAAGCAACCGAGCGATTATGTGATGAATTTTCTTATCTGATACAAGGTGATATGACCATCCCAGCATATCATAAGAAATTCAACGAACTTTCTCACTTTGCTCCAAAGAGGAAGAATCTGAGATTTATTCATGGCCTGCAAAGAAAATATCAGAATAGTGTGATGAGGAATGTGAAACTTCCTTTCTCTGAAATGATATACATGGCTTACCAGTACGAAGATCTCAACAAGAAAGGTATGTTTCCTTACGAAGAGGAGGTCAGTACTAGTATTAAAGGTGAGTCTGAAATGGATAATCCGGAGGCCAGTACGATGCCTGAGGTCAGTAAGAAGCCCAAAGTAAATCAGAAAAGGGCCAGATCTGGGAAAGGACAAGTAACGACTTCCATATGCAGTAACTGTAAGAAGCCAGGGCATTTGGCGATAAATTGCGGACCCTTAATGAAACGAATCAAAAGTGGATCTAAATTAGAGAAGAATTTTCACGAGAAAAGAGGTTGCAGTAAATGCCATCAGACTGGTCATCTTGCAAAGGATTGTTGGCTCTAAAAGAAATCTGAAGCAGTACATGTAAATAAAGTAGCAGAAGTGCCTGCATCTTCGTCTGCTCAGGAAAGGCCAGATGTTTTAGAAGGCAAGCTTACTATCAAAGACATTCCTGTTAAAGTACTATTTGACACAGGCGCGTCACGAAGCTTCATTGCCAAGAATGCAGCTAAGAAGCTGGATTTGAATTTGAAGAAGCTCAAGGAACCAATGACTGTCCAGAATCCGGTTGGGGGTTCCATTGATCTCAGTTGGGTTTGTGGAGTGGCGGTTTCCTTTTCTCGTTATCGGTTTCCTACCATCGCGATCGTCATGAATTTTAAAGAGTTTGATCTTATCTTGGGGTTTGACCGGTTGACCAAATATGAAGCTGAAGTTAAATGCGCCGATAGAGTCGTAAAGGCGAAGATTAAATCAGGTGATTATATAACCATTCCCTGTGAAGGTCAGAATTCTAATAGAAAAGACTTCTGGGCAGCTTTGGATGTTTCTCCAGCCCAAATAGAAAATATCCCTGTAGTCACAGAGAATATTCCTGACCTAGTGAAAGATATTCCTGTCGTCAAAAATTATGCGGATGTGTTTGAAGAAGTTGTTCGCTTACCTCCGCAGAGGGAAATTGATTTCAAAATTGCTTTAATTCTGAATGCAAGGCTGGTAGTTCACGCTATTCGAAGAATGTCCTTAAAATAGAAAGAGGAATTAGACAATCAAACACGGCAGCTCGTATGGAAGGGTCTGATCAGGCCTAGTTTCTCTGATTGGGGAGCAGCAGTGGTGTTTGTCCCAAAATTTGACGGTACTCTATGGCTATGTGTGGATTATCGTGATTTGAACAAACAGACAATAAAGAACAAATATCCATTGCCGCGGATTGATGATTTGTTGGATCGATTAAATGGCGCACAAGTATTTTCACGAATGGACCTAGCTATTGGTTTCCATCAGCTTCGTATCGCCGAGGAGTGTGTTCCTTTGACAGCATTCAGAGGACCAGACTTATTCTATGAGTGGTTAGTAATGCCGTTCGGCTTATGTAACGCTTCAGCCTATTTCGTCGATCTAATGAACAGAGTATTCAGAGGAGTATTGAATAAATTTGTTCTGGTTTTTATTGACGATATTCTATTCTTCTCCAAATCAAAGGCCGAACATGAAAAGCATTTGGAACAGGTTCTGGAAATCCTCAGAAGGAATGTATTAAAAGCCAAACTATCCAAATGTATCTTCTGGCAAGATGAAGTGAAATTTCTGGGCCACGTCGTATCGAAAGAAGGAATTGCTGTGGATCCAAGTAAAATCATGGTTATTCAAAATTGGAAACAGCCCAGTACCCCTACAGAAGTCCGCAGTTTTCTCGGATTGGCAAGTTATTACCGGAAATTCGTTAAAGACTTTTCGAAGATATCTAGTCACTTAACGAAGCTTACAAAGAAGCACTCTAAATTCAAATGGACTCCAGAAAGTGAAGAGGCTTTTGAAGAGCTAAAGTTAAGATTAATGACTGCTCCAGTGTTAACCATCATCGATGGCAATCAGGATTTGAAAGTCTGGACTGATGCTTCTAGAGAAGGCCTTGGCGCAGTGTTAATGCAAAGGGGTCAAGTGATTGCTTATGCTAGCCGTCAGCTGAAGCCGCACGAGAAAAACTACGTCACTCATGATCTTGAGTTATTGGCTATCGTATTCTCTTCGAAAATCTGGAGACACTATCTTCTGGGTAAGAGATTTGAACTGTTTATAGATTACCAGTCACTAAAGTATCTGTTCACCCAGAAAGACTTGAATCTGAGGCAGCAACGTTGGCTAGAGTTCCTTGCAGCATACGATTTTGAGATTATATACACTCCAGGGAAAGCCAATGTCGTGGCCGATGCGTTAAGCCGAAAGAATGAAATGATCGCCAGTTTTATTATCACGACTTCATTGATAGATAAATATCTGCTCTTCAGAAGGATGATCACTTCATTCAGAAGATCAGAGAGATAATTCAACAAGGCGAACCCTCGAGTTTTCAAGTTGATGATGAGGGATTCTAAGGCTCAAAGGTCGAATCTGTGTCCCTAACATTCCTGAGCTCCGAAAGGAAGTACTGGATGAATGCCATAAGTCAAAACTTAGTATCCATCCGGGAGTAAGCAAAATGTACAATGACATCAAACGCACTTTCTGGTGGAAGTCGATGAAGAGGGACATTTCTTTATATGTTAGCCTATGCCCTACTTGCCAGCTAGTCAAAAGCGACCAACAGAAGCTGGCTGGGTTATTGCAACCGCAAGACGTTCCTGGCTGGAAGTGGGAACATATTTCCATGGACTTCATTGATGGTTTGCCCAGAACCAGAAAAGGAAATGACAGCATTTGGGTGATCGTAGATCGCTTCACGAAGACCGCCCATTACATACCTGTCAGATCAAACAGAACTGCTCAGAGTCTGGCGCAGATTTACTTCAAGGAAATAGTTAGAATACATGGATTGCCTCTCAGTATAGTCAGTGATAGAGATACAATATTTACTAGTAAATTCTTGGAGGCGTTTCAAGTAGAGCTGGGAACAAAGCTGAACCTAAGCACCGCTTATCATCCTCAGACAGACGGTCAGACTGAGAGGGTGAATCCTATACTAGAAGATCTATTGCGGGCTTGTGTTCTAGATTTCGGTGGATCATGGGAAGACCATCTGCATTTGGCTGAATTCTCATATAATAACAGCTACGAGGCGAGCCTGACAATGTCGCCATTCAAAGCGTTGTATGGTAGACTGTGCCGATCTCCTACTTGTTGGGTCGAACCCGGTAATAGACTTGTATTGGGGCCCGATATGATCCAAGAAGCTGCCGACAAAGTCGATTTTATTAAGAAGCGATTACTCGCCGCTCAAAGCCGACAAAAGAGCTATGCCGATAGGAGAAGAAGAGATATATCGTTTGCAGTTGGCGACTATGTATATTTGAAAGTATCGCCGATGAGAGGAGTTATCCGGTTCGGTAAAACTGGAAAGTTGGCGCCCAAATTCATTGGTCCGTTTCCTATTCTGGAACGGATCGGAACTCTCGCTTATAGGGTCAAATTGCCTGACTGGTTGCCCGAAGTGCATGATGTATTTCACATATCTCAACTTCGAAAGCACGTTCATGATCTAGACTTGATCGTGGAAGAAGCAGCGCAACAGGATATTGAAATTACTCCAGAATTAGCTGTGAGAAGAGAGCCGCTCAAGATTATCGGCAAAGAAACCAAAGAGCTGAGGAACAAGAAGGTTCACTTAGTCAAAGTGCATTGGAGTGGAGATCCGCGAGATTGTACTTGGGAAACGGAGGAGAGCATCCAGAAAGCCTATCCTAGATGCCGAGTGGATATCTCTGATTGACTCCGGTGCAAGGTACATTTACCATACTTTGCATTACCAATTAGTTCTCTACTTTGTTGTTATTTTCTTTCCATGGATGTGCACTTTTAATTCTATAGTCTGAATGATTTTAAAAGAGTATAGAAATTGATTAGTATGTTTTTGAAAAGTTAAAAATAATTTGATTGTTGTTTGTGTTGTGTGATAGTAGATTTGATTAATTAAAATTATTAAAACGATAGTTAATTTAATCAATAATAGAATGAATGGTAGAATTTATTCGATTAGATCACACATTGAACTGATTAGAAAATAAATAGAAATATATACATGTGCATTATATACGTTTGAACAGGTAAATGGATAGCTGTTGAGTAAACATTTTATTTGCATGCCCGACAAATAGGTAAATCTTAATGAGTTGGATGCAAAATATTATTATATCAACTCCTATGAATGCCTTTGGATGCGGAGTGCTGGTTATTCTGTGTGTAAAAATAAATGTCGCCATAGGATAGTAACAATTAATTTTGAACTACATTACATGGCATACTTCTGAAGATAGACATACTTCATCATATACCACATAAGCAGTTGGAGCTTGTGTGACGAGGTGGAAGATTTACCATACGAGCGAGAGGCTTGTATGGCGATGACTATATTTTACAGGTTGAACTGATGATTGATATGGACTATTTAAATTGTAACGATAAAATTGCCAGATTAATAAAAAACCCCACACGGGTCTGGAGTTGACAATAACCACGTCTCTCTAGTTATCAGATACGGCACATGGACTATTTATTTCCCACACGGGACGAGGTGACGAGGATTTATCCTCTGGAGCATTTAAAATACACACTCCCTCAGGCTTTGACAGGGTGACGAGAATTTATTCTCTGGAGTTATTATCAATACACGCTCCCCTGTAAACACCAAAATATATCACTATAAATATGTGTATGCTTATTAGGATTTATTGGGTACCTAATACGGCCCAATAAATTTCCAAACCTCTCCCCGTACAAAGGAGGTTATGGAGAAATTTTTCGAAAATTCCGGGTGTTAGCCAAATTTTTGAAGAATTTGAAAATTCTCAGAAACTGAAAAGTTGGAGAATGGAAGCCAGATTGAACGTAGAGTTGATTAATCAAACCGCTTTCGACTTTGTTCCTTTTCGGGGATGAAAAGTTTTAAGTGGGGGAGATTGTAACGACCTAGAAAATATGAACCAATTTAAATTGTTTTAATTGGCTAAAATAGTGGATTTTAAATATTTAAAATAAATATTTTAAATAATAGCAATGAAAAGTGAGTTTGAATCGATGATTGAAAACGAATATAATTAATTCTAATTATAAACAAGGCCTGAAAAGGCGCTGCAGTTTCAAAAATTGAATTCAAACTTTGTCGAACTGTACCGGGTGCAAAACAAAACGGATTTTAGTGAAACCAAAAATATTTAAATCTGTTAGTGAATACCTTTCTAACAAATCTGAAAAATCGAAGTTTCGTAGCGGAAAGCAAAAGTTATGGCCAAATGAATTTTCAGAAAGGCCGTTATGGATTTATATAGCCCGTGAAATTGGCCATTTTGCAAACGACCTCGGAATTCGACGAAACCACTTTTGTTGGATCCGGGATGAGAAGTTATTTCTAGGTTTCAAATTTCATAATTTTTGAAGCTAGTATGTGAGCGTGGCAAAGGAAAACGTGTTTTGGTCAATTATAGTTAAATTGGATCGACCAGAAATGGGCCTTTTTGCAAACGGTCTCAGAATTCGGCGAAACTAGTTTTGTTGGGACCGTATCGTCAAAACATAGCCAGATTTATTTTTCTGGAATTTTTCGAATCAGTTTGTGGCCCTGGCAAATTGAAATGTACGTTCAAATCAAATATTAAATGTTTTATATTTTAATTTGAAGGAAAACTGACTGAAACAGTCGAATGGGCCTACGAAACATATCCCATTGTGATCGGAATGGGGGTAAAACGCTGGAGACGACAGTCGTTGGGTTTGAATTGGTGTTCGTATGTGATAAGGGGTATTTTCGGATTTTTAAAAATATATAAATAAACAAAAAAATACGATTGGTCCACGCGTTCTCTTTCTTCCCCGATCCACCCAGTCGAACGGCGAAAAAGTATTCCAAACTTCCCGGCTTGATTTCTCTCAATCCACACATTAAAACCACATGCCCCAGTTACGAATTTTGTAGAGGATAACGCGAGCTTCAAATCCATACCAGATTTGCATTTTTTCAAAGCGTATTTGGGGAGAACCACCTCCCCGAAGTTCCGAACTTCATCGCGCCACGCCGCCTAACTCCGGCTACCGAGTTTGCCTGTGCCGCCACCCTTAGACGCGCCCCTCTTCCCTCTTTCATGTGGTGTACTCTGATCGGCTTCAGGTTGCACGGATTGGAAGATAAATCGCGACCTAGTTTTGAAGATTTTCAGAGAGGTACGACCTTGTATATTTAAAACTGATTTCAACAGTTTTAAAGTGTTGCAAACTTTGAAAAATCATATATTTTTCATGCGGTAACGAAATTCGATGAAACAGGAAATATTGGACACGTGAGGACGTCTTCTACATTCTAGAAGAGACCGCGTATTTTTCTGAGCCTTCTGCTATTTTTGGTGGAGTGGAACCCAATGTGAGATTTCTAATTTATAAACGATATGGAAAACGACGATGTATAAATTATATGGTCGATGTATGAGTTATATAAGCATTGTACACCTCTTGTATAAGCGTTGTATAAGTTGTACGTTCGATGTATAAGTTATATATGCGTTGTAAAAATTATATATGTGTTGAAATAGAAGTGAAATGCTATATATAAATATATATATATATATATATATATATATATATATATACGCCCCTCGTCCACAAACCATGGACGATATTTATTGGTTGTGATTGGTGTGAAAATTGATTGATAGCAAATGGTTGATTGAAATTGTTTGTGGTTGATATTGATTGATTGTGGTTGAAAAATACCCATTTGTGGTTGAGAAATATTTGGTTGAAACCACATAGGATTAGTTTGTGGAAATGAAAAATATATACATGCCGCCTGCGTGCGAACTAGATGCATGATTCCCCATTGTCAAAAACCGCGAGGTTTTAAGGTAGAGCGAGGAGCCGTACTAGGGACGGTCCCGGTTATAACTACCCTGCCGTTATGCTGCCGAAATTTTGAATAATATTCATGTGTTTGAATTATTTTCATTCATTGAAACTATATTTATTCGTTGAATTGAAAACCTTCATGTGTTGAATCGATATTCATTCGTTGATTAGAAATTCATGTGTTGAATGGTATTCGTGTTTTAAATATAAAAATCACGATTTATCGATATATACAAACTATAGAAAACCTTCATGTGTTGAATCGATATTCATTCATTGAATTGAAATTAATGTGTTGAATGGTATTCGTGTTTTAAATATAAAAATCACATTTTTATCTATGTATAGAAACTATAGAAAACCTTCATGTGTTGAATCGATATTCATTCGTTGGATAGAAATTCATGTGTTGAATGGTATTCGTGTTTTAAATATAAAAATCACCTTTTTATCTATATATACAAACTATAGAAAACCTTCATGTGTTGAATCAAAATTCATTCGTTGAATTGAAATTCATGTGTTGAATTGTATTCATATTTTGAAAGAAATTGTTTTATAATAAAAATACCATTTTTATCATCAATATGAAATATATAAAATAATCTTGTTTTGAAAAAAATTGTTTTATAATAAAAATCCTATTTTTATCACGTATATTAACTATATAAAATAGTAGAGTTTTGAAATAAAGTGTTTTACATTAAAAATCACATTTTTATTGTATACATGAATTGTTAAAAATAGTGAAGTGTTGGAATAGAAGACAGTTAGATAAAAATATAATTTTTATCAAATGTATGAAAAGAATATAGCTTTGAAATCGAAGAATCGATATATATTTATGTATAGAATTAAAATATATCGAATAACGACGCTGCAGTTCGTATTTTGAAACTGTGATTTCAAACGATTATACCGGGAGATCCGACCATCGAATTTTCCTGAAATCGCAACCGTTGGGTTCGCTTTGGAAATATCTTTCCAACGGCACCAACTTTGTAAAAATCCAACGGTTGGATTGACTTGAATGTTTAATTCAATTCTAAAGAAAAACAGCGCCAGAATCGATTTTATATATATATATATATATATAATTATATTTAATCGAATAACGACGCTGCAGTTTGTATTTTGAAATCGAAACTTCAAACGATTATACCGGGAGATCCGACCGTCGGATTTTCCCGAAACTGGAACCGTTGAATTCGTTTTGAAAAGATCTTTCTAATGATGTAAATTTTGTGAAGATCCAACGGTTAGATTTTCAGATATGTGTAAATCAAATCTGAAGAAAAACAGCGCCATGGCCGCGTTATGGCCCGAAGCGTCGTTGTGAATAAATTGGCTATTTTAAAATAAATAAAAATAACGATAAATCATTATAAAATATTATACACGATATAGATGTGAAATTTAGATACTAACTGAAGGTTGGCTAAGTCGGATGGTTTCCTGGGTGTTGATCTGATGTTGGTCTCGGCCTTCGGGGTTAATATTTGGGAAATCGTTCTCTTACTGATTGACGGTTAGTGACTAATGAATTGAAATGATGTGTGTGTATGTTAGTGTTGCACTTGTTTATTATATACGCGAGTTGCTTAGAAAGACCGGGTTCATCCCATTCTGAATAACTGAATCGACGATAAGAAATCGAAGACGAAGACGATGGTCGAAGACCGGAGATCTTCACCTCGTTTGGATGGTAACCGAGGTCCTGATTGGGGGGCATCCCGAAATATGGATAATGAGTGGTGATCGTCCAGACATACGTGGTGATCGATGGGTTTGCGAGGTATATAGTGCCTTCCGTTTCGTTCAGACCCAGAACGGACTTGCAAATAGACAGTGTGTCAAACATTGGAATTTATTCTATGTGATTGATAGCCATCAGTTGCACGGTGTGAATTGCCTGTGTGGCATGCTAAGATGCCGTGATCAGGGCTTCTGTTGAAAAGCAAAGTCTTGTGGTGATGATCAAAGCACCGCCTGTGTGGCGTAGCTTTGTGTATAACGTGAAATCGCGAGCCTCACACCCCGGTATGAACCAGAAACGGGAGAAGGACCTCAGGGAGGGCATGTGTTTCTTTCTAGTTAGAAGTGGTGTCAGTGGTTTTACACGCCCTGACGAGTTTTACTTATGTGGTTGTTACTATTGCGAGGCGCCTCGGTTAGATCGGACGATCCGACTTCGATGGAGTCATTCGTTGGCTCATTGACGCCCCAAAGGGCGGGGAAACATATTGTTCAGGCATAATAATCCACCTAGGTGGACCGGCCCTGACGATCTAAAGGGTTGGTGCGTTCTGATCCTGAGACACGGACTAGAGCGTCTCGAATTCGGTAAGGACTATCTTTTGCCTTGGTTTATGACGGAAATCCAATTTCCAAATACGACATCATGCGGTTTTGATTGTATATATATATATATATATATATATATATATATATATATATATATATATATGGCGACATGATATATGGTACCCATGCCGTCTATGATTGATAGTTATGATTCGAAATTGTTTTCGAAACATGTAAACACTAGTAATAATATCAAATGCTTTTTTTTTTATTCGTATCAAGCAAATTTTGGCTATTATAAGGTAAAACTCTATCCTTCGGTTTGCGTTGCATTGTGTGATGGGAACTGAGTCTTATAATGGCTTCATTTTTATAAAAAGCATTGCAATGTTTAAAAGAATGATTTGTTTTAAAGCATTGGAAATCCAATGGAGTAAACCCCTTCCACGAAAGTGGCGTGGTCCTGTGATTAGCCATATTTTAAATGTGCTGAGTAGATTTCTCATACCATTCCCATGACTGACTCGTAGTTTGTTTCACTTTCAAACTCGGGTGCCCCTTTTTCTACACGGGCAGCCTTGTATTCAGGTTTGGCTGGCTTTCTCGGGATAGCTGGAGCTGAAGATGGATTCTATCATTTATCTCTTTTTATGTTGTTCAGCTCCTATTGTACATTATGTTTGTTTTTCCGCTGTAGACATTATGTATAGCTGAACTGTATTTGTACTAAGTATGATCCTGTATACTGTGTGACTCTGATGATTACGTTTATCCAGTTTATTCTATTGTTCATTATCTGGTGTATTTATTTATTTCTGTTCTGCTATTATCTATTTCTGTGTTATATTCCAAGGATTAACCTTACCGCCGTCAGTACGGGGTTTGGGGTCGTCTCACAACGACTTTTCTAAAATTTGATTTGGACACAAATCAAAATCTACACGATGAAATCTCGATTTTTCTCTTCCACTAGAAAAATATACTTCACCAGCTCCTAACATTTCTTGTTTCACAGAAATCCGGCTTAAAACGAATCCTGTATAACCAGTTGAAGTTCAAATCTCCAAATCGCAAACTGTCGCGCCATTTCGAGCTCGATTTTAATTATAATATAAATTTTATGTTCAAACTTCGTTTAAATAATATATTCGTTATTCTAATTCAATTCTAAACTGAATTATATACTTTGACTTGTCCCATTCACACCATATCGCCATTTTCGCCCATTCTGATTATTTCAGAATTAAATATATTATTTAGTTATTTATATTAATTAAATATTCAAAGTTATTTAATTAAATGGCTATTAAATTCTCTAAACCACTATTTAAATAATGGAATCAATTAATTATTATTGCAGAAAATATGGGTCGTTACAAATATAATTTATACATTCAACTGTCGTCAAAATAATATATTCGTTATTCTAATTCAATTCTAAGCTGAATTAAATATTTTAAATTGTCCAGTTCACAATATATTGTAAATTCACTATTTCAAAAATTAAATATATTATTATATTATTTAATTTAATTTAATATTAAATATTATTTAATTAAACAACCTTTAAATTACTAAACCATTATTTTAAATAATTAAATTAATTAAGTATTCGACCGTAAAATACGTGTCGTTACAATAATACAATCAAAATGATAGGGTAATAATTTCATCGTCAAATTTCCCCCCAAGTTGCTGACAGAAAACTTTTATTATGCGTTCATTCGGATAGAGGGCACCCTGATTTTGAAGAGATGGACTCCGATGGTTGGTGGAGTTTCTAAGAAGAAGGAGACCGTGCGAGTTACTTTGTCGAATGTACCCCTAGTGTGTAGGAATCTGGATGTTCTTAAGGTTGCCTTGGCGGAGATTGGTCAAGTGGAGAGGCTGTGGTACAAGGCGCTGCATGTTCCGGATTTCACCTTCCTGAGAGCTGAAATTTTGTTGGAAGAAGGTGCACCTCTTCCTCCATCAGTCATGGTGTCTGTTGAAGGATGCATGCATGAAGTGATGATATCTAAATGTGATAATTGGGAGTCTCCGTCTAATATTGACGTTCTGGGTTTCAAAAAAAAAGGTTTTTGCTAAGGGTAGTGATGGCAGGTTGAAAGTCTTAAGGGGCAATGCCGGTTTGGATGGGGCTAGTGGGGCTGATGAAGAAGTCAATGACGGACGAGCTGGCAATCCGATTGTGATTTCGTCTGAGGGGGTAATGTGGAGGTTGGTCATGACAGTGGGGGAAACCATGTGTTTTGTTATGATGATGGGATTCATGTTGAAGTAGATGTGGAAGGCAATATTATAGGTGTAGGGCAGGGGGTTAACGATGGTAATGATGGCGGTGGGCACGGTGTCAATAATGTGGTGAATGGTGTTCCACTCGCTGATCTTGGTGATGTGGGGGACAACAATTCTGTCAATGGCGATGAGTATGTCAATAATGTAAATGACCAGACATTGGCTTTGGATACTTCAGGGGATTGTTATTCAATTGCTGGCATTGGAAAGGGCAGGGGCAAGCGTGCTTTGTCCGATGTTGTAATGCTGCGCAGGAGTGCCAAAGGCCTGCTGCATCCCCTTGTAGGTAGTGTTTTTGTCCCTGCTCTTCTTAATACTTTATCCAGTGATAAAATGCATGAATTACCTGATAGTTATGGATTTATGTTAAATGATGATGTTCTTAATGAGATTAAAAATAAGGAATTAGAGAAGGCAAATATTTCCCCATGATTATTATTACATGGAATGTTCGGGGTCTAGGAACTTTTGATAAGTGTCTTAGAGTCAAAAATTATCTTAAATCTATTAAGCCTGATATTGTAATGTTGCAAGAAACTAAATTAGAAAATCCTGGAGATAATGTCTTTAAATGTTTGGGATGGGGTGTCATTGATGAATGGTGTTTCATTCCGACTAAGGGAAGTGCGCGAGGAATTTTCACTGGATGGAATAGCAATTGTTGGACTTTCAAACAGGAAATCAAACAATGTTTTTGCCTTAATGTTGCTCTGGAATGCCAGAAGACCATAGTACTGTATTTCTTCTCTAATTTTTATGGGTCGAACACGAGAGTTGAAAGGAAGATTTTATGGAGGGAAGGAGTTGAATTTCATAATTTGATGTATGGACCTTGGGTCTTTAGAGGAGACTTCAACGTAACTAGATTTGAATTTGAGAGAAGCAATAGAAGAAGTAGCTACGAGGGGGATATGGATGATTTTAGCGAGTTTGTGTAGGAGTATGATTTCCCTCTAATTAATAGAAAATATACTTGGAGTGATGGAAGAACCCCCTACACTGGTTAAACTTGATCGTTTTTTTATCAACTCCAGCTTCGAAGATATACATCCTCTTACTTTTTTGAAGGGATTGTCTTCAATTATCTCAGACCATTGCCCAATTGTTCTTGACACAAGAGAGATGATTAAAACTAAAAGCTTTTTCAGATTTGAGAAGATGTGGTGCCTTGAGGAAAATTTTGATGATTTGATTAGGAGTACGTGGCAGGGTTTTGGTCATAAAGGAGATGCAGCTGGCAATATTTGTCCCAAATTGAAGTTGTTGCGTAAATTTTTGACAAAATGGAATATTGAAGTGTTTGGTAACATAAAAATCAAGAAAGAAACACTTGAAAAGGACATCTTTGAGCTCAATATTCTGGAGGAAAGCAGACGACTCAACGAGGAAGAACAGGAGGCATTGGCAACAAAAGAAAAGGAACTACTTAAAGTTATGGATCAGGAGGAAGTGTATTGGAGACAAAGGTCTAGAACTCAATGGCTGAAAGAGGGTGACGACAATACAAGCTATTTTCATAAGGTGGCTAATGGTAGAAGAAGAACGAATATGATAAGTAGTATTTGGAAAGATGGCGAAGAGATAACCGATCAGCAGAGGTTAAGTGATACTTTTACTAATTACTACAAAAATATTTTTGGCGAGCGTATTGATCATCATAGTGCAGTTGATTGGCAAAAGCTCCACCCCACAAAATTAAATCTAGAAGATATAGGGAGTGCTTTCACTGAAGAAGAAATTATGTGTGCATTGAAAGAGATGCCGGGAGATAAAGCTCCTGGTCCTGATGGTTTTCCAAACTTTTTTCTTAAAAAATACTGGAGTGTGGTTAAAGATGATGTGCTGAATTTATTCAAAGAATTTTATAACGGCTCATTGAGACTCGATAAGTTGAGTTACGCTAATGCAGTTTTAATTCCTAAAAAGAAGGAAATGTGTCTGCTGCGGATTTGTGACCTATTAGTCTCCTGAACAACACCTTC
The DNA here is from genome assembly GCA_030737875.1 of Allium sativum. Lineage (NCBI taxonomy): Eukaryota > Viridiplantae > Streptophyta > Magnoliopsida > Asparagales > Amaryllidaceae > Allium > Allium sativum. The sequence goes on from CM060915.1 coordinate 119,297,816, forward strand.
AAATTGATCACTAAGGTGTTAGCAAATCAATTAAAAGGAAAGATGGATGCTTTGATCGACAAATCTCAATCTGCATTTATCCAAGGCAGGTACATCCTTGATGGAGCGGTGTTAGCTTCAGAGATCATCTCTTACTGTGACCGCTTTGAGGTCCCATGTGCGATTATTAAGTTGGATTTTGCTAAGGCGTTCGACATAGTAGACTGGAGATTTATGCTTGAAGTTTTACAGGCGCGAGGATTTCGAAGCAGATGGATAATCTGGATTGCCATGATTCTATCATCTAGCAAATCCAATATATGTGTCAATGGAATTGCAGGCAGCACTATACATTCTAAGAGAGGGCTGAGACAAGGAGATCCTTTGTCTCCTCTCTTGTTTGACTTGGCGGCTGATGTTTTCTCCCAAATTCTGAAGTTCAGTTGTGAGTGTGGCATCATTGAAAGCTTTGGTAGCGAACACGTGGTGGGCGGTATTAACTCTTTACATTATGCTGATGATACTATCATTTTTAGTAAACCTGATTGTCAATTTATTGCTACGATTAAATTTTTGTTGTATGCCTTTGAGAGTTTATCAGGTTTAAAAATTAATTTTCATAAAAGCAGCATGTACACCTTAGGGTGCAACGCCGAATGGACAAGTAAATGTGTAGAGATTCTCAATTGTAAGGCAGACATTTTCCTATTGAATTATCTGAGAATGTGCATCAGACCAAAGAGGTTGATAAAGAAGGATTGGCGACATCTTACTGAGAAGGTGGAAGTACGCCTTGCTAGATGGAAAGGTCAAACTCTTTCTAGAGCTGGACGTTTAATCCTGGTGAATTCTGTGTTATCTTCTCTGCCTCTCTATTGGCTATCATTTTTCGTTGTCCAGGATGGGTTATTGATAAAATAGATGCCATACGAAGGAATTTTTTCTGGACTGGAGATAAGGAAACAAAGAAGCTGAGTTGTTTAGTTTCTTGGGAACAAGTGTGTAAATCAAAAGAACAAGGAGGTCTTGGAGTGTTAAATTTGAAGGAAATGAATGCTGCTCTTTTGTGCAAATGGCTTTGGGTTATGTTGAGTGACAAACATGTGTTATGGAAAGAATGGATAACTAACACCTGCTACAATGTTGTGTTTGATTGGAATTCAGACACTTCGCATTGTTTGACAATCTGGCAAGGAGTCATGAAATATGCTCATTGGATCAAAATAGACTCAACGGTGGAGGTAAAAAATGGTCTCAGAGTGTCATTTTGGAATGATTGTTGGATCTTACTGATTCCTCCGAAAGATAAGTATACTGAACTTTTTGAAATTTCATGAAATAAACTTGCTTCAGTTGGAGACATGTACAACGCAGATGCCCCCGATTTCAAATGGAGACTATCATTCAATAGATTTGTTACTGGTAATGCTCTCCTTCAACTGTGCCAACTATTCAAATTATTGGAAAATGTTCATTCGAATGATGGAAATGACAAATTTGTATGGCAATTAGAAAGGGAAAAGAACATTTTTCGAGTCAGAGGAGTATATAAAATGATGAACTTTGCTGGTAAACGCTGGTTGGGATTCGATCTTATGCGGAGTTTTAAGAAGGTACCGCTCAAAGTAAAATTACATATGTGGATTCTTATGCATGAGAGGTTAAACACAGTGAGCAGCTTACATCGCAAAGGTCTAGCTGTTATTGGTGGATGTGTTTTCTGCGAGGAGATGGATGAAGACTATGTGCATTTGTTCAGTAGCTGTGACTTCGCATTCTATGTATGGACGAAATGCATGGTTTTCCTGGCGTTAAATCTGAAGTGGCGAGATTTCATCACGGATCAGTTGCACTTTTGGCAGAATATTTTCCCTACACATGAAAACACACCCCTACAACATCTTTTTGCTGTGTTAAATTTTGCTTTTACTTGGATTTTGTGGCATGAGCGTAACTCTAGAAAGTTTAAATGCAAAATGAGGTCGTCTAATAAAATTATATACATCATCCTCAAATATGTTTTCTTATGGACAGGAGACAATAGGGAAGTGAAATTTGTTAACACCATAGCCGCAAGAGTCCACGACCATGCTTGCAGAAGATGCACTGGAGACTAGCTGGTCATGTTAGCTTGGGGCTGATATTTTATGTAGCTGATATGTATTTATCTATGTTATGTTGTATGGTTGTATATGTTTAGCCTTTATCATTTTGGGGGTTGATGTAATCTGGCGTTGTTGTATTTTGTGCTAGATATGTATGTATATATGATGTAAATATACGATGATGATGTACTGGACTGTATGATGTTATATATGAAGGCGTGAATCAGTCGATTCACTACCTTTTTCTTCAAAAAAATACAATCTAAATGATAGCCTAGCAGTAGCCTAGCATTTATATACAAAACCAATATAACCTAGAAGCAACCCTTGTATATACAGATAAAACCAAAAGTAATAAGTGTGATAAGATAACATCTAATGAACTCATATCATAAGAACACTACAACCTGTTGACAACAACAAGCTAACAAGGTGAAAGGGACAAAAACATCATGTACTTAAGAAGATTAGATTTTATATATCAAGGTATAACAGAAGAAACACAAATCTAGAAGTGCAAAAATAGAGTACCATCTTGATATAACCAAATCAAATAAAAAAAATCAAAATGGTCATGGAGATCTTAAGCACAAGTACAATCTGAATCTTGAATAAATTGCATGCATAACGTTTAGATAGGCATTAAAATTTGAAAGCAACAAACTTTCCAATAAGAAGCCTGGAAGCATGCAACATTTAATAGCCTTAAGGCAAATTAACCAATCATATTTAGCTTTAAGTAATAAGCTGCAGGAAACATCATTGTTGAAACAGCAGGACAAAAAGGCAAAATATTTCAACCGCAAGAAGAACTGAACAAATCACATTGGAATAGTAAATACATGTGCAAACACATTAGATTTATTAATGCATGTTTAGTTTAACACAAATTATTGGACCAACAAAGCTACTCTAAAACCGTAGAAAACCTTGTGCATTTAATATCCTGTACAAACCGAATTATTCCATTCTAATCACATATAAAAATTTGATTTTTCCTTTACGTGCTAGCCAAGGATTACATGTATATGAACTAGCCTATATATAGCATCTTACTCAAAAGAGATGGGGGTCTGTTGAAGCAATTTAACAAACCATAAGCCTGAAGAAAGAGAAGCAGTAAAAACTGTGAGTAAACACCTGAAAATCTTTTACTGTTTATATTAATCTCTTTGTGCTGATATGACCTCTCTTATATAAACTCAAATAGTATAGTTGTTTAAAAGTTTAACTTCTGTAAATAATTAGAATATGATATGATTGTTAGAGCAACTTGAGGAAAAAGAATTGAACTTAAAGTAAATACTGTATATAATCGGTAACTTTCTCTCTTAGAAATATACTTCCGAATCGTATGCATACTTGATCCAACTATATGTTCTCATGTAGTAGCTACTGATTGTCGTAGGTGCACATATGTGCACCGTGAAAATGAAGTAGCAGCAAAATAAAAGGGCAGAAGAGGCACGTACAGAGGAGGTGACTGGCCGAATGTGTGTGCTTCATATATATGCATGAATGCATTGAGAGTTACATTAAGTTGTGATCACCTGTTGCTGGAAAATGGAAGGGAGCCCGGTGCATGGGCTTCACAAAGCATGTGCATACAGGGGATTATTGCGTGAAGCATTGGAGCATTGCAAGGGAATTGGGCTGCATGACTTGAGCGTAAGAAGAAGAAGTTATGTATTTAAACACATGAGAAAAAAGTTAGGAAAAAGAAGAAGAAAAAAAAAGAGAAAGAAAAAAAAGAAAAAAACAATAAGGTCTGTTTTACACTTTAAATTCTGTGTACATAAACATACAAAAATGAAGGGGCGTTAGCATGGTATGTATGCAGTAGTAACAAATTTAGGAGCAGGAAAGATAAATGAAGCACGGATGTGCATGCTGTAGTTGCATGTTACATGGGGGAAATGAATTGCGTGAGCTGAATTGGGCATTGGCCTTATTATTTAAAAAAATTACAATGTAAATGATAAAAACTTTTGCTTATACTAACCAGAAAGGAGGAGTTCCCTTCAATTGTTTTAACAGCAGTATATGTATTTTGGATATTGGGTTCAAGTGGGCCAAATTGGGCTGAAAGGTTTTAATTATATAAAATTTACATAGGCTTGACTTTGCAATTCAAATAATTGGTACTTTAATACTATGTATAAAATTAATTAAAATCTTTATATAGGTTATATGCTCATTGGTATATGTTTGTCACTTAATAACTAAATCAATTAGTGAAATGAACGTTTTCATTTCGTAATCTATTTTTAATAATAAGTCTTGGGAATTTTGGTGAGCCAAGATAAACCATTTTAAAAATTATACAACAAATTTATATTGGATTGTTAATTCGATTGTTAAAATGACTTGTTTTTATATCATCTTACATCGACCACTGTTCTAAAATCAGAAGTTAATTTAAACATGTAATTTATTTGAGTGGACAGGTCATGAAATTAATATGAAATAAATTCCCAAAATAAATAACTGTATTTTATTTCAAAATACAATTTGACCCTAAATGATATTAATGTTCATCGATTCAAAGAGACAGGGACTGGTTTTTAATCTAAAAGACGAATACCACTTTGATTCGACTTAGGCGTTAGATTAATTTGAAGTCAAGTCGAAGACATTGAAGAGCAAGGGCTACTGCTACTATCCTAACAGAGCATTTCAAAATAATCATGTATATCAATTTCCTCAAACGTACCAAGTTTGGTGGCAGAGAAGACACCTCTTTGCTTAACACCCAAAGTATTTTTTTGGATGTGAATTAGTGATTTGAAGCATCTGACAATATGACATTCAAAGGAAATGATGAAGTGATATTCTAAATGGAAATCGTAGCCTCAAGCCTCATCAACCGGGAAATAACTGAAATCAAGCAGGCAGCAGGGCTATATGGACCATACCCATTAAGGTATATCGTCACCTGATCTAGAGAAATCGATTGTCCCTTTTTATATGCTTAGGAATGAATTCGATTGACTAGCTACCAACCGTGGTGAAGATATATTTGATACACTCAAGTAGAATGGGTGGTCGGTTCTGTGTGGTCGGGTTGCAAGATATTCTTGTTGAACCCCAGTGTTTCATCTCTAGAGGACACTGATTGGAAGGTGGTCCCATACCTAGTCATGTTGGAAATCCAAACTCCAATACGAGCCGTACGGTTTTTTATTGTAAACCAACTATGTTGAAAAGTGAGATGCAAGCTTTTCGGATATATTCCTATTTATTTGTGAATTGATAGACATTATTATGATATCACTAGATTTGATATAAAAGTGATTTGGCTATCGTAAGGTAAAATCATGTACCATATTTATTAGTGATCGTGCCTTATGAGAATCCCATTCTTTTCAAAATGGTATTTATGAAGTTAAACAAGTCACCCAATTAAGCAACATGGTTTATAAGACTCTCTTAACTGCTCATCTATTTTTAAATAAAAATTGTTTACCACACCAGGCTTATGTCTGACCCAGAGTTTATTTTTTCCTATGTTTTCCTAAACTCTTGGGTACTCATAATACTTATTATGAGTAGTTAAGTGATCCAGGTTTTGAATAACTGACAATGGAGAAGTTTGGCAGGACGCTAGAATAACAACCGTGATAGTACTTATATATGCAACCTTATGTTATATTATGGTGTGTAAAACGGACAAGTCATGAGACTATAAGTATGTATTATCTGTATGTTGTGAAACTATAATGTATAATTTTTACAATATCTATAAATTATGTGTGATATTACATTTTATCCAATTCCGCTGTGAGATTCTAATGTTTGTGTAATTCTATCTTCTATCGTTTCTTCTTTTTCTTTATAATGATTCGACTTCCGATGTGTACGAAAGTCGGGCCGTTACACTAGCGAAATGCTTGCATATCACATTCCATTACATACTTTACAAACAAAACCGTTTTGCGCTTATGGATAATGGATTTCCAACTATGACAAGGTATAGAACCACCTTCCGATGGTGTATCTCTAGAGAGGAATACACTGGGTTCAACAAGAACATCTTGCAACCCGGCCACGCATGACTGACCACTCATTTCGCTTGAGTGTATCGAATGTCATATCACCCATGGTTGTGTGTGGCAGCCATTTCCCGAAAAAGACCGCATCGATAAAATAAGAAACAAAAGGATTTTCTTTAGATTGTGATAATACACCATAATGGGAGCGACCCACATAGCCGTGTTGCCTGCCCAATTTTTTTCATTTCTCGGTTATGAAGCTAGAGGCTATACTACCCTTTTTGACATATCAAATCTTCATTTACTTTGAATGCCAAATCATCATACCTGCAAAATCATAAATTGAATTTCCTAGTACCACGGGTATAAAGCTAAGAGAAACAATTTTCTCTGCCACCAAACATAGTTTGAAAAGATCAATGTATATAACCAGTTAGGCATACTCTATCAGACAATCATCCATAAAAGTTGTCCTGCGACTGGACAACTGAAGGCACTAACTCTACTACATTCGTTTTGGAATCACCCTCCGAATTAGTAGCACTAGCCTTTGCTCTTCAATGTCTTGTACTTGATTTCAAATTAATCAGCGCCTAGCTCGAAACAAAGAGGTATTTGGATTTCATTTAGAAAATTAATCCTAGTCACTTTGAATCAATGAACGTTAATATATTTTAGGGTCCAGTGATACTTAAAAGAGCCAGGTTATCATATTCAAACAAATTTTAATATTTATTATTGATTATCAGGACTTGTCTACTGAAATTATTTTACATATAATATTCCATATTTCAACAGTAGTTTATATAAGTTAATTTTATCTTAATAAGACGAGTAAATGTTTAATTTAAACTAATCCAGTTTATTAGATCAGACCATAGCATTACAATCAATTCAACCAACAAATCAACCATCATAACATATCTTGTCTATCACAATTCAACATTCAAATAATCGTCGTTCATAAACTGGTTGGTCTTGGAAAAATATTATTTCCAAATCATACACATCTAGAGTTGGATTTAGTTTAAGAACCCACTCTTTACATTGATTATAATAGTAGTGTTATAATCCATACTCCAAGATATAATATTTAAATTTTTTTTTTATTTCTTTTCTTTAGATTAATAACTAATTCAATAGATAATTAATTTAAATCTTTATTTAAAATGGAAAGTGGATGATACTTTACTGAATTCAACTTAGTCGATTACCAATTTAATATCTTTTTCCGATTCATTTATTTTCCCTTTATTTTCCAAACTTCGGAATAATATCATCATTATAAGTCAGCCAAATTTTCTCTTACCAATATCCCTCAATACCGTTCGCATCTGCAAATCAATTTCTTCTAACGTTACTCACTTTGGATCATGAATATCATTCCTTCTGGATTTGTTTAATCACATCAACCTGATTTATTAATAATACTAGTACAGAGTTAAATTCTATTCAACTTGTCACTATATAAATTCACATTCCCTTGAATTTCAATATTTAGTTTAATTGTCGTTAATTCGACTTTGAAATAATTTCTCGATTTAAAATATAGTTATCGACCTAAGTCAACTAAAAATAACATTTCAATTCTCATTCAAAATATCTGAGTTTATTATAACACAATATTATTAGTGATCAGCCATTATCTATATATCGTCGATTACAGTTCAACTAATCTGACTTGAACTAATTATCTGGTTTTAGAAATAGGTTGATCGGTACTTTGTTCTAATTTTAATTAATTATAAAAGAAATAAATCAACTCTATTTATTTATATAAAATGACTTCGTTAATTTTGACAAAGTACAACTTTGTTTACGACGATCCATGTCTGATCACCTGTCATTTGCCCCTTCAGATTTCTGCTTCCATATTAACAGTGCTTTCTTTTATTCCTTTACTAAAAACATTTTTAGCTTATTAATGGTTTAAAATAAAAATCATTTTTAGTTTGATTTCTCAAATTCCATTCCATCTTCTTTATTTTCTCCATTCCATCTTTGCTTTCGATTTTCTTTTGTTTCCTCACTTTCTTTATTTCCTTTTTTTTCTCCTTTTCTTTTCCTTTATTTAAATTTCTTTTACTTTTACTTTATTTTTTCTTTTATTTAATTACCCATCAGCCCAATATATTTCCTGGCCCAAACATCTTTCCCCTTCTTTCTTTTCTATTGGCCTGTCTTTGGTTCTTTTTGCCTGATCAAACATTAGGCTGATCGCCCTCTTTCCTTTCTTTCTTCTACTGCCTTTTACTCCCATCCATTTCTTTTCTCTATCCACTGCCTCGATCACAACCTTCTTTGAACCATCCAAACTACTTCGTGCCAAACGCCGTCACAAACCAAACGCCATGACTAAACCATCCCAAGCCTGGCTTCTTCTATTTCCTCATATGTTTCTTCTTTGCTCCAGAAATAAAGTGCACAGTTGCACACTGATGCACATGCACACACCACACAACTGACCTACAACCACCACGACCACGCACGCACGTGTAACTCCACCTCTTGAACTCATCTACGCCCTACATTATGTCTCCGATCATCTGTGGTGAATTTTAATAGTGCCCTACCCCAATTTCAACTTTATTTCGATTGGAGAAAATACCTCATGCTGCCACCACCCTCCACTGATCAACGTTAAACTCCATCAGTACGAACTCCACCCATACCTCGACCTCCATGCCAAAGCCGGTTTTACTTGTCGCTTCCATCACCGCGTAGTTCATCGACCAAGTCACCTTGTCCAAAATGCAAGCAAAAACCCTAACTCCGATTGAATCTCCAAAATCAAGCTATGAAAAAATTAAACAACATTTATCCCATGATCTCCAATCCACTGCGCCTCTCCACAACAAACCCCATGGCCGCTGACCCTCTAGATCACCAGAAAACCCAATATTTCCACTTTCCGATGAACCCAGAAGCTCTCGATATCCACAACACTAAAAATAATGAAAATATTGCTAAAATTCATTATTTTTAGATATAAACTCAGTTATGTTTGAGTACGCTATTTTAATGTTTGAATTTTTATGTTCCTAAGTTAATTGCAGTATATTTACTAATATATGTTACTATACAATATAATATATGTTGCAAATTTTTTTTTATTATACCATAGACATACACACACAACATTCATAAAGATCTCAAATCCTATAATTGTCTAGAATCGAAGTTATGGAATTTTTGTAAGTAGTAGAAATGTATATTGCACCTAGTTTGCACATATAGAAGCATTTGATTTGGTTAATAGAGCTAGATATACATCATATACTCAAGTGATTTGGTTTTATTTTGATACAACATGTAATATATAGGTGCATGTATATATAATTAAGTCATCAAACAATATGACATCCCAGTGATGATTAAAAGAAGGGAAATTCAAAGTTTACTTGCATAAAATAGTTCCTCTATCCCAGTTTTTTTCATGCTTACAGGTTCAGAATTTTCTACCACTTTAATACCAATATTGGTTCGAATGATCAGTGAATGTGTGTAGTAGATAGTGTATATCTATTGGTGCAAACAAATGGTAAAATAATGGTGTTTTAAATGACTTGAACGGGGAAGGAAATGCACTGTAGATGGGATGCAATAGTTATTGCTATGTTCGATGGAAGGAATGGCTATGTATTAGTAGTGCAGAGTGTGTATTGATTGGAGAGAAATGAATCAACGTGCTTAGCTCTGTGTCTAGTTAATTGAAAAGGAAATATAGCTATGGTGTTAGTTGGGTTTATTTTGATGAGATAAAAATGCAGTTGTGTGTAGTTTGAGTAGAAAGAGTATAACTTAGGATATACAGCCAGTCTTATAAGTGAAGTACATATATGTACATGTATAGCCATGTTCACATAATGAGATACATATATACATTTGACCCTATGCAAATTGGGTAAGGGATTACAGGGTAGTTGCTGCTCTTGTGTTGATTGAAAGAGGATGTTGTGCAAAGCCATATGCATGGCCATGTGCAGAAGAATGAGGTACAAATTGCTTGTGTACAACCTATATGAACATGTATAGCTATGTGTAATAAGCCTTATATTTGTGCATATGAACATATATTGGTGCAACCTTATGTACTTATATATTATAAAAACAAATGCTTGGTTGCTAAGTATACTAAACAAATAAATGCACATATATACTTATGGTACAAGATACATTCCTTCATTTTATTGTTTTAAATCTTAAGTACAAAATTGTTAAATCTTTATCAATGTATCATTTCTTTCATATGAAGTAAACTATAATTTATTTAAGTTATTTACATTTAATTTCTTTAGTGGCATCTAGTTTTAATTTACATGAGTTTAAAACCATATAAAAATATTAAACAAATATAATACATTATTTACTTATATACACACATATATTCACTAATTAAGGAAAATAATATAAACATGTAGATTTTTATAAATAAAAAATCATTTTAATTTTCTCTAATAAGTAAATCGAATTTGTTCAACTATATTAATTTCTTAATAAAATCAATAAATTATTATTTAACAGAATTAGCCAAAAACTAGTTCGTTACAATCTAAAAAGAATTTCGTTCCTGAAATTAAAGAGTAATCAGGAAATTCCAGTTATATTCCAAGTCATAGACTTATACATACATAAGTATATACCAACAATCATAGCAAGCATAACATACAATACACACAAGTTATCTACCAAACATCCACAACAAGAAAAACATAAAATACAAACACGTTCATTTTAATTTAAGCAAACATCTCAGATTATATTTGGAAAATAATTAAAAAACTTACTTACTTAATTAGTTTGAATCAATCATGTCCAAATATTTTCATTTGCTTCAAATTCTATTTTTAAACTCAAATTCATATTCAACTTAATCTTAGTGAAATATTAATCCATCCAATTTCACTTTTACTACCTTAATCCATTTAACTTGTTCTAGTCAATTTGTTGTTTCAAAATCAAAATTCCTGGTTTCTATTTCAAATCAGTTTGAAATCACTCATCTTTATTCTATTAAAAATTCAAAACATTTGAATTTTTCAATATATCTTGTTTTTCTCAAGCAATTTTTCCATCAAAATCTCTCTAAGGTAGCAATTGGTCATTTAGAAACTCAGAAACGAATATTGATGATGTTGCAGTCATTATCAAAATTATTTCCTAGCGACTGAAGTGAGTTCAGTGCTAAATCATTTTCAAAATCTATTTTAAAACGATTTTTTGTCCAAATCCTCTCAAAGTAATGTTGTATTACCTTGTAATATTTCAGAAAATATTTTTCTAAACTTCCCGAGATTTTAAGTTCTGACTTCTGGTTTGAATTAATTTTGGTTCATCTCATTTGTATATTTTATTCTTATGAAAAATCAATTGGGTTCTATATAACCATCTCAATTTATAATCCTATTTTATTATAATAACAACTATCGACACATCCATATATAATAATAATTTCAGAAAAATATTCTTTTATAACAAAATATAATTTTGCACAAAATTATTTCATTCACTCAACCTTTTAAAAACAATACTATGTCAAATTATTGTGCTCAAGTGTTTAGAAGCACCTTCGATACAGTTTCCAATATCGTATCGACCAGAATTCATAAACCACTCGACAAACCATTCAACACAATAAAAAAATTACATCGACTAGCAAATACACGCTCATATATATACACTCAAACTCAATCTAGGGTATTACAGATTTAGATTACTCAATAGAGACGGGGTTACGCAATAGAGCCAAGGTTATCACTCATCCATTAGCTCTGATACCAAATGTAACAACACGCAAATTTGTTCCTTTTGATTTGACTGAATACAACACACGTCCATCCCAAATTAATGAAAATACAAATCATTAATATAATGATTTAGAGGGTGAGGAATAGAAAGATAGAAAATTAGGATAGAAGATAATAGAGAAAAGATAGAACTGAACAACAAAACAGAATCTCACAATTGGAACAGAATAAAGTATAATATATATAAGGTTTTGGAAATAAAAAACTGCATTTGTACTTACATACATCATCAAATTACATCAAATATACAGCACAACGGAAATAAACTTTATATATCTAATGTTGAAGCCTCCTGCTTCAAGCTCCTCTAATAATATTTGTAAAATCCTGAAGTACTTGACTACCTGTACAAATTTGGGCACCTAACAGTTTAAGGAAAACATAGAGAAATAAACTTTGGGTCAGTCATCAGATTGGTGTGAGTAAACGATTTTAAAACAGCTTAAGAAATAAAAGGTATCTCACAAGACCATGCCGCACATAAGCATGGAACGGGTTTTCCCCTTATGAGAACCACAACATTTTGTATATCGAAATCAGATATAATGATAGTGTCTATTGTTTTTAAAATAAATCAGAATCTACCGAAATGCTTGCATCTCACATTCCACAACATAGTTTACAAACAAAACCGCTTGGTGCTTATGGATAATGGATTTCCAACCATGACAAGGTATGAAAGCACCTTCTGATATTGTATCTCTAGTGAGGAATACATTGGGTTCAACAAGAATATATTGCAACCCGGGCCCACAAGACCGACCACTCATTTCGCTTGGGTGTATTGAATGTTTTATCATCCATGGTTGTGTATGGTAACCACTTTTGTGATGCCCCACCCTGAGATCTTCATTAGTAAAGAGCATTACGAGGAATGTCTTCTACTAATACAGAGAACAGGGCTTGTTAGAAGCGACCACCCATAAGCCTTGTATTAAATAAACATCAAGAGTATCGATAAGATGCACTATAAAAAAATTCTCGTGGATCGACACTCTTATATTTGTTCAATACAAAACTATGGAGGCTAGGAGGTAATTCGGAACAAATACGATTAACTGAATCAATTAACATCTCAGAACAGAACACCTAGCATCAAATACATGTACATATAATATACAACATATAGTGTCACAAAAGTGGTATAAAAGCACAATAAGTACATAATGAGTCCAAAACAATAATAAGGTTCATACCAGAGTTCATGACCGCAAACATATATGTACACATAATAGCTAACTGGATAGCCCAAAATATAAGATCCATGGGAGAAGCAAACGGTACCTACAATGGCTAGCACACCTGGAAATGCTCAGTCTGACCCGAGAATTAACACACACGGGTCATTCTAGTCAACAGTGAGTAATAACAGTATAAAGAATAATAAAAGTACGACATTCAACTCTTAAACCAAAGTGTTAAGATGGTGGTACTCTGATGGAATGGAATAGAATACATTCATAAATCAGAAATGAAGGGCACACGACTAGACTTACTTACTAGCACAAGGCTAGGTGGTTCATTGTGCACATGTAAAAAATGTTATCAAAAATTTACAAAATCATCATGTAACTCGATTGAGTCAAATATCACGAAAGAAGCATCAAACTACAACATAGAAAATCATAAAATGTTTATATGAATTAAAATTCCAATAATCACCTCAATGTATGATCGTAAAGTTCAAGTCACAAAATAAATATCGTCACAATATGGATCCAGCAGAAATTAATATGCATGTGCAATCACATGATAATGTAGCTCCCCCCGAGCTAAGCTCAGTGCTTATATGTATTCAAGTTAGGCGCCCATCGCTGCAACCATCCCCCCAGGCTAAGTGTATCTTGCCTCCCCCCCCCCCCCGGTCAGGTGAATACATATATGTGACTCCCCCCGAGTCCCGGCTTCCCTCCCTGAAGCAAAGTACTGGCTTAACAAAACAGAATATGTGTCACTGACTCACGGTCAGTAAACCAAGTAGCGATAACAGTATATCCCATACCACACATTCTCAATACTGGTTCACTAGCTACTTATCAACTTCGCAACGAAAAAGCACAAAAATATCACAAAATAGCTTCAATTAAATGGGAATAGAATTGACCGATTCTGTATATCGTCGTGTCCCATACCACGGGGTTTATGGTATAGTTTGATTTCCACTATGCCTTCTCGAAGGGTGCAAAACTGTGAAATTTTATATGTAGAAAATAGTTTGTTAGAAAAAGGTTTCAAAAACAATTATGAAAATCCATTTTTTGTGTCTTCAAAAACGTTTATAATTTATAAAATAAATTTATAATATTGCTTGGTGACAACGAGTTAAATGGACACAAATCGTAAAATATTTTTGTCCCAAGATATAATTAAAAATAATTTTTTTTACGTATCAAAACCAATGAAAAAACATCATCCAATTTCACACAAAACTTGTTTATCAAGGGTCCGGATTAGTTTCAATGTTGGGTTGATCAAGTATCGCAAATTACATGCGCACCATACCAACTATGTAACAACATAAGTAATGTTATTTAAAATATTTATAACTTTATAAAAAAATAAAATAGAGAAAATAAATAAAATAAACAAAATAAAAACGAAAATAGAATAAAAAAATAAAATATATAATGTTCTAAAAAAATTCGTGACACACTTAGACATGCAGGAAGCCATGCATGCCATGTAGTGTTAAGGAAAACAAAACGTTTATACTTCAAATTTGACAATACTAAAGAAAAAGTGAACACACATACCAAGATAACATAAACAAAGCTACAAAGATAATGTAAACAAAGCTAAAACCAAGTCAAAGAATTATTCCATAATGTGGCATACTAAAGTTAGTGATGTTACTATTCACAAAAGAAGAAATTGCACTTTAGTCCGCGTTAATGTGCCCATTTGCGTTTTTGGAAAATGAAAGATGTTGCAGTGGAAAGAAGCAATGCCATGACCGGGTACAAAGAAGGTACGCATTTACTGCATGTTTTCAGAGCCAAAAGTGGAATAGCATGCTTTGGTAATAAGGAAAACACACAATTTTCTGCCCATTTTCAAAACAAGGACAGTCGAAAGTGATTTATATGGTACAGACGACAACAAAATAATACGGAAAGAAACAAAACAAACCAAAATAAAAGAAGTTATTCAGGCAATGGTGAATTGGAAATAGAAAAACTTGTTGCACAAATACTGAACACACCAACGAAATTTGCAGCAAATTTAGATACAAGCTACAGCTGCAAATTTTATAGCAGATAATTGATTGAACAGTATAAAAGAAAATGACTGTTTAATTAGAATTGTGAGTTTGTACTCACCTTACGGAAATTTCCAGTAAATTTAGCAAGGATTTAAAGTCGTTGGAGGCTTCAATGTTGAGAAGAAGACTTCTTTCTACGAATAATTGCTTCAGTTGAAACATGCAAAAGAAGATTTTTACTATAAACAAAAAACTTCCACAAGCAACTATAAAAACTGGATTAGATCCGAGTTTGGAGTGATTTACCAGCTGCTATTTATTCAATCAACTGAAATCAAGCGTTTTGATGTGGATTTTTGCGGCCATAACGATGTACAGTGAAGAGCTTTGTTGATTTCCCCTATTTCTTCTTTTGTTTTCTGAGGAAAATGAAGTATGATGAAAAGTAACGTTTTTTCGTTCACTATACAGATATTTCTTAGGATAAAAATGTGATTAAGGACCAAAGTGATAATTAACAAAGACCAGACACTAATTAAAGTATTTATTTAACAAATTGGCTAGTTTAACATATAATTAGCCTACAACTAACGTTTTACATCAAATTTTAACCAAATTCAGACAAGTCTTCACTACTAATGTTAAAATAAATTTGAGACAACGCTTATCGTATGGCGTTTTAATTGTTAATATTAATTTTTCAACAAATTTACACAAATATGCTTCTATACTTGTTTTTGGTGTAATATTTACAACTCATGTAACTAATTATTTCAAAATTTCTTTGTTTAACAAAATAAATTATTAAGGCTTTACAAAACATATGTTTTCACATTTATTATCATTTATACTAAATTTAACATGTTCTCATATATTTATTGTTACCCACTTTTTTACTAAAATTCCTTTATCAGCCTTAACATTCAGTATTCGGGTTTTAAATTCAAAAGTCGCATTTTATATCCTCAAATTATATTCTACATAAGTTCAACAATATTAGTTTCTTGTAAGAGAATATTTCAATCTCTTATTTCTATATATTACACATGCATTAACATTCGTTAATATTTTTAGTTATCAAATTATCTAATTTTCACCCAAAACCAATATTTCACAATTTATCGCGCGTTTCACACTTGATTGACCCAAGCCCTAAATTTAATCACTTAAACGTGATTAAATTTCACAATCAATCACAAAACATCAATTAATTACTAACATGAGTAATTAAGCTGACTATTGAAAATAATCATATATATTTATATATATATATATTCAACTTAATTATTACTCAAATATTCATATTCTAGTGGTTAATTATTATAGTACGTAACTAATGAGAACTCGGTTGTTACAGACTTCCCCCTTACAAAAATTGTGTCCTTGCAGTTTTCTAAGGAATAAGTCCGTACAACCAACCTAACCCAGTCACAAAGGATACACACATGCACATAGGTTGTACATGAATGGATACAATATCTACAAAGTAAAGAAAATTTCTCACCTCCGTCATGAGAAGAAAGGAAATCCGGTAAAGCCGCTCGATAGGCTCCCTAGATTCCCAGGTTTAGTCTTCAAGATTATCTGACCATTGAACCTCTATAAGCGGAACATTATTGCATCGAAGGCGCCTCACCTCAGAATCAAGATTTCGAAATGGCTGTTGCACGATGAATGAATCAGAAGAAATCTCAACAGCGAGCTGCTCAGAGGGATCAACGATAGAATCTGAATCTCTGAGGCATTTTCTGTGTTGCGACACATGAAAGACGTCGTGGATACCAAATAAATGAGATGGAAGGGACATTCGATATGCAAAAGATCCAATGCGCTCAATGATAGGAAATGGTCCCATAAAGCAAGGAGCCAACTTCCCACTCGTACTGAAGTGCATAACTTCCTTCAGTGGAGAAACACGAATAAAAACCAGATCTCCAATAGAGAACTCGAGAGGCTTCCTACGGTTACCCATGTAGGATTTTTGTCGGCTTTGAGCCTCTTTCACTCTATGTTGAATATGAATAGTCTTTTCTGAAGAATCATGAACTGAATCTAGATCAAGAATGGGCTTCTCCCAAGATTCCAACCAACAAGAAGGTGAACGACAAGGCCTTCCATAAAGGGCCTCAAAAGGATCTATATCAGTGGAAAACTGAAAGTTGTTATTATATGAGAATTCCACGAGAGGTAAGTTATCCTCCCACGAACCATCGTGGTCATGAAAACAAGCATGAAGGAGATCCTCGAGAATATGATTAATACGTTCAGTCTGTCCATCTGACTGAGGATGATAAGCTGTGGAGAAATTTAGCTTTGTTTCCAAAACTTGTTGATGGCTACTCCAGAAATGGCTTGTGAATAAAGGATCACGATCACAAACAATCAAGGAAGGAATACCATGAAGGTGAACGATCTCCTTAGTATAAAGCTTAGCAGAAGAGGTGCGCTTCTATTGGACTTAATAGGAATAAATTGAACTGACTTTGTAAGACGATAAAAAATAACCCATATGCTCGAATGGCCCCACCTCGAACGAGGTAAGCCGTCAATGAAGTCCATCTAAATCTAATCCATTTCCATAATGGAATGTCTAAAGGCTGAAGGAGACCAGATGGCCGCTGATGCTCGGCCTTAACAAGTTAACAAGTCATGCAAGAACCTACATAACTGGCAATGTCGCACTTTATGCATTTCCAATAATAAAGGCGATGCTTATCGGCATACATCTTACTACTGCCGGGATGGATGTTATATTTAGTGTGACGACATTCATCAATAATAGCACACCTAAGCGCTGGATCAGAAGGTACCACAATATGGTTCTTCTTACGAAGGCAACGCGATGATCAACACTATAATCTCTCAATTCCTCATCTCGAGATTCAGTCTCACAATGCTGAATAAGGCGCATCACCTGAGGATCACGCCTCTGTGTATCGGTAATACGATCTAGAATAAAAGGTCGTGCCTCTAAACTAAACAATAAAACTGGAGAATCTGATAGAGAAGCACGATTACGAATATCACAGAATGATAAAGTCTCAAGAATATCCCACTCAGCTAGCATCATAAAAACAACTGCCGAATGTTTGTGACTAAGTGCATCGGGTACATGATTACCCTTTCCAGGGGTATAATGGATGTCAAAATCATAAGCTATAAGGAATTCGAGAAAACGCTGCTAACGCATGTTGAGCTCTTTTTGAGAGAATAGGTACTTAAGAGTTTTGTGGTCGGTGAAAAGAGTGAAATGCTCTCCAAGTAGATAATTGCGTCAAATCTTCAAATCAAATACAATGGCGGCTAACTCAAGATCATGAGTAGCGTACCGAATCTCATTCGGCCACAACTGAATAGAAGCATAAGCTACAACTCGATCACGCTGCATCAACACAGTGCCTAAACTACAATAGCTAGCATCGGTGTAAACTACGAGGTTTTGATTCCCTTCGGGAACTACTAGAACGGGAAGATGGGTGAGAAGTTCCTTTAATCGCTAAAAGGAAGCTTCACACTTGTCATACCACTCAAAGCGAACACCCTTACGGGTAAGACGAGTAAGAGGGAGTACGATGCGAGAGAAATTCTAAATGAAACGATGATAAGAACCCGCTAATCCCAAGAAACTACGAATCTTCAACACTGTCTTGGGCCTCTTCCAACTCTGGATGGCCTCAATTTTAGACGATCAACAGAAATACCATTAGAAGAAACAATATGGCTTAGATAGCGAACTTGCTTCTCCTAGAAATGGCATTTAGAAAGTTTGGCCTTAAGCTGATGATGGTGGAGTGCACTCAAAACAATCCGTAAATGACTAGCATGCTCGCTTTCAGATTTAGAATAGACGAGAGTGTCATCGATGGAGACCATAACGAACTTATCAAGATATTCCCTGAATACCCGATCCATGAGATCAACTAAGAATGATGGAGCGTTAGGCAAACCGAACGGCGTAACATGCCACTCATAAGAACCATAACGAGTGCGAAAAGCGGTGAGGGAATGCTATCCTCTGCAACTTATAACTGATGTAAACCGATAGCAAGGTCTAACTGAGAAATGACCTTAGCTCCACTCAACTGATCAAACATATCATCGATCATGGATAACAGATAACGGTTCATGATGGTAAGCTCATTAAGCTTGCAATAGTCAACACATAGACTAAGATATCCATCAGACTTTTTGACAAAAACCATCGCAGCACCCTACGGTGAAGAGCTAGACTGAATGAACTGCTTGGACTCAAGCTCGAGAAGTTGCTTCTTGAGTTTCTCATTTTTCTTAGTCGACATCCATGTAGGAAGACAATTAACATGAGCACTAGTAACCAAGTCTATATGAAACTCAATGGCTCGTTTGGGTGGCAACCCCGAAACGAGCTTGAAAACTTCAGCATAATCACAAACAACAGTAATACGAGACACATCGTCATCATCAGAGTCTCGAGAAATAGAGAATAAGGATGCCACAGAATTACAATCATTATCATGAAGAACAAGAGAGATTTGCGATGGCAAATTAGGATGGCGAAGAAATAAGACTCTCTCAACACATAAAATCCTGGTCCCGTATTTCACAAGCCAGTTCAAACCCAATATCTAATCAACTCCAAGCGAAGCAAACACATGCAGATTTGCAAGGAAAGAAAATCCACGAATAATAATCTCTACATCAATATGCAACAAGCTGAGGGTGGCAGATCCCCCAATAGGATTTGTTATCCTCAAAGAAGTCACAATGCAAGAAACATTCAAAGAAAGAATACCCGTGAGCCCCTTCGATACGAATGAGTGTGAAGCACCCGTATCGAATAAAACTTGAATCATATGATTTGGAATAAAAGAGAACCCTCGAGAATAGAAGGTGTACCTATTTATTGAGAAGAACCACCTCCTGACTCCATCACACTAAACTTTCCCTGTTTGTTGGACTTAGGAACAGTAGGACAAGAAGAGGACTAGCGTCCTTCCTTTTGGCAATAGCGTCAAATACGTGGCCTAGGAAATTCACAAACAAGACGATCCTCAGCTCCACAATTGAAGCAACTTTGCTTAGCAGGCAGTGCTCCACCAGACTGAGAAATCTGTCCCATAGGCTTCTTCTTCTTGTTTGGAAAGGATTTGTCTTTATGAAACGGAAACTTCTTTTTGCCTTGGCTCTTACGAACTACAACATCATCACTATTCTTTTCCTTCTCGACTGCCCAGAGATGGAGAGCGGCATCAACAAGTTTCTCAAAATTCCGATCAAGCTGTAATAGGAGAGGTCTCTTTAGATACTTCTTAAGTCCATTAACAAACTTAAGATTCTTCTTGTAGGATGTAGAGATGTGCTATAGGCCATATTTCGACAAGGCCTCGAAAGAACAAACATACTCAGCAACAGATAATTTCCTCTGCTTCAGCCCGAGGAAGCGACAAGCAAGAACCACTTTCTCAGAATTGGGATAAATTTGAGCTCAAAACGCTTAAGGAACTGCTTCCACTCAAGGGAAGATTCATCAAGTTAGGCAATCAATAACTCATACCAATCTAAAGCTCGCCCATGCAACATGCTTCATGCTACAAGGACTTGCTGATAAGACGAAATCTCCATGCGAGTAAAGATGCGCTCGCAGGTACGGATCCATGCCTGGACCTCTAAAAGAGACTCTAAACCCATAACCACTTAGATGTGAGAAATCAATGCACATGCGTGCAAAAAATGACTTCGCGGAGTATATGAATGGACTGGAGCGGGAGGCTAGGTGCTCCGAATAAGCTCCATAAGCTGATCAGTAGATAAAGTGACTACCTCTGGTCAAGAGCCACTGACTGGTCTATCACTCTCAATAGGATGAGCGCCACAGGATGGCTCAACCCTGTCTTACGGACCTGGACCACTGATTGGTCCAGAACCCGTATCTCTATCTTGGCCTCTACCATCCATTAGCTGAAAAAAAAACCCGAAGATATGATCATTAAAAGGTAAAATACATCACTTACATTTAATTGATAAGGAATACTAAGGAAATGTAAAACAATTTTTCCTAGATGTATTCCCTTCTTATATCTACCCTGTGACAGAAGAAGTTAAGAAAACGACTCAGATCAAGACTAGGCCCAAGGGATTTAATGTTCCACTCATATTGTATCTCATGTACTGTATTTGCTGGCATTCCGTTCTGTATTAATCGCATTTTGTTCTGAACCTCGCTCTGATACCAAGCTGTGATGCCCCACCCTGAAACCTGCGCTAGTAAAGAGCATTACGAGGAATGTCGTCTACTAATACTAAGAATAGAGCTTGTTAGGAACGACTATCCATAAGCCTTGTATTAAATAAACATCAGGAGTATGGATAAGATGCGCTATAATTTTTTCTCCTCGTGGATCGACACTCTTATATATGTTCAATACAAAACTATGGTGGCAACGAGGTAATTCGGAACAAATGTGATTAACTGAAGCAATAAACATCTCTAAACAGATCACCTAGCATTAGATACATATACATATAATATACAGCATACCGTGTCACAAAAGTGGTATAAAACCACAATAAGTACATCATGAGTCCAAAACAATAATAAGGTTCATATTAGAGTACATGGATCATAAACATATATCTACACATAATAGCTAACTGGATAACCCAAAACAACAGATCCATAGTGGAAGCAATAGGTATCTACAACGACTGGCAAAACCTAGAAAAGCACAGTCTGACCCGAGCATTAACACACATGGGTCAGTCTAGTCAACAGTGAGTAATAACAGTATAAAGAATAATAAAAATACAACATTCAACTCTTTAACCAAAGTTTTAAGAAGGTAATACTCCACCGGAATGGAATATACTACATTCATAAATCATAAAAGAAGGGCATGCAACTAGACATACTTACTAGCATAAGGCTAGGTGGTTCATCGTGCACATATTACAAATGTTATCAAAATCTCAAAATCATTATATAACTCGAGTGAGTCAAATATCACGAAAGAAGCATCAACTTCCAACATAGAAAATAACAAAATGTTTATGTGAATTTAAAATCCAATAATCACCTAAATGTATGATCATAAAGTTCAAGTCAAAAAATAAATATCATCACAATATGGACCCATCAGAAATAAATATGCATGTGCAATCACATGATAATGTTGGATCTAGATTAGCCCTAAAGGGGGGTGAATTGGGTTTATTACAATTTATTGCTGAGTTCAAATCTTACGAGATATTAAAATAATAAACAGAATAGATAGCAACAGAGAATATAAATGCAGAAAGTAAATTTTTATGGAGTATTATACAAACAAACTCGACTCAGTACACATATATGATCACCGTGCATATGAAACAGGGCAGTATTTTATACATGGCTAAGAGTAGATTGCAACAACACGTTAGTATGGCATAGGAAAATGAAAATGGCACAACTCAAACCAATGGTCGAGTCAGTATGAAGATGCAATAGGGTACAAACACAACAGTGCACAGGCAAGGGTCAAGTGAAGCAACTGAAAACAATATACATGCACTCAAACAAAACAAGAGAGTTCAAATGGCATATCACAGCTATCATAGTTCAGCAGTTCAGGTTCAATATGCACGTGAAATGATCAGAGAACCTAGGCTAGCACAAAGCCAAACTCAAAGAGAAATCAAGACTGGATGGAGCATACAAATGTGTGCAGGCATACATGTATATGTATACAATGAACAAAGAAGGGTTGCGCAAAACTGGAGCAAATATTTTTTGCAGCAAAAGCAGAAGGTTTCCAACATAACATGTCGAGCCAAACAGCAATGTACATGTAACAGCAAATTGAATATGTGTACACAGCAAGCCAAGGTTCATCAACATAGCATGTAGGTGACAAACAGGGTAGCAAAAGATATACATGGTGTAGCAATGACCAACATGTTGAGTACAAAAGTGTACATGCCAAGTGATCACATGGTGCAAAGTAACAAAAGCAATTTCTATGTTTATGTATTATAAGTAAAAATACCAAAGCAGTTTCAAGAAATATAAAGGCAGTTCAAATGGTTTCGAATGTGTACAAGGCATGAACATGCATAGGCAGTACAAGCATAGTATCAATTCTTATCAAACATGTTTATGGTAGAACATATTGCAAGAAGCAAACAATGAAAAACAAGTATTTCAAAAACATGGTGGCAAGCTCATATGCATGGATATGCACACATGATTCAAGTACAACAGTAATGTGAATTGCATATCAAAACTGGGATGATGCAAGTGTAAGCCCAAAGTGATACATGCAACAAGTTAGCACAAAAAATTGGAAAATAAACATTTTGGAATTTTCTTACAAACGGAATCGAAGTGGCAAGTTATCATTCAATTTGTTTCATGAAAACATTCCAGAAATGAATATATTTGGGCAAGTATCAATTATGTGTGACTCGGCAAAATTTATTTTAGCAAGATTAATCTTTGACAATCTTTTTCAATCAAGGCTCTACAGTTTTTGAAATGACTGTATTTCCTGAAATCAATGTGTTAAAAGGGACAAGAAAATATTGGCAAGTAATTGTATTTTTCCAAGAATCAACAAAGGTTTCAATCGATAATCAGGATTTAAAAGTGTCCAAGAAATCTCAGTGATTTATGGGAAATCACGGCAGAGCATTCTTTTTGGAAACAATTGATTTCTAGAAATTCATTTATTCATGGTCGAGTAATTCACCAAATTCATAAAAGAAAAAGAAATCATCCAGGTTCATCGAGCTATTCACAGTCAATGCCGAAATAAACAAAAGAGGAAATCGTGCAAAATCAAGGGAAGTCATTTGTTGAGATCATAGTTTATTTTAGGATTTCTAAACCCTATATATTATCACTTATTCATCATAGGCTTTTGCATCGAAAACCAACAACAAAAATTCAAGAGCAAAATCGAATATTCAATTCATATTACTCATAATTTTCGATTGCAAGTTATTCCAAATCCGACGTAAAGAACAAGCATCAGTTAATTTGATCATCAGAGAAGCAACTTCATCAATTCCAGAAGTCATTCAATTCGATTTGGGGAAAATGAAAGAAGCCCTATTTTTTGTAGCCGCTATTCTATTTTTCAGAAGGAAAAGCAATCGAGCAAAATATTGAATGAGAGGATATGGGCTGCGATTTGGTTTTAATTATTAAAGGGGGGTTTTTGGTTTTAATTATTAAAGGGGGATTTCTCATTGTTTTATTGTATTTTATTTTCATTTGTAAATCATCTATCAGTTTCTAGAGTCCGTAAAATCTAGCAGTTTACTAGAGTCTGTAAAATCTAGATTTTACTGGCTACGGGGTTGTAGCTAGGGGAAATCTGATTTAGATTTAGGGATATAGATCAATCCAGGGTTTTGAGCGTAGGATTAGAATAGGAGCGAGGGGTTCGCGAGTTTACATTGTCTTGTAAGCGGGATCTATTCTATTACCTAGTAGAAACCTTAGGAATGCAGCAGTAGGCAGGGTTTTGCCGAAGCTGGTATCTCTGCATGTTATTTACTTTCTGCATTTTTATTTCTGTTGCATTCTGTGATCTGATTATTATTTTAATATCACGTAAGATTTGAACTCCGCGAAAAATTGTAATAAACCCTATTCACCTCCCTCTAGGGTTTATCTAGATCCAACATATAATATAGCTCCCTCCGACTTAGCTCAGTACTTATATGTATTCAAGTTAGGCGCCCATGACAGCAACACCCCCCTCCTGACTGAGTGTACCTTGACCCCATCGGTCAAGTGAATACGTAAACGTGACTCCCCCAAGTCCCGGCTTCCCTCCTCGAAGCAAAGTACTGGCTTAAGAAAACACAATATGCGTCACTGACTCACAGTCAGTAAACCAAGTAGTGGTAGTAGTGTATCCCATACCACACGATCTTAGTACCAGTTTATTGGCTGCTTATCAACTTCGCAACGGAAAAACAAAAAATATATCACAAAATAGCTACAATTGGACGGGAATGGAATTGACCGATTCTGTATACCATCATGTCCCATACCACGAGGTTTAGGTATTGTTCGATTTCCACTATGCCTTCTCGAAGGTTGCAAAACAGTGAAATTTTATATGTAGAAAATAGTTTGTCAGAAAATGATTTCAAAAACAATTATGAAAATCCTTTGTTTTATATCTTCAAAAACATTTATAATTTATATATAAAAAAATTATTGCTTGACGACAACGAGTTAAATGAACACAAATCGTAAATATTTCTGTCCCAAGCTATAATGAAAAAAGTTTTATTATTTTTACATATTGAAACCGATGAAAAACATGTGTAATGTGTATTTTAAAATTAAACGAAAATTCAATGAAAACACATCTTCCAATTTCACACAAAACTTGTTTATCCAGGGTCTGAATTAGTATCAATATAGGCTTGATCAGGTATCACAAATTACATGCGCACTGCACCAACCATGCAACAACATAAGTAATATTATTTAAAATATTTATAACTTAATCAAAAAAATAGACAAAATTAATAAAATAAACAAAATAAAAATGAAAATAGAACAAAAAATAAAATATATAATGTTCTAAAAAATTTGTGTGCACACTTAGACATGTAGGAAGCCATGCATGCCATGTAGTGTTAAGGAAAGCAAAACAAAACGTTTATACTTCAAATTTGACAATACTAAAGATAAAAATGAACACACAAACCAAGATAATACAAACAAAACTACCAAGATAATGTAAGTCAAAGAATTATGCCATATCGTGGCATACTAAAGTTAGTGATGTTACTATTAATTCACAAAAGAAGAAATTGCACTTTAGTCCATGTTAACGTGCCTACCTGCATTTTTGAGAAATGAAAGATGTTGCACTGGAAAGAAGCAACGCCAAGACCGGTACAAAGAAGGTACACATCTAGCATGTTTTCAGAGCCAAAAGTGGAATAGCCTACCTTGGCAACAGGGTAAACACGCAATTTTCTGCCCACTTTCAAAACATGGCCAGCCAAAAGTGATTTATAGGGTACAGACTACAACAAAATAATACGGAAAGAAACAAAACAAACCAAAATAAAAGAAGTTGTGCAGGCAATGATGAATTGGAAATAGAAAAACTAGCGGCACAAATACTAAACGCACCAACAAAAATTTGCAGCAAATTTAGACACAAGCTACAACTGCAAATTTTACAATAGATAATTGACTGAACAATATCAAAGAAAATGATTGTTTAACTAGAATTGTGAGTTTGTACTCACCTTACGATAATTTCCAGTAAATTTAGCAAGAATTTGAAGTTGTTGTAGGCTTCAATATTGAGAAGAAGGATTCTTTCTACCTTATTTGCATCAGCTGAAACATGCAAAAGAAGATCTTTGTTGTAAACAAAAATCTTCCCCAAACAGCAATAAAAATTGTATTAGATTCGAGTTTGTAGTGATTTACCTGTTGCTATTTATTCTAACAACTGAAATCTAGCGTTTTGATGTGAAGAGTTTTGTTAATTTTCCCTATTTCTTTCTTTTGTTTACTGTGGAAGATGAAGTATGATGAAAAGTAACTATTTTCCTTCACTATCCAGATATTTCTTAGGTTAAAATGAGATTAAGGCCCAAGTTATAGTTAACAAAGCCCAAACACTAATTAAAGTATTTATTTAACAAATTAGCTAGTTTAACAAATAATTAGCCTACAATTAACATTTTACATCAAATTTTAACCAAATTCACATAAGTCTTCACTAGTAATTTAAAATAAATTTAAGACAATGCTTATCGTAAGGCGTTTTAATTGTTAATCTTAATTTTTCAACAAAATTTCACAATTTACGCAAATATGCTTATACTTGTTTTTGGTGTAATATTTACAACTCATGTAACTAATTATTTCAAAATTTCTTCGTTTAACAAAATAAATTGTTAAAGCTTTACAAACATATGTTTTCACATTTACTATCATTTATACTAATTTTAGCATGTTCTCATATACTTATTATTACCCTTTTTTAATTAAAATTCCTTTATAACATTAAATATTCGGGTTTTGAATTTAAAAGTCGCATTTTTATCCTCAAATTATATCCTGCATGAATTTAGCAATATTAATTTCTTGTAAGAGAATATTTCAATCTTTTGTTTTTGTATATTTTTTTGGCAAAGCCGACCGGTTTTTTAGGTGACCGCAAATACCTTTTATTATGACCAATAATAAAATACATGAAGTTCATGTGATTGGGGTTAACAATCAGCTATTGGTTTTTAAGGTGGACCCACCACCAAAAAAACTTATAAATATAGGAGCTGAGCAGATTTTCCTAGACTACTATGCGCTATCGAAGAACTAGCCTCCAACAGAATCACCTGGAGTAACCTCCCGCGTGGCCTCAGTAAAGTGGGTAGCCAGATCAGACACAAAATAAGGTGAGCTCTCAGAATAAAGATGTCATCTGTCCCAAACATTATCTAGTAGAATTTGCTCGTTGTTCATACCATCATCACCTTCTGTAGCTAAAATAAGCCCTTTACCTTCCACTCGGTATATTAACTTCCTTGTTGCACCTTCCTTGTCTATATGTATGTAAAAAGTTCCTTTGTTCAAATTGTGCTTCATACCAGAATTACTGTGTGTCAGGATCCTTTCCGGTTTGTTCCAATCAATGGATTGACCAACAGTCGGAACCTTATTAGTGCTCTTATCAACTTCAACGTTCGAAGGAGGAATAATAACCGGCTTGATTTTGGGAACCCAAATCATAGGAGGCGGTCGAGGAAGAGGCACTTTAACAGTTTGAATGTTGTTTCTTGAAGCAGTACACTTCTCCTTAACATGACCAAATGATTTGCAAAGGCTACATATTTCTGGGTTCCATTTGTATGACACATCAACATAATAAAAGTGTTCCTCAATGCATACCTTTAACTGGGTTGGAAGAGGCTTGTCAGGAGTAACTTCAATCAGTGCTCTCGCAAACACAAGATTTCTCCTAGCAACCGTGTTGGCATCGAAGCATCTGAGTTTGCCAATGAGGCACACAAGCCAGTTGAGCCCAATTAAAGGTTGTAGAGCTGAAGGAACATTGTTAAATTGAGCCCAAACTGGGATAGAGAGGACGTGGACCTTAGCTCTATCAACAGACGCATGCCAAGGAGTGACTATGAACGGATTACCTCTTATAATGGCTGGAGCTGCTTCCAGAACTCTATGCTTTTCTGCAATTGATGAGAATTTCATATAATACATTCCATTAACAAGAGAGATCCGCAGCTGCCCATGCAGCCGCCATGCTCCACGACGTGCCTCTAGCATATCAAAAGTCGGGATTTTAGAGTCTAAAACGAAACCGACTAGATGATCTTTCCAAAATGATTTAGCTTCATTGAGAATTTCAGAAGAAGGAGCTGGGCCAGAGTCAGGGTCAGGTATGGAGAAGTGTATTGGTTCATAGGTTCCGGCATTGTTTGGAAAGGTTTCGAAAATTGATTTCCAGCGGGTATTTGCGGGCTTGGCAATTCTCCGAACATCTTGGGAGCAATCTTGGGTGGCATTAGAACGATTCGTATTTGCAAAGGTTGACTGCACAGGAATGCTTCCTGGAG
Organism: Allium sativum; assembly: GCA_030737875.1. NCBI lineage: Eukaryota > Viridiplantae > Streptophyta > Magnoliopsida > Asparagales > Amaryllidaceae > Allium > Allium sativum. The sequence goes on from CM060915.1 coordinate 119,326,476, forward strand.
TTCCATTGGTATTAGAAGAATTACCCTCAACATTAACAGCGTGTTCATACACAACCGGAGCATCGTTACACACAAGGTTCACTGCGTTTACCTCCTCAACAGGTTCACCTTCGACAGAATTTCCCCCCAAAACCATTTGACGGAGAGACATACCTCTAGAGGATGGCCAGGAATCGTTAGCGTTAGAGATCATAGAGGAGATAGCAGTTGGGATTGGCTTGGCAGGAAGCTCAGTAGAAAGTTGAGGAGCATTGGATATATCACAAATCAGAGATACCAGGGATTCAGCTGAAGCAAAATCTGATGGAGGCGCGGTCTCCGACATTTCCGAGTCAGACGAAGCAAGTTCGACTTCACGGTCAGCGGCTATCTGATTGTAGCGGCGTCTAGATCTAGTAGCAGATTTGTCAGATCGGGATCCGGAATTGAGACGCGAGTGCTTGTTTTTGGACTTGACCATCGACTAGGGAGATGAAAAGAGGAGAAAAGCGGCGGGGAGAGGAGATGGATGGAGAAGGGAGGCGGCGGAAAGAGAAGGAGGGTTAGATGAGAAGAAGGAGGAGTCGACGGATTAGATCTGACGCCATTAGAGTGTATTTTTGAAGCGGTAAATATTGGTCATGTTTTTTCTGTATATTACGCATGCATTAACGTTCGTTATTATTTTTAGTTGTCAAATTATCTAATTTTCACTCAGAACCAATATTTCACAATTTACCGCGCGTTTCACACTTGATTGACCTAAGCCCCGAATTTAATCACTTAACGTGATTTAATTACACAATCAATCACAAAGCATCAATGAATTACTAACACGAGTAATTAAGCTGACTATTGAAGATAATTATATATAACATATATATATTCAACTTAATTATTACTCAAATATTCATATTCTAATGTTAATTATTACAATAGGTAATTTTCGAAAACTCGGGTTGTTACATACTTCCCCCTTACAAAAATTGCATCCCCACAATTTTCTAAGGAATAAGTCCGTACAACCAACCTAACCCAATCACAAAGGATACACACGTGCACAAAGTTGTACATGAATGGATACAATATCTACAAAGTAAAGAAAATTTCTCACCCCCGTCATGAGAAGAAAGATAATCAGGTAAAGCTGCTCAATAGACTCCCTGGTTTTCCAAGTACAGTCTTTAGGATTATCTGACCATTGAACCTTTACAAGAGGAACATTCTTTCTACGAATGCGCCTTACCTCAGAATTAAGAATTCGAATTGGTTGTTGCATGATGGAAAAATCAAGAGAAATCTCAACATCAAGCTGCTCAGAGAGATCAATAAAATAATCTGCATCTCTAAGGCATTTTCTGAGCTGCGACGCATGAAAGACATCGTGGATACCAAATAAATGAGATGGAAGGGACACTAGGTATGCAACATATCCAATGCGCTCAGTCATAGGAAATGGTCTTATAAAGCGAGGGGCCAACTTCCCAGTCATACTGAAGCGCATAACTCCCTTCAATGGAGAAACACGAATAAAAATCAGGTCTCCAACAGAGAACACAAGAGGTTTCCTATGGTTATTCGCATGGGATTTTTGTCAGCTTTGAGCCTCTTTCATTCTCTGCCGAATAAGAGTAATCTTTTCTGAAGAATCACGAACTGAATCTGGACTGAGAATGAGCTTCTCCCCAGATTCCATTCAACAAGAAGGCAAACGACAAGACCTTCCAAAAAGGGCCTCAAAGGGAGCCATACCAATAGAAGACTGAAAGCTATTATTATATGGGAATTCCACAAGTGGTAAGTGATCCTCCCACAAACCAGCAAAATCAAGAACACAAGCACGAAGGAGATCCTCGATAATATGATTAACATGTTCAGTCTTTCCATCTGACTAAGGATGATAAGTAGTGGAGAAATTTAGCTTTGTCCCAAAGCTTGCTGAAGGCTACTCCGGAAATTGCTAATGAATAAAGGATTCTATCACAAACAATCGAGGAAGGAATACCATGAAGGCGAACAATCTACTTAATATAAAGCTTAGCAAGAAGAGGTGTGCTCCTATTGGAATTAATGGGAATAAAATGAGCTGACTTTGTAAGACGATCAACAATAACCCATATGCTCGAATGGCCCCACCTCGAACGAAGTAGCCCATCAATGAAGTCCATCGAAATATGATCCCATTTCTATAATGGAATCTCTAAACGCTGAAGGAGACCAAATGGTCGCTAATGCTCCGCCTTAACAAGATTACAAGTCACGCAAGAACCCACATAACTGGCAATGTCGCGCCTAATGGCCTTCCAATAATAAAGGCAATGCATATCAGCATACATCTTACCACTGTCGGGATGACTGGTATATTTAGTGTGATGATAATCATCAAGAATATCACGCCTCAACGCTGGATCAGAAGGTACCACAATATGGTTCGCCTTACGAAGACAACTGCGAGGGTCAACATTATGATATCTCAATTCCTCATCTCGAGATTCAGTCTCACAAATTTGTGTAATGGTAATACGATCGAGAATAGAAGGTCAAGCCTCCAAACTGAACAATAAAACTGGAGAATTTGATAGAGAATCTGATAGAGAAGCACGATTATGAATATCAAAAATGATAAAGTCTCAAAAATATCCCACTCAGCTAGCATTATAGAAACAACTGCCGAATGTTTGTGACTAAGTGCATCGGGTACACGATTACCCTTTCCAGGAGTATAATGGATGTCAAAATCATGAGCTATAAGGAATTCGAGCAAACGCTGCTGACGCATGTTGAGATCATTCTGAGAGAATGGGTACTTAAGAGTTTTGTGTTCGGTGAAAAGAGTGAAATGCTCTCCAAGTAGATAATGCCATCAAATCTTGAAAGCAAACACGATGGCGGCTAACTCAAGATCATGAGTAACATACTGAATCTCATTCGGCCACAACTGACCAGAAGCATAAGCTACAACTCGATCACGTTGCATCAACACAGTGCCTAAACTACAATGGCTAGCATCAGTGTAAACGACGATGTATTGATTCCCTTTGGGAACCACTAGAACGGGATGATGAGTGAGAAGTTCCTTTAATCGCTGAAAGGAAGCTTCACACTTATCAGACTACTCAAAGCGAACACCCTTACGGGTAAGACGAGTAAGAGGGAGTACGATGAGAGAGAAATTCCGAATGAAACGACGATAATAACCAACTAATCCCAAGAAACTACGAATCTCTGATACTATCTCGGGCCTCTTCCAACTCTGGATGGCCTCAATTTTAGATGAATCAACAGAAATAAAATCAGTAGAAGCAACATGTCCTAGAAAGCGAACTTGCTTCTCCCAGAAATGGCATTTAGAAAGTTTGGCCTTAAGCTGATGATGGCGGAGTGTACTAAAAACAATCCGTAAATGAATGACATGCTCGCTTTCGGATTTAGAATAGACAAGAATGTCATCGATGAAGACCAGAACGAATAATCGAGATATTCCCTGAATACCCGATTCATGAGATCAACGAAGAATGCTGGAGCGTTAGTCAAACCAAACGACAAAACACGCCACTCACAAGAACCATAACGAGTGCGAAAAGCGATGAGCGGAATGTTATCCTTTACAACTCGTAACTGACGAAAACCGATAGAAAGGTCTAACTGAGAAAAGATCTTAGCTCTGTAACGACTCGCATTCTACGTATCGAAGGATCGTAGAATAATTATTTTATCTTCATACCAAGTTGTATGGTCATGTAACTTTGGGAAACGACTATTGGGGTCATTTCCCATGTTCACGATTTTTGCCAAATTTTAAATGACCGTTTTGTCCCTGAGGAATCTTGTTTCGTCTATAACTTTTGATTGGTAAGGAGTTTTGACTTGAAACCACTTCCATTGGATTTGGATGATGGTTTACCTTTCCGTAGAGAGGTCACATTTGTCAAATGGACTTACCGTTTAGGAGGTATGGCTGAAACAAGGTTTGGAAGGTGAAAAGCTGCTTAAGCGGGCTTAATAGGGTAAGTAGTGGATAGGCCCATAACCCATTTCGGGATTAGGGTTATGGGGTGGCTGAAATGAGTTAGGAATCCATCTCATTTCATTTTCTCAGCCGCCACTTACATCTCTTGAACCCTAGCAATGGCCTCCACCTTCTAAATTCGTCTTTAATCACTTTCTAATCACATATTAGCCAAATCAACATCAAATTATGGCGGATTAGCATAGAAATCGAGATAGAACTTCTAGAATACATTGGGATTCGAACCAAGTTAGAGATATTTTCAAATATGAGATTAATTTGTGGCTAAGGTAAGTGATTAGCATATTTTTACACTAATTACGGCTAATTAGGGGTGATTGGTGATAATTAGCGAAATTATGATTCAGAAAAATATGGAAAAATATGCATAAATTCTGAAATAATATTTATGTTACTGGTTAAAAATTGGGTTAATTTGGATTAAGTTTGCTTATCCTATTGTTATGTATGACTAAACATGTTTAAGGGAAAAACATGGGTTTTGGGTATGTTTGATCCATAGTAACATGTTGAATTGTTGTTTTGGTGTTTATGGTTGATCGTATATGTTATTACAACTGTTTGAAATGCTTTATGATTGTTTAGTAAGGTTAGAATGGTTGAAAACGCCGTCGTGTGGCAAGAAAGGATAGGAAATAGCTCGTTGGAAACTGTCAGGAATTCAGATCGAATCCCCCCCCCCCCCGACTCGTGAAACATGTATCACGAACCGGTGTAAGGGAGCGAGCGACGACCCGATCCCCATAATCCGAACCAGAGTATCTCTCGTACCAGAAGGCCACAAGCCCGAACCGATGCCACGAGCCGAACCGTTGTGAACACCTTGACCCGAACCGTCGGTGGAGTCACGAAGCTTGGGTCACGAACCGACCCTGTGAGATGAAACGATCCGACCCCAAACCGCTGAGCATCGCGAACCGCCACGAGAGGGAGCTCACGAGCCGACCCGGACCACTCCAGGGAACATGACCCGAACCTAATTGGTAACTACGAACCGAACCCAAATGGTGGGCATGAACCGAACCGATGATGACTGGAGCACAAAGCACACCCGAACCGAATGGACACTAAACCGAGATGATGACCAAAACCTGTGATTCAAAGGTAGTCCAAATGAGAAGTTATTACTCAGGATCCAGATGGGAACCAATGAGTTAACTTCATGAGTTGGACTTTACTTGGGGATGTGTGCGAAGGTTTTATCGATATCCATAACTTTAGTTCACCATTGAGAGACGGATTAGTGGCTATGGATCAGCGCAATGGGATCATTAAGACTCCCAAGGGCAAGTGTTCGTAGCATGGCTATGAGCCAGTGAAGTGGAGTCTCCATGACTCCAAAGGGGAAAAATGGACATAGCAAAGGATTAGTGGATGTGGATCAGTGCAATAGGGTCATTATGACTCCCAAGGGCAAAGTGATCACAAAAAAAGATTGGGTGATCAAAGTGGTGGATATCGTATGCTTTACGCACTGAGTGAGAGATGTGAGGTTGATTGCTATGTTTGATGTCTGCTATCACCATGTCATGCACACTCCCATCTTTATACTTTATGTTAGTGTTACCTTAGAGTATTGTACACCTTGTTGTGATAACTCTTTGGTTACAGGTTCATGTATGATTATTTATACCTGTTATTGTTTTGTTTTGCTACTATCACTCATACCAGACTTTTGTCTGACCCAGAGTTTTATGTCTCTTCTTATTACTCTGGGTACTCCTAAACAAGCAGACTAGAGATAGGTTAGGTGGTTATGCACGATTAGCTTTCTGGAGACGAGCAGGAGGCTTCCACGTACTATTTACATATATTATCCCTGTATTGTTGTTGGTCACTGCTTTGGGCATTAGTAGTGTACCTTTCTATTTTTCTTTAGAGACGGTATTTTGAAGTTGTAATAATGATGGTTTGGATCATAAGCTGTATTTTGGATTCCGCTGCTATGATGGTTTAGTTTTCAGCTTATGCACTGTCTCGCCTGTTTTATGTCAAGTTATGTTATTATTATATTTTATTCCTTGCGCTGTGAGATATACTATAGGTTCTTTGGTTTATAGTTTCAAATCCTTTTCTTTTGACGACCGTCCCGTGCTAGTCGGGCATTGGCACATCGTGTTTCGGGGAAATGTCGACTGGTCCGGGGTGGGCCGTCACACTTGGTATCAGAGCCTAGGTTGCGTAGTTAACCTAGGGGAAGACATCAGGGAGAGATAGTATATGTATATGAGAGTGCATATTTGTGATATTTTGGTTTTCAAAAACTATATATATACTATTAGTATATCTAAGAATGAAGTCACACTGCACTGGCACCACTATGGAGATGGTTAATCGTTTTCTCTTTAAAGATTGAACGATGAGCTGATATACGAGGAGTACGGGTTCAAGGCCAATAATAGGAATGCCCCTGACATGAGGACGATGTTTACCACCTTCATGAGAGAGATGCTTAGGGATGTTCAGGGAGCAGTTCCTAATGCTGCTAGCGGTGCTGGTGCAGCGGTGCAGGCGTCTAGGGCCGATTTTGCCAAGCTTAGCAAGGATTATACTAGTCTTGGTGGGAAGTCGCTCCATGGAACAGAATCGGCTATGGAAGTTCAAGATTGGCTTGATAGTTGTGAGCGCATCTTTGAGGATTTGGGGATCGAAGATGCAATGAAGAGAAAGTAGCATCGCGTCAACTGCAAGTACGGGCTATGAATTGGTGGAATGTTATTAAAGTAGCTACTCCTGAGGATCAAGTTACTTGGAATCAGTTTAAGACTCTCTTTAGTGATAAGTTTATTCCGACTGCTGAAAAATCGGAATTTTTTAGGAATTTTTTGGAGCTTAAGCAGAATGGTAGGGCAGTCTCGGAATATATTGCTGAGTTCGATACTTTATCAAAGTATGGATTATCTCTTATCGATACTGCCGAGAAGAAGAATTAGAAGTTCATAACTAGCCTAGATGAGTACTCAGGGGAAAGGCTTATAAACCATATCGATGAGACATTCGAATCTATTATAGGGAAGGCATTAAGATCTAAGAGCCTTTACCCTACTCAAAGGCTGAGGTTGCTATTACATTTGCAGAGGAGCCAAATCTATAGGCAAGCGGTGGAGGCAAGAATAATTCCCGGAATAAGAGGAAACAAAATCAGACCAAGGATGGTCAGAAAAAGAATAATAAAGATGTTGAGTGCTATAGCTATGGCAAGAAGGGACACTATGCCAAAGATTGTCGAGCAAAGCCAGCGGACAGAAAGTGCTTCAATTTCGGCCAAGTGGGACATCACAATGATAAACGTCCGCAACCCCCTAAAGAGAAGCAGATCGTGAAAGCATATGCTTCCTTCTTCATCAAATGCCCCCAACTGTAGCGCAGAAGGGAAAGGGCGTCGTTAGTCAAGGTATGCTTTCTATTTATGAAGTTCCTGTCTGAGTGTTGTTTGATACCGGGGCTTCCCATTCCTTCGTATCTAGTGACCTAGTAGATAGGTTGGGATTCGAACCTAGAGATCGTCGATAGACCTTTAGTTGTGACGAACCCGATCGGTGGTTCAACTAGCCTTAGTACGAATTGTCGTAATTTGGTCTAATCGAGTCATGGATGTATGTTTGCTTGTGATTGCTTTGTTTTGGGCTTTACTAGGTTTGGCATTATTTTGGGAGTCGATTGGCTCCAAAGGTATGGGGTGATGGTGGACTATGAGGGGTCTTCGGTGACTGTTAGGGCGGACGGTACTGTTTGGTAGCCTACCTAGTGATGGGGTGATGGCTAGTTTTCTAAATTACCTCGACATCCCGCATGATGAGTTGTCAGATGTGCCTATTACTGGCGAGTATCCAAACATCTTCGGGGAAGTGACCGGACTTCCACCACACCGAGAGATCGAGTTTCGATGAAAGATGCCAGACCTATAGCGATGCCACTTTGTCGTATGGCGCCAAGGGAGCAGCGAGAGCTTGGGGTACAAGTAAGCGATCTTTTGAAGAAGGGATTTATCAAAAGTGTTTATGAGTGCGGAGCACCAGTTGTATTTGCTACCAAGGCTGATGGTTCCCTTTGATTGTGTGTAAATTACCATAAATTGAATAAGGTAGAAGAATAAGTATCCTCTTCCTCGGATAGATGATTTGTTTGATCAGTTGAATGGAGCGAGAGTGTTCTTCCAGTTAGATCTCGCAACAGATTTTAATCAACTCCGAGTACCAGTTGAGAGTATACCTAAAATGACATTTTGGACGCCGTATGGATTCTATGAGTGGTTGTCCATGCCATTCGGGTTGACCAATGCACCATCATATTTTGTGGATCTTATGAATAGGGTATTCAGGGATCAATTGAATAAGTTTGTTCTTGTGTTCGTGGACGATATCTTGGTTTACTCAAGGACAGAGGAAGAACATAAGGAACATTTAAGGACAGTGATGGAGGTGCTGAGGAAACACCAATTGAATGCAAAATTTTCTAAATGTCACTTCTGGAGGAGGGAAGTGAGGTTCTTGGGCCATGTTGTTTCAGAGAATGGTATTGCCGTGGATCCTGCGAAGGTGGATACGGTGCAAGATTTGTCTACGCCCAAGAATGCAATGGACATAAGAAGTTTTTTGGGGTTATTTGGATATAATCGCAAGTTTATCCAAGACTTCTCCAAGATAGTGGCACCGTTAACTCAGTTCACCAAGAAGAACCAAGCTTTTGATTGGGACAGAAGGTGTGAGAACGCATTTAAGAGTCTGAAGGAAAAGTTGACATGTGCAGCAGTGTCAGTTATTCCTAAAGGGAACAAAGAGATGACGGTATACACGGATGCCTATGGTACCGAACTAGGTTCTGTATTGATGCAAGGAGGTAGGGTTGTAGCTTATGCTAGTCATCAACTCAAGCCTCATGAGAAAAGATATCGTACCCATGATTTGGAATTGGCAGCGATTGTGTTCGCGTTGAAGATGTGGAGACACTATTTCTTGGGAGAAAGATTCGAGTTGTTTACCGATCATAAGTCATTAAAATATCTTTTCTCTCAAAACGATCTAAATCTTCGTCAGCAAAGATGGTTAGAGTTCTTGGATTCGTATGATTTCAATATCGCATACACACCTGGGAAAGGTAATGCGGTGGCTGATGCATTGAGTAGGAGACATGCCAGTTTGGGGGCTATGTTTCTGGAATGGAAGCAAATGTGGAGTATATCGCAGGATATGATTTCAGACCTAAGTGCGAACTGGATCCAGAGATGTTAGCAAGTTTGACGATCAGACCGACTTTGATTGAGAGGATTGGTTCCAGTCAGAGGGACGATCCTAATCTATTGGAAGTCATCTCCAAGTTAGAGATGAGTATCGATGGTGAAGAAATAAACAAGTATGGACTTCATAGAGAAGGATGGCTTCGAAAGAATGGGAGACTAGTTGTACCCAATGTTAATGGATTGAGAGATGAAGTGCTTAGAGAGTGTCATCACTCGAGACTGACTATACATCCCGGTGGTAACAAAATGTAGAGACATGAAGCAGACCTACTACTGGGGAGGGATGAAGAGAGACGTTAAGTGCATGAACTACCAGCTAGTTAAAGTCGAGCAAAAGAAGCCTAGTTGTTTTGTACAACCGCTAGAAATTCCCGAATGGAAATGGGAACAAGTCTCAATGGATTTCATTGACGGTTTGCCAAGGACTAGATCGGGTCATAATAGTATTTGGGTGATTGTGGATCGACTGACCAAAAGCGCAAGGTTTATACCGATCAAGTCGAATAGAATGGCAGCTAAGTTAGCGGAACTGTATATGAAGTGGGTAGTGAGATTTCATGGAGTACTTAAAGGTATTGTGAGTGACCGAGATCCATTATTTACTAGTGGGTTTTGGAAGAGCTTACAAGAGGCTTTAGGATCAGAATTACATTTCAGTACCACGTACCATCCTCAAACCGACGGTCAAACAGAGAGAGTGAATCGTGTATTAGACGATCTCTTAAGGGCTTGTATATTGGACATTGGAGGATCATGGGATGACCATTTGCATCTGGTTGAATTCGTATATAATAATAGTTATCAATCTAGTATTGGTATGGCCCCATTTGAAGCTTTGTACGGAAGACCGTGCAACTCACCCTCATGTTGGCTGGAAACCGGTGAGAAATTTGTGCTTGGGCCAGATGTAATAAGAGTAACTTCAAATAAGGTCAAGGTTATTCAACAACGAATGAAGGCTACCCAAGATTGGCATAAGAGTTATGTTGATAAAAGGCGTAGAGATTTGAAGTTCTCCATTGGCGACTTGGTATTCGTCAAAATTTCTCCGTTAAAGAATGTGGTTCGTTTTGGTAGGAGAGGTAAGTTGGCACCAAGGTTTGTTGGTCCATTCCCAGTTCTCGAACAAGTTGGGAATTTAGTGTATAGAGTTAGATTACCTGAAAAGATGGCGGGAGTTCACAATGTATTTCATGTTTCCCAGTTAAAGAAGTTCGTGCACAATTCAGATATGACTATTTCACCAGATCAATTGGACGATATCGAGGTAGAACCCGAGGCAGTTGGGAGCCGCAGGTTGATTCGTATTGTCGGACACGATACGAAACAATTTCGAAGGAAGACAGTGGAACTAATCAAGGTCCAGGAGAGCGATAATGAGAATGACTGTACTTGGGAAACAGAGGAGAACATAAGGAAGCGTATCCAGAACTCTATGTCTAGTAAGGTTTTATTAACAATATGGTTATTCCCTTGTTAGTAAACCGCATGCTAGGATAAGCTTATTGTGTTATTGTGTATGTTTGATTGTTTGTAAATGGTTGATAGGCATGCGGGGAACCATTGTATGTTTTCTTAGTTAAGGAATTTCGGGGGCGAAATTTCTTAAGGTAGGGAGAGTGTAACGACCCGCATTCTACGTATCGAAGGATCGTAGAATAATTATTTTATCTTCATATGAAGTCGTATGGTCGTGTAACTTTGGGAAACAACTATTGGGGTCATTTGCCATGTTCACGATTTTCGCCGAATTTTAAATGACCGTTTTGCCCCTGGCGAATCTTGTTTCGCCTATAACTTTTGATTGGTAAGGAGCTTTGACTTGAAACCACTTCCATTGGATCCAGATGATGGTTTACCTTTCCGTAGAGTGGTCACATTTGTCAAACGACTTACCGTTTGGGAGATATGGCTGAATCAAGGTTTGGAAAGTGAGAAACTGCTTAAGCAGGCTTAATTGGGTAATTAGTGGATGTGCCCATAACCCATTTCGAGATTAGGGTTATGGGGAGGATGAAATGAGTTAGGAAATCATCTCATTTCATTTTCTCACCTGCCACTTACATCTCTTGAACCCTAGCAATGGCCTCCACCTTCTAGATTCATCTTTAATCACTTTCTAATCACATGTTAGCCAAATCAACATCAAATTAAGGCGGATTAGCATAGAAATCGAGATAGAACTGTTGGAATACATTGTGATTCGAACCAAATCAGAGATATTTTCATATCTGAGATTAATTTGTGGCTAAGGTGAGTGATTAGCATATTTTTACACTAATTACGGCTAATTAGGGGTGATTAGTGATAATTAGCGAAATTATGATTCAGAAAAATATGGAAAAATATGCATAAATTCTGAAATATTATTTTATGTTACTGGCTAAAAATTGGGTTAGTTTGGATTAAGTTTGCTAATCCTATTGTTAGATATGACTAAACATGATTAAGGGGAAAACATGGGTTTTGGGTATGTTTGATCCACATTAACATGTTGAATTGTTGTTTTGGTGTTTATGGTTGATCCTATATGTTATTACTACTGTTTGGAATGCTTTATGATTGTTTATTGAGGTTAGAATGGTTGAAAACGCCGTCGTGTGGCGAGAAAGGACAGGAAATAGCTTTTTGGAAACTATCAGGAATTCAGATCGGATCGCCCCCTCCCCCCCACTCATGAAACATGTATCACGAACCGGTGTAAGGGAGCGAGCCACGACCCTATCCCTATAACCCGAACCGGAGTACCTCTCATACCATAAGGACACAAAGCCGAATCGATGCCACGAGCCGAACAGTTGTGAACACCTTGACTCGAACTGTCGGTGGAGTAACGAAGCTTGGGTCACGAACCGACCCGGTGAGATGAAACGATTCGACCCCGAACTGATGAGCATCACGAACCGCCACGAGAGGGAGCTCACGTGCCGACCCAGACCACTCCTGGGAACACGACCCGAACCGGATTGGTAACTACGAACCGAACCCAAATGGTGGGCACGAACCGAACCGATGATAACTGGATCACAAAGCACACCCGAACCGAATGGAGACCGAACCGAGATGATGACCAAAACCTGAGATGCAAACATAGTCCAAATGAGAAGTTATTACTCAGGATCCAGATGGGAACCAACGAGTTAACTTCATGAGTTGGACTTTGCTGCGGGACATGTGCGAAGGGGTTATCGATATCCATAACTTTAGTTCACCACTGAGAGACGGATTAGTAGCTATAGATCAGCGCAATGGGATCATTAAGACTCCCACGGGCAAGTGATCATGGCATGGCCATGAGCCAGTGCAGTGGAGTCGCCATGGCTCTAAAGGGGCAAAGTGGACATAGCAAAGGATTAGTGGCTATGGATCAGTGCAATGGGCTCATTATGACTCCCAAGGGCAAAGTGATCGCAACAAAGGATTGGGTGATGAAAGTGGTGGATATTGTATGCTTTACGCACTGGGTGAGAGATGTGAGGACTAACTCTTTGGTTGTAGGTCCAGGTTCATGTATGATTATTTATATCTGTTATTGTTTTGTTTTGCTGCTATCGCTCATAACAGACTTTTTGCTGACCCAGAGTTTTATGTCTCTTCTTATTACTTTGGGTGCTCCTAAACGAGCAGACTAGAGACAAGTTAGATGGTTATGCACAAGTAACTGTCCAGAGATGAGTAGAAGGCTTTCATGTACTATTTACATATATTCTCCATGTGTTGTTGTTGGTCACTGCTTTGGGAATTAGTAGTGTACCTTTCTATTTTTCTTTAGAGACCGTATTTTGAAGTTGTAATAATGATGGTTTGGATCATAAGCTGTATTTTGGATTCCGCTGCTATTATGGTTTAGTTTTCAGCTTATGAACTGTCTCGCCTATTTTATGTCAAGTTATGTTAATATTATATTTTATTCCATGCGCTGTGAGATATACTACAGGTTCTTTGGTTTATAGTTTCAAATCCTTTTCTTTTGACGATCGTCCCGTGCTAGTCGGGCATTGGCACAGCGCGTTTCGGGGAAATGCCGGCTGGTCCGGGGCGGGCCGTTGCTCCATTCAATTGATAAAACATATCGTCGATCCTAGGCAATGGATGACGGTTCTTGATGGTAAGCTCATGAAGCTTGTGATAGTTGACGCATAGCCTAAGAGATCCACCAGACTTTTTGACAATGACCACAGTAGCACCTTACGGTGAAGAGCTAGACTAAATGAACTGCTTGGACTCTAGCTCGAGAAGTCGCTTCTTGAGTTCCTCATTTTCCTTGTCGACATCTACGTAGGAGGACGACTAACAGGATGAGCACCAAGAACCAAGAACCAAGTCTATACGGAACTCAATGGCTCGTTTGGGTGGCAACCCCAAAACGGGCTCGAAAACATCAAAAAACCACAAACAACAGGAATATGAGACACTTCGTCATCATCAAAGTCTCGAGAAATAGAGAATAAGGATGTCACAGAATTACAATCATTATCATGAAGAACAAGAGAGATTTGCGATGGCGAATCAGGATGGCGAAGAAATAAGACTCTCTTAACGCATAAAATCCTAGCCACGTATTTCACAAGCCAGTCCAAACCCAATATCATATCAACTCTAAGCGAAGGAAACACATGTAGATTCGCACGGAAAGAAAATCCACAAATAATAATCTCTACATCATTACACAACAAGCTAAGGGTGGCGGATCCCCCAATAGGATTCAACATCCTCAAAGAAGTCACAATGCAAGAAACATCCGAAGAAAGAATACCCAAGAGCTCCTTCGATACGAATGAGTGTGAAGCACCTGTATCGAATAAAACTCGAATCATATGATCATGGAATAAAAGAGAACCCTCGAGAATAGAAGGTGTACCTCTTTGTTGAGAAGAAACACCTCCTAGCTCCATCACACTAAGCTTTCCCTGTTTGCTGGACTTAGGAGCAGTAGGACAAGAAGAGGACTAGTGTCCTTCCTTCTTGCAATAGTGACAAATACGTGGCTTAGGACATTCACGAACAAAATGATCCTCAGCTCCAAAATTGAAGCAACTTCGCTTAGCAGGTAGTGCTCCATCAGACTGAGAACTCTGTCCCACAGGCTTCTTCTTCTTATTTGGAAAGCGTTTGGCTTTATGAAGGGGAAACTTCTTTTTGCCTTGGTTCTTACAAACCACATCATCATCATCGATATCCTTTTCCATTTCGACAGCCTCGAGATGGAGAGCGGCATCATCAGGTTTCTCAAAAGTCCAATCAAGCTGCAATAGGAGAGGTCTCTTTAGATACTTCTTGTAGGGTGTAGAGATGTGCTCTAGGCCATACTTCGACAAGGTCTCGGAAGAAGAAACATACTCAGCAACAGATATTTTCCTCTGCTTCAGCTTGAGAATGCGACAAGTAAGAACCTCTTTTTCTGAATCTGGAATAAGCTTGAGCTCAAAACTCTCACGGAACGGCTTCCACTCAAGAGAAGACTCGTCAAGTTGGGAAATCAACAACTCGTACCAATCTAAAGCTCGCCCATGCAGCATGCTTGATACTACAAGGGTATGCTGATGAGATGAAACCTCCATGCGAGTAAAGATGCACTCACAGGTACGAATCCACGCCTGGACCACTAAAAGAGACTCTGAACCCATAAAAGGCTTCCCACCTAGATATGAGAAATCATTGCACATGCGTGCAAAAGCTGACTTGCGCGGAGGAGATGAACGGGCTGGAGCAGGAGGCTGGGTGCTCTGAATAAGCTCCATAAGCTGATCAGTAAATAAAGATACTGCCTCTGGTCGAGAACCACTGACTGGTCTATCACTCTCAATAGGATGAGCGGCACTAGATGGCTCAACCCTATCTTCCCGACCTGGACCAATGATCGGTCCAGAACCCTTATCTCTATCTTGGCCTCTACTAGCCATCAGTTGAAAATAAAAACCGAAGATTTGATCATTCATAGGGTAATATATATCGCTTACATTTAATTAATAAGGAATACTATGAAAATGTAAAACAATTTTTCCTAGACATATTCCCTTCTTATATCTACCTCGTGATAGAAGAAGTTAAAAGCACAACTTAGGTCAAGACTAGGCCTAAGGGAATTAATTTTCCACTCATATTATATCTCAATGAACTGTATTTGCTGGCATTCTGTTCTGTATTAATCGCATTTTATTCTGAACCTCGCTTTGATACCAAGCTATGACGCCCCACCATGAGACCAGCACTAGTAAAGAGAATTACGAGGAATGTCGACAACTAATACAGAGAATAAGGCTTGTCAGGAGTGACCATCCATAAACCTTGTATTAAATAAACATCAAGAGTTTTGATAAGATGCACTATAATTTTTTTCCTCATGGATCAACACTCTTATATTGGTTCAATACAAAATTATGGTGGCTAGGAGGTAATTCGAAACAAATACTATTAGCTGAAGCAATAAACATCTCAGAACAGATCACCTATCATCAGATACAATACATATAATATACAACATATAATGTCACAAAAGTGGTATAAAACCACAAAAAGTACATCATGAGTCCAAAACAATAGTAAGGTTCATATCAGAGTACATAGACTATAAACATACATCTACACATAATAGCTAACTGGATAGCCAAAAATGACAGATCCATGGCAGAAGCAAAAGGTATCTACAACGGCTGCCATACCTGGAAAAGATCAGTCTAACCCGAGAATTAACACACATGGGTCGGTCTAGTCGATAGTGAGTTATAACAGTATAAAGAATAATCAGAGTACGACATTCAACTCTTAAACCAAAGTGTTAAGAAGGTGATACACTATTGGGATGGAATAGACTACATTCATAAATCACAAACGAAGGGCACAAAACTAGACTTACATACTAGCACAAGGCTAGGTGGTTCATTGTGCACATAATACAAATGTTATCAAAATGTCCAAATTCATCAAAATCATCATATAACTCGAGTGAGTCAAATATCATGAAAGAAGCATCAAAATCATCAAACTCCAACATAGAAAATCACAAAATGTTTATGTGAATTTAATATCATATAATCACCTCAATGTATGACCGAAAAGTTCAAGTCACAAAACAAATATCATCACAATATGGATCAAGCAGAAATAAATATACACGTGCAATCACATGATAATATACCCCCCGAGCTTTGCTCATTACTTATATGTATTCAAGTTAGGCGCCCATCACTGCAACCCCCCCCCCCCCCCGGCTGAGTGTAAGTTGACCCCCCCCCCCCCCCATCACGTGAATACGTATGCTGACTCCCTCCGAGTCCCGACTTCCCTCCCCTAAGCAAAGTACTGGCTTAACAAAACATAATATGCATCAGTGACTCACACTCAGTAAACCAAGTAGCAGTAACAGTGTGTCCACAGCACACATTCTCAGTACCGGTTCATTGACTGCTTATCAACTTCGCAATGGAGAAACATAAAAATATCATAAAACAGCTTCAATTAGACGGGAATGGAATTGACCGATTCCGTATACCTTCGTGTCCCCTACTATAGGTTTACGATATCGTTTGATTTTCACTACGCCTTCTCGAAGGGTACAAAACAGTGAAATTTTATATGTAGTAAATAGTATGTCAGAAAATGATTTCAAAAACAATTATGAAAATTCTTTGTTTTTTGCCTTCAAAAACATTTATAATTTATAAAATAAATTTATTATATTCCTTGATGACAATGAGTTAAATGAACAAAATTCATAAAATATTTCCGTCCTAAGCTATAATTAAAAACAGTATTCGCATCGAAACCGATGAAAAACATGTGTAGTGTATATTTTTAAATTAAACGAAAATTCAGTGAAAACACATCTTCTAATTTCACACAAAACTTGTTTATCCTGGGTTCGGATTAGCAATAATGTAGGCTTGATCGGGTATCGCAAATTACATGCGTACCGCACCAACCACGCAACAACATAAGTAATCTTATTTAAAATATTTATAACTTAATAAAAAATAGACAAAATAAAAACGAAAATAGATTAAAAAATAAAATATATAATATTCTAACAAAATTGCGTGACACACTTAGACATGCAGGAAGCCATGCGTGCCATGTAGTATTAAGGAAAACAAAACAAAAAGTTTATACTTCAAATTTAACAATACTAAAGACAAAAGTGAACACACAAACCAAGATAATACAAACAAAGCTACCAAGATAATGTAAACAAAGCTACAGCCAAGTCAAAAAATTATGCCATAACGTGGCGTACTAAAGTTAGTGATGTTACTATTCATAATAGAAGAAATTGCACTTTAGTCCATGTTAATGTGCCCACTTGCATTTTTGAGTAACGAAAGATGTTGCAGTGGAAAGAGGCACCATGATCGGGTATAAAGAAGGTACACATTTACTGCATGTTTTCAGAGCCAAAAGTGGAATAGCCTGCCTTGGTAACAGGGAAAACATGCAATATTCTGCCCACTTTCAAAACAAGGATAGCCGAAAGTGATTTATAGGGTATAGACTACAACAAAATAATACGGAAAGAAACAAAACAAACCAAAATAAAGAAGTTGTGCAGGAATTGGTGAATTGGAAATAGAAAAACTTGCTGCACAAATACTGAACGCACCAACGAAAATTTATAGCAAATTTAGACACAAGCTACAGCTAAAATTTTTACAGCAGATAATTGACTGAACAATATCAAAGAAAATGACTGTTTAACTAGAATTGTGAGTTTGTACTCCCTTACGACAATTTCTAGTAAATTTAGCAAGGATTGGAAGTTGTTGGAGGCTTCAATGTTGAGATTGTTAGAATTTGTGATACAATATTTCCATTTGCAAAAGATTTGGAAGATATTATTAATTATGGTGATACAATATTTCCATTTAGAGAAGATTTGAGAAATATTGTTAATTTGAGTAATATAATATTTCTAACTACAGAAGATATCAGAAAATTTATTGCCTCTTTTTTGTAAAATTAGACAGGGCAATTAATTACCTACATAAGTGGAAGAATGTCAAGAAGTTTCTTTTGTAATATTGGCGTAAGGAATTAATTCTCTGATTGGAGAGTTAATTAGGCATTGATTTATAATCATAAATCAATTACTTCAACCCAAAGTATTAATCCTTATATAAGGATAGGGATTAGGTAAATGTATGTATATCTCTCAAAGTTGTATTTCTTTTTCTTCTTCTCTATTATTAGTCTTTTAATATTTTCTTATTTAGAAAAAGGAATAAAATCTCCTCTCCCCAAGTGGACATACACAATCAAGACGTTAGTGAAACCACTATAAATCTCTTGCGTTCTTTCTTTTATTGCTTGATCCGTGATTGTTTTGCTGGTGACTATCTTGTTTGTTTTGCCTCACCATTAATCCGTTCTTATTTTTTTCCACAAGGTTGGATTTTATTCCCAAGGCGTTTTGGGAAAATTTTCCCCAACAGAGAAGAAGGCTTCTTTCAACCTATAATTGCTTCAGTTGAAACATGCAAAAGAAGATCTTTGTTGTAAACAAAAATCTTCCCCAAACAGCAATAAAAATTGGATTAGACCCAAGTTTGCAGTGATTTACCTACTGCAATTTATTCTAACAACTGAAATCTAGCGTTTAGATGTGGGTTTTTGGGGCTATAATGATGTACACTGAAGAGCTTTGTTGATTTTCCCTATTTCTTTCTTTTGTTTACTGACGAAGATGAAGTATGATGAAAAGAAATGTATTTTCCTTTACTATCCAGATATTTCTTAGGTTAGAAACGTGATTAATGCCCAAAGTGATAATTAACAAAGCCCAAACACTAATTAAAGTATTTATTTAACAAATAGGCTAGTTTAACATATAATTAGTCTACAACTAACATTTTACATCAAATTTTAACCAAATTCACACAAGCCTTCACTACTAATGTTAAAATAAATTTGGGACAATGCTTATTGTAAGGCGTTTTAAATTTTAATCGTAGTTTTTCAACAAAATTTCACAATTTACGCAAATTTGCTTCTATACTTATTTTTGGTGTAATATTTACAACTCATGTAACTAATTATTTCAAAATTTCTTTGTTGAACAAAATAAATTGTTAAGGCTTTACAATACAAATGTTTTCACATTTATTATCATTTATACTATTTTTAACGTTTTCTTATATATTTATTATTACCCGTTTTTTAATTAAAATTCCTTTATCAGCCTTAACATTCAATATTTGGGTTTTAAATTCAGAAGTCACATTTTTATCCTCAATTATATTCTGCATGAGTTCAACAATAATATTTCTTATAAGAGAATATTTCAATCTTTGATTTCGATATATTACACATGCATTAACATTTGTTAATATTTTTAGTTGTCAAATTATCTAATTTTCACCCAAAACCAATATTTCTCAATTTATCGCGCGTTTCACACTTGATTGACCCAAGCCCCAAATTTAATCACTTAAACGTGATAAATTTCGCAATCAATCACAAAGCATTAATTAATTACAAACATCTGTAATTAATCCGAATATTGAAAATAATTATATATATATATATCTGTTCAACTTAATTATTACTCGAATATTCATATTCTAATGGTTAATTATTACAGTAGCTAATTACCGAAAACTCGGGTTGTTACAATTTTCCCTGTAGGGACACATCGACAGAATAAGAAAAAAAAGGATTTATCTAGATGGTGATAATACATCCTAATAGGAGAGGCCCACATAGTCATGTTGCCTTCCCGATTTTTTTCATTTCCTGATTGTGAAGCTAGAGGTTATACTACCCTTTTTGATATATCACATCTTCATTTACTTTGAATGCCACGTCGTCAAACCTGCTAAATCGTAAATTGATTTTCGCAATACCACGGGTATAAAGCAAAGAGAAACAAATTTCTCTGCCACTAAACATAGTTTCAAAAGATCAATGTACATGACCTGTTAGGCATACTCTGTCAGACATTCATCCATACAAGTTGTCCTGAAACTGGACAAACCGAAGGCACTAACTCTGCTGCATTTGTTTTGGAAATACTCTCGAATTAGTAGTACTAGCCTTTTCTCTTCAACGTCTTCAACTTGGCTTCAAATAATCAGCGCCTAGGTTGAAGCAATGTGGTATTTGGATTTCGTTTAGAAAACTCATTGTTTTAAATATCGGCCATCTCATCCATACCTCGGCCGAGATCTCGTTTTGAGGTCAAAATGATATGAAACATAATATATCGTTATGTATCTCATTTTGAATATATCGGCCGATAAATCGATATCTTGACCAAAACGAAATCACGATATATCACCCGATTTTTTTTTAATAAGCAAGGCTTGTATGCTGGTTGGGTTTGCATGTGTTTGTTGGCTTTATGTATTCTTCATGCAGGGTTGGATCTGCATTTATTCATTTAATTCAAACTATGAAATTCATCAAGTAACCCCTTTTAGTTATCAGATCAATGTTATGTCCAATCACATGTTTAGCCACTGAAATTTAGTTGTAGTACTTGTGTTACATTACCTGTACTTGTACCACTCTAATTAGCTCGTATTGTTCTATTATTCTAGAATTTATGTTGTGGAATCTTTGCCCATTATGCCATTTTATGAAGGCTTTAATGCTGGATTATTTACTAACAAATATATACATTTTTGGTTTGTATCTTTATTGGCTGTCATTTTTGTCCGTTCAATTACAGACATGACTATGTAGTGCTTTAATGCTGTCATTTGTAGTGCTTTTAATGCTGTCATTTTATGAATGCACGATATCCAAATTTTAAAACCTTGAGAAAACTAATCCCAGTCTCTTTGAATCGACGAATGTTAATTTCTTTTAGGGGAAAGTGATACTTAAAGGAATCAAATTATCATATTCAAACAAATTTTAATATTTATTATTGATTATCAGGACATGTCTACTGAAATTATTTTACATATAATATTCCAGATTTCAACAATAGTTTGCATAAGTTGATATTTCTTAATAAGTCGGGTAAACGTTTAATTTAAATTAATCCAGTTTATTGGGTCATACCATAGCATTATAATCAATAAGTCAACCATTACAACAATTCTTGTTTATCATAACTCAACAATTCAAATAATCGTCGTTCACACACTACAAGAAAATTAGGTCTTTACCTACCAATTGTAAGCGTAGGTAAAGCTAACATAATGGTGGGTAATATATTTTAGCTACCAATATTGAATTGGTAGAAATTGGGTAAGTAAAGCTTAGTAGAGAAAGATATTTACCTACACTCATCCCAGATGGTTGTTGACATGGCTGGTGATGTGTCATCCTACATGGATGCTGACATGGTTGTCGTAATAGTATACACATGGCGTATATTAATGCAGCCACTTAGCACTTAATGGTTGGTTCATGTGTCAAACAATAGTTTGTCCATGTGTCATCATTTGATTAATGCATATGACATCATTTTTTAGGCCATATGGCATTATTTGTTATAAATAAATATTTACAAAATTGATTTTTCGCAAGAATTGAATATTTACAAATAATTTATTTTTAAGAAAATAACAAATATTTATTCAATTGAATATTTATTACACTTTCGAATTGTACACATACTGTTTCCTCACTGTTATACAATCACTTATACATACACTTCCTGTATACATGTACAATCACTTATACAATCACTAATATACATGTACACAGTTAGTCACTTGTACTCTCACTCTAGTTTTACTCATCGGCTTCTTGATCCAGAATTTGTCTGGTCGTCTTTCGTACCTGTCATAATAAAATAGCATAGTAAGTTGAAAAGAAAAAATTTAATTCACAAATATAATTTTGACATAAATTTATTTACCTTAGTAAGTTGGGTTGTTTCTCACAATTTTTCTAGATAGGGTGAAACGAGTGTGTGTACCTATCATAACAGATTTATTAGCTTTTTTCCTTTCAATATAAGGCAAAACATAAATATAAGCTTTAAAATCGAATCAATTAGTTTCATACCAAATCAAATCAGAGAATTGTAGAAAGTTATCAAATGAGATAAACATCAAATCAAATTAAATTAGCATTGAAATGAACAAATATATGAGAATTAACTAACATTGATATGAATCAGATATTAAATGGTAACATATTAACGTTAATATACACAAGTATGAAATAAAGTAACACAAATTTTAATATGTTACCATTTATTCCATACTTGTTTTAACGTTAACTAACATTAAATGGTAACATGTTAATTTACGTTAATTTATAAAAGTATGAAGTTGGGTAATGTTAATTTATACAAGTGCAAGCAGTTATTAACGTTAATAAATGCTACCATGTAACCATTTATACAAATAATATGTTACCATGTAAGAAATGATGCCATATTAATTTATGTTAATTTATATGCAAATTAACATGGTACCATTTAATATGTAAATTAACGTAAATTAACATGGTACCATGTAATGTATACCATTTATTTAAGAAATTAATTTATACAATTGTTACCATTTATAAATGCTACCTTGTATAAACTAACGTTAATTAACGTTAATCAACTGCAATTAATTTATACAAGTATGAAATAAATTAATACAAATGTTAATATATCTTCATTTATCACTAACCAGTTTTTTATGGATGCCAAGCTGAGCCCATGTTATAACTTCAAGTAGCTCTTCTAATGTTCCATAACCACCAGGGAATGTAGTAGAATAATATCAGAAAATATAAAACGAAGGAAAAATAAAATAAAATTTGTAACATAATGGATAAAAATTAACCAGATAATGAAATGAATGCATCAGAATGCTTAGCCATTTCTGCCTTTCTTTGATGCATGTCACTCACTTATTTCACTACCCCATACGTTTTACAATTAACTACATAATAAACCAAATATGAGAACAAAACCTTTGACTTTTATCAAATATGAATTTTAAGCCAAGATCGCCTCTTTAGCCATTAGATTTCTTGGTATGATCCTAATGTTTCCACACATAAAATAAAGAAAATTGATTGAGGTAAGAAATTTGTAAAACAGGTAAAGAAAAAAGGATGTAAACAATATAAGTTAATTACCTAGTAGCATGACCATTAGCATTGTGAATAGCTTCAAAAATTGAACCCGTGAACCCAACGCTACCATCCCCATAAACCAGATCCATTTTTCTAGCCATCTGTAAATAAATAAATAGATAACGTAAGACAGGAAGGAAGGAAGAAAAAGGAAAAAATAAATTACCTCTAGGGACGTAAATAAAAGGTTTTCTATGCATTAAAATTGTGGTGAATACTAGCGTCAGTAAGCAGTTATTAACGTTAATAAATGCTACCATGTAACCATTTATACAAATAATATTTTACCATGTAAAAAATGGTACCATATTAATTTACGTCAATTTATATGTAAATTAACATGGTACCATTTAATATGTAAATTAACATAAATTAACTTGGTACCATGTAATGTTAACCATTTATTTAATAAATTAATTTATACAAAATTTACCATTTATAAATGCTACCATGTATAAATTAACGTTAATTAATGTTAATCAATTGCAATTAATTTATACAAGTATGAAATAAATTAACATAAACATTAATATGTTGCCATTTATATCAAGTATTGAGTCTATCATGTATAAATTAATCAACGTTAATATGTTACCATTTATTTCATACAAACGTTAAATGGTAACTCTTGATAAATTAACACAAACGTTAAGTAAGGCTAATGTCAACCATGTTTTAACAAAACAAATATGAAATAAATGTAAAAGGAATTAAAGAAAAAAGATGTACATTAATTAACACAAACTCTTGATATATATATATATATACAAACAAAATTGAATTGTTTCATTTGTTTGTAAATATAGATCTAATATTAAAATGGAATTGAATGTATAATATATTATTCAAACATCATGTGTAAGAATAGCAGAGAATAAAACAAAAGACGAATAAGAGGATATACATGAATGTAATTAATTCCCTTATATGCATGAATCTCTTCCTTATATCATTGAATCTATTTGTTATATGGATGAATGTGATTGATTCAGACAGTCATTTTAGAGCTGGAGCTAGAAAATATACTAATTTGGCCTGTAGAATACATAGATGCAAATTTATTAGATGCCCACATCATTATTATTTTGTTATTTTGTTGTTATTGTGCAGATTCATGTGTGAATAAAAAGGTTGAAAAAATATAGTCATTAAGATATTTCATAAAACATGTTTTTAGAAAAAGAAGAAAATCAATTAAGTTTTTAAGTAAGAATGCCTCGCTTGTTTTAGAAAGGGATGTAAACATAGCAATATAACAAATAGTTGTCATCAAGATTATTGGTATTTATTTGTAGTGGTAGTTTTTGTGTTTTATATTGTGGTCAACCAGAACAGACTATGCGGATTGAGGCCACAAAAGTGATCACGTGGATTGAGATTTGTACCGTTAGATTTAATTTAAAATAAGCTGTTAAATTTATAGTCGGAGAGGATGATATAAATTGTGTCCCTGCAATAAACTAGAGAAAATATGTTTTGGTCATTTCAAATGATGACATATTAGCGTGAAATTGTGAAACACTTGCGAAAAATTTAAATTTAATCCAATGTTTGGAAAAAATTAAGAATGTATGATAAGTTATTAACAAATGATTATTTAATATTAATTATTCACAATTTAATTATTGTTTATCAATTTATTAAATGTTATTTATTTAATATTTCAAAATAATTATTAATAATTAATAAAGAAATTATTTTACAAAAAACATTGCTAGGATATGTAGGCGAAATCTTCAATTCAAAAAAATTACTAGAATATACTTTTTTGATACATCATCGAACGGCTCAGCGTTATTTTTAATGAAAGTTTAAAATGATATGAGAAAAATGTGGGGGTTAATCGAAAAAAAAAAAAAAACTTCCCCTTTTGTATATGTGTAGATATTACATTTTACCTACCTATAATTACTGGTAGATAATCATCCTTTAACAATTTTATAAAATTGACAACATTTACCAACCAATGAATTTTACCATTAAATATTGATAGATAAAGGTTCTCTTTAACTACTTATATCTATTGGTAGGAAAAATATTGGTAGATAAAGGTCAAATTTCTTGTAGTGACAAACTGGTTGATCTTAGAAAATTATTATTTCCAAATCATACGCATCTAAAGTTGGATTTAGTTTAAGGAACCACTCTTTACATTGATTATAACGGTATTGTTATAATCCATACTCCAAGATATAATATTTAAAAATATAACTTTTTTTTGTAAGAACCCGTAACTTCCCCGTTAAGGAAAGGGCGGATACTTTGAGAACAACACACAAAAGGACGCAGACGGAAGAACATTTCATTGTTATTACAACAATTCCATCAGATACAAGAATATCCAGAGTATAAACGAATAAATTACATTCGACAAATATCAGAGATTACAATAAATTACATAGCAGCGGAAAAATATACAAAACCACAACTAGAAGTGATACACGGATACAGAGCTTTCCGAGCATCGTTCCAGCTGTAAATCAGGACCCTGTGAATATAAATCTGCAAAACCAAAACTACTAGCTGCCCGTGTGGAAAATAGGGGCACCCAGAGTTTAGGTTAAAACAATAAACTCCAGGTCAGTCATGTGACTGGTGTGAGAACTAAAACAGTTATTTAAAACTTTACTTTAAAAGAGAGTAATTCAAGGGACCACGCCGTATAACACGGAACGGGTTTCCTCCCAAGAATACTAGTGCATATAACAAAACAACGCAATGCTCTTTGGAAAAATGAAGCTATTATAAGACCCAGGTGCCATCACACAATGCAACGCAAGCCGAAGGATAGGGTTTTCCCTTATAATAGCCAAATAATGCTTGATACGTCAAAACAAATCATTTGATACTATAATAAGTGTATAGTGTCAAAACAATATTCAATCATAAATATCAATCATAGGCGGCATGGGTACCATCTATCATGTCGCCATACTAGTTCTACAATTAAAACCGCAATATCACGTATTGGAAATTGGATTCCGTCATGAGCCAAGGCAAGGGGCAAGCTCCCCTCCGCGTTCGAGACACTCTAGCAAATGCCTCAGGACCCCACTATGATCCTTGGATCTTCAGGGCCGGTCCTCTCTTACTTTTGAGGATTAATTATTCCTGAACACACGTTTCCCGGTCCTTACAGACCTATATCCGAGGCGCCTCGTATCCAACAACCACACAGGTGAAAAGTATATAAATGTCAGGGCTGGTAGGTCACTGACATCACCCTAGCTAGAAAGAAAAGTCGTGCTCTCCCTGCAGTCACTATCCCGTTTTTGACTCATACCGAGGTGTGAGGCTCGCGAATTCACGTTATACACAAAGCTACGCCATACAGGCCGTGCTTTGATCATCTACCACAAGACTTTGCTTTTCAACAGAAGCCTTGATCAATTGCCACTTACGCGTGCCACGTTGGCAATTCACTCCATGCGACTGATGTCCATCGATATACAACCTCTGAGCTTGTACGTCTCAGAGAAGGGCGTTAAGCAAGAGAATAAATTCTCCGCCGCCAAACAGATGTATATTTAATAGAGATCAGTCAGCACAGAATAAAATCCAATGTCAGACACACAATCCATTTACAAGTTCGCTCTGGGTCTGAACGAAACCGGAGGCACTTTCCTCGCAAATCCGTCCATCTCCAAGTACGTCTAGACGATCACCAACTGTTTCCCTCATCTTGGGTGTACAGCCCAATCGAGATCATCAGTAATCACCCAAACGATGTGAAGACTTCCGGTCTTCAACCACCGTCTTCATCTTCGACATCTCGTCGAATCGGTTATTCAGAATGGGTATAAACCCGGCCTTTCTGAATAACCCACGTATATAGTAAACAAATGTTACACAAACACAACGAACGCCTCATTCCAATTCAGAATATTCTTTTATTCACAAAATCACATTCTTAGGGAAAGGTTCCCATTAATTTTATCCAAGATAAATTCTTCTAAATTTATTCTTTAATCCTCCTTTGGATATCATTTCAAACTAGTCGGGATTAACGAACCACACCGAAGTAATTATTTATTTTATTTCCCAATCCCGACCTATATATCCCATGGAGAAAACTGGTAATACTCCAAATCTAACACCACGGTGTCATCGGCAAAATTAATTACCATTTCACGTTCAAATCTAATTAAAGATTTAACTATCGCTTTGGAGCAAAACTGGTGGTACTCCATTCTCGATCACCTTTCAGATTTGATAATTTAAATTATCAATTCACCTTTTAATCTAATTAAAGATTCATTAAAACTCCACTTAGTTTTAATCTTTCTAAAAATCAACATCCTGCCTTTAACTGGGTTAAAGAACCAATGTCATCTAAAACACGATTCACGACAAACCAAATCATATTTGATATTAAATACAAGGCTCTGAATAGAAAATATATCGGCTTATATTCAATATCAAATTCTGAAACCAACATATATCGTATTGGAAATAACGATATAAAATATATCTTCCAAATTCCCATAACAATATCTGTATAGTCACGAAATCCAACATCGAAATATTCCGAAGATAATTTCGATTCAACTCCAGTCCAATTCACGTGTTGGGAATATCGATTATTTTAAAATCACTTTCAAATTCAATTTATTTATTTCAAATATAAATTGATTTTAATTCTAGTTCAAAACTAGTTCATTTCGATAAAAATCTATTTTTCTCCTTTCAAATGTGGAATTTTTCAGCCCAATTCTTTCCAATTCACATATTATGATTTTACAAAAATTATAGATATTTTTAATAATTTTATCAAGGCCCGTACAGTCGATTTCCATCAACGGCCATTGAACTGCACTTACAGCGACCTTTTTCGAATTTGATTTGGACATAATTCCAAATTCAACCGTTAGATTTCAAATTTCTAATATCCAATGGAAAGCTCTTTTCGATACGAACCCAACGGTTCCGAATTTAGGAGAATCCGACGGTCGGATCTCCCGCAACGACAATTCGAAGTTAATGGTCGAAATTCAAGAACTGCCGCGGCGCGGCGCATTTTATTCAGGCCATTATATATACATAATATATATATATATATATATATATATATATTTCGTCGATTTCCTTTTAAAACGTATTTTTTTAAATCGCTTTAAATTCGTTTTCAAAACCATTTCAACTTCATCTTCAATTTCAAATCGATTTGATTTCCATTCAATTCGAATTCATTTCAATTCAATTTCAGTTCGTTTTAAATTTCATTCAAAACGATTTCAATTCGTTTTTAACTCAATTTCAATTTAATTCAATTTCAATTCATTTTTAATTGATTTGAATTCAAATTCACTTTCTATTCAATTCGAATCGAATTCATTTTCTATTCGATTCGAATTCATTTCAAATTGATTCAATAAAATTTCAATTTGAATTTTAATCTAATTTAATTTGAATTTCACTTCAAAATATTAAATTTTGAAATCACTTTTCAATATTCATTATAAAAGGAATAAAATCGATATAAATATCGTTTACGTCAAAATAGCGCAACTCTAATCAACACGGCTTTATATATTTCAAAAACTTCTTTATTTTATTCAACAAATGAATATTTATTCCATTCAACACATGAATCTATATTTCTTTCAACACACGACTAATCTCAACACATGAGTACTGTCAACACATCACTATTTTCGTTATGTAAAATATTTTATAAAACTATGGTATCTATCGTTTGATTTTCAATTAGACTTCAACCGTAAGGTAGTTCAAATTTTAAATATGATAAAGATGTAAATTTCATTGTATAAAATATTTCACTCAACACATGAACATCGTCAACACATGACTATTTTTATATTCAACACATGAATTTTCTTTTATAATATCCATTGTTGTCCCGATTGGAATGAGGCCCAATCAATCACCATATAACGTTAATTATATGGATTCCATACAATACATGTATATAATAGCATTAAGAAACAATCAACCATCATCCAAAGTGCACCACACAACTGCATAAGCATCAAATATAAATAATCGACGCTTACACAGTCTGTCGACCAATCGATCGACATACAATTAAATAATTGGGATTAGTGTACGCCAAATATCATCCCAACACCCGTGTGGGGTTTCAAATCAACAAACACTGAATATTATTTGTGCAGTTGGTCGATGTGTAAAATTTATCGACCCAATCAATATCAGTCAAATCAGTGTATATAAACAAATCGGCCGATTTGTTTATAAATATTCATTTATTCACTTCCACGTTAAAAATTATATTTTTAACGATAAAACATTTTATTTTAACACATGAATTTCTATTCATTTCATTTACACAATAAAAATGATATTTTTATTTTTCTAACATATTTTAGAAAATTTCGGCGGCATAACGGCACGATACTAGAAACGGGACGAGGCCCAGCCTTATCCCCGGTCTAGTGAAGGCCCACGCCATTCACACATCAATCAAATCCATTCCATTCACCAAATAATTCAATTCAAATCAAATAGACTAACCAACTACACAACCAAACAATTTAACAAACAAGCCATCCATGGTCTGTGGATGACGGGTGTCGGGTGCTGCTAAGCACCGTCTGCATCCTAGTATATATATATATATAACTAGAAAAAGAAATTGAAAGGTGAGAAGTTCTCACCAAAAGCTATCCAATCATCTTGACTCTTCTTTTATAGAAATCTTCTTCATTCTCGCCTTTTTATCATCTTCGTTGCCCGTAGTCACTACATATATAAAAATCACACATTTTTATATTTTGATGTCTTTAAAATAAAAGTCACATTTTTATTTATTCACTTTCAATTTAAAAGTCATATTTTTATAATCACTTCATATATTTAAAAATCGAATTTTTACTATGCTATTCAATATATAAAAATCTCATCTTTTCAAATAAAGGTTTGCCTTTCTATAATATAAAAATTATATTTTTCTCGAAGTAAAAATCATATTTTTACTTCACTACTCATCTTAAAATATCGTCTTTTCAAAATCAATCTTTATTTTGCTACACATATAAAGATGCTATTTTTAATATTCCTATCATGTAAAAATTATATTTTTATTTATTCTCTATGCTTTTCTAATCTAAAAATATAATCTTTCCTAATAGAAATCAAAACTTTAAACAAATAAAAACCATAAATTTCAGTTTTAAAATCAATTAAGAAAAATCAGTTTTAAATATAAACAAAAATCAGTTTTTAATTTAAATAAAAAGAAAAATCTTACTGTCTTTGCAGGAGGAAGGGGGTGCGACGAGGTAGAGGGGGCCACGGCGGCGTTGACAGGGGGAGGCGGCGCTAGGGCTGAAGGGGGTGCGGTTTGTGTCTGTGGGCTCGGAACTGGAGGCTTGCGCGAGGAGAACAAGCGGAGGAGGAAGAAGATGGAGGGCGGCGGTGGTTGGGGGCTCCACCTGGCGGCGTCGCGACTTCGAGGTGGGGGCTGCGATCTGATGCGGAGGGGGGGTTTTGTGGGCTGCGTCAGGTGGCTCCACGAGGAAGGAGGAGGAAGGTGGAGAGGGCACGACAGCGTCGTTGGGGGAGGCGGGGCGCGCGATGCGGTTGCGGCTCACCCCCCCCCCCCCCCCCCCCCCGTCGCCTTTCTTTCTCTTTTTTTTTCTTCTTTTATTCGATTTCTGATTGAAAACGAGAGAGGGGGGCCAGAGAGAAATAAGGGAGAGATTTTAATTTTTAATTTATTTAATTATTTTATTTTCAAAAAGTTGACTTTTACATACGACCTCGAAACGAGACCCACCGCCTGTCGTCTATAAC
Organism: Allium sativum; assembly: GCA_030737875.1. Taxonomy (NCBI): domain Eukaryota; kingdom Viridiplantae; phylum Streptophyta; class Magnoliopsida; order Asparagales; family Amaryllidaceae; genus Allium; species Allium sativum. The sequence goes on from CM060915.1 coordinate 119,357,522, forward strand.
GTTCAACCCCCATTCCGAACACAATGGGATATGCCACATAGGACAATTCGATCGTTTCGATCAGTTTCCGTTAAATTTACATTTAAATCACTATATTGAATTTTAAACGTACATTTCAAATTACCGGGGTCACATACTAACTCTAAAAATTCTCGAAAAATATTTTCTAGCTTCGTATTGACGATACGGTCCTAACAAAACTAGTTTCGTCGAATTCTGAGACCGTTGGAAAAATGGCCATTTTCCAGTCGATTAAAATCAACTGAAACTGCTCAAATGCGTTTTCCTTTGCCACGCTCACATATTGATTCGAAAAATTATGAAATTTGGAATCTAGCAACAATTTGACATCACGGACCCAACAAAAGTGGTTTCGTCAAAATCCGAGGTCATTTGCAAAATTTCCATTTTTAAGGGCCTGAATTCCATAGCGACTATTCAGAATTTTCAACCGGACATATCTTTTGATTCCCGCTATGAAATTTCGATTGGTCGGATTCGTTGGAAAGATATTATCAATTAGATCCTAATGTTTTTGGTTTCACTAAAATCCGGATTGTTTTGAATCCTGTACATTCATTTGAAGTTTGAAATCGAATTATCGAACTACCGCGCCATTTTCAATTCTATTTATAATTATATATAAATATTTATATTCTAACGACGACGTATATAATATATACGTTCTAATTATATTCAAAATAAATTTCTCGTCGATATTATTTAAAATAATCCATTTTAAATATTCAAAATTCGCTAAAATTGCCAAAATAAAAATTTTAAACTGGCCCAGATTTTCGGGTTGTTACAATCTCCCCCACTTAAAACTTTTCATCCCCGAAAAGGAACAAAGTCGAAAGTGGTTTGATTAATCAACTCTACGTTCGATCCGGCTTCCATTCTCCAACTTTTCAGATTCTGAGAATTTTCAAATTTTCAAAAATTTGGCTAACACCCTAAATTTTCGAAAAATTTCGCCATAACCTCCCCTGCACCGGGAGCATCGGGGAATTTCAAATAGCTTCCCCGGTCCTTATAATCTCAAAAAGAAAAAGAAAAAGCCAAGCGGCTAGCCAATAGGCTCATAAAATCATCATCACCCAAACAAAACAGTAAATTACAGTAAATATGTACCTATTTGTCGGGCAAACAAATTTTATTCTCTGCTCTAGCCTCCTTGCTATGACCTGTTCAATGTAAGTACATGTATATGCAAGCAAATGCAACCAATTTTCAATATAATTCAATATTTGATACAATTAGGCTAAATGATTCAAAATTATCAAACAAATAAACAAACAACACAAAACATCAATCAATTAGTGAATTAGAGTTTCAAATTCATAATTTTGATACATATAGTCAAAAAATCATGTTTTTGATGCCAATTCACAACAATGTGTTCTAGCTATATAGGTTTCGTTCTCACACCAGTCTAATGGAAATATATAGATATCACACCTTCGAAATACGAACATAAATACTGATGATGTGGCCACATCATCAGAATTATCCCCGGGTGTCTAGAATGTGACTCTATATCTATCCAGTATATTAAAACTTCGACTATACGTTCATGACGCGTATACGCGAAATCTATATATACTCGATTGTCCATATTCAAAATAAATAAATAATCAAATACGTAGAATTGATTTAAATTTTCAAAACAAAAATTGTTTTCATTTGAAAAATATACTCTTCACACTCGTTCTAGGATACTACTGATCCCATCTCTAACGAGTCATTCTAATTGGATATTACTAATCCAATATCTGATGAATTCTTTCGTATGGTTCTAATGTGTCTTGTTCTCGAGCTCTATAAACCAAAGCTCTGATACCAACTGTAAGAACCCGTAACTTCCCCGTTAAGGAAAGGGCGGATACTTTGAGAACAACACACAAAAGGACGCAGACGGAAGAACATTTCATTGTTATTACAACAATTCCATCAGATACAAGAATATCCAGAGTATAAACGAATAAATTACATTCGACAAATATCAGAGATTACAATAAATTACATAGCAGCGGAAAAATATACAAAACCACAACTAGAAGTGATACACGGATACAGAGCTTTCCGAGCATCGTTCCAGCTGTAAATCAGGACCCTGTGAATATAAATCTGCAAAACCAAAACTACTAGCTGCCCGTGTGGAAAATAGGGGCACCCAGAGTTTAGGTTAAAACAATAAACTCCAGGTCAGTCATGTGACTGGTGTGAGAACTAAAACAGTTATTTAAAACTTTACTTTGAAAGAGAGTAATTCAAGGGACCACGCCGTATAACACGGAACGGGTTTCCTCCCAAGAATACTAGTGCATATAACAAAACAACGCAATGCTCTTTGGAAAAATGAAGCTATTATAAGACCCAGGTCCCATCACACAATGCAACGCAAGCCGGAGGATAGGGTTTTCCCTTATAATAGCCAAATAATGCTTGATACGTCAAAACAAATCATTTGATAATATAATAAGTGTATAGTGTCAAAACAATTTTCAATCATAAATATCAATCATAGGCGGCATGGGTACCATCTATCATGTCGCCATACTAGTTCTACAATTAAAACCGCAATATCACGTATTGGAAATTGGATTCCGTCATGAGCCGAGGCAAGGGGCAAGCTCCTCTCCGCGTTCGAGACACTCTAGCAAATGCCTCAGGACCCCACTATGATCCTTGGATCTTCAGGGCCGGTCCTCTCTTACTTTTGAGGATTAATTATTCCTAAACACACGTTTCCCGGTCCTTACAGACCTATATCCGAGGCGCCTCGTATCCAACAACCACACAGGTGAAAAGTATATAAATGTCAGGGCTGGTAGGTCACTGACACCACCCTAGCTAGAAAGAAACGTCGTGCTCTCCCTGCAGTCACTATCCCGTTTTTGACTCATACCGAGGTGTGAGGCTCGCGAATTCACGTTATACACAAAGCTACGCCACACAGGCCGTGCTTTGATCATCTACCACAAGACTTTGCTTTTCAACAGAAGCCTTGATCAATTGCCACTTACGCGTGCCACGTTGGCAATTCACTCCATGCGACTAATGTCCATCGATATACAACCTCTGAGCTCGTACGTCTCAGAGAAGGGCGTTAAGCAAGAGAATAAATTCTCCGCCGCCAAACAGATGTATATTTAATAGAGATCAGTCAGCACAGAATAAAATCCAATGTCAGACACACAATCCATTTACAAGTTCGCTCTGGGTCTGAACGAAACCGAAGGCACTTTCCTCGCAAATCCGTCCATCTCCAAGTACGTCTAGACAATCACCAACTGTTTCCCTCATCTTGGGTGTACAGCCCAATCGAGATCATCAGTAATCACCCAAACGATGTGAAGACTTCCGGTCTTCAACCACCGTCTTCATCTTCGACATCTCGTCGAATCGGTTATTCAGAATGGGTATAAACCCGGCCTTTCTGAATAACCCACGTATATAGTAAACAAATGTTACACAAACACAACGAACGCCTCATTCCAATTCAGAATATTCTTTTATTCACAAAATCACATTCTTAGGGAAAGGTTCCCATTAATTTTATCCAAGATAAATTCTTCTAAATTTATTCTTTAATCCTCCTTTGGATATCATTTCAAACTAGTCGGGATTAACGAACCACACCGAAGTAATTATTTATTTTATTTCCCAATCCCAACCTATATATCCCATGGAGAAAACTGGTAATACTCCACATCTAACACCACGGTGTCATCGGCAAAATTAATTACCATTTCACGTTCAAATCTAATTAAAGATTTAACTATCGCTTTGGAGCAAAACTGGTGGTACTCCATTCTCGATCACCTTTCAGATTTGATAATTTAAATTATCAATTCACCTTTTAATCTAATTAAAGATTCATTAAAACTCCACTTAGTTTTAATCTTTCTAAAAATCAACATCCTGCCTTTAACTGGGTTAAAGAACCAATGTCATCTAAAACAAGATTCACGACAAACCAAATCATATTTGATATTAAATACAAGGCTCTGAATAGAAAATATATCGGCTTATATTCAATATCAAATTCTGAAACCAACATATATCGTATTGGAAATAACGATATAAAATATACCTTCCAAATTCCCATAACAATATCTGTATAGTCACGAAATCCAACATCGAAATATTCCGAAGATAATTTCGATTCAACTCCAGTCCAATTCACATGTTGGGAATATCGATTATTTTTAAAATCACTTTCAAATTCAATTTATTTATTTCAAAAATAAATTGATTTTAATTCTAGTTCAAAACTAGTTCATTTCGATAAAAATCTATTTTTCTCCTTTCAAATGTGGAATTTTTCAGCCCAATTCTTTCCAATTCACATATTATGATTTTACAAAAATTATAGATATTTTTAATAATTTTATCAAGGCCCGTACAGTCGATTTCCATCAACGGCCATCGAACTGCACTTACAGCGACCTTTTTCGAATTTGATTTGGACATAATTCCAAATCCAACCGTTAGATTTCAAATTTCTAATATCCAATGGAAAGCTCTTTTTGATACGAACCCAACGGTTCCAGTTTTAGGAGAATCCGACGGTCGGATCTCCCGCAACGACAATTCGAAGTTAATGGTCGAAATTCACGAACTGCCGCGGCGCGGCGCGTTTTATTCAGGCCATTATATATATATAATATATATAATATATATATATATATATATTTCGTCGATTTCCTTTTAAAACGTATTTTTTTAAATCGCTTTAAATTCGTTTTCAAAACCATTTCAACTTCATCTTCAATTTCAAATCGATTTGATTTCCATTCAATTCGAATTCATTTCAATTCAATTTCAGTTCGTTTTAAATTTCATTCAAAATGATTTCAATTCGTTTTTAACTCAATTTCAATTTAATTCAATTTCAATTCATTTTTAATTGATTTGAATTCAAATTCACTTTCTATTCAATTCGAATCGAATTCATTTTCTATTCGATTCGAATTCATTTCAAATTGATTCAATAAAATTTCAATTTGAATTTTAATCTAATTTAATTTGAATTTCATTTCAAAATATTAAATTTTGAAATCACTTTTCAATATTCATTATAAAACGAATAAAATCGATATAAATATCGTTCACGTCAAAATAGCGCAACTCTAATCAACACGGCTTTATATATTTCAAAAACTTCTTTATTTTATTCAACAAATGAATATTTATTCCATTCAACACATGAATCTATATTTCTTTCAACACACGACTAATCTCAACACATGAGTACTGTCAACACATCACTATTTTCGTTATGTAAAATATTTTATAAAACTATGGTATCTATCGTTTGATTTTCAATTAGACTTCAACCGTAAGGTAGTTCAAATTTTAAATATGATAAAGATGTAAATTTCATTGTATAAAATATTTCACTCAACACATGAACATCATCAACACATGACTATTTTTATATTCAACACATGAATTTTCTTTTATAATATCCATTGTTGTCCCGATTGGAATGAGGCCCAATCAATCACCATATAACGTTAATTATATGGATTCCATACAACACATGTATATAATAGCATTGATAAACAATCAACCATCATCCAAAGTGCACCACACAACTGCATAAGCATCAAATATAAATAATCGACGCTTACACAGTCTGTCGACCAATCGATCGACATACAATTAAATAATTGGGATTAGTGTATGCCAAATATCATCCCAACACCCGTGTGGGGTTTCAAATCAACAAACACTGAATATTATTTGTGCAGTTGGTCGATGTGTAAAATTTATCGACCCAATCAATATCAGTCAAATCAGTGTATATAAACAAATCAGCCGATTTGTTTATAAATATTCATTTATTCACTTCCACGTTAAAAATTATATTTTTAATGATAAAACATTTTATTTTAACACATGAATTTCTATTCATTTCATTTACACAATAAAAATGATATTTTTATTTTTCTAACATATTTTAGAAAATTTCGGCGGCATAACGGCACGATACTAGAAACGGGACGAGGCCCAGCCTTATCCCCGGTCTAGTGAAGGCCCATGCCATTCACACATCAATCAAATTCATTCCATTCACCAAATAATTCAATTCAAATCAAATAGACTAACCAACTACACAACCAAACAATTTAACAAACAAGCCATCCATGGTCTGTGGATGACGGGTGTCGGGTGCTGCTAAGCACCGTCTACATCCTAGTATATATATATATATATATATATAACTAGAGAAAGAAATTGAAAGGTGAGAAGTTCTCACCAAAAGCTATCCAATCATCTTGACTCTTCTTTTATAGAAATCTTCTTCATTCTCGCCTTTTTATCATCTTCGTTGCCCGTAGTCACTACATATATAAAAATCACACATTTTTATATTTTGATGTCTTTAAAATAAAAATCACATTTTTATTTATTCACTTTCAATTTAAAAGTCATATTTTTATAATCACTTCATATATTTAAAAATCGAATTTTTACTATGCTATTCAATATATAAAAATCTCATCTTTTCAAATAAAGGTTTGCCTTTCTATAATATAAAAATTATATTTTTCTCGAAGTAAAAAATCATATTTTTACTTCACTACTCATCTCAAAATATCGTCTTTTCAAAATCAATCTTTATTTTGCTACACATATAAAGATGTTATTTTTAATATTCCTATCATGTAAAAATTATATTTTTATTTATTTTCTATGCTTTTCTAATCTAAAAATATAATCTTTCCTAATAGAAATCAAAACTTTAAACAAATAAAAACCATACAATTTCAGTTTTAAAATCAATTAAGAAAAATCAGTTTTAAATATAAACAAAAATCAGTTTTTAATTTAAATAAAAAGAAAAATCTTACTTTCTTTGCAGGAGGAAGGGGGTGCGGCGAGGTAGAGGGGGCCACAGCGGCGTTGACAGGGGGAGGCGGCGCTAGGGCTGAAGGGGGTGCGGTTTGGGTCTGTGGGCTCGGAACTGGAGGCTTGCGCGAGGAGAACAAGCGGAGGAGGAAGAAGATGGAGGGCGGCGGTGGTTGGGGGCCCCACCTGGCGGTGTCGCGACTTCGAGGAGGGGGCTGCGATCTGATGCGCAGGGGGGGTTTTGTGGGCTGCGTCAGGTGGCTCCACGAGGAAGGAGGAGGAAGGTGGAGAGGACACGGCAGCGTCGTTGGGGGAAGGGGGGCGCGATGCGGTGGCGGCTCACCCCCCCCCCCCCCCCCCGTCGCCCTTCTTTCTCTTTTTTTTTTCTTTTATTCGATTTCTGATTGAAAACGAGAGGGGGGGCAGAGAGAAATAAGGGAGAGATTTTAATTTTTAATTTATTTAATTAATTTATTTTCAAAAAGTTGACTTTTACATACGACCTCGAAACGAGACCCACCGCCTGTCGTCTATAGCGTTCAACCCCCATTCCGAACACAATGGGATATGCCACATAGGACAATTCGATCGTTTCGATCAGTTTCCGTTAAATTTACATTTAAATCACTATATTGAATTTTAAACGTACATTTCAAATTACCGGGGTCACATACTAACTCTAAAAATTCTCAAAAAATATTTTCTAGCTTCGTATTGACGATACGGTCCTAACAAAACTAGTTTCGTCGAATTCTGAGACCGTTTGAAAAATGGCCATTTTCCAGTCGATTAAAATCAACTGAAACTGGTCAAACGCGTTTTCCTTTGCCACGCTCACATATTGATTCGAAAAATTATGAAATTTGGAATCTAGCAATAATTTGACATCACGGACCCAACAAAAGTGGTTTCGTCGAAATCCGAGGTCATTTGCAAAATTTCCATTTTTAAGGGCCTGAATTCCATAGCGACTATTCAGAATTTTCAACCGGACATATCTTTTGATTCCCGCTATGAAATTTCGATTGGTCGGATTCGTTGGAAAGATATTATCAATTAGATCCTAATGTTTTTGGTTTCACTAAAATCCGGATTGTTTTGAATCCTGTACATTCATTTGAAGTTTGAAATCGAATTATCGAACTACCGCGCCATTTTCAATTCTATTTATAATTATATATAAATATTTATATTCTAACGACGACGTATATAATATATACGTTCTAATTATATTCAAAATAAATTTCTCGTCGATATTATTTAAAATAATCCATTTTAAATATTCAAAATTCGCTAAAATTGCCAAAATAAAATTTTTAAACTGGCCCAGATTTTCGGGTTGTTACATTTTTCATTTCTTTAAATAAGTAAATAGTCAATAGATAATTAATTTAAATCTTTATTTAAAACGGAAAGTGGATGATGCTATCATGAATTCAACTTAGTTAATTACCAATTCAACATCATTTTCCGATTCATTTATTTTCCCTTTATTTTTTGAACTTCGGAATAATCTCATTGTTATAAGTCAACCAAATTCTCTTTTACCATTATCCCTCACAACCATTCTCATCTACAAAATATTTGCTTCTAGCATTACTCACTTCGGGTCATGAATATCATTCCTTTTGGATTCGTTTAATCACATCAACTTGATTTCATTAATAATATTAGTATAGGGTTAAATTCTGTTCAACTAGTCATTATATAGATTCACATTCCCTTGAATTTCAATATTTAGTTTAATCATGATTAATTCGACTTTGAAATCATTTCTCGATTTAAAATATAGTTATCGACCTAAGTCGATTAAATATAACATTTCAATGATCATTCAGAACATTTGAGTTTATTATAACGTAATATTATTGGCGATCGGCCATCATCTACATATCGTCGATTACAGTTCAACTAATTCGACTTGAACTAATTATCTGGTTTTAGAAATGGGTGGATCCCTATTTTATTCTAATTTTAATTAATTAAAAAAGAAATAAATTAACTCTATTTATTTATATAAAATGACTTTGTTAATTTTGACAAAGTACAACTTTGTTTATGACGATCCATGTCTGATCATTTGTCATCTGCCCCTTTAGATTTATGCTTCCATATCAACAGTGCTTTATTTTATTCCTTTACTAAAAACATTTTTAGTTTATTATTGATTTAAAAGAAAAATCTTTTATAATTTGATTTTTGAAATTCCATTCCTTCTTCTTTATTTTCTCCACTACATCTTCCTTTTCTTTTGTTTCCTTACTTTCTTTATTTCCTATATTTTTTAATTTATTTTCACCTTTTCTTTTCTTTTATTTAAATTTATTTTACTTTAACTTTCTTTTTTCTTTTATTTAATTACCCATCGGCGCAATATGTTTGCACGCCCAAACACCTTCCCTTCTTTCTTTTCAACTGCCATGTTTCTCTCATTCCTTTTGCCTGATCAAACACTAGGTCGATCACCCTCTTCCCTTTCTTTCTTCTACTGCATGTTACCCCCGTCCATTCTTTGCTCTATCCACTACCTCGATCATAACCTTCTTTGACCCATCCAAACTTCTTCAGTGCCAAACACTATCACAAACCACATGCCACAACCAGTCCAACCCAAGCCCGACTCCTTCTTCTTCCCCATCTGTTTCATCTTTGATCCATAAATCAAGTGCATAGTTGTGCATTGATGCACATGCACACACCATACAGCCGACCTACAACCACCACGACCACCCACACATATGTAACTCCACCTCCTGAACTCATCTGCACCCTCCATTTTTCCTCTAATCATCTGTGGCGAATTTCAATAGTGCCCTACCCTAGTTTCAACTTTAGTTCGATCGGAGAAAGCACCTCGTGGTGCCACCACCCTCCACCGATTAACGTCAAACTTCATCAGAACGAAGTCCACCCGTACCTCGACCTCCACCCCAAAGCCGGTCCCACTCGCCGCTTCCATCACCGCGCAGTTCATCGACCAAGTTACCTTATCCAAAACGTAAGCAAAAACCCTAACTCCAATCAACTCTCCAAAATCAAGCTATGGAGAAATTAAACAAATTTTTTCCATGATCTCCAATCCACTACGCCTCTCTAGAACAAACCCCATGGCCTCTGACCCTCTAGATCACCAGAAAACCCCAATTTCCACTTTATAATGAACCCAGAAACTCTTGATATCCACAATACTAAAAATAATGAAAATATCACTAGAATTCATAATTTTTAGATGTAAACTCAGTTATATGCCTGAATTGCACTATTTTGATGTTTGAATTTTTAAGTTCCTAAGTTAATTATAGTATATTTACTAATATATGTTAATATACAATATGATATATGTTGCAAATATTTTTATTTTATACCACAGACATACACACACAACATTCATGAAGAGCTCAAATCCTATGACTGTCTAGAATCGAAGTTATGGATTTTTATAAGTAATAGAGATGTATATTGCACCTAGTTTACACATACTAAAGCTTTTACTTTGGTTAAAAGAGCTAGATATACATCATATACTCAAGTGATTTGGTTTTATTTGATACAACATGTCATATACAGGTGCATGTATATATAATTAAGTCATCAGACAATATGACATTCCAGTGATGATTAAAGGAAGGGAAATTCGGAGTTTACTCACAGGAAATAGGTCCTCTATTCCAGGTTTTTCATGCTCTCAAGTTCAAAGTTATCTACCATTTTAATACCAGACTTGGCTCAAATGATCACTGAATGTGTGTAGTAGCTAATGTATATTTATAGGTGCAAACAAATGGTAAAATAATTGATGATTAAAGGAAGGGAAATTCGGAGTTTACTCACAGGAAATAGGTCCTCTATTCCAGGTTTTTCATGCTCTCAAGTTCAAAGTTATCTACCATTTTAATACCAGACTTGGTTCAAATGATCACTGAATGTGTGTAGTAGCTAATGTATTTTTATAGGTGCAAACAAATGGTAAAATAATGGGGTATTAAATGACTTGCATAGGGAAGGAAATGCACTTCAGATGGGATGCAATAGTTGTTGCTAAGTTTGTTGGAAGAAATGGCTATGTGTTAGCTGTGCAGAGTGTGTATTGATTGGAAATAAATAAATCAATGTGGTTAGCTGCGTATCTAATTGATTGAAAATAATATATAGCCATGGTGTTAGCGGTGTTTATTTTGATGTGATAAGAATGTAGATGTGTGTGTAGTTTGATTAGAAAAAGTATAGCTTAGGATATATATATATATATATATACATATATATATAGCTGGTCCTATATAAATGAAGTACATATATGTACAAGTATAGCATGTTCACATAATGAGGTACATATATACATTTGGCAATGTAAAAATTGGATAAAGGATTATAGGGTAGCTGCTGCTCTTGTGTTGATTGAAAGAGGATGTTGTGTAAGGCTATATGCACGGCCATGTGCAAAAGAATGAGGTACAAGTTGCTTGTGTGCAACATATATGAACATGTATAGCTATGTGTGCTGAGCCTTATATTTTTGCATATGAACATATATTGGTGCAGCCTTATGTACTTATATATTATAAAAACAAATGCTTGGTTGCTAAGTATATTAAACAAATAAATGCATATGTATACTCAAAGTGCAAGCCACATCTCTTCATGTTATTGTTTTAAATCTTAAGTACAAAAATCTTAAATCCATATTAATTTATCATTTCTTTCATATGAAGTAAACTATAATTTACTTAAGTTATTTACATTTAATTTCTTAGATGATCTATTTTTAATTTACATGAGTTTAAAACCATATAAAAATATAAAACAAATATAAAACACTAGTTACTTGTATATACACATATATTCACTAATTAAGGAAAATAATATAAACATATAGGTTTTTATAAAAGGATCATTTTAATTTTCTCTAATAAGTAAATCTAATTTATTCAATTACATTAATTTCTTAATAAAATCAATAAATTATTGTTTAACAGAGAATTAGTTAAAAACTGGTTCATTACATATATAGTAAAATTATATTAGCAAAGTTAAATCTTCCTACTTACGAATTACCATAGTAAAATTCATCGAACATTTTAATTTAATCATATTTTAAAACTTCCCAAAATTTCTTATAATAAAAATAGGGCCCATCTAGTCTTACCGATTTACCACCAGGCATGTCGATGATTGCCTTAGATTTATCTTGTTCGGAGAAAGGACCATCTCAATCATGTACTAAATATTGGTATTAGTGGGGTATAATTCATTTACCTTCCTTTAATTTGCTGACCCGGACAACACCAAAAATATCCTTTTAATAGGTAGGGAAGACATTATCAACTTATTATGGTTAAAAATTCCTAATTGTTTATAAACTCCATATGTCGATTCTCTCTCTTCACTCTCAAAAAGGAAAAAAAATACAATTACAAATCAAGTAAAAAATGTACGTGAAGATGGAAAAATTGAAGGGTGTGAACACACTTTTCATATAATAACTAAAAACAAACGATATAGTTTTAAAGAGATAATAATATTCTAAATCAAAATTTTAGCTCTACCTCTACGTATTTGTTACATAAAAGGCCCACTGCATTAACATGTTTTAAGCTACATCGTATGTTTTAATTATAGTGAAAAGAAACCTTTTTTTCAAAATCAAATTTGAATATTTTCGCATGCTTTAAGGATTAAAACATTTTTCTAAATCTTTTTGAAACAATTCAAATATTTTCATATTTATCTATATATATTTAGGGAGTTTCCACAAACAATCTAAAACTTAAAATAAGGGTTTTCTTAGTTTGTTTTTTATGAGAGGAAATTGTGTATTTCGAAACTTAAAAGTGGGTGTTTTATGAAAGTCCCTTTTGGAAATTTATAGCAGTATTAATTGATTAAGGAGGAAATTCCGATTTACGATGAAGATTTTCACAATGTCAATGACCTCAAGCAGGGGCAGAGGCATATTATCGTTGGACTGGGCACATGACCCTCCCAGCCATTACAAAAACAAGAATTAAAAAAATAAATAATACTCCGGTGCTAAGAAAAAGAAGTTGTAGCCCTCCACCGCAATTTGTTGCTTCCCCCGCAAATCAGACTCCTCTAAAACTTGCGGTAGCAATCTCCACAACCGCAGGTAGTTCTCTCATTGGTCGCTTGGTCTTCACATAGAAGCTTCGAAATAGGAGGTGAGTAGTGGTTTGATAGTCTGATTTAATCAATTGGTTTGAGTGCTTTTACGTTGATTCAATTGTTGTATAACTGGCCGTGGAGTTGGCTTGACAATTTGATTGCTTAAGTTTGATTCAAAGCATAAGCTTATTGTTCGGCTATATAGTTGGCTTCAACTTGATTGCTACAGTAATAGAGGTTGCTTGATATTTCAATTTTTAAGTTTTGTTGTAGTGTAGAGTTAATTTGCTTCAGAGTTAGCTCCTCGGAGAGGGCTTGAAAATGTTAAGGTTCTTTTAGATAATGTGGTTAACACGGACATTGTAAAACTGCATTCATAATTTGTACAAATAAGATTCTTTATTGGTTAATGAATTTATTTATTTAATTTTAGATATGCAGAAATATTTTGAATAAATAGCTATCATTTTTGTAATGGATTGTTATTATATAATTATATTTAGTTGTGTTTGTTTAATGTTTAAAAATGATTATTCGTATACATAATCAGATTGTTGGCATGATTTTTTTTGCAGACGCTACTATCCTCGAACACCCCAAATTAACATATTGCCCCACCCATATGCATTTCCTGGCTACGCCACTGACCTCGGGATATTTAACTTAATGGATTTAGGCATACATGGTGGTTTTGGATTTGATGGTTAATTTTGCAGGTAAAGATCACAGGCACTTTCAGCGGCGTACCTACCTTAGGACGAGTGGGGTCCGTCGCCCCCACTGGATTTTTTTTAAATACTTCTTTTGGTTTATTCTGAAGTTGGACATAATTTGAAACCAATAGAACTTCCTTCACTGATACGGGCTTACTACAAGCGACTTTTTCAAGTTTTAATGAGGGCTGGGGTTTTCATACACCGCCTTCATTTTATTCAACTATTTTCCCTTAGCTTTTAATTTTCCAGACTACTTCTACTATTTCCCATTTTCAAATCTTCCGATCTATCTTTATTGACCCTAGCTTTCCCTTTTTAGGTGAATTGGTTGCTTGCATCACCATTAAACCCCCTTCGCTCTCTGTATCCCTTCATGTTCGTCTTCACTCCACGAATCTTGGCTTTGAACATGTGGTTGTCCCGTAAGCAGCTTCCTCAATGTCCGATTAGTCTTCTTAGGTTCGCGACTTCGTTGATGCCCTCGTCTTTAGCCCTGTCTTCTAATAATCATCTCGTTCCATCCACTGCATTGTATGAGCTTGCTCAACAATTGGTGGATTCCCGGTACGTGTTTGTTTTCTGGGTTTTGGTTTTGCTGCCGTTGAACGAAGTTTTTGAGTATTGGGTGATGCTTGCTTTTGGCGATTCGACTTATGTATTGAGGGTCTGATTTGTTCCTATTGTATGAACTGTGGGATTCTTTGGCTTGGGTGTTTCCTGGTGGTGCTGATGGAGTGGCCCCTGTCGTTGAAAGAGTATTTGTGACAATAAAAATTGCCAATGTCTCACTACATAATAGATTAAGAGATGGTGTGATGATTAACCGAATAATAATTCTTATTGAACGAGATATACCAAAAGTCATTGAAATTAGCCATGTTATTCAAAATATGAAACCCAAAAAGATATATCCGTGAACATTTGATGTTGTAATATTTCTTCATGCTTATCTTGAATGTTAATATGGTTTTTTTTTTTTTTTTTTTTTTTTTTTTTTTTTGCATTTCCTCCCTCATTCAACTATGTGTCTACGTACACCACTGGGCACTTTCATTTCTCTTTCTTATAGGGTGTTTTTATTGACACTCCAACTATTATTAAGGGGGGTCATTTTTTTAAAAACACTCCATTCTTTGAAAAATTGTTAAGGGGCTACACAAACATATTATTTCACACTACTCAATATTCTCGGATTGCCCCTTCAAATTAGATTAAAAAAACTTATTTGACAAGGGAAACCGAGTTAAAATAAGCAGCTCGTCACCATTGCACCGAATGCAGCACATAATCAATTATGTATGTATTCGACATTGACATGTCGAAAATTAATAATCATTTCGGTGCATTTCCTTCGTAATTATAAAATTTGGCATATTTATTTTGATCAAAAAAAATTCGATCATATTCCTCCGAAAACGCTTATCCTTTAGGTATTAAAAAAATCGATATATGCGAATTGAAAACAAAATTACTGTGGCCTTTGCAATATTTATTAAGGTAAATTATCTTTATTTGTTAAGGGCCTAAATGGGTAATAAGGTAAAATTACCTTTATTTGTTAAGGGGCTACTTTCCTCATTGGCACTTCCCTTAACAATCTTTGAAAAAAATAAAAAATTGGTCCTCCCTTAACAATATTTGGAGTGTTAATAACAATGCCCTTATTTTATATTTATTAATGAAGACCTCAAACTAGAACTTAGTAATAAGATTTAATGAATTTAAAAGAGTGGTTGATTTTAGAAGATGTCTAAAGAAGAATGTCTATTTATTTAGCATTCCCTACTGATGATGATGATGTGCTTAATTAGTTACCTTTACCATTTGTTCATTTCCCTTAGCCACTTCTAAAATAGCTCCAATTTCGAATAAGGAAGTGGATATCATATATATATATATATATGTATGTATGTGTGTATATATATATATATATATATAAAAATAAATGTGTGTGTGTACACACACACACACATAGCTCTGTACCCGAACACCCTACAAATTTGTTTACATTGCCCATCGAAAATCGAACATTATTTGGAAGTTAAGTCCCCGTAGCAGTGCCCTTTTCTTTGAGCAATATCATAAGCACATGCTGTTTTTCCATACAATTTGTTATTTTATATGCATGCCCAAATTTTCCAAAAATAGCATACATCATTTATGTCTTTATTTATCCAAGGATATCAAATCGACCCTTCTAATATAATTTAAGGTTATATGTAAATAAGTAAGAAAAGAGAATACTAGCAAGCATAGGCTACACAAGGTAGAAAATATAATCTTGTAGAGCTTTTGCGTTGTTAAAATACAAGCTTAGGATGTTGTTAAGGGGTTATTATTTCTTTCTAAGAGTGCCTCCGCATGAGAAATTCTTTATCATTATTGTAGATAAGAATATTTTGATCTTTGATTTTTTTTAAAGAAAAAACCACCGTATATAAAACAAATACAAGTAGAAGTAACCCATAAATGTATGTGTGTATATCAAATTCAAACTTAATTAACCTAAAAATTAGCATACCGAAGTCCTCTTGATCATTTTATGTTGTCTAAACTAACAATTTTGAAAAATTTGTATTTAGTAATTGTTAATGGAATTTGAGACTCAGTTTTTATAATCTGTTTAAAATAATGAAATTTATTTTCTCAAATCATGAAGTTTTAAACACATCTTGTATTTAATATATTGGTTTGAATTATATCTTTGATCCATCCATAATTACCATGGAAAATTAACGAAATTCATAAAAGTTTTACGATTTTAATTTTTTTTTATTACCAAATCGTAGTTTTCTGAACAAAGAATTAAAAAATGGTTATTGTTTGAATTGTTTAAAAAGTTATTACGACGGTTTGAATAACTGCACTTATTGTTTGAGTGAAATACCTTTTGGATTACTGAGAAAAATGTTTTATACTTCATCTAATACAAATTAATATATCGTTTGAATACGCTCGTTCAATTTTTTTCGAACGATCATAAAACATGTCTATAACATTGTTTTTTAGGGTAAATGAACAAGATGTTTTATAATTGTGGTTAAAATTAATAAAATGATTAAAGGCCCATTAATTTTGAGTCGATTTTATAATGTTAAGATTTTCATGAGTAAAATGCTAATAAAACATTTTAGTGCTCCTACATTTTATACCACTAAAACAATAATGCTTTCTAAGTTTTCCATTTATATAATTTTCGAATAGACAAAACCAAAAGTAGAACATACAACGTTCCTTTTTGTTTCCTTTGTCTACCCTTCCTCTTTTGAAAAATAAAAATAGCAATATTTTAATCTTACAAGGTGCAAATTTTAATCCTTAACCTTGGTTTGGAGTTCGATGAAAACAATATTTGACTATTGATTCCAAAAAGTGGCATTGTTCATGGTTTGCCTTGCACAATTTTGTAAAGGACGACCAAATGTCTTAAAGAAAATGACAAAAAACGTCATTTAACCAGGTAGCTACGCTCCTCCTTGCAGTCTGTCCAATGTTTGCTAAATAGGACAGGGAGAACTGAGATCGGTTATTCAGATACAACAATTAGTATAATTTAAAATCTGTAATAACACAAACTATACTCAAAACAGACAAGTAAATTTCTGTTCACATTGAGGTGCAGTCCAAACAATGCTTGGCAAGAGTCAAGAATGGCAATGGTGCATTAAATTAGCTAAAAGAAGTCCTTCTTTGGTAGAAAATAATTAGATGCATAAATAGACGATATTCTCCGCCATAATTATATAAACAAGGATTTGATCCACCTACAATTTTTAGATAAATTTATGAAAGATACAAAAGGGAATGAAATCTTGATTGTTATTATAAATGGACTTCTTTTCAAATGAAGCATTGAAAATTATATTAAACTTTAAATGTGTAAATAGCAAAAATTTAAGTTAAACCAGACATTGTAATTTTTTATTTAAATCAAGGTGTAGTCCAAATAATACAAGCAATAAAACCAAGGGCTGTAGGAAAATTTGACAATAAACTAGAGCGTAAAACGTGTTTTTAGTTTTGGTAAAAAATAATGCGTTTTTAGTTTTAGTAAAAATTAATACGACGCATAAATACAAGCCATATTTACGAGAATCTAGTGATATAAAAATCACCTGAGGGTCGTACACATAGGTCAATTTAGCACAACAAGGTAATTCGCTGAAATTAAATAAAATATTGAAAATCAACATAAAAGTCGCCCCTTTCCCCTCTTCGTATAATTTTGATCTAAGATCTACCTTCGATTCTTGTCTGAATCTTCTAATTGTTTTGATATTTCTTGTTATCTCTTCATTCTCTAGCCGATCGCATCAATCGATTCGCGAATTGTATATTGATCCAATTTTGGATTAGGGTTTCGATTGATTTGGGGCTTTCTGGTTATAGCGTTGATTTCATTTGAAATCAGAGATTTAGGTTGGTTTTTTAGCGATTAGTCTTTGCCCTCTGTCAATTTCTCTTAGTTCCTTCTGAATTTTGACTTTGCATCTAGGGTTTGAGCTTTAATTTTTTAGCTGTATTTTGTTTCAATCAGTTTTCAATTTATGCCGAACCTACAATTCCTCTTTCAATTTTACGGTATATGTTATCACTTTTGAAATTTTATTTGAAATTAAATTGAATAGCATAATTTAACATTGAAATTTGCTATTTCCAGTTTTACCCTTACAAGAAATACATTTTCATGAGTCCTCGTTTTTTCCCCCTTTCTCTCTACTGTACTTAGCCTGTAACATACTTTGTTGTTCTGAACATATTGTTATTGGGGTCTTGCATGGATTGTTTTTTTTACAAAAAATCGCAGATCCTTTATTATTATTATTATTATTATTATTATTATTTTGGGTGTTAAATTAAGATTACGGTCTACTGAAAACTTATCTTTTGCTGAATACTTGTTATTCTTTTTATGGACTTTGTGTATCACAATATGACTAAAAATTCTGACTTGTTCATGAATACTTTCCCCATTACAGAGCATCAACAATGTTGTTTAAGCAAAACGAGCTTTCATCCAAATCTGCCGACTCTGTTTCTTGTCCGCTTGTTTTCCACCACAGGAAGCAAGTGGAAAGTGAAAATCAGTTAGTACCTTTGGTTTGCCATCATTTATCAGAAAAGAAATATATATCAGGTAAAATTCACATGCAAGTTTGGTTTAAAAATAGAAGTTTGTTGCTTACTAACTAGTCCTTTGTTTTCATATATTGTGGTTTACAGATGGATGTCCAGCAGATGGAAATAAGAATGTTGATTGTGAAACTGTAAAGCATGAGAGAAACAAACGTCCTCTAGATGAGGAAGAGAAGCTTGAAGCTTCCGCTAAGCGTAAAAGATGGTTGGATGAAGATTATAAAAATAAGAATGTTGATTGCGAAACTGTAAAGCTTGAGCAAAACAAACGTCCTCTAGATGAAGAAGAGAACCTTGAAGCTTCCGCTAAGCGTAAAAAACGGTTGGATGAAGATTCTGAAAATAAGAATGTTGATTGTGAAACTGTAAAGCTTGAGAAAAACAAACGTCCTCTAGATGAAGAAGAGAACCTTGAAGCTTCCGCTAAGCGTAAAAAACGGTTGGATGAAGATTTTCCCATCTTCAGCGAGCTTTCATTTTCCAGCTGTAAGCAATATAGTTTCTGTTCATGTTCTTTATTTATTATTTGTTATTTTTTATAACATGTAAAATGTTTAATCCTTTTAGTTTGGATAAGCGATGCATATGGCAAACTATATTTAACACTCAATTGTATTTCTCCCATGACTAAAATCCCCACATGATACATGGCTTCTACTCAAACTTGTAATGCAGTTTTGCTGCTACATGCTTTTGCAATTTTAGTTTGGAAATCTATTAACGGCTGCATTGGATTGTTATATGTACAGTTCTCTCTGACGACACAAATATAGAAGACACGTCTGTTTCCAAGAGGTCTAGCAATTCATATGACGAAAGTTTCAGCTTTCCAAGATTCACATTCAGTGGCATCGATGACTACAGTGCTCAGTCTGAATCCCCTATTCGGATACCTTCATTTCCTGAATGTTACGATGACTCTATCAGGCCAGTTGTATACAACAATCAATTGGAAGAAGAGCCTTCTATTTTTTATTATCGTCCCCGAAAACTCGTTGCTATAGGCCGTAACCATCAAGCAGAACTTCCTTTGCCGAGCCCCAATGCATCCTGGGCTTCTAATTATAAGTTAACTGAGATAAGTACTGAAAAATTGAGTGCTGCACATAATAACCCTGCTTGTCATTGTCTGGATGCTGGCTCTATCAGATGTGTGAGGCAACATATAGAAGAAGCAAGGGAGAACGTCAAGATTGCTGTAGGCCACGAGCTATTTTCAGAGCTAGGCTTTACTGGAATGGGGGAGACTGTTGCTTTGAAATGGACGGAGAAAGAAGAAAGCTTATACCATAAAGTTGTGATATCGAACCCTGCATCCATGGGGAGGAACTTCTGGGATGAGCTTTATCGTGCTTTTCCATCTAGAAGCCGCGGAGAAATTGTCAGTTATTACTTCAACGTGTACATGCTGAGAAAGAGAGCAGAGCAGAACAGGTTTGATCCTTCTAACGCCGATAGTGATGATGACGAGTGGCAGCTTGAAGACGAAGATAATGATAATGAGAAAGATGGCTGTGTTGGGACATACAGGGGAGTTGATGTTTGTGACGGTGTTAAACTATTTGGTGCCAAAGATGCAAATGACGATTCGTGTACTTCATTTGAAGAGCTGCCTAAGACTCGTAAGGTGGACGCGTTGGATCATGGCTTGAGCTGTATGGATGGTCATGGTTTCTTTTCTGATCATTGTGGTCATATTGCTTGGGACATGATGAACTACGCCAGTTCTCTGGATAAATTACCTGATCTGCTGCCGACAAGTAATGTGATCGAACAGTTTGGGGATGAAACAAAGGAGTAGATATAAATTATTTTTTCTAGTTTTGGAGTTCTCTGTTTTTTTTTCCTTTTTTGTAAATACGTTAGTTGTTTGGGGGTATACAGCTGTAGAGTCCAAAGTAATGATTCTGGGGCTAGGTTTCATCTTTCGATCTTAGTTATGGAAAGTCTTATTCCTTGGATACATCGTTCAACAGTTTTCTCATAAACAATTCTTGGGTTAACCAGAAAAATTAATTACATAAGTTTAAAATTCTAATTGTGATCAATAATTTGTTTTATCTTTTTTGAAACAGTGATATCCCCTGTATCGTACAACTGCGTTAGTGCAATTACATGTAGAAAGGTTAATTTATCTGTCTTTTTAATCTGTTTTGCTCTGTTGAGTATTGAGGACTTGGTTGTTTTACTCGTACTTCATGAGATATATCATAGATCTAATAGTTGAAATTAGGGGTGGGTATAAACCACACCTCAATGCGGAAACTGCTCAGACCGGACCGTATAAACGGTGCGTAAAACCGCACCAGATTCTTTTTCTAAAGCTAACAACGCAAACTGAACCGACCCGCAACGATACGGTTCGGTTGCGGTTTGAACTGTTGCCAAACCATATTAAACCGAACCGAACCGCATAACTACACCAAAATTGAACCGAACCGAACCAAAACGGGACCGTATTGCATCAAAACCGAACCGAAATTGAACCGCTTGAACGGTTAGTATAATGGTTTGTATTTTTGATTAACCGTTTGATGCGGTGCGGAAGCGGTTTGAGCTCCAAATCGCACCGAACCGAACCACGCCCACCCCTAGTTGAAATCTTGGAGTTGGTGGTTTTGTAGTTTAGTGCGCTGACCTTCAGTGCTCTACTTGATAGCATTAACATGTGAGTTCCACGTGTCTGAAAAAAATTAAAATTACTGTATATCGTTAAAGTTTTGCAAGAATCTATGGGGGTGCAGATCACCTGGACCCAATTCTTCATGATTCGGTGGTCCGCACCAATGAAATTCTCATTTTGGGAGATTTTGCATCTTGCCTCCTGAAATTCGGGTGTAATTCAGGAGGGCAAAGTGTAAATCATCCCCCAAATGAGATGATTTCATTGGCTGGGACCACCAGACCAGGGAGAATTGGGTCCAGGTGATCCCAACCCGAAATCTATGTATGTATGGTCTTTCCCAACAATTAACAAACAAAATCAAATGAACATGAAAAGAACTACTTTTCTGTGTATTTTCACGATTTTGTTGCCAGCAATTGTAGGATCATTTTTTATTGAAACAAAGATGATTCATACAAAAAGGAACTTTTTTAGTATGCAGCTAAGGGCATTCCAATATGTTCTTCCTAATACCGCAATTAAAAAAATAAAATTCATTAAAATTTGTGTGCTTTCTAATACCGCATTACCTTTCCATTCTAACCTCTCACTCAACCGTTATTTGCCGAATAATTCGGTGTACCACCACCAAGAGAGATAAAGAAAAGAGTTTAATGTTTTCAGCAACGGTGATTTAGAGCCGAACTAATCAAATTCCCACAGTTTATAATAACGGAACTGTGTACAATCTAGGCAAAATGACCAATGAAGTGAGGCACGGTGTTCAACTTAGGGTTTGCAGGTCGAGTTTAACTTAGGGTTTTCGAAGGTAAGGGCAGCGAGATGGAGAAAAGGAGGAATACGGTGGTAGCCTCTATTTTTAGTTGTTTGGTATTAGGAAGAGGGGAATATATTATTTTATGGTATTTTTGTGGTATTAGGAAGAATATATTGGGGTGCCTTAGCACCACACTTTTTTTATACTTAGTCCACTTTTGAAAACTTAAAACAAAAATAGCTTGATTTGAAAAAACTAATTATAAACGTAGTATGGTTTTGATCAACTCAGCACTAGGCTGCTCAAATACACTGGTGCAATTTCAAATTGTGCATTTTTTTATTTGCGTTGGCGCAATTTAAAATTGCGCCAACGCAAATAAAAAAAAGTTGCACTAGCACCATTTCAAATTGCGCCAATACAATATTGAATTTTTTTTAAGTCCAATAAAAATAGAAATATGCAAATTGGCGCAATTTCAAATTGTGCCAACGTGATATTGTTCTTTTTTATTGACCTGGCGACATTTCAGATAGCGCTAGCTATATAAAAAAAACTTTTGCATTGGCGCAATTTGAAATGGAGCCAATGCAATTTTCTTTTTCTGATTTGCATTGGCGCAATTTGAAACGGAGCCAACGCAAGTAAAAAAAAAAAGAAAAAAGAAATACTGGTGCAATTTGAAATTGCGACAGTGTATTTGACCAGTTCAACGCTGAGTTGGTCAAAACCAATGAAGATTAGTTACATAGGCGAGTTAATTGTTTATCTCATAATTGAAATCTTTCTAATTTCTGGATTTTATTAGTTCACTTCTATAAACAATCTTTACATAAAAGGTTCAATTTTTGATCATTTGTTCACAGTTTTTTCAGAATTTTGATGATAAAGCCATCATATTCCTGTATATTTACTTATTATTTCGAATGTTGTCCCTTGGAACTTTTTTATTTTAGTCTACCACATTTCAATATATTGTAATAACAATGCGTCATGAAGCAACTAATTAAAGCTAAATTCAAGAACAGGAAAAGAAAGATAACTAAAATAGTTTAGTTTTATTGCAAACATAATATGTTTGAGATAAGTGAGATTAAAAATTAATTGGTATTTAAGAAAAATTTATGTAATAAAAATAATTTGAAATTTATATTTAGATTAAGTTAAAATAGAAAAGGGATACATACACACACACATATACATACATACATACATATATATATATATATATATATATATATATATGTGTGTGTGTGTGTGTGTGCGCGTGCGCGCGCGCGTGTGTGTTTTGGGGACATATCTAGGGTATGTCGACATAACAAAAACACCATATCGACATATAACTGCCACTTTTTTAATTTTGAAAGAAAGTGTCTTTTCACTATTTGAAACGATTCAGAAACTTTGCAACCTTTCACACGCTATAAAAAGGGGTTAAAACCGAATTTTTAAACATATCTTAATCTCCACTTTCATCCTCTTTCATTTAATAATCATTCTTAACCATTTTTATGATTTCTACACTTATACTCTGCCGAATTTAATTCTGTTTTGATCAAACTTCTTCTCTCTACACTCTCTTCTCATCTCTCCCTGAATCAAGTGCTATTGAAGAGTTCTAGGGTTGTTTGTAATTGTTTGGGTTGAGTAAAAGAGGAATCGGTGGTATCCTTATAGTTGAGAAATCAAGGAAGTAGGAATCAGTGTTTCCTTATAGCCGAGAAATCAGGGAAGTAGAAATCGGTGGTATCCCTTTGAAACGACCAAAACTCGCCCGTAAGAGAAAGCCCGGATTGAGTCGAGAACACGACAAATCAGAAAACAAATAGAAGAACATTTCATTGCTATTACAACAATTACATCAGAGTATAAATGAATAATATACAGCAGAAAAATATCAGAGAATTAAAATTACAATGCAGCGGAAAATAAATACATAACACAACTGAAAGAAATACACGGATACAGAGCTTTCCGAATATAGCTCCAGTTGTAAACTAGGATCCCGGAAAAATAATATCTGCAAAACCGAAAATACTAGCTGCCCGTGTGGAAAATAAGGGCATGCATAGTTTAGGTTAAAACAATAAACTCAAGGCAGTCATTGGACTGGTGTGAGAACTAAAACAATTATTTAAAACTTTACTTTAAAATGGAGTAAATCAAGAGACCACGCCGTATAACACAGAACGAATTTTCTTCCAAGAATACCAGTGCATAAAGCAAACAGCGCAATGCTTTTTGGAAGAATGAAGCTATTATAAGAGTCAGGTCCCATCACACAATGCAACGCAAGCCGGAGGATAGAGTTTTACCTTATAATAGCCAAATAATGCTTGGTACGCGAAATTTCATCTTTTATTATTACTATAAGTGAAGAAATCAACTTCAAATATAAATGTATCAATCATAGATGGCATAGTATCCCATGCTACTATGTCGCCATGCTAGTTTTACAATTAAAACCGAAATGTCACGTATTGGAAATTGGATTCCATCTATGAGTCGAAGCAAGGGATCATCCTCACCGGCTTCGAGACACTCTACCAAATGCCTCAAGGTTCGGACGCTGGCGAACCCTTGGATCTTCAATGCCGGTCCACACTTAGCGGATTAATTATACCTGAACACACGTTTCCCGGTCCTATCAGACCTATCAATCGGCTCTGTAGTAACCGATATATTTGAGGCGCCTCGCTATCCATCATCCACATAGGTAAAAAAATAATAAGTGTCTGGGCTCCATACCATGACACCACCCATAGCTAGAAAGAAACGTCGTGCACTCCCTGCAGTCACAATCCCGTTTTTGACTCATACCGAAGTGTGAGGCTCGCGAATTAATGCTATACACAAAGCTATGGTATTTAAAGCCGTGCTTTGATCATCAACCACAAGACTTTGCTTTTCAACAGATGCCTTGATCACTGCATCTCTACATGCCACACTGACAGTTCATGCCATGCGACTGATATCCATCGATATATATAACCTCTAAGCTCGTACGTCTCAGAGAAGGGCGTTAAGTAGGGGTGAGCGCTCGGTCGGTTCGGTTGGTTTGGACGTAAAAAAACTCAAACCGAATTGAAACCGAAATTTTTTCAAACCGAACCGAACCAAACCGAATTAATTTCGGTTAATTTGGTCGATAACCGATTTAACCGAACTTGAAAAATGTATTATTATTCAAAAGATGAATTCACTCGAAGTAAAACATAAATCCATATTAGAAGAAATTTTATATAGTAAATTTTGTGTTTATGATAAGATTTGATCTATTTACAACAAATCTCTTTGTATTATACGACTAATTTACCTATTTAAAGTACTACAATACCGTAAGATTAGATAATAAATTAAAAAGTTCGGTTAAACCGAAAAAATTATTTTGCACACCGAACTAAAACCGATTTAGTTTTAAAACCGAACCGAACCAACCAAAGTGAACCAGTTTGGTCGGTTAATTCGGTTGAACCGAATATTGCTCACCACTAGCGTTAAGCAAGAGAATAAATTCTTCGCCACCAAACAGATATATATTTAATAGAAATCAATCAACATAGAATAAAATTTAATGTCAGATACACATCCATTTACAAGTTCGTTCTAGGTCTGAACGAAACCGGAGGCGCCTTATTCCTCGTCCCATATGTCCAATACAGGAGAGAGATCCTTGCATATCCGGTCGATCTCCAAGTACGTCTGGACGATCACCACATTACCTTGTCTTAGATGTACAGCCCAATCAAGACATCAGTAATCATCCAAACGATGTGAAGACCTCTGGTCTTCAACCACCGTCTTCATCGTCGACTTATCGTCGAATCGGTTATTCGGAATGGGCATAAACCCTGTCTTTCCGAATAACCCGCGTATTTTATAATCAATAACCAAGTGCTATAAAAACACATCATAATCCTTATTCCAATCCAGAATATTCTTTATTCAAATATTCTTTTCACAATTTAAACCAAATTAAGGTTTTCCATACTAGTCGGGATTAGTGAACCTTACCGAAGTAATCATTTGTTTAATTTCCCAATCCCAACATATTCATCCCATGGAGCAAAACTGGTAATACTCCATATCTAATACCACGGTGTTATCGGTAAATTTAATTACCATTGCACATTCAAATCTAATTAAAGATTTAACTATCGCTTGGAGCAAAACTGGTGATACTCCATTCTCGATCATTTTCCTAATTTGATAATTTAAATTATCACAATCGTTTCAATCTTATTAAAGATTCATTAAAACTCCACTTAGTTTTAATCTTCAAAAATCATTACTTAATGATTATTCAACTTTCTGGAAATAAATCCTGTATTTAACTGGGTTAAAGAACGAATGTCCTTTAAAACATCGTTCATGATAAACCCAGAATCTCATTCCACTAATTATGGAATCTTCACGTGTAACAACCCGGATTTTCAGAACCAATTTAAAAGTTTTATTTTAGCAATTTTTATGGATTTTGAATATTTAAAATGATTTATTTTAAATAATAACGACTAAAATTTTATTTTAAATCGAAGTTAGAACGAATAAATTTATTTTAATTATAAAACGAGCCTGAAATGGCGCGGCAGTTTGAAAATTCGATTTCAAATTTCAATTGAATATACAGAATTCAATATAAGTCAGAATTGGACGAAATGAGAAATATTTGAATCTGATTAACTATATCTTTCTAACGAATGTAAGAAACTGAAATTTTGTTTTATAAGTTGAAAGATATGTCCAGTTTAAAATTCAGAAAAATCGCTATGGAATTTATATATATTATAATATATATAAAGCTCTTAAAAATAGCCATTTTGCAAATGACCTCCGTTTTCGACGAAACCACTTTTATTGGATCCGGAATATCAAATTATTGCTAGATTCCAATTTTCATAATTTTTGGAATAAATATGTGAGCGTGGCAAAAGGAAACGTGTTTTGACAATTTCAATCAAATTGGATCGACCAGAAAATGACCAATTTTTAAACGGTCTCCAAATTTGATGAAAATAGTTTTGTTAGGACTATATCATGAAAACATAGCCAGATTTATTTTTTTGGAATTTTTGGAGTTCATATATGGCCCCCGTAAATTAAAATGTACGTTCAAATGTAATATAAATTGATTTATATTTTAATTTAAATGAAAACTGGTCGTAACAGTCAAATTGGCTTATGGGACATATCCCATTGTGTTTGGAATGGGGGTGATTGGCTAGGGGCGGTAGTCATTGCATTCGATTCGGAGTTTGAATGAAAACCTAACTTTTTGGAAAATTAAAATAATATATATATATATATATACTTCCCCTAGTTTGTCAAACCCTAAAATTTTAAAACCATCGGTCAAAATAAAAAAAAACCACCCTCATTTTCCCTCAACCCCCCGTCGCTTTTCCCAGAACCGCCCCCACCGTCGCCGCTTCCAGCCGACGCCGCTGCCTTCCCCTAGCGCCGCACCACTCCCTCCGGCCATCCAAGCCATCGCCCGCCTCCTCTCTTTCCCAAGCCCCCGAACGCCAAATAGACCCAAGTTGAGCCGCCGCCCAAAACCCTAGCCCGCTGCGACCTGACCCCGACGCCTCCAGCCACCGTATGACCGACGCACCCCCTTCCGCCCTCCGAGGAACCCTAGCTGCCCCCCTCTTCCCATTTCGACTGTAAGTTTTTATTTATTTATTTTAAATATGAGTTTTTTTATGTTAAAAAATATATTAATAAAATCAGTTTTATATGTATATTAGCATTTATAAAATCAGTTTTTATATAGATAACGTATAAAAATATGACTTTTATTATACATAACGATGGATAAAGGTTAGATTTCTATAAAAGAAAAGATTTGATTTTTATAAAAGAAAATGTTAGATTTTTATAAAAGAAAAGATTTGATTTTTATAAAAGAAAACGTTAGATTTTTATAAAAGAAAAGATTTGATTTTTTTTATAAAGAAAAGGTTTGATTTATATAAAAGAAAGGGCTAGATTTTAAAAAAAGAAAAGATCTGATTTTTTATATAGAGAAGACATGATTTTAAAATATAAAGACATGATTTTTAAAAATATAAAAATATGATTTGTATATATATAGTAGCGTTGTATAAAAATTCGAATTTTAGTTATATAAAAATTTGATTTTTTATTATATAAAATGTAATCTTTTATATATATATGGCGATATAAAAATGCGATTTTTAAATATATAAACATCATATTAAAAATGTGATTTTTACTATGAACAGCGTGAAAGAGATTGCGTTGGAATTTCGGGCAAATCCAAATGGTTCAGAAATTCAGAAATAAAACTGGCAGAGTGGATCCCAAAGGTGAGAACTTCTCACTCTAATTTTGTTTTCTAGTTAAATATATACTAGGATGCAGACGGTGCTTAGCAGCACCCGACACCGTCGTCCACAGACCATGGACGACTTGTTTGATTATAATGTGTTGTGAAAATTGATTGTGATGTGGAATGGAATATAAAATATTCGTGAGTTGAAATAAATATTTTATAGTTAAAAATATAATTTTTAACGTGTATATGGATAAAATAAACATTCATTTACAAATCGGGCGATTTTTTTATGTACACCCATTTAACTGACATGGATTGAGATGATATATTTTACACATCGCCCAACTACACAAATAATATTCAGTGTTTGTTGATTGAAACCCCACACGGGTATTAGGATGATATTTGACATACACTAATCCCAATTATTTAGTCGTATGTCGATTAATTGGTTAACAGGCTGTTGTAAGCATTAATTATTTATATTTAATGCTTATGGAGTTGTGTGATGCACTTTGGATGATGGTTGATTGTTTATCATGTTATTATATACATGTATTGTATGGAATTCATATAAATAACATTATATGGTAATTGATTGGGTCTCATTCCAATTTGGAAAATAATGAATATTTTAAAATAATATTCAGAAAGAGGATTAAAAATATTCATGTTTTGAATAGATATTCATGTGTTGAATAATATAAAATAATGAATATTTTAAAATAATATTCAGTAAATAATCAAAATGTAATTTTGACGTCCGATTTTGGATGGACACGGAAATATTAAAATATTTGAAGCCGTGTTGAATAGATATGCGCCATTTGGACGCGAACGATATTTATATCAATTTTATTCATTTTTAAAATGAATATCGAAAAGGAAATGATTTCAAAATATAATATTTTGAAAATATTATCATTTATATGTTAATGATATAGAATATTCAATTTTTATTTAAAATTGAAAATGAAGTTGGAAT
This sequence comes from Allium sativum, assembly GCA_030737875.1. Taxonomy (NCBI): domain Eukaryota; kingdom Viridiplantae; phylum Streptophyta; class Magnoliopsida; order Asparagales; family Amaryllidaceae; genus Allium; species Allium sativum. The sequence continues at coordinate 119,387,027 of CM060915.1, forward strand.
CGTTTTAAAACAAATTTATAAACGATTTATAAAATACGTTTTAAGTGGAAATCGGTGAAATATATATATAATATATATATATATATATATATTATAGCCTGAATAGAACTTGCCGCGCAACGACCGTTCGCGAATTTTGACCAAAGATTTTGAATTGACGTTATGGGAGATCCGACCGTCGGATTCTCCTAAAACCGGAACTATTGGGTTCGTATCAAAAGAGCTTTCCAACGAATATAAGAGATTTGAAATCTAACGGTTGGATTTGGAATTATGTCCGAATCAAATTTGGAAAAGGTCGCTGTAAGTTCAGTTCGATGACCATTTATGAAAATCGACAGTACGGGCCTCGATAAAATTATTAAAAATATTAATACAACAACAACAAAGCCATATATCCCAAACAAGTTGGGGTTGGCTAGATATGGAACCCAAAAATAAAATAAAATAAATAATAACGATAATAATATATATATATATATAAGGGTTTAAAATAACTAAACAGATAAAAGGTTCAATAAAATTAAAATAAAGTCTAAAATAGTAATGAAAAAAAGTAAAAAAGTTCAACAAAAGTGAAATAAAGTCTAAAAAAAAATCCTAAGGTTCTGGTATATGGATTGCCAACTTCCATGCCCTCCTATCCACTACCAGCTCTTCAGATATACTCCAATTACGTAAATCTCTCTTTATTATCTCCTCCCATGTCATTTTAGGTTGACCTCTACCTCTCTTTGGGCCTTCGGTGCGGCCTATAATTCCAACACGCACACCTGCATCGTATGGTCTACGTTGGATATGTCCAAACCATCTGAAGCGGTGTTGGACTAACTTCTCTTAAATAGGTGCAACTCCAAGTTTTTCCCGAATATCCTCATTTCTAATTCGATCTCGTCTGGTATGCCCCACAACTCCAGCGCAGCATCCGCATCTCTGCTACATTTATCTTCTATACGTATTTCCTCTTAATAGGCCAACATTCTGCACCATATAACATTGCGGGTCTGATTGCTGTCCTATAGAACTTTCCTTTAAGCTTCTGAGGAATCTTCCTATCACAGAGAAAGCCAGATGCTAGTCGCCATTTCACCCATCCTGCTTGAATTCTAAAACTAACATTCTTATCAATCTCCCCATCAAACTGTAACATAGATCCTAAGTATCGAAACGAGTCCTTCTTGGGTACTACTCTATCGGCCAGGGTGACCTCTCCGTCATCTGACCTGAATCACTAAACTCACACTTCATATACTCTGTTTTAATAATTTGTGTAAAATTATAATAAATGATTTCGAAAGAATTTGGATGAAAAATTCCACATATGGAAAGATAAAAATATTTTTTTATCGAAATGAATTAGTTATTAACTAGATTTGAAGTCCAATAATTATTAAATAAGTAAATTGGGTTTAGGAATGGTTTTAATATAACCAGAAATTTCCAATATATGAATTGGAATGGATATAAATCGAAATTATCTTCGGAATATTTCGATATTGGATTCCGTGATTATATGGATATTGTTTTGAAAATTTGGAAGGCGCACATATCTATATATATATCGTTATTTCCAATACGATATTTGTTGGTTTCAGAATTTGATATTGAATATAAGCCGATATAATTTCTATTCAGAGCCTTGTATTTAATATCGAATTGGATTTTGGGTTTGTCGTGAACAGTGTCTTCATTAACACTATTCTTAAACCCAGTTGAGAAAAGATTAAATCTTTTAAATAAGATTTAAAGGAGTTTACCAATTAATTAATATTTAATTGGAATTAAATTAAAAAAATTGGATTTTGGGTTTGTTGTGAATGGTGTCTTAAATAACACTGTTCTTAAACCCCATGTGAAAAGAACAAATCTTTTAATTAAGATTTAAAGAAGAATTACCAATTAATTAACATTTAATTGGAATTGAAAATGGAATGTGAATTGGGTTTATCGTGAACGGTGTTTCAAGTAACACTTGTTCTTTAACCCGATTAACAGGGAAAATAAGATTTGGAATTTATAAATCTTTATTAATATTTAATGGAATTTTCCAAAGTAAAGTTTTCCAATTTAATAAAATAAATTGGAATGGAATGGAATTCGATTTGATAATATTCGAAATGAACTTCTATGGAGGAAGACTGTTACTATATATGGAATTTAAAAGGCTTTGCCGTTATTCCATTTATATTATTAGTCGGATACAGAAATTGATATCGATTATATTGATTTGCTTTTCCGTGAAGATTCCATAATTAATGGAATGTGATTGGGTTTATCGTGGACTGTGTTTTAAAATGACATTGGTTCTTTAACCTAGTTAAAGACATGATTTATTTACCAAAGTTAAATAATCATTAATATTAATTTTTGGGAAGATAAAAACTAATTGGAGTTTCTTTAATTAGATTAAAATTGAATGTGATAATTTAAATGATCAAATTTGAGAAAATGATCGAGAATGGAGTATCAACAGTTTTGCTCCAAGTGATAGTTAAATCTTTAATTAGATTTGAATGTGAAATGGTAATTAATATTTACCAATAACACCGTGGTGTTAGATATGGAGTGTTACCAGTTTTTCTCCATGGGATGAATAAGTTGGGATTGGAAAATAAAATAAATGATTACTTCGGCGTGGTTCGCTAATCCCGACTAGTTTGGATAAACCTTAATATGGTTTGAATTGATATCCAAAGAAAGATTAAAGAATAAATTTAAAGAATTTATCTTTGATAAAATTAATGGGAACCTTTCCCTAAAGATATGAATATTTGAATAAACGAATATTCTGGATTGGAATGAGGCGTATGTTGTGTTTTTATATCACTTGACTATAATATACGCGGGTTATTCGGAAAGGCCGGGTTTATACCCATTCTAAATAACTGATGCGACGATAAGTCGATGATGAAGACGGTGGGTGAAGACCGTAGGTCTTCACATCGTTTGGATGATTACTAATGTCTTGATTGGGCTGTACACCCAAGACAAGGTAGTAAGTGGTGATCGTCCAGACGTACTTGGAGATCGACCGGATATGCGAGGGCCTCTCTCCTGTATTGAACATACGGGACAAGGAATAAGGTGCCTCCGGTTTCGTTCAGACCCAGAACGGACTTGCAAATGGATAGTGTGTCTGACATTGTATTCATTTATACTATATTCGTTGATCTCTACTAAATATATATCTGTTTGATGACGGAGAATTTATTCTCTTGCTTAACACCCTTCTCTAAGACGTATGAGCTTAGAGGTTATATATCGGCAGAAATCAGTGGTACTGTATGGATTGACAGCGTGGCATGCTGAGATGCCGTAATCAAGGCTTTTGTTGAAAAGAAGAGCCTTGTGGTTGACGATCAAAGCACGGCTTTAATATAGCATAGCTTTGTGTATAGCATTAATTCGAGAGCCTCACACCCCGGTGTGAACCAGAAACGGGAGAGGACCTTAGGGTAATGGACATATGCTAGTTTCTAGCTAGGAGTGGTGTCATGGTATGGAGCTCAGACATTTTAATCATGTGGATGTTCCTTATTATTACTTGATGGATAGAGAGGCGTCTCGGATATATCGGTTACTACGGAGCCGATGGATATTGAGTCATCTGGTTCATTTATGCCCCATAGGGCAGGCTAGCATATCGTTTACGGTATTATTAACCCTCTAAGTGTGGGCCAACCCTGACGATCCAAGGGACGATGTGTTTTGTTCCTGAGGCTCAGGCTAGGCAGTCTCGAATTCGGTAAGGACGATCCCTTGCCTTGGTTCACAGATGGAATCCAACTTCCAATACATGACATTTTGGTTTTAATTGTAGAGCCTAGTATGGCGACATAGTGGGATGGGGCACTACGCCGTCTATGATTGATACATTTATATTTGAAATTGATTTCTTCACTTATAGTAATAATAAAAGATTAAATTTCATGTACCAAGCATTATTTGGCTATTATAAGGTAAAACTTCATCCTCCGGCTTGCGTTGCATTGTGTGATGGGACCTGAGTCTTATAATAGCTTCATTTTCTTTATTTAGCATTGCGCTGTTTGTTATATGCACGGGTTTTCTCGGGGGTAAACCCGTTCTGTGATATACGGCGTGGTCCCTTGATTTACCGTACTTTAAAGCCAAGTTAATAAATGTTTTTAGTTCTCACACCAGTCACATGACTGACCTGGAGTTTATTGTTTTAACCTAAACTCTGGGTGCCCTTATTTTCCACACAGGCAATTAGTAGTTTTGGTTTTGCAGAATTATTCTTACAATATCCTGGTTTACAGTTGGAACTATACTCAGAAAGCTCTGTATCCGTGTATTCTTTCGATTGTGTTATGTATTATTTTTCTGCTGCATTATAATTTTAAGTCTCTGATAATTATCAAATGTATATTATTTAGTCATACTCCGTTATATTCTTGTACTCTGATGTAATTGTTGTAATAAGCGATGAAATGTTCTTCTATTTGCGTTCTGATTTGTCTTGTTCTCAAAGCAGTCCGCCTTCCTTTTCGGTTTAGGCCGGGCGGGAAGTTAGGGTCGCTATACGTGGTATCAGAGCTTTGGTTTACAGAGCTTGAGAACAAGACACATTAGAACCAAACGAAAGAATTCATCAGAGATTGGATTAGTAATATTCAATGAGAATGACTCGTTAGAGATGGGATCAGTAGCATCCCAGAAGGAGTCCGAAGAGTGTTATTTTTAAAATAAAAATGAAAACCAATTTTATTTAGAAAATTTAAACCTTATGATACGTATTTGAATATTTTATTTATATTGAATTTGGACAATCGAGTATATGAAGATTTTGCATATACGTCTAGCTAGCGTGTATTCGAAGTTTGAATTATACTGGATAGATACAGAATCACACTCTAGTCGCCCGGAGATGATACTGATGATTGACATGTCATAATCAGTGTTTACGTTCGAGTTTCGAAGATAGGATATCTATATATTCCAATTGACTAGTGTGAGAACCAAAACTTAAAGTACATTGGTTGTAAATTGGCATCAAAAATGGATTTTTGACTATATATAGAAGTTAATATAAGATTGAAAAGCTAATCAACTAGTTGATTGCTGGTTGTGTTGTTTGATTATTAGCTTAACTAATAAAATTATTGAAATTAATAAGCAAGTGAAAGGCATATTTAGCCAAATTGAATCAAATATTGAACTGAATTGAAAATTAATTGGAATTGCATGCATATACATGTATACACATTGAACAGGTCATAGCAGGGAAGCTAAGTAGAGGAATAAAATTGTATGCCCGACAAATAGGTACATGTTTACTAATTTATTGGGTTTGGATGATTTTATGAGCTGATTGGCTAGCCGCTTGGCTAGCCGCTTGGCTATTTCTTTTACTTTTTGGATGATGAGGGCCCTGAGTGGCTAGTTGCGGTTTTAAATGTCTCCCCGTACAAAGGAGGTTATGGCGATTTTTTTTGAAATTAGGGTGTTAGCCAAATTTTTGAAGAATTTGAAAATTCTTAGAAACTGAAAAGTTGAAGAATGAAAGCCAGAATGAAAGTTGAGTTGATTAGTTAAACAACTTTCAGCTCTGTTTCTTTTCGAGGACGAAAAAATTTTAAGTGGGGGAGATTGTAACTACCCGGATTTTCAGAACCAATTTAAAATTTTTATTTTAGCAATTTTTATGGATTTTGAATATTTAAAATGATTTATTTTAAATAATAACGACTAAAAATTTATTTTAAATCAAAGTTAGAACGAATAAATTTATTTTAATTATAAAACGAGCCTGAAATGGCGCGGCAATTTGAAAATTTGATTCCTAATTTCAATTGAATATACATAATTCAATATAAGTCAGAATTGGACGAAACAAAAAATATTTGAATCGGATTAACTATATCTTTCTAACGAATGTAAGAAACTGAAATTTTGTTTTATAAGTTGAAAGATATCTCCAGTTTAAAATTCAGAAAAGTCACTGTGGAATTTATATTTTTTTTAATATATTGAAAGCTCTTAAAAATAGCCATTTTGCAAATGACCTCCGTTTTTGACTAAACCACTTTTGTTGGATCCGGAATGTCAAATTATTGCTAGATTCCAATTTTCATAATTTTTGAAATAAATATGTGAGCGTGGCAAAAGAAAACGTGTTTTTACAATTTCAGTCAAATTGGATCGACCAGAAAATGACCATTTTTCAAACGGTTTCCAAATTCGACGAAATTAGTTTTGTTAGGACTGTATCATCAAAACATAGCCAGTTTTATTTTTCTGTAATTTTTGGAGTCCGTATGTGGCCCTTGTAAATTAAAATGTACGTTAAAATGTAATATAAATTGGTTTATATTTTAATTTAAATGAAAATGGATCGTAACAATCGAATAGGCTTACGGGATATATCCCATTGTGTTCGGAATAGGGGTAATTGGCTAGGCGCGACAATCGTTGCGTTCGATTCGAAGTTAGAATGAAAAAAATAACTTTTTGGAAAATTAAAATAATAATATTTACTTCCCCTAGTTGGTCAAACCCTAAACTTTTAAAACCATCGGTCAAAATAAAAAAACCCGCCCCCTTTTTCCCTCAAACCCCTGTCGCTTTTCCCAGAATCGCCCCCACCGTCGACGCTTCCAGTCGACGCCGCCGCCTTCCCCTGGCGCCGCACCACCTCCCTCCGGCCACCCAAGCCATCTCCCGACTCCTCCCTTTCCCAAACCCCCCGAACCCCAAATAGAATCAAATTCAGCCGTTATCTAAAACCCTAGCCCGCCGCCACTGACCCCGACGCCCCCAGCCACCGTACGACCGGGGCACCCCCTTCCGCCCTCCGACGAACCCTAGCAGCCCCCTCTTCCCATTTTGACTGTAAGTTTTTTTTAATTTTAAATCTATTTTTTTTATGTTAAAAACATATTTATAAAATCAATTATATATATATATATATTAGCATTTATAAAATCAGTTTTTATATAGATAACGTATAAAAATATGACTTTTATTATACATGATGATGGATAAAGGTTAGATTTTTATAAAAGAAAAGATTTGATTTTTATAAAAGAAAAGGTTAGATTTTTATAAAAGAAAAGAATTGATTTTTATAAAAGAAAAGGTTAGGTTTTTATAAAAGAAAAGATTTGATTTTTGTTTATAAAGAAAAGGTCTGATTTTTATAAAAGAAAGGGTTAGATTTTTAAAAAAGAAAAGATTTGATTTTTTATATAGAAAAGACATGATTTTTGAAATATAAAGACATGATTTTTAAAAATATAAAAAAATGATTTTTATATTTATAGTAGCGTCATATAAAAATTCAAATTTTAGTTATATAAAAATTCGATTTTTAGTTATAAAAAAATGTGATCTTATATATATATATACATATATATATGGCGATATAAAAATGCGATTTTTAAATATATAAACATCATATTAAAAATGTGATTTTTACTATGAACAATGTGAAAAAGATTGCGTGGAATTTCGGGAAAATCCAAACAGTTCAGAAATTCAGAAATAAAACTGGCGGAGTGGATCCCAAAGGTGAGAACTTCTCACTCTAATTTTGTTTTCTAGTTAAATATATACTAGGATGTAGAAGGTGCTTAGCAGCACCCGACACCATCGTCCACAGACCATGGACGACTTGTTTGATTATAATGTGATGTGAAAATTGATTATGATGTGAAATGGAATATAAAATATTCATGAGTTGAAATAAATATTTTATAGTTAAAAATATAATTTTTAACGTGTATATGGATAAAATAAACATTCATTTACAAATCGGACGATTTGTTTATGTACACCCATTTGACCGACATGGATTGGGACGATATATTTTACACATCGCCCAACTACACAAATAATTTTCAATGTTTGTTGATTGAAACCCACATAGGTATTAGGATGATATTTAACGTACACAAATCCATATTATTCAGTCATATGTCGATCGATTGGTTGACAGACTGTTGTAAGCGTTAATTATTTATATTTAATGCTTATGGAGTTGTGTGATGCACTTTGGATGATGGTTGATTGTTTATCATGTTATTATATACATGTATTGTATGGAATCCATATAAATAACATTATATGGTAATTGATTGGGTCTCGTTCCAAATTGGAAAATAATGAATATTTTAAAATAATATTCAGAAAGAGGATTAAAAATATTCATGTGTTGAATAGATATTCATGTGTTGAATAATATAAAATAATGAATATTTTAAAATAATATTCAGCAAATAATCAAAATGTAATTTTGATGTCCGATTTTGGATGGACACAGAAATATTAAAATATTTGAAGCCGTGTTGATTAGATATGCGCCACTTGGACGCGAACGATATTTATATCGATTTTATTCATTTTTAAAATGAATATCAAAAAGGAATTGATTTCAAAATATAATATTTTGAAAATATTATCATTTATATGTTAATGATATAGAATTTTCAATTTTGATTTAAAATTGAAAATGAAGTTGGAATCGTTTTAAAACGAATTTATAAGCGATTTATAAGATACGTTTAAAATGGAAATCGGCAAAGTATATATAATATATATTATATGGCCTGAATAGAACGCGCCGCACAGCGACCGTTCGCGAATTTCGACCATAGACTTTGACTTGATGTTACGGGAGATCCGAATCATCGAATTCTTCTAAAACCGGAACTGTTGGGTTCGTATCGAAAATAGCTTTCCAACGAATATAAGAAATTTGAAATCTAATGATTGGGTTTGGAATTATGTGCAAATCAAATTTGGAAAAGGTCGTTGTAAGTGTAGTTCGATGACCGTTTATGAAAATCGACAGTACGGGCCTCGATAAAATTATTAAAAATATTAATAATTTGTGTAAAATCATAATAAATGATTTTGAAAGAATTTGGATGAAAAATTCCACATATGGAAAGATAAAAATATATTTTTATCGAAATGAACTAGTTATTAACTAAATTTGAAATCCAATTTTTTTTAAATAAATAAATTGGGTTTTGGAACGGTTTTAATATAACCAGAAATTTCCAATATATGAATTGGAATGGATTTGAATCGAAATTATCTTCGGAATATTTCGATATTGGATTCTGTGATTATACTGATATTGTTATGGAAATTTGGAAGATACATATATATATAAATATATCGTTATTTCCAATACGATATTTGTTGATTTCAGAATTTGATATTGAATATAAGCCGATATAATTTCTATTCAGAGCCTTGTATTTAATATCGAATTGGATTTTGGGTTTGTCATGAACGGTATCTTCATTAACACTGTTCTTAAACCCAGTTGAGAAAAGATTAAATATTTTAAATAAGATTTAAAGGAGTTTATCAATTTATTAATATTTAATTGGAATTGAATAAAAAAATTGCATTTTGGGTTTGTTTTGAATGGTGTCTTAAATAACACTGTTCTTAGACCCCATGTGAAAAGAATAAATCTTTTAATTAAGATTTAAAGAAGAATTACCGATTAATTAACATTTAATTGGAACTGAAAATGGAATGTGAATTGAGTTTATCGTGAACGGTGTTTCAAGTAACACTTGTTCTTTAACCTGATTAATAGTGAAAATGAGATTTGGAATTTATAAATCTTTATTAAGATTTAATGGAATTTTCCAAAGCAAAGCTTTCCAATTTAATAAAATAAATTGGAATGGAATGGAATTCAATTTGATAATAATCGAAATGAACTTCTGTTGAGGAAGACTGTTACTATATATGGAATTTAAAATGCTTTGCCATTATTCCATCTATATTATTAATCGGATACGGAAATTGATATCGATTATATTGATTTGCTTTTCCGTGAAGATTCCATAATCAATGGAATGTGATTGGGTTTATCGTGGACTGTGTTTTAAAATGACATTGGTTCTTTAACCCAGTTAAAGACAGGATTTATTTCCCAAAGTTAAATAATCATTATTATTGATTTTTGGGAAGATTAAAATTAAGTGGAGTTTTAATGAATCTTTAATTAGATTGAAATGTGAATGTGATAATTTAAATTATCAAATTTGAGAAAATGATCGAGAATGGAGTATCACTAGTTTTGCTCCAAGCGATAGTTAAATCTTTAATTAGATTTGAATGTGAAATGGTAATTAATATTTACCGATAACACCGTGGTATTAGATATGGAGTGTTACCAGTTTTGCTCCATGGGATGAATAAGTCTGGATTGGAATGAGGCGTATGTTGTGTTTTTATATCACTTAATTATAATATACGTGGGTTATTCGGAAAGGCCGGGTTTATACCCATTCTGAATAACTAATTCGACGATGAGTCGACGATGAAGATGGTGGTTGAAGACCGTAGGTATTCACATCGTTTGGATGATTACTGATGTCTTGATTGGGCTGTACACCCAAGACAAGGTAATAAGTGGTGATCGTCCAGACGTACTTGGAGATCGACCGGATATGCGAGGGCCTCTCTCCTGTATTAGACATACGGGACGAGGAATAAGGTGCCTCCGGTTTCGTACAGACCCAGAACGGGCTTGTAAATGGATAGTGTGTCTGACATTGTATTCCTTTATACTGTATTCGTTGATCTCTACTAAATATATAATTATTTGATGGCAGAGAATTTATTCTTTGGCTTAACACCCTTCTCTAAGATGTATGAGCTTAGAGGTTTTATATCGGTAGAAATCAGTGGTACGGTATGGATTGACATTGTGGCATGCTGAGATACAGTGATCTTGGCTTTTGTTGAAAAGCAGAGCCTTGTGGTTGTTGATTAAAGAACGACTTTAATATAGCATAACTTTGTGTATAGCGTTAATTCACGAGCCTCATACCCTGGTGTGAACCAGAAACGGGAGAGGACCTCAGGGTAATGGACATGTGCTAGTTTCTAGCTAGGAGTGGTGTCATGGTATGGAGCCCAGACATTTTACTTATGTGGATGTTGCTTATTATTACTTGATGAATAGAGAAGCACCTCGGATATATCATTTACTACGGAGCCAATGGATATTGAGTCATCTGGCTCATTTATGCCCCATAGGGCAGGCTAGCATATCGTTTACGGTATTATTAACCCGCTAAGTGTGGGTCTACCTTGACGATCCAAGGGACGATGCGTTCTGTTCCTAAGGCTCGGGCTAGATAGTCTCGAACTCGGTAAGGACGATCCCTTGCCTTGGTTCACAAATCGAATCCAACTTCCAATACGTGACATTTCGGTTTTAATTGTAGAGCCTAGTATGGCAACATAGTGGGATGGGGAACTATGTTGTCTATGATTGATACATTTATATTTGAAGTTGATTTCTTCACTTATAGTAATAATAAAAGATGAAATTTCACGTACTAAGCATTATTTGGCTATTATAAGGTAAAACTCTATCCTCTGGCTTGCGTTGCATTGTGTGATGGGACATGAGTCTTATAATAGCTTCATTTTCTTTATTTAGCATTGCGCTGTTTGTTGTATGCACGGGTATTCTTGGGGGTAAACCCGTTCCGTGATATACGGCGTGGTACCATAATTTACCTTGCTTTAAAGCCAAGCTAATAACTGTTTTTAGTTCTCACACCAGACAGATGACTGATCTGGAGTTTATTGCTTTAACCTAAACTATGGGTACCGTTATTTTCCACACGGGCAACTAGTAGTTTTGGTTTTGCAGATTTATTCTTACAGGATCCTGGTTTATAGCTGGAACTATACTCAGAAAGCTCTGTATCCGTGTATTTCTTTCAGTTGTGTTATGTATTATTTTTTCCGCTGTATTATAATTTTTAAATCTCTGATAATTATCAAATGTATACTATTTAGTCATACTCCATGATATTCTTGTACTCTGATGTAATTGTTGTAATAAGCAGTGAAATGTTCTTCTGTTTGCGTTCTGATCTGTCTTGTTCTCAAAGCAGTCCGCCTTCTTGTTCGGTTTAGGCCGGCCAGGTAGTTAGGGTCGCTATACAGAAAACAGATCAATATATATAATTGATATAAATTTCCGTATCCAACCAATAATATAAATGGAATAACGACAAAGCCTTTTAAATTCCATATATAGTAACAGTCTTCCTCCACAGATGCTAACTTCGATTATTACCAAATCGAATTCCATTCCGTTCCAATTTGTTTCATTAAATTGGAAAACTTTACTTTAAAAAATCCCATTAATCTTAATTAAAAGATTTATAAATCCCAAATCACATTTCAATGTTAATCGGGTTAAAGAACGAATGTCGTTAAAAACACAGTTCACAATAAACCCAATTCACATTCCATTTTATTCCAATTGCTAAATATAATTGGAAACTCTAATAATCTTAATTAAAAGATTTATTCTTTTCACACGGGGTTTAAGAATAGTGTTGTTGAAGACACCATTCATGACAAACCCAAAATCCAATTTGATATTAAATATAAGGCTCTAAATAGAAATTATATCGGCTTATATTCAATATCAAATTCTGAAATCAACACATATCATACGGGGAATAACGATATATATATCTATCTTTCAAATTCCTCCACAATATCTATATAGTCACAGAATCCAATATTGAAATATCTCGAAGATGATTTCTATTCAACTCCATTCCAATTCATACATTGGAAAATTCTGGTTAGATTAAAACCATTCTCAAATCCAATTTATTTATTAAAAACATTGGATTCTTATTTTAGTTATTAACTAGTTCATTCAAAAAAAATATTTTTTTATCTTTACAAACATGGAATTTTTCATCCAAATTCTTTCCAAATCATTTATTTTGATTTTACACAAATTATTGATATTTTTAATAATTTTATCAAGGCCCGTACAGTCGATTTCCAATAATGGCCACCGAACTGCATCAATAGCGACCTTTTCCAAATTTGATTTGGACATAATTCCAAATCCAACCGTTAGATTTCAAATCTCTTATATTCATTGGAAAGCTCTTTTTGATATGAACCCAACGGTTCCATTTTTAGGAGAATCTGGCGGTCGGATCCATAGTGGGATCAATTTGAAGTCAATGGTCAAAATTCGCGAACGGTCGCGGCGTACCGCATTCTATTCAGGCCATTAAATATATATTATATATATTTCATTGATTTCTATTTAAAACGTATTTTATAAATCATTTTTAAATTCGTTTCTAAACGATTCTAACTTCATTTTCAATTTTAAATCAAAATTGAATATTCCATATCATTATAATATTAAAATGATAATATTTTCAAAACAATAGATTTTGAAATCATTTCATTTTCGATATTCATTATAAAAATAAATAAAATCGATATAAATACCGTTTGCGTTAAAATGGCGCATATCTAATCAATACGGCTTCACATATTTCAATATTTTCGTGTCCATCCAAAATCGAACATCAAATTCACATTTTGATCTTTTACTGAATATTATTTTAAAATATTCATTATTTTATTCTATTCAACACATGCATATTTTTAAGGGTTTAAACATCCAGTAAAAACGATATTTTTATTGTTTAAATATTTTTTTTGCATAGCAAGTGGGTTGAATGGACCCTACCATTTTTATTATCACACGTAACAATTACAAGGAAAGACAACAAAATTAGACAACATCAAATACATTCAATAATAGCACGGATCAATACATGTTTATTGGTAGAAACCCCATTAAACACCCTATTGTTCCGCTCCATCCATAAGAGATATAATGCCTTCTTCAGCAATTTAACAGAAGGCAACCACTTAAGTTCTTCCAACGTGTGAACTTGAATATGACATACCATTCCTCAGCCGAGCTATTAGCAGGCGCATGCAAACCAAAGTGAACCAGCACTTTACTCTAAACGTATTTAGTGAAGGCGCATTCAAAATATAAGTGCACAAGAGTCTCTTCATGATGACCACAAAACATGCAAGAGCTGACCACAATAATACCAAGTTCCATCAATTTCTTTCTAGTATGGACACCATTAAGCAGTACACACCACAAGAACAGGTTTTCCTTAGGGATTGAATTTGATAACCAAATCCTTGATGCCCATACATTTACAGCTTTTCCAAACATCAGTCCCATGTATACTTTGTTCATAGAATGACCATCCCCTTGCCACGTAACACGGAAAGAATGAGATGGTAATGAATAGCAGCGCATATTCTGCCATATGTTATTCAAGAGAGCAGAGCTGGAATTCGACAAACATAGATAGCCGTCAAGAATAACAATACCCACCATAACTCTCTCATTTAAGCCGGACATACTTCGAATATTGTAATCAACCAGATTTGCAAGAATAACACCCTTAGCATACCATGGATTGAACCAGAAAGAGATGTTGTGCATGTGCTTGAGTCCGCATTGGAACATAGGAAGAAACGAGTCTCTCTGTTTTAAGGTATTATGCCACGACCAACTGCAGTCATACGGGATCGCCATGGTCCAAAAATGTTTCTCTTTAATCAAGTTATTTCTACACCACTCAGCCCAAAGATTAGATTCAAAACTGAAAATTTTATCAATTCTAGATGATAGAACCGCTTTATTCCAAGATTTTAGGTTCAACACTCCTAAACCACCCGAAGCATATGAACAAGAGATCTTTTTAAATGATACAGGAATAAGCTTTTTTGAATATGGGTTACCGTGCCATAAGAAAAGGGATAAAGTCTAGTTGACCATGTCAATGAGTTTAGATGGAAGGATGAACAGCCTTGTGAAGTAAATACACATACTAATCGCCAAAGATTTAACTATCACTAATCTCCCCGACATAGAAAATTTTGATGAAGGCCAAGTAGAAGTTTTCGCAATAATTCTCTCATGTAGGGGAAGACATTGAGATGTCTTCAATTTGGACATGTAGATTGGAGCACCAAGGTAATGCTCATCGTCATGCATAGGCATCAATCCAGAGAGCGAGTACATTGCCGTTTTAATTTCATCCGACACGCCACCACATTAAATCTTGGATTTGCTCAAGTTAATGGATAAACCCGTAAGCTTCCTGAAAGATTCAAGCACACCCATAATTCCATTAATTGACCTATGATTAGGTTTGGTAAACAGGAGAAGATCATCCGCAAAAAGTAGCGATGTAATATCAGTTCGTCGACAATACGGATGGTAGTTTATCTGCCTCAAATGCATTGCATTTATTACCAAGATAGAGAATAACTCCATAATGCAAACAAATATATAGGGGGAGATAGGCTCCCCTTGTCTTAGACCTTGTTTAGATTTGAAATATCCAAAAGTAGCTCCATTGATGCTAAGCGAAATATGAGCTGTGGATATACAAGTATAGATCTAGCAAAGGAAAGGGATGGGAAAATTCATTTTGTAGAGTATGTATATTATAGTGTCCCATCTAACCGTGTCATAAGCCTTTTGAATGTCGAGTTTGAGAGCACATCGAGGTGAGATAGAAATTCTATTATAACCTTTCAAAAGTTCGGTTGCGAGCAAAATGTTGTCGGCTGTATCACGATTCGGAATGAACGCACTTTGATTTGGAGAGATAACAGTAGACAGGACTTCCTTCATACGCGCAGAAATTATTTTGGCAATACATTTATATATTACATTACAACATGCAATCGGCCGAAATTGAGTGACATCCGTAGGCCTATCAACTTTAGGAATAAGAGCTAGCTTAGTTGCATTTATGCCACGAAGCATTTTGCTATGCAGGAAAAAGTTATTTACGGCTTTTATGATATCCCTACCCACAATTGACCAGCACTTCGAAGAGCTAGATGATTTCATCTCAGAAATGACTTTGGTAATTTCATCATCCGTAATCTCAGCAATCAGATTATGCTTCATATGTTCAGGTTTATTCAACACATGAATATATTATTCAACAAATGAATATTTTATTTCAACATATGAATATTTTTTAATCCTTTACAGGATATTATTTTAAAATATTTGTTCTTTCTGAATTGGAATCAGACACAATCAATTACCATATAATTTTATTTATATGGGTTTCATACAACACATGTACACAACAATAATGATACATAATCAACCATCATCCAGAGTGCATTACACAACTGCATAAGCATTAAATATAAATAATTAACGCTTGCAATAGTCTGTCAACCAATCGATTGACATACAACTAAACCATTGGGATTAGTGTACGTCAAATATCATCCCAATATCCGTGTGGGGTTTCAACCAACAAAAACTGAATATTATTTATGTAGTTGGGTGTGTAAAATTTATCGTCCCAATTAATATTAGTTAAATGGGTGTACATAAACAAATCATCCGATTTGTAAATGAATATTTATTTTCATTTCAGGGGAATTTTATGCCATTCATATATACGTTAAAAATTATATTTTTGACGATAAAATATTTATTTCAACACATGCATATTTTTAATAGTTCATTTATTCAATAAAAATGATATTTTTATTGTTCAAAAATTTTATCAACACATGAATATTTTATATAGTTCATATACACATTAAAAATTATATTTTTATTGAATAAATATTTATTTCAGAAAATTTCAGCATTATAATGGCGTGATATTAAAACCGTAGTAATGTCTAACATTACCCCTCTCCTGATACTGGCTCGTGCCATACACAAACCAATTTCAACCCAATTCACATTCAAATCAAATCCAAACGAATAAATCAATCAATATCCGAATTTCCACATTACAATCAAAACAAAATCTATGGTTTGTACAATAAAATAGTGTCGGGGGCTTCTAAGCCCCGTCTGCATCCTAGTATATATTTAACTATAAATAAATTTGAGTGAGAAAGAGTTCTCACATTGGGATCCACTCCGCCGTTATTTTCTGATGCTCTGATTTGCTAATCTGGTTCCAGACTTTGCAAACGAGCTCAAATCTTCATGTCGCCTTTTATTCTAGCTTAAACACGCCATTCCGGACAACTTTCGCCTTCGAAAATGCTCCATTTTGCCGGAAATCACGAAAAGACATTATTAGGACAGCAAAATTTGGACGCTTTTTATGAACAACTCCGCAATCCAAAATATGACTTCCATATATCCAAATCGAAGAGAAAAACAAGATCTTCGACTTTGGTACTGCAAAGTTTTGACCAGAAATGCTCGGATTGGAAGATATTGAGGAAATAAGATCGGAGCTGTTTTGCACTTACGGGAATCTTGGTGTATAGAGGGATTTTGGGTTTCGTGGGGCCCATGGCCATGGGGGTAGTGGTCAGAGGCGGGCCTGACTGGGGTGGGGGAGGCCACGACAAGGTGGTGGCGGCGGTGGAGGGGTACGTGGAGGCGGGTTGGGCTGATTTGGGAGTTTAGGTATTTAGAAATTAAGGAGAGGGAGAAGGAGTAGGAAGAGGAGGAGGGTGGCCCGCGGCGCGAGGGGGGGTGGTGGCAGCGAGGGGGGGAGGGGAGGGGGTGGGAGCTGGAGCGTCAACGGTTTCTTTTTTCTTTTCTTTTTTACGACGAATGAACGATGGAGAGGAGAGATAAAGGAGGTTTGACCAAGTATATTAATAATATATATATTTAATTTAATTTATTTCCAAAAAGTTACTTTTTCATTTGAACTCCAAATTGAACCCACGGACTATCGTCCCTAGCTTATTACCCCCATTTCGGATACAATGGGATATGTGCCGTAAGCCAATTCGACCATTTCGATCATTTTTCATCAAAATTAAAATATAAATTAATATAACGTTCAAAATTGATTTCAACGTACATTTTAATTTACCGGGGCCACATACTAATTCCAAAAATTCCAGAAAAATAAATCTAGCTATGTTTTGACGATACTGTCATAACAAAACTAATTTCGTCGAATTTGAAGACCGTTTGAAAAATGGTCATTTTCCAGTCGATTAAATTCAAACTGAAATTACTAAACGCTTTTAAATTCACCACGCTCACACATTAATTCCAAAAATTATGAAAATTGGAATCTAGCAATAGTTTGACATTCCGGATCGAACAAATGTGGTTTCATCAACAACGAAGGTCGTCTGCAAGGGCTATATATTATTTAAAAATATATTAAATTCCATAGCGACTATTTTAAATTTTAAACTGGACATAACTTTCACTTTATATTATGAAATCTCAATTTTTCACATTCTTAGAAAGATATAATTAAACATATTCAAATATTTCTGGTTTTACTGAAATCCGGTTTATTTTGAATCCTGTACATTCATTTGAAATTTAAAATCGAATTTTCAAACTACCACGCCATTTCAGCCTCGTTTTATAACTAAAATAAATTTATTTGTTCTAACTTCGATTTATATAAATTTTTAGTCGTTATTACTTAAAACAAATCATTTTAAATAATCAATATCCATTAAAATAGCTAAAATTAAAATTTCAAATTAGTTCTGGAAATCCAGATTGTTACCCCCTTATAGCCGTGAAATCAAGGAGGGTGTACTTGACTATTGATATAGTAATAAAACTCTGTGCAATCTAGCATTGTGCGGGACTGGACGTAGGAGTAATCCGAACCAGTATAAAATCCGGTGTGTTCTTTCCTTTTCTGCATCTTTATTTCTATTTATTTTGTATCTGTGTTTGAATCCATGTCTGTGGTTGTGTTTGTGATGTTTGATTCATCTCGTAGTTCACATAAGTTTTATATTTTGTTTAAATTCTCACAAACACTATTCACCCTCCTCTAATGTTTTCTTTGCCTTAATAATCCCTAACAATTAGTATCAGAGCAAGGTCTTTCAAAAAGTCCATACTCTGATTTTTGAACATTTTAAATGGAAAATTTTGAAATGATTTATAACATTAGTTTAAATTAATGTATTGCATCGGTATTAGATAAAACTGCGTTCAATTTTATTGAAAAATCAAGTTACTATTTGATTTTTGAAATTTGAAAAATTGAAAATTGAAAATTTTGAAATCTTGGGTATGTTACAAAACCATCATGATAATTGTAGTTAGTTATTTTGGAAAGTCCTTTGATTATGTGAAAAGTCATTTGAATATTTGAAAAGACATTTGAATTATTTGAAAAGTTATCTGATTATTTGAAAAGTTGTGTTGTTTTACAGGAATAGATGTGTTATATGGCTATTGGATGATCAAACTCTAGAAAGATGGTTGAATTGGCTGTTGGAAATTCAAATTCTGAAATGGTGGCTATTGAAAATTCAAATTTCGAAAAGAAATTATAAAGAGGAGAAGAGTAACGATGGTTGGTGAAGAGACATCAAGAAGAAATGGATATATATAATATAAGTCAGCAAAGAAATGGATACCAGATCACTTTAGATTTTCATCTACAACTTATCTTCATACTATACTTCTCTTCACTTGCTTTGCAATGTCGCTAGATTCATGTGAATCCATCAAGAATTGATCAAGTAATGATCAAATGAAGTTTTGGTGAATAAAGAGAGAAGGAGACCAAAATTGTCGACGATTATCTTTAAATTGCATCCATAGGTTAGACTATTTTGTCTAAAATCCTTTTCTAGATTGTATTAATCGTTCTCGCGGTCGATTTGATGTGTAGATCGTCAAATTCTGATCAAAACTGAGTGAGATATGGCTGTTTGAAGTTGGCGATTCAAAACTAAAAACTATTACGGGATTTCATGCATATTTCTAAATGTTTCGATTTGCTGCACCCCAATATCATCCAAATTCATCCCAAAACTGCTACTAGATCATAGTCATTGAATTCCTCTTCGATTTGCCGTTGATTTCGTCCAATTCCGCTAAGAAACAAAGAAGTTATGCCTCCTGAAAGTTTGATTGAATGTGAAAAACAAGAGGAAGAAGAAGAAGAGAAGAGAATGTGAAGAGACATGACTTTTGGGCCTATTTATTATGGCTGAAGTGTCTTTTCATTCAAATTCAAAATTTTGGCACCAAGTTGGTTGAACTACTAAATCTTCAATATCTTTCTCATACAGTGTTCAAATTCAACAAATGAATACATTTTCCTGATCAGAAAAATAAGCCCGTCGCAATAGAGCAGATCTCATCATCAAATTATAGAAATCAATTCAGAATTCAGAGAATATTGAAGAAATGGATCTAAAAATCGGGTACACCTTAATTAATTTTTATTTTTTTGGTTGCTTTGCTTTGTTTTAAATTTGAAATTTAAACTTTAAAATTCAATTTTGAATTTAAAATTCAATTTTGAATTTAAAATTCAATTTTGAATTTAAAATTCAATTTTGAATTTAAAATTCAATTTTGAATTTAAAATTCAATTTTGAAATTTAAAATTCAAAAATAATCATAATAAACTTAATATAATAATAAAATAAAATTTGGATGTTTGTTAGGATTAATATTATTTCAGGAAATAGTTAAACCTGAAATATAAATCGATATTTTAAAACCAAAGTCACAAAACCATATTCTCTTTGAAATAATATGTGACACCCCACGTCCATTAATGTCACTCACAAAGGGAATGCACTAAGTTTCATGAAGCGTTTTAGGTAAACAGACATAGAACATTACAAGACATATATAAAATTGTGCAACGGAATAAAAACAACTTTATTAATCATAAGATACCGTAGTCCAAAACATCACTTGTTTGAAACATAAAAACTCATTACAACATAAAAGCTACTGTCTTGTACTTCAAAAATATCAGAGTACATAAAAGAAGTAAAATTCCCTAAGAAAAAAATACAGCCATAGCAACAAGGATAGGAGCTTGAGCCGTACATGTCAACAGCTCCAGCAAAATAAGCAGAATCATGGTCAAGCCTGAGTGTTTCCTCCCTGAGAACCTTGGGGAGGGGGGAAATGGAAGAAAGAAGGAGAAACAAAAAGGGTCAGACAAAAAGTCTGGCGAGTCTAGTTACTTTTAGCCAGTAAATAAAGGTAACATGATAGACATGTAAAGTGGATAAGAGAGACCACTACATAAATGGCAGGTGTGAGAAGGTAAACAGGACAACATGATAGAATAGAAAACGCTTCTTAATAGTTTTCTTGCTCTGCACCAACACTAGTATAACAGATATGTAATAGGATTACATACTCCCCAATTGCTTAACAGAAACATGATGATCCCAACAGAAACATAACGGTAGTTTTAGGTGTACCCTAGTAACAGGTTTTAACCCAAACAGAACTGGTACCTAAACAGAAATGACGGGTGTTAGCCCAGACAGAAACAAAAGTACCCCACATAAACAGACAGGACTAGATGTACCCTATTTACCACCCCCCAATCGATCAGCCCCCTATGTAAATACCCTGTGCTGGCCCTACAGTAGGGTTTATCACTCCCTAAAGTGGCAACCCTTCGTTTTTCGGATATACACAACCATATCTACTGATGTCACAGCATTTTATCTTCACTAGCATGCGGAGTCATGCATGCACATGACCCCGTTGGAATGCACCGTCAACACCGCCTCCACGTTTGGATCTCTTACAATCAGTCCAGTAAGCGTGCCCCACTCTGACCTAGTTCGGAGTACCCGTTTGATACCTATTTAAGGGTTATTGACTAAAATGGTTCCCACACAAGATGATGCAAGCTCTCTCCTTTGTCTTGCATCCCCATTACTAGGTTTTCCACTGGTTATGTTTACCTAATGATGAATTTAATTATATAACCCCAACAAGTTAAGTTTGTGGGCCTACATATACAAATATTACCCATTAACCCAAGATGTACTTAACCCTCCCTGTACCGACTCGCATTCTACGCATCGGAGGATCGTAGAATATTTATTTCTTTTTCATATGAAGTTGTATGGTTGTGTACTTTTGGGGAACGACTATTGGGTCATTTCCCATGTTCATGATTTTTACCGATATTTAAATGACCGTTTTGCCCCTAACTGATCTTGTTTCGTCCATAACTTTTGATTGGTAAGGAGTTATGACCTGAAACTTCTTCCATTAGATTTGAATGATGGTTTACCTTTGCGTAGAGTGGTCACATTAGCCAAACGGACTGACCATTTGGGAGATATGGCTGAAACAATGTTTAGAAGGTGAAACTGCTTAACCGGGCTTAATTGGGTAGTTAATAGCTAGGCCCATTGGGGGATTTCGGGATTAGGGGTATACAGGGGCTGATTAGGGTTAGAAAACATTTCTTTAGACACTTTCTCAGCCGCCACTTTCATTCTTGGAACCCTAGTAATGGCCTCCAACATCTAAAACACCTCGAAACCACTTTCTAATTGAAGATTAGGCTAAATTACATCAAATCAAGGAGAAATAGCCCCAAATCAAGGTTGGAGCTGCTGTGTAGCCTTGGGGACAGCGCCAAACAGAGGATAATTTCAGATTTGGTATTTTATTTGTGGCAAAGGTGAGTGATTAGCATTGTTTTTACACTAATTACAGTTAATTAGGGTGATTAGTGTTAATTGACGAAATTATGCAAGATTAAAATCTGGAAAAATGTTTAGAAATTCTGAAATATTATTTTAGACCTCTGTTAGAAAATTTGGCTAATTTGGTTAAGTTTTTTTAATCCTATCATTTTTTTTGGCATAGCCGACTGGTTTTTATAGTGTTCCGTAACACTTTTTTATTATTACTAATAATAAAATTACAATGTAGTATAGGTGACTGTAGTTAGCAGTCAGCTAATCAGTTTTTAAGGTGGACCGTCCACTTCCTACGAAGTTTATAGTGTTCCGTCCACTCAACCTATCAGGCTTAGAGCACCAGAGCTAGCTAAATTACTAGACTACAATAAATTACATACGTACTCCACGCAGGAAGACAATACAATGCTTACTCAATACAAACAATTAGATATCTTACATTACAGACCAAGTAAAGCACCAATATCATTTTTAAAAACCATACGGCCATCACATGTGACGCGTGCACAGAGGCACATCCCTTCAGCTCTGACATCTCGAGCCACACAAAGCATGACAAGCATGCTGAGCACGACTTCCATCATCTTCCTTACCAGCTCACGCAAAAAGCACAGCAAGGGCAAAAAAGAAACTTCCATAAGCAGTTTTTGGCAAAGCGCCAAACCATCTCCCAAAGGCCAAAAGCTGGACACACCATGAGATAAGTAGTAGAACACCTGAATAAAACAACGTCGACGAGAGAAGAGCTTCACCTATGATACTGTCAATTCCGATGAACTAAGGTAAGTCCATGACTCACAGTACATCCAATTTCTTACCAAGAAAACCATGGACAACATAACCTCCAGCCTCCATTAAACACAACAAAGTTCCTAAACTAGAGAAAAACAAGCAACAAAATGTCATCACAAGTCGAAAATCGTAACTACTCCATAAACAAACTACACGTGAGGAAACAACAAAACCAGCCAGATAAAACATATTGCTAAAACTTTCAAGTTATAGCTCACCGAGGAGAGGCAAAGCACCGCAAAAAATTCTCGTTAGCTGTTAAATAGTCTCATGTGAGAACAAGTTGCACCTCAGTAGAAAAATGAACAGTTTAGCAAACCGTAGTGTCGAATTGGAAATTCGCGATACCAACACAGTGATGGATGCATAGAAGAAGCGCTGGTCACACCACGTGATACCAGTCAAACCATGCTTCAGTTAATCGAAACCGATCTTGATAACAAAATCGGCCACCACACCAAAGCACAGAACGGTCACCGATTAGATTTGGTAGGGAGGTGGATGAATCGCTGAAGGAAGGAGGTACGCGAGTCAAAAGCCTTTAGATCTGGAAATGAAAAATTAGGGTTCAATGAAACCTCGTACGCATAGCGAAATCAAGGAGTAGGGGAGAGAGATGTTGAAGATTGAAAGATTTGTTGGTGGAGATGAGAATTGAAGAACGTGGAAAGGTCTGAGGCGGAAGAAAAAAATTGTTAATCCTATCATTAGTTATGCTTAAACATGATTAACGGGAAAACATTGGTTTCTAGGTATGTTTGATCTGTACTATCATGATTATTTGTTGTTTTGGTGTTTGTGGATGACTTTACATGTTGTTATGACTGTATGGTATGCTTTATGATTGATTAGAAAAGTTAGAAAGGTCGAAAACGCCGTCGTATGGCATAAAATAGTCACTGGAAAGGTTGCAGGAAATTGGCAGGAACCGGATCAGATTGCCCCTTCTCCGACCCGACCTGATCGTGACCCCCTCTATCCGAACTGACCCCCTCACCTGGAGATCCCCACAAGTCGAACCGCTCGCACTTGAAGACCACGACCCGACCCGGATGGAGAGGCCCGACCCGACCTGGTGAAGATGGCATGACCTGAACCATTGTGGCACCACGACTCAGCCTAGAGCATTCAGAAGTAGGTGACCACAACCCGAACTGGTAAAGGAGGCCAAACCGATCCGATGTGATGACCACGAGCTGACTTAGAGTTCTCGAATTGGAGGAAGGCAACCACGATCGATCTGAACCGTCTCAGGAGAACCGAACCGATTGGAGGCCAAAGCAAGATGAAGACCTAAACCCGAGATGCAAAGGTAGTCCAAATGGGAAGTAGAACTCAGGATCTAGATGGGAACCAATGAGTCAACTTCATGATTGGACTTTGCTGTGGGACGTGTGCAAAGGGGTTATGATGTCCATTACTTTGATTCACTAAGAGACGAATGTTAGGCTGCGGATCAGTGCAGTGGGGTAGTCACTACTCTATGGGGCAGATTGATCGTAGCATGGCTATGTGCCAGTGCAGTGAAGTCGTCATGACTTCATGGGGTAGAGTGGACGTAGAAAGGACTAGTGGCTATGGATCAGTGCAGTGGAGTCACCATGACCCCATGGGGCAGAGTGATCATAGCGGGGATTTGGGTGATCAAAGCGGTGGATATCGTATGCTTTACGCACTGAGTGAGAGATGTGAGGATGGTTGCTATGCTTGATTGTTTGCTATCACTATGACATGCACACTCCCTCCCCCGTATCTTTATACCTTACGTTTAGTGGCACCTTAGAGTATTGAGCGGTATGTTGTGCTAACTCTTTGGTGGCAGGTCCAGGTATGGTTTAGTATACCTGTTATTGTTCTGTTTTGCTTCTTATCGCTCATACTAGACTTTTGTATGACCTAGAGTTTTATGTCTCTTCTTATTACTCTGGGTGCTCCTAAACGAGCAAACTAGAGATAGGTTAGCTGGTGATGCACGAGTAGCTGTACCGGAGACGAGCAGGAGGCTTCCACGTATGATATATATAGATATTCTTCTTGTGTCGCCGTGGGTCACTACTTTAGGCATTAGTAGTGTACCTTTTCCTTTGCTTTGCTTTAGAGACAGTTGAAAAGTTGTAATAATGATGATGTGGAACATAAGTTGTATTTGGATTTCCGCTGCTATGATGTTTAGTTTTAGATTTTAGCTTATGCATTGTCTCCCTTGTTTAATGTCAAGTATGTTGTTATTATATTTTATACCATGCGCTGTGAGACATTCTACAGATCCTTTGTTAGTTCATTCTCTTCTTTTCTTTCTTTGGCGACCGTTCCGTGCTAGTCGGGCATGTGTACAACGCACTTTCGGAGGAAATGCCGGCTGGTGCAGGGCGGGCCATCACACTTGGTATCAAAGCTCTAGGTTGCGTAGTTAACCTAGGGAAGTCATCAGGGAGAGATAGTATACATATATGAGAGCGTGTGTTTGTGATTATTTTAGTTTTTTTTAAAAAGCTATCTATATATACTATTAGTAAAGGATGAATTCGCACTGCACTGACACCACAAAGAAGATGGTTAATCATTTTCTCCTTATAGACTGAACGATGAGCCGATATACAAGGGTACTGGTAGAGGAGCCAATAATGGGAATGCTGCTGAGATGAGGACGATGTTTACTGACCTCATGAGAGAGATGCTTATGGATGTTCAGAGGGCAGCTCCTAATGCTGCAAATGGTGGTGGTGCAGCGGTGCAGGCGCCTAGGGCCGAGTTCGCCAAGCTTAGCAAGGATTATACTAGTTTTGGTGGTAAGCCGTTCCACGGAACGGAATCGGCTACAGATGTTCAAGATTGGTTGGATAGCTGTGAGCGTATCTTTGACGATTTGGGTATCGAGGATGCAATGAAGAGGAAGCTAGCATCCCATCAACTTCAAGGACGAGCTATGAATTGGTGGAATGCTATTAAGGCAACTACTCCAGAGTATTAAGTTACTTGGGATCAGTTTAAGACTCGCTTAAGCGATAAGTTTATCCCAGCTGCTCAGAAATCAGAACTGTTTAGGAAATTTCTGGAGCTTAAGAAGAATCGTAGGACAATCTCGGAGTATATTGCAAAGTTCGATACTTTATCGAAATATGGGTTATCTCTTATTGATACTGTCGAGAAGAAGAACGAGAAGTTCATAACTGGGTTGGATGGATACTTGGGGGAAAGGCTTATGAAACACATCGATGAGACGTTTTAATTGATTATAGGGAAAGCTTTGAGATCAGAGAGTCTATATCCTAAGTCGAAGACTGAGGTCGCATCTGCAGTGGAGCCAAAACCGCAAGCAAGCAGTGTAGGCAAGAACAGTTCTCAGAATATGAGGAAACAGAACCAAGCTAAGGATGGCCAGAAAAAGAGTAAGAAAGATGTTGAGTGCTTCAGCTGTGGTAAGAATGGCCACTATGCCAAAGAGTGTCCGGCCAAGCCAACAGATAGGAAGTGCTTCAACTACGGCCAAGTGGGACATCACAAGGATAAGTGTCCGCAACCCCCTAAAGAGAAGCAGATCGTGAAAGCATATGCTATCAGTGCTGTTCCTACTTCGTCGAATGCCCCAACTGCGGCGGAGAAGGGAAAGAATGTCGTTATCCAAGGAATGCTTTCCGTTTATGATGTTCCAGTAAGAGTTTTTTTTGATACCGGAGCTTCTAGTTCCTTCATATCTAGTGACCTGGTAGATAGGTTGGGATTGGAACCCGAGATTGTCGATAGACCTTTAGTAGTGATGAACCCGATTGGGGGTTCTACTAGCCTTAGCATGATTTGCCGTAATGTGGTCTTATCAAGTCATGGATGCATGTTTGTTTGTGATTGCTTTGTTTTGGGCTTTACTGGGTTTGGCATTATTTTGGGAGTCGATTGGCTCCAAAGATACGGGGTGGTGGTAAACTGTGAGGGCTTTTTGGTGACAGCTAGAGCGGATGATGGGCGAAGGATAGTGTTTGGTGGTCTACCCGGTGAGGGAGTATCCGGACGTCTTCGAGGAAGTGACCGGACTTACACCACACCGAGAGATTGAGTTCTGTATTGATTTAGTGAAAGATGCCAGAACTATAGTGATGCCACTTCGTCGTATGGCACCAAGGGAGCAGCGAGAGGTCGGGGTGCAAGTAAGCGATCTTTTGAAGAAGGGATTTATTAGAAGAAGTGTTTCTGAGTGGGGAGCACCTGTTGTGTTTGCTACCAAGGCAGATGGTTACCTTCAATTGTGTGTGGACTACTGTGAATTGAATAAGGTGACGAGGAAGAATAAGTATCCTCTTCCGCGGATAGATGATTTGTTTGATCAGTTAAGTGAAGCGAGTGTGTTCTCCCTGTTGGATCTCGCGACAGGTTTTCATCAGCTTAGAGTGGAAGCTGAGATTATAGCTAAAACGGCATTTCGGACGCCGTTTGGGTTCTATGAGTGGTTGGTCATGCCGTCTGGGTTCTATGAGTGGTTGGTCATGCCATTTGGGTTGACCAATGCCCCAGCTTATTTTGTGGATCTTATGAATAGGGTATTCAGAAATCAGTTGAATAAGTTTGTTCTAGTGTTCGCGGACGATATCTTGGTTTACTCGAGGATAGAGGAAGAACACAAGGAACATTTGAGGATAGTGATGGAGGTGTTGAGAAAACACCAATTGAAAGCGAAGTTCTCTAAGTGTCACTTCTGGAGGAGGGAAGTGAGATTCTTGGGCCACGTTGTTTCAGAAAATGGTATCGCCGTAGATCCTGTGAAAGTAGCTATGGTGCAAGATTGGACTACGCCCACAAATGCAACAGACGTAAGAAGTTTCTTGGGGTTAGCTGGATATTATCATAAGTTTATCCAAGACTTCTCCAAGATAGCATCACCGTTGACTCAGTTAACCAAGAAGAATCAAGCTTTCGTCTTGGACGAAAGTGCGAGAATGCATTCAAGAGTTTAAAGGAAAAGTTGACATGTGCACCAGTGTTAGTCATTCCTAAGGGGAATGAAGAGATGATGGTATATACAGATGCATGTGGTACTAGACTAGGTGCAGTATTTATGCAAGGGGGTAGGGTTGTAGCTTATGCAAGTCAGCAACTAAAACCGCACGAGAAAAGATATTCTACCCATGATTTGGAATTGGCAGCGATCGTATTCGCGTTGAAGATGTGGAGACACTATCTCTTGGGAGAAAGATTCGAGCTATTTACTAATCATAAATCGTTAAAGCATATTTTCTCTCAGAAGGATTTAAAACTTTGTCCGCAGAGATGGTTAGAGTTCTTGGCTTCATATGATTTTGACATCGCATATACACCAAGAAAAGGCAATGCAGTAGCTGATGCCTTGAGTAGAAGACGTGCCAGTTTAGGGGCTATGTTTCTTGAATGGAAGCAACTGGAGTATATCGCAAGGTATAATTTCAGACCAAAGCGCGAATTGGATCCAGTAATGTTAGCAAGTTTGACGATCAAACCGACTTTGATCGAATGGATTGGTTCCAGTTAGAGGGAAGATCCTAATCTACTGGAAATCATCTCCAAGTTAAGGACGGGAGTCGACGAAGAGATGAACCAGTATGGACTTGATAAAGGTGGATGGCTTAGAAAGAATGGGAGATTAGTTGTACCCAACGTGAATGGATTGAGAGATGAAGTGGTTAGAGAGTGTCATCACTCAAAGCTGACCATACACCCTGGTGGTAACAAATGTATCGAGACATGAAGCAGACCTACTACTGGGAAGGGATGAAAAGGGACGTTGGGAAGTTTATATCCAAGTGCATGAATTGCCAGCTAGTTAAACCTGAGCAAAAGAAACCTAGTGGTTTTGTTGCAACCGTTAGAAATTCCCAAATGGAAATTGGAGAAAGTTTCAATGGATTTCATCGATGGGTTACCGAGGACAAGATCGGGCCATGATAACATTTGGGTGATTGTTGATCGTTTGAACAAGAGAGCAAGGTTTATACCAGTCAAGTCGAATAGAACGACAGCTAAGTTAGCTGAACTGTACATGAAGTGGGTAGTGATATTTCATGGAGTACCCAAAGGCATTGTGAGTGACCGAGATCCATTGTTTACTAGTAGATTTTGGAAGAGCTTACAAGAGGCGTTAGGATAAGAATTACATCTCAGTACCGCGTATCATCCTCAAACCGACAGTCAGACAGAGAGGGTGAATCGAGTATTAGAAGACCTCTTGAGAGCTTGTGCATTGGATTTTAGAGGATCATGGGATGATCATTTGCATCTAGTAGAGTTTGCCTATAATAACAGTTATCAATCCAGTATTGGTATGGCTCCATTTGAAGCTTTGTATGGAAGACCATGTAACTCACCATCATGTTGGTTGGAAACCGGCGAAAAGTTTGTGCTTGGACTGGATGTAATAAGAGAAACTTCAGACAAGATCAAGATTGTTCAACAATGAATGAAGGCCGCTCAAGATAGGCAGAAGAGTTATGCTGATAAGAGACGAAGAGAATTGAAATTCTCCATTGGTGACTTAGTATTTTTCAAGATCTCTCTATTAAAGAATGTTATTCGATTTGGAAGAAGAGGAAAGTTGGCACCAAGATTTGTTGGTCCATTCCCAATTCTCGAGCAAGTTGGGAATTTGGCATATAGAGTCGAGTTGCCAGAGAAGATGGCAGGAGTTCATAACGTATTTCATGTTTCCCAGTTAAGGAAATTCGTGCACGACCCTAGTGTTACTATTTCACTAGATTAGTTGGACGATATCGAGGTTGAACCCGAGGCGGTTGGGAACCGCAGGCCTATGCGTATTATTGAGAATGATACGAAGCAGCTTCGAAGGAAGGTGGTGAAACTAGTCAAAGTTCAACGAGGGTGATGATGAGAATGACTGTACTTGGGTGACAGAGGAGAGCATTAGGAAGACGTATCCAGAACTCTTTGCTTGGTAAGATTCTAATTGCGATTTAGTTTTCCGCATGCTATTAGACTTGTTTGTTTGTTTTGTATGTTTGATTGTTTTGAATGGTTGATAGGCATGGATCCTTTGCTTGTTTCTTAGTTAAGGAATTTCGGGGACGAAATTTCCAAAGGGGGGGGGGGGGGGAGAATGTAACTACCCGCATTCTACGCATCGGAGGATCGTAGAATATTTATTTCTTTTTCATATGAAGTCATATGGTCGTGTACTTTTGGGGAACGACTATTGGGGTCATTTCCCATGTTCATGATTTTTGCTGATTTTTAAATGACCGTTTTCCCCTAGCTGATCTTGTTTCGTCCATAACTTTTGATTGGTATAGAGTTTTGACTTGAAACCACTTTCATTAGATCCAGATGATGGTTTACCTTTCCATAGAGTGGTCACATTAGCCAAACGAACTCACCGTTAGGGAGATATGGCTGAAACAACGTTTAGAAGGTGAAACTGCTTAACCGGGTATAATTGGGTAGTTAATAGCTAGGCCCATTGGGGGATTTCGGGATTAGGGGTATATAGGGGCTGATTAGGGTTAGAAAACATTTCTTTAGACACTTTTTTAGCCGCCACTTTCATTCTTGGAACCCTAGTAATGGCCTCCAACATCTAAAACACCTCGAAACCACTTTCTAATTGAAGATTAGGCTAAATTACATCAAATCAAGGAGAAATAACACCAAATCAAGGTTAGAGCTGCTTTGTAGCCTTGGGCACAGTGACAAACAGAGGATAATTTCAGATTTGGTATTTTATTTGTGGCAAAGGTGAGTGATTAACATTGTTTTTACACTAATTACAGTTAATTAAGGTGATTAGTGTTAATTAACGAAATTATGCAAGATTAAAGTCTGGAAAAATGTTTAGAAATTCTGAAATATTATTTTAGACCTCTGTTAGAAAATTTGGCTAATTTGGTTAAGTTTTGTTAATCCTATCATTAGTTATAATATAATCCAAATTACAAATACTGTTGTATAAAGAGATTTTGTAAATGGAGTCCGCAACTTGCGGCTGCTTGTGAAGTATGGAAAGAGATCAAATTCGAGTTCGAACCGGTAGATAAGATAAATAAACAGAAATTGAATATTTAAGACAAGAATTTATTCCTAATTTCCGGATGACAAATACATCTAATTCAGTTCATCTAAAATAGAAGGTAAGCTATTTACCAAACAAATTACTTAATCAACAAATTAAGTAAAAATGTTTATAATTGAAAGATATTTTTAAAAGTAAGGGTCGTATTTTAAGAAAAATAGGAAATAAAATTGGTTGATATTATAAGTGATATCGGTTTTTAAGCTACAAGCTTTTATCTATCCGAAGATAAGAACGTTGTTGATTAAGGTCTGAAAGATAAATATAATACCCTAACTTGAACGGCTGAAGGATTATCTGAGGATGGTATTAGCCTGTAATGGTAAGATATTGGAGTTATTTTATTGTTTCCATAAGAGGAATAATATTGCAGCTATATTTGAGGGTCTAAGGAAGTTTTGAGAGTATAAAACAATATTTTCGAAGTAAGGAAATAAAATGTGCTTGTGAAATTACAGTAATATGTCTAAAGTAAATAAAGAGGTTTTTGTGAAATTTAGTGATATTTCAAATTAAAGGAAATATAGAGACGAGTTTTGAAAAAGAAAGGATTGGTTATTATTTCAAGTAATGAAAACAAAAGAGTTTTTATGAGATAAGTTATAGAATCGATTTTAAATCGATAAAAATGGTTTTAATGAATAGTTTTAAATGAAAGGGGTCTGATCTGCCGAAGTACTAATCTATACTGCCTAAATTGGTAGTTAAAAACCCGACTAGCAATAAATATTGTTGGACCTTTGACGAGTTAGTTTGAAGAGACCAAGATGGGAAGTAGACCCAAAACAACTTTGAACCAACTGTGCATTTGAATCTAACTTGTTGGGATGTTATAAAGATGGAGTATTGAAGATCGTGGATCTTCATGAGCAGAGGAACTACTTATCACCCAGTCGAGCAGGCCATGCGATGGAGAGGTCGAGCAGAAGCTCACCGGCAAGTTAGTCGAGCAAGCATTTCTCCAATGGACGAGCGCATGTGTTGATGAACGTGGCAGATCAAAGAAATAATATAATGGAATAGTAGAAGTGTACGAACAATGGCAATTTGTGTCATATTCGATCCCTTATTTTGCTAGAAGACAAAATGGCATCGACGTAAATATAAGGGGTTGGTCACAAAATGTAAGTACAGAAGTCGCTCGTTCAATAAGAATCTCTGGCTTGTTCATGCAGTGAAACAGGGTCGCTCGCACACTGCATACTCCGGTCGTTCGTTCATACGAGGTGCCAGCCTTGTGCCATCCTAGCTCCAACTGTCCAGTGGAACTTCTGTAAATAGCCCTACGAACGACCCATACCCTATATTTCATAATTACATCATTGCCACCTAGTCTGTAATGACCCGGTAGGGATTCGAGCCCCGAATTCCAACAACAATACATCAAATCGCATTACTTGCCAAAACTCAAGTATCGAAACCACCAGATTTTTATTAGAAAGAATTTAAAGGGTGAGATAAGAAAGAAAGAAATATTAGAATAGAAGAAGAAGAAGATCCATCATGACATAGAGTCTCACATCGCAGCGGAACAAAATATAATATAGAAATAAATCTTTATTGAGAGCTTGAAATTATACTTACAATCATTAGAGTACATCATGCATCTGGACAATTATAATAATCTGTCCTCATATACAACACACAGCGGAATAATATAACATCATACGTCTGAACTCTTCCATCTTGTCTCTTCACAGCATCCGATAACCTGAACCTGTACACCTCGGTCTAACCCGAACATTACAAATACCGGGTCAGTCTGGTGAACCAGAGTGAGAAACCCACTAAGTTTAAAGGTATTACACAACTTGATTTTTAAGTTATAAATTATTTTTTAAAAGAAAAGGATAATCGTAAGACCAAATCCACACATAAATACGGACGATTTTTACCTTATGATAACCCAAAACCGTTTTGAAAATAAATACTTATCTGATATTATAATAGTGTCTAAATACAAATAAATAGAATCTAGCGGAACGCTTGTATCTCACGCTCCACATATATAGTATACAAACAAAACCACGGGCGCTTATTGGAGATTGGATTCAGACTATGACATGGTATGGGACTACCTGCCGATAGTATATCTCTAGAGGCGAATACACTGGGTTCAACAAGAACATCTTGCAACCCGGCCCTCACATGACCGACCACTCATTTCGCTTGAGTGTATCAAATGTATATCACCAACGGTTGGGCTCAAACCATCGTTTCCCGAAAAGGGACAACATCAAAATAGATTAAAGAAGCAAAAGGAATTTCTCTAGATAGGTGATTATACACCCTAATGGGAGCGACCCACATAGCCATGCTGCCTGCCCGATTTTTGTCATTTCCCGGTTGTGAGGCTTGAGGTTTAAATTATCTTTCAGAACATTTGGCCACCATTCACTTTGAATGCCACATCGTCAGATCCCTCAGATATCACTAATTGACGTCCACAAAAATACTCTAGTGGTTAAGCTAAGAGAGGTGCCTCTCTCCGCCACCAACTGTAGTATGTTTGAAGAAATCAATGTACGTAATCCTTTTGGAAATACTATGTCAGACATCCGTCCATACAAGTTGTCCTGGGATTGGACAAACCGAAGGTACACTCCTACTGCATCCTAGGAATCACCCTATGGACCAATAGCGAGTAGTCCTTGCAATCCATAAATTTCAACCACGACAGAATCACAAAAAAAATAACTCTGGTTGCAAGCTAGAGAAATTCGGTAAGTAGTCCTTCCGCTTATGAAGATCCATGACCTTCAACTGCTCCAACTTCAACCAGCATCTTTTACGTATTTGCTGGTTCAGAATGGTTTTCGAATATAAATTCGATCCCGGTCTTTCCGTACCAACAGCGCATTGGGCATGATTTTAATAGTCGGTTATTTAACAATCAAAATAAACAACCATAAAAATAAAATATATCCATTGGTTTATTACACAGTTCACTTGGCCATTTAAAATATAGATCAGTTGTAATACCAAAGATAATGTAAATATTCTCAAATTATTTAATTAAAATACTTAAAAGAAATATCTTAAAATCTTATCAAATTTCCCGTTTCTATCCTTCAAAACATTTTCCACCACATTTCTTATCCTCGGGATCAATTCACTTACCATCGTAAACACTCGTTACAAAATCCCTTTTATTTCGTTACTATGGAAATATCATTTCAAATTCACAAGCCCCTCTTTATTTCGTTTAGTTTTGGAATCTCATCATGTATATATATCCAAATTCTTTAAATAAAGTTACACTAATACTTTTCCAAAACCATTTTCTTTAACATCTCCACTATCACAACTCATACCATCTTTTGATAATCCTGAAGTTGTTCAAGTTGGGGTATTTTAATTACCTCTCAGACCTTGATCAACATCATTCTTGTCCTAAGATAAATATGAATCGTGATTCAAAAATCCTTATTTATTTTAGTATCACTTCACCATTGTATTAACATACGGCTTTATAGAACCTACTTGCTTTTGAAATCTCCTTTTTAAATATATGGTTATTTCTAAACTCTTTGATTTATTAAATGATCAATTAACTTTTAAACTTTAACTCCTTTGAAACTATCTGTCCTATTATCTGGATTTTTTCCAAATCCTATTACTAAAACATTTTTTCCCAATTCAATTATGGGAATCCCTCTTTTTTTTAATCATTTCTAACTTTAATTCCTTGCTTATATGAACTTCATTTAAGAAGTAACCCCTTAAATTAGATAAGGATGATATTTTACTTCATCATTAACTAGAATTAAATTCCTTTTTAAAACCTCATTTTTATTTGTTTCTTAAAAATGATAAATCTCGATTATTAATTGTCGTTAATTCCTGCCCACTCGCTTATCAATATTAGTACAAAAATCAGCTTTACAAAATTTTTCAGTGATTTCGATGAAACACGTGCTTCGCACACAGTAGATTACTGGTACAAAAATAGTAGTTAAAACAAACGATATATATATTTGTATGGTTGGTCTATTTTATTTTAAAACTCCATTTAAAAATATATTTATTTAAAATCTATATTCAGTTAAAAATAAATTTCATAACTTCGATTTACCTGACAGTAAATCAATCTTTATAAAAACAGTTTATGTTTGGCCATCTGCTATAAACTGCTCAACCAATATCACACGTTGGTTAATAACTAAACAAATGTTGCATTTGGGTTTTGCAACCAATAACAACTCAATAATTCAATCATATGGGGTTCAACAGTTCATTTACTGATCGTATATAAATAAACAGTAACTTGAGAAATTTGGTTGGATTCCTCCAATCTGTCTTCCACTGCATACAAGTATGTTATTTCAAGACAATCACTGTTCATGGGAATATATAACTAAACAGATAATTTCAATAAATATCCAACAACGATAATTAATGTTAACCATTAAATTTAATGCGTTTATATAAAAAATATAAATGCGACCCATCAGGTAAGTTACCGCAGTCGGTTCTAATTGTTAGAATAACGATTTGGGGTTAATTAAATTAAACAAACATTTAATTTAATCTATTCAGTCAATCACAGTATCAATCAGTAATCATCAAATAGTAAACAGCCATAACACACAAAAACTAAACCCTACTTGTAAAATATAAGTGGGTAAACTGAGTGAGTTATACTCACATGGTCTGTGTTATATAACTAGCTCGTCCCTGTTAATCCCAACCCTGTCCAATTTATTTCCATACCGTCGTGCTTATGAGTACGGTTCCAATCAATCTTCTATCGAAGAGTTCTGATAAAATACAACACATTATAAATGTTTAAATTTTATTTTATTTTAATAACAAATAAATTAATTCGAAATTAATTAACGAAAAATTTACTTGATTTTAAATATTTCGGACGGCTCCTTCATCCACTGGTTCGTCCGTCTCTACTTTATTCCGATTTGTGTCTGACGTTCCAAGATCCTAACTCGGTTATAATAAATCCTGTCATGGATTAAATAATATAATTAATAAAATTAGTTAACCTTTAAATTTTAAATAGGTTACGAGAATTATTAGTTAATAAACCTTAAAAGTTCATTTTCTTTGTGTTACCGAAACTGGTCCTTTTGTATTTCAGGCCCGCCAAGCTTAAAGCCCCTCGTCCAACCCATTGAAATCATACCCGTCCATGTTCAATACCCTTTTCCCCAATTAAAGAATGGATCACCTCAATTTACCATCCAGTCTTCATTCTGTCTTATCCAAATCACAACAAAAGAGAACTGCTTCTCCCTCCAATCAATCCCAACGCGGCCTCCTCTTCCACACTTGATCGAAGATCCAGCGAGTACCCCAGATCCAACGCCTCGGTCTGCTCCCCATTCAGCTTGAATCTCGCCGCTTCTAGTCCCACCGTTGATGCGCAGATCCATCACCAAGTTCTAGTCTTTCAGATGAGATCCGGTCTTCCCGTCGCTTGGATTTGCACCACGAAAGGTCAGCGCGCATACTTTATTTCCTTTTACATTTTTGTTGTTCAAAATTTGATGGATAATTGTTTAGAATGAGAGGTTATGGTTTGAAAGAATTTGAATGGATTTTACTGCGGTTTGTTTCTGATTAGCTTGACTGTATTTTGGTCACGGATTTGAATTGTTTCTGAGATGAAAAGGAAGAGAACGTCAATTGTTTTTTGTTTGGCAAGAACTGGTATTACTGGGGTATTTATATGCGAACGGGATTTGGGATAAGGCCGATGTCGAGTCAGTAAGTCTGGGCGGCCATGTGCTTTCCCCTCAGGTAGCTGCTGTGCATGTGCTGATGTGAGAACTAAGGGTACTGGGTTGATGGGTCTTCAGCATGTATTTTCTCCTCAAATAGGGTGTGTGCTACTGAAGAGGGTAGACTAGGCACATGCTGTTATCTTCAACAGTGATGTCACTCATCAATGAAAGTGATGGTGAAGATTTTTCCGAAGTAAACATGAACAGGATTGAGTATGGGATAAGTCGCATTACTCTGTAAAGTTTGTAAAAGTGTCTTGGCAAGTCAAAAGATTTTGTACAGAAGAACTCTTCCTTGATCGTATTTTCTTTTATTCTCTACTGTATTTGATTTGCTATGGTACTTTGCTTTTTATTGTTCACGTTGGATTGTCGATTGGCAAAGATATACAGTTGTGTTTTCCTTTACTTTTTTATTCATTTGTTTTGGAATGTATTCATATCATATTAAAGTAGTAAATTTGTCTTGGCCAAATCTTGTACAGGGCTGTTTTTGCTACATATATTTCTTCTCATTTATCTACTGTATTTGATTGATGTTATCTTAGTTAGTGCCCTTCTTTAAATTTTGCTGTATTGTTTTTGTTTCTTATTTATATGATACTATGCTTTGTATTGGATAGTTTCTGTGGAATGAGTTCACACCAGTGATAAAGTCTGTAAATATATAAATAGTTTATAAAATATTATCCATAAATATTTTAAATAAATCCCGAAACTATTAAATTCAAAATAAATAAATAAATTATCTTCGACTAATATACCAAATGGAATAGTATACCCACTCAGATTAATCAATATTGAATTATAACTCAGCATTAACCAGTTCGAGTCGGCGGATTTCAAATTCATATAGAAAACGTTATTAAATATATTAAATAAACATTATCGTTTATTAATGATTTTCATAGCGACTATTTTAAAATTTTAATTGGACATAACTAGCAATCTATTACACGAAATCCTGATTTTTCTCTTTCATGAGAAAATTATAATCAAACTGATTCACGCGTTTCTCGTTTCATGAAATCCTGACTTACTTTGGGCCCTGTATAGCTATTTAAAGTTCAAAGCTCCAAATTACGAACTACCACGCCGCTGCAGCTCGTTTTATAATATAATTATAAATTAAACGTTCTGACGTCGTTTTAATAACAAATATATTTATATAATTCAATATAAACCATATTTAAACCACTTTAAAACGCTCCACTACAACAGAAATTATCTTTTATAGCGGCATATAGCCGCTATTAATCAAAACTATAGCGGTTCGATAAACGTTATATATCGACATGTTATAAAAAACGGCTGAATATTTATAACACAAAATAAACCGCTATGAAAAAGCAAGGTTTTATAGCACAAATTTGCCGCTATGTTACCTAAAGACAATAGCTCATCCTCACCGCTATTAAACATCAAAATCTCAATGAAAATGGGATTTTTTTTATAACACAATCTAACCCCTATAAAATATTTACTCGATAGCGGCTATATGACGCTATTAAATCAATATATTATAGTATTGTTAAATCCTTTTACAGCTCTTATATGCCGCTACAAAATTCATAGATACAGTACTGCCTATATATATATATATTACATTTTAATAATAGCAATACAAATGAATCTTCATCACAATTTTACGAGCAATGTAAAAACAAAAAAATATAATAATCAGCAAATATAACGTGTATTCGTTATAACAAAACAAAATATTAACTAACAAAAAACAATTTCAATCCGTGAGTTACCAAATTCAATACATACGTTTTCAATTCAATATTGATGTTAATCTGAGTACATAAAAGGCAAAACATAGTTCCAAAACATAGTTCATTTTTAAAGGCTACCAGTACCAAATGCATCACTAAGAACTTGAACTGCTCAAAGTCTTTCTTTTTCCTTCAAATGTCCATGGATATTATGTAGTCACCTGCTTTCAAATAAGCCTGTCAGTAGAAATAAAAAATTTCATATCATGAAATGGGAAGCATTGGAAATTTTCTTTCAAATTGAACAGCCAAATATTTCTATAGGCACGCTAAACTGATTTTTAGAATTACCATCATCCAACTCCTTTTTCACGTCAGACCTTTCAGTACTGTTGGATTGCATGATAATGCTTCAAATTTCACCTGAGATGAGGCGAGGTGAATGCTGGAAGGAACACAATAACGGTTGTATTGCCATCAGTTTTACACTAAGCTCCTCCATGACATACTACATGCATAAAATATAATGGCGTAAGCCACTTTAAAAGCAGAAGTGAACTAAACTTAGGCATGTAACAAAAAGTTATACATAGTTGTATCCAGCCACCAAAAAAATTAAGTATGCAATTCCCAGAAACGTCAGTTTAGACGTCCACCTCACGCAGGTTTGAGTGTACCTAAAAAATAATGTAAACCTGAGTAGCCAATGAAGATGGCTTTGACAAAACTGGTTTTTCACTTATCTATGTTGATTTTATTTTCACCAAGATGGTTAAAAGCATCTATCATACACAAAGTTGTAAAATACTTCTAGGCCTCCACTTCAGTGCCAAGCGAGGCACTAGATCCATCTTAACACACATGCATTAGGTCCGTTGAAACAAAGTTTCTCACTTCATATAAGAATAAAGAAATGTATTTAAACAACGTGCATGCATTATTTTAAGGTTTGCGTCAATGTGCTAGTTTTGAAAGATCTTGCCTTCTTGATTACTCCTAAATACATTCAAAAGCATTCATTTTCAATTTATATCAACTGACCCAAACAAAGCACTTATCCGAACTACATAAGTTATCAAAAAAATTCCAACTCCAATGAACCTTCAATTAAACTCTACCTAAACGATTAATGCATAGTTTATGCTAACCATCTAGCCATTTTAACAACCTTGTACACAACCCTATGCACTCTACCTGATCAATAAAAGAGCACACTGCGTAAAATCTAAGATGACTACATATACAAGTATTCACAACATAGTTTTATCTATTTCTACTTAGTTTTCCAAATTTAAATGTTGAATTAGTTGGATAAAAGACATTAAGTTATTGAAATAATGAAACACTAAAGCTGTACCATTAAAAAAACAACTAAATTTAAGAAAATAATGAGAATTAAAACAAGACCGCTATGAAAATACTGGGAAAAAAACTTCTCATTGCAATTGGCACCCTCAAATATTTCATTTCATATCTACATCTAATGTTGCTCCATGTTTACACATAACTTTTTTTTCTTTTTCATTCCTAATGTTTTAATATAATTTATCATCAATTTCTGTTTATCATATTCCTACTTGCTATTATCACAATCCAATTATTATTAATGAAATGTTATTGAGGCATGCTTATCACTTGTAAAAATATAAACTATATTTGCGGATTGAGCAACGACAACACTGAGAGCGGTAGTAAAGTCAGTATATATGGAAGCGGCTTTCTCTGCTAGCTTGGTTGTTTAAGTACTGTAGTTGATTTGAAGATAATAAACATTATATTTTACTTGAAGGGACTAATAATAGGTACAATATGCACACATAGAAGGCAAATGGGAAGTTCTTACAGTCTGAAAACAAAATCAGATAGTTCTAAGACAAATCCTAAGTATGACGTGCCAATTGCAAGGAACGAAAACACATCCACTATAGGTTGTCGAACAGAAACAGAACAAAACCTATGTGCATCAGAAAGAGGTAGTATATTCACAGCTTAACAATGAATAAGAGAGCTATTTTTTTTCTTTATCAAGTAGAAGTGTAAACTTACTCCTACTACTTCATTAGTCAGTCTTAATTGCTCAGAGGGTCTGTGATCATGCTAACGTTCGATTGGAGAGCAGGAATGGATCCGAGAATTACACCCTCACATACCAGAAACAAGATTAGTGGAATGGCTGTTCCAAAAACTATCGAAGTCCTGCAAAAGCTAGAGATTTCTTCCTTATACATAGAAAATTATGGCATTATCAGTTTTGAATATGGGTATGAATAATTCTCACCCTACTTTTTTTAAGTCACCCTCAAGGTCTGTGCAAAGAACTGGAACTACATTCTAAAACATAAAGATAAGCATAATGATTCAAAATTTTCAACAGATGTATAAATTTAAGATAATGGTTTTACCTGGTATACGTATGAAAGAGCTATGATTGGAATGCTTTATGGAATAGCTTCAAAATGGGATTCAAGAAGTGAGCGCCACTGCAAATTTCCATTAATTAATATAGCATTAGTGGAATATGTTAAAAGTATTGCTTGGATATAGTATTGTTATCGTACATTAATTCCACTAATTAATTCAAATAAACATATAGTAAATATTTGTTGAAATTATTTACGTATATTGCCAAGTATTTCCAATCAAAATGGTACAGGTAAAACTGCAACCAAGTATTAGGTAGCAAACAAGTGCTAGTGTCAACGGCTGAAAAGTAAGTACAACAGAACAATTTAAAAAGATAAACAAGCATATCATAAACTAGTGAGGCATTTATAGCATCAATTAAGAAGAAAACTTACTTGTTCTCGACCAACCTTGCCCCATGGATGATGCTTGAAATAAAATGAGTTAAGTATAACAAAAAGGATGAATGGACAGTTCTAAAATTGGTTAATTACCGGTATGCCTGCAGCATCTCCCATATGTTGCAAATGATATCTACTTTCAAGGAATCTCTCGCTCCCAACAATGATTTTACTACTGATCACCAACTTGTTCCATCCACTACCAATGTACCGATGTATCAAATTATTTGTTCCGAATATAAATACATTGCATTGTCATGCTGAAAAAGGAAGATCTAAATTAAGATGGGAAGAAAATATCAAGTTGATGACGATGGAGGATTACCATGCTGAAACATAGATTATTTTTATTTCTAGGAATAAAAATAAAAATCATTGTTTACAAGAGTAAATTAATTATTCGCAACATCCCTACATCTGTTGGTTTATAAGCATGGTATACTTATATAAAATTATATTTTAAATATTTCTACTGCTGACAGTATTAGATTAAAATACAGTGCCGTAGCATATAACTCTAATCTTCCGGATTATCCTCCTAGCTTGTTTTTCAAAATTATTCACCTTACTTTTATAGCTTATATTGTCTAGTACACATATGTTGTAACTTAGCTAAAAATCAAGATTTTAGCTTGTGTCCCTGTAGGTATTTGCACATATGGGATATGAATATGTTTATTCACAGCTATGACAGTTGTTCTGAAATTTTATCACTCAACCATACAACTTAACTCAATCAACATTTCCCTACTACTGATTAATCAAAAGAATATGAAAACTCTGTTAACCCAAAAAAGGTGGTAAAAAGCACACATTCTTACCTTGTCATGTACATGATTGCTGCATTTGTTTATAATATGTTTAGACATCTCCAACTATTCCTCAGCCAAGCTGCTTAAGTTTTTGAATTCTGTTTCAAGCTTAAAATTAGCTTCAGCCAATCTTCTCATTATTTCTTGAGATTTCCCTGGATCCTTTTTTTGCCATTACTGTACATACCCAACCATTGATGGAGTAGAGGACCCACCTGTCCCTGGCTCCCCTAATAACTGTATTAATGAAAAAAAAATTATGGCCAAGCAAAATAGTAATTCTCATCTATAGAAAGGTCTCCTTAAGCAAACGCTTCGCAATGTAATCAACTGACATTTGGTATAAATACATGTAGCTTCAAAGACGATCTAAACTTCAGTTAGCAAACCATCAAAATTTTCAAATCAATATCTATATCATTAGAAACCAAAAAATAAAATAAAAATTGCACAACTATAATACCTTTTACGTGAGTAAGAATTCAATTACCATATTGCCATATTTTTGACCAACTTTGTAAAGTATAAAGATGAATTTTGAAATTTCCAATAGGCACCATCTTTCATACTGATACCAACTACTGAGTTCTAAATCTATGGCAATCCTGCATCTACCAAAAGAGGAGCATGTATTACTTAACTTACAAGAGTCATCAATGGAGGCAAGGAAAATTTTAACTTTTCATGGTTCCAGTTCTCTTTTAGAATATCACTAACGACGTCTGGTGTATATTTTCCTCCTGTGGCCTGACATTTTGTCCAAAAAAGGGAAATAAAATAAGAATCACATTAGAACTAAATGGCCTCTACGAAATTCAAATAATTTAGAAGACCCAAATATATATATGCACGCAAAATATGCGTGTGTGAGGAGGGGGGCAATGCTTATATGATAAGACCCAAACTGTAGATCCACCAAGGAAAATGTATCGTAGACAAAACCACCAAAATTTCGGATCAAACATAATAAATAATCATAGAACATGCTTGCTTTCACCATGAATGATGCTCGAATGTAATCGCCCTAAAAATAAACATGCTTGCTTTCGCCATGAATCTGCAGCCCGAGCAATAAACTTAAACTAGCAACCAAAAACTGATACCGAATAATTAAAATCAATAAAAATACTTTTTGATATATATATATATACAATGGAAAGTAGTTGGATAATCATATAAAAACAACAATCTAAGATTGTAATCTTCTTAATAGTATGAGCACACCAGCATGTTCAAGCACAAATACGACAATTATATAAAACACTGCATTTAATACCTTGATATATAAACATATTGTAGCCAAGCAGTGACTTGCATAGAATCATGATAAATTATCATGCTGGTTTACCGAACATTCATTTGTGACGGTAGGCTGCATATTATGCACTCGGTGTATCAGCATAATAAATGGGTAGTTATAATACCCTTTTATTTACCAGCCAGTAGTATAAGCACTTCCATTTACTGTGTTTTCTTTTGGTTACAACAAGTGTTGCCTGTTAAAGTATATGCCTTCCTATCTACCTAAATCATTCTAACTTCATGAAATTAAGCACTGAAATGAAATTTGAAACCTTCTGTACCATATAATTGTACGATTGGCACAAGCCTCATCAGTCGCATTAAATAGCAAATTGTTCAAATATTCAATCATACAGGGATATTATATAGTAACTAAAGTATAATGATAAATATGTCATAGCATCTTTGTGTTATAATGATAAATATGTCATAGCATCTTTGTCAGCCATGCTACTCTTTAAAAACGAAATGTTCATGTTGAGTTAGCTGTGTCTTAAACTAACTAAACATTACATCTATAATTTGTTGTCTTGCTAGAACAAACAGAAACTAGAGCATACAAATAGTGGTGTTGGATGACAATATTCTATCTCCACTTACACTTCACAGGAACAACTTGGAATCTAAGGCCACTAATTCTTTTATTATTAGTGCATAATCACATATATTCCTTAAAGTACTCATCATGACAGAAATGTAACACCCCGTATTTTTTTCAAATATAATTAAAAATGAAATAAAATATATGAAAATATTCTTATGATATGTAAATAATGGTGATGCATAAGGAGAATTAATTAATACATGGAAGAGAAGAAAAATTAGTTCGATAACGGCATATGTAACGGAAAAGATAGTAAAATAAGGATAACTAATTCAAGAATCAGGAATTAGGTAAAATGTACATCACCATTGTGTTCCTCTTGGCAAAATACGCGAAATAGAGTCCGAGTTTTCGAAAATCGGAGTCCGTATGACCAAGATATGGCCAAAACAAGATTTCAGCAGACTTTCTGGCAGACAACCCGTGTCGACTGTAGTGTCGACACCCAAGTCGACCTCCCCCCTGTGTCGACTGTAGTGTCGACTCCCCCCTGTACAGGTCGACCTGGTCGGCCGAGGGTGGCCCAGAACCCATTTTTGAGGCCCGGGACGAGTTTTGATGGTCCGGATGGGTTTTAGGGTTAATCCGATGGCTGAAATGAATTGCTACACCTATAAAATAACACCTAGACCTAACCTAATTCATAACAAATCATTCTTACAC
This sequence comes from Allium sativum, assembly GCA_030737875.1. Lineage (NCBI taxonomy): Eukaryota > Viridiplantae > Streptophyta > Magnoliopsida > Asparagales > Amaryllidaceae > Allium > Allium sativum. Next base: position 119,431,803 of record CM060915.1, read on the forward strand.
CTAAATGCTGCTGGAATCTCTCTTGAGCCATGGCCGCCGTCACCAAATTAAAGCTTAAGCGTTCAAACTCAAATCAAATCAAAGATCAATGCTTCTACAACAAATTCAAGGGGATAGATCAATGACACTGCAACTTCCTAAGACAAATTCACTTCTTAATTCATTAGCCATTCTCTGTAAGTGCTAGTTATTTTCAGATCTAAATATTTAATTTTAATATGGGCATGAAATAAAGTGGAATTGGATCTAAGTATGTTTATCGATTCAGATCTATTCCTGTTGCTTTTTGAATCTTTAGTTTTGAGACTTGTCTACCTTTATTCTCATGACAAGTTTGTGATTTATTCAGCTGTTTCCTTGATTCGTAATGATGTTATCATCAAGTTGTAATCTTTATGCCTATCATGATGTTGTTTTCTCTCTGATCTATTTATTATGCAAACTTCTACCTTCCCCTATTTATTTTCTTTTGATGAACCTTGGTCAACTTCGGACCTTGGCCTAAAATCGCGATTCGCATACGAGATGTATACGGGGGAATAATGGGATTATTGCCTATAAGAATATGATTAATAATTGGCAACATGAAATTGGATGTTATCATTTTATTTGCAAGTTTGGGGTAGATCTGTAAATTTGGGTATAATCCTGTTATGATAAAATTTGCATAAATATTATATACATGGAATTCGACACCAATTGGATCTATGTAATGTAACATGAAATTTGGTATATATAACATGTATATAATTTGGCATGTAAAATAAAATTATGAGTTTTGGAGCCTATGTAAATTAAATCAAAATATTGGGCTTATGTTAATTAGGCATGTGTAGACTTGGAAATTTGAGCATGAAAGCGATTGTAAACTTTATAATTGGCATAAACATGTATTATGAACTTGGGCAACTGGCATGTATTGAAATAAAAAGATTATAGTTTGGGATAACTACATCATGAATCATCGGATTTGGGTTTATTGGGTATGGAACTTGATACATGTAATTTTGGCTAGATCTTGACATATGAAAAAAAACATGAAACTTGGTATATATGTAAACTGACTAGAATTGGGTACATATATTAGTTGGTATGTAATAGCCTTAAAAGAGGGATAAATATAAATTGAGATAAGTTGCCTTTAATGGCCTAAGATAAATTATGGTAAAATTGGTATGATTTTGCATACCATTAATTGATGGACATAATTGAGTCAATTGTGGACATCGTTAAATTAGGAATTAATTGATAATTTGAATAGGGGAAATAAATTCAAATTGGGGTAAAAGATTATAAGTGATGATCAATGCTTAGGACACGATGTTGGACTCGTTTGTGATGTAAACCTGCCCGGATCCGCCCGGCGAATCCAGTAGTCACAAATGTCAGCCCAATGTGAGAGGTCCTAGGCCCAAATTAAAAGCGTAACAGTTGTAAAGACACGAGGTTAGACTCTTTTATGGTGTAAGACTGCCCGGACCCGCCCGGCAAATCCAGCTGCCATAAATGTCAGTCTAATGTGAGAGGTCTTTCTAAGGTTACGGCCTTAATGAATTAAGAAATACTTAACCAGATAAACATGTGGTGGGACATGGGGGTTAAGTGGGTGACATGTGGAAATACGAATAGTAATACTTAACCAACGTAACATGGTAATTAGACCAGTGGGTAGGGTTAAGTAAATAAGAACACTTAACCGATATGATATAAATGGGTGGGTTAAGTAATATAATTAGGCTAATCTGGACACTTAACCAATTTAATAAGTTGACTACGGGAGTGGGTAAGGTTAAGCAAATGTTTAAACATTATAACAGGATTAAACTGGACTAGAGAGTGAGGTTAAGTTAATGAGAACACTTAACTAATACAATGGGTTAATTAGACAAGTGGTTGCGGTTAAGTAGTAACACTCAACCAACATAACAGGACAAGCAGGTGGGTTAAGTTAACTTGAATAAGTTGATATCACTTAACCATTATAATATGTAGTGGATGGGGTTAAGTTAACATGCACTTAACCAATCTGATGTGATGCGTAGTAGGGTTAAGTAACACATGGGGTTAAGTTAACAAGAAAATTCTTAACCAATGTAACCAGATAGACGAACGGGGTTAAGTTAGTAAACCACACTTAACCAATCAAACATAATAAGCGAGAAAGGTTAAGTTAACTAAGGTAAACACTTAACCATGGTAACATAACGGGTAGAAGGGTTAAGTACATATCGGGTTGGTGGGTAATATTAGTAAATATAGGCCCACATACACTTAACCATTAAATACACATGCTTGAATCAGTAGCGGAGTTAAGTACACATCAGGGTTGGTGGGTAATATCAGAGAGTAGAGGCCCACAGACTTAACCATTAGAAAAACCTAGTAACGTGGACCCATTTCAGCAGTAACCCACATTAGGTATCAACGGAACCCTGAGCTAGGCAGGGTAGGGCACGATTACTGGGCTGATTATAAGAGGTCAAATTAGCGGCGGTTGGTGCAGCAGTGCAGGTTCTAACAGAGTGTGGGCGTGCACACACTTCGGCGTAGAAAATTTAGCCACTGGGCATCAGTAGGTATAAAGCTATGCATCTTTATTGTGTCAGGGTTGCCACCATGGGACTTGATACACCCCATGGTGGGACCATCACAGGTATCTACAAGTAGGGGGCCACGTGACACAAACGAGAACTAGGTCAAGTAGGGAACCGATCGATAAGGTAGTAAGGGTGCATCAAATATATATATATATATATATATATATATATATATATACATATACACACATGGCCATTGGGGTGATCGAGGTGGAATCCTCAAAATCGATGTACACCTGAAGGCTACCATAATTGCGGGGATTGGGATCACGTTGTAATTACTATATAACACGGGCTACTAGTTGGGACACTAGTAAGGGGTGCAGATCCTTGTTACACATGACACTAGTTGGGACACTAGTAGGAATACATATCATTCAATGTAAGACACTTACGAGGATGCTAGTTAGGTGGTGCAGAGCAAATAGATATCGTTTTAATGGTAAAGCTTAGAAACCTTGTGATGTTATTCTTGATAGAAACCATGCGGTGGGATACTTGATAGGAATTATGGGACGTTATACTTGTTTCATCGTGCCCGAAGTTTATCTTGTTACCTTAGTTTATCTTGTTATCTTAGTTTAACTCGCCTACCTTGTCATCATGCTTATGTTTACTTTCAGTTTATTCATGCCATGTTATCTATAGCTATTTTTATGCTGAAAGTCACTAGGACTTACTCAGTTTTTGTGACTGACCCATTTTGTTTCGCCTCTTTTTCTTCCGTTCCCCCCCAAGGTTCATAGGGTGGGAATACAGCTTAGTTCGGATCTTACCAAGCTCCATGGCTCTTTCATGTATGGCTTGGATTTCTCTTGGCGATGGCTTGCTTTGCTTTATTGGGGAATACTGCAGTTTGTTTTCATGCTTCTTTGTTTTTGAGCAAGACAGGTATTTTAACTATGAAATTGGGTATTGGAAGTTGATGGGCTTTTCTTGTAAACATTTATATTTAATAAATGGTTTGAAGTACTTCCACTTTATTTTCCGCTGTTTTATATATGTCTGCCTTGTAATATTTCTGTTCTAGTACCCATAATACTCCATTGAAGTTAAGGCATTCCCTTTGTGAGTGACCTTAACAGATGTGGGGTGTTACATTTGGTATCAGAGCAGAAGGTTACCAGACTGGGCAAAAGTTTTCAAAAACCTTCTGAAATTATTTTCAAAACATTTACAAAGAAGCAAATTTTCAAGAAAATTTTGTTTTAATTAAAAGGCATATTCCTTAAATCCATATGCACTATCTTTTGATTCTCTCTTGAAATCTCTTCTCTCTCTTTTCACCATAGTTTCGTAGGCATCCGACACATGTCGGAGGGAAAAGGAGTGCCCAACCTCCATCTGTAGCCGTAGAAGTTCATCTGCGTCTAATATTATTTCAAGTTGGGTAGAGTGCCGTGCGTTGGAGGTAGCTTCGAAAGACTTGTCAACAAACTATACAAGGACAGTAAGAACAAGGAACTAGTTGTTATAGCTTAATCCACGAAGGAGGAAAAAGGTGAAAGGAAAGGGGCCTAAGTGAAAGAATAGTAAAACCCATGACAAGAGAGAGTATCTTTAGTGAGAAGGGACATGCAGTTAAGTATTATAGGACAAGGGCAAGGGACAAGATCGTCGAGAGGGCAATTGAATGCTCTCACCACTAGCGTACCTAAGAGGGTGGTAACATTTCTGTTAAAGGTTTAGCTTTTCTTTTCTATCATCCCACTAGAACTTTGTTTTTGTAAATCGCATCCTTTTAATTCTACTTCGAAATTTGAGTCTCTGCACCTTAGTACTAGCATGGTAGAGGATCCCATTTTTTTTCTTCTTTTCTCAAATCCTGTTGGGGAAATCGGCTCATTTATTCATGACTTGTTTGGATTTGAGAATGTCTATGCTAAGTGTTGAGTCTAGAAGTAATGTTTATGTTTTGGGCTATGGCTTGATTCTAGCGATGGAGTGGTTATCCAGTAAGGGTGACCTTCTCGGTTTTGAAAAAGAGGGTAGTTAGACTCTTGACATGCCTCGGTAATACCCTCGAAGTCGCAGGTAACCTTTAGGGTTCTATCATGATTTGTTTCCTAGAATCTCTTGACACATTTATTGGTAATTTGTAATCCGATCGAGTAGTGTTCGCCACTAAGGCAGATGGGTCATTTCGCTTATGCATGAGTTGTAGAGAATCACCTTAGTAAGTACATTTGGCAACATGGTTGGCATTTATTTCCAAGAGATAGTTCTTCTACGTGGAATACCTGATAGTAAGTGGACAATATCCAAGATTCACTAGTGAATTTTGGAGAGCTTGCATGAAACCATGAGTACGCAGTTATGTTTGAACCGACTATACTAGGAGGAGAATAAGTGAAAGTGGAACGAGAGGCAAAAGTGAAATGGATTCCAACCCATATTTTGGAAGCAAGAATTAAGAAGCTACGGAATTGTGAAGTTAAAGGCGGTCAAAGCACAATGGAGTTAAGCTCAAAGAAATGCGACTTAGAAGATTGAAGACTAGATTCGCGCATCATATCTCTTTTTAAGAGTATATCCATGATCTCTCTTTTCCTATAGAGCTTACTCACATGCTATCTTTTGTGTATATCCCCTCGGTCCTATTCTCAATCCTATTTCTATTGCGAACCTCATAGGGAGTATGACTCGTCTGTTAGTAATATATGTTGGGGCTTGAGGATGTCCGTCGGGTGGACTAAACTTTTTGGGTTTTATAGGATACGGGTTGGTCTTAGGAAGGGATTCCCTTGTGACCTAAAAGGAGTCCATCATGCTTAGTTTCCTAGAATCATATATAGTGGTTGGGTTGAGTAATTCTTTGGGTGTCAGTGTGATGTTGATTTCGGTCTTCGGGGATGATGGTTAGAGAGTTCTTCTCCTAATCAATATATATGTGGCATAGATTTCCAGTTTTGACATTGCCTAATGGGCACAAAGTTTTTACTTGCTTCTATCATTCGACTATACCTTTAGATAGGAACAATTGGGTGTAAACATGTGTTTGAGACATGTTATGACTGATGGTTGCAAGTGGCTGCAAGTGGTTGCTAGTGGTTACTCGTGGATGCATTTACACACATTAGGCACTAGATCGGCTCAATCACCTTTCATATTGCATATGCATGAGTGTTTACACTTGTTTGTGGATGAAATTGAATTATCATGTGAATGTTGCATATGGATGTTTGTTTGTGCACACATATAGTGTTTATGTGACTAGGACTATTTGCATACATGTTGGACTCATGGCACTAAACATATTTTGCATTTAGAAGATCAATCAGGCCTGATCATTTGCATTAGACAAGGAACATATACACACACTTCTTGCATATGTTCATACAGCATTAGAAATCTCTTAAGGACAATGAATGCTTGTGATTGATGATTGAGTAGATGGATGATGGATGGTAGGACACATTCTTCTTAACTTGAAGATTTCGGGGACGAAATCCTTTAAGGAGGGGAGAATGTAACACCCCGTATTTTTTTCAAATATAATTAAAAATGAAATAAAATATATGAAAATATTCTTATGATAGGTAAATAATGGTGATGCATAAGGAGAATTAATTAATACATGGAAGAGAAGAAAAATTAGTTCGATAATGGCATATGTAACGGAAAAGATAGTAAAATAAGGATAACTAATTCAAGAATCAGGAATTAGGTAAAATGGACATCACCATTGCGTTCCTCTCGGAAAAATACGCGAAATAGAGTCCGAGTTTTCGAAAAACAGAGTCCGTACCCGTGTCGACACCCAAGTCGACCTCCCCCCTGTGTCGACTGTAGTGTCGACTCCCCCCCGTACAAGTCGACCTGGTCGGCCTGGGGTGGCCCAGAACCCATTTTTGAGGCCCGAGACGAGTTTTGATGGTCCAGATGGGTTTTAGGGTTAATCCGATGGCTGAAATGAATTGCTACACCTATAAAATAACACCTAGACCTAACCTAATTCATAACAAATCATTCTTACACCTAAATGCTGCTGGAATCTCTCTAGAGCCATGGCCGCCGTCTCCAAATTAAAGCTTAAGTGTTCAAACTCAAATCAAATCAAAGATCAATGCTTCTACAACAAATTCAAGGGGATAGATCAACGACACTGCAACTTCCTAAGACAAATTCACTTCTTAATTCATTAGCCGTTCTCTGTAAGTGCTAGTTATTTTCAGATCTAAATATTTAATTTTAATATGGGCATGAAATAAAGTGGAATTGGATCTAAGTATGTTTATCGATTCAGATCTATTCCTGTTGCTTTTTGAATCTTTAGTTTTGAGACTTGTCTACCTTTATTCTCATGACAAGTTTGTGATTTATTCAGTAGTTTCCTTGATTCGTAATGATGTTATCATCAAGTTGTAATCTTTATGCCTATCATGATGTTGTTTTCTCTCTAATCTATTTATTATGCAAACTTCTACCTTCCCCTATTTATCTTCTTTTGATGAACCTTGGTCAACTTCGGACCTTGACCTAAAATCGCGATTCGCATACGAGATGTATACGGGGGAATAATGGGATTATTGCCTATAAGAATATGATTAATAATTGGCAACATGAAATTGGATGTTATCATTTTATTTGCAAGTTTGGGGTAGATCTGTAAATTTTGGTATAATCCTGTTATGATAAAATTTGCATAAATATTATATACATGGCATTCGACACCAATTGGATCTATGTAATGTAACATGAAATTTGGTATATATAACATGTATATAATTTGGCATGTAAAATAAAATTATGAGTTTTGGAGCCTATGTAAATTAAATCAAAAGATTGGGCTTATGTTAATTAGGCATGTGTAGACTTGGAAATTTGAGCATGAAAGCGATTGTAAACTTTATAATTGGCATAAACATGTATTATGAACTTGGGCAACTGGCATGTATTGAAATAAAAAGATTATAGTTTGGGATAACTACATCATGAATCATCGGGTTTGGTTTTATTGGGTATGGAACTTGATACATGTAATTTTGGCTAGATCTTGACATATGAAAAAAAAACATGAAACTTGGTATATATGTAAACTGACTATAATTGGGTACATATATTAGTTGGTATGTAATAGCCTTAAAAGAGGGATAAATATAAATTGAGATAAGTTGCCTTTAATGGCCTAAGATAAATTGTGGTAAAATTGGTATGATTTTGCATACCATTAATTGATGGACATAATTGAGTCAATTATGGACATCGTTAAATTAGGAATTAATTGATAATTTGAATAGGGGAAATAAATTCAAATTGGGGTAAAAGATTATAAGTGATGATCAATTCTTAGGACACGAGGTTGGACTCGTTTGTGACGTAAACCTGCCCGGAACCGCCCGGCGAATCCAGTAGTCACAAATGTCAGCCCAATGTGAGAGGTCCTAGGCCCAAATTAAAAGCGTAACAGTTGTAAAGACACGAGGTTAGTCTCTTTTATGGTGTAAGACTGCCCGGACCCGCCCGGCAAATCCAGCTGCCATAAATGTCAGTCTAATGTGAGAGGTCTTTATAAGATTACGGCCTTAATGAATTAAGAAATACTTGACCAGATAAACATGTGGTGGGACATGGGGGTTAAGTGGGTGACATGTGGAAATACGAATAGTAATACTTAACCAACGTAACATGGTAATTAGACCAGTGGGTAGGGTTAAGTAAATAAGAAAACTTAACCTATATGATATAAATGGGTGGGTTAAGTGATATGATTAGGCTAATCTGGACACTTAACCAATTTAATAAGTTGACTACGGGAGTGGGTAAGGTTAAGCAAATGTTTAACCATTATAACATGATTAAACTGGACTAGAGAGTGAGGTTAAGTTAATGAGAACACTTAACTAATACAATGGGTTAATTAGACAAGTGGTTGCGGTTAAGTAGTAACACTCAACCAACATAACAGGACAAGCGGGTGGGTTAAGTTCTCTTGAATAAGTTGATATCACTTAACCATTATAATATGACTAGTGGATGGGGTTAAGTTAACATGCACTTAACCAATCTGATGTGATGCGTAGTAGGGTTAAGTAACACATGGGGTTAAGTTAACAAGAAAATTCTTAACCAATGTAACCAGATAGACGAACGGGGTTAAGTTAATAAACCACACTTAACCAATCAAACATAATAAGCGAGAAAGGTTAAGTTAACTAAGGTAAACACTTAACCATGGTAACATAACGGGTAGAAGGGTTAAGTACATATCGGGTTGGTGGGTAATATTAGTAAATATAGGCCCACATACACTTAACCATTAAATACACATGCTTGAATCAGTAGCGGAGTTAAGTACACATCAGGGTTGGTGGGTAATATCAGAGAGTAGAGGCCCACAGACTTAACCATTAGAAAAACCTAGTAACGGGGACCCATTTCAGCAGTAACCCACATTAGGTATCAACGGATCCCTGAGCTAGGCAGGGTGGGGCACGATTACTGGGCTGATTATAAGAGGTCAAATTAGCGACGGTTGGTGCAGCAGTGCAGGTTCTAACGGAGTGCGGGCGTGCACACACTTCGGCGCAGAAAATTTAGCCACTGGGCATCAGTAGGTATAAAGCTGTGCATCTTGATTGTGTTAGGGTTGCCACCATGGGACTTGATACACCCCATGGTGGGACCAGCACAGGTATCTACAAGTAGGGGGGCGCGTGACACAAACGAGAACTAGGTCAAGTAGGGAGCCGATCGATAAGGTAGTAAGGGTGCATCGAATATATATATACATTGCCATTGGGGTGATCGAGGTGAAATCCTCAAAATCGATGTACACCTGAAGGCTAGCATAATTTCGGGGATTGGGATCACGTTGTAATTACTATATAACACGGGCTACTAGTTGGGACACTAGTAAGGGGTGCGGATCCTTGTTACATAGGACACTAGTTGGGACACTAGTAGGAATACAGATCATTCAATGTAAGACACTTACAAGGATGCTAGTTAGGTGGTGCAGAGCAAATAGCTATCATTTTAATGGTAAAGCTTAGAAACCTTGCGATGTTATTCTTGATAGAAACCATGCGGTGGGATACTTGATAGGAATTATGGGACGTTATACTTGTTTCATCGTGCCCGAAGTTTATCTTGTTACCTTAGTTTATCTTGTTATCTTAGTTTATCTCGCCTACCTTGTCATCATGCTTATGTTTACTTTCAGTTTATTCATGCCATGTTATCTTTACCTATTTTTATGCTGAAAGTCACTAGGACTTACTCAGTCTTTATGACTGACCCGTTTTGTTTCGCCTCTTTTTCTTCCGTTCCCCCCCTAGGTTCACAGGGTGGGAATACAGCTTAGTTCAGATCTTACCAAGCTCCAAGGCTCTTTCATGTATGGCTTGGATTTCTCTTGGCGATGGCTTGCTTTGCTTTATTTGGGAATACTGAAGTTTGTTTTCATGCTTCTTTGTTTTTGAGCAAGGAAAATATTTTAACTATGAAATTGGGTATTGGAAGTTGATGGGCTTTTCTTGTAAACATTTATATTTAATAAATGGTTTGAAGCACTTCCACTTTATTTTCCGCTGTTTTATATATGTCTGTCTTGTAATATTTCTGTTCCAGTACCCATAATACTCCATTGAAGTTAAGGCATTCCCTTTGTGAGTGACCTTAATAGATGTGGGGTGTTAAAAGAAAGCAGTGGAATAACTCCAAGCGAGTCACATTGCCCGTCGAATGAACATTTCGTTTTTAAAGAGTAGCATGTGGAGATGTTCTATTCTCGCCTTATCCAAAAACTACCACTATATTCCCAAACTTCACTTGCTCAACTCCAAGGCAGTCCACTGATTTCAGTCTAACCTTCATTGCTAAATGGTTTTGGACAGGCAATACAAGAAAAAGGATTGTTAATCGTTTTTTATTACAATGTTATACCGCAATTTGCTATCCATCTGAATTTTATCTCTTTCTTTATATTTCGCTGCCTAAGATATTTCGTTATAATGCTGAAAACCATTGAAAAAAATATATTTGGAACTTTATCCTCAAATCGCTGCCTCTCCATCCCACAAATAAATCGTTGCCGCTGCAGCCCCATTCCCCTCCGACTCAATAGAACTGCTAATGGCCATTCACTTCCAACTATGTAAATTAGCTACAGTCAGCTCCAGCATTCACTACGTAAATCAGGCGCGATGATATGAGTATAAAAAATAACATTATAAACAGATTATAAACTTATATTGCATAAGAAAACAAGTGGATATATTATGCTGGTTTACCGAACATTCATTTAAAAGTCTTATTTTAGATTATGGGCCGTTTACTAGTTTATTAATTTGAAGTTTTACATTTTTGATTGTAGACAGGAGCAACCAATAATTACAATGGTAGGTGAAAGGTAAACACGTACCGGTCTACTACGTCTGTGTTATACAATGTATGTATAATTATGATGTTTGTATAATCTATTACTTAAAGTATAAAGCATGATCCTCTCATTACTTACGTGGATACCATACAACACTCCATTTTAGAGTGCAGCATTCCTGAATTTCTTTTTAGTCTAAAAAATAACGGCTCAGGAAACACAAACACCATGAAACCGTCTAGCAATCTCCCCTCTTTTCGACTCAAAATTGCCTCATCTACCAACCTAACTTCCACAATCTCTTACCCCTTGATCCACATTCCCACCGCTTTTCCAATTTCAACCACTGGTTCTTCCTTGAAAATGTTTGAAGAGGAAAAAAGTTTTCGTTTTTCTTTTACTCTTTATTTAGCCTCCACGATTCTCAACTATCTACTTCGTATATTCTTTGTTTTAATGTTCTACTTCATTATTCATAATTTGCTTTCACTGAAAATCAATTTTGACCATTTAACCGTTGATCTGATGATAAATTTCTACTATGTTGCATCAGAATTGATATTTATTCATTCGGATGATTTTACTGAACAGTAATTTGCAAGTTAAAAACATTGGAAAGCATAGATAGACATTAGATTTTGAATGCTTTGCTTCAGCATGCTCCCTACATTTTGATTCAGATAACTCATATAAATGTCTGCATGCATACCTTGCACTGAATCGATAAGTCTTTCTTGTTTGATTCCAATTGGCTTCCTTTAGAAGCGCCCTTCTGCTTTCCTAAATTTTTCTCACGCGCCATCTTGGCCTTTTTAGCGTTCCCTCCCCCTATTATAATTATATTAAACGAAATTTAGTTGTTTTCTATGAGAAGAACTAGGTTATGAAAGGAAATAAAGGGTAAAGATGAAATCAACATAAATACTTACTGATAACTATCAAAGATTGGATAAAATCCTCGATTTTGGTTACTGCACTCAAAGTAGCTACACCGTGATCGTTGCTGATAAGCACCAATAGACACCAATCGGATTTATAAAGATGGAGATCTAAATAGGTAATCAACAATTAACTATCGCTGAAAAATATCATTGAAAATTAGGGATCGCATCTTGTGTTTTCAAACCAAACGCCAACTTTTGTTCTGATCGCTGAAACTTTTAGGCATTCAGCACTAATTCAAAAGAAACAAAATCTGTATCTGGATTTCGAACCTGAAAAACGTCGATGAAAGGCGAAACCGAAGGTAGGAGATTAGGGTTTTAGACATGTTGATTACTGAGGAGCAAACTATTGTAGTGGAGGGGAACAACTGCAAAGAAGTGGATAGTTTTGATTAGGGTTTGGAAGGGGATACGATTGGAGAGGGAGAGACGGGGCAATTGTTATTTTGGAGGGAAGATGAAAATTTTGGAACGAGCAGCGTTACTTAACACGATATAAAACAAAATGAGTGAAAAACAAATGTCTAATGATAAACAATAACACTTTAGAATAACGAGTTATTAAATGGCGTTATTAATAATATATTTTCTTGTAGTGCTCATTCACACTATACAGCAAATTCAACATCTTCCAAATATTCCGAAAATAAAATATTATTATCTTATTAATATAATTTAAATATTCAAATTAAAATGGTCAAATCCCATTAGTCAAACTCAAATAAATATTTTAAATAAATAAAATATTTCGAATAAATGGTCAGAAAATACGGGGCATTACATGGTCCAAACTTCTCCTATAAATACCCCATTTCACAACCATTCAAGGGACCGATCTAAGCCACCCGAAGAGTTGTCATTTCGGTTCTCCACCATTCTCAAGCACTCCAAGCTCTCTCTAAGCTCCATTAATGGATTCCAAAGTTTTCTCCTCCTTCCGCCATGGCTAATGCGACCAAGTCACCTTCTCCAATCTCCAATAGAGATCATTCAAGCTTCATTCTATGTCTCTCCGACCGCCATTAATCTTCTCTCAAGTGTAGATCTAACACCATCTCGCTCGCACCAGCTTACTCGCACTCCAAATCTAGCTCATTCATTCATCTCCACTTATCACCCGGTTGAGCAGGCATGTGATGGAGAGGCCGAGCAGAAGCTCACCAGTAGGTCGATCGAGCAAGCATTTCTCCAGTGGACGAGCGCATCTGTTGATGAACGAGGCAGATCAAAGAAATAATATAATCGCATAGTAGAAGTATACGAACAATGGCATTTTGTGTAATATTCGGTCCCTTATTTCGCTAGAAGACAAAATGGCATATACATAAATATAAGAGGTTGGTCACAAAACGTAAGTACAGAAGCCACTCGTTCAATAGGAATCTTTGCATCGTTCGTACAGTGAAACAGGGTCGCTCGCACACTACATACCCCAGTCGCTCGTTCATACGAGGTGCCATCCTTGTGGCAGCCTAGCTCCAATGTCCAGTGGTAGTTCTGTAAATACCCCTACGAACGACCTATATCTTGTATTTTATAATTACAGCTTTGCCACCTGGTATAAACTTCTCCTAAAAATACCTCATTTCACCACCATTCAAGGGACCGATCTAAGCCACCCCGAAGGGCTATCATTTCGGTTCTCCACCATTGTCAAGCACTTCAAGCTCTCTCTAAGCTTCATTAATGGCTTCCAAAGTTTTCTCCTCCTTCCGCCATGGCCAATGCAACCGAGTCACCTTCTCCAATCTCCATTAGAGATCAATCAAGCTCATTCTAGGTCTCTCCGACCGCCATTAATCTTCTCTCAAGTCTAGATCTAGCACCCCGGCTGTGTAGTCTCACGCTACACACCCGTCTTCCTCTAAAAAAGTCTAGATCTAACAACAGTTCACCATGGAACCATGGAAGTTCATCTAAATCTCCAAGTGATTGAAGATCTATATTTCAAATACCGTCAATCTAGAAATCTTCTCCGTTCCTCTACGAATCTAAGTGTAATCTAAATCATAAAGAGAGAAGAAAAGAGAGAAATGAAGAATACGAGCGAATTGATGTACTTTGTAATCTCCAAAGTGATAATGAGAATTGCATTCAAAGTAGACGTAGATCTATTTTAGATCGAACCACTATAAAAATTTATTATTCTCTACTTTTTTGCATTTAATTTGTGATTGTGACCTCATCTTCTTAATTCTTACCATTTGGTGAAGTACGGTTTACGTACCTTTGGTGTTGAACCATTTTTGGTTTAAACATTTGGCGCCCACAGTGGGGCCACGTTTGCACTTCTCTCAATTTTCTAAGCCTTCTTCTACCATAGATTCCCCAAATCTATGATCTAGGCCATCTAACGGATCCTCTCCCACAAGGTTGAGACCCTTGTTCGAAATAATGGCCAAATCTAAGAATACCACAAGCAAAACCATTGGAGAAAATGACAATGTTGCTAACAACGAGACTACTCCACTAACCAACCGATTTGAAGTTGAAGAAAACTCAATAGCCGGAGCCGGAGTGACTAGACCTGAACTAGATGTCATTATCGCCAATTTAAATCAACGCATGAAACTTCAAATAAATCGTTGATGGATGCTAATGATGCTCTAATGGAGAAGATGAATGCTCTTCTAAATTCTCAAGTGAATCCCGCTCCTCCTCCGAAAATCCATGTCAACCTTGAAGAGAATGCAAATTCATCAGCCTTTGATCATCATCATAATGACAACATGGAAGAATTTGATGACAAAGGCGATGCTAATGAAGAAAACTCAAAGCCGAGAGCCAAAAGCCATTCTGACCGAAATACCCGATAAGTTGCAAGTCCCTCCAAAGGGGCACCTCTCCACAGTAGAGGTAAAAGACTTAGATCCTCTAATCGCGATCGAGCGCCGAGATGAACATCCAAAAAAGAGATCGAAGTCTGCTCTCCGGTACGACAAAACTCAAAGGAATATATCACGGATGTGGTAAAGCAAATCATTAAAGATAACATGGCCCGCAATGACAGTGAAAGAGAATGGGACTTCGCCTCGAGCAAAAATCCATTCACAAAGAGGATCCGCAAAGCTGAGTTCCCTAAAAAGACCATTCATCCTACTCTGCCCCCGTACAGCGAAAATTCTGATCCGACTCACTTCCTGTATAGATATGAATGGCATATGAATGCAGCCAAAGCGACGGACGAGATCAAATGTTTGTGCTTCCCTCTCTATCTAGAAGGTGTCACATCGTTATGGCTCACGAGGCTGACGCCCAAGTTCGTCGACCGATGCGATGATTTAACTCTAAAATTCAAGGAGCAATTCAGGCCACAAGCTACTAAGGCTAAGCTTGTTATTTCTCTGACATCAACGAAGCAGAATCCAAGAGAATTTATTAGAGCCTTCCTCAAGTAATTCAATACTGCTTTGTCCGAAGTAGGGAATCATGGACCCTGCACGATCTTAATGTCTCTAATCGGTGCCATAGATGAGAAGAGTGAATCTGGTAGATGGATCAAAACAAAAGAATCAACCACGCTTGAGAAATTCTATAAAAAGGCCAAGAAATATACGAGAGTGGACAAAAATCCCGTGCCTCTTCAGATTATTGAAGGTAAACAAATTCTTGAAGCTCCCAAAAATGCTATTACTCGGTATAATCAGAAGAATACTCGGGGGCAAAAGCGCGCCAACAATGGAAAGGACAATAAGGATTATAAGAAGATCCGCCTTTTCAACCCACCAGGGCTAATGCTTTTGAACGACACCTCTGAAAACATTGGTCTTGCAACGAAGAATTTTGAAGAATATGGATAACCAAAACCAATCAGAATATGTGAGAAGGCGGCTAACTCGGGAAAATTTTGTAGGTTTCACAACCAGCCTGGTCATAACACGAATTAATGTAGGTATCTCAAAAGCTTGATTGAGGAGTTGATTCAAAAGAACAAACTGCAACAGTATGTCAAGAATCTGCAATCATCAAACTCTGCTCTAGCTCTTCAGGTGCAGAATGCACCCACCAATCAAGCTGATCCAAGTAATCAAATTCTAGCACGGGTTGATACCAGGCCGGTGATCAACTGAGGACCAACGATTGGCACTCCAATTTTAATGGCTCAGAATAAGCGATCAACATTGCTATTGCCCTACTTCCTACTTTATTTCCTACTTTACTTCATGCTATACTTCGTGTTTTACTTTTTGTTATATTCAGAACTTATAGTAGTCAGTCTGTAATAATCTACAAGTGATGCACTGAACATATGCTCTGTAATTGACAACATATTTGCCTGAGTAAATCTCTTACTTGCAATATTTTTGATAATTCAAAATTCTCTAAAAGATGATTCCTTATTACAGGTTATCTGACAAACGCTTGCTTCCTCAAAACCCGATGCAATATGGCAACCCCAATAACACCAACTCAAGCGGAGAGTGCATAAAACATCAGCATGCATAAACGTAGCAATTAAAAGCACCGCCCTAGAGAGTGAGCTAGAGGAGGTTCCAAGATTCAAACGGTGGAGAGTTCAGCAAGTGAATGCTAATTCAATGCCAGAGGTTGCAGGTTTCAAGGAGTAACATGCACCCGATTGCGGTCACTTGCCATAGTCAAGTGCATCTAGCAGGAGGTCAACGTTCGCTCCATGGAATGACGCAAACCCATGCAAATCCCAAAAGGTCATAACCTCTTATTCCGACTACGATCACCTATTATGGATAAGTGTATCTGACACACAAGGACTGATGTTCACCCTACAAAGTTCTATCAAGAAGGCCTCTCAGTCCGGCTAGATCGCTTACCATAATTAAGCGTATCTGACCCGACGACTGATGGTCACCTTGTGGAACTGCACACAAAATAAAGTCCTTCCATATGAGAGGCAGAATAAAGTCCCTCCATAGTAAGGGAAAAACAAAGTCCTCCCATAGAAGAAGCAAAGCAAAGTCCTTCCATAGCAGAGGCAAAGCAAAGTCCTCCCATAGTAGAGGCAAAGAAAAGTCCTCACATAGCAGAGGCAAAACAAAGTCCCTCCATAGCAAGGGCAAATCCTCCATAGCAAGGGAAAAACAAAGTCCTCTTATAGTAGAGGCAAAGCAACGTCCTCCCATAGTAGAGGAAAAACAAAGTCCTACCATAGTAGAGGCAATGCAAAGTCCTCCCATAGTAGAGGAGAAACTAAAAACCCAAAAACCTTCCCAAGCGGGGGCACTAAATCCAAAGTCCTCACCTAGTGGGGGCACAAAACATAAAGACCTCCCCTAGCGGGGACACTAAATCCCAAGACCTCCCCTAGCGGAGGAACAAAATCCAAATACTTCTCACAATAAAGGATAAAGAGCTCGCAAAAGGGGGCACAAATATCCAAGATAGAACCTAAAAGAGGAGGCGGAAAATAAACCACAGATTCATATTTCTTAAATACGAAATATCGTACACTACCAAATAAGTCAATTAAAATGATAACCTTTGAAATCCACAGTCGGCTTTAGTCGATTAATTGATCTTAAGTGGTAACGCGACTTCGAATTAGATTATCGTGCTTGTGCAGATAAATTTGACGAGTTATAAACCATTGAATAAAACAACCCTATGTAAACACTTTATTAAATTCAAAGTAAAATTCACTATAAGTCATTAACTAATCCACTATCGATATGGACCGTCGATGGTGAGTATATATCCAAAATCATGCAGATACTTGTTTTAATTACAAAATAGGTAGCATGGAACATATAAGTTCAAAGCTTGATTTTCCATAGCAAACAAAAAGCTGCAATAGAATCTCAATGCAAGTTGTGTTAGCAATGTACAGTTCAAAGCCCGCATTTCTCGCAAGAAAAAAAATACAAACTTCAAGGGGCAAATGTTAACCTTGTTACAAAAACATAGTTAGGAAAAAGCAAGAAACCCCATACAGGGCCATTCCATCAAATAGCACAAGTGCATATATGTAATATTACATATATGCAAAGTAATGACAGTCGCTCACCGGCACTGGTTGAGCACAAAGCCCCATGATTGAGAAGCAAGCTCAAGAATGCGGCTCGAGCACCATTATGTCACTAGGGTCATTTACAGCAGTTCTGTCTGGGAGGTCATTCACAAATATGGGAGCATCTCTAATCGAGCATGAACAAATTTCTAGTTGTTCAAATATTCCTAGGAGGTCGTGCATTCTCTTCCAGCTCACTCGTACCATCTCGCTCGTACCAGCTTTCTCGCACTCCAAGTCTAGCTCGTTCATTCATCTCCACTTATCACCCGGTCGAGCAGGCCATGTGATGGGGAGGTCGAGCAGAAGCTCACCAGCAGGTCGATTGAGAAAGCATTTCTCTGGTGGACGAGCGCATGTGTTGATGAACGAGGCAGATCAAAGAAATAATATAATGGCATAGTAGAAGTATACGAACAATGGCATTTTGTGTAATATTCGATCCCTTATTTCGCTAGAAGATAAAATGGCATAAACATAAATATAAGAGGTTGGTCACAAAACGTAAGTACAGAAGACGCTCGTTCAATAGGAATCTCTAGCTCGTTTATGTAGTGAAACAGGGTCGCTCGCACACTGCATACCCTGGTCGCTCGTTCATACGAGGTGCCATCCTTGTGGCTGCCTAGCTCCAACTGTCCAGTGGCAGTTATGTAAATACCCCAACGAACGACCCATATCCTGTATTTCATAATTACAGCTTTGCCAGCTAGTATAAACTTCTCCTATAAATACCTCATTTCATCACCATCCAAGGGACCGATCTAAGCCACCCCGAAGGGCTATCATTTCACCATTCTCAAGCACTCCAAGCTCTCTCTAAGCTCCATTAATGGCTTCCAAAGTTTTCTCCTCCTTCCGCCATGGCCAATGCAACCAAGTAACCTTATCCAAACCTATGCAGTTAAATCTCTGCTAAAGCCCCGCAATATCCCCGCTATAGCCCATAGCGCTCTTCAACTGCTACGCTATTTCAATTTAGCGCTGATGAACAGTAGCTCCGCTTCTAGCCCCGCTATTTTACGCTGCATCCGCTAAATCAAGGCTTTTTAGCATCCGCTTTAGCAATATTAATATATAGAGCTTGATTTGACTAGTTTCTTTTCAATAAATTTTGTAAAGTTAGCATAAAGGGCTAAATTTAAAGCATAAGGGCCTAATATACGGTAATAATCAATTACACTCATCAAATTTAGCATGCATAACTATGATATTCCATGATTTTGTTATACACGATTAATTAACAATAATTTCTTGTAATAATATAATGTGGGAAAGATGATTAATTAGTTTTCAAATATTTGGTTTTACATCCAATGAACCTTTTTATGCATCCGTTATATCCCCGCTATTTCCTCGCTTTATCCCCGCGACACCTTTTTACACCTCCACCGCTAAGCGCTTTAACTGCACAGCTCCAAACTCCATTAGAGATCATTCAAGATTCATTCCACATCTCTCTGACCGCCATTAATCTTCTCTCAAGTCTAGATCTAACACCAATTCACCATGGAACCATGGAAGTTCATCTAAATCTCCAAGTGATTGAAGATCTACATTTCAACCACCATCAATCTAAAGATCTCCTTTGTTCCTCCATGAATCTAAGTGTAATCTAAATCATAAAGAGAGAAGAAAAAAGAGAAATGAAGAATATGAGTGAATCCATATACTTTGTAATCTCCAAAGTGATAGTGAGAATTGCCTTCAAAGTGGACGTAGATCTATTTTAGATCGAATCACTATAAAAATTTCTTATTCTCTACTTTTTTGCATTTAATTTGTGATTGTGGCCTCATTTTCTTAATTCTTACCATTTTGTGAAGTACGGTTTACGTACCTTTGGTGTTGAACTATTTTTGGTTTAAACACGTATGTTGATTTTTAAAAATATACCATGTTTGATGGCGAAGAAGGAAACTTTTTTAGCTTAACATGCAGAGTATATTTGTGGACATCAATTGGTGTTTTGATGGATCTGACGATGTTGAATTCAAAGAATTGATGTGATGTTCTCTAAAAGGTAATCGTGACCCCAAGCCTCATCAATTGGGAAATGATAGAAATCAGGCAGGTAACATGGCTATCTGGGTCATTCCGATTAGGGTGTATTTTCACCATATAGAGAAAAAACATTTTTTCTTCTATCGCTTCTGTATCTCCTGGAAAACGGTTATGTTGGCGCCAACCGTGGGTGACATTATATTCAGTACACTCAAGTTGGATGAGTGGTCGGTCATGTGTGGCCGGGTTGTAAGATGTTCTTGTTGAACCCCAGTGTATCCTCTCTAGAGTACACTGATCGAGTGGTAGTCCCGTACCTTGTCATGTTAGAAATCCGAACTCCAATATAAGTCGTACATTGTTAGTTGAATACCAACTACGTTGGAAAGTGAGATGCAAGCTTTTCGGCTATATTCTTATTTATATGTGGTTTAATAGACATTATTATAATATCACCAGATTTTGATATAAAAAAGTTATTTGGGTATCGTAAGGTAATAATACGTGTCATGTTTATGTGCGATCGTGGCTTATGAGAATTCCATTCTTTCAAAAGGATTTTCTAAAGTTAAACAAGTTGTTTGCAATATGAATTTATCACTGAAAGTATTTCAGACTGCTCTGGGTGAATTTTTCTTTGCTTCAAATGTTCTCGGTTCAGACCGAGTATGTTTTCAGGTTAGGTTTTGCTCGGAGTTTCAGAAGAGGAGCTGAAGTCGAGACGTATATCCATATTTTCTATTAATAAGTTATTCTGATGTGCGAATTGTATTGAAATGTGTGTGTACTCTGATGATGTAATCATATATATACAGTTCTTTTTGTATAAAGCATTTTGCTATGTTATATTTTTCATTCCGTTGTGAGACTTTGATCTTCTTATTCTTCTATTCAAATATTTCTTTCTTTTCTCACCCTCTAACTTCTTTCTATTAACTATCCGGTTTTCAATTCTTGGGTTCTGGCAAGTAATATGGGTTTATGTATTATTATTGAAATTCGAGCGTCGAATTTTCCGGGTTGTTACATTCTCATTGGTATCAATACCGTTTTGAATTTGAATAGGTGAAATTAATTTTTGGGAATACCTATTAATTAACACTTAAGATTTGGTTACTGACATTGTCATTCAAATAAAAAATCGTTTTGTATCTCTTTTCATTTCTCATTCTCTCTCTCAGAAACCCCTCATTTCTCCTTCCACCTCTCTGTCTAGATCTGAATCTAGATCTTGAAATCCTAAATCAAAATTCATGGAGAATTTCCTCAAATCCATTGGAAAACAAATACGATAAGAAATCAAAACACAAAAAATCCCTCTCCTCCCCTCTCTTTCTTCTCTATATTTTTGTTACAGAAAAACCCATCATCTTCTTCCATCATCCATGTAGTTACCCGCTGCCACCACCAGAAACCAAAGTCAGACCTCCTTAGCTTTTTTTTTTTGGTTTATACAGAATTTTGACCTTATTTGTCAAGGCCATAACTTTCCTATACGACGTCCAAATTCACCTTTCTTTTTTTAAGATTAAGTAAAATTGAAATAGCTACAATTTTTATGTTGAACATTTTTTCAGTTCTGAAAATTTCTATGTCGAAACAGCCAATCTTTCAAATGCATTTTTGGGTTCAGATTTCTGACCTGAAAATTGTCTATCGCTCTTTCTGTCATATCTTCTTCAAAATTTATCCAAATACATTTTTTCTTTCTTTTTTTCAAATTGAAGAGAAAAGAATTTTCAACAACTTCACGCTTTTGACTTTTTCAAATTCGAAGATTTAATATTCCTTAATTTTAATCCAAAATGACCAAAATTGTGTTTAGTTTTTGTAAAATTTGGTAAAAAATCTAAATCTATCTTCCTTAGCCAAAACCCTCTTACCCTTCTGTTGTGTCTGGTTGTGGGTGAAGTTGCTATATAAGATTATATGTATGTGGTCGTGTTGTATTTCGAAATCAAAAGAGAGTGTAGGTAATGTGGTAGATGTATGGAGATGAGAAGTGTGCGATTGGAAGTTCAATCCTGAGTGTAGTCAGTTTGATATATTTTGGTTTGGAGTATTTTATACAAATGTAAATATATTTTGCTTCACATGAATGTATATATATTTTATAAAATAATAGACTATTGATTTGGATTTTTTTTCGAGCTTAGGCTGATTCAAGTTAAACATTCAATTCGTTGATTTGATCTTGCTGTTGTAACGACCCAAAAATTCCCGATCCTGATCATCGATACTAATACATATCCTATATCACATATCAACTAATTAAACACCAGAAATTAACAGATCGTTAATAGAAAGTAGTTAGAGGGTGAGAAATAGAAAGATAGAAAGTTAGAATAGAAGGAAAAGAAGAACACAACATAATCAGAGTATCACGAATCTCACAGCGGAACTGAATAAAATATATTATATAACAATACTTGAAATACAACACTGGTATTTGTACTTACACAATCATCAGAGTATAACTTATATACAACACAGCGGAAATAAACTCTATATATCAATATTGAAGCCTCTTGCTCCAGGCTCCTTCAAGATATCTGTAAAATCCTGCACTACTTGACTGCCCGTACAAATTTGGGCACACAAGAGTTTAGGGAAAACACAGAAAAATAAACTCTGGGTCAGTCATGGAACTGTTGTGAGTAAACGATTTTAAATAGCTTGATTTTAAAGTTCAAAATCTTTTCGAAAGAAAGGATAATCTTAAGACCAAATCCACACATAAATACGAACGGTTTTTATCTGATGATAACCCAAAACATTTTTGAAATCATATATATCATCTGATATTATGATAGTGTCTAAATACAAATAAATATCAATCTAATGGAATGCTTGCATCTCACGCTCCACATATATAGTAAACAATTAAAACCGCGGTCTCTTATTGGATAATGGATTCCGACTATGAGAAGGTATGGAACAACCTGCCGATAGTGTATCTCTAGAGGCGAATATACTGGGTTCAACAAGAACGTCTTGCAACCCGGCCCACACATGACCGACCACTCATTTCGCTTGAGTGTATCGAATGTATATCATCAACGGTGGGATCAACAACCGTTTCCCGAAAGGGACAGCATCGATATATTAAAGAAGCATAAGGAATTTCTCTAGATAGGTGATTATACACCCTAATGGGAGTGACCCACATAGCCAGTCTGCCTGCCCGATTTTTGTCATTTCCCAGTTGATGAAGCTTGAAGTTAGAATTCACCTTTAGAACATCTGATAACCATTTACTTTGAATGCCACATCGTCAGATTCGCCGGATATCACTAATTGACATCCATAAAAATACTCTAGGTGATAGCTATCCACCAACAGAAATACATTTGAGGAAATCAACGTACGTGACCCCTTTGAAAATACTCTGTCAAACATTCGTCCATACAAGTCATCCAAGAACAGGATGAACCGAAGTTATTCTCCTACTGCATCCAATATAGGTATCACCCCATGGATCAGTACTGAGTAGTCCTCGCAAATCCGAAGATCTTAATCACGACAGAATCACTATCAAAATATCTTTAGGAGCTACCCAGAGAAATTTGTCAAGTAGTTCTTCCGCTCATGAAGATCTACGGTCTTCACTCCCACCATTTTTATAAGTATATCTACACGTTAGTTCGAAGTGATTTTTTGGTCCAGTTCCCATCCTGGTCCCTTTGAACTAACGCCTAGAGGATATTTATTTGATAGTCGGTGTTTTAACTATCAAATTTAAACAGTGTAGATAAGTAAAACTGTTTCTATTATTTCAGATCATAATTTTATAACATGTCAAATAAATTACTTGTAAAAATCTATTTTCTAATTTCAGAACAACAACCAATACAAAATGATTTAAAATTCAATAAAACATGTTAATGTTTTATTATAACCAATCTAGATTCGATTTAACAATTCGTAGCATAACAGACAATTAACAACAATCGTTAACACAATAACAATCAACAACAATTTTAATTTCAAACAAATAATAGTTCGAAAATATTCAATCTCGGATAATGGCTTATTCCACAATTCTTTGGAGTATATTTATTTGTTCAATCATCTTCCAGAAGTAAATTCATTTAGATTTAAACGTTATACCACTTGTTCTGTAAATTATAAATATACAGATTTACGGAGATTCAAATTGACAACTTCTACTTAAATTTTTGTTTGTCATTGCGAAATGAGTACGATGGTCCTCATATCTATTATTCAATACTTTAATATTTATATTATTATCAATTAATATTTTAAATAAATAGTTTGGGTTTAAATTGTAAATTTGGAACCTCAAATTTTAATAAAATCATCGATTCCATGCTACTTTGCTAATCACCTACTTTCTTTTACATGTCTGTATATTATTTATGTAATTTGTTTAAATCTCCAAAAGAAATTTTAGCATTTAAAAAAAACATTTTTTTCCGCTTCTATACCGGCTTGTCCCAACAGCCCAATATCCATTTACAATGAGTATATTTTCGCACCATTTTTCAAATACCCTATACCACTAATATAACACCACTTTCCCGATATCAACCATGCCATCCATTCCTCCTTACGTCCATTTCTTGTATGCCCATACATGTTTGTATTTCCAATGTTTCATCCCAGGCAAATGTACGTCTCGGCCCAGTTCTCCATGAAACCATTGAAATAAGGTAACATCAGTTCCTCACGGATAGCGCTGTAATTTTGAACAGTGCTCCAATGATACCCTTGATACTTAACTGTGCTACTTTGACCCAAGTAATATTACAAACACTACAAAATAAACTAATGTACCTTACTTTATTATATATATTTTATAAATTAGGAAGCAGTCACTAAGATGTACTTGATTTGGAGTTGCAAGATCAAATATTAAGCAACATGTCAAATGCGTTATACTGCATCAGTCCCTAGGTTATTGGGAAGCGCACACTCGATCGCACTTTACAATTGACTATGGAAATGCATCTGATGGCAACTTGAAACATCCCCATGATGCGCCACTTGCTCCCGAATACGTAACTGATCTATGGATCATTAAAAGAGTTCATTATAACAACCCAAGTGCCCAACGATTGCTCGATAGGTTTGGAGCTTCACTTGCACTATTACTGCATCCATTGAGAGGCACCAATCCTAAATGGCTCGATTGTTCAATGGTTGTGAAGCTTCATTCTCCTTTTATTATATGTGTATTTATATACATTTAGATGCAAAAATAATTAGGTTCAAGCCCAATACCTATCTCGGCCCGTCAACCTAAATCAAAACCCACCCCTTACTCCCTCCATACAAATGCTTCAGCAAACACCTTTCCATTTCCACGCAATCACCCTTTTGTTCCCTGTTTATAAATGAGCTCGTGATGCTTCAGTATTTAATATTACTATGCTCGTATTTTAATTTACTACCCTCAAAACCCCCAACTGCAAACTACTATGAAAATAGCCTGTATATAGGTAATTGGGGTAGATTAAGAAAAATATATGAACAAATTTGTACACACGCTTTCATTAGACTGTAATAAACAAAGGAGCCTAATTCATGAGAATCAAGGAGCTATCAGTAAACAGGGAGTAACATCCACCTGAGATGCTGCAACCGTTTTATTAGATGATTTCAACAAAAACAAATTATTTCCTTTGTGCTCGGAAAGGGAATGCACCGATACATTGTCATTTTATGCATTCAAAATTTATAGCATGACATATACTGGTCATTTATGACCCATTAAAGGCGCATTGACACCACCTCTTAAATGAGTACTATTCATTTTTAAATTTACATCATTAATATTTTCAGATTTTTCTGAAAAGTATGGATTTCTTATGCGGGCACAAATAAGAGAGAGACTACAACCACAAAACGAGAAAAGGTTTTCTAATGACATAATCATATTTACCAACTGGTGTATGCACCTTGTCTAACAAAACGTTATGGCCTTGCTTTAGCAGCTGAAATACAATCCGCTAGCTGTTTTAGCAAGAAAGGAAATGCGTGTATATCAACAAGGACGATAAGGCGTAGAAGCAAGTCAGTTACTTTCTTATATGTTTCTGTGTTTCCCTCTCAGCGACTCCACAACATAGCATCTTCTGTTACTTTCTTTTTTCCCTGTGCACTGTCTAAATCCGTGTGCATACACAACCACTAGACCGATTACCTCGCCACTACTTACATTGCCTCAAGTGCCATGTCCAGGTCTGAAGCCATCCACACACTCGGAATCCCAAACATGGATCAAATTTTGACACTCTTGTTGTAGCTCCCAACTAAATTCCTTTCACTAAAATGTTTCGCACTGCCACCAGTTTCCATTGTTCATCCTTAAACTTTACTTCGTGCTTGCCGATGAACCCCTCTTTCCCTTCCCACTGGTGCGCGATCCTATACGTTCACCACGGTGGTGCAGTTTTTCCCAAACCAGGTTTTATCAACACAGCGGTACCACTCATTTATTAAGAAAGCTTTTACATTTGTATACTTGTTAAAGGAGGTAGTATTACTGGAAAACATTGTATACTATTTATGTTATCATTGTTTAAACATAATCATGAAAGATCTCCTACATATTTAAAAGGCCTTCTCGTAGTTACATTAACCATTTCACAGCTTAATCATGTCCTCAGATGGGGTGACATAGCAACATCGTAGTAGTATATATAACATTTTATCCAACAATTATTCCATCGCATTGTAACAGGAGTCATAAACCTTATTATAAAAACTGAATACATTGCTTTGTGTTTTCATTTCTTGGGTTTTTCAACTAAATATTTTCAGAGATTCATTCCTCAAACAACCTAAATATTTGAATCAAATATAGTAGTAGCAGACATATAGATGGGTCTACTAAAATTGATATATAAACAGTAAGAATATTAAATTGTTTACTCACTTTTATTACTATAAGCTATTCACATTTCAGTTTTTCTTTTTCTTCTTTGTTCTCGGAATGCAGTTTCCAATGATTCAAATGAACGTGATAATCATGTATATAAGACATTAAAACCTCAAAAGCAACTTTTGTAGGCATGCATATAATTCATAATCATATAAAAATATCTGAATATTCATTTTAAGAAAGATCAGAGTTCACTCACATATACATCCCTTGTCTTGCCATTTCCTATCCTGTTATTTGCCCTCTATTTTCTACCATTTTATTTCATGTTTGCTCTTCGTTTGTATCTATTCTCCAGTGCCTTAGTTTGTGTGTATTTGTGTTGTGTAGTAGCGTATTTATAAGTGATAAGTCAGGGCTTTACTCGGGTAGGTTTTATAGTGGCAAAGTGCATACATGTAGCAGCAAATGGTGGGAGTGTTGTCATGTCTGAATGATTATCTATTGCTTGATAAAAAGGAAGTTGTGTGTAGTCATCAACTATCTACATCTTCCAGTCTATTTGGGTACACGGCTAGTTACGAAGTTATGTACTTATTAGTGTACAAGCCATGTGCTGAACTAGTTCTAGAATTAGGCCTTGGGTAGGATAGAAAGTAGTGTGTCTTGGCTGGCTCGTTTTTGATGTGAATGGATGTAGGTATGCAGCAGCAATGGGATGAAGTGATATGTGATGGTTTATATCAATTCTATCAATGTTTTTCCCACCTTTGCTCTTAAGCAACTTAACTGAATCCTGCTGTACATATATGTTTAAAGGCTAGGATTTGCAGTGTGAGGTCTAGGCATGTTCTACATGGTGATAAGATTGTATAGTGAGGAGGTGGTGTTAATGTCTACACAGTTTCTATTGAAGTTTACAAGCCTGTCACGTTCTTGCTGTGTCTATCCTATGTGTATATGTACTACTTATGTATATACAAATCAAACTAAATTTGCAGCAAAGTAATGATCAACCTATTAAAGTCCAAGTTCAAGCTAGTACAACATGCCCCAAATGTTTCAAGCATCTCAAATCATTACACTAAAGCAAATCAGCCCCTATATATGTCTATGATCTATTCTATCAATTTATAAATGTACTATATATGCTTTTATGTGAAGTAATATGATTTGTTACTTATGTTAATTCATTATTTACTTCAAAAAATTTCATGATTTAAAAAGAAAGTTGATATGTACATAAAAAATATCAAAACAACATAGCTAGATTTTATACACGTATAACAAATACATACATACACACATGATTTCATAATTATTCTAATTTGACATGAATTCGCTTTCATTACATAAAATAAATAGCTTACATTCATAATCAAATATTTATGTTGACTTCTACATAAAGTAAATCAAATTTTCTATTAATCTCTTACTTAAGTACTTTGTATTAACTTGAGTTTTGAAACGAATAATAATTACTTATTTTTATATGTCTGTAACCATCGGTTACATAATTTTAAACCATAACCAAATATATTTATTTTGAATTTTCCAAATATTTACCAGATATATAAATCT
The DNA here is from genome assembly GCA_030737875.1 of Allium sativum. Taxonomy (NCBI): domain Eukaryota; kingdom Viridiplantae; phylum Streptophyta; class Magnoliopsida; order Asparagales; family Amaryllidaceae; genus Allium; species Allium sativum. The sequence goes on from CM060915.1 coordinate 119,460,082, forward strand.
TATTTCATTTAAGTTTAATTAAATTATCAGTTTAATTTATACATTATGGATTATAACATTAGTCTGAAAACCGGGTCGTTACAATCTACCACCCTTGAAAGAATTTCGTCCCCGAAATTAAAGAGTAACGAGGAGATTCCAATTGTAGCTGAAATCATAGACTTATATTAAACACATATGTGGGTCATGCCATATCAATCGTAGTAAACAAGGCATCCAAAGTACATAGGTGATCTGCCAAATGTTTCACATAAATCCAAACATTCAATACACAGCAACAATTAGCTATTAATCACAGTCATTTTTCTATGACTCAAAATATCTGTTATTACACTCGGGAAAACATTTCTATATATAATTATACATTACTATTCTTCAACATCCATCAGTTCCTGACCGTAAATTGATAAGAAAATAATCCTCTAAGTATCAACCCCGAAGACCGAAATCAACATCAGATTAACACTCAGAAAATCATTTAACTTAACAAATTTCCAGTTAGGTTCCAATTTATTAACTCATATCTTAATTCCTTATCAACCCATATTATCTCAATTTCCATTTAAGAAAATACCTTAGATTATATCTGGAAAATAAATTCAAAATCTTATCTACTCCATTAATTTGAATCAAACATAATTATCTGCTTCAAACTTCAATCCAATTTAATTCCATTCAACTTAGCCTTGTTATTTTAATCCTATTCCAGTTGAATTTTCTAATTCCAAAATCTTAACTCTTGGTTTTTATTTGCAAATAGTTTGAAATCACCTATCTCTATTCCACTTCAAATCCAAAACCTCTGAATTGATCCAGACATTTGTTTTTCAAATACTTTTACAGCATGGCTTATTTGTATTTCCATTCTTATACAAATTCAATTTGGTTTATCATATAATCATTTCAATTTTATAATCTGATACCAGATTATAATAGAAACCAACACAGCCAATAATAATAATTTCAAAAAATTATTCTTTTTATATCAAAATATAATTTTGAGTAAAATTATTTTATTTACCTACTTTCCAAATAATACCATGTCGAATTACTTTGTTCAAGAGTTTAGAACACTAATCGATGCAGTTTTGACTACCGTTTCGACCAGAATCCATAAATCACTCGATAAACCAATTAACACAATATAACGCAGTTTATATATCAATTAACAAATACGCGCTCATATATATACACTTAAACTCAATCTAGGGTATTACTATCCCCATCTCTATCGAGTTACGCCACAGAGCCAAGATCATTACTAAACCTGGCTCTGATACCAACTGTAACGACCCAAAAATTCCTGATCCTGATCATCAATACTAATACATATCCTATATCACATATCGACTAATCAAACACCAGAAATTAACAGATCGTTAATAGAAAGAAGTTAGCGGGTGAGAAATAGAAAGATAGAAAGTTAGAATAGAAGGAAAAGAAGAACACAACATAATCAGAGTATCTCGAATCTCACAGTGGAACTGAACAAAATATATTATATAACAATACTTGAAATACAACATTGTATTTGTACATACACAATCATCAAAGTATAACTCATATACAACATAGCGGAAATAAACTCTATATATCAATACTGAAGCCTCCTGCTCCAAGCTCCTTCAAGATATCTGTAAAATTCTACATTACTTGACTGCCCGTACAAATTTGGGCACCCAAGAGTTTAGGAAAAACACAGAAAAATATACTCTGGGTCAGTCATAGGACTGGTGTGAGTAAACGATTTTAAATAGCTTGATTTTAAAGTTCAAAATCTTTTCGAAAGAAAGGATAATCGTAAGACCAAATCCACACATAAATACGAACGGTTTTTATCTGACGATAACCCAAAACATTTTTGAAACCATATATATCATCTGATATTATGATATTGTCTAAATACAAATAAATATCAATATAATGGAATGCTTGCATCTCACGCTCCACATATATAGTATACAATTAAAACCGCGGTCGCTTATTGGATAATGGATTCCGACTATGAGAAGGTATGGAACCACCTACCGATAGTGTATCTCTAGAGGCGAATATACTGGGTTCAACAAGAACGTCTTACAACCTGGCCCACACATGACCGACCACTCATTTCGCTTGAGTGTATCGAATGTATATCATCAACGGTGGGATCAGCAACCGTTTCCCGAAAGGGACAACATCGATATATTAAAGAAGCATAAGGAATTTCTCTAGATAGGTGATTATACACCCTAATGGGAGCGACCCACATAGCCATGCTGCCTGCCCGATTTTTGTCATTTCCCAATTGATGAGGCTTGAGGTTAGAATTCACCTTTAGAACATCTGATCACCAATTACTTTGAATACCACATCGTCAGATTCGCCGGATATCACTAATTGACATCCACGAAAATACTCTAGGTGATAGCTATCCACCAACAGAAACACGTTTGAGGAAATCAACGTACGTGACCCCTTTGAAAATACTCTGTTAGACATTTGTCCATACAAGTCTTCCAAGAATAGGATGAACCGAAGGTATTCTTCTACTGCATCCAATATAGGTATCACTCCATGGATCAGTAGTGAGTAGCCCTTGCAAATCCGAAGATCTTAATCACGACAGAATCACTATCAAAATATCTTTAGGAGCTACCCAGAGAAATTTATCAAGTAGTTCTTCCGCTCATGAAGATCTACGGTCTTCACTCTCACCATTTTTATAAGTATATCTGCACGTTAGTTTATGATCGTAAAGCTAGTTCGAAGAGGTTTTTTGGTCCAGTTCCCATCCCGGTCTCTTCAAACTAACACATAGTAGATATTTATTTGATAGTCGGTGTTTTAACTTTCAAAATTAAACAGTGTAGATAAGTAAAACTATTTCCATTATTTCAGATCATAATTTTATAACATGTCAAATAAATTACTTGTACAAATCTATTTTCTAATTTCAGAATAGCAACCAACACAAAACGATTTAAAATTCAATAAAACATGTTAATGTTTTATTTTAACCAATCCAGATTCGATTTAACAGTAAATAGCATAACTGACAATTAACAACAATCGTTGATCACAATAACAACCAACAACAATTTTAATTTCTAACAAATAATAGTTCGAATATATTCAATCTCGGATAACAGCTTATTCCACAATTCTTTGAAGTATATTTATTTGTTCAATTGTCTTCCAAAAGTAAATTCATTTAGATTTAAACGTTATACCACTTGTTCTGCAAATTATAAATATACAGATTTACGGAGATTCAAATTGACAAGTTCTACTTAAATTTTTGTTTGTCATTGAGAAATGAGTATGATGGTCCTCATATCTATTATTCAATATTTTAATATTTATATCATTATCAATTAATATTGTAAATAAATAGTTTGGGTTTAAATTGTAAATTTGGAACCTTAAATTTTAACAAACTCATTGGTTCCATGCTACTTTGCTATTCACCTTCTTTCTTTTACATGTCTGTATATTATTTATATAATTTGTTTAAATCTCCAAAAGAAATTTTTGCATTTAGTTTTTTTCCGCTTTAATACCGACTTGGCCCAACAACCCAATATCCAATTACAATGGATATATTTTCGCACCATTTTTGAAATACCCTATACCACTAATATACCACCACTTTCCCCATATCAAACATGCCATCCGTTCCTCCATATGCCCATTTCTTGTATGCCCATACATGTTTGTATTTCCAATGTTTCATCCGAGGCAAATGTATGTCTCGGCCCAGTTCTCCATGAAACCATTGAAATAAGGTAACATCAGTTCCTTACGGACAGTGCTATAATTATGAACAATGCTCCAATGGTACCCTTGATACTTAACTGTGCTACTTTGACACAAGTGATATTACAAACACTACAAAATAAACTAATGTACCGTAACACCCCGTATTTTCAATTAACATTAAAGTAACAAATCAAAGTATACTTAATTTTTAAGAGAAGAATTAAAGAAAATGGATTACGCCATCGCGTTCATCTTGAAATTCTGCTTGAGATAGAGTCTGAGCTTGCGTGAATCGGATTCCGTATGAAGAAGTTATGGCCTTCAGAAGTTTCAGGATTTAAATAAAATAAAAACAACTCGGTTCGAAATTCAAAACCCAACACCCGGGTTGGGCATGAAATTTTCGACCAGGGGGTCGACCTGGCCGAGATAGGTCGACCATAGGGTCGACCAACCCCCACATAGATCGACCTGTAGGTCGACCTGTTTTGGTCCATTTCCGAATTCCTTTCTCCTGTGACGTGGTTTTGGCTCTTCTGATGGTCTGGATTGGTTCTAGGTTGATATCTAAGGCTCCAAACACTTCTATTCTCTTATAAATACATCCCTAACCTAAACCTAAATCTCTTACACAATTCTCTAGCCTCCATTGCTCTCTTCTTCTATAAAAATAAATCAAAGACGTCGTTATGCTGCTCAAGTTCTTCGTAGAATCAAGTTAGAATTCGAGTAGGGAATCAAAGGCTAATTCAACGACTTCAACAACTATCTTCTAAGAATCAAATCGATAATCTACGCCAAAGGATAGCTACTCAATCTCAGAAAACAGATCCCTGAAAACAAGATTTTCCTTTGTTTTGTAAGTTCACGATTACTTTCAGATTTAGACAACCGATTATAATAAGGACATGAAATAAAAATGAATTTGGGTCTGCGCTTGATTTCCTATTTGAATATGTTCTTAGCCTTTGTGAATCTATGACTTTGGGTTGCTTCTTATCGACCAAATCGAACCTATACATGTTATTGAACCAAGCTTAGTAATCAAGCCTTTCATTTTCATAATATTGTTTACAGTCAGATCTATATGCCTGCAATGGTTCTAAATCAGTTTATTCAGTTATACTATGATTCTATTAGATATGTAATTCTCATGTTTTGGGGCTATTATCTTATTCCTGTTCTTATGCCTATCATTGTCATGTTATTCCTATTTATTCCTTTTTATTTATGAATCTAGATTTACCTATATTCTAGGTTGAATCGCGGTATACGTACGATGGGAATACGGGAATGTTTGGGTTATTGGGGCATAAACATGAAATTGACACAATTGCATAACTTGAAAGTGAACATGCTTGTAAAGTTAGAAATTGCTATGTGACACCTAAAAATGGATATGAATTGGTAATTGGCATATTGAACCTAGAATTAGCATGAACGACAAAGTATGAAACTGGCATATAAAACAAGTTTTGGGCATAATAGTTAATGTTGCAAATTTGGGGTAACTTGAGCATTAAATCTAGATTTGGCCTAACTACTGATTTGGGATGCCAAGTATAATGAATATTGTAATTTTAGGGCATGATTATTATTGAAAACTTGGGAAGTTTTGTGTATAGCCAATTCTGATTAATAACTTGAAATTGGAATTTGATTGGGCATAACTTGGGAATTGGAACATGACTAGTTTTGGTAAATTTGGTAATTAACATGAAAAATCTAGTTTTGACATGAACTGAAAATTATGGAAAATTGACTAAAGATGAAACATGGCGAACTCGAGGTAGGACTGAGTTTGTGGTATAAGACTGCCCGGAACCGCCCGACACATCCAGCAACCGCAAACAATAGGGTCTAATGTGAGAAATTAGTCATAACGGGCTTGAACCCAAGGTTAGATTGAGTTGTGGTGTAGGCCTGCCCGGAACCGACCGGCACGTCCAGCAACCACAACAATAGGTCTAATGTGAGAGGTTGGGTACATTAATAATTAATTAAGGCTAATGGCACATGCTAAGTATAGGAGGGTTAGGTTAATGACACTCAACCAATAAGACATGAGGTATGGGTGGGTTAAGTTAAACAGACAAGGGACACCTAACCAACATAACATGACGTATGGTAGGGTTAAGTTAACCAAGGGAACACTTAACCAACATAATAACATGAATGACTAGGGTTAAGTTAATGAGAAACACTTAACCGGTATAGCATGATGAATGGGTAGGGTTAAGTAATAAGAAACACTTAACCAATATAACTTGATTTGTGGTAAGGTTAAGTTAAAATAGGAGGGAAACACTTAACCAATATAACTTGATTTGTGGTAAGGTTAAGTTAAAACAAGAGGGAAACACTTAACCAATATAACTTGATTTGTGGTAAGGTTAAGTTATCACAAGAAGGCAACACTTAACCAAAGTAACATGACAAGTAGGTGGGTTAAGTTAACTTGAATTGATTTATAACACTTAACCAATTCAACATGATGAACACGTGAGGTTAAGTTTACAAGAAACACTTGACCAATATAACTTGGTGAACGAATGGGGTTAAGTTAATAAGAAACACTTAACCAACATGACATGATGAATGGGTAGGTTAAGTTAACATGAATGGACAACACTTAACCAATATTACGTGAACAAAGCGAGTAGGGTTAAGGCAAGCTTAACCAATAATACGAATCGACTTGATCAGTGGGAGGGTTAAGTACACATCGTGTAGGTGGGTAATTTTAGTACATATAGGCCCACAAACTTAATAGTTAAATAAACATGCTTGAATCAGTGGAAGGGATAAGGGCATCTCGTGTACGTGGGTAATTAGTACATATAGGCCCACAAACTTAACCGTTAAATAAACATGCTTGAGTCGGAGGGGAGGGTTAAGTACATATTGGATTGGTGGGTAATATTAGTAAATATAGGCCTACAAACCTAACTAGTAAGAAACCCTAGTAACGAGGACCCATTTCAGTAGTAACCCACATAGATGTATCACTGTACCCTAAACTAGGCAGGGTGGGGCACGATTACTGGGCTGATTATAAGCGGTCAAAAGTAACGGCAGGGGGTACGTCAGTGTAGATTTCGGCAGACTACGGTCGTGCACGTATTCCGAATTGGGAAAAAGCAGGCACTGGGTACCAGTGGTTATACACTGTGCATCTTGAAATGTGTCGGGTTGCTACCATGAGGATTGATACACCTTACGGTGGGACCAACAAAGGGTATCTACATGCAAGAGAGGGCCGATTGACATAGACACAAGAGAAGTTAATACAAGTAGGGAGCCGATCGATAGGGTAGTAAGGGTTCATCTAACACATTCATGGCAATTAGGCTGATTGAGGTAGAATCTTCATAATAGATGTACACCTGAAGGCTACCACAATTGCGGGGGATTGGGATCACGTTGTAATATTATCCTTTTATATAGATTAGTAGTTGGGACACTTGTTAGGTGGTGCAGAGATATGGAAATCAGAATAAAAGGGTAGTAGCGAAGCAGAGAATAGTTATCATACGATGTTATACTTATTTTATCTTGCCTATTGCTAGTCCTATGTTATCCTATGTTCCTTGTCATCATGCTTATGTCTTTATTCAGTTTAATTCATGTCATGTTGTTCTTGCTTGTTTATATGCTAAAAGTTGCTGGACTTACCAGACTTATGTCTGATCTAGTTTTGTTTCGCCTCTTTTCTTCCGTTCCCCCCAGGTTCTCAGGGAGGAAACACTTCTGCTAGCTTGGATTACTTGTTGCTTCAAGATCACCATGTATTGCTTTGGACTCAGTCTCATTTTAGCAATGGCTTGCTTTGCTTTATTAGGGAATAATTCAGTTTGTTTTTATGCTTCTTTTATACTTGGAAGTTTTTGAATCAAAACAAAAGTACTATGTATTACTTTTGAGTATGGTTGAGACAACTGTTGTAAGAAGCTTGACTGAACCACATTGTTTATAAAATGACTTTATTTTCCGCTATTTTATATTGTCTGTCTTGTAATTTATCTTCATCTTTTACCTATAATGCTCCGTCGAAGTTAAGACATTCCCTTTGTGAGTGACGTTAACAGAGGTGGGGTGTTTCACTTGGTATCAGAGCTGAAGGTTACCGGATCAGATAAAAGATTAAAAAAAAACAATTATTTTCAAAACGGTTTTAAAGAAGAATTTTCAAAGAAAATTTTGTTTTAAAGGCATATTCCCCAAAGCCATATGCACTATCTTTTGATCCTCTGTTTGAATCCTTATTTCCTTCTTTGCTGAGTCTCCGGGGCTCCTGGCTTTCTCGGAGGTAACCTCATCGCGGCATGATTCTGTAGGCTTGATGAGACTATGACATCTGTCAAAGGGAAAAGAAGTGCCCAACTTTCATCTATAGCCGCAGTAGTTTCGACTACGACTAATTTTCTTTCGAGCTTTGAAGGATTTTCTGTGCCATGGAGGCAGCTTTTGGGAGACTTGTCAACGTGTTACAAAAGGATGGTAAATATGAGAATGAAGTAGTTTGGATAAGGAGCACAACCCAAGGACGAAAAACTCATGGATATGGACTTGGTTCACGAAGAAGGTTAAGGTAAAAGTGGAGGAATCACAGAACAAGAAAGTGGATTTTAAGTGTAGGGAATAGTAAGGCCCAAGACAAGAGGAAGTATCTTTATTAAGGAATAACGGGTCATATAATTAGGAATAAGGGCAAGAACAAAGGATAGGATTTTCAGGAGGGCAAGTACATGCTCTCACCGCCAGCGTACCTGGGAGAGAGGTAGAGCTTAGTTTATCTTTTTGATCCTCATATTAGTACTCTTTTTGATTTTAGCGCTTCACATTCGTTTATATCTGCTTCCATAATTGAGTCTCCGCACCTTAGTACTTGTATAGTAGAAGATCCCATTATTGTCTCAAATCCAATTAGCGGTTCGCTCATTTATCTTTGGTTTGTAAGGATTTGAGAATAACTATATTAAGGATTGAGTTTAAGCGTAATGCTTATGTTTTGGTTTCATGAGCCATGGTTTGATTCTAGGCATGGGTCAGTTAGCTAGTAATTCTGAAAGGAGGGTAGTTTGACTTTTGACTTGCCTCGGGAATACCCTCGAGTTTTCATGCGATCCTAAGGGGTCAGTTTGACTTAGCTACTTAGAATCACTTGATGCATCTTGCGATCCATTAGAGTAGTCCATGAGTACGCTGATGTCTTTGATTAGGTTAGGGGTTTCCCCCTAAAACTCGAGATAGACTTCCGCATATATCTGGTTGACAATACAAAGCCAGTTATGTGATCAACGATAGTTTTGGAGCAAGATTAATGAGGATAGCCAGAGCCGGTTAAATTGTTTGGTTGCTTTGCTAGTATCATCTCACGTAGATCGTCCAAATTCGGAGGATGTATTGCTTGGGTGCTTGTCTTATATTGGTTTAGGCCTTTGGGGATTGTACTTGAGGAATGTCGAGTTCGACTAGGATGGTTTGCGTGAGAGATAAATAGATGTGGCAGGCACCCCAAGTAGAAAAAGGCTGACCTTAAGAGAGGAAAAAAGTACGTAGCAACGTTTAGCTTTAGACCCTCAGATTTGAAACACGATGGATAAGCTATGTAGCAGAGAGACCTCTAATCATCTTAGTATATACACTTGGTGTCATTGTTAACATCTGTTTATCTTGGAAAGATAGTTCGACTACATTGGATGCCCTCTAGCACAGTAAGTGATCGAGGTCCTATCTTTACTAGTGAGTTTTGGAAATGGAGGTCAAGAAGCTTCGCAACCGTGAAGTTAAATTAGTTAAGGTACGGTGGAGTTAAGCTCAAGATGACGCGACGTGGGAGACTGAAGATTAGTCACGCGCACCATACCCTTTTTCTTAAGGGTATATCCTTGATCTCTTTTTCTAGGAATTTTATGCATACTTGTTTCTATCTTTCTAGGTATATCCTCTAGGTCGTATCTTCGATCCTTAGGTAGAAGATAATGGATGTAAACATGTATTTGAAACATGTTATGATTGATGGTTGCAAGTGGTTGCTAGTGGATGCTCGTGGATGCATATACACACACATTAGGCACTAGATCGGCTCAGTCACATTCATATTGCATATGCATATCAATGTATTTGTATATGGATTGAAACTTGATGTGTTATTACATGGACGTTGCATTTGTATGAATGATTGTGCACTCATATAGAAAGTATGATTAGGAAAAATTGCATACATAATGGACTCATGGCACTGACATAACTTGCATTGAGGAGGTCAACTGAATCAGTAGACCGTCTGATTTTGCATTAGATATGGACATGTACACACACTATTCATATGATCATGAAGCATTAGAAGTCTTTTTAAGGACAATGGATGCCTATGTTTTATGGTTGAGTAGATGGACGATTGGATTGTAGGATATACGTTCTTCTTGACTTGAAGATATCAGGGACAAAATCCTTTAAGGAGGGGAGAATGTAACACCCCGTATTTTCAGTTAACATTAAAGTAACAAATCAAAGTATACTTAATTTTTAAGAGAAGAATTAAGGGAAACGGGTTACACCATTGCGTTCGTCTCGAAATTCTGCTTGAGATAGAGTCGGAGTTTATGTGAATCGGACTCCGTATGAAGAAGTTATGGCGTTCAGAAATTTCAGGATTCAAATAAAATAAAAACAGCTCAGTTTGAAATTCAAAACACACACACCCCCGGGCTGGGCGGGAAATTTCCCTCCCAGGACCCAGGTTGACCAGGGGGTCGACCTGGCCAGGATAGGTCGACCATAGGGTCGCTTGGGTGTCGACCTACCCCCATACAGGTCGACCTGTTTTGGTCCAAATCCGAATTCCTTTCTCCCGTGATGTGGTTTTGGCTCTTCTGATGGTCCAGATTGGTTGTAGGTTGATATCTAAGGCTCTAAACACTTCTATTCTCTTATAAATACATCCCTAACCTAAACCTAAATCTCTTACACAATTCTCTAGCCTCTATTGCTCTCTTCTTCTCTAAAAATAAATCAAAGACGTCGTTATGCTGCTCAAGTTCTTCGTAGAATCAAGTTAGAATTCAAGTAGGGAATCAAAGGCTAATTCAACGACTTCAACAACTATCTTTTAAGAATCAAATCGATAATCTACGCCAAAGGATAGCTACTCAGTTTCAGAAAACAAATCCCTGAAAACAAGATTTTCTTTTGTTTTGTAAGTTCACGATTACTTTCAGATTTAGACAACCGATTATAATATGGACATGAAATAAAAATGAATTTGGGCCTATGCTTGATTTCCTATTTGGATTCGTTCTTAGACTTTGTGAATCTATGACTTTGGGTTGCTTCTTATCGAACAAATCGAACCTATACATGTTATTGAACCAAGTTTTGTAATCAAGCCTTTCATGTTCATAATATTGTTTACAGTCAGATCTATATGCCTGCAATGGTTCTAAATCAGTTTATTTAGTTATACTATGATTCTATTAGATATATAATTCTCATGTTTTGGAGCTATTATCTTATGCCTATTCTTATGCCTATCATTGTCATGTTATTCCCATTTATTCCTTTTTATTTATGAGTCTAGATTTACCTATAATCTAGGTTGAATCGCGGTATATGTACGATGGGAATATGGGGAAGGTTTGGGTTATTGGGGCATAAACATGAAATTGACAGAATTGGCATAACTTGAACGTGAACATGCTTGTAAAGTTAGAAATTGCCATGTGACACCTAAAAATGGATTTGAATTGGTAATTCGCATATTGAACCTAGAATTAGCATGAACGACAAAGTATGAAACTGGCATATAAAACAAGTTTCGGGCATAATAGTTATTGTTGCAAATTTGGGGTAACTTGAGCATTAAATCTAGGTTTGGCCTAACTATTGATTAGGGATGCCAAGTATAATGAATATTGTAATTTTGGGTCATGATTATTACTGAAAACTTGGGAAGTTTGGGTATAGCAAATTCTGATCAATAACTTGAAATTGGAATTTGATTGGGCATAAATTGGGAATTGGAACATGACTAGTTTTGGTAAATTTGGTAATTAGCATGAAAAATCTAGTTTTGACATGAACTGTAAATTATGGAAAATTGGCTAAAGATGAAACATGGCTAACTCGAGGTTGGACTGAGTTTGTGGTATAAGACAGCCCGGAACCGCCCGACACATCCAGCAACCACAAACAATAGGGTCTAATGTGAGAAGTTAGTCATAATGTGCTTGAACCCGAGGTTAGACTGAGTTGTGGTGTAAGCCTGCCCGGAACCGACCAGCACGTCCAGCAACCACAACAATAGTTCTAATGTGAGAGGTTGGGTGCATTGATAATTAATTAAGGCTAATGACACATGCTAAGTATGGGAGGGTTAGGTTAATGACACTTAACCAATAAGACATGAGATATGAGTGGGTTAAGTTAAATAGACAAGGGACACATAACCAACATAACATGACGTATGGTAGGGTTAAGTTAACCAAGGGAACACTTAACCAACATAATAACATGAAGGACTAGGGTTAAGTTAATGAGAAACACTTAACCGGTATAGCATGATGAATGGGTAGGGTTAAGTAATAAGAAACACTTAACCAATATAACTTGATTTGTGGTAAGGTTAAGTTAAAACAAGAGGGAAACACTTAACCAATATAACTTGATTTGTGGTAAGGTTAAGTTAAAACAAGAGGGAAACACTTAACTAATATAACTTGATTTGTGGTAAGGTTAAGTTAACACAAGAAGGCAACACATAATCAAAGTAACATGACAAGTAGGTGGGTTAAGTTAACTTGAATTGATTTATGACACTTAACCAATTCAACATGATGAACACGTGAGGTTAAGTTGACAAGAAACACTTGACCAATATTACTTGGTGAACGAATGGGGTTAAGTTAATAAGAAACACTTAACCAACATGACATGATGAATGGGTAGGTTAAGTTAACATGAATGGACAATACTTAACCAATATTACGTGAACAAAGCGAGTAGGGTTAAGGCAGTCTTAACCAATAATACGAATCGACTTGATCAGTGGGAGGGTTAAGTACACATCGTGTAGGCGGGTAATATTAGTACATATAGGCCCACAAACTTAATCGTTAAATTAACATGCTTGAATCAGTGGAAGGGATAAGTGCACCTCGTGTAGGTGGGTAATATTAGTACATATAGCCCACAAACTTAACCGTTAAATAAACATGCTTGAATCAGAGGGGAGGGTTAAGTACATAATGGATTGGTGGGTAATACTAGTAAATATAGGCCCACAAACTTAACCAGTAAGAAACCCTAGTAACGAGGACCCATTTCAGCAGTAACCCACATAGATGTATCACGGTACCCTGAACTAGGCAGGGTGGGGCATGATTACTGGGCTGATTATAAGCGGTCAAAAGTAATGGCTGGGGGTACGTCAGTGTAAGTTCCGGCGAACTACGGTCGTGCACGTATTCCGAATTGGGAAAAAGCAGGAACTGGGTACCAGTGGTTATACACTATGCATCTTGAATCATGTCGGGTTGCTACCATAAGGATTGATACACCTTATGGTGGGACCAGCACATGGTATCCACACGCAAGAGAGGGCCGATTGACACAGACACAAGAGAAATTAATACAAGTAGGGAGCCGATCGATAGTGTAGTAAGGGTACATCTAACACATTCATGCCAATTAGGCTGACTGAGGTAGAATCCTCATAATAGATGTACACCTGAAGGCTACCACAATTGCGGAGGATTGGGATCACGTTGTAATATTATCCTTTTATACAGATTACTAGTTGGGACATTTGTTAGGTGGTGCAGAGATATAAAAATCAGAATAACAAGGTAGTAGCGTAGCAGAGAATAGTTATCATACAATGTTATACTTAGTTTATCTTGCCTATTGCTTATCCTATGTTCCTTGTCATCATGCTTATGTCATTATTCAGTTTAATTCATGTCATGTTGTTCTTGCTTTTTCATATGCTAAAAGTAGCTGGACTTACCGGACTTATGTCTGATCTAGTTTTGTTTCGCCTCTTTTTTCCGTTCCCCTCCCCCCAGGTTCTCAAGGACGAAAAACTTCTGCTAGCTTGGATTACTAGTTGCTTCAAGATCATCATGTATTGCTTTGGACTCAGTCTCATTTTAGCTATGGCTTGCTTTGCTTTATAGGGGAATAATTCAGTTTGTTTTTATGCTTCTTTTATACTTGGAAGCTTGTGAATCAAAACAGAAGTACTATGTATTACTTTTAAGTATGGTTGGGACAACTGTTGTAAGAAGCTTGACTGAACCACATTGTTTATAAAATGACTTTATTTTCTGTTGTTTTATATTGTCTGTCTTGTAATTTATCTGCATCTTTTACCTATAATGCTCCATCGAAGTTAAGACATTCCCTTTGTGAGTGACCTTAAAGGAGGTGGGGTGTTTCATGTACCTTACTTTATATTATATATATATTTTATAGATTAGGAATCAATCACTAAGATGTACTTGATTTGGAGTTGCAAGATCAAATATTAAGCAACATGTCAAATGCGCTATAGTGCATCAATCCCTGGGTTATCAAGAGGCACACACTCGATCTCACGTTACAGTTGACTATGGAAATGCATCTGATGGCAGCTTAAAATGTCCCCATGATGCGCCACTTGCTCCAGAATACATAACAGATCTATGGATCATTAAAAGAGTTCATTAAAACAGCCCAAGTGCCCAACCATTGTTCGATAGTTATGGAGCTTCACTTGCACTGCTACTGCATCCATTGAGAGGCACCAATTCTAAATGGCTCGATTGTTCAATGGTTGTGAAGCTTCATTCTCCTTTTATTATATGTGTATTTATATACATTTAGATGTAAAAATACGTAGGTTTAAGCCCAATACCTATCTCGGCCCATCAACCTAAATCAAAACCCACCCCTTACTCCCTCCATACAAATGCTTCAGCAAACACCTTTCCATTTCCACACAATCACCCTTTTGTTCTCCATTTATAAATGAGCTCGTGATGCTTCAATATTTAATATTACTATGCTTGTATTTTAATTTACTACCCTCAAATCCCCCAACCGCAAACTACTATGAAAATAGCATGTATATAGGTAATTGGGGTAGATTAAGAAAAGTATATGAACAAATTTGTACACACGCTTTCATTTGACTATCATAAACAAAGGAGCCTAACTCATGAGAATCAAGGAGCTGTTAGTAAACAGGGAGTAACAGCCACATGAGATGGTACAGCCGTTGTATTAGATGATTTCAACAAAAACAAATTATTTCCTTTGGGCTTGGAAAGGGAATGTACTGATACATTGTCATTTTATGCATTCAAAATTTACAGCATGACATATACTGGTCATTTAAGACCCATTAAAGGCGCATTGACACCACCTCTTAAACGAGTACTATTCATTTTTAAATTTACATCAGCAATATTTCCAGAACTTTCTTAAAAGTATGGATTTCTTACGCGGGCACAAATAAGAGAGAGACCACAACCACGAAACGAGCAAAGGTTTTCTAATGACATAATCAGATTCTCCAATTGGTGTATGCACCTCGTCTAACAAAACGTTATGGCCTTGCTTTAGTAGCTGAACTACAATCCGCTAGCTGTTTCAACAGGAAAGGAAATGCATGTATATCAACAAGGGCGTTAAGGCGCACAAGAAAGTCAGTCACTTTCTTATATGGTTCTGTGTTTCCCTCTCAGCGACTCCACAACATAGCGTCTTCTGTTAATTTCCTTTTTCCCTATGTACTATCTAAATCCATGCACATACACAACCACCAGATCGATCACCTCGCCACTGCTTACATTGCCTCAAGTGCCATGTCCAGGTCTGAAGCCATCCACACACTCGGAATCCCAAACATGGATCAAATTTTGACACTCTCGCTGAAGCTCCCAACTAAATTCCTTTCACTAAAATGTTTCATACTGCCACCAGGTTCCATTGTTCATCCTTAAACTTTACTTCGTGCTTGCCAATGAACCCCTCTTTCCCTTCCCACCAATGCGCGATCCTATACGGTCACCACGGTGGTGCAGTTTTTCCCAAACCAGGTATTATCAATACGGCGTTACCACTCATTTATTAAGAAAGCTTTTACATTTGTATACTTGTTAAAGGAGGTAGTATTACTGGCAAAAATTGTATAATGTTTATGTTATCATTGTTTAAACATGATCATGAAGGATCTCCTACATATTTAAAAGGCCTTCTCGTATGTACATTAACCATTTCACAGCTTAATCATCTCCTCAGATGGGGTGACATGGCAACTTCGTAATGTATATATATCATTTGATCCAACAATTATTCCATCATATTGTAACAGGAGTCATAAAACTTATTATAAACACTGAATATCGTGCTTTGTGTTTTTATTTCTTGGGTTTGTCAACTAAATATTTTCAGAGATTCATTCCTTAAACAACCTAAATATTTGAATCAAATATAATATAGCATCCATATAAATGGGTTTACTAAAATTGATATATAAACAGTAAGAATATTAAAGTGTTTACTCACTTTTATTACTGCAAGCTATTCACATTTCAGTTTTTCTTTCTCTTCTTTGCTCTCGGAATGCAGTTTCCAATGATTCAAATGAACGTGATAATCATGTATATAAGACATTATAACCTCAAAAGTAACTTTTGTAGGCATGCATATAATTCATAATCATATAAAAATAATTGAATATTGATTTTAAGAAAGACCAGAGTTCACTCATATATACATCCCCTGTCTTTCCATTTCCTGTCCTTTTATTTGCCCACTGTTTTCTACCATTTTAATTCAAGTTTTATCTTCTTTTGTATCTGTTCTCTAGTGCCTTAGTTTATGTGTATTTGTGTTGTGTAGTAGTGTATTTATAGGTGATAAGTCAGGGCTTTACTCGGGTAGGTTTTATGGTGGCAAAGTGCATACATGTAGCAGCAAATGGTGGGAGTGTTGTCATGTCTGATTGATAGTATATTGGTTGATAGAAAGGAAGTTGTGTGTAGTCATCAGCTACCTACATCTTCCAGTCTATTTGGGTACACGACTAGCTATGAAGTTATGTACTTATTAGTGTACATGGCATGTGCTGAACTAGTTCTAGAATTAGGCTTTGGGTAGGATAGAAAGCAGAGTGTCTTGGCTAGCTCATTTTTGATGTGAATGGATGTAGGTATGCAGCAACTATGTGATGGTTTATGTCAATTCTATCAATGTTGTTCCCACCTTTGCTCTTAAGCAACTTACCTGAATCCTGTTGTACATATATGTTTAAAGGCTAGGCTTTGTAGTGTAAGGTCTAGGCATGTTATACATGGTGATAAGATGTTTATAGTGAGGAGGTGGTGTTAATGTCTGCACAATTTCTATTGAAGTTTACAAGCCTTTCATGTTCTTGCTGTGTCTATCCTATGTGTATATGTACTACCTATATACATATATACAAATCAAACTAAATTTGCAGCAAAGTAATGATTAACCTATTAAAGTCCAAGTTCACACTAGTACGACATGCCCCAAATGTTTCAAGCATCTCAAATCTTTACACTAAAGCAAATCAGCCCCTATATATGTTTATGATCTATTCTATCAATTTATAAATGTACTGTATATGCTTCTATGCGAAGTAATATGATTTGTTACTTATGTGAATTCATTATTTACTTTAGAAAATTTCATGATTCAAAAAGCAAGTTGATATGTACATAAAAAGTATCGAAACAACATACCTAGATTTTATACACGTATAACAAATACATACATACACACATGATTTCATAATTATTCTAATTTGACATGAATTCACTTTCATTACATAAAATAAACAGCTTCTATTGATAATCAAATATTTGTGTTCTCTTAAACATAAAGTAAATCAAATTTTCTATTTATCTGTTACTTAAGTACTTTGTATTAACCTGAGTTTTGAAACGAATAATAATTTCTTATTTTTATATGCCTGCAACCATCGGTTACATAATTTTAAACCATAGCCAAATATATTTATTTTGAATTTTCCCAATATTTACCAGATATATAAATCTCATTTATTTTAAGTTTAATTAAATTATCAGTATAATTTGTACATTATAGATTATAACATTAGTCTGAAAACCGGGTCGTTACAGCTGTTCAGCTTCCATGTCCATTTTACCTTTTCTCGCCCAGTTCTATTTTTCCATGCAAGGTGAGATTCCTCACCGAGTAACTATTTTAATTAGTAAATTGATATCATTTGTAATGACATATGAAATGTTATGATTTCTCAAGAAAACCTGATTATTTGTTTGCGTCTATGTGACATGTACACTAAATTGTTTGTTATGATGTGTATTGATTTACATGTGTTAATTGAAATGTTATATTTATTTTGTTCTCATACTGCAAGTTCACTATATATGCGTAAAAACATTATGGGTTGAAATGATATATACTCGAATTACTGTATAGATTTAGCAATTGAAACTAAAATTATTGAGATGCGGGTTGATATGATAAATACCCATAAACTGAATATTAAACGGATTGAAATGATATATATTTGTATCACTTGGCCTAGGTAGAAAATTATATACAGACATCGTTGGTCTATTTTGAAAAGTATTTTCCGAATTAATAAATTTTAAATATATTTTGATTTAATAAAAGTCATTTTAAAAATCAAAATTTGAATTTTAGTTAAACCTATATTTATATATATATTAATAAAGTTTTAAATTTAGATTTCTAAATAAAATTATATGTTATAAATTTTTTATATAAGTTATATATGTTTTAAAAGTATAAATTGAAGATTTTAAATTTTAATATTATTTAGTTTTAAAATTTTAAATAATGTAAATTATTTTATAATAAAATATATGAATCTTTTGCTATAGTATAAATATTATATAAATTTTAAAACTATATAAATATAGACTGTATAAAATATATGTACAAAGAGATTAAAGAGAACTTTGAAATTTAATGATAACTTGATTTGTATAACTGACTTAATAAAGTTTAAATTTATCAAGTTAAGATAAATTGATTTTAGATGTAAATTTAACTTGATGAATAGGTTTTATGAATTATGAATGGTTATGAAACTTAATGGTATGATTTGAAATAATCGATTTGGTAAACGTTTTGAATCTAAATATAATTGAGGTTAAAATTTTATAATCGATTAAATGGAAATTTAGATTCAATTGATATGAACTTTATAAAAAGGTGATTTGAAAGTAATTTGAATATTTAAGAATATAATTAAATAACCCAACTTGTATACCGTTGAAATGAATTGAACTTAAAATTTTATTTTTTAAAGTTTAGAGACTATAGTTAATTTATTGAAATCCGAATTAAAGAAACAAAACTTTGGAAATACGGATGAGTTGTTTGGATTGGGATGTTTTAAATTATTTGAAATTTGTATTATTCCATATTAAACTATTTTAAATTATACTGTTTAAATTTAAAATTTTACTTTATAACTATTATATATATATATTTATCTTAATTATGACATTTTTTTACAACTACTTCAATTATAATATTTTGCTTTTAAATTTGATTTGAATTTACTTTTATAATTATTTTAAATCAAGTTATTCAAAATAAATATAATTTTTTTTGGTAAGGCCGACCGGTTTTTAAAGTGATATGTAACACTTTTATTGTTTTAAAATAATAAGTACAATAGGGTCAAGTGATACATGATAGGTGTTTCAACTAAAAAAGACTCTACGTAGGGAGAAATGCAACGACCAACGTCCAACAAATACAACAAATATCAAAATCCAAATGTCCTAACGCAAATACATCATACAACATTACATCATTTAAATTACATGATTATTTCAATGAGTCCAAAACTGAATCAACACTAAAGTTTCACTTGCTACCCAGAGTTTAGCTGAAGCTCAGGGATCTTACTCCTCGTGAGTGGAGTACTTGGAACTTTGATTTCCAGAGAGCAGGTTTTAGCAGCAGCAATGATCGGTGGGGGTAGTCTATATCCCACAGGGGGAGGATGCGTGCATAAGGATGGTCTTGGTTGGGATTTCCCCTTTGCTTGTCCAGGGAGATGACCTTTGATGTGGTACTTTCATGGTCAGGATATTTAGTTAATCCAACCGTTGATGTAGTAACTTCAAGGTCATTGGCAGCAACGACATTCATAAGATGTCTAGTTGTCCTCTTTTTGTCAATTTTCCCAACATGGCTGATGTTGTTAAGGAATCCAAGCTTAATACCGTAATTAGTGCTCGTTTGTGGGGACGAAATAGTTAATGGCACATTGACATCATATCCACTAGCAAGCAGGTTATTTTCAAATTCACTTACATCTTCCATAATTACTTGCAATGCATCTATCTTACTAGTTCCTTCCTCACTATTGCAAGTGTAACAACCCGCCCGGAATGGGCTTAAATTTCTACCTAGAAAAAGGCCAATCGAAACTTAGAGCCATTATAAATGGTTCGTTGGTTCCTGTAAGTATTACATTTGCATAGAATATATACATACACAGATACTTCAAATGGAAATCTCACACAGCGGAAAGAGGAAATATAATACTGAAAATAAGATGTACCATTTATTTCAAAACCACAGAAGTACAACAGTCACAATTACATCTGTTCAATGGGTACATCAAATAGTTCGATCTCATAAGTTTCCAAAAGAAGTAAAGCAATAAATACTAATAATAGCATAACAACTCTGTCTTCTTCATCGGCTTCAATCATCACTTCGTCCATGTCTTTTACCTTATCTACTGTAACACCCCGTATTTTCAGTAAACGTTAATGTAACTAATCAAAGTATACTTAATTTTTAAAGGAAGAATTAAGGGAAACGGGTTACGCCATTGCGTTCGTCTCGGAACTCTGCTTGAGATAGAGTCCGAGTTTTGCGTAAATCGGACTCCGTATGAGGAAGTTATGGCCTTCAGAAATTTCAGAAATTAATTAAAATTAAAACAGCTCAGAAGAAAATTCGAAATTCAAACTCAGAAGCGGGCTGGGCGGGAATTTTCCGGCCTAAGGGTAGGTCGACACAAGGGTTGACAAAAGAGTCGACATCCCCCTATACAGGTCGACACTCGGGTCGACCTGGGCCCTGTTTTGGCCAGATCTGGACTGCGACGATTTTGACCTATTCTGGATGGACCGGGTGGCTTTTGGAGTGATCTGATGGCTCTAAACACTTCTACTCTCCTATAAATACATCCCTAACCTAAACCTATTCTCTTACACAATTCTCTAGCCTCCATTTCTCTCTTCTTCTCCAAAAATAAATCAAAGACGTCGTTATGCTACTCAAGTTCTTCGTAGAATCAAGTTAGAAACTATAAATCAAATCAAAACTAAATTAGAAGAACAGTTAGCCTACATCAAAGGAAAGCTATTCAATTTCAAAATACAGATTCCAGAAATCAAGACTTGCCTTTGTTTTGTAAGTTCATGATTACTTTCAGATTTAGACAACAATTATAATATGGACCTGGAATAAAATGAATTTGGACCTATGCTTGATTTTCTATTCGGATCTGTTCTTAGCCTTTGTGAATCTATGACTTTGGGTTGCTTCTTATCAATCAAATCGAACCCATACAAGTTGTTGAACCTAATCTATCATTCAAGCCTTTCATGCTCATAATATTGTTTACAGTCAGATCTATATGCTGCAATGGTTCTAAATCAGTTTATTCAGTTGTACAATGATTCTATTAGATCTGTAATTCTCTTGTTTTGGGACTATTATCTTACGCCTGTTCTTATTTCATGCAACTTCTATCTTCCCCTATTCATTTTCTTTTATTGAACCTGGGTTAACTTCGAACCTAGGCTGAAATTGTGAAAGGCGAATGGTTGGAATACGGGGAATATTGGGTATTGCCTATTCGGGTGAATTTATGGGTAAAACACGTTTGGTGGAATTATTGGCCATGTAAATCAATATTTAGGGATATGAAAATTGGCATGTAAATCAATATTTAGACATATATAAATTTACATGTAAATCAATAATTTGATGTAACATGAAATTGACTTTTTGGCATAATCTGGAACAAGTATTTTGGCATGACTATTCAAAATGTAATTTTGGGAAATTTGATATGAATTATGGAATATGTAATTTGACATATTGAACCTAGAAATTGGCATGAACGACAAAGTAGGAAATGGGTATATAAATCAAGTTTTGGGCATAGTTGTTGTTGTTGCAAACATGGGGTAACTTGAACATTAAATCTTGATTAGGCTTAACTATTGATTTGGGACGCCAAATATATGACATAGTGATTTTGGGCATGACTATTATCGCAAGTTTGGGAAGACGAGGTATAGCCTATTTTGATTAATAAATTGGAATTAGTTGGGCATAACTTGAGAAACGGGATCATGACTTGTTTTGGTGGATTTTGGTAATTAGCATAAAAACGGTATAATTGGTATGCCATTAATTATGAACATAATTAGTGTTATAATTTAATTATGAATAATTTACATATACAATGTAAATATGTAAATTAGTAAAAGATGAGAATGCCTAACCCGAGGTTAGATTGAGTTGTGGTGTAAAACTGCCCGGAACTGCCCGACACATCCAGCGACCACAACAACACCTATCTAATGTGAGAGGTTAGTGCATCATGCCCAAGGAAACCCGAGTTTAGATTGAGTTGTGGTGTAAAGCTGCCCCGAACCACCCGGCATATCCAGTAACCGCAACAACACTTATCTAATGTGAGAGGTTGGTGCATTAATAAATTAATTAATGCAAATGACACATGTTAAGTATGGGTGGGTTAGGTTAATGATACTTAACCAATATGACATATGGATGGGTTAAGTTAAACATGAATGGACAAGGGACACCTAACCAACAAGACATGATATATGGTAGGGTTAAGTTAACTAAGGTAACACTTAACCAAAATGTATAATGACTTGTGGTAGGGTTAAGTAACACAAGAAGATACACTTAACCAAAATATAATGACATGTGGTAGGGTTAAGTAATACAAGAGGATAACACTTAACCAACATGAAATAACGAGTGGATAGGTTAAGTTAACTTGAACTGATTAATGACACTTGACCAATATAACTTGATGAACGAATGGGGTTAAGTTAAATGGGAAATACTTAACCAATATAACCTGATGAATGGACAGGGTTAAGTTAATAAATCACACATAACCAATCCAACATGATAAGTAAGAAAGGTTATGTAAATAAGAAACACTTAACCAACATGACATGACGAGTAGGAAGGTCAAGTACACGTCGGGTTGGTGGGTAATATTAGTAAATATAGGCCCATAGAACTTAACCATTAAATAAACATGCTTGAATCCGTAGGAAGGTTAAGTACACGTCGGGTTGGTGGGTAATATTAGTAAATATAGACCCACAAAACTTAACCATTACATAAACATGCTTGAATCGGTGGGAGGGTTAAGTACATATCGGGTTGGTGGGTAATATTATTAAATATAGGCCCACAAACTTAACCAATAGGAAACCCTAGTAACAGGGACCCATTTCAGCAGTAAGCCACATAGATGTATCACGGTACCCTGAGCTAGGCAGGGTGGGGCACGATTACTGAGCTGATTATAAGTGGTCAAAGATAACGGCAGAGGATACGTCAGTGTAGGTTCCGACGGTTTATGGGCGTGCACGTACTCCGGAGTGGGAAAAAGTAGGCACTGGGTACCAGTAGTTTACACAGTGCTTCTTGATTCGTGTCGGGTTGCTATCATAAGGATTGATACACCTTATGGCGGGACAAGCGCAGGGTATCTACACGCAAGAAAGGACCGATTGACACAGACACATGGAACGTTTGTACAAGTAGGGAGCCGATCGATAGGGTAGTAAGGGTACATCTAACATCTTCATGGAAATTAGGCTGATTGAGGTGGAATCCTCATAATAGATGTACCCCTGAAGGCTACCACAAATTGCGGGGATTTGGGTCATGTTGTAATCCTTTTATACTGATTACTAGTTGGGACACTCGTTAGGTGGTGCAGAGATATAGAAATCAGAATAACGGAGTAATAGCGAAGCTTGCAATGTTGTACTTAGTTTATCTTTCCTATTTCTCATCGTGTGTATCCTACGCTCCTTATCATCATGCTTATGTCTTTATTCAGTTTAATTCATGTCATGTCGTTCTTGCTTGTTCATATGCTGAAAGTAGCTGGACATACCAGACTTATGTCTGACCTAGGTTTGTTTTGCCTCTTTTCTTCTGTTTCCTCCCAAGTTCTCAAGGAGGAAACACTTTTTATTAGCTTGGATTACTTGTTGCTTCAAGATCATCATGTATTGCTTTGGACTCAGTCTCATTTCAGCTATGGCTTGCTTTGCTTTATTGGGGAATAATTCAGTTTGTTTTTATGCTTCTTTTATACTTGGATGTTTTTGAATCAAGACAGAAATACTATGTATTACTTTTAAATATGGTTGAGACAACTGTTGTATAAAGCTTGACTAAACTACATTGTTAATAAAATGACTTTATTTTCCGTTGTTTTATATTGTCTGTCTTGTAATTTATCTGCATCTTTTACCTATAATTCTCCATCGAAGTTAAGGCATTCCCTTTGTGAGTGACCTTAACGGAGGTGGGGTGTTACACTTGGTATCAGAGCTGAAGGATTCCAGATCAGATAAAATATTTGAAAAATTATTTTCAAAATGGTTTTAAAAGAAGTATTTTCAAAAGATAAGTTTTGTTTTAAAGGCATATTCCCCAAAGCCATATGCACTTTCTATTGATCATCTGTTTGAATCCTTCTCTCCTTCTTTCCTGAGTCTCCGAGGCTCCTGGCTTCCTAGGAGGTAACCTCATCGCGGCATGGTTCCGTAGAATTGATGAGACTACGACACCTATCAAAGGGCAAAGAAGTGCCCGACTTCCATCTATAACCGCAGTAGTTTCACCAGTGGTTAATTTTCTTTCGAGTTTGTAGGGTTTTCCGTGCGATGGAGGCATCTTTCAAGAGACCTGTCAACATGTTACATAAGTATGGTAAAGATGAGAATAAGGGAGTTTGGCTAAGGAGCACAATCTAAGGGTGAGAAACTCATGGATATGGACTTGGTTCTTGAAGAAGGAAAAGGTAAAAGTGGAGGAATCACAGAACAAGAAAGTAAATTACAAGTATAGGGAACAGTAAGGCCCGAGACAAGAGGAAGTATTTTTATTAGGGTATAATGGGTCATATAATTAAGGATAAGGGCAAGAACAAAGGACAGGATTTTTAGGAGGGCAAGTGCATGCTCTCACCTCCAGCGTACATGAGAGAGAGGTAAAGCTTAGTTTAACTTTCCGATCCTCCTGTTAGTACTCTTCTTGACTTTAGCACTTCACATTCGTATATATCTTCTTCCATAGTTGAGTCTCTGCACCTTAGCACTTGTATAATAGAAGATCCCATTATTGTCTCAAATCCAATTAGTGGTTCCGCTCATTTATCTTTGATTGGTAAGGATTTGAGAATATCTACCTTAAGTATTGAGTTTAGGCGTAATGCTTATGTTTTTGGTTTCATGGGCTATAGGTTGATTCTAGGCATGGGTTGGTTAGCTAGTAAGGAGGGTAGTTAGACTTTTTACTTGCCTCGGGAACACCCTCGAGATTTGGTGCGATCCTAAGGAGATCAGTTAAGCTTAGCTACCTAGAATCACTTGATGCATCTACTGACAATTTACGATCCGTTAGAAATAGTCCATGAGTACGCAGATGTTTCGATTAGATTCGGGGTTTTCCCCCTAAAACCCGAGATAGACTTTCGCATATATCTAGTTGATAATGCAAAGCCAGTTATGTGATCAACGATGGTTTTGGAGCAAGATTGGTGAGGATAGACAGAGTCGGTTAAGTGCCCAATTGTTTAGTTGTTTTGCTAGTATCATCTCACGTAAATAATCTAAATTCGGAGGAGGTATTCCTTGGTTGCTCGTCTGATATTGGTTTAGGCCTTTGGGGCTTGTACTTGAGGAATGTCGAGTTCGACTAGGATGGTTTGCGTGAGAGATAGATAGTTGTGGCAAAGAAAAAGACTGACCTTAAGAGAGGCAAAAAGTGTATAGCAACCTTTAGCTTTAGACCCTCAGATTTGTAACATGATGGATAAGCTAAGTAGAGGATGGACTTCTAATCATCTTAAGTATATACACTTGGTATCATGATTAACATCTGTTTTTCACGGAAAGATAGTTCGACTACATTGGATACCCTCTAGCATAGTAAGTGTTCGAGGTCCTATCTCTACTTGTGAATTTTGGAAAATAGAGGACAAGAAGCTTCGCAACCGTGAAGTTAAATTGGTTAAGATACAGTGGAATGAAGCTCAAGAAGACGCGATATGGGAGGCTGAAAGACTCGCGCATCATACCCTTTTCTTAAGGGTATATCCTTGATCCCCTTTTTCTAAGAATTTTATACATACTTGTTTCTATCTTTCTAGGTATATCCTCTAGGTCACATCTCCGTTCCTTAGATAGAAGCCAATGGATATAAACATGTATTTGAAACATGTTATGATTGATGGTTGCAAGTGGTTGCGAGTGGATGCTCGTGGATGCATCTACACACATTAGGCACTAGATCGGCTCAGTCACTTTCATATTGCAAGTGCATATGAATGTATTTGTATGTGGATTGAAACTTGATGTGTTATCATATGGATGTTGCATATGGATGAATGAATATGCACACATATAGTATTTACATGACTATGGATAATTGCATACATGATGGACTCATGACACTGACATGATACGCATTAAGGAGGTCAACTGAATCAGTAGACCGCCTGATTTTGCATTAGATAAGGACATGTACACACATTATACATAGAATCAAGAAAGCATTAGAAATCCTTTTAAGGACAATGGATGCCGTAATTGAATGGTTGAGTAGATGGATGTTGGATGTTAGGATACATTCTTCTTAACTTGAAGATTTCGGGGACGAAATCCTTTAAGGAGGGGAGAATGTAACACCCCGTATTTTAGGTAAACGTTAATGTAACAAATCAAAGTATACTTAATTTTTAAAAGAAGAATTAAAGGAAATGGTTTATGCCATTTCATTCATCTCGGAACTATTCTTGAGATAGAGTCCGAGTTTGCATAAATCGGACTCTGTATGAGGAAGTTATGGCCTTCAAAAATTTCAAAATTTAATTAAAATTAAAACAGCTCAGAAGAAAATTCGAAATTCAAAATTCAAACTTAGAAGTGGGCTGGGTGGGAATTTTCCCACCTAAGGGCAGGTCGACACGAGGGTCGACCTCCCCCTATACAGGTCGACACTAAGGTCGACTTGGGCCCTGTTTTGGCTAGATCTGGACTTCGACGATTTTGACCTATTCTGGACAGACCAGATGGCTTCTGGAGTGATCTAATGGCTCTAAACACTCCTATTCTCCTATAAACACATCCCTAACCTAAACCTAATCTCTTACACAATTCTCTAGCCTCCATTGCTTTCTTCTTCTCCAAAAATAAATCAAAGACGTCGTTATGCTGGTCAAGTTCTTCGTAGAATCATGTTAGAAATTATGAATCGAGTCAAAACTAAATTAGAAGAACAGTTAGCCTACATCAAAGGAAAGCTATTCAGTTTCAGAATACAGATTCCAGAAATCAAGACTTGCCTTTGTTTTGTAAGTTCATGATTACTTTCAGATTTAGACAACCAATTATAATATGGACATGGAATAAAATGAATTTTGACCTATGCTTGATTTTCTATTCAGATTTGTTCTTAGCCTTTGTGAATTTATGACTTTGGGTTGCTTCTTATCAATCAAATCGAACCCATACAAGTTGTTGAACCTAATTTATCATTCAAGCCTTTCATGCTCATAATATTGTTTACAGTTAGATCTATATGCCTACAATGTTTCTAAATCAGTTTATTCAGTTGTACAATGATACTATTAGATCTGTAATTCTCATGTTTTGGGACTATTATCTTATGCCTGTTCTTATTTCATGCAACTTCTATCTTCACCTATTCATTTTCATTTATTGAACCTGGGTTAACTTCGAACCTAGGCTGAAATTGCGATAGGCGAACGGTTGGAATACGGGGAATATTGGGTATTGCCTATTTGGGTGAATTTATGGGCATAACATGTTTGGTGGAATTATTGGCCATGTAAATCAATATTTGGAGATATGAAAATTGGCATGTAAATCAATATTTAGACATATATAAATTTACATGTAAACCAATAATTTGGTGTAACATGAAATTGACATTTTTGGCATAATCTGGAACAAGTATTATAGCATGACTGTTCAAAATGTAATTTGGGAAATTTGATATGAATTATGGAATATGTAATTTGACATATTGAACCTAGAAATTGGTATGAACGATAAAGTAGGAAATGGGTATTTAAATCAAGTTTTGGGCATAGTTGTTATTATTGCAAACTTGGGGTAACTTGAACATTAAATCTAGATTAGGCCTAACTATTGATTTGGGACGCCAAATATATGGCATAGTGATTTTGGGCATGACTATTATTGCAAGTTTGGGAAGACGAGGTATAGCCTATTTTGATTAATCAATTGGAATTGGTTGGGCATAACTTGAGAAACGGGATCATGACTAGTTTTGGTGGATTTGGGTAATTAGCATAAAAACGGTATAATTGGTATGCCATTAATTGTGAACATAATTAATGTTATAATTTAATTATGAATAATTTACATATACACTGTAAATATGTAAATTAGTAAAAAATGAGAATCCCTAACCCGAGGTTAGATTGAGTTGTAGTGTAAACCTGCCCGGAACCACCCGGCACATCTAGTAACCACAACAACACCTATCTAATGTAAGAGGTTAGTGCATCATGCCGAAGGAAACCTGAGGTTAGATTGAGTTGTGGTGTACAGCTGCCCGGAACCGCCTGGCATATCCAGTAACCGCAACAACACATATCTAATGTGAGAGGTTGGTGCGGTAATAAATTAATTAATGCTAATGCCAGATGTTAAGTATGGGAGGGTTAGGTTAATGATACTTAACCAATATGACATATAGGTGGGTTAAGTTAAACATGAATGGACAAGGGACACCTAACCAACAAGACATGATATATGGTTGGGTTAAGTTAACTAAGGTAACACTTAACCAAAATGTATAACGACTTATGGTAGGGTTAAGTAACACAAGAAGATACACTTAACCAATATATAATGACATGTGGTGGAATTAAGTAATACAAGAGAATAACGCTTAACCAACATGACATAACGAGTGGATAAATTAAGTTAACTTGAACTGATTAATGACACTTGACCAATATAACTTGATGAACGAATGAGGTTAAGTTAAATGGGAATTACTTAACCAATATAACCTGATGAATGAACCGGGTTAAGTTAATAAATCACACTTAACCAATCCAACATGATAAGTAAGAAAGGTTTAGTTAATTAGAACCACTTAACCAACATGACATGACGAGTAGGAAGGTTAAGTACACGTCGGGTTGGTGTGTAATATTAGTAAATATAGGCCCACAAAACTTAACCATTAAATAAACATGCTTAAATCCGTGGGAAGTTTAAGTACACGTCGGGTTGGTGGGTAATATTAGTAAATATAGGCCCACAAAACTTAATCATTATATAAACATGCATGAATCGGTGGGAGGGTTAAGTACATATCGGGTTGGTGGGTAATATTAGTAAATATAGGTCCACAAACTTAACCAATAGGAAACCCTAGTAACAGGGACCCATTTCAGCAGTAACCCACATAGATGTATCACGGTACCCTGAGCTAGGCAGGATGGGGCACGATTACTGGGCTGATTATAAGCGGTCAAAGATAACGGCGGGGGGTACGTCAGTGTAGGTTCCGACGATTTACGGGCGTGCACGTACTCCGGAGTGGGAAAAAGCGGGCACTTGGTACCAGTAGTTATACACTGTGCATCTTGATTCGTGTCGGGTCACTATCATAAGGATTGATACACCTTATGGTGGGACCAGCGCAGGGTATCTAGACGCAAGAGGGGGCCGATTGAGATAGACACATGGAACATTTGTACAAGTAGGGAGCCGATTGATAGGGTAGTAAGGTTACATCTAACATCTTCATGGCAATTAGGCTGATTGAGGTGGAATCCTGATAATAGATGTATACCTGAAGGCAACCACAAATTGCGGGGATTGGGGTCATGTTGTAATCCTTTTATACAGATTACTAGTTAGGACACTCGTTAGGTGGTGCAGAGATATAGAAATTAGAATAACAGAGTAATAGCGAAGCAGAGAATAGTTAACATGCGATGTTATACTTAATTTATCTTGCATGTTGCTTATCCTGTGTATCCTATGCTCCTTATCATCATGCTTATGTCTTTATTCAGTTTAATTCATGTCATGTTGTTCTTGCTTGTTCATATGCTGAAAGTAGCTGAACTTACCAGAATTATGTCTGACCTAGTTTTGTTTTGCCTCTTTTCTTCCGTCCCCCCCAGGTTCTCAGGGAGGAAAAACTTTTGCTTTGCTTGGATTACTTGTTGCTTCAAGATCATCATGTATTGCTTTGGACTCAGTCTCATTCCAGCTATGGCTTGCTTTGCTTTATTGGGGAATAATTCAGTTTGTTTTTATGATTCTTTTATACTTGGAAGTTTTTGAATCAAGACAGAAATACTATGTATTACTTTTAAGTATGCTTGAGACAACTGTTGTATAAAGCTTGACTAAATTACATTGTTAATAAAATGACTTTATTTTCTGCTGTTTTATATTGTCTGTCTTGTAATTTATCTACATCTTTTACCTATAAAGCTCCATCGAAGTTAAGGCATTCCCTTTGTGAGTGACATTAACGGAGGTGGGGTGTTACATCAACTGACCTATTGGATATGTTGAGGAGAAGGGTCAGAACATAAAGTTCTGTGTGATGGAAATATAGTTTTACTTAAAGTCCATACCCTACATTTTTAGCAGGTTACATATGTCAAGGTATGTCTATGCAGTACACAACAAACACCAAGTTTCTAACTAGTGGGGTGGATATCCAATCAACCCATTAGTGTTTTTAGGGTGAAGACCCAACGAGGTGGCATTCTTGGTCACGTATGGCCCTATTAAAGGTGGATTCTTTTGATCTCTTATAACCCTGAGGCGGACCCATAGCCCTTGTAACAACCCGAAATTTTTGAACCAATTTAAATTTTTTATTTTAGCTATTTTAATGGATTTTGAATATTTAAAATGATTTATTTTAAATAATAACGACTAAAAATTTATTTAAATCGAAGTTATAACGTATAAATTATTTTAATTATAAAACGAGCCTGAAATGGCGCGGTAGTTTGAAAATTCAATTTTAAATTTCAATTGAATATATAAAATTCAAACTAAATTGGATTTCAGTAAAAGAAGAAATGTTAGAATCTGTTTAACTATATCTTTCTAACGAAAGTAAGAAACTGAGATTTCACTTTATAAATTGAAAGTTATGTCCAGTTTAAAATTCAAAATAGTCACTATGGAATTTATATATTTTTTAATATAATATATAAGCCCTTAAAAATAGCCATTTTGCAAACGACCTCCGTTTTCGACGAAACAACTTTTGTTGGATCCGGAATGTTAAATTATTGCTAGATTCCAATTTTCGTAATTTTCGGAGCTAGCATGTGGCCGTGCACAATAAATTGTGAATCAATCATCCATTTAATCCAGAAACAGAGCTTTCTGAGCAAATGGACTCGGAATTCGACGAAATCATGTTTGTTAGGATCGTATCCTTAAGTAATAGCAACATGTCAATTTTTGTCGCCAACGGAGTTCGTTTGTGGCTGCGGCATCGCTAAACTTTGAATGAAGAAAGCGTTAACCAAGAAAATAATAAAATAATAAACCACCAACATATAATATCTTTTCTCCCCACAAACCCTCGCTTCTCTTCCTCCTCTTTCTATTTTCGCAGCAGCCCCTTTATTCCTCTAAAATTATTTTGCAAATAAGACCCCGGATCTTAAATAATTTATATCTTCTAATCCTTCAACAATTAACCCAAAAACATAAAAGCAATATTGTAGTGTATGATGACCTTTACCTACCACAAAAATTTGGGGACCAATAGTTGCACGGATTCGCCAGAAT
This sequence comes from Allium sativum, assembly GCA_030737875.1. NCBI lineage: Eukaryota > Viridiplantae > Streptophyta > Magnoliopsida > Asparagales > Amaryllidaceae > Allium > Allium sativum. The sequence continues at coordinate 119,492,010 of CM060915.1, forward strand.
TTCCGGTCAATGCCAGAAAAACTGTTTCAGTTTTGGGGATATTCTGGTCGAAGGAAAAGAAGTTGATGTTGGCACCAAAGAGAAATGTGTAGAGGAGAGAATGCTCTACAACTTTGATTCAGATTATTCGACCTAAAATGGTCCGTAGGGGACGGAAATTTGAGATGAACGGTGGCGTACTATTTTTGAGAGCAGCAAGTGAAGATCGTCAAATTCCGGGGTCGCGGGTGGTTATTGGTCGATGGAGTTCGAAGATGGACCGAAGGGGGAGGTGCGACGGTTAGTTCTGGTGCGGTTCGCGATCGTGGTGGTGGCTGGTGGCGCCTGATTTTATCTCGAGACGGAATTGGGGGAAACCGCGATTTTGGTCAACGGCGAAGTGGTGGCGACGACGATCAAAGGTGCAGGCGCGCCTCGTGAAGGTGAAGAGGCTGGTGGCGACGATCTGGCCTCCAGTGGCTCAGATCGATGGTGACGAGCTTCAAATCAGTGGTAGCAACGTTGAACGGTTAATTAGGGTAATTTAAAGTTTAATTATTTAATTAATTATTTAATTAATTATTTAATTAATTATTTAAATTATGTAATTAATGTTCAGTCGCTAATAACTTTTTGCCACGAACTCCAAATCGCATGAAACAAGATCCGTTGCGATCACGGAGTCGAGAGATTTACAACAAAACTGAATGGGTCCAATTTGGAGCTTGTTTGAATTTGAGGCAAATACAAACCCGAACGGTACCAAAACCGTCAATTAAAGACTGACGGAGTGGAAACCAATTGTGAGAACTCTCTCACTCAAATCATTTTTGTTACATCATTATATCGTAGGTTGCAGAAGTAGCATAGTAGCTCCTGACACTATTTCTTGCAAAACATGGTTGATTTTTGGGTTGTGATTATGAATTGATGGTTGATTATTGATATTGTGTTTATGGCGCAAGCCAGTATCAGGAGAGGGGTAATGCATAGACATTACTCCGGTTCTATAAATAGCGCCGTTATAATGGCAAATTTTTCTGAAAATAGCAATGTATAAAAAAATTAGATGTGTGATAGTTGAAATTGGAATAAATTTTCATTTACAAGTTGGACGGCTTGTTTCTGTGCACCTATTTAACAGAACTTGATTGGGATGATAAATTTTTACACATCGCCAAGTGCACAATTAATAATTAGTATTTTTTGTTTGAAAACCCCACATGGGTATTGGGATGATATTAGACATACACTAATCCCAATATTTAGTTGTATGTCAATTGATGGGTTGACAGACTATGATGAGCGATACTTATTTATTTTAATGCTTATACAGTTGTAGAATGCACTCTGGATGATGTTTGAATGTGTAATGATTATTTATCATTATTGTTGAATACATGCGATGTATGAAATCCATATAACTAAAATTATATGGTAATTGATTAAGTCACATCCCGTTTCAGAAATAAATAATATTTTAAAATAAAGAATATTTTAAAATAACAAATACTTTAAAATAATATTCAGTGAAGAATAAAATCATGATTTTGATGTCCGATTTTGGATGGACACGAAAATATTTAAATATATGAAGCCGAGTTATGTAGATTTGCGCCATTTTAACATGAACGGAAATTTATATTGATTTTACTCAGTTTAGAAGGATATCGAAAAGATTTGATTTCAAAATTTGATATTTTGAAAATATTATCATTTTAATATTATAATGATATAGAATATTCAAATTTGATTTTAAATTGAAAATGAAGTTGAAATCATTTTGAAACGAATTTGTAAAACGATTTATAAAATACATTTTAAATGGAAATCGACAATATATATATATATATATTACATATATAATGGCCTGAATAGAATGCGTCGCACGGCGACCGTTCGCGAATTTCGACCATTAACTTCAAATTGGCATACCGGGTGATCCGACTGTCGGATTCTCCTAAAATCGGAACCATTGGGTTCATATCGAAAAGAGCTGTCCAATGACAATAAGAGATTTGAAATCTAACGTTGGATTTGGAAATATGTCCGCATCAATTTCAGAAAAGGTCGCTATGAATGCGGTTTGGTGGTCGATGTTGGAAACCGACAGTAAGGGCCTTAATAAAATTATTAAAAATATGGAAAAATTATGTAAAATCATAATAAATAATTTGGAAAGATTTTGGATGAAAATTCCAAGTTTTGAAAAGATAAAAGACATTTTTATCAAAATGAACTAGTTATTAACTTGAATAATATTCTAATTATTTTTAGAAATAATAAATTGGATTGAAAATGGGTTTTTAAATAACCAAAAATTTTCCAACGTATGAATTGGAATGGTTTTGAATGGATATAATCTTAGAAATATTTCGGTATTGGATTCCATGATTTTACAGATATTGTTGAGAAATTTGGAAGATATATATATCGTTATTCCCACTACGATATTTGTTGGTTTTAGAATTTGATATTGAATATAAGCCGATATAATTTCTATTTAGAGCCTTGTAATTAATATTAAATTGGATTTAGGGTTTGTCGTGAATGGTGTCTTTAATAACACTGTTCTTAAACCCAGTTAAGAAAAGAATAATTTTTTTAAAAATGATTTAGAGAAGTTTACCAATTAATATTTAATTGGAATTGAATTGAAATTGGATTTTTGGGGTTTGTCGTGAACGGTGTTTTAAATAACATTTGTTCTTTAACACAATTAACAGTGAAGATATGATTTGGAAATTATAAATCTTTTTATTAAGATTTAATGGAAATTTTCCAAAGTAAAGTTTTCAAATTTAAGACATTAAATTGGAATTGAATGGAATTCGATTATATATTAATATGTTTTTCGTGAAGATTCCATAGTTAATGGAAGGTGATTTGGGTTTATCGTGAACTATGTTTTAAATGACATTGGTTATTTAACCCAGTTAATGACAGGATTAAGTTTTCTAAAAATTGGATAATCATTAAGTAATGATTTTTGAGATTAAAGATGAACTAGAGTTTTAATGAATCTTTAAGTAGATTAAAATGAGAATGGGATAATTAAATTTATCGAATTCATGAAATGATCGAGAATGGAGTACCACGAGTTTTACTCCAGGCGATAGTTAAATCTTTAATTAGATTTGAACGGGAAATGGTAATTAAATTTACCGATAATACCGTGCGTGTTAGATATGGAGTACTACCAGTTTTGCTCCATGGGATGAATAGGTTGGTATTGGGACAATAAAATAAAAGATTACTTTGGTAAGGCTCGATAATCCCAACTAGTTTATAAACCTTAATTTGGTTTAGAATTGTTAAGAGAAAATACAAATCTTTTGAAATTGATATCCAAAGGAAGATTAAAGAAATAGTTTAAATGAACTTATCTTCGATAAAATTAATGGGAACCCTTTCCCTAAGATGTGAATATTTGAATAAAAGAATATTCTGAATTGGAATGAGGCGTATGATGTGTTCTTATAGCACTTGATTGTAAAATACGCGAGTTATTCGGAAAGGCCGGGTTTAACCCATTCTGAATAATTAATACGATGACTAAAAGTCAACGACGAAGACGGTGGTTTAAGACTGGAGTTCTTCACATCGTTTGGATGATTACTGATGTAATAACCCGGAAAATCTGAGCCAGTTTACAATTTTTATTTTGGCAATTTTAGCGAATTTTGAATATTTAAAATGAATTATTTTAAATAATATCGACGAGAAAATTTATTTTGAATAAAATTAGAATGTATATATTATACGCGTCGTCGTTAGAATATAAATATTTATATATAATTATAAATAGGAATTGAAAATGGCGCGGTAGTTCGATAATTCGATTTTAAACTTCAATTGAATGTACCGGGTGCAAAACAATCCGGATTTTAGTGAAACCAAAAACATAAGAATCTAATTGATAGTATCTTTCCAGCGAATCCGAAAAATCAAAAATTCATAGCGGGAATCAAAAGATATGTCCAGTTGAAAATTCTGAATAGTCGCTATGGAATTCAGGCCCTTAAAAATGGACATTTTGCAAACGACCTCGGATTTCGACGAAACCAGTTTTGTTGGGTCCGTGGTGTCTAATTATTTCTAGGTTTCAAATTTCATAATTTTTCGAATCAATATGTGAGCGTGACAAAGGAAAACGCATTTGACCAGTTTTAGTTGATTTTAATCGACTGGAAATTGGCCATTTTTCAAATGGTCTCAGAATTCGACGAAACTTGTTTTGTTAGGACCGTATCGTCAATACGAAGCTAGAAAATATTTTTCTGGAATTTTTCTAGTTAGTATGTGACCCCGGTAAATTGAAATGCGCGCTCAAATTCAATATATAGAGTTATATGTTGATTTTAACGGAAACTGATTCAAACGATCGAATCAACCTACGATACATATCCCATTGTGTTCGGAATGGGGGTGAAACGCTATAGACGATGGGCGGTGGGCCTCGTTTAGAGGTCGTTTGTGAAAGTCAGCTTTTTACAAATAATATAATTAAATAATTAAAAAATTAACCCCTTCCCCTCTATATCCTCTGCCCCCCCCCCCCCCAAAATCATTTAATCGATTTCTAAAAAAAAAAGAAGAAAACAACACCGAACGACGTGGAGGGCAAATCCGCGCCGCCAGGTCCACCAAGCCAGCGCCGCCCTCCGATCTGCCACGCCGCTCGCCCAGGCGCTGCCTCGAGCCTCGCGCGACCCCCCTCTGTTTCCAGCTCCGCCCCCTTGGCCACCACCTATAAACGCCTGCTCCGACTCTCCCATGCCTCGCCGACCCCCCTCTGGCCACTGAACCGCCAGTGAGCACCCCCTGCACCTCCGATGGTAACGCCTCCTGCCAGTGACGACGTGAAACCCCCTCCGGCGTGAAAAACAGTGAAGCAAGGTAATTCGAATTAATTTATTTATTAAACTAGTTAATGTTGATTACACATTGATTTAAAAGCTGATTTATTTCTTTGGTTTATAAACATGATTTTTCTTTGAATAAAAAACATATGGTTTTTTAAGGAAGAAAAATATAATTTTTATAATATAGGAAGGTTAAAAATATAATTTTTATATGTGTAGCAAAATAAAAATATCATCTTTATATAGTAGGAGGGATAAAAATATTATTTCTATCATGGTAGCAAGTTAAAGATATTATTTTTATTAGAGTAGCAAGTTAAAGATATTATTTTTATTAGAGTAGCAAGTTAAAAATATTATTTTTATACGTGTAGCTAAGTAAAGATATAATCTTTTATGTGTAAAAGACGTTGTAAAAATATAATCTTTGATATATATATTGGGATGTAAAAATATGATTTTTATATTTTTAAAGAATTAAAAGTATGATTTTTATATTTTTAAAAGTATTAAAAGTATAATCTTTACTATATAGAAGTGGTAGAAATATGATTTTTATCTTTTTAAAGAATTAAAAGTATGATTTTTATATTTTTAAAAGTATTAAAAATATAATCTTTACTATATAGAAGTGGTAGAAATATGATTTTTGTTTATGTAGAGAATTAGAAATATCATCTATATATGTGTAGAAAAATAAAAATGTGATTTTTATAATGATATTTTTGAAAAGGCGAAATCTTTATTTTTGAAAAGGCGAAATCTTTATTTTTGAAAAGGCGAAATCTTTTTATGAAGAATGGCGTGATAAAAATATAATCTTTACTATATGAACATCGATGTGAAAATATAATTTTTATCTATATAGTAGCGTTGTAAAAATATAATTTTTATCTATTGAATAACAAAGAAAAAATTCGATTTTTATATATTGAATAGCAAAGTAAAAATTCGATTTTTATATATTGAATAGCAAAGTAAAAATTCGATTTTTATATATTGAATAACATAGTAAAAATTCTATTTGTAAATATATGAAGTGATTATAAAAATATGATTTTTAAATTGAAAGTGAACAAATAAAAATGTGATTTTTATGTTAAAGACATCAAAATATAAAAATGTGTCATTTTTATATATGTAGTGGCTACAGCAACGAAGATGACAAAAAAATGCGATAACGATGAAGATTTCTATCAAGGAAGAGTCAAGATGATTGGATAGCTTTCGGTGAGAATTTCTCACTTTTCAATTTCTTTTTCTAGTTATATATATATATACTAGGATGCAGACGGTGTTTAGCAGCACCCGACACCCGTCATCCACAGACCATGGATGGCTTGTTTGTTAAATTGTTTGGCTGTGTAGTTGGTTAGAATATTTGGTTTGAATTGAATTGTTTGGTGAAATGAATGGATTTGATGATGTGTGAATGGCGTGGGCCTTCACTAGACCGGGGATAAGGCTAGGCCTTGTCCCGTTTCTAGTATCATGCCGTTATGCCGCCGAAATTTTCTAAAATAAGTTAGAAAAATAAAAATATCATTTTATTTAAAGAATGAACTGAATAGAAATTCATGTGTTGAAATAAAATATTTTATCGTTAAAAATATAATTTTTAACGTGGAAGTGAATAAAATAAAATATTCATTTACAGACCGGACGGTTTGTTTATGTACATCTATTTGAAAGACATTGATTGGGACGATAAATTTTACACATCGCCCAACGGCACGAATAAAATCTGTGTTTGATTGTTTGAAACCCCACACGGGTGTTGGGATGAAATTTGAAGTTCACTCATCCTGATTGATTAAATATGTCGATCGATTGATTGACAAACTGTTATAAGCGTTAGATATCTATATTTGATGCTTATACAGTGTAGTGCACTTTGGTTGATGGTTGATTATTTTTCAATGCTATTATATACATGTGTTGTATGAAAATCCATATAATTAATTTTATATGGTAATTGATTGGGCCTCATTCCAATTTAGAAGATAAAGAATATTATAAAATAAAGGTTCATGTGTTGACTGTACTCATCCGTTGAGATTAGTCATGTGTTGAACGAAATATTTTAATAATAAAATTTACATCTTTATCAATATAAAATAAAGGTTCATGTGTTGACAGTACTCATCCGTTGAGATTAGTCATGTGTTGAACGAAATATTTTAATAATAAAATTTACATCTTTATCAATATAAAATAAAGGTTCATGTGTTGACTGTACTCATCCGTTGAGATTAGTCATGTGTTGAACGAAATATTTTAATAATAAAATTTACATCTTTATCAATATAAAATAAAGGTTCATGTGTTGACAGTACTCATCCGTTGAGATTAGTCATGTGTTGAACGAAATATTTTAATAATAAAATTTACATCTTTATCAATATAAAATAAAGGTTCATGTGTTGACAGTACTCATCCGTTGAGATTAGTCATGTGTTGAACGAAATATTTGAAATAGAAATATTTGAATAGGAAATATTTGAAAAAGAAATATTTGAAATAGAATATTTGGAAATAGAAATATATGAAGCCGTGTTGATCAGATTGACGCCATTTTGACGTGAACGATATTTATATCGATTTTATTCATTTTAAAATGAATATTGAAAAGTAATTTCGAAATCGAATATTTCGAAATGAAATTGAATTTAAATTGAATTGAAAACGATTTCGAAATGAATTGAATATAAAATGATTTCGAAATGAATTGAATATAAAACAATTTCGAAATGAATTGAATATAAAACGATTTCGAAATCAATTGAATTGAAAACGATTTCGAAATGAATAGAATATAAAAAGATTTCGAAAGGAATTGAATAGAAAACAAATTTGACTTCAATTGAATATATAACGAATTTGAATTGAATCGAATAGAAAACCACTTTGAATTAAATCGAATTGAAAACGAATTCGAATTGAATTTAAAACGAAGTGAAATGAATTCAAATTGAATTGAAACTTGAATTGAATAGAAATGAATTTTAAAACGAATTTATAAGGAAAAATTCAATTTTGATTTGGAAGTTGAAATTGTTTTTGAAACGAAATTAAAACGATTTATAAAATTCGTTTTAAATAGAAATCGACGAAATATATATTATATATATAATATAATGGCCTGAATAGAACGCGCCGCGCCGCGGGAGTTCGTGAATTTCGACCATTTATTTTAAACGGACATTACGGGAGATCCGACCGTCGGATTCTCCTAAAACCGGAACTGTTGGGTTCGTATCGAAAAGAACTTTCTAACGAATATTTGAAATTTGAAATCTAACGGTTGGATTTGGAGATGCATCCAAATCAAATTCAGAAAAGGTCGCTGCAAGTGCAGTTCAATGGTCGTTGTTGAAAATCGACTGTACGGGCCTTGATAAAATTATTAAAAATAGTAATTATTTGTATAAAATCATAAGAAATGATTTGAGAAAAATTGGGGTGAAAAACTCCATATTTGAAAAGATAAAAGTGGATTTTTATCGAAATGAACTAGTTTTGAACTAAATTTAAAACCCAATTATTTTTAAATAAATGAATTAGATTTAAAAAGGGTTTTAAACAATCGGAATTTCTAATATATTTGGTTGGATTTGAAATGGGTTTATCGTGAACGGTGTTTTAAATAACACTAGTTCTTTAACCCGATAATAAATAGAATATGATTTGGGTTTGTCGTGAACTGTGTTTTAAATAACACCAGTTCTTTAACCCAGTAAAAGGAGTTTTAACGAATCTGCAATTAGATTGAAATGGGAATCTATAATCTAAATTATCAAATTTAGAAATGAGCGAGAATGGAGTATCGCCAGTTTTGCTCCAAAGCGATAGTTAAATCTTTAATTAGATTTGAACGTGAAATGGTAATTAATTTTACCGATAACACCATAGTTAGATATGGAGTATTACCAGTTTTGTTTCATGGGATGAATAGGTTGGGATTGGGAAATAAAATAAATAATTACTTCGGTGTGATTCGCTAATCTCGACTAGTTTGAAAAAACCATAATTTGGTTTGAAATGACATCCAAAGGAAGATTAAAGGATAAATTTTAAAGAATTTATCTTTGATAAAATTAATGGGAACCTTTCCCTAAGAAGTGATTTCGTGAATAAAAGGATATTCTGGATTGGAATGAGGCATTCGTTGTGTTAGTGCAACATTTGTTTTTAATATACGCAGGTTGTTCGGAAAGGCCGAGTTTATACCCATTCTGAATAACCGATTCGACGATAAGTCGAAGATGAAGACGGTGGTTGAAGACCGGAAGTCTTCACATCGTTTGGGTAATTACTGACGATCCTGATTGGGTTGTACACTCAAGAGGATGGAAATAGTTGGTGGTCGTCCAGACGTAATTGGAGATGGATTGATATGCGAGGAAAGTGCCTCCGGTTTCGTTCAGACCCAGAACGGACTTGTAAATGGATTGTGTGTCTGACACTGGATTTTATTCTGTGTTGATTGATTTCTATTAAATATACATCTGTTTGGCGGCGGAGAATTTATTCTTTTGCTTAACGCCCTTCTCTGAGACGTACGAGCTCAGAGGTTGCATATCGATGGACATCAGTCGCATGGCATGAATTGCCTGTGTGGCACACTAAGATGCAATAATCAAGGCTTCTGTTGAAAAGCAAAGTCTTGTGGTTGATGATCAAAGCACGGCCTCTGTGGCGTAGCTTTGTGTATAACGTGAATTCGCGAGCCTCACACCTCGGTATGAGTCAAAAACAGGATACAGACTGCAGGGAGAGCGCGACGTTTCTTTCTAGCTTTGGTGGTGTCAGTGACTTACCAGCCCTGACATTTATATACTTTTCACCTATGTGGTTGTTGGATGAGGCACCTCGATTTTAGGTCTGTAAGGACCGGGAAACGTGTGTTCAGGAATTGCCAATCCTCTAACGTAAGTGAGGACCGGCCCTGAAGATCCAGGGGTTGCCCAGAGTGCGTAGCCCTGAGACATTTGCTAGAGTGTCTCGAACGCGGAGAGGAGCTTGCCCCTTGCCTCGACTCATGACGGAAATCCAATTTCCAATACGTGTATTGCGGTTTTAATTGTAGAACTAGTATGGACACATAGTAGCATGGGATGCTATGCCGTCTAGATTTATATTTATGATTGAAATTGTTTTGACACTATACACTTATTATAGTATCAAATGATTTGTTTTAAACGTACCAATCATGTTTGGCTATTATAAGGGAAAACCCTATCCTCCGGCTTGCGTTGCATTGTGTGATGGGACCTGGGTCTTATAATAGCTTCATTTTTCGAAAAAGCATTGCGTTGTTTATTGATATGCACCGGTATTCTTGGGAGGAAACCCGTTCCGTGTTATACGGCGTGGTCCCTTGAATTACTCTCTTTCTTTTAAAGTAAAGCTTTAAATAACTGTTTTAGTTCTCACACCAGTCACATGACTGACCTGGAGTTTATTGTTTTAACCTAAACTCTGGGTGCCCCTATTTTCCGCATGGGCAGCTAGTAGTTTTGGTTTTGCAGATTTATATTCACAGGATCCTGGTTTACAGCTGGAATGATATCCGGAAAGCTCTGTATCCGTATATCACCTTCAGTTGTGCTTTGTATTATTTTTCCGCTGCTATGTAATTTATTGTAATCTCTGATATTTATCGAATGTAATTTATTCAATTATACTCTGTATATTCTTGTATTTGATGGAATTGTTGTAATAGCAATGAAATGTTCTTCTGTTTGTGTTCTGATTTGTCCTGTTCTCAACGTTCAGGGGTTTCGAACGGTCTAGATCGGTTTAACGACTGATTCGGATCGAGCGAAATTCCAGACCGTCACATTTGGTATCAGAGCTTTGGTTTACAGATCTCGAGAACAAGACACATTAGAACCATACGAAAGAATTCATCAGATATTGGATTAGTAATATCCAATTAGAATGACTCGTTAAAGATAGGATCAGTAGTATCCTAGAACGAGTGTGACGAGTATATTTTTCAAATGAAAACAATTTTGTTTTGAAAATTTAAATCGTTTTATACGTATTTGATATTAATTTATTTTGAATTTGGACAATCTAGTATATAAAGGTTTTGCATATACGCGTCATAAACGTATATTCGAAGTTTCAATATATTGGATAGATATGGAATCACATTCTAGTCGCCCGGAGATGGTACTGATGATTGTCATGACATCATCAGTATTTATGTTCGTGTTTCGAAGGTGTGATATCTATATATTTCCATTAGACTGGTGTGAGAACCAAAACTTATATAGCTAGAACACTTTGTTGTGAATTGGCATCAAAAACATGATTTTTGTATATATATCAAAATTATGAGTTTGAAACTCTAATTCACTAATTGATTGATGTTTGTGTTGTTTGTTTATTTGTTTGATAATTTTGAACCATTTATACCTAATTGCATCAAATTTTGAATTGTAATGAAAATTGGTCGCATTTGCTTGCATATACATATTCTTACATTGAGCAGGTCATAGCAAGGTGGCTAGAGCCGGAGAATAAAATTTGTTTGCCCGACAAATAGGTACATGTTTACTACATGATTTACTGTTTTGTTTGGGTGATGATGATTTTATGAGCCTATTGGCTAGCCGCTTGGCTTTTTCTTTTTCTTTTTGAGATCAGAAGGCCTATATGGCAATTTCGGGATTTTCCCGTGGCTCCCGGTGCAGGGGAGGTTATGGCGAAATTTTTCGAAAATTTAGGGTGTTAGCCAAATTTTTGAAAATATGAAAATTCTCAGAAACTGAAAAGTTAGAGAATGGAAGCCAGATCGAACGTAGAGTTGATTAATCAAACCACTTTCGACTTTGTTCCTTTTCGGGGACGAAAAGTTTTAAGTGGGGGAGATTGTAATAACCCGGAAAAGCTGAGCCAGTTTAAAAATTTTATTTTGGCAATTTTAGCGAATTTTGAATATTTAAAATGAATTATTTTAAATAATATCGACGAGAAAATTTATTTTGAATATAATTAGAACGAATATATTATACGCGTCGTCGTTAGAATATAAATATTTATATATATTTATAAATAGGAATTGAAAATGGCGCGGTAGTTCGATAATTCGATTTCAAACTTCAATTGAATGTACCGGGTGCAAAACAATCCGGATTTTAGTGAAACCAAAAACATAAGAATCTAATTGATAGTATCTTTCCAGCGAATCCGAAAAATCAAAATTTCATAGCGGGAATCAAAAGATATGTCCAGTTGAAAATTCTGAATAGTCGCTATGGAATTCAGGCCCTTAAAAATGGACATTTTGCAAACGACCTCGGATTTTGACGAAACCAGTTTTGTTGGGTCCGTGGTGTCAAATTATTGCTAGGTTTCAAATTTCATAATTTTTCGAATCAATATGTGAGTGTGGCAAAGGAAAACGCGTTTGACCAGTTTTAGTTGATTTTAATCGACTGGAAATTGGCCATTTTTCAAACGATCTCAGAATTCGACGAAACTAGTTTTGTTAGGACCGTATCGTCAATACGAAGCTAGAAAATATTTTTTTGGAATTTTTCTAGTTAGTATGTGACCCCGGTAAATTGAAATGCGCGCTCAAATTCAATATATAGAGTTATATGTTGATTTTAACGGAAACTGATTCAAACGATCGAATCAACCTACGATACATATCCCATTGTGTTCGGAATGGGGGTGAAACGCTATAGACGACGGGCGGTGGGTCTCGTTTAGAGGTCGTTTGTGAAAGTCAGCTTTTTACAAATAAAATAATTAAATAATTAAAAAATTAACCCCTTCCTCTCTATATCCTCTGGCCCCCCCAAAATCATTAAATCGATTTCTAAAAAAAAAAAGAAGAAAACAACACCGAACGACGGGGAGGGAAAATCCGCGCCGCCGGGTCCACCAAGCCAGCGCCGCCCTCCGATCTGCCACGCCGCTCGCCCAGGCGCTGCCTCGAGCCTCGCGCGACCCCCCTCTGTTTCCAGCTCCGCCCCCTTGGCCACCACCTATAAACGCCTGCTCCGACCCTCCCATGCCTCGCCGACCCCCCCTCTGGCTACTGACCCGCCAGTGAGCACCCCCTGCACCTCCGATGGTAATGCCTCCTGTCAGTGACGACGTGAAACCCCCTCCGGCGTGAAAAACAGTGAAGCAAGGTAATTCGAATTAATTTATTTATTAAACTAGTTAATGTTGATTACACATTATTTAAAAGCTGATTTATTTCTTTGGTTTATAAACATGATTTTTCCTTGAATAAAAAACATATGGTTTTTTTAAGGAAGAAAAATATAATATTTATAATATAGGAAGGTTAAAAATATAATTTTTATATGTGTAGCAAAATAAAAATATCATCTTTATATAGTAGGAGGGATAAAAATATTATTTCTATCATGGTAGCAAGTTAAAGATATTATTTTTATTAGAGTAGCAAGTTAAAGATATTATTTTTATTAGAGTAGCAAGTTAAAGATATTATTTTTATTAGAGTAGCAAGTTAAAAATATTATTTTTATTCGTGTAGCTAAGTAAAGATATAATCTTTTATGTGTAAAAGATGTTGTAAAAATATAATCTTTGATATATATATAGGGATGTAAAAATATGATTTTTATATTTTAAAGAATTAAAAGTATGATTTTTATATTTTTAAAAGTATTAAAAATATAATCTTTACTATATAGAAGTGGTAGAAATATGATTTTTATATTTTTAAAGAATTAAAAGTATGATTTTTATATTTTTAAAAGTATTAAAAATATAATCTTTACTATATAGAAGTGGTAGAAATATGATTTTTGTTTATGTAGAGAATTAGAAATATCATCTATATATGTGTAGAAAAATAAAAATGTGATTTTTATAATGATATTTTTGAAAAGGCGAAATCTTTATTTTTGAAAAGGCGAAATCTTTATTTTTGAAAAGGCGAAATCTTTATTTTTGAAAAGGCGAAATCTTTATTTTTGAAAAGGCGAAATCTTTTTATGAAGAGTGGCGTGATAAAAATATATTCTTTACTATATGAACATCGATGTGAAAATATAATTTTTATCTATATAGTAGCGTTGTAAAAATATATTTTTTATCTATTGAATAACAAAGAAAAAATTCGATTTTTATATATTGAATAGCAAAGTAAAAATTCGATTTTTATATATTGAATAGCAAAGTAAAAATTCGATTTTTATATATTGAATAACATAGTAAAAATTCGATTTGTAAATATATGAAGTGATTATAAAAATCTGATTTTTAAATTGAAAGTGAACAAATAAAAATGTGATTTTTATGTTAAAGACATCAAAATATAAAAATGTGTCATTTTTATATATGTAGTGGCTACAACAACGAAGATGACAAAAAAATGCGATAACGATGAAGATTTCTATCAAGGAAGAGTCAAGATGATTGGATAGCTTTCGGTGAGAATTTCTCACTTTTCAATTTCTTTTTCTAGTTATATATATATACTAGGATGCAGATGATGTTTAGTAGCACCCGACACCCGTCATCCACAGACCATGGATGGCTTGTTTGTTAAATTGTTTGGCTGTGTAGTTGGTTAGAATATTTGGTTTGAATTGAATTGTTTGGTGAAATGAATGGATTTGATGATGTGTGAATGGCGTGGGCCTTCACTATACCGGGGATAAGGCTAGGCCTTGTCCCGTTTCTAGTATCGTGTCGTTATGCCGCCGAAATTTTCAAAAATAAGTTAGAAAAATAAAAATATCATTTTATTTAAAGAATGAACTGAATAGAAATTCATGTGTTGAAATAAAATATTTTATCGTTAAAAATATAATTTTTAACGTGGAAGTGAATAAAATAAAATATTCATTTACAGACCGGACAGTTTGTTTATGCACACCTATTTGAAAGACATTGATTGGGACGATAAATTTTACACATCGCCCAACGGCACGAATAAAATCTGTGTTTGATTGTTTGAAACCCCACACGGGTGTTGGGATGAAATTTGAAGTTCACTCATCCTGATTGATTAAATATGTCGATCGATTGATTGACAGACTGTTATAAGCGTTAGATATCTATATTTGATGCTTATACAGTGTAGTGCACTTTGGTTGATGGTTGATTATTTTTCAATGCTATTATATACATGTGTTGTATGAAAATCCATATAATTAATTTTATATGGTAATTGATTGGGCCTCATTCCAATTTATAAGATAAAGAATATTATAAAATAAAGGTTCATGTGTTGACTGTACTCATCCGTTGAGATTAGTCATGTGTTGAACGAAATATTTTAATAATAAAATTTACATCTTTATCAATATAAAATAAAGGTTCATGTGTTGACAGTACTAATCCGTTGAGATTAGTCATGTGTTGAACGAAATATTTTAATAATAAAATTTACATCTTTATCAATATAAAATAAAGGTTCATGTGTTGACTGTACTCATCCGTTGAGATTAGTCATGTGTTGAACGAAATATTTTAATAATAAAATTTACATCTTTATCAATATAAAATAAAGGTTCATGTGTTGACAGTACTCATCCGTTGAGATTAGTCATGTGTTGAACGAAATATTTTAATAATAAAATTTACATCTTTATCAATATAAAATAAAGGTTCATGTGTTGACAGTACTCATCGGTTGAGATTAGTAATGTGTTGAACGAAATATTTGAAATAGAAATATTTGAATAGGAAATATTTGAAAAAGAAATATTTGAAATAGAATATTTGGAAATAGAAATATATGAAGCCGTGTTGATCAGATTGATGCCATTTTGACGTGAACGATATTTATATCGATTTTATTCATTTTAAAATGAATATTGAGAAGTAATTTCGAAATCGAATATTTTGAAATGAAATTGAATTTGAATTGAATTGAAAACGATTTCGAAATGAATTGAATATAAAACGATTTCGAAATGAATTGAATATAAAACGATTTCGAAATGAATTGAATTGAAAACGATTTCGAAATGAATAGAATATAAAAAGATTTCGAAAGGAATTGAATAGAAAACGAATTTGACTTCAATTGAATATATAACGAATTTGAATTGAATCGAATAGAAAACCACTTTGAATTAAATCGAATTGAAAACGAATTCGAATTGAATTTAAAATGAAGTGAAATGAATTCAAATTGAATTGAAACTTGAATTGAATAGAAATGAATTTTAAAACGAATTTATAAGGAAAAATTCAATTTTGATTTGGAAGTTGAAATTGTTTTTGAAACGAAATTAAAATGATTCATAAAATTCGTTTTAAATAGAAATCGACGAAATATATATTATATATATAATATAATGGCCTGAATAGAACGCGCCGCGCCGCGGCAGTTCGTGAATTTCGACCATTTATTTCAAACGGACATTACGGGAGATTCGACCGTCGGATTCTCCTAAAACCGGAACCGTTGGGTTCGTATCGAAAAGAACTTTCTAACGAATATTTGAAATTTGAAATCTAACGGTTGGATTTGGAGATGCGTCCAAATCAAATTCAGAAAAGGTCGCTACAAGTGCAGTTTGATGGTCGTTGTTGAAAATCGACTTTACGGGCCTTGATAAAATTATTAAAAATAGTAATAATTTGTATAAAATCATAAGAAATGATTTGAGAAAAAGTAGGGTGAAAAACTCCATATTTGAAAAGATAAAAGTGGATTTTTATCGAAATGAACTAGTTTTGAACTAAATTTAAAACCCAATTATTTTTAAATAAATGAATTAGATTTAAAAAGGGTTTTAAATAATCGGAATTTCTAATATATTTGGTTGGATTTGAAATGGGTTTATCGTGAACGGTGTTTTAAATAACACTAGTTCTTTAACCCGATAATAAATAGAATATGATTTGGGTTTGTCGTGAACTGTGTTTTAAATAACACCAGTTCTTTAACCTAGTAAAAGGAGTTTTAACGAATCTGCAATTAGATTGAAATGGGAATCTATAATCTAAATTATCAAATTTAGAAATGAGCGAGAATGGAGTATCGCCAGTTTTGCTCCAAAGCGATAGTTAAATCTTTAATTAGATTTGAACGTGAAATGGTAATTAATTTTACCGATAACACCATAGTTAGATATGGAGTATTACCAGTTTTGCTTCATGGGATGAATAGGTTAGGATTGGGAAATAAAATAAATAATTACTTCGGTGTGATTCGCTAATCTCGACTAGTTTGAAAAAACCATAATTTGGTTTGAAATGACATCCAAAGGAAGATTAAAGGATAAATTTTAAAGAATTTATCTTTGATAAAATTAATGGGAACCTTTCCCTAAGAAGTGATTTCGTGAATAAAAGGATATTCTGGATTGGAATGAGGCGTTCGTTGTGTTTGTGCAACATTTGTTTTTAATATACGCGGGTTGTTCGGAAAGGCCGGGTTTATACCCATTATGAATAACCGATTCGACGATAAGTCGAAGATGAAGACGGTGGTTGAAGACCGGAAGTCTTCACATCGTTTGGGTAATTACTGACGATCCTGATTGGGCTGTACACCCAAGAGGATGGAAATAGTTGGTGGTCGTCCAGACGTACTTGGAAATGGATGGATATGCGAGGAAAGTGCCTCCGGTTTCGTTCAGACCCAGAACGGACTTGTAAATGGATTGTGTCTCTGACACTGGATTTTATTCTGTGTTGATTGATTTCTATTAAATATACATCTGTTTGGCGGCAGAGAATTTATTCTTTTACTTAACGCCCTTCTCTGAGACGTACGAGCTCAGAGGTTGTATATCGATGGACATCAGTCGCATGGCATGAATTGCCTGTGTGGCACACTAAGATGCAATGATCAAGGCTTCTGTTGAAAAGCAAAGTCTTGTGGTTGATGATCAAAGCACGACCTCTGTGGCGTAGCTTTGTGTATAACGTGAATTCGCGAGCCTCACACCTCGGTATGAGTCAAAAACGGGATACGGACTACAGGGAGAGCACGCCGTTTCTTTCTAGCTTTGGTGGTGTCAGTGACTTACCAGCCCTGACATTTATATACTTTTCACCTATGTGGTTGTTGGATGAGGCGCCTCGATTTTAGGTCTGTAAGGACCGGGAAACGTGTGTTCAGGAATTGCCAATCCTCTAACGTAAGTGAGGACCGGCCCTGAAGATCCAGGGGTTGCCCAGAGTGCATAGCCCTGAGACATTTGCTAGAGTGTCTCGAACGCGGAGAGGAGCTTGCCCCTTGCCTCGACTCATGACGGAAATCCAATTTCCAATACGTGTATTGCGGTTTTAATTGTAGAACTAGTATGGCGACATAGTAGCATGGGATGCTATGCCGTCTATGATTTATATTTATGATTGAAATTGTTTTGACACTATACACTTATTATAGTATATAATGATTTGTTTTAAACGTACCAATCATGTTTGGCTATTATAAGGGAAAACCCTATCCTCCGGCTTGCGTTGCATTGTGTAATGGGACCTGGGTCTTTTAATAGCTTCATTTTTCGAAAAAGCATTGCGTTGTTTATTGATATGCACCGGTATTCTTGGGAGGAAACCCGTTCCGTGTTATACGGCGTGGTCCCTTGAATTACTCTCTTTTAAAGTAAAGCTTTAAATAACTGTTTTAGTTCTCACACTAGTCACATGACTGACCTGTAGTTTATTGTTTTAACCTAAACTCTGGGTGCCCCTATTTTCCGCACGGGCAACTAGTAGTTTTGGTTTTGCAGATTTATATTCACAGGATCCTGGTTTACAGCTGGAATGATATCCGGAAAGCTCTGTATCCGTATATCACCTTCAGTTGTGTTTTGTATTATTTTTCCGCTGCTATGTGATTTATTGTAATCTCTGATATTTATAGAATGTAATTTATTCAATTATACTCTGTATATTCTTGTATCTGATGGAATTGTTGTAATAGCAATGAAATGTTCTTCTGTTTGTGTTCTGATTTGTCCTGTTCTCAATGTTCAGGGGTTTCGAACGGTCTAGATCGGTTTAACGACTGATTCGGATCGAGCGAAATTCCAGAATGTCACAACTGATGTCTTGATTGGGCTGTACACCCAAGACAAGGTAATAAGTGGTGATCGTCCATACTACTTGGAGATTGACTGGATATGCGACGGCCTCCCTCCTATGTTGGACATATGGGTCAAGGAATAAGGTGCCTTTGGTTTCATTCAGACCCAGAACGAACTTGTAAATGGATGTGTGCCTGACATTGGATTTCATTCTGTGTTGATTGAATTCTATTAAATATATATCTGTTTGGTGGCAGAGAATTTATTCTCTTGCTTAACACCCTTCTCTGAGACGTATGAGCTCAGAGGTTATATATTGATAGACAACAGTCGTATGGCGTGAATTGTCAGTGTGGCATGCTAAGATGCAATGATCAAGGCTTTTGTTGAAAAGCAGAGTCTTGTGGATGATGATTAAAGCACGACTTTAAATAGCGCAGCTTTGTGTAGCGTTAATTCGCGAGCTTCACACCCCGGTATGAACCAGAAACGGGATGAGGGACAGCAGGGAGAGCATGCACTTCTTTCTAGCTAGAAGTGGTGTCATGGTATGGAGCCCAGACATTTTTACTTATGTGGATGTTGGAAAGCGAGGTACCTCAGATATGATGGTCGACATACAGACCAGATTTTATGCCCCATAGGGAAGGGAAACGTATTGTTTAGGAATTGCCAATCCACTAAAGTAAGTGTGGGCCGACCATGCCGCTCCTAGGAACGATGCATTCTGTTCCTGAGGCGTGGGCTAGAGTGTCTCGAATTCGGTAAGGAAGATCCCTTGCCTTGGTTCATGATGGAAATCCAATCTCCAATACGACATTGTGCGGTGTTGATTGTAAAACTAGTATGGCGACATAATATGTGGTACCTACGCCATCTATGATTGATACATTTATATTGAAAAGTGTTTTAAACATCTAGACACTAATAATAATATCAAATGATTTTTGTTTTATACGTATCAAGCATATTTGGCCATTATAAGGTGAAACTCTATCCTTCGGCTTGCGTTGCATTGTGTGATGAGACCTAAGCCTTATAATGGCTTCATTTTTCAAAAAAAAAAGCACTGTGTTGTTTTATCTTAAACTGAGATTCATGTGGAGTAAACTCATTCCATGTTGTACAGCATGGTCCCATGATTTCCTAACTTTTAAAGTAAAGATTTAATAACTTTTTTAGTTCTCACACTAGTCCCATGACTTTATTATTTCTACCTAAACTCTGGGTGCCCATATTTTCCCCACGGGCAGTCCGTAGTTTTGGTCCTGCAGATTTCTATTTTCCAGGATCCTGGAATACAGCTGGAGCTATATTCGGAAAGCTTTGTATCCGTGTATTTCTTTCAGTTGTATCAGTTGTCATTTTCCGCCACTAATTGTACTTATGTATTATTTTCCACTGCTATGTAAATTCTTAATCTCTGATATTGTATTTCCAATGTGTAATATATATTCATACTCTGGAATATTCGTGTAATCTGAGGTAATGGTTGTAATAGCAATGAAATATCTATTGTTTGTGTTCTAGTGAGTCGCGTTCTCAAAGCAATCCGGGCTCCTCCGTCTCCTCGGAGATCGGGAAGTCTGGGTCGTTTTAGTTGGTATTAGATCTTTTGTTTTACAAAGCTCGAGGACAAGACACGTTAGAACCAAACAAAGAATTCATCAGAGATAGGATTAGTAACATCCTATGAGAATAACTCATTAAAGATAGGAACAGTAGTATCCTAGAATGAGTTTTAAGAGTGTTGTTTATAAAAAAACAAATTGATTTTGAAAAATTATACCTTATTCTATGAATTTGAGTATTTTATTTTATTTTGGACTATCGGGTATAAGAAGATTTTGCATATATGTCTGATCCACGTGTATTCAAAGTCTCAGATATACTGGATAGATATAGAATCACATTCTAGTCGCCCGGAGATGATTCTTGTGATCGTCTAGACATCATCAGGATTTATATTCAAGTTTCGAAAGTGGATATCTATATATTTCCAATTGACTGGTCTGAGAACCAAAACTTAGTTAGAGTTATTGCTGTGATTTGACACTAGAGATATGATTTTTGGATATATATTAAAGTTATATGATTGAAAAGCTAACCAACTAATTGATTGCTAGTTGTGATGTTTGATTATTAATTTAACTAATAAAATTATTGGAATGATAATTAATTTAACCAATAATAGAATGAAAGGTAAATTTTAGCCAAACTGAATCAAATATTGAATTGAATTGAAAATTGATTAGAATTGCATGTATGTACATGTGTATATAATGAATAGGTTATAGCATGGGAGCTAAGAAGAGGAATAAAATTGTATGCCCAACAAATAGGTACATATTTACTGTATTTATTGGGAATTGATGATTTTATGAGCCGATTGGCTAGCTGCTTGGCTAGCCGCTTGGCTTCTTCGTTTTCTTTTGGATTGATGAGGGATCTATAAGAGAAGTTGTGGTTTTACTGATCAGCCCGTACAAAGGAGGTTATGGCGAAATATTTCGAAAATTTAGGGTGTTATCCAATTTTTTGAGTAATTAGAAAATTCTTAAAAATTGAAAAGTTGAAGAATGAAAGCCAGAATGAAAGTTGAGTTGGTTAGTTAAACAACTTTCAGCTCTGTTCCTTTTCAAGGACGAAAAGATTTTAAGTGGGGGAGATTGTAACAACCCGGAATTTCTGAACCAATTTAAAATTATTATTGTAGCTATTTTAATGGATTTTAAATATTTAAAATGATTTATTTTAAATAATAACGACTAAAAATTTATTTAAATCGAAGCTAGAACATATAAATTATTTTAATTATAAAACGAGCCTGAAATGGCGCGGTAGTTCGAAATTTTGATTTTAAATTTCAATTGAATATACAAATTCAAAATAAACCGGATTTCAGTAAAACAAGAAACATTAGAATCTGTTTAACTATATCTTTCTAACGAATGTAAGAAACTAAGATTTCACTTTATAAATTGTAAGTTATGTCCAGTTTAAAATTCAAAATAGTCACTGTGGAATTTATATATAAATTAATATAATATATAAGCCCTTAAAAATAATCATTTTGCAAACGACCTCCGTTTTCGATGAAACCACTTTTGTTGGATTCGGAATATGAAATTATTGCTAGATTCCAATTTTCGTAATTTTCCGAGCCAGTATGTGGCCGTGCACAATAAATTGTGAATTAATCAGCCATTTAAGCCAGAAACAGAGCTTTCTGAGCAAATGGACTTGGAATTCGACGAAATCAGTTTTGTTAGGACCGTATCGTCAAGACATAACAGCATGCCAATTTTCGTCGCCAACGAAGATCGTCTGTGGCTGCGGCATCGCTAAACGTCGAATAAAGAGAGCGTTAACTAAGAAAATAATAAAATAATAAACCTCCACTATATTTTATCTTTTCTCCCCACAAACCCTCACTTCTCTTCCTCCTCTTTCTATTTTTGCAGCAACCCCTTTATTCCTCTAAAATGATTTTGCAAATAAGACCCCAGATCTTAAATAATTTATATCTTCCAATCCTTCAACAATTAACCCAAACACATAAAAGCAATATTGTAGTGTATGACGACCTCTACGTACCACAAAAATTTGGGGACCTATCATTGCACAGATTCGCCAAAATTCCCATTCAACGCCAGAAAAACTGTTTTAGTTTTGGGTAAATTTAGATCGAATGAAGAAGAATTTTCAAACTAAGCTGAGCTATTCCCATTGTGAGTGACCTTAACGGAGGTGGGGTGTTACAAATTTGATGTTGGCACCAAAGAGAAATGTGTAGACGAGAGAATGCTCAACAACTTTGCTTCAGATTGTTCGACCTGATATGGTCCGTAGTGGCCAGAAATTTGAGAGGAATAGTGGTGTGCTATTTTCGAAAGCTGCAAGTGAAGATCGTCAAATTCCGGCGGTCGATGGAGTATGAAAATGGACAGAAGGGGGAGGCATGGCGGTCAGTTCGAGTGGGTTCCGCGATCGTGGTGGTGGCTGGTGGCACCGGATTTTATCTCGAAAGGATTTGGGAGAAACCGCGATATTTGGTCAACGACGAAGTGATGGCGACGACGTTAGAGGTGCAGGTGCGCCTCGCGAAGGTGAAGAGGCTGGTGGCGACGGTCTGGCCTCCAGTGGCTCAGATCGACGGTGACGAGCTTCAAATCAATGGTAGCAACGTTGAATGGTTAATTAGGGTAATTTAAACTTTAAATATCTAATTAATTATTTAAATTATGTAATTAATGTTCAGACGCTAATAACTTTTTGCTACGAACTCCAAATCGCATGAAATAGGATTCGTTGCGATTGTGGAGTCGAGAGCTTCACAACAAAACTGACTGGGTCCAATTTGGAGCTTGTTTGAATTTGGGGCAAATACAAACCCAAACGGTACCAAAACCGTCAATTAAAGGCTGACGGAGTGGAAACCAAAGGTAAGAACTCTCTCACTCAAATCATTTTTGTTACATCATTATATAATAGGTTGCAGATGGGGTTTAGTAGCTCCTGGCACTGCTTCTTGCTAACCTTGGTTAATTTTGGGTTGTGATTATGAATTAATGGTTGATGATTGATATTGTGTTTATGGCGCAAGCCAGTATCAGTAGAGGGGTAATGCATAGACATTACTCCGGTTCTATAAATAGCGTCGTTATAATGGAAAATTTGTAACGACCCAGGGATTTTCGGCCCTGAAAATCAACATAAATACATTTACTGTAACTCATGCCGACCTTCCAAACACCGATAAACACTGAACATTATTAGAAAGAAGTTAGAGGGTGAGATAAGAAAGAAAGAAATATTAGAATAGAAGAAGAAGAAGAACCAACACAACACAAAATCTCACATCGCAGCGGAACAAAATATAATACAGAAATAAATCTTTACTGAGAGCTTTAAAAATACTTACAATATCATAGTACATCAGACGATGGGACAGTTTTAATAACCTGTTTCCATATGCAACACACAGCGGAATAGCCGCTATATGATATCATACGTCTGAACATCTCCAGCTCGTCTCTGGACTTCATAGCATTCGATAACCTGAACCGGTACACCCCTGGCTAACCCGAGCATTTACAAAACACCGGGTCAGTCTGGTGAACCAGAGTGAGAAAAACTTCCATAGTATTAAGGTATCACACAACTTGATTTTAAAGTTAAAATCCTTTCGAAAGAAAAGGATAATCGTAAGACCAAATCCACACATAAATACAGACGGTTTTTACCTTACGATAACCCAAACCATTTTTGAAATCAATATCTTTTCTAATATTATAATAATGTCTAAATACAAGTAAATAGATTCTAGTAGAACACTTGCATCTCATGCTCCACATATATAGTATACAAACAAAACCGCCAGCGCTTATTGGAGATTGGATTCCGACTATGACAAGGTATGGGACCACCTGTCGATAGTGTATCTCTAGAGGCGAATACTTTGGGTTCAACAAGAACGCCTTGCAACCCGGCCCTCACATGACCAACCACTCATTTCGCTTGAGTGTATCGAATGTATATCACCAACAGTTGGGAGCTACCCACCGTTTCCCGAAAAGGGACAACATCGAAATATATTTAAGAAGAAAATAGATTTTCCCTAGATAGGTGATTATACACCCTAATGGGAGCGACCCACATAGCCATGCGGCCTGCCTGATTTCTGTCATTTCCCGGTTGTTGGGGCTTGAGGTTTAAATCTCTTTTGAACACCTGACCACCATTCACTTTGAATGCCACATCGTCAAATCCATCAAGTCACTAATTAACATCCATAAATATACTCTGGGTATAAAAGAAGTGCCCCTCTTTGCCACCACTCGGTATATTTGTAAAAATAACATACGTGGTTTCAGGAAATACTCTGTCAGACATTCGTCCATACAAGTCTTCCAGGAACAGGATGAACCGAAGGTACTCTCGTACTGCATCCAATATAGGAATCACCTCATGGATCATTAGCGAGAAGTCCTTGCAATCCGTAGATTCCAATCACGACAGAACCACAGTTTATCTCTGGCCGCTAAACCAGAGATTATTAGCAGTTCTTCCGCTTATGAAGATCCACGAGCTTCAATGCTCGATCTCGATCATCTCTTGATATCTTCACGTATTTGTTGGTCGGAATGGTTTTCGAACCTAAGTTCGAACCAACAATCGTATAGGTCAGATTTGATAGTCGGTGATTTAACTATCAAAATAAATAGTGTTTCAATCATAACAATCCAGTGAGTTCACTGGTTCAATATTCAGCACCACTTGGCCTTTTAATTTAAAACACATGTAAATTTAAAACTCTTAAATCTTTCGATATTATAAATATAGTTTTCTTACTTCTTATTTAACATAAGATTTTTCTTTAAACCAATTCATTGCTTAGGATAATCCTTTATCATATTTAGTTTTCTATTTCCACTTTCAAAACATTTACCACATTATCATATGATATTGGGAAATCAATTCAACTTATTTCTCATACCATAACTTTATGAAACATCTTCGTTCATTACTTGACAACGATAACAAAAGCTTATTAATATCGAGTAAATCTATTTCAATACTCAACTTTACATTTCATTTAAACCTTCTGGATATCGTTATAATTTGACACAATCCCTTTTATTCCCCTTTTCCTTTGAAATCATCATTATATATATATATATATATATTCACCAAAAATATCTCGTTATCATTTCACTAATGAAATAATAAAGTTTATTAACCACATTTACCATTACAACTCATATCAATCTAAGATAACTCAGAAATCGTTCAAGTTGGGGTATTTTAGTTACCTCTCAGACCTTGAACAACAACGTACATACCTTAAAATAAATATAAGTTGTAATCAAAAACCAATATTTCATTCTAATCCCAATACAAATACCATTGAACTATTTTAAATACGATTTCAAAACCCTTCTTATTATTTTGAAATTCTCTTTTTCGGATATGACCATCTTTCATAATTTAATAATTAGGTAATTCCTTAAAAAAACGCCACTTTTCAACCTTTACCTTTCTTAAACAATTTTATTCAGAATTCAGATTTGTTTATCAATCCTATGATCCACTTCTTTACCCCATCTCACTTTTACCAATCCCTTTCCAAATCATTCGACCTTTCCCTGCTTTGCAACTCTTATTTCAATTTCCCATTTTCACTTAATCACATTTCTAAGTAACGTTAATTTAGAATTAGCGATATAACACTTCAAACTCCTTTTATATAACTCTAGTTTATTATAAATCCCTTTTTCTAAATTTCCTTTTTAAATAAGTTTTCATTTAAAATATATATTTCAAAATCTATCTATAGTTATACAATAAATTTTATAACTTCAGTTCTATCGATTTACCTTACGATAAATTGATATAAATAAAATAATTTACTTTTAGGCCATTTACTGCCGATTACTCAACCAATACTGCCCATTGGTTAAAACAAAACACAGGTTAACTTTCCTATCAAATGATCAATACTCAAATCAATTACCCAAACATGAAAGTTCATATGATAATATGAAAATAAATAATATATTTTGAGGAATTCGGTTGGATCCCTCCAACCTGTTCTTCCCTGTATTCAAATGGTTATCTTCAAATCAGGTCAATCAATTTCATTTAACTGATAACAATAAATAACGAACAATTAACATCAACCAATTCACAAGCAATGCAAACAATTCAAACAATTCAAACAATTCAAACATGTTTATTTTATAAACGTGACCAACCAAGGCGAGTTACCTTTATTGGAACCAGTCGATTTCACTGAAATTAAACGACGGTTTAATTTCATCAGTTAAATCAAATATATAACTAATGAACAGTCAACCATAGCAAACGAGCACACAAAAAAAAACCCAATTTATATAAAATATAAATGGGAAAACTAAGTGAGTTTAACTCACCTTGATCTAATTTGTTGTAGCGTTTCATTATAGTCAAATTGAATTGATGTTTAATTTAACAGAAATTTCCAGCTGTCTACATTACTGTTCGGATCAGTTCCACGATATTATGATCGTCCATACAATTCTGGCATTTCTGGTCTGCTCCAATTCTGATAACTGATAACGTATGCACAAATTATAATTTATAAATCCATACAATTCCATTAAAATAACGTTTCCTTAAATTAATTACAAATTCAATTACCTAATTAAGTTTCGTTAAATTAATTACTTTTCAGTTAACCAATTTCAGGGCCGACTATAACCTTTCTTCTTGTTGGCCTACTCTGCATCGTTCTCTAATTCCTGTACCGTTTCAAAAATCAATCCTACAACGGTTCCTTTTTGAGTTATTATAAACATTAACTAATTATGTTATAAAAGATAGGCTTAATGATATTCGGTTAACTTAAATTACTTTTATTATAATCTTGACTGATTCCCAGTTTACTTCCTGCATCTGCTGAACTTTTGTTCATGAAGCCTGTTTCAGGATAAAACACACAACGGTTAATAATAGTTGATACTGTAATTAAATCAGTTTAAGTGTAGATTGGTTAATACTTTACTTACTTAACCCTAGTTTTAATTAGAAGTTAATCACTCCAGGTTAACAACCCAGATCGATCCCTCTCATTATCTATTTGCAACTCCCATACCCTGTTTGCTCACCAAACCGATGTCCACCCCTTTGTTGATTTACCTTAGAAATTTCGATACCCCTTCCTTCACATTTTAAAACACGTGCTCCTTTCGAACAGACCAAAGTGCTACGTTGTTCTTCATCAGCTTTGTTTTCAAAGAACTCCCAAACCGCACCTTTCCATCCCAACCCCTCCGGTACACGCTCGCAAGTATCAAACCCAAAAGCTGCCCCTCAATTCCCATCCAAGTTCAACTCATGTCCACCATTTCACGACTTAAATCAATATGATTCTAATCACTAACTAACCCCTTTAACTAAAAATAATGTAATTACTTTACATTTACACTGGCCATCGTTCGTTATTCATGCTTTTGGACCCTTCAACCTTCATATTTCAGAAACCACGCACGAGCCATCCTTAACCGCAACCCCATTTTCCAAAATTGCACCGAACTCTGATACCTTATTGTCGATCAGAAACCCCAAAGACTTGCACCAGATCACCATTGACCTTCACCCAAAATCTCATCAAAAGCCGCATTGCCGTTGATCTGCAAAAGCGGTTCAAAGGCCGCGAATTCAGATTGAGGTTACACCTTTTATAGTGTTCTAGGACCCATCGTTGTAACAACCTGGGATTTCTGAGCCAGTTTAAAAATTTTATTTTGGCAATTTAAATGAATTTTGAATATTTAAAATGAATTATTTTAAATAATAACGATGGAAAATTTATTTTCGATGAAGTTAAAACGAATAAATTTATTTTAATTATATAACGAGCCTGAAATGGCGCGGCAGTTCGAAAATTCGATTTCGAATTTCAAACGAATATACAAAATTCGTTTTAAGTCGGAATTGGACGAAAGAAGAAATCTTTGAATCTGTTTAATCATATCTTTGTAATGAAGCCAACAAACTGAGATTTCACTTTATAGAGTGTAAGATATGTCCAGTTTAAAATTTAGAAAAGTCGGTGTGGAATTTATATATATTTTAATATATATAAAGGCCCTTATAAATGGAAATTTTGCAAATGACCTCGGTTTTCGACGAAACCAATTTTGTTGGATCTGTGGTGTCAAGTTATTGCTGGGTTTCAAAGTTCATAATTTTCTGAATCAATATGTGAGCGTGGCGAAGCTAAACATGTTTTGACAGTTTCAGTCAATTTGGGTCGACCAGAAAATGACCATTTTTCAAACGGTCTCAGAATTTGACGAAATTAGTTTTGTTAGGACCGTATCGTCAATACGAAGCTAGAAATAATTTTTCTGAAATTTTTATAGTTCGTATGTGGCCCCGGTAAATTGAAATGTGTGTTTAAATTGAATATATAAAGATTTATATTTTAAATTCAACGGAAACTGATCGTAACGATAGATTTGGCCTACATGGCATATCCCATTGTGTTTGGAATGGGGGTAATTAGCTACGGGTGACAGTCGTTGGGTCTCATTTCGAGTTCGAGAGAGAAGTCAGCTTTAATGGAATATTAAATTAAATTAAATAATTAAATTATAATATTTATTCCCTAACCCCCTCCCCACTGTCGTTCAAATCACAATTAGAAAAAAAAGAGAAGAAGGAGGAGCCGTCGCTCCTTCGATGTACTGCGCCACCGCGCCCCCGACGAGAGCGCCTCCACCGCCGACTACCCCCTTCCCTCCAGCCTCCTCCCGATCCTCTCTCTCCTCTTCTACCCCCCAAACCCCCTCTCGTCGATCGCTTCCGCCCTAATGGCCAGTGCCTTCGCCAACAAGACCACCTCCACCTCCGCCCACTTCAGCCACTGCGAAGAACCCCGCCCCTTTCCTTTCACCGACGCGACACCAGGCCCCCTCGAAGACAGCACCCAACGCCAAAGCTCCCCTGATCCGCCTGAGCTCCTCGGCGCCCACCACCAGTCCCCTCCAACGAACAATGCCGACCCTCAGTCCTCCCATTCGCTGTGAGTTTAATTTTATTTTGTTTTATTTGTTTTATTTCAGTTTTTCCCGTAATAATCTTTAAATAAAATTTGATTTTCAGTTTAAGAAGGATAGGATTTTTAAGCGTATGATTCGACAATAAAGGTCTAATTTTTATATACATGAAAGGTCTAACTTTTATATACATGAAAGGTCTGACTTTTATATACATGAAAGGTCTAATTTTTATATACATGAAAGGTCTAATTTTTAATGTTGAAAAGTTTAGATTTTTATCTACAGGAAAGCTTAGATTTCTATTTACAGGAAATTATAATTTTTGAACATATAAAGTAGAGATTTTTAATTCAAAAGTCATGATTTTTGTTCATGAAACAAGGTAAGATTTTTATAGAAGGAAAGGTAAGATTTTTATAGAAGGAAAGGTAAGATTTTTATTGAAGGAAAGGTAAGATTTTTATAGAAAGAAAGATAGGATTTTTGTTATGAAGTTAGTGAAGATAAAAATACGATTTTTATATATAAAAATGAATAATAAAAATGTGATCTTTACTATGAAAAGAGAAGAAAGATTATATTTTTTATACGTATAAAAGAAAAATATAATTTTGATATAAGTAGGAAGTTAAAAATATAATTTTTATATAAGTATGATAATAAAAATATGATTTTTATTAGATGTGAAGATTAAAAATATGATTTTTATATTATAGAAGTATTAAAAATATGGAAAACTGAATTATAAAAATATAATTTTTATAATATAAACATCAACATAAAAATATGATTTTTATGTCTGAAGTAACAATATAAAAATGTTATTTTCAATAATCAACAGCGTGAAACAGATGGCGAAGAATCAGACAGAAATCAAAATGAAATCTGAACGGTTCAGAAATGAAGATTTCCTACATATGAAGAGTTGTGGCGTTTGGTTTAGCTCTTGGTGAGAATTTCTCACTTTAAATTTCTTTTTCTAGTTAGAAATATATACTAGGATGCAGACGGTGCTTAGCAACACCCAACACCATCGTCCACAGACCATGGACTTGTTTGTTTGGTTGTGTAGTTGGTTAGATTATTTTATTTGAATTTGGTTGTTTGGTGAAATGAATTGAAATTTATTAGATTGATATGTGTATGGCATGGGCCATTATTAGACCGGGGATAAAGCAAGGCCTTGTCCCGTTTTTAGTATCGTGCCGTTATGCCGCTGAAATTTTCTAAAATAAGTTAGATAAAAATATCATTTTATTGAATAAATGAGCTGAATAGAAATTCATGTGTTGAGATAAAATATTTTATCGTTAAAAATATAATTTTTAACGTGGATGTGAAGAAAATAATGTATTCATTTACAAACCAAACGGTTTGTTTATGTACACTGATTTGACTGATATTGATTGGGATGATAAATTTTACACATCGCCCAACTGCACAAATAAAATCTGTGTTTGTTGATGTGAAACCCCACACGGGTATTGGGATGATATTTGACGTACACTAGTCCCAATAATTATTTGTATGTCGATCGGTAGGTTGATAAACAGTTGTGTTGTGCACTTTGGATGATGGTTGATTATGTATCGTTGCTGTTATATACATGTGTTGTATGGAATCCATATAATTAACATTATATGGTAATTGATTGGGTCTCATTCCCATTTAGAAATTAAATTAAATTCATGTGTTGAATAAACAAAATGCTCATGTGTTGAGAATGCTCATGTGTTGAGAATATTCATGTGTTGAAACCATTTATGTGTTGAAAATATTCATGTGTTGAGTAAGATCTTTAAACGATAAAATTTACATCTTTATCATATATAAAATTAGAAACTGACTGGAAACGAGTTAAGATGAGCGGTTTCCTGAGTATTGGTCTGATGTTGTTTTCGGCCTTCAGGGTTAATACTTAGGAAATCGTTCTCTTGCTAATTTACAGTTGGAGTCTAATTGAGAATTAAACGATAAATATCAAAACTTTATCAAATATATGAAATAACAAAATACTTATGTGTTGAGAATATTCATGTGTTGAAAAATTACATATATTCATATGTTGAAGAAAATATCCATTTGCTGAATAGAATAATGAAGTTATTGAAATATATAAAGCCGTGTTGATTAGATTTGCGCCATTTTGACGTGAACGATATTTATATCGATTTTATTCGAATATCAAAAAAGAAGTGGTTTCAAAATATAATGTTTTGAAAATATTATAATTGATGATATGGAATATTCAATTTTAATCTAAAATTGAATATGAAGTTGAAATCGTTTTTAAAATGAATTTAAAACGATTTATAAAATACGTTTTGAAAGGAAATCGATGAAATATAATATATATATATATATATATTATATACTAAATGGCCTGAATAGAACGCGCGCGCCGTGGCAGTTCGCGAATTTCGACCATTGAATTGGTATTGACGTTACGGGAGATCCGACCGTCGGATCCTCCTGAAACTGGAATAGTTGGGTTCGTATCGAAAAGAGCTTTCCAATGAATATTAGAAATTTGAAATCTAACGGTTGGATTTGGAGATACATCCAATTCAAATTTAGAAAAGGTCGTTGTAAGTGCAGTTCGACGACCGTTATTGGAAATCGACTGTACGGGCCTTGATAAAATGATTAAAAATATCAACAACTCGTGTAAAATCATAAAATATGAATTGGAAATAACTGGGATGAAAAATTCCACATTTGTGAAGGTAAAAATATATTTTTATCAAAATGAACTAGTTTATAACCTGAAATTAGTGACTGGATGGTTTCCTAGGTATTGATCTGATGTTGGTTTCGACCTTCGGGGTTAATATTTGGGGATTTGTTCTCTTGCTAATTTACGGTAGAGGCCGATAGAATGGAATATGATTTTGGGTTTATCGTGAACCGTGTTTTAAAGGACATCGGTTCTTTAACCCAATTAAGGATTAAAACTAAGTGGAGTTTTAATGAATCTTTAATTAGATTAAAATGATCGAGAATGGAGTATCACCAGTTTTTCTCCAAAGCGATAGTTAAGTCTTTAATTAGATTTGAACGTGAAATGGTAATTAGTTTTACCGATAACATCGTGGTGTTAGATATGGGGTATTACCAGTTTTGCTCCATGGGATAAATAGGTTGGGATTAGGAAAAAAAATAAATAATTACTTCGGTGTGGTTTGCTAATCCCGACGAGTTTAAAATGATATTCAAAGTAAGATTAAAGAATAAATTTCAAAGAACTTATCTTTGATAAAATTAATGGGAACCTTTCCCTAAGAATGTGAAATTTAGCAACTAACTGAAGATTAGTTGGGATGAATGGTTTCCTGGGTATTGATCTGATGTTGGTTTCGGCCTTCGGGGTTAATATTTGGGGAATTATTCTCTTACTAATTTACGGTTAGTGACTGATGAATTGGAATGAGGCGTATGTTGTGTTTGTGTAACATTTGTATATTTTATACTCGGGTTATTTGGAAAGACCGGGTTTATACCCATTCTGAATAACCGATTCGACGATAAGTCGAAGATGGAGACGATGATATGTGAGGAAAGTGCCTCCGGTTTCGTTCAGACCCAGAACGAACTTGTAAATGGACTGTGTGTCTGACATTGGATTTTATTCTGTGTGATTGATTTCTATTAAATATATATCTGTTTGGTGGCATAGAATTTATTCTCCTACTTAACGCCCTTCTTTGAGACGTACGAGCTTAGAGGTTATATATCGATAGATATCAATCGGATGGCATGAATTGCCTGTGTGGCATGCCTAAGTGGCAAATGATCAAGGCTTCTGTTGAAAAGCAAAGTCTTGTGGTTGATGATCAAAGCACGACCTACGTGGCTTTGCTTTGTGTATAGCGTTGATTCGCGAGCCTCACACCTCGGTATGAGTAAAAAATGGGATAAGGACTACAGGGAGAGAACGACGTTTCTTTCTAGCTATGGGTGATGTCAGCGACCTACAAGCCCTGGCATTTATATACTTTTTACCTGTGTTGTTGGAATGAGAGGCGCCTCGAATATATATGGTCGATAACTGGCACTTTGTGAGCCGACGTACAAACCATTATATGTATATATAGGTCCGATAGGACCGAGAAACGTGTGTTCAGGTATAACTAATCCACTTGCACTTTGAGTGGACCGGCCCTGAGCATCCAAGGAACATAGTGGGGTCCTGAGACATTTGCTAAAGTGTCTCGAATAGGAGAGGAGCTTGCCCCTTGCCTCGACTCATGATGGAATCCAATTTCCAATACGTGTCATTCGGTTTTATTTGTAGAGCCTAGTATGGCGACATAGTGGTATGGGACACTTATGCCGTCTATGATTGATATTTATGATTGTATATAAAATTAGAAACTAACTGTAAACGAGCTAAGATGGGTGGTTTCTTGGGTATTGGTCTTATGTTGGTTTCGACATTCGGGGTTAATACTTAGGGAATCATTCTCTTACTAATTTGCGGTTGGAGTCTGGTTAAGAATAAAATATTAAATTTCACTTATCAAGCATTATTTGGCTGTTATAAGGGAAAACCCTATCCTCCAGCTTGCGTTGCATTGTGTGATGGGACCTGGGTCTTATAACAGCTTCATTGTTCTTTATTTAGCATTGCCCTGTTTGTTTATGCACTGGCATTCTTGGGGTTAAAGCCCGTTCCGTGTTATACGGCGTGGTCCCTTGATTTACCGAACTTTAAAATAAGAATTAATAACTGTTTTAGTTCTCACACCAGTCACATGACTGACCTGGAGTTCATTGTTTTGACCTAAACTCTGGGTGCCCTTATTTTCCGCACGGGTAGCTAGTAGTTTGGTTTTGCAGATTTATATTCACAGGATCTTGGTTTATAGCTGAAGTGATATTCGGAAATCTCTGTATCCGTGTATTTCTTCTAGTTATGTTTTGTATTATTTTTCGCTGCAGTATTGTATTTAAATCTCTGATACTCTCTGTTGTATAATATTTATTCTTACTCTGTATATTCTTTTATTCTAATGGAATTGTTGTAATAAACAATGAAATGTTCTTCCATTTGCGTTCTAATTTGTCGTGTTCTCATTACGTTCATGGGTTTCGATTGGTCTTGGTCAGTTTAGCGATCGATTCGGATCGAGCGGAATTCCTTGTCGTCACATTTGGTATCAGAGCTTTGGTTTACAGAGCTCGAGAATAAGGCACATTAGAACCAAACGAAATTATTCATCAGAAATTGGATTAGTAATATCCAATGAGAATGGCTCGTTAGAGATGGGATCAGCAGTATCCTAGAACGGGTCGAAAGAGTGTTATTTTTAAAATAAAAATGAAAACAAACTTTGTTTTGAAATTTTAAACCATTTTATACGTATTTGAATATTTTATTTGTATTTCATTTGGACAATCCATTATATAAAGATTTTGCATATACGCCTTGCAAACGTGTAAACAAAGCTTTGAATATACTGGATAAGATATAGAATCACACTCTAGTCGCCCAGAGATGATTCTGATGATCGGTGCACCATCATCAGGGTTTACGTTCGAGTTTCGAAAGTGTGATATCTATATATTTCCATTAGACTGGTGTGAGAACCAAAACTAGATACGATTATTTGTTTTGATTTGGCACCAAAAACATGATTTTCTGTATATATACCAAAGTTATGAATTTGAAAATTAATCAACAAATTGATTGATGTTTGTGTTGTGTGATTATTCATTTAAATCATTATGTAAATGTAAGGTAAAGTTACCCAAATTGTATCGAATGTTGGACTGACTTGAAAATTGGTTGAAATTGCATGCATATACATGTGTATACTTTGAGCAGGTCATAGCAAGGAGGCTAGAGCAGAGGAATAAAATTGTTTGCCCGACAAATAGGTACATGTTTATTGCATTTCTTTGGGTGATGATGATTTTGTGAGCCGATTGGCTAGCCGTTTGGCTTTTTCTTTTTCTTTTTGCGATGAGAGGGCTTGTATGGCAGTTTGGGGATTTTCCCGATGCTCCCCGTTCAGGGGAGGTTATGGCGAAATTTTTCGAAAATTTAGGGTGTTAGCCAAATTTTTGAAAAATTTGAAAGTTCTTAGAAACTGAAAAGTTGAAGAACCTAAGCCATAAAGAAAATAATGAAAGTTGAGTTGATTATAAAACAACTTTCGGCTTCATTCCTTTTCGAGGACGAAAAGATTTTAAGTGGGGGAGAATGTAACAACCCGGGAATTCTGAGCCAGTTTAAATTTTTTATTTTGGCGATTTTAATGAATTTTGAATATTTAAAATGAATTATTTTAAATAATAATGACGGAAAATTTATTTTCGACGAAGTTAAAATGAATAAATTTATTTTAATTATATAACGAGCCTGAAATGGCGCGGCAGTTCGAAAATTCGATTTCGAATTTTAAATGTTACATAATTCGTTTTAAGTCCGAATTGGACGAAACAAGAAATCTTTGAATCTTTTTAATCATATCTTTCTAACGAAGCCAAGAAACTGAGATTTCACTTCATAGACTGTAAGATATGTCCAATTTAAAATTCAGAAAAGTCATTGTGGAATTTATATATATTTTAATATATATAAAGGCCCTTAGAAATGTAAATTTTGCAAA
This sequence comes from Allium sativum, assembly GCA_030737875.1. NCBI lineage: Eukaryota > Viridiplantae > Streptophyta > Magnoliopsida > Asparagales > Amaryllidaceae > Allium > Allium sativum. The sequence goes on from CM060915.1 coordinate 119,528,009, forward strand.
TGACCTCGGTTTTTGACGAAACCACTTTTGTTGGATCCGTGGTGTCAAGTTATTGCTAGGTTTCAAAGTTCATAATTTTCTGAATTACTATGTGAGCGTGGCGAAGCTAAACGTGTTTTGACAGTTTCAATCAATTTGGGTCAACTAGAAAATGACCATTTTTCAAACGATCTTAGAATTTGACGAAATTAGTTTTGCTAGGACCGTATCGTCAATACGAAGTTAGAAATAATTTTTCTAAAATTTTTATAGTTCGTATGTGGCCCCGGTAAATTGAAATGTGCGTTTAAATTGAATATATAAAGATTTATATTTTAAATTCAACGGAAACTGATCGTAACGATCGAATTGGCCTACATGGCATATCCCATTGTGTTCGGAAGGGGGTAATTAGCTAGGTGCGACAGTCGTTGGGTCTCGTTTCGAGTTCGAGAGAGAAGTCAACTTTAATGGAATATTAAATTAAATTAAATAATTAAATTATAATATTTATTCTCTAACCCCCCCACTGCCGTTCAAATCACAATTAGAAAATTAGAAAAAAATAGAAAAGGAGTAGCCGTCGCTCCTCCGATGAACTGCGCCACCGTGCCCCCAACGAGAGCGCCCCCACAGCCGACTACCCCCTTCCCTCCAGCCTCCTCCCGATCCTCTCTCTCCTCTTCTACCCCCAAAAACCCCCCTCGTCGATCGCTTCCGCCCTAATGGCCAGCGCCTCCCCCAACAAGTCCGCCTCCGCTCATTTCAGCCACCACGAAGAACCCCGCCCCTTCCCTTTACCAACACGACACCAGGCCCCCTCGAAGACAGCACTCGGCGTCAAAGCTCCCCCAATCCGCCTGAGCACCTCGGCGCCCACCACCAGTTCCCTCCGACGAACAATGCCGACCCTCAGTCCCGCCACTCGCTGTGAGTTTAATTTTATTTTGTTTTATTTGTTTTATTTCAGTTTTTCCCGTAATAATCTTTAAATAAAATTTGATTTTCAGTTTAAGAAGGATAGGATTTTAAGCATATGATTCGACAATAAAGGTCTAATTTTTATATACATGAAAGGTCTAACTTTTATAAACATGAAAGGTCTAACTTTTATATACATGAAAGGTCTAATTTTTTTATACATGAAAGGTCTAATTCTTAATGTTGAAAAATTTAGATTTTTATCTACGGGAAAGCTTAGATTTCTATTTACCGGAAATTATAATTTTTGAACATATAAAGTAGAGATTTTTAATTCAAAAGTCATGATTTTTGTTCATGAAACAAGGTAAGATTTTTATAGAAGGAAAGGTAAGATTTTTATAGAAGGAAAGGTAAGATTTTTATTGAAGGAAAGGTAATATTTTTATAGAAGGAAAGATAGGATTTTTGTTATGAAGTCAGTGAAGATAAAAGTACGATTTTTATATATAAAAACGAATAATAAAAATGTGATCTTTACTATGAAAAGAGATGAAAGATTATATTTTTATATACGTATAAAAGAAAAATATAATTTTGATATAAGTAGAAAGTTAAAAATATAATTTTTATATAAGTATGATAATAAAAATATGATTTTTATTAGATGTGAAGATTAAAAATATGATTTTTATATTATAGAAGTATTAAAAATATGGAAAACTGAATTATAAAAATTTAATTTTTATAATATAAACATCAACATAAAAATATGATTTTTATGTATGAAGTAACTGTATAAAAATGTGATTTTTAATAATCAACTACGTGAAACAGATGGCGAAGAATGACACAGAAATCAAAATGAAATCCAAACGGTTCAGAAATGAAGATTTCCTACATATGAAAAGTTGAGGCGTTTGGTTTAGCTCTTGGTGAGAACTTCTCACTTTAAATTTCTTTTTCTACCTAGAAATATATACTAGGATGCAGACGGTGCTTAACAGCACCCGACACCTCGTCCACAGACCATGGACTTGTTTGTTTGGTTGTGTAGTTGGTTAGATTATTTGATTTGAATTTGGTTGTTTGGTGAAATGAATTGGAATTTATTAGATTGATATGTGTATGACGTGGGCCATTATTAGACCGGGGATAAGGCTAGGCCTTGTCCCGTTTCTAGTATCGTTCCGTTATGCCGCCGAAATTTTATAAAATAAGTTAGAAAAATAAAAATATTATTTTATTGAATAAATGAGCGGAATAGAAATTCATGTCTTGAGATAAAATATTTTATCGTTAAAAATATAATTTTTAACGTGGATGTGAAGAAAATAAAATATTCATTTACAAACCAGACGTCTTGTTTATGTACACTGATTTGACTGATATTGATTGGGATGATAAATTTTACACATCTCCCAACTACACAAATAAAATCTGTGTTTGTTGATGTGAAACCCCATACGGGTATTGGGATGATATTTGACGTACACTAGTCCCAATAATTAGTTGTATGTCAATCGATAGGCTGACAAACAGTTATGTTGTGCACTTTGGATGATGGTTGATTATGTATCGTTGCTGTTATAAACATGTGTTGTATGGAATCCATATAATTAACATTATATGGTAATTGATTGGGTCTCATTCCAATTTAGAAAATAAATTAAATTCATGTGTTGAATAAACAAAATGCTCATGTGTTGAGAATATTGATGTGTTGAAGCCATTTATGTGTTGAAAATATTCATGTGTTGAGTAAGATCTTTAAACGATAAAATTTACATCTTTATCATATATAAAATAAGAAACTGACAGGAAACGAGTTAAGATGAGTGGTTTCCTGAGTATTGGTCTGATGTTGGTTTCGGCCTTCGGGGTTAGTACTTAGGAAATCGTTCTCTTGCTAATTTACAATTGGAGTCTAATTGAGAATTAAACGATAAATATCAAAATTTTATCAAATATATTAGATAACAAAATACTCATGTGTTGAGAATATTCATGTGTTGAAAAATTACATATATTCATGTGTTGAAGAAAATATTCATTTGCTGAACAGAATAATGAAGTTATTGAAATATATAAAGCCGTGTTGATTAGATTTGCGCCATTTTGACGCAAACGATATTTATATCGATTTTATTCGAATATCGAAAAAGAAGTGGTTTCAAAATATAACGTTTTGAAAAAATTATCATTGATGATATGGAATATTCAATTTTAATTTAAAATTGAATATGAAGTTGAAATCGTTTTTAAAACGAATTTAAAATGATTTATAAAATACGTTTTGAAAGGAAATCGACGAAATATATAATATATAACACACACACGCACACACACATATATATATATTAAATGGCCTGAATAGAACGCGCCGCACCGCGGTAGTTTGCGAATTTCGACCATTGACTTCGAATTGACGTTACGGGAGATCCAACCGTCGGATCCTCCTGAAATCGGAACCGTTGGGTTCGTATCGAAAAGAGCTTCCCAATGAATATTAGAAATTTGAAATCTAATGGTTGGATTTGGAGATACATCCAAATCAAATTTAGAAAAGGTCGCTGTAAGTGTAGTTCGACGACCGTTATTGGAAATCGACTGTACGGACCTTGATAAAATGAATAAAAATATCAACAACTCGTGTAAAATCATAAAATATGAATTGTAAAGAACTGGGATGAAAAATTCCACATTTGCAAAGGTAAAAATATATTTTTATCAAAATGAACTAGTTTATAACCTGAAATTAGTGACTGGATGGTTTCCTAGGTATTGATCTGATGTTGGTTTCGACCTTCGGGGTTAATATTTGGGGAATTGTTCTCTTGCCAATTTACGGTTAGAGACTGATCGAATGGAATGTGATTTTGGGTTTATCATGAACCGTGTTTTAAAGGACATCGATTTTTTAACCCAATTAAGGATTAAAACTAAGTGGAGTTTTAATGAATCTTTAATTAGATTAAAATGATCGAGAATGGAGTATCACCAGTTTTGCTCCAAAGCGATAGTTAAATCTTTAATTAGATTTGAATGTGAAATCGTAATTAACTTTACCAATAACACCATGGTGTTAGATATGGGGTATTACCAGTTTTGCTCCATGGGATAAATAGGTTGGGATTAGGAAATAAAATAAATAATTACTTCGATGTGGTTCACTAATCCCGAATAGTTTAAAATGATATTCAAAGGAAGATTAAAGAATAAATTTCAAAAAACTTATCTTTGATAAAATTAATGGGAACCTTTCCCTAAGAATGTGAAATTTAGCAACCAACTGAAGATTAGTTGGGATGAATGGTTTCCTCGGTATTGATCTGATGTTGGTTTCGGCCTTCGGGGTTAATATTTGGGGAATTGTTGTCTTACTAATTTACGGTTAGTGAATGATGAATTGGAATGAGGTGTATGTTGTGTTTGTGTAACTTTTGTATATTTTATACACGGGTAATTTGGAAAGACCGGGTTTATACCCATTCTGAATAACCGATTCGACGATAAGTCGAAGATGGAGAAGGTGATATGCAAGGAAAGTGCCTCCGGTTTCTTTCAGACCCAGAACGAACTTGCAAATGGACTGTGTGTCTGACATTGGATTTTATTCTGTGTGATTGATTTCTATTAAATATATATCTGTTTGGCGGCGGAGAATTTATTCTCTTGCTTAATGCCCTTCTCTGAGACGTACGAGCTTAGAGATTATATATCGATAGATATCAATCACATGGCATGAATTGCCTGTGTGTCTTGCCTAAGTGGCAAATGATCAAGGCTTCTGTTGAAAAGCAAAGTCTTGTGGTTGATGATCAAAGCACGACCTACGTGGCTTAGCTTTGTGTACAGCGTTGATTCGCGAGCCTCACACCACGGTATGAGTCAAAAACGGGATAAGGACTACAGGGAGAGCACGACGTTTCTTTCTAGCTATGGGTGATGTCAGTGACCTACCAGCCTTGACATTTATATACTTTTTACCTGTGTTGTTGGAATGAGAGGCGCCTCGAATATATATGGTCGATAACTGGCACTTTGTGAGCCGATGTACAGACCATTATATATATAGGTCTGATAGGACCGGGAAACGTGTGTTCAAGTATAACTAATCTACTTGCACTTTGAGTGGACCAGCCCTGAAGCATCCAGGGATCATAGTGGGGTCCTGAGACATTTGCTAGAGTGTCTCGAATCGCATAGGAGCTTGCCCCTTGCCTCAACTCACGATGGAATCCAATTTCCAATACTTGTCATTCGGTTTTATTTGTGGAGCCTAGTATGGTGACATATTGGTATGGGACACTTATGCCGTCTATGATTGATATTTATGATTGTATATAAAATTAGAAACTAACTGTAAACGAGCTAAGATGGGTGGTTTCTTGGGTATTGGTCTGATGTTGGTTTCGGCCTTCAGGGATAATACTTTGGGAATCATTCTCTTACTAATTTACGGTTGGAGTCTGATTAAGAATAAAATATTAAATTTTACGTATCAAGCATTATTTGGCTGTTATAAGGGAAAACCCTATCCTCCGGCTTGCGTTGCATTGTGTGATGGGACCTGGGTCTTATAACAGCTTCATTTTTCTTTATTTAGCATTGCGCTGTTTGTTTATGCACTGGTATTCATGGGGTAAAAACCCATTCCGTGTTATACGGCGTGATCCCTTGGTTTACCGAACTTTAAAATAAGAATTAATAACTGTTTTAGTTCTCACACCAGTCACATGACTGACCTGGAGTTTATTGTTTTGACCTAAACTCTGGATGCCCTTATTTTCCGCACGGGTAGCTAGTAGTTGGGTTTTGAAGATTTATATTCACGGGATCTTGGTTTATAGCTGAAGTGATATTCAGAAAGCTCTGTATCCGTGTATTTCTTCTAGTTTTGTTTTGTATTATTTTTCCGCTGCAGTATTGTATTTAAATCTCTGATATTCTCTGTTGTATAATATTTATTCTTACTTTGCATATTCTTTTATTTAGATGGAATTGTTGTAATAAACAATGAAATGTTATTCTGTTTGCGTTCTGATTTATCGTGTTCTCATTACGATCAGGGGTTTCGATTGGTCTTGGTCGGTTTAACGATCGATTCGGATCAAGCGGAATTCCTTGTCGTCACAATCGTGATCGGTAGGAACATGGATCTTGTGGAGCTGAAAACTTTGGTAGTTGTGGCGTTTTGATTTTACTAAGCAGATCGATCAGAAAATTGATGAGGAGGGAGCTGCTTACGGCCATTTGTAATATGGTGGCGGCGCAAAGAAAACGTGGACTATATATGTAATTTTTTTAGGGTTACAGCCTTGGCAACTATTTATAGGGGATGTGGATTAATAAAATATTATATAGGGTATGTTATAATATTATTTTTGAAACTTCATCGTGAAGTAGTTGATAAAAACTACTCCAAATGATTTCTGTTTACTGATAAAAAAAGCTAATCTTAGCTTAAAAAAATATTCCGGACCCAATGGGACAGGTTTCGTCGAAATCCGAGGTCGTATGAAAAATTTTCCTTTATAAAACCAGAAATAAACACGCATTTAAAATTTTCACGATCACCAGATAAATCAAATCAACTTGAAACCATGAAATCCCAAAATAATTCTTCAATACGAACCCAACGGCACCAGTTTCGTCGCATTCTGAGACTGTTTCCTCGGTAGGCTATTTTTACGCGTACTGCAATGCCAATTTGGACACCAAATTACCGGGCCTCCAAAAATAACAAACTATATACTTATCCTGACTCTAATCGATGATATGAACTCAACAGAATTGGTTTCGCGGCTTAATTCGATCGTCTGCTCAGGTTATACCCAAATAACGCTTTATTAAATTAATTATGCGCTATAGAAATTGAACGGTTGTTTGTGGCTGCCCTGGTCACATAAGACATCGATTTGCCATGCAACTCAACACCATACAATAATTTAACGTTACGGTCCCAATGAAGCTGATTTCGTCGAAATCTGAGTCTGTTTGCAAAATAGCCATTTTAAAGGCCAATATTTTAATAACGATTTCCACAGCGATTATTTTAAAATTTAATTTGGCTATAACTTACAATTTACAATACGAAATCTGGATTTTTCTCTTTCATATGAAAATTATCATCAACACGGTTCCAAGGTTTCTCGTTTCACAGAAGTCCGACTTATATCGGATCCTGTACATTCAATTAAAGTTCAAATTTCAATATTACGAACTGTAGCGCCGTTTCGAGCTCGATTTATATTAAATATAAATTTAATGCTCAAATATCGTTTTTAATAACGAATTAAATATTAAAATTTATTAATACTCCAAATATAATATTTAAAATAATAAATTAAATTAAATATTTATCGGCCAAAAACACGGGTCGTTACATTCTTCCCCCCTTAAAATAATTTCGTCCTCGAAATTGCTAAGGAAAGAAAGAAGGTAATAACCCATTAACTTTGTAAGAATATTTAGTCAAAACTCCTTTATATTTTCAAAACAAATCTAATTGGTTTAAAACCAATTTATTCCAAATAAAATAATTTTCCAAAAAAAATTCTAACACCTTAAATTTTGGAAAAAAATTGGCAGAGTCTCCCTTGTAGGGAGGACATCTGCAATATCACAAGTTCAAGAAATATATATACATTGACCAACAGGGTCGGAAAAATTCAAAAACCAAACTCAAAACCCAAATGAAAACCAAAATTTCATATTCTGCATAGGCGTACCTTTTTGCGAGCGTTATTATGCAATAAGCAATACTTTATATTCGAGCTTGCTTAGTTATTACGCAACTCTATTCAAACTGGATTCAATTATCTCCAGAATTTTCGCTAGGATTGATTTTAAAGATGAATTGGCAATTCTGCACTTGTTCTCAACTTAAATAAATTACATTAGCCCCCAAAACAACATCAGTTAGTTTTCAAATATCCATATCATATGATCCAACCAGTTCAACACACAATCTAATCCACATGAGACTATAATTATTTATAATCACTTCATTTATTTCTTTAATTATTCATTCAGGTTTATTAATCTTGATTGATTTATCCAACTTATTTATTTCATATTGGTTTTCAACCAAGTCTATCATTCTTGGATATATATTGAAACAATCAACAATATAATCCTACATATCATTCAAATCAACAAATCTAAATAATTGCCTATATTATAATAATTTGTGAAAATCCTTACTTTTATTATAAAATAAATCGGGCAAAAATAATTTCAAAAAAATTTAATATCAAATTACAAATATGCGCTCTCATATATATACTCAAACTCGATCTAGGGTATTACTAACCCCATCTCTATCGAGTTATGCCACAGAGCCAAGGTTATCACTAAACCAAAAGCTCTGATACCACTGTAACGACCCAGGGATTTTCGGCCATGAAAATCAACATAAATACCTTTACCACAACTCATGTCGACCTTCCAAACACCAAAAAACACTGGATGTTATTAGAAAGAAGTTAGAGGGTGAGATAAGAAAGAAATATTAGAATAGAAGAAGAAGAAGAACAAACAACACAAAGTCTCACATCGCAGCGGAACAAAATATAATACAGAAATAAATCTTAACTGAGAGCGTTAAAAATATTTACAATATTAGAGTACATCACACGATGGGACAGTTATAATAACCTGTTCCCATATACAACACACATTGGAATAGTAGTTATATGATATCATACGTTTGAACATCTCCAGCTCGTCTCTGGACTTCACAGCATTCGATAACCTGAACCTGTACACCCCGGGCTAACCCGAGCATTTACAAAACAACGGGTCAGTCTGGTGAACCAGAGTGAGAAAAATTCGCACAGTATTAAGGTATCACATAACTTGATTTTAAAGTTAAAATCCTTTCGAAAGAAAAGGATAATCGTAAGACCAAATCCACACATAAATACGGATGGTTTTTACCTTACGATAACCCAAACCATTTTTGAAATCAATATCTTTTCTGGTATTATAATAATGTCTAAATACAAGTAAATAGAATCTAGTAGAACGCTTGCATCTCATGCTCCACATATATAGTATACAAACAAAACTGCGGGCGCTTATTGGAGATTGGATTCCGACTATGACAAGGTATGGGACCACCTGCCGATTGTGTATCTCTAGAGGCGAATACACTGGGTTCAACAAGAACGTCTAGCAACTCGGCCCTCACATGACCGACCAATCATTTGGCTTGAGTGTATCGAATGTATATCACTAACGGTTGGGAGCTACCCACCATTCCCCGAAAAGGGACAGCATCAAAATAGATTTAAGAAGCAAATAGATTTTCCCTAGATAGGTGATTATACACCCTAATGGGAGCGACCCACATAGTCATGCTGCCTTCCCGATTTCTGTCATTTCCCGGTTGTTGAGGCTTGAAGTTTAAATCTCTTTTGAACACCTGGCCACCATTCACTTTGAATGCCACATCTTCAAATCCGTCAAGTCACTAATTCACGTCCATAAATATACTCAGGGTATAAAAAAGTGCCCCTCTGTAAAGACCCGGAATTTTCGACTCCGAAAATCGACACAAAACCCAGCGTCGACTGTTTATACATCGAAAATACCGGATCATTAATAGAAAGAAATAAGAGGATGAGAAAGATAAGATAGAACTAATAGAATATAAGAAGAAGAAGAACACAACTGAGCAGAAACAGAGTAAACCCGATTCTCACAGCGGAACGAATAAAACGTATTATATAACATAACTTTGAAAAACAAAACTGTATTTTATATACATACCATTATCAGAGTACAATACATCATACCACAGCGGAAATAATCTCTAAATACTAACGGTGAAGCCTTTTGCTTTTAGCTTCTCCAAGCATATCTGTAAAAGCCTGAAACACTTGACTGCCCGTACCAATTTGGGCACCCAAGAGTTTAGGGAAAAACAAACAAAATAAACTCTGGGTCAGTCATGGGACTGGTGTGAGTAAATTCCAACCATATGGTTTAACTTAAAAAAATCCTTTGAAAGAAAGAGATAATAGTAAGACCAGCCCACACATAAACATGGACGGTTTTTACCTTACTATAACTCAAACATTTTTGATATAAAAATCCAGTGATATTATAATAATGTCTAATCAATTAAATAACCAAATAGTAGAACGCTTGCATCTCACGCTCTACATATATAGTATAAAATCAAAAACCGCAGGGCGCTTATTGGAGATAGTATTCCAACTATGACAAGGTATGGGACCACCTACCGATAGTGTATCTATAGAGGCGAATACACTGGGTTCAACAAGAACGTCTTGCAACCCGGCCCACACATGACCGACCACTCATTTCGCTTGAGTGTATCGAATGTATATCACCAACGGTTGGACTCGAAGCACCGTTTCCCGAAAAGGGACAGCATTGACATAGATTAAAGAAGTAAAAGGAATTTCTCTAGATAGGTGATTATACATCCTAATGGGAGCGACCCACATAGCCATGCTGCCTGCCCGATTTTTGTCATTTCCCGGTTGTGAAGTTTGAGGCCACGTTTATCTTTTAGAACATTTGGCCACCATACACTTTGAATGCCACATCATCAAACCCTTCAAATCACTAGTTGATCTTCCCAAAAATATTACGGGTATAAAAGCCAAGAGAAACGAATTTCTCCGCCACCAGACGTAATACCTTGAAAAGATCGTCTTATGTGACCGTTAGGAATACTTTGTCAGACATTCGTCCATACAAGTTATCCTCGGACTGGACAAACAGAAAGCACCATTCTGAAACAGGACGACCCTTGCATTTCACTCCGTCTTCAATTTTTTTCAGCATAATCAAATTCGCAGCGCTTATGCCTATACGGAGTGGTTTCGGATAATAAATCCAACCGGTCTCTCCGTATTGACAACGATGGTCAAAACACTTCGATAGTCGGTTATTTAACTATCGAAGTAAAAACAAAAATCCATTCTAATGTATAACTAAACATCATACAATCACGCTTAAGTTTGGTTAACAACGCGAATTTATCGTTATAGTTTAAAACTTACCATACGCTGTAATATTCTCCTTTATAACTAATCTCGACATAATAGTCACGCTTAAGCCTAGTCAACAGTGTTATTTATCACTATAGTTCTAGGACTTGTCATATGCTGTAATATTCTCTTTATAACTAATCTTGACATCCCTTTCCGTTACAAAAATCTTGACATCTCTTTCCGTTACAAAAATCTTGACATATATTTCTGTTACAAACAAATACCATCCTTCGATAATAGTGAAGTCGTTCAAGTTGGGGTATTTTAATTACCTCTCAGACCTTGATCAACAACATTCTTATCTTAGAATAGATATAAGTTCGTAACTCTAACCCCTTATACTTTAAAATCATTTTTAAACTAAATCAACTATTCGTTAATTTATTACATTAGATTAATCAGCCCAATCTAATTTAATTAAATAACCAATTATTGATCAAAACAGTTTGCTTGGTAAATAATTAGCCATGATTAACCCACTAATCCATTCTAACAAATCTTTTCATTTTGAATAAATAACATTTATTAATCCAAATAATTTCACTTGTATCGATTACTATAAAAATAATAATTCATCTCTAAATAATCTCATTTACTATTAGATAAACAATAATCGATTCTAGCTAAACTTATATAATAAGAAATCAACCATAATCTATTTGTAAATATCTCATTTAATTGTTCTTAAAACAATAAATTCTTGTTATTAATCATCAAGTTAATCTCTGCCTACTTACTTATTAATCTAATTAATATAAGAATCCACTTTACCAAATTATTTAGTAAGTATGGTGAAGCACGTGCTTCGCACACGGTGGGATTTTGATAAAACAATAGCGGTTAAAACAAATGATACATTTATGGTTGGTTGTTGCCACATTCTTAATCGATATCATCTATTGATTAAATCAAAATAACGTTTGAATTTCCATTCAACGCTAATATCAACAAAAGGTTTCAAAAGTCATTTGGGTTCAAACAGTGCATCTATATAAAACAAACAGTAAATATAAATATTGAGGAATCCGGTTGGATTCCTCCAACCGGTTTCCGCATCCACAGATGTTAGTCAACAATTAACACTGATTCCATACCAGGAAATATTACAATCGATGGAATCAGTCCAACCAATATATGCAACGACATATAATTCAACCAATTTAATTGTAATCTACCGAAGCGACCATCACACAACGTTCTACCAATATTTAAAATATAATTATAATATTTTAAAATAGAACAGAGTTAGTGAATTTACTCACCTTTGCGCGTTAACCGTTAAATAATGATTTGCGTCAGTTGATTGTACATGACGCTTTAATTCTGCTATTTGTTCGTCAAAAATCGACACGCATTTGATTTCACCATGAAATTCCAGTAGCTCTTGTTTTTCGTCCCATCAATCCTCCTCTTCCCTTTTCTGCTTCGATTTCTCACCGGAACCTCAAATTGAACATGCCAACAAACCCCTTCAAACTTGCGTTTTTCCAATCGTTGATAATTCTCCGCTACATCAATTAGATAAACCATTGTAACTCACATGAGTATCCACATCTGTATACTGCAATTTATCCAATATTCATGCAACTCGATCACTTCTTCCAGTTTAAACAAATAGCCCACCTTGTCGTTGTCATGACCGACACTTGACACCATCATACATCCTCTATTTGCACCATTCACTTGTTCAGACATTTCGTAATGGATCCGTAACATCCTAACCGGCCTACACCCATTTCTTCAAACTGAGCTACACGTATCCCTAACCAACCCGTCCTCTACAGGTATTCCTCTTCCTCCCTTTAAACCAACGAGCCACTACTCATCCAGTATAATGTAACCCGTCTTATAGCTTCTCTTCCACAAAGAAACACGCTCCAATATTTAACACGTATGGCTGAAATAATATCTACACGGCATCTCCTCTTCCCTCCATGAAAACAACACGCATCTTCACAATTTCCTTGCGTCACATGTGCACTTTACCAGCCCCTTCTCCAATGAATTTTCCACGCTCTAGTAAATACTTCCCACTTCAAAACCATATCGCGTGTCCCTTTCCTCCAATAGCCGTGACCTGCTCCGCCATATACAATGCTTCCATCTCCTCCAAGTCACGTAATACATTCCACAACTACAACCGAAATACTACAATCCTCAGTCTCCTCCTTCCCCTGTTTAAATGATCAGGCTCGAGCATCCATCCAGAGACGCAGCTCCAGATTTGAACTCCCAGTATTTCATTCTATTTTTCTTCTAAGCTCGCGTTAAACAAAGGTGTTCTGTTGAAAATGGGAATGCGAATGTAAGAGCATGTTTCCGTATTTATATATATTTAGATCCTTCATGGTTAAGCAATATGGTAAATATAGGGGTTGGCTATACTGCACATACTATGGTCTAGTTTTGTGCAATAAACGCTTAAGTATTTTCGATTTTGCATGTTAGCTGCCGAGTACTATCATGGGTCTACCGAAATTTCTGAAGCAAAGTATGTGAGTTGAAAATACAATGAGGCACATTAAATTGATTAGGAGACTCACGGTAGGTTGACAGCTTTTGATGTATTTTACCATAGATAACCTGCGGTCTTAGGGGTTGAAAGTAGTTTTTTTTAGAGTAGATTTCAATTGAGTTTTCATTTCATATGAACGTGCATCATTATATAGATTAATAGTTTCTTACTTACTCTGTCATGAAGTAATAGCCGTAGGTTCTGGTGCCAGAAAATGTTCAAGACCTTCGTTATTTATAGGCTAAGGCATAGTACCCACATAATCTAGAGTTATAGGGTACCTTAGCTATGTAAGCTTTTAATAAATTCTAAGGACAAAAGATTGCACAATAGAGTAGGTAGTAGAAGAAAATAGAGTGTATTAATTTGATTTTATTTTCCCAAATGCCTCGTGTTTCCATTTCAATGTTTCAGTACACAGTCTGTACCCATATATATTTAAATGTTACTTCGACATGAAGCTTTAGGCTAAGTTATGGTTTTGAATTGCCTTGTCAAAGAGCTTAGAGTAAGGCGAGTATGACTTAACAAATGAAGTTTTTAGGCACTACAGTACGTGAGACTAGGTAGCTGCAGTATGGTTTTGGTGTTTTCAATTTAAACGAGCATGTCCTTGCGGTATGGCTTGGGTCTACAGCTATGTTCAAACCTCACGTGTCATAGGTTTGCTTAAGATGTAAGCTGTAGGGTGATGGTGATCAGTAGTAGGAACATTGTCGGCTTGATGTGAATATACATAGCCCTGCCTGATTTATATGTATCATGAGGTATGGTAAGGTATTGACATGATTTGATAACCCATGGCATAAGTTGTTTTTATTAGGTTAGGCGTGTCCTTTTTATTTCTTCAGCATGAAGGAACCAATACATTACCCATGAAGTTTGTCTAGTTAATATGGTTTATATTTAAGCGTACTATGCTAAATAGAATTTTGTTTCATGTCCGAGCCGCCACGGACAGAAATAAGAATATGGTCGTATCCAGCGAGGTGCCACGATCCCAAAAATATAATAATATCGGTAGGTTAACTCATATTATGAAACCCTAAAATATTGATACAAGGTGCAAAATACTCCAAATAAAAAGTTGCGTATTTAATTACTTAAAAATTACGGTAAAATTATAAAAATTATATTATAACTACGCGTCAAAAGAACCTTGTCTAAAATTGAAACCGATATCTCGTTATATCAAATAAACTGTTACGGTCGACAAACGATTCTATAGCGACTATTTTGAAATTTGATTTGGATATAACTTGCAATCTATAACGTGAAATCTTGATTTTTCACTTCTGTTAGAAAGATACAGTTCAACAAATTTCAACGTTTCTTGTTTCGCAGAAATCCGATTTAAAATGGGTCACGTATACTCAGTTGAAGTTCAGAACGTTAAATTACGAACTGCCGCGATATTACGGGCTCGATTATATTTAATATATATTTTTATACGTTCAACTTCGTTTTAATTAATATATATATCCACTTATACCACGAATTCAATATTTAAACTGATTTAAATATTCAAATACAAACTGTTAAAAATACGGGACATTACATTCCTTCCCCCTTAAAATAATTTCGTCCTCGAAATTGCTAAGATAGGGAAAATGCTACAATCTCTGTTGTAAACAGGTTAAAATTCTTTTTGGCTTACTTCATAATTTCAGTTTCAACTGAACTGATTAATTCCAATTAAATATTAATTCCTTATTTCGAATATTTTCAAAATTCTGAAAATTCCCTAACAGCTCAAATTTTTAAAGAATTTTCGCCAGCATCTCCTTTGCACGGTTTATTTGGTACTACAACATTTGCCACTCTGGGCCTTCTCCAATCCAAAAGAAAATCAAATAGCCAAACGGCTTGCCAACAGGACTCAGAAATCTCATGCTCAAATTATTTAAACATGTACCTTTTTGTCGGGTATTCAACTTCATCTCTTCCATTTGCAATCAAAACAGTATATATCCAAGTATTTCCAATTGATCTTAAATCAATTTATTCACTACTCCATCCTTACCTTATAATCCAAACCAAATTCCATTTCAACTCTAGTTCTAATCTCAACTCCAACTTCTTATTCAATAATTCAATTCCATAACCAAACTCGGTTCCAATCCAATATCTCATTTCACAAATTCACTTACTTTACCAAGTTTAATTCTATTCTAATACGATTTCCACTTATTTGGTTTCAATTCAACCCCCATTTTACTCAATTTAGTTAAATTTCTATTTATTTACTTCATAAGTAAATTTTAAATTTCAGAACTTAAATTCCTATGGTTTTTATATCAAATCAATTTGAAATCATATATTTTTATATATAATGACTGCAATTCAAAACATTTGAATCTTTGATATCTTGTTTCCCCAAATAATTTAAAACAAAATCTTTGCTAGTAATCCGTCACTTAGAAACTCGAAAATGACACTGATGTTGTGGCCATCATCATCAGAATTATTTCCCAGTGATCAAAGTGAGTTCAATACTATAATACTTTTCAAAATTCATTTTAAAACACTTCCATTTTGAGTTTACTTCAAAATATCGTTCACAACACTTAGAAAACAATTTCAAATCTCCCAGGATTTTAAAATTCCCATATATTTAGTCCAAATATTATTTCCAGCTCTTTTCCAAATTTCCAGAGTTTTATTTCCAATTCTGGTTAAAATTTCAGATTTTATTTCATCTGAGTTTGCATATTATACTATTTCGATTGGTTATTTATATAACCAACTCAATTATAAATCTTATTCGATCATAATAACGATCAACATTATAATAATCTCAAAATATATGCCCCTTTTTATATCAAAATATATTTTTGGATAAAATTATTTCATTTACCCTTTTTTTTTCAAAACATATTGTGTCGAATTACTCTGTTCAAGTGTTTAGAAACACCTATCGATACAGTTTGCAATCCAGTATCGACCAGAATTCATAAACCACTCGCCAAACCAATCAACACAATATAAAACAGTTTTTATACCAATTTACAAATACGCCCTCATATATACTCAAACTCAATCTAGAGTATTACTAACTCCATCTCTATTGAGTTACGCCACAGAGCCAAGGTAATCACTTAACCTTCAGCTCTGATACCAACTGTAACGACTCGGAATTTTCGACTCTGAAAATCGACACAAAACCCAGCATCGACTATTCAGACATCGAAAATACTGAATCATTAATAGAAAGAAATAAGAGGATGAGAAAGATAAGATAGAACTAATAGAATAGAAGAAGAAGAAGAAGAACACAACTGAGCAGAAACAGAGTAAACACGAATCTCACAGCGGAACGAATAAAACATATTATATAACATAACTTTGAAATACAAAACTGTATTTTATACACATACCATTATTAGAGTCCAATACATCATACCATAGCGGAAATAATCTCTAAATACTAACGGTGAAGCCTTCTGCTTTTAGCTTCTCCAAGCGTATCTGTAAAAGCATGAAACACTTAACTGCCCGTACCAATTTGGGCACCCAAGAGTTTAGGGAAAAACAAACAAAATAAACTCTGGGCCGGTCATGGGACTGGTGTGAGTAAATTCCAACCATATGGTTTAACTTAAAAAAATCCTTTGAAAGAAAGAGATAATAGTAAGACCAACCCACACATAAACACAGACGGTTTTTACCTTACTATAACCCAAACATTTTTGATATAAAAATCCACTGATATTATAATAATGTCTAATCAATTAAAAAACCAAATATTAGAACGCTTGCATCTCACGTTCTACATACATAGTATAAAATCAAAAACCGCAGGGCGCTTATTGGAGATTGTATTCCAACTATGACAAGGTATGGGACCACCTACCGATAGTGTATCTCTAGAGGCGAATAAACTGGGTTCAACAAGAACGTCTTGCAACCCGGCCCACACATGACCGACCACTCATTTCGCTTGAGTGTATCGAATGTATATCACCAACGGTTAGACTCAAACCACCGTTTCCCGAAAAGGGACAGCATCGACATAGATTAAAGAAGTAAAAGCAATTTCTCTAGATAGGTGATTATACACCCTAATGGGAGCGACCCACATAGCCATACTGCCTGCCCGATTTTTGTCATTTCCCGGTTGTGAAGTTTGAGGCCACGTTTATCTTTTAGAACATTTGGCCACCATACACTTTGAATGCCACATCATCAAACCCTTCAAATCACTAGTTGATCTTCCCAAAAATATTATGGGTATAAAAGCTAAGAGAAACGAACTTCTCCGCCACCAGACGTAATACCTTGAAAAGATCGTCTTATGTGACCGTTAGGAATACTTTGTCAGACATTCATCCATACAAGTTATCCTGGGACTGGACAAACAGAAAGCACCATTCTGAAACAGGATGACCCTTGCATTTCACTCCGTCTTCAATTTTCTTCAGCATAATCAAATTCGCAACGCTTATGCCTATACATAGTGGTTTCGGATAATAAATCCAACCGGTCTCTCCGTATTGACAACGATGGTCAAAACACTTCGATAGTCGGTTATTTAACTATCGAAGTAAAAACAAACATCTGTTCTAATGTATAACTAAACATCATACAATCACGCTTAAGTTTGGTTAACAGCGCGAATTTATCGTTATAGTTTAAAACTTATCATACGCTGTAATATTCTCCTTTATAACTAATCTCGACATAATAGTCACGCTTAAGCCTAGTCAACAGTGTTATTTATCGCTATAGTTCTAGGACTTGTCATATGCTGTAATATTCTCTTTATAACTAATCTTGACATCCCTTTCCGTTACAAAAATCTTGACATCTCTTTCCATTACAAAAATCTTGACATATCTTTCCGTTACAAACAAATACCATCCTTCTATAATAGTGAAGTCGTTCAAGTTTGGGTATTTTAATTACCTCTCAGACCTTGATCAACAACATTCTTATCTTAGAATAGATATAAATTCGTAACTCTAACCCCTTATACTTTAAAATCATTTTTAAACTAAACCAACTATTTGTTAATTTATTACATTAGATTAATCAGCCCAATCTAATTTAATTAAATAACCAATTATTGATCAAAACAGTTTGCTTGGTAAATAATTAGCCATGATTAACCCACTAATCAATTCTAACAAATCTTTTCATTTTGAATAAATAACATTTATTAATCCAAATAATTTCACTTGTATCGATTACTATAAAAATAATAATTTATTTCTAAATAATCTCATTTACTATTAGATAAACAATAATCGATTCTAACTAATCTTATTTAATATGAAATCAACCATAATCTATTTGTAAATATCTCATTTAATTGTTCTTAAAACTATAAATTCTTGTTATTAATCATCAAGTTAATCTCCTCCTACTTACTTATTAATCTTATTAATATAAGAATCCACTTTACCAAATTATTTAGTAAATATGGTGAAGCACGTGCTTCGCACACGGTGGGATTTTGGTAAAACAATAGCGGTTAAAACAAATGATAGATTTATGGTTGGTTGTTGCCTCATTCTTAATCGATATCATCTATTGATTGAATCAAAATAACGTTTGAATTTCCATTCAACGCTAATATCAACACGAGGTTTCAAAAGTCATTTGGGTTCAAACAGTGCATCTATATAAAACAAACAGTACATATAAATATTGAGGAATCCGGTTGGATTCCTCCAACCGGTTTCCGCATCCACAGATGTTAGTCAATAATTAACACTGATTCCATACCAGGAAATATTACAATCGATGGAATCAGTCCAACCAATATATGCAACGATATATAATTCAACCAATTTAACTATAATCTACCAAAGCGACCATCACACAACGTTCAACCAATATTTAAAATATAATTATAATATTTTAAAATAGAACAGAGTTAGTGAATTTACTCACCTTTGCGCGTTAACCGTTAAATAACGATTTGCGTCAGTTGATTGTACCTGACGCTTGAATTCTGCTATTTGTTCGTTAAAAATCGACACACATTTGATTTCTCCATGAAATTCCAGTTGCTCTTGTTTTTCGTCCCATCAATCCTCCTCTTCCCTTTTCTGCTTCGATTTCTCACCGGAACCTCAAATTGAACACGCCAACAAACCCCTTCAAACTTGCAATTTTCCAATCATTGATAATTCTCCGCTACATCAATTGGATAAACCATTGTAACTCACATGAGTATCCACATCTGTATACTGCAATTTATCCAATATTCATGCAACTCGATCACTTCTTCCAGTTTAAACAAATAGCCCACCTTGTCGTTGTCATGACCGACACTTGACACCATCATACATCCTCTATTTGCACCATTCACTTGTTCAGACATTTCGTAATAGAGCCGTAACATCCTAACCGGCCTACACCCATTTCTTCGAACTGAGCTACACGTATCCCTAACCAACCCATCCTCTACAGGTATTCCTCTTCCTCCCTTTAAACCAACGAGCCACTACTCGTCCACTATAATGTAACCCGTCTTATAGCTTCTCTTCTACAAAGAAACACGCTCCAATATTTAACACGTATGGCTGAAATAATATCTACACGGCATCTCCTCTTCCCTCCATGAAAACAGCATCTATCTTCACAATTTCCTTGCGTCACATGTGCACTTTACCAGCCCCTTCTCCAATGAATTTTCCACGCTCCAGTAAATACTTCCCACTTCAAAACCATATCGCGTGTCCCTTTCTTTCAATAGCCGTGACCTGCTCCGCCATATACAACGCTTCCATCTCCTCCAAGTCACGTAATACATTCCACTACTACAACCGAAATACTACGCTCCTCAGTCTCCTCCTTCCCCTGTTTAAACGATCAGGCTCGAGCATCGATCCATAGACGCAGCTCCAGATTTGAACTCCCAGTATTTCATTTTGTTTATATTTTTTTCTGAGCTTCCGCTAAACAGAGGTGTTCTGTTGAAAATGGGAATGCGAATGTAAGAGCATGGTTCCGTATTTATATATATTTAGATCCTTCATGGTTAAGCAATACGGTACATATAGGGATTGGCTATACTGCACATACTATGGTCTAGTTTTGTGCAATAAACGCTTAAGTATTTTCGATTTTGCATGTTAGATGCCGAGAATTATCATGGGTCTACCGAAATTTCTGAAGCAAAGTATGTGAGTTGAAAATACAATGAGGCACATTAAATTGATTAGCAGACTCACGGTAGGTTGACAGCTTTTGATGTATTTTATCATAGATAACCTGCGGTCTTAGGGGTTGAAAGTAGTTTTTTTTAGAGTAGATTTCAATTGAGTTTTCATTTCATATGAACGTGCATCAGTATATATATTAATAGTTTCTTACTTACTTTGTCATGAAGTAATAGCCGTAGGTTCTGGTGCCAGAAAATGTTCAAGACCTTCGTTATTTATAGGCTAAGGTATAGTACCCACATAATCTAGAGTTATAGGGTACCTTAGCTATGTAAGCTTTTAATAAATTCTAAGGACAAAAGACTGCACAATAGAGTAGGTAGTAGAAGAAGAAAATAGAGTGTATTAATTGATTTTATTTTCCCAAAAGCCTCGTGTTTCCATTTCAATGTTTCAGTACACAGTCTGTACCCATATATATTTAAATGTTACTTCGACATGAAGCTTTAGGCTAAGTTATGGTTTTGAATTGCCTTGTCAATGAGCTTAGAGTATGGCGATTATGACTTAACAAATGAAGTTTTTAGGCACTACAGTACACGAGACTAGGTAGCTGCAGTATGGTTTTGGTGTTTTCAATTTAAACGAGCATGTCCTTGCGGTATGGCTTGGGTCTACAGCTATGTTTAAACCTCACGTGTCATAGGTTTGCTTAAGATGTAAGCTGTAGGGTGATGGTGATCAGTAGTAGGAACATGGTCGACTTGATGTGAATATACATAGCCCCGCGTGATTTATATTTATCATGAGGTATGGTAAGGTATTGACATGATTTGATAACCCATGGCATAAGTTGTTTTTATTAGGTTAGGCGTGTCCTTTTTATTTCTTCAGCATGAAGGAACCAATACATTACCCATGAAGTTTTTCTAGTTAATATGGTTTATATTTAAGCGTACTGTGCTAAATAGAATTTTGTTTTATGTCTGAGGCGCCACGGACAGAAATAAGAATACGGTTGTATCCAGCGAGGTGCCACGATCCCAAAAATATAATAATATCGGTAGGTTAACTCATATTATGAAACCCTAAAATATCGATACAAGGTGCAAAATACTCCAAATAAAAAGTTGCGTATTTAATTAATTAAAAATTACAGTAAAATTCTAAAAATTGTATTATAACTACGCCTCAAAAGAACCTTGTCTAAATTTGAAACCGATATCTCGTTATATCAAATAAACTGTTACGGTCGATAAACGATTCTATAGCGACTATTTTGAAATTTGATTTGGATATAACTTGCAATCTGTAACGTGAAATCTTGATTTTTAACTTCTGTTAGAAAGATGCAATTCAACAAATTTCAACGTTTCCTGTTTCGCAGAAATCTGATTTAAAATTGGTCAAGTATACTCAGTTGAAGTTCAGAACGTTAAATTACGAACTGCCGCGATATTACGGGCTCGATTATTTTTAATATATATTTTTATACGTTCAACTTCATTTTAATTAATATATATATCCACTTATATCACGAATTCAATATTTAAACTAATTTAAATATTCAAATACAAACCGTTAAAAATACGGGACATTACACCCTCTTTGCCACCACCCGGTATATTTGTAAAAATCAACATACGTGGTTTCAGGAAATACTCTGTCATACATTCGTCCATACAAGTCATCCAGGAACAGGATGAACCTAAGGTACTCTCCTACTGCATCCAATATAGGAATCACCCCATGGATCAGTAGAGAGAAGTCCTTGCAACCCGTAGATTCCAATCACGATGAAACCATTGTTTATCTCTGGCCGCTAAACCAGAGACTATTAGCAGTTCTTCCGCTTATGAAGATCCACGGTCTTAAATGCTCCATCTCGATCATCTCTTGATATCTTCACGTATTTGTTGGTCGGAATGGTTTTCGAACCTAAGTTCGATCCCGGTCTTTCCTTACCAACAATCGTATGGGTCAGATTTGATAGTTGGTGATTTAACTATCAAAATAAACAGTGTTTCAATCATAACAATCCAGTGAGTTCACTGGTTCAGTATTCAGCACCACTTGGCCTTTTAATTTAAAACAGATGTAAATTTAAAACTCATAAATCTTTCGATATTATAAATATAGTTTTCTCACTTCTTATTTAAAATAAGATTTTTTTTTAAACCAATTCATTACTTAGGATAATCCTTTATCATATTTAGTTTTCTATTTCCACTTTCAAAACATTTACCACATTATCATATGATATTGGGAAATCAATTCAACTTATTTCTCATACCATAACTTTATGAAACATCTTCGTTCATTACTTGACAACGATAACAATTGCTTATTAATATCGAGTAAATCTATTTCAATACTCAACTTTACATTTCCTTTTAACCTTGTGGATATCGTTATAATTTGACGCAATCCCTTTTATTCCTCTTTTCCTTTGAAATCATCATTATATATATATATATATATTTCCATCAAAAATATCTCGTTATCATTTCGCTAATGAAATAATAATGTTTATTAACCACATTTACCATTATAACTCATATCATTCTAAGATAATTCCAAAATCGTTCTAGTCGGGGTATTTTAATTACCTCTCAAACCTTGATCAACAACGTACATACCTTAAATAAATATAAGTTGTAATCCAAAACCAATATTTCATTCTAATCCCAATACAAATACCATTGAACTATTTTATTCAAAATATGGTTTCAAAACCCTTCTTATTATTTTGAAATTCTCTTTTTTGGATATAACCATCTTTCTTAATTTAATAATTAAGTAATTCCTTAAAAAAGCCACTTTTCAACCTTTACCTTTCCTAAACAATTTTATTCATAATTCAGATTTGTTTATCAATCCTATGATCCACTTCTTTACTCCAGCTCACTTTTACCAATCCCTTTCCAAATCATTCGACCTTTCCCCGCTTTGCAACTCTTATTTCAATTTCCCATTTTCACTCAATCACATTTCTAAGTAACGTTGATTTGGAATTAGCGATATAACACTTCAAACTCCTTTTATATAACTCTGGTTTATTATAAATCCCTTTTTCTAAATTTCCTTTTTAAATAAGTTTTTATTTAAAATATATATTTCAAAATCTATCTTTAGTCATAAAATAAATTTTATAAATTCAGTTCTATCAATTTACCTGACGGTAAATCGATATAAATAAAATAATTTACTTTTAGGCCATTTACTACCGATTACTCAACCAATACTGCCCATTAGTTAAAACACAACACAGGTTGACTTTCCAATCAAATTATGAATACTCAAATCAATTACCCAAACATGACAGTTCATATGATAATATGAAAATAAATAATATATTTTGAGGAATCCGGTTGGATCCCTCCAACCTGTTCTTCCCTATATTCAAATGGTTATCTTCAAATCAGGTCAATCAATTTCATTTAAATGATAACAATAAATAACGAACAATTAACATCAACCAATTCACAAGCAATGCAAACAATTCAAACATGTTTATTTTATAAATGTGACCAACCAAGGTGAGTTACCTTTATTGGAACCAGTTGATTTCACTGAAATTGAATGACGGTTTAATTTCATCAGTTAAATCAAATATATAACTAGTGAACAGTCAACCATAGCAAACTGAGCACACAAAATAAAAACCCAATTTATATAAAATATAAATGGGAAAACTGTGTGAGTTTAACTCACCTTGATCTGATTTGTTGTAGCGTTCCGTTACAGTCAAATTAAACAGATGTTTAATTTAACTGAAATTTCCAGCTGTCCACATTACTGTTCAGATCAGTTCCACGATATTATGATCGTCCATACAATTCTGGCATTTTTCGTCTGCTCCAATTCTGATAACTGATAACGTATGCACAAATTATAATTTATAAATCTATACAATTCCATTAAAATAACGTTTCCTTAAATTAATTATAAATTTAATTGCCTAATTAAGTTTCGTTAAATTAATTACTTTTCAATTAACCAATTTCAGGCCGACTATAACCTTTCTTCTTGTTGGCCTACACTGCATTGTTCTCTAGTTCCTGTATCGTTCAGAAATTAATCCTGCAACGGTTCCTTTTTGAGTTATTATAAACATTAACTAATTATGTTATAAAAGATAGGCTTAATGATATTCGGTTAACTTAAATTACTTTTAATATAATCTTGACTGATTCCTGGTTTACTTCCTGCATCTACTGAACTTTTTTTCGTGAAACCTATTTCAGGATAAAACACACAACGGTTAGTAATAGTTGTTACTGTAATTAAATCAGTTTAAGTGTAGATTAGTTAATACTTTACTTACTTAACCCTAGTTCTAATTAGAAGTTAATCACTCGAGGCTAACAACCCAGATCTCTCTCTCTCTCGTCATCTGTTTGCCCCTCCTGTACCTTGTTTGCCCACCAAACCGATGTCCACCCCTTTGTTGATTTACCTTAGAAATTTCGATACCCCTTCCTTCACATTTTAAACCCATGCTCCTTTCGAACAGAACAACAGTGCTGCGTTGTTCTTCATCAGCTTTGTTTTCAAAGAACTCCCATAACCGCACCTTTCCATCCCAACCCCTCCAGTACACGCTCGCAAGTATCAAACCCAAAAGCTGCCCCTCAATTCCCATACAAGTACAACTCCTGTCCACCATTTCACGTCTTAAATCAATATGATTCTAATCACTAACTAACCCCTTTAATTAAAAATAATGTAATTGCTTTACATTTACACTGGCCATCGTTCGTTATTAAAAATTTTGGACCCTTCAGCCTTCATATTTCAGAAACCACAATGAGACATCCTTAACCGCAACCCTTTTTTCCAAAATTGCGTCGAACTCTGATCCCTTATTGTCGATCAGAAACCCCAGAGACTTACACTGGATCACCGTTAACCTTCGCCCAAAATCTCATCAAAAGCAGCGTTGTCGTTGATCTGCCAAAGCGGTTCAATGGCCGTGAATTCAGATCGAGGTTCCACACTTTATAGTGTTCTAGGACCCATCGTGACTGGTAAGAACATGGATCTTGTGGAGCTAATAACTTTGGTAGTTGTGGCGTTTCGATTTTACTAAGCAGATCGATCAGAAAATTGATGAGGAGGGAGCAGCTTACGACCATTTGTAATATGGTGGCTGCGCAAAGAAAATGTTGACTACAGATGTATTTTTTTTAGGGTTACAGCCTTGGCAACTATTTATAGGGGATGTGGATTAATAAAATATTATATAGGGTATGTTATAATATTATTTTTGAAACTTCACCATGAAGTAGTTGATAAAAACCACCCCAAATGATTTATGTTTACCGATAAAAAAGCTAATCTTGGCATAAAAAAATATTCCGGACCCAATGGGATAGGTTTCGTCGAAATCCGAGGTCGTATGAAAAAATTTCCTTTATAAAACCAGAAATAAACACGCGTTTAAAATTTTCATGATCACCAGATAAATCAAATCGATTGAAACCTTGAAATCCCAAAATAATTCTTCAATACGAACCCAACGGCTCCAGTTTCATCGCATTCTGAGACTGTTTACCCAGTAGGCTATTTTTACGCGTACCACGATGCCAATTAGGACGCCAAATTACCCGGTCTCCAAAAATAACAAACTTTATACTTTTCCTGATTCTAATCAATGATACGAACTCAACGGAATTGGTTTCACAGCTTAATTCGATCATCTGCTCAGGTTATACCCAAATGACCCTTTATTAAATTAATTACGCGCTGTAGAAATTGAACGGGCGTTTGTGGCTTCCGTGTTCACATACAACATCGGTTTGCCATGCAACTCAACACCGTACAATAATTTAAAGTTACGGTCCCAATGAAACTGATTTCGTCGAAATCTGAATCTGTTTGCAAAATGGCCATTTTAAAGGCCGATATTTTAATAACGATTTCCACAACGATTATTTTGAAATTTAATTTGGCCATAACTTACAATTTACAATACGAAATCTGGATTTTTCTCTTTCATATGGAAATTACCATCAACACGGTTCCAAGGTTTCTCGTTTCACAGAAATCCGACTTATATCGGACCCTGTACATTCAATTAAAGTTCAAATTTCAATATTACGAACTGCAGCGCCGTTTCGAGCTCGATTTATATTAAATATAAATTTAACGTTCAAATATCGTTTTTAATAACGAATTAAACATTAAAATTTATTAGTACTCCAAATATAATATTTAAAATAATAAATTAAATTAAATATTTATCAGCCAAAAATACGGGTCTTTACAAAAAATTTCTGAAAAAAGCAATGTATAAAATAAAATAGATATGTGATAGTTGAAACTGGAATAAATATTTATTTACAAGTCGGACGACTTGTTTATGTACACCTATTTAACGGATCTTGATTGGGGCGATAAATTTTACACATCGCCCAACTGCACAAATTATAATCAGTATTTATTGTTTGAAAACC
Organism: Allium sativum; assembly: GCA_030737875.1. Classification (NCBI taxonomy): domain Eukaryota; kingdom Viridiplantae; phylum Streptophyta; class Magnoliopsida; order Asparagales; family Amaryllidaceae; genus Allium; species Allium sativum. The sequence goes on from CM060915.1 coordinate 119,555,028, forward strand.
CCACATGGGCATTGGATGATATTTGACATACACTGTAACGACCCGAATTTTGAGCGACTTTGGTTATCGACATAAGCTCGATGTCGATAACCAAAACATCGAAAAATCCCGATACTTAATGAAAGAAATTAGAGGGTGAGAATAGATAAGATAGAAACTTAGAATAGAAGAAGAAGAACACAACATCAGAGTAACACGAACCTCACAGCGGAACGAATAACATATAATAGATAACATAACTTTGAAATATAACAGTTATGTACACAATAGCACTTATCAGAGTACATCACTTACAACACAGCGGAAATAAACTATAGCTATATGATCTTGAAACCTCCTGCTCCAAGCTCTCCAAGTATATCTGTAAATTCCTGACTACTTGACTACCCGTAGAAAATTGGGCACCCAAGAGTTTAGGGAAAACAACAAAGTAAACTCCGGGTCAGTCATGGGACTGGTGTGAGTAAAACAGTTTAAACAGGTATATAAACAAGTAAACGATATCTCATAAGACCACACCGCAGAACGGAACGGGTTTTTCCCCTTATGAGAATCCAAAATATATTTATATCAAAAACCTCTTGATATTATAATAATGTCTATGTACAAATAGATATCAACTAGCAGAAACGCTTTCATCTCACGTTCTACATATATAGTATACAATCAGAATTGCAAGCACGTATTGGGTAATGGATTTTCCAACTATGACAAGGTATGGAACCACCTTCCGATCAGTGTACTCTAGGAACGATACACTGGAGTTCAACAAGAACATCTTGTAACTCAACCACACATGACCGACCACTCATTTTGCTTGAGTGTATCGAATGTATATCACCAACGGTTGGGATCAGCAACCGTTCCTTTATATATATGGGACAACATTGATAGATTTAAGAAACAAATGAATATTCTCTAGATAGGTGATTATACACCCTACTTCGGTGCGACCGACTTAGCCATGCTGCCTGCCCAATTTCTGTCATTTACCGGTTGATGAGGCTAGAAGCTACGCTTTATCATCATATCAGATTCACTTCGAATGCCACATTGTCAGATCCATCGAAAATCACTAGTTGACGTCTACAACAGTACATTACGTGTTAGCTAAAGAAGTTTCCTTCTCCGCTTCCACTCTTGGTACGGTTGAAGAAATCAATGTACGTGACCTTTCTGGAAATACTCTGTCAGACATTCATCCACACAAGTCATCCTCATTCACTTAGAATGTCACATCGTCATACCCGCCAAATCACACATTGATTTATCCAAAAATAACACGGGTATACAGCTTAGAGAAACGAATTCCTCCGCCATCAAACGTGAATACGTTTGAACAGATCAACTTACGCGATCCATTGGATATACTGTCAGACCTTCGTCCATACAAGTTGTCCTGGGACTGGACAAACCGAAGGCACTATTCAGTATATCCATCTTAGTCACTGTTATCTAAGACTTATACAACCGCCCTTGTATTTTACTCCGTCTTCAATTATCTTTGGCATATATGATTCGCAACGCTTATGCCAATACAGAGTGGTTCTTTGGATAATAATCCAACCAGTCTCTCCATATTAACAACGTTAAAATGGTCAAAACTTCGATAGTCTGTGAGTTAACTATCAAAGAAAAACAAGTGTGCAAACAACGATATTATTTCCAGATGGAAATTATATCAAACAAACATCATTTAACATTTATCTCTTTAGTTCATTTTACATCTCCTGTTTCCCTATATTCAACATTTGCTATTTTCTATATTTAGAAAATATACGTTATTAACACTGGAAACATTTCCATTCCTTGTTTACTGTATTTAGAAAACATTTCTGATTCTTGTTTGGAAAACATTTCCAAACTCCTACGTTTGGATTAAACAGATGTTTAGATAAAACATCGCTATGCCAACTCAACCATTTTCATAAATTACTAAATTCACTTTACCATCCTTTACTGCCGAACCTTAACCATTCCTCAGTTAAAAACGAAGCCAATCAAGTTGGGGTAGAACTACCTCACAGACCTTAACTGAACAACACTTCTAACCTTGAAATAGGCAAAGTCCACTTTATATTTCTTTAACTAACTTCCTTACTTAACCTTTCTTTCGAATAACTATATTCGATTAACTCTTTTACTATATTCGAATAAACTATATTCGATTAACTCCTTTACTATATTCGAATAAACTATATTCGATTAACTCCTTTGATTTAACTCTAATCGATTAACTCCATCGAATAAACTATATTCGATAACTCCTTCGATTAAACTATATCCTATAACTCACTTCGATTAACTAATAATCGATAACTCCTTCGAATAACTATATTCGATAATCTCTTCTCGAATAAACGATATTCGATAATCTTCCCTTTCGATTTAACAAATCGATAACTCCTTTTCGAATAACTAAATTTGACAACTCCTTTCGATTTAACTAATCAATAACTCCTTTCGATTAAACTATAATCGATAACTCCCTTCGATGAAACTAACATCGATACTCCTTTCGATGAAATTAACATCGATTTACTCCTTTCGATGAAACTAACATCGATTAATTTAACTCGACGAACTTAACTCGACTCACTTATCTCGATAATCTAACTGAAGAACTTAACTCGATTAACTTATCTCGATAATCTAACTCAAGAACTTAACTCGATTAACTTATCTCGATAATCTAACTCAAGTTGATTAACTCCTATCGAATAACTAATATTCGATTTAACTCCATTCACTTGACTCTAGATCGCAGCGATCACAATGGTTACGCCTGACTCCCTCAGGAAACATCCGACCGCCGTAGGCTATTTACAGCCCTGCGAATTACGCTAGCAGTCGTACGAGATGGCAACTTATCTTGAATAACTCTGTTTGACTAACTCTATCTCAAATAACTATATTTGATAACTTCTACTTCGTTTTAACTCTATTCGATTAACTCTAACTGAGTAACTCTAACTCGATCAACTCGACTTGATTAACTCGACTTACTTAACTCAACTGGTTAACTTGACTTACTTAACTCACTGGTTAACTTGACTTACTTAACTCACTATTTAACTTGACTTACTTAACTCACTGGTTAACTTGACTTACTTAACTCACTGGTTAACTAGACTTACATAACCCAACTGGTTAACTCTACTGAACTGGTTAACTCTACTGAACTAGTTAACTCTATTCAACTAACTCGACTCGACTAACCCCTTTCTAATAGCATATTCGTTTTACTAACTTTCGAGTACCATATTCGATTTACTCCCTTCGAATACCATATTCGATTTAACTCCTTTCGAATACCATATTCGATTAACTTTATTCACTTTATAAAATTTCCTTTTTAACAACGTTTTATTCATTTGAAAAGATTTACTTTTAAATAACGGTTCTACACTTTAAAAATGATTTCCTTTTTATAACGTTTCCTTTTCAATTCTATTTGTAAATGGTTTACAAATATTTCCTTTTCAAATTTATTCTTGAAATATTCTAATTCCTTAAATTCTCTGAAAAATTCGCCATAACCTCCTTTGTAATGGGAGCATCGGGAAAATCCCCAAACCCGCCACACAGGCCTTTCCATTCAAAAACAAAATGGTTTGTAATTATTTCTTTTTTGAATATCTCCTACTTATAAATATTCCAATTTATAAACATTTCTTATTTATAAATATTCCACTTTATAAATATCTCTTATTTATAAATATCCCATTTTATAAATATTCTATTTTCAATATCACTTTGAAAATCCCCTTATCAACATTTCGGTATGTTATGGTATTCAATCATATCAAATCACGATGTTCAATATCGTCCAAGCACATATAATCGCCCACAGATTTTATATCACATCATATAACAATATATGAAAAACAATAAAATAACTGTTGAGGAATCCAGTCGGATTCCTCCAACCTGTCTCCCTGCATCCACAGATGTTACACAATATGATTATCATCACTTTCAGTTCAATATAAATTATTCTAATAGCAGAATCAATATATAAAATATTTAACGGTTTATATATATATATATATATATAATTATATATATATATAATTTTCACTAACTGACTAGCAGTTCAATCATTCAACCAACACACAGCAATCAACAGATGATTAACAGTTCTAAAAATACATTATAAAAATATAACTATTCAGAGTTGGTGAGTTTTACTCATAGTTGCACGTTAACCGTCAAATAACGGTTTTCATTATTTGATTTTCGACGGACAAATTATTTCGCCATAAATTGTAACGAGCTCGGATTCACTCCCAGTCAGCTCCATTGCGTTGCTCCCATCCATACAATCCCAACGGATCTTGTTTCGTCCAATTTCGATAACAAATGAATAAGATATTGCCGTTATAAGTTAGCGATATTTTATTTTAAAACTTAACTTTTAATTGGGCTCATCCCTCTTAAATTCCCCGGCCCATCATCACTTCAAAAAGCCCACCATCATAAAAAGCTTCTTCCCCAATACCTGCTCAAACCCGTCCTCCTGTTGCTCAGACAAAAACCGACCTCCTTCTTCACGAAATCCCTCCTTACCTTCACATTGAAAACCCAAACTAAAATCATCCAAGTATTCTCCTTCAAATCCTCCTTAACTCCAAATACTTTTCCACCAACTCGCATCCATCTCGACAACCCTGACTGACGATGAACTGGCGCTACCCACAGAGAACCACCGAACGTTTTCAGTGCGGAAATCCTCAATATTAGCACACAAGGTGCGGATTCACTCCCTGAATCCAAATACAACCCTCAATTCTTCATTCGATGCCTCCAATTTCAATTTGCTTTAACCCTAGCTGCTGCTCGGAAAAACTGAGCATGCTGAAAGATGGTCGAACTGCTAAAAAGGGGTATCATGATGAAGCTCTCTCGTTACTGAGTCTAACGAGATAAATCACAGGATTTATGGATTTTTCACTGATTTGTTTTGATTTTATCTTTTGATTTCCTTTTCACTGTTTTTGTTTCTGAGATAGTGGCGGCTCACTTTTGCTGTATAATGCATTTTTTAGGTCTTAAGGAATGGGATTTGGGGGTACTTGGAGAGTAGATATTTTAGATATTTTTCCCTTTATTATTTTATTGATTTCTATTATAACGCTGCCAGTATTCACCTTCTAAAAATCCGTGTGCTCACACACGATACCTAAAAATCACCATACTGGACATGCAGCTAGTGTTCGACATTACGGTCCCGAAGAAACTGGTTTCGTCGAATTCCGACTTCGTATGCTCACACAGCGTATTTTTAACCGTCCAAATACTGACTGTTTTTCACTCTAAACATCCGTACGGCCACACAGTCACTCTAAAAATCACAAAACTGGAAATCTAACAACTATTTGACATTGCGGATCCAACAAAATTAATTTCGTCGAATTCCGACTTCGTTTGCAAAACTGGCTATTTTTAACGCTCGGAATGACCCATTTAAATATATAAATATATTTAAATATAATTAAATAAAATATAAATAAATTTATATTATCGTATATCTTCATATATGATATCGTACAGCTCCAGAATATCATATCAGAATTTACAGCTTGATATTTCAGATTTTAGATTTATCGATATTCAGTTTATATCGAAAATCCTTTTATAACGTAAATAAAGCATTGCAAATTATAAAGGAATTCCACCGCGACTTTTCTAAAGTTTGACTTGGACATAAATCAAAATCTACACGACGAAATCTCGATTTTTCTCTTCCATTAGAAAGATATACTCCACCAGCTCCACACGTTTCTTGTTTCACAGAAATCCGGCTTAAAACGAATCCTGTACATTCAGTTGAAGTTCAAATCGCCGAATAGCGAACAGCCGCGCCATTTCAAGCTCTATTTTAATTATATTAAAATTCTACATTTCAAACTGACGTCGATTGAATATATTCGTCAATATAATTCAAATCTAAGCTGAATTAAATCTAAGGGACGACCCCATTCACAAAATATTGTGATTTCCAATATTTTTGATTATTTCTGAATTAAATATATTATTTAATTATTTAATTTAATTAAATATTCACTTATAATTTAATTAACGACGACTTAATTCCCTAAATCATTATTTATATAATTAAATAAATTAATTATAATACCTCTGACAATGCGGGTCATTACATTCTTCCCCACTTAAAATAATTTCGTCCTCGAAATTGCTAAGTTAGAGGACGACCCTATATATTGGAATTCCTAAGATTTGTTTCCCCTTATTTCTGATTTCAACTGAACCAATTAATATCGACTAAAATATTAATTTCTTCGGACTAACTAAAATTTTCAAAAATTCTGAAAATTTTCTAACACTTTAAATTTTCGAAAAATTTCGCCAGCACCTCCTTTGTACCGGCATATTTGACAAACCACAACTCGCCTCTCTAGGCCTTCTCCAACCCAAAAGAAAACCAAACAGCCAAACGGCTTGCCAAATCGGCTCATAAATCACCAAACTCATATGAAATATAAACTTGTACCTTTTTGTCGCGCATATCATTACATCCCTACCATTCATTACCACTTCTGCATATAACAATGCATTACCAACTTGATCTCTAATCAGTTCACTCTCAAAACCAAATCATTCGCTTATACCTAAGTCGAATTCTATTTCCACTCGAGTTCCATTCTCGATTTCAAACTCTTAACTCATTAATCCAAGTTAATTCCAGATTATTTTCAATCCAATCAGTTTTTACTTAACTTAGTTCAAGTAAAAATTTCATGTTATTCACTTTACTTTTATCATTCCAATCTATTTAACTACATAAGTTAGACTTAAATTTCATAATTTAAATTCCTGGGTTTATTTCAAATCAATTTGAAATCATGATACCAATTCATAACCTTTGAATTTCTAAACAACTTGTTTTTCTCAAAACAATTCAAAAACAAAACCTTTGGTAGTAATCCCTCACTTAGAACTCGAAAATGACACTGATGATGTCGCGATTCATCATCAGGGTTATTTCCCAGCCATCGAAGTGAATTCAATACTATATCACTTTCAGTTTGAAAAATGTTTTCAAAATCTCCCAGGAACTTAAAATTTCTTTATGTTTAATCCTGATTCGTTTATCAACACTTACTCAAATTTCATGAATTTTAAATTCCAATTTTGATTCAAATTCAGACTTAATTCGTCGGTTTTCATATACTTTACTTATATGAATTTGATTAGTTATTTATAACCATTTCACATTTTATAATCTTACTTGATTATAATAACAACCAATATATCCACTGTATTATAATTTTGATATATATCTTCTCTATATCAAGATATACCTTGGGTAAACTTATTTTAATTTACCCTCTTTTCAAAACATATCGTGTCGACCCATCGTATTCGAGTGTTTAGTAACTCCTACCGATACAGTGGATCAGACTGATCGACCAGAACTCATAAACAACTCAGCCAATGAATCTCCACAATATAAAACAATTTTTATATCAAATACAAATACGCACTCGTATATATACGCTCAAACTCAATCTAGGGTATTACTAACCCTATCTCTACCGAGTCACGCCACATAGCCAAGGTAAACATAACTTAAGCTCTGATACCAACTGTAACGACCCGGATTTTGAGTTAAGTAGGCTTTGCAACCATCCTCTCCCCATCCTCCAAAGCAGTAGGTAAAACCCACTGTGGCTTACACTGGTACCCCAATACCGTATTTTACGGCCAGCCTTTCGACTTCACAACCAACCCTACCAAAGGGACATGTAGGGGTAAGTGTCTCCCGTTCGCCACCTAACGAAAACGAGAACCCCCTATCATGCGACACATGCCTAAGCATGCAACATGGACTGGTATGGAACCACCTTCCGATCAGTGTACTCTAGGAACGATACACTGGAGTTCAACAAGAACATCTTGTAACTCAGCCACACATGACCGACCACTCATTTTGCTTGAGTGTATCGAATGTATATCACCAACGGTTGGGATCAGCAACCGTTCCCATATATATATGGGACAGGATTGATAGATTTAAGAAACAAATGAATATTCTCTAGATAGGTGATTATACACCCTACTTCGGTGCGACCGACTTAGCCATGCTGCCCGCCTGATTTCTGTCATTTACCGGTTGATGAGGCTAGAAGCTACGCTTTATCATCATATCAGATTCACTTCGAATGCCACATTGTCAGATCCATCGAAAATCACTAGTTGACGTCTACAACAGTACATTACGTGTTAGCTAAAGAAGTTTCCTTCTCCGCTTCCACTCTTGGAACGGTTGAAGAAATCAATGTACGTGACCTTTCTGGAAATACTCTGTCAGACATTCATCCACACAAGTCATCCTCATTCACTTAGAATGTCACATCGTCATACCCGCCAAATCAAACATTGATTTATCCAAAAATAACACGGGTATACAGCTTAGAGAAACGAATTCCTCCGCCACCAAACGTGAATACGTTTGAACAGATCAACTTACGCGATCCATTGGATATACTCTGTCAGACCTTCGTCCATACAAGTTGTCCTGGGACTGGACAAACCGAAGGCACTATTCAGTATATCCATCTTAGTCATTGTTATCTAAGACTTATACAACCGCCCTTGTATTTTACTCCGTCTTCAATTATCTTTGGCATATATGATTCGCAATGCTTATGCCAATACAGAGTGGTTCTTTGGATAATAATCCAACCGGTCTCTCCATATTAACAACGTTAAAATGGTCAAAACTTCGATAGTCTGTGAGTTAACTATCAAAGAAAAACAAGTGTGCAAACAACGATATTATTTCCAGATGGAAATTATATCAAACAAACATCATTTAACATTTATCTCTTTAGTTCATTTTACATCTCCTGTTTCCCTATATTCAACATTTGCTATTTTCTATATTTAGAAAATATACGTTATTAACACTGGAAACATTTCCATTCCTTGTTTTCTGTATTTAGAAAACATTTCTGATTCTTGTTTGGAAAACATTTCCAAACTCCTACGTTTGGATTAAACAGATGTTTAGATAAAACATCGCTATGCCAACTCAACCATTTTCTTTAATTACTAAATTCACTTTACCATCCTTTACTGCCGAACCTTAACCATTCCTCAGTTAAAAACGAAGCCAATCAAGTTGGGGTAGAACTACCTCTCAGACCTTAACTGAACAACACTTCTAACCTTGAAATAGGCAAAGTTCACTTTATATTTCTTTAACTAACTTCCTTACTTAACCTTTCTTTCGAATAACTATATTCGATTAACTCTTTTACTATATTCGAATAAACTATATTCGATTAACTCCTTTACTATATTCGAATAAACTATATTCGATTAACTCCTTTTATTTAACTCTAATCGATTAACTCCATCGAATAAACTATATTCGATAACTCTTTCGATTAAACTATATTCTATAACTCACTTCGATTAACTAATAATCGATAACTCCTTCGAATAACTATATTCGATAATCTCCTCTCGAATAAACGATATTCGATAATCTTCCCTTTCGATTTAACAAATCGATAACTCCTTTTCGAATAACTAAATTTGACAACTCCTTTCGATTTAACTAATCGATAACTCCTTTCGATTAAACTATAATCGATAACTCCCTTCGATGAAACTAACATCGATACTCCTTTCGATGAAATTAACATCGATTTACTCCTTTCGATGAAACTAACATCGATTAATTTAACTCGATGAACTTAACTCGACTCACTTATCTCGATAATCTAACTCAAGAACTTAACTCGATTAACTTATCTCGATAATCTAACTCAAGAACTTAACTCGATTAACTTATCTCGATAATCTAACTCAAGTTGATTAACTCCTATCGAATAACTAATATTTGATTTAACTCCATTCGCTTGACTCTAGATCGCAGTGATCACAATGGTTACGCCTGACTCCCTCAGGAAACATCCGACCGCCGTAGGCTATTTACAGCCCTACGAATTACGCTAGCAGTCGTACGAGATGGCAACTTATCTTGAATAACTTTGTTTAACTAACTCTATCTCAAATAACTATATTTGATAACTTCTACTTTGTTTTAACTCTAATCGATTAACTCTAACTGAGTAACTCTAACTCGATCAACTCGACTTGATTAACTCGACTTACTTAACTCAACTGGTTAACTTGACTTACTTAACTCACTGGTTAACTTGACTTTCTTAACTCACTGGTTAACTTGACTTACTTAACTCACTGGTTAACTTGAATTACTTAACTCACTTGTTAACTTGACTTACATAACCCAACTGGTTAACTCTATTGAACTGGTTAACTCTACTGAACTGGTTAACTCTACTGAACTGGTTAACTCTACTGAACTAGTTAACTCTATTCAACTAACTCGACTCGACTAACCCCTTTCGAATAGCATATTCGTTTTACTAACTTTCGAATACCATATTCGATTTACTCCCTTCGAATACCATATTCGATTTAACTCCTTTCGAATTCCATATTCGATTTACTTTATTCACTTTATAACGATTTCCTTTTTAACAACGTTTTATTCATTTGAAAAGATTTAGTTTTAAATAACGGTTCTACACTTTAAAAATGATTTCCTTTTTATAACGTTTCCTTTTCAATTCTATTTGTAAATGGTTTACAAATATTTCCTTTTCAAATTTATTCTTGAAATATTCTAATTCCTTAAATTCTCTGAAAAATTCGCCATAACCTCCTTTGTAATGGGAGCATCGGGAAAATCCCCAAACCCGCCACACAGGCCTTTCCATTCAAAAAGAAAATGGTTTGTAATTATTTCCTTTTTGAATATCTCCTGTTTATAAATATTCCAATTTATAAACATTTCTTATTTATAAATATTCCACTTTATAAATATCTCTTATTTATATATATATCCCATTTTATAAATATTCTATTTTCAATATCTCTTTGAAAATCCCCTTATCAACATTTCGGTATGTTATGGTATTCAATCATATCAAATCACGATGTTCAATATCGTCCAAGAACATATAATCGCCCACAGATTTTATATCACATCATATAACAATATATGAAAAACAGTAAAATAACTGTTGAGGAATCCAGTCGGATTCCTCCAACCTGTCTCCCTGCATCCACAGATGTTACAAAATATGATTATCATCACTTTCAGTTCAATATAAATTATTCTGATAGCAGAATCAATATATAAATATTTAATGGTTTATATATATATATATAATTACATATATATATATATATATATAATTTTCACTAACTGACTAGCAGTTCAATCAATCAACCAACACACAGCAATCAACAGATGATTAACAGTTCTAAAAATACATTATAAAAATATAACTGTTCAGAGTTGGTGAGTTTTACTCACAGTTGTGCGTTAACCGTCAAATAACGGTTTGCGTTATTTGATTTTCGACGGACAAATTATTTCGCCATAAATTGTAACGAGCTCGGATTCAATCCTAGTCAGCTCCATTGCGTTGCTCCCGTCCATACGATCCCAACGGATCTTGTTTCGTCCAATTTCGATAACAAATGAATAAGATATTGCTGTTATAAGTTGGCAATATTTTATTTTAAAACTTAACTTTTAATTGGGCTCGCCCCTCTTAAATTCCTCGGCCCATCATCACTTCAAAAAGCCCACCATCATAAAAAGCTTCTTCCCCAATACCTGCTCAAACCCGTCCTCCTGTTGCTCAGACAAAAACCGACCTCCTTCTTCATGAAATCCCTCTTTACCTTCACATTGAAAACCCAAACTAAAATCATCAAAGTATTCTCCTTCGAATCCTCCTTAACTCCACATACTTTTCCACCAACTCGCATCCATCTCGACAACCCCGACTGACGATGAACTGGCGCTACACACAGAGAACCACCGAACGTTTTCAGTGCGGAAATCCTCAATATTAGCACACAAGGTGCGGATTCACTCCCTGAATCCAAATACAACCCTCAATTCTTCATTCGATGCCTCCAATTTCAATTTGCTTTAACCCTAGATGCTGCTCGAAAAAACTGAGCATGCTGAAAGATGGTCGAACTGCTAAAAAGGGGTATCATGATGAAGCTCTCTCGTTACTGAGTCTAACGAGATAAATCACAGGATTTATGGATTTTCCACTGATTTGTTTTGATTTTATCTTTTGATTTCCTTTTCACTGTTTTTTTTCTGAGATAGTGGCAGCTTACTTTTGCTGTATAATGCATTTTTTAGGTTTTGAGGAGTGGGATTTGGGTGTACTTGGAGAGTAGATATTTTAGATATTTTTCCCTTTATTATTTTATTGATTTCTATTATAACGCTGCCAGTATTCACCTTCTAAAAATCCATGTGCTCACACACGATACCTAAAAATCACCAAACTAGACATGCAGCTAGAGTTCGACATTACGGTCCCGACGAAACTGGTTTCGTCGAATTCCGACTTCGTATGCTCACACAGCGTATTTTTAACCGTCCAAATACTAACTGTTTTTCACTCTAAATATCCGTACGGCCACACAGTGACTCTTAAAATCACAAAACTGGAAATCTAACAACTATTTGACATTGCGGATCCAACAAAATTAGTTTCGTCGAATTCTGACTTCGTTTGCAAAACTGGCTATTTTTAACGCTCTGAATGACCCATTTAAATATATAAATATATTTAAATATAATTAAATAAAATATAAATAAATTTATATTATCGTATATCTTCACATATGATATCGTATAGCTCCTGAATATCATATCAGAATTTACAGCTTGATATTTTAGATTTTAGATTTATCGATATTCAGTTTATATCGAAAATCCTTTTATAACGTAAATAAAGCATTGCAAATTATAAAGGAATTCCACAGCGACTTTTCTAAAATTTGATTTGGACATAAATCAAAATCTACACGACGAAATCTCGATTTTTCTCTTCCACTAGAAAGATATACTCCACCAGCTCCACACGTTTCTTGTTTCACAGAAATCCGGCTTAAAACGAATCCTGTACATTCAGTTGAAGTTCAAATCGCCAAATAGCGAACTACCGCGCCATTTCAAGCTCTATTTTAATTATATTAAAATTCTACATTTCAAACTGACGTCGATTGAATATATTCGTCAATATAATTCAACTCTAAGCTGAATTAAATCTAAGGGACGACCCCATTCACAAAATATTGTGATTTCCAATATTTTTGATTATTTCTGAATTAAATATATTATTTAATTATTTAATCTAATTAAATATTCACTTATAATTTAATTAACCACAACTTAATTTCATAAATCATTATTTATATAATTAAATAAATTAATTATAATACCTCTGACAATGCGGGTCATTACATACACTCATCCCAAAATTTAGTTGTATGTCAATCGATGGGTTGACAGATTGTGATGAGCATTATTTATTTATTTTAATGCTTATACAGTTGTAGAATGCAGTCTGGATGATGTTTGAATGTGTAATGATTATTTATCATTATTGTTGAATACATGCAATGTATGAAATCCCTATAACTAAAATTATATGGTAATTGATTTAGTTGCATTCCGATTCAGAAATAAAGAATATTTTAAAATAACGAATATTTTAAAATAATATTCAATGAAGAATAAAATCATGATTTTGTTGTCCGATTTTGGATGGACACAAAAATATTGAAATATATGAAGCTGTGTTAAGTAGATTTGCGCCATTTTAACTCGAACGAAAATTTATATCTATTTTACTCGGTTTAGAAGGATATCGAAAAGATTTGATTTCAAAATCTGATATTTTGAAAATATTATCATTTTAATATTATAATGACATAGAATATTCAATTTTGATTAAAAATTTAAAATGAAGTTGAAACCATTTTGAAACGAATTATAAAACGATTTATCAAATTCATTTTAAAAGAAAATCGACGATATATATTATATATATATATAATGGCCTGAACAGAACGCGCCGCACGACGACCGTTCGCTAATTTCAACCATTAACTTCAAATTGGCATAACGGGAGATCCGACCATAGGATTCTCCTAAAATCGAAACTATTGGGTTCATATCGAAAGGAGTTGTCCAATGATAATCAGAGATTTGAAATCTAACAGTTGGATTTGGAAATATGTCTAAATCAATTTTAGAAAAGGTCGTTATGAATGCAGTTCGGTGGTCGATATTGGAAAAATTATTAATATATGGAAAAAATATGTAAAATCATAATAAATAATTTGGAAAGATTTTGGATGAAAATTTCCAAGTTTTGAAAAGATAAAAGATATTTTTATCAAAATGAACTAGTTATTAACTAGAATAATAGTCCAATTATTTTTAGAAATAATAAATTGGATTGAAAATGGGTTTTAAAATAACCAGATGTGACGACCCCAAACCCCGTATCCACGGTGGCAAGGGTAATCTTTGGAATATAACACAGAAACAGTAATAGCAGAACAGAAATATAGAATTACACCAGATAATGAACAGCAGAATACACCGAATACATAACAACGTCAGAGTTACACAGTATAACAGGATCATACTTAGTACAAAATACAGTTTCAGAATAATATAAAATGTCTACAGCGGATTCAAACATAATATACATAACAGTGTCTAAAACAGTAAAGACGAAATGATAAAGAACCATCTCCAGCTCCATAGCTATCCAAAATGAGCCAGCTAAAACCTGAATATAAGGCTGCCCGTGTAGAAATATGGGAACCCGAGTTTGCAAGTGAAATAAAGTACGAGTCAGTCATGGGACTGGTATGAGAAATCTACTTAACGGGTTAAACAACAATAATATGGCAAATCATAGGACCACGCCACTTTCGTGGAACGGGTTTAATCCAGTGATTTCCAGTGCAGGTAACAAAGCAAATCTTTTTAAACAACGCAATGATATTTTTTTAGAAAGAATGGGGCCGATATAAGACTCAAGTCCCATCACACAATGCAACACAAACCGGAGGATAGAGTTTTACCTTATATTGACCAAAATATGCTTGATACATATGAAATAAAGTCATTTGATATTATTACTAGTGTTTACATGTTTCAAAAACAATTTCAATCATAAATATCAATCATAGACGACATGAGCGTCCCATGCCACTATGTCGCCAATTTATAGGTTTACAATCAAAACCGCACGATGTCGTATTGGAAGTTTGGATTTTCATCTATGAACCGAGGCAAAAGATAGTCCTCACCGCTTTGAGATTGTCTAGCCCGAGTGTCAGGAACAACCGCAACTGCACCTTGGATCGTCAGTGCCAGTCCATCGATGTGGATTATTATGCCTGAACACTACATTTCCCCGCCCTTTGGGGCGTAAATGAGCCAACGAATGACTCCATCGGTCCCGGATCGACCGATATGACCGAGGCACCTCGCAATAGCAACAACCACACAGGTGAAAATAGTATAAATGTCAGGGCTGGTAGGTCACTAACACCACCCAAGTTAGAAGGAAACGCATGTCCTCCCTGAGGTCCTTTCCCGTTTTTGGTTCATACCGGGGTGTGAGGCTCGCGAATTAACGTTGTACACAAAGCTATGCCGCACTGGCGGTGCTTTGATCATCAACCACAAGACTTTGCTTTTCAACAGAAGCCTTGATTCTTATCATCTTAGCATGCCACATGGGCAATTCATGCCATGCAACTGATGGCTATCAATCACACAGAATGAAATCCAATGTCAGACACACAGTCTGTAGCACCCCATATATTCTATAACATTAAGTTTCACAAATTAAAGTATAATTAATTCTAAATGAAAGAATTAAGGGAAACGGGTTTCTCCGTTGCGTTCGTCTTAGAATTTTGGTTGAGATAGAGTCCGAGTTTGCATGGTTTGGACTTCGTATGAAGAAGTTATGGCCATCAGAAGTTTCAGAAAAATTCAAACAGATTTCAGAAAATTCGAATTTCAAACGCAGAAGGGCTAGGCGGGAAATTTCCCGCCAGAGCCAGGTCGACCAGGGGGTCGACCATGTGGTCGACCTACCCCGGACCAGGTCGACCATAGTGTCGACCTGGGGGTCGACCTGCCTGTCGACCTGGTCAGGTCCTGACTGGCCTGGTCGGGTTCTGGTCGAATTTCTGAGCTCTGCTGTGCCACTGGGCCTTACGTGTCGCTTTCTGATTGGCTTCTTTTGAAATGGATGGCCTTGATTTGTTCTAGCTTCATCGACAACACTAATTAGTATGAAGTTCTATAAATATAACTCAAATCTCAACCTAAATTCACACAAATAATATAGAATTGGAGTCGTCATGCTGGTGGACTGAAACTAGGAATGGCCGCCAATTAGAGAAACTTAAGAGACGATCAAAATTAAAGTTAAATCAAGAATCAAAACAATGTTAGCCTTCCCAAAGCAAAGCATTTCAAATTCAGAACTCAGAATCCAGAATTCAAGTTCGTCGTTCGTTGTAAGTATAGTGATTTCTCCGATGTGAATAAAAGTTAGGATTTGATTTGATGTTGGATCCATTAGAATGTTTGTGGATTAATCTAATTGATGTTGGATCTATTCAAATTCACATACAAGTTATTTGGCTTATATCTATGCCTATATGTTTAGGTGATTATGACAAAGTTATATGCTGTACAATAAAACCTTTATGTCTAAATGGTTATGTTCATATACATGCTTCTATGTTTATGCATAAGTCGTTAGTCCCTAATTGGATCCATTTCAAGATCCACCTTAATAAATGTTTCATGATATAATTAGGCATATGATTAGATCTAGTTTACACCCTTGCGATGAAATTATGCATACTTGTCATAGTTATGTTCGATGCTATGCCTAGATCTAAACATGTTTAGGCATATGTTGTCTAAATTATATGCTAATTTATGTCACACCTATTTGGTTAGACCCCTATTTCAATGCAAATTCACATATGTGTTGATTTAACCTACGTTGCAAATTCACCCCTATTATGTTCATAATGATTATGCCAAAATGCCAAGTTCACACCTATGACATTTATGATGACTATTTTGCAAGTCCCCCCTATTATGTTCATGTTGACTATGCCAAAAATGCCAAGTTTACACCTAGACATGTTATGTAAATAGATTCCTTTATGCAAATTTTGTATGCTAAATTATGCTAAGTTTTTGGCCTAATATCACATGTCAAAATAATGCGAACGAAAAGTTAGGCTATGATTGTTAGCCTAATACTTAGACGGGGTAACGTTGGGATAAATTGGAAGGTATAGAAAAACTTGACATAAAAATATATGAAATTGGCATGTTTGTCACATGCCATATATTGATGGCATTTAAACGGTATAAATCCTTATACCAAAAATGTTAAACTTGGAATGTGGGCCATAACCTTTAATGGTTTACAAATTTACATATAACCAGTAATAAAGAAAAATATGTAAATTTAGAAAATACGATATGCTTAACCCGAGGCTGGATTGGGTTGTGATGTAAACTTGCCCGGACCCGCCCGACTGTCCAGTAATCACAACAATACCTATCAAATGTGGGTGGTTAAGTATTGAGCCCACTAAGGACCCGAGGTTAGACTGAGTTACGGTGTAAATCTGCCCGAAACCGACCGGCACATCCAGTAACCGTAACAATATCTGTCTAATGTGAGTGGTCCGGTGCTTAAGAGGCTAAGGACAGATGGTAGAGTTAAGTCAACTAAAAATACTTAACCAAATTCAACATGTTAACAAGAATTGATTGGTGGGGTTAGGCAAATACAGACACTTAACCACTTAACATGTTTGACTAGAAAACCCTAGTAACGAGGGACCCGTTTCAGCAGTAACCCAAATTAGGTATCATGGTACCCTGAAACTTGGCAGGGTGGGGCACGATTACTGGGCTGATTGTAAGCGGTCAAAGCGACGGCGGTTGGGTTCTAACGGGGTGCGGGCGTGCACACACTCCGGAGTAGATAAACAGGGCACTGGCGCATCAGTAGTATAACCTATGTATTCTAGAATTGTGTCGGGCCGCCACCATGGGTCTTAATACACCCTATGGTGGGACCAGCATAGGTATCTACAATTCTTGGGGGCCGTAAGACACATTTGATTATGCGAGTAGGAGACGATCTTTAGAAAAAAGGGGATCATTTCACCCTCAGTATGGGGTGCCAGTTAGAATAAGTTCAAATAGGTGCAGAGATATATAGTGTGGGGTGCGATAGTAAATTTGGTTCTAAACTATTCTGCCTTAGTTTATGATACTTTCCTATTTCCAGTTTATACCTATCATGCCCTTATTCTTATTCTCATACTGAAAAGTCACTAGACTTACTCAGGCTTATTGTCTGACCCTGTTTTCTATCGTCTTCTTTTCTTTCATTTCCCCCCCAGGTCCAAAGAGAGGAAACAACCCAGCTTAGTCATACTCTTTGCAAGCTTCAAGACAATAGATGTATGGTTTGGATCTCTTTCACTCGGACTATGGCTTTGGATATCACCATGGGAATTTCTGTTACTTTATTTATGTTTTATGCTTCTTTAAAAATCAAGACAGTAATGAGGATGTAATGTTTTAGGAAGTATTACGAGACAATTATGGAAATGTTTTGTACGAACACGTACTTATGAAATAAAAGTCTGTTTGTTTTCCGCTGCTTAAAATATGTGTGTTTATATCTATCTTGTGTTTATCTATGACTTTTACTTATAAAACTCCACCAAAGTTAGGGCATTCCCTTTGTGAGTGACCTTAACGGAGGTGGGGTTTTTCACAGTCCATTTACAACTCCATTCTGGGTCTGAACGAAGCCGGAGGCACCTAATACCTTGCATATCTGGTCGATTTCCAAGTACGTCTGAATGATCACCACTTATTATCTATATCTTGGGATGCCTCCCAATTAAGACGTCAGTAATCATCCAAACGACGCGAAGCTCTCCGGTCTTCGACCACCGTTTTCATCATTAACTTCTTATCGTCGACTAATTATTTGAAATGAGATTTAACTCGGCCTTTTCAAATAATTCACATATATTTAGAATTTAAATCAGTTCATTTTCATTCCATGTCGTTAATATTATTTTATAACGATTTTCTGCTATTTTTATTTAATTAAAAATAGCCCATTTTATTTAAATGACGCTTCAGGCCATAAGGCGGCCATGGCACTGTTTTTCTTCAGATTTGATTTACACATATTTGAAAATCTAACCGCTGGATCTTTACAAATTATATATCGTTGGAAACATCTTTTCAAGGCGGACCCAATGGTATCAACGTTTAAAGTTACGATTTTAAAACACGAACTGCAGCATCGTTATTCATTTTATTTTAATTATATTTATTTTTATATATAAATATAATCCATTCTGGCACTATTTTTATTTAGATTTGATTTACACATATCTAGAAATATAACCGTTGGATCTTTGCAAAGTTGGTATCGTTGGAAAGATATTTCCAAAGCGTACCCAATGGTTTCGGTTTCAAGAAAATCCAACGGTCGGATCTCCCGGTATAATCGTTTGAAATCACGGTTTCAAAATACGAAATGCAGCTTCGCTATTTGATTAATTTTAATTATATTTATACATATAAATATAATCTATTCTTTGATTTCCAAACCATTTCTTTTCATATATGTGATAAAAATAATATTTTTATTCAACAAATATCTATTTCAACACATGACTATTTTTAATACTTCATATATATTCTAAAAATGTGATCTTTATTGTTAAATCAATTTATTTCAAAAATAAAGATTTTTAGCCATTCGTATATATTATAAAAATATGATTTTTATTGTTAAAACAATTTATTTCAAAATCATGAATATTTTACATACTTCATGTATATAATAAAAATGTGATTTTTATTACCTAAATAATTTATTCAACACATGAATTTTCTTCAACACATGAATAATTTTATAACTTCGTATACACGATAAAAATGTGATTTTTATCGTTATAATATTTTACTTAACACATGTGTATTTTTATAACTTCATATACTTGATGAAAATAATATTTTTAGATTTCTAGTCTTTTATTCAACACATGAACATTTTTCTAACTTCATTATATTTTAAATCAACACAAGAATATATCAACACATTAATATAAATCAAACACATGAATATTTCAGGAAATTTCGGAAGCATAACGGTAGGGTAGTTAAACTGGCACCATCCCGAAACGGCTCTTCGCTCTACCTTCAAACCTTGCGGTTTTTGACAATGGGGATTTCATGCATCTAGTTGGCATGCAGGCGAGCATGTTTTTTTTCTTTTCCACAAACTAATCCTATGTGGTTTCAACCAAATAATTCTTAACCATGGGTATTTTTCAACCACAATCAAACAATTCAATCACAAACAATCCTATCAACCATTCGCATCATCAACCAAATTTCACGCCAATCACAATCAATAAATATCGTCCATGGTCTGTGGACGAGGGGAGTATATATATATATATATATATATATATATATATATATATATATATATATATATATATTTCACTTCCATTTCAACACATTTTCAACGTATATATCATTTTTACAACGCATATATAACTTATGCATCGCATATACAACTTATACAACGCTTATACATGAGGTGTACAACGCTTATATAACTCATACATCGACCATATAATTTATACATCGTCATTCCATATCGTTTATAATTCATAAATCTCACGTTGGTTTTCGCATCGCCAAAAATTCTAGAAGGCTCAAAAAAATATCCGGTCTCTTCTAGAATGTAGAAGACATCCTCACGGTCCCGGTGTCTCTTGTTTCACTAAATTTCGACCACATAGCAAAAAGATACGATTTTTAGAAGTCATTCATGTTTTGCGACGGTTTAAAGGTGTTAAAATCAGTTTATAAATTATAAACTGTACCTCAGCTCTTCGATTCAAAACTAGGTTTTCAATTTGCAATCAAACCGAACAGCGGACGACACCACCTTGTAGCGCCAGGAGGGGCGCACGTGCACCTGAAGTGGGGTACACTTCGGTGGCTCTAGCTTTTGGCGACGGCGGTTTGAAGACCCCGACTTCGGGGGTGCAGATCTCGGTGGAGAGGAAACGAGGGAGGGCGAAGCTAGGACGGATTTGAAGATCGAGTGAAGATCTACAAAAAGTTGAACTGGGGTTTGGGGTTTCGAGGCGTGGATCGGTCGGAATTGGTCTGGGAAGCAGTGGAAGCGTTTCCGCCTTTAGATCGAGTGTCGGGGAGAGAGAAACCCGCTTTTTCCTTTTTTTTATTTATGGCTGAATTTTCTGATTGGCCCGTCCTTATAATAAATTTTAAAAGGTATTTTCACATCCGAACTCCAATACAAACCCAACAACTGTTGGCCCTAGCTAAATACCCCCATCCGAACACAATGGGATATGTTTTTTAAGCCAATTCGACTGTTACAGTCAGTTATTCTTCAAATTAAAATCTAAAACATTCAAATTCTGTTTTGAACATACATTTTAATTTGCCGGGGCGACATACTGCTTCTAAAAATTCCAGAAAAATTATATCTGGCTATGTTGCGACGATACGGTCCCAATAAAACTGATTTCGTTGAATTCTGAGACTGTTTGAAAAATGGCCATTCTCTGGTCGATCCAATTTGACTGAAATCAACCAAACACATTTTCCTTTGCCATGCTCACATATTAACTTCAAAAATTCTAAAAAAAAACTTAGCAATAATTTGACATCCCGGATCCAACAAAAGTGGTTTCGTCAAATTCTGAGGTCGTTTGCAAAATCACTATTTTCAAGGGCTATATTAATTTCACAACGACCTTTCTGAAAATTGATTTGCCCATAACTTTTGATTCCTGCTATGAAATTTCGATTTTTCAGATTCGTTAGAAAGATATTTTCAAATAGATTTAAATATTTCTTGTTTCGCTAAAATCCGATTTATTTTGCGTCCTGTACATTCAGTCAAAGTTCAAATTTTCACACTGCCGCGCCTTTTCAGGCCTTGTTTTATATTTAAAATAAATATATTCTCTATAACTTTGATCTAAAAGAATTTTTAGTCGTTATTATTTAAAATAATTTATTTTAAATATTCAAAATTCCTTAAAATAGCCAAATTAAAAATTTTAAATTGGCTCAGATTTTCCTGGTTGTTACAATCTCCCCCACTTAAAACTTTTCGTCCTCGAAAAGGAACGAAGCTGAAAGTTGTTTAACCAGCCAACTCAACTTTCATTATGGCTTTCATTCTTTAACTTTTCAGTTTCAAAGAATTTTCTAATTCTTCAAAAATTTGGCTAACACCCTAAATTTTCGTAAAAATTCGCCATAACCTCCTTTGTACGGGGAGCATCGGGAAAATTCCCAAACCACCACACAGGCCTCTCATCTCAAAAAGAAAAAGAAAAAGCCAATCGGCTCATAAAATCATCCAAACCCAAGAAATATGATAAACGTGTACCTATTTGTCGGGCATACAATTTTATTCCTCTTCTTTGCGTACCTGCTGTGACCTGTTCAATTATACATACATCTATATGTGTACATGTATGCATGAATTTCAATCAATCTCATTTTAGTTCACTATTTGATTCATTTCAGTTTACTTTACTTCATATTGGTTAGATTAAGTATCCTTTCAATGTTTGATTAATCAAATTTATAACCACACAACACAAACAATGCTCAATGAATTGATTAACTTTTCAAATACATATTTAAAAGTTTACATCCATGAAAAGGGAAAAATAGTAAAGCAGAAAACAATAGCAAAGTAGAAAACAAAACAAAAATGCAAAGTATTGTAAATGTACCTTGCACCCGAGTTAGTCAGAGATGTCCACTCTTCAATTGGGATAGGCTTGCTTAATGCTCTCCTCTGTTTCCCAATTACAGTCTCTAGGATCACTACTCCACTGCACTTTATCTAAGTGAACCTTCTTGTTCCTTAGCTCTTTAGTTTCTTTGCCGATGATCTTCATCGGCTCCCTTCTCACAGCCAATTCTAGAGTAATTTCCAAATCCCATTGCGTGGCTTCTTCCACGACTAAATCTAGATCATGTACATGCTTTCGAAGTTGAGATACGTGAAACACATCATGTACTCCAAGAAACCAATCAGGAAATTTAACTGTAATGGCCCGAAAAAAAATTCGACGCTCAAATTTTCAACAATAATATAAAACTACATATTACTTGCCAAAAATCCAAG
This sequence comes from Allium sativum, assembly GCA_030737875.1. Classification (NCBI taxonomy): domain Eukaryota; kingdom Viridiplantae; phylum Streptophyta; class Magnoliopsida; order Asparagales; family Amaryllidaceae; genus Allium; species Allium sativum. The sequence goes on from CM060915.1 coordinate 119,578,208, forward strand.
AATCAAATCCCGGAACGTTATTAGAAAGAAATTAGAGGATGAGAAAAGAAAGAAAGAACTAGTAGAATAGAAGAACAAGAAGAACATCATCAGAATTTCACAGCGGAACGAATAAATATAACCTTTACATAAAAGGACTGTATATGTATACATTCCAATCATCAGAGTACATCATATATCACACAGCGGAAATAAATCTAGATAACTGACGGTGAAGCCTCCTGCTTCCATCTCCTGAAACTCCAAGCGGAATCTAACCTGTAAATATGTTCGGTCTGACCCGAGCACATTTGATTTAAAACAAAAATCACCGGGTCAGTCTGGAATACTTTCAATGGTAAATTCACCGTAAACACTTGCCTAACTTTAGAAATTCTCTTTGGAGAAAAGGATAATAGTAAGACCAGCCCACACATAAACACAGACGATTTTTACCTTACTATAACCCAAATTGATTTTGATATATTAAAATTCAGTGATATTATAATAGTGTCTAATACCACAAATAAATAATCATCAAGTAGAACGCTTGCATCTCATTCTCTACGTATTTATTATATAATTGAAAACCACGGGCTCTTATTGGAGTTTGGATTCCAACTAACAAGGCATGGGAGCACCTTCCAATCATTGTACTCTAGACGGATTATACACTGGGGTTCAACAAGAACGTCTTGCAACCCGGCCACACATGACCGACCACTCATTTAACTTGAGTGTATCGAATATATTGCCACCCTATGGCTTTTATTGCGCGCCTGCCGTGATTCCCGGGAGATATAGAATTGAAAAGATGTAACAAATATGAATGTTCTCTAGATTGGTGACAATACACCCTGCTTGGGAATGACCCAACTAGCCATGCTGCCTAGCCCAACTTCTGTCTTTCCTGGTTGATGAGGCTTTGAGGTCACGTTTTAACTTCCAAAACATCTGGTCACTATTCACTTTGAATGCTACATCATCAAATCACTAATTGACGTCCACAAATATACCCTCGGTATTTAAGCGAGAGAATTTCTTTGCCACCAAACTTTGGTTTATTTGTAAAAATCAATGTACGTGACCATTGGAAATACTCTGTCAGACATTCGTCCATACAAGTCATCCAGGAACAGGATGAACCGAAGGCACCCTCCTACTGCACCCATATATAGGAATCACCCCAGGATCAGTAGCGAGTGGTCCTTGCAATCCGTAAATTCCAATCACGATAGAATCACAGTGTATCTCTTTATGGGAGCTACCCAGAGTTTATAAGTAGTTCTTCCATTTCATAAAGATCTGCGGTCTTCAATGCTCCATCTTCATTTGCCACCAGTTAGTTTCGTACGTAAAGTTGGATTGAAGTGGTTTTGGGTCGTCCTCATCCCGGTCTCTTCGAAACAACACGTCAAAAGGTCTAATATTATATTCATTGATAGTCGGGTTTTTAACTATCAATTCACACAGTATGGTCAAGTATATTGGCAGCTCGGATCCTTTATCTAGATTTATTTATCAAGTCCATTCCATTGATTCTTTAGAATCATTTTTGTATTCCTATTATTTCAAATCTCATTTGTTTTTTTTTACGTTGAAAACAATAACCTATCTTTATTTACTAAACTCCATTTCATTTCTCAATATCACTATGTATTCACCAATTGCTTATATTACCCTTTTGCCTTGCGAAATCATCTTATATTAACGATAAGTTACACGATTCCAACTTGAGTTAAACAATGTTAAATATACATTGTTCTATTAAACTTAACCAGTTCTAATTAATATTTTAAAATATTGTCAATGACGTCGCAATATTTCTCTTGTAGAAATAATAACCCAAATTTAACACTCTAATCGTTTTGAACTAATACCATTCCTTGATAATAGCGAAGTCGTTAAAGTTGGGGTATTTTAATTACCTCTCAAACCTTAACCGACAATATTCTTATCTCAGAATAGATAAAAGTTTAAAACACTCAACCTATCATATCCATTTCCTATCAATCCATTTTACCATGTTATTCGTATCTTAGTTTTAATAACCATTTCTTTATTTGGCATATTTAATTTCAAAACAAATCTCTTTTACTTTTGATACAAGTAAATGTCGTAGACTCTTTGGCTTTAAAACCATCTAACGTAACTCATTATCGTTCAGATTTATCTTTAAACCCATTTACTAAGTTCTCACTTTACATTTATGCAATAATCTTCCTCTTTTGGAATCACATTTCAAATTACCTTTGTTTACTATATAATTAAGTAAACAAAAATCTTATTTAAATCTTTTACTACCTATCCTTTATGTTTTGAGAATTTCTTCCAATCTCTTCGCTTGTTATTAAGTAATATTTATTCACCAATGGCGTATTAGTTTTCAGTATAACTTTGCCCTATACATCATTTAATAACCTATTTATAGCTTGGTATTCACTTTCCAATCTATTCTTCGATTTACTTAACTTAAATTCAACTCTTCGATTTACTTAACTTGAATTCAAACCTTTTTATGGGATCCATTCATCATTTCCTTTTTGAAGTCATATTGCACTTTAATTTACTTAATTAAATAATTAAGTAAAACAAATCTTATTAAAATCTTTGCGTTAGCTTGCCCGATTTTTATACTTCTGATTATAACTTAAATCTTTATAATCAAATCTCTTACGAAATCTTTATTCATATCCCTCGCTTATACTTAATTATATTTATTAAGTATCGATGATTTAAACATGACACATTAATTTAAATAACTTGTTTTATACCTTTCGTATAACATTATTCTTAACACGATTTGTTTTAAAACCCGTTTACTTCTTAATTCACTTCCACATAAGAAGTAAAGTACTTTAATTATTATTAATTACAATAATAATTAATTAACTCTATTATCACTGAAGTGAAATAGTTTACTTTATTAAAAATAGATCAGCTAATCACTTAACGATAAATCCTTTATTAATGATTTATCAATCGGTTAGCAACTTTATATTTATCATTAAATAAAAAGATAATTAATATTATTAAAACAAAAATGATTATTTATTGAACCATTTTTATTAGATTAACCGAAGATTGATTAATCTAATTATTAATTCTAATTAACAGTTGACTTCGTCAACTTAACATTAGTTATTAACTAAACTAATTATGATTATTTCTCTTGTTAGATTAATGTAATTAATCTAATTATCTTGTTTAACCGTTTTATTTAAACAGTTATCTTCAAAACACTAACCCGTAGGTTGAATCCTGGCTTCTACATTTGCAAAATATTTTATGACTATTCTTATCAAACATTTATAAATATCGTCCTATCTTTATTCTTTTATTTAAAAACAAATCAATTTTAAAACTATACTTCAATTATAAAATAAATTTTATAATTGATATTACGCCAGTTCATCTGATAGCGAACTAACGTCCTAACAACAATGTTCAGATCATTTTCTGCCAATACTTAATCAATACCATTTATTTGTTTAAAAACGTCACACAACGTTGAATTTCAGTTCAACGTTCAATATCCAATCAATAATCAACATTCAAACACAATGTAATGTTGTTTGGGGTAAACAGTTCATATTTGGGTGATATGGAAAAATAAACAACAATATAAAATATTTGAGGAATCCGGTCGGATCCCTCCAACCTGTTCTTCCCTGCATCACAAATAATAATATTTGATAACAATTTATGAAACGATTATTTAAATAAATCATCCTATATGACATATTATAGATATCGGCAACCATTTAATAAGCAAGTAAAGCATCCAATCATCCAATTGTTATCATTAATGATAAGTGATATTTTTAATGTGGATTTAACACATAATAGTAATCCAGAAATCATGAGAATTAACTCACCTCGTTTTTCGATGGTCGATTCACGCATTGTTCATTAAATTTTAAACGAGCGTTTAAAATTAAACGAAGTTCCCAATAGCTCCAGTCCTTTCCGAACTTGCCCAACAGTATAGTATTCTTCAGTGCGATTCCAACAAGATTTGTTGCGCGCAATCCTGTTCACGAATGAACGATATGCATGCATTATAAGGTTTAGAACATATTAACATTATTAGTGTATATTTAATTGTATATAAAACCATCCTTATATAAATAAATTTACCAGTTATTGTTCAAAAATAACTCCTAATCCCCGCTTATCCTTGTGCACAGAACGGTGCATCTCCTCCATACCCACACAGTCGGCCAACTTTTCCTTTTGCTCTACTACGTGCTCCAATCTCATATGCAAGGCACGGTCTCCAAATGATTTTGCAGCCCATTCTCCTTTCCAAGCCTTTCTTCTTCTTCTTTTTTTTCTTATTTTTATATATTTTTAAGGCCCAATACTAGCCCATCATGCAATCAAAGCCCACCTGATCATACAATCCACCTTCTCACATATATTCTTCTATTAGTCCATTCTTCCTCTGTTACACGTGAAAGCCGCTCCACTTACACCTGCAACTCCCAACGTCCATCAGCAAGATCCCATGCGCACTCACTACCTCGTTTACAGTTATGCAAAACTCCCATTTTCTACCGTGCTACCACTGGAGCATATACATACATAACACATGTTCACCTCCCAGTGGTCATTCCACTCAAAACCGAATTAAATTTCACTTATGTACCCAACTGACTTTCCACATATTTCCTCGACAGTTTCTTCCATGCTTCCCCTTTCCCTTCGTGTATATTTGGAAACCCAGACCTTTTCTTTTCTCTATTTGTTGTGCGTGAACCCGTTTCCTGCTACTATGAAACTCAGCAACATCCGATCCTTCAAGTAATGCCAAAACCACTACTTCATTTATATTGAAGACGTGTCCCCTTTACATTTAAACCGTCATTTGCTGAACTCCAACCACCTCCCCTTTACTTCTATAGTTTCATTGTTCTTTTAACACCACCGTATTTTCCACTATACTGATTCTCCCTTCCAAAAAAATAAAACACTTAATTCCTTCCTATGTTTACCACTCTCTACTTGTTCCATCGTTCAGTGTCTGTCCTCCCCATGCAAAGAAAGACGTGATCCTCTTCCCCATGTTAACGCAGCATGAACACTGCTTCTACCATGTGTTCAACATTATGACCAATTCTTCTTGCTTTTAAACCATCCACCTTGTCCTTTCTAACCAACTCCTTAATGCTGTCACGCTACCATCTGTTCGACCAACCCCCTGACGTCGCAGTCCCGAGTCCTCCACAAGCGTCCCGTTGTTCCTTCCACAGACGTTCACGCAAGAGATCCTCTCTTCTTGTTCGCGAATGATACAGTTGAACCGTTCCAAGATATATCCCTTCTTTTTATTATAACTTTAAGGACACCTGCCTCTCACTGTTTCTATCTGCTACTTTCCACAACGCCCTACAGTACACGTACTCACTTCTATCTCTCCTCCTTACTCACGCTATCCCCTTTTTGTCCACGTACTACATAGCCCCTCCTTGTTTCCATGCATGAAGAATACACCCATCACCGAACCTTCGAACCCACTGTTGAGTGCCACAGCCGACGACCATCTCTTCCGACCCCACTCTCCTGCTCAGCGCCTCAACCTACTTCCGATGATCAACTAAGTGTCGAAGTTGACACTATCCTTACCACGACTTGTAGCTGTCACAGAACTTCCCGGCGTCACTATCCACTATCGTGCAATGGAGATCCTCCATTCCTGTCAAATCTTCCAGAAAACAATGACAGTTCTGCCACCCTCTCATCACCTTTGCCTGCTCGTACTGGCTTCCCACGCACGTTCTAGTTTCCTTCAACGTATTCACCTGTACACCAAAAATACCAGTCATTCACCATGCACCGATAGCTTCGCCACAGCCCTTGCCGGCAACGCTGAGCCTCGAACTCGCCCCGCTCCTTCCAAGTTCTCTTCTTTTATTTTACTTTTTGGAAGCAAGATCCTTTTTTTAATGAAGGAGAAAACAAATTTCCAGCGTTTTTATAGAAGAAAGGAAGCGTAGAGATTGAGAAATAGGGGATGGCTGGTAAGAAAATAGAGTGATGGTTTCCCTTACTTGAAACAAGCGCGCACATTTTCATTGTACTGTAGGAGAATGGGTAAATATTTTAGATTTGCATGCGTATCAGTTTTGTTTTGGTTAATTGTATACGGTGTCTGTTACATAAAATTCTGTTCATCTATGAAAGGCTATGGACAGAAATAAAAATAGCGTTGCGACCAGCAATGCCCCACGATCCCAAAATATAAAAATATCGATAGGTTGACCTATTTTGTGAAAACCCAAAATTCGTGATACAGAGTGCAAAATACTCCAAATAAAAAGTGGCGTATTTTCCTAATTAAAAATTACAGTAAAATTCTAAAAATTAAATTATAACAACGCCTCAAAGGTCTTGTCCAGATTTGAGATCGATATTTAATTATATTATAATTTATATATATTCGAACTTCTTTTTAAACAAACAAATTTGATAAAAATATATTATATTTCCAATATAATATATATAAAACACATTTAAATATTCTAATTTAAATGGCCGAAAATATGGGACGTTACATTCTTCCCCCCTAAAAAGAATTTCATCCCCGAAATTACAAGGTAAGAAGAACGCACCAAACCCAATTACTTAAAATAATTATTCTTGAATTATTTCCAAATAAATTCAACTCGTAAAATTTTCCAAAATTTCGCCAGCAACTCCTCTGCACGGCTTGATCACAACAACTACAACTGCCACACTAGGCCTCAACTTTTCCGAAATAAAACCCAAAACCAAATGGCCTTCCCACTCAGGAGTATAAAATCAACTACTCCAATCAATATTAAGGTTCACCTGTTTGTCGGGCAACTCGATTCCTATTCCGTAGCAAATCAACTAACTGATCTTCGTTTTCCAATATGTACTTCCAATCCGTGCTTCAATCTCCATAATCAAGCCAATTTCCATAGCCGTATAATATCTGCACTTAACACCACTTACAATGCCAATAACAAATACAGGGTAAAATAATCCTGTTTTCATTTCATAACGAAGTTATTCTCAATTTCCTATACTGGAATTTAATTTCAATCCATTCAATCATCCTTGTTGACCTGTTTGATGGATTTTATCAATCCAATATCAAAATAACGAATAACCAAATCACTTGAATTATATTCAACCTTGATGGTTACCGGTCTGCATGCATTTTTGTTTAAGATACATTAATATCAATCGACTAATATACGATTGACTTTTATTATTATCCATTCGATTCCTAAGTCCCTGTTTACTTACATTATTTAATTCCACTTAACAAGGTTAAGTTTTAGATCCAGTTCAATTTACTAATTGATTTTCTTCCCAATTAATTCAATTTTACTTCATAATTCAGGGCCATTAGACTTTTAATTCAATAAATTTGACTTCTTAATTTCAGATTGGTTTCAATCAAGTTTAAATTTGTATTCATATTCAAATTTATATTTATGTAGTCAACAATAACGCCCAAACATCCCATTTAAATTCATTGATTTCCATATATATTCTTATTGACTTATGTCAATTTTTATCTCAATATCCAGTTTAAATTCTAATTCACATTTGAAATTCTTGCTTGGTTAATCCTTTCATAACCAAACATTTCAAAACAACCATACAAGGCACACTCAACAAACCAAATCATTATGATTTAACTTTAATATTCAACTTGATTCCAATTTAAACTTTACATCGAAGCTTGTATATTCGAATTTCATATTTGAAATTCTTATCTGGTTAGATCATTTCAAATTTATAATCCACTCTGAATTGAAATTCAAACCAACATTAGTCGGTTAATAATTCGAAGAAATAATTACTTTTATAAATACGCGGATCAAAATAGTTTAAAAATAATTTTATATCAAAGTACAAATACGCACACTAGTATATAAACACTCACACTCAATCTAGGGTATCACTAACCCCCTCTCTATTGAGTTACGCCACAGAGCCAAGGTTATTACTAAACCATATGCTCCGATACCAACTGTAACGGCCCGGAAAAAATTTCGACGCTCAAATTTGCAACAATAATATATAGCTACATATTACTTGCCAAAAATCCAAGAATCAAATCCCAGAACGTTATTAGAAAGAAATTAGAGGATGAGAAAAGAAAGAAAGAACTAATAGAATAGAAGAACAAGAAGAACATCATCAGAATCTCACAGCGGAACGAATAAATATAATCTTTACATAAGAGGACTGTATATGTATACATACCAATCATCAGAGTACATCGTATATCAAACAATGGAAATAACTCTAGATAACTAACGGTGAAGCCTCATGCTTCCATCTTCTGAAACTCCAAGCGGAATCTAACCTATAAATATGATCGGTCTGACCCAAGCACATTTGATTTAAAACAAAAATCACCGGGTCGGTCTGGAATACTTTCAATGGTAAATTCACAATAAACACTTGCCTAACTTTAGAAATTCTTTTTGAAGAAAAGGATAATAGTAAGACCAGCCCACACATAAACACGGATTGTTTTTACTTTACTATAACCCAAATCAGTTTTGATATATCAAAATTCAGTGATATTATAATAGTGTCTAATACCACAAATAAATAATCATCTAGTAGAACGCTTGCATCTCATGCTCTACGTATTTATTATATAATTGAAAACCGCAGGATCTTATTGGAGTTTGGATTCCAACTGACAAGGTACGGGAGCACCTTCCGATCAGTGTACTCTAGAGGGATTATACATTGGGGTTCAACAAGAACGTCTTGCAACCTGGCCACACATGACCGACCACTCATTTAACTTGAGTGTATCGAATATATTGCCACCCTATGGCTTTTATTGTGCGCCTGCCGTGATTCCCGGGAGATACAGAATTGAAAAGAAGTAACAAATATGAATGTTCTCTAAATTGGTGACAATACACCCTGCTTGGGAATGACCCAACTAGCCATGCTGCCTAGCCCAACTTCTGTCTTTCCTGGTTGATGAGGGTTTAAGGTTACGTATTAACTTCCAAAACATCTGGTCACTATTCACTTTGAATTCTACATCGTCAAATCCATCAAATCACTAATTGATGTCCACAAATGTACTCTGGGTGTTTAAGCGAGAGAATTTTCTGCCACCAAAATTTGGTTTATTTGTAAAAATCAACGTACGTGACCATTGGAAATACTCTGTCAGATATTCGTCCATACAAGTCATCCAGGAACAGGATGAACCGAAGGCACCCTCCTACTACACCCATATATAGGAATCACCCCAGGATCAGTAGCGAGTGGTCCTTGCAATCCGTAAATTCCAATCACGAATGAATCACAGTGTATCTCTTTATGGGAGCTACCCAGAGATTATAAGTAGTTCTTCCGTTTCATGAAGATCTGCGGTCTTCAATGCTCCATCTTCATTTGCCGCCAGTTAGTTTTGTACGTAACGTTGGATCGAAGTGGTTTTGGGACGTCCTCATCCCGGTCTCTTCGAAACAACACGTCAAAAGGTCTAATATTATATTCATTGATAGTCGGGTTTTTAACTATCAATTCACACAGTATGGTCAAGTTTATTGGAAGCTCAGATCCTTTATCTAGATTTATTTATCAAGTCCATTCCATTGATTCTTTAGAATCATTTTCGTATTCCTATTATTTCAAATCTCATTTGTTTTCGTTACGTTGAAAACAATAACCTATATTTACTTACCAAACTCCATTTCATTTCTCTATATCACTATATATTCACCAATTTCTTATATTACCCTTTTGCCTTGCGAAATCATCTTATATTAACGATAAGTTTCACGATTCCAACTTGAGTTAAACAATGTTAAATATACATTGTTCTATTAAACTTAACCGGTTCTAATTAATATTTTAAAATCTTGTCAATGATGTCGCAATATTTCTCTTGTAGAAATAATAACCCAAATTTAACACTCCAATCATTTCGAACTAATACCATTCCTTGATAATAGTAAAGTCGTTCAAGTTGGGGTATTTAGTTACCTCTCAGACCTTAACCGACAACGTTCTTATCTCAGAATAGATAAAAGTTGTAACACCCCGAATTTTCTGTTAACGTTAAATTAACAAATTGAAGCGTAATTAATTAAAAAATGAAAGAATTAAGGGAAACGGGTTACGCCATTGCGTTCATCTCGGAATTCTTCTTGAGATAGAGTCCGAGTTTGCGTAAATCAGACTCCGTATGAAGGAGATATGGCCTTCCGAAGTTTCAGAATTAATTTAAAGTTCAATACAGTTCAAAAATTCGGTTTAAAATTCAAAAACGGACCTAGATTGGGCTAGGCGGGAAAATTCCCGCCCAGGACCCAGGTCGACCAAGGGGTCGACCTGGGTACCCAGGACGACCAGGGGTTGACCTGGGGGTCGACCTGCCTGGTCAGCCTGAGTTGTCTGGTTGGGGCATGGCTCGATTTCTGGGGCTTGGCAGTGTCATTGGGGCTGACTTGTCAATATTTGATTGGCCTCTTTTGGGATAGATGGTCTTGATTAACTCTGGCTTCATCTGACGGCTCAAATCAATCTGAAATTCTATAAATACAACCTAAGACTCAACCCAAAATTCACACAAAAATTAGAGCTTGGAGCCGTCATGCTGCTGGAAGGAGACTTGGAGTAGCCACCGCTTAAGAGATGAACAAAGCTAATACAAATATAATCCTAAAACAAAATTCAAACAACGATTATCTACCCAAAGGAATGCATCTCAATTTCAGAACTCAGAATCCAGAATTCAAGTTCAGCGTTCATTGTAAGTCTAGTTACGTTTGAGATGTGAATAGAAATAGAACGTGATTTGATATGAACTAAAGATTGGAATGATGCTATGTTGTAAAAACCATGTTAATTCATATTTAGTTATGACAATGATTTCATTAGAATGTTTGTGGATTAGTTTAATTGATGTTGGATCCATTAGAATGTTTATGGATTAATTTAGTTGATGTTGGATCTATTCAAATTCACATACTAGTTATTTGGTTCATATCTACACCTATATGTTTAGGTGATTTAGACAAGTTACATGTTGTACAATAGAACTTCTATGCCTATATGGTTAAGTTCGTATACATGCTTATATGTTCACCCAAAAGTCGTAAGTTCATAATTGGATCCATGCCATGATCCACCTTAATACATGATTCTTGTTATAATTGGACATATGATTTGGTCTAGTTCACACATGTGATAAAATTATACATACTTTATGGATATGTCATATTCTTGTCATATGCTAACCATGTTCGATGTTATGCCTAGATCTATACATGAACATGTTAGGCTCTAAATTAAATAATTCATGTGACACCTATTTTGTTTTATCCCCATTTCAATGCAAGTTCACATGTCAAGTTCAAACCGTGACGTATGCTGATTAGATCTCAAAAATTGCTAGTTCATATGTTACACGCCCCTTATGTTAATTAGAATGTTTCATGTTCATAGCTTTCCCTTCTATGTTTTTAAGTTGGGCTGAAATATCTAGCCCAACATTCGTTATAATATTGCGAATGTACAAACGGGGGAATATCGTTGGGATTAAACATGAAAATATATGAAGTTGGCATGTTTGGCACATGCCAATAAATTGGCTACATTTAAATGATATTAATTTATATACCAAAAATGATGAACTTGATAATGGGCCATAACATTTACATATAACAAGTAAAAGAGACAAATATGTAAATTTAGAAAATACGAGTATGCTTAACCCGAGGTTGGATTGAGTTGTGATGTAAACCTACCCGGACCCGCCCGGCTGTCCAGTAATCACAACAATACCTATCCAATGTGGGAGGTTAAGCATTAAGCCCAATAAAGACCCGAGGTTGGACTGAGTTGTGGCGTAAGGCTGCCCGGAACCGCCCGGCATACTGGCAGCCAGAACAATACCTATCTAATGTGAGTGGTCGGTGCTTTAATGAATAGATTAAAGCTAAGTCAGGACTGATAGGGTTAAAACACTTAACCAACTCAATATGTTAACTAAATATGATGGTTAGGGGTTAGGTTAATCTGAACACTTAACCACTTAACATGTTTGACTAGAAAAACCTGGTAACGGGGACCTATTTCAGCAGTAACCCAATTAGGTATCATGGTACCCTGAAACTAGGCAGGGTGGGGCACGATTACTGGGCTGACTGTAAGCGGTCAAAGTGACGGCGTGTGGTGCAGTGTAGGTTCTAACGGAGTGTGGTCGTGCACACACTTCGGAGCAGACAAACAGGGCACTAAACACCAGTAGTATACTCTATGCCTTCTAGAATTGTGTCGGGCCTCCACCACGGGACTCGATACACCCCATGGTGGGACCAACATAGGTATCTACAATCATTGGGGGCCGTATGACATATATGATTTTGCGAGTACGAGCCAATCTTTAGAAAGGGGATCACTTCATCTCGGTCATGGGGTGCCAGTCGGAATTAATACAAGTAGTGGCAGAGATATAGTGTGGGGTACGATAGTATATTCGATTCTAAACTACATTCCCTTAGCTTATGATATTTTTTCCTGTTTCAGTTTATTCCTATCATGCCTTTTTTCTTATTCACATACTGAAGGTTCACTGGACTTACCAGGCTTATTGTCTGACTCTGTTTTTCTTTCGTCTTCTTTTTTTCCATTCCCCTCCCCCCCAGGTCCACTGGGAGGAAACAATCTAGCTTAGTCAGACTCTTTGCAAGCTTCAAGATAGTAGATGTATGGTCTGGATCTCTTTCGTTCAGGCTATCGCTTTGGATATCGCCATGGGGATTTTTGTTGCTTTATTTATGTTTTTATGCTTCTTTAGTAAATCAAGATAGAAATGATGATGTAATGTTTTGAAATTATTGTGAGACAATTACGGAAATGTTTTGTATGAACATGTATTTTATGAAATGAAATTCTGTTTGTTTTCCACTGCTTATAAATATGTGTTTATATCTGTCTTGTTTCTATCTGTGACTTTTCCTTATAAACCTACGCCAAAGTTAAGGCATTCCCTTTGCGAGTGACTGTAACGGAGGTGGGGTGTTTCACTTGGTAGCAGAGCGTAGGTTTACCATATTAGATAGAAGTTTTCGAAAATATTTTCTAAAGAGAAGTTTATAGAAGCATTTTTTTTCAAGAAAAGTGTTATATTTTTTTAAAAAAAGAGGCATAATCCCCCAAAGCCATAGGCACTATCTCTCTTTCCTTCGTTTTGAATCCTTTCTTTTTGTTTCAGCATGTCTGGGGATCTTAACCTTCCAGAAGGTGTGCCAGTACCTGGCTGGTTCCGAAGAGACTTAGAAGCTAGGGCCAATGGCGCGGGCCCGGCAGACATCCCTCCTCCCTCAGTGGCTGCAGTTCATCCTCCTCCTCCTCTTGGTAATGCTTTTGCAAAGACATGTAGAGACTTTAAGGCTATGGGTGGAAAGGACTTTCATGGAACTGAACCCTTTGTGGTGGCAAGGAACTGGCTGAAGGAGACCAAAGATTTATTTGTCATTTTCGGAGTTGATGACAGGCAAAAGATACAGCTAGCAGTGTGGTTGCTTAAAGATGAAGCTTCGTATTGGTGGGAGATTACCCATGCTGAGAGGCTAGTGGAAACTTGAGAAGACTTCCGGATGAGGTTTGAGATGAAGTTTCTCTCCCAAGCTGAAAGAAGCCTGCAAATGGAGAAGTTCCTAACTCTTAAGAAAGGAAGTATGACAATTAGGGAGAATGTCAATCAGTTTAATCTACTGGCCAGATTTGGGCTGGATTTAGTGAACACCCAACACAAGAAGGCCCTCCGCTTCATCAAAGGTTTGAATGAGCTTCTACACAGCCTTGCTATGACCCATGTACCCACGGGAGCAACTTATGAAAGCTTGGTAGATATGGCATTGCTACACGAGGAAGACAAGGGCAAGAAAGAGGCTACGGTTGAAGCGCCTCAAGAAAAGAAGGAGGGCTTACAAGCTAAGAAAACGGACTTCAAGAAAGGCGGGAAGAACAACAAATCCCGTGAACAGAGCAGGTGTAATTACTGTGGCATTGTTGGCATTTGGCGAAAGACTGCAGAAAGAGGAAAGCGAAGATGAATGGTGGTTGTATCCATTGCGGAGAGACTAGATACATGGCTAAGGACTGCCCAAAGAAGAAAGGGCAGGGGCAGAGGGCTGGATCCACTTCAGGGGGACAGGTTCACGCACTAGTGGCACCTCCACAGGAACGAGGTAGTAATATTTCTATAGAAAGTGTAGTTTATCTTTATGATCACCCAGTTCGCACTCTCTTTGATTCTGGCGCATCACACTCCTTTATTTCATCTGCTTTAGTAGAATCTCTGCACCTAGACACTAGTATGATAGAGGATCCCTTGGTTGTTTCAAATCCAATTGGGGGCTAAGCTTATTTGTCCATGGTTTGTTTGGATTTGAAAATCTCTATTCTCAGCGTTGAGTTTAGTTGTAGCGCCTTTGTTTTGGGCTTCTTAGGATATGGTTTGATCTTAGGCATGGACTGGTTATCCAGTAATGGTGCCATCCTTGATTGTGAGAAAAGAGTGGTTAGACTCTTGACTCGGCTATGTAACACTCTAGAAATTTCTTCGAATCCCTTGAACGCTGTTATGCTTAGTTATCTAGAGTCGCTTGATGCTTCTGTTGAGAATTTGCAGTCAGTTAGAGTGGTCCGGGAATATCTGGATGTTTTTGAAGAGGTGAAGGGCTTACCTCTGAAGCGGGAAACAGACTTCCGCATATACCTTCTTGATAATGCAAAGCCCATAGCTTTACCTGTTAGGCACATGGCTCCAAGGGAAAGAAAGGAGCTCAGTAAGCAAGTTAAAGAGCTTCTCGAGAAGGGGTTTATTAGACGGAGCATTTCGGAATGGGGTGCTCCAGTGGTGTTTGCAACCAAAGCGGACGGTTCGCTTCGCATATGCGTTGACTATAGGGAGCTAAACAAGTTGACCAAGAAGAATAGGCACCCTCTTTCCAGAATCAACGATTTGTTTGACCAACTTGTAGGTGTGTCGGTTTTCTCGCAACTTGATCTGGCTACTGGGTTTCATCAGCTCAGAGCGGCTGAAGATAGCATTGATAAGACGGCATTCAGAACCCCAGATGGTTTCTTCGAGTGGCTTGTCATTCCTTTCGGCTTGACAAACGCACCCGCTTATTTTGTAGACCTAATGAGCAGGGTATTGCGAGAGTTCCTCAACAAGTTTGTGGTTGTCTTCGTAGATGATATTTTGATCTTCTCAATGAGGAAGAGCATGCTCGGCATTTAAAAGAAGTCATGGATACTCTCCGTGCACATCAGCTAAGGGCCAAATTCTCCAAGTGCCACTTTTGGAGAGAAGAAGTAAGGTTTCTCGGGCATGTATTGTCCAAATAGGGTTTAGCAGTGGACCCCGCGAAAGTATTAGCGGTGCAAGATTGGAAGGCACCAAAGAACGCAACCAAAGTCTGAAGTTTTCTTGGATTGGAAGGCTTTTACCGAAAGTTCATCAGAGATTTTTGCAAAAATCTCAGCTCCGCTTACAAGGCTGATGAAGAAGAACTTGACTTTCGTTTGGGACTTGGATTGCGGATTTGCTTTCCAATGCTTGAAAGGGCTCTTACAACAGCCCCAATTCTAACTCTGCCAGATGGAAGCAAGATGTTCACAGTATACACAGATGCATGCAGGACGGGACTAGGCGCTGTTTTGATGCAAGAAGGAAGGGTAGGAGCTTATGGTGGAAGGCAGTTGAAAGTTCATGAAAAGAACTACCCAACCCACAATCTTGAGTTGGCCGCCATCGTCTTTGCGCTTAAATCTTGGCGCCATTATCTTCTAGATGAGAAGTTCGAATTATATACTGACCATAAATCATTGAAGTATCTTTTCTCGCAGAAAGACCTTAACTTGAGGCAACAAAGGTGGATGGAGTTTCTTGCCTCGTATGATTTTGAGATTTCCTACACTCCGGGCAAGGGCAATGTAGTAGCGGACGCCTTGAGTAGAAAGAAGATGACCCTAAGCCCACTCTTTGTAGAAAGGCAAAGCTTGGAGTATATAGCTGGTTTTGATTTTAGGCCCTCCTCCGACTTTATACCCGGTTTGTTAGCTTCACTTGAAGTGCACCCTACTCTTTTGGACTCAATAGGGACCGCACAACATGAAGACCCTCAACTCGTGGAGATAATTGATAAGCTAATTAGGGGTGAGACTTCTTGATACCTCGATAGATACACCATCGATGATAAGGGGTAGTTAAGATGGGATGGAAGGCTATGCGTCCCACAAGCAAAGGAGTTGGTGAAGAAGGTTCTTGAGGAGGCACACCATTCCAAGATGACAATACACCCAGGCGGAGACAAAATGTACAAGGACGTAAAGATAGTTTTCTTTTGGAATGGCATGAAGAAGGACGTGGCAGATTTTGTTTCTAAGTGTATGATATGCCAACAAGTCAAGGCGGAACAGAAGAAGCCTGGAGGACTGCTTCATCCTCTAGAGGTCCCGCAATGGAAATGGGATAGCATTTTAATGGACTTCATTGATGGGTTGCCTAGGTCAAGAAGGGGCAATACTTGCATTTGGGTAATAGTGGATAGGCTTACAAAAAGCGCCCACTTTTTACCCATTAAGAGTAGAAGGACTGCCTCATCTCTAGCATCTCTTTATCTCAAGGAGATAGTTCGACTCCATGGAATACCCTCCAGCATTGTTAGTGACCGAGACCCTATCTTTACGAGCGAGTTTTGGCGAAGTCTGCAAGAAGCTATAGGCACACAGTTATGTTTGATCACGGCCTATCACCCCTAAACCGATGGTCAGACGGAAAGGGTGAACAGAGTTTTAGAAGATCTTTTAAGATTGTGCGTTCTTGACTTTGGAGGGACATGGGAGGATCAACTACCTTTGGTGGAATTCGCCTACAACAACAACTACCAAGCTACTATAGGCATGGCGCCCTTCGAAGATTTATATGGAAGACCGTGCCGATCACCAACTTGTTGGTGAGAATCTACCGACAAGTGATTGACATAGAAATGTGCTTATTTTATGCTCTTATATCTTATCTTCTGTATATAAATAAGTATTACTTGGGTATTGTTTTGTTACTTTTACAGATATTCCAACCCAGCCCGCATGCAACCAGAAATGTAGAGAAATAGAGTTCAATTTGCTGTGTATTTGCATTTTGAAGAATTGTAGATGAAGATGTCACATCTAGTTGCTGTTGGACAAGAAAAGGATTGATAACAAGGCTTTGCACATCACAAATCAATGAAGAAGTGTCAAGGAAACAAGAGGAAAAGAGAAAAGGCCCAAATTTGATTTAATTATCAAAGGCCCATTTATGTTTCTCATTAGTGATGTAATGACCAGGCCCAGTTATCATTAGGGTTAGGGTTAGGGTTTGGCTATCTACCCTATATATACCCTTATAATGGCATTGCAGCCACCATCCTATCACATATCTCATTCTATTCTCTTCTTCATCAATAAAATTCATTTTTCTTTTTATGCAATTTTCTATTTTTCTTAGCAATTAGTGTTGTCTACACGATTAGATTCGGTAGAACACTATTTGTCTTTTGCATTTCTTTCCGTTAGTGATTGACCGTCTGATTAGATTCAGCGGTAATCCTAATTGTTATTTTCTGTTCGTTTAATTCTGTTCTGCAATTTTATTTCCATTGTTCTATTTTATCTTTAATCGTTGAATTTATTACAGATCTGATTGGATTCGAATCTGCAGTAAATTTAATTGCATCTTTTAATTGTAGTTCCACTTTTATTTTGTTTTGCAAATCAACCTCTAACTTCGTTTAACACGCCCAAGAAAAAATAAATAATAATTTTTAATTCAACCTCCCTGTGTTCGACCTGTATGCTACACGCCTGTATGCTTGCAGAATTTATTACAAATGTCGCGCTTTTCTAATTCATAGACTAGCGTCGATCAAGTTTTTGGCGCCATTGCTGGGAGGTAACGATTAAATTTTATTATTTATTTAATTTCTGATTCGTGTTAGTTTTGTTTTCTATTTATTTTTTTTGTTTTTGTTTTGTTATTTGATCTTATAAAAAAAACATTTTTTCTGTTTTCTTTTAAAAAAAAAAAGATTTTCTGCTTGCTTTTCATCTTCTTTCCATTTTTCTCTCCCTTTACATTACAATCTGATCTCTTTTGTTCTAATTAAAAAAAAAGAAAAAAAACAAATTTCTTTCCTTTTTACTTTTCTGTCTTCTTCCTTCATATTTTTCTGCCGTTCCTCTTCACAGCTACCCCACCAATCACCAATACTCCACGCAAAAACCACTTACCCAGTTCGCCTCAAACCCTTTCTGCCGCAAATTCTCACCATCGGCCTTCAACCATCTTGCCATCCTAGTTCTGACAACGACCATCCTTCAACAGTTCACCGAACTCCCCGTACTGACACAAAGCCACTAACCTGATTTGCCTCGTCCTCAACCTAAATCTCAAAAATCCACACAACTTCGTATCCATCCCCTCCTTACCAAACTGCCTCTCATCACCTGCAATCAAAAACCGCAAATAACCTGAACCCTTCGTCATCAACATCCGAACAGTGCTTCAACCCACTTCTGAGTTTGCAATCGTACCCAATACAAACCCAAAATCGCGATTCGAATCCATATCCGAGCCTTAACCGCAATTCAATCGCAATACTGCATCGAATTTGAATAGAAAAAAATAAAGAAGAAGGGAAATTTCCTTTGGGTTTAAGTTGCGTGTTTTGAGAAACTGAAAAAAAAGGGCGGCGTTTGTTTTAAGAAGAGGCGTGATTTGGTGTAATGGAAGGGTGTGATTTGGTAGGGTTGAGCACGTGATACGTGGTTGTTTCCAAAAAAAAAAGCGTGAACTTTTCTCTGTTTGACTTCGTTTAAAAAAAAAAAAAAAAAGAGGAGAATTTTTCAAAAACAGGTACAGCTGAAATTTATAAAAAACAGGTACAGTCAAGCAATTAATAGAAGGGGACAACAACAGAAAGCAGTAGACGATTCAGATGGGTTGGAGCGGTTGCACACCAAGTGGGGTGTGAACGCGCTAGCGCTACCCAATTTCACTGGAGGACTGCCGATCAAGGTGAGAAATTTTTAAAACTCTACAGGTGCTCTGCTGCAAAAGAAAAAAATAAAAATATAGACAATTGTTGTAAAAAAATTCTGCAGGGGCAGCGGCTTTGAATGTACAATTTTTAATCTTTGCAATTATCTGTGTGATTTCTGTTTTTTTATATTCATTCTGTTAAGGGCAATACCCCAATTCACATAAGGTGAGGGATTTCATCACCCTTTCCTTAGCCCACAAATTGCATTTCATCATAGAATTTGACTAATAATAACGGTTAGACGTTGGACTTAAGGGAGTCACGGGCTCATCTAGGGCTTAATTATATTGTGATAGTTGATTCATTTGAAACGAATTATTTCTTGGTGTCTAGACTACGGCAGAGAAATAACCGTTTATAAATATTACGGTGATTCGTAAATATTATATCAGTTGTTACTCTGAAGGTACTTAAACCTTCGGCTGCATTGCTAGGGTGATTCCTGGTGCACCGATAACTCCTGTCCGTTAACTGGCTAAGAAATCTTTTGATCTAAGTAATCAAACGCATCACTTTATAATTTTGGGTTAAGAGCCAATAAGGACAGAAAACTTCATTGTAGCTAATTTCTGTGTTTGCATTTGACAACAATGAGTGAAAAAAGTGTTAGCCAACAAAATTCTCCTAGGGGTTCTCGAATCAACCAAAATTTTCCAACCGAATTGGATCAAAATCGAGTGAATCAAAATTTTCCTAACTTTGGGGATCAAAACCAAATAAATCAAAATTTTCAAAATCTCAATATCCAAGTGGATAGACCCTTGTCTCTTCGTGATCGATGTTATCCTACTAGGACCGTTCAACCATCTGTCATTGTGTTCCCACCAGCTGAAGGAAACAATTTTGAGCTAAAACATTCTTTTATCCAAGGGGTACCAAAATTTACTGGGTCTGAAAATGCTTATGAATTTCTAAGTGAATTTGAATTGTATGCTTCCACAACAAAAATGCAACAACTATCTAACGAATCGATCAAGCTAAGGCTAATTCCATTTGCACTACTTGAAAGCGCTAAAAGATGGCTAAATTCTCTTCCACGACATTCCATAAGAAGTTGGGATGAATTTGTCACTGCATTCTTGAAAAAGTTTTTCCCTTTCCATAAAACTCTCAAAATTCGAACTGAGATAAACCAATTTTGTCAAAATGAGGGGGAAACTTTTTCAAAATACTTTGAGAGATTCAACCAGCTATTATATAGTTGCCCTCATCATGGAATTCTAAAAGATCACTTATGTCAAATTGCATATGAAGGGCTAAACTATCAGACTAGAACTCAACTAGAATCAATGTGTGGAGGAGACTTTATGTCTAAAACAGCCAATGAAGCTTGGCGGTTTTTAGAAGATTATTCTGAAAAGGACATGCAGTGGGAATCGATTCGTGTTCCTATTCGTACTTCTACTAGAGGAGTGCATGTCGTGGACCCAAGTCAAATTCCCTTAGAAAATCAAACTCCTCAAACCGGAGAAGGGTTACCCCACTATTACTCTCAAGACCAAGCTAATGCCATAGCTCAAAATAATCCTTACTCATCCACGTACAACCCTGGTTGGAGGAACCACCCAAAATTTTCCTGGTCGAACCCCAATAATTCGGCTAACCCATCTCACGTGCAACCCTTTATTCCCAATCCGAATTACCAAGCTCCACCCCCCAATTCTCAAACCTCTCAAGCTACACCTCAATCCAAACAACCCTATAGGCACCCCAATTTTCCATCATCAAACCAATCATCTCAGTCTTCTCAACCATTACAAGATATTGGGCGTCTAGAAAAACAGATGAACTCTTACGAAGCTAAAATAAACTCGCAAGACGCTAAAATGGACCAAATGTTTAATATGATGAAGGAATTTATGAAAACTCATGAGAAGGGAAAGTTGCCTAGTCAACCTGAGGTGAATCCAAAATATAACCCTCGTGCTGTAAATTCTTGTGAGGACGAAAAACATAATCCAGTCAACGCTATTACAACCCTTCGATCTGGTAAGAGGATTGATAATAATGTGGACGACCCTGACGAACCTTCTAACTCGACCCCAACCCCTAATCTTGCTGATCACCCATTGGCTTCGAATGCCAATTCTTCTAAACTTCAAGTTCCCTTAAATGTTGGCAATCCCAACAGTTCTTCTCCCAGTGTCGGCAAACCCGACCCACCTTCGAAAATTAATGTTGGCAATACCAACATTTCATCTTCTACAACATTACCACCTTCTATTTCCTTGGATAAACCTTCTTCCACGAATGGTGAAACTGATCGTAGAGTCGAAAAACCTATAGCTCCTTTCCCTCATAGACTCAATAATAAGAAGAAAGCGGCAAATTTCGATAAAATCTTGGAAATTTTCAAACAAGTTCGTGTGAACATTCCTCTTTTAGACACCATTGAACAAATTCCTCAATATGCTAAATGTCTAAAGGAATTGTGCACACAAAAACGTGCGACCAATGTCCCGAAAACCGCTTTTCTAACTGCAAATACAAGCTCTGTTCTTTCGAATCTTGCCCCAGTCAAGTATAAAGACCCTGGCTGCCCTACGATTGATTGTAAAATAGGAAACACTCACATCTCTCGTGCCCTGCTCGACCTTGGTGCCAGTGTCAACCTTCTCCCTTATACTGTCTATCGTCAACTTGGACTAGGGGAGATTAAACTAACAAACATCACACTTCAACTAGCCGATCGATCTGTCAAAAAGACATTGGGAATTATCGAAGACGTCTTGATATAGATTGAACAGTTTTACTTCCCTGACGATTTTATAGTTCTAGAAACAGAGCCTGTCTCAAATCCCAACATTCAAATACCATTGATCTTAGGACGTCCCTTCTTAGCAACCTCTAATGCTGTCATTAATTGTAGAAATGGTCAGCTTCGACTTTCCTTCGGGCACCTGACCATTGAGCTAAACATCTTTAATCTCAACAAGCAACCTAGTGATTTTGAGATCGATGAAATTGACATGATTCAAACCACAGTTGATGAAACCTCTAATGACACTTCTGAAGCTTTGAAAATGTGTCTTGACCATTTTGACTTCGATTTCGATGAACTCGAATACATTTCTGAACTAAACAAAATTCTTGATTCGGACACTTCGTCACCTGACTATAACCAAGGAATATTGACCAATGTTGATACACAAGAACTTCCTAAGTTAGACCTCAAATCCTTGCCACCAGACCTTAAGTATGCCTACCTAGACTCTTCAAAAACTTTTCCCGTAATCTTGGCTTCGGATCTTATCGAGGACCAAGAAGAAAAACTTTTGGATATCTTGCGGGAAAATAAGGACGCCTTGGGGTGGGAAAATAGCGATATAAAAGGAATTAGCCCATCAATTGTGGAACATCGCATACATTTAGTTGATGAGGCTAAACCTACCCGTGAGGCTCAAAGGCGATTAAACCCAAACATGAGAGAAGTGGTCAAGGAGGAGATAATCAAATGTCTAGATAATAACATCATCTATCCCATCTCTGATAGTACTTGGGTGAGTCCGGTACAAGTTGTACCAAAGAAGTCGGGAGTCACAGTGATCAAAAATGACAGTAATGAACTCGTCCCAACAAAAATCAAAACCAAGTGGCATGTGTGTATCGACTATCGAAAGCTTAACTCAGCCACACGAAAAGACCATTTTCCCTTGCCTTTTATAGACCAGATGCTCGAACGCTTAGCGGGACATGAGTACTACTGTTTTCTCGATGGATACTCTGGCTATAACCAAATTCCTGTTGCTTTAGAAGATCAACATAAGACCACCTTTACTTGTCCCTTTGGAACCTTTGCTTATCGTCGCATGCCTTTTGGTCTTTGTAATGCCCCCGCGACTTTCCAAAGGTGTATGATGAGTATTTTCTCTGACATGGTGGAAGAATTCTTGGAAATATTCATGGACGATTTTTCAATATATGGATCATCTTTTTCCCAATGTCTCACTCATCTAGAACTCGTCCTTAAGCGTTGTAAGGAGAAATCACTCGTGCTTAATTGGGAGAAATGCCACTTTATGGTAAAAAGGGGGATAGTTCTAGGTCATGTCGTCTCCAAAGATGGCCTAGAAGTCGATAAATCCAAAATCGATTTGATTGCTAATTTACCTCCTCCTAAGTCTGTCAAAGATGTTCGTTCATTTCTTGGCCATGCAGGATTCTATAGAAGATTCATTAAGGATTTTTCAAAAATTTCAAAACCTCTCTCGAATTTACTTACCAAAGACGTAAAGTTTGAATTTTCCAATGATTGCAAAACATCTTTTGAAACTCTTAAATCACTCTTGACCACAACTCCCATCATTCAACCTCCTGATTGGACTCAACCCTTCGAACTTATGTGCGACGCTTCTGATTTTGCTATTGGAGCCATCTTGGGTCAGCGTATTGATAAACTCCCTCGAGTCATTTATTACGCCAGCAAAACCTTAAACGAGGCCCAACTTAATTACTCAACTACTGAAAAGGAATTTTTGGCAGTTGTCTTCGCTCTTGAGAAATTCAGACCATATCTCATAGGATCCAAAGTCATAGTTTACACTGACCATGCTGCCCTACGATATCTGCTTTCTAAAAAGGATGCCAAGGCCCGCTTGATTCGTTGGATCCTTCTTCTTCAAGAATTCGATATAGAAATACGAGATAAAAAGGGTTCTGAAAATGTCGTAGCTGATCATCTCTCTCGAATTGTGCACGAAAATGATAACGACACCCAAATCGATGACTATTTTCCTGACGAACAACTCCTCTCAATCTCTAACACCCCTTGGTACGCTGACATTGTGAATTATCTTGTCACACAACAAATGCCCGCTGAATGGTCGAAACAAGATAAACAAAAATTTCTCTCGAAAGTTCGAAACTTCTATTGGGACCACCCATATCTTTTCAAATACTATCCAGACCAAATCATTCGAAGGTGTGTGCCCGATCATGAACACCAAAGTATTCTCTCTTTCTCACATGACCATGGTTGTGGCGGTCATTTTGGAGCAAGAAAAACTGCTGCAAAAGTTTTGCAAAGCGGTTTTTATTGGCCCACACTCTTCCGTGACGCTTTCGAATTTTGCTCTAAATGTGAGCGATGTCAAAGAACGGGTCGAATCTCAAAGCGGAACATGATGCCTCTCAACCCCATTTTAGTGATTGAGTTATTCGATGTTTGGGGCATCGATTTCATGGGACCATTCCCTAATTCATTTGGGAATCTTTACATCTTGCTTGCGGTAGACTATGTCTCAAAGTGGGTTGAAGCCATTCCGACCAAAACCAACGACAACAAGGTTGTTGTCAAATTCCTCAAAGAAAACATCTTTTCACGCTTTGGCACACCTCGAGCTATCATTAGCGATAATGGCACTCATTTGTGTAATCGTGCTTTTGAGTCCTTGCTCAAGAAATACTCAATCACACACAAGCTGTCGACCCCCTACCACCCACAAACGAGTGGGCAAGTAGAAGTTTCCAATAGACAAATCAAACAAATTCTTGAGAAAACCGTGAATTCCAATAGAAAAGATTGGTCCGTAAAACTGATTGATGCACTTTGGGCTTTTCGCACTGCTTATAAAACTAATCTAGGGATGTCACCATATCGATTAGTCTTTGGAAAAGCCTGTCACTTACCTCTTGAATTAGAGCATCGCGCTCTTTGGGCCATAAAATTTTTGAACTTTGACTTAGAAAAAGCCGGCTCACACAGGAAGTTACAAATTTCTGAATTAGAGGAATTAAGAAACGAGGCGTATGAAAATGCGAAAATCTACAAAGAAAGAACCAAAGCCCAACACGACAAAAACATACTTCGTAAGGAATTTAACGTAGGTCAAAAAATTCTTTTATACGACTCTAGACTTCACTTGTTTCCAGGAAAACTCAGATCTCGATGGACTGGACCTTATGTCGTGAAAACAGTATATCCTCATGGAGCGGTTGAAATTGAAAATCCTAGGGATGGAAAAGTCTTCAAAGTAAACGGTCAACGACTGAAACCATTTTTGGAATTCGAGCAATATGACGAAGATGACTCTATCGATCTGCATGATCATCCACCATGAAATCAAGTGGTACACGTTCTTTTTCTTTTATTTTTCTTTTTCATTTTTTTTTGTATTTTATTTTTGCCTTAGACAGTTGGGACACTGTCTCAATCAAGTGTGGGGGGGGGGGGGGGGGAGTCTGCATTTCATCCATTTTCATTTTTCTTTGTTTTTATTTCTTTTTATTTTCAGCCATTTAACTAGGACCATCATACATTTTAGATTGTAGTACCATACCATAATTTTTTTTTTTGAAAATACGACTCATTTTCAATTGATACAGCAAAATAAGTTTACAATTTTTAGCCAGGTGATAGTATTTTTCTCTCTCAACTTAGATCGAATAGGAAATATAATGAAAAGTTTAATTTTGAGGAATAATAGTGTAACCGGTACATAGGGAGATTCTTAGGTGATGGCCATGAAATCTATTCTATATTGTAGACTTTGTTTAAATAAGTGTAGGACTTAAAATACTTATATTGGCTTTTCAAATCTTTAAAACTAAGTTGTGTTAAGTTGAATTCGCGTAACTCTCTTTTGTGCTTATATTTTCGATAATAATAATAATAGTATTCGAAGGGTATCCAACATTGCTTGTATATCGAGCGTTGGTGTGCAAACCCGCCAAGGTCTATCCGAAACGTTGTTGACAAAGTCAGCGTTGGAATATCTTGGTCTCATTTTATGAGATTGGACACCTAAGGATTACCGACACGTTGTTGACAAAGTCAAAGTCGGCCTGCACAATCCGCCAAGCTCTTTACCTACTCTCCGTTAGTCCGCGAGGCAGTGCATGGGTGGTAAACCTTGGTCTTTTTAGTTAGGTGTATGTACTTAATCATAAATCTTAAAATTTTATAGAATAAAGAATAAGCGATGATACCCAAACACTTCTTGACCTTATTGATTTGACTAGCCATACATGAGAAAATTAGAATACCACTTTGCAAACTGTGCCAAGCAAACTAAGAATTTATTTCATGGCTGCACTATGTTATCGACCGAACTAACTGGCCAAACTGGAATTTAACATTTGAAAACTTGATTAATATTGAAAATTTGTGACAAGTCAAGGTATCCAAAATAAAATCAACTGACTAGAAATTGTTAATTTAATTTGTTGTACCACTTTCCTGAAACAAGTCGTGTTTTCATTTTTTTCGTTTTTATTTGCGTATGTCCATTGCATTCATGTAGTTTCATTAGAATCATAGCATACTTCATTTGGATTTTGTGGGTAGTATCCGCTGAAAACCCTCACGAGACACCACTCGTCCTACTAGGGACACCTAGAGGTTTAACGGCTTGTTGCATACGCTCAATGCAATCGTGTTTCCTACGAAAAAGTGACCTATCTAGTTTAGTTTTTCATTTTTTGTTTTACTCGAGGACGAGTAAAAGATAAGTGTGGGGGTATTTGATTGACATAGAAATGTGCTTATTTTATGCTCTTATATCTTATCTTCTGTATATAAATAAGTATTACTTGGGTATTGTTTTGTTACTTTTACAGATATTCCAACCCAGCCCGCATGCAACCAGAAATGTAGAGAAATAGAGTTCAATTTGCTGTGTATTTGCATTTTGAAGAATTGTAGATGAAGATGTCACATCTAGTTGCTGTTGGACAAGAAAAGGATTGATAACAAGGCTTTGCACATCACAAATCAATGAAGAAGTGTCAAGGAAACAAGAGGAAAAGAGAAAAGGCCCAAATTTGCTTTAATTATCAAAGGCCCATTTATGTTTCTCATTAGTGATGTAATGACCAGGCCCAGTTATCATTAGGGTTAGGGTTAGGGTTTGGCTATCTACCCTATATATACCCTTGTAATGGCATTGCAGCCACCATCCTATCACATATCTCATTCTATTCTCTTCTTCATCAATAAAATTCATTTTTCTTTTTATGCAATTTTCTATTTTTCTTAGCAATTAGTGTTGTCTACACGATTAGATTCGGTAGAACACTATTTGTCTTTTGCATTTCTTTTCGTTAGTGAATGACCGTCTAATTCGATTCAGCGGTAATCCTAATTGTTATTTTCTGTTCGTTTAATTCTGTTCTGCAATTTTATTTCCATTGTTCTATTTTATCTTTAATCGTTGAATTTATTACAGATCTGATTAGATTCGAATCTGCAGTAAATTTAATTGCATCTTTTAATTGTAGTTCCACTTTTATTTTGTTTTGCAAATCAACCTCTAGCTTCGTCTAACGCACCCAAGAAAAAATAAATAATAATTTTTAATTCAACCTCCCTGTGTTCAACCTGTATGCTACACGCCTGTATGCTTGCAGAATTTATTACAAATGTCGCGCTTTTCTAATTCATAGACTAGCGTCGATCAAGTTTTTGCAGAATTCATAGACTAGCGTCGATCAAGTTTTTAATTCAACCTCCCCGGCAACGGCGCCTGGAGTCTGCATTTCATCCATTTTCATTTTTCTTTGTTTTTATTTCTTTTTATTTTCAGCCATTTAAGTAGGACCATCATACATTTTAGATTGTAGTACCATACCATAAATTTTTTTTTTTTGAAAATACGACTCATTTTCAATTGATACAGCAAAATAAGTTTACAATTTTTAGCCAGTTGATAGTATTTTTCTCTCTCAACTTAGATCGAATAGGAAATATAATGAAAAGTTTAATTTTGAGGGATAATAGTGTAACCGGTACATAGGGAGATTCTTAGGTGATGGCCATAAAATCTATTCTATATTGTAGACTTTGTTTAAATAAGTGGAGGACTTAAAATACTTATATTGGCTTTTCAAATCTTTAAAACTAAGTTGTGTTAAGTTGAATTCGCGTAACTCTCTTTTGTGCTTATATTTTCGATAATAATAATAATAGTATTCCAAGGGTATCCAACATTGCTTGTATATCGAGCGTTGGTGTGCAAACCCGCCAAGGTCTATCCGACACGTTGTTGACAAAGTCAGCGTTGGAATATCTTGGTCTCATTTTATGAGATTGGACACCTAAGGATTACCGACACGTTGTTGACAAAGTCAAAGTCGGCCTGCACAATCCGCCAAGCTCTTTACCTACTCTCCGTTAGTCCACGAGGCAGTGCATGGGTGGTAAACCTTGGTCTTTTTAGTTAGGTGTATGTACTTAATCATAAATCTTAAAATTTTATAGAGTAAAGAATAAGCGATGATACCCAAACACTTCTTGACCTTATTGATTTGACTAGCCATACATGAGAAAATTAGAATACCACTTTGCAAACTGTGCCAAGCAAACTAAGAATTTATTTCATGGCTGCACTATGTTATCGACCGAACTAACTGGCCAAACTGGAATTTAACATTTGAAAACTTGATTTATATTGAAAATTTGTGACAAGTCGAGGTATCCAAAATAAAATCAACTGACTAGAAATTGTTAATTTAATTTGTTGTACCACTTTCCTGAAACAAGTCGTGTTTTCATTTTTTTCGTTTTTATTTGCATATGTCCATTGCATTCATGTAGTTTCATTAGAATCATAGCATACTTCATTTGGATTTTGTGGGTAGTATCCGCTGAAAACCCTCACGAGACACCACTCGTCCTACTAGGGACACCTAGAGGTTTAACAGCTTGTTGCATACGCTCAATGCAATCGTGTTTCCTACGAAAGTGTGACCTATCTAGTTTAGTTTTTCATTTTTTGTTTTACTCGAGGACGAGTAAAAGATAAGTGTGGGGGTATTTGATTGACATAGAAATGTGCTTATTTTATGCTCTTATATCTTATCTTCTGTAAATAAATAAGTATTACTTGGGTATTGTTTTGTTACTTTTACAGATATTCCAACCCAGCCCGCATGCAACCAGAAATGTAGAGAAATAGAGTTCAGTTTGCTGTGTATTTGCATTTTGAAGAATTGTAGATGAAGATGTCACATCTAGTTGCTGTTGGACAAGAAAAGGATTGATAACAAGGCTTTGCACATCACAAATCAATGAAGAAGTGTCAAGGAAACAAGAGGAAAAGAGAAAAGGCCCAAATTTGCTTTAATTATCAAAGGCCCATTTATGTTTCTCATTAGTGATGTAATGACCAGGCCCAGTTATCATTAGGGTTAGGGTTAGGGTTTGGCTATCTACCCTATATATACCCTTGTAATGGCATTGCAGCCACCATCCTATCACATATCTCATTCTATTCTCTTCTTCATCAATAAAATTCATTTTTCTTTTTATGCAATTTTCTATTTTTCTTAGCAATTAGTGTTGTCTACACGATTAGATTCGGTAGAACACTATTTGTCTTTTGCATTTCTTTCCGTTAGTGATTGACCGTCTGATTAGATTCAGCGGTAATCCTAATTGTTATTTTCTATTCGTTTAATTCTGTTCTGCAATTTTATTTCCATTGTTCTATTTTATCTTTAATCGTTGAATTTATTACAGATCTGATTAGATTCGAATCTGCAGTAAATTTAATTGCATCTTTTAATTGTAGTTCCACTTTTATTTTGTTTTACAAATCAACCTCTAGCTTCGTCTAACACGCCCAAGAAAAAATAAATAATAATTTTTAATTCAACCTCCCTGTGTTCGACCTGTATGCTACACGCCTGTATGCTTGCAGAATTTATTACAAATGTCGCGCTTTTCTAATTCATAGACTAGCGTCGATCAAGTTTTTGCAGAATTCATAGACTAGCGTCGATCAAGTTTTTAATTCAACCTCCCCGGCAACGGCGCCTGGAGTCTGCATTTCATCCATTTTCATTTTTCTTTGTTTTTATTTCTTTTTATTTTCAGCCATTTAAGTAGGACCATCATACATTTTAGATTGTAGTACCATACCATAAATTTTTTTTTTGAAAATACTACTCATTTTCAATTGATACAGCAAAATAAGTTTACAATTTTTAGCCAGTTGATAGTATTTTTCTCTCTCAACTTAGATCGAATAGGAAATATAATGAGAAGTTTAATTTTGAGGGATAATAGTGTAACCGGTACATAGGGAGATTCTTAGGTGATGGCCATGAAATCTATTCTATATTGTAGACTTTGTTTAAATAAGTGGAGGACTTAAAATACTTATATTGGCTTTTCAAATCTTTAAAACTAAGTTGTGTTAAGTTGAATTCGCGTAACTCCCTTTTGTGCTTATATTTTCGATAATAATAATAATAGTATTCCAAGGGTATCCAACATTGCTTGTATATCGAGCGTTGGTGTGCAAACCCGCCAAGCTCTATCCGACATGTTGTTGACAAAGTCAGCGTTGGAATATCTTGGTCTCATTTTATGAGATTGGACACCTAAGGATTACCGACACATTGTTGACAAAGTCAAAGTCGGCCTGCACAATCCGCCAAGCTCTTTACCTACTCTCCGTTAGTCCACGAGGCAGTGCATGGGTGGTAAACCTTGGTCTTTTTAGTTAGGTGTATGTACTTAATCATAAATCTTAAAATTTTATAGAATAAAGAATAAGCGATGATACCCAAACACTTCTTGACCTTATTAATTTGACTAGCCATACATGAGAAAATTAGAATACCACTTTGCAAACTGTGCCAAGCAAACTAAGAATTTATTTCATGGCTGCACTATGTTATCGACCGAACTAACTGGCCAAACTGGAATTTAACATTTGAAAATTTGATTTATATTGAAAATTTGTGACAAGTCGAGGTATCCAAAATAAAATCAACTGACTAGAAATTGTTAATTTAATTTGTTGTACCACTTTCCTGAAACAAGTCGTGTTTTCATTTTTTTCGTTTTTATTTGCATATGTCCATTGCATTCATGTAGTTTCATTAGAATCATAGCATACTTCATTTGGATTTTGTGGGTAGTATCCGCTGAAAACCCTCACGAGACACCACTCGTCCTACTAGGGACACCTAGAGGTTTAACGGCTTGTTGCATACGCTCAATGCAATCGTGTTTCCTACGAAAGTGTGACCTATCTAGTTTAGTTTTTCATTTTTTGTTTTACTCGAGGACGAGTAAAAGATAAGTGTGGGGGTATTTGATTGACATAGAAATGTGCTTATTTTATGCTCTTATATCTTATCTTCTGTATATAAATAAGTATTACTTGGGTATTGTTTTGTTACTTTTACAGATATTCCAACCCAGCCCGCATGCAACCAGAAATGTAGAGAAATAGAGTTCAGTTTGCTGTGTATTTGCATTTTGAAGAATTGTAGATGAAGATGTCACATCTAGTTGCTGTTGGACAAGAAAAGGATTGATAACAAGGCTTTGCACATCACAAATCAATGAAGAAGTGTCAAGGAAACAAGAGGAAAAGAGAAAAGGCCCAAATTTGCTTTAATTATCAAAGGCCCATTTATGTTTCTCATTAGTGATGTAATGACCAGGCCCAGTTATCATTAGGGTTAGGGTTAGGGTTTGGCTATCTACCCTATATATACCCTTGTAATGGCATTGCAGCCACCATCCTATCACATATCTCATTCTATTCTCTTCTTCATCAATAAAATTCATTTTTCTTTTTATGCAATTTTCTATTTTTCTTAGCAATTAGTGTTGTCTACACGATTAGATTCGGTAGAACACTATTTGTCTTTTGCATTTCTTTCCGTTAGTGATTGACCGTCTGATTAGACTCAGCGGTAATCCTAATTGTTATTTTCTGTTCGTTTAATTCTGTTCTGCAATTTTATTTCCATTGTTCTATTTTATCTTTAATCGTTGAATTTATTACAGATCTGATTAGATTCGAATCTGCAGTAAATTTAATAGCATCTTTTAATTGTAGTTCCACTTTTATTTTGTTTTGCAAATCAACCTCTAGCTTCGTCTAACACGCCCAAGAAAAAATAAATAATAATTTTTAATTCAACCTCCCTGTGTTCGACCTGTATGCTACACGCCTGTATGTTTGCAGAATTTATTACAAATGTCGCGCTTTTCTAATTCATAGACTAGCGTCGATCAACAAGCTTATACTTGGGCCAGACATGATCAGAGAAACTTCAGAGAAAGTGGACTTAATACGAAGAAGGATGAAGACAGCCCAAGATAAACAGAAATCCTATGCTGACAAAAGAAGGCCCGACCTTGAGTTTGAGGTTGGGGACAGGGTTTTCCTTAAGGTATCTCCTTTAAGGAACGTCGTTCGGTTTGGATCCGCAAGAAAGCTAGCACCAACATTTATAGGGCCTTTCCCCGTCATCGAGAAGGTTGGAAAGATGGCTTATAGAGTAGAGCTGCCCGAAAGACTGGCTGGAGTTCACAATGTTTTTCACGTCTCTCACCTCCGGAAGTGTTTACACGAGTCTACGGAAGTGGTGGAGCCGAGCTTCCTATAAGAAGCCGAAGTGGAACGTGAAGCAACTGTGAGAAGAGTTCCAACCCGCATCTTAGGAACCGAAGTCAAAAAGCTACGCAACCGCGAAGTCAAACTTGTTAAAGTTCAGCGGAGCAATGCCGGGGAAGACGCGACTTGGGAAACTGAGGACAGAATACGCGCAGCTTACCCTTTTATTTTTGAGGGTACATCTTTGATCTCTCTTTTTCCTTAAGTTATGATTGTATCTATCTTTTAGGTATATCTCCTCAGTCTTAATCCTTTATCCTTAGGTAGAAACCCATTTGGATGTAAACATGTATTTGGAACATGTTATGGTTGATGGCTGCAAGTGGTTGCTAGTGGTTGCTCGTGGATGCATATACACACACACCTTAGGTTTTAGATCGGCTCGGTCACTTCCATATTGCATATGCATATATGTATTCATGTTTGTATATGGTTGAAACTTGATGTGTTGTCATATGGATGTCACATTTATATGAATGGTTGCGCACTCATGTAGAATTATAAGTAGGAATTTTTTATGCATACATAATGGATTCATGACACTTACATGATTTGCATTAAGGAGGTCAACTGAATCAGTAGGCCGCCTGATTTTGCATTAGATAAGGACATATACACACACTATGCATATGATTATGAAGCATTAGAAATATTTTAAGGACAATGGATGCCTGTGTTTGTTGGTTGAGTAGATGGACGATTGGATGTTAGGATATATGTTTTTCTAGACTTGAAGATTTCGGGGACGAAATCCCTTAAGGAGGGGAAAAAGTAACACCCCGAATTTTCTATTAACGTTAAATTAACAAATTAAAGCTTAATTAATTCAAAATGAAAGAATTGAGGGAAACGGGTTATACCATTGCGTTCGTCTCGGAATTCTGCTTGAGATAGAATCCGAGTTTGCGTAAATCGGACTCCGTATGAAGGAGATACAGCCTTCCGAAGTTTCAAAATTAATTTAAAGTTCAAAACAGTTCAAAAATTCGGTTTAAAATTCAAAAACGGACCCAGGTTGGGCTGGGAGGGAAAATTCCCGCCCAGGACCCAGGTCGACCAAGGGATCGACCTGGGGGTCGACCTAGGTACCCAGGTCGACCAGGGGGTCGACCTGGGGGTCGACCTGCCTGGTCGGGCTGACTTGTGTGGTTGGGTCTTGGCTCGATTTCTAGGGCTTGGCAGTGTTATGGGGGCTGACTTGTCAATATTTGATTGGCCTCTTTTGGGATAGATGGTCTTGATTAACTCTGGCTTCATCTGACAGCTCAAATTAATCTGAAATTCTATAAATACAACCTAAGACTCAACCTAAAATTCACACAAAAATTAGAGCTTGGAGCCGTCATGCTGCTGAAAGGAGACTTGGAGTAGCCACCGCTTAAGAGACGAACAAAGCTAATACAAATATAATCCTAAAACAAAATTCAAACAACGATTATCTACCCAAAGGAATGCATCTCAATTTCAGAACTCAGAATCCAGAATTCAAGTTCAGCGTTCGTTGTAAGTCTAGTTACGTTTGAGATGTGAATAGAAATAGAACGTGATTTGATATGAACTAAAGATTGGAATGATGCTATGTTGTAAAAACCATGTTAATTCATATTTAGTTATGACAATGATTTCATTAGAAAGTTAGTGGATTAGTTTAATTGATGTTGGATTCATTAGAATGTTTGTGGATTAATCTAGTTGATGTTGCATCTATTCAAATTCACATACAAGTTATTTGGTTCATATCTACACCTATATATTTAGGCGATTTAGACAATTTACATGCTATACAATAGAACTTCTATGCCTATATGATTAAGTTCGTATACATGCTCATATGTTCACCCAAAAGTCGCAAGTTCATAATTGGATCCATGCCATGATCCACCTTAATACATGATTCTTGTTATAATTGGACATATGATTTGGTCTAGTTCACACATGTGATAAAATTATACATACTATATGGATATGTCATATTCTTGTCATATGCTAACTATGTTCGATGTTATGCCTAGATCTATATATGAACATGTTAGGCTCTAAATTAAATAATTCATGTGACACCTATTTAGTTTTATTCCCATTTCAATGCAAGTTCACATGATAAGTTGAAACCGTGACATATGTTGATTAGATCTCAAAAATTGCTAGTTCATATGTTACACACCCCTTATGTTAATTAGAATGTTTCATGTTCGTAGCTTTCCCTTCTATGTTTTTAAGTTGGGCTGAAATATCTAGCCCAACATTCGTTATAATCTTGCGAACGTACAAAGGGGGGAATATCGTTGGGATTAGACATGAAAATATATGAAGTTGGCATGTTTGGCACATGCCAGTAAATTGGCAACATTTAAATGATATTAATTTATATACCAAAAATGATGAACTTGAAAATGGGCCATAACATTTACATATAACAAGTAAAAGAGACAAATATGTAAATTTAGAAAATACGAGTATGCTTAACCCGAGGTTGGATTGAGTTGTGATGAAAACCTTCCCGGACCCGCCTGGCTGTCCATTAATCACAACATTACCTATCTAATTTGGGAGGTTAAGCATTAAGCCCAATAAAGACCCGAGGTTGGACTAAGTTGTGGCGTAAGACTGTCCGGAACCGCCCGGCCTACAGGCAGCCATAACAATACATGTCTAATGTGAGTGGTCGATGCTTAATGAATAGATTAAAGCTAAGTCAGGACTGATAGGGTTAAGACACTTAACCAACTCAACATGTTAACTAAATCTGATGTCTGGGGGTAAGGTTGATCTGAACACTTAACCACTTAACATGTTTGACTAGAAAAACCAGGTAACGGGGACCCATTTCAGCAGTAACCCAATTAGGTATCATGGTACCCTGAAACTAGGCAGGGTGGGGCACGATTACTAGGCTGGCTGTAAGCGGTCAAAGCGACGGCGTGTGGTGCAGTGTAGGTTCTAACGGAGTGCGGTCGTGCACACACTTCGGAGCAGACAAACAGGGCACTGAACACCAGTAGTATACTCTATGCCTCCTTGAATTGTGTCGGGTTGCCACCACAGACTTGATACACCCCATGGTGGGACCAGCATGGTATCTACAATCATTGGGGGCTGTATGACACATATGATTTTGCGAGTAGGAGCCGATCTTTATAAAGGGGATCACTTCATCCCGATCATTGGGTGCTAGTCGGAATTAATACAAGTAGGTACAGAGATATAGTGTGGGGTACGATAGTATATTCGATTCTATACTACATTCCCTTAGCTTAAGGTATTTTTTTCCTATTTCAGTTTATTCCTATCATGCCCTTTTTCTTATTCACATACTGAAGGGTCACTAGACTTACCACGCTTATTGTCTGACTCTGTTTTTCTTTCGTCTTCTTCTCTTCCGTTGCCCCCCTCCCCCAGGTCCACAGGGAGGAAACAATCCAGCTTAGTCAGACTCATTGCAAGTTTCAAGATAGTAGATGTATGGTTTGGATCTCTTTTGTTCAGGCTATGGCTTTGGATATCACCATGGGGATTTTTGTTGCTTTATTTATGTTTTTATTCTTCTTTAATAAATCAAGATAGAAATGATGATGTAATGTTTTGAAAGTATTGTGAGACAATTATGGAAATGTTTTGTATGAACACGTATTTTATGAAATGAAATTTTGTTTGTTTCCGCTGCTTATACATATGTGTTTATATTTGTCTTGTGTTTATCTATGACTTTTACTTATAAACCTCCACCAAAGTTAAGGCATTCCCTTTGTGAGTGACCTTAACGGAGGTGGGGTGTTTCAAAAGTTTAAAACACTCAACTTATCATATCCATTTCCTATCAATCCATTTTACCATGTTATTCGTATCTTAGTTTTAATAACCATTTCTTTATTTGGCATATTTAATTTCAAAACACATCTCTTTTACTTTTTGTACAAGTAAATAACTATCGTAGACTCTTTGGCTTCAAAACAATCTAACGTAACTCATTATCGTTCAGATTTATCTTTAAACCCATTTACTAAGTTCTCACTTTACATTTATGCATTAATCTTCCTCTTTTGGAATCACATTTCAAATTACCTTTGTTTACTATATAATTATGTAAACAAAAATCTTATTTAAATCTTTTACTACCTATCCTTTATGTTTTGAGAATTTCTTCCAATCTCTTCGCTTGTTATTAAGTAATATTTATACACCAACGGCGTATTAGTTTTCAGTATAACTTTGCCCTATACATCATTTAATAACCTATTTATAACTTGGTATTCACTTTCCAATCTATTCTTCGATTTACTTAACTTAAATTCAACTCTTTGATTTACTTAACTTGAATTCAAACCTTTTTATGGGATCCATTCATCATTTCCTTTTTGAAGTCATATTGCACTTTAATTAACTTAATTAAATAATTAAGTAAAACAAATCTTATTAAAATCTTTGCGTTAGCTTGCCCGACTTTTATACTTCTGATTATAACTTGAATATTTATAATCAAATCTCTTACGAAATCTTTATTCGTATCCCTTGCTTATACTTAATTATATTTATTAAGTATCGATGATTTAAACATGACACATTAATTTAAATAACTTGTTTTATACCTTTCGTATAACATTATTCTTAACACGATTCGTTTTAAAACCCGTTTACTTCTTAATTCACTTCCACATAAAAGTAAAGTACTTTAATTATTATTAATTACAATAATAATTAATTAACTCTATTATCACTGAAGTGAAATAGTTTACTTTATTAAAAATAGATCAGCTAATCAAATCACTTAACGATAAATCCTTTATTAACGATTTATCGATCGGTTAGCAACTTTATATTTATCATAAAATAAAAAGATAATTAATATTATTAAAACCAAAATGATTACTCATTGAACCATTTTTATTAGATTAATCGAAGATTGATTAATCTAATTATTAATTCTAATTAACAGTTGACTTCGTCAACTAAACTGATTATGATTATTTCTCTTGTTAGATTAACATAATTAATCTAATTATCTTGTTTAACTATTTTATTTAAACAGTTATCTTCAAAACACTAACCCGTAGGTTGAATCCTGGCTCTACATTTGAAAAATATTTAATAACTATTCTTATCAAACATTTATGAATATCGTCCTTTCTTTATTCTTTTATTTAAAAACAAATCAATTTTAAAACTATACTTCAATTATAAAATAAATTTTATAATTGATATTACGTCAGTTCATCTGAGAGCGAACAAACGTCCTAAAAACAGTGTTTGGATCATTTTCTGTCAATACTTAATCAATACCATTTATTTGTTTAAAAACATCACACAACGTTGAATTTCAATTCAACGTTCAATATCTAAATAATAATCAACATTCAAACAGAATGTAATGTTGTTTGGGGTAAACAGTTCATATTTGGGTGATACGGAAAAATAAACAACAATATAAAATATTTGAGGAATCCGGTCGGATCCCTCCAACCTGTTCTTCCCTGCATCACAAATAATAATACTTGATAACAATGTATGAAACAATTATTTAAATAAATCATCCCATACGACATATTATAGATGTCGGTAACCATTTAATAAGCAAACAAAGCATCCAATAATCCTATTGTTATCATTAACGATAAATGATATTTTTAATGTGGATTTAACACATAATAGTAATCCATAAATCATGAGAATTAACTCATCTCGTTTTTCGATGGTCGATTCATGCGTTGTTCGTTAAATTTTAAACGAGCGTTTAAAATTAAACGAAGTTCCAATTAGCTCCAGTCCTTTCCGAACTTGCCCAACAGTATAGTATTCTTTAGTGCGATTCCAACGAGATTTGTTACGCGCAATCCTGTTCACGAATGAACGATATGCATGCATTATAAGGTTTAGAACATATTAACATTATTAGTGTATATTTAATTGTATATAAAACCATCCTTATATAAATAAATTTACTGGTTATTGTTCAAAAATAACTCCTAATCCGCGCTTATCCTTGTGCACAGAACTGTGCATCTCCTCCAGACCCACACAGCCGACCAACTTTTCCTTTTGCTGTACTACGTGCTCCAATCTCATATGCAAGGCACGGTCTCCAAATGAGCCTGCAGCCCATCCTCCTTTCCCAAGCCTTTCTTCTTCTTCTTCTTTTTTCTTCTTATTTTTATATATTTTTAAGGCCCAATACTGGCACATCATGCAATCAAAGCCCACCTGATCATACAATCCACCCTCTTACATATATTCTTCTGTTAATCCGTTCTTCCTCAGTTAAATGTAAAAGCGGCTCCACTTACACCCGCAACTCCCAACGTCCATCAGCAAGATCCCATGCACGACTCGCTACCTCATTTACAGTTATGCAAAACTCCCATTTTCTACCGTGCAACCACTGTAGCATATACATACATAACCAATGTTCACCTCCCAGTGGTCATTCCACTCGAAACCGAAGTAAACTTCACTTACGTACCCAACTGACTCTAAACATATTTCCTCGAAAGTTTCTTCCGTGCTTCCCTTTCCCTTCGTCTATATTTGGAAACCCAGACCTTTTCTTTTCTCCATTTGTTGTGCGTGAACCCATTTCCTGCTACCATGAAACTCAGCAACATCCGATCCTTCAAGTAATGCCAAAACCACTACTTCATTTATATTGAAGCCGCGCCCCCTTTACAGTTAAACCGTCATTTGCTGAACTCCACCCACCTCCCCTTTACTTCTATAGTTTCATTGTTCTTTTAACACCACCGTATTATCCACTATACTGATTCTCCCTTCTAGAAAAATAAAACACTTAATTCCTTCCTATGTTCACCACTCTCTACTTGTTCCACTGTTCAGTGCCTGTCCTCCCCATGCAAAGAAAGACGTGATCCTCTTCTCCATGTTAACACAGTATGAACACTGCTTCTACCATGCGTTCAACATTATGACCACTTCTTCTTGCTTTCAAACCATACGCCTTGTCCTTTCTAACCGACTCCTTACTGCTGTCACGCCACCATCTGTTCGACCAACCCTGACGTCGCAGTCCTGATTCCTCCACAAACGTCCCGCTATTCCTTCCACAGACGTTCACGTCAGAGCTCCTCTCTTCTTGTTCGCGAATGATACAGTTGAACCGTTCCAAGATATATCCCTTCTTTTTATTATAACTTTAAGGACACCTGTCTCTCACTGTTTCTATCCGCTACTTTCCACAACGCCCTACAGTACACGTACTCACTTCTATCTCTCCTCCTTGCTCACGCTATCCCCTTTTTGTCCACGTACTACACAGCCCCTCCCAGTTTCCATGCATGAAGAATAAAACCATCACCGAACCTTCGAACCCACTGTTGAGTGCCACAGCCGACGACCATCTCTTCCGACCCCACTCTCCTGCTCAGCGCCTCAACCTACTTTCGATGATCAACTAAGTGTCAAAGTTGACACTATCCTTACCGCGACTTGTAGCTGTCACAGAACTTCCCGGCGTCACTATCCACCATCGTGCAATGGAGCTCCTCCATTCCTGTCAAATCTTCCATAAAACAATGACAGTTCTGCCACCCTCTCATCACCTTTGCCTGCTCGTACTGGCTTCCCCCGCACGTTCTAGTTTCCTTCAACGTATTCACCTGTACACCAAAAATACCACTTCTTCACCATGCACCGATAGCTTCGCCACAGCCCCTACCGACAACGCTGAGCCTCGAACTCGCCCCGCTCCTTCCCAGTTCTCTTCTTTTATTTACTTTTTGGAAGCAAGATCCTTTTTTTTTATGAAGGAGAAAACACATTTCCAGCGTTTATATAGAAGAAAGGAAGCATAGAGATAAAGAAATAGGGGATGGCTGGCAAGAAAATAGAGTAATGGTTTCCCTTACTTGAAACATGCGCGCACGTTTTCATTGTACTGTAGGGGAATGGGTAGTTATTTTAGATTTGCGTGCGTATTTGTTTTGTTTTGGTTAAATGTATACGGTGTCTGTTACATAAAATTATGTTCATCTACGAAAGGCTATGGACAGAAATAAAAATACCGTTGCGACCAGCAACGCCCCCACGATCCCAAAAATATAAAAATATCGGTAGGTTGACTTATTTTGTGAAAACCCAAAATTCGTTATACAGAGTGCAAAATACTCCAAATAAAAAGTGGCGTATTTTCCCAATTAAAAATTACAGTAAAATTCTAAAAATTAAATTATAACAATGCCTCAAAAGTCTTGTCTAGATTTGAGATCGATATTTAATTATATTATAATTTATATATATTCGAACTTCTTTTTAAACAAATAAATTCAATAAAAATATATTATATTTCCAATATAATATATATAAAACACATTTAAATATTCTAATTTAAATGGCCAAAAATATGGGACGCTACATTAACTCTA
This sequence comes from Allium sativum, assembly GCA_030737875.1. NCBI lineage: Eukaryota > Viridiplantae > Streptophyta > Magnoliopsida > Asparagales > Amaryllidaceae > Allium > Allium sativum. The sequence continues at coordinate 119,619,035 of CM060915.1, forward strand.
TAAGCGATAGTTCCAATCCGTTCTAGAATAGGAAATGGTCCAATGAATCTCGATGCCAACTTCCCAGTTTTGCCAAATCTGATTACTCCCCTCATCGGAGAAACTTTTAAATACACATAGTCACCAGCAGCAAAAGACAAATATCTTCTTCTTGAATCAGCATAGCTCTTTTGTTGGCATTGAGCCGTTTTTAATCGTTTCTTAATGAGATCGACTTTGCCTGAAGGTTCACGAATCATATCTGGTCGCAATACAAGTTTATTGCCAGGTTCTACCCAACAATTGGGTAATCTGCATGGCCTACCATACAAGGCTTCGAACTGTGACATTTCCAAGCTCGCTTGATAACTGTTGTTGTACGAGAACTCAGCTAAATGCAAGTGGTCTTCCCTTGATCCGCCATAATCAATAATACAAGCTCGCAAAAAATCCTCAAGAGTACGGTTCACTCTCTCAGTCTGGCCATCTGTCTGAGGATGATAAGCAGTGCTCAGGTTCAGTTTTGTTCCCAATTCTGTCTGGAATGCTTCCCAGAATTTGATAGTGAATATTGGATCTCTATCACTGACTATGCTGAGCGGCACTCCATGTAGCTTAACAATTTCTTTGAAATATATCTATGCCAGACTCTGAGCAGTTCTGTTGGATCTGACAGGTATGAAATGGGCGGTCTTCGTGAAGCAATCTACGATCACCCAAATACTGTCATTTCCTTTCTTGGTTCGGGGCAAACCATCTATGAAGTCCATGGAAATATGCTCCGACTTTCAACCAAGAATATCCAACGGTTGTATCAATCCATCAAGTTTATGTTGGTCGCTTTTGACTAGTTGGCAAGTAGGGCACCTTCTAACATATATAGAGATGTCCCTTTTTCAACGACATCCGCCAGAATGTTCGCTTGATATCATTATACATTTTACTCACACACGGACGGATACTAAGCTTAGATTTGTGGCATTCATCAAGTACCTCCCTTCTGATTTCAGGAACTTCTGGAACACAAATTCGTCCTTGTAACCTCAGAATCCCTTCGCTATCAAGCTGGAAATATGAAGCATTGCCTTCATGAATTCGCTGGATAATTACTTTAATAAATTTGTCGCCTTTTTGGAGAGCAGAGATCTTGTCAATCAATGAAGTCGCAATCATAAAACTGGCGATGATTACATTCTTTCTACTAAGCGCATCAGCCATAACATTGGCTTTCCCCAGAGTGTACAGAATCTCAAAATCGTATGCTACCAGAAATTCTAGCCAACGTTGTTGTCTAAGATTCAAGTCTTCCTGGGTGAACAGATACTTTAACGACTGATGGTCTGTATACAATTCGAATTTCTCACCCAAAAGATAGTGTCTCCAGATTTTCAAAGAAAACACGATAGCCAACAACTCAAGATCATGAGTAACGTAATTCTTTTCATGCGGCTTCAGCTGACGGCTAGCATAAGCAACAACTTGGCCTCTTTGCATTAATACTGCACCCAGACCTTCTCTAGAAGCATCTGTCCAGACTTTCAAGTCTTGATTGCCATCTATAATTGTTAACACTAGAGCAGTTGTCAACCTTAATTTCAGCTTCTGAAAAGCCTCCTCACATTCTGGAGACCACTTGAATTTTGTGTGCTTCTTCGTAAGCTTTGTTAAATAACTAGATATCTTCGAAAAATCTTTAACGAACTTCCGATAATAACTAGCCAATCCCAGAAAACTTCGTACTTCTATGGGAGTGCTAGGCTGTTTCCAATTTTGAATAGCGGTTATTTTACTTGGATCCACGGTAATTTCCTCTTTTGATACGACATGGCCAAGAAACTTTACTTCATCTTGCCAGAATATACACTTGGAATGTTTAGCTTTCAATACATTCTTTCTCAGAATTTCTAGAACGTGTTCCAAATGTTTTTCATGTTTGGCTTTTGACTTAGAGAAGATTAGAATATCATCAATAAAAACCAGAACAAACTTATTCAAGACTCCTATGAACACTCTATTCATCAGATCGACAAAATAAGCTGGAGCGTTACATAACCCGAACGGCATCACCAACCATTCGTAGAATAAGTCTGGACCCCTGAATGCTGTCATGGGAACACACTCTTCGGCAATACGAAGCTGATGGAAGCCTGTAGCTAGGTCCATCTTTGAAAATACTTGTGCGCCATTCAATCGATCATCAATTCGCGGTAATGGATATTTGTTCTTTAATGTCTTCTTGTTCAAGTCACGATAATCCACACATAGTCGAAGAGTACCGTCTGACTTTGGGACAAACACCACTGCCGCTCCCCAATCAAAGAAACTAGGTCTGATCAGACCCTTCCATACAAGCTGTCGTGTTTGATTGTCTAATTCTTCTTTCTCCTTTAGAGTCATTCTCCGAATAGCGTGCACTACTGGCCTTGCATTCGAAATTATAGCGATCTTGAAATCAATTTCTCTCTGCGGAGGTAAGCTAACAACTTCTTTGAACACATCCGCGTAATTCTTGACGATAGGAATATCTTTTATGATGACCTGAATATCCTCTTTGACAACAGGAATTGGTTCTAATTAAGCAGGAGAAACATTAAGAGCTGACCAAAAATATTTTCTATCATAATTCGGACCTTCACATGGTATGGTTATATAATCTTCTGATTAAATCTTTGCCCTAACAACTTTGTCGGCGCATTTAACCTCGGCTACATACTTGGTTAACCAATCCAATCCCAAAATAAGATCGAATTTGGTAAAATTCATGACGATCGAGATGATAGGGAACCGATAACGGAAAAAAGAGACCGGCACCCCACAAATCCAACTAAGATTGAGGGAACCCCCAACCGGATTATGGACATTGATGGGTTCTTTATGCTTTTTCAAATTCAAATCCAATTTCTTAACCGCATTTCTCGAAATAAAACTTCGTGATGCACCTGTATCAAACAGTACTTTAACTGGAATATCTTTGACAGTAAGCGTGCCTTCCAAAACATCTGACATTCGACTACTAGTTGGGGATGCTGAAGTTTCTGCCACTTCATTGACCAGAGCCACTTTGGTCTTATTTAGCAGCTAACAATCTAGCTGTACATGACCTGCCTGATGGAAAAGATTGCAATTTCTACTTTCCTGAAGCTTTTTACCGGATTTAAATCCGTCGTTCTTTCGTTTCTTCGAGGATTTACAATTCCTGCTCAAATGCCCTTGCTTATTGCAGTTATAGCATGTGGCCGTCATTATTGGTTCTTTCCCAGATCTAGCCCTTTTTCAATTGACTATGGGCTTCTTATTGACCTCAGACATCGTACTGGCCTCAGGACTATCAGTTTCAGACTCCCCTTTATTACTAGAATAGACTTCCTCTTCGTCATTCAAAAGACCTTTCATATGAAGATCCTCATACTGATAAGCCATGTATATCATTTCAGAAAAAGGAAGCTTCACATGCCCCATTACACTATTCTGGTACTTTTTCTTTGAAGGCCATAAATAAACCTCAGATTCTTCCTCTTTGGATCTTGAATTAGATGCGGGGCAAAATGAGAAAGTTCATTGAATTTCTTATGATATTCTGGAATGGTCATATCTCCTTGTATCAGATAATAGAACTCATCACATAACGGCTCGGTCACTTCTAGAGGAGTAAATCTTTCTATGAAAATCTCTTTAAATCTACCCAGGTAATATTACCTTCTGGATTATCCTTAATAACAGTTTCCCACCAGATTAAAGCTTCTTCTTTTAGTGCCCAAGATGCCACTAATCTTTTCTGATCATCTCTCAGCTGGAAACATTACAAAATTCTTTCAGCAGAACTCATCCAAGCTTGAGTTTGAATAATGGATTCATTGCCTGAGAATGGTACTCCACCCAGATTTCGATATCTCTTTAATAGAGCTTCTATATCTGTTTCTGGCTGTGGGAGCACAACTAGCTCATTAGCTTGTCGAGTCATAAGATTATTTCTTCTATTTCTGCCACCCATTTTCTAGTACGTCTGCAAATGGCAGACAAAGTGTCAGCTCAACAGAAATGATATTATAAAACATAGAGACATATACTTTAGATGTAAATGTGTCTATCGGGGTGTATTTTATTCTGCTATACTCATACTAGGATATTACTGATCCTATCTATAATAAGTTATTCGTCCTAGAACACTACTGGTTCTATTTTTGATGAGTTCGTTAATATGTTATATTTCAGAACTAAGCTTAACCAAAGCTCTGATACCACGTGTGACGACCCCAAACCCCGTATCCACGGTGGCAAGGGTATTCTTTGGAATATAACACATAAACAGTAACAGTAGAACAGAAATACAGAATTACACCAGGCAGAATACACCAAATACATAACAACATCAGAGTTACACAGTATAACAGGATCATACTTAGTACAAAATACAGTTTCAGAATATTACAAAATGTCTGCAGCGTAATCAAACATAATATACATAACAGTGTCTGAAACAGTAAAGACGAAATGATAAAGAACCATCTCCAGCTCCATAGCTATCCAGAATGAGCCAGCTAAAACCGGAATACAAGGATGCCCGTGTAGAAATAAGGGCACTCGAGTTTGCAAGTGAAACAAACTACGAGTCAGTCATGGGACTGGTATGAGAAATCTACTTAACTGGTTAAACAACAATAATATGGAAAATCATAGGACCACGCCACTTTCACGGAACGGGTTTACTCCAGTGATTGCCAGTGCAGGTAACAAAGCAAATCTTTTTAAACAACACAAATTTTTTTTTTAGAAAGAATGGGGCCGATATAAGACTCAAGTCCCATAACACAATGCAACGCAAACTGGAGGATAGAGTTTTACCTTATATTGACCAAAATATGCTTGAAACGTATGAAACAAAGTCTTTTGATATTATTACTAGTGTTTATATGTTTCAAAAACAATTTCAATCATAAGTATCAATCATAGACGACATGAGCGTCCCATGCCACTATTTCGCCAATTTATAGGTCTACAATCAAAACCGCACGATGTCGTATTGGAAGTTTGGATTTCCATCTATGAACCGAGGCAAAAGATAGTCCACACCGCTTCGTGACTATCGAGCCTGAGTCTCAGGAACAGCTGCAACTGCACCTTGGATCGTCAGGCCCGGTCTACCGATGTGGATTATTATGCCTGAACATTACGTTTCCCCGCCATTTGGGGCGTAAATGAGCCAACAAATGACTCCATCGGTCCCGGATCGACCGATATAACCGAGGCGCCTCGCAACAGCAACAACCACACAGGTGAAAATAGTATAAATGTCAGGGCTGGTAGGTCACTGACACCACACTAGCAAGAAGGAAACGCATGTCATCCCTGAGGTCCTCTCCCGTTTTTTGGTTCATACCGGGGTATGAGGCTCGCGAATTAACATTATACATAAAGCTATGCCACACAGGAGGTGCTTTGATCATCAACCAAAAGACTTTGCTTTTCAACAGAAGCCTTGATTCTTTGCATCTAAGCATGCCACACAGGCAATTCACGCCATGCAATTGATGGCTATCAATCACATAGAATGAAATCCACTGTCAGACGCACAGTCTTCATCATCGACTTCTTATCGTCGACCAATTATTTTAATTCAGATTTAACTCGGCCTTTTCAAATAATTCATGTATATTTAGAATTTAAATCAGTTCATTTTCATTCCATATCATTAATAATATTTTATAACAATTTTCCGCTATTTTTATTTAATTAAAAATAGCCTATTTTTTTAAACGACTCTTCAGGCCACAAGGCGGCCATGGCGCTGTTTTTCTTCAGATTTGATTTACACATATCTAAAAATCTAACCATTGGATCTTCACAAATTTTATATCATTGGAAAGATCTTTTCAAGGCGGACCCAACGGTCTCAATTTTGGGAAAATCCGACGGGTTGATCTCCCGGTATCATCGTTTAAAGTTACGATTTTAAAACACGAACTGCAGCGTCGTTATTCATTTTATTTTAATTATATTTATTTTTGTATTTAAATATAATCCATTATAGTGCTGTTTTTATTCAGATTTGATTTACATATATCTAGAAATATAACCGTTGGATCTTTGCAAAGTTGGTATCGTTGGAAAGATATTTCCAAAGCGAACCCAACGGTTTCGGTTTCGGGAAAATACGACGGTCGGATCTCTTGGTATAATCTTTTGAAATCACGGTTTCAAAATATGAACTGCAGCTTCGCTATTTGATTAATTTTAATTATTTATATATATATATATAATATATTCTTTGATTTCCAAACCATTTCTTTTCATATATGTGATAAAAATAATATTTTTATCCAACAAATATCTATTTCAACACATGACTATTTTTAATACTTCATATATATTCTAAAAATGTGATCTTTATTATTAAAACAATTTATTTCAAAAATAAAGATTTTTAGCCATTCGTATATATTATAAAAATATGATTTTTATTGTTAAAACAATTTATTTCAAAAACACGAATATTTTACATACTTCATATATATAATAAAAATGTGATTTTTATTATCTAAATAATTTATTCAACACATGAATTTTCTTCAACACATGAATACTTTTATAACTTCGTATACATGATAAAAATGTGATTTTTATTGTTATAGTATTTTACTTAACACATGTGTATTTTTATAACTTCATATACTTGATAAAAATAATATTTTTAGATTTCTAGTCTTTTATTCAACACATGAAAATTTTTCTAACTTCATTATATTTTAAATCAATACATGAATATATATCAACACATGAATATAAATCAAACATAAGAATATTTCAGGAAATTTCGGCAGGATAACGACAGGGTAGTTAAACCGGCACTATCCCGAAGACGGCTCCTCGCTCTACCTTAAAACCTTGCGGTTTTTGACAATGGGGATTTCATGCATCTAGTTCGCACGCAGGCGAGCATGTTTTTTTTCTTTTCCACAAACTAATCCTATGTGGTTTCAACCAAATAATTCTCAACCACAAATGGGTATTTTTCAACCACAATCAAACAATTCAACCACAAACAATCCTATCAAACATTCTCATTATCAACCAAATTTCACGCCAATCACAATCAATAAATATCGTCCATGGTCTGTGGACGAGGGGAGTAAATAAATATATATATAAGTATATTTCACTTCCATTTCAACACATTTTCAACGTATATATCATTTTTACAATGCATATATAACTTATACATCGCACATACAACTTATACAATGCTTATACATTAGGTGTACAACGTTATATAACTCATACATTGACCATATAATTTATACATCGTCATTCCATATCGTTTATAATTCAAAAATCTCACATTGGTTTTCGCGTCGCCAAAATTCTAGAAGGCTCATAAAAATATCCGGTCTCTTCTAGAATGTAAAAGAAGTCCTCACGGTCCCGGTGTCTCTTGTTTCACTGAATTTCGACCATATAGCAAAAAGATACGATTTTTAGAAGTCATTTATGTTTTGCGACGGTTTAAAGGTGTTAAAATCAGTTTATAAATTATAAACCGTACCTCAGCTCTTCGATTCAAAACTAGGTTTTCAATTTGCAATCAAACCGAAGCACGTTGTTGGAAGCGGACGACACCACCTTGTAGCGCCAGGAGGGGTGCACATGCACCTGAAGTGGGGTCCACTTCGGTGGCTCCAGCTGTCGGTGACGGCGGTTTGAAGACCCCAACTTCGGGGGTGTAAATCTCGGCAGAGAGGAAACGAGGGAGGGCGAGTCTAGGACGGATTTGAAGATCGAGTGAAGATCTACAAAAAGTTGAACTGGGGTATGGGGTTTGAGGCGTGGATCGGTCGGAATCGGGCTAAGAAGCGGTGGAAGAGTTTCCGCCTTCAGATCGGGTGCCCGAGAGGGAGAAACCTGCTTTTTCCTTTTTTTTTTATTTATGGCTGAATTTTCTGATTGGCCTGTCCTTATAATAAATTTTAAAAGGTATTTTCACATCCGAACTCCAATCCAAACCCAACGACTATTGGCCCTAGCTAAATACCCCCATCCCGAACACAATGGGATATGTTTCATAAGCCAACTCGACTGTTACAATCAGTTATTCTTCAAATTAAAATCTAAAACATTCAAATTCTGTTTTGAATGTACATTTTAATTTGCCGGGGCCACATACTGCTTCTAAAAATTCCAGAAAAATTATATCTGGCTTTGTTGCGATGATACAGTCCCAACAAAACTGATTTCGTCAAATTCTGAGACCGTTTGAAAAATGGCCATTTTCTGGTCGATCCAATTTGACTGAAATCAACCAAACACATTTTCCCTTACCACGCTCACATATTAACTTCAAAAATTCTGGAAAAATAAACTTAGCAATAATTTGACATCTCGGATCCAAAAAAAGTTGTTTCGTCGAATTCTGAGGTCGTTTGCAAAATCACAATTTTCAAGGGCTATATTAATTTCACAACGACCTTTCTGAAAGTTGATTTGGCCATAACTTTTGATTCCTGCTACGAAATTTCGATTTTTCAGATCCGTTAGAAAGATATTTTCAAACAGATTTAAATATTTCTTGTTTTGCTGAAATCAGATTTATTTTGCATCCTATACATTCAGTCAAAATTCGAATTCAAATTTTCAAACTACCGCACCTTTTCAGGTCTTGTTTTGTATTTAAAATAAATATATTCTCTATAACTTCGATCTAAAAGAATTTTTAGTCATTATTATTTAAAATAATTTATTTTAAATATTCGAAATTCCTTAAAATAGCCAAATTAAAATTTTTAAATTGGCTCAGATTTTCCGGGTTTTTACACCAGAATTTTTCCTAACGTATGAATTGGAATGGTTTTGAATGAATATAATCTTCGGGAATATTTCAGTATTGGATTCCGTGATTATACAGATATTGTTGAGGAAATTGGAAGATATATATCGTTATTCCACTACGATATTTGTTGGTTTCAGAATTTGATATTGAATATAAGCCAATATAATTTCTATTTAGAGCCTTGTATTTAATATCAAATTGGATTTTGGGTTTGCCGTGAATAGTGTCTTTAATAACACTGTTCTTAAACCCAACTAAGAAAAGAATAAATCTTTTAAATAAGATTTAGAGAAGTTTACCATTTAATTAATATTTAATTGGGATTGAATTGAAATTGGATTTTTGGGGTCTATCCTGTACGGTGTTTTAAATAACATTTGTTCTTTAACCCAATTAACAGTGAAGATATGATTTGGTTTTTATTATGATTTAATGGAAATTTTCCAAAGTAAAGTTTTCAAATTTAAGACATTAAATTGGAATGGAATGGAATTCGATTATATAATAATATGTTTTCCATGAAAATTCCATAGTTAATGGAAGATGATTTGGGTTTATCGTGACCTGTTGTAACAACCCAGAATTTTGGAACCAATTTAAAAATTTTATTTTAGAAACTTTAATGGACTTTAAATATTTAAAATGATTTATTTTAAATAATAATGACAAAAAATTTATTTTAAACGAAGTTAGAATGAATAAATTTATTTTAATTATAAAACGAGTCTGAAATGGCGTGGTAGTTTGAAAATTCGATTTTAAATTTCAAATGAATATACGGAATTCAATATAAATCAGAATTGGATGAACAAGAAATATTTGAATCTGTTTAATAATATCTTTCTAACAAACGTAAGAGACTGAAATTTCACTTTATAAATTGTAAGTTATGTCCAGTTTAAAATTCAGTAAAGTCACTATAGAATTTATATATATTTTTAATATATATATATATGGCCCTTATAAACAACAATTTTACAAACGACCTCCGTTTCTTACGAAAACACTTTTGTTGGATCCGGAATGTGAAATTATTGTTAGATTCCAATTTTCATAATTTTTGGGATTAATATGTGAGCGTGGTAAATCAAAACGTGTTTTGTTAATTTCAGTCAATTTGAATCGACCAGAAAATGGCCATTTTTCAAACGGTCTCCAAATTCAATGAAATTAATTTTGTTAGGACCGTATCGTCAAAACATAGCTAGAAATAATTTTTCTGGAATTTTTGGAGTCAGTATGTGGCCCCGGTAAATTAAAATATACAATCAAATTAAATAATTAAATGTTTTATATTTTAGTTTAAAGAAAAATGGGCTGAAACAATCAAATGGGCTAATGAGACATAGTCCATTGTGTCCAGAATGGGGTACTTGGCTAGGGGCGACAGTTGCTGGGCTTGATTTGGTGTTAGGATGGTTTAACGGGCCTATTAGTGTTAAGGAATTAAATAATATTATATTTATTATATATATTTTAGATAATCCTAAAAGCCTAATTCACTAAGCAGGCCGCCGCTCTAAAAGATTCAATGGCCAAAACTGTCATATATTCTTCCCTTAATCACATTCAATCCCTAGCAAATTAAATGGTGGTTATTAAACAAAACTCATAGTACTTCCTTCGAGCTTTAAATCCATATAAGGATCATCAGTTCTAGTATCGTGTTTTAGGAGAATTTTGGGGCTAAACCACCATCGTTCGAATGGCATTAGAGGGGCCTATAGGCGTGCGAGCAGCCCATTCTTCGAGGCGTTGGGGGAGGTGGCGATGCCCTTCGAAGTGGCGACGTAAGATGAGGGTATAGGCGAACGAGGGTGGTGCGGTTTTGGATAGAAGAATCGAGCTTCTAGGGATTGGAAGCAACGTGAAGAAGACCAGAAGGATTAAAGAAAGAAGAGGGTGATTAGAGAATTAATTAGTTAAATTGTTTAAAAATGTAATAAATCTTTAAAATGTCATATCTTGTTCAGATCTTATCGAAATCGAACGATTTTCAAAGCGTTGGAACCGTAAATTCGAGATCTACAAAATGGAGCAGACCAGAACTGAAACAGAGGCCGTACGGATTTTTGATAAAATTAAACATATGTTTAATTTTATTAATAATCATTTTATCGATTTTTAAAACCGATCAAGGTGAGATTTCTTTTTTAATAATTAAAATTAATTAATTATTTTCGTGTTTAGAAATTTCTACAAATACTCTGTTAAATTCAGTTTGTTGTTATACGTGATTTGAGTTGGGTTGATTGATGTTGTTATGTTGATCTGTTGATTTGATGGATTAATGTGTTGAATTAGAATTTTCAAAACAAAAATAACATTTTTGTAGAAATATAAATTGTCAAAACAAAAATATCATTTTTGTTGAAATATAAATTGTCAAAAAAATATCATTTTTGTCGAAATATAAATGGTCAAAACAAAAATAACATTTTTGTTGAAATAGAATTGTCAAAACAAAAATATCATTTTTGTTGAAATATAAAGGATAAATTGACAGGAATAATCTGAAGTTTGACCTATCTTCCCATATTAATCCAAAGTTTGGAATATTTTTAATTAATCCCAAGTTTGGGGGGTCCCTTCCCATATTGATCCCGATGACTTATTAACTTGATGTAGCCGGTTATCAAACTTAAATTCGTCTTCTCAAAACTAGTTTCCCACCCCAGAAAATCATTGGAGAAGACAAATTTAAGTTTGATAACCGGTTACAACAAGTTAATAAGTCATGGGGATCAATATCGGAGGGGACACCCTAAACTTGGGATTATTTAAAAATAATTCAAACTTTGGATTAATATGGGAAGACACGTCAAACTTCGGATTATTCTTGTCAATTAATCCAAATATAAATTGTCAAAACAAAAATATCATTTTTTTTGAAATAGAATTAACAAAACAAAATTCATCATTGTTATTCGTTTTGTTGAAATAGAATTGTCAACAAAACAAAAGTTACCATTTTTATTTGTTTGTTAAAATAGATTTGCATACAAAATAAACATATCATTTTTATATGTTATATTAAAAATAGATTTGTACACAAATAAAAATATCATGTTCATTTGTTATGTTATACATTAGAATTGTATACAAATTAAAAGAGACATTTTTATTGTCATGTTATATATTAGAATTGTATACAAATTGAAAGAGACATTTTTATTATCATGTTATATATTAGAACTGTATGCAGATTGAAAGGGACATTTTTATTGTCATGTTATATATTAGAATTGTGTGCAAATTGAAAGAGACATTTTTATTGTCCTGTTATATATTAGAATTGTATACAAATTAAAAGAGACATTTTTATTGTCATGTTATATATTAGAATTGAATATAAATTGAAAGAGATATTTATATTGTCATGTTATATATTAGAATTGTATGCAAATTGAAAGAGACATTTTTATTGTCATGATATATATTAGAATTGTATGCAAATTGAAAGAGACATTTTTATTGTCATGTTATATATTAGAATTATATGCAAATTGAAAGAGACATTTTTATTGTCATGTTATATACTGGAATTGTATGCAAATTAAAAGAGACATTTATATTGTCATGTTATACATTGAAATTGTATACAAATTAAAATGGACATTTTTACTTGTCATGTTAAACACTGAAATTTTATACAAATAAAAATATCTTTTTTTTATTTGTTAAGTTAAAAATAAAAATTGTATACAAATAATGAAAATAAAAACTATCATTTTATTTATCATTAGCGACATAGAAAATGTCATGTAAATAAATATTCATTTTATTTGTCATTAAAAACATTGAAATTGTTATGCAAATAAAATATTCCTTTTTATTCGTCATTAAAAACAAAGAAATTGTTATGTAAATAAAATATTCTTTTTATTTTTGTACATATGAAATATAATATGATAAATAATAAAATATTCATTTTATTGTAACATGTTAATGTTAGAATATGATAAACACTAAAATATTCAATTTATTGTAACATGATAATGATAGAACTTGTTTTACAATTGAAATACTCTTTTATCGTAACATGAAATGTGATTGAACCAAGTACACTTGGTTGCTAATATTGATTGTGATGGATTGACTGTTTGAATTGTGCTCGACTAGTTTATGAGCAAAATATGCTTTTACATTTAGCATTGGGTTGGGTAGAGATATTTGTGTGCTAACACCTTGTGAAACACTTCACGATTTGACTATAAGGTGTTTAGCGATGTTGTTTATTTCAAAATTTAATAAATGATTTTGAAATGAGATTTCTTTAGTCAAAAGAATACTGTTCCCGATTTTGGATTGGGAATGTTTTATAAAATGTTTTATAGAACAGAAAGGATTTCGAGGGCTATACCCAATGTTTACGAAATGATTTGGAATTGGAAATTTCTACAGATTTGAAATTACTTGTGATTTTATGTTGTGAAAGGATTTTCCCTACTTCGGGATATGAATGATTTGGTATGTGGCTAGAGAGTCTCGAATTCGGTAAGGACGATCCCTTGCCTTGGTTCACGATGGAAATCCAACTTCCAATACGATATATGCGGTTTTGATTGAAGAACTAGTATGGCGACATAGTATATGGTAGCTATGCCATCTATATTGATACATTATGATTGAAATGCTTTTAAAACATATATACACTAATAATAATATCAAGTCTGTTTTATCGTATCAAGCATTTTTGGCCATTATAAGGTAAAACTCTATTGTAACACCCCACATCCATTAGTATCACTCACAAAGGGAATGCACTAAGTTTTGTGGAGCATTTAAGGTAAAAGATGCAGATAAATTAGAAGACAGACAAAATTTAAAACAGCGGAAAATAGAACTTTACTTTATTGATAAAATAGTTTGTACAACTATTGTTTTCAAACACCAGAATATCTGTCTTACAAAATAAAGAAGCATAAAATAACAATTTATATACCCAATGTAGCATGAGCCAGCCATAGCAATGGAAAAGTGAATCCAAGCAAAACTTCGAATAATCATCAGCTTGGAAAGAAAACTGAGCTTAAGTAGTAACATTCCCTCCCTGCGGACCTTGGGGGGCGAACGGAAGACAAGAAAGCGAAAGAAAACAGAGTCAGACATAAAGTCTGGTAAGTTCAGTAACTTTCAGCATGTGAATAGGGAAAAGCAACACGACATGAATTAACTGAATACAAAATAATACCATGATGATAGGGCAAACAAGATAACATAAGATTAATGCAAGATATGCTAAGACAAGATAAGATATGCTTCACTACTTTCTCTGCTTCGCTATTAACCTGTTATTCTGGTTTCCATATCTCTGCACCACCTAACTAGTGTCTCAACTAGTAATGATAACGTGATCCCAATCCCTATAACTGTGGTTGCCTTCAGGTGTACATCTATTATTTATTACCTAGATCTAATCTAGGGTTTTCTTATCGAGCGCTTCCTAGATTCAACTAGGGTTTATGCGATTTATTTAATACTTCTCGGATTCAGGATTTATGCCACCTAGGTCCAACTAGGGATTATGCTACCTGTGGAATGATGCCCATAGTCTAGGACGCACTACCTAGAGTGGTATATGCTCCTAGACTTTCCCCACGTGTGTGACGCGAATCGTTTATCGCTATCTAGATGCACATGTCCTGAAATGTGTGACCCGAGTCCCATGGCAGGGCTATTCTAGAAACATGGAACTCGGTCGGGAGCTTTCAGATATCTGCCGATGTAGATGCTAAGGTCTGTTTTTCCAGTGGCTATGGTCCCACCTGACCCCTCCCTCAACTAATGAAAGGCCACCCTTGAAAAATTGAGAACTATATGCAGGCCCCCTATGCCTCACTGTCTTATGGCTATCCTCACCCATAACTAGATAGCAAGTATATGGTCTTTTGGAGTTCTCCGCCTTTCCACTTTACGTATCTCGACTGATTCAAGATGGTAGGTAGACGACGAGTTGCTATCACAAGGCTACTGGTCTCGCCGAATCACGCTGGTCCACCCTAGTCTTTAGGTTGCCTTATATTGCAACCAAGGCATACCCTTGGTTCTTCTAATGCAGATATTAACCTCTGTGAGCCCAGGCGAATCATCTGCATTCTCACAAAGGGATACCAAGAGTACCCTCATGTCCCCTCGAAGCCTCGGGCTTCGTAACCCAATCCGTTGGAGCCTTCTTTAAGATCAGATGGAAGTTCACTCCTCCTCGTGTTATACTAAGGATTACTACTTAGTTTTTCTAACTAAGGTTTACCACTTAGTTTATTGAATCGTCATTTTCTTAACTAAGGTTTACAACTTAGCTCATTTTAATTAAGGTTTACTACTTAGTTCTCGTTCTTGTCAAGTTGGATTGGTTAAGTGTCATTAGTCATTTCAAGTTAACTTAACCCATTCATTTGTCATGTTAAACTGGTTAAGTGCTATCAGTAGTTCACGTTGACTCAACCCTACCACAAACCAAGTTATATTGGTTAAGTATTTCTTATTTCTTAACCCTACCCATTCATCTTGTATCGGTTAAGCGTTCCTCTTAACTTAACCTTGCTCCTCTGTTTAACTAAAATGGTTTAACGGTTAAGTGTTCTCTTGGTTAACTTAACCCTAACATCTGTTTAGTTAACATGTTCTAATGGTTAAGTATTGTCCCTTCATGTTTTAACTTAACC
Source organism: Allium sativum (assembly GCA_030737875.1). Taxonomy (NCBI): domain Eukaryota; kingdom Viridiplantae; phylum Streptophyta; class Magnoliopsida; order Asparagales; family Amaryllidaceae; genus Allium; species Allium sativum. The sequence goes on from CM060915.1 coordinate 119,634,503, forward strand.
TTGTTCATTTATCACACTATGATGGTTAAGTGTTCTAAGTTTACTTAACCCCTACCTTCTAGTCTAGTTAACATGTTATAACGGTTAAACCTTTTTCTTAACCTTTCCCACTTGTCTAGTCAACACATTATAATGGCTAAGTGTTTTCTTTAGTTACTTAACCCCTTATAAATCTTGTCTTGTTGACATGTTAAGTTGGTTAAGTATTCCTATAGACTTAGCCCTCCCATTCTAGCCTAACTATTTCTTAGCTTTAAATTATTTATTAAAGCACCAACCACTCACATTAGACAGATTTTGTTGCGGTCACTGGATGTGCCAGTCAGTTCCGGGCAGATTTACACCGCAACTCAGTCTAACCTCGGGTCCTTTTTGGCTCAATGGTTACATTAGATAGGTATTGTTACGGTTGCTGGATTTTGCCGGGCGGTTCTGGGCAGTCTTGTACCGTAACTCAATCTAACCTCGGGTTAGGCATATTCGTCTTTCTTAGATTTACATATTTATCCTTTTTTTCTATATGTAAATTGTTAACAATTTATTTTCATAGCCCACTTCCCCTTTTAAATAAATTTGGCCTATATCATATTCATTTGCCATGCCCATTAATATACTTATATTCTAGGCCCAAGTCTTGATTTACCTATCGCTTAACCCAACTTGCAGTTTTATGCCAATTTGGATCTAGTATTCCTATTTACAGTGCATATTAAAACTAGATTTAATGTTCTAGTTTAGAATTTATGCCCAAACTAGATTTATTATTCTAGTTTACCATTTATGCCTAAAACTTAGTTTACTAGCCAGTACTAGATTCAATGTATCAATTTACATATTCTATAATTCATGTCAAATTACTCCAATTTGCATATTAATAGTCACGTTATAACACATGTCCCAAATTATGCCAAATACTATAGATTTCATGTTATACCCAATTACCCCTGCATTCAAAACGTACGTACACCATGATTTCACTAGTTTTCTATGAAATGAAACTAAAAAGGGAACAGAGGATAACATGAGACTTGACAGAACAGAATAGGCATGCAAAAGCTAGCCAAATACAAAGATGATGGATCCAATGGTTTTGGGTGTATATAATAGCGAATAGGAATCAACTAAGCAAATTACACCATACGTATGAGATCCAACATAATCAAAAGGGAACATAGGTGATTTGATCCAACATAATGCCAGTTTGGTGTACAATCATGATCAGTAACTATAGTGTTAAGGGCATAAGCAGTTAAACATAATAGTCATAGGTAGTTAACCATAATAGTCATGGTCATGGATAGTAGTCTAATAGTGATGAATCATAGGCGATTAGCCACAATAGTCATGGATAATTAACCCAAAATAGTCCTAAACAATTATCCTTAATAGTCATAGGCAATTGACTGTAATAGTCTCAAAGTCATAGTCACAGACAATAGTCTTATGTCCAATAGTCATAGGTAATGAATCATGGTCATAGGCAATAGTCTTTCGTTCATAGTCATAGGCGTAGGCATAGTCTTATGGGTCCTTAGTCACAATAGTTCTTAATCAAATCCAAAAACATATATAAGCATAGATTTAAGTGGAAAGATTATACATATTCTTAAATCCATTTAATTTCATGTCACAGAAAGATTTAGACGTTCAAATCTAAAAAGTAACTAACTTACATTGATCGGTTTCAGAAAAGGATAATATGATAGCGTTGCTATGATTTGCTATGATTCGCGTGACGTTGCTTGAAGCCGTTGAATTAGTCTTTGATTCTCTTTGAAGCTTTAACTTGATTTGAATCTCTTCTTGAAAAACTTGAGCAGCATATCCTCGTCTTAGATTTATATATTATTTTATTTTTAATTAATTTATTTATTTCCTTAGAGGCAGCATAAGGACAGAATGAAATGGTATAGAGAGAATGAGGCTAGGGGCTATTTATATAGGTTTAGAGTCATGAATCTGGACTGAAAACTTGTCCAAAAACATCAGAATGAACCCAGGCTGAAAACCAGGTTTTGGCACCAGGTCGACCATAGGGTCGACCTGGTCCATGGGAGGTCGATCATAGGGTCGTCCATAGTGACGACCTGTGTAACAACCCGTATTTTAATAACGTGTTATAACCATAAATTAAGGAAGAATTAATTTTTAAAATAAGAATCAAGGGCAAGAAGTTACGCCATTACGTTCGTCTCGAAATTCTGCTTGGAAACGAGTCCGAGTTTTCGAAAATCGGTGTCCGTATGAGCAAGTTATGACCCTTCGAAGTTTTCCGAAATTTTCAAGTTCGAAACAGCTCAGAATTCGAATTCAAATTTCGAATTCAAACCCCAGAATGGACTGGGCGGGAAATTTCCTGCCCAGGACCGGGTCGACTGTTGGGTCGACCATAGTGTCGACCTGCCCAACACCAGGTCGACCATAGTGTCGACCTGGTTGCTGAGCCCATTTTTGATTCGGAGTTCACTCTGATGTTTCCAGTCCGATTTCTGTCTAGATTCGTTGGCATGACCCTATATAAACAGCCCCTAACCTTAGTCTCTCTACACAAATTCTCTCTGGCCTTATGCTGCTAAAACTCTGGTTGAAAAGTTAGAGAAAAGGGATTTCTTCTTCTCCAAACAAGGCTACGTGTAGAATATTGCTGCTTGGGGGATTTCTGTTAGACTTAAGATTCAACATCGCCTCTTTGTTTTCTAATTCTCAAACCACGATCTGTAAGCCCCAGTTACTTTTAGATCTAAACTTTAAACTTAATATGGACATGCTGTAAATTGAAATCAAACCTAAATATGATAACGATCTTAGATCTATCATTGTTCACTTTGGATCTAGTACTTTTGATCTACTGTTTGTTCACCTTGGATCTATTCATCTTGAAACTTGACTTGTTGGAATACTTATATGAAATTGATTTGGGGCCTATATATGTTGTAGATCTAAAATCCCTAATGTCCATAATGTTCATGCCTGTGATGTTGAATTAGTTGTTATTCAAAAGTTTGGGATTGTTATCTTATGCCAATTGTTACCATGACTATCATCCTATGTTGCTAGATTTGATACTTGAGACCACTATTCCATATGCCAGTATTATTGTAATCATTTATCTCAAGTTATACCATGCTTGACTTGTAATCACTTTTGCTACCATTATGCCCGTTCTTTCTATGTTATACCCTAATTAGATTTATTTGTATCGATTCGAATTCACGTGCGATGGGAATACGATTTGGGTAGTTCAGGCAAACCTGAATTTACCATGAACTTGGAACATGAACATTGTTATAACTTGAATCTGAATATGGACATGAAACTTACCTTGAAACTTGTCACGAACTTGATATGAAACTTGAACATGGTCATGACTCTAGAATGAACTTGAAAATGGCCAACTCGAGGTTGGGTTGAGTTTCAGTGTAAATCTGCCCGGAACCGCCCGGCGAATCCAGTGACTGCAAACAATAGGATCCAATGTGGGTAGTTGGTCATATCGCACCTAAAACCCGAGGGTAGACTATGTTGTGGTGTAAATCTGCCCCGAACCACCTGGCAATCCAGTGACCACAACAACTAGTCTAACGTGAGAGGTTGGGGTGCATTAATGAATTAATGCCACATGATAGGGTTAAGTCATGAACCACTTGAATATACTTAACCAATTTGACGCGATGGTTTGATAGGGTTATGTCATGAACCGCTTGAACACACTTAACCAACTTGATACATGATTGGATAGGGTTAAGTCACGAATTTGAATGACAATACTTAACCCATTAGAAACCCTAGTTACACAGTCCTTTTCAGCAGTAACCCACTTAGATGTATCACGATACCCTGGGACTAGGCGTGGTGGGGCATGATTACTGGGCTGATTGTAAGCGACCAGAACGATGGCTGAGTTGGTGCGCCATTGTAGGTTCAGGCGGACTATGGTCGTGCATGTAGTCCGGAGTTGAAAAAGCTAGCATTGGGCACCAGTAAGTTTACACTGTGCGTGCTTGATTCGTGTCGGTGGTTGGCACCCTAGGGCTTGATACGCCCTATGGTGGACATAGCACAGGTGACTATATATCGAGATTAGGCCGTATAACACAGATACATGACGAGATAGAACTTGTAGGGAGCCGATCGATTAGTAGATCGTACTGTAGGACCCCGTAATGGGTTGTTTCATGATATTGGGCCAAGGGACCATTTCATGGTTAATACTTGACATGGGTTAGAATACTAGTACAGTTGGTGCAGCGAATCTTGAATATGCGATGCTAGACTTGACTTATCTTGTTATCTTAGTTATCATACCAGTTCTGTTATCATCCTTATGTTTAATTCCAGTTTTCACATGTCATGTTATTTTTACTAGTTTTTATACTGAAAGTCACTAGGGCTTACCAGTCTTTATGACTGACCCTTTTTCCTTTCGCCACTTTTTCTTTCGTTCCCCTCACCAGGATCTCAGGGAGGAAACTCTAGCTCTTTGCTTTGGATTTAGCTTGCTTTCCGACAGCTCATGTACGGTTTGGTCTTGAGCTACGCTATAGTTGTACTTCTGCTATTTTTGGGGAATAATTTACTTTTGTTACTTTAAGTTTATGCTTCTTTATCTAGAACTTGATGTAATGGAATAATGACAATTTGTACTTTGGGTATGTTAGGTTTTTACTCTTTTCTTAAAGGTAATGAGATTTGGTTTTTAATTTTTACCGATGCTTTATTTATGTTCTGTCTTGTGATATCTCTGTGCATGTTTACCTAGATAATACTCCACCAAAACTAGTGCATTCCCTTTGTGAGTGACCCTAGCAGAGGTGGGGTGTTACATTTGGTATCAGAGCCAGGTTACCAGACTGAGCAAATGTTTTAAAAACCTTCTGAAACTATTTTCAAAACCATTTATAAAGAAGCATTTTTCAAGAAAAGTTTTATTTATAAGAAAAGGCTATTCCCCAAAATCCATTAGCACTTTCTTTTGTTTCCACGTTTGGATCTTTTTCTTTTCGTTTTTCAGCATGTCTGACCTTAACGTTCCTGAGGGAGTACCCGTACCTGGATGGTTCTGAAGGTACTTAGAAGCTAGGTCCAACGACGCGGGCCCGACAGACATCCTTCCTCCTCCTCCCTCAGTGGCCGCAGTTCCTCCTCCTCTTGGTACCACCTTCGCAAAAATATGCAAAGACTTTAAAACAATGGGCGGCAAGAAATTCATTGGAACTGAAACCTTCGTTGAGGAACGAAACTGGCTAAAGGAGACTGAAGACTTGTTTGTTATCTTCGATGTGGAGGATTATAGGAAAGTTCAGTTGGCAACATGGTTGTTGAAAGAGGAAGCTGCATTTTGGTGGGAAGTCACCAACGCTACCAGTCCAATTGAGACTTGGGCAGACTTTAGAGAGAGGTTTGGGCTTAAATTCTTATCGTCAGCGGAAGAGAACCTTCAGATGGATAGGTTCCTAGCACTTAAGCAAGGTGACATGTCTGTTAGGGAGTATGTGAATAGGTTTAATCAGCTTGCTCGGTTCGGTTTGGACTTGGTCAACACGGCCCAGAAAAAGGCTGTACGCTTTGCTCGAGGATTAAACGGGCCACTACACAGTTTGGCCATAACTCATATACCCATGGGGGCGACCTTTGAAAGCTTGGTGGATATGGCCCTACTTCATGAGGAAGACAAGAATAGCAAGAAGGAGGTTAAGCCTAATGAGACTCAGAATAAGAAGGTTGACTTAAGAATGGAGGCAACAAGAATAACAAGAGTAACAAGGGCAACAACAACGCTAACAAACCACGAAAGACAAGGAAGTGTAACTTTTGTGGGATTACGGGACATCTAGCTAAAGACTGTAGAAGGAAGAAGAGAAAGTTGGGTGAATGCTTTCATTGCGGAGATACTGGACACATCAGCAAAGATTGCCCTAAGAAGCAAGGACAAGGGCAGACCCAGCGAGCAGGACCTTCTGGAGGGCAGTTGCATGCTCTCAACACCACTCCAGCTCTTGATCGAGGTAGTAATATTTCTGTAGGTAGCCTTGTTTACATTTCTGGCTTTCCTGTTCGAACCTTATTTGACTCTGGCGCATCGCATACTTTTATTTCTTCTGATATTGTTGAAAATCTGCACCTAAGTACTAGACTAGTTGAGGATCCCGACATAGTTTCAAATCCAATTGGGGGCTCCGCTCATTTATCTATGATGTGTGTGGATTTGAGGATTTCTATCTTAAGCGTAGAATTCACGTGTAATGCTTATGTTCTCGGATTTATGGGATACGGTTTGATCCTAGGTATGGATTGGCTGTCCAATTATGGAGCCATTCTTGATTGTGAAAGAAGGGTAGTGAGGCTCATAACTCGCCTTGGTAATACCCTTGAAATTTCTTGTAACCCTAGGGGTCCAGTCATGTTGTGCTATCTTGAATCTCTTGACTCGTCCATCGATAATTTGCAATCTGTAAGAGTGGTCCGAGAATATCCAGATGTCTTTGATGAGGTGAAGGGGTTACCCCCTAAACGCGAGATAGACTTCTGAATTTATCTTGTTGACAATGCCAAGCAAGTTTCATTGCCCGTTAGACACATGGCCCTGCGAGAGAGAAGAGAGCTCAGTAAACAAGTCAAGGAGTTGCTTGAGAAAAATTTCATAAGGCGAAGCATTTCTAAATGGGGTGCTCCAGTGGTATTCGCTACTAAGGCGGATGGTTCGCTTCGTCTATGCGTAGATTATCGTGAGTTAAACAAGCTGACTAAGAAAAACAGGCACCCACTACCAAGAATCGACGATTTGTTTGACCAGCTCGTAGGAGCATCTGTTTTCTCTCAACTCGATCTAGCCACAGGATTCCATCAGCTTAGAGTGGCTGAGGATAGCATTCACAAAACTGCGTTTAGGACTCCAGATGGGTTCTTCGAATGGCTCGTCATGCCGTTTGGGTTAACGAATGCACCCGCGTACTTCATAGATTTGATGAGTAGGGTGTTTCGGGAGTTCCTTAACAAGTTTGTGGTAGTTTTCGTGGACGATATTTTTATCTTCTCAAAGGATGAAGAAGAGCATGCTAGACATCTCAAGGAAGTCATGGATACGCTTAGAGCACACCAGTTAAAGGCTAAGTTCTCCAAATGCCATTTTTGGAGAAGGGAAGTTCGGTTTCTTGGACATGTAGTTTCTAAGCAAGGTATAGCTATGGACCCCGCAAAGGTAGTTGCGGTACAAGACTGGAAAATTCCTAAGAATGCAACAGAGGTGAGAAGCTTTCTCGGTTTGGTAGGCTACTACAGGAAGTTCATAAAGGACTTCGCTAAGATCTCATCTCCTCTTACTAAGTTAACAAAGAAGAACCTAGCTTTTGCATGGGACATAGAATGTGACGTTGCTTTTCAAAGGCTTAAGAGAGCCCTTTCCACAACTCCAGTTCTGACATTACTCGACGGAGGCAAGATGTTTACGGTGTACACAGATGTGTGTGACATGGGATTAGGCGCTGTCCTAATGCAAGGTGGAAGAGTGATATGCTACGGGGGCAGACAACTTAAAGTTCATGAGAAAAACTATCCCACACATGACTTGGAGTTGGCTGCGATTGTTTTTGCGCTTAAGTCTTGGCGCCACTATTTTCTAGGTGAAAAGATTTGAATCTAAGGGAGCAGTGGTGGATGGAATTCTTGGCATCATATGACTTTGATATAGCTTATACCCCTGGCAAGGGTAACGTGGTGGCGGATGCGTAAGTAGAAAAAGGTTGACCTTGAGCCCCTTGTTAGTTGAAAGGAAAAATCTTGAGTTTATAGCAACCTTTGATTTTACACCTGCTGTTGAGTCATTGGCGGCTACGCTAGCATCTCTTGAGCTAAGACCTACACTTCTAGATCAAGTAGGGACTTCAGAAGGAAGACCCACAGATAGTCGAAATCGTGGACAAGCTGATTAGTGGTGAGACGTCAAGTCACCTCGGTAGGTATGCCATAGATGACAATGGATGGCTAAGGCATGATGGAAGGCTATGTGTCCCACAAGTATGAGACCTAGTAAGGAAAGTCCTCGTAGAGGTGCATCACTCGAAGTTGACCATACATCCCGGAGGGGATAAGATGTACAGGGATATGAAACGCAATTTTCTTTTGGGATGGAATGAAAAAGGACATGGCAGAGTTCGTTTCGAAGTGCATGGTGTGCCAACAAGTAAAGGCCGAGTCAAAGAAGCCCGGTGGGCTATTACATCCTTTGGAGGTTCCGCAATGGAAATGGGAGAGTATCTCGATGGATTTCGTGTATGGACTGCCTAGGTCAAGGAAGGGAAATACTAGCATATGGGTCATAGTTAATAGACTCACGAAAGTGCTCACTTCATTCCGGTGAAAAGCAAGAGGACTGCATCATGGCTAGCGTCTATTTACCTTCGAGAGATAGTACGGTTGCGTGGGGTTCCTTCTAGTATAGTTAGTGATCATGACCCGATTTTCACTAGCCAGTTTTGGAATAGTCTACAAGAAGCAATGGGTACACGACTGAGTTTAAGTACGGCCTATCACCCACGGACGGATGGTCAAACCGAAAGGGTAAATACAGTACTAGAGGACCTTCTGAGGCTATGCATTCTTGACTTTGGTGGTACTTGGGAAGACCATCATTCTCTCATGGAGTTTGCATATAATAATAGCTACCAAGCTAGCATAGGAATGGCACCGTTCGAGGCCTTGTATGGAAGACCGTGCAAGTCACCAACTTGTTGGTGGGATACGACAAAAAAGCTTATACTTGGGCCCGACTTGATAAGGGACACTTCTGAGAAGATTGAGCTGATACGAAGACAGATGAAAACGACCTAAGATAGACAGAAATCTTACGCGTACAAGAGAAGGACAGACCTAGAGTTCGAAGTCGGAGATATGGTCTTTATAAAAGTTTCTCCTTTACGCAATGTGGTTCGTTTTGGAGCAGTTGGAAAGCTAGCACCAAGGTTTGTAGGACCGTTCCTTATCACTGAGAGGATTGGGCAGATGGCCTATATGGTAGAATTACCTGAGAGGTTGGCCGGAGTATTCAACGTCTTTCACGTCTCTCATCTCCGAAAGTGCTTACATGAGTCAGCCGAAGTGGTCGAGCCAAGTATCCTTGAAGGCGTAGAAGTGGAAAAAGAAGCAACGTTGAGGCGAGTTCCGATCCATATCTTAGGAATGGAGATCAAGAAGCTAAGGAATCGAGAAGTCAAGCTAGTTAAAGTACAGTGGAATGAAGCCCAAGAGGACGCAACGTGGGAAACCGAAGAGAAGATACGCGCGCTATACCATTTCTTTTTGAGGGAACATTCTCAATCTCTTTTTCCTATAAGCTTGAAAACCTTTCGTATCATGCTCTTACTACCTATGTTTGTCTTGTTATCTTCTCGATCTTATCTTGAGAACCTTAGGTAGAACCATATGGATGTAAACATGTGATTGAAACATGTTATGGTTGATGTTTGCAAATGGTGCAAGTGTTTGCAAGTGATTGCTAGTGGATGCATGACACATTAGGCAATAGATCGGCTCAGTCACATTTTCATATTGCATATGCATGAGTGCTTATACTTGTACATGGATGAAACTTGTTATGCTATCACTTGGATGTTGCATATGAATGAATGTTATGTGCACTCATGTAGAGATTATAAATTATGTTAGGAATTTGCATACATGTTGGACTCATTACACTAACATATTTTGCACTAAGGAGGTTTACTGAATTAGTAACCGCCTGATCTCTTGCATTAGATAAGTACATATACACATACTTACTACATATGCTCATACAGCACTAGAAATCTTTTAAGGACAGTGGTTGCCTTTGGATGATGTTTTGAGTAGATGGATGATTGGATGGTAAGATATATTCTTTCTAACTTAAAGATTTCGGGGACGAAATCCTTTAAGGAGGGGAGAATGTAACAACCCGTATTTTAATAACGTGTTATAACCATAAATCAAGGAAAAATTAATTTTTAAGATAAAAATCAAGGGCAATGGGTTAAGCAATTATGTTTGTCTCGAAACTCTGCTTGGAAACGAGTCCGAGTTTTCGAAAATCGGAGTCCGTATGAGCAATTTATGACCCTTCGAAGTTTTCAGAAATTTTCAAGTTCGAAACAGCTCAGAATTCAAATTCAAATTTCGAATTCAAACCCCAGAATGGACTGGGTGGGAAATTTCCCGCCCAGGACCAGGTCGACCTGGGGGTCGACCATAGTGTCGACCTGCCCAGGACCAGGTCGACCATAGTGTCGACCTGGTTGCCGAGCCCATTTTTGATTCAGAGTTCACTCTGATGTTTCCAGTCCGATTTCTGTCTAGATTTGTTGGCCTGACCTTATATAAACAGCCCCTAACCTTATTCTCTCTACACAAATTCTCTTTGTCCTTATGATGCTAAAACTCTGGTTGAAAAGTTAGAGAAAAGGGATTGCTTCTTCTCCAAACAAGGCAATGTGTAGAGTATTGCTGCTTGGGGGATTTCTGTTAGACTTAAGATTCAACATCGCCTCTTTGTTTTCTAATTCTCAAACCACGATCTGTAAGCCCAGTTACTTTTAGATCTAAACTTTAAACTTAATATGGACATGCTGTAAATTGAAATCGAACCTAAATATGATAACTATCTTAGATCTATCATTGTATATCTTGGATCTATCATTGTTCACTTTGGATCTACTGTTTATTCACCTTGGATCTATTCTTCTTGAAACTTGACTTGTGGGAATACTTATGTGAAATTGATTTGGGGCCTATATATGTTGTAGATATAAAACTCCTAATGTCCATAATGTTCATGCCTATGATGTTGAATTAGTTGTTATTCACAAGTTTGGGATTGTTATCTTATGCCAATTGTTACCATGACTATCACCCTATGTTGCTAGATTTGATACTTGAGACCACTATTCCATATGCCAGTATTGTTGTAATCATCTCAAGTTATACCATGCTTGACATGTAATCACTTTTGCCGCCATTATGCCCGTTCTTTCTATGTTATTCCTTAATTAGATTTATTTGTATCGATTCAAATTCACGTGCGATGGGAATACAATTTGGGTAGTTTAGGCAAACCTGAATTTACCATGAACTTGGAACATGAACATTGTTATAACTTGAATCTGAATATGGACATGAAACTTACCTTGAAACTTGTCATGAACTTGATATGAAACTTGAACATGGTCATGACTCTAGAATGAACTTGAAAATGGCCAACTCGAGGTTGGGTTGAGTTTGCAGTGTAAATCTGCCCAGAACCACCCGGCGAATCCAGTGACTGCAAACAATAGGATCCAATGTGGGTAGTTGGTCATATCACACCTAAAACCCGAGGTTAGACTATGTTGTGCTGTAAATCTGCCTGGAACCGCCTGGCAATCCAGTGACCACAACAGCTAGTCTAGTGTGAGAGGTTGGGGTGCATTAATGAATTAATGCCACATGATAGGGTTAAGTCATGAACCACTTGAATTTACTTAACCAATTTGACACGATGGTTTGATAGGGTTAAGTCATGAATCGCTTGAACACACTTAACCAACTTGATACATGATTGGATAGGGTTAAGTCACGAATTTGAATGACAATACTTAACCCATTAGAAACCCTAGTTACGCGGTCCTTTTCAGCAGTAACCCACTTAGATGTATCACGATACCCTGGGACTAGGCAGGGTGGGGCACGATTACTGGGCTGATTGTAAGCGACCAGAACGACGGCTGAGTTGGTGCGCCATTGTAGGTTCAGGCGGACAATGGTCGTGCACGTAGTCCGGAGTTGAAAAAGCAGGCATTGGGCACCAGTAGGTTTACACTGTGCGTGCTTGATTCCTGTCGGTGGTTGTCACCCTAGGGCCTGATACCCCATATGGTGGACCTAGCACAGGTGACTACATTTCGAGATTGGGCCGTTTGACACAGACACATGACGAGCTAGAACTTGTAGGGAGCCGATCGATTAGTAGATCGTATTGTAGGACCCCTTAATGGATCATTTCATGATATTGGGCCAACAGATCATTTCATGGTTAATACTTGACATGGGTTAGAATACTAGTACAGTTGTGCAGCGAATCTTGAACATGCAATGCTAGACTTGACTTATCTTGTTATCTTAGTTATCATACCAGTCCTGTTATCATCCTTATGTTTAATTCCAGTTTTCACATGTCATGTTATCATTACTAGTTTTTATACTGAAAGTCACTAGGGATTACCAGTCTTTATAACTGACCCTTTTTACTTTCGCCCCTTTTTCTTTCGTTTCCCCCCAGGTTCTCGGGGAGGAAACTCTAGCTCTTAGCTTGGATTTAGCTTGCTTTCTGACAGCTCATGTACGGTTTGGTCTTGAGCTACGCTATGGCTGCACTTCTGCTATTTTTGGGGAATAATTTACTTTTGTTATTTTAAGTTTATGGTTCTTTATCAAGAACTTGATGTAATGGAATAATGACAATTTGTACTTTGGATATGTAAGATTTTGACTCTTTTCTTGAAAGTAATGAGATTTGGTTTTTAATTTCTACCGCTGCTTTATTTATGTTCTGTCTTTTGATATCTCTGTGCATGTTTACCTAGATAATACTCCACCAAAACTAGTGCATTCCCTTTGTGAGTGACCCTAGCAGAGGTGGGGTGTTACAACCTGGTCCTTGGCGGGAAAATTCCTGCCCAGTCTGCCCTGGGTTTGAATTTGAATTTCGAATTCGAATTTCAAGCTGTTTTTGATTCAGAAAATTCCTGAAACTTCGGAGGGTCATAACTTCTTCATACGGAGTCCGATTTACGCAAACTCGGACTCTATCTCAAGCAGAATTTCGAGACGAACGCAATGGCGTAACCATGTTTCCCATAATTCTTCTTCTAAAATTTAATTATACTTTAATTTGTGAAACTTAATGTTACAGAATTACAGGGCGTTACATTCTCCCCCTCTTAAAAGGATTTCGTCCCCGAAATCTTCAAGTTAGGAAGGATATGTCCTACCATCCAATCAACCATCTACTCAACCATTCAATCACAGGAATTCATTGTCCTTAAAAATATTTCTAATGCTTTCATGTTCATATGCATAGTGTGTGTATATGTCTTTATCTAATGCAAAATCAGGCGGTCTACTGATTCAGTTGACCTCCTTAATGCGAATTATGTCAGTGCCATGCGTCCAATCATGTATGCAAACATCCCTAGTTATGTAAATACTACATGTGTGCATAGTCATTCATCCATATGCAACATCCATATGATAACATACCAAGTTAAATCCGTTTAACAAATACATATATGCGAATGCAATATGAAAGTGACTGAGTCGTTCTAGCGCCTATGGTGTGTATATGCATCCACGAGCAACTATTTGCAATCATCAATCATAACATGTTTCAAATACATGTTTACATCCATTGGCTTCTATCTAAGGATCGATGATACGCCCTAAAGGATATACCTTATAAGCTAGAAAGTATGCATAAAATTCCTAGGAAAAGAGATCAAGGATGTACCCTTAAGAAAAAGGGTATGATGCGTGTATCTTGCCTTCAGTCTTCTAAGTCGCATCTTCTTGAGCTTCACTCCACTGTACCTTAACCAATTGTTGATTGGATAACTGGCTTTGCATTTCAGCTGGATACATGCGGAAGTCTATCCCGCATTTTAGGGGTAAACTCCTAACCTAATCAAAAATATATGTGTACTCATGGACTACTCTAACGGATCGCAAACCGTCGATAGATGTATCAAGTGATTCTAGGTAGCTAGGCCTAACTGATCCTTTAGGATTGCATGAAATCTCGAGGGTATTTCCAAGGCAAATCAAAAGTCTAACTACCTTCCTTTCAGAATTACTAGCCAACCAACCCATGCCCAGAATCACCTCATAGCCCATGTAACCAAAAACATAAGCATTACGCTTAAACTCAACACTTAATATAGCCATTCTTAAGTTCTTACAAACCAAAGGTAAACGAGCTGAACCACCAATTGGGTTTGAGATTAATTGGGATCTTCTACTATACGAGTACTAAGGTGCAGAGACTCAACTATGGAAGCAGATATGAACAAATGCAAAATGCTAAAACCAAAAGAATACTAACTGGTTGATCAAAAAGCTAAACTTTTCCAACAGAGACTTTTACTATCTCTCTCTCAGGTATTCTGGTTGTGAAAGCATGCACTTGCCCTCCTGAAAATCCTGTCCCTCGTTTGTGCCCTATTATACCCTAGTAAAGATACTTCTTCTTGTCTTAGTGTTTTACTATTCTTTCCTCCTTTGTCAGCCAAGTCCATATCTATGAATTTATCATCCTTGGGTTGTGTTCCTTAGCCAAACTTCCTCATTTTCCCCTTTACCATCCTTGCGTAACATGTTGACCAGTCTCTCGATAGTCGCCTCCCTCACATGGAAATCCTACAAAGCTTAACAGAGTTATGCCGCGATGGGGTTACCTCCTAGAAAGCCAGGAGCCCCGGAGACTCAGGAAAGAAGAAAACAAGGATTCAAACAGAAGATCAAAAGATAACGCGTATGGCTATGGGGAATACGCCTTTAAAACAAAACTTTTCTTTTGAAAATGTTTCTTTTAAAACCGTTTGAAAATAATTTTTCAAATCTTTTATCTGGTCTGGTAACCTTCAGCTCTGATACCACGTGTAACACAACACATCCGTTAGTGTCACTCACAAAGGGAATGCACTAAGTTCTGTGGAGCATTTAAGGTAAAAGATGCAGATAAATTACAAGACAGACAAAATTTAAAACAGCGGAAAATAGAACTTTACTTTATTGATAAAATAGTTTGTACAACAATTGTTTTCCAACACCGTCTTACAAAATAAAGAAGCATAAAATAACAATTTATATTCCCCAATGTGGCATGAACCAGCCATAGCAATGGAAAAGAGAATCCAAGCAAAACTTCGACTAATCTTCATCTTGGAAAGAAAACTGAGCTTAAGTAGTAACATTCCCTCCCTGCGGACCGGGGGGAAACGGAAGACAAGAAAGCGAAAGAAAACAGAGTCAGACATAAAGTCTGGTAAGTTCAGTAACTTTCAGCATGTGAACAGGGAAATGCAACACGACATGAATTAACTGAATACAAGATAATACCATGATGATAGGGAAAACAAGATAACATAAGATTAACGCAAGATATGCTAAGACAAGATAAGATATGCTTCACTACTTTCTCTGCTTCGCTATTACCCTGTTATTCTGGTTTCTATATCTCTACACCACCTAACTAGTGTCTCAACAAGTAATGATAACGTGATCCCAATCCCTGTAATTGTAGTTGCCTTCAGGTGTACATCTATTATTTATTACCTAGATCTAATCTAGGGTTTTCTTATCGAGCGCTTCCAAGATTCAACTAGGGTTTATGCGATGTACCGAATACTTCTCGGATTCAGGATTTATGCCACCTAGGTCCAACTAGGGATTATGCTACCTGTCGAATGATGCCCCTGACCTAGAGTGGTATATGCTTTTAGACTTTCCCCACGTGTGTGTCGCGAACCGTTTATCGCTGTCCAGATGCACATGTCCTGAAATGTGCGACCCGAGTCCCGTGGCAGGGCTATTCTAGAAACACGAAACTCGGTCGGGAGCTTTCAGATATCTGCCGCTGCTGATGCTAAGGTCTGTTTTTCCAGTGGCTATGGTCCCACCTGACCCCTCCCTCAACTAATGAAAGGCCACCCTTGAAAAATTGTGAACTATACGCAGGCCCCCTATGCCCCACTGTCTTATGGCCATCCTCACCCATAACTAGATAACCATTAGTCTTATGGAGTTCTCCGCCTTTCCGCTTTACGTATCTTGACTGACTCAAGATGGTAGGTAGACGATGAGTTGCTATCACAGGGCTACTGGTCTCGCCGAATCACGCTGGTCCACCCTAGTCTTTAGGTTGCCTTATATTGCAACCAAGGAATACCCTTGGTTCTTCTAACGCAGACCTTAACCTCTGTGAGCCCAGGTGGATCATCTGCATTCTCACAGAGGGATACCAAAAGTACCCTCACGTCCCCTCGAAGCCTAGGGCTTCGTAACCCAATTCGTTGGAGCCTTCTTCAAGATCAGATTGACGTTCGTTCCTCCTCGTGTTATACTAAGGATTACTACTTAGTTTTTCTAACTAAGGTTTACCACTTAGTTTATTGAATCGTCGTTTTCTTAACTAAGATTTACGACTTAGCTCATTTTAACTAAGGTTTACTACTTAGTTCTTGTTCTTGTCGAGTTGGATTGGTTAAGTGTCATTAGTCATTTCAAGTTAACTTAACCCATTCATTTGTCATGTTAAACTGGTTAAGTGCTATCAGTAGTTCACATTGACTCAACCCTACCACAAACCAAGTTATATTGGTTAAGTATTTATTATTTCTTAACCCTACCCATTCATCTTGTATCGGTTAAGCGTTCCTCTTAACTTAACCTTGCTCCTCTGTTTAACTAACATGGTTTAACGGTTAAGTGTTCTCTTAGTTAACTTAACCCTAACATCTGTTTAGTTAACATGTTCTAATGGTTAAGTATTGTCCCTTCATGTTTTAAATTAACCTTGTTCATTTATCACACTATGATGGTTAAGTGTTCTAAGTTTACTTAACCCCTACCTTCTAGTCTAGTTAACATGTTATAACGGTTAAACCTTTTTCTTAACCTTACCCACTTGTCTAGTCAACATGTTATAATGGCTAAGTGTTTTCTTTAGTTACTTAACCCCTTACAAATCTTGTCTTGTTAACATGTTAAGTGGGTTAAGTATTCCTATGGATGTAACCCTCTCATTCTAGCTTAACTATTTCTTAGCTTTAAATTATTTATTAAAGCACCAACCACTCACATTAGACAAACATTGTTGCGGTCATTGGTTATGTCGGTCGGTTCCGGGCAGATTTACACCACAACTCAGTCTAACCTCGGGTCCTTTTGGGCTCAATGCTCTAACCACCCACATTAGATAGGTATTGTTACGGTTGCTGGATTTTGCCGGGCGGTTCCGGGCAGTCTTATACCGTAACTCAATCCAACCTCGGGTAAGGCATATTCATCTTTCCTAGATTTACATATTTATCGTTTTTTGTCTATATGTAAATTGTTAACAATTTATTTTCATAGCCCACTTTCCCTTTTAAATAAATTTGGCCTATATCATATTCATTTGTCATGCTCATTAATATACTTATATTCTAGGCCCAAGTCTTGATTTACCTATCACTTAACCCAACTTGCAGTTTTATGCCAATTTGGATCTAGTATTCCTATTTACAGTGCATATTAAAACTAGATTTAATATTCTAGTTTACAATTTATGCCCAAACTAGATTTATTATTCTAGTTTACCATTTATGCCTAAAACTTAGTTTACTAGCCAGTACTAGATTCAATGTATCAATTTCCATATTCTATAATTCTTGTCAAATTACTCCAATTTGCATATTAATAGTCACGTTATAACACATGTCCCAAATTATGCCAAATAGTATAGTTTCATTTTATACCCAATTACCCCCGTATTCAAAACGTATGTACACCATGATTTCACTAGTTTTCTATGAAATGAAACTAAAAAGGGAATAGAGGATAACATGAGACTTGACATAACAGAATAGGCTTGCAAAAGCGAGCCAAATACAAAGATGATGGATCCAGTGGTTTTGGGTGTACATAATAGCGAATAGAAATCAACTAAGCAAATTACACCATATGTATGAGATCCAACATAATCAAAGGGGAACATAGGTGATTTGATCCAACATAATGCCAGTTTGGTGTACAAGCATGATCGGTAACTATTGTGTTAAGGGCATAAGCAACTAAACATAATAGTCATAGGTAGTTAACCATAATAGTCATAGTCACGGTCATGGGTAGTAGTCTAATAGTGATGAATCATAGGCGATTAGCCATAATAGTCATGGATAGTTAACCCAAAATAGTCCTAAACAATTATCCTTAATAGTCATAGGAAATTGACTGTAATAGTCTCAAAGTCATAGTCACAGACAATAGTCTTATGTCCAATAGTCATAGGTAATGAATAATGGTCATAGGCAATAGTCTTTCGTTCATAGTCATAGGCGTAGGCATAGTCTTATGGGTCCTTAGTCACCATAGTTCTTAATCAGATCCAAAAACATATATAAGCACAGATTTAAGTGGAAAGATTAGGCATATTCTTATAATCATTTAATTTCATGTCACAGAAAGATTTAGACGTTCAAATCTAAAAAGTAACTGACTTACATTGATCGGTTTCAGAAAAGGATAATAAGATAGCATTGCTATGATTTGCTATGATTCGCGTGACGTTGCTTGAAGCCGTTGAATAAGTCTTTGATTCTCTTTGAAGCTTTAACTTGATTTGAATCTCTTCTTGAAAAACTTGAGCAGCATATCCTCGTCTTAGATTTATATATTATTTTATTTTTAATTAATTAATTTATTTCCTTAGAGGCAGCATAAGGACAGAATGAAATGGTATAGAGAGAGTGAGGCTAGGGGCTGTTTATATAGGTTTAGAGTCATGAATCTGGACTGAAAACATGTCCAAAAACATCAGAATGAACCCAGGCTGAAAACCAAGTTTTGGCACTAGGTCGACCATAGGGTCGACCTGGTCCCTGGGAGGTCGACCATAGGGTCGACCATAGTGTCAACCTGGTCCTAGGCGGGAAAATTCCTGCCCAGTCTTCCCTGGGGTTTGAATTCGAATTTCGAGCTGTTTTTGATTCTGAAAATTCCTGAAACTTCGGAGGGTCATAACTTCTTCATACGGTGTCCGATTTACGCAAACTCAGACTCTATCTCAAGCAGAATTTTGAGAAGAACGCAATGGCGTAACATGTTTCCCCTAATTCTTCTTTTAAAATTTAATCATATTTTAATTTGTGAAACTTAATGTTACAGAATTACGGGGTGTTACATCTATCCTCCGGTTTGCGTTGCATTGTGTGATGGGACTTGAGTCTTATAATGGTTTCATTTTTTCTAAAGAGCATTGCGTTGTTTAAAGATATACTTTGTTTATGCACTAGCAATCCAATGGAGTAAACCCATTCTGCGTTAGCTGCGTGGTACTGTGATTAGCCCTACTATTAGATAAGTTAAGAAATATTTCTCATACCAGTCCCATGACTGACTCATAGTTTGTTTGATTTTGCAAACTCTGGTGCCCTCTTTTCCACACGGGCAGCATCGTATTCAGGTTTTAGCAGACTCGCTTTGGATAGCTATGGAGCTGAAGATGGATCCTATCATTTCTATTTTGCTGTTCAGACTTCATTTAGTATATCATGTTTAATTCCGCTGCATTGTATTAAATATATTGTAAATTAATCTTCCGCTGTATTATATTCGATGTACTCTGACATATTCTATACTCTGATGTAACATTATTATGATGTTTATAAAAGTCTTATGTTATTTTTCCTGATGTGGTGTATGCCCAAAGTTAGTATATGCGGGATTTGAACGTTCTTGGTCGATTTAACGATCGATTTGATCCGGGCGAAATCCGTGTCGTTACAGCTGGCATCAGAGCTTTGGTTAACTCAAATCTTTAGGGTACAACTCAGTAGAACTGAACAAAAGACTCATAAGAGGTACGATTAGTAATATCCTATAAAAGAATACTCATTAGAGATAGGATCAGTAGCATCCTAGAATGAGACACTCGTTAGAGATGGGGTTAGAAATTCCCTAGAATGAGTTGAGAGTGACAAGTTTATAATTAATGTATTTGTGATTATATATATAACCCGATCTTAGAAAATATGATTTTTGATATATAAAAGTTATATATGTTTGAAAAGCAAGTCAACTAATTGATTGATGATTGTATTGTGTGATTGTTAGTTCAACTTATAAAATTATTGAAAACAATAAAAATGAAAGTTGAGTTGGTCAGTTAAACGACTTTCAGCTCCGTTCCTTTTCGAGGATGAAAAGATTTTAAGTGGGAGAGATTGTAACAACCCGGAATTTTGGAACCAATTTAAAAAAATTATTTTAGAAGTTTTAATGGATTTTAAATATTTAAAATGATTTATGTTAAATAATAACAATGAAAATTTTATTTTAAACAAAGTTAGAACGAAGTTGGAACGAATAAATTTATTTTAATTATAAAAAGAGCCTGAAATGGCGTGATAGTTTGAAAATTCGATTTTAAATTTCAAATGAACATACAGAATTCAATATAAATTAGAATTGGACGAAACAAGAAATATTTAAATCGGTTTAATAATATCTTTCTAACCAATGTAAGAAACTGAAATTTCACTTTATAAATTGTAAGTTATATCCAGTTTAAAATTTAGAAAAGTCGCTATAGAATTTATATATATTTTTAATATATATATGGCTCTTATAAATAGCCATTTTACAAACGACCTCCGTTTTCGATGAAACCACTTTTGTTGGATCCGGAATGTCAAATTATTGTTAGATTCCAATTTTCATAATTTTTGGAATTAATATGTGAGCGTGGTAAATCAAAACGTGTTTGGTTAATCTCACTCAATTTGGATCGACCAGAAAATGGCCATTTTTCAAACGGTCTCCATATTTGACGAAATTAATTTTGTTAGAACCGTATCGTCAAAACATAGCTATAAATAAATTTTCTGGAATTTTTGGAGTTAGTATGTAGCACCGGTAAATTAAAATGTACGATCAAATTAAATAATAAAATATTTTATATTTTAATTTAAAGAAAAATGGGCTGAAACGATCAAATGGGCTAATGAGACATAGTCCATTGTGTCCGGAATGGGGGTATTTGGCTAGACGCGATAGGCTCTGGGCTTGATTTGGTGTTAGGATGGATTAACGGGCCTTTTGGTGTTAAGGAATTAAATAATATTATATTTATTATATATATTTTTTAGAAAATCCTAAAACCCTAATTCACTAAGCATGCCGCCGCTCTCAAAGATTCAATGGCCAAAACTGTCGTATATTCTACCCTTAATAACAATCAATCCCTTACGAATTAAATGGTGGTTATTAAACTAAAATCATAGTACTTTCTTTGAGCTTTAAATCCATATAAGGATCATCATTTCTAGTACCGTGTTTTAGGAGAATTTTGGGGCTAAACCACTATCGTTCAAACGGGATTAGAGGGGCCGAAAGGCATGCGAGCTGCCCAGTCTTCGAGGCATTGGGGGAGGCTGCGATGTCCTTCGAAGTGGCGATGTAAGATGAAGGTATAGGCAAACGAGAGTGGTGCAGTTTTGGATAGAAGAATCAAGCTTTTAGGGTCTTCGCGACTGGAAGCGACGTGAAGAAGAACAAAAGGATTAAAGAAAGAAGAGGGTGATTAGAGAATTAGTTAGTTAAATTAATTATATTTAAATTGTTTGTAAATGTAATAAATCTTTAAAATGTCATATCTTGTTCAGATTTTATCGAAATCGAACGATTTTCAAAGCGTTGGAACCGAAAATTCGAGATCTACAACATCGAGTAGACCAGAACTGAAACAAAGGCCATATGGATTTTTGATAAAATTAAACATATGTTTAATTTTATTAATAATCATTTTATCGATTTCTGAAACCGATCAAGGTGAGATTTCTTTTTTAATAATTAAAATTAATTATTACCATGTTTAGAAATTTCTACGAATACGCTATTAAATTCAGTTTGTTGTTATACGTGATTTGAGTTGGGTTGAGTGATGTTGTTATGTTAATCTATTGATTTGATGGATTACTTGGGTTGAATTAGAATTGTCAAAACAAAAATAACATTTTTGTTGAAATATAAATTGTCAAAACAAAAATATCATTTTTGTTGAAATATAAATTGTCAAAACAGAAATATCATTTTTGTCGAAATATAAGTTGTCAAAACAAAAATAACATTTCTATTGAAATAGAATTGTCAAAACAAAAATATCATTTTTGTTGAAATATAAATTTTCAAAACAAAAATATCATTTTTCTTGAAATAGAATTCACGAAACAAAAGTCATAATTTTTATTTGTTTTGCTGAAATAGGCTTGTTAACAAAACAAAAGTTATCATTTTTATTTGTTTGTTAAAATAGATTTGCATACAAATAAACATATCATTTTTATTTGTTATATTAAAAATAGGTTTGTACACAAATAAAAATATCATGTTTATTTGTCATGTTATACATTATAATTGTATACAAATTAAAAAAGACATTTTTATTGTCATGTTATATATTAGAATTGTATACAAATTGAAAGAGAGACATTTTTATTGTCATGTTATATATTAGAACTGTATGCAAATTGAAAGAGACATTTTTATTGTCATGTTATATATTAGAATTGTATACAATTTAAAAAAGACATTTTATTGTCATATTGTATATTAGAATTGTATACAAATTAAAAGAGACATTTTTATTGTCATGTTATATATTAGAATTGTATGCAAATTGAAAGAGACATTTATACTGTCATGTTATATATTAGAATTGTATGCAAATTGAAAGAGACATTTTTATTGTCATGATATATATTAGAATTATATGCGAATTGAAAGAGATATTTTAATTGTCATGTTATATACTGGAATTGTATGAAAATTAAAAGAGACATTTTTATTGTGATGTTATACATTGAAATTGTATACAAATTAAAATGGACATTTTTATTTGTCATGTTAAACATCGAAATTTTATACAAAATAAAAATATCTTTTTTTTATTTGTTAAGTTAAAAATAGAAATTGTATACAACTAATGAAAATAAAAACTATCTTTTTATTTATCATCAGCGACATAGAAAATGTCATGTAAATAAGTATTCATTTTATTTGTCATTAAAACCATTGAAATTGTTATGCAAATAAAATATTTATTTTTATTTGTCATTAAAAACAAAGAAATTGTTATGTAAATAAAATATTCTTTTTATTTGTCATGTTAAACATAGGATGTGAAGAAAATAAAATATTCTTTTTATTTTTGTACATATGAAATATAATATGATAAATAATAAAATATTCATTTTATTGTAACATGTTAATGTTAGAATATGATAAACATTAAAATATTCATTTTATTGTAACATGATAACAATAGAACTTGTTTTACAATTGAAATACTCTTTTTTCATAACATGAAATGTGATTGAACCAAATACACTTCGTTGCTGATATTGATTGTGATGGATTGACTGTTTGGATTGTGCTCGACCAGTTTATGAGCAAAATATGCTTTTACATTTAGCATTGGGTTGGGTAGAGATATTTGTGTGCTAACACCTTGCGAAACACTTCACGATTTGACTGTAAGGTGTTTAGCGATGTTGTTTATTTCAAAATTTAATAAATGATTTTGAAATGAGATTTCTTAAGTCAAAAGAATAGTATTCCCGATTTTGGACTGGGAATGTTTTAGAAAATGTTTTATAGAACAGAAAGGATTTCGAGGGCTATACCCAATGTTTTCGAAATGATTTGGAATTGGAAATTTGTACAGATTTGAAAGTACTTGTGATTATTATGTTGTGAAAGGATTTTCCCTACTTCGGGATTTGAAATGATTTGGTATGTGGCTAGAGAGTCTCGAATTCAGTAAGGACGATCCCTTGCCTTGGTTCATGACGGAAATCCAACTTCCAATACGACATATGCGGTTTTGATTGTAGAACTGGCATGGTGACATAGTATATGGTAGCTATGCCATCTATATTGATACATTATGATTAAAATGCTTTTAAAACATATATACACTAATAATAATATCAAATCTGTTTTATCGTATCAAGCATTTTTGACCATTATAAGGTAAAATCTGTCCTCCGGTTTGCGTTGCATTGTGTGATGGGACTAGAGTCTTATAATGGTTTCATTATTTCTAAAAAGCATTGCGTTGTTTAACGATATACTATATTTATGCACCAACAATCCAATGGGGTAAACCCGTTCTGTGTTAGCGGCGTGGTCCTGTGATTAGCCCTATTATTAGATAAGTTAAGAAATATTTCTCATACCAGTCCCATGACTGACTCGTAGTTTGTTTCACTTTGCAAACTCTGGTGCCCTCTTTTCCACACGGGCAGCCTTGTATTTAGTTTTTAGCAGACTCGTTCTGGATAGCTATGGAACTGAAGATGAATCCTATCATTTCTATTTTGCTGTTCAGACTTCATTTAGTATATCATGTTTAATTCCGCTGCATTGTATTAAATATATTGTAAATTAATCTTCTGCTGTATTGTATTCGATGCACTCTGACATATTCTGTACTCTGATGTAACATTATTATGATGTTTATAAAAGTCTTTTGTTATTTGTTCTGATGTGTTGTATGCCCAAAGTTAGTGTATGCGGGATTCGAACGGTCTTGGTCGATTTAGCGATCGATTAGATCCGGGCAAAATCCGTGTCGTTACAGCTTGTATCAGAGCTTTGGTTAACTCAAATCTTTGGGGTACAACTTGGTAGAACTGAACAAAAGACACATCAGAGATAGGATCAGTAGCATCCTCAAATGAGACACTCGTTAGAGATGGGGTTAGAAATTCACTAGAATGAGTTGTGAGTGACAAGTTTATAATTAATGTATTTGTGATTATATATATAATCCGATCTTAGAAAATATGATTTTTGATATATAAAAGTTATATATGTTTGAAAAGCAAGTCAACTAATTGATTGATGAATGTATTGGGTGATTGTTAGTTCAACTTATAAAATTATTGAAAACAATAAAAAAATGGAAGCTGAGTTGGTCAGTTAAACGATTTTCAGCTCCGTTCCTTTTCGAGGATGAAAAGATTTTAAGTGGAAGAGATTGTAACAACCCGGAATTTTGGAACCAATTTAAAAAAATTATTTTAGAAGTTTTAATGGATTTTAAATAATTAAAATGATTTATTTTAAATAATAACAACGAAAAATTTATTTTAAACGAAGTTAGAACGAATAAATTTATTTTAATTATAAAAAGAGCCTGAAATGGCGCCACAGTTTGAAATTTCATTTTTAAATTTCAAATTAATATATAGAATTCAATATAAATTAGAATTGGACGAAACAAGAAATATTTGAATCTGTTTAATACCTTTCTAACCAATGTAAGAAACTAAAATTTCACTTTATAAATTGTAAGTTATATCCAGTTTAAAATTTAGAAAAGTCGCTATAGAATTTATATATATTTTTAATATATATATGGCCCTTATAAATAGACATTTTACAAATGACCTCCTTTTCGACGAAACCACTTTTGTTGGATCTGGAATGTCAAATTATTGTTAGATTCCAATTTTCATAATTTTTGGAATTAATATGTGAGCGTGGTAAATCAAAACGTGTTTTGTTAATCTCACTCAATTTGGATCGACCAGAAAATGGCCATTTTTCAAACGGTCTCCAAATTCGACGAAATTAATTTTTTTAGAATCGTATCGTCAAAACATAGCTATAATTAATTTTCTAGAATTTTTGGAGTCAGTATGTGGCACTGGTAAATTAAAATGTACGATCAAATTAAATAATAAAATATTTTATATTTTAATTTAAAGAAAAATGGGCCGAAACGATCAAATGGGCTAATGAGACATAGTCCATTGTTGAAACGACCCAAAATTCCCCGTAAAGGAAAGACTGGATTGCTTTGAGAACAACACACATCAGGACATAAACTGAAGAACATTTTATTGCTGATTACAACAATTACATCAGAGTACAAGAATATAACAGAGTATGAATACTTATTACATAATAGAAATACAATAATATCAGAGATTTTAAATACATATAAATAGCAGCGGAAAAAATATTACAAATACACAATTGAAAAGAATACACGGATACAGAGCTTCTCGAATACCGCTTCAGCTGTAAACCAGGATCCTGTAAATATATCTGCAAAAGCTACTCGACTGCCCGTGTGGAAAAATATGGGCACCCGAGTTTGCCAGTGAAACAAACTACAGGTCAGTCATGGGACTGGTATGAGAAATCTTAACCTAACTTATCTAATAATAAGGCTAACCACAGGACCACGCCGCTAACGCGGAACGGGTTTACTCCATTGGATTGCCAGTGCATAAAATTAAAGTAAATCGTTAAACAACGCAATGCTTTTTAGGAAAAATGAAACCATTATAAGACTCAAGTCCCATCACACAATGCAACGCAAACCGGATGATAGAGTTTTACCTTATAATGGTCAAAAGATGCTTGATACGATAAAGCGGATTTAGTACTAGTGTGTATATATCTATATGGGTATATGTATATAAACATTTCAATCATAATGTATCAATCATAGACGGCATAGTACCCCATCCTACTATGTCACCATACTAGTTCTACAATCAAAACCGCAAGGTCGTATTGGAAATTGGATTTCCATCATGAGTCGAGGCTAGGGGCAAGCTCCTCTCTGATTCGAGACACTCTAGCAAATGCATCAAGATCACACCTCTGGGTAACCATTGGAGCGGTAGGGCCGATCCCCACCTATGGGCAGTGGATTGGTTATGCCTGAACACACGCTTCCCGGTCCCTTTGGACCTATAGTATGACCACTAACGGCCTATAAAAATCCGAGGCGCCTCAAAATCCATCATCCACATAAGTAAAATGTCAGCGCTGGTAGGTCCCTGACATCACTCTAGCTAGAAAGAAACGTGTGCACTCCCTACGGTCCGTATCCCGTTTTTGACTCATACCGGGGTGTGAGGCTTGCGAAGTCACGCTATACACAAAGTTATGCCATAATGGGCTGATCATCCCACAAGGCCCTGCTTTTCAACAAAAGCCTTGATCAATTGCATCTTGGCGTGCCACATTGACAATTCGAGCCATGCGATCGATAACCATCAATATACACCAGGGTGTTAAGCAGAGAATAAATTCTCCACCACCAAACAGATATACACCAATAGAGACCAACGTACATGGAATGAAATTCAACGTCAGACACGCATCCATTTACAGTCCGTTCTGGGTCTGAACGAAACCGGAGTCCGGACAATCAACACGTACGTCCGGTCGGCCACCATTGTAGCCCCTTCAAGGTAGCTACTCCAATCATGGGCGTCAATGGTAACTCATCCATTCGACATGAAGATCGTCGGTCTTGTACCGTCTTCATCTTCGACTCTTCATTGTCGTAGTAATTATTCGGAATGGGTTAAACTCGGTCTTTCCGAATAACTTGCGTATTTTTATAATTAAAAATCAAGTGCTGTATAAAACACATCAACGCCTCATTCCAATTCAGAATATTCTATCAAAGATAAATCCTTAAATTTTATTCTTAAATCTTTCTTTCAAAGATTTATTAAAAACTCAAATTTGGTTTTAAATATCTAAATCATTATTTAATGATTATTTAATTTTAAGAAATTAATCTTATCCTTATTTGAGTTAAAGAACTAATGTAATTTAAAACATTGTTCACGATAAACTCAAATTCATCTTCCATTAAATATGGAATTTTCATAGAAATCAGACCAATGTATAATCGATATAAATTTCTGTATCGGACTATTAATATAAATGGAATAACGGCAAAGCCTTTTAAATTCCATATATATTAACGACCTTCTTTTACAGAAGCTCGTCTCGAATATTATTAAATCAAATTCCATTCAATCCCAATTTAATATATTAAATTGGAGAACCTTACTCTTGGAAAATATTCTATTTTTAAATCTTAATAAAAGATTTATAAATCCCAAATTATATTTCACTGCAAATTGGGTTAAAGAACAAGTGTCGTTTAAAACACTGTTCACGATAAATCCAATTCACATTTCATTTAATTCTAATTATTAAATATAATTAGAAACTCCAAAAAAATCTTAATTAAAAGATTTAATCTTTTTAATTCAACCCTTTTTACATTGAAAAAAATGTAATATTTTCAATTCATTCTTTATTACATTGAAAAATGTAATATTTTCAATTCATTCTTTATTACATTGAAAAATGTAATATTTTCAATTCATTCTTTATTACATTAAAAAATGTAATATTTTCAATTCAAACCCCAAATTTAATATTCTATCTATTATCATATTAAAATAATAATTATTATTTCTAAAATATTAATTTAGAAATTAGCTCTTTTAAAATGCATTATAAAATGGATAAAATAAATCGATAAACATGTTCGGGTCAAAATGGCGTTGCTATTTAAAACAGATTAAACAGCCAAATTCATTATCTTATTCATTTATATTTTATACTGGGCCAGACCTCCCACATTAAGCCTGCGACTTATGGATGTTGGATATGCCGGTTGGTTCCGGGCAGACTTATCCCATAAGTTGGGCTTAACCTCGTGTCATGGCCCGTTTCGTATTTTAACTCAACCCTTTTATTGTACCCTTTTAACAATAAAAATAAACTCTTTTAAATTCAACAAAATCAAAGTCATTACTTGATATTTTTTTAACTGAATATTATATTAAAATATTCTTTTAATTCAAAATTGGAATGAGACCCACACCATTACCATATAATTTATTTATATGGATTTCAAACATCGCATGTATTCTATACTAATGATAAGTATTATTAAAGACATCCACAACATCCAAAGTGCATCATATATTGTATAAGCGTCAAATAAATAACGCTCATAACTAATCACAAGGGCGATGTGTGAATATCAACCCAAGACCCGTGTGAGGTTTTCAACCAACACATAACACATAACAAATAATTAAATAAATTATATGTGCACTTGGGCGATGTGTGAAAATTATCGTCCCAATCAACATAAACAAGTCAGGAAACTTGTTAATGGCAGTGTAGCATTCAGTTTGAATATACTAACATTATATTTAACACATCCACATTTCAACATTATAGGCAAATATTTCAATTCTCTTTATTGTGAACATATGACAATAAAAATCTTAACTTTTATTTATGTACCAAAATGCATATTTTTGGTCTCATTCATTTTAATGACAAAATGAATATTTTACTTTTTTTTTTTTGACAAAATATGATAATTTTGTCTAACTCTTCTTTAATGTACCAAGTATGATTATCTTGTCTAGCTCTTTTAAATACAACAAAATATGATAATTTTGTTTAATCTTTTTAATGCAACAAAATATGATAATTTTGTTTAATCTTTTTAATGCAACAAAATATGATTATTTCATTAATCAAGTTTTGACAAAAATGTTGGTTCTATTTTTCAAAAATCAAGTATTCACAAAAATGTGATTTTTATTTCTATAATCATTTCTAAACAAAATGTCCTTTTTTTCTTTCTAATGTACATTTTAACAAAATGTTCTTTTTAATCCTTTTTGACATTTCTTTTAATGTATCAAAATATACATTTTTTTTTTGATGTAACAAAAATATGCATTTGGTTTGTAAACTTCTAATACAAACAAAATGTGAATTTGTTTGTAAACATCAAATGCAAACAAAAATGGGAATTTTGTTTCATTCTTTAAATTTGACAAACATGCATGTTTTCTAATTCATTTATCTAAATAAACAAAAATGACTGTTTTTAAATCAGTTCTTTAGATTGACAAAAATATGTTATTCTTTTTCACTAATCATATTTGACAAAAATATGTTATTCTTTTTCATTAAAAAAAAAATATGATAAAAAGGTTGTTTCTTTTCATTAATCAAAATTTGACAAAAATGTTCATTTTGTCTAATTCATTTAAAATAAAAAAAAATGCCTCTTTTCATATCATTCTTTTAAGAGTATAAAAATGGCTCTTTTTATATCATTCTTCTTAAAATGACCAAATTGATAAATTTTTTTCTAATTCTTCTTTAACGTACAAAGTATGATTTTTGTTTATTTCTCTAATTATATTTTTAACATAAATGTCATTTCTAATCACTAATCATGTTTTTAACATAAATGGTATTTTTCTTCAACAAAACATATTTGACAAAATTGTCCTTTATTTCAAAGTGACAAAAATGTATGAATTCTTTCTTAAAAAAAAGTAACTTTTGTCATTTCATTACATTTAAACAAAAATGTAACTTTTGTTTCAATTCTATTCGATAACAAAAATGTGAATTTTTGTTTCAATTTTATTTTCTAACAAAAATGCGAATTTTTTTTACCTTTTTATTTTCTAACAAAAATGTATATTCTTCTCGCTAACATGTTTTGACATAAAAATGTATATTCTCTACGCTAACATGTTTTAACATAAAATGTATGTCTATATACCAAATAAACATTTTTGACAAAATCAATGTTTATATACTAAATGAACATTTTCGACAAACATGAATATTGTATATTTTATATATACAATAAAATGTTGTTTTCGTCGTACACACAAAAATCATGTCAAACATAAATACACAAAATTCATCACAAACAATCAACGTTGAAATAATTATATATACAATAACAACATGAATTTTATACAGAAAAAATATAAATTTCACGATGAGATGAATGATAAATTTTTAATAAAAAAAATAGAAATCTCACCAATCAATTCAGTTATGAAATTTCCTGAATTTTCAACATGCTCAGAAATGGTTCTAGTCAGCTTCACGTCGAAGCTCTTGCGAAGACGGTTCCAACGCAATGAGAATCGTTGAATTCTGTTTTGATATGACGAAGTTATTATATTTTGAAACTTTAATTACAAAATTGGATTACAAATGATTAATTATTTAGCTAATCATCTTCCTCATCGTTCTGTAGTACGTTGTTCATTGGAACCCATCGCCGTCTTGCAAGTTCGTCCGCCGCCGCCTCTACACCTCACCGTGTTTTTGCGCTCTAACTCGTAGATAATTGATTGATTTTCCTTTTTTCTTGAATTTGCAATGGGCGAAGGGAGGTAAGTGGAGCTAATAGATAGGAAAAATAATTTAAGTGAGGAGAAGAAGAGAATTGGTTGGAGGAAGGAAGAAGAGAGGAATGGTGGCTATGGCTTGGAGATTAGCATTATCTAAGTAAAAGCAATTAAAGATTTTATGATATGAATAAAACAAGAATAATATATACAATAGATTTGAACATTTGAAATCAGTCTCATGTATTTATTTATAGAATGTCCATATTATTGTGTAGATGCTCCAAATTTTATAATTGTAGTGTGAGTAAAGTTACCCTAGTACGCTTAAAATGAGACTTTGGGGTTTTAATTTATTTAAAACAATTTCATGCAAATTCCATAAGTTATTCAATTTATTGAAATCTCAAACAAAGTAGAAACCTTATTTTTGGTTAATTTATGAAAGAAATATAATGATAATCTTTTTACAAGGATAGCTCAAATAAACTAAAATATGAAAAGGAATATTATAGTTTGGAAACTGACAAATAATAATTAAAATTTAGAAATATGTAAATAGCGAAATTTACAACGGTATTCCTATTAATGAATAAACAATGTAATAATTATAGGACTAAGACTTATGTACATTAATTACGTATTTAATTGAAATAATTTGTAATCAACATTCCTAATATGGTATTTGTAAAGGAATTGAGTAGGCATAATTCGTGGACTTTAATACTGGCCAATGTGTAAAAAAAAATTAAGGATTGGCAAGAGAACGTCTATTTTGGAATTAATGACCAGTAATTATGATTGATGTGTATTTATCAAAACCAAGAAAAAGAACTAAGGAAGGTTGGTTGATTGATTTACATTTAATGTGTATATGGTTATTTATAAAGAACTAAAAGACATGCATTTAAACAAATCATATACAATGTTAAATGAAGAAACTTATGAGAATTTATAGTATTAATTAGATACCTTCCAAAATATATTAATTTAAAAGGAAATTTGTCAAGATTGTAAAATTTCATGAATAACATCATGAATTCCACTAATTAACTTATAGAATATTTTTCTGAAAAATTGAATTTGTCATAATCAACAAGTTATAAAACAAAATTTAAATTCATTAAATTCATTTTGTTTTTGAAAAACAAAAGATCAAACTTTCTTTTATTTTGTTTTTGAAAAACAATATCCTGTTAATCAAAACAAAAGACTAAAACTTTGTTTTATTCGTAAATCAAAAACAAAAGATTCAACTTTAATTTGTTTTCAAAGACAAAAGATTAGAACTTACTTATATTTTATTTCAAATCAATACAAAGTGGAGCCTTTCATTTTGTTTTAATAAAAAATAAAGATTTGATCTTTTATATTGACTTATAAAATAAAAGAAGTTGGGTTTATATAATGAATAAAGATTTGATATTTTACCCTATAAAATGAATAAAGGTGGGATCTTTTATTTTGATTCACAGAAATTTTACAACCAATCATATGTTTCCATTGTTGTAATGCACAAAAATTCATCGTATGTTAAATTAGTTGTAATAACACCAAAATTTCATCATCATGTTTATATAGTTGACATGAACAAAATTTCATTGTTATGTTAATATAGTTGAAATGAATCAAATATTGGCATTAGAAAATATATCTATATTAGGAATGTTGACACTAGAAAAGATGTTTACATTAGAAATAAAGTTCACCTTTTTAATTGCATTTTGCAATACAAATATTACATAGAAAGATGAATTAACTTTTTAATTGGGTTCTCTTATGTAATGAAAATAAATAGAGAAGCTTACATTTTTCAATGTAAAAATAAAAAGATATTTTCATCTTCAATGTAAATAGGAAAGAATAAAAAGAGATTTACATTTTATATGTAAATAAAAAGAATAAGGGACTTTTACATTTTTATTTGTTATACATTTTAAAACATCATTTTGGTCGCATTAAAATTGGCCCCAAATTTCGGGTTGTTACAATTGTGTTCGGAATGGGGGTATTTGGCTAGAGGCGACTGGCTCTGGGCTTGATTTGGTGTTAGGATGGATTAACGGGCCTTTTAGTGTTAAGGAATTAAATAATATTATATATATATATATTAGAAAATCCTAAAACCCTAATTCACTAAGCAGGCCGACCGCCGCTCTAAAAGATTCAATGGCCAAAACTATCATATATTCTACCCTTAATCACAATCAATCCCTTGCGAATTAAATGGTGGTTATTAAACAAAAATCATAGTACTTTCTTCGAGCTTTAAATCCATATAAGGATCATCATTTCTAGTACCGTGTTTTGGGAGAATTTTGGGGCTAAACCACTATCGTTCGAGCAGGATTAGAGGGGTCCAAAGGCATGCGAGCTGCCCAGTCTTCGAGGCATTGGGGGGGGGGGGCGTTGCGATGCCCTTCGAAGTGGCGGTGTAAGATGAGGGTATAGGAAAACAAGGGTGGTGCGGTTTTGGATAGAAGAATCCAGCTTTTAGGGTTCTTCGTGACTGGAAGTGACGTGAAGAAGAACAAAAGGATTAAAGAAAGAAGAGGGTGATTAGAGAATTAATTAGTTAAATTAATTACATTTAAATTGTTTATAAATGTAATAAATCTTTAAAATGTCATATCTTGTTCAGATCTTATCGAAATCGGACGATTTTCGAAGCGTTGGAACCGAAAATTCGAGATCTACAACATTGAGCAGACCAGAACTGAAACAAAGGCCGTATGGATTTTTGATAAAATTAAACATACGTTTAATTTTATTAATAATCATTTTATCGATTTCTGAAACCGATCAAGGTGAGATTTCTTTTTTAATAATTAAAATTAATTAATTATTATCGTGTTTAGAAATTTCTACAAATACGCTGTTAAATTCAGTTTGTTGTTATATGTGATTTGAGTTGGGTTGACTGATGCTGTTATGTTAATCAGTTGATTTGATGGGTTACTTGTGTTGAATTAGAATTGTCAAAACAAAAATAACATTTTTGTTGAAATATAAATTGTCAAAATAAAACTATCATTTTTGTTGAGATATAAATTGTCAAAACAGAAATATCATTTTTGTCGAAATATAAGTTGTCAAAACAAAAATAACATTTTTATTGAAATAGAATTGTTAATACAAAAATATATTTTTTGTTGAAATATAAATTGTCAAAACAAAATTATCATTTTTGTTGAAATAGAATTAACAAAACCAAAGTCATCATTTTTATTTGTTTGGTTGAAATAGACTTGTCAACAAAACAAAAGTTATCATTTTTAGTTGTTTGTTAAAATAGATTTGCATACAAATAAACATATCATTTTTATTTGTTATATTAAAAATAGATTTGTATACAAATAAAAATATCATGTTTATTTGTCATGTTATACATTAGAATTGTATACAAATTAGAAGAGACATTTTTATTGTCATGTTATATATTAGAATTGTATACAAATTGAAAGAGACATTTTTATTGTCATGTTATATATTAGAATTGTATGCAAATTGAAAGAGACATTTTTATTGTCATGTTACATATTAGAATTGTATGCAAATTGAAAGAGACGTTTTTATTGTCATGTTACATATTAGAATTGTATACAAATTAAAAAAGACATTTTTATTGTCATGTTGTATATTAGAATTGTATACAAATTAAAAGAGACATTTTTATTGTCATGTTATATATTAGAATTGTATGCAAATTGAAAGAGACATTTATATTGTCATGTTATAAATTAGAATTGTATGCAAATTGAAAGAGACATTTTTATTGTCATGATATATATTAGAATTATATGCAAATTGAAAGAGAAATTTTTATTGCCATGTTATATACTAGAATTGTATGCAAATTAAAAGAGACATTTTTATTGTCATGTCATACATTGAAATTTTATACAAATTAAATTGGACATTTTTATTTGTCATGTTAAACATTGAAATTTTATACAAATAAAAATATCTTTTTTTTATTTGTTAAGTTAAAAATAGAAACTGTATACAAATAATGAAAAATAAAGACTATCTTTTTATTTATCATTAGCGACATAGAAAATGTCATGTAAATAAATATTCATTTTATTTGTCATTAAAAACATTGAAATTGTTATGCAAATAAAATATTCCTTTTTGTTTGTCATTAAAAACAAAGAAATTGTTATGTAAATAAAATATTCTTTTTATTTGTCATGTTAAACATAGGATGTGAAGAAAATAAAATATTCTTTTTATTTTTGTACATATGAAATATAATACAATAAACAATGAAATATTCATTTTATTGTAACATGTTAATGTTAGAATATGATAACAAAAAATATTAATTTTATTGTAACATGTTAATGATAGAACTTGTTTTACAATTGAAATACTCTTTTATCGTAACATGAAATGTGATTGAACCAAATACACTTGGTTGTTGATATTGATTGTGATGACTATTTGGATTATGCTCGACCAGTTTATGAGCAAAATATGCTTTTACATTTAGCATTGGGTTGGGTAGAGATATTTGTGTGCTAACACCTTGTGAAACACTTCACGATTTGACTATAAGGAGTTTAGCGATGTTTTTTATTTCAAAATTTAATAATGATTTTGAAATGAGATTTCTTAAGTCAAAAGAATAGTATTCCCGATTTTGGGCTGGGAATGTTTTATAAAATGTTTTATAGAACCGAAAGAATTTCGAGGGCTATACCCGGTGTTTTCGAAATGATTTGGAATTGGAAATTTGTACAGTTTTGAAAGTACTTGTGATTATTATGTTGTGAAAGGATTTTTCCTACTTCAGGATATGAAATGATTTGGTATGTGGCTAGAGAGTCTCAAATTTGGTAAGGACGATCCCTTGCCTTGGTTCATGATGGAAATCCAACTTCCAATACGACATATGCGGTTTTGATTGTAGAACTAGTATGGCGACATAGTATATGGTAGTTATGCCGTCTATGATTGATACATTACGATTGAAAATGTTTTCGAAACATATATACACTAATAATAATATCAAATCCGTTTTATCGTATCAAGCATTTTTGACCATTATAAGGTAAAACTTTATCCTCCGGTTTGCGTTGCATTGTGTGATGGGACTTAAATCTTATAATGGTTTGATTTTTCTTAAAAGCATTGCGTTGTTTAACGATTTACTTTATTTATGCACCAACAATCCAATGGATAGCTATGGACTTCATTTAGTATATCATGTTTAATTCTGCTGCATTGTATTAAATCTATTGTAAATTAATCTTTCGCTGTATTATATTCGATGTA
This sequence comes from Allium sativum, assembly GCA_030737875.1. NCBI lineage: Eukaryota > Viridiplantae > Streptophyta > Magnoliopsida > Asparagales > Amaryllidaceae > Allium > Allium sativum. The sequence goes on from CM060915.1 coordinate 119,670,559, forward strand.
CTCTGATATATTATGTACTCTAATGTAACATTATTATGATGTTTATAAAAGTCTTTTGTTATTTGTTCTGATGTGTTGTATTCCCAAAGTTAGCATATGTGTGATTCGAACGGTCCTGGTCAATTTAGCGATCGATTAGGTCCGGGCGAAATCCGTGTCGTTACAACTGTGTTCTAAATGACATTGGTTTTTTAACCCAGTTAATGACATGATTAATTTTCCTAAAGTTGAATAATCATTAAGTAATGATTTTTGAGATTAAAACTGAACTAGAGTTATAATGAATCTTTAAGTAGATTAAAATGAGAATGGGATAATTAAATTTATCGAATTCATGAGGATCGAGAATTGAGTACCGCCAGTTTTACTCCAGGTGATAGTTAAATCTTTAATTAGATTAGAACGGGAAATGGTAATTAAATTTACCGATAACACCGTGGGTGTTAGATATGGAATACTACTAGTTTTGCTCCATGGGATGAATAGGTTAGGATTGGGATAATACAATAAATGATTACTTCGGTAAGGCTCGATAATCACGACTAGTATATAAACCTTAATTTGGTTTAGAATTGTTAAGAGATAATACAAATCTTTTGAAATTTATATCTAAAGGAGGATTAAAGAAATATTTTAAATGAACTTATCTTCGATAAAACTAATGGGAACCCTTTCCCTATGATGTGAATATTTGAATAAAAAATATTCTGAATTGGAATGAGGTGTATGATGTGTTCTTATAGCACTTGATTATAAAATACGCGAGTTATTCAGAAAGACCGGGGTTAACCCATTTTGAATAATTAATACGACAACTAAAAGTCGACGATGAAGATGGTGGTTGAAGACCGCAGTTCTTCATATCGTTTGGATGATTACTGATGTCTTGATTGGGTTGTACACCCAAGACATGGTAATAAGTAGTGATTGTCCATACGTACTTCGAGATCGACCGGATATGCGAGGGCCTCTCTCCTATATTAGACATATGGGTCAAGGAATAAGGTGCCTCTGGTTTCGTTCAGACCCAGAACGGACTTGTAAATGGATGTTTGCCTGACTTTGTAATTCATTCTGTGTTGATTAATTTCTATTAAATATATATCTGTTTGGTGGTGGAGAATTTATTCTCTTGCTTAACACCCTTCTCTAAGACGTACGAGCTCAGAGGTTATATGTTGATAGACATCATTCGTATGGCGTGAATTGTCAGTGTGGCGTGCTAAGATGCAATGATCAAGACTTTTGTTGAAAAGCAGAGTCTTGTGGATGATGATCAAAGCATGGCTTTAAATAGCGCAGCATTGTGTAGCCTTAATTCGCGAGCTTCACACCCCCGTATGAACCAGAAACGGGATGAGGGACAACAGGGAGAGCATGTGTTTCTTTCTATCTAGAAGTGGTGTCATGGTATGGAGCCCAGACATTTTTACTTATGTGGATGATGGAAAGCGAGGAACCTCGGATATAATGGTCGACATACTGACCAGATTTTATACCCCATAGGGCAGCGAAATGTATTGTTCAGGAATTCCCAATCCACTGAAGTAAGTGTGGACCGGCCCTGCCGCTCCCAAGGACGATGCGTTCTATTCCTGAGGCACGGGCTACAGTGTCTTGAATTCGGTAAGGAAGATCCCTTGCCTTGGTTCATGATGGAAATCCAATCTCCAATACGACATTGTGCGGTGTTGATTGTAAAACTAGTATGGCGACCTAATATATGGTACCTATGTCATCTATGATTGATACATTTATATTGAAAAGGGTTTTAAACATCTAGACACTAATAATAATATCAAACGATTTTTGTTTTATATGTATCAATCATATTTGGCTAGTATGAGGTAAAACTCTATCCTCAACTTGCGTTGTATTGTGTGATGGGACCTGAGTCTTATAATGGCTTAATTTCCCAAAATAAAGCATTGTGTTGTTTTATCTTAAACTGAGATTCATGTGAAGTGAACCCGTTCCATGTTATACGGCGTGGTCCCAAGATTTCCCAACTTTTAAAGTAAAGATTTAATAACTATTTTAGTTCTTACACCAGTCCCATGACTGACTCGGAGTTTACTGTTTCTACCTAAACTCTAGGTGCCCATATTCGGAAAGCTTTGTATCTGTGTATTTCTTTTAGTTGTTTCAATTGTCATTTTCCGCCACGAATTGTACTTATGTGTTACTTTCCGTTGCTATGTAAAATCTTAATCTCTGATATTGTATTTCCAATGTGTAATATATATTCATACTCTAGAATATTCTTGTACTCTGATGTAATGGTTGTAATAGCAATGAAATGTTCTATTGTTTGTGTTCTAGTGTGTCGTGTTCTCAAAGCAATCCGGGCTCCTCCTTCTCCTCGGGATCGGGAAGTCTGGGTCATTTTTGTTGGTATCAGAGCTTTGGTTTTACAAAGCTCGAGGACAAGACACGTTAGAACCAAACAAAAGAATTCATCAGAGATAGGATTACTAACATCCTATGAGAATAACTCGTTAGAGATAGGATCACTAGTATCCTAGATTGAGTTTGAAGAGTGTTGTTTAAAAAAAACAAATTGATTTTGAATAATTATTCCTTATTCTACGTATTTGAGTATTTTATTTTTGGACTATGGGTATAAGAAGATTTTGCATACACCTATGATCCACGTGTTTCAACGTCTCATATATACTGGATAGATATAGAATCAGACTCTAGTCGCCCGGGGATGATTATGATGATCGTCCGAACATCACCATGATTTATATTCGAGTTTCGAAAGAGGGAATCTATATATTTCCAAGTGAGTGGTGTGAGAACCAAAACTTAGTTAGAGTTATTGTCGTGATTTGACACAAAAAATATGATTTTTGGGAATATATTAAAGTTATATGATTGAAAAGCTAACTAAGTAATTGATTGTTGGTTGTGATGTTTGATTATTAATTTAACTAATAAAATTATTGGAATGATAATTAATTTAACCAATAATAGAATGAAAGGTAAATTTTAGCCAAATTGAATCAAATATTGAATTGAACTGAAAATTGATTAGAATTGTATATATGTACATGTGTACATAATGAACAGGTCATAGCATGGGAGCTAAAAAGAGGTATAAAATTGTATGCCCAACAAATAGGTACATATTTACTGTATTTATTGGGGTTTGATGATTTTATGAGCCGATTGGCTGGCCACTTGGCTTATTCTTTTTCTTTTGGATTAATGAGGGCCCTATGAGGCAAGTTGTGGTTTTACCGATCAGCCCGTACAAAGGAGGTAATGGAGAAAATTTTCGAAAATTTAGGGTGTTAGCCAATTTTTTAAGTAATTAGAAATTCTTAGAAATTGAAAATTTGAAGAATGAAAGTTGAGTTGGTTAGTTAAACAACTTTCAGCTCCATTCCTTTTCGAGGACAAAAAGAGTTTAAGTGGGGGAGATTGTAACAACTCGGAGTTTTTGAACCAATTTAAAATTTTTATTCTAGCTATTTTAATGGATTTTGAATATTTAAAATGATTTATTTTAAACAATAACGACTAAAAATTTATTTAAATCGAAGTTAGAACGTATAAAAATTTTTAATTGTAAAACGAGCCTGAAATGGCACGGTAGTTTGAAAATTCGATTTTAATTTTCAATTGAATGTACAGAATTCAAAATAAATCGGATTTCAGTAAAAGAAGAAACGTTAGAATCTATTTAACTATATCCTTCGAACGAATGTAAGAAACTAAAATTTCACTTTATAAATTGAAAGTTATGTCCAGATTAAAATTCAAAATAGTCGCTATGGAATTTATATATATTTTAATATAACATATAAGCCCTTAAAAATAGCCATTTTGCAAATGACCTCCGTTTTCGACGAAACCACTTTTGTTGGATCCGGAATATTAAATTATTACTAAGTTCCAATTTTCGTAATTTTCGGAGCTAGTATGTGGCTGTGCATAATAAATTGTGAGTCGATCAGCCATTTAAGCCAGAAACAGAGCTTTCTGAGCAAACGGACTCGGAATTTGATAAAACCAGTTTTGTTAGAACCGTATCGTCAAGACATAGCAGAATATCAATTTCGTCGCCAACGGAGTTCGTCTGTGGCCATGGCATCGCTAAACATCGAATGAAAAGAGCGTTAACTAAGAAAATAATAAAATAATAGACCACCACTATATAATATCTTTTCTCCCCGCGAACCCTCACTTCTCTTCCTCCTCATTTTATTTTCGCAGCAGCCCGTTTATTCCTCCAAAATTATTTTGCAAATAAGACCCCGAATCTTAAATAATTTATATCTTCCAATCCTTCAACAATTAACCCAAACATATAAAAGCAATATTGTAGTGTATGATGGCCTCTACCTACCACAAAAATTAGGGACCTATCGTTGCAAGGATTCGCCAGAATTTCTGGTCAACGCCAGAAAAACTGTTTCGGTTTCGGGAAAATTCTGATCGAATGATGAAGAATTTGATGTTGGCACCAAAGAGAAATGTGTAGAGGAGAGAATGCTCTACAACTTTGCTTTGGATTGTTCGACCTGATATGGTACGTAGTGGCCGGATATTTAAGATGAATGGTGGCATACTATTTTCGAAAGCTGCAAGTGAAGATCGTCAAATTCCAGCGTTATGGGTGGTTATTGGTCGATGGAGTTCGAAGATGGACGGAAGCGGGAGGCGCGGCGGTCAGGTTTGGTAGGGTCCGCGATCGTGGTGGTGGCTGGTGGTGCCGGATTTTATCTCGAAACGGAATTGGGGAAACCGTGATTTTTGGTCAACGGCGAAGTGATGGCGACGACAGTCAGAGGTGCAGGCGCGCCTCGCCAAGGTGAAGAGGCTGGTGGCAATGGTCTAGCCTCCAGTGGCTCAGATCGACGGTGACGAGCATCAAATCAATGGAAACAACGTTGTAACACCCCACCTCTGCTAGGGTCACTCGCAAGTGAATGCACTAGCTTTAGAGGGATATTATTGGTAAACATGCACAGAAATATTACAAGACAGAACATATATATATAAAACAGCGGAAGTAAAACAAATTTCATTACCTTATAAAATAAGGTCTAAAGCCTTTTACATCAGAATACATCAAAACCTGTCTTGCAATAATAAAGAAGCATAAAACCTTTTCATAAATTATTCCCCAAATAAAACAGTAAGGTAGCCATAGCCAAGAAAAGTCCAAGTCATGCATGATGACCTTCAAGCAAAAGAAGTCCAAACTAACAATAGCATTTCCTCCCTGTAACCTGGGGGGGAAACGGAAGACAAGAGGCGAAACAAAACGGGGTCAGTCATAAAGACTGGTAAGCCCTATCTACTATCAGTATATAAACTAGTAAAGTTAACTGGCATGAGGAACTGAGATAAACATAAGTATGATGATAAGATAGATAAGCTAAACCAAAATAACAGGATGAACTACTGTACCAAGATACACGAGTGTGTCATGATAAACTACGGTGTCAAGATAAATCAAGGTATCGCATTGTCAGGTTTCTATCAAGTATACTATCCCAAGGTATCTATCGTGTATAACATTCCACGGTATCTATCATATATATTTCTCCTGGTTCTAACATGTATATTTGCTCTGCACCTCTCGTACTAGTATCCCAACCCGCGTCATGTGTTAACTATGAATGTCCCTTGCCCAATGTCATGTAATGGTCCATGTCAACCTAATATATAGCATATGTAGGTTTTCCCAACTCGTATGTTTCTTTCCATGTATAAGTTCAGTCCTTTGCCGTAGGCCATACGGGCTTTCCCATGCAAACGTTTTATCCTTAAAGCTATTTTGGACTGCTACCCTCGATCTAGTTATGTTTCCTTACCATGAACTATCGCGTGTCCACTTAGGATTTATGCCACCTAGGACCACTAGGGATTATGCTACCTAATGAACGTTTCCGTGTCTCGGTTTGGGTTCAGCCACCTAGGGCCACTAGGGATTATGCCACCCGTCAACCGCGCCCTTTATCCCATGTATGTATCGTGAATCGTTTTCCATGTTTAGATGCACATGTTCCTCAATGTGCCATCCGAGTTCCGTGCCGGAGCAAATCAAGAAATACGAAACTCGGTCGGGAGCTTTAAGTCGTCTGCTGATGCAGATATCAAGGTCTGTTTTTGTACCCGTGGCTATGGTCCCACGTGACCCCTCCCTCAACTACTGAAAGGCAATCCAAGAAAAATCATGTATGAGAACTACACTAAGACCCATCGATGCCCACTTCCAGATAGCCAACCTCACCCATAACTTGATAGCTAGTATATGGTCTTTTGGGAGTTCCCTGCCTTTCCGTACGTACACGACTGACTAAAGATGGTAGGTAGTCGGCGACATGCTATCCCGGTGCAAAACCAAGTATCGTCGACTCCACGCTAATCCATCCCAGTCTTTAGGTCGCTCGCATAGCAACCAAGGCGTACTCTTGGCTCTTCTACCGCAGACCTTAACCTCTGTGAGGCCGGGTTTCATGGACCACTTGCCACCTCACAGAGGGATACCAGGAGTACCCTCACGTTCCCCGAAGCTTCCGCTTCGTCACCCAGTTCGCTGGAGCTTTTATCCAAGTCAGATAACTTGCTCCTCCTCGTATACTAAGCGATGACCTACTGTACCAGGTTACTCATCTCTTTATGAACTAGTCCCATGTCCTTAGCTAAGAATTATTACTTAGTTACCCTTAACTAAGGTTTACCACTTAGCCCCACTTTCCGCTATCCTTGTTAACTACGATTTCCAACCTAGTCCCCTGAGCTAGGGTTTAGTCAAATGGGTTAAGTGTTGTTATCCCAGTTCATGACTTAACCCGCCTACGAATCATGTCAAGATTGGCTAAGTACTCAAGTTCGAGGCTTAGCCCTACAGGTTGGTTAAGTGTACCAAGAAGCTCATGACTTAACCTTATCAAGTCAAACTGGTTAAGTATTTATTTGCCTTAGCCCTATCAGATTATCATGTTAGATTGATTAAGCATAGATTATCTTAATCCCATCAGATTATCGAGTCGGATCGGTTAAGTATGGGTTAGCTTAACCCCATCCACTAATCGTATTACAATGGTTAAGCCTACTTTTACAAGGTCTTGTGACTTAACCCTATCAGGTCCACCTATTAGATTGGTTAAGTATAGGTTGCTTAACCTCATCAAATCATCACGTATAATTGGTAAAGTATAAGTTGCTTAACCCCATTAAATTATCATGTTAAATTGGTTAAGTATTGGTTACTTAACCCCATTGAATTACCAAGTTTAGATTGGTTAAGTGTTTAACTTAACCCCATCGAATTCCCGTGTTTAGATTAGTTAAGTATAGGTTACTTAACCCCATCTAATTGCCGTGTTTAGATTAGTTAAGTCTTAATTTCTTAACCCCATCTAATTACCATGTTTAGATTAGTTAAGTGAAGGTTACTTAACCCCATCTAATTACCAAGTCGGATTAGTTAAGCGTAATTTACTTAACCCTATCCCCTAATTGTCTTGCATGGTTAAGTGTCATTAAGGAACCAAGTCCGGTTTAGCTTAACCTACCCATTCGTGTCACATCGGTTAAGTGTCATTAGTTCATGTGGCATTAATTTAATTAATGCACTCTCAACCTCTCACATTAGACCTTGTTGTGGTTACTAGTTAAGCCGGGCGGGTCCGGGTAGTTTTACACCACAACTTAGTCTAACCTCGGGTCTTAAGCGCGACATGACCAACTTCTCACATTGGGTCGTATTGTTTGTAGCCACTAGTTAAGCCGGGCGGGTCCGAGTAGATTTATGCTACAAACTCAACCCAACCTCGAGTTGGCCACTTTCATGTTTGGTCTAGTGTCTTATTACACTTACAACCCATACGTGTCAAGTTTTCAAGTCCCATGCTCATAGCCAAAGTTACATGTTGTCATGTTTATACCAATTTACCCAAATCATGTTTCACGTCATTAAAGTTTTACCCATAACGTAACCCAACGCTTTTAAACTCGCATATACATTCGCAACAACGCATAATGGATTAAAAGAAGGCACTTGGCAAAGGCATGACAAAAGGGGTATAAGGCCACAAGTTAAACATGGTGGCAAATGAGGTATAAATGTGTTCATTAACTTGCATATTACATTATTAGGCCTCAAAAACATGCACAACCTCAAACTTAGCACATAGGTGAATCATGGTGATAAATGACATAGAAAGGTGGCTAGAAGTTCGCATATGGCATTACATGTAAGCTATCATAAGGGGTATGATAGTTCTCATGTGTAACAACCCGGAAAATCTGGGCCAGTTTAAAATTTTTATTTTGGCAATTTTAGCGAATTTAGATTATTTAAAATGAATTATTTTAAATAATATCGACGAGAAATTTATTTTGAATTGAAATTCGACGTATATATTATATACGTCGTCGTTAGAATATATAATAATTATATATAATTATAAAAGGAATAGAAAATGGCGCGGTAGTTCGAAAATTCGATTTCTAATTTCAAATGAATATACAGAATTCAATATAAGTCAGAATTGAACGAAACAAGAAATATTTGAATCTGTATAACTATATCTTTGGAACGAAGTTAACAAACTGAAATTTCATTTTAGAAATGATAAGGTATGTCCAGTTGAAAATTAGAAATAGTCGCTGTGGAATTTATATATATTTTTATATATATAAGGCCCTTAAAAATAGCAATTTTGCAAACGTCCTCGGATTTCGACGAAACCACTTTTGTTGGGTCCGTGAGGTCGAGTTATTGCTAGATTTCAAATTTCATAATTTTTCGAGTTAATATGTGAGCGTGGCAAAAGAAAACGTGTTTTGACCATTTCAGTTGATTTTAATCGACTGGAAATTGGCCATTTTTCTAACGGTCTCAGAATTCGACGAAACTAGTTTTGTTAGGACCGTATCGTCAATACGAAGCTAGAAAATATTTTTTTTGGAATTTTTCTAGTTAGTATGTGACCCCGGTAATTTGAAATGTACGTTTAAAATTCAATATAGTGATTTAAATGTAAATTTAACGGAAACTGATTGTAACAGCCGAATCAGCTGACGATACATATCCCATTGTGTTCGGAATGGGGGTTAAACGCTATGGACGGCAGGTGGTGGACCTCGTTTAGAGGTCGTTTGAAAAAGTTGACTTTTTGTATTAAAATAAAATAATTAAATAATTAAAATAATAAAAAATTAAACTTCCCCCCCCCCTTTTCTTCCTCGATGGCCCCCCCCCGATTCAGTTATTTACAAAGCAAATAAAAAAAAAAAAAAAAAGACGAAACCCTAAATACCCGAAGCCGCCGCCCTCTGACGTTCGAGCCATCGCCAGCGCCGCCGCTCCGATCCTGGAAGCCATCGCCGAAGCCACCGCCTGACGCTGAGCCGCCCTCGCAACATCCTCCTCCCACCGAACGACGCATCGAAGCAGAAACCCTCGCATCCCTCTGAACCACCGTCACCTCGTCGAACCCCTGAACCACCGACGCCACGAGCCACGGCCGAGCTAGGTGAGCGTTTAATTGGTTTTATTTTTATTTTTGATTTTTGTTTTGTTTTACAGAAAATTAAAACTGTTTTTTTTTGATTTAAAAACTGTTTTAAAAATGAAATATAAAACTGATTTTTTGTTTTAAGTTTTTAAAACAGAATTTTAAAAGATTTTAAAACAGAAATTTCAAAAACAGAAATTTTTAAAAGAGATTTTAAAACTGTTTTTAAAAGAAATCAAAACAGAATTTTTAAAAAAGGAATAAAAAGTAAAACTGCATTTTTTAAAATTAGTAAAAAACTGCATATTTTTTTTAAAAGTAAAAAACTGAATTTTCTTTATTTTTAAAACTGTTTTTCTTTTATTTACTTTAAAGCTAAATTTTATTTTATGTTGTAAGTGATAAAAATGTAATCTTTTATATAACATGGAAGTAAAAAATATAATTTTTCTATATTGAATAGCGAAGTAAAAATATAATTTTTCTATATTGAATAGCGAAGTAAAAATATAATTTTTCTATATTGAATAGCGAAGTAAAAATATAATTTTTCTATATTGAATAGCGAAGTAAAAAATATAATTTTTCTATATTGAATGGCGAAGTAAAAATATAATTTTTATCTATGAACTTTGAACTAAAAATTCGATTTTTATATATTGAACTTTGAAGTAAAAATTCGATTTTTATATATATAGTGAATACGGGCAACGAAGATGACGAAGGTGCGATAGCGATGAAGTTTTCTATCAGTGAAGTGCCGTGGAGCTAGGATAGCTATAGGTGAGAACTTCTCACTCAAATTCTACTTTTCTAGTTATATATATATATACTAGGATGCAGACGGTGCTTAGTAGCACCCGACACAATCGTCCACAGACCATGGACTTGTTTGTTTGGCTGTTTGGTTATTGATTGCGATATTGGTTTGAATGTGGTTTGTGGCGTGAAAAATCGAATCGATAAGTTGGTTAGGATTAGACGTGCGCCGTTATAAGGCGAAGGAGTAAGGCTAGGTTAGACCCTTACTCCAAATTTTGTGGTTTGCATAACGAAATGAATTTGATTGATGTGTGAATGGCGTGGGCCTTCACTAGACCGGGGATAAGGCTAGGCCTTGTCCCGTTTCTGGTATCGTGCCGTTATGCCGCCGAAATTTTCTAAAATAAGTTAGAAAAATAAAAATAGCATTTTATTTAAAGAATGAACTGAATAGAAATTCATATGTTAAAATAAAATGTGTTACCGTTAAAAATATAATTTTTAACGTGAATGTGAATAAATAAATATTCATTTACAAACCAGACGGTTTGTTTATGTACACCTATTTGAATGACGTTGATTGGGTCGATAAATTTTACACATCGCCTAACTGCACAAATAAAACATGTGTTTGATTGTTTGAAACCCCACACGGGTGTTAGGATGAAATTTGAAGTTCACTCATCCTGATTGATTAAATATGTCGATCGATTGATTGACAAGCTGCTATAAGCGTTAAATGTCTATATTTGATGCTTATACAGTGTAGTGCACTTTGGTTGATGGTTGATTATTTTTCAAGGCTATTATACATGTGTTGTATGAAAATCCATATAATTAACTTTATATGGTAATTGATTGGGCCTCATTCCAGTTTTGAAAAAGAAATATTTGAAAAAGAAATATTTGAAATAGAATATTTGAAAATAGAAAATTTATGAAGCCGTGTTGATTAGATTGACGCCATTTTGACGTGAACGATATTTATATCAATTTTAAGCGATTTCGAAATGAATTGAATTGAAAACGATTTTGAATTGAATTGAAAACGATTTCGAATTGAATTGAAAACAAATTGAAATGAATTCAAATTGAATTGAAATTTGAATTGAATAGAAATGAATTTTAAAACGAATTTATAAAGAAGAATTCAATTTTTATTTTAATTGAAAAGGAAGTTGAAATTGTTTTTGAAACGAATTCAAAACTATTTATATAATTCGTTTTAAATAGAAATCGATGAAATATATATTATATATATTATATATATAATATAATGGCCTGAATAGAACGCGCCGCGCCGCGGCAGTTCGCGAATTTCGACCATTTATTTCAAACGGACATTACGGGAGATCCGACCGTCGGATTCTCCTAAAACCGGAACCGTTGGGTTCGTATCGAAAAGAGCTTTCTAATGAATGTTAGAAATTTGAAATCTAACGGTTGGATTTGGAGATACGTCCAAATCAAATTCGAAAAAGGTCGCTGTAAGTGCAGTTCGATGGCCGTTGTTGGAAATCGACTGTACGGGCCTTGATAAAATTATTAAAAATAGTAATAATTTGTGTAAAATCATAAGAAATGATTTGTGAAAGTTTGGGATGAAAAACTCCATATTTGAAAAGATAAAAATAGATTTTTATCGAAATGAACTAGTTTTGAACTAGAATTATAATTCTATTTATTTTTAAATAAATAAATTGAATTTGAAATGGTTTTGAAAATAACCAAAATTTCCAATGATTGCATTGGAGTGGATTTGAATCGAAATTGTCTTCGGAATATTTCGATGTTGGAATTCGTGATTATACAGGTGTTGTTATGGAAATTTGAAAGATATATATTTATATCGTTATTTCCAATACGACATTTGTTAGTCGTAGAATTCGATATTGAATATAAGCCGATATATTTTCTATTCAGAGCCTTGTATTGAATATCGAATGTGATTTGGGTTTGTCGTGAATGGTGTCTTCACTAACACTGTTCTTGAACCCAGTTGAGAAAAGATTAAATCTTTTTATTTAGATTTAATGAAGTGTACCAATTAAATGATATTTAATTGGAATTGAATTGGTATTGATTTTTGGGTTTATCGTGAACAGTGTTTTAAATAACACTTGTTCTTTAACCCGATAATTAATCGAATGTGATTTGGGTTTGTCGTGAATGGTGTCTTCACTAACACTGTTCTTGAACCCAGTTGAGAAAAGATTAAATCTTTTTATTTAGATTTAATGAAGTGTACCAATTAAATGATATTTAATTGGAATTGAATGGATATTGATTTTTGGGTTTATCGTGAACAGTGTTTTAAATAACACTTGTTCTTTAACCCGATAATTAATGAATGTGATTTGGGTTTGTCGTGAATGGTGTCTTCACTAACACTGTTCTTGAACCCAGTTGAGAAAAGATTAAATCTTTTTATTTAGATTTAATGAAGGGTACCAATTAAATAATATTTAATTGGAATTGAATGGATATTGATTTTTGGGTTTATCGTGAACAGTGTTTTAAATAACACTTGTTCTTTAACCCGATAATTAATGAATGTGATTTGGGTTTGTCGTGAATGGTGTCTTCACTAACACTGTTCTTGAACCCAGTTGAGAAAAGATTAAATCTTTTTATTTAGATTTAATGAAGTGTACCAATTAAATAACATTTAATTGGAATTGAATCGATATTGATTTTTGGGTTTATCGTGGACAGTGTTTTAAATAACACTTGTTCTTTAACCCGATAATTAAGGGGATGTGACTATGGGTTTATCGTGAACCGTGTTTTAAATGACACTGATTCTTTAACCCAGTCACAGATTAAAACTAAGTGGAGTTTTAATGAATCTTTAATTAGATTGAAAAGATCGAGAATGGAGTATCACCAGTTTTGCTCCAGGCGATAGTTAAATCTTTAATTAGATTTGAACGTGAAATTTAGAAACTAACTGTCGGTTAGCTAAGTAGAATGGTTTTCTGGATATTGATCTGATGTTGGTTTCGGCCTTCGGGGTTAATATTTGGGAAATTATTCTCTTGATTAATTTACGGTTAGTGACTAATGAATTGGAATGAGGCGTATGTTGTGTTTGTGTAACACTTATTTAAAATATACGCGAGTTATTCGGAAAGACCGGGTTTATCCCATTCTGAATAACTGATACGACGATAAGTCGAAGATGAAGACGATGGTCGAAGACCGGAGGTCTTCACGTCGTTTGGGGGATAACTGATGATCTTGATTGGGCTGTACACCCAAGAAGATGGAAACAGTTAGTGATCGTCCAGACGTACTTGGAGATCGATGGATATGCGGGGTACTAGGTGCCTCCGGTTTCGTTCAGACCCAGGACGGACGTGTAAATGGACTGTGTGTCTGACATTGGATTTCATTCTGTGTGACTGATATCGGTTGCATAGGATGGTTTGCCTGTGTGGCATGCTAAGATGCAAATGATCAAGGCTTCTGTTGAAAAGCAAAGTCTTGTGGTGATGATCAAAGCACGGCCTTTGTGGCGTAGCTTTGTGTAACGTTTACTTCGCGAGTTTCACACCCGGTATGAACCAAAAACGGGAGGGACATCAGGGAGGACTTGCGTTTCTTTCTAGCTAGAAGTGGCGTCAGTGGTTTTACACGCCCTGACGAGTTTGACTTATGTGGTTGTTGCTGTTGCGAGGCGCCTCGGATTGATCGGTCGTTCTCGAACCGATGGAGTCATTTAGTTGGCTCGTTTACGCCCCATAGGGCGGGGAAACGCATGTTCAGGCATTTTAATCCACTCCGTGTGGACCGGCCCTGACGATCCAAGGGTCACTCGAGCTCTGATCCTGAGGGGCGGGCTAGAGCGTCTCGAATCGGTTGAGGACTATCTTTTGCCTCGGTTCATAGATGGAAATCCAATTTCCAAATACGTGACATTTGCGGTTTTATTTGTAAACCTATATATGGCGACATGATATATGGTACCCATGCCGCCTATGATTGATACTTATGATTTGAAGTTGTTATATACACTATGCACTTATAATAGTATCAAATGATTTGTTTTAAACGTATCAAGCATTCTTTGGCTGTTATAAGGGAAAACCCTATCCCCCGGCTTGCGTTGCATTGTGTGATAGGACCTGGGTCTTATAACAGCTTCATTTTTCTTTATTTAGCATTGCGCTGTTTGTTTTATGCACTGGTATTCTTGGGAGGAAACCCGTTCCGTGTTATACGGCGTGGTCCCTTGATTTACCTAACTTTGAAATAAAGATTAACTGTTTTAGTTCTCACACCAGTCACATGACTGACCTGGAGTTTATTGTTTTAACCTAAACTCTGGGTGCCCTTATTTTTGACACGGGCAGCTAGTAGTTTTGGTTTTGCAGATTTATATTCACAGGATCCTGGTTTACAGCTGGAACGATATCCGGAAAGCTTTGTATCCGTATATCTGCTTCTAGTTGTGTATTGTATTATTTTCCGCTGCTATGTATTTAAATGTAATTTAAATCTCTGATATTTCGGTGTAATATTCATTTATACTCTGTATATTCTTGTAATCTGATGCATTGTTGTATATACAATGAAATGTCCTTCTGTATGCGTTCTGTTGTGGTTTGTTCTCGAACTATCCGACGCTTCCCTTTACGGGGAGGTTGCGGGTCTTTACACGTGGTATCAGAGCTTTGGTTTACAAAGCTAGAGAACAAGGCACATTAGAAACATACGAAAGAATTCATCAGATATTGGATTAGCAATATCCAATGGGAATGACTCGTTAGAGATAGGATCAGTAGTATCCTAGAACGAGTGTGAAGAGTATATTTTTAAAATGAAAACAAATTTTTGTTTTGAAAATATAAATCAATTATTCGTATTTGATTATCTATTTATTTTGAATATGGACATTCCAATATATAAAGATTTTGCATATACGCGTCATGAACGTATATTCGAAGTTTTAATATACTGGATAGATATAGGACCGCACTCTAGTAGCCCGGAGATGTTCTGATGGTGGTTCGAAACATCATCAGCATTTATTTTCGAGTGACGAAGGTGTGATACCTATATATTTCCATTAGACTGGTGTGAGAACCAAACCTATATATATAGCTAGGACACATTGTTGTGAATTGACATCAAGAACATGATTTTAGTATATGTATCAAAATTATGAATTTGAAACTCTAATTCACTAATCGATTGATGTTTGTGTTGTTTCGTTATTTGTTTGCTAATTTTTAGCCGTTTAGCCTAATTATATCAAATATTGAACGATATTGAAAATTGGTCGCATCTGCTTGCATATACATATATATCATTGAACAGGTCATAGCAAGGAGGCTAGAGCCAGAGAATAAAATTTGTTTGCCCGACAAATAGGTACATGTTTACTACATAATTTCCTGTTTTGTTTGGGTGATGATGATTTTGTGAGCCTATTGGCTAGCCGCTTGGCTTTTTCTTTTTCTTTTTGAGATCTGAAGGACCGGGGAAGCTATTTGAAATTCCCCGATGCTCCCGGTGCAGGGGAGGTTATGGCGAAATTTTTCAAAAATTTAGGGTGTTAGCCAAATTTTTGAAATTTTGAAAATTCTCAGAAACTAAAGAGTTGGAGAATGGAAGCCAGATCGAACGTAGAGCTGAATAATCAAACCACTTTCGACTTTGTTCCTTTTCGGGGACGAAAAGTTTTAAGTGGGGGAGATTGTAACAACCCGGAAAATCTGGGCCAGTTTAAAATTTTTATTTTGGCAATTTTAGCGAATTTAGATTATTTAAAATGAATTATTTTAAATAATATCGACGAGAAATTTATTTTGAATTGAAATTCGACGTATATATTATATACGTCGTCGTTAGAATATATAATAATTATATATAATTATAAAAGGAATAGAAAATGGCGCGGTAGTTCGAAAATTCGATTTCTAATTTCAAATGAATATACAGAATTCAATATAAGTCAGAATTGAACGAAACAAGAAATATTTGAATCTGTATAACTATATCTTTGGAACGAAGTTAACAAACTGAAATTTCATTTTAGAAATGATAAGGTATGTCCAGTTGAAAATTAGAAATAGTCGCTGTGGAATTTATATATATTTTTATATATATAAGGCCCTTAAAAATAGCAATTTTGCAAACGTCCTCGGATTTCGACGAAACCACTTTTGTTGGGTCCGTGAGGTCGAGTTATTGCTAGATTTCAAATTTCATAATTTTTCGAGTTAATATGTGAGCGTGGCAAAAGAAAACGTGTTTTGACCATTTCAGTTGATTTTAATCGACTGGAAATTGGCCATTTTTCTAACGGTCTCAGAATTCGACGAAACTAGTTTTGTTAGGACCGTATCGTCAATACGAAGCTAGAAAATATTTTTTTTGGAATTTTTCTAGTTAGTATGTGACCCCGGTAATTTGAAATGTACGTTTAAAATTCAATATAGTGATTTAAATGTAAATTTAACGGAAACTGATTGTAACAGCCGAATCAGCTGACGATACATATCCCATTGTGTTCGGAATGGGGGTTAAACGCTATGGACGGCAGGTGGTGGACCTCGTTTAGAGGTCGTTTGAAAAAGTTGACTTTTTGTATTAAAATAAAATAATTAAATAATTAAAATAATAAAAAATTAAACTTCCCCCCCCCCCTTTTCTTCCTCGATGGCCCCCCCCCCCGATTCAGTTATTTACAAAGCAAATAAAAAAAAAAAAAAAGAAGACGAAACCCTAAATACCCGAAGCCGCCGCCCTCTGACGTTCGAGCCATCGCCAGCGCCGCCGCTCCGATCCTGGAAGCCATCGCCGAAGCCACCGCCTGACGCTGAGCCGCCCTCGCAACATCCTCCTCCCACCGAACGACGCATCGAAGCAGAAACCCTCGCATCCCTCTGAACCACCGTCACCTCGTCGAACCCCTGAACCACCGACGCCACGAGCCACGGCCGAGCTAGGTGAGCGTTTAATTGGTTTTATTTTTATTTTTGATTTTTGTTTTGTTTTACAGAAAATTAAAACTGTTTTTTTTTGATTTAAAAACTGTTTTAAAAATGAAATATAAAACTGATTTTTTGTTTTAAGTTTTTAAAACAGAATTTTAAAAGATTTTAAAACAGAAATTTCAAAAACAGAAATTTTTAAAAGAGATTTTAAAACTGTTTTTAAAAGAAATCAAAACAGAATTTTTAAAAAAGGAATAAAAAGTAAAACTGCATTTTTTAAAATTAGTAAAAAACTGCATATTTTTTTTAAAAGTAAAAAACTGAATTTTCTTTATTTTTAAAACTGTTTTTCTTTTATTTACTTTAAAGCTAAATTTTATTTTATGTTGTAAGTGATAAAAATGTAATCTTTTATATAACATGGAAGTAAAAAATATAATTTTTCTATATTGAATAGCGAAGTAAAAATATAATTTTTCTATATTGAATAGCGAAGTAAAAATATAATTTTTCTATATTGAATAGCGAAGTAAAAATATAATTTTTCTATATTGAATAGCGAAGTAAAAAATATAATTTTTCTATATTGAATGGCGAAGTAAAAATATAATTTTTATCTATGAACTTTGAACTAAAAATTCGATTTTTATATATTGAACTTTGAAGTAAAAATTCGATTTTTATATATATAGTGAATACGGGCAACGAAGATGACGAAGGTGCGATAGCGATGAAGTTTTCTATCAGTGAAGTGCCGTGGAGCTAGGATAGCTATAGGTGAGAACTTCTCACTCAAATTCTACTTTTCTAGTTATATATATATATACTAGGATGCAGACGGTGCTTAGTAGCACCCGACACAATCGTCCACAGACCATGGACTTGTTTGTTTGGCTGTTTGGTTATTGATTGCGATATTGGTTTGAATGTGGTTTGTGGCGTGAAAAATCGAATCGATAAGTTGGTTAGGATTAGACGTGCGCCGTTATAAGGCGAAGGAGTAAGGCTAGGTTAGACCCTTACTCCAAATTTTGTGGTTTGCATAACGAAATGAATTTGATTGATGTGTGAATGGCGTGGGCCTTCACTAGACCGGGGATAAGGCTAGGCCTTGTCCCGTTTCTGGTATCGTGCCGTTATGCCGCCGAAATTTTCTAAAATAAGTTAGAAAAATAAAAATAGCATTTTATTTAAAGAATGAACTGAATAGAAATTCATATGTTAAAATAAAATGTGTTACCGTTAAAAATATAATTTTTAACGTGAATGTGAATAAATAAATATTCATTTACAAACCAGACGGTTTGTTTATGTACACCTATTTGAATGACGTTGATTGGGTCGATAAATTTTACACATCGCCTAACTGCACAAATAAAACATGTGTTTGATTGTTTGAAACCCCACACGGGTGTTAGGATGAAATTTGAAGTTCACTCATCCTGATTGATTAAATATGTCGATCGATTGATTGACAAGCTGCTATAAGCGTTAAATGTCTATATTTGATGCTTATACAGTGTAGTGCACTTTGGTTGATGGTTGATTATTTTTCAAGGCTATTATACATGTGTTGTATGAAAATCCATATAATTAACTTTATATGGTAATTGATTGGGCCTCATTCCAGTTTTGAAAAAGAAATATTTGAAAAAGAAATATTTGAAATAGAATATTTGAAAATAGAAAATTTATGAAGCCGTGTTGATTAGATTGACGCCATTTTGACGTGAACGATATTTATATCAATTTTAAGCGATTTCGAAATGAATTGAATTGAAAACGATTTTGAATTGAATTGAAAACGATTTCGAATTGAATTGAAAACAAATTGAAATGAATTCAAATTGAATTGAAATTTGAATTGAATAGAAATGAATTTTAAAACGAATTTATAAAGAAGAATTCAATTTTTATTTTAATTGAAAAGGAAGTTGAAATTGTTTTTGAAACGAATTCAAAACTATTTATATAATTCGTTTTAAATAGAAATCGATGAAATATATATTATATATATTATATATATAATATAATGGCCTGAATAGAACGCGCCGCGCCGCGGCAGTTCGCGAATTTCGACCATTTATTTCAAACGGACATTACGGGAGATCCGACCGTCGGATTCTCCTAAAACCGGAACCGTTGGGTTCGTATCGAAAAGAGCTTTCTAATGAATGTTAGAAATTTGAAATCTAACGGTTGGATTTGGAGATACGTCCAAATCAAATTCGAAAAAGGTCGCTGTAAGTGCAGTTCGATGGCCGTTGTTGGAAATCGACTGTACGGGCCTTGATAAAATTATTAAAAATAGTAATAATTTGTGTAAAATCATAAGAAATGATTTGTGAAAGTTTGGGATGAAAAACTCCATATTTGAAAAGATAAAAATAGATTTTTATCGAAATGAACTAGTTTTGAACTAGAATTATAATTCTATTTATTTTTAAATAAATAAATTGAATTTGAAATGGTTTTGAAAATAACCAAAATTTCCAATGATTGCATTGGAGTGGATTTGAATCGAAATTGTCTTCGGAATATTTCGATGTTGGAATTCGTGATTATACAGGTGTTGTTATGGAAATTTGAAAGATATATATTTATATCGTTATTTCCAATACGACATTTGTTAGTCGTAGAATTCGATATTGAATATAAGCCGATATATTTTCTATTCAGAGCCTTGTATTGAATATCGAATGTGATTTGGGTTTGTCGTGAATGGTGTCTTCACTAACACTGTTCTTGAACCCAGTTGAGAAAAGATTAAATCTTTTTATTTAGATTTAATGAAGTGTACCAATTAAATGATATTTAATTGGAATTGAATTGGTATTGATTTTTGGGTTTATCGTGAACAGTGTTTTAAATAACACTTGTTCTTTAACCCGATAATTAATCGAATGTGATTTGGGTTTGTCGTGAATGGTGTCTTCACTAACACTGTTCTTGAACCCAGTTGAGAAAAGATTAAATCTTTTTATTTAGATTTAATGAAGTGTACCAATTAAATGATATTTAATTGGAATTGAATGGATATTGATTTTTGGGTTTATCGTGAACAGTGTTTTAAATAACACTTGTTCTTTAACCCGATAATTAATGAATGTGATTTGGGTTTGTCGTGAATGGTGTCTTCACTAACACTGTTCTTGAACCCAGTTGAGAAAAGATTAAATCTTTTTATTTAGATTTAATGAAGGGTACCAATTAAATAATATTTAATTGGAATTGAATGGATATTGATTTTTGGGTTTATCGTGAACAGTGTTTTAAATAACACTTGTTCTTTAACCCGATAATTAATGAATGTGATTTGGGTTTGTCGTGAATGGTGTCTTCACTAACACTGTTCTTGAACCCAGTTGAGAAAAGATTAAATCTTTTTATTTAGATTTAATGAAGTGTACCAATTAAATAACATTTAATTGGAATTGAATCGATATTGATTTTTGGGTTTATCGTGGACAGTGTTTTAAATAACACTTGTTCTTTAACCCGATAATTAAGGGGATGTGACTATGGGTTTATCGTGAACCGTGTTTTAAATGACACTGATTCTTTAACCCAGTCACAGATTAAAACTAAGTGGAGTTTTAATGAATCTTTAATTAGATTGAAAAGATCGAGAATGGAGTATCACCAGTTTTGCTCCAGGCGATAGTTAAATCTTTAATTAGATTTGAACGTGAAATTTAGAAACTAACTGTCGGTTAGCTAAGTAGAATGGTTTTCTGGATATTGATCTGATGTTGGTTTCGGCCTTCGGGGTTAATATTTGGGAAATTATTCTCTTGATTAATTTACGGTTAGTGACTAATGAATTGGAATGAGGCGTATGTTGTGTTTGTGTAACACTTATTTAAAATATACGCGAGTTATTCGGAAAGACCGGGTTTATCCCATTCTGAATAACTGATACGACGATAAGTCGAAGATGAAGACGATGGTCGAAGACCGGAGGTCTTCACGTCGTTTGGGGGATAACTGATGATCTTGATTGGGCTGTACACCCAAGAAGATGGAAACAGTTAGTGATCGTCCAGACGTACTTGGAGATCGATGGATATGCGGGGTACTAGGTGCCTCCGGTTTCGTTCAGACCCAGGACGGACGTGTAAATGGACTGTGTGTCTGACATTGGATTTCATTCTGTGTGACTGATATCGGTTGCATAGGATGGTTTGCCTGTGTGGCATGCTAAGATGCAAATGATCAAGGCTTCTGTTGAAAAGCAAAGTCTTGTGGTGATGATCAAAGCACGGCCTTTGTGGCGTAGCTTTGTGTAACGTTTACTTCGCGAGTTTCACACCCGGTATGAACCAAAAACGGGAGGGACATCAGGGAGGACTTGCGTTTCTTTCTAGCTAGAAGTGGCGTCAGTGGTTTTACACGCCCTGACGAGTTTGACTTATGTGGTTGTTGCTGTTGCGAGGCGCCTCGGATTGATCGGTCGTTCTCGAACCGATGGAGTCATTTAGTTGGCTCGTTTACGCCCCATAGGGCGGGGAAACGCATGTTCAGGCATTTTAATCCACTCCGTGTGGACCGGCCCTGACGATCCAAGGGTCACTCGAGCTCTGATCCTGAGGGGCGGGCTAGAGCGTCTCGAATCGGTTGAGGACTATCTTTTGCCTCGGTTCATAGATGGAAATCCAATTTCCAAATACGTGACATTTGCGGTTTTATTTGTAAACCTATATATGGCGACATGATATATGGTACCCATGCCGCCTATGATTGATACTTATGATTTGAAGTTGTTATATACACTATGCACTTATAATAGTATCAAATGATTTGTTTTAAACGTATCAAGCATTCTTTGGCTGTTATAAGGGAAAACCCTATCCCCCGGCTTGCGTTGCATTGTGTGATAGGACCTGGGTCTTATAACAGCTTCATTTTTCTTTATTTAGCATTGCGCTGTTTGTTTTATGCACTGGTATTCTTGGGAGGAAACCCGTTCCGTGTTATACGGCGTGGTCCCTTGATTTACCTAACTTTGAAATAAAGATTAACTGTTTTAGTTCTCACACCAGTCACATGACTGACCTGGAGTTTATTGTTTTAACCTAAACTCTGGGTGCCCTTATTTTTGACACGGGCAGCTAGTAGTTTTGGTTTTGCAGATTTATATTCACAGGATCCTGGTTTACAGCTGGAACGATATCCGGAAAGCTTTGTATCCGTATATCTGCTTCTAGTTGTGTATTGTATTATTTTCCGCTGCTATGTATTTAAATGTAATTTAAATCTCTGATATTTCGGTGTAATATTCATTTATACTCTGTATATTCTTGTAATCTGATGCATTGTTGTATATACAATGAAATGTCCTTCTGTATGCGTTCTGTTGTGGTTTGTTCTCGAACTATCCGACGCTTCCCTTTTCGGGGAGGTTGCGGGTCTTTACACCATGTTGCCAAAATGCAACATTCAACATAAAGTTCATATCTTTAAGCCCACAAGATCAAGATAATGACTTTTTAGTCATTATAGGATACATAACATGATAGCATGCAACATACTTAATGTTCAAACCCAACCTACAACATGTCACATTAAGTTTAAAGTTAATATCTAATAGTAGGAGGGGGCTTACAATGCTATGAAGGCACAAATCAATATGAAATTAAAAGATTGAGACGAAGCCACTCAAGCGACACCAAAAACCCCAAATGATAAGCTCCAAATGAAACCCTTGAGCAAATATCAATAAAAATCCTTGCTTTGAAGAAGAAAGGTTTCAACTTTGGCTTTGAATGAAGCTTATGAGCTCTCATGCAAGATCCTTGCTTTTTGGTCAAGAAAAGGTTGCAACTTTGGCTAGAATGCAACTTATGAACTCTCATACAAACATGAAATCACTCAAATGATCATAGAATCTCTCATGAATGAAGAAAAGAGGCTCCTTTACTTTGAAACTAGCTTAGAACACTTAAGCTATCATGAAGAAGAAGATGGAAGCCATGGGTTGAAGTGGAGGCCAAGATGAGGAATCATTTTGGCATAGTTTAGTTGTAGGATCAATTTATGAGGGTTTTAGGAGAGGGTTAGGGGTCTTTTTATAGAAGACTAGGATAGTTTTAGCCATAGGATAAACCCTAGAACCAATCCTAGCCTTTAAAGCATGTCTTGGGGAAGAAGTCACATGTAGGAACCATTTAGGGCCTTTAGATTAAAGCTGAACCATGAGAACCATTCAAATGCAAAATCTGCATTCGAGCGAATCGGCCCACGGATTGACAGCCAAACACCCTGGATTAACCCCTAGTCGACCCAGCGGGCTTGGGTCGACCTCAAAAATCGGCCGGTTCGGTTATTCCCCTCTCCCAATTCGTTGTTTTGAACATTTTTGCATATTTATTTATTAAATTTTCAATTATATATATATATCAATATATATATATTTCTCTGCGCAACCCATTTCACTTAATTAAGTATACTTTAATTTGTGAATTTTTATGTTCAAATTACGGGGTGTTACAAACGTTAAATAGTTAATTAGGGTAATTTAAATTTTATTTAATTAATTATTTAAATTATGCAACTAATTTTCAGATGCTACTAACTTTTTTCTACAAACTCCAAATCGCATTAAACATGATCCGTTGCGATCGTGGAGTCGAGAGCTTCACAATAAAACTCACTGGGTCCAATTTGGAGCTTGTTTGAATTTGGCGCAAATACAAACCCGAACGGTACCAAAACCGTCAATTAAAGACTGACGGAGTGGAAATCAAAGGTGAGAACTCTCACTCAAATCATTTTTGTTACGTCATTATATCATAGATTGCAGACGGGGCTTAGTAGCTCCTGACATTATTTCTTGCAAACCATGGTTGATTTTTGGGTTGTAATTATGAATTGATGGTTGATGATTGATATTGTGTTTATGGCGCAAGCCATTATCAGGAGAGGGGTAATGCATAGACATTACTCCGGTTCTATAAACAGCGCCGTTGTAATGGCTATTTTTTTCTAAAAATAGCAATGTATAAAAAAAGTTAGATATGTGATAGTTGAAATTGGAATAAATATTCATTTACAAGTCGGACGGCTTGATTATGTACACCTATTTAATGTATCTTGATTGGGATGGTAAATTTTTACACATCGCCCAAGTGCACAAATAATAATCAGTATTTGTTGTTTGAAAACCCCACACGGGTATTAGGATGATATTTGACATACACTAATCCCAATATTTAGTTGTATGTCAATCTATGGGTTGACAGACTCTGATGAGCGTTATTTATTTATTTTAATGCTTATACAGTTGTAGAATGCACACTGGATGATGTTTGAATGTGTAATGATTATTTATCATTATTGTTGAATACATGCGATGTATGAAATCCATATAACTAAAATTATATGGTAATTGATTGAGTCACATTCCGATTCAGGAATAAAGAATATTTTAAAATAAAGAATATTTTATAATAATGAATATTTTAAAATAATATTCAGTGAAAAATAAAATCATGATTTTGATGTCCGATTTTGGATGGATACGAAAATATTGAAATATATGAAGCCGAGTTAAGTAGATTTGCGCCATTTTAAATCGAATGGAAATTTATATCGATTTTACTTAGTTTAGAAGGATATCGAAAAGATTTGATTTCAAAATATGATATTTTGAAAATATTATCATTTTAATATTATAATAATATAAAATATTCAAATTTGATTTAAAATTCAAAAAATGAAGTTGAAATCGTTTTGAAACGAATTTATAAAATACATTTTAAATGGAAATCGACGATATATTATATATATATATATATATATATATAATGGCCTGAATAGTGTAATGACCCAAACTTCAGTACTCTTTGAGTCGACTAATAATACCACACGTCCAACCCAAATTGTACAAAAATACGAATCACTATAAGAAGGAAGTTAGAGAACGAGAAATAGAAAGAAAGAAATATTAGAATAGAAGAAAAAGAAGATCACAAACTCACAGCGGAACGAATAAAATATATTATATAACATAACTTTTGAAATACAAATCAATAACTGTATATACATACCATCATCATAACACAATAGCTATTCCTGGAACAGTTATGAACACCTGTTTCCAGATATGAACATAATACACAGCGGAAAAATATGATAGTCTATAGCTAACTGGTGAAGCCTCCTGCTTCAATCTCCTCCAAGTGAATCTGTAAAATCCCGACTACTTGACTGCCCGTACAAATTTGGGCACCCAAGTGTTTAGGGAAAACAAACAAAATAAACTCTGGGTCAGTCATGGTACTGGTGTGAGTAAACTCCAACCATTGGTTTAACTTTAAAAATCATTTCGAAAGAAATGATAGTCGTAATATCGATCCACACATAAACACGGATGGTTTTTACCTTACGATAACCAAAATATTTTTGATATCAAATCCAGTGATATTATAATAATGCCTACATCAAATAAATAGAATCTAGCGAAACGCTTGCATCTCGCGCTCCATATATAATATAAAATCAAAAACCACAGGGCGCTTATTGGAGATTGGATTTCCAACATGACAAGGTATGGGACCACCTGCCGATAGTGTATCTCTAGAGGCGAATACACTGGGTTTAACAAGAATGTCTTGCAACCTAGCCCTCACATGACCGACCACTCATTTCGCTTGAGTGTATCGAATGTATATCACTAACGGTTAGGATCAGCAACCGTTTCCCGAATGGGATAACATCGAATAAATTAATGAAGGAAATGTATTTTCTCTAGATAGGTGATTATACATCTTAATGGGAGCGACCCAAATAGCCATGCTGCTTGCCCGATTTTTGTCAAATTCCGAGTTGTGAGGCTTGAGGTTTGACTTTTCTTCCAGAACATCTGACCACCATTCACTTTGAATGTCACATCGTCAGATCCGTGGGAAATCACTAATTGATCCCCATAAAAATACTCAGATTGTTAGACTAAAGAAGTTTCCCTTCTTTGCCACCAACTTCGTACGTTTGAAGGAATCAACGTACGTAACCCCTTTGGAAATACTCTGTCAGACACTCATCCTTACAAGTTGTCCTGGGTCTGGACAAGCCGAAGGCACTGTTCTATAAATCCATCTTGGGCAATTTCTACCTAGGATTAACAGAACAGCCCTTGCATTTACTCTGTCTTCAATTATCTTCAACATAAGTTGATTTGTAATGCTTATACAATACGGAGTGGTTTTCAGATATTAAATCTGATCTCGGTCTCTTCATATTGATAACGAAGGTATAAAATAAATCAAAACTTTGATAGTCGGTGATTTAACTATCAAAGAAACATCCATACAATCAACGGTCCTATTTCCAATTGGAAATCTCTACCGATCAAGCATCAAACGACACTAGGCCCCTTTTTAATTAAATTTCTTATTAAATTGTTATTTCCAACTCCTTTCTCTTAATTCCTCGTTGAGAATTCATTTCATTTTCTATATGTAGAAAATATATCTCATTTTATTTGGGAAAACATTTCAAATTAACGCGAGGTCATAAACGTCGTTATTATAACTCAACCCACTAATCATTTATTAGCTAACCATATTGCTTAACCAAGTTTCACCATCGAACCTTAACCATTCCTCTATCGATCATGAAGTCAATCAAGTTGGGGTATAATTACCTCTCAAATCTTAATTGAACAACATTCTCAACTTTGAAATAGTCAGAGCTCACAATTTTAAACCAAACATCGCTTACGCGACTTTCGAATCCAATCTAAGAACACACTTCTTTCACGAAAAAACTTTGATATAACGATAGCGTCATAATCGTTGTTTCCAAATATTTGATTTATGAAACATTACTTTTAATAACAGCATTACAGTCGTTGTCTAGAATTTTAGAACCTTTATTTTAACAACAGTGTTAAGACCGCTATTAAGATTTATAAAACATTTATTATAACGACAGCGTTAAAATCGCTGTTTCTAAATATTTGGTTTATAAAAATATAACTTGTACTTATTAATTTCATTAATAAGTAATAATTAAATAATTAAATTTGACTCAAAAATGGAAAGTAAAAATAACTACTTCCCTAAACTCGATATAACCGAATTCTAATAAATAACTTTCTCTCGAATAATCTATATTCGATTTATATTCCGAACTTCAGAATTTATTTACCATTTCAGGTTGATTCAAATTCTAAATTCACTTTTGAATATGTCCTTTTCAAATCCTTGCCCATTCCCTTTATAACCATTTTGGTTTACCAAAACGTTATTACAATTTATTTTATATTCCAAATGTTGGAATAAAACTCATCGTTTTATTTTAAAACGATGATCCATTTCCCTTTCTCATTCACGTTCCAATTTGGATTCGTATTTCAAATCCAAATTTCCTCTATAGATATTTTATTTGCCAATATTTACTTTAAACCATTGTTTACTTTTATTCTGAATATATTCCTTTATGTACCATCGTTTGGTTTTGTTCTTATAAATATACTTTTAAACTCAAATTTCTATTTAAAACTTCTCTTCAGAATTTTTCAAACGATATACTTTTATTCCAATAATTTAAAAATCTCGTTTATGATTTCCTTTGAAATTTGCTAAGTTCAAATCTCATCTCAAATTTCTTTCGAACTTGATTTCCATTTTTTTCCCATATAAATTCAAATTTTGAATTTATATTTCATTTTTATCCAATGTTACATAATTCATTTAATTTATAAACACATTTAAAATCAACCCCTTGTTTTATATAAACAAGTTTCTACTTTTTAACTCTCTTCGAAAATTACACTTTAATTTTTGGAGAAAATATATTTTCTTTTAAATCTCATATTCATTTCCTATATTTCAGAATATTTTACGGTATTTAAATACCAAAATTTATAGGGCCAGTGACAACAAAATCAATCATAGAATACATATCACATCATATAACGCAAATATATGAAAACAATAATATAAATGTTGAGGAACCCAGTTGGGCCCCTCCAACCTGTTTCCCTGCGTCCACAGATGTCAATCAACATTTATTTCACATAAATATGAGATATCATAGTAAACCGAACATATATGGTATAACTATATCAACCAGTTTTATCAACCATTCATCCAAACAATCATCACACAGTATAAAATAAATTTAAAACTCGTTTATATAAAAATATAAACGAGCTAGAGTTAGTGAGTTTACTCACCTTGGTTTGCAGTTGATGGTTCTGCTTGTGTTTTTGTTTAGAATCAAACAAGCGTTTGATTTTATCACAAACTTCCAATAGCCCGATTCTCAACCACAATAGTTCCAAAACATAGATTTCTTTGTTACGACCCCCAATGAATCTTGTTTCGTGAATTTCTGTAAACGTATGAGTTAAATATTAACATTACAATTTTCCCATTAAATTTGGGTAATATAATTTCATTGATTATTTTAAATCAATTAACCGTAGTTAAGCTTTGCCATCTCCTAACCTCAATCCCAGAGTCTCAACGCTGGTCTCCAGTTGGCCTGATTTGCATTCTATATGGTTTAACTCCATGTTTAGTGCCATCAAAAACAAATTTTAACTCTGTAGGCCCTCTCATAGTCAACTGGTCCTTGGATACTCCATCTTCTTCCCTAGTAAAATAAAATGAATTCGCTACTGCACAAATTTTCACCATCATGGCCACTGCCTTCATCAACTTCACATCCAACGTTGGTCAGTACCCATACTGTTTCCCATTCTGTTGTCTGTTATCCACATTGTTTATTATTATTTTATTTTTATTTTTTATAATAAAAACCACAGCTCTTCTTTCCCAGTAAAAGAATTCGCTCCCTGATATTAAGAAACAATACCACTTCAAACGTTTTCGTCAACATCCATCATGACCAACCTCTTTTCACATTGTCCTTCTGCTCGACCTCAATCTGAAAACCGCAGCATCATTTGTCTTCTCAGAAACAATAAACCAACCTCACCATCTGTACCTGCCATGAAAAACCGACCCTCCACCCAAACACCATCTCAAAACCCAACGCTTGACCAACTCCTGAAGACCGATCCGCTGCTTTACCCTTCGCCACTGCTGAAGTCGCTCTGATCAACATGATGTTAGAGACCACCGAATCCATCATACCATCCCTCTCCACGAGCTCACTACTTCAGTCGCTTGCCGAATGGTTGCCACCATTCTCATCTGTTTCGCGAACTCACCATTTCCAGCACCAAGACCTGTCCCATTTTGAATCCAATATCGCAACTTCAGTTTGTTCCCAAACACGAACCCGCACGCACTCCAACAGCGTCACCTCCTCACATCAAACTCCAAACCCGAAGAACCCTACAATCCACGGTCAAAAGATGAACCCTAAAACCACATCGCGAGCTTTCAGACCATGAGCAAGCATAGCTTGGATCGAACCAATTTCAAGAATTTAGTTTTTACGAGTTTCGGAATTTTAATTGAATTTGAAAGTTCTCTACATTACGGTAGAAATAGAAGAACGAAATGAACGATAGAATTGGGATTTAGGGATTTCAGACAGAAGAAAGGGGAAATTTAGAAATGAAGGGCTTGCTATTGAATGGGACAGGGCACAGTTATATAAGGTATTATTATTATTATTATTATTATTATTATTATTTTATATTATAATGAAACTTCGCGGTGAAGTATCAAGTAAAACTAGCCACAGTCGACTTCTGTTTACTGATAAAAAAGCTAATCTTGGTATAAAAATGTATTCTGAAACCAATGGGACAAGTTTCGTCGAATTCCGACATCGTTTGAAAAAAATTCCTTTATAAAACGACAAATAAACACGCGTTTAAATTTTCCACTATCACTAAATAAATCAAATCAACTTGAAACTTTGAAATCCTACAATAATTAATCAATACGAATCCAACGACACCATTTTTGTCGCATTCTGAGACTATTTCCCCGGTAGGCTATTTTTACGTGCACCGAAATGTTATTCGGAACACCAAATTTGCCGGTCTCTAAAAATAACAAATTATATACCTATCCTAACTCTAATCGACGATACAAACTCAACGGGACTGGTTTCGTGGCCTAATTCGATCGTCTGCTCAAGTTATACTCAAATATCACTTTATTAAGTTAAATTAATTTAATTACGTGGTATATAAAAATAACTGGGCGTTTACGGCTACCGCGGTCACATACGACATCGGTTTGTCATGCATTTTAATACCGTACAACAATTTAACGTTACGGTCCCAATGAAACTGATTTCGTCCAAAACGGTGTCCGTTTGCAAAACGGCTATTTTAAAGGCCTATATTTTAATAACGATTTCCATAGCAATTATTTCAAATTTTGTTTTGGCTATAACTTATGATCTATAACACGAAATCCAAATTTTTCTCTTTCATATGAAAATTATAATAAATACAACTCCAACGTATCTTGTTTCATAGAAATCCGACTTATATGGGATCCTGTATTCTTAGTTGAAGTTTAAATCGTAAATTACGAACTACCGCGACTATTTCGAGCTCGTTTATAATTATATTATAAATTATATGTTAAAACTTTATTTAATTAAATATATTCCTTGTAAAATCATTTTATATTTCAAATAAAATATTTAAACAAATATAAATATCCAAAATTTAAAGGCTAAAAATCCGGGTCGTTACATTCCTTCCCCCTTAAAATAATTTCGTCCTCGAAATTGCTATTGTAGGAAAAATGCTACATACCCTATTAACTAGGTCCAAAAATCCCTTTTTGTTTACTTCTTAAATTCAGTTTAACTGGACCAATTTATTTAAATTAAAATATTAATTTATTTCTACTAACGAAAATTTTCTAACTTTTTAAATTCTGAAAAATATCGGCAGCATCTCATCTGCACGGCTCAATCGGTACAACCACAACTCACCTTTCTAGGCCTTCTCCAGTCCAAAAGAAAATCAAAAAGCCAAGCGGCTTGCTCATAGGCTCACAAAATCATCAAACCCAAGTAATATTGTAAACATGTACCTTTTTGTCGGGCATAATTCTATCCTTTGCATTTGCTTCCCTACAATATCTACTCAGCATACGTATATCCATTTCCAGTTGGTTTCAAATCAATCCAACTTCCATTTTGAAATCTCTAATCAACTTCTGATTAGTTCACTTCCATTCACTAATCCAAACTGAGTTCTGTTTTCAAAGATCAACCCCCTTGTCCAGCTTGAGTTCAATTCCATCACAGTTTAATTCCAAATAACAGCATCCAATGTATATTCAACTTGTTTATACATAGGTCGAATTCATATTAATATGCCGAATCACAACAATTCTCTTTATTTAATTTTATTCGGAATTATTTGTAATCCAATCCAATTTTAACTTAAGTTAATTTCAATTCATTTGATACATTTTTGCCATTTCAATCTATTCAACTTATACAAGTTAAATTTAATTTTAGAATTCAAATTCCCGGGCTTTATTTCAAATTGGTTTGAAATCACATATATTTACACCCATATACTTATAATCAACCCAATTCAAAACTTTTGAATTTCAAAATCATCTTGCCCTTTTCGAACCAATTTTTCATTCCCAAATTACTATGGTAGCAATCCGTCACTTAGAAACTTGAAAATGAATACCGATAATGTCGCGACCCATTATCAGAATTATTTTCTCGCCCCTGAAGTGATTTCAGTGCTTAAACACTTTCATAATTCATTTAAACTATTCTTATTCAAAACTCCTTCAAAGTAATGTTATATTACTTTATAATATTTTAGAAAATATTATCTAAACACCCGGAATTTAAATTCCAGTTCAGGTTTGAACTAAATCTTGGTTTATCTCATTTGTATACATCATCCGTATACAAATTATATATCCATTTCAATATTTTATAATCCCATTTGATTGTAATAACAATCAACACATTCAATAATTTCAGAAAATTATCACTTTTATATCAAAAATATCCTTTGGGCAAAATTATATCATTTACCCATCTTTAAAACAATACTATGTCGAATTGTTTTGTTCGAGAGTTTAGAAACACCTATCGATACATTGCACATCCTGTATCGACTAGAATTTATAAACCACTCAACAAACCAATCAACACAATATAAAACAATTTATATCAAATCTACAAGTACGCGCTCATAAATATACACTCAAACTCAATCTAGGGTATTACTAAACCCATCTCTATTGAGTTAAGCCACAGAGCCAAGGTTATCACTCAACCTTCAACTTTGATACCAAATGTAATGACCCGAATTTCCGTACTCTTTGAGTCGACTAATAACACCATATGTCCAACCCAAATTGTACAAAAATACGAATCATTATAAAAATGAAGTTAGAGGATGAGAAATAGAAAGAAAGAAATATTAGAATAGAAGAAAAAGAAGATCACAAACTCACAGCGGAACGAATAAAATATATTATATAACATAACTTTTGAAATACAAATCAATAACTGTATATACATACCATCATCAGAGCACAGTAGTTATTCCTGGAACAGTTATGAACACCTGTTTCTAGATATGAACATAATACACAGCGGAAAAATATGATAGTCTATAGCTAACTTGTGACGACCCAAACTTCCCCGTAAAGGAAAGACTGGATCGCTTTGAGAACAATACACATCAGAATACAAACTGAAGAACATTTTATTGCTGGTTACAACAATTACATCAGAGTACAAGAATATAACAGAGTATGAATACTTATTACACAATAGAAATATAATAATATCAGAGATTTAAATTACATTTAAATAGCAGTGGAAAAATAATACAAGTACACAACCGAAAGGAATACACGGATACAGAGCTTTCCGAATATCGCTTCAGCTATAAACCAGGATCCTATAAATATATCTGTGAAAAGCTACTCGACTGCCCTTGTGGAAAATATGGGAACCCGAGTTTGCCGGTGATACAAACTACAGGTCAGTCATGGGACTAGTATGAGAAATCTTACTTAACTTATCTAATAATAAGGCTATTCACAGGACCACTGTAACGTCCCAGATTTTTCGGTTATTTAAATTTGAATATTTAAATCTGTTTTAAAATTTTTATTGGAATACGTACAGTGAGACGTAGTAGCTATATAAATTTCATCGGGAAATTTTGAATATTTGTCGGTCGCGTATTTTTCAGTTCAAGGCTGCGTCTAACGGTTCAAATTTTAGCGACCGTAAAATCTCTCCGGAACCAGTTCGGACAAACATGAAAAATATTCTATTCGTTGCCACGAATCCGATGGCGAAATTCGTTTCGTGAAAATCGGACGTTTCGACCTCCGTTTGCTTGTTTTTCCTTCCGAATTTTACGTTTAAAAGGGGTCCATAATGCCTTTTTGAATGGAGAGTCCTGACACCGGAAATTTTATACCGTTGTGTCCGTCTCGTCGCGCTGATTAGCGCAATATATTCATTTTCCTGGTTCGGTGCTCGGTTCGCGCTGAAATTGTGGAAATGATTGCACAGTTCATTTTTGAAACAAAGCCATTGGACCTCGAAGTTTTCATATCCTGATCCTGCATATTTTTCTAAGCATTTTGGGTCTGCAAAACCCGTTATTTTATTTTATTAAATCCCCCAAATATTTTTTCTTTTCCGAAAGGGACACTTCCTAAAAGCTTTTGTCATGCAACGTTGCATCTGTTTTTCTCTTCACGTTTTAAAACTTTGCACTTTTTTTTTTCTCCAAATGTTGTCTCCAACGTTCCAAAGCCAAACTTGCTTTTGTACATGCATTTTTCCAACGTGCCTTACTTCCTTTCTACACGCACCAAACTAGTATTGCCTTGCATCCCAAAACGATTTTGCTTTGCGTCAATTAATCAAATTTTATTTTTCTTCCTACTGTTCAGTTTCTTGCGTCCCAAACAACTTAAGTTCCTTCATAGCCAATCCACTTAAACGCCGTGCCACCCAAGTTTTTGATAATCCAACCACACACACAGCTATCCTATTATTTTTTTTGCAGACCTATGCTAGCCCAAAATTTTAAAGTGCACATGGTTATACACGCATCAACCCCAAGATTTTCTGTACAATACCAACACTCCTTGCCGACAAAGTAACTAAGAATCAACGCACGTATACATACTTTACAGCTGCCCTATACACCTAATACTTGCATACCACGGAAATTCCTGCATATTTAAACACACTAATTCCCTTCGTTCTTTTCGATTTTAAAACCAAAGTGCCAAATCTTTCTCACCTGAAAAAAAACAAAAAAAAAATTGGATGTATGAACGAACTGCTGTTCGTTCTTCCAGACCGAACGCAGTGCATGCTAGCGGGAAGGAGGAGTGGGGGACGCAGTGCAGCTCATGATGACTAGGAGAGCAGTGCGGACGGCGGATTCCGGAGGTAGAGTCAGCGAAGCTTCGTAGAATTGTAAACTTGTGAGCGAAGGAGCCGGGAAAGTAGAAAGGTTGGGAATGGACTGAGTTGCTTGTTCGGCATGAAGCTAGGTGGAGTTGGATGCGCATATGGGGAAGGGAAAGGGGACACATTGGTGATAAGAGTTTTGAGGAGAAACATGGTGCTGGGATGTTTGGTCCTTATCTAAAAAAAAAGAGAAAAAAAAGAGGAGAAGGCAAAAACGAATTGCCTGAAGGAGTGGGAATGCACCAACGTGCATGGATGTTATGGTGAGAAGGAGAAGTGGCCTAGTTCCTGAAGTTAGCATTTAAGATGGACTTGGCATGCACAGTACAGGCAAAGAGGGAAAGGGGCTACTGGTGGGGAAAGCACGGCATAATGCTGTGTTTTATTTCAGAAGTTTGGTTCGAAATTTTACAAGTCATGGAAGAAGAAAGATTTGGCCACGTTAATGACGCATTAACGGTTAATCAAGGTATTAACGGAAATTTAAATTATTTAAGTTAAGGACGTATAATTATATACATATATATGTTTAATAACTTGAATAGCGATAACTAGATTGTACGTTATCGGATTCAAATGTAACAAGAGGCATTGGAATCACAAAGGCGAAGGCTGCGCGTCTGGGCTGGTTCGGTTGGAACTATATAAATCAACGGGAACCGTCAATCGGAAATAAAAAGGTGAGTTAATTCTCACACCTTCTGGAATACTGTGATGTGGTAAAGTCACGGTAAATTATATTTACAGTTAACAGTTTAAATTGGCTGATTGGATGCGATGGATGCAAGTTGCTTGTTGTTGGTTGATGGTTGCAGTTATTTATATTCTGCCAATTGTTTAATTCGCATATTGTTATCAACTGACATCTGTGATGCAGAGAAGGACAGGTTGGAGGATCCGACCGGATTCCTCAAAATGAACTGTATTTTTGTTTGTTGAGCATATATATGAATTGTTCACCCTGACTGACACCAAAACTTGACTGTATGTTGATGATTGAATAAATATTCACCTGTGTTGTGTTTAAAATCAACCGACGGTGTTGGTTTGGTAATTGGCAGTGAATGGCCTAAAAGTGGTTATTTTAGACGTCGTTCTACCGTTCGGTGAATCGACGCAGTTTAAAAGTTATAATTATTTTATAACTGAACGGAAACTTTTTCGATCGTGTTATATAGTTAATTAGATTAGAAATTTATAAATAAAGATTTTAATCAAGTTTATCAGGAATTATTTAAATGGTTGATCGTACGATATAAGCAGGGTACAAAGCAGAAAGTTCAAGGAATTTACTTATGAATTGGTAAAGTCAAATTATTGTTTTTAACCAACTGAATAATATTTAGTGTTAGTAAAGTTGATTATGATTTGACAAGCTTTTTAAGGTGACAATTATTCTATTTTTAGCAAAGATAACCATTTTAATATTTAATTATTAATTTAATTAATAATTAAAGTGATGACTTTAATTGGAATCAAATTAATGAAGTAGCGATAAGGTTTGGTAAAAAGGGGCAATAAGAGTTTTTATAATGAAATAACCAAGTTCTAAGACGAGATTCGGGAAAAGAGAATGTGTAGTGAATATGAAGATTTATGTAAGGTTTTTATCTAATCGCTTAACTGAGTAAAGTAAAACCAACTGAAGGTGATCAGAAATGTGTTAATGTTTTTTTTAAGTGAAATCCAAGTTTTAAAAAGGTTGATTTCGAAGAAGTTAATAAGTGGATTCTTAATCAAAGTGTACTATAAGAACGCCAATAAATGAAAGCAGATTATTTAACGTGAGGTTTTATAAAAATCCAAAGATATAAGCGAAGTATTGGTTCAAGTTTAAAGTGGCGTTTGTAGGATATTTACTTAATCAGACCAATTAAGTAAATTGATTATATTGAACAAGAATTTCAGATGTATGAAATGGTTTATAAAACCAAGTTGGAAATTGAGATGGTAAATAAGATTTGGCGAAGTGTTTAAGTTACAAATTGGTATTTATTTTGAGATAAGAACGTCGTCGATCAAGGTCTGAGAGGTAACTAAAATACCCCAACTTGATTGGCTTCACTATTATCGAGGAATGATATTAGTTTAAAAACGAGAGAAGGGTGTTGTAATTGGTAAATTATTTCATACGAGGAATATTGAACATGAATATGCGGTTTTTGAATATAAATGTGGTTACAACGTAAATAAGAATTTAAGATTGAATTACCAATTATTTTAAAGAGGCCAAGTCATGCCGAGTACTGAATCAGTGAAATCATTTCATTGACACATTTGTTAGTTGATAGTTAAAACACCGACTATCAAAACCAGACTAATAAGATTGTTGGTATGGAAAGACCAGGATCGAGTTTATATTCGAAAACCATTCCGACCAATAAATACGTGAAGACGTCGATTGAATATGGAGCAAGTGAAGACCGTGGATCTTCATAAGCGGAAGGACTACTTATCGAATTTCTCTGGCTTGCAACCAGAGTTATTCGGCTTGTGATTCTGTCGTGGTTGAATCCTCGGGTTGCAAGGACTTCTCGCTACTAATCCATGGGGTGATTCCTATATTGGATGCAGTAGGAGGGTACCTTCGGTTCATCATGTTCCTGGATGACTTGTATGGACGAGTGCCTGACAGAGTATTTCCAAAGGGGTCACGTACGTTGGTTTCTTCAAACGTATCCTAGTTGATGGCGGAGAAATGGTTATTCTCTAGCCAAATAACTAGAGTATTTTTGTGGACATCAATTAGTGATATCTGGCGGATCTGATGATGTGGCATTCAAAGTGAATGATGACCAGATGTTCTAGAGATAAAGTTCTAGCCTCAAGCCTCATCAACCAGGAAATGACAAAAATCGGGCAGGCAGCATGGCTATGTGGGTCGCTCCCATTAGGATGTATGATCACCTATCTAGAGAAATTCCTATTGCTTCTTTATCTATTCGATGCAGACCCTATTCGGGTGGCGGTTGCTGATCCCAACCGTCGGTGATATACATTCGATACACTCAAGCGAAATGAGTGGTCGGTCATGTGAGGGCCGGGTTGCAAGACGTTCTTGTTGAACCCAGTGTATTCTCCTCTAGAGATACACGTGCGGAAGGTGGACCCATACCTTGTCAAGTTGGAATCCAATATCCAGTAAGCGCCCACGGTTTTCGATTGTATACTATATATATGGGGAGCGTGAGATGCAAGCGTTCCTCTAGATTATTATTTACTTGTATTTAGACATTATGATAATATCAGAGCAAGCTATGATTTCAAAAATGGTTTGGTTATAGTAAGGTAAAAACCATCCGTGTTTATGTGTGGATTGGTCTTACTATTATCCTTTGATTTCGAAAGGATTTTCCAAAGTTAAACAAGTGTGTGTGCTGTGAATTTATCACTGATAGTATTCCAGACTGACCCGGTGTATTTTGTTTTAAATCAAATGTGCTCGGGTCAGACCGAGTATGTTCCAGGTTAGGTTTCGCTTGGAGTTTCAGGAGCTGGAAGAAGGCGGCTTCACCGCTAGTTATTCAAAGTTAATATTCCGCTGTGACTAATGTATGTGTACTCTGATGATTGGTATGTTTTATATAGTTCTTTGTATAAAGAGATTTGATATTATATTTTATCTGTTCCGCTGTGAGATTCTGATGTGCTCCTCTTCTTTCTTCTATTCTAATACTTCTTTCTTTCTATCCTCACCCTCTAAATTCTTTCTCATGACAATCTGGGGGTTCGATACTTGGGTTTTTGGCAAGTGATACGGGTTTATGTATTGTTGTCGAGAACCCGATTGTCGTTTTTTTTCCCCAGGTCGTTACAGTGGTATCAGAGCTATTGGTTTAAGAATAACCTTGGCTCTGTGGCATAACTCGATAGAGATGGGGTTAGTAATACCCTAGATTGAGTTGAGTGTATATAAATATGAGAGAGCGTATTTGTAAATTTTACATTCAAATGTTTTGTATTGTGTTGTTTAATCAGTTCAAGTGTTGAGAAGCTTTTGAACTGGCAATGGATACAATATTGTTTTGTAAATAGGGTAAATGAAATAATTTTGCCTAAATTATATTTTTATATAGAAAAGAAATAATTTTATTAAATTATTGAGTTATTGTGGTTTGATGATTTATTTGAATATAATTCAAATGAAATTTGAATCTGAATGGTTAATATAACCAAAAGATTTCACATATATAATTATGAATGAGAATTTTGATATGAAATTGAAAATCGAGACTTAAGTTAAGATAAGTAAAATAGAATGAATTAGAATGATGGCTTTCGAAAATGAATCAGAATCGGGATTATTAAATAAAAAGTAAACTAATTAGAAAATCAAATAGTTAATTGAATATGGAAATTGAAATTAAGCTTAGTAAGGTTGATTAATGTGTATTGCTTGGATGCTAGAATGATTAGGTAATAAAATTCATCAATAGTTAAGGAAGCTGAACGAATTGGAAAGTGAGGAAATGAATTCAAATATAATGAATTTGAACAAAATATGAAATGAAAAATAATGACGAGAATATGTGTTTGTTATTGTGTTGAAAATGGAGTAAGAACAGGTTGGAAGAGCTGGTTATTGCTTTGCTTGGTTATTGGAGTATGATGCCCGACCAATAGGTACGCCTTAATATTATTGACTAGATGGCTGATTTTATACATCTGCTATTGGATTAGCAGTTTGGATCAATGTGAGGCCTAGAGTGGCGATCGTGGTTGTTTAGATCGAGTCATATAGAGGGGATGTTAGCGAATTTTTCGTAGATTTCTAAAACTTAGATTTTATTTTTTAAAATAGTTTTATAATAATTATCTTGAATATAATCGGGTTTGGAACATTCTTCTCACTTAGCAATTTCGAGGACGAAATTATTTTAAGAGGGGAAGAATGTAACGTCCCAGATTTTTCGGTTATTTAAATTTGAATATTTAAATCTGTTTTAATTTTTTTATTGGAATACGTACAGTGAGACGTAGTAGCTATATAAATTTCGTCGGGAAATTTTGAATATTTGTCGGTCGCGTATTTTTCAGTGCAAGGCTGCGTCTAACGGTTCAAATTTTAGCGACCGTAAAATCTCTCCGGAACCAGTTCGGATAAACATGAAAAATATTCTATTCGTTGCCACGAATCCGATGGCGAAATTCGTTTCGTGAAAATCGGACGTTTCGACCTCCGTTTGCTTGTTTTTCCTTCCGAATTTTACGTTTAAAAGGGGTCCGTAATGCCTTTTTGAACGGAGAGTCCTGACACCGGAAATTTTATACCGTTGTGTCCGTCTCGTCGCGCTGATTAGCGCAATATATTCATTTTCCTGGTTCGGTGCTCGGTTCGCGCTGAAATTGTGGAAATGATTGCACAGTTCATTTTTGAAACAAAGCCATTGGACCTCGAAGTTTTCATATCCTGATCCTGCATATTTTTCTAAGCATTTTGGGTCTGCAAAACCCGTTATTTTATTTTATTAAATCCCCCAAATATTTTTTTCTTTTCCGAAAGGGACACTTCCTAAAAGCTTTTGTCATGCAACGTTGCATCTGTTTTTCTCTTCACGTTTTAAAACTTTGCACTCTTTTTTTTTCTCCAAATGTTGTCTCCAACGTTCCAAAGCCAAACTTGCTTTTGCACATGCATTTTTCCAACGTGCCTTACTTCCTTTCTACACGCACCAAACTAGTATTGCCTTGCATCCCAAAACGATTTTGCTTTGCGTCAATTAATCAAATTTTATTTTTCTTCCTACTGTTCAGTTTCTTGCGTCCCAAACAACTTAAGTTCCTTCATAGCCAATCCACTTAAACGCCGTGCCACCCAAGTTTTTGATAATCCAACCACGTACACAGCTATCCTATTTTTTTTTTTTGCAGACCTATGCTAGCCCAAAATTTAAAAGTGCACATGGTTATACACGCATCAACCCCAAGATTTTCTGTACAATACCAACACTCCTTGCCGACAAAGTAACTAAGAATCAACGCACGTATACATACTTTACAGCTGCCCTATACACCTAATACTTGCATACCACGGAAATTCCTGCCTATTTAAACACACTAATTCCCTTCGTTCTTTTCGATTTTAAAACCAAAGTGCCAATTCTTTCTCACCTGAAAAAAAAAAAAAAAATTGGATGTATGAACGAACTGCTGTTCGTTCTTCCAGACCGAACGCAGTGCATGCTAGCGGGAAGGAGGAGTGGGGGACGCAGTGCAGCTCTTGATGACTAGGAGAGCAGTGCGGACGGCGGATTCCAGAGGTAGAGTCAGCGAAGCTTCGTAGAATTGTAAACTTGTGAGCGAAGGAGCCGGGAAAGTAGAAAGGTTGGGAATGGACTGAGTTGCTTGTTCGGCATGAAGCTAGGTGGAGTTGGATGCGCATATGGGGAAGGGAAAGGGGACACATTGGTGATAAGAGTTTTGAGGAGAAACATGGTGCTGGGATGTTTGGTCCTTATCTAAAAAAAAAAGAAAAAAAAAGAGGAGAAGGCAAAAACGAATTGCCTGAAGGAGTGGGAATGTACCAACGTGCATGGATGTTATGGTGAGAAGGAGAAGTGGCCTAGTTCCTGAAGTTAGCATTTAAGATGGACTTGGCATGCACAGTACAGGCAAAGAGGGAAAGGGGCTACTGGTGGGGAAAGCACGGCATAATGCTGTGTTTTATTTCAGAAGTTTGGTTCGAAATTTTACAAGTCATGGAAGAAGAAAGATTTGGCCACGTTAATGACGCATTAACGGTTAATCAAGGTATTAACGGAAATTTAAATTATTTAAGTTAAGGACGTATAATTATATACATATATATGTTTAATAACTTGAATAGCGATAACTAGATTGTACGTTATCGGATTCAAACGTAACAAGAGGCATTGGAATCACAAAGGCAAAGGCTGCGCGTCTGGGCTGGTTCGGTTGGAACTATATAAATCAACGGGAACCGTCAATCGGAAATAAAAAGGTGAGTTAATTCTCACACCTTCTGGAATACTGTGATGTGGTAAAGTCACGGTAAATTATATTTACAGTTAACAGTTTAAATTGGCTGATTGGATGCGATGGATGCAAGTTGCTTGTTGTTGGTTGATGGTTGCAGTTATTTATATTCTGCCAATTGTTTAATTCGCATATTGTTATCAACTTACATCTGTGATGCAGAGAAGGACAGGTTGGAGGATCCGACCGGATTCCTCAAAATGAACTGTATTTTTGTTTGTTGTGCATATATATGAATTGTTCACCCTGACTGACACCAAAACTTGACTGTATGTTGATGATTGAATAAATATTCACCTGTGTTGTGTTTAAAATCAACCGACGGTGTTGGTTTGGTAATTGGCAGTGAATGGCCTAAAAGTGGTTATTTTAGACGTCGTTCTACCGTTCGGTGAATCGACGCAATTTAAAAGTTATAATTATTTTATAACTGAACGGAAACTTTTTCGATTGTGTTATATATTTAATTAGATTAGAAATTTATAAATAAAGATTTTAATCAAGTTTATCAGGAATTATTTAAATGGTTGATCGTACGATATAAGCAGGGTACAAAGCAGAAAGTTCAAGGAATTTACTTATGAATTGGTAAAGTCAAATGATTGTTTTTAACCAACTGAATAGTATTTAGTGTTAATAAAATTGATTATGATTTGACAAGCTTTTTAAGGTGACAATTATTCTATTTTTAGCAAAGATAACCATTTTAATATTTAATTATTAATTTAATTAATAATTAAAGTGATGACTTTAATTGGAATCAAATTAATGAAGTAGCGTTAAGGTTTGGTAAAAAGGGGCAATAAGAGTTTTTATAATGAAATAACCAAGTTCTAAGACGAGATTCGGGAAAAGAGAATGTGTAGTGAATATGAAGATTTATGTAAGGTTTTTATCTAATCGCTTAACTGAGTAAAGTAAAACCAACTGAAGGTGATCAGAAATGTGTTAATGTTTTTTTTAAGTGAAATCCAAGTTTTAAAAAGGTTGATTTCGAAGAAGTTAATAAGTGGATTCTTAATCAAAGTGTACTATAAGAACGCCAATAAATGAAAGCAGATTATTTAACGTGAGGTTTTATAAAAATCCAAAGATATAAGCGAAGTATTGGTTCAAGTTTAAAGTGGCGTTTGTAGGATATTTGCTTAATCAGACCAATTAAGTAAATTGATTATATTGAACAAGAATTTCAGATGTATGAAATGGTTTATAAAACCAAGTTGGAAATTGAGATGGTAAATAAGATTTGGCGAAGTGTTTAAGCTACAAACTGGTATTTATTTTGAGATAAGAACGTCGTCGATCAAGGTCTGAGAGGTAACTAAAATACCCCAACTTGATTGGCTTCACTATTATCGAGGAATGATATTAGTTTAAAAACGAGGGAAGGGTTTTGTAATTGGTAAATTATTTCATACGAGGAATATTGAACATGAATATGCGGTTTTTGAATATAAATGTGGTTACAACGTAAATAAGAATTTAAGATTGAATTACCAATTATTTTAAAGAGGCCAAGTCATGCCGAGTACTGAATCAGTGAAATCATTTCATTGACACATTTGTTAGTTGATAGTTAAAACACCGACTATCAAAACCAGACTAATACGATTGTTGGTATGGAAACACCAGGATCGAGTTTATATTCGAAAACCATTCCGACCAATAAATACGTGAAGACGTCGATTGAATATGAAGC
Organism: Allium sativum; assembly: GCA_030737875.1. NCBI lineage: Eukaryota > Viridiplantae > Streptophyta > Magnoliopsida > Asparagales > Amaryllidaceae > Allium > Allium sativum. Next base: position 119,713,818 of record CM060915.1, read on the forward strand.
AAGTGAAGACCGTGGATCTTCATAAGCGGAAGGACTACTTATCGAATTTCTCTGGCTTGCAACCAGAGTTATTCGGCTTGTGATTCTGTCGTGGTTGAATCCTCGGGTTGCAAGGACTTCTCGCTACTGATCCATGGGGTGATTCCTATATTGGATGCAGTAGGAGGGTACCTTCGGTTCATCCTGTTCCTGGATGACTTGTATGGACGAGTGCCTGACAGAGTATTTCCAAAGGGGTCACGTACGTTGGTTTCTTCAAACGTATCCTAGTTGATGGCGGAGAAATGGTTATTCTCTAGCCAAATAACTAGAGTATTTTTGTGGACATCAATTAGTGATATCTGGCGGATCTGATGATGTGGCATTCAAAGTGAATGATGACCAGATGTTCTAGAGATAAAGTTCTAGCCTCAAGCCTCATCAACCAGGAAATGACAAAAATCGGGCAGGCAGCATGGCTATGTGGGTCGCTCCCATTAGGATGTATGATCACCTATCTAGAGAAATTCCTATTGCTTCTTTATCTATTCGATGCTGACCCTATTCGGGTGGCGGTTGCTGATCCCAACCGTCGGTGATATACATTCGATACACTCAAGCGAAATGAGTGGTCGGTCATGTGAGGGCCGGGTTGCAAGACGTTCTTGTTGAACCCAGTGTATTCTCCTCTAGAGATACACGTGCGGAAGGTGGACCCATACCTTGTCAAGTTGGAATCCAATATCCAGTAAGCGCCCACGGTTTTCGATTGTATACTATATATATGGGGAGCGTGAGATGCAAGCGTTCCTCTAGATTATTATTTACTTGTATTTAGACATTATGATAATATCAGAGCAAGCTATGATTTCAAAAATGGTTTGGTTATAGTAAGGTAAAAACCATCCGTGTTTATGTGTGGATTGGTCTTACTATTATCCTTTGATTTCGAAAGGATTTTCCAAAGTTAAACAAGTGTGTGTGCTGTGAATTTATCACTGATAGTATTCCAGACTGACCCGGTGTATTTTGTTTTAAATCAAATGTGCTCGGGTCAGACCGAGTATGTTCCAGGTTAGGTTTCGCTTGGAGTTTCAGTAGCTGGAAGAAGGCGGCTTCACCGCTAGTTATTCAAAGTTATTATTCCGCTGTGACTAATGTATGTGTACTCTGATGATTGGTATGTTTTATATAGTTCTTTGTATAAAGAGATTTGATATTATATTTTATCTGTTCCGCTGTGAGATTCTGATGTGCTCCTCTTCTTTCTTCTATTCTAATACTTCTTTCTTTCTATCCTCACCCTCTAAATTCTTTCTCATGACAATCTGGGGGTTCGATACTTGGGTTTTTGGCAAGTGATACGGGTTTATGTATTGTTGTCGAGAACCCGATTGTCATTTTTTTCCCCAGGTCGTTACAACCACGCCGCTAACGCGGAATGGGTTTTACTCCATATGATTGCCAGTGCATAAAATAAAGTAAATCGTTAAACAACGCAATGCTTTTTAGAAAAATGAAACCATTATAAGACCCAAGTCCCATCACACAATGCAACGCAAATCGGAGGATAGGGTTTTACCTTATAATGGTCAAAAGATGCTTGATACAATAAAAACGGATTTAATATTAGTGTGTATATGTTTTAAAAACAATTGCAATCATAATATATCAGTCCTAGACGACAAGGGTACCATATATCATGTCCCCATACTAGTTCTCCAATCAAAACCACAAGGTCGTATTGGAAGTTGGGTTTCCATCATGAGTCGAGACTAGGGGCAAGCTCCTCTCCGATTTGAGACACTCTAGTAAATGCCTCAGGGCCAGGACGCTGGCGAACCCTTGGAGCGGTAGGGCCGGTCCACACCTGCGTTAGTAGATTGGCAATTCCTGAACACACGCTTCCCGGTCCTTTTGGACCTCCATATGACCACTAACGGCCTATAAATCCGAGGCGCCTCAATCCATCAACCACATAAGTAAAATGTCAACGCTAGTAGGTCCCTGACATCACTCTAGCTAGAAAGAAATGTGTGTACTCCTTACGGTCCATATCCCGTTTTTGACTCATACCGGGGTGTGAGGCTCACGAAGTCACGCTATACACAAAGCTATGCTGTAATAGGCTAAACTTTGATCATCCCACAAGGCCCTGCTTTTCAACAAAAGCCTTGATCAATTTCATCTTGGCGTGCCACATTGACAATTCACGCCATGCGATCAATCACTATTAATATATACCAGGGTGTTAAGCAGAGAATAAATTCTTCACCACCAATCATATATATACATTAATAAAAATCAATTTAATTCACACGGAACGAAATCCAATGTCAGACACGCATCCATTTACAAGTTCGTTCTGGGTCTGAACGAAACCGGAGACAATTGAGAGGTCCTCGCATATCTGGGCAATCAACAATACGTCTGGACTGCTACCACTGAAGCCCCTTCAAGGTAGCTACTCCCATCATGGGTCTCAGTAGCAACACATCCATTCGATGTGAAAATCGTCGGTCTTCAATCACCGTCTTCAACTTCGACTCTTCATCGTCGTAGTGATTATTCGGAATGGGTTAAACCCAGTCTTTCCGAATAACTCGCGTATTTTTATAATTAAAAATCAAGTATTATAAAAACACATCCAACGCCTCATTCCAATTCAGAATATTCTTTTAATAAAATATTTACATTATCTTATCAAAGATAAATTCTTTACATTTACTTTTTAAATACCACAAATCATTGTTCAATGATTATTCAAAATTTAAGAAGTTAATCTTAACTTTAACTGGGTTAAAGAACTAATGTAAATGAAAAATGTCACTTTTATCCTAATCTTTCATTTGTATCTAAAATGCAAATGAAAAATATGACTTCTCAAACTAGCCTTTTATTTGCATCCAAAATACAAACAAAAATATAACCTCTATAATTCATGTTTTGTTTGCTTTAAAGAAGGCAAAAAATTCAACTTTTAATTTCATATTTTATTTGCATTAAGGAATGCAAATAAAAATGTACCTTTTTATTTTCATATTTTATTTGCATTGAGGAACGCAAATAAAAATGTACTTTTAATCTTCTATGTTTTTATTTGCATTGTGGAATGCAAATAGAAATGCACTTTTTATTTTATATGTTTATTTGCATTGTGGAATGCCAATAGAAACCTAACTTTTTATTTCATATTTTATCTGTATTTGTGAACGCAAATAAAAATCTAACTTTTAATTTGAAAGTAAAATGCAACCTTTAATTCATGTTTTATTTGCATTAAAGAATGCAAATAAAAATGCAACTTTCAAGACGATATTTTATTCACATCAAAAATGAAAACAAAAATGTAACTTACATTTTGATGTTTTGTTTGCATCTAAAATTGCAAACAAAAATGCAACTTTTATTTTAACGTTTTGTTTGCATCAAAAATTGCAAAAAAAATGCAACTTTTATTTCTAGTTTTATTTGCAACAAGGAAGGTAAATAAAAAAAATGTAACTTTTATTTTCCGTGTATATTTGCATCAAAGAATGTAAATAAAGAATAACTTTTTATTTCAATGTATATTTATTAACATGACATGTTTTACTATTCCAATGTCTAAATAAAAGAAGTACTTGTTCACATAACATATTTTAATGTTTAACATGACAAATAAAAGAATAATTTATTAACATACATCTTTCCATGTATTCAAAGGACAAATAAAAAGTAAATTTTATTTGTATACAAATTCCAAGTTTCTAATGACAAATAAAAAGCGAATTTTATTTGTATAATAAATCCTAAGTTTCAAATGACAAATAAAAAGTGAATTTTATTTTCCATAACTTCAGTGTTCATATATGACAAATAAAAAGATGGTTTTTATTTTCAATAGTTCCAATGTTCATATATGACAGATAAAAAGATGGTTTTTATCTTCATAACCTTGTTTACATTCCTAATGACAAAATAAAAGAGAAATTATTTGTCATACCAAGTTTTACATTTATAAAGACATGTTTTATTTAACCTAACATATGCTAGTAAAGTGATATTTTATTCAAATGTAACATTCTATAACAAAATGTTATTTTTAGTTCTGACATAAATGTCCCTTTTTAATTCTAACATAAATGTTGTTTTTATTCTAACTTAAATCTTAAATTTCCTTTTAAATTCTAACATAAATGTTGTGTTTTAACAAAAATGTGATTTTTATTTCACTAATTAAGTTTTAACAAAAATGTTATTTCTATCCTAATGTACATTTTACATTAAGAATGATATTTTATTCTTAGTATAACTGATCAGAATGATAATCTTGTTTAACAAAAATGAATGTTTCATTCTAATATACATGTTTTAACAAAAAGGAGTATTTCATTTTCAATATGCATGTTTTAACAAAAAGGAGTATTTCATTTTCAATATGCATGTTTTAACAAAAAGGATTATTTCCTTTTCAACCCGCATGTCATTTTCAATATGCATGTTTTAACAAAAGGGAGTATTTCCTTCTAATATACATCTTTGAAAAAAAATCTATATTTTTATCAAATCAAACAGGGATACTTTTATTTATATATATATAATAAAAATTTGGTTTTTATCTTATACATAAAATTTGACACACATGAATATAATATATTTATATATACCATAAAACATGGTTTTGTTCATACACAAAATTCTGACAAACATGAATACACAATTCAATTCAGTGGTTCGACACGATCACAAAACAATCAACAAATTCCAAACAAGACAGATCTGAATTTATTAACATAAATACATGGATTTTCAATAGCGGTATATAATTAAATTTTAATTATAAAAAAAAAGAAATCTCACATTGCTTGGCTAAATTTTCAAGGTGCTCGGTTTCAGATCTGGTCTGTCCCATCGTCTAGATCTCGATTCTGCGAATCCAATGCTTCGAAAATCGTTGAATTCTGATCACGATTGAATAAGATATGCTATTTTAAAGGTTTGGTTACATTAATTAATTAAAATAATAATTAAATCAACTAAGACCTTAATTACATTAGGGAAAACCGTGGCCACTCCTTTATCTTCTTCTTCGTTGGTTTACAGGAAACCGAACCCAAATTTCCACTTCATAGAACCCCCGTCGATCACCAAAACCCGCACCGGACACAGATCCATTTACACCACGACGTCCGCCTCTGCGTTACCCCCCTACGCCATGATCGGTGCACAGCTCGAGGCATCTCGTCGACCGGATATAGCATGTAAATGCTGTGGCTTTGGGCCACAAATCTGAACGGTATTCTCCACAGCTTTTGATCATATCCGTACGAAGTGAAAGAGCATGAAAAATGCTTTGATTTTGGTCTTGGATTTGCATTAGACTTCAGAGAGGACTAGGAATAATTAAAGGATTAAATTTGTAACAACCCGGAAAATCTGAGCCAGTTTAAATTTTTTATTTTGGCTAATTTAATGAATTTTGAATATTTAAAATGGATTATTTTAAATAATAACGACTAAAAATTTATTATCGACGAAGTTAAAACGAATAAATTTATTTAAATTATAAAACGAGCCTGAAATAGCGCGGTAGTTCGAAAATTCGATTTCTAATTTCAAATGAATATATAGGATTCATTATAAGCCAGAATTGGACGAAACAAGAAATATTTGAATCTGTATAAGGATATCTTTCTAACGAAGTTGAGAAACTGAGATTTCACTTTAGAAGTTGAAAGATATGTCCAGTTTAAAATTCAGAAATAGCGCTGTGGAATTTATATATTTTTTAATATATATAAAGGCCCTTAAAAATAGTCATTTTGCAAACGACCTCGGTTTTCGACGAAACCACTTTTGTTGGATCCGGGATGTTAAATTATCGTTAGATTCCAATTTTCATAATTTTTGAAGTTCATATGTGAGCGTGGCACACTTAAACGCGTTTGACCAATTTCAGTTGAATTTAATCGACTGGAAAATGACCATTTTTCAAACGGTCTCAGAATCTGACGAAATTAGTTTTGTTAGGACCATATCGACAATACGAAGCTAGAAATAATTTTTCGGGAATTTTTCGGGTCCGTATGTGACCCCGGTAAATTGAAATGCGCGTTCAAATTCAATATATACTGGTTTATATTTTGAATTTGATGAAAATTGATCGTAACGGCCGAACTGGCTTACGAAACATATCCCATTGTGTTCGGAATGAGGGTAATTAGCTAGGGACGACAGTCGTTGTGTTTGATTTGGAGTTAGAATTTAAAGTCAACCTTTAGTGGAAAGTTAAATAATAATAATATATAAATTAACATCCTTTTTCATATAACCCCCGGTTATTTTCCCCAATCCCAAACCTGATACCCCCCCCAGATCAAAATCGAAGTCAATAAAAAAAAAAGAGATGAACGAAGGCCGCCGGAGCTCCAGTCGCGCCCATCGCCAGACCTCGCTACCTGGCGCCGCCGTCAGATCCCCACGCCACCGCCGACTCGCTCCCCCTCCAGCTCCCCCTCTGAAGATCGAAACCCCTCTCTCGAATGCCGTCAGATACCCCTAAAACCCTAGCTCGTTCGCCGCTCTGCCAGCCGTGCACCTGTCGACCTCGATGCCCTAACCCCCAAGGCAGATCGGACCTGCCATCTGACAGACCCGCAGTGCCCTCTGGCCACCACCACCCTCTTCTTCTCCCTCCCCTCTCTCTATTTCGTGAATGGAAGCTCCCAAACCCCGAAACCCCGCCTGAAACCTCAGCTCCAGCCACCACTGAGACTGCCGCCACCCCACGACCCGACACCGCTACTTTCCCTCCCCACTTCGAATGAACAGTGAGTATTTATTTATTTTACATTTCATTTTCAGTTTAATATATATAACCATGTTAAAAATCTGATTTTTTAACTTGGTTCAAAAACTGATTTTTGTCTAGTATTAAAACTGATTTAGAAAAGGGAAGCTACGAGTTTTAATCAATGAAAGTTTGGATTTTTAATGGCTCAAAGATTTGATTTTTAGCACATAGAAAAGATATGATTTTTATATTATGGAAAGACTAAAAATATATTTTTTATAAAGTACAGATAATAAAAATATGGTTTTATAAATATAATTACAATGGGTTTTAGAAAAAAAATAGTAAAATAGCAAAGTGATAATAGCATGGTTTCAAAATATGATTTTGCATAGAAGGAAGATTTGATTTTTGCTACATCAAAAAGATTTGATTTTTGGTATGTATAACGGTGAATTAAAAATTCGATTTTTATATATTGAATAGCGAAGTAAAAATTCGATTTTTATATATTGAATAGCGAAGTAAAAATTCGATTTTTATATATTGAATAGCGAAGTAAAAATTCGATTTTTATATATTGAATAGCGAAGTAAAAATTCGATTTTTATATATTGAATAGCAAAGTAAAAATGTGACTTTTATATAGGTAGTGAATAAGGGCAACGAAATAGACGAAAGAAAAGCACGGTGAAGATTTCCTAGCCATGAAGAATTGCGTCATTCAGTTTAGCGAAAGGGTGAGAACTCCTCACTCTAAATTTCTTATTCTAGTTATACATATATATGTATATTTATACTAGGATGCAGACGGTGCTTAGTAGCACCCGACACCCGTCATCCACAGACCATGGATGGCTTATTTGTTAAATTGTTTGGTTGTGTAGTTGGTTAGATTATTTGTTTTGAACTGAATTGTTTGGTGAAATGAATAGATTTGATTGATGTGTGAATGGCGTGGGCCTTCACTAGACCGGGGATAAGGCTAGGCCTTGTCCCGTTTCTAGTATCGTGCCGTTATGCCGCCGAAATTTTCTAAAATATGTTAGAAAAATAAAAATATCATTTTTATTGTGTAAATGAAATGAATAGAAATTCATGTGTTAAAATAAAATATATTATCATTAAAAATATAGTTTTAACGTGAAAGTGAATAAATAAATATTTATAAACAAATCGGCCGATTTGTTTATATACACTGATTTGACTAATATTGAATGGGTCGATAAATTTTACACATCGCCCAACTGCACAATTAAAAATATGTGTTTGATTGTTTGAAACCCCACACGGGTGTTGGGATGAAATTTGAAATTCACTCATCCTGATTGATTAAATATGTCGATCGATTGATTGACAGGCTGTTATAAGCGTAAGATATCTATATTTGATGCTTATACAGTGTAGTGCACATTGGTTGATGGTTGATTGTTTATTATTGCTATTATATACATGTGTTGTATGGAATCCATATAATTAACGTTATATGGTGATTGATTGGGCCTCATTCCAATCGGGAAAGTAATGAATATTATAAAAGAAAATTCATGTGTTGAATATAAAAATAGTGATGTGTTGACAGTACTCATGTGTTGAGATTAGTCGTGTGTTGAAAGAAATATAGATTCATGTGTTGAATGGGATAAATATTCATTTGTTGGATAGAATAAAGAAGTTTTGAAAATATAAAGCCGTGTTGATTAGATTGACGCCATTTTGACGTAAACGATATTTATATCGATTTTATCCATTTCGAAATGAATTGAATTGAAAACGATTTCGAAATGAATTGAATTGAAAACGATTTCGAAATGAATTGAATTGAAAACGAATTCAAATTGAATTGAAAGCGAATTCAAATGAATTCAAATGAATTCAAATCGAATTGAAATTTGAATTGAATAGAAATGAATTTTAAAACGAATTTATAAAGAAGAATTCAATTTTGATTTGAATTGAAAATGGAAGTTGAAATTGTTTTGAAACGAATGTAGAACTATTTATAAAATTCGTTTTAAAAGGAAATCGACGAAATATATATAATATATATATATTATATATATAATGGCCTGAATAGAACGCGCCGCGGCAGTTCGTGAATTTCGACCATTTATTTCAAACGGACATTGCGGGAGATCCGACCGTCAGATTCTCCTAAAACCGGAACTGTTGGGTTCGTATCGAAAAGAGCTTTCCAATGAATATTAGAAATTTGAAATCTAACGGTTGGATTTGGAGTTATGTCCAAATCAAATTCGAAAAAGGTCGCTGTAAGTGCAGTTCGATGGCCGTCGTTGGAAATCGACTGTACGGGCCTTGATAAAATTATTAAAAATATCTATAATTTGTGTAAAATCATAATATATGGATTGGAAAGAATTGAGCTGGAAAATTCCACATTTGAAAAGATAAAAATATATTTTTATCGAAATAAACTAGTTTTGAACTAGAATTAAAATCAATTTATTTTTGAAATAAATAAATTGAATTTGAAAGTGATTAAAAAAAAATCAATACTCCCAATACGTGGATTGGACTGGAGTTGAATCGAAATTATCTTCGGGATATTTCGATGTTGGATTTCGTGACTATACAAATATTGTTATGGGGATTTGAAAGATATATCTTATATCGTTATTTCCAATACGATATATGTTGGTTTCAGAATTTGATATTGAATATAAGCCGATATATTTTCTATTCAGAGCCTTGTATTTAATATCAAATGTGATTTGGGTTTATCGTGAATCGTGTTTTAGAAGACATTGGTTCTTTAACCCAGTTAAAGGCAAGATATCGATTTTTGAGAAGATTAAAACTAAGTGGAGTTTTAATGAATCTTTAATTAGATTGAAAAATGAATTGATTATTTAAATTATCAAATCTGAAAGGTGATCGAGAATGGAGTACCACCAGTTTTGCTCCAAAGCGATAGTTAAATCTTTAATTAGATTTGAACGTGAAATGGTACTTAATTTTACCGATAACACAGTGGTGTTAGATGTGGAGTATTACCAGTTTTCTCCATGGGATATATAGGTTGGGATTGGGAAATAAAATAATAATTACTTCGGTGTGGTTCGCTAATCCCGACTAGTTTGGAAAACCATAATATGGTTTGAAATGATATCCAAAGGAAGATTAAAGAATAAATTTAGAAGAATTTATCTTGGATAAAATTAATGGGAACCTTTCCCTAAAAATGTGATTTTGTGAATAAAAGAATATTCTGAATTGGAATGAGGCGTTTGATGTGTTTGTGTAACATTTGTTTATCATATACGTGGGTTATTCAGAAAGGCCGGGTTTATACCCATTCTGAATAACCGATTCGACGAGATGTCGAAGATGAAGACGGTGGTTGAAGACCGGAAGTCTTCACATCGTTTGGATAATTACTGACGATCCTGATTGGGCTGTACACCCAAGAGGATGGAAATAGTTGGCGGTCGTCCAGACGTACTTGGAGATGGATGGATATGCGAGGAAAGTGCCTCCGGTTTCGTTCAGACCTAGAACGGACTTGTAAATGGATGGTGTGTCTGACATTGTATTCCTTTATATTGTATTTGTTGATCTCTGCTAAATATATATCTGTTTGGCGGCGGAGAATTTATTCTCTTGCTTAACGCCCTTCTCTGAGACATATGAGCTCAGAGGTTATATATTGGCAGAAATCAGTGGTACGATATGGATTGATAGTGTGGCATGCTGAGATGCAGTGATCCAGACTTTTGTTGAAAAGCAAAGCTTGGTGGTTGATGATCAAAGCGCAGCTGATATAGCATGGCTTTGTGTATAGCGTTGATCCGCGAGCCTCACACCCCGGTATGGTGGCAAACTGATGGTTTGATCAGTATGCTTTTTCGTGGATGGGCACCTTAGTGGTGTCGTGGATTCGGTCGACCGAGATGAGCCTAGTGCTCAGGGATATATAGAGTAAGCGGTGTTTTCTCTCGCCGGGACGTAAGCCGCGGTGGTACTCTGGTCCAAAATGTGCGGATGCAGACGGTGTTTTCTCTTGTGGGGACGTAAGCCGTGGTGAATTGCATTCCGCGATCGATCTTTCGAATCAGGAGCCACCATGATGGAAATCCAGTTTCCAATACGTGTATTCCGGCTTTATTTGTAGAGCCTAGTATGGCGACATAGTGGGATGGGGCACTCATGCCGTCTATGATTTATATTTATGATTGAAATTGTTTTTGACACTATACACTTATTATAGTATCAAATGATTTATTTTAAACGTATCAAGCATGTTTGGCTGTTATAAGGTAAAACCCTATCCTCCGGCTTGCGTTGCATTGTGTGATGGGACCTGGGTCTTATAATAGCTTCATTTTTCGAAAAAGCATTGCGCTGTTTATTCTATGCACTAGTATTCTTGGGAGGAAACCCGTTCCGTGTTATACGGCGTGGTCCCTTGAATTACTCTCTTTTAAAGTAAAGTTTTAAATAACTGTTTTAGTTCTCACACCAGTCACATGACTGACCTGGAGTTTATTGTTTTAACCTAAACTCTGGGTGCCCTTATTTTCGACACGGGCAGCTAGTAGTTTTGGTTTTGCAGATTTATATTCACAGGATCCTGGTTTACAGCTGGAATGATATCCGGAAAGCTTTGTATCCGTATATCGCTTCTAGTTGTGTATTGTATTATTTTCCGCTGCTAGGTATTTAAATGTAATTTAAATCTCTGATATTTCTGTGTAATATTCATTTATACTCTGTATATTCTTGTATTCTGGTGCATTGTTGTAATATACAATGAAATGTTCTTCTGTTTGCGTTCTGTTGTGGCTTGTTCTCGAACTATCCGCGCTTTCCTTTACGGGGAAGTTACGGGTTTTCACAGTTGGTATCAGAGCTTTGGTTTACAAAGCAGAGAACAAGGCACATTAGAACCATACGAAAGAATTCATCAGATATTGGATTAGTAATATCCAATAAGAATGACTCGTTAGAGATGGGATCAGTAGTATCCTAGAACGAGTGTGAAGAGTATATTTTTAAAATGAAAACAAATTTTTGTTTTGAAAATTTAAATCACTTATTCGTATTTGATTATTTATTTATATTGATCAGGACAGTCCAGTATATAAAGATTTTGCATATACACCTTGCAAACGTGTATTTGAAATTTTAATATACTGGATAGATATAGAATTACACTCTAGTCGCCCGGGGGTGATTCTGATGATTGATATATCATCATCAAAATTTATATTCGAGTGACGAACGTGTAACATCTATATATTTCCTATTGACTGGTGTGAGAACCAAAAATTAGATAGGGCCTATTGTTGTGATTTGGCATCAAAAACATGAGTTTCTTTATATGTATCAAAATTATGAATTTGAAACTCTAATTCTCTAATTGACTGATGTTTGTGTTGTTTGTTTATTTGTTTGCTAATTTTTAGCCATTTAGCCTAATTGAATCACATATTGAATTATATTGAAAATTGGTCGCACATACTTGCACTTACATTGAACAGGTCATAGCAAGGAGGCTAGAGCAGAGAATAAAATTTGTTTGCCCGACAAATAGGTACATGTTTACTACATAATTTACTGTTTTGTTTGGGTGATGATGATTTTATGAGCCTATTGGCTAGCCGCTTGGCTTTTTCTTTTTCTTTTTGAGATCTGAAGGACCGGGGAAGCTATTTGAGATTTCCCGATGCTCCCATTGCAGGGGAGGTTATGGCGAAATTTTTCGAAAATTTAGGATGTTAGCCAAATTTTTGAAATTTTTGAAAAGTTCTTAGAAACTGAAAAGTTGAAGAACTTAAGCCGTAATCAAAATAATGGAAGTTGAGTTGATTATTAAACAACTTCCAGTTTCGTTCCTTTTCGAGGACGAAAAGAGTTTAAGTGGGGGAGAATGTAACAACCCGGAAAATCTGAGCCAGTTTAAAATTTTTATTTTGGCTAATTTAATGAATTTTGAATATTTAAAATGGATTATTTTAAATAATAACGACTAAAAATTTATTATCGACGAAGTTAAAACGAATAAATTTATTTAAATTATAAAACGAGCCTGAAATAGCGCGGTAGTTCGAAAATTCGATTTCTAATTTCAAATGAATATATAGGATTCATTATAAGTCAGAATTGGACGAAACAAGAAATATTTGAATCTGTATAAGGATATCTTTCTAACGAAGTTGAGAAACTGAGATTTCACTTTAGAAGTTGAAAGATATGTCCAGTTTAAAATTCAGAAATAGCGCTGTGGAATTTATATATATTTTAATATATATAAAGGCCCTTAAAAATAGTCATTTTGCAAACGACCTCGGTTTTCGACGAAACCACTTTTGTTGGATCCGGGATGTTAAATTATCGTTAGATTCCAATTTTCATAATTTTTGAAGTTAATATGTGAGCGTGGCACACTTAATAGCGTTTGACCAATTTCAGTTGAATTTAATCGACTGGAAAATGGCCATTTTTCAAACGGTCTCAGAATCTGACAAAATTAGTTTTGTTAGGACCATATCGACAATACGAAGCTAGAAATAATTTTTCGGGAATTTTTCGGGTCCGTATGTGACCCCGGTAAATTGAAATGCGCGTTCAAATTCAATATATATTGGTTTATATTTTGAATTTGATGAAAATTGATCGTAACGGCCGAACTGGCTTACGAAACATATCCCATTGTGTTCGGAATGAGGGTAATTAGCTAGGGACGACAGTCGTTGTGTTTGATTTGGAGTTAGAATTTAAAGTCAACCTTTAGTGGAAAGTTAAATAATAATAATGTAACACCCCACTCCCGCTATGATCACTCACTAAGGGAATGCCATAGCATCGGTGGAGTATTTTAGTGAATATAGAACAGAAAAATTACAACAAGACAGATATAAATAGTACTTGAAATTTTAAAACATCATCTCATAACAGCGGAAGTAAAACATGTCTGGTTACATCATAAAACCATAATAAAGGTCAAGTACAATATCCATCAAAATAAAGGAATACATAATCCCACTCTCATACAATAGCCAAAACAAAAGAAAAGATAACTGGATAACTGGAGCTTTACATCTATCCAAGCTCCTCAAGACTGGAACAGCAATCCGATCAAGCTCCACTACTGCTAGGATCCACCACAGGACCTGAGGGTTGGGAAAAAGATAAAAACAACGGGGTCAGACATAAGTCTGAGCGAGTCCTATAACTTTAACAATACAATCGTTAAAGTAACCAGAGAAGATATGAACTGATATACGGTAACATATAGGGATAAATGGGTACCCTAAGCAGTCAACTGAACTAAGATAAAGGATAAAGACGCATCTACCCTCCCTAAGGTAAATTACTAAACTGCACCACACCAGTCGTTTCTAACCTAAAGGTTGATCCCACCCAAGGACTTATAAAATTAACTAAATAGTACTTGCGTACCCCTAGGTGACCAAGTAGGCGCCACGGGGCCCTACAATCCACTAGGTGTACACACTACTTCCCCATTCGATCGGCTCCCTAACGTAGATACCCGTGCTGGCCCCACCGTGGGATGTATCATTCCCCAATGTGGCAACCTGATAAAACTAACGGTGCACGGCTTATATCTACTCGATGCAACAACGGCTTACCTACCAGCCCGGGCCCACTCACGCATATGAAGCCCGTTGGACTTGCGTTGCCACCGCTAACCCGTTTGCCTCTTACAGTCAAGCCCAGTATGCGTGTCCCGTCCTCGACATGGGTCGAGCCCACAAAGATACGTATGGGTTACTGGTTGAAATGGGCCTCCACAAGCTACCCACCTAAGCTTGTCCCTTTTTTCTAGTATATCCCACTTAACCCTTTAATCATGTTTTAATTACATGTTTCATTTCGGTTAAGTATTCTAATCGTATTTTCTATTGCCACCCAAGGCAACCACTAGATTTTCTCATGCCACCCAAGGCACCCACTTAACCCCTCATGTCCCTCTACATGCTAATGTGGTTAAGTGTTTCTTAATTAATTAATTAAGAACGTAACCTTTGTAAAGGCCTCTCACATTAGACTGTCTTTTATGACCGCTGGTTAAGCCGGTTGGGTCCGGGCAGCCTTATGTCATAACAGAGTCTAACCTCGTGTCTTTACATTAATTACGTATTTAGTTTGTGCCTAAGACCTCTCACATTGGGCTAACATTTGTAGCAACTGGTTAAGCCGGTTGGGTCCGGGCAGTTTTACGCTACAACTGAGTCCAACCTCGTGTCTTAGTCAATTAATTACACCTAATTAATCACCCTCATAATTTTATATTAATTATCCCTAATTAATCAAGTTTTCTTAACATGGGTAGACCTAACTTAATAGGTAAATTCCCATGGGGTAGACCTAACTCAATAGGTAAATTCCCAACACATAGTATGGGTACACCTAACCAAATAGGCAAATTCCCATACTATGTTTATTTATTTTGTGTTATGCATAATTATATTAATTTCACACAATCTTATTAACTTATGCATTTAATTACCCCATCGTTCCCACGTAATTTCGTTCATGATATAACACATATAAAAGGTGTCAACTTGCATATGAATGAACATGTTTCAAAGGTGCCATCTTGCATATTAACAAACACATAACTTGCATATGAACTTGCATAACATGTCACATAACTTGCATATAATATGTCACATAACTTACATATTCATTTTGCATAACAAACTTGCATATTAGCTTATAGACTTGCATAGTGTGTCATCATGAACTTGCATATTAATAAACATGTAACTTGCATATTTACATACATGTAACTTGCACATAAATAAACATGTAACTTGCATATTTACATACATGTAACTTGCATATTAACCAACATGTAACTTGCATATTAACAAACATGTAACTTGCATATTTACATACATGTAACTTGCATACTAACAAACATGTAACTTGCATATTAACAAACATGTAACTTGCATATTAACAAACATGTAACTTGCATAGCATATCACTATGAACTTGCATAACATGCATATGATTACATAGCCCACAACTTGCATATTTAGCATCATGCATAACATACATCATATTAAACTTGCATAAACTTACATACTCAACATGCATAAACATACATACTCAACATGCATAAACATAAGATTAATGCTAACATCATATCATATGATTTCAAAGCTCATTAACCCACATACAAAACCATAAATCTCATCACATCTCATCTAATTAGTTTACCAAAAGATCATCAAAGTGATAGAAACTCACTACTAGCAATTTTGCACACCAAATGAAGAAGATTAAGATGCTAAGAAGGGATTAGAGGTTGATTAGAGAGTGATTAGCATGCAACCCTCTTCATAAATTAGTGGAGGCCATGAGAGCTAGCATTTTGCCATAGTTTAGTTACTAGGTTTAATTATGAATGAATTAGGGTAGGGTTAGGGTGTTATTTATAGGATTAGGTTGCATTTTAGACCCTTAGATTAACCCTAGATTAATTTAAGACCATTAGATCCGTCAGATCCAAGAAGCTTCCAGAACTAGCCCACCAAGCCAGCCCAAGAACCCAAACTGGTGCACCCAGTTTCACTGGGCGTCACCCCCCTGTCGACAGGCAAGTCGACAGGCAAGTCGACACCCCTGTCGACAGGCCTGTCGACAGCCCTGTCGACATGGGTAGGGCGGGAACCTTCCCGCCTGGCCCCGCCTGCTCTATTTTAAAATCTGAATTTTAAATTATAAATCTGTTTTTAGTTTCAAATTTTTTTGCAAACTTCATCGGGCCATAACTGGGCCATACGGACTCCGATTTTCGAAAACTCGGACTCTATTTCGCGTATTTTTCCGAGACGAACGCAATGACGCAGCCCGTTTCCCCTGGTTCTCCCATCTGAAATTAATTAAACTTTAATTACTAACTATTAGTGTTAATTGAAATTCGGGGTGTTACATTCTCCCCTACTTAAAGGATTTCGTCCTCGAAATCTCTAAGTTAAGAAGAACGTATCCTACCAACCAAACAACCATCTACTAAACCATCAACCACAAGCAACCATTATCCTTAGAAACTTCTAATGATGTATGAACATATGCGGAAAGTGTGTGTATATGTCCGTATACTAATGCAAAATCAGGCGGTCTACTGATTCAGTCGACCTCCTTAATGCAAACCATGGTAGTGCCATGCATCCAATATGTATGCGAAACCCTATTGACACATACAAATTTCTACATGCGTGCACAACCATACACAAAAAATGCATCATCCATATGATAACACAGCCATGATACATCCATCAATTCTAACTACCACATCCATTTATGCAATATGCAACATGAAGTGTCTGAGCCGATCTAGTGCCTAATGTGTGTGTATATGCATCCACGAGCAACCACTAGCAACCAATTGCATCCACATGCATCCATCAACCATAACATGTTTCAAACACATGTTTCAACCATAGGCTTACCCTATCTAAAGGTCAAATAGTACTAACGAGAGGACATACTAAAGATAAGATAAGTACTAGACAAGCAATAAAGGAGAAGTTAAAAGACATACTCTCAAAAAGAAATGGATACAAAGAACGCATCTTTGCTTCCGTCTCCCAAGTAGCATTGCTTTCGTCATCTCCCCATTGCACTTTAACTAGCTGCACTTCTCTGTTCCTCAACTTCCTAGTCTCTGACCCAAGGATGCGAGTAGGAGCTCGTCGAATCGTCGCATCACGCTCTACCTCTACATCTCTAAGCAAGCTCGGCTCTACCACCTCCGCGGTCTCATGTAAGCACTTCCTCAGATGTGATACATGGAATACATCATGAACACCGCTAAGTCTGTCGGGCAACTCTACCCTATATGCCATCCGTCCAATCCTTTCCTTAATAGGAAACGGCCCAACAAATCTCGGTGCTAACTTCCCAACGGACCCAAAGCGAACCACATTTCTTAATGGAGATACTTTGACAAAAACCATATCCCCAACCTCAAACTCAAGTTCCGTCCTTCTCCGATCCGCATAAGATTTCTGTCTATCTTGTGCTGCCTTCATCCTTCTTCGAATCAAATCAATCTTCTCTGAAGTCTCTCTAACCATATCCGGCCCAAGCAAGATCTTATCCGTAGATTCCCACCAACATGTAGGAGATCGACAAGGCCTTCCATAAAGAGCTTCGAAAGGAGCCATACCAATACTGGACTGAAAGCTGTTATTATATGCGAACTCCACCAAAGGAAGATGTTCTTCCCATGTACCTCCAAAATCCAAGATACACAGCCTCAAGAGATCTTCTAAGATACGGTTCACCCTCTCAGTCTGACCGTCCGTCTGAGGATGATATGCGGTGCTCAAACACAACTGAGTCCCTACCGCCTCTTGCAAACTTCTCCAAAACTCACTAGTAAAGATAGGATCTCGATCACTCACAATGCTGGATGGCACGCCATGCAATCTAACAATCTCTTTCACATAGACCGAAGCAAGCCATGGAGCGGTCCTCTTACTCTTCACGGGTATAAAATGGGCACTCTTGGTAAGTCTGTCTACCACAACCCAAATTCCCGTATTACCCTTCCTCGATCTCGGTAACCCATCGACGAAATCCATCGAGACACTATCCCACTTCCATTGCGGAACTTCCAATGGGTGCAGCAACCCACCGGGTTTCCTTTGCTCCGCTTTAACTTGTTGGCACACTAAGCATCTAGCCACATACTCGGCCACATCTTTCTTCATACCGGCCCAGAAGAAAACTCTCTTCATGTCTTGGTACATTTTGTCTCCACCGGGATGAATAGTCATTCTTGAACGATGTGCATCATCCAAAATAGCCTTCTTCAAACCCTCATCTTGCGGTACACAAAGTCTACCGTCTCTATGCAACCATCCCTTATCATCTATGGTGTATCTACCCAAATGGCTGGACGACTCCCCTCTTATAAGCTTCTCTACCAACTCAACCAACTGTGGGTCGTCTCGCTGAGCCTCGCCAATCCGTCTCAAAAGAGTAGGTCTAACCTCCAAGGATGCCAACAAACCAGGTACAAAATCAACAGAAGGTCTGAAGTCAAAGAAAGAAACTCCAAGCTTCGTCGTTCCACGAACAATAGACTCAAAGATAGCCTTTTTCTACTTAAGGCGTCCGCCACCACATTACCCTTGCCAGGGGTATATGCTATCTCGAAATCATAGGATGCTAAGAACTCCATCCACCTTTGCTGTCTTAAGTTTAAATCCTTCTGAGAGAATAAGTACTTCAATGATTTATGGTCGGTGAACAACTCGAATCTCTCACCAAGAAGATAATGGCGCCAAGACTTAAGTGCGAAAACAATCGCGGCCAACTCTAGATCATGGGTAGGGTAATTCTTCTCATGCACTCTCAATTGTCTCCCTCCATAGGCTATTACCCTTCCCTCCTGCATCAAGACTGCGCCTAATCCTGTTCCACAAGCATCGGTATAAACAACAAACGGCTTACTCCCATCTGGGAGCACTAAAACTGGAGCGGTGGTCAAAGCTCTCTTTAACCGTCGGAAAGCATCATCACAATCTACATCCCATGAGAAAACCAGATTCTTCTTCGTCAAGCGGGTTAATGGGGCTGATATCTTCGCGAAGTCTTTGATGAACTTCCTATAATATCCTGCCAACCCCAAGAAACTTCTTACTTCGGTAGCATTTCTAGGAACTTTCCAATCCTGGATAGATACTATCTTTGCGGGATCCACAGCTATCCCTTCCTTAGAGACCACATGCCCTAAGAATCGCACTTCTCTTCTCCAAAAATGACATTTAGAGAATTTAGCTTTAAGACTATGTGCTCGAAGAGTCTCCAACACTTCCTTGAGATGTAAGGCATGCTCTTCTTCACTCTTGGAAAAGACCAAGATGTCATCCACAAAGACTACTACAAACTTATTCAGATACTTTCTGAACACTCTACTCATTAAATCAACAAAGTATGCAGGGGCGTTTGTCAACCCAAATGGCATTACTAGCCACTCATAAAAACCATCCGGAGTCCGGAAAGCAGTCTTCTCTATACTGTCCTCCGCCACTCTCAACTGATGAAACCCTGTAGCTAAGTCCATCTGCGAAAACACTGAGGCGCCAACCAACTGATCAAAGAGATCATCTATCCTCGGTAATGGGTGTCTATTCTTCTTTGTGAGCTTATTAAGTTCTCTATAATCCACACAAAGTCTGAGGGACCCATCCGCCTTCGTGGCAAACACTACTGGAGCTCCCCACTCCGATATACTTCGCCTTATGAACCCCTTCTCAAGCAACTCCCCTACTTGCTTATGAAGTTCTCTTCTCTCACGAGGAGCCATGTGGCGCACTGGCAAAGACACTGGTTTGGCATTATCCACCAAATAAATTCGGAAATCAATCTCCCGCTTCGGAGGCAAACCCTTTACTTCTTCAAACACATCCGGATATTCCCGGACTACTCTGACAGAACGCAAACTCTCGACCGAAGCATCGAGCGATTCAAGATAACTTAGCAAAACAGATTCCATGGGATTATAAGAGATCTCGAGAGTATTACCCAAGCGGGTCATAAGCCTGACAACTCTCCTTTCACAATCAAGAACGGCACCATTACTGGATAACCAGTCCATGCCCAAAATCAACCCATAGCCCGTGAAGCCCAATACAAAAGCATCACATCTAAACTCAACACTAAGTATAGAAATCTTCAAACCCAAACATATCATAGACAGATATATAGAGCCCCCAATTGGGTTTGAAACAACCAAGGGATCATCAACTAGACTGGTGTCTAAGTGCAGTGACTCAACTAACGATGATGAGATAAAAGAATGCGATGCGCCAGAGTCAAACAAAGTACGAACTGGATGATCAAACAGAAAAACCAGACTTTCAACGGAAATAGTTCTACCTCTCTGCTGAATCGGTGGAACTGAGAGAACCTGAACTTGCCCCCTGACTGAGGTGGTGCTATAAGAGCTTGCACCTGACCTCCTGAGGTAGACCCCGTCTTCTGCCCCTTCTTTGGGCAGTTTTTCACAAGATGCCCTGCTTCACCACAATGAAAGCAACCGGTCTTCTTCTTTTTGCGACAATCCTTACTGAGGTGTCCTGGTGTTCCATAATTGAAGCACTTCTTCTTCGTCTTCTTTTTGTCACCATTGCCTTTTCCGCCCTTGCCTTGTTGTTGTTGTTGCGGTTTCTTCTGATCCCCCTTTTTCTCTGGTGCCTTAGAATTCTTATCATCCTCATGCATAAGTGCCATGTAGACAAGTTTCTCAAAAGTGGCCCCCATAGGAATGTGAGTCATAGCTATCCCTTGCAATGGTTCGTTCAAGCCTCTAACGAACCTCAAAGCCTTCTTCTCCGGTGTATTCACCAACTCTATGCCAAACCTTGCTAATTGATTGAATTTGTTGACATATTCTTTCACCGTGAGATTCCCTTGCTTCAAATTCAAGAACTTCTCCATAAACAGATTCTCTTCCGCCCGTGAGAGAAACTTAGCCCCAAACCTTTGCTTAAAATCTGCCCAAGAGTCAACCGGGCGTTCTCCATTAGTGACCTCCCACCAGAATGAGGCCTCTCCCTTCATTAACCAAGCCGCCAACTTGACTTTCTTTCCTTCTTCCACTTCAAAGATATCTAGCAACTCTTCCACTTCCTTAAGCCAATCTCTAGCCTCTACGAAAGTCTCTGAACCTAGAAAAGGTTTTCCTCCTATAGCCTTGAACTCCTTGCAAACCTTAGCAAAATTATCCACTCTAGGCTGGGGAGGAGGAGCGGTTGTCTCTGGTGTAGTAGCATTGGCTGGACCCGCAGCCGCGGCCCTAGCCTCTTGCAACCTCCTATACCATAGTGGTATTACTAAACCCTCCGGGATGTTAAGATCTTCAGCCATGCTGAAACGAAAGAGGAAAGATTCAAAAAGGAGATTCCGAAAGATAAAGATATGGCTATTGGGGATTATGCTTTTCTTTTTCAAAAACTTTTTCTTTTAAAAGACATGCTTTTGAAAATACTTTCTTCGAAAATACTCTTAGGAAATAGTTTTTCTCAAAAAAAAATTTATCTGTTCTGGTAACCTTTAGCTCTGATACCACGTGTAACACCCCACTCCCGCTATGATCACTCACTAAGGGAATGCCATAGCATCGGTGGAGTATTTTAGTGAATATAGAACAGAAAAATTACAACAAGACAGATATAAATAGTACTTGAAATTTTAAAACATCATCTCATAACAGCGGAAGTAAAACATGTCTGGTTACATCATAAAACCATAATAAAGGTCAAGTACAATATCCATCAAAATAAAGGAATACATAATCCCACTCTCATACAATAGCCAAAACAAAAGAAAAGATAACTGGATAACTGGAGCTTTACATCTATCCAAGCTCCTCAAGACTGGAACAGCAATCCGATCAAGCTCCACTACTGCTAGGATCCACCACAGGACCTGAGGGTTGGGAAAAAGATAAAAACAACGGGGTCAGACATAAGTCTGAGCGAGTCCTATAACTTTAACAATACAATCGTTAAAGTAACCAGAGAAGATATGAACTGATATACGGTAACATATAGGGATAAATGGGTACCCTAAGCAGTCAACTGAACTAAGATAAAGGATAAAGACGCATCTACCCTCCCTAAGGTAAATTACTAAACTGCACCACACCAGTCGTTTCTAACCTAAAGGTTGATCCCACCCAAGGACTTATAAAATTAACTAAATAGTACTTGCGTACCCCTAGGTGACCAAGTAGGCGCCACGGGGCCCTACAATCCACTAGGTGTACACACTACTTCCCCATTCGATCGGCTCCCTAACGTAGATACCCGTGCTGGCCCCACCGTGGGATGTATCATTCCCCAATGTGGCAACCTGATAAAACTAACGGTGCACGGCTTATATCTACTCGATGCAACAACGGCTTACCTACCAGCCCGGGCCCACTCACGCATATGAAGCCCGTTGGACTTGCGTTGCCACCGCTAACCCGTTTGCCTCTTACAGTCAAGCCCAGTATGCGTGTCCCGTCCTCGACATGGGTCGAGCCCACAAAGATACGTATGGGTTACTGGTTGAAATGGGCCTCCACAAGCTACCCACCTAAGCTTGTCCCTTTTTTCTAGTATATCCCACTTAACCCTTTAATCATGTTTTAATTACATGTTTCATTTCGGTTAAGTATTCTAATCGTATTTTCTATTGCCACCCAAGGCAACCACTAGATTTTCTCATGCCACCCAAGGCACCCACTTAACCCCTCATGTCCCTCTACATGCTAATGTGGTTAAGTGTTTCTTAATTAATTAATTAAGAACGTAACCTTTGTAAAGGCCTCTCACATTAGACTGTCTTTTATGACCGCTGGTTAAGCCGGTTGGGTCCGGGCAGCCTTATGTCATAACAGAGTCTAACCTCGTGTCTTTACATTAATTACGTATTTAGTTTGTGCCTAAGACCTCTCACATTGGGCTAACATTTGTAGCAACTGGTTAAGCCGGTTGGGTCCGGGCAGTTTTACGCTACAACTGAGTCCAACCTCGTGTCTTAGTCAATTAATTACACCTAATTAATCACCCTCATAATTTTATATTAATTATCCCTAATTAATCAAGTTTTCTTAACATGGGTAGACCTAACTTAATAGGTAAATTCCCATGGGGTAGACCTAACTCAATAGGTAAATTCCCAACACATAGTATGGGTACACCTAACCAAATAGGCAAATTCCCATACTATGTTTATTTATTTTGTGTTATGCATAATTATATTAATTTCACACAATCTTATTAACTTATGCATTTAATTACCCCATCGTTCCCACGTAATTTCGTTCATGATATAACACATATAAAAGGTGTCAACTTGCATATGAATGAACATGTTTCAAAGGTGCCATCTTGCATATTAACAAACACATAACTTGCATATGAACTTGCATAACATGTCACATAACTTGCATATAATATGTCACATAACTTACATATTCATTTTGCATAACAAACTTGCATATTAGCTTATAGACTTGCATAGTGTGTCATCATGAACTTGCATATTAATAAACATGTAACTTGCATATTTACATACATGTAACTTGCACATAAATAAACATGTAACTTGCATATTTACATACATGTAACTTGCATATTAACCAACATGTAACTTGCATATTAACAAACATGTAACTTGCATATTTACATACATGTAACTTGCATACTAACAAACATGTAACTTGCATATTAACAAACATGTAACTTGCATATTAACAAACATGTAACTTGCATAGCATATCACTATGAACTTGCATAACATGCATATGATTACATAGCCCACAACTTGCATATTTAGCATCATGCATAACATACATCATATTAAACTTGCATAAACTTACATACTCAACATGCATAAACATACATACTCAACATGCATAAACATAAGATTAATGCTAACATCATATCATATGATTTCAAAGCTCATTAACCCACATACAAAACCATAAATCTCATCACATCTCATCTAATTAGTTTACCAAAAGATCATCAAAGTGATAGAAACTCACTACTAGCAATTTTGCACACCAAATGAAGAAGATTAAGATGCTAAGAAGGGATTAGAGGTTGATTAGAGAGTGATTAGCATGCAACCCTCTTCATAAATTAGTGGAGGCCATGAGAGCTAGCATTTTGCCATAGTTTAGTTACTAGGTTTAATTATGAATGAATTAGGGTAGGGTTAGGGTGTTATTTATAGGATTAGGTTGCATTTTAGACCCTTAGATTAACCCTAGATTAATTTAAGACCATTAGATCCGTCAGATCCAAGAAGCTTCCAGAACTAGCCCACCAAGCCAGCCCAAGAACCCAAACTGGTGCACCCAGTTTCACTGGGCGTCACCCCCCTGTCGACAGGCAAGTCGACAGGCAAGTCGACACCCCTGTCGACAGGCCTGTCGACAGCCCTGTCGACATGGGTAGGGCGGGAACCTTCCCGCCTGGCCCCGCCTGCTCTATTTTAAAATCTGAATTTTAAATTATAAATCTGTTTTTAGTTTCAAATTTTTTTGCAAACTTCATCGGGCCATAACTGGGCCATACGGACTCCGATTTTCGAAAACTCGGACTCTATTTCGCGTATTTTTCCGAGACGAACGCAATGACGCAGCCCGTTTCCCCTGGTTCTCCCATCTGAAATTAATTAAACTTTAATTACTAACTATTAGTGTTAATTGAAATTCGGGGTGTTACAAATAATATATAAATTAACATCCTTTTTCATATAACCCCCGGTTATTTTCCCCAATCCCAAACCCGATACCCCCCCCCCCCCAGATCAAAATCGAAGTCAATAAAAAAAAAAGATGAACGAAGGCCGCCGGAGCTCCAGTCGCGCCCATCGCCAGACCTCGCTACCTGGCGTCGCCGTCAGATCCCCATGCCACCGCCGACTTGCTCCCCCTCCAGCTCCCCCTCTGAAGATCGAAACCCCACTCTCGAATGCCGTCAGATACCCCTAAAACCCTAGCTCGTTCGCCGCTCTGCCAGCCGTGCACCTGTCGACCTCGATGCCCTAACCCCCAAGGCAGATCGGACCTGCCATCTGAGAGACCCGCAGTGCCCTCTGGCCACCACCACCCTCTTCTTCTCCCTCCCCTCTCTCTCTTTCGTGAATGGAAGCACCCAAACCCCGAAACCCCGCCTGAAACCTCAGCTCCAGCCACCACTGAGACTGCCGCCACCCCACGACCCGACACCGCTACTTTCCCTCCCCACTTCGAATGAACAGTGAGTATTTATTTATTTTACATTTCATTTTCAGTTTAATATATATAACCATGTTAAAAATCTGATTTTTTAACTTGGTTCAAAAACTGATTTTTGTCTAGTATTAAAACTGATTTAGAAAAGGGAAGCTACGAGTTTTAATCAATGAAAGTTTGGATTTTTAATGGCTCAAAGATTTGATTTTTAGCACATAGAAAAGATATGATTTTTATATTATGGAAAGACTAAAAATATATTTTTTATAAAGTACAGATAATAAAAATATGGTTTTATAAATATAATTACAATGGGTTTTAGAAAAAAAAAGTAAAATAGCAAAGTGATAATAGCATGGTTTCAAAATATGATTTTGCATAGAAGGAAGATTTGATTTTTGCTACATCAAAAAGATTTGATTTTTGGTATGTATAACGGTGAATTAAAAATTCGATTTTTATATATTGAATAGCGAAGTAAAAAATCGATTTTTATATATTGAATAGCGAAGTAAAAATTCGATTTTTATATATTGAATAGCGAAGTAAAAATTCGATTTTTATATATTGAATAGCGAAGTAAAAATTCGATTTTTATATATTGAATAGCGAAGTAAAAATTCGATTTTTATATATTGAATAGCGAAGTAAAAATTCGATTTTTATATATTGAATAGCAAAGTAAAAATGTGACTTTTATATAGGTAGTGAATAAGGGCAACGAAATAGACAAAAGAAAAGCACGGTGAAGATTTCCTACCCATGAAGAATTGCGTCATTCAGTTTAGCGAAAGGGTAAGAACTCCTCACTCTAAATTTCTTATTCTAGTTATACATATATATGTATATTTATACTAGGATGCAGACGGTGCTTAGTAGCACCTGACACCCGTCATCCACAGACCATGGATGACTTATTTGTTAAATTGTTTGGTTGTGTAGTTGGTTAGATTATTTGTTTTGAACTGAATTGTTTGGTGAAATGAATAGATTTGATTGATGTGTGAATGGCGTGGGCCTTCACTAGACCGGGGATAAGGCTAGGCCTTGTCCCGTTTCTAGTATCGTGCCGTTATGCCGCCGAAATTTTCTAAAATATGTTAGAAAAATAAAAATATCATTTTTATTGTGTAAATGAAATGAATAGAAATTCATGTGTTAAAATAAAATATATTATCATTAAAAATATAGTTTTAACGTGAAAGTGAATAAATAAATATTTATAAACAAATCGGCCGATTTGTTTATATACACTGATTTGACTGATATTGAATGGGTCGATAAATTTTGCACATCGCCCAACTGCACAACTAAAAATCTGTGTTTGATTGTTTGAAACCCCACACGGGTGTTGGGATGAAATTTGAAATTCACTCATCCTGATTGATTAAATATGTCGATCGATTGATTGACAGGCTGTTATAAGCGTAAGATATCTATATTTGATGCTTATACAGTGTAGTGCACATTGGTTGATGGTTGATTGTTTATTATTGCTATTATATACATGTGTTGTATGGAATCCATATAATTAACGTTATATGGTGATTGATTGGGCCTCATTCCAATCGGGAAAGTAATGAATATTATAAAAGAAAATTCATGTGTTGAATATAAAAATAGTGATGTGTTGACAGTACTCATGTGTTGAGATTAGTCGTGTGTTGAAAGAAATATAGATTCATGTGTTGAATGGGATAAATATTCATTTGTTGGATAGAATAAAGAAGTTTTGAAAATATAAAGCCGTGTTGATTAGATTGACGCCATTTTGACGTAAACGATATTTATATCGATTTTATCCATTTCGAAATGAATTGAATTGAAAACGATTTCGAAATGAATTGAATTGAAAACGATTTCGAAATGAATTGAATTGAAAACGAATTCAAATTGAATTGAAAGCGAATTCAAATGAATTCAAATCGAATTGAAATTTGAATTGAATAGAAATGAATTTTAAAACGAATTTATAAAGAAGAATTCAATTTTGATTTGAATTGAAAATGGAAGTTGAAATTGTTTTGAAACGAATGTAGAACTATTTATAAAATTCGTTTTAAAAGGAAATCGACGAAATATATATAATATATATATATTATATATATAATGGCCTGAATAGAACGCGCCGCGCCGCGGCAGTTCGTGAATTTCGACCATTTATTTCAAACGGACATTGCGGGAGATCCGACCGTCGGATTCTCCTAAAACCGGAACCGTTGGGTTCGTATCGAAAAGAGCTTTCCAATGAATATTAGAAATTTGAAATCTAACGGTTGGATTTGGAGTTATGTCCAAATCAAATTCGAAAAAGGTCGCTGTAAGTGCAGTTCGATGGCCGTCGTTGGAAATCGACTGTACGGGCCTTGATAAAATTATTAAAAATATCTATAATTTGTGTAAAATCATAATATATGGATTGGAAAGAATTGAGCTGGAAAATTCCACATTTGAAAAGATAAAAATATATTTTTATCGAAATAAACTAGTTTTGAACTAGAATTAAAATCAATTTATTTTTGAAATAAATAAATTGAATTTGAAAGTGATTTAAAAAAAAAAAAATCAATACTCCCAATACGTGGATTGGACTGGAGTTGAATCGAAATTATCTTCGGGATATTTCGATGTTGGATTTCGTGACTATACAAATATTGTTATGGGGATTTGAAAGATATATCTTATATCGTTATTTCCAATACGATATATGTTGGTTTCAGAATTTGATATTGAATATAAGCCGATATATTTTCTATTCAGAGCCTTGTATTTAATATCAAATGTGATTTGGGTTTATCGTGAATCGTGTTTTAGAAGACATTGGTTCTTTAACCCAGTTAAAGGCAAGATATCGATTTTTGAGAAGATTAAAACTAAGTGGAGTTTTAATGAATCTTTAATTAGATTGAAAAATGAATTGATTATTTAAATTATCAAATCTGAAAGGTGATCGAGAATGGAGTACCACCAGTTTTGCTCCAAAGCGATAGTTAAATCTTTAATTAGATTTGAACGTGAAATGGTAATTAATTTTACCGATAACACAGTGGTGTTAGATGTGGAGTATTACCAGTTTTCTCCATGGGATATATAGGTTGGGATTGGGAAATAAAATAATAATTACTTCGGTGTGGTTCGCTAATCCCGACTAGTTTGGAAAACCATAATATGGTTTGAAATGATATCCAAAGGAAGATTAAAGAATAAATTTAGAAGAATTTATCTTGGATAAAATTAATGGGAACCTTTCCCTAAAAATGTGATTTTGTGAATAAAAGAATATTCTGAATTGGAATGAGGCGTTTGATGTGTTTGTGTAACATTTGTTTATCATATACGTGGGTTATTCAGAAAGGCCGGGTTTATACCCATTCTGAATAACCGATTCGACGAGATGTCGAAGATGAAGACGGTGGTTGAAGACCGGAAGTCTTCACATCGTTTGGATAATTACTGACGATCCTGATTGGGCTGTACACCCAAGAGGATGGAAATAGTTGGCGGTCGTCCAGACGTACTTGGAGATGGATGGATATGCGAGGAAAGTGCCTCCGGTTTCGTTCAGACCAAGAACGGACTTGTAAATGGATGGTGTGTCTGACATTGTATTCCTTTATATTGTATTTGTTGATCTCTGCTAAATATATATCTGTTTGGCGGCGGAGAATTTATTCTCTTGCTTAACGCCCTTCTCTGAGACATATGAGCTCAGAGGTTATATATTGGCAGAAATCAGTGGTACGATATGGATTGATAGTGTGGCATGCTGAGATGCAGTGATCCAGACTTTTGTTGAAAAGCAAAGCTTGGTGGTTGATGATCAAAGCGCAGCTGATATAGCATGGCTTTGTGTATAGCGTTGATCCGCGAGCCTCACACCCCGGTATGGTGGCAAACTGATGGTTTGATCAGTATGCTTTTTCGTGGATGGGCACCTTAGTGGTGTCGTGGATTCGGTCGACCGAGATGAGCCTAGTGCTCAGGGATATATAGAGTAAGCGGTGTTTTCTCTCGCCGGGACGTAAGCCGCGGTGGTACTCTGGTCCCAAATGTGCGGATGCAGACGGTGTTTTCTCTTGTGGGGACGTAAGCCGTGGTGAATTGCATTCCGCGATCGATCTTTCGAATCAGGAGCCACCATGATGGAAATCCAATTTCCAATACGTGTATTCCGGCTTTATTTGTAGAGCCTAGTATGGCGACATAGTGGGATGGGGCACTCATGCCGTCTATGATTTATATTTATGATTGAAATTGTTTTTGACACTATACACTTATTATAGTATCAAATGATTTGTTTTAAACGTATCAAGCATGTTTGGCTGTTATAAGGTAAAACCCTATCCTTCGGCTTGCGTTGCATTGTGTGATGGGACCTGGGTCTTATAATAGCTTCATTTTTCGAAAAAGCATTGCGCTGTTTATTCTATGCACTAGTATTCTTGGGAGGAAACCCGTTCCGTGTTATACGGCGTGGTCCCTTGAATTACTCTCTTTTAAAGTAAAGTTTTAAATAACTGTTTTAGTTCTCACACCAGTCACATGATTGACCTGGAGTTTATTGTTTTAACCTAAACTCTGGGTGCCCTTATTTTCGACACGGGCAGCTAGTAGTTTTGGTTTTGCAGATTTATATTCACAGGATCCTGGTTTACAGCTGGAATGATATCCGGAAAGCTTTGTATCCGTATATCTCTTCTAGTTGTGTATTGTATTATTTTCCGCTGCTAGGTATTTAAATGTAATTTAAATCTCTGATATTTCTGTGTAATATTCATTTATACTCTGTATATTCTTGTATTCTGGTGCATTGTTGTAATATACAATGAAATGTTCTTCTGTTTGCGTTCTGTTGTGGCTTGTTCTCGAACTATCCGCGCTTTCCTTTACAGGGAAGTTACGGGTTTTCACAGTTGGTATCAGAGCTTTGGTTTACAAAGCAGAGAACAAGGCACATTAGAACCATACGAAAGAATTCATCAGATATTGGATTAGTAATATCCAATTAGAGTGACTCGTTAGAGATGGGATCAGTAGTATCCTAGAACGAGTGTGAAGAGTATATTTTTAAAATGAAAACAAATTTTTGTTTTGAAAATTTAAATCACTTATTCGTATTTGATTATTTATTTATATTGATCAGGACAGTCCAGTATATAAAGATTTTGCATATACGCCTTGCAAACGTGTATTTGAAATTTTAGTATACTGGATAGATATAGAATTACACTCTAGTCGCCCGGGGGTGATTCTGATGATTGATATATCATCATCAAAATTTATATTCGAGTGACGAACGTGTAACATCTATATATTTCCTATTGACTGGTGTGAGAACCAAAAATTAGATAGGGCCTATTGTTGTGATTTGGCATCAAAAACATGAGTTTCTTTATATGTATCAAAATTATGAATTTGAAACTCTAATTCTCTAATTGACTGATGTTTGTGTTGTTTGTTTATTTGTTTGCTAATTTTTAGCCATTTAGCCTAATTGAATCACATATTGAATTATATTGAAAATTGGTCGCATATACTTGCACTTACATTGAACAGGTCATAGCAAGGAGGCTAGAGCAGAGAATAAAATTTGTTTGCCCGACAAATAGGTACATGTTTACTACATAATTTACTGTTTTGTTTGGGTGATGATGATTTATGAGCCTATTGGCTAGCCGCTTGGCTTTTTCTTTTTCTTTTTGAGATCTGAAGGACCGGGGAAGCTATTTGAGATTTCCCGATGCTCCCATTGCAGGGGAGGTTATGGCGAAATTTTTCGAAAATTTAGGATGTTAGCCAAATTTTTGAAAAGTTCTTAGAAACTGAAAAGTTGAAGAACTTAAGCCGTAATCAAAATAATGGAAGTTGAGTTGATTATTAAACAACTTCCAGTTTCGTTCCTTTTCGAGGACGAAAAGAGTTTAAGTGGGGGAGAATGTAACAACCCGGAAAATCTGAACCAGTTTAAAATTTTTATTTTGGCTAATTTAATGAATTTTGAATATTTAAAATGGATTATTTTAAATAATAACGACTAAAAATTTATTATCGACGAAGTTAAAACGAATAAATTTATTTAAATTATAAAACGAGCCTGAAATAGCGCGGTAGTTCGAAAATTCGATTTCTAATTTCAAATGAATATATAGGATTCATTATAAGTCAGAATTGGACGAAACAAGAAATATTTGAATCTGTATAAGGATATCTTTCTAACGAAGTTGAGAAACTGAGATTTCACTTTAGAAGTTGAAAGATATGTCCAGTTTAAAATTCAGAAATAGCGCTGTGGAATTTATATATATTTTAATATATATAAAGGCCCTTAAAAATAGTCATTTTGCAAATGACCTCGGTTTTCGACGAAACCACTTTTGTTGGATCCGGGATGTTAAATTATCGTTAGATTCCAATTTTCATAATTTTTGAAGTTAATATGTGAGCGTGGCACACTTAAACGCGTTTGACCAGTTTGAGTTGAATTTAATCGACTGGAAAATTGCCATTTTTCAAACGGTCTCAGAATCTGACGAAATTAGTTTTGTTAGGACCATATCGACAATACGAAGCTAGAAATAATTTTTCGGGAATTTTTCGGGTCCGTATGTGACCCCCGTAAATTGAAATGCGCGTTCAAATTCAATATATACTGGTTTATATTTTGAATTTGATGAAAATTGATCGTAACGGCCGAACTGGCTTATGAAACATATCCTATTGTGTTCGGAATGAGGGTAATTAGCTAGGGACGACAGTCGTTGTGTTTGATTTGGAGTTAGAATTTAAAGTCAACCTTTAGTGGAAAGTTAAATAATAATAATATATAAATTAACATCCTTTTTCATATAACCCCCGGTTATTTTCCCCAATCCCAAACCCGATACCCCCCCTGATCAAAATCGAAGTCAATAAAAAAAAGAGATGAACGAAGGCCGCCGGAGCTCCAGTCGCGCCCATCGCCAGACCTAGCTACCTGGCGCCGCCGTCAGATCCCCACGCCACCGCCGACTCGCTCCCCCTCCAGCTCCCCCTCTGAAGATCGAAACCCCTCTCTCGAATGCCGTCAGATACCCCTAAAACCCTAGCTCGTTCGCCGCTCTGCCAGCCGTGCACCTGTCGACCTCGATGCCCTAACCCCCAAGGCAGATCGGACCTGCCATCTGAGAGACCCGCAGTGCCCTCTGGCCACCACCACCCTCTTCTTCTCCCTCCCCTCTCTCTATTTCGTGAATGGAAGCACCCAAACCCCGAAACCCCGCCTGAAACCTCAGCTCCAGCCACCACTGAGACTGCCGCCACCCCACGACCCGACACCGCTACTTTCCCTCCCCACTTCGAATGAACAGTGAGTATTTATTTATTTTACATTTCATTTTCAGTTTAATATATATAACCATGTTAAAAATCTGATTTTTTAACTTGGTTCAAAAACTGATTTTTGTCTAGTATTAAAACTGATTTAGAAAAGGGAAGCTACGAGTTTTAATCAATGAAAGTTTGGATTTTTAATGGCTCAAAGATTTGATTTTTAGCACATAGAAAAGATATGATTTTTATATTATGGAAAGACTAAAAATATATTTTTTATAAAGTACAGATAAAAAAATATGGTTTTATAAATATAATTACAATGGGTTTTAGAAAAAAAATAGTAAAATAGCAAAGTGATAATAGCATGGTTTCAAAATATGATTTTGCATAGAAGGAAGATTTGATTTTTGCTACATCAAAAAGATTTGATTTTTGGTATGTATAACGGTGAATTAAAAATTCGATTTTTATATATTGAATAGCGAAGTAAAAATTCGATTTTTATATATTGAATAGCGAAGTAAAAATTCGATTTTTATATATTGAATAGCGAAGTAAAAATTCGATTTTTATATATTGAATAGCGAAGTAAAAATTCGATTTTTATATATTGAATAGCAAAGTAAAAATGTGACTTTTATATAGGTAGTGAATAAGGGCAACGAAATAGACGAAAGAAAAGCACGGTGAAGATTTCCTACCCATGACGAATTGCGTCATTCAGTTTAGCGAAAGGGTGAGAACTCCTCACTCTAAATTTCTTATTCTAGTTATACATATATATGTATATTTATACTAGGATGCAGACGGTGCTTAGTAGCACCCGACACCCGTCATCCACAGACCATGGATGGCTTGTTTGTTAAATTGTTTGGTTGTGTAGTTGGTTAGATTATTTTTTTTGAACTGAATTGTTTGGTGAAATGAATTGATTTGATTGATGTGTGAATGGCGTGGGCCTTCACTAGACCGGGGATAAGGCTAGGCCTTGTCCCGTTTCTAGTATCGTGCCGTTATGCCGCCGAAATTTTCTAAAATATGTTAGAAAAATAAAAATATCATTTTTATTGTGTAAATGAAATGAATAGAAATTCATGTGTTAAAATAAAATATATTATCATTAAAAATATAGTTTTAACGTGAAAGTGAATAAATAAATATTTATAAACAAATCGGCCGATTTGTTTATATACACTGATTTGACTGATATTGAATGGGTCGATAAATTTTGCACATCGCCCAACTGCACAACTAAAAATCTGTGTTTGATTGTTTGAAACCCCACACGGGTGTTGGGATGAAATTTGAAATTCACTCATCCTGATTGATTAAATATGTCGATCGATTGATTGACAGGCTGTTATAAGCGTAAGATATCTATATTTGATGCTTATACAGTGTAGTGCACATTGGTTGATGGTTGATTGTTTATTATTGCTATTATATACATGTGTTGTATGGAATCCATATAATTAACGTTATATGGTGATTGATTGGGCCTCATTCCAATCGGGAAAGTAATGAATATTATAAAAGAAAATTCATGTGTTGAATATAAAAATAGTGATGTGTTGACAGTACTCATGTGTTGAGATTAGTCGTGTGTTGAAAGAAATATAGATTCATGTGTTGAATGGGATAAATATTCATTTGTTGGATAGAATAAAGAAGTTTTGAAAATATAAAGCCGTGTTGATTAGATTGACGCCATTTTGACGTAAACGATATTTATATCGATTTTATCCATTCGAAATGAATTGAATTGAAAACGATTTCGAAATGAATTGAATTGAAAACGATTTCGAAATGAATTGAATTGAAAACGAATTCAAATTGAATTGAAAGCGAATTCAAATGAATTCAAATCGAATTGAAATTTGAATTGAATAGAAATGAATTTTAAAACGAATTTATAAAGAAGAATTCAATTTTGATTTGAATTGAAAATGGAAGTTGAAATTGTTTTGAAACGAATGTAGAACTATTTATAAAATTCGTTTTAAAAGGAAATCGACGAAATATATATAATATATATATATTATATATATAATGGCCTGAATAGAACGCGCCGCGCCGCGGCAGTTCGTGAATTTCGACCATTTATTTCAAACGGACATTGCGGGAGATCCGACCGTCGGATTCTCCTAAAACCGGAACCGTTGGGTTCGTATCGAAAAGAGCTTTCCAATGAATATTAGAAATTTGAAATCTAACGGTTGGATTTGGAGTTATGTCCAAATCAAATTTGAAAAAGGTCGTTGTAAGTGCAGTTCGATGGCCGTCGTTGGAAATCGACTGTACGGGCCTTGATAAAATTATTAAAAATATCTATAATTTGTGTAAAATCATAATATATGGATTGGAAAGAATTGAGCTGGAAAATTCCACATTTGAAAAGATAAAAATATATTTTTATCGAAATAAACTAGTTTTGAACTAGAATTAAAATCAATTTATTTTTGAAATAAATAAATTGAATTTGAAAGTGATTTAAAAAAAAAAAATCAATACTCCCAATACGTGGATTGGACTGGAGTTGAATCGAAATTATCTTCGGGATATTTCGATGTTGGATTTCGTGACTATACAAATATTGTTATGGGGATTTGAAAGATATATCTTATATCGTTATTTCCAATACGATATATGTTGGTTTCAGAATTTGATATTGAATATAAGCCGATATATTTTCTATTCAGAGCCTTGTATTTAATATCAAATGTGATTTGGGTTTATCGTGAATCGTGTTTTAGAAGACATTGGTTCTTTAACCCAGTTAAAGGCAAGATATCGATTTTTGAGAAGATTAAAACTAAGTGGAGTTTTAATGAATCTTTAATTAGATTGAAAAATGAATTGATTATTTAAATTATCAAATCTGAAAGGTGATCGAGAATGGAGTACCACCAGTTTTGCTCCAAAGCGATAGTTAAATCTTTAATTAGATTTGAACGTGAAATGGTAATTAATTTTACCGATAACACAGTGGTGTTAGATGTGGAGTATTACCAGTTTTCTCCATGGGATATATAGGTTGGGATTGGGAAATAAAATAATAATTACTTCGGTGTGGTTCGCTAATCCCGACTAGTTTGGAAAACCATAATATGGTTTGAAATGATATCCAAAGGAAGATTAAAGAATAAATTTAGAAGAATTTATCTTGGATAAAATTAATGGGAACCTTTCCCTAAAAATGTGATTTTGTGAATAAAAGAATATTCTGAATTGGAATGAGGCGTTTGATGTGTTTGTGTAACATTTGTTTATCATATACGTGGGTTATTCAGAAAGGCCGGGTTTATACCCATTCTGAATAACCGATTCGACGAGATGTCGAAGATGAAGACGGTGGTTGAACACCGGAAGTCTTCACATCGTTTGGATAATTACTGACGATCCTGATTGGGCTGTACACCCAAGAGGATGGAAATAGTTGGCGGTCGTCCAGACGTACTTGGAGATGGAAGGATATGCGAGGAAAGTGCCTCCGGTTTCGTTCAAACCTAGAACGGACTTGTAAATGGATGGTGTGTCTGACATTGTATTCCTTTATATTGTATTTGTTGATCTCTGCTAAATATATATCTGTTTGGCGGCGGAGAATTTATTCTCTTGCTTAACGCCCTTCTCTGAGACATATGAGCTCTGAGGTTATATATTGGCAGAAATCAGTGGTACGATATGGATTGATAGTGTGGCATGCTGAGATGCAGTGATCCAGACTTTTGTTGAAAAACAAAGCTTGGTGGTTGATGATCAAAGCGCAGCTGATATAGCATGGCTTTGTGTATAGCGTTGATCCACGAGCCTCACACCCCGGTATGGTGGCAAACTGATGGTTTGATCAGTATGCTTTTTCGTGGATGGGCACCTTAGTGGTGTCGTGGATTCGGTCGACCGAGATGAGCCTAGTGCTCAGGGATATATAGAGTAAGCGGTGTTTTCTCTCGCCGGGACGTAAGCCGCGGTGGTACTCTGGTCCCAAATGTGCGGATGCAGACGGTGTTTTCTCTTGTGGGGACGTAAGCCGTGGTGAATTGCATTCCGCGATCGATCTTTCGAATCAGGAGCCACCATGATGGAAATCCAATTTCCAATACGTGTATTCCGGCTTTATTTGTAGAGCCTAGTATGGCGACATAGTGGGATGGGGCACTCATTCCGTCTATGATTTATATTTATGATTGAAATTGTTTTTGACACTATACACTTATTATAGTATCAAATGATTTGTTTTAAACGTATCAAGCATGTTTGGCTATTATAAGGTAAAACCCTATCCTCCGGCTTGCGTTGCATTGTGTGATGGGACCTGGGTCTTATAATAGCTTCATTTTTCGAAAAAGCATTGCGCTGTTTATTCTATGCACTAGTATTCTTGGGAGGAAACCCGTTCCGTGTTATACGGCGTGGTCCCTTGAATTACTCTCTTTTAAAGTAAAGTTTTAAATAACTGTTTTAGTTCTCACACCAGTCACATGACTGACCTGGAGTTTATTGTTTTAACCTAAACTTTGGGTGCCCTTATTTTCGACACGGGCAGCTAGTAGTTTTGGTTTTGCAGATTTATATTCACAGGATCCTGGTTTACAGCTGGAATGATATCCGGAAAGCTTTGTATCCGTATATCTCTTCTAGTTGTGTATTGTATTATTTTCCGCTGCTAGGTATTTAAATGTAATTTAAATCTCTGATATTTCTGTGTAATATTCATTTATACTCTGTATATTCTTGTATTCTGGTGCATTGTTGTAATATACAATGAAATGTTCTTCTGTTTGCGTTCTGTTGTGGCTTGTTCTCGAACTATCCGCGCTTTCCTTTACGGGGAAGTTACGGGTTTTCACAAAATTCGAGAGCTTATGGCCATAAAAAGGGGATAGCGGCGGCTGTTCATAATGGGTATTAGGGTTTTGTCCTTTTTTTTGTGATATTTATAATTAAAATATTATTTAATTACTTATTAAATAGGTTTAAGCCCGTTAGTCTTTCTCAGATCCAATTTCAGCCCAACAAAAGATGTCCCTAGGCAAATACCCACACTCCGGACGCAATGGGCAAGGTTCTGTCAGCCCAAACGATCATCTCCAGTTTGTTTTATTTAAATTAATATTAAATCATTTATTTAATAAATTTAATCTTACATTTAAATTCACCGGGGCCACATACGACCTTTAAAAATTACAGAAAAAATATTAATTTCATCGAATTCCGAGACCGTTTGAAGAATGACCTTTTTCAAGTCGATTAAATTTAACTGAAATTGACAAAACACGTTTTCCTCTGCCACGCTCACAAATTACTTCGAAAAATTATGGAAAGTTAAACTTAGCGATAATTTGACATTCCGGTTCCAACAAAAGTGGTTTCGTCGAAAACCGATGTCGTTTGAAAAATGGCTATTTTTAAGGGCTATATATTTAATTAAAAAAATATATAAATTCCACAATGACTTTTCCAAATATTAAACTGGACATAACTTTTAATTTTTAAAATGAAATTTCAATTTTCAGATTCATTAGAAAGATACGATTAAACAGATTTAAATATATCTTGTTTCGCTCAATTCTGATTTAAAATGAATCCTGTACATTCAGTCAAAGTTCAAATTCAAATTTTCAAACTGTAGTGCTGTTTTAAACTCCTTTTATAATAAATTAAATTTATTCGTTTTAAAATAAATTTTTAGTCGTTATTATTTAAAATAAATTATTTTAAATACTAAAATCCATTAAAATTTCTAAAATAAATTTTTTTAATTAGCCCCAAAATTTCGGGTTGTTACATAACTGGTGAAGCCTCATGCTTCAATCTCCTTCAAGTGAATCTGTAAAATCCCGACTACTTGACTGCCCGTACAAATTTGGGCACCCAAGAATTTAGGGAAAACAAACAAAATAAACTCTGGGTCAGTCATGGGACTGGTGTGAGTAAACTTCAGCCATTGGTTTAATTTTAAAAATCCTTTCGAAAGAAATGATAATCGTAAGACCGATCCACACATAAACACAGATGGTTTTTACCTTACGATAACCAAAATATTTTTGATATCAAATCCAGTGATATTATAATAATGTCTACATCAAATAAATAGAATCTAGCGGAACACTTGCATCCCACGCTCCATATATAATATAAAATCAAAAATCGCAGGGCGCTTATTAGAGATTGGATTTCCAACATAACAACGTATGGGACCACCTGTCGATAGTGTATCTCTAGAGGCGAATACACTGGGTTCAACAAGAACATCTTGCTACCTGGCCCTCACATGACCGACCACTCATTTCGCTTGTGTGTATCAAATGTATATCACCAACGGTTGGGATCAACAACCGTTTCTCGAAAGGGACATCATCGAATAGATTAAAGAAGGAAATGTATTTTCTCTAGATAGGTAATTATACATCCTAATGTGAGCGACCCACATAGCCATGCTGCTTGCCCGATTTTTGTCAAATTCCGGGTTGTGTGGCTTGAGGTTTGACTGTAATCACCCGTAATTTTAACAGTATATAATTAATTTATTTAATTATATAAATAGTGATATAAATAATTAAATGGTTACTTAATAAAATTATATGGATTATTTAATTAATTTAAATAATAGAATAATATATATGATTCAGAAATAATCGAAAATGGTGAAATTCACAATATCGTGTAAATTGGATTATTTAAAATATATAGTTCAGTTTAGAATTGAATTATATGAACAAATATATTCAATCGACGACAGTTAAACATACAATTATATTATAATTAAAATCGAGCTCGAAATGGCGCTACAGTTCGTAATTTGGCGATTCGAACTTCAACTGAATATACAGGGTCTGTGTTAAATCGGATTTCCGTGAAACAAGAAACGTTAGCAGATGGTGAATTATATTTTTCTACTGGAAGGGAAAAATCGGGATTTCATCATGTAGATTTTTAGTTATGTAGAAATTAAATATTCAGAAAAACAGCGGTATATTCGTTCGTGGCCACAACGGTTATTTAAAAGTATTTGAATATCGGGTTTGAATTTAGACAAGGTTTGTAACGACCCATGTTTTTGCCCGTCAAATATTTAATTTAATTAATTTATTTTAAATCTTAGATTGGGAATATTAATGGAATTTATTATTTTATTCGTCATTAAAACGAAGTTTGAACGTTATAATTTATATATAATATAAATCGAGCTCGAATTGGCGCTGTAGTTTGTAATATTTGGTTTTGAACTTCAACTGAGGATACAGGACCCAATATAAGTCGGATTTCTGTGAAACAAGACACGTTGGGAATGTATTGACGATAATTTTCATATGAAAGAGAAAATTTCAGATTTCGTGTTATAATTTGAAAGTAATGGTCAAATCAAATTTTGAAAAAAATGCTGTGGAAATCATTATTAAAATATCGACATTTAAAATGGCCATTTTGCAAACGATCTCGGATTTCGAAAAAATCAGTTTCATTGGGACCGTAACATTAAATTATTGTACTGTGGTGAATGGCGTGGAAAACCGATGTCGTATGTGACCACGGTAGCCATAAACGCCGGTTCATTTTCTATAGCGCGTATTAAATTTAATAAAGAGATATTTGGGTGTAACTTGAGCAGACGATCGAATTAGGCCACGAAACCAGTCCCGTTGAGTTCGTATCGTCGATTAGAGTCATGAAAGGTATATGGTTTGTTATTTTTAGAGACCAACAAATTTGGCGTTAAAAATGGTATTACGGTACATGGTAAAAATAGCCTATCGGGGAAACAGACTCAGAAAGCGACGAAACTGGTGCCGTTGGGTTCGTATCGACAAATTATTGTTAGATTTCAAGGTTTCAAGATGATTTGATTTATCTGGTGATCGTGGAAAAATTAAATGCGTGTTTATTTCTGGTTTTATAAAGGAAATATTTTCATACGACCTCGGTTTTCGACGAAACTTGTCCCATTGGGTCCGGAATACCTTTTTACATTAAGATTAGCATTTTTATCAGTAAATAAAGATCATTTGTAGGGTTTTTTATCAAGGGAAAAAAATTTTTAAGGACAAAAGCCCACTAAAATTTATCCATAAGGACAGCCGCCTAATATTTTATCCTAAAGGACAATACACTGAAGAAAAAAAAACGGCCGCTTCTTTCTTCTTCTCTCCTCTTGCGCACCAGTCATCACGAAATAAAAAATTCACGAAATCATGAATTGCAAAATCACGAATTTCAGAATATACCAAAAACGAAATTTGAAATCGAATTCAAACATCAGGAAATTGAAATCATCATAATCGAAATTAACGTTCGAACCCAAAAATTCAAAACCCTAAATCGCTCGAAACAGGAAAAAGTCGACAACAGAAAAAGGAGGAACAGCAAAAATCGATTTGTAGATCCTAATTGAATGGAATAATAATGTTTTACAGACGACATAAATCAAATTTGGAGAACACGAATTGGTTGAAACAAATTTTTCTGGTTGGAAATGTTTTTTTTTATCGTTAATAGTATAGCAGTTCGTAGGTATCATTTTTATATTTTTTTAGTTATCATTTTTCCTGTTTTAACTTCAAAATATAGCAGCAGTTTTTAGTTATCATTTTTCCATTTTTCTAGTTATCATTTTTACTGCAGTTTATGTGTTGTGTTAAACATCACAACAGTTTTTAAGGTATCATTTTTATATTTTTTAAGGTATCATTTTTAGTGTAATTTCTCTGTTATGTCAAACATTACTGCAGTTTGAAGGAATCATTTTTATATTTTTTAAGTTATCATTTTTACTGTGATTTATGTGTTATGTTAAACATCACAGCAGTTTTAACGTATCATTTTTATATTTTTATGGTATCATTTTTACTGCAGTTTATGTCTTATGGTAAACATCATAACAGTTTGAATGTATCATTTTTATATTTTTTTAGCTATCATTTTTACTATAATTTATGTGTTAGGTTCATATATGTCTTTTTTTTATGTGATAATTTTTGTGATGGTGTACTGGTGCAAAATTAAAACAAGAACAAAATCACATGGGAAAAACACATAACACAGTTAAAACATGAAAACTGATAATTGAAAAAATAGAAAACTGATACTTACAAACTCCATCAATGTTTTAAACAAAAACCAATGCAAAAAATGTTTACATCACTCTTTGATTGAATATAATGAAATAAATTCGACTGAGTTAAAAAGGTGATGCAACAATATAACTTCAAAATTAACACAGCAATAAAATTGCATGGAAAAAAAGCATAACACAATTAATAATGTAAAACTGATATCTAAAAAATTACAAAATGATACCTATAAACTGCAGCAATGTTTTGAAGAAAAACTAATGGAAAAAAAAATTATATAACTGAAACATAAAATGATAACTAAAAAATATAGAAATGAAACATAAAATGAAATAAGTTGGACTAAGTGATGAAGTTGATGCAAAAATATAGTTTCAAAATTAACACAGCAATAAAATCAAAACAAAACAACACATAACACTGTTAAAACAGTAAAAATGATACCTAGAATATTAGAAAATTGATAACTAAATACTGATGCAATGCTTTGAAGATAAAATAATGAAAAAAAAAATTATATCATAGTTTTATTGATTAAAATGGAAAAAAGTTCGACTTAGTTTCAACGCTGATACAACAATATAACTTCAAAATTTACACAGCAACAAAATCTCCTGAAAAAAATATGAAACACAGTTAAAACAGTAAAAATGATAACTAGAAAAATATAAAAATGATAACTAAAAACTGCTGCTATGTTTTTAAAGTTAAAACAGGAAAAATGATAACTAAAAAAATAGACTAATGATAACTAAAAACTGCAACTATGTTTTAAAGTTAAAAACAGGAAAATGATAACTACAAAAATACAAAAATGATAATTACGAACTGTTGTACCGGTAAAATAAAAAAAAAACATTTCCAATCGAAAAAAATTGTTTCAACAATTTCGACTTCTTCAATTGTGATTCCCTCGCCTGCTACATGTTCTTTTTTCCAATCGCAATCGATTTCCATTTGGATTTTGTTGATCGACATTTTTTTTTTAATTTTTTAGGGTTTCGAATGATTTTCTTCTCGATTTTGATTTCGTGTTGTTTTTCTTATATTTCGAATTTCGATTTTACTATTTTCTGAAATTCGTGATTTCGCGTTTTCTGATTTTATGATTTCATGATTTAAGATGAAATCGAGAATGACGTGAGAGAGGGAGAAGTTGAAAGTAGCGGCCGACGTGAGAGAGGGAGAAGATAAAAGTAGCGGCCAAAATTTTGTTTCAATGTATTGTCCTTCTGAGTAAAATTTTAGTGGGTTGTCCTTATGGATAAAAAGGCCTTGGCTTTTGTCGTTGTAAATATTTTCCTGTTTTATCAATTACTTTACTCGTAAGTTTTGTAAAAAAATTAAAATAATATTAAAAACCATCCCATCCCCTATGTATACGACTACCAAACCCTAACTTTGCATCAAAGGGGCTTCAGCATGGTCAAATAGAATAGGCCGCCACCACTATTAACATGAACGGCTAGAACTTTGTTCTGATCTTTACTAATTTCGTCCAAATGAATAACCCAATCCATGTCCTTTCTTCACCAATCCTCTAGAGATCAATGAGACCAAGAGGATGAATGGAGGTGATCAGCTCCAGTTGGCTGAGGCGACCGGATCAGCTGCTGAAAGCCGCAGTGTTCATGAGCTTTTTACAGGCGATCTAGGTCTTCGAGCTGCGAACCTGTGTAGATATAGGACGGTGGC
Source organism: Allium sativum (assembly GCA_030737875.1). Classification (NCBI taxonomy): domain Eukaryota; kingdom Viridiplantae; phylum Streptophyta; class Magnoliopsida; order Asparagales; family Amaryllidaceae; genus Allium; species Allium sativum. The sequence goes on from CM060915.1 coordinate 119,757,394, forward strand.
GCTGAGGGGCAAGAGTGGCCAGTCTCTGATCGGTGGTTGGTGAAGTCTTTGGTGGTGCGGGTTTGGTCTAGTGTTTGGGTATAGCGAGGGCGAGAGTTGGAGTGGGATTGTGGAAACTGACGTGATTCAAAAGGGTTTTTTTAGTCCTGAATGGTTATATAAAATAATTAAGGTATACTAATAATTAATTAAGGAATGTTAGTTATTTATCGATCTGTTTATTTACAGATTGAAGGAACGTGATGAGGGCGGAAATAGAACGACGCATTTTGAAGAAGTGGGAGGATTAAGAAACGGGTTGACCTGGGTCTTTTGCTCATGAGGGAAACGGGACAGATATGTTGCAAAATGGTTACGGACAGAATGAAACGAGAAGGTCTCGTTTTGTTTAAATGCTAAAAAGGGAATCACGAGAGCAGCAATTGAAAGTAGTTCGGTATCTCCAAAATCAACTGTAATGTGTGATAACGAAAGTACTTAACTAAATTAGTGATTTAATAGTTATTAAGGAATCTAATTAACCCTTATTACAGAATCAAGAGGAGGGGAAGGTTCAGATCGTGGCAATGAGGAATGGGTCGGTGTGATGGTGCGAATTTTGAGGGCAGAAGTTGAATGGAAGAAGGTTTAAACCAGCCTTGTTTTAACTAAATGTAATTAACTAGTTGGTTAGTTAAAATTAGTTTCTTATATTAACTAATGAATTTGACTAACCAATGACTTATAAAATTTTACAACTATACTAGGGATTGATTCTCCAGGAATGGAAGAAATGAGTAGCAGGGGAAGTAAATTCGGTTGGACTAATTTTGCAAGTCAAAGGGAATTGTGCGTGTGGCCTTCCGAACAAGTAGTTGGGTTTGGAACAGAAGTGCCGACCTAATTCACTGTTAAAAATGTAATAGTTATATTAATTCATAATTAGGGTTTAATTAGCTAGTTAATTGTCTCAATTAAAATATTATAGACCAATATGTGATTAACTTTTTCATATATGAACAGGACCATGGAACGAAGCAGTGAGCAGTTCACGAGAGAAATAGTTGCTGAACAAATTATAAAACGTAATAGTTTATACTAATTAAATAATTAATGAAATAATTAGTTAAATTAATTTGTATAATCCTATAATAATTATATCTTGTGATGACATTATCATAAGGGATCAAAAATGTTGCGTTGGACTTGTCTCCACGAGCTGAACGTATGGAACAGAAATGGACGGCATTGAAACCAACTGAAATCTTTAATTAAATTAAACGACTGTTTAATTTAGTTAAACCAAGCTGTTGACAACAGAATCAACTCAAGGTGAGTTAAACTCACTCAGTTTTCCCATTTATATTAAATTGGGTTTTTATTTTGTGTGCTCTGCTTGTTGATGGTTGCCTGGTTGCTAGTACACATTTGTTTGTTGATTTAAATGATGAAATTAAACCGTGTTTAATTTCAGTGAAATACCAAATCTTTATTCTTAACGATTGGTCCCATTGAAGGTAACTTGCCTTATTGGTCACGTTTATTTATAAACATGTTTAATTGGTTGAATTGTTTGAGTTGTTTGTGGTTGATGTTAAATGGTCGTTATTTATTAAACAAAACTGAACAGTTTGATTTGAGGTAACCATTTGAATACAAGGCGGAACAGGTTGGAGGGATCCAACCGGATTCCTCAAATATATTATTTGTTTCCATATTATCATATATGAACTGTCCTGTTGGGTGTGATTTATTTTATGGTTGATTATTGAATGTTCAACATCTGCTAGTTTAAACCAATGGGTGTTATTGGTTGGGTATTTGGCAGCGTATGGCCTATAAAATCAATCGTGTTATAGATATTGATTCACTGTCAAGTGAATCGATAAAGATGAAGTTATAAAAAAATTTATAACTGGAGTTGGATTTTGAATATATCATTTTGAATAAAAGTTGTTAAAGAGAAATGAATAAATATTTTATTTATTTAAGACTTTGATTTATTTTTAATTGATTTTATTAAGTAAATTTTGATGTAGATCAGATTTGTAAGTACAAGATAAGAAATAAAGCCGCGTAGTTAGATTTGGGTAATTGTTTTGTAAAGAAACGATTAATGGGATTATTTAAATTAATTATATTTTTAATTAATTTAAAGTGAGGATTCATTGGAATCGGTTAATGAGATAATCGAGTTTTTGAGTTAATTAAATCGACCAGTTTTAATTGGAGTTGTTTATCAAATTAATGTGTTTTGATAAAAAAGTTAAATTAATATTGTTTAAATTCAAATAACATTTTAAAAGGGATTTACTATTTTACTTAGTTAATAAAGAAATTAACTACTAAAGTAGTTAATGATTGAAATAAGTTATTATTTCAAGTAAATGATAATTTGGAAAATACTTTTTAATTGAGAATACATTAAAAAGTGATCGAAGGAGAAGTGTAATTCAATTGAATGGTGCAAGGAAATAAATGTTACTTAATTATATGAATTAAGTGAAAGGAGATTACGATAAAAGGGTTTAAGATAAACCAGAGTATATAAATGAGTTTTCAAAATGTAAAGCATTGATATTGAATTAACGTTATTTGAAAATGAGATCAAGTAGAAAAGGGGAAATTTAAATAAGATTTCCAAAATGGGGAAATGGTCGGATAGGTTTGAAAGGAGATTGGAAATAAGTGAATCTGGTTAAAGAAGTGGGTTATAGAGTTGTATAACCAAATCCAAGTTATGATGGAAATTGTTTTGAGAATAGAATGGAATATTGGTCTTTGATTACAACTTATATTTATCCGAGGATATGGACATTGTCGATCAAGGTCTGAGAGGTAATTAAAATACCCCAACTTGAATGACATCAGGATTATCTGAAGACGATATTCGTTGGTAATCGTAAGAGAGGTTAGTGGTAGTTCATTATTTTCCTTAGTGAAATAATGCAACGTTTGGTGAAAATTTAGAGAACGTATATCGAGAGATCCAAAGTAAAGGAAATTAATTAGAAGGAAATGTAAAGTTGAGTTCATCTCATACAAATAAATATTAGTTATTTGTGTCCAGAATGAAATAAAAGATATTACGTAACTCTGTTACGAATAATAAGCTGAATGGATTTTCCCAAGTTTTAATCATAAAGAATGATGTAATGAATGTTTTTGGAAAGGAGAATTAAGTGAAAATGGAATGGTTATAAGTAATTTTCTACGTAATACAAAGGAAGGGTTTTGAGAATATTCGTGTATTTATTAGGGATCAAATATCGTATTTTAAAATATTAAAAGAATTAGAAGTTTTATTAAACCGAAGTGAATCAGTTTGTTTAAATTAAAAGGCCAAGTGATGTTGAATGCTGAACCAGTGAACTCATTGGATCGTCATGATTGAAACACTGTTTATTTTGATAGTTAAAACACCGACTATCAAATCTGTCCAATAAGTTTGTTGGTACGGAAAGACCGGGATCGAATTTATTCGAAAACCATTCCGACCAACAAATACGTGAAGATATCAGAAGATGATCGAGATGGAGCATTAAAGACCGTGGATTTTCATACATGGAAGAACCACTAATATTCTCTGCCTGGCAAGTAGAGATAAGCTGTGATTCTCTCATGGTTGGAATCTACGGGTTGCAAGGACTTCTCACTACTGATCCATGGGGTGATTCCTGTATGGATGCGGTAGGAGAGTGCCTTCGGTTCATCCTGTTCCTGGATGACTTGTATGGATGAGTGTCTGACAGAGTATTTCCTAAGGGTCACTTATGTTGATTTCTTCAAACGTGCTATAGTTGTTGGTGGGGAATTGCCGTTCTCTTAGCTTTCAACTAGAGTATTTTTGTGGGCGTCAATAAGTGATATCTGACGGATCTGACAATGTGGCATTCAAAGTGAATGGTGACCAAGTGTTGAAAAGTTAATCTAAACCTCAAGCCTCATCAACCGGGAAATGACAAAAATCGGGCAGGCAGCATGGCTATGTTGGTCGCTCCCATTAGGGTGTATAATCACCTATCTAGAGAAAATCATATTTGCTTCTTTAATCTATGTTTCGATGTTGTCCCTTTTCGGGAGACTGATGCTGATCCCAACCGTCGCTGATATACATTCGATACACTCAAGCGAAATGAGTGGTCGGTCATGTGAGGGCCGGTTGCAAGACGTTCTTGTTGAACCCAGTGTATTCGTCTCTAGAGATACACCATCGGTAGGTGGTCTTATACGTTGTCATAGATGGAATCCAATCTCCAATAAGCGCCCGCGGTTTTGATTGTATACTATATATGTGGAGCGTGAGATGCAAGCGTTCCACTAGATTGTTATTTTACTTGTATTTAGACATTACTATAATATCAGACAAGATGTTGGTTTCAAAAACTGTTTGGGTTATCGTAAGGTAAAAACCGTCCATGTTTATGTGTGGATTTGGTCTTACGATTATCCTTTTTTTCGAAAGGATTTTTACTTTAAAATCAGGTTGTGTGATACTCTTAATACTGTGCGAGTTTATCTCACTCTGGTTCACCAGACTAACCCGGTGTTTTGCAAAATGCTCGGGTTAGCCCGGGGTGTACAGGTTCAGGTCATCGAATGCTGTGAAGTCCAGAGACGAGCTGGAGATGTTCGGACGTATGATATTATATAGACTATCCCGCTGTGTGTTGTATATGGGAACAGGTTATTATAACTGTCCCGTTGGGTGGTATACTCTGATATTGTAAGTATTTTTAAAGTTTTCAATAAAGATTTATTTCTGCATTATATTTTGTTCCGCTGCAATGTGAGACTCTGTGTTATGGTGTTCTTCTTCTTCTTCTATTCTAAAATTTCTTTCTTTCTCATCTCACCCTCTAAATTCTTTCTAATAACTATCCAGTGTTTTCGGTGTTTGGAGGACCGGCATGAGTTACGGTAATGGTATTTATGTCGATTTTCGGGGCCGGGAATCCCTGGGCCGTTACAAGGTTCTTTCGGGATAGAACGATAATTTAATTTTTAGAATTTTACTGTAATTTTTAATTAATTAAATAAGCAACTTTTTAGTTGGAGTATTTTGCACCCTGTAATCAACATTTTGGGGTTTCACAATATGAGTTAATCTACCGGTATTATTATATTTTTGGGATCCTGGCACACTGCTTGATATAACGAGATGCTTATTTCTATCTGTAGCGATCAGTAAATAAAAATAATTCTATATAGCAGATACCATTTTCAAAACAAATATACATGCCCTGCGTACACCCCAACGTTTTTCATCTACTCCTTTCACCGGACCTGGTTCTCGAAGAAATCACGTTGGCAATAATAGGGTAAATGTAGTCATGGAAAGGATCTATTTTTCTTTACTTGAAATGGACAAAACTTCATTTGTAAGATATTTGATTTCGATTCCTTCATGTCGAAGGAAAACCCAGCCGTGCTTTCATTCTCAAAGCAGACGAATATGTGAAACTCATAAGCCACGACTCCACATACATTATTAATAATATAAAACCTTCTATAAATACATCAACTCCTCTCTAAACCAAAGAAAAAAGCCATGCTTCATTTCTTTGCGCCGCCACTTCGAATGGAAAACTCCAGCTAAAAACGGTGAGATGGAAAATCGATTAAAAATCTAATAAATTCTCTAAATTCATCAAACAAGATTTATTAGCCTGCTATCTGAAATCTCTTCACTTCTATGTTTCTTTTTCTGTGTTCGACATTGTTCTGGGAAGCGGTTTCTTCTAAACCGTGAGTCTAGGGTAGCGGATTTGATGGATTTGGAGCATCGAATTAAAGGAAACGAAGTTGGTTGTGGTTTCATGTCTGGAAGAGTAACATGATGGCAAAGTTAGATGAATTTTGGTGGCAACTAATGTCGCACTGTCACTGTGCGTTCACTGGGGATCTCGGTTGTGGTCGGAGTTGATCAACAAAGGGCGTGAGCAGCTGTTGTGCGAGCAGTGTTAATGGAGAGAGCCGAGTTCACTGTTTCAATGTCGGGGAGGAGCGGATCTGGGTTAGTGGTTTAGTGCGGTGAAAAGGAAAGGAGGGTGCTTGACATGTGCAGTTTGGCGTGCGCATACAGGGAGGATTTCGGTGATGTTGGTTGATCTTTTTGTGAACTGATGGAGGCCAGTTATACTCAAACGGGAAGGGGAATTTGTAGTGATGTTAGACTTTTGTTTTGGGAGATGTGTTTGAAGCTGAAGTGCGGGATTTGGAAAATGAAGACGAGGTGTTGGGAGAGTAGATTGTGGAGTAAAGAGCGGTGTGGGAACTGAGTGGAGATGCAGACGTTCAAAGATGAAGTGATTTCTGGAGATGGCGATGTGGAGTATCTATGTTTTGGAAGCAGCAAACATTGAGAGGAGTTCAACCGTGATTGTTGCTTCGATGGAAAATTGCTGTGTTTTCTTGCGTGATTTTTTTAAGTGAAAGAATGAAATGGTGTACGAAAGTGTAAGTTGGAGAAGGGCGTCGAAGTTTTGCTGGAGAACGAGGTTGGAGGGATCCGTGAAGAAAGAAATCAAAGGGGGAGCGGGTCAGATTTTTCTTAATGGGCCCAATGTGCTGGAGAACGAGGTTGGAGGGATCAGCGAAGAAAGAAATCGAAGGGGGAGCAGGTCAAATTTTTCTTAATGGGCCTGATGTGAAAAAAAGGGAATTCTACGAAATAGGATCCGATAGGATCGTATAGACGAGCGCTCCACAATGGAACCGACTGGGAGCGAATCGAAGCTCGTTACAATTTATAGCAAAATAAATTGTCCGTCTGAATCAAGCGATGGTTATCGTTATTAACGATGATCGTCAAATGTGAGTAAAACTCACCAACTCTGAACAGTTATATTTTTATAACGTATTCTTAGAACTGATAATTATCTGATGATTGCTCTGTATTGATTTGGTTGATTGAACTGCTAGTCAGTTAGTTGAAATTATATATATATATATATATAAACCATTAAATATATATATTGATGTTGCTTATCAGAACATTTCATATTGAAAGGAAGTTGATGTTAATTATATGGTTTAACATCTATGATGCAGGGGAACAGGTTGGAGGGACCCAATTGGGTTCCTCAACATATAAAATACTGTTTTGTTTCATATATTGTGATATGTGGTGTGTTATATAATCTGTGATGCTTATGTGTGCTTGGTTGATAGTAATCATGGTTATACGGTATTTTAAATTCCAAAATGAAAATGCTGGAAAGTAAAAAGGGAATTTTCAAAACGTTTGTTGAAAATGAATTATTTATAAAATTGAAGGATTTTATAAAAGGAATATTTATTTAGAAAATAAATAGAATAAAGGAATATTTATTTAGAAAATAAATAGAATAAAGGAATATTTATTTAGAAAATAAATAGAATTATAAAGGAATATTTATTTAGAAAATAAATAGAATAAAGGAATATTTATTTAGAAAATAAATAGAATAAAGGAATATTTATTTAGAAAACAAATAGAATAAAGGAATATTTATTTAGAAAATAAATAGAATTATAAAAGGAATATTTATTTGGAAAATAAACAGGATTTATAAAAAGAAAGTTGACGAGATATAAAAGAGTTAATCGAATTTAGTTATTCGAAGTCGAGTTAATCGAATATGGTTAGTCGAATAGAGTTAATCAAACAGAGTTAATCAATTAGAGTTAATCGATTATTAGTTATTCGAATAAGAATTAATCAAACAGAATTAATCAAACAGATTTGATCAAATTGAGTTAAAGATGTAGAGTTAAGAAAAATTAGAAACTAACTAGAGATTAGGCATGTTGAACGGTTTCCAGAGTATCGATCTGATGTTGGTTTCGGCCTTCGGGGTATATACTTAGGGGATTGTTCACTTACTAGTTTACAGTTAGGGACTGATGATTTTGAAAAGTTAATGAAACGTGAATGAGGATTGGAAATGTTTTCCAATGTTAACAACGTATATTTTCTAATCATAGAAATAAGAAAATATGAATATATATATATATATATATATGTTTGATGAATAGATCGATATTTCCACTTGGAAATAAGATTGTTGTGTGTACATGAAATTTTTTCATTTGATAGTTAAATCACCGACTATCAAAGTTTTGACCATTTTAACGTTGTTAATATGGAGAGACCGGTTGGATTCTTATCCAAAGAACCACTCTATATTGGCATAAGCGTTGCGGATATGCCAAAAAAATTGTAGACGGAGTAAAGTGCAAGGGCTGTTGTATAAGTCCTAGGTAGAGATTGCCTAGAATGGATGTACTGAATAGTGCCTTCGGTTTCGTTCAGTCCCAGAACGAACGTATATGGACAAGTGTCTGACAAAGTATTTCCAATGATCGAATGGGTTGGTCTGTACAAATATATATGGTTGCAAAGGATTTATTCCCTTAGCATAACATCCAGAATATTTGTATAAACAAATTAATGATTAACGGATCTGATAATGTGCATTCAAAGTGATCGTGTTATCAATGAATGGAAAGTAATCGTAGCCTCTGGCCTCAACAACTAGGAAATGACAAAAATCGGGCAGGCAGCATGGCTAAGTCGGTTGCTCCGAAGTAGGGTGTATAGTCACCTATCTAGAGAATATTCATTTGCTTCTTTAATCTATCAATGTTGTCCCATATACTACGAGAAACGGTTGCTGATCCCAACCGTTGGTGATATACATTCGATGCACTCAAGCGAAATGAGTGGTCGGTCATGTGTTGCTGAGTTGCAAGTTGTTCTTGTTGAACTCCAGTGTATCGTTCCTAGAGTACACTAATCGGAAGGTGGTTCCACACCTTGTCATAGTTGGAAATCGATTACCCAATACGTGCTTGCGGTTTTGATTGTATACTATATATGTAGAACGTGAGATGAAAGCGTTTCTGTAACGACCCAGGATTTTCGGCCCCGAAAATCAACATAAATACCTTTACTGTATCTCATGCCGACCTTTCAAATATCGAGAACACCGGATTGTTAATGAAATAAATTAGAGGGTGAGATAAGAAAGAGAGAAATATAAGAATAGAAGAAGAAGAACACAACACATGGTCTCACATCGCAGCGGAACAAAATATAATACAGAGATAAATCTTTATTGAGAGCTTTAAGTAACTTACAATCATCAGAGCACATCAACACACCTGGACAGTTATAATAATCTGCCCTTGTACAACATAGCGGAATAACACTGAATATGTCTGGACTTCTCCAGCACGCCTTTCATAGTATTCAATAACCTGAGCCTGCAAACCTGGGCTAACCCGAGCATTTACAAAACACCGGGTCAGTCTGGTGAACCAGAGCGAGATAAACTCGCACATTATTAAGGGTAAATTGTCCAATCATGATTTTTACAGTTCAAAATCCTTTCAAAAGAAAAGGATAATCGTAAGACCGAATCCACACATAAACACGGATGGTTTTTACCTTACGATAACACAAAACAGTTTAGAAAATAATATCTTCTTTGATATTATAATAATGTCTAAATACAAGTAAGTAACAATCTAGTGGAACGCTTGCATCTCACGCTCCACATATATAGTATACAATCAAAAACTGCGGGCGATTATAGGAGATTGGATTCCAACTCTGACAAGGTATGGGACCACCTGCCGATCGTGTATCTCTATAGATGAATACACTGGGTTCAATAAGAACGTCTTGCAACCCGGCCCACACATGACCGACCACTCATTTCGCTTGAGTGTATCGAATGTATATCGCCGACGGTTGGGATCAGCAACCGCCTCCCGAAAAGGGACAACATCGAATATAGATTTAAGAAACAAATGGAGTTTCTCTAGATAGGTGATTATACACCCTAATGGGAGCGACCCACATAGCCATGCTGCCTGCCGGATTTTTGTCATTCCCTGGTTGATGAGGCTTGAGGTCAGAATTTCCTTTACAGCACCTGGCCACCATTCACTTTGAATTCCACATCGTCAGATCCGCCAGATATCACATTGATTGATGTCCACAAAAATACTCTAGTTTACTTAGCTAGAGAATAACCATTTCTCCGCCATCAACTATGGTACGTTTGGAGAAATCAACGTATGTAATTCCTTTGGAAATACTCTGTCAAACATCCGTCCATGCAAGTCATCCAGGAACAGGATGAACCGAAGGCACCCTCTTACTGCATCCTAGGAATCACCCTACATATCAGTAATGAGAAGTCCTTGTAATCCACATATTTCAAATCATGACAGAATCACTGTTGAAATATCTACGGCCGCTAAACCAGAGAAATCCAAATCAGTAGTTCTTCCGCTCATGAAGGTCAACGGTCTTCAATTTCTCCGTCTTCTGTAATCTTCTTTTACGTATTCGCTGGTCGGAATGGTTTTTGAATATAAATTCGATCCCGGTCTTTCCGTACCAACGATCGTATGGGTCAACTTTGATAGTTGGTGATTTAACTATCAAATAAATAATTGTGTGAATACACGAGTTTACTAGTTCAGTATTAACACTACAGGGTTTTTTTTAAACGATTAACGATATTTAATCTTAAACTCTTTAAATATTTCATCATTCCAAATGTAACTCATTTGATATATATGATTTCAAATTTTCAAAACTATTTCACTTTCATATCAAAATCATTATTTTTTTATCGTTTCAAAACCATCTACTATTTTATTACATATTATCCATATTTGGAAACCAACTCAACTTATCGTTTTTAAATTACTGTTATGGAATCTATTTTGGTTTGATTACTTGTATACGTTAATCCATACTCCTTTCTGTAGAACAAATCGATTTCTCGAACTTCACTTTCCAATTCCCTTTCACCTCGAAAGTATCACTTTAATTTCCACCATCTCCCTTTCTTTGGACATTTTATATGAATGCCAAATCCTTTCACTCCCGTCCCTTGGGAAATATTCTCGACCCTTTTCATTTACAACCCGTTATTATTTTCCATATGAAAATAATGGATTGTTTCTCTCCTTTCACACTTACAACTAATATCATCCTTAGCAGATCCCGAGGTCGTTCAAGTTGGGGTATTTATTTACCTCTCAGACCTTGATCATCCACGTTCTCATCTTCAGATAGACACCAATTGTAATTCCAAAAGCTGACCATCATATCTCATCTAAATGCTTTATGAAACTTTTTACTTTTAAAGGTCTGTCTCTCGAATAAATATTATTTCTTAATTCATTTATTAATACAATATCACTTTTCCTTTTCTCCTTAAAACAGTACATTTTTATTTTATTGGATTTTATTAAACAAAATCTAGTTTCCCACTTCACCTTCAATCCCCCTCCTCCTTGAAAATCCTTCTATACCAATTCCTACTTAATTCCATCAAGTAACGCTAATCCACGCTTTAGCAACTCATCTCTTTTTTATAAACTTCATTTATAAAATTCTGGTTTTTTGATGTAAAACCTTTTTCTAAATTTCTTAACTCTAATGTTGATCCAACACTTATTTAAACAATCATATTGCCTAAAATCCTTTTTAAAATTAAAATAAATATTATTTAACCCATCTTGTTAATTCAGAACAATTGATCAACATAGTCAAATAGTTGACTTCATCAATCCAAAATACGATCACATAGTCAACCAATTTCAAATAATGCCTTAGTTAAATAAGAAAATTAATTTAAATAATTTCCCTTTTTATTTACCTCTCAAACGATTATCTTAATTTATTTTCTGCTTATTGACTTAAGTATCAGAAAACTTTCTTTATAAAATTATTCAATAATCCATTATAAGCTAAATTAATAAATAATAAATAATCATATTCTTTATACAAACTTTTATCCAAAAATACAGATTTAAAAAAATCTATCTTTAGTTATAAAATAGATTTTATTACTTTACTTCGTCGATTTACCTGACAATAGATCGATGTTTATATAACGGTTTATTTTTAGGCCCTATATTGTCAATTACTCAACTGATAGTACTCATTGGTTTAAACAAAGTAAATATTGAATTTCAGGTTAACACTCAATAACCAAATCAACCATTAATCCAACAATTTAATTCAAATAAATAATGGCCTCATAACAGTCAACACCGTCAATCCAAACAAAACCCTGGCAGTTCAAATAACCCATTAGATCGGGTTACTTTATAACGTGGCCAATAAGGTGGATTACCTTTTCTTGGACCAGACGTTAAAATATTGGTTTTGTTTATCGCTGAAATTAAACCACGTTTAATTTTAGAAATCAAATCCATACATACATGTAAGCAACAAACGCAGTCAACCATGAACAATAATATCACAAGATAAAAACCAACTTATATAAAATATAAGTGGAGAGATCTGAGTGAGTTTAACTCACCTTGAGTTTGATTTGTCGATAAATCAGCTCATTCCAGTCAGATTAAACTGCATTTAATTTATTTGAAAAATCCAGCCCCTGTCTGCCCTGCTCAGTCCTCATCCATCGCGTAATACTGGTTTTCACGATCCCAGTGTTTTTCGTTTTGTCAGAATCTGATTCCGTTAGAGTTCGAAGTTAATATTTGAAATTTTATAAAACATTTAAAACTAAGTAACTTCTAAATAAAATAAAAAAACAAAACAATGGGCCTTACCTCAATCCTTCTAGCCCAACCCGAATGGCACAACCCGCACCCCTCATCCACTTAAACCCTTAAATCCATCGGTCTCCTTCCATTCACAAAAAAAACGTAGCAGCCACCAAGAAAAAATGGAGGAACCGTCTAGGACCAAAACCCTCCTTCATCGTTGCTCCTCTAGTTAAAGCCGCACGCCCCCACACTTCCGTCCCCCTCTTCGGTTGTTCTGGACCCACTTCAGACGAGCCCGAACCCTAGTACGAAGAAGCTAAGTATTTTTTTCCCAAAATTTAATTTCTGTTTTGGTTTTTCTTTTCGGTTTTGAATTCGGTTGTGTTCTGAACTGTGATGTGTAACCTCTATTTATACTTGCGGTTTGCTCTTGATAAGGACGGTGTCAATTTGATTTTGAATCATAGATTAGGGTTTGCAGTGCTAGTTTTTAGGCGTTTAATTATGTTTCGTTTATGCGGTGAACTGTTGGTGATAGATCTCGGTTTGTGGGTGACATTTTACAGTGAAAAAGTGGACTTTATGCTGTATTTCCTGTACTAAGTCTGCTCAATTATCTACAACACTTTGAGCTGTCCCTAGGTAGATTTGGTGGAGCTTATGAAGCTATTTGTATTGTCATTTTCATAAATATTTTCCTGTTCGGATCTTGGTCTCGTTCAAAATAAATTTTAGTATCCTGTGTTTGATTATGGACAACCGTCCTTGTGGATTTATAAATGAGATTCTCTGTATATAACTGTACCTTTGCAGATTCAATTCTATAAGTTTGATGGTACAATTCATATGTAATTTGCTTTTCTGTTCGATTTCCTGTATAATAAATCCTCGTTTTTTTTATGTGGTATCTTTCATATTCAAATCTTTCACTTCACATATTTATAAATATATACCATTTATTAATAGCTGTTTTCTCCTTTTTTAGGTTTTTACAGTGACATGAACGTGTGGCAGAGGCTATGGAATGAACACGAATGGTCTGTTTGACATAGATCTTAGTTGATCTATGTATTTATTTGGTTTAGAGTTGTATTCACTTCAAGATTTGATCTCTATATGTTGTAGATTTTCTTTTTATTCTTATATGTATGAAAACAGCAATTGACATGAAATCTTCTATATATTTTCTTTTCATTTCACTGTTGATGTACATTTCTTTTGCTATTCTATTTCTTGTAGAAGTTGATGTATAAATATATTTTACTGGCATATAATCTAGTACTCATTATTGCTGTTTGACACTATCCTGATGTTGTGAAATGGCTCTCATGTCTGAATATGAGTTGAAATTCAACATGTTCAGTGGTAAGGCTACTATGTCCATTATGGTAATGGTCATGGAAGGATGCCGAGGGTTATGGTAAAATCATTAGCTGTTTAATGTTAAGGATTTATCCAAACATAGTAATCCAACTAAAGCCTTAGGTGCAAAGGTTATTGATTTTTTTTTTCTTTTTCTTTTCTTTTCTTTTGAGTTGCATGGTTCTGAGCTTCCATTTACACTTGTGAAATTTTGGATTTAATAAATTTCCCACACCCTTAATGGCTTATTCTAAATTGTATAGTAAATTCATTCATTCTCCTGCTACACGGTCGAACTAAAAATGAAAGTTCGTTCATTTAAAAATATAGACTCCAACCGACGCACACTTTCCTATTGGCCGAACGCACCATCAATCTTTGCTAATTACAGGTAATTAGGCTAAAATGGTTAAACTTGAAAAAATAGAAATTTTGATGAAATAAGATGATCGACGATAAATTCAAATAGCTTGATTTAACGATACTGAATTTATGTTATCATATAATTGATATAATTTAAATATTCTAATTAAAATGGTCAAATCCCATTATTTAATCTCAAATAAATATTTTAAATAAATAAAATATTTAAAATAAATGGTCAGAAAATACGAGACATTACATTCTTCCCCCCTTAAAATAATTTCGTCCTCGAAATTGCTAAGGTAAGAAAGATGTTGCAAATCCCTACATTTTAAAATATATTTAAATAACACTTCAATTTTTCTTCTAGGTTTCAGTTTGTTTTAACTTTTTATCAACCCATGGATGAATTCTATTCAGCCAATCTAACAAGCAGACAACAATCAATCAAGGCACAGCAACTCAATAAAATTAACAAAATTCACCTTCGATATTACTATTTAATTTAATTCAACCTATTTGAATATCCATCAATTAACATTCGATTGATCTCTATTTTATTATTCATTAAATTTCCAATTTATTTAATTCCAACATTATTTCTTAATTTACTTCCAGTATAATTATTAATTTTTTATTCGATTACACTTAACCCAGTTAAGTTTCAAGTTCAAAATTTTAACCAAATTTTGAATTCCATTCAAATCAGTCAACACACTATATCAAATATTTTGAGAAATTATTTCCTTTCTATACAAAAATAAATTTCGAGTAAAATTATTTCATTTACCCTTTTTACAAAACAATATTGTGCCCCTTATCAGTTCAATGCTTTTCAACACTTGAACCGATCA
This sequence comes from Allium sativum, assembly GCA_030737875.1. NCBI lineage: Eukaryota > Viridiplantae > Streptophyta > Magnoliopsida > Asparagales > Amaryllidaceae > Allium > Allium sativum. Next base: position 119,772,480 of record CM060915.1, read on the forward strand.
AACAACACCATACAAAACATATGTATATAAAATTTACAAATACGCTCTCATATATATACACTCAAACTCAATCTAGGGTGTTACTAACCCCATCTCTATCGAGTTACGCCACTGAGCCAAGATTATCACTAAACCAATAGCTCTAATACCACTGTAACGACTCAGGGTTTTTGGCCCCGAAAATCGACATAAATACCTTTACTGTATCTCATGCCGACCTTTCAAATACCGAGAACACCGGATTGTTAAAGAAAGAAATTAGAGGGTGAGATAAGAAAGAAAGAAATATAAGAATAGAAGAAGAAGAACACAGCACAGGGTCTCACATCACAGCGGAACAAAATATAATATAAAAATAAATATTTATTAAGAGCTTTAAATAACTTAAAATCATCAGAGCACATCAACACACCTGGACAGTTATAATAATCTGCCCTTGTACAACACAGCGGAATAACACTGAATATGTCTAAACTTCTCCAGCACGCCTTTCATAGTATTCAATAACCTGAGCCTGCAAACCCTGGCTAACCCGGGCTAACCCGAGCATTTACAAAACACCGGGTCAGTCTGGTGAAACAGAGTGAGATAAACTCGCACAGTATTAAGGGTAAATCGTCCAATCATGATTTTTACAGTTCAAAATCCTTTCAAAAGAAAAGGATAACCATAAGACCGAATCCACACGTAAACAGGGACGGTTTTTACCTTACGATAACGCAAAACAGTTTAGAAAACAATATCTTCTCTGATATTATAATAATGTCTAAATACAAGTATGTAACAATCTAGTGGAACGCTTGCATCTCACGCTCCACATATATAGTATACAATCAAAAATCGTGGGCGCTTTTTGGAGATTGGATTCCAACTCTGACAAGTTATGGGACCACCTGTAGATCGTGTATCTCTGGAGACGAATACACTGGGTTCAACAAGAACGTCATGCAACCCGGCCCATACATGACCGACCACTCATTTCACTTGAGTGTATCGAATGTATATCACCGACGGTTGGGATCAGCAACCGCCTCCCGAAAAGGGACAACATTGAACATAGATTTAAGAAACAAATGGAATTTCTCTAGATAGGTGATTATACACCCTAATGGGAGCGACCCACATAACTATGCTGCCTGCCCAATTTTTGTCATTCACTGGTTGATGAGGCTTGAGGTCAGAATTTCCTTTACAGCACCAGGCCACCATTCACTTTGAATGCCACATCGTCAAATCCGCCAGATATCACACTGATTGATGTCCACAAAAATACTCTAGTTTACTTGGCTAGAGAATAACCATTTCTCCGCCATCAACTATGGTACGTTTGGAGATATCAACGTATGTAATTCCTTTGGAAATACTCTGTCAGACATCCGTCCATACAATTCATCCAGGAACAGGATGAACCGAAGGCATCCTCCTACTGCATCCTAGGAATCACCCTACAGATCAGTAACGAGAAGTCCTTGCAATCCATAGATTTCAAATCACGACAGAATCACTGTTGAAATATCTCCGACCGCTAAATCAGAGAAATCCAAATCAGTAGTTCTTCCGCTCATGAAGGTCAACGGTCTTCAATTTCTCCATCTTCAGTAATCTTCTTTTACGTATTCGCTGGTCGAAATGGTTTTTGAATATAAATTCGATCCTGGTCTTTCCGTACCAACGATCGTCTGGGTCAACTTTGATAGGTGGCGATTTAACTATCAAATAAATAATTGTGTGAATACCCGAGTTTACTAGTTCAGTATTAACACTACAGGGTTTTTCTTTTTAAAACGATAAACGTTATTTAATCTTAAACTCTTTAAATATTTCATCATTCCCAATGTAACTAATTTGATATATAAGATTTCAAATTTTCAAAACTATTTCACTTTCATATCAAAATTTTTATTTTTATTTTCGTTTCAAAACCATCTACTATTTTATTACATATTATCCATATTTGGAAACCAACTCAACTTATTGTTTTTAAATTACTGTTATGGAATCTATTTTGGTTTGATTACTGGTATACGTTAATCCATACTCCTTTCTGTAGAACAAATCGATTTCTCGAACTTCACTTTCCAATTCCCTTTCACCTCGAATGTATCACTTTAATTTTCCACCATCTCCCTTTCTTTGGACATTTTATATGAATGCCAAATCCTTTCACTCCCGTCCCTTGGGAAATATTCTCGACCCTTTTCATTTACATCCCGTTATTATTTTCCATACAAAAATAATGGATTGTTTCTCTCCTTTCACACTTACAACTAATATCATCCTTGGATGATCTCGAGGTCGTTCTAGTTGGGGTATTTATTTACCTCTCAGACCTTGATCATCCACGTTCTCATCTTCAGATAGACACCAGTTGTAATTCCAAAAGCTGACCAACATATCTCATCTAACTGCTTTATGAAACTTTTTACTTTTAAAGGTCTCTCTGTCGAATAAATATTATTTCTTAATTCATTTATTTAGACAATATCACTTTTCCTTTTCTCCTTAAAATAGTACATTTTTATTTCATTGGATTTTGTTAAACAAAATCTAGTTTCCCACTTCACCTTCAATCCCCCTCTTCCTTGAAATCCTTCTTTACCAATTCCTACTTAATTCCATTAAGTAACGCTAATCCATGCTTTGGCAACTCATCTCTCTTTTATAAACTTCGTTTATAAAATTCTGGTTTTTTGATGTAAAACATTTTTTTCTAAATTTCTTCACTCTAATGTTGATCCAACACTTATTTAAACAATAATATTGCCTAAAATCCTTTGTAAAATTAAAATAAATATTATTTAACCCATCTTGTTAATTCAAAACAATTGATCAACATAGTCAAATAGTTGACTTCGTCAATCCAAAATACGATTACATACTCAACCAATTTCAAATAATACCTTAGTTAAATAATAAAATTAATTTAAATAATTTCCCTTTTTATTTACCTCTCAAACGATTATCTTAAGTTATTTTCTGCTTATTACTTAAGTATCAAAAAGCTTTCTTTATAAAATTATTCAATAATCCATTATAAGCTAAATTAATAAATAATAAATAATCATATTCTTTATACAAACTTTTATCCAAAAATACAGATTTAAACAAATCTGTCTTTAGTTATAAAATAGATTTTATTACTTTACTTCGTCGATTTACCTGACAATAGATCGATGTTTATATAACGGCTTATTTATTGGCCCTATATTGTCAATTACTCAACCCATAGTACTCATTGGTTTAAACAAAGTAAATATTGAATTCCGGGTTAACACTCAATAACCAAATTAACCATTAATCCAACAATTTAATTCAAATGAATAATGGCCTCATAACAGTCAACACTGTCAATCCAAACATAACCCTGGCAGGTCAAACAACCCATTAGATCGGGTTTACTTTATAACGTGGCCAATAAGGTGGATTACCTTTTCTTGGACCAGATGATAAAATATTGGTTTTGTTTATCGCTGAAATTAAACCATGTTTAATTTCAGAAATCAAATCCATACATACATGTAACAAACAATCGCAGTCAACCATGAACAACAATATCACAAGATAAAAACCAACTTATATAAAATATAAGTGGAGAGATCTGAGTGAGTTTAACTCACCTTGAGTTTGATTTGTCGATAAATCAGCTCATTCCAGACAAATTAAACTACATCTAATTTATTTGAAAAATCCAGCCGCTGTCTGCCCTGCTCAGTCCTCATCCATCGCGTAATACTGGTTTTCACAGTCCCGGTGTTTTTCGTTTCGTCGGAATCTGATTCCGTGAGAGTTCGAATTTAATATTTGAAATTTTATAAAACATTTAAAACTAAGTAACTTTTAAATAAAATAAAAAACAAAACAATGGGCCTTACCTCAATCCTTCCAGCCCAACCCGAATGACCCAACCCGCACCCCTCATCCACTTAAACCCTTAAACCCATCGGTCTCCTTCCATTCACAAAAAAAACGTAACCGCCACCAAGAAAAGATGGAGGAACCGTCCAGGACCGAAACCCTCCTTCGTCGTTGCTCCTCTAGTTAAAGCCGCACGCCCCCACACTTCCGTCCCCCTCTTCGGTTGTTCTACACCCACTTCAGACGAGCCCGAACCCTAGTACGAAGAAGTTAAGTATTTTTTTTTTGCAAAATTTAATTTTTGTTTTGATTTTTCTTTTCGGTTTTGAATTCGGTTGTGTTCTGAACTGTGATGTGTAACCTCTATTTATACTTGCGGTTTGCTCTTGAATTCAGTTTGATTTCGAATCATAGATTAGGGTTCGCAGTGCTAGTTTTTAGGCATTTACTTTATGTTTCGTTTATGCGGTGAACTGTTGGTGATAGATCTCGGTTTGTGGGTGACGTTTTATAGTGAAAAAGGTGGACTTTATGCTGTATTTCCTGTACTAAGTCTGCTCAATTATCTACAACACTTTGAGCTATCCCTAGGTAGATTTGGTGGAGCTTATGAAGCTATTTGTATTGTCATTTTCATAAATATTTTCCTGTTTGGATCTTGGTCTCGTTCAAAATAGATTTTAGTATCCTGTGTTTGATTATGTACAACCGTCCTTGTGGATTTATAAATGAGATTCTCTGTATATAATTGTACCTTTGCAGATTCAATTCTGTAAGTTTGATGGTACAATTCATATGTAATTTGCTTTTCTGTTCGATTTCCTGTATGAAAAATCTTAGTTTTTTTTATGTGGTATCTTTCATATTCAAATCTTTCACTTCACATATTTGTGAATATATACCAGCTACTAATAGTTGTTTTCTCCATTTTCAGGTTTTTACCGTAACATGAACGTGTGGCAGAGGCTATGGAATGAACACGAATGGTCTGTTTGACATATATCTTTGTCGACCTATGTATTTATTTGGTTCAGAGTTGTATTCACTTCAAGATTTGATCTATATATGTTGTAGATTTTCTTTTTATTCTTATATGTATGAAAACAACAATTGACATGAAATCTTCTATATATTTTCTTTTCATTTTACTGTTGATGTACATTTCTTTTGCTATTCTATTTCTTGTAGAAGTTTATGTATTAATATATTTTACTGGCATATAATCTAGTATTCACTGTTGTTGTTTGACACTATCCTGATGTTGTGAAATGGCTCTCATGTCTAAATATGAGTTGAAATTCAACATGTTCAGTGGTAAGGCTACTATGTCCATTATGCTAATGGTCATGGAAGGATGCCGAGGGTTATGGTAAAATCATTAGCTGTTTAATGTTAAGGATTTATCCAAACATAGTAATCCAACTAAAGCCTTAGGTGCAAAGGTTATTGATTTTGTTTTCTTTTTTTTTCTTTTCTTTTGAGTTGCATGGTTCTGAGCTTCCATTTATGCTTGTGAAATTTTGGATTTAATAAATTTCCCACACCCTTAATGGCTTATTCTAAATTGTATGGTAAATTAATTCATTCTCCTGCTACACGGTCGAACTAAAAATGAAAGTTCGTTCATTTAAAAATATAGACTCCAACCGATGCACACTTTCCTATCGGCCAAACGCACCATCAATCTTTGCTAATTACGGGTAATTAGGCTAAAATGGTTAAACTTGAAAAATAGAAATTTTGATGAAATAAGATGATCGACGATAAATTCAAATAGCTTGATTTAACGATACTGAATTTATGTTATCATATAATTGATATAATTTAAATATTCTAATTAAAATGGTCAAATCCCATTATTTAATATCAAATAAATATTTTAAATAAATAAAATATTTCAAATAAATGGTCAGAAAATACGGAACATTACAGTTTCTGCTAGATGATCATTATATTGTGGTTGATAGACCTTATTATAATATCAAAAGGTTTTGATATAAAGATATTTTGGATTTCTCATAAGGTAAAAACCCGTTCCATTATACGGCGTTGTCTTATGAGATATCGTTTACCTATTCAAACTGCTTAAAACTGTTTTACTCACACCAGTCCCATGACTGACCCGGAGTTTATTTTGTTTGTTTTCCCTAAACTCTTGGGTGCCTAAATTTGTACGGGCAGTCAAGTAGTCGGGATTTCACAGATACACTTGGAGAGCTTGGAGCAGGAGGCTTCAGGATTAATTAGCTATTGTTTATTTCTGCTGTTGTTGTAAGTATTGTACTCCGTAATGTTATTGTATGCATACACTGTTTATATTTCAAAAGTTATGTTACATTTTATTCGTTCTGCTGTGAAATTTGTGTTTACTCTGATGATGATGTTCTTCTTCTTCTTCTTCTATTCTATAAGTTTCTATCTTATCTATTCTCACCCACTAACTTCTTTCATTAACCATTTAGTTATTTTCGATCCTTGGATGTTCGATATGTGTTGTATATCGGATAACCAAGATCGTTGAAAACCCGGGTCACTACAGTTGGTATCAGAGCTTAAGGTTAAGTATTACCTTGGCTTTGTGGAGTGACTCAGTAGAGATGGGGTTAGTAATACCCTAGATTGAGTTGAGTGTATATATATGAGTGCGTATTTGTTAATCGATATAAAATTGTTTTATATTGTGGAGAGTTATTGGTTGAGTTGTTTATAAGTTCTGGTCGATCAGTTTGATCCACTATATCGATAGGGGTTTCTAAACACTTGAATACGATGGACCAACGTGATATGTTTTGAAATTAACATAGTATAATTGGTTGTGTTGGTTGTTAGTATAATCGAACGAGACTATAAAAAGATGAAATGGTTATAAATAACCAATCAGGATTCATATAAGTAAGATATATGGAATAAGATGAATTAAATCAGAATTCAAAGCAGAATTAGGAATTAAAATAAGGAAATTTTCTGTTCCTGGGAGATTTTGTAAAAGTTTTTCAATTTGAAGTTGATATAGTATTGAACTCACCTGGATGGCTGGAAAATAATTCCGAGGATGGATCGATACATCGTTGGTGTGATTTTCGAGTTCCTAAGTGACGGATTACTACCAAAGATTTTGTTTTTAAATTGTTTGAAAAAAACGAGTTGTTTAGAAATTCAAAGGTTTTGAATTGGCATTATGATTTCAAATTGATTTGAAATAAACCCGGGAATTTAAAATTCTGGAATTTAAATTTAACTAATGGAGTTAAATAGATTGGGAAGGTAAAAGTGAATAAATAAATTTGAATTTAACTTAGACAAAGTTAAATACAATCTGGAACGGAATTGAATTGATGAGTTCAGGATTTGGAATCAAGAATTGATTAGAGTTTGATTGAGATAACAATGGTATATACTAAGTTGTTCACAGATGGAAGGGATATAGTGATATGCCCGACAAAAAGGTACCAGTTTATATTTTATATGGATATGAGATTTATGAGCCGAATTGGCAAGTCGCTTGGCTGTTTGATTTTCTTTTGGATTGGAGATGGCCCAGAGAGGCGAGTTGTGGTTTTACCGATAGGGCTGTACAAAGGAGGTTATGGCGAATTTTTTTGAAAATTTAAGGTGTTAGAAAATTTTCAGAATTTTTGAAAATTTTAGTTAGTCGGAAGGAATTAATATTTTAGTCGATATTAATTGGTTCGAAGAACCAGGAGATAAGAGGTAAACAGATAAAATTTTACCCAATAGATAGGGTCATCCTCTACCTTAGCAATTTCGAGGATGAAATTATTTTAAATGGGGAAGAATGTAATGACCCGTATTTTTCGTGGTATATAATTAATTAATTTAATTATATAAATAGTGATATAAAGAATTAAATGGTTACATAATAAAATTATATGGATTATTTAATTAATTTAAATAATTAAATAATATATATGATTCAGAAATAATCGAAAATGGTGAAATTCACAATATCGTGTAAATTGGATTATTTAAAATATATAGTTCAGTTTAGAGTTGAATTATATGAACAAATATATTCAATCGATGACAGTTGAACGTATAATTATATTATAATTAAAACCGAGCTCGAAATGGCGCTGTAGTTCGTAATTTGGCGAATCGAACTTCAACTGAATTGTTTTAAATTGGATTTCTATGAAATAAGAAACGTTAGGAGCTAGTGAAGTATATTTTTCTAATGGAAGGGAAAAATCGGGATTTCGTCGTGTTGATTTTTAGTTATGTCCAAATTAAATATTTAGAAAAACAGCAGTATATTCGTTCGTGGCCATAACGATTATTTAAAAATACTTGAATATCGGGTTTGAATTTAGACAAGGTTCTTTTGGGACATAACGATAATTTAATTTTCAGAATTTTACTGTAATTTTTAATTAATTAAATAAGCAACTTTTTAGTTGGAGTATCTTGCACCCTGTAATCAACATTTTGGGGTTTCATAATATGAGTTAATCTAGCGGTATTATTTATTTTTGGGATCCTGGCACACTGCTTGATATAACGAGATGCTTATTTCTGTCCGTAGCGATCGGTAAATAAAAAGAATTCTATATAGTAGGTACCGTTTTCAAAACAAATATACATGCCCTGCGTACACCCCAATGTTTTTCACCTACTCCTTTCACCGGACCTGGTTCTCAAAGAAATCACTTTGGCAATAATAGGGTAAATGTAGTCATGGCAAGGTTCTATTTTTATTTATCTAAAATGGACAAAACTTCATTTGTAAGATATTTGATTTCGATTCCTTCATGTCGAAGGAAAACCCAGCTGTGCTTTCATTCTCAAAGCAGACGGATATGTGAAACTCATAAGGCCACGACTCCACATACATTATTAATAATATAAAACCTTCTATAAATACATCAACTCCTTTCTAAACCTAAGAAAAAGGCCACGCTTCATCTCTTTGCGCCGCCACTTCGAATTGAAAACTCCAACTAAAAACGATGAGATGGAAAATCGATTAAAAATCTAATAAATTCTCTAAATTCCTCAAACAAGATTTATTAGCTTGCTATCTGAAATCTCTTCACTTCTATGTTTCTTTTTCTGGGTTCGACGTTGTTCTGGGAAGCGGTTTCTTCTAAACCGTGAGTCTAGGGTAGTGGATTTGATGGATTTGGAGCATCGAATTAAAGGAAACGAAGTTGGTTGTGGTTTCATGTCTGGAAGAGTAACGTAATGGCAAAGTTAGATGAATTTTGGTGGCAACTAATGTCGCACTATCACTGTGCGTTCACTGGGGATCTCGGTTGTGGTCGGAGTTGATCAACAAAGGGCGTAAGCAGCTGTTATGCGAGCCGTGTTAATGGAGAGAGTCGAGTTCACTGTTCCGATGCCGGGGAGGAGCGGATCTGGGTTGGTGGTTTAGTGAGGTGAAAAGGAAAGGAGGGTGCTTGACATGTGCAGTTTGGCGTGCGCATACAGGGAGGGTTTCAGTGATGTTGGTTGATCTTTTGTGAACCGATGGAGGCCGGTTATACTCAAATGGGAAGGGGAATTTGTAGTGATGTTAAACTTTTGTTTTGTGAGGTGTGTGCGAAGCTGAAGTGCAGGATTTGGAAAAGGAAGACGAGGTGCTGGGAGAGTCGATTATGGAGTAAAGAGCGATGTGGGAACTGAGTGGAGATACAGACATTCAAAGATGAAGTGATTTCTGGAGATGACGATGTGGAGTATCTATGTTTCAGAAGCCGCAAACAATGAGAGGAGTTCAACCATGATTGTTGCTGCGATGGAGAATTGCTGTGTTTTCTTGCATGTTTTTTTAAGTGAAAGAATGAAATGGTGTTCGAAAGTGTAAGTTGGAGAAGGGCGTCAAAGTTTTGCTGGAGAACGAGGTTGGAGGGATTGGTGAAGAAAGAAATCAAAGGGGGAGAGGGTCAGATTTTTCTTAATGGGCCTGGTGTGAAAAAAGGGAATTCTACGAAATAGGATCGTATAGACGAGCTCTCCACAATGGAACTGACTGGGAGCGAATCGAAGCTCGTTACAATTTATAGCAAAATAAATTGTCCGTCTGAATCAAGCGATGGTTATCGTTATTAACAGTGATCGTCCAATGTGAGTAAAACTCACCAACTCTAAACAGTCATATTTTTATAACATATTCTTATAACTGATAATTATCTGTTGATTGCTATGTGTAGATTTGGTTGATTGAACTGCTAGTCAGTTAGTTGAAATTATATATATATATATATATATATATATATATATATATAAACCATTAAATATATATATATATATTGATGTTGCTTATCAGAACATTTCATACTGAAATGAAGTTGATGTTAATTATAAGTTTTAACATCTGTGATGCAGGGGAACAGGTTGGAGGGACCCAACTGGGTTCCTCAACATATAAAATACTGTTTTGTTTCATATATTGTGATATATGGTGTGTTATATAATCTGTGATGATTATGTGTGCTTGGTTGATAGTAATCATGGTTATACGGTATTTTATATACCAAAATGAAAATGCTGGAAAGTAAAAAGGGAATTTTCAAAACGTTAATTGAAAATGAATTATTTATAAAATTGAAGGATTTTATAAAAGGAATATTTATTTAGAAAATAAATAGAATAAACGAATATTTATTTAGAAAATAAATAGAATAAAGGAATATTTATTTATAAAATAAATAGAATTATAAAGGAATTTTTATATAGAAAATAAATAGAATAAAGGAATATTTATTTAGAAAATAAATAGAATAAAGGAATATTTATTTAGAAAATTAATAGAATAAAGGAATATTTATTTTAAAAATAAATAGAATAAAGGAATATTTATTTAGAAAATAAATAGAATAAAGGAATATTTATTTAGAAAATAAATAGAATTATAAAAGGAATATTTATTTGGAAAATAAACTGGATTTATAAAAAGGAAGTTGACGAGATATAAAAGAGTTAATCGAATTTAGTTATTCGAAGTCGAGTTAATCGAATATGGTTAGTCGAATAGAGTTAATCAAACAGAGTTAATCAATTAGAGTTAATCGACTATTAGTTATTCGAATAAGAATTAATCAAACATAATTAATCGAATAGAGTTGATCATATAGAGTTAAAGATATAGAGTTAAGCAAAATTAGAAACTGAATAGAGATTAGGCAAATTGAACAGTTTCCAGAGTATCGATCTGATGTTGGTTTCGGCCTTCGGGATTTATACTTAGGGGATTGTTCACTTAGTTTACAGTTAGGGACTGATGATTTTGAAAAGTTAATGAAACGTGAATGAGGATTGGAAATGTTTTCCATTGTTAATAACATATATTTTCTAATCATAGAAATAAGGAAATATGAATATACATATATATATGTTTGATGATTGGATCGATATTTCCACTTAGAAATAAGATCGTTGTGTGTACACGGACATTTTTCATTTGATAGTTAAATCACCGGCTATAAAAGTTTTGACCATTTTAACATTGTTAATATGGAGAGACCGGTTGGATTCTTATCCAAAGAACCACTCTGTATTGGCATAAGCGTTGCGGATATGCCAAAGAAAATTGAAGACGGAGTAAAGTGCAAGGGCTGTTGTATAAGTCCTAGCTAGAGATTGCCTAGGATGGATGTACTGAATAGTTCCTTTGGTTTCGTTCAGTCTCAGAACGAATGTATATGGACGAGTGTCTGACAGAGTATTTCCAATGATCGAAAGGGTTGGTCGGTACAAATATATATGGTTGCAACGGATTTATTCCCTTAGCATAACATCCAGAATATTTGTATAAAAAAATTAATGATTAACGGATCTGATAATGTGGCATTCAAAGTGATCGTGTTATCAATGAATGGAAAGTAATCGTAGCCTCTGGCCTCAACAACCAAGAAATGACAAAAATCGGGCAGGCAGCATGACTAAGTCGGTCACTCCGAAGTATGGTGTATAATCACCTATCTAGACAATATTCATTTGCTTCTTTAATCTATCAATGTTGTCCTATATATATATACGGGAAACGGTTGCTGATCCCAACCGTTGGTGATATACATTCGATACACTCAAGCGAAATGAGTGGTCGGTCATGTGTGGCTGGGTTGCAAGATGTTCTTGTTGAACTTCAGTATATCGTTCCTAGAGTACACTAATCGGAAGGTGGTTCCATATCTTGTCATAGTTGGAAATCCATTACCCAATATGTGCTTGCGGTTTTGATTGTATACTATATATGTAGAACGTGAGATGAAAGCGTTTCTGCTAGATGATTATTATATTGTGGTTGATAGACCTTATTATAATATCAAAAGGTTTTGATATAAAGATATTTTGGATTTCTCATAAGGGAAAAACCCGTTCCGTTATACGGCGTGGTCTTATGAGATATCGTTTACTTGTTCAAACTGCTTAAAACTGTTTTACTCACTCCAGTCCCATGACTGACCCGGAGTTTATTTTGTTTGTTTTCCCTAAACTCTTAGGTGCCTAAATTTGTGTGGGCAGTCAAATAGTCGGGATTTCACAGATACACTTGGAGAGCTTGGAGCAGGAGGCTTCAGGATTAATTAGCTATTGTTTATTTCCGCTGATGTTGTAAGTGTTGTACTCTGCAATGTTATTGTATACATATACTGTTTATATTTCAAAAGTTATGTTATATTTTATTCGTTCTGCTATGAGATACGTGTTTACTCTGATGATGATGTTCTTCTTCTTCTTCTATTCTATAAGTTTCTATTTTATCTATTCTCACCCTCTAACTTCTTTCATTAACCATTCGGTTATTTTCGATCCTTGGATGTTCGATATGTGTTATATATCGGATAACCAAGATCGTCGAAAACCCGGGTCACTACATTGACTTTTCTTCCAGAACATCTGACCACCATTCACTTTGAATGTCACATCGTCAGATCCATCGGAAATCACTAATTGATCCCCACGAAATTACTCAGATTGTTAGGCTAAAGAAGTTTCCCTTCTTTGCCACCAACTTCGTACGTTTGAAGGAATCAACGTACGTAACCTCTTTGGAAATACTCTGTCAGACACTCATCCTTACAAGTTGTCCTGGGTCTGGACAAACCGAAGGAACTGTTCTACAAAGCCATCTTGGGAAATTTCTACCTAGGATTAACAGAACAGCCCTTGCATTTACTCCGTCTTCAATTATCTTCAGCATAAGTTGATTCATAACGCTTATACCAATACGGAGTGGTTTTCAGATATTAAATCTGATCCCGGTCTCTCTATATTGGTAACGAAGGTATAAAATAAATCAAAACTTTGATAGTCGGTGATTTAACTATCAAAGAAACATCCATACAATCCACGGTCCTCTTTCGAATTGGAAATCTCTACCGATCAAGCATCAAACGACACTAAGCCCCTTTTTAATTTAATTTCTTATTAAATTATTATTTCCAATTCCTATCTCTTAATTCCTCGTTGACAATTCATTTCATTTTCTATGTGTAGAAAACATCTCTCATTTTATTTGGGAAAACAATTCAAATTAACGCGATGTCATAAACATCGTTATTATAACTCAACCCACTAATCATTTATTAGCTAACCATATTGCTTAACCAAGTTTCACCATCGAACCTTAACCATTCCTCTATCGATCATGAAGTCAATCAAGTTGGGGTACAATTACCTCTCAGACCTTAATTGAACAACATTCTCAACTTTGAAATAGTCAAAGCTCACAATTTTAAACCAAACATCGCTTATGCGACTTTCAAATCCAATCTAAGAACACACTTCTTTCACGGAAAAACTTTGATTATAACGGTAGCGTCATAATCGTTGTTTCCAAATATTTGATTTATAAAACATTACTTTTAATAACAGCGTTACAATCGTTGTCTAGAATTTTAGAACCTTTATTTTAACAACAGCATTAAGACCGCTATTAAGATTTACAAAACATTTATTATAACGGCAGCGTTAAAATCGCTGTTTCCAAATATTTGGTTTATAAAAATATAACTTGTACTTATTAATTTCATTAATAAGTAATAATTAATTAATTAAATTTGAGTCAAAAATGGAAAGTAAAAATAACTACTTCCTTAAACTCGATATAACCGAATTCCAATAAATAACTTTCTCTCGATTAATCTATATTCGATTTATATTCCGAACTTCGGAATTATTTACCCTTTCAGGTTGATTCAAATTCTAAATTCACTTTTGAATCTGTCCTTTTCAAATCCTTGCCCAATCCCTTTATAACCATTTAGGTTTACCAAAACATTATTACAATTTATTTTATATTCCAAATGTTGGAATAAAACTCATCGTTTTATTTTAAAACGATGTTCCATTTCCCTTTCTCATTCACGTTCCAATTTGGATCCATATTTCAAATCCAAATTTCCTCTATAGATATTTTATTTGCCAATATTTACTTTAAACCGTTGTTTACTTTAATTCTGAATATATTTCCTTCATATACCATCATTTGGTTTTCTTCTTATAAATATACTTTTAAACTCAAATTTCTATTTAAAACTTCTCTTCAGAATTATTAATATAATATACTTTTATTCCAATAATTTAGAAAGCTCATTTATGATTTCCTTTGAAATTTGCTAAGTTCAAATCTCATCTCAAATATTGCTTTCAAATTTGATTTCCATTTTTTTTCCCATATAAATTCAAAATTTGGATTTATATTTCATTTTTATCCAATGTTACATAATTCATTTAATTTATAAACACGTTTAAAATCAACCCCTTGTTTTAAATAAACAAGTTTCTACTTTTTAACTCTCTTCGAAAATTACACTTTAATTTTTGGAGAAAATATATTTCCTTTTAAATCTCAAATTCATTTCCTATATATCAGAATATTTTACAGTACTTAAATACCAAAATTTATAGGGCTAGTGACAACAAAATCAATTATAGAATACATATCACATCATATAACACAAACATATGAAGACAATAATATAAATGTTGAGGAACCCAGTTGGGCCCCTCCAACCTGTTTCCCTGCATCCACAGATGTCAATCAACATTTGTTTCACATAAATATGAGATATCATAGTAAACCGAACAAATATGGTATAACTATATCAACCAGTTTTATCAACCATTCATCCAAACAATCATCACACAGTATAAAATAAATTTAAAACTTGTTTATATAAAAATATAAACGAGCCAGAGTTAGTGAGTTTACTCACCTTGGTTTGCAGTTGACGGTTCTGCTTGT
This sequence comes from Allium sativum, assembly GCA_030737875.1. NCBI lineage: Eukaryota > Viridiplantae > Streptophyta > Magnoliopsida > Asparagales > Amaryllidaceae > Allium > Allium sativum. Next base: position 119,787,544 of record CM060915.1, read on the forward strand.
GTTTTTGTTTAGAATCAAACAAGCGTTTGATTTTATAACAAACTTCCAATAGCCCGATTCTCAACCACAATAGTTCCACAACATAGATTTCTTTGTTACGACCCCCAACGGATCTTGTTTCATGAATTTCTGTAAACGTATGAGTTAAATATTAACGTTACAATTTTCCCATTAAATTTGGGTAATATAATTTCATTGATTATTTTAAATCAATTGTAACAACCCGGAAAATCTGAGCAAGATAAAAAAATTTATTTTGGTTATTTTAACAGATTTTGAATATTTAAAATGAATTATTTTAAATAATAACGATGGAAAATTTATTTTCGACGAAGTTAAAACGAATAAATTTATTTTAATTATATAACGAGCCTGAAATGGCCCTGCAGTTCGAAAATTCGATTTCGAATTTCAAATGAATATACAGAATTCATTTTAAGTCGGAATTGAACGAAACAAGAAATATCTAAATCTGTTTAATCATATCTTTCTAATGAAGTTAAGAAACTGAGATTTCGCTTTAGAAGTTGAAAGATATGTCCAGTTTATAATTTAGAAAAGTCGCTGTGGAATTTATATATATTTTAATATATATGAAGGCCTTTGAAAATGGAAATTTTGCAAATGATCTCGGTTTTCGACGAAACCACTTTTGTTGGATCCGGGATGTCAATTTATTGCTAAGTTTTTTTTTTCATAATTTTCTGAATCAATATGTGAGCGTGGCAAAGTTAAACGTGTTTTGACAATTTCAATCAAATTGTGTAACGACCCGGAAAATCTGAACCAATTTAAAATTTTTAAATTGGCTAAACTAGTGGATTTTAAATATTTAAAATAAATATTTTAAATAATAGCAATGAAAAGTGAGTTTGAATCGACGTTTGAAAACGAATATAATTAATTCTAGTTATAAACAAGACCTGAAATGGCGCGGTAGTTTCAAAATTTGAATTCAAACTTTGACTGACTGTACCGGGTGCAAAACAAAACGGATTAGAGTGAAACCAAAAATATTTAAATCTGTTAGTGAATACCTTTCTAACGAATCTGAAAAATCAAAGTTTCATAGTGAAAAGCAAAAGTTATGGCCAAATGAATTTTCAGAAAGGTCGCTATGGAATTTATATAGCCCGTGAAATTGGCCATTTTTCATAAGACCTCGGAATTCGACGAAACCACTTTTGTTGGATCCGGGATGTGAAGTTATTGCTAGGTTTCAAATTTCATAATTTTTGAAGCTAGTATGTGAGCGTGGCAAAGGAAAACGTGTTTTGGTCAATTATAGTTAAACTGGATCGACCAGAAATGGGCCTTTTTGCAAACGGTCTCAGAATTTGACGAAATAGTTTTGTTGGGACCATATCGTCAAAACATAGCCAGATTTATTTTTCTGGAAATTTTCAAATCAGTTTGTGGCCCTGGCGAATTGAAATGTACGTTTAAATCGAATATTGAATGTTATATATTTTAAATTGAATGAAAACTGATTGAAACAATCGAATGGGCCTTCGAAACATATCCCATTGTGTTCGAAATGGGGGTAAAACGCTAGGGACGATAGTCGTTGGGTTTGAATTGGTGTTCGTGTGCGGAAGAGGGTATCTTAGAGATTTTAAAATTTATATAAAAAAAAAATCATTGGTCGATGCTTTTCTCTCTCCCCGCTCCTCTCAGAACCCGACGGCGGAAATAGTTCAAAATTCACCCCTCATTTTCCGATCAATCCACGCCGAATTAGCTCGTGCAACAGTTGAACTTTTTGAAGATCTTCCTGAGCTCTTCAAATCCATACCTGGTTTCAATTTTTTCATTGTGTATTTTGGGAGAACGGACGCCGAGAAGTCGACGCCTTCATCTCGCTGCCGCCGTCAACCAGGGCCACCGAAGTGGGCCTCGCTCTAGGCGCCAGCGCGCCTCTCCTCCCTCTTCGTCGCTGCGAAGGCCGATCGTCCAACCACTTCACCGTTTGCACGAAAATTCAAAACCTAGTTTTGAAGGAATTAGCTGAGGTATGGCTTGTTTTATTTAAACTGAAATTAACACTTTTAAACCGTTGCAAACTTGTAAAAATCATATCTTTTTCGTGTGTTGACGAAATTCAGTGAAACAAGAGACAGTGGACTCGTGTGGACGTCTTCTACATTTTAGAAGAGACCGCATATTTTTCTGAGCCTTCTGCTATTTTTGGTGGAGTGGAACCCAATGTGAGATTTCTAATTTATAAACGATATGGAAAACGACGATGTATAAATTATATGATCGATGTATGAGTTATATAACTGTTGTACACCTCTTGTATAAGCGTTGTATAAGTTGTACGTTCGATGTATAAGTTATATATGCGTTGTAAAAAATTATATGTGTTGAAATAGAAGTGAAATGCTATATATAAATAAATAAATAAATATATATACGCCCCTCGTCCACAAACCATGGACGATATTTATTGGTTGTGATTGGTGTGAAAATTGATTGATAGCGAATGGTTGATTGGAATTGTTTGTGGTTGAAATTGATTGATTGTGGTTGAAAAATACCCATTTGTGGTTGAGAAATATTTGGTTGAAACCACATAGGATTAGTTTGTGGAAATGAAATAAATATACATGCCGCCTGCGTGCGAACTAGATGCATGATTCCCCATTGTCAAAAACCATGAGGTTTTAAGGTAGAGCGAGGAGCCGTACTAGGGACGGTCCCGGTTTTAACTACCCTGCCGTTATGCTGCCGAAATTTTGAATAATATTCATATGTAAGAATTATTTTCCTGTGTTGAAATTATATTCGTCTGTTGAATAGAAAACCTTCATGTGTTGAATAGAAATTCATTCGTTGAATCATATTCATGTGTTGAATGGTATTCGTGTTTTGAATAAATGGTTTTAGCAATAAAAATCACATTTTTACCCTATTTATATAAGCTATAGAAAACCTTCATGTGTTGAATCGATATTCATTCGTTGAATTGAAATTCATGTGTTAAATGGTATTCGTGTTTTAAATATAAAAATAACCTTTTTATCGATATATACAAACTATAGAAAACCTTCATGTGTTGAATCGATATTCATTCCTTGAATTGAAATTCATGTGTTGAATGGTATTCGTGTTTTAAATATAAAAATCACCTTTTTATCGATATATACAAACGATAGAAAACCTTCATGTGTTGAATCGATATTCATTCGTTGAATTGAAATTCATGTGTTGAATGGTATTCGTGTTTTAAATATAAAAAATCACCTTTTTATCTATTTATATAAACTATAGAAAACCTTCATGTGTTGAATCGAAATTCATTCGTTGAATTGAAATTCATGTGTTGAATGGTATCCATATTTTGAAAGAACTTGTTTTATAATAAAAATCCAAATTTTGTCATCGATATGAACTATATAAAATAATCTTGTTTTGAAAGAAATTGTTTTTAATAAAAATCCTCTTTTTATCACCTATATTAACTATATAAAATAGTCGAGTTTTGAAATAAATTGGTTTACATTAAAAATCACATTTTTATTATATACATGAATTGGTAAAAATAGTGAAGTGTTGAAATAGAAGACAGTTAGATAAAAATATAATTTTTATCAAATGTATGAAAAGAATATAGCTTTGAAATCGAAGAATCGATATATATATATATATATATAAATAGAATTAAAATATATCGAATAACGAAGCTGCATTTCGTATTTTGAAACCGTGATTTCAAACGATTAGTGCGGGAGATCCGACCATCGGATTTTCCCGAGACCGCAACCGTTGGGTTCGCTTTGGAAATATCTTTCCAATGGCACCAACTTTGTAAAAAATCCAACGGTTGGATTGTATGGAATGTTTAATTCAAATCTGAAGAAAAACAGCGCCAGAATAGATTATATTTATATATATATATATATATAAATATAATTATATTTAATCGAATAACGACGCTACAATTTGTATTTTGAAATCAAAACTTCAAACGATTATACCGGGAGATCTGACCGTCGGATTTTCCCGAAACTGGAACCGTTGGATTCGTTTTGAAAAGATCTTTCTAATGATGTAAATTTTGTGAAGATCCAACGGTTAGATTTTTAGATATGTGTAAATCAAATCTGAAGAAAAACAGCGCCACGGCCGCATTATGGCCCGAAGCGTCGTTTTGAATAAATTGGCTATTTTAAAATAAATAAAAATAGCGATAAATCATTATAAAATATTATAAACGATATGGATGAGAAATTTAGAAACTAACTGAAGGTTGGCTAAGTCGAATGGTTTCTTGGGTATTGATCTGATGTTGGTTTCGGCCTTCGGGGTTAATATTTGGGAAATCGTTCTCTTACTGATTGACGGTTAGTGACTAATGAATTGAAACAATGCGTGTGTATCTTAGTGTTGCACTTGTTTATTATATACGCGAGTTGCTCAGAAAGACCGGGCTTAACCCATTCTGAATAACTGAATCGACGATAAGAAATCGAAGATGAAGACGGTGGTCGAAGACTGGAGATCTTCACCTCGTTTGGATGGTAACCGAGGTCCTGATTGGGAGGCATCCCGAAATATGGATAATGAGTGGTGATCGTCCAGACGTACGTGGTGATCGATGGGTTTGTGAGGTATATAGTGCCTCCGGTTTCGTTCAGACCCAGAACGGACTTGCAAATGGACAGTGTGTCTGACATTGGAATTTATTCTGTGTGATTGATAGCCATCAGTTGCACGGTGTGAATTGCCTGTGTGGCATGCTAAGATGCAGTGATCAGGGCTTCTGTTGAAAAGCAAAGTCTTGTGGCGATGATCAAAGCACCGCCTGTGTGGCGTAGCTTTGTGTATAACGTGAAATCGCGAGCCTCACACCCCGGTATGAACCAGAAACGGGAGACGACCTCAGGGAGGACATGCGTTTCTTTCTAGTTAGAAGTGGCATCAATGGTTTTACACGCCCTGACGAGTTTGACTTATGCGGTTGTTGCTGTTGCGAGGCGCCTCGGTTTGATCGGACGATCCAGGTCCGATGGAGTCATTCGTTGGCTCATTTACGCCCCAAAGGGCAGGGAAATGTATTGTTCAGGAATTTTAATCCACATTGGTGGACATGCCCTGTCGCTCCCAGGGTCACTCGAGCTCTGATCCTATGGCTCGGGCTAGAGAGTCGCGAAGTCGGTAAGGACTATCTTTTGCCTTGGTTCATGACGGAAATCCAATTTCCAAATACGTGACTGTGCGGTTTTGATTGTGTACCTATATTTGGCGACATAGTGGCATGGGACGCTCATGTCGTCTATGATTGATAGTTATGATTTGAAATTGTTTTTGAAACATATAAACACTAGTAGTAATATCAAATGCTTTTGTTTTATTCGTATCAAGCATATTTTGGCCATTATAAGGTAAAACTCTATCCTCCGGTTTGCGTTGCATTGTGTGATGGGAACTGAGTCTTATAATGGCTTCATTTTTATAAAAAGCATTGCGATGTTTAAAAGAATGATTTGTTTTTAAAGCACTAGCAATCCAATGGAGTAAACCCGTTCCACGAAAGTGGCATGGTCCTATGATTAGCCCTATTATAAATGTGTTGAGTAGATTTCTCATACCAGTCCCATGACTGACTCGTAGTTTGTTTCACTTTCAAACTCGGGTGCCCCTTTTTCTACACGGGCAGCCTTGTATTCAGGTTTTTAGCTGGCTTTCTCTGGATAGCTGGAGCTGAAGATGGATTCTATTATTTATCTCTTTTTATGCTGTTCAGCTCCTATTATACGTTTTGTTTGTTTTCCGCTGTAAACATTTATGTATAGCTGAACTGTATTTGTACTAAGTATGATCATGTATACTGTGTAACTCTGATGATTACGTTTATCCAATATATTCTATTGTTCATTATCTGGTGTATTTATTTAATTCTGTTCTGCTGTTATCTGTTTATGCGTTATATTCCAAGGATTACCCTTGCCACCGTCAGTACGGGGTTTGGGGTCGTCACAAATTGGATTGACTAGAAAATGGCCATTTTCAAATGGTCTCAGAATTTGACGAAATTAGTTCTATTAGGGCCGTATCGTCAATACGAAGCTAGAAATAATTTTTCTGGAATTTTTCGGGTCCGTATGTGGACCCGGTAAATCGAAATGTGCGTTTAGAATTAAATATATAGAATTAAATTTTGATTTAAACGAAAACTGATTGTAACGATCGAATTGGCTTACGTGACATATCCCATTGTGTTCGGAATGGGGGTATTTAGCTAAGGAAGACAGTCGGTGGGCTCAATTTCGAGTTTGAATTTTAAAGTAACCTTTTAGAAATTAAAATAATAAAATAAAGGGTTCGTTTGGCACAGGTCCCTATTAAGTTTCAAAATTAGGCTCACATCCGGTCCAACTTTTCATGTAAATTTAGTCCCTATTTTTCAAAAATACACTAAAAACAAAAAAAAATCATGAAAATTAGTATTTAAATCAAACATGTACTCACCCAAAAAAACAGCTTGTAAAAAAATGCATCAAAATCAAAAAATACAATAAAACAGCGAAATTGCAGTAATTTGCATCAAATCATGCACATATTTGCAATACTTGCATTCATCTGTGCAAGTATTTCAAATGTTGAATTTGCGTTTGTTTTTTTGCATATATGTTTGCAAGGTAAACAGATTCTTGCATACAAGTGTGCAACAATCTTCAGGTAAAATTTTCGCTTCATATTTTTACATGCAATACTTGCATACATGTGTGCAAGTTTTTCAAATAGTTGCATACATGTATGCAAATTTTTCTTTTTAAATTTCCATGTACTTATGTTAATATTTCCAGATTTTAGATTTTTTTTTTACATTGTAGCGCTTTTTTTTTAAATATAAAGAAAAGGCAAAAAAAAGGGACAAAATTTCCCATTCGTTTCCGCCCCCTCTTTTTGAGCTGCCGCCTAATATTTTTTGTCCCTTCCGCCTTCCATCTCCTTCCACTTCGCCTCTTCCATTTTTTCACAAAAAAAAGCGCTCTTGCATAAAAAAAATTTCTAAAATCTGGAAATATTCCCCTCAGTCCACGAAAAAAAAAAAAAAGTTGCATACGTGTATGCAACTATTACTAATAGTTGCATACATGTATGCAACTATTACTAATACACTTGCAAAAAAAAAAAAAAAAAAAAAAAAAACCGCAAACCTGCTGAATATTTGCATACAAGTATGCTGCTATTCAGAATAACTGCATACTTGTATGCAGTAATGCATTGAAAGGCAGAGGGCATGGCAATATGTGCGTACATGTATGCATATATTTGAAATATGTGCATGTTTTCATGCTTTTTACTGCATATTCCGTTGTTTTGTGTATTTTTTGATTTTGACTTGTTTATCAATTGTTTTTCCACCTGATTTTTTTGGCGTGAACATGTTTTAATTAATAATGAATTTTCGTGATTTTTTATATATTTTTGAAAAATAGGGACCTAATTTACATGAAAAGTTAGACCGGATGTGAGCCTAATTAAGTTTCGTTTTAGGGATGTGTGCCTAATTTTCACTAAAATAAATATAAATTTTCAATTAAACACCCCCTCCTTTCTCCTTAGCCAAGTCAACCCCCCCCCCCCCCCCCCGTTTCAGTTCTTCGATCCAAATCAGAAAATGAAAAAAAAAATAAAAAAAATCGCTCGTCTGAGGGGGCGATCCACCGCCGCGCCGCCCTCCAGGCGGACCCACCGCCTCCATGTGCACCGCCGACCCCCCTTCTTCCTCCTCGTGTTGAGCGCGATTCCCTCTAACCCTCCAATCCGCAAAACCGACGACGAGGCCATCCCAGACCTGACCACAACCAGCACCGCCCAAGCTCTAACCGCCACGCCCCCAGCACCTTTTTTCGACACTGAGCGCCACCCCCTTGGCCTGCCACAGCCCACTCCAGCTGAAAATCGACAAAAACATGAGTCTTTAATTTGTTTAATCATGTTTAATTAATTTTTGTATATAAAGATCTGATTTTTATGTGGATAACATGATAATGAAGCTAGGATTTTTATGTTCTAGTTTAATTAAAAATATGATTTTTAAAAAACTGGAAATATATGATTTTTACTCATGTAAAAATATAATTTTTAGCATAGGAAGTATATAATTTTTAGCATACAATGTAATGGTTTTTACTTCAAGAAATGTAACACCCTACGTCCATTAATGTCACTCACAAAGGGAATGCATTAACTTCCATGGAGGTTTTAAGTGAATATAGAACAGAAAAATTACAACAAGACAGATAATAAGTAGTACATGGAAATCTAAAACTTCATTTTATTGCAGCGGAAATTAAACATGTTTGTTACATCATAAAACCATAAATCAGAGTCAAATACAATATCCATCTTGATAAAACAAAATACATAATCCCATTACATAAATAGCCATTAAAGAAGATAACAAGCTGGACTTTACTTCGACGGTCCAAGCTTTCCAAAAGAGAGAAAAAGCAATCCAATCAAACTCCACTAGAGCTGGGTCCAACCTGAGGACCTGGAGGGGGGAAAAAGGATAGAAATAGAGGGGGTCAGACATAAAGTCTGGCGAGTATGATAATTCTAACATTACTATTATCAAAGTAACTAGACTAAGGCATAAGCTGGAAAACAAGAAAATGTCTATGAACTATTGGGTATGGAAGAGAAGATAAAGATAATGTTTAAGGCACACCTAATTACTAACGAATAATTACTACACTGCACCACACCAGTCACCCTCAAAGTTGATCCCACTTGCTTCACTTAGAAATTTTATAAATAGCCTTGCGTACCCCTAGCTGACTACATAGGTGTCGTCTGCCCCTATCTCCGCTAGGTGTACCCCACTACCCACTTGCGATTGGCTCCCTACTCGTAGATACCCGTGCTGGCCCCACAGTGGGGTGTATCACTCACCTAAAGTGGCAACCTGATACAACTTGAGAATGCACGGCTTATACCTACACGATGCAACAACGTCTTACCTACCAGCCCGGGTCCACACACGCATATGAAACCCGTTGGACTTGCTTTTCCACCGCTACCCCCGTTTTGGCCTCTTATAGTCAAACCCAGTATGCGTGTCCCGTCCTCGACTTTAGTCGAGCCCACAAAGATACGTTTGGGATACTGGTTGAAATGGGCCCCCACAAGCTAGCCACCTAAGCTTGTCCACTAGTACATCCCACTTAACCCTCTTAGTCATGTTCATTTACATGTGTGTTTGGTTAAGTCTTACTAATCGTATTTCACATGCCACTAAAGACACCCACTAGATTCCTCATGCCACCCAAGGCACCTACTTAACCCCCTTGTCCCACCTTACATGTTTATCTGGTTAAGTATTTCTTAATTCATTCAGGCCATAACCTCATAAAGACCTCTCACATTAGACTGGCATTTATGGCAGCTGGATTTGCCTGGCGGGTCCGGGCAGTCTTATACCATAAAAGAGTCTAACCTCGTGTCTTTACAACTGTTATGCTTTAATTTGGGCCTAGGGCCTCTCACATTGGGCTGACATTTGTGACCACTGGATTTGCCGGGCGGGTCCGGGCAGGTTTACGTCACAAACGAATCCAACCTCGTGTCCTAAGCATTGATTAACACTTATAATCTTTTACCCCAGTTTTAATAATTCCCTATTCAAATTATTAATTAAGTCCACTTTTAATGATGTCATAATTGACTCAATTATGGCCATCCATTCACGGCATGCAAAATCATATCAATTGCACCCCAACTTCTTAATATTAAATCCTTAATATTACCCCTACCCTCGTTATGCATACGCTTATTCGACGCAAAATATACGTTAGACTCGAATAGTCTAACTCATAGCACAAAGATAAATTATCACAACATATAGACAAATAAAATAGATCTAATCATAATAGTGGTGAAACTTGAATAAAACTACACATGTTATGGATCTAAAGGTGTCAACTTGTTTGGTTAAATGTGTCAATTTACATGATATGATCATAACCCAAATTCATGTATATACTTGCATATGGGGTTTTATGCAACATAGTGATGGTGTGAACTAGCGTCTAACACATAGAATTCACATATGTCATAGCATAATTCTAGATCTAAATAGATGTCATGGCATATGTTCATAATCTTTACTAATCAATCTATACTTGCATACATGATTTGTCATATAAATCAACATAGCCCAAATAATATCAACATTATGACTTGGTTAACATGAACTAATTAGCATAGATAACAACATCATGATTTTATAACATGTACGATTTACCACAACTTAGCATAGAAAATTACAACCTATACAATAACATCATAGCATGATTTACAAAATATAGGATATCATCATCACATAACATAGGATTTACAACATACATGATAGCATAAGGTTTTCAACAACATACATGACAATTCACATCATTCACTTATAATCCATTCATAACTTAATCTAATTAGTTCAATAATAATCTTGTTAAGATCATCATACTCACAATTAGAAGAGAAAGAGAGTCTTGATTTGCTTTAGAGTTGAGTAGAATTAGGGTTTTGATTAGCTTTCTTCCTTCTTAGTTGGAGGGGCTAGACTGAGTTCCATGGCGGCGGTATGACGGTAGCTATTCTATTTTTCATGTGAATTAGAGTGAGAGACTACCTAGGTATTTATAGAGTTTAGGGTTTATTTAGACCGTCAGATCAACTCAGAACTAAACTGAACCGTTAAATTTGCCAACTCAGCCCTAAAGACACATCAGTAGCTCAAGATTGGGCTCAGCCAAACCCTAGCCGCCTGGACAGGTCGACACCCAGGTCGACTGCCCAGTCGACCTGGGGGGGTGTTGACTGCCCAGTCGACTCCCCAGTCGACCTGGGGTGCTGGGCGGGAAATTTCCCGCCTAGCCTGTTTGACTTCGAATTTTAAATTTTAAATTTTCTGAAATCTGTTTTGAATTTTCTGAAACTTCCGATGGCCATATCTCTTTCATACGAAGTCCAAATCACGCAAACTCGGACTCTATTTCGACCAGAATTCCGAGACGAACACAATGGCGCAACCCGTTTCCCACAATTCACACGTCTGAGATTAGTTATTCTTTAATTTGTGAATATTAATATTAACAGAATTACGGGGTGTTACATACTCCCCTCCTTAAAGGATTTCGACCCCGAAATCTTCAAGTCAAGGAGAACGTATATCCTAACATCCAATCGTCCATCTACTCAACCATCAAACACAGGCATCCATTGTCCTTATAGACTTCTAATGCTTTGATGTTTAAATGCACAGTGTGTGTATATGTCCATATCTAATGCAAGGCGGTCCACTGATTCAGTTGACCTCCTTAATGCAAATCATGATAGTGTCATGCGTCCATTATATATGCAAAAGTTCCTTAATGCTACATATTATCTCTATATGCGTGCACAATCATCATCTGAATGCAGGATCCATATGATAAAAAAATCCTCATACATCCATTTTACTAAATACATCCATTTATATGCAATATGCAGTATAAAGTGACTGAGCCGATCTAGTGCCTAGCAGTATGTGTATATGCATCCACGAGCGACCACTAGCAAATGCTTGCATCCACTTTGCATCCATCATATATAACATGTCTCAAACACATGTTTCAACCGTAGGATTATCCTAACTAAAGGTCAAGGATACTAGCGAGAGGATACTCTAAAGGTAAGATAAGTACAAGATAAGCGATAAAGGTGAAATTAAAGGACATACCCTCAAAAAGAAAAGGGTACAACGATCGCATCTTCTCTTCCGTCTCCCAAGTAGTGTTGCTCTCATCATCTCCCCATTGTACTTTGACTAGTTTGACCTCTCGATTTCTCAGCTTCTTGATGTCCGACCCAAGAATGCATGTAGGAGCTCGTCGAATCATCGCATCACGCTCTACCTCCACCTCTCTAAGCAAGCTCGGCTCTACCACTTCCGCGGTCTCGTGCAAGCACTTCCTCAAATGTGACACATGGAATACGTCGTGTACACCACTAAGTCTCTCGGGCAGCTCCACTCTATACGCCATCTGCCCAATCCTTTCCTTAATAGGAAATGGCCCTACGAACCTTGGTGCTAATTTCCCAACGGACCCAAAGCGAACAACGTTCCGTAATGGAGACACTTTGATAAAGACCATGTCCCCAACGTCAAACTCAAGATCTGTCCTCCTCTTATCCGCATAAGATTTCTGCCTATCTTGCGCTGCTTTCATCCTCCTTCGAATCAAGTCGATCTTCTCGGAAGTCTCCCTAATCATATCGGGCCCAAGTAAGATCTTATCCGTAGATTCCCACCAACATATAGGTAAACGACAAGGTCGTCCATAAAGAGCTTCGAAAGGTGCCATGCCAATGCTGGACTGAAAACTATTATTATATGTGAACTCTACCAATGGAAGATGCTCTACCCATGTACCCCCAAAGTCTAGGATACATAGCCTCAAAAGGTCCTCTAGAATGCAATTCACCCTCTCGGTCTGGCCATCCGTCTGAGGATGATACGTAGTGCTCAAACATAACTGTAACACCCCACGTCCATTAATGTCACTCACAAAGGGAATGCATTAACTTCCATGGAGGTTATAAGTGAATATAGAACAGAAAAATTACAACAAGACAGATAATAAATAGTACTTGGAAATCTAAAACTTCATTTTATTGCAGCGGAAATTAAACATGTTTGTTTCATCATAAAACCAAGTACAATATCCATCTTCATAAAACAAAATACATAATCCCATTACATAAATAGCCATTAAAAAGATAACAAGCTGGACTTTACTTCAACGGTCCAAGCTTTCCAAGAGAGATGAAGCAATCCAATCAAACTCCACTAGAGCTGGGCCCAACCTGACGACCTGGAGGGGGAAAAAGGATAGAAATGGAGGGGGTCAAACATAATGTCTGGCAAGTATGATAATTCTAACAATACTATTATCAAAATAACTAGACTAAGGCATAAGCTGGAAGACAAGTAAACTTCTATGAACTATTAGGTATGGGATGAGCAGTGAAAGATAAGGTCAAAGGCACACCTAATTACTAACGAATGATTGCTACACTGCACCGCACATTACTACACTGCACCGCACATTACTACACTGCACCGCACAAGTTACCCGAAAGGTTGATCCCACTTGCTTCACACAAAAACTTTATAAATATCCTTGCGTACCCTTAGCTGACTACATAGGTGCCGTATGCCCCTATCTCCACTAGGTGTACCCCACTACCCACTTTCGATCGGCTCCCTACTCGTAGATACCCGTGCTGGCCCCACAGTGGGGTGTATCACTCCCCTAAAGTGGCAACCCGATACAACTTGAGAATGCACGGCTTATACCTACACGATGCAACAACGTCTTACCTACTAGCCTGGGTACACACACGCATACGAAACCCGTTGGACTTGCGTTGCCACCGCTCCCCATTTTGGCCTCTTATAGTCGAACCCAGCATGCGTGTCCCATCCTCGACTTGGATCGAGCCCACAAAGATACGTTTGGGATACTGGTCGAAATGGGCCCCACAAGCTACCCACCTAAGATTGTCACTAGTATATCCCACTTAACCCTCTTAGTCATGTTCATTTACATGTGTGTTTGGTTAAATCTTACTAATCGTATTTCACATGCCACTAAGGGCACCCCTTAGATTCCTCATGCCGCCCAAGGCACCTACTTAACCCCCATGTCCCACCTTACATGTTTATCTGGTTATGTATTTCTTAATTCATTCAGGCCATAACCTCATAAAGACCTCTCACATTAGACTGGCATTTATGGCAGCTGGATTTGCCGGGCGGGTCCGGGCAGTCTTACACCATAAAAGAGTCTGACCTCGTGTCTTTACAACCGTTATGCTTTAGTTTAGGCCTAGGACCTCTCACATTGGGCTGACATTTGTGACCACTGGATTTGCCGGGCGGGTCCGGGCAGGTTTACGTCACAAACGAGTCCAACCTCGTGTCCTAAGCATTGATTAACACTTAAAATCTTTTACCCCAGTTTTAATAATTCCCTATTCAAATTATTAATTAAGTCAACTTTTAATGATGTCCATAATTGACTCAATTATGGCCATCCACTTATGGCATGCAAAATCATATCAATTGCACCCCAACTTTTTAATATTAAATCCTTAATATTACCCCTACCCCACGTTTATACGTCCGCTTATTCAACGCATAATATAGGCTAGACTTGTATAGTCTAACACCTAGCACAAAGATAAATTATCACAACATATAGACAATTAAAATAAATCTAATCATAATAGGGGTGAAACTTGCATAAACTACACATGTTAAGGATCAAAAGGTGTCAACTTGTTAAATGTCTCAATTTATATGATATGATCATAGCCCAAATCTATACATAAACTTGCATATGGGGTTTTTAGGCAACATAATGATGGTGTGAACTAGCATAGGATATCACATATGTCATAGCATAATTCTAGATGTCTTAAAAGATGTCTTGGTATATGTTCATAACTTTTCTAATCAATCTAACTTGCATATGTGACTTGTCATATAGATCAACATAACCCAAACATGATGATTTAATTAATATGAACTAACTAGCATAGATGGTAACATCATGGCCTTTTTAACATGTATGATTCATCACAACTTAGCATAGAAACTTTCAACATACATAACATCATCATAGCATGATTTACAACATACAAGATATCATCATCACATAACATTGGATTTATAATATACATGATAGCAAAAGGGGTTTACAACAACATATGTGATAATTCACATCATCTACTCATAATCCATTCATAACTCAACCTAATTAAAATGATAATAATCTTGTTAAGATCATCATACTCACAATTTAGAGAAGAAAAGAGAGAGTTTTGCTTTGCTTTAGGGTTGAGAGAATTAGAATTGAATTTGCTTTTCTTCTTTCTTAGTTGGCGGCGGCTCCATTGATTTCCATGGCGATGGTATGACGGTAACTATTCTATTTTAATTAGGTTTAGGGTTAGCATTAGGATGTATTTATAGGTGTAGGAAGTTATTTAGGACCATTAGATTAACCCTGAACCATGAGAACCAATCAAATGCAAAATCTGCATTTGAGCGAATCGGCCCACGGGTTGACAGCCAAACACCCTGGATTAACCCCTAGTCGGCCCAGCAGGGCTTGGGTCGACCTCAAAAATGGGCCGGTTCAGTTATTTCCCCTCCCAATTCGCTGTTTTGAACTTTTTCACATATTTATATATTTAAATTTTAATATATATATATATATCAATATATATATTTCTCTGCGCAACCCATTTCACTTAATTCTTTTCTAAAAATTAAGTATACTTTAATTTGTGAATTTTAATGTTATAAAATTACGGGGTGTTACATTCTCCCCTCCTTAAAGGATTTCGTCCTAGAAATCTCCAAGTCAAGAAGAATGTATATCCTACCATCTAGTCGTCCATCTACTCAACCATCAAACACCAGCATCCATTGTCCTTAAAAGACTTCTAATGCTTTAATGTTTATATGCACAGTGTGTGTATATGTCCATATCTAATGCAAAATTAGGCGGTCTACTGATTCAGTCGACCTCCTTAGTGCAGTTCATGATAGTGCCATGCGTCCAATATGTATGCAAAAGATTCCTAATGATACATATTAATTCTATATGCGCGCACAACCATCCACCCGAATGCAACAACTATATGATAATACAACCATTATACATCCATTTTACTAAATACATCCCTATATATGCAATATGCAATATGAAGTGACTGAGCCAATCTGGTGCCTAATAGTGTGTGTATATGCATCCACGAGCAACCACTAGCAAACACTTGCATCCACTTTGCATCCACCATACATAACATGTCTCAAACACATGTTTCAACCATAGGATTATCCTAACTAAAGGTCAAAGATACTAGCGAGAGGATATACTAAAGATAAGATAAGTACAAGCTAAGCGATAAAGGGGAAATTAAAGGACATACCCTCAAAAAGAAAAGGGTATCGTGAACGCATCTTCTCTTCCGTCTCCCAAGTAGCGTTGCTCTCATCATCTCCCCATTGCACTTTGACTAGTCTGACCTCTCGATTCCTCAATCTCTTGATCTCCGACCCAAGAATGCGCGTAGGAGCTCGTCGAATTGTCGCATCACGCTCTATCTCCACCTCTCTAAGAAAGCTCGGCTCTACCACTTCCGCGGTCTCGTGCAAGCACTTCCTCAAATGTGACACATGGAATACGTCGTGTACACCACTAAGTCTCTCGGGCAACTCCACTCTATACGCCATCTGTCCAATTTTCTCCTTAATAGGAAACGGCCCTACAAACATTGGTGCTAATTTCCCAACGGACCCAAAGCGAACAACGTTTCATAATGGAGACACTTTGACAAAGACCATGTCCCCAACTTCAAACTCGAGATCTGTCCTCCTCTTACCCGCATAAGATTTCTGCCTATCTTGCGCTGCTTTCATCCTCCTTCGAATCAAGTCGGTCTTCTCCGAAGTCTCCCTAATCATATCGGGCCCAAGTAAGATCTTATCCGTAGATTCCCACAAACATGTAGGTGAACGACAAGGTCATCCATAAAGAGCTTCGAATAGTGCCATCCCAATGCTGGACTGAAAGCTATTATTATATGCGAACTCAACCAACGGAAGATGCTCTTCCCATGTACCCCCAAAGTCTAGGATACATAGTCTCAACAGATCCTCTAGAATGCGATTCACCCTCTCAGTCTGGTCGTCCGTCTGAGGATGATATGCGGTGCTCAAACATAACTGAGTCCCTACCGCCTCTTGTAAGCTTCTCCAAAATTCGCTAGTGAAAATAGGATCGCGGTCGCTCACTATGCTAGAAGGGACACCGTGCAAACGAACTTTCTCTCGAACGTATACAGAAGCTAACCATGGAGCAGTCCTCTTACTCTTCACGGGAATAAAATGGGCGCTCTTAGTAAGTCTATCTACTATAACCCAAATTCCCGTATTACCCTTCCTCGATCGCGGTAATCCATCGAGATGCTTTCCCATTTCCATAGTGGAACCTCCAATGGGTGAAGCAACCCACCGGGTTTCTTTTGCTCCGCTTTTACTTGTTGGCACACCAAGCATCTAGCGACATACTCGGCCACGTCTATCTTCATGCCGGCCCAAAAGTAAACTCTCTTCATGTCTTTGTACATCTTGTCCCCGCCGGGATGAATGGTCATCTTCGAATGATGTGCTTCGTCAAGAATAGTCTTCCTTAGGTCATCGTCTTTTGGTACACAAAGTCTACCATCCCTACGTAACCAACTTTTATCGTCTAGGGTATACCTACGGAGATGGCTTGATGACTCCCCTCCTTTGAGTTTTTCTACTAACTCAACCAACTGCGGGTCGTCTCGCTGTGCCTCGCCAATCCGTCCCAAAAGCGTAGGTCTGACCTCCAAGGATGCTAGCAAACCGGGTACGAAGTCAACGGAAGGTCTAAAGTCAAACATCGAAATGAATTCTAAACTTCGCCGCTCAACAAACAAAGGACTTAAGGATAATCTTTTTCTACTTAAGGCGTCTTCCACCACGTTACCCTTGCCAGGGGTATAGGCTATTTCGAAGTCGTAGGACGCTAAAAACTCCATCCACCTTTGTTGCCTTAAGTTCAAGTCCTTCTGAGAGAATAGGTATTTTAGCGATTTGTGGTCAGTGAATAATTCGAATTTCTCGCCAAGAAGATAATGACCCCAAGACTTAAGCACGAAAACAATAGCGGCCAACTCTAGGTCATGCGTGGGGTAATTCTTCTCATGCACTCTCAACTGCCTTCCACCATAGGCTATTACCCTGCCCTCTTGCATTAAGACTGCGCCTAGTCCTGTCCCACAAGCGTCAGTATAAACGGTAAACGGCTTACTCCCGTCTGGCAATACTAAGACTGGGGCTGAAGTCAAAGCTCTCTTCAAACGTTGGAACGCATCATCACAATCTACGTCCTATGTGAAAACTAGGTTCTTCTATGTCAAGCGTGTCAATGGAGCTAATATCTTTGCGAAGTCTTTGATAAACTTCCTATAGTAGCCAGCCAACCCCAAGAAACTTCTCACTTCGGTAGCATTTTTAGGGACCTTCCAATCTTGGATGGCCACCACCTTCGCGGGATCCACGGCTATCCCTTCTTTGGAAACCACGTGCCCCAAGAACCGTACTTCCTTCCTCCAGAAGTGACACTTAGAAAATTTAGACTTAAGGCTATGCGCTCGTAGGGTCTCCAACACTTCCCTAAGATGTAGGGCATGCTCTTCTTCATCCTTAGAAAAGATCAAGATGTCATCTACAAAGACTACCACGAATTTGTTAAGGTACTCCCTAAACACCCTACTCATCAAATCAACAAGTATGCGGGGGCATTTGTCAAACCGAAGGGCATCACTAGCCATTCATAGAAACCGTCCGGAGTCCTAAAGGCAGTCTTGTCAATGCTATCCTCAACCACTCTCAACTGATGGAACCCAGTGGCTAAGTCCAACTGCGAAAACACTGAGGCGCCAACTAACTGATCGAAGAGATCGTCAATCCTCAGCAGTGGGTGTCTGTTCTTCTTAGTAAGCTTATTAAGTTCTCTATAGTCCACACAAAGTCTAAGGGACCCATCCGCCTTTGTGGCAAATACTACTGGAGCACCCCACTCCGATATACTTCGTCTTATGAACCCCTTCTCAAGCAACTCCTTCACTTGCTTATCGAGTTCCCTCCTTTCACGTGGAGCCATGTGGCGTACTGGCAAAGATACTGGTTTCGCATTATCCACAAGATATATTCGAAAATCTATCTCCCGCTTCGGAGGCAAGCCCTTCACCTCCTCAAACACATCCGAATATTCTCGGACCACTCTAACAGATCGTAGATTTTCCTCAGACGCGTCAAGCGATTCTTGATAACTTAGCATAACCGAATTTATGGGATTACAAAAGATTTCGAGAGTGTTGCCAGGCGAGTCACGAGCCTAACTACTCTCCTTTCACAATCAAGAACGACCCCATTTCTGGATAACCAATCCATTCCTAAAATTAGCCCATAGCCCGTGAAGCCCAACACATAAGCATCACATCTAAATTCAACGCTAAGTATGGAAATTTTCAAATCCAAACACATCATAGACAAATAATCTGAGCCCCCAATTGGATTCGAAACAACTAAGGGATCCTCTACTAAACTGGTGTTTAAGTGCAGTGATTCAACTAATGATGTAGAGATAAACGAATGTGATGCGCCCGAATCGAATATGGTACGGACATGATGATCAAACAGAAAAACTAAGCTTTCAACAGAAATGGTTCTACCTCGTTCTTGCAGCGGTGGGACCGTGAGAGCCTGAACTTGTCCCCTTGCCTGCCCTGGTGCCATAAGAGCCTGCACCTGTCCTCCCGAGGTAGCTCCTGCCCTCTGCCCCTTCTTTGGGCAGTCCTTCACTAAATGTCCCGCATCGCCACAATGAAAACAGCATGTCTTCTTTTTCTTTCGGCAATCATTGCTGAGATGGCCTGGGGTTCCACAGTTAAAGCACTTCTTCTTTCCCTTACCATTATTGTCTTTTCCACCCTTCTTTTTTTGCTGTTGTGGTTTCTTCTGATCCCCCTTCTTCTCGGGTGCCTTATCAGCTTTAGCGCTTTTCTCCTCATGCATGAGCGCCATTTCTACTAGCTTCTCAAAGGTGGCCCCCATCGGGATGTGGGTCATAGCCAACCCTTGCAATGGTTCATTCAAGCCATTCATGAACCTCAGCGCCTTCTTCTCCGGCATGTTCATAAGTCCAAGCCAAACCTTGCTAACTGGTTAAATTTATTGACATATTCTTTCACTGATGAGCTTCCTTGCTTCAATGTCAAGAACCTTTCCATATATAGATTTTCTTCCGCCCTTGAGAGAAACTTCGCCTCGAACCTACATCTGAAATCCGCCCAAGAGTCAACAGGACGCTCCCCATTAGTGACCTCCCTCCAAAACGAGGCCTCTCCCTTCATCAACCAAGCTGCTAAATGAACTCTCTTCCCTTCTTCTACTTCAAAGATTTCTAGCAATTCTTCCACCTCCTTAAGCCAATCTCTAGCTTCCACAAACGTTTCTGACCCTTGAAATGGTTTTCCACCCATAGCCTTGAATTCCTTGCACGTATTTGCAAAAGTATCTACGCGAGGAGGAGGAGGAGGAACGGGTGCAACTGGTGGTGGAGGAACATTGGCTGGACCTGCAGCGGCCCTAGCCTCTAATAACCTCCTATACCATCCTGGTATCGTTACACCGTCGGGTAGATTAAGATCTTCAGCCATGCTGAAACGAAAAGGGAAAGATTCAGAATGGAGAATTCGAAAGATAAAGATATGGGCTATTGGGGATTATGTTTTTTTTTCTTAAAAACTTTTCTCTTTAAATTTCTCATTAAAACATGTTTTTGAAAGCACTTCTTCCAAAAATAACTATTTTACTAAAGTATTTTTATCTGTTCTGGTAACCTTAAGCTTAGATACCACGTGTAACACCCCACGTCCATTAATGTCACTCACAAAGGGAATGCATTAACTTCCATGGAGGTTATAAGTGAATATAGAACAGAAAAATTACAACAAGACAGATAATAAATAGTACTTGGAAATCTAAAACTTCATTTTATTGCAGCAGAAATTAAACATGTTTGTTTCATCATAAAACCAAGTACAATATCCATCTTCATAAAACAAAATACATAATCCCATTACATAAATAGCCATTAAAAAGATAACAAGCTGGACTTTACTTCAACGGTCCAAGCTTTCCAAGAGAGATGAAGCAATCCAATTGTTAGACCCAAATGTGGTTCTAACACCCAAATTGATTAGAAACAAGGTAAAATAAAACAGAAATAAAAAAGAACACGCAAGATTTATAGTGGTTCGGCGAAGAAATGCCTACGTCCACTTAGTTTTCACTATATTCAGTAATTCAGTTACAAATGCAATGTAAGATTCACTCACAACTCACTTTTGTTCACTCAAATGATTAAAACAAGAAATGAAAGATGATTTGGATTCTCCGGGAGTAATGGAGTTCGGATGATGGAGGAACTTGGATTCTCAAAAGTGCTGAAAAAGATCCTTCTCTTTGTCTCTAGATGGGGTATTTATAGGTGTGAATTTGCTGAGATTCAATCCGGGTCGGAACACGTGTCCTCCATCGCTCTTTCTTCGGGTTCGGATGGACCATCAAGCTGACAACACATCAAAGAGACGGACGTTAGGGGTAGGAATTAGTCATATCCGGTCCGGTTCTCCAGGCGATTTTATAGGAGATTTTCCTGGATCATGGGTGCGGGTCGGAGACGTGCAGGTTGGGGGCTCGGATCGGAATACCCGATCCGAACCGGAGTAGCTTGGACGTCTCTTCTTCTCCAATCATACTCCGCTCCGCTCCAGCGTCGTGGCAAGCAGATGGCTTTCCGATCCACTTGAGATTTATTGGCCTTCCGATCCGATCAGGTATGCTTTGCCAATCTATCCAGTAAGAGACATCCGATCCGAACAGAGAATCCTGCCCGATCCGAACCGATATGCTGCTATCAATTTGAATTGTGATGTTTCCTTCCGATCCGAACCGGAGTCTTATGCTTTGAAATATTCTTCAATGGTTGGTTTCTTGACTTTGTGTTGCCTAGTTCGCAAAGTAGGCTAACATTTTGCCCCCTCAAAGGATGCTTTCGTTGTACAAAGCGTGCTTTGATGTCGTTTAACCAGAATTGTCAAGAGTAATGCATCGATTTCTATTCGGTTCGGCGTCCGATCCGAGTGCCTTTTCTTCATTTCTGAGCAAATTTGGGAACTCTTCTCGCCATGTAATGCTTCTTGCAGGTATGCTCCTCCTTTACTTCCCTTCTCTTCAATTCGAGTCGGACGTTACATCAATCGCGTGAGATTTCCACTCGGTTCGGATTCCGATCCGAAGCGTTTTCGTGAGTTAGGTTTTTGGACGTTGGGCCTTCAGAGGGAGTTATGCTTCTGGGCCTTCATTCCGGTCCGAGCGGGTGAGACAAAATAGGAAGACGAGGAGTCAACACCATTCCCTTTATAAACTCGTTACTGCCTTCATTCCTTCCTTCTTCTTTTTTGCTGCCGCTCCCGACCTTAATATTGAAAACGTCAGAAACTCGAAAATTCTAAAACTATTTCCTGTAGATTTCCCGAATCAAACATATAGGTAGCTTTTCTAATCTCAAATAATTTTGTTGTAACCGTTCTCGATTTCAATTAGCGTTGGGTTAGGATGGTTTGGCCATAAGCATCACTCGAACCCTCCGCCGCTGCTGGTGGATGCGCCATTGCTTCGAGGCGTTGCGAGGCTGAAGAGGGCGAATATTTGTTCTTAACGGTGGCTTCGGTGACAAAGCGGACTCGTCTGTGAGTAGATGGGAAAAGAGGAAAGAGATGAAGAGTGGGATGACAAGCTGGAGTCGGTTCGGGTAGAAGACGAAGGAGCAAAAAGGAAAAGGAGGGAAAGGGGATCGGCTCGGGTTTCGTTCTTTGGAAAGATGGAAAGGAAAGAAAAAGTCGGTTCGGGTCGGAAAAGTGAACGGGATAAGAGGTTGAAGTAAACGGACCGGTTAGGTGGTGCTGGTTCGGTTCGGATCGGGCTACCCGATCCGAACAGATCAGTCCTGCTTCCGAACCCGTTGCTTCCCTTGTCTTGAACTGACCATGCTTTAGTGACGCATCCGAACCGATTACTATCTGTGTTTGTATTGAGCCAGCCATCATACGTATATCCGAACCGAACCGAATATATCAAACTTGGCACATAAAGACTACCCAATCAATTCAACTAACGCTTACTCTAGACGAATATGCTTCGCGAACAGTTAGGATAGTGCCTTGCGAACATAAACGAGAATCAAGGACAACTCTGACCATTACTTTCTCTTTAAAGCTTCGTCTTACATTGCTGTACTTCTATTTTGTATTTCCCACATTTGTTGCACACACTTTAGTTCACACACATACACAAAAAGGGAACACGGGATAATTCACTCTAATCCGTGCTATTGCTTCTTCAATAGTTCCATGACAATGAGGCCCAGACGCTCTTCTCGTTTAGCTGAGAGGAAAGAAGCTCCAGAAACTTCCAACAAAACCACTCTCGAGGATATATCTTCTTCATCTGACCCAGAATGGGACAGCGAGGGTCCGGATTACGGAGTTGGTCATCGGGAAAGCGATGAAATGTCTTCAGAAAATGAAGTTTCCCTAGGCTTTGAGGAGGAAGGGGGGATTGGTGACAATCGAGCACCCGATGAATTCGACTCAGCCATTATATTGGAATCACCTCCAGATTCCGTAGAATCAACAATTGACAATGACCGACTCGTGAGAATTTGCTTGAAGTATGGAATAATGAAGAGAGACACTTTAGTGCCCTCACGCTCTGACCGTCCCCATAACCCTCCAGAAGGATATATGACGGTCACTCGTCTGATGTGCATGGTTGGCGCCATTCCTCCATTCTCGCCTTTCATCGTCGACTTCTTAAGACAAATGCAGATTGCCCCCATGCAGCTGCATCCCAATTCATATGCCTATCTGCATACCTTATTCATAGCATATCGTGAAATTCTAGGCGTGGAGCTTACGTTTGACGATGTTCATTTCTTCTATAATTTCAAACATCGGACTAGAGAAACCCCTTCTTTCTGTTACTTTGAGTCGGTCCCAAAGAGGAAGATAATCTCTACGCCGTTTAGCAGCAAAGCTGGAGATTCCAGACTAGAGTGGTTCTATATAAAGCAACAGTCTGGATGCGCCAGAAGATGGACAAAATCAAGTAAAGCACTGATCTCCTGAACCCGGGCTCTATACACTTGAATCATCACCCTGACCTGTTTTCCTTTTTTATTTGCAGTCGACAATCCCAAACAGGTATCAGACCAAGCGTTCTTTGATCGAATGCACCGTCTCCTCAACGGCGACCAAAAATTCCTCACCATTGACGAGGTCCTTAAAGATGAATACCTTCACTTTCATGGGCTGCTATCTGTTTTTCGCAGCATTGGACATGGGACGGTTCCATACGCGTACATTCCTCCAGTGGAAACAATCCCAGAAATAGGAGAAGGCTCGGGAATTCCTGCAGCTTCTCTTCAGACTTCACCCTCTCCCTCTTCCACTCAAGACGATGAACTGGCTAATCTGGCCAAAAGACATCGTGAAGGGTATATTGCCCCCGAGGAAACTACCTCGCTAGACAAATCAAAATCTCCCCAAGGGTCACCACTTCACGCTTCCGGAGGGGATGTTCCTAGCACCGACGAGCACATATTTCAGGGTTTAGGGGATCTCCCCTTACCCGAGACGATATATACTTCAGAGGATTTCAGAAAGGACCCTTTAGTCTTCACTTCTTCTGAAGAAACTACTCCTGCCAAGGCCAAAGAGCCTGCCCGCATCAGTCTAGCTTCAGACTCGGGTTGGTTGGGGGGACACACACACCACTTAGGATGCACTTCACACCGTAGCACTGGCATTCATTGCACTTCTTTCTCCATGGATTCGTCGATTCTAAACTTCATTTAACTTATCGTGCAGGTACAATGTCTCGATCCTCTTATGATATAAGAAAGCTTCGCCGCAGCATGTCCAATCCTCCTCAAGATGTTGAGTATGATCGCCGGGATGACCGTGGTAGGGAGGAAAGAAGACCCTATGATCCTTATCGATCTCGATCCTCACGCTCCCGCTCACCAGTTCGACCGGAACAAGAAAAATACAAAAGCTATCAAGGTCGTAGGGAGGAGGATAGACCACAATCTAGGGATTCCACTTCCTCCCATGAAAAGCGGAGTAGAGAGAAAACGCCTCCAAAGGAAACTGGGTCTAGAAGCAAGCAAAAAGTCCCTGCCACTAAGCGACCTCGGACAGACAAGGGTTCTACAGAATCTTCTTCAGGAAGGGACACTGAACTAACAATCCTCGCCCCTCCTCCACCAGATGCGGGAACCGCAGTAAGGCTGGCATATTTAAAGGAGCAATTTCCCGAGCACTACTTCGAGACTCTGACCTTTCTACCTTCCCTTGAACCTATTTCTTCTAATTGGGCAGAGGAGGCCAGAGCAAAGATTGATTTGGTGGAAAAACAATATACCGAGATGTTCAAGTATTCCCGCACTCTTTCTAGAATCATCCGCACTCTAACGACAAATGCTAACTCAATGCAAAAGACTGCAGAGGAGGATGCTAAGGCCCTAAAAACCCTAGGAAAAAATTTAGAAGATACTCAAGCTCAACTAGCTATCGCTCAGAAGAACGCTTCCAACTTCAAACAACAGTTTGAGGACATGCAAAAGCGCTATCATGATTTGCTAGAATCCCACACTCAGGAGCGTTCGGAGTTAAAGAAGCAAGCTGACGAAGCCAAATCAGAGGCTGCTAAGACGCGTCTTGCTTATGCTGAGCTTGAGCAGAAAAACGCCGAGTTAACAAAAAGGAGTGCTGAGTTAGAAAAGAAAAACGCAGACTTGGCTTCAAAATTGTTGGAGGCGGAAAACAGGGCTGCCCTGGCTGAGGGCAATGTGGAATGCGCTATTAAATCTGCGGAGGAAACCCGCAAACAACTATCAGAGGCTGAGGCCGATATTCGGGGCTTCAGCGAGCTAATGATCGAATTCTTCGCGCACATTATTCGTCGTCGAAACATTTCCTGGATCGAGGACTATCCATCCACTTTGGTTCATGTGTGGAATCAAATCGTCGAGTGGGAAAAAGAAGAGCTTAAGGTTGATTCCCTCGATGAAGATAAGCTGATGGAGAAGTACTTGAGAGACGACGAACCGGAGCGTCTAGCTGAAGGGCGCCGTCTAATTGCTGAGGCCATGGAAGAAGAGAGGCGGAAGTCTAAACAGAAAACCATTCCTGAAGCTGGTTCTTTTTCTTCTGCTCCTGTAACTCCCGAAGTAGAGGGGTATGATCCCGAAAACCCGGGAATTTCCCGAACCACTTTGCTATCTCCTATTCCTGAAATAACTCCAGAGGTAGTAGTTACCCCCGCTGAAAAGTCTTCAGAAGGTATCCCTATCTTTTCTCCTCAATTTGTCAAGGCTACTACTACCTTTGGCTACATAACCGAACGTTCGATGAGAAATCCTTTGCTCTTGCCTGAGTTGATAACCAATGTTTCTCATTTTGTAGGCGTTGAATCATCCACGAAGACAGATGTAGCTCAAGGAGCTACCGCTAGGACACAACCCGCTGATAGGGTCAAAGAAGGGGAAGACAAGGCTGCTTCAACAGACCTGGGGGAAAGAAGTGAGCCAATTAAGGCCACTACTCCCCATGATGAAGAAATGATTGCAGCTTTAAAAGACGACGGAGGAGACGAGGGGCATGATGAGGAACCGGAGGTTACAATAACCGGGGAGTCAAAGAGCGCTGATGACGTTACCTTGGCGGCCATGAAGGCTGATCAAGACAAGCGCTTGCAATTAAAGGCTGAAGAATTAGATCCTGAGGTTCTCAAGCCCCTTGCAGTGGTGGACGCAGGTTCAAGGTTAGTGGTTAAGCTCTCAACTAGATCTATTACCGAAGAACTTGCTAAAAAATCTTCTCTTGATTCCAGCGCCCCGCCCTCCGGGAAGAAGTCTGCTGGCTCCAGTACTACATCTTCAGGGAAAAAGAAATCAAAGCGGATCTTGACTGAAGCCGAGAAGGAAGCAAAAGATGCGGAAAAAGCTGCCAAAAAATCGAAGGCTCATCCCAAACCCAAATAGTGGGTTCCCCTGTATCTTTTTAGCATCTTTATAAACCAATAAGTGCTGCTACACCAGCTGCTTCCGCACTTTCTTTTTCAGTTATTTCCCTGTACAAATTCATTCATTTGTAAATAAAAATAATTCACTTTTTGCAATGTTTATTTGTTAGTAGTTCTGCACTTATGTAAAAATGCATATCTATAGTTATGAAACAAAGTTGTGGAGAGGGGAGATATGTATATATATATGTGTCCCCAGTCAATCTCCATAGGTTATTCAGTGCTTAACCATGCAATCTGAACGCTCCCGATTCTCTAACGGGATAGCATTTCCTGTGTCATCAATACCTGTTGTTTTTCCTGGCATTTCTTTTATACTCTTTCTCATTCTCTTGAGAGTTAGAGTTCGAGTTCAGTTATTTGTTTATTCCCCGGTCGTTCAACGGGAAAAGATTTCTTTCTCGGCGCTCGGTCGGAGACGCCTTTATACTCTCTTTCTCTCTGGAAAGTTAGAGTTCAGAGTTGAACCTCTTTCTCAGCGCTCAGTCGGAGACGCTTTTATACTCTCTCTCTTTCTCTGGAGAGTTAGAGTTCAGAGTTGAACCTCTTTCTCAGCGCTCAGTCGGAGACGCTTTTATACTCTCTCTCTTTCTCTGGAGAGTTAGAGTTCAGAATAGAATTTCTTTTTCTTTTATGTCTTATTGCACAAATAATCATTGTGCTTCTTTTTATGTCCAAACTGTTTCAACCTTTTTAGGCTCTAAGTTATCCTGTATTTTATAATCACAACAGAACAACTAACGAATGTAAATGCATAAAAGTAAATAACACACAATATTTTTATAGTGGTTCAGCTAAGTCATAGCCTACATCCACTTTATAGACCTTTATTCATATCATCAGATTTTCCCAAGGCAAGTCGTGCCTTATTACAGAGTTTATAGGAAGAACAGCAAAAAGTATAGCATTTCTAATCCAAATATCGCATTAAGTGTTGGGCATTCCATGCTCGAGGGACTTCTTCGCCATCTACGGTCGTTAACTTGAATGTTCCTTTATCAAGTTTCCGTTGGATGACAAAGGGTCCTTCCCATTTTGGGCCGAGGTGAGGAAGAGATGGAAAAACTCTCTTTAGCACCAAATCCCCTGGTTCAAAAGTTCTGAGGCGAACTTTTTTGTCATAATAGCGTGCCATCTGACGCCGATGTCTTGCTGCACGCAAGTCTGCTTCGTCCCTTTTCTCTTCGACCTCATCAAGAGACTCAAGTAGAAGTGCCTGATTCGTCATCGGGTCATAATACGTAACCCTGTGGGAAGGAACTTCCAGTTCAACTGGAATTACTGCTTCTGAGCCAAAGGAGAGAGAGAAAGGGGTATGACCGGTAGCCGTTTTAAACGTTGTTCGATATGCCCACAAAGCTAGGGGCAATTCATCAACCCATTTTGCCTTTGCACGCTCCAACCGTTTCTTGAGGATGGATTTTATAACTTTGTTTACCGCTTCTACTTGCCCATTCGATTGTGGGTAGGCGACTGCAGTATATCGCTTGTCTATCTTATATTTCTGGCAAAAATTTCTGAACTCAGAGCTATCAAATTGGGTTCCGTTGTCAGTTATAATCGTTCTTGGGATCCCGAACCGGCATATAATATTTCTGACCACAAAACTTATCACTTTTCTTGCTGTGATCTTGGTCAAGTGCTCAGCTTCCACCCATTTCGTGAAATAATCCACGGCTACTATGGCATACTTAGCCCCTCCTTTAGCAATTGGTAAAACTCCAATGATATCGATTCCCCATGTGGCAAACGACCAAGGACTCACCATCGATTTAAGCTGGGTTGACGGTGCCCTGGGGATTTTGGCGAATCTCTGGCACTTATCGCAGCGTCGTGAATAATCAGCTGCATCCTTGTTGATCGTAGGCCAGAAGTATCCGTACCGCAATATTTTCTTTGCTAAAGTTTGACCTCCTGTATGATCTCCACACTCACCTTCGTGCACTTCTCTCAGTACACGCTTGATGTCGTCGTGTGCGATACATCGTAACAGGGGCATAGAAAATCCTTGTCTATAGAGAGTATCGTCTTGCATAACATATCTGGCAGCTTTGCGGACTACAGCTCTTTTCTCACTTTTCTTCGATGGGAGTATCCCATTCTTAAGAAAACTCTTGATTGGAGTCATCCATGACTCCTTCTCTGGTTCCGCTTCAAGAATGAATTCAATTTCCATTGACTCAAAGCTTGGCGATTCCAATGTTTCAATTGGAATTACCTCGGTCCCTTCTGGATTGTCAGAACTAGCCAGTTTTGCCAGTCTATCCGCTTTCTGGTTTTCAATTCTGGGAATATGTGTTATGCTGTACCGATCTAAGCTATTCAATAGCTCTTTCACTTTCTTGAGGTAGGCGATAAGTCGAGGTCCTCGAGCCGCGAACTCCTCTCGCACTTGACAAACAACAATCTTAGAGTCACAAAATATGTCCATTATTTTTACTCCGAGGTCTTTAGCAAGTTTCAGCCCGGCAATCAGGGCTTCATACTCAGAGTCGTTGTTAGTTGCCGAAAACTATAACCGTAGGGCGTAATATAACGACCGTCCCTCCGGAGTGACTAAAACAATTCCCGCTCCGGATCTTCGGTCATTTTTAGCTCCATCTGTATATAATCTCCACGGATTCATCTCTAGCTTATCCTCAGATTTGACCACTTGGTCATTGATTATTTCTTCCTCTGGAATGGTGAACTCCGCAATAAAGTCTGCTAGAGCTTGCCCCCTGATTGACTTTCGTGGTTGAAAATTCAAATCAAACTGGCTTAGTTCTATGTTCCATTTGATCAACCTTCCCGACGCTTCGGGTTTCTGCAACACCTGCCTTAACGGCTGGTCGGTGTATATGGTTATTGGATGGGCTTGGAAGTAGTGACGAAGTTTTCGGGATGCAATCAGGAGGCTGTAAGCAAGCTTCTCGATCTTTGGGTAGTTGCGCTCTGCTGCAGCTAATTTCTTACTCACATAATACACTGGCCTTTGTACTTTGTCTTCCTCTCGAACCAGGGCTGTGCTGACAGCGTGAGCCGAGACTGCTAGATAAACAAATAGTTCTTCGTGATCTACGGGCTTTGATAAGATTGGCGGTTTCTCTAACAGCTCTAACAGATTTTGGAAAGCCTCGACACAATCGGGAGTCCACTGGAAGTTCTTCTTTCCCCTTTTTATCAAATCAAAAAATGGAACACATTTATCGGTGGCTTTAGAGATGAATCTACTCAACGCCGCTACCTTTCCTGCCAGACTTTGGACGTCTTTAATTCTTCTTGGTTCTTCGATATTTCTAATCGCCGCTATCTGGCTAGGGTTGATCTCAATTCCTCGGGAACTCACAATGAAGCCAAGGAACTTTCCCGACGCCACTCCAAATGAACATTTTAAAGGATTCAATTTCATATGGTATTTTCGCAAGATACCAAACATTTCTGCTAAGTCTTGCGTATGACTGGAGGACTGCTTTGATTTAACAAGCATATCATCCACATAAACTTCCATAGTTTTTCCTATTTGATCATAAAACATTCTATTTACCAACCGCTGATAAGTAGCTCCAGCGTTTTTTAATCCGAATGGCATTACAACATAACAATATAACCCCAAATTCGTGATGAAACTTGTATGCTCTTGATCTGGTATATGCATAGGAATCTGATTGTATCCAGAGTATGCATCCATGAAAGAGAGAAGCTCATGACCTGCTGTCGAGTCTACAAGCTGGTCAATCCTGGGAAGTGGGAAACTATCTTTTGGGCAAGCCTTATTTAAATCTGAAAAGTCAATACAAGTTCGCCACTTTCCGTTTGGCTTCTTTACCAGGACGGGATTCGATATCTAGTCGGGATAGGTCGAATCTCGAATAAATCCATTTTGCTTCAATTTCTCTACTTCCTCTTTGAGGGCAGCCGACCTCTCTGGGCCCAGCGTGCGTCTCTTTTGCTTCACAGACGGGTGCTTCGGATTTACATTCAATTTGTGACTGATAATGGAAGGTGATATCCCACACATGTCAGCATGGGTCCAGGCGAACACATCTAAGTTTGCCTTTAAGAAGTCCGTCAGTTCCTCAGCACGACGTGGATCCAATTGAGAACCAATCTTCAAAACTTTCGTCGGATCAGCTTTATCAACAGGAATTTCCACTGTCGTTTCATTAGGAGTTGCATTCCTAGCCTCTGGTTCCTCGTCTTTTCTAGGATCCAGGTCTTCAGGTGTTCCTTTGGGCAACTCCTTTGGGGTCAATTTCTCTAATTGCTATGCCGAATCCCCCTTTGAGGGAGACGAGGCATCCTTACTCTCAGCATTAACTCCTTTCATAAACATCTTCAGTTCGGCCACGTAGCAGGCCCGTCCAGAGACCTGATCCCCTCTTATTACTCCAGTTCCAGCTTCAGTTGGGAACTTCAGTAACAAGCACCAAGGGGCGATACAAACTCTGAATTCAGCGAGGGCAGGTCTCCCTAAAAATGCGTTATATGGCGAATCTACGTCCAATACTACGAACTGAAGCATTCGCACTCTTCTACGTTCTCCTTGCCCTAGGGTTACAGGCAACTCTATATATCCCATGGGAGACGTCGTCGCTCCGTTGAAACCTCTAATCCATCCTTCACAAGGTTTCATATCTTCGGGCTCGAGCTTCATCTGATCAAACGACTTCTTGAACAAAATATTAACGGAACTTCCGTTGTCTACTAATACCTTATGGACCAAGGCCGGCCCAATGGTGGTAGTAATAACCAACGGATCATTGGTGGGAGATTGTATCCCCGTGTTGTCTCGGCTGCGAAATACCACGTCATCGAACATGGTTTTTTGTTGTTTTATAGGGGTGACATCTTCCAAATCGTCACCTTCATTCACATCCAGATGCTTGGCAGCATTCACATACTGGTCCATTGACCTAAAACTTCGGATTGCCGGGTGAGGTCCGCCTACTATAGAGTTGATGACAATCCCTTTACCTTTCTGCTGCGCGGTAGGCTTAGGAGCAGGTAGGATCTGTTTTGGAGCCTGCTCTCCTTGCCCCCTGTCCCTCGGGGCAACCTTGTACTCATCCAATTTTCCTTCACGCAGCAGCTTTTCGATTACATCCCTTAAATGCCGACATTCATTGGTTGAATGTCCGTGTGTTCCGTGAAACAAACAAAATTTCCCTGTCGCCATTTCTTTCTCGGTCGAATCACGAGGTGGCGGTCTTTTGTACTGCAACACATTGTACGTATCCAGGTAGATATTTTCCAGGGTGTCATTCAAGGGTGTATAGTCCTCGTAGTTCTGGAATCGGGGCCTTTTGTTAGGGTCACTTCCCCTATTTCTGTTTCTCCTGTTACCGTTCGAATTACGGTTGTTGTTGTTTCCCCCATTTCCAGTATTGCTGTTTCCACCCTTATTTCCTACATTTACTTCAACCTTGCTAGAACTTTCCCCAGACTGCTTCACGGCAATATTACTCTGCACATTCTCCTTTGAAGCTGTCTCAGACTTTCTTTTCCGGTTTGCCCGGGCCTCCTCTCGTCTTAGATAAATATCGGCTTTTTCGTAGAATATCGCCCTTGTGGGGGGTGTCTTCCCAGAAAGGTAGTCTCCAAACTCAGATTCAGGATCGACTCCTTCCTTCAATGCCATCAGAATAGTGGGCTCATGCGGGTCACTGACCTCAGTTACAGCTTGGTTAAAACGATCTAAATATGCCCTTAAAGACTCTCCTGGTGCCTGTTTGATCCTCGACAATTCAATAACACTCTTGGACTTGCGGGCATGTAGTCGAAACTGGTTCATGAAACGCTCGCTTAGTTCTTTGTAATTAGAAATTGAACGAGGAGGAAGCCGGGTAAACCAGAACAATGCCACATCTTCCAGGTAGATTGGGAATGCTTTGCACTTTACTTCATCAGGGGCAACAGCAGCGTTCATGAGCCACGAATACCGCATCAAATGCTGTCCCGGATCAGTCCTTCCGTTGTATTTGTCCATCTGCGGCAAGTTAAAGCGTCGGGGAAACTGGAAATCTAGGATATCATCAGTGAACGGTGTATGGCTTCGCTCAATGCCATAGTCTTCATTCGTATAATTCCGGCTCTCGGACATAATTCGGTGAACCATCGCCTGCACATCGGCACTAGTTAGGGGCTGCTCAGGTTCCCTGGCCCTAGTGTCCGAGTTTCTTCGGGGCTCTTGCTCTGGAGATGCCCTTCTTCTTCGAGCTGCCTCTACTCGATTCCTTTCCCTGTGTTCCCGGTCGATCTCGGGAAGAGGGGACTGGAGTCTTTGCCCCCGAGTAGGGCTATCGTTTCCTAATGATCGTGCGATATCCTCGCGAGATCCCAAAGATCCAAACGTTAGCTGCTCCACGTTCTGAGGTCGTTCGAGTGGCCTTCGCTCACGGGGCCTCTCTTCCTCGGAAGATGAAGATTGATCTACGGGTGTGTGACGAACCGGTGACGGAGTTCTCTGCCGGCGGAGCTCATTGATCTCCCGACTCATGAGCCTCATATTTTCCTGCATCATGAGATTAGTGCGCTCATGAACTCTCATAGCTTCCCTCGTGCTCTCAAGCATATCAAGCAAGCGCGAGAAATCTCCTTGAGTGATGGGAACAGATGGATTGACCTGGTCTCCAACCCTGGCAGCTGGAATTGGAGCATTCGCGGGGACTCGAGTAGATGTTCCAGCTTCACCAAGCATCGGGTCGGATCGGAGGTAGGAAGTCGGGTCGGATCGGAGCTGGGGTGCCTGGTCGGATCGGTGTGCAGCGAGCAACTCGGGTCGGTTCAGACTGGGGGAGTGCACGGCTTCGGAGTCTCCTACCCGGATCGGATCGGAGCTCTCCCCTTGCTGTCGGTTCGGATTTCCTGCATTGATTCTCCCTGCTGCTGAACTCTGCCCCCGAGACCTTGTTACAACAGCATGTTGCGGATCTTCGCCAGCTCCATTTCCTTGAACAGACTGAACTTCTTTGCCTTTTCCTTTGGCCATTAGTCTTTGACAATTACTTCAACGAATGTAAAAAAGTGGAGAAACTTAAGGATTCACTTCTTTGAACTCAACGGTCCAAAAAGTAGAAAGAGATCCCGGAAAATAAAGAATTTAGATGAGGATTCTCAGTGAAAGCACCAAAATGTTAGACCCAAATGTGGTTCTAACACCCAAATTGATTAGAAACAAGGTAAAATAAAACAGAAATAAAAAAGAACACGCAAGATTTATAGTGGTTCGGCGAAGAAATGCCTACGTCCACTTAGTTTTCACTATATTCAGTAATTCAGTTACAAATGCAATGTAAGATTCACTCACAACTCACTTTTGTTCACTCAAATGATTAAAACAAGAAATGAAAGATGATTTGGATTCTCCGGGAGTAATGGAGTTCGGATGATGGAGGAACTTGGATTCTCAAAAGTGCTGAAAAAGATCCTTCTCTTTGTCTCTAGATGGGGTATTTATAGGTGTGAATTTGCTGAGATTCAATCCGGGTCGGAACACGTGTCCTCCATCGCTCTTTCTTCGGGTTCGGATGGACCATCAAGCTGACAACACATCAAAGAGACGGACGTTAGGGGTAGGAATTAGTCATATCCGGTCCGGTTCTCCAGGCGATTTTATAGGAGATTTTCCTGGATCATGGGTG
Organism: Allium sativum; assembly: GCA_030737875.1. NCBI lineage: Eukaryota > Viridiplantae > Streptophyta > Magnoliopsida > Asparagales > Amaryllidaceae > Allium > Allium sativum. Next base: position 119,821,975 of record CM060915.1, read on the forward strand.
CGGGTCGGAGACGTGCAGGTTGGGGGCTCGGATCGGAATACCCGATCCGAACCGGAGTAGCTTGGACGTCTCTTCTTCTCCAATCATACTCCGCTCCGCTCCAGCGTCGTGGCAAGCAGATGGCTTTCCGATCCACTTGAGATTTATTGGCCTTCCGATCCGATCAGGTATGCTTTGCCAATCTATCCAGTAAGAGACATCCGATCCGAACAGAGAATCCTGCCCGATCCGAACCGATATGCTGCTATCAATTTGAATTGTGATGTTTCCTTCCGATCCGAACCGGAGTCTTATGCTTTGAAATATTCTTCAATGGTTGGTTTCTTGACTTTGTGTTGCCTAGTTCGCAAAGTAGGCTAACACCAATCAAACTCCACTAGAGCTGGGCCCAACCTGAGGACCTGGAGGGGGAAAAAGGATAGAAATGGGGGGGGGGGTCAAACATAAAGTCTGGCAAGTATGATAATTCTAACAATACTATTATCAAAATAACTAGACAAAGGCATAAGCTGGAAGACAAGTAAACGTCTGTGAACTATTAGGTATGGGATGAGCAGTGAAAGATAAGGTCAAAGGCACACCTAATTACTAACGAATGATTGCTACACTGCACGGCACATTACTACACTGCACCGCACATTACTACACTGCACCGCACCAGTCACCCTAAAGGTTGATCCCACTTGCTTCACACAGAAACTTTATAAATAGCCTTGCGTACCCCTAGCTGACTACATAGGTGCCGTATGCCCCTATCTCCACTAGGTGTACCCCACTACCCACTTTCGATCGGCTCCCTACTCATAGATACCCGTGTTGGCCCCATAGTGGGGTGTATCACTCCCCTAAAGTGGCAACCCGATACAACTTGAGAATGCACGGCTTATACCTACACGATGCAACAACGTCTTACCTACTAGCCCGGGTCCACACACGCATACGAAACCCATTGGACTTGCGTTGCCACCGCTCCCCGTTTTGGCCTCTTACAGTCGAACCCAGCATGCGTGTCCCGTCCTCGACTTGGGTCGAGCCCACAAAGATACGTTTGGGATACTGGTCGAAATGGGCCCCCACAAGCTACCCACCTAAGCTTGTCACTAGTATATCCCACTTAACCCTCTTAGTCATGTTCATTTACATGTGTGTTTAGTTAAGTCTTACTAATCGTATTTCACATGCCACTAAGGGCACCCCCTAGATTCCTCATGCCACCCAAGGCACCTACTTCACCCCCATGTCCCACCTTACATGTTTATCTGGTTAAGTATTTCTTAATTCATTCAGGCCATAACCTCATAAAGACCTCTCACATTAGACTGGCATTTATGGCAGCTGGATTTGCCGGGCGGGTCCAGGCAGTCTTACACCATAAAAGAGTCTAACCTCGTGTCTTTACAACCGTTATGCTTTAGTTTAGGCCTAGGCCCTCTCACATTGGGCTGACATTTGTGACCACTGGATTTGCCGGGCGGGTCCGGGCAGGTTTACGTCACAAACGAGTCCAACCTCGTGTCCTAAGCATTGATTAACACTTAAAATCTTTTACCCCAGTTTTAATAATTCCCTATTCAAATTATTAATTAAGTCAACTTTTAATGATGTCCATAATTGACTCAATTATGGCCATCCACTTATGGCATGCAAAATCATATCAATTGCACCCCAACTTTTTAATATTAAATCCTTAATATTACCCCTACCCCACGTTTATACGTTCGCTTATTCAACGCATAATATAGGCTAGACTTGTATAGTCTAACACCTAGCACAAAGATAAATTATCACAACATATAGACAATTAAAATAAATCTAATCATAATAGGGGTGAAACTTCCATAAACTACACATGTTAAGGATCAAAAGGTGTCAACTTGTTAAATGTCTCAATATATATGATATGATCATAGCCCAAATCTATACATAAACTTGCATATGGGGTTTTTAGGCAACATAATGATGGTGTGAACTAGCATAGGATATCACATATGTCATAGCATAATTCTAGATGTCTTGGTATATGTTCATAACTTTTCTAATCAATCTAACTCGCACATGTGACTTGTCATATAGATCAACATAACCCAAACATGATGATTTAATTAATATGAACTAACTAGCATAGATGGTAACATCATGGCCTTTTTAACATGTATGATTCATCACAACTTAGCATAGAAACTTTCAACATACATAACATCATCATAGCATGATTTACAACATATAAGATATCATCATCACATAACATTGGATTTACAATATACATGATAGCAAAAGGGGTTTACAACAACATATGTGATAATTCACATCATCTACTCATAATCCATTCATAACTCAACCTAATTAAAATGATAATAATCTTGTTAAGATCATCATATTCACAATTTAGAGAAGAAAAGAGAGAGTTTTGCTTTGCTTTAGGGTTGAGAGAATTAGAATTGAATTTGCTTTTCTTCTTTCTTAGTTGGCGGCGGCTCCATTGATTTCCATGGCGATGGTATGACGGTAACTATTCTATTTTAATTAGGTTTAGGGTTAGCATTAGGATGTATTTATAGGTGTAGGAAGTTATTTAGGACCATTAGATTAACCCTGAACCATGAGAACCAATCAAATGCAAAATCTACATTTGAGCGAATCGGCCCACGGGTTGACAGCCAGACACCCTGGATTAACCCCTAGTCGACCCAGCAGGGCTTGGGTCGACCTCAAAAATGGGCCGGTTCGGTTATTTCCCCTCCCAATTCGCTGTTTTGAACTTTTTCGCATATTTATATATTTAATTTTTAATTTATATATATATATATATCAATATATATATATATATATATATTTCTCTGCGCAACCCATTTCACTTAATTCTTTTCTAAAAATTAAGTATACTTTAATTTGTGAATTTTAATGTTATAAAATTACGGGGTGTTACAATAACTGAGTCCCTACCGCATCTTGTAAGCTTCCCCAAAATTCGCTAGTGAAAATAGGATCGCGGTCGCTCACTATGCTAGAAGGAACACCGTGCAAACGAACTATCTCTCGGACGTACACAGAAGCTAACCATGGAGCAGTCCTCTTACTCTTCACGGGAATAAAATGGGCGCTCTTAGTAAGTCTGTCTACTATAACCCAAATCCCCGTATTACCCTTCCTTGATCTTGGTAATCCATCCACAAAGTCCATCGAGACACTATCCCACTTCCATAGTGGAACCTCCAATAGGTGAAGCAACCCACCGGGTTTCTTTTGCTCCGCTTTTACTTGTTGGCACACCAAGCATCTAGCGACATACTCGGCCACATCCCTCTTCATACCGGCCCAAAAGAAAACTCGCTTCATGTCTTTGTACATCTTGGCCCCGCCGGGATGGATGGTCATCTTCGAACGATGTGCATCATCATGAATGGTCTTCCTTAGGTCATCATCTTTTGGTACACAAATCTACCGTCCCTACGTAACCAACCCTTATCATCTAGGGTATACCTATGGAGATGGCTTGATGACTCCCCTCTTTTGAGCTTTTCTACTAACTCAACCAACTGTGGGTCGTCTCGCTGTGCCTCACCAATCCATCCTAAAAGCGTAGGTCTGACCTCCAAGGATGCTAGCAAACCGGGTACAAAGTCAACGGAAGGTCTAAAATCAAACATAGAGATGAATTCTAAGTTTCGCCGTTCAACAAACAACGGACTCAAGGACAGCCTTTTCCTACTTAAGGCATCTGCCACCACGTTACCCTTGCCATGGGTATATGCTATTTCGAAGTCGTAGGACGCTAAGAATTCCATCCACCTTTGCTGCCTTAAGTTCAAGTCCTTCTGAGAGAACAAGTATTTTAACGATTTGTGATCAGTGAATAATTCGAATTTCTCGACAAGAAGATAATGACGCCAAGACTTAAGCGCGAAAACAATAGCGGCCAACTCTAGGTCATGTGTAGGGTAATTTTTCTCATGCGCTCTCAACTGCCTTCCACCATAGGCTATCACCCTTCCTCCTTGCATTAGGACTACGCCTAGTCCTGTCCCACAAGCGTCAGTATAAACAGTAAATGGCTTACTCCCGTCTGGTAGCACTAAGACTGGAGCTGAGGTCAAAGCTCTCTTTAAACGTTGGAACGCATCATCACAATCTACGTCCCACGCGAAGACTAGGTTCTTCTTCATCAGGCGTGTCAATGGAGCTGATATCTTTGCGAAGTCTTTGATAAACTTCCTATAGTAGCCAGCCAACCCCAAGAAACTTCTCACTTCAGTAGCATTTTTAGGGACCTTCCAATCTTGGATGGCCACCACCTTCGCGGGATCCACAGCTATCCCTTCCTTGGAAACTACGTGCCCTAAGAATCGTACTTCCTTCCTCCAGAAGTGACACATAGAAAATTTAGCTTTATGATTATGCGCTCGTAGGGTCTCCAACACTTCCCTAAGATGTAGGGCATGCTCTTCTTCATCCTTAGAAAAGATCAGGGTGTCGTCTACAAAGACTACCATGAATTTGTTAAGGTACTCCCTAAACACCCTACTCATCAAATCAACAAAGTATGCGGGGGCGTTTGTCAAACCGAAGGGCATCACTAGCCATTCATAGAAACCGTCCGGAGTCCTAAAGGCAGTCTTGTCAATGCTATCCTCAGCCACTCTCAACTGATGGAAACCAGTGGCTAAGTCCAACTGCGAAAAACTGAGGCGCCAACTAACTGATCGAAGAGATCGTCAACCCTCGGCAGTGGGTGTCTGTTCTTCTTAGTAAGCTTATTAAGTTCTCTATAGTCCACACAAAGTCTAAGGGACCCATCCGCCTTCGTGGCAAATACTACTGGAGCACCCCACTCCGATATACTTCGTCTTATGAACCCCTTCTCAAGCAACTCCTTCACTTGCCTATTGAGTTCCCTCCTTTCACGAGGAGCCATGTGGCGTACTGGCAAAGATACTGGTTTTGCATTATCCATAAGATATATTCGAAAATCTATCTCCCGCTTCGGAGGCAAGCCCTTCGCCTCCTCAAACACATCCGAGTATTCTCGGACCACTCTAACAGATCGTAGATTCTCCACAGACGCGTCAAGCGATTCTAGATAACTTAGCATAATGGAATTTATGGGATTACAAAAGATTTCGAGAGTGTTGCCAAGGCGAGTCATGAGCCTAACTACTCTCCTTTCACAATCAAGAACGGCCCCATTTCTGGATAACCAATCCATTCCTAAAATTAGCCCATAGCCCGTGAAGCCCAAAACATAAGCATCACATCTAAACTCAACGCTAAGTATAGAAATTTTCAAATCCAAACACATCATAGACAAATAAGCTGAGCCTCCAATTGGATTCAAAACAACTAAGGGATCATCTACTAAACTGGTGTTTAAATGCAGTGACTCAACTAATGATGTAGAGATAAACGAGTGCTATGCGCCCGAATCGAATAAAGTACGGACAGGATGATCAAACAGAAAAACTAAGCTTTCAACAGAAATGGTTCTACCTCGTTCTTGCAGCGGTGGGACCGCGAGAGCCTGAACTTGTCCCCTTGCCTGCCCTGGTGCGACAAGAGCCTGCACCTGTCCTCCCGAGGTAGACCCTTCCCTCTGCCCCTTCTTTGGGCAGTCCTTCACTAGATGTCCCGCTTCACCACAGTGAAAACAGCCAGTCTTCTTTTTCTTTCTGCAATCCTTGCTGAGATGGCCTGGTGTCCCACAGTTAAAGCATTTCTTCTTTCCCTTGCCATTATTGTCTTTACCACCCTTCTTGTTTTACTGTTGTGGTTTCTTCTGATCCCCTTTCTTCTCAGGTGCCTTATCAGCTTTAGTGCCTTTCTCCTCGTGCATGAGTGCCATGTCTACTAGCTTCTCAAAGGTGGCCCCCATAGGGATGTGGGTCATAGCCAACCCCTGCAACAGCTCATTCAAGCCATTAACGAACCTCAGAGCCTTCTTCTCCGGCGTGTTCACTAAGTCCAAGCCAAACCTTGCTAACTGATTAAATTTGTTGACATATACTTTCACTGATGAGCTTCCTTGCTTTAATGTCAAGAACCTTTCCATATATAGATTCTCTTCTGCCCTTGAGAGAAACTTTGCCTCAAACCTACGTCTGAAATCCACCCAAGAATCAATAGGACGCTCCCCATTAGTGACCTCCCACCAAAACGAGGCCTCTCCCTTCATTAACCAAGATGCTAATTTGACTTTCCTCCCTTCTTCTACTTCAAAGATTTCTAGCAATTCTTCCACCTCCCTAAGCCAATCTCTAGCTTCCACAAACGTTTCTGACCCTTGAAAAGGTTTTCCACCCATAGCCTTGAATTCCTTGCACGTCTTTGCAAAAGTATCAGCGCGAGGAGGAGGAGGAGCGGGTGCAACTGGTAGTGGAGGGACATTGGCTGGACCTGCAGCGGCCCTAGCCTCTAATAGCCTCCTATACCATCCTGGTATCGTTACACCATCCAGAAGGTTAAAATCTTCAGCCATGCTGAAACGAAAAAGGAAAGATTCAAAATGGAGAATTCGAAAGATAAACATATATGGCTATTGGGGATTATGTTTTTCCATAAAAACTTTCCTCTTTAAATTACTCATTAAGACATGTTTTTGAAAACACTTCTTCCAAAAGTACTTTAGAAAAATAGTTTTTCTAAAAAATTTATCTGTTCTGGTAACCTTAAGCTCTGATACCACGTGTAACACCCCACGTCCATTAATGTCACTCACAAAGGGAATGCATTAACTTCCATGGAGGTTTTAAGTGAATATAGAACAGAAAAATTACAACAAGACAGATAATAAGTAGTACTTGGAAATCTAAAACTTCATTTTATTGCAGCGGAAATTAAACATGTTTGTTACATCATAAAACCATAAATCAGAGTCAAGTACAATATCCATCTTGATAAAACAAAATACATAATCCCATTACATAAATAGCCATTAAAGAAGATAACAAGCTGGACTTTACTTCGACGGTCCAAGCCTTCCAAAAGAGAGATAAAGCAATCCAATCAAACTCCACTAGAGCTGGGTCCTACCTGAGGACCTGGAAGGGGGAAAAGGATAGAAATAGAGGGGGTCAGACATAAAGTCTGGCGAGTATAATAATTCTAACAATACTATTATCAAAGTAACTAGACTAAGGCATAAGCTAGAAAACAAGGAAATGTCTATGAACTATTGGGTATGGAATAACAGATAAAGATAAAGTTTAAGGCACACCTAATTACTAACGAATAATTACTACACTGCACCACACCAGTCACCCTCAAAGTTGATCCCGCTTGCTTCACTTAGAAATTTTATAAATAGCCTTGCGTACCCCTAGCTGACTACATAGGTGCCGTCTGCCCTTATCTCCGCTAGATGTACCCCACTACCCACTTGCGATCGGCTCCCTACTCGTAGATACCCGTGCTGGCCCCACAGTAGGGTGCATCACTCCCCTAAAGTGGCAACCCGATACAACTTGGGAATGCACGGCTTATACCTACACGATGCAACAACGTCTTACCTACCAGCCCGGGTCCACACACGCATATGAAACACGTTGGACTTGCGTTGCCACAGCTACCCCGTTTTGGCCTCTTATAGTCAAACCCAGTATGTGCGTCCCGTCCTCGACTTGGGTCGAGCCCACAAAAATACGTTTGGGATACTGGTTGAAATGGGCCCCCACAAGCTACCCACCTAAGCTTGTCCACTAGTACATCCCACTTAACCCTCTTAGTCATGTTCATTTACATGTGTGTTTGGTTAAGTCTTACTAATCGTATTTCACATGCCACTAAGGGCACCCACTAGATTCCTCATGCCACCCAAGGCACCTACTTAACCCCCATGTCCCACCTTACATGTTTATCTGGTTAAGTATTTCTTAATTCATTCAGGCCATAACCTCATAAAGACCTCTCACATTAGACTGGCATTTATGGCAGCTGGATTTGTTGGGCGGTTCCGGGCAGTCTTACACCATAAAAGAGTCTAACCTCGTGTCTTTACAACTGTTATGCTTTAATTTGGGCCTAGGACCTCTCACATTGGGATGACATTTGTGACCACTAGATTTGCCGGGCGGGTCCGGGCAGGTTTACGTCACAAACGAGTCCAACCTCGTGTCAAAAGCATTGATTAACACTTATAATCTTTTACCCCAGTTTTAATAATTCTCTATTCAAATTATTAATTAAGTCCACTTTTAATGATGTCCATAATTGACTCAATTTTGGCCATCCATTCATGGCATGCAAAATCATATCAATTGCACCCCAACTTCTTAATATTAAATCCTTAATATTACCCCTACCCCTCGTTATACATTCGCTTATTCGACACAAAATATACGTTAGACTCGAATAGTCTAACTCATAGCACAAAGATAAATTATCACAACATATAGACAAATAAAATAGATCTAATCATAATAGGGGTGAAACTTGCATAAAACTACACATGTTATGGATCTAAAGGTGTCAACTTGTTTGGTTAAATGTCACAATTTACATGATATGATCATAACCCAAATTCATGTATAAACTTGCATATGGGGTTTTATGCAACATAGTGATGGTGTGAACTACCGTCTAACACATAGAATTCACATATGTCATAGCATAATTCTATATCTAAATAGATGTCATGGCATATGTTCATAATCTTTACTAATCAATCTATACTTGCATACATGATTTGTCATATAAATCAACATAGCCCAAATAATATCAACATTATGACTTGGTTAACATGAACTAATTAGCATAGATAACAACATCATGATTTTATAACATGTACAATTTACCACAACTTAGCATAGAAAATTACAACCTATACAATAACATCATAGCATGATTTACAACATATAGGATATCATCATCACATAACATAGGATTTACAACATACATGATAGCATAAGGTTTTCAACAACATACATGACAATTCACATCATTCACTTATAATCCATTCATAACTTAATCTATTTAGTTCAATAATAATCTTGTTAAGATCATCATACTCACAATTAGAAGAGAAAGAGAGTCTTGATTTGCTTTAGAGTTGAGTAGAATTAGGGTTTTGATTAGCTTTCTTCCTTCTTAGTTGGCGGCGGCTAGACTGAGTTCCATGGCAGCGGTATGACGGTAGCTATTCTATTTTTCATGTGAATTAGAGTGAGAGACTACCTAGGTATTTATAGAGTTTAGGATTTAATTAGACCGTCAGATCAACTCAGAACTAAACTGAACCGTTAAATTTGCCAACTCAGCCCTAAAGACACATCAGCAGCTCAAGATTGGGCTCAGCCAAACCCTAGCCGCCTGGACAGGTCGACACCAAGGTCGACTGCCCAGTCAACCTCGAGGGGGTGTCGACTGCCCAGTCGACTCCCCAGTCAACCTGGGGTGCTGGGCGGGAAATTTCACGCCTAGCCTGTTTGACTTCGAATTTTGAATTTTGAATTTTCTGAAATCTGTTTTGAATTTTCTGAAACTTCCAATGGCCATATCTCCTTCATACGAAGTCCAAATCATGCAAACTCGGACTCTATTTTGACCAGAATTCCGAGACGAACACAATGGCGCAACCCGTTTCCCACAATTCTCACGTCTGAGATTAGTTATTCTTTAATTTGTGAATATTAATATTAACAGAATTACGGGGTGTTACAAGAAATCTAGGATTTTTAATTTGTTTAAGGTTTATATTTTTAATTAGAAAAGGTGAATCTTTGAATAAATAAAAATTTGATTTTTTGTTTATGAAGAGAATTTAAAAATATAATTTTTGATAAGTAAAAAGCTTTGATTTTTGATAAGGAAAACAATGATTTTTAAAGGCAAAAGCTTTGATTTTTGAAAAGGGCGAAATCTTTATCTTTGAAAAGGCGAAATTTTTATATATTGTAGATAATAAAAATATAATTTTTATAATATAGAAAGGTTAAAAATATAATTTTTGTACTAGTGGCATATTAAAAATATGATTTTTATACTGTAGAGATTATAAAAATATGATTTTTATATAGTCGAGATTATAAAAATATAATTTTTATAAGAGAGAGAATATAAAAAATTCGATTTTTATTATATGAGAAGTGAAATAAAAATATAATCTTTACAATATAAGAAGTGAAATAAAAATGTGATTTTTATAGCAGTGAAATAAAAGTGTGATTTTTATATGAACAGCGTGGGAACGGATTGAAATAAAAAAGGAATTCAAACGCTTCAGAAATAAAGACTTCCTACATATGAAGAGTCATGGCATTTAGTTTAGCTTTTGGTGAGAACTTCTCACCTTAAATTTTATTTCCTAGTTAGAAATATATACTAGGATGTAGACGGTGTTTAGTAGCACCCGACATCCGCGTCCACAGACCATGGACTTGTTTGTTTGGTTGTTTGGTGATTGATTAGAACATTTGTTGAAATTTTGTGGTGTGAATAATAAAATTAATTTGATGATATGTGTATGGCGTGGGCCTTTACTAGACCGGGGATAAGGCTAGGCCTTGTCCCGTTTCTAGTATCGTGCCGTTATGCCGCCGAAATTTTCTAAAATAAGTTAGAAAAATAAAAATATTATTTTATTGAATAAATGAGCTGAATAGAAATTCATGTGTTGAAATAAAATATTTTATCGTTAAAAATATATTTTTTAACGTGGAAGTGAATAAAATAAAATATTCATTTACAAACCAGACGATTTGTTTATGTACACTGATTTGACTGATCTTGATTGGGACAATAAATTTTACACGTAGCCCAACTGCACAAATAAAATATGTGTTTGTTGATGTGAAACCCCATACGGGTATTGGGATGTACACTAGGCCCAATAATTAATTGTATGTCGATCGATAGGTTGACAGCCAGTTGTGTTGTGCACTTTGGATGGTGCTTGATTATTTATCGTTGCGGTTATATACATGTGTTGTATGGAATCCATATAATTAACATTATATGGTAATTGATTTGGCCTTTTTCCAATTTAGAAAATAAAGAATATTGAGAAATATATATTCATGTGTTGAAAATAAAATATATATTCATGTGTTGAAATAAAATATATATTCATTTGTTGAAAATAAAATATATATTCATGTGTTGAAAGAAATATATATTCATGTGTTGAAGTAAAATATATATTCATGTGTTGAAGGTACTCATGTGTTGAAAAATTTATATATTCATGTGTTGAAGAAAATATTCATTTGTTGAATAAAATAAAGAAGTTATTGAAATATATAAAGTCGTGTTGATTAGATATGCTCCATTTTGACGCAAATGATATTTATATCGATTTTATTCGAATATTGAAAAAGAAGTGATTTCAAAATATAATGTTTTGAAAATAATATCATTTGTGTATATATATATATATATATATATCGATGATATGGAATATTCAATTTTGATCAGAAATTGAATATGAAGTTGAAATCATTTTGAAAAAGAATTTAAAACAGTTTATAAAAATACGTTTAGAATTGAAATCGATGAAATATATATAATATATATTATATATATTAAATGGCCTGAATAGAACGCGCCGCGCCGCGGCAGTTCGTGAATTTCGACCATTGACTTCGAATTGACGTTACGGGAGATCCGACCGTCGGATTATCCTGAAACCGGAACCGTTGGGTTCATATCGAAAAGAGCTTTCCAATGAATATTTGAAATTTGAAATCTAACGGTTGGATTTGGAGATACGTCCAAATCAAATTTAGAAAAGGTCGCTGTAAGTGCAGTTCGACGACCGTTATTGGAAATCGACTGTATGGGCCTTGGTGAAATTATTAAAAATATCTATAATTTGTGTAAAATCAAAATATATGAATTGGAAAGAACTGGGATGAAAAGTTCCCTATTTGAAAGGATAAAAATATATTTTTACCGAAATGATCTAGTTATGAACTAGAAATAAAATCCAATATTTTTAAATAAATGAATTGGGTTTGAAGTGATTTTAAAAATAATCAGAATTTGATATTGAATATAAGCCGATATATTTCCTATTCAGAGTCTTGTATTTAATATCAAATGGAATTTTGGGTTTGTCGTGAACCGTGTTTTAAATGACATTGGTTCTTTAACCAAGTTAAAGATTAAAACTAAGTGGAGTTTTAATGAATCTTTAATTAAGTTGAAATGATCGAGGATGGAGTATCACCAGTTTTTCTCCAAAGCGATAGATAAATCTTTAATTAGATTTGAATGTGAAATGGTAATTAGTTTTACCGATAACACCGTGGTGCTAGATATGGGGTATTACTAGTTTTGCTCCATGGGATAAATAGGTTGGGGTTAGGAAATAAAATAAATAATTACTTCGGTGTGGTTCGCTAATCCCGACTAGTTTGAAATGATATTCAAAGGATGATTTAAGAATAAATTTCAAAGAGTTTATCTTTGATAAAATTAATGGGAACCTTTCCCTAAGAATGTGAAATTTAGCAACTAACTGAAGATTAGTTGAGATGAATGGTTTCCTGGTTATTGATCTGATGTTGGTTTCGGCCTTCGGGGTTAATATTTGGGGAATTGTTCTCTTACTAATTTACGGTTAGTGACTGATGAATTGGAATGAGGCGTATGTTGTGTTTGTGTAACATTTGTTTATTATATACGTGGATTATTTGGAAAGACCGAGTTTATACCCATTCTGAATAACTGATTCGACGATAAGTCGAAGATGAAGATGGTGATATGCGAGGAAAGTGCCTCCGGTTTCGTCTAGACCCAGAATGAACTTTTAAATGGACTGTGTGTCTGACATTGGATTTTATTCTGTGTGATTGATTTCTATTAAATATATATCTGTTTGACGGCAGATAATTTATTCTCTTGCTTAACGCCCTTCTCTGAGACGTACAAGATTAGAGGTTATATATCGATAGATATCAATCGCATAGCGTGAATTGCCTGTGTGGCATGCCTAAGTGACAATTGAGCAAGGCTTTTGTTGAAAAGCAGAGTCTTGTGGTTGACGATCAAAGCACGGCCTTTGTGGCATCGCTTTGTGTAGCGTGGATTCGCGAGCCTCACACCTTGGTATGAGTCAAAAATGGGATAACGACTACAGGGAGAGAACGACGTTTGTTTCTAGCTATGGGTGGTGTCAGTGCTTAAACTGGCTGACATTTATATACTTTTCACCTATGTGGTTGTTGGAATGAGGCGCCTCGAATATATATGGCGATAACTGGAACTTTGTGAACCGACGTACAGACCATTATATATATAGGTCCGATAGGACCGGGAAACGTGTGCTCAGGAATAATTAATCCTCAAACGTAACGGAGGACCGACCCTGAAGCATCCAAGGATCATAGGGGGGTCCTGAGACATTTGCTAGAGTGTCTCGAATCAGAGAGGAGCTTGCCCCTTGCCTCGACTCATGATGGAATCCAATTTCCAATACGTGTCACTCGGTGTTATTTGTAGAGCCTAGTATGGCGACATAGTAGCATGTGATACTATGCCGTCTATGATTTATACATTATGATTGAAGTTGTTTTCTTCACTTATAATAATAATAAAAGATGAAATTTCGCGTATCAAAGCATATCTTGGTTTTTATAAGGTAAAACCCTATCCTCCGGCTTGCGTTGCATTATGTGATGTGACCTAGGTCTTATAACAGCTTCATTGTTCTTTATTTAGCATTGCGCTGTTTGTGTATGCACTGGTATTCTTGGGGTAAAACCCGTTCCGTGTTATACGGCGTGGTCCCGTGATTTACCGAACTTTAAAATAAGAATTTATAACTGTTTTAGTTCTCACACCAGTCACATGACTGACCTGGAGTTTATTGTTTTGACCTAAACTCCGGGTGCCCTTATTTTCCACACGGGCAGCTAGTAGTTGGGTTTTGCAGATTTATATTCACAGGATCTTGGTTTATAGCTGAAGTGATATTCGGAAAGCTCTGTATCCATGTATTTCTTTTAGTTATGTTTTGTATTATTTTTCCGCTGTAGTATTGTATTTAAATATCTGATTTTCTCTAATGTGTAATATTTATTCATACTCTGTATTTTCTTTTATTCTGATGGAATTGTTGTAATAAACAACGAAATGTCCTTCTATTTGCGTTCTGGTTAGTCGTGTTCTCCAACGATCAGGGGTTTCGAACGGTCTTGGTCGGTTTAACGATTGATTCGGATCAAGCGAAATTCCTAGTTGTTACATTTGGTATCGGAGCTCTGGTTCGAGAACAAGGCACATTAGAACCAAACGAAAGAATTCATCAGAAATTGGATTAGTAATATCCAATGAGAATGGCTCGTTAGAGATGGGATCAGTAGTATCCTAGAACGAGTGTGAAGAGAGTTATTTTTAAAATAAAAATGAAAACCAGTTTTGTTTTGAAAATTTAAACCATTTTATACGTATTTGAATATTTATTTTATATTTGATTTGGACAATCCAATATATAAAGATTTTGCATATACGTTGTAACAACCCGCAAATTCTGAACCAATTTAAAAAAATTATTTTAGAAAATTTTAATGAATATTCAGAATATAAAGTGGTTTATTTTAAATAATAATGGCTAGAATTTATTTTAATCGAAGTTAAAACGAATAAATTTAATTTTGAATATAAAAGGAGTTAGAAATGGTGCGGTAGTTTTAAAGTTTGATTTTTAACTTTAACTTAATGTAAAGGATTCAGAATAAATCAGAATTGAGTGAAACCAGAAATATTTAAATCTGTTTAATCATATCTTTCTAACGAATCTGAAAAATTGAAATTTCATAGCGGAAATCAAAAGTTATGGCCAATTCAATTTTTAGAAAGGTCGCTATAGAATTTATATATGTAATATATATGGCCCGAAAGGCTACTTTTTACATATGTAGGAATTTCGACTCGAAAACACTTCCATTGAGTCTGGAATGATGTTTCTGCATTTAAAAAGTATAAACACTTATATATTTCAAGTTTCGGAAATTATTTGTTTAAAAATGTATTTTTAATATTAAATATATTAGCCTTGAAAATAGTCATTTTTCAAACGACCTCTATTTTCGATGAAACCACTTTTGTTGGAACCGGATTGTCAAATTATAGCTAAGTTTCAATTTTTAGAATTTTTCGAATTAATATCTAAGCGTGGCAAAAGAAAATGTATTTTAACTATTTCAGTTAAATTTAAAGGACTTGAAAATAGCCATTTTTCAAACAGTCTCAGAATTCGACGAAATTAGTCTTGTTAGAACTGTATCGTCATAAGAAAGCTAAACATAATTTTTCTGAAATTTTCTGAGGTCGTATGTGGCCCCGGCATATTTAAATGTACGGTTAATATTTAATTAATTAATTTTTAATGGAGTTTTAAATAAAATTTCTACAGATTTCGGAATTGGACCCCGAGACCCGTCCCATTGCGTTCAGGAGGCCTCAAAACGTTAAGATCGACAGTAAGCAAGCACAATTCTGAGACAACCCAAAAATCAGCCTTTATAACACGTTTTTCAATGAATTTAATAATAAAATAATAAAATAATTGAAACCCTAACCCTAAAATGGTCGCTGCAGCCTATTTCCAAACAATGGCCAGAAATCTCCCAACTTCAAACATCAATTTCTCTCAATCCGTTCAGTGAAAATCTTCAAACTACATATCAAATCGAAGATGACAGAGAGCTCTACAAATCCATATGGTTAAGATCAGTTTTTAGTGCACAGATTTCGCGAATTCTGGCGAGGAAGGATCGGCGGTCGGGGGCAAATTTCAGGCGATGGGGCCCACCAAGCATGACGGAGTTCTGGGCGGTGGTGGCTTGCGGGCGGAGCTACGACGTGGCGGAGTCGGATAGGGTCCTAGACCCTCGGATGGGCGCGCGCAGGGGGATTGCGCGATGGAAGTATGGGTTCGGCGTGTCCTGGAGCAACGAAGAAGAAGAAGTATTATTTTAATATTATTTTATTTATTTAATATTTAATTTATGCAATCTCAAAAAAATCAATATCTCTTTCATACGAGGGCCGATTGACGAACCGTAAGTTGCGTTGGACTCATCTTTCAGAGTTCTTCGCGATGGCGCAAACCAGAGTTGAATCCGAGATAGTCGAATTTTCAGCCATTTCAATGTGAGAATCTGAATTTTATTATTTAATTAATTATAAATTATTTTCTTGCATTAAAAATAATTGTATAATGATGTAAATTCAGATCTAAAATGTTCTGTGATTGATGAATTGTTGATTGTTGCTTGTGTGATGTTTTGTGGTTCATGTTTATGCTAGATCCGCATTGAAATCTCATATATTGTTGAATTTTATTTGCGATTAGAAAAATAGATCTAAATTTAGATTTAAATCATATTTTATTCAGATATAGTTATTCTAATTTATTTTAAAATATTATTTTTATTATTCTGAGATGAACAATAGAATTTGATCGACAAATAAAAACTTATTTTTATTTGTTTATATTACATTAGAAGTTGAAAGACAAATAAAAACTTTATTTTTGTTTATTTGTTTACTTTGCAATAGAAAATGAACAACAAATAAAACCTTATTTTTATTTGTTTGCTTTGCAATAAGATTTGAACGACAAATGAAATATTATTTTGATTTGTTTATTTACAATAGAATATGAACGACAAATAGAATATATTTTCATTTGTCTCATTACAACAGAATTTGGCTAATGAATAAAATCCTATTTTTATTTGTTTACATTTAGAACACGATTTATGAATTACAGTAAAATTCTTCTTTTTACTGTCACATTAAACGTAAGATGTTCTAGGATTAGAATAACAATAAAATACTAAATTTTATTGTTGATATTAAAAACATATTAGTAAAATAAAACCTTATTTACCTTGTATTTGTAAATAATAGATTATATTTGGAAACCGCCTTTTTATTTACGTTTTTATGTAAATAAAAATACATGTTTTGGAAATCATAATTTTGTTTACATTTTTATATGTAAATAAGAAATTATTTTCAGTAGTCACGTTAAGTTGCAAATATATATTAGAGACGAAATTTATTCTTTTATTTGCAATCACCAACATAGATATGTAACATATCACATTTTATACATTGAATTAAATAATAACATTTTTATGATTAGTGAATTAAAAATAACATTTTGTTAACACATAAGTATTGAAATAAAAGTAACATTTTCATTAGAATTTGATTTTTGAAATAAAAATCACATTTTTATTAGGACCTGATTTGTGAAATAAAAATCACACTTTTATCAAAACTTGTTTATTGAATTGAAAATATCACGTTTGTCAAACTTTGATTATTGAAACGAAAGCAACATTTTTGTCAAACAAGATCATTGGAATAAAACTGTTCTTTTATTTGCATTCATAAATATACTTTAAAAATAGAGCTTGTTCTTTTATTCTGCATTCACTAATGCAAATATACATAGAGAATAAAGTTTGTTCTTTTATTTGGAATCACCAATGCAAATATATATAGAAAATAGAAATTGTTCTTTTATTTGCAGTTACCAATGCAAATATATATTGAAACAAATTATTCTTTTATTCTGCATTCACCAATGCAAATACATATATTGAAAATAAATTTTATTTCTTTATTTGCATTTATCAATGCAAATATGCATTGAAATTAAGGTCTATTCTTTTATTTGCATTTATCAATGCAAGTATTCAATGAAAATATATTCTATCTTTTTATCTACATTTACCAATACAAATGTACACATTTTTATACATTGAATAGAATTTGTTTAAAATATACTTTGAAAATAATTTTTTTTCTTTTATTTACATTCTCTAATGTAAAAATAATTGGAGAACAAAACTATTCTTTGTTTGTATTCATAAATGCAAATACTCTTTTAAATAAAATTTATTTATTTATTTACATTCACTAATGTAAATACACATTGGGAATGAGTTCTTTTTTTTTACATTCACTTAAATTTACTTTTAAATAAAAAGTTACATTTGTTAATTGCTTTCCTTGTTGCAAATAAAACATTAAATAAAAGTTTCATTTTTGTTTGCAATCCTACATGCAAACCAAACATCAAAATGAAAGTTACATTTTTGACTTATAATTTTGATATGAATAAAATATTGATAGAAAGAATATATTTTTTAGAAAATGCATTTTTATTGCAATTCTATATGAAATGAAAAGAGCAAATTTGTCAAATGTCTTATATGTAATAAAATGAGTTCTTTTGTCACTTCAAAAAGAATGAATGGAAAATGTTTAATGAAGCTTTTGTAAAGAATGAATCACTAGACATTCACATTTTTATGATTAAAGTAAAATAGACAAAAACACTTATTTCGTCTAAATTAAAAGAATGAAACAAAATATAGCAATGGAATATTTTATTAGAATTGAAACACAAATTAGTCACTTTTGTAAATTTATATTAGTTAAAACCAATTATTCATTTTTGTTAATTTATATTAGTCAAAACCAATTATTCATTTTTGTTAATTTACATTAGTTAAAAACAACTATTCATTTTAGTCAATTTATACTAGTTAAAACAAATATTCACTTTTGTCAATTTACACTAGTTAAGACCAATTATTTACTTATGTCCATTTACATTTGTTGAAACCAATTATTTGTTTGTCATGGCTATATATTGTGTATTACACTTCCATTCACAAGTTACCCGACTTGTTTATGTGATTGGGACAATAATTTTCACATTGCCCAAGTGCACAAATTAGTTTATTATTTATTGGTTGAAACCCCACACGGGTGTTGGGATGAAAATTTACATACACTAATCCCAATATTCAGTTGTATGTTGATCGTTAGATCGACAGGCTGCGATGAGCGTTATTATTTAATTTTAATGCTTACACAGTGGAAATTACACTTTGGATGAAGATGGATGATTTGATGATTATACTGTTATTGTCATATATATGATGTGTGTGAAATCCATGTAATCCAATTTATATGGTTAATGTTTGAGTCGCATTTCGATTCAGGTGTTCTTTTAAATAAGAATATATTTTTACATTAGAAATCCTTTTTATATAAAGTATTTATATTTTCATAAAATATATTTTTAATCAAGTATATGTTAAAACAAAGAATATTTTTAAAAGATAAAAATTTGTAATATAAATAATACTCCCATTTAGAGTCTTTTATATAAAGAATATTTTCAATGTTTACTTTAAATTATGTTTTTTTGTAATTAACATTTAAAGAGAGATCTTTTAATTAAGATTATTAGAAGTCGCAATTATAAATAAATTGAGATGTGAAGAGGATTTATCGTGGACGGTGTTTTAAACGACGTTTGTACTTTAATCCAATTTACATTGAAATTATTATTTGGAATTTATAAATTTATTTTATAGATTTAAAAGGGAATTTTCTAGAAAAATCAAGCTTTCCAATTTAATATATTAAATTGGAATTAAGTGGAAATTCGATTGGTCATAATCAGAATGGGCTTCTGTAAAAGAAGACCAATATTATATATGGAATTTAAGAGGCTTTGCCGTTATTCAATTTATATTGTTAGTCCGATACAGAAATTTCATATCGATTATGTATTGATTTGATTTCTGTGGAATTCCATATTTTGGAAATTGATTTATAGATTTTATTTTCAGAGTTTATCTTTGATAAAATTAAAGAAAATCTTTTAAATTGAATATCTTGTTAAAAGAATACTCTGAGTTGGAATGTGGCGTAATGTGTGATTTTCCAATATTTACTTTTTAATTACAAAATACGCGAGTTATTCAGAAAGACCGGGTTTAACCCATTCTGAATAATCATCACGACGATCAAGAGTCGAAGATGAAGACGGTGATTGAAGACCGAAGGTTTTCACATCGTTGGGATGATGATGACTGGTATCTTGAATTGGGATTGGCCTTCCAAGGCATGGTATTTAGTAACGATCGTCCAAACGCATTTGGAGATCGACGGACACGTTGTTTCGCTCAGACCCAGAGCAGACTTGTAAATGGATTGCGTGTCTGACATTGTATTCATTTCTACTGTATTTGTTGAACGCTACTGATTATATATTTCTGTTTGGTGGTGAAGAATTTATTCTTTACTTATCACCCTTCTCTAAGACGTATGAGCTTAGAGGTTATATATATATTGGTAGATGATCAATAATATGGTAGGGTCTGACAATGTGACATGCTAAGATGCAAATGATCAAGGCTTTGTTGAAAAGCAGGCCTTGTGGTTGATGATCAAAGCACAGTCTATTTAGGCATAGCTTTGTGTATATCATGACTTCGCGAGCCTCACACACCGGTTGAGTCTAAAACAAGAGAAGGGAACGCTGGGAGTGCACATGTTTCTTTCTAGCTAGAAGTGGTGTTGGGCTTTAACACGGCCCGACATTTGCTTATGTGGTTGATGGAATTTTTGCGAGGCCTCGGTTTATTCTTATCGGTCGCACTCTGCTGATTTGTAGGTCCGATAGGATCGGGGAGCATGTGTTCAGGCATAACTAATCCACTAAAGTATTTGTGGATCGGCCCTGCTGTATCCAAGGGTTCGCCAGCGTCCGAATCCTGAGGCATTGCTAGAGTGTCTCGAATCGATCAGGAGCTCCTCCTTAGCCTTGACTCATGATGGAAACCCAATTTTGAATACGCCCCTTGCGGTTTTGATTGTATAACTAGTATGGAGACATAGTAGATGGTATCTGTGCCGTCTAGGATTGATATTATATTTGAAATGTTTTAAATATATATATATACACACACTAATAATATCATATTTTACGTATCAAGCATCTTTTGACCATTATAAGGTAAAACCCTATCCTCTGGTGTGCGTTGCATTGTGTGATGGTACCTGGGTCTTATAATGGTTTCATTTTTCTAAAAAGCATTGCGTTGTTTGACGATTTACTTTATTTATGCACTGGCAATCCAATGGAGTAAACCCATTCCGCGTTAGCGGCGTGGTCCTGTGATTAGCCTACTTATTAGATAAGTTAAGTATAGAATTCTCACACCAGTCCCACGACTGACCTGTAGTTTGTTTCACTTTGCAAACTCGGATGCCCACTATCCACACGGGCAGTCGAGTAGCTTTTTGCAGATATAGTTAAGCAGGATCCTAGATTTAAGCCTGAAGCTGGGTCTAGAATATTGGTAGCCTTCCACTGAGATTAGTTCCGCTGCAATGTATTTAATTTATTGTAATGTATCTTCCGCTGTATTATTTATTGATGTACTATGATATTCTGTACTCTGATGTAACATTTATTATTGATGTTAGAAAAGTCTGTGTTGTTGTTCTGATGTTGTTGTACGCCCAAAGTTAACGTACGTGTAATTTGAACGGTCTTGATCGATCTTGCGATCGATTGGGGTCGGGCGAAAATCCGGGGTCGTTACAGCGGGTATCAGATTTCTGGTTAGCTCAATCTTTGGGGTACAACTCATTAGGACTGAACAGAAGACTCATCAGAGGTTGGATTAGTAATATCCAATAAGAATGCTCATTAGAGATAGGATCAGCAGTATCCTAGAATGAGAAAACTCATTAGAGATGGGGTTAGCAATGCCCTAGAATGAGTCAGAGTGGAAAATTAATAATTAACGTACTTGTAACTATATAATTCGATTTTAGAAAATATGATTTTGAATATATAAAAGTTATATATTTTTGAAAATTTAATCAACTAATTGATTGATGATTGTGTTGTGTGAATATGAATTCAACTAATAAATTTATTTAATAATTAAAGAATGGAAATTAAATTAGTTAAATAAACAACTTTAGTGTCATTTCCTTTTCGAGGACGAAAAGATTTTAAGTGGGGGAGATTGTAACAACCCGCAAATTCTGAACCAATATAAAAAAATTATTTTAGAAAATTTTAATGAATTTTGAGAATATAAAGTGGTTTATTTTAAATAATAATGGCTAGAATTTATTTTAATCGAAGTTAAAATGAATAAATTTAATTTTAAAAATAAAAGGAGCTAGAAATGGCGCGGTAGTTTTAAAGTTTGATTTTTAACTTTAACTGAATGTACAAGATTCAGAATAAATCAGAATTGAGTGAAACCAGAAATATTTAAATCTGTTTAATCATATCTTTCTAACGAATCTGAAAAATTGAAATTTCTTAGCGGAAATGAAAAGTTATGGCCAATTCAACTTTTAGAATGGTCGTTGTAGAATTTATATATGTAATATATATGGCCCGAAATGCTACTTTTCACATATGAAGGAATTTCGACTCAAAACCACTTCCATTGAGTTTGGAATGATGTTTCTGCATTTAAAAAGTAAAAACACTTATATATTTTGAGTTTCGGAAATTATTTGTTTAAAAATGTATTTTTAATATTAAATATATTGGCCTTGAAAATAGTCATTTTTCAAACGACCTCTGTTTTCGACGAAACCACTTTTGTTGGAACCGGAATGTCAAATTATAGCTAAGTTTCAATTTTCAGAATTTTTCGAATTAATATGTGAGCGTGGCAAAAGAAAATGTGTTTTAACTATTTCAGTTAAATTTAAACGACTTGAAAATAGCCATTTTTCAAACATTCTCAGAATTCGACGAAATTAGTCTTGTAAGAACCGTATCGTCATAAGAAAGCTAAAAATAATTTTTCTGGAATTTTCTGAGGTCGTATGTGGCCCCGACATATTTAAATGTACGGTTAATATTTAATTAATTAATTTTTAATGGAATTTTAAATAAAATTTCTACAGATTTCGGAATTGGACCTCGAGACCCGTCCCATTGCGTTCAGAAGGCCTCAAAACGTTAAGATCGACAGTAAGCAAGCCCAATTTTGAGACAGTCCAAAAATCCTCCTTTATAACACGTTTTTCAATGAATTCAATAATAAAAAAATAAAAAATTTTAAACCCTAACCCTAAAATGGCCGCCGACGCCTATTTCCAAACAATGGCCAGAAATCTCCCAACTTCAAACATCAATTTCTCTCAATCCGTTCAGTGAAAATCTTCAAACTACATATCGAATCGAAGAAGACGGAGAGCTCTACAAATCCATACGGTTAAGATCAGTTTTCAGTGCACGGATTTCGCGAATTCTGGTGAGGAAGGATCAGCGGTCGGGGGCAAATTTCAGGCAATGGGGCCCACCGTGTGTGACGGAGTTCTGGGCGGTGGCGGCTTGCGGGCGGAGCTACGACGTGGCGGAGTCTGATCGGGTCCTAGACCCTCGGATGGTTGCGCGCAGGGGGGTTGCGCGATGGAAGTATGGGTTCGGAATGTCCTGGAGCAACGAAGAAGAAGAAGTATTATTTTAATATTATTTTATTTATTTAATATTTAATTTATGCAATCTTAAAAAAATCAATATCTCTTTCATACGAGGGCCGATTGACGAACCGTAAGTTGCATTGGACTCGTCTTTCAGAGATCTTCGCGATGGCACAAACCAGAGTTGAATCCGAGACAGTCGAAATTTCAGCCATATCAATGTGAGAATTCTGAATTTTATTATTTAATTAATTATAAATTATTTTTCTTGCATTAAAAATAATTGTATAATGATGTAAATTCAGATCTGAAATGTTATGTGATTGATGAATTCTTGATTGTTGCTTGTGTGATGTTTTGTGGTTCATGTTTATGCTAGATCCGCATTGAAATCTCATATAGTGTTGAATTTTATTTGCGATTAGAAAAATAGATCTAAATTTAGATTAAAATCATATTTTATTCAGATATAGTTATTCTAATTTATTTTAAAATATTATTTTTATTATTCTGAGATGAACAATAGAATTTGATCGACAAATAAAAACTTATTTTTATTTGTTTATATTACATTAGAAGTTGAAAGACAAATATAAACTTTATTTTTGTTTATTTGTTTACTTTGCAACAGAAAATGAACAACAAATAAAACCTTATTTTTATTTGTTTGCTTTGCAATAAGATTTGAACGACAAATGAAATATTATTTTGATTTGTTTATTTACAATAGAATATGAACGAGAAATAGAATATATTTTCATTTGTTTCATTACAACAGAATTTGGCTAACGAATAAAATCCTATTTTTATTTGTTTACATTTAGAACACGATTTATGAATTGCAGTAAAATTCTTCTTTTTACTGTCACATTAAACGTAAGATGTTCTAGGATTAGAATAACAATAAAATACTAAATTTTATTGTTGATATTAAAAACATATTAGTAAAATAAAACCTTATTTACCTTGTATTTGTAAATAATAGATTATATTTGGAAACCACCTTTTTATTTACGTTTTTATGTAAATAAAAATACATGTTTTGGAAATCATAATTTTGTTTACATTTTTAATGTAAATAAGAAATTATTTTCAGTAGTCACGTTAAGTTGCAAATATATATTAGAGACGAAATTTATTCTTTTATTTGCATTCACCAACATAGATATGTAACATATCACATTTTATACATTGAATCAAATAATAACATTTTTATGATTAGAGAATTAAAAATAACATTTTGTAAAAACATAAGTATTTAAATAAGAGTAACATTTTCATTAGAATTTGATTTATGAAATAAAAATCACATTTTTATTAGGACCTGATTTGTGAAATAAAAATCACACTTTTATCAAAACTTGTTTATTGAATTGAAAATATCACGTTTGTCAAACTTTGATTATTGAAATGAAAGCAACATTTTTGTCAAACAAGATCATTGGAATAAAACTGTTCTTTTATTTGCATTCATAAATATACTTTAAAAATAGAGCTTGTTCTTTTATTCTGCATTCACTAATGCAAACATACATAGAGAATAAAGTTTGTTCTTTTATTTGGAATCACCAATGTAAATATATATAGAAAATAGAAATTGTTCATTTATTTGCATTTACCAATGCAAATATATATTGAAACAAATTATTCTTTTATTCTGCATTCACCAATGCAAATACATATATTGAAAATAAAGTTTATTTCTTTATTTACATTTATCAATGCAAATATGCATTGAAATTAAGGTCTATTCTTTTATTTGCATTTATCAATGCAAGTATTCAATGAAAATATATTCTATCTTTTTATCTACATTTACCAATACAAATGTACACATTTTTATACATTGAATAGAATTTGTTTAAAATATACTTTGAAAATAATTTTTTTTCTTTTATTTACATTCTCTAATGTAAAAATAATTGGAGAACAAAACTATTCTTTGTTTGTATTCATAAATGCAAATACTCTTTTAAATAAAATTTATTTATTTATTTACATTCACTAATGTAAATACACATTGGGAATGAGTTCTTTTTTTTTACATTCACTTAAATTTACTTTTAAATAAAAAGTTACATTTGTTAATTGCTTTCCTTGTTGCAAATAAAACATTAAATAAAAGTTTCATTTTTGTTTGCAATCCTACATGCAAACCAAACATCAAAATGAAAGTTACATTTTTGACTTACAATTATGATATGAATAAAATATTGATAGAAAGAATATTTTTTTTAGAAAATGCATTTTTATTGCAATTCTATATGAAATGAAAAGAGAAAATTTGTCAAATGTCTTATATGTAAGAAAATGAGTTCTTTTGTCACTTAAAAAAAATGAATGGAAAATGTTTAATGAAGCTTTTGTAAAGAATGAATCACTAGACATTCACATTTGTATCATTAAAGTAAAATAGACAAAAACACTTATTTTGCCTAAATTAAAAGAATGAAACAAAATATAGCAATGGAATATTTTATTAGTATTGAAACACAAATTAGTCACTTTTGTAAATTTATATTAGTTAAAACCAATTATTCATTTTTGTTAATTTATATTAGTCAAAACCAATTATTCATTTTTGTTAATTTACATTAGTTAAAAACAACTATTCATTTTAGTCAATTTATACTAGTTAAAACAAATATTCACTTTTGTCAATTTACACTAGTTAAGACCAATTATTTACTTATGTCCATTTACATTTGTTGAAACCAATTATGTGTTTGTCATGGCTATATATTGTGTATTACACTTCCATTCACAAGTTACCCGACTTGTTTATGTGATTGGGATGATAATTTTCACATTGCCCAAGTGCACAAATTAGTTTATTATTTATTGGTTGAAACCCCACACGGGTGTTAGGATGAAAATTTACATACACTAATCCCAATATTCAGTTATATGTTGATTGTTAGATCGACAGGCTGCGATGAGCGTTATTATTTAATTTTAACGCTTACACAGTGGAAATTACACTTTGGATGAAGATGGATGATTTGATGATTATACTGTTATTGTCATATATATGATGTGTGTGAAATCCATGTAATCCAATTTATATGGTAAATGTTTGAGTCGCATTTCGATTCAGGTGTTCTTTTAAATAAGAATATTTTTTTACATTAGAAATCCTTTTTATATAAAGTATTTATATTTTCATAAAATATATTTTTAATCAAGTATATGTTAAAACAAAGAATATTTTTAAAAGATAAAAATTTTTAATATAAAGAATACTCCCATTTAGAGTCTTTTATATAAAGAATATTTTCAATGTTTACTTTAAATTATGTTTTTTTATAATTAACATTTAAAGCGAGATCTTTTAATTAAGATTATTAGAAGTCGCAATTATAAATAAATTGAGATGTGAAGAGGATTTATCGTGGACGGTTTTTTAAACGACGTTTGTCCTTTAATCCAATTTACATTGAAATTATTATTTGGAATTAATAAATTTATTTTATAGATTTAAAAGGGCATTTTCTAGAAAATCAAGCTTTCCAATTTAATATATTAAATTGGAATTAAGTGGAAATTCGATTGGTCATAATCGAAATGGGCTTCTGTAAAAGAAGACCAATATTATATATGGAATTTAAGAGGCTTTGCCGTTATTCCATTTATATTGTTAGTCCGATACAGAAATTTCATATCGATTATGTATTGATTTGATTTCTGTGGAATTCCATATTTTGGAAATTGATTTATAGATTTTATTTTCAGAGTTTATCTTTGATAAAATTAATGAGAATCTTTTAAATTGAATATCTTGTTAAAAGAATACTCTGAGTTGGAATGTGGCGTAATGTGTGATTTTCCAATATTTACTTTTTAATCACAAAATACGCGAATTATTCAGAAAGACCGGGTTTAACCCATTCTGAATAATCATCACGACGATCAAGAGTCGAAGATGAAGAAAGTGATTGAAGACCGAAGGTTTTCACATCGTTGGGATGATGATGACTGGTATCTTGAATTGGGATTGGCCTTCCAAGGCAAGGTATTTAGTAATGATCGTCCAAACGCATTTGGAGATCGACGTACACGTTATTTCGCTCAGACCCAGAGCGGACTTGTAAATGGATTGCGTGTCTGACATTGTATTCATTTCTACTGTATTTGTTGAATGCTGCTGATTATATATTTCTGTTTGGTGGTGAAGAATTTATTCTTTACTTATCACCCTTCTCTAAGACGTATGAGCTTAGAGGTTATATATATATATATTGGTAGATGATCAATAATATGGTAGGGTCTGACAATGTGACATGCTAAGATGCAAATGATCAAGGCTTTGTTGAAAAGCAGGCCTTGTGGTTGATGATCAAATCATAGTCTATTTAGGCATAGCTTTGTGTATATCGTGACTTTGCGAGCCTCACACACCGGTTAAGTCTAAAACGGGAGAAGGGAACGCAGGGAGTGCACACGTTTCTTTCTAGCTAGAAGTGGTGTTGGGCTTTAACACGGCCCGACATTTGCTTATGTGGTTGATGGAATTTTTGCGAGGCCTCGGTTTATTCTTATCGGTCGCCCTCGGCTGATTTGTAGGTCCAATAGGATCGGGGAGCGTGCGTTCAAGCATAACTAATCCACTAAAGTATTTTTGGACCGGCCCTGCTGTATCCAAGGGTTCGCCAGCGTCCGAATCCTGAGGCATTGCTAGAGTGTCTTGAATCGGTCAGAAGCTCCTCCCTTGCCTTGACTCATGATGGAAACCCAATTTCCAATACGCCCCTTGCGGTTTTGATTGTATAACTAGTATGGCGACATAGTAGATGGTATCTATGCCGTCTAGGATTGATATTATATTTGAAATGTTTTAAATATATATATATACACACACTAATAATATCGTATTTTCCGCATCAAGCATCTTTTGACCATTATAAGGTAAAACCCTATCCTCTGGTGTGCGTTGCATTGTGTGATGGGACCTGGGTCTTATAATTGTTTCATTTTTCTAAAACGCATTGCGTTGTTTGACGATTTACTTTATTTATGCACTGGAAATCCAATGGAGTAAACCCGTTCCGCGTTAGTGGCGTGGTCCTGTGATTAACCTACTTATTAGATAAGTTAAGTATAGAATTCTCACACCAGTCCCACGACTGACCTGTAGTTTGTTTCACTTTGCAAACTCGGGTGCCCTCTTTCCACACGGGCAGTCGAGTAGCTATTTGCAGATATAGTTAAGCAGGATCCTGGATTGAAGCCTCAAGCTGGGTCCAGAATATTGGTAGCCTCCCGCTGAGATTAGTTCCGCTGCAATGTATTTAATTTATTGTAATGTATCTTCTGCTGTATTATTTATCGATGTACTCTGATATTCTGTACTCTGATGTAACATTTATTATTGATGTTATATAAATCTGTGTTGTTGTTCTGATGTTGTTGTATGCCCAAAGTTAACGTACGCGGAATTTGAACGGTCTTGATCGATCTTGCGATCGATTGGGGTCAGGCGAAAATCCGGGGTCGTTACATACGTCTTGCAAATGTGTATTCGAAGTTTTAATATACTGGATAGATATAGAATCACACTCTAGTCGCCCGAAGAAGATTCTGATGATCGGTGCACCATCATCAGAGTTTATGTTCGAGTTTCGAAAGTGAGATATCTATATATTTCCATTAGGCTGGTGTGAGAACCAAAACTATATAGGATTTATTGTTGTGATTTGACATCAAAACATGATTTTCTGTATATATATCAAAATTATGAAATTGATACATTAACCAACTAATTGATTGATGATTGTATTGTTTGATTTTTGTTTGATTAATTAAAATTTTAAACCATTATGTGAATGTAAGGTATATATAGCAAAATTTAGCCAAATGTTGAACTGTATTGAAAATTATTTGAAATTGCATACATGTGCATGTATATCTATGGAACAGGTCATAGCAAGGAGGCTAAAGAAGAGGAATAAAAAAAATTTCCTGACAAATAGGTACATGTTTATTGTATTTCTCTGGGTGATGATGATTTTATGAGCTGCTTGGCTTTTTCTTTTTCTTTTTGAGATGAGATGGCCTGTATGGCAGTTTGGGGATTTTCCCAATGCTCCCAGTGTAGGGGAGGTTATGGCGAATTTTTTTGAAAATTTAGGGTGTTAGCCAAATTTTTGAAAATTTTGAATGTTCTTAGAAACTAAAAAGTTGAAGAACTTAAGCCGTAATGAAAATAATGGAAGTTGAGTTGATTATAAAACAACTTCCAGCTTCGTTCCTTTTCGAGGACGAAAAGATTTTAAGTGGGGGAGATTGTAACAACCCGGAAAATCTGAGCCAGTTTAAGATTTTTATTTTGGTTATTTTAACAGACTTTGAATATTTAAAATGAATTATTTTAAATAATAATGGCGGAAAATTTATTTTTGATGAAGTTAAAACGAATAAATTTATTTTAATTATATAACGAGCCTGAAATGACCCTACAGTTCAAAAATTCGATTTTGAATTTCAAATGAATATACAGAATTCATTTTAAGTCGGAATTGAACGAAACAAGAAATATCTAAATCTGTTTAATCATATCTTTATAACGGAGTTAAGAAACTGAGATTTCGCTTTAGAAGTTGAAAGATATATCCAGTTTAAAATTCAGAAAAATCGCTGTGGAATTTATATATATTTTAATATATATAAAGGCCTTTGAAAATGGAAATTTTGCACATGACCTCGTTTTTCGACGAAAACACTTTTGTTGGATCCGGGATGTCAATTTATTGCTAAGTTTATTTTTGCATAATTTTCTGAATCAATATGTGAGTGTGGCGATGTTAAACGTGTTTTGACAGTTTCAATCAAATTGGATCGACCAGAAAATGGCCATTTTTCAAACGGTCTCAGAATTTGACGAAATTAGTTTTGTTAGGACCGTATCGTCAATACAAAGCTAGAAATAATTTTTCTGGAATTTTTCGGGTCCGTATGTGGACCCGGTAAATCGAAATGTGCATTTAGAATTGAATATATAGATTTAAAGTTTGATTTAAACGAAAACTGATCGTAACGATCGAATTGGCCTACGTGACATATCCCATTGTGTTCGTAATGGGGGTAATTAGCTAGTGCCCAAATCAAAAAATGAAAAAAAAGAAAAAAAATAAATAAATCGCTCGTCGGAGTGGGCGATCCACCGCCGCCCCGCCCTCCAGGCAGACCCGCCGCCTCCATATGCACCGCCGACCCCCCTTCTTCCTCCTCGCGCTGAGCGTGATTCCCTCTAACCCTCCAATCCGCAAAACCAACGACGAGGCCATCCCAGACCCCACCACAACCAGCACCGCCCAAGCTCCGACCGCCACGCCCCCTAGCACCTTTTTCCGACCCCGAGCGCCACCTCCTTGGCCTGCCGCAGCCCATTCCAGCCGGAAATCGAAAAAACGTTAGTTTTTAATTTTTTTATCATGTTTAATTAATTTTTATATATAAAGATCTGATTTTATGTGGATAACATGATAATGAAGCTAGGATTTTTATGTTCTAGTTTAATTAAAAATATGATTTTTAAAAAACTGAAAATATATGATTTTTACTCATGTAAAAATATAATTTTTAGCATAGGAAGTATATGATTTTTAGCATACAAAGTAATGGTTTTTACTTTAAGAAATCTAGGGTTTTTATTTTGTTTAAAGTTTATATTTTTAATTAGAAAAGGTGGATCTTTGAATAAATAAAAATTCGATTTTTTGTACATGAAGAGAATTTAAAAATATAATTTTTGATAAGTAAAAAGCTTTGATTTTAGATAAGGAAAACAATGATTTTTAAAGGCGAAAGCTTTGATTTTTAAAAAGGGTGAAATCTTTATTTTTGAAAAGGCGAAATTTTTATATATTGTAGATAATCAAAATATAATTTTATAATATAGAAAGGTTAAAAATATAATTTTTATACTAGTGGCATATTAAAAATACGATTTTTATACTGTAGAGATTATAAAAATATGATTTTTTATATAGTCGAGATTATAAAAATATAATTTTTATAAGAGAGAGAATATAAAAAATTCGATTTTTATTATATGAGAAGTGAAATAAAAATATAATCTTTACAATATAAGAAGTGAAATAAAAATGTGATTTTTATAGCAGTGAAATAAAAGTGTGATTTTTATATGAACAGCGTGGGAACGGATTGAAATAAAAAAGGAATTCAAGCGCTTCAGAAATAAAGACTTCCTACATATGAAGAGTCGTGGCATTTGGTTTAGCTTTTGGTGAGAACTTCTCACTTTAAATTTTATTTCCTAGTTAGAAATATATTCTAGGATGTAGACGGTGTTTAGTAGCACCCGACACCCTCGTCCACAGACCATGGACTTGTTTGTTAGGTTGTTTGGTGATTGATTATAACATTTGTTGAAATTTTGTGGTGTGAATAATAAAATTGATTTAATGATATGTGTATGGCGTGGGCCTTTACTAGACCGGGGATAAGGCTAGGCCTTGTCCCGTTTCTAGTATCGTGCCGTTATGCCGCCGAAATTTTCTAAAATAAGTTAGAAAAATAAAAATATCATTTTATTGAATAAATGAGCTAAATAGAAATTCATGTGTTGAAATAAAATATTTTATCGTTAAAAATATATTTTTTAACGTGGAAGTGAATAAAATAAAATATTCATTTACAAACCAGATGGTTTGTTTAAGTACACTGATTTGACTGATCTTGATTGGGACAATAAATTTTACACATAGCCCAACTGCACAAATAAAATATGTGTTTGTTGATGTGAAACCCCATACGGGTATTGGGATGTACACTAGGCCCAATAATTAATTGTATGTCGATCGATAGGTTGACAGACAGTTGTGTTGTGCACTTTGGATGGTGCTTGATTATTTATCGTTGCGGTTATATACATGTGTTGTATGGAATCCATATAATTAACATTATATGGTAATTGATTGGGCCTCTTTCCAATTTAGAAAATAAAGAATATTGAGAAATATATATTCATGTGTTGAAAATAGAATATATATTCATGTGTTGAAATAAAATATATATTCATGTGTTGAAAATAAAATATATATTCATGTGTTGAAAGAAATATATATTCATGTGTTGAAGTAAAATATATATTCATGTGTTGAAGGTACTCATGTGTTGAGAATATTCATGTGTTGAAAAATTTATATATTCATGTGTTGAAGAAAATATTCATTTGTTGAATAAAATAAAGAAGTTATTGAAATATATAAAGCCGTGTTGATTAGATATGCTCCATTTTGACGCGAACGATATTTATATCGATTTTATTCGAATATTGAAAAGAAGTGATTTCAAAATATAACGTTTTGAAAATAATATCATTTATATATATATATATATATATATCGATGATATGGAATATTCAATTTTGATCAGAAATTGAATATGAAGTTGAAATCGTTTTGAAAAAGAATTTAAAACGATTTATAAAAATACGTTTAGAATTGAAATCGATGAAATATATATAATATATATATTATATATATTAAATGGCCTGAATAGAACGCGCTGCGGCAGTTCGTGAATTTCGACCATTGACTTCGAATTGACGTTACGGGAGATCCGACCGTCGGATTATCCTGAAACCAGAATCGTTGGGTTCGTATCGAAAAGAGCTTTCCAATGAATATTTGAAATTTGAAATCTAACGGTTGGATTTGGAGATACGTCCAAATCAAATTTAGAAAAGGTCGTTGTAAGTGTAGTTCGACGACTGTTATTGTAAATCGACTGTATGGGCCTTGATGAAATTATTAAAAATATCTATAATTTGTGTAAAATCAAAATATATGAATTGGAAAGAACTGGGATGAAAAATTCCCTATTTGAAAGGATAAAAATATATTTTTACCGAAATGATCTAGTTATGAACTAGAATTAAAATCCAATATTTTTAAATAAATAAATTGTGTTTGAAGTGATTTTGAAAATAATCAGAATTTGATATCGAATATAAGCCGATATATTTCCTATTCAGAGCCTTGTATTTAATATCAAATGGAATTTTGGGTTTGTGGTGAACCGTGTTTTAAATGACGTTGGTTCTTTAACCCAGTTAAAGATTAAAACTAAGTGGAGTTTTAATGAATCTTTAATTAGATTGAAATGATCGAGGATGGAGTATCACCAGTTTTGCTCCAAAGCGATAGATAAATCTTTAATTAGATTTGAACGTGAAATGGTAATTAGTTTTACCGATAACACCGTGGTGTTAGATATGGGGTATTACCAGTTTTGCTCCATGGGATAAATAGGTTGGGATTGGGAAATAAAATAAATAATTACTTCGGTGTGGTTCGCTAATCCCGACTAGTTTGAAATGATATTCAAAGGAAGATTTATGAATAAATTTCAAAGAGTTTATCTTTGATAAAATTAATGGGAACCTTTCCCTAAGAATGTGAAATTTAGCAACTAACTGAAGATTAGTGGAGATGAATGGTTTCTTGGGTATTGATCTGATGTTGGTTTCGGCCTTCGGGGTTAATATTTGGGGAATTGTTCTCTTAGTAATTTACGGTTAGTGACTGATGAATTGGAATGAGGCGTATGTTGTGTTTGTGTAACATTTGTTTATTATATACGTGGGTTATTTGGAAAGACCGGGTTTATACCCATTCTGAATAACCGATTCGACGATAAGTCGAAGATGAAGATGGTGATATGCGAGGGAAGTGCCTCCGGTTTCGTTCAGACCCAGAACGAACTTGTAAATGGACTGTGTGTCTGACATTGGATTTTATTCTGTGTGATTGATTTCTATTAAATATATATCTGTTTGGCGGCGGAGAATTTATTCTCTTTCTTAACGCCCTTTTCTGAGACGTACGAGCTTAGAGGTTATATATCGATAGATATCAATCGCATAGCGTGAATTGCCTGTGTGGCTTGCCTAAGTGGCAATTGATCAAGGCTTCTATTGAAAAGCAGAGTCTTGTGGTTGATTATCAAAGCACGGACTTTGTGGCATCGCTTTGTGTAGCGTGGATTCGTGAGCCTCACACATCGGTATGAGTCAAAAACGGGATAAGGACTGCAGGGAGAGCACGACGTTTCTTTCTAGCTATGGGTGGTGTCAGTTCTTAAACTGGCTGACATTTATATACTTTTCACCTGTGTGGTTGTTGGAATGAGGCGCGTCGAATATATATGGCGATATCTGGAACTTTGTGAACCGACGTACAGACCATTACATATATAGGTCCGATAGGACAAGGAAACGTGTGCTCAGGAATAATTAATCCTCAAACGTAACGGAGGACCGGCCCTGAAGCATCCAAGGATCATAGTGGGGGCCCTGAGACATTTTCTAGAGTGTCTCGAATCGGAGAGGAGCTTGCCCCTTGCCTGGACTCATGATGGAATCCAATTTCCAATACGTGTCATTCGGTTTTATTTGTAGAGCCTAGTATAGCGACATAGTAGCATGGGATACTATGCCATCTATGATTTATACATTATGATTGAAGTTGTTTTCTTCACTTATAATAATAATAAAAGATGAAATTTCGCGTATCAAAGCATATCTTGGTTGTTATAAGGTAAAACCCTATCCTCCGGCTTGCGTTGCATTGTGTGATGGGACCTGGGTCCTATAACAACTTCATTGTTCTTTATTTAGCATTGCGCTGTTTGTGTATGCATTGGTATTCTTGGGCTAAAACCCGTTCCGTGTTATACTGCGCAGTCCCTTGATTTACCGAACTTTAAAATAAGAATTTATATCTGTTTTAGTTCTCACACCAGTCACATGACTGACCTTGAGTTTATTGTTTTGACCTAAACTCTGGGTGCCCTTATTTTCCGCACGGACAGCTAGTAGTTGGGTTTTGCAGATTTATATTCACATGATCTTGGTTTATAGCTGAAGTGATATTCGGAAAGCTCTGTATCCATGTATTTCTTTCAGTTATGTTTTGTATTATTTTTCCGCTGTAGTATTGTATTTAAATCTCTGATTTTCTCTAATGTGTGACATTTATTCATACTCTGTATATTCTTTTATTCTGATGGAATTATTGTAATAAACAACGAAATGTCCTTCTGTTTGCGTTCTGGTTTGTCGTGTTCTCAAACGATAAGGGGTTTCGAACGGTCTTGGTCGGTTTAACGATCGATTCGGATCGGGCGAAATTCCTAGTTGTTACATCAATTTACCATAATTAAGCTTTAACCATCTCCTAACCTCAATCGTAAAGTCTCAACGCTGGTCTCCTGTTGGCCTTATTTGCATTCTATATAGTTTAACTCCATGTTTAGTGCCATCAAAAACAAATTTGAACTCTATAGCCTCTCTCATAGTCAACTGGTCCTTGGATACTCCATTTTCTTCCCTAGTAAAAATAAAATGAATTAGCTACTGCTCCAATTTTCACCATCATGGCCACTGCCTTCATCAACTTCACATCCAACGTTGGTCAGTACCCATACTGTTTCCCATTATATTGTCTGTTATCCACATTGTTTATTATTATTATTATTATTATAATAAAAACCACGGCTCTTCTTTCCCAGTAAAAGAATTCGCTCCCTGATATTAAGAAACAAGACCACTTCAAACCTTTCCGTCAACATCCATAATGACCAACCTCTTTTCACGTTGTCCTTCTACTTGATCTCAATCTGAAAACCGCAACATCATTTGTCTTCTTAGAAACAATAAACCAACCTCACCATCCTTACCTGCCATGCAAAACCGACCCTCCACCCAAACACCATCTCAGAACCCAGCGCTTGACCAACTCCTGAAGACCGATCCACTGCTTTACCCTTCGCCACTGTTGAAGTTGCTCTGATCAACATCATGTCAGAGACCACCGAACCCATCATACCATCCCTCTGCACGAGCTCACTACTTCAGTCGCTTGCCGAATGGTTTCCACCATTCTCATCTGTTTCGTGAACTCACTATTTCCAGCACCAAGACCTGTCCCATTTTGAATCCAATATCGCAACTTCAGTTTGTTACCAAACACGAACCCGCACGCACTCCAACAGCATAACCTCTTCGCATCAAACTCCAAACCCAAGAACCCTACAATCCACGGTCAAAAGATGAACCCCAAAACCACATCGCGAGCTTTCAGACCGTGAGCAAGCAAAGCTTGGATCGAACCGATTTCGAGAATTTAGTTTTTACGAGTTTAGTAATTTTAATTGAATTTGAAAGATCTCTATATTACGGTAGAAATAAAAGAACAAAATGAATGATAGAATTGGGATTTAGGGATTTCAGACAGAAGAAAGGGGAAATTTAGAAATGAATGGCTTGCTGTTGAATGGGACAGGGCACAGTTATGTAAGGTATTATTATTATTATTTTATATTATAATGAAACTTCGCGGTGAAGTATTAAGTTAAACTAACCACATCGACTTCTATTTATTGATAAAAAATCTAATCTTGGTATAAAAATGTATTCTGAACCCAATGGGACAAGTTTCGTCGAATTCCGACATCGTTTGAAAAAATTTCCTTTATAAAACCACAAATAAACACACGTTTAAATTTTCCACGATCACTAAATAAATCAAATCAACTTGAAACTTTGAAATCCTATAATAACTAATCAATACGAACCCAACGGCACCAGTTTCATCACATTCTGAGACTGTTTCCCCGGTAGGCTATTTTTACGCGCACCGAAACGTCATTCGGAACACCAAATTTGCCGATCTCTAAAAATAACAAATTATATACCTATCCTGATTCTAATCGACAATACAAACTCAACGAGACTGATTTCATGGCCTAATTCGATTGTCTGCTCAAGTTATACTCAAATATCACTTTATTAAATTAAATTAATTTAATTACGTGCTATATAAAAATAACTGGGCATTTACGGCTACCGCAGTCACATACGACATCGGTTTGCCACGCATTTTAATACCGTACAATAATTTAATGTTACGGTCCCAATGAAACCGATTTCATCGAAAATGGTGTCCGTTTGCAAAATGGCTATTTTAAAGGCCTATATTTTAATAACGATTTCCATAGCGATTATTTCAAATTTTGTTTTGGATATAACTTATGATCTATAACACGAAATCCAAATTTGTCTCTTTTGTATGAAAATTATAATAAATACGACTCCAACTATCTTGTTTCACAGAAATCTGACTTATATCGGATTCGGTATTCTTAGTTGAAGTTTAAATCGTAAATTATGAACTACTGCGACTATTTCGAGCTCGTTTATAATTATATTATAAATTATATGTTAAAACTTTGTTAAATTAAATAAATTCCTAATAAAATCATTTTATATTTCAAATAAAATATTTAAACCAATATAAATATCTAGAATTTAAAGGCTAAAAATCCGTGTCGTTACAAATAGAACGCACCGCGCGACAACCGTTCGCGAATTCCGACCATAAACTTCAAATTGGCATAACAGGAGATCCAATAGTCAGATTCTCCTAAAACTGGAACCGTTGGGTTCGTATCGAAAAGATCTTTCCAATGATAATAAGAGATTTGAAATCTAACGGTTGGATTTGGAAATATGTCCAAATCAATTTCAGAAAAGGTCGTTATGAATGTAGTTCGGTGGTCGATATTGGAAACCGACTATAAGGCCTTAATAAAATTATACAAATTATGGAAAAATTATAAAAAATCATAATAAATGATTTGGAAAGATTTTGGATGATAAATTCCATGTTTTGAAAGGATAAAAGATATTTTTATCAAAATGAACTAGTTACTAATTAAAATAATAATCCAACTGTTTTTAGAAGTAATAAATTGGATTGAAAATGGGTTTTAAAATAACCAGAATTTTTCCAATGTATGAATTGGAATGGTTTTGAATGGAAATAATTTTCAGAATATTTCGGTATTGGTTCCGTGATTATATGGATATTGTTGAGGAATTTGGAAGATATATATTTATATATATCATTATTCCCATGCCACTACGATATTCGTTAGTTTCAGAATTTGATATTGAATATAAGCTGATATAATTTCTATTTAGAGCCTTGTATTTAATATCAAATTGGATTTTGGGTTTGTCGTGAATGGTGTCTTTAATAACACTGTTCTTACACCCAGTTAAGAAAAGAATAAATCTTTTAAATATGATTTAGAGAAGTTTACCAATTAATTAATATTTAATTGGAATTGAACTGAAATTGGATTTTTGGGATTTATCGTGAAGGGTATTTTAAATGACATTTGTTCTTTAACCCAATTAAAAGTGAAGATATGATTTGGAATTTATAAATCTTTTTTATTAAGATTTAATGGAAAATTTCCAAAGTAAAGTTTTCCAAGTTAAGACATTAAATTGGAACTGAATGGAATTCGATTATATTTTAATCTGTTTCCGTGAAGACTCCATAGTTAATGGAAGATGATTTAGGTTTATCGTGAACTGTGTTTTAAATGACAATGGTTCTTTAATCCAGTTAATGACATGATTAATTATTCTAAAAATTGAGTAATCATTAATAATGATTTTTGAAATTAAAAAAGATCTAGAGTTTTAATGAATCTTTAAGTAGATTAAAATGAGAATGGGATAATTAAATTTATCGAATTCATGAAATGATCGAGAATGGAGTACTGCCAGTTTTACTCCAGGCAATAGTTAAATCTTTAATTAGATTTGAATGGGAAATGGTAATTAAATTTACCGATAACACCGTGGGTGTTAGATATGGAGTACTACCAATTTTGCTCCACGGGATAAATAGGTTGGGATTGGGATAATAAAATAAATGATTACTTCGATAAGGCTCGATAATCCTGACTAGTTTATAAACTTTAATTTGGTTTAGAATTGTTAAGAGATAATACAAATTTTTTAAAATTGATATCCAAAGGAAGATTAAAGAAATAGTTTAAATAAACTTATCTTCGATAAAATTAATGGGTACCCTTTCCCTAAGATGTGAATATTTGAATAAAAGAATATTCAGAATTGGAATGAGGCGTATGATGAGAGGACCTGTTACTTCCCCGTGAAGGAAAGAGCGGATACTTTGAGAACAACACACAAATAAACGCAGACGCAAGAACATTTCATTGATATTACAACAATTCCATCAGATACAAGAATATACAGAGTGTAAATGAGTAAATATACATTCGATATATATCAGAGATTACAATAAATTACATAGCAGCGGAAAATAATATAAAACACAACTGAAAGTAATGCACGGATACAGAGCTTTCCAAGCATCGTTCCAGCTATAAATCAGGATCCTGTGAATATAAATCTGCAAAACCAAAACTACTAGCTGCCCGTGTCGAAAATAAGGGCACCCAGAGTTTAGGTTAAAACAATAAACTCCAGGTCAGTCATGTGACTGGTGTGAGAACTAAAACAGTTATTTAAAACTTTACTTTAAAAGATAGTAATTCAAGGGACCACGCCGTATAACACGGAACGGGTTTCCTCCCAAGAATACTAGTGCATAGAATAAACAGCGCAATGCTTTTTCGAAAAATAAAGCTATTATAAGAACAAGGTCCCATCACACAATGCAACGCAAGCCGGAGGACAGGGTTTTCCCTTATAATAGCCAAACATGCTTGGTACGTTTTAAAAACAAATCATTTGATACTATTATAAGTGTATAGTGTCAAAACATTTTCAATCATAAATATCAATCCTAGGCGGCTTGGGTACCATCTATCATGTCGCCATAATAGGCTCTACAAATAAAACCGAAATATCTCGTATTGGAAATTGGATTTCCGTCATGAGTCGAGACAAGGGGCAAGCTCCTCTCCGCTTTCGAGACACTCTAGCAAATGCCTCAGGACTACACACTCTGGGCAATCCTTGGATCTTCAGGGCCGGTCCTCACTTACGTTAGAGGATTAATTATGCCTGAACACACGTTTCCCGGTCCTTACAGACCTAAAATCGAGGCGCCTCATCCAACAACCACATAGGTGAAAAGTATATAAATGTCAGGGCTGGTAAGTCACTGACACCACCAAAGCTAGAAATAAACGTCGTGCTCTCCCTGCAGTCCTTATCCCGTTTTTAACTCATACCGAGGTGTGAGGCTCGTGAATTCACGTTATACACAAAGCTACCACGTAGACCGTGCTTTGATCATCAACCACAAGACTTTGCTTTTCAACAAAAGTCTTGATCCATGCAACTCAGCATGCCACACAGGCAATTCATGCCATGCGATTGATATCTATCGATATATAACCTCTAAGCTCGTACGTCTCAGAGAAGGGCGTTAAGCAAGAGAATAAATTCTCCACCGCCAAACAGATTTATATTTAACAGAAATCAATCAACACAGAATAAAATCCAATGTCAGACACACAATCCATTTACTAGTTCGTTCTGGGTCTGAACGAAACCGGAGGCACTTTCCTCGCATATCCATCGATCTCCAAGTACGTCTGGACAACCACCAACTAATTCCCTCATCTTGGGTGTACAGCCCAATCAAGATCATCAGTAATTATCCAAACGATGTGAAGACTTCCGGTCTTCAACCACCGTCTTCATCTTCGACATATCGTCGAATCGGTTATTCAGAATGGGTATAAACCCGGCCTTTCCGAACAACCCGCGTATATTAAAACAAATGTTACACAAACACAACATACGCCTCATTCCAATTCATTAGTCACTAACCATAAATCAACAAGAGAACAATTTCCCAAACATTAACCCCGAAGGCCGAAACCAACATCAGATCAATATCCAGGAAACCATTCTTCTTAGCTAACCTACAGCTAGTTTCTAAATTCCACATTCTTAGGGAAAGGTTCCCATTAATTTTATCCAAGATAAATTCTTTAAAATTTATCCTTTAATCTTCCTTTGGATGTCGTTTCAAACCAAATTATGGTTTTCCAAACTAGTCGAGATTAGCGAACCACACCGAAGTAATTATTTGTTTTATTTCCCAATCCCAACCTATTCATCCCATGAAGCAAAACTGGTAATACTCCATATCTAACACCACGGTGTTATCGGTAAATTTAATTACCATTCCACGTTCAAATCTAATTAAAGATTTAATTATCGCTTTGGAGCAAAACTGGTGATACTCCATTCTCGCTCATTTTCTAAATTTGATAATTTAGATTATCAATTCACATTTCAATCTAATTGCAGATTCATTGAAACTCCTTTTACTGGGTTAAAGAACTAGTGTCATTTAAAACACAGTTCACGATAAACCCGAATCACATTCTATTTATTACCGGGTTAACGAACTAGTGTTATTTGAAACACCGTTCACGATAAACCCACAAATCAATTCTATTTAAAACCGGTTTCAAATCCAATTTATTTATTTAAAAATAAATGGGTTTTAATTTCAGTTCAAAACTAGTTCATTTCGATAAAAATCTATTTTTATCTTTTCAAATATGGAGTTTTTCATCCCAATTTTTCCCAAATCATTTCTTATGATTTTACACAAATTATTGATATTTTTAATAATTTTATCAGGGCCCATACAGTCGATTTCCATCCACGGCCATCGAACTGCACTTACAACGACCATTTC
This sequence comes from Allium sativum, assembly GCA_030737875.1. Lineage (NCBI taxonomy): Eukaryota > Viridiplantae > Streptophyta > Magnoliopsida > Asparagales > Amaryllidaceae > Allium > Allium sativum. Next base: position 119,863,716 of record CM060915.1, read on the forward strand.
CAAATTTGATTTGGACGTATCTCCAAATCTAACCATTAGATTTTGAATTTCTAATATTCGTTAGAAAGCTCTTTTCGATACGAACCCAACGGTTCCGGTTTTAGGAGAATCCGACGGTCGGATCTCCCGTAATGTCCGTTTGAAATAAATGGTCGAAATTCACGAACTGCCGCGGCGCGTTCTATTCAGGCCATTATATTATATATATAATATATATAATAAATATTTCATCGATTTCTATTTAAAACGAATTTTATAAATCGTTTTAAATACGTTTCAAAAACAATTTCAACTTTTATTTCAAATTCAAATCAAAATTGAATTTTCTATTATAAATCCTTTTTACTTTCATTTCTATTTGATTTCAATTCAAATCGATTCGAATTCATTTTCCTTTCAATTCAATTCAATTCGAATTCGTTTTCTTTTCAATTCAATTCAAATTCGTTTCGTTTTCTAATCAAATCAAATTCGATTTCTATTCAAATCAAATTCAATTCGTTTTCTAATTAAATCAAATTCGTTTTCTATTCAAATCAAATTCAATTCGTTTTCTAATTAAATCAAATTCGTTTTCTATTCAAATCAAATTCAATTCGTTTTCTAATTAAATCAAATTCGTTTTCTATTCAAATCAAATTCAATTCGTTTTCTAATCAAATCGAATTCGTTTTCTATTCAAATCAAATTCAATTCGTTTTCTAATCAAATCAAATTCAATTCGTTTTCTAATCAAATCAAATTCATTTCGTTTTCTAATCAAATCGAATTTGTTTTCTATTCAATTCAATTCAAATTGGTTTTCTATTCAATTCAATTCAAATTGGTTTTCTATTCAATTCAATTCAAATAGGTTTTCTATTCAATTCAATTCAAATTGGTTTTCTATTCAATTCAATTCAAATTGGTTATATATTCAATTCAAATCAAATTCGTTTTATATTCAATTCAAATCAAATTCGTTTTCTAATCAAATCAAATTCATTTTCTATTTAAATCAAATTCGTTTCGTTTTCTAATCAAATCAAATTCGATTCGTTTTCTAATCAAATCAAATTCGATTCGAATATAATCGATATAAATATCGTTCGCGTCAAAATAGCGCATCTCTAATCAACACGGCTTTATATTCAACAAATGGATCTATATATCTTTCAATACACGACTCTATATCTTTGTCAACACACGACTAATCTCAACGAATGAGTACTGTCCACGTGTGACTATTTTTGTTATTTAATATATTTTATAAAAATTATGGTATCTATCGTTTGATTTAAAATCAGACTCTAACCGTAAATTAGTAAGAGAACGATTCCCTGAATATTAACCCCGAAGGCCGAAACCAACATCAGATCAATATCCAGGAGACCACTCATATTATCTATTTTCCAATTAGTTTCTAATCTTATATATGATAAAGATGTAAATTTTATTGTTAAAATATTTCGTTCAACACATGACCAATCTCAACGGATGAGTACGGTCAACACATGAACCTTTACTTTATAGTGATAAAGATATAAATTTTATTGTTAAAATATTTCGTTCAACACATGACTAATCTCAACGGATGAGTACAGTCAACACATGAACCTTTATTTTATAATATAAAGATATAAATTTTATTGTTAAAATATTTCGTTCAACACATGACTAATCTCAACGGATGAGTACAGTCAACACATGAACCTTTATTTTATAATATTCTTTATTTTCCCGATTGGAATGAGGCCCAATCAATTACCATATAAAGTTAATTATATGGATTCCATACAACACATGCATATAATAGCAACGATAAATAATCAACCATCATCCAAAGTGCACTACACTGTATAAGCATCAAATATAGATATCTAACGCTTATAACAACCTGTCAATCAATCGATCGACATACAACCAATTATTGGGATTAGTGTATGTCGTATTTTATCCCAATACCCGTGTGGGGTTTCAAACAATCAAACACAGGTTTTATTTGTGCAGTTGGGCGATGTGTAAAATTTATCGACCCAATCAATATCAGTCAAATCAGTGTATATAAACAAATCGGCCGATTTGTTTATATTTATTTATTTATTCACTTTCACGTTAAAAATTATATTTTTAACGATAAAATATTTTTAACTATATAAATATTTTATTTCCTTTCAACACATTAATTTATATTATCGATTTCACATCAACATCACAAACAATTTCACAACACATTAATCAATCAAACAAACAAGCCATCCATGGTCTGTGGATGACGGGTGTCGGGTGCTACTAAACACCGTCTACATCCTAGTATATATATATATATATAACTAGAAAAAGAAATTGGAGAGTGAGAAGTTCTCACCAAAGCTAATCCAATCATCTCGACTCTTCTTAAATAGAAGTCTTCATTGTTCTCGCCTTTTTGTCCCTTTCGTTGCCCGTAGCCACTACATATATAAAAAATCGAATTCTCACTTCGCTACTCAATATATAAAAATCGATTTTTTACTTCGCTATTCAATATATAAAAATCGAATTTTTACTTCGCTATTCAATATATAAAAATCGAATTTTTACTTCGCTATTCAATATATAAAAATCGAATTTTTACTTTGTTATTCAATATAGAAAAATCGAATTTTTATCGTTAACCTCAATTTGTAAAAATAGAAATTTTATCACTACTACTCTATTGTAGAAATAGAAATTTTATTCTTCTAAAAATCGTATCTTTCCACTTCTAAAAATTTCCTTTTTATAGAAATAAAAATCTAATCCTTATAGAAGTAAAAATCAAATCTTTAACTAAGAAAGATCATATTTTTTTCTCTACAACTAAAAATTGAACTTTTATACTATAATTCATATAAAATTTCTATACGAAGAAAAATCACATTTTGATCTTCATAATATATATATAAAAACAGCATTTTTATTTTGCTAAAATATAAAAGAAAACAGAAAAAAAACTGATTTTTATATAAAAATAAATAAATAAATGACTTACAGTTAATCGAAGGAGGAAGAGGGGGGTTTACTGCTGTTCTGAGGGGGGCATCGGCGCTGGGCGAGGTCGGCGTGGCCAGAGGTGATGGGGGGCCCACGATGGCTGGCGGTTCGGGTTCCAGGGTGCTAGGGCTTGGGGGTTTTGTGCGCGTCGAGGTTTCGAGGTGGAGAAGGGAGCGGGGCCAAGGAGAAGGAGGGGGACGGTTGGAGGTGGGCCGCGCCTGTGAGCGGCGGCGGCGCGCTCCGCGCCAGCGGCAACGAGATCGAGGGGTATTGGAGGGCTTCGGTTTTTTTTTTTGATTTAAATTGAACGGGGGGGGGGGGCAGAGGGTATAGGAGAGGTTTTTTTATTTAATTATTTTACTTTTCACTAAAAAGCATCTTTTATTTTCGACCTCTAAACGAGGCCCACCGCCTATCGTCCCTAACGTTTTACCCCCATTCCGAACATAATGGGATATGCCACGTACGCCAATTCGATCGTTTCGATCAGTTTTCGTCAAATGTACATTTAAATCATTATATTGAATTTTAAACGTACATTTCAATTTTGTCGGGGCCCCATACGAACTCTAAAAATTCCCGAAAAATATTTTCTAGCTTCGTATTGACGATACGGTCCTAACAAAACTAGTTTCGTCGAATTCTGAGACCGTTAGAAAAATGGCCATTTTCCAGTCGATTAAAATCAACTAAAACTGGTCAAACGCGTTTTCCTTTGCCACGCTCACATATTGATTCGAAAAATTATGAAATTTGAAACCTAGCAATAATTTGACATCGCGGATCCAACAAAAGTGGTTTCGTCAAAATCCGAGGTCGTTTGCAAAATTTCCAATTTTTAAGGGCCTGAATTCCATAGCGACTATTCAGAATTTTGAACTGGACATATCTTTTGATTCCCGCTATGAAATTTCGAATTTTCGGATTCTTTGGAAAGATATTCCCAATTAGATCCTAATGTTTTTGGTTTCGCTAAAATCCGGTTTATTTTGCACCCGGTACATTCAATTGAAGTTTGAAATCGAATTATCGAACTACCGCGCCATTTTCAATTCTATTTATAATTATGTATAAATATTTATATTCTAACGACGACGTATATAATATATACATTCGAAATATATTCAAAATAAATTTCTCGTCGATATTATTTAAAATAATCTATTTTAAATAATCCAAATTCGCTAAAATCGCCAAAATAAAAATTTTAAACTGGCCCAGATTTTCGGGTAATTACAATCTCCCCCACTTAAAACTTTTCATCCCCGAAAAGGAACGAAGTCGAAAGTGGTTTGATTAATCAACTCTACATTTGATCTGGCTTCCATTCTCCAACTTTTCAGTTTCTGAGAATTTTCAAATTCTTCAAAAATTTGGCTAACACCCTAAATTTTCGAAATATTTCGCCATAACCTCCCCTGCACCGGGAGCCACGGGAAAATCCCGAAATTGCCATATAGGCCTTCTGATCTCAAAAAGAAAAAGGAAAAGCCAAGCGGCTTGCTAATCGGCTCATAAAATCATCATCATCCAAACAAAACAGTAAATTATAGTAAATATGTACCTATTTGTCGGGCAAACCAATTTTATTCCCTGCTCTAGCCTCCTTGCTATGACCTGTTCAATGGATATACATGTATATGCAAGCAAATGCGACCAATTTTCAATACAATTCAATATTTGATGCAATTAGGCATAATGGTTCAAAATTATTAAACAAATAAACAAACAACACAAACATCAATCAATTAGTGAATTAGAGTTTCAAATTCATAATTTTGATACATATACAAAAAATCATGTTTTTGATGCCAAATCACAACAATAAACCTATCTATATAAGTTTTGGTTCTCACACCAGTCTAATGGAAATATACAGATATCACACCTTCGAAACACGAACATAAATACTGATGATGTCATGACAATTATCAGTACCATCTCCGGGCGACTAGAATGTGATTCTATATCTATCCAATATATTAAAACTTCGAATATACGTTCATGACGCGTATATGCAAAACCTTTATATACTAGATTGTCCAAATCAATACAAATAAAATATTCAAATACGTATAAAACGATTTAAATTTTCAAAACAAAATTGTTTTCATTTGAAAAATATTCTCTTCACACTCGTTCTAGGATACTACTGATCCTATCTCTAACGAGTCATTCTAATTGGATATTACTAATCCAACATCTGATGAATTCTTTCGTATGGTTCTAATGTGCCTTGTTCTCGAGCTCTGTAAACCAAAGCTCTGATACCAAATGAGAGGACCCGTTACTTCCCCGTGAAGAAAAGAGCGGATACTTTGAGAACAACACACAAATAAACGCAGATGGAAGAACATTTCATTGATATTACAACAATTCCATCAGATACAAGAATATACAGAGTATAAATGAATAAATATACATTCGATATATATATCAGAGACTACAATAAATTACATAGCAGCGGAAAATAATATAAAACACAACTGAAAGTAATGCACGGATACAGAGCTTTCCGAGCATCGTTCCAGCTGTAAATCAGGATCCTGTGAATATAAATCAGCAAAACCAAAACTACTAGCTGCCCGTGTCGAAAATAAGGGCACCCAGAGTTTAGGTTAAAACAATAAACTCCAGGTCAGTCATGTGACTGGTGTGAGAACTAAAACAGTTATTTAAAACTTTACTTTAAAAGAGAGTAATTCAAGGGACCACGCCGTATAACACGGAACGGGTTTCCTCCCAAGAATACTAGTGCATAGAATAAACAACGCAATGCTTTTTCGAAAAATGAAGCTATTATAAGACCCAGGTACCATCACACAATGCAACGCAAGCCGGAGGATAGGGTTTTCCCTTATAATAGCCAAACATGCTTGGTACGTTTTAAAAACAAATCATTTGATACTATTATAAGTGTATAGTGTCAAAACATTTTCAATCATAAATATCAATCCTAGGCGGCATGGGTACCATCTATCATGTCGCCGTACTAGGCTCTACAAATAAAACCGAAATATCTCGTATTGGAAATTGGATTTCCGTCATGAGTCGAGGCAAGGAGCAAGCTCCTCTCCGCTTTCGAGACACTCTAGCAAATGCCTCAGGACTACACACTCTGGGCAATCCTTGGATCTTCAGGGCCGGCCCTCACTTACGTTAGAGGATTAATTATGCCTGAACACACGTTTCCCGGTCCTTATAGACCTAAAATCGAGGCGCCTCATCCAACAACCGCATAGGTGAAAAGTATATAAATGTCAGGGCTGGTAAGTCACTGACACCACCAAAGCTAGAAAGAAACGTCGTGCTCTCCCTGCAGTCCTTATCCCGTTTTTAACTCATACCGAGGTGTGAGGCTCGCGAATTCACGTTATACACAAAGCTGCCATGTAGGCCGTGCTTTGATCATCAACCACAAGACTTTGCTTTTCAACAAAAGCCTTGATCCATGCAACTCAGCATGCCACACAGGCAATTCATGCCATGCGATTGATATCTATAGATATATAACCTCTCAGCTCGTACGTCTTAGAGAAGGGCGTTAAGCAAGAGAATAAATTCTCCGTCGCCAAACAGATATATATTTAACAGAAATCAATCAACATAGAATAAAATCCAATGTCAGACACACAATCCATTTACTAGTTCGTTCTGGGTTTAAACGAAACCGGAGGCACTTTCCTCGCATATCCATCGATCTCCAAGTACGTCTGGACAACCACCAACTAATTCCCTCATCTTGGGTGTACAGCCCAATTAAGATCATCAGTAATTATCCAAACGATGTGAAGACTTCCGGTCTTCAACCACCGTCTTCATCTTCGACATATCGTCGAATCGGTTATTCAGAATGGGTATAAACCCGGCCTTTCCGAACAACCCGCGTATATTAAAACAAATGTTACACAAACACAACATACGCCTCATTCCAATTCATTAGTTACTAACCGTAAATCAACAAGAGAACAATTTCCCAAACATTAACCCCGAAGGCCGAAACCAACATCAGATCAATATCTAGGAAACCATTCTTCTTAGCTAACCTACAGCTAGTTTCTAAATTCCACATTCTTAGCGAAAGGTTCCCATTAATTTTATCCAAGATAAATTCTTTAAAATTTATCCTTTAATCTTCCTTTGGATGTCGTTTCAAACCAAATTATGGTTTTCCAAACTAGTCGAGATTAGCGAACCACACCGAAGTAATTATTTGTTTTATTTCCCAATCCCAACCTATTCATCCCATGAAGCAAAACTGGTAATACTCCATATCAAACACCACGGTGTTATCGGTAAATTTAATTACCATTCCACGTTCAAATATAATTAAAGATTTAACTATCGCTTTGGAGCAAAACTGGTGATACTCCATTCTCGCTCATTTTCTAAATTTGATAATTTAGATTATCAATTCACATTTCAATCTAATTGCAGATTCATTGAAACTCCTTTTACTAGGTTAAAGAACTAGTGTCATTTAAAACACAGTTCACGATATACCCGAATCACATTCTATTTATTACCGGGTTAAAGAGCTAGTGTTATTTAAAACACCGTTCACGATAAACCCACAAATCAATTCTATTTAAAACCCGTTTCAAATCCAATTTATTTATTTAAAAATAAATGGGTTTTAATTTCAGTTCAAAACTAGTTCATTTCGATAAAAATCTATTTTTATCTTTTCAAATATGGAGTTTTTCATCCCAATTTTCCCCAAATCATTTCTTATGATTTTACACAAATTAATGATATTTTTAATAATTTTATCAAGGCCCGTACAGTCGATTTCCATCCACGGCCATCGAACTGCACTTACAGCGACCTTTTCCAAATTTGATTTTGACGTATCTCCAAATCCAACCGTTAGATTTTGAATTTCTAATATTCGTTAGAAAGCTCTTTTCGATACGAACCCAACGGTTCCGGTTTTAGGAGAATCCGACGGTCGGATCTCCCGTAATGTCCGTTTGAAATAAATGGTCGAAATTCACGAACTGCCGCGGCGCGGCACGTTCTATTCAGGCCATTATATTATATCTATAATATATATAATAAATATTTCGTCGATTTCTATTTAAAACGAATTTTATAAATCGTTTTAAATATGTTTCAAAAACAATTTCAACTTTTATTTCAAATTCAAATCAAAATTGAATTTTCTATTATAAATCCTTTTTACTTTCATTTCTATTTGATTTCAATTCAAATCAATTTTAATTCGATTCGAATTCATTTTCCTTTCAATTCAACTCAATTCGAATTCGTTTTCTTTTCAATTCAATTCAAATTCGTTTCGTTTTCTAATCAAATCAAATTCGATTTCTATTCAAATCAAATCAAATTCAATTCGTTTTCTAATTAAATCAAATTCGTTTTCTATTCAAATCAAATTCAATTCGTTTTCTAATTAAATCAAATTCGTTTTCTATTCAAATCAAATTCAATTCGTTTTCTAATTAAATCAAATTCGTTTTCTATTCAAATCAAATTCAATTCGTTTTCTAATCAAATCGAATTCGTTTTCTATTCAAATCAAATTCAATTCGTTTTCTAATCAAATCAAATTCAATTCGTTTTCTAATCAAATCAAATTCATTTCGTTTTCTAATCAAATCGAATTCGTTTTCTATTTAATTCAATTCAAATTGGTTTTCTATTCAACTCAATTCAAATTGGTTTTCTATTCAATTCAATTCAAATTGGTTTTCTATTCAATTCAATTCAAATTGGTTATATATTCAATTCAAATCACATTCGTTTTATATTCAATTCAAATCAAATTCGTTTTCTAATCAAATCGAATTCATTTTATATTTAAATCAAATTCATTTCGTTTTCTAATCAAATCAAATTCGATTCGTTTTCTAATCAAATCAAATTCGATTCGAATATAATCGATATAAATATCGTTCGCGTCAAAATAGCGCATCTCTAATCAACACAGCTTTATATTCAACAAATGGATCTATATTTCTTTCAATACACGACTCTATATCTTTGTCAACACACGACTAATCTCAACGAATGAGTACTGTCCACGTGTGACTATTTTTGTTATTTAATATATTTTATAAAAATTATGGTATCTATCGTTTGATTTAAAATCAGACTCTAACCGTAAATTAGTAAGGGAACGATTCCCTGAATATTAACCCCGAAGGCCGAAACCAACATCAGATCAATATCCAGGGGACCACTCATCTTATCTATTTTCCAATTAGTTTCGAATCTTATATATGATAAAGATGTAAATTTTATTGTTAAAATATTTCGTTCTACACATGACCAATCTCAACGGATGAGTACGGTCAACACATGAACCTTTACTTTATAGTGATAAAGATATAAATTTTATTGTTAAAATATTTCGTTCAACACATGACTCATCTCAACGGGTGAGTACAGTCAACACATGAACCTTTATTTTATAATATAAAAATATAAATTTTATTGTTAAAATATTTCGTTCAACACATGACTAATCTCAACGGATGAGTACAGTCAACACATGAACCTTTATTTTATAATATTCTTTATTTTCCCGATTGGAATGAGGCCCAATCAATTACCATATAAAGTTAATTATATGGATTCCATACAACACATGCATATAATAGAAACGATAAATAATCAACCATCATCCAAAGTGCACTACACTGTATAAGCATCAAATATAGATATCTAACGCTTATAACAGCCTATCAATCAATCGATCGACATACAACCAATTATTGGGATTAGTGTATGTCGTATTTTATCCCAATACCCGTGTGGGGTTTCAAACAATCAAACATAGATTTTATTTGTGCAGTTGGGCGATGTGTAAAATTTATCGACCCAATCAATATCAGTCAAATCAGTGTATATAAACAAATCGGCCGATTTGTTTATATTTATTTATTTATTCACTTTCACGTTAAAAATTATATTTTTAACGATAAAATATTTTTAACTATATAAATATTTTATTTCCTTTCAACACATTAATTTATATTATCGATTTCACATCAACATCACAAACAATTTCACAACACATCAATCAAACAAACAAGTCATCCATGGTCTGTGGATGACGGGTGTCGGGTGCTACTAAACACCGTCTACATCCTAGTATATATAACTAGAAAAAGAAATTGGAGAGTGAGAAGTTCTCACCAAAGCTAATCCAATCATCTCGACTCTTCTTAAATAGAAGTCTTCACTGTTCTCGCCTTTTTGTCCCTTTCGTTGCCCGTAGCCACTACATATATAAAAAATCGAATTCTCACTTCGCTACTCAATATATAAAAATCGAATTTTTACTTCGCTATTCAATATATAAAAATCGAATTTTTACTTCGCTATTCAATATATAAAAATCGAATTTTTACTTCGCTATTCAATATATAAAAATCGAATTTTTACTTTGTTATTCAACATAGAAAAATCGAATTTTTATCGTTAACCTCAATTTGTAAAAATAGAAATTTTATCGCTACTACTCTAATGTAGAAATAGAAATTTTATTCTTCTAAAAATCGTATCTTTCAACTTCTAAAAATTTCCTTTTTATAAAAATAAAAATCTAATCCTTATAGAAGTAAAAATCAAATCTTTAACTAAGAAAGATCATATTTTTTCTCTACAACTAAAAATCGAACTTTTATACTAGAATTCATATAAAATTTCTATACGAAGAAAAATCACATTTTGATCTTCATAATATATATATAAAAACAGCATTTTTATTTTGCTAAAATATAAAAGAAAGCAGAAAAAAATTGATTTTTATATAAAAATAAATAAATAAATGACTTACAGTTAATCGAAGGAGGAAGAGGGGGGATTTACTGCTGTTCTGAGGGGGGCATCGGCGCTGGGCGAGGTCGGCGTGGCCAGAGGTGATGGGGGGGCCCACGATGGCTGGCGGTTCGGGTTCCAGGGTGCTAGGGCTTGGGGGTTTCGTGCGCGTCGAGGTTTCGAGGTGGAGAAGGGAGCGGGGCCAAGGAGAAGGAGGGGGACGGTCGGAGGTGGGCCGCGCCTGTGAGCGGCGGCGGCGGTGGCGCGCTCCGCGCCAGCGGCGACGAGATCGAGGGGTATTGGAGGGCTTCGGTTTTTTTTGATTTAAATTGAACCGGGGGGGGGGGGGGGGCAAAGGGTATAGGCGAGGGTTTTTTTTTATTTTTTTTTATTTAATTATTTTACTTTTCACTAAAAAGCATCTTTTATTTTCGACCTCTAAACGAGGCCCACCGCCTGTCGTCCCTAATGTTTTACCCCCATTCCGAACACAATGGGATATGCCACGTAGGCCAATTCGATCGTTTCGATCAGTTTTCGTCAAATTTACATTTAAATCATTGAATTTTAAACGTACATTTCATTTTGTCGGGGCCCCAAACGAACTCTAAAAATTCCCAAAAAATATTTTCTAGCTTCGTATTGATGATACGGTCCTAACAAAACTAGTTTCGTCGAATTCTGAGACCGTTAGAAAAATGGCCATTTTCCAGTCGATTAAAATCAACTAAAACTGGTCAAACGCGTTTTCCTTTGCCACGCTCACATATTGATTCGAAAAATTATGAAATTTGAAACCTAGCAATACTTTGACATCGCGGATCCAACAAAAGTGGTTTCGTCGAAATCCGAGGTCGTTTGCAAAATTTCCATTTTTAAGGGCCTGAATTCCATAGCGACTATTCAGAATTTTGAACTGGACATATCTTTTGATTCCCGCTATGAAATTTCGATTTTTCGGATTCGTTGGAAAGATATTCCCAATTAGATCCTAATGTTATTGGTTTCGCTAAAATCCGGTTTATTTTGCACCCAGTACATTCAATTGAAGTTTGAAATCGAATTATCGAACTACCGCACCATTTTCAATTCTATTTATAATTATATATAAATATTTATATTCTAACGACGACGTATATAATATATACGTTTGAAATATATTCAAAATAAATTTCTCGTCGATATTATTTAAAATAATCTATTTTAAATAATCCAAATTCGCTAAAATCGCCAAAATAAAAATTTTAAACTGGCCCAGATTTTCGGGTTATTACATATGATGTGTTCTTTTAGCACTTGATTATAAAATACGCGAGTTATTCAGAAAGACTGGGTTTAAACCATTCTGAACAATTAATACGACGACTAAAAGTCGACGATGAAGACGGTGGTTGAAGATTGGAGTTCTTCACATCGTTTGGATGATTACTGATGTCTTGATTGGGTTTTACATCCAAGACAAGGTAATAAGTGGTGATCATCCATACGTACTTGGAGATCGACCAGATATGCGAGGACCTCTCTCCTATATTGGACATATGGGACAAGGAATAAGGCGCCTCCGGTTTCGTTCAGACCTAGAATGGATTGGATGTGTTCCTGACATTAGATTTCATTCTATGTTGATTGATTTCTATTAAATATATATTTGCCTCTTGGTGGAGAATTTATTCTCTTGCTTAACACCCTTCTCTGAGACGTACGGGCTCAGTGGTTATATATTGATATACATCAGTCGTATGGCGTGAATTGTCAGTGTGGCATGCTAAGATGCAATGATCAAGGCTTTTGTTGAAAAGCAGAGTCTTGTGGATGATGATCAAAGCATGGCTTTAAATAGCACAGCTTCATGTAGCGTTAATTCGCGAGCTTCACACCCCGGTTTGAACCAGAAACGGGATGAGGGACAGCAGAGAGAGCATGCGTTTCTTTCTAGCTAGAAGTTGTGTCATGGTATAGAACCCAGACATTTTTACTTATGTGGATGATGGAAAGTGAGGTACCTCGGATATGATGGTCGACATACTGACATGATTTTATGACCCATAGGGCAGGGAAACGTATTGTTCAGGAATTGCCAATCCACTAAACTAAGTGTGGACCGGCCCTGCCGCTCCTTGGGACGATGCGTTCTGTTCCTAAGGCACGGGCTAGAGTGTCTCGAATTCGGTAAGGAAGATCCCTTGCCTTGGTTCATGATGGAAATCCAATCTCCAACACGATATTGGTTTTGATTGTAAAACTAGTACGACAATATAATATATGGTACCTATGTTGTCTATGATTGATACAATTATATTGAAAAGTGTTTTAAACATCTAGACACTAATAATAATATCAAATTATTTTTGTTTTATATGTATCAAGCATATTTGTACATTATAAGGTAAAACTCTATCCTCCGACTTGCGTTGCATTATGTGATGGGACCTGAGTCTTATAATGGCTTCATTTTTCAAAAAAAGCATTACGTTGTTCTATCTTAAACTGAGATTCATGTGGAGTAAACCCGTTCCGTGTTATATGGCGTGGTCCCATGATTTCCCAACTTTTAAAGTAAAGATTTAATAACTGTTTTAGTTCTCACACTAGTCCTATGACTGACTCGGAGTTTATTGTTTCTACCTAAACTCTGGGTGCCCTATTTTTCACATGGGCAGTCGGTAGTTTTGGTTTTGCAGATTTCTATTTAACAGGATCCTGGATTATGGCTGGAGCTATATTCGAAAAGCTTTGTATCCGTGTATTTCTTTTAGTTGTATTATTTTCCGCTGCTATGAAAATTCTTAATCTTTGATATTGTATTTCCAATGTGTAAAATATATTCATACTCTGGAATATTCTTGTACTCTGATGTAATGGTTGTAATAGCAATGAAATGTTCTATTATTTATGTATAAGTGAGTCGTGTTCTCAAAGCAATCTGGGCTCCTTCGTCATCTCAGGGATCGGGAAGTCTAGGTCATTTCATCCCTTTAAGACCTCGTCCTAGTACGTTAACATTCTTAAGTCTATTCTCTCATTTGTAATATGAGAAGTAGTATTAAGAACGTTACTACTTAACTAATATTACCCGGTAGGACACCTATGTCGCTTAAGACTTCCCTTACACAGTTGGTGAGCATGCAATGGCACATATCTTTCAATTCACCAATCTGTCCCTAGTTGAGTCCTTACAAGCTTCTAGAGGCGGTGGACATCCCCATGAACTACCCTACTCCGTTACCGTTTTATGCCTAACTACTTTTGGAGAAGGACCCAAAGACCTACTTAAAATATAATAAGGGTGGGTCCCTTGACTTCGGTTACTCTCCAAGGAATAAACCTTCAGAGGGATCCTAGTCCTAACCACTTAAGACCCAAACTAGACAAAAAGCGAGTCGGCCACTTAAGACCTTCTCAAGGCATTGTAAATCTACCTATTTTCACACGATAGACTTGTATATATAGTTATATATGTACACACACTTGACCTTTCACATTAAACCGTACACCTGTAGATGCCGGATATTCGGTCTGTTATGGGAAGACTTTTACTATAAATCTGTTTAACCTTGTGCCTAGTTGTAACACCCCACACCCGCTATAGTCACTCACTAAGGGAATGCCATAGCATCGGTGGAGTATTTTTAGTGAGTATAGAACAGTAAAATTACAACAAGACAGATATAATGTAATACTTGAAAATTTAAAACATCATCTCATAGCAGCGGAAAGTAAAACATGTTTGGTTACATCATAAAACCATAACAAGAGTCAAGTACAAAATATCCATCCTGATTAAATAAGTACATAATCCCACTACTCATAACAAATAGCCATAACTGAAAAGATAAGATAAGCTGAGCTCTACATCTACGGTCCAAGCTCCCAGAGATAGATAAAGCAAACTGATCAAAGCCCACTAGCACTAGGCCCAACCTGAGGACCTGAAGGAAAAAGATAAAAACAACGGGGGTCAGACATAAGCCTGAGTGAACCCTATCTCCTTAATAATACAATTATTAAAGTAATTAGGGTATGATATGAACTCGGTATGGTATCTTTGGGGATAATGACTACACTAAGTTGCCCACGAACACAGGACGAACTAAGATAACCGTAAAGACGCATCTACCCACCTAAGGATAATTACTAACTGCACCACACCAGTCACTCCTACTCAAAGGTTGATCCCACCCAAGGATATCAAAGATAGATATAACCAGTAGTTTCCTGTACCCTAGTTGACTACATAGGTGCCGTCTGCCCCTATCTCTACTAGGTGTACCCCACTACCCCAAGCGATCGGCTCCCTAACGTAGGTATCCGTGTTGGGCCCACAGTGGGGTGTATCATTCCCCAAAGTGGCAACCCAAAAGCAACACCGGTGCACGGGTTATACCTACACGATGCAACGTCTTACCTCCCAGTCCCGGGCCCACACACGCATATGAAACCCGATGGGCCTGCGTTGCCACCGCTAACCCCGTTTTGGCCACTTATAGACAAGCCCAGTATGCGTGTCCCGTCCTCGGCTTGGGCCGAGCTACAAAGATACATATGGGATACTGGTTGTAATGGGCCCTCCACAAGCTACCCACCAGAGCTTGTTATTAATCTAGTGTTCCCCACTTAACCCTTTAATCATGTTTAATTACATGTTTCACTTGGTTAAGTATTCTAATCGTATTTTCTATTGCCACCCAAGGCAACCCACTAGATTCCTCATGCCACCCAAGGCACCCACTTAACCCCTCATGTCCCACTACATGCTAATATGGTTAAGTGTTTCTTAATTAATTAAGACTGTGATTCCCCATAAAGACCTCCCACATTAGACTGGCTGTTATGACCGCCTGGTTAAGCCGGTAGGGTCCGGGCAGTCTTACGTCATAACAGAGTCTAACCTCGTGTCTTTACTTTAATCACGTATTTAATTTGTGCCTAAGACCTCTCACATTAGACTGGCTGTTATGACCGCCTGGTTAAGCCGGTAGGGTCCGGGCAGTCTTACGTCATAACAGAGCCTAACCTCGTGTCTTAGTCGATTAATTACACCTAATTAATCACCCCCATATTAATTATCCCTAATTAATATCAATTTATTCATAACATGGGTAGACCTAACTCAATAGGTAAATTCCCATGGGGTAGACCTAACTCAATAGGTAAATTCCCACTTATGTTAATTAATTTTTTTATGGTATGCTTAATCATACCCATTTCAACATACTTTTAATTAACATATTAATTAACCCCATCGTTCCCCACGTAAATCGTCATTATGACTTAACATAATAAAGGGAAGATTTACCACACATAACATGGGTTTAGCATATAACTTTATCATGGGTTAAGAGGATGTCAACTTGCATATATGAGCATGTATTAACCCAACTATATTCAACCCAAACTTGCATATTATCAAACATGTGTCTTACATAACATGTTGCATATGAACTTACATATCATCAAACATGTGATTTGCATAACATGTTGCATATGAACTTACATATCATCATACATGTGATTTGCATAACATGTAGAACTTGCATTTTAGCATATACTTAACTTGCATAAGCACTCACATACTTGCATAAGCATTCATATACTTGCATAAGCTTGCATATCATGTTAAACTTGCATTTCAACATATACATAACTTGCATAAACATTCACATACTTGCATAGGCTTGCATATTATGTTAAACTTGCATTTCAACATATACATAACTTGCATAAACATTCACATACTTGCATAGGCTTGCATATTATGTTAAACTTGCATTTCAACATATACATAACTTGCATAAACATTCACATACTTGCATAGGCTTGCATATTATGTTAAACTTGCATTTCAACATATACATAACTTGCATAAACATTCATATACTTGCATAAGATGTTAAACATGCATATAAGCATATACATGACTTGCATAAAAATATCATGATTACATATTATGAAACTTGCATGACATAAGGCATATAACTTGCAAAACACATAATATTCACTACATCAAGCTTGCATAAATATATGGATCCACAAACATAGCCATACTTTATCACATCTTATCATAATCAATTCAATAATTGATTATTAAGGGGATAGAAGCTCACCAAAACAAGATTAGCAAGTTAAATGAAGCAAATCCCAATGATTAAGTAGAAGAAGATGTAGATTAGCTTGCAAACCCTCTTAGGATTTTTAGTGGAGGCTCTCCAATTTTCTAAGTGGTGGCATAATGGCCTTAGATCTATTTTTGGTAAGGATAAGGGGGGTATTAGGGTGTATATATAGATTAGTTAGATGTTTTAGGACCATAGGATATACCCTAGAACCAATCCTAGCCTTTAAAGCATGTCTTGGGGAAGAAGTCAAGTGTAGGAACCATTTAGGGCCCAAAAAAAACAGCCCAAAACTCATCCCGGGCCTCAAAACATGAGCAGTTTTCGTTTTTGATTTTTCGTGAAACTTTGACGGGCCATAACTTGGTCATACGGACTCCGATTTACGAAAACTCGGACTCTATTTCGCGTATTTTTCCGAGACGAACGCAATGGCACATCCCGTTTCCCCTGATTCAAAATATTAAATTTAATTCTGCTCTGATTTATGTTATAACAAGTTATTTAACATACGGGGTGTTACATTCTCCCCTACTTAAAGGATTTCGTCCCCGAAATCTCTAAGTCAAGAAGAACGTATCCTACCAACCAAACAACCATCTACTCAACCATCAAACACTGGCATCCATTGTCCTTAAAGTTTCTAATGTTGTATGAACATATGCAAAAAGTGTGTGTATATGTTCCCTATCTAATGCAAAATCAGGCGGTCTACTGATTCAGTTGACCTCCTTAATGCAAACCATGATAGTGCCATGCATCCAATATGTATGCGAAAGAACCCTATCGACACATACTATTTCTACATGCGTGCACAATCATTCACCGAATAAATGCATCATCCATATGATAGCACAACCATCATACATCCATTAATATAGCTACCTACACACATTTATATGCAATATGCAATATGAAGTGATTGAGCCGATCTAGTGCCTAAAGTGTGTGTATATGCATCCACGAGCAACCACTAGCAAACACTTGCATCCACTTGCATCCATCAATCATAACATGTCTCAAACACATGTTTCAACCATAGGTTTACCCTATCTAAAAGGTCAAAGGTGCTAACGAGAGGACATACTAAGGACAAGATAAGTACAAGATAGGCAATAAAGGAGAAGTTAAAGAACATACTCTCGAAAAGAAAAGGGTACAAAGAACGCATCTTCGCTTCCGTCTCCCAAGTAGCATTGCTCTCGTCATCTCCCCATTGCACTTTGACTAGCTGAACCTCTCTGTTTCTCAACTTCTTAATCTCTGACCCAAGGATGCGAGTAGGAGCTCGTCGAATCGTCGCATCACGCTCTACTTCCACTTCTCTAAGCAAGCTCGGCTCTACCACCTCTGCGGTCTCATGTAGGCACTTCCTCAAATGTGACACATGGAAAACATCATGTATACCACTAAGTATGTCTGGCAACTCCACCCTATATGCCATCCGTCCAATTCTTTCCTTGACAGGAAACGGTCCTACAAACCTCGGTGCTAACTTCCCAGCGGATCCAAAGCGAACAACATTCCGTAATGGAGACACTTTGACAAAAACCATGTCCCCAACTTCAAACTCAAGATCAGTCCTCCTCTTATCTGCATAAGATTTCTGTCTGTCTTGCGCTGCTTTCATCCTTCTTCGAATCAAATCAACCTTCTCTGAAGTCTCTCTAACCATATCGGGCCCTAGCAAGATCTTATCCGTAGATTCCCACCAACATGTAGGTGATCGACAAGGCCTTCCATAAAGAGCTTCAAAGGTGCCATGCCAATACTAGACTGGAAGCTGTTGTTATATGCAAACTCCACCAAAGGAAGATGCTCTTCCCATGTACCTCCAAAATCCAAGATACAAAGCCTCAAAAGGTCTTCCAAAACACGGTTCGCCCTCTCGGTCTGGCCGTCTGTCTGAGGATGATATGCGGTGCTCAAACACAACTGAGTCCCCACCGCCTCCTGTAAACTCTTCCAAAACTCACTAGTGAAGATAGGATCTCGATCACTCACTATGCTGGAAGGTACCCCATGCAATCGAACTATCTCTCGAACATAGACTGAAGCAAGCCATGGAGCAGTCCTCTTACTCTTTACGGGTATGAAATGGGCGCTCTTAGTAAGTCTATCAACCACGACCCAAATTCCTGTATTGCCCTTCCTCGATCTCGGTAAACCATCAACGAAGTCCATCGAGACACTATCCCACTTCCATATCGGAACTTCCAAAGGATGAAGCAACCCACCTGGCTTCTTTTGCTCTGCTTTTACTTGTTGGCACACCAAGCATCTAGCAACATACTCGGCCACATCTTTCTTCATACCGGCCCAAAAGAAAACTCGCCTCATGTCTTGGTACATCTTATCCCCACCGGGATGTATGGTCATCCTCGAACGATGTGCATCATCAAGTATAGCCTCCCTCAAGTCTTCATCTTGCGGTACACAAAGTCTACCGTCTCTACGCAACCACCCCCTATCATCTAGGGTGTACCTATTCAAATGGCTGGACGACTCCCCCCTTATGAGCTTCTCTACCAACTCAACCAACTGTGGGTCGTCTCGCTGTGCCTCGCCAACTCGTCCCAAAAGAGTAGGTCTAACCTCTAAGGATGCTAGCAAACTGGGTACCAAGTCAACAGAAGGTATGAAGTCAAACATCGAGATAAACTCCAAGCTTCTCCGTTCCACAAACAACGGACTCAAGGACAACCTTTTTCTGCTTAAGGCATCTGCCACCACGTTACCCTTGCCAGGGGTATATGCTATCTCGAAATCATAGGATGCTAAGAACTCCATCCACCTTTGCTGTCTCAAGTTCAAATCCTTCTGAGAAAACAAGTACTTCAAAGATTTGTGATCGGTGAACAACTCAAATCTCTCACCAAGAAGATAATGGCGCCAGATCTTGAGCGCAAAAACGATAGCGGCCAACTCTAGGTCATGGACAGGGTAATTTTTCTCATGCGCCCTCAACTGCCTCCCACCATAGGCTATTACCCTTCCCTCTTGCATCAAGACTGCGCCTAGTCCTGTCCCACAAGCATCAGTATAAACAACGAACGGCTTACTCCCATCTGGCAGCACTAAAACTGGAGCAGTGGTTAAAGCTCTCTTTAACCGTCGGAATGCATCCTCACAATCCACATCCCATGTGAAAACCTGATTCTTCTTTGTCAAGCGAGTTAATGGGGCTGATATCTTCGCGAAGTCCTTGATAAACTTCCTATAGTAGCCAGCCAACCCCAAGAAACTCCTCACCTCGGTAGCATTCTTCGGAGCCTTCCAATCTTGGATAGATACTACCTTTGCAGGATCCACAGCTATCCCTTCCTTAGAGACCACGTGCCCTAAGAATCGCACTTCCTTCCTCCAAAAGTGACATTTAGAAAACTTAGCCTTCAGGCTATGTGCTCGAAGAGTCTCCAACACTTCCCTAAGATGTAGGGCATGCTCTTCCTCACTCTTGGAGAAGACCAAGATGTCATCCACAAAGACCACCACGAACTTGTTAAGATACTCCCTGAACACCCTACTCATCAGATCAACGAAATATGCAGGGGCGTTCGTCAAACCAAATGGCATCACAAGCCACTCATAAAAACCATCCGGAGTCCTGAAGGCAGTCTTCTCTACACTATCCTCAGCCACTCTCAACTGATGAAACCCCGTGGCTAAGTCCAACTGCGAAAACACTGAAGCGCCAACTAACTGATCGAAGAGATCATCAATCCTCGGCAATGGGTGTTTATTCTTCTTTGTGAGCTTGTTGAGTTCTCTATAGTCAACACAAAGTCTGAGGGACCCATCTGCCTTTGTAGCAAAAACCACCGGAGCACCCCACTCCGATATACTTCGTCTTATGAACCCCTTCTCAAGCAACTCCCCTACTTGCTTATTGAGTTCCCTCCTTTCACGAGGAGCCATGTGGCGCACTGGCAAAGATACTGGTTTAGCATTGTCCACAAGATAGATTCGGAAGTCAATCTCCCGCTTCGGAGGTAAGCCCTTCACCTCCTCAAACACATCCGGATATTCCCGGACCACTCTGACAGATTGCAGACTCTCGACCGAAGCATCAAGCGATTCAAGATAACTTAGCATAACAGACTCCATGGGATTACAAGAGATCTCGAGAGTGTTACCCAAGCGGGTCATCAGCCTAACAACTCTCCTTTCACAATCAAGAACGGCACCATTACTGGATAACCAGTCCATGCCCAAAATCAACCCATAGCCCGTGAAGCCCAAAACAAAAGCATCACATCTAAACTCAACACTAAGTATAGAAATCTTCAAACCCAAACACATCATGGACAAATAAGTGGAGCCTCCAATTGGGTTTGAAACAACCAAGGGATCATCTACTAGACTGGTGTCTAAGTGCAGTGACTCAACTAAAGATGATGAGATAAACGAATGAGATGCGCCAGAGTCAAACAAAGTACGGACAGGATGATCTAACAGATAAACTAGACTTTCAACAGAAATAGTTATACCTCTTTCCTGAAGTGGTGGAACCGCGAGAGCCTGAACTTGCCCCCTTGCCTGACCCGGTGCCATAAGAGCTTGCACCTGTCCTCCTGAGGTAGATCCTGTCCTCTGCCCCTTCTTAGGACAGTCCTTCACCAGATGCCCTGCTTCGCCACAGTGGAAGCAGCCAGTCTTCTTCTTCTTGCGACAATCCTTGCTTAGGTGGCCTGGTGTCCCACAATTGAAGCACTTCTTCTTCTTCCCCTTGCCACCATTGCCTTTCCCATTCTTGTTTTGCTGTTGCTGTTGAGGTCTCTTCTGATCTCCTTTCTTCTCGGGTGCTTTACTAGTATTGGGACCCTTCTCTTCCTCATACATAAGTGCCATGTCAACTAGCTTCTCAAAGGTAGCCCCCATAGGAATGTGAGTCATAGCCAATCCATGCATCGGTTCGTTCAAGCCCCTAACGAACCTCAAAGCTTTCTTCTCCGGGGTATTCACCATATCTATGCCAAACCTTGCCAACTGATTGAACTTGTTGACATACTCCTTCACTGATAAGTTCCCTTGCTTCAAGTTCAAGAACCTTTCCATATACAGATTTTCTTCTGCCCTTGAGAGAAACTTTGCCACAAACCTCTGTCTGAAATCCGCCCAAGAATCAACAAGGCGCTCTCCATTAGTGACCTCCCACCAGAACGAGGCCTCTCCCTTCATTAACCAAGCAGCTAACTTAACTTTCTTTGCTTCTTCCATCTCAAAGATGTCTATCAACTCTTCCACCTCCTTGAGCCAATCCCTAGCTTCCACAAAAGTCTCTGATCCTAGAAAAGGTTTCCCTCCCATAGTCTTGAATTCCTTACAAGTCTTAGCAAAAGTAACCACACGAGGAGGATGAGGAGGAAGATCGGGTATAACTGGTGGTGGAGGAACATTAGCTGGCCCTGCAGCGGCGGCCCTAGCCTCCATCAATCTCCTATACCATGCTGCTATTGCTACACCCTCCGGAAAGTTAAGATCTTTAGCCATGCTGAAACGAAAAAAAGGAAAGATTCAAACGGAGAATTCGAAAGATAGAGATATGGCTATCTGGGATTATGCTTTTCTTTCAAAATCTTTACTCTTAAAAGACATGTTTTTAAAAATACTTTCTTCTAAAATATTCTTAGAAAATAGTTTTTCTTAAAAATTTTATCTGTTCTGGTAACCTTAAGCTCTGATACCACGTGTAACACCCCACACCCGCTATAGTCACTCACTAAGGGAATGCCATAGCATCGGTGGAGTATTTTTAGTGAGTATAGAACAGTAAAATTACAACAAGACAGATATAATGTAATACTTGAAAATTTAAAACATCATCTCATAGCAGCGGAAAGTAAAACATGTTTGGTTACATCATAAAACCATAACAAGAGTCAAGTACAAAATATCCATCCTGAATAAAATAAGTACATAATCCCACTACTCATAACAAATAGCCATAACTGAAAAGATAAGATAAGCTGAGCTCTACATCTACGGTCCAAGCTCCCAGAGATAGATAAAGCAAACTGATCAAAGCCCACTAGCACTAGGCCCAACCTGAGGACCTGAAGGAAAAAGATAAAAACAACGGGGGTCAGACATAAGCCTGAGTGAACCCTATCTCCTTAATAATACAATTATTAAAGTAATTAGGGTATGATATGAACTCGGTATGGTATCTTTGGGGATAATGACTACACTAAGTTGCCCACGAACACAGGACGAACTAAGATAACCGTAAAGACGCATCTACCCACCTAAGGATAATTACTAACTGCACCACACCAGTCACTCCTACTCAAAGGTTGATCCCACCCAAGGATATCAAAGATAGATATAACCAGTAGTTTCATGTACCCTAGTTGACTACATAGGTGCCGTCTGCCCCTATCTCTACTAGGTGTACCCCACTACCCCAAGCGATCGGCTCCCTAACGTAGGTATCCGTGCTGGGCCCACAGTGGGGTGTATCATTCCCCAAAGTGGCAACCCAAAAGCAACACCGGTGCACGGGTTATACCTACACGATGCAACAACGTCTTACCTCCCAGTCCCGGGCCCACACACGCATATGAAACCCGATGGGCCTGCGTTGCCACCGCTAACCCCGTTTTGGCCACTTATAGACAAGCCCAGTATGCGTGTCCCGTCCTCGGCTTGGGCCGAGCTACAAAGATACATATGGGATACTGGTTGTAATGGGCCCTCCACAAGCTACCCACCAGAGCTTGTTATTAATCTAGTGTTCTCCACTTAACCCTTTAATCATGTTTAATTACATGTTTCACTTGGTTAAGTATTCTAATCGTATTTTCTATTGCCACCCAAGGCAACCCACTAGATTCCTCATGCCACCCAAGGCACCCACTTAACCCCTCATGTCCCACTACATGCTAATATGGTTAAGTGTTTCTTAATTAATTAAGACCGTGATTCCCCATAAATACCTCCCACATTAGACTGGCTGTTATGACTGCCTGGTTAAGCCGGTAGGGTCCGGGCAGTCTTACGTCATAACAGAGTCTAACCTCGTGTCTTTACTTTAATCACGTATTTAATTTGTGCCTAAGACCTCTCACATTAGACTGGCTGTTATGACCGCCTGGTTAAGCCGGTAGGGTCCGGGCAGTCTTACGTCATAACAGAGCCTAACCTCGTGTCTTAGTCGATTAATTACACCTAATTAATCACCCCCATATTAATTATCCCTAATTAATATCAATTTATTCATAACATGGGTAGACCTAACTAAATAGGAAAATTCCCATGGGGTAGACCTAACTCAATAGGTAAATTCCCACTTATGTTAATTAATTTTTTTATGGTATGCTTAATCATACCCATTTCAACATACTTTTAATTAACATATTAATTAACCCCATCGTTCCCCACGTAAATCGTCATTATGACATAACATAATAAAGGGAAGATTTACCACACATAACATGGGTTTAGCATATAACTTTATCATGGGTTAAGAGGATGTCAACTTGCATATATGAGCATGTATTAACCCAACTATATTCAACCCAAACTTGCATATTATCAAACATGTGTCTTACATAACATGTTGCATATGAACTTACATATCATCAAACATGTGATTTGCATAACATGTTGCATATGAACTTACATATCATCATACATGTGATTTGCATAACATGTAGAACTTGCATTTTAGCATATACTTAACTTGCATAAGCACTCACATACTTGCATAAGCATTCATATACTTGCATAAGCTTGCATATCATGTTAAACTTGCATTTCAACATATACATAACTTGCATAAACATTCACATACTTGCATAGGCTTGCATATTATGTTAAACTTGCATTTCAACATATACATAACTTGCATAAACATTCACATACTTGCATAGGCTTGCATATTATGTTAAACTTGCATTTCAACATATACATATTTGCATAAACATTCACATACTTGCATAGGCTTGCATATTATGTTAAACTTGCATTTCAACATATACATAACTTGCATAAACATTCATATACTTGCATAAGATGTTAAACATGCATATAAGCATATACATGACTTGCATAAAAATATCATGATTACATATTATGAAACTTGCATGACATAAGGCATATAACTTGCAAAACACATAATATTCACTACATCAAGCTTGCATAAATATATGGATCCACAAACATAGCCATACTTTATCACATCTTATCATAATCAATTCAATAATTGATTATTAAGGGGATAGAAGCTCACCAAAACAAGATTAGCAAGTTAAATGAAGCAAATCCCAATGATTAAGTAGAAGAAGATGTAGATTAGCTTGCAAACCCTCTTAGGATTTTTAGTGGAGGCTCTCCAATTTTCTAAGTGGTGGCATAATGGCCTTAGATCTATTTTTGGTAAGGATAAGGGGGGTATTAGGGTGTATATATAGATTAGTTAGATCTTTTAGGACCATAGGATATACCCTAGAACCAATCCTAGCCTTTAAAGCATGTCTTGGGGAAGAAGTCAAGTGTAGGAACCATTTAGGGCCCAAAAAAAACAGCCCAAAACTCATCCCGGGCCTCAAAACATGAGCAGTTTTCGTTTTTGATTTTTCGTGAAACTTTGACGGGCCATAACTTGGTCATACGGACTCCGATTTACGAAAACTCGGACTCTATTTCGCGTATTTTTCCGAGACGAACGCAATGGCATAGCCCGTTTCCCCTGATTCAGAATATTAAATTTAATTCTGCTCTGATTTATGTTATAACAAGTTATTTAACATACGGGGTGTTACACTAGTGTACTAAGTTTTTGAATGGCCCGTGACACCTAGACATCTCACATTAGTTGGACCCACTTGTGGTTGCTGGATTTGTCGGTCGGTTCCGGGTAGACTTCTACCGCAAATAGCAACTAACTTTGTGTTTATGTGACACTATTTTTATATATTTAAAGCCATTCTATATACACACACAAGCAATCAAACATATATTTATTATGGGGGACATTTCAAATTCGAATTCTAACCTAATCCGCATTTATTACGCTAATACAACGTTGATTACGTTTATATAAGTATAATAATAATAATAACAAAAACACCTAAATAGCGTAAATATTCATATAAATGGTGAAACTTTCTAACGAGGTGGCAATTGTCAACTTTTATCCAAATCAATGCATAAAAGTTAGGTTTTCCATACTTTTACCGCTACAACATAGGCATGATGACATAATGATAAGATAACAAATAGCAATGGATGGAAAAACATACATATACACAATTTCAACTTACATCCTAGGCATGTAGAAATGATTTCAATACTGAATTAAAAATAGAGTATTACATATACTTGCATGTATATGTTTATAATTCATATTTCATCCAATTCACCCCTTTTTGGTGTTGTATACATAAAAATGTTTACATTTGACCAATTTCAATTGTGAATGCATTTAGATCCAAAATAGGATCCAAACCCAATTCAAATCACGAAACAATCAAATCCAAACCTTTTTAGGCTAAATTCAATGACAATAAAGATGAATTACATAAAATCTAAATAATAGTAGTAACACCCCAATTTTATCTTTAATCCAATATTGAACCCAAAAATCTACAAAACCCAATTAATCATGACAATTCATACGCAATTATAAGATAGAGAATTTGGAGGGGGGATGGTTTAATGTTTATGTTGTCGAGTTTCCCAAATCCTTCTAGGCATATCTATTCACATGACAATCTATTAAAAACACGAATATGCCTCAAGTAAACTAGATTCCACTCATAGATCTAGGTGAAATAGAGAGAAATCTGTGGTAGATCTAGATCTACACTAATTCTTTGCGTTCAAGCGTGCTCCAATAATCCTCCTAATTATGTACATATAATAGACATGCATTAGAATCTTATATATATATATATATATATATATATATATATATATATATATATATGTTTATGCCAAATTCCATAATATTAAATTTATATGAAGTAGAATAGAGAGGTATTTAGAATAGACTTAGAGAAATAGAAGAAAACCTTTACCCTGTTTTTTTATTTTTCTCTGGAATTTAGCAGTGGTGGATAGGTAGCATGGAGGCAGAGGTAGAGAATGATTAGGGTTTCATAGTGAAATAGGAGGGGCAATATATAGTTGCCCGTGTAAGCATAGACCGTTGGATTATTTAGAATTAATCCAAGCCTTTTATTTTTGTATATCCGAAAAAACCTAACCACATAGGTTTACTGGGCTGCATTACTGAGGTGTTAATTCTTATTTAATACGCTCCTTATTCTCTTAATATTATTTCATATATGCGATATACTTTGCCCCCTAATCTTATCTTTAATTCAAAATTTGAATCTCCCTCTTTATTTTAATTAATAATTTGGAAACACACACACACACATATATATATATATATTATCCATTTAGTTATATATATATATATTCTGCTTTTACGATTTAAATTCATTTTTTTCATAACTTCTTCATACATTGACCGTATTCAGCATATTATATATGAAAACGATGTAGAATTTTGCCATGAATCCAAATAAAAGAATTTCGTAGCCAAATTCCTAATGCTGCAAAATCTCATTTCTAGCCATATTATTTAATTACTTATTTTTAATTATTAATTTATTATTAATACTTATGAATTTTGCGGGTGTTATATGCTCCCCGCTTAAAAATATATTTCGTCCCGAAATCTGTTTAAGGGGCGAAAAACACAACTCGTACGATCACATCCATGTTGTACGTCCATGTTATTTTTGAATCAGTCATAAGCATCCGTGACTCACAGTGATTATGAACTGTAAACTAACTAAAGTGAGCTCAAACCTAACGTGTATGTGTAATAAGTGATGCAATATGTATGCAAAACACCTTAACATGCATGTATCTCTATATGAGTGCGCTTGTGCAATTGTGTTTCATCTATCTCCTACCATCCAATCTAGCAACCACAATGCAACCAAAAATCCTAAATTTTCGAGGGAGGCTACAAAAATTTTAAAATTTTCATGTCTTGTCTCGAACATTCTCTTTATTGTACCCAAACCAATCTAAAAATGCAGAGTCTCGAAATCCCATGCTCCAAAATATCTAGGGTGGCACAAGACTTCCGAGATTCCGTCTTTGTCCCCGTCTCTTGATTAGGCCCTACCAAAAATTTACCGTACCGTGGAGGTATCATATCAAACATAAAGCTTTAATGGGTTCATATTCACAATATCACATATCTCCATAACTTTTTAAAAATAAACCCAAAATATCATATTAACTCATTATTCTCCACGGTATACCTAATAGAATTAGACATTTTCTAATGTCTAACTACAAATTTGGTTCGAGTAGAAACTTGTCAATGGTTATTCCATTAACACTTTGATAATTTAAGTGGCTTCCTTGAAGTCCTTCAAGAGCGCCCACTAATTACCAAAAGTCAATTATGCTATCCTATAAATATTACTATCATTTTTATTATTTAAGAAACTAACTCTACATATCCTTCCTTTTATTCCTAAAGCTTCGGCTATCTTAGTTTCGTTCTCCAGTCTTCAAGTGAAGTTTGATCCAAAAAGAATTCCTAAATTAAACCTCTAGATCTAACTAATTAATGTCTAATTTATATTGACTAAAATATTTTCCTATGCTCCAATCTAAGTAAGGACTTTTGCTTTAAATTTCATAAATTTGCCCAGAAATGATATTGACATATTTAAAATTATAAGGAATTGATATTGTTTTATTTTGGATAGATAGTGTAATTTGCATGCAAACATAAAAAATTACACATCACACCCTTTTCAATTTGAGCATATTCCTCATAATTTTAAATATAGTCCCTCTTTCTTTCCTCTTTCCTTTTCTTTTTTCTTTTTGAATAATGAAAAATGGGCTAACTTATAAATTTTTAACAAATACCTTTAATCAAATCAAAACATGGTCATATTCGTACTAAAAAGGTCAATGCAATTCCAATATCTCATCCTTATTCCTAAGGGTGGCAATCCATGAGGCTAAATTTCCAAAAACTCTAAGACCAATACACTTCCTTTGTGTAGGATATTGTTTATTCTTCAAAAAATCAAACACACATTGATGGATCAAGACACAGGGAAAGACCAGAAGTTCCCTAATTCAACTTGTCATCGATCAGTCTGAAGTACAGGTACTGACCGGTCAGTCCTAAGGATGCATACTGTGTTCTACGTCATTATACCGGTAGTTCACAAAGATACAAGACCGATTGGTCATGTTTTGAAGTTCTAGAACAGCCATCCTGCAAAGATGTGACACAATCTTACCGATCGGTCAGAAAGATACATATCCGATCGGTCATGCTAGGAGTAACTCGCTTGGATGAATTTTACCACATCGGTTAGTCAAGAAGATGCATGGCTGACCTGTCATGATATGGGATCCACTGCAGACCAGTTTCACAGAAAGGGAAATACACCGACCGGTTGCTCCTGGAACAAGGTACCAAATTCAAACATTATCATACCAGTCGGTCAGAAAGACAGACAACCGACCGGCCATGATATAAAGCCCATAGTTAATCGATTACACAAGAAAGAAGAAGAGATATACTGACCGATCAGTTCTGATTCAGACTGATCGGTCCTCTAGACAGCTGTTGACAGCTGGCCGGTGGCAATTTCTGTAAGTATAACCTAGACCGACCGGTGGCCTATGCATGATATTTTGGCTCTCCCTCACTCCTATAAATAGGGGGCCAACCCCACTTTAATGGGGTTCGAATTTCTGTGCCGCAAAGTGCTGCTCAAATCTCTCCACAACTATTTCAAGTAATTCTAACATTCATCCATTATCATCAAGTGAAGATTCATCATCCATTGACCGTGGCTTTCATCAAATCCACCTAAGTGATCTAGAAATTGGAGATCTATCATCCATGTTCAAACACTTGAAGAAATCCTTCCAATCCTTCTCCGATCATAACTTATCTCTGCTGGCCATACCATTTCTGTTAGGATCAAGTTTAATCAATAACACAAACAAATGGACTGAATGAAATCACTACTTTTATTGAAGCAACACTTGGCTATATATATAGCCTTACAACAGAACATAAAGAAAGTACTGAAAAACATCCCACTAAAGCATATACTGCGGCTTAGTGGTATTAAACAACAAAAAAACAGATCCCAAAGACTAGGTAGTTATTCCTACTAAGTTGGACACGTATGACTACTTCCAACAATCCCTCCCCTGAACTTATTGATTTGACAAGCAATCAGTTCAAATCTGATGCAACACACATTCCAGCTCTTCACGAAGTTTCTAGCATGTTTCAAGTTTTAGAGACTTGGTCATATGATCTACGAGCTGATCTTGTGAACCACAAAATGTCATCTGAACAACACATTCTTTAGTTAGCTCTTGAAGAAAGTGATAACAAACTCTTATATGTTTGGTTTTGTAAATCCAATTAACTTCTATCTTTTAGCTTTAATAGGCAGCTCTATCAAGTTCCATGTCTGATTTCTTTCAATGGACTCAATCTCTTCATCCATTGCCAACTGCCTCTTCGAACACTGAACAACTTCGTCAAAGGTTGTTGGATCTGTTATCACCATTAGTGCCATATTTGTCTCTTCTTCTGATGATAAACCTTCTCCGGAAACATAGTTAGTTGCCCATATAGGAGCACGTCGAATTCTTCCCTCCCTTGCTGTCAAATCTTCTTCTCTAGTAGGCGAATCAATGTCAGCTTCATCAAATTCATCCACTGTTTCATCTCCCTGTTCATTCACGTATTCCACAGTGGTTTCTTTTTCATCAGTATTTCCCCATTCAAGCTCAATAAATTGATCATTCTCATAACTTGCATTCCAATCCCACATACGACCCTCATCAAAAACCATATCATGACTAATGATAATCTTATTGCTAGATGGATTATACATTTTATAACCTTTCGACTTTTCGCTAAAGCCAAGTAATACACAGCTCACACTCTTATCATCAAGCTTGATCCTCTTACCGTCTGGAATGTGTATATGTCCCATACATCCAAACACTCTGAAATGCTCTACTGATGGCTTTTCTCCGCTACAGGCTTCCTCTGGAGTTTTGTCTTTCACTGCTAATGTAACAACCCGTATTTTTATAACATGTTAAAGTCATAAATCAAGGCATAATTAAATTTTGAAATAAGAACCAGGGAAAACAGGTTGCGCCATTGCGTTCGTCTCGGAATTCTACATGAAATCGAATCTGAGTTTTCGAAAATCGGAGTTTGTATGACCAAGTTATGACCCTTAGAAGTTTCAGGAATTTAAATAAAATAAAACAACTCGAAAATAAAGCCAGAAATTCGAAATTCAAACCCAGAGAAGGCTGGCGGGAAAATTCCCGCCCATATACCCAGGTCGACTGGGGAGTCGACCCCCCCAACCATTTCGACTAGGGAGTCGACTGGGGTGTCGACCTCCCCTTGACCAGGTCGACTGGGGAGTCGACCTGGGGGTCGACCTGCCTCCCGAACCCATTTTCTGAACCCGATGCATTCTGATGAATTTGACCTCTTTTTCTGTCCAGATTCATCTGCCTAATCCTAT
The DNA here is from genome assembly GCA_030737875.1 of Allium sativum. Classification (NCBI taxonomy): domain Eukaryota; kingdom Viridiplantae; phylum Streptophyta; class Magnoliopsida; order Asparagales; family Amaryllidaceae; genus Allium; species Allium sativum. The sequence goes on from CM060915.1 coordinate 119,895,181, forward strand.
ATAAACAGCCTCCTAGCCTCATTTTCTTTACACCATTCTTCTCTAACCTTAAGCTGCTTAAATTCTTGATGAACATGGCTTCTTCTTTTTCCTCTAAATTAAATTAAGATAAATTAAACTAGAACGCGAAGATTATTTCTTGAAGACTATGACTAGGAACTTCATATTGGGGATTTGCTTCTACAAGCAAATCAAGATTCAACGATTCAACAATTCGACGACTAGTTTATAGATTCGACTTCTGCATCTCAATTTCTTAGACCACGATCTGTAAGTTCAAGTTACTTTTAGATAAAAACTGTAAACTTAATATCCATGTTGTAAATTGGAATTGGATCTATGTATGATAATTGATTCATATCTATTCTTGTTCAACTTGGATCTTGACTTTCGTAAATATTGCTTTGGGCCTATTCATGTCTATAACCTTGACATGCCTATGACGTTGGAACTGTTGTTAATAGCCTAAGACTATGACAGTGGACATAAGACTATACCTATGCCTATGCCTATGACTTTGAACATAAGACTATGCTTATGCCTATGACTGTGAACATAAGACTATGCCTATGCCTATGACAGTGAACGTAAGACTATTGCCTATGACTATGACAATTGTGGCTAATCACCTATGACTCTTGACTATGAGAATTATTACCTATGATTATGAACATAAGGCTATTATCTATGACCATGACTTTGAAGCTATTACCGTTAATTTCCTATGACTATTGCTTAGAACTATTTTGGATAATTAACCATGACTACTGTGATTAATCGCTTCTATTTCATAAATATGAGATTTCTGCCTATGACCATGACTATGACTACTGGGGTTAATTGCCTAAGACTGTTATAGTTGATTGTCCATGCCCATAATTGAATCCCATGTTATACACCGAATTTGCAGTTATTGGATCTCATACCTAGGGTGTGACTTGCTTAGTTTATTCGCTATTATGTACACCAAAGCCATTGGATCCATTATCCTTGTATTTGGCTTGCTCTTGCATGCCTATTCTTATATGTCAACTTTTACCATGACTATCGCCTTATCTTGCTAGATTTGAAATCCTATTTGCTAGTGATGTTGTAACCAATTATCTCAAATTATATCATGCTAGTCTTGTAATCCCTTTTATCGCTTTACGCTCGTCCCTTTTGCCTAACATAGTTTTGATGTTATTCCCTTTATCTCAGGATTTGGATTTATTTGTAGTATAGATTGATTCACGTTTACGTGCGATGGGAATACGATTTGGGTAAATTAGGCAAAACATGAATTGGTTATGAACATGAATTATGAACTTGATTATAGGCCAAACTTGAAACATGAGAATTGTTATAACTTGAATCAGGACGTGGGCATGAAACTTATCCTTGAAACTTGACACGAACTTGACATGAATCTTGAACATGGACATGACACTAGAATGAACTTGAAAATGGACAACTCGAGGTTGGGTTCAGTTTGTAGTGTAAATCTGCCCGGAACCGCCCGACAAATCCAGTGATTACAAACAATAGGATCCAATGTGAGTAGTTGGTCATATCGCGCTTGAAACCCAAGGTTAGACTGAGTTGTGGTGTCAATCTGCCCGGAACCGCCCGGCATATCCAGTGACCACAACAACAGGTCTAATATGAGAGGTTGGGGTGCATTAATGAATTAATGCCACATGATAGGGTTAAGTAATGAACATGAAAGAAAACACTTAACTAACTTGAGACATGACTGGTAGGGTTAGGTCATGAACTTGAACGACAACACCTAACCAACTTGACACGTGAATTGTAGGGCTAAGTCATGAACTTAAATGACAACACTTAGCCAATTTGACATGCTAGACTGATTAGGGTTAAGTCTCGAATTTAAATGACAACACTTAACCTATTGGACGGAAACCCTAGTTACGCGGTCCGTTTCAGCAGTAACCCACTAGATGTATCATGGTACCCTGGGACTAGGGAGGGTGGGGCATGATTACTGAGCTGATTGCAAGCAACCAGAACGACGGTTGTGTTGGTGCGCCAGTGTAAGTTCAGGCGGGCTATGGTTGTGCACGTGGTCCGGAGTTGAAAAAGCAGGCATTGGGCATCAGTAGGTTTATCTGTGCATTCTTGATTCGTGTCAGTGGTTGGCACCATAAGGCTTGATACACCCTATGGTGGACCTAGCACAAGTGACTACATTCGTGATAGGGCCGTATGACACAGACACATGACGAGCTAGAACTTGTAGGGAGCCGATCGACTAGTGGATCATTTCGTTGGACCTAGAAATGGGTCATTTCATGATATTGGGCCAATGGATTATTTCATGATTTATATAGGACATGGGTGTGAGATTCTAGTACAGTTGATGCAGCGAACCTTGAATATGTGATGCTATACTTGATTTATGCTTGATTTATCATGTTATCTTAGTCTATCTTGCCCATCTTGACATCATCCTTATGTTTACTTTTAGTTTATACATGTCATGTTACCTTTATCTATTTTTATGCTGAAAGTCACTTGGACTTACCAGCCTTTATGACTGACCTGTTTTCTTTCACCTCTTTTTCTTCCGTTTCCCCCCCCAGGTTCTCAGGGAGGAAACACTAGCACTTAGCTTGGATTCCACTTGCTTTCGGTTCAGCTCATATACGGTTTGATCTTGAGCTATGTTATGGCTGTATTTTCTGCTACCTTTGGGGAATTAAGCTAATTTTGATGTTTTAAGTTTATGCTTCTTTGTTTATGCATGACAGAATTTGTTGTAATGGAAAATAATGACTTTGGCTATTTGGTACTTTGAATGAAAAAGGCTTTGACTATAATGAAAGTAATGAAATTTATCTTTTGATTCTTCCGCTGTTTTATTTATGTTCTGTCTTGTAATATTTCTGTATTCGTTTACCTCGATAACACTCCTCCAAAACTAGTGCATTCCCTTTGTGAGTGACCCTAGCAGAGGTGGGGTGTTACATTTGGTATCAGAGCAGAAGGTTGCCAGACTGGGCAAAAGTTTTTAAAAACCCTCTAAAACTCTTTTCAAAACCGTTTACAAAGAAGCATTTGTCAAGAAAAGTCTTGTTTTATTTAAAGGCTATTCCCCAAAATCCATTAGCACCATCCTTTGTTTCCTCGTTTGAATCTCTTTTCCTTTCTTTTCTCCATCTGTAGTCGCAGTAGTTTTTACTTGCGGCTAATCTTCTTTCTAGCTTCGTAGAGGGTTTTCCGTACGATGGAGATAGTTTCCGTGAGGCTTGTTAACATGTTGCATAGGGAAGGTATGAGTGATAAGTTAAGGCGGATGAGTCTCAGAACGAGAGGAAAGACTTCCAGAAGGGAGGCGAGAACAACGATAACAATAATAACAAGTCACGTGATACAGTTGGGCATGTTATCAAGGATTGTAAAAGAAGGAAGAAGAAGATAGGTGCGTGCTTTCAATGTGGTAAGCTTTGACATATCAGCAAGAACTGCCCTAAGAAGCAAGGGCAAGCCCCGCAAGCAGGACCTTCTGGGGGTACATCTTTAACGTCTTCTCCTTGATGCTTTGTTTTATCTTGCTTATCTTCTCGATCCTATCTTGAGAACCTTAGGTAGAACCATATGGATGGAAACATGTATTTGAAACATGTTATGGTTGATGTTTGCAAATGGTTGCAAGTGGTCGCAAGTGGTTGCTCGTGGTTGCATAACACACATTAGGCACTAGATCGGCTCAGACACGTTTTCATATTGCATATGCATGAGTGTTTATACTTGTTTATAGATGAAATTGAATGTGTTATCATGTGGATGTTGCATATGGATGAATGTTTGTGCACACATATAGTGTTTATGTGACTAGGATTATTTGCATACATGTTGGATTCATGACACTAAACATATTTTGCATTAAGAAGATCAAACAGGCCTGATCATTTGCATTAGATAAGGAACATATACACAAACTTTCTGCATATGTTCATATAACATTAGAAATCTTTTAAGGACAATGATTGCTCGTGATTGATGGTTAAGTAGATGGATGATTGGATGGTAGGATATATTCTTCCTGAATTAGAGATTTCGGGGACAAAATCCATTAAGGAGGGGAGAATGTAACAACCCGTATTTTTATAACATGTTAAAGTCATAAATCAAGGCAGAATTAAATTTTAAAATAAGAATCAGGGGAAACAGGTTACGCCATTGCGTTCGTCTCGGAATTCTGCATGAAATCGAATCCGAGTTTTCGAAAATCGGAGTTCGTATGACAAGTTATGACCCTTAGAAGTTTCAGGAATTTAAATAAAATAAAATAGCTCGAAAATAAAGCCAGAAATTCGAAATTCAAACCCAGAGAAGGCTGGTGGGAAAATTCCCGCCCATATACCCAGGTCGACTGAGGAGTCGACCCCCCACCAACCAGGTCGATTGGGGAGTCGACTGGGGTGTCGACCTCCCCATGACCAGGTCGACTGGGGAGTCGACATGCCTCCTAAACCCCTTTTCTGAACCTGATGCATTCTGACGTATTTGACCTCGTTTTCTGTCCAGATTCGTCTGCCTAATCCTATATAAACATCCTCCTAGCCTCAGTTTCTTTACACCATTCTTGTCTAACCTTATGCTGCTTAAATTCTTGATGAACATGGCTTCTTCTTCTTCCTCTAAATTAAATTAAGATAAATTAAACTAGAATGCGAAGATTATTTCTTGAAGACTACGGCTAGGAACTTCATATTGGGGATTTGCTTCTACAATCAAATCAAGATTCAACGATTCAACAATTCGATGACTAGTTTATAGATTTGACTTCTGCATCTCAATTTCTTAGACCACGATCTGTAAGTTCAAGTTATTTTTAGATAAAAACTGTAAACTTAATATCCATGTTGTAAATTGGAATTGGATCTATGTATGATAATTGATTCATATCTATTCTTGTTCATCTTGGATCTTGACTTTCGTAAATATTGCTTTGGGCCTATTCATGTCTATAACCTTGACATGCCTATGACGTTGGAACTGTTGTTAATAGTCTAAGACTACGACGGTTAACATAAGACTATACCTATGCCTATGCCTATGACTGTGAACATAAGACTATGCCTATGCCTATGACTATGAACATAAGACTATGCCTATGCCTATGACAGTGAACGTAAGACTATTGCCTATGACTATGACGAGGACAATTATAGCTAATCACCTATGACTCTTGACTATGAGAATTGTTACCTATGATTATGAACATAAGGCTATTATCTATGACCATGAATTTGAAGCTATTACCGTTAATTTCCTATGACTATTGCTTAGAACTATTTTGGATAATTAAGCATGACTACTGTGATTAATCGCTTATGGTTCATAAATATGAGATTTCTGCCTATGACCATGACTATGACTACTGGGGTTAATTGCTTAAGACTGTTATAGTTGATTGTTCATGCCCATAGTTGAATCCAATGTTATACACCGAATTTGCAGTTGTTGGATCTCATACCTTGGGTGTGACTTGCTTAGTTTATTCTCTATTATGTACACCAAAGCCATTGGGTCCATTATCCTTGTATTTTCCTTGCTCTTGCATGCCTATTCTTTTATGTCAACTTTTATCATGACTATCGCCTTATCTTGCTAGATTTGAAATCCTATATGCTTGTGATGTTGTAACCAATTATCTCAAATTATATCATGCTAGTCTTGTAATCCCTTTTATCGCTTTACGCTCGTCCCTTTTGCCTAACATAGTTTTGATGTTATTCCCTTTATCTCAGGATTTGGATTTATTTGTAGTATAGATTGATTCACGTTTACGTGCGATGGGAATACGATTTGGGTAAATTAGGCAAAACATAAATTGGTTATGAACATGAATTATGAACTTGATAATAGGCCAAACTTGAAACATGAACATTGTTATAACTTGAATCAGGATGTGGGCATGAAATTTATCCTTGAAACTTGACACGAACTTGACATGAACCTTGAACATGGACATGACACTAGAATGAACTTGAAAATGGCCAGCACGAGGTTGGGTTGAGTTTGCAGTGTAAATCTTCCCGGAACCGCCTGGCAAATCCAGTGACTGCAAACAATAGGATCTAATGTGAGTAGTTGGTCATATCGCGCTTGAAACCCGAGGTTAGACTGAGTTGTGGTGTAAATCTGCCCGGAACCGCCCGGCATATCCGGTGACCACAACAACAGGTCTAATTTGAGAGGTTGGGGTGCATTAATGAATTAATGCCACATGATAGGGTTAAGTCATGAACATGAAAGACAACACTTAACCAACTTGAGACATGACTGGTAGGGTTAGGTCATGAACTTGAACGACAACACCTAACCAACTTGACACGTGAATTGTAGGGCTAAGTCACGAACTTAAATGACAACACTTAGCCAATTTGACATGCTAGACTGACAAGGGTTAAGTCTCGAATTTAAATGACAACACTTAACCTATTGGACGGAAACCCTAGTTACGCGGTCCGTTTCAGCAGTAACCCATTAGATGTATCATGGTACCCTAGGACTAGACAGAGTGGGCACGATTACTGGGCTGATTGTAAGCGACCAGAACGACGGCTGTGTTGGTGCGCCAGTGTAGGTTCAGGCGGGCAATCGTCGTACACATGGTCCGGAGTTGAAAAAGCAGGCATTGGGCATCAGTAGGTTTATCTGTGCATTCTTGATTCGTGTCGGTGGTTGGCACCATAGGGCTTGATACATCCTATGGTGGACCTAGCACAGGTGTCTACATTCGTGATAGGGCGGTATGACTGAGACACATGACGAGATAGAACTTGTAGGGAGCCGATCGACTAGTGGATCGTTTCGTTGGACCTAGAAATGGGTCATTTCATGATATTGGGCCAAGGGATTATTTCATGATTTATATAGGACATGGGTTTGGGATTCTAGTACAGTTGATGCAGCGAAACTTGAATATGTGATGCTATACTTGATTTATCATGTTATCTTATTCTATCTTGCCCTTCTTGACAGATTCCTTATGTTTACTTTCAGTTTATACATGTCATGTTACCTTTATCTATTTTTATGCTGAAAGTCACTTGGACTTACCAGTCTTTATGACTGACCCATTTTCTTTCGCCTCTTTTTCTTCCGTTCCACCCCCCCCCCCCCAGGTTCTCCGGGAGGAAACTCTAGCACTTAGCTTGGATTCCACTTGCTTTCGGTTCATCTCATGTATGGTTTGATCTTGAGCTATGTTATGGCTGTATTTTCTGCTACCTTTGGGGAATTAAGCTACTTTTGGTGTTTTAAGTTTATGCTTCTTTGTTTATGCAAGACAAAATTTGTTGTAATGGAAAATAATGACTTTGGCTATTTGGTGCTTTGAATGAAAAAGGTTTGACTATAATGAAAGTAATGAAATTTATCTTTTGATTCTTCCGCTTTTTTATTTATGTTCTATCTTGTAATATTTCTGTATTTGTTTACCTCGATAACGCTCCTCCTAAACTAGTGCATTCCCTTTGTGAGTGACCCTAGCAGAGGTGGGGTGTTACAACTAACGTAGGCGAGCGATTCAAAACATAAACAGCCCAACGAGGTGCTTCGGGCCAAAAGGACTTAGGGACTTTCTTCTCTGATAGCATAGCTCTTACCATATTCATCATAGTACGATTCTTGCGCTCGGCCACTCCGTCTTTTTATGGAGTGTAGGCTGTGGTTAGTTGTCTTTTCACTCCATGTTTCCTACAGAAATCATCAAACTCTATAGAGTTAAACTCTCCTTCTCTATCTGTTCTCAGGCATTTTATAGGCAAACCAGTTTCTTTTTCCACAAATACCTTGAAATGTTTAAAGTGATGAAATGCTTCTGACTTTTCTAATCGAAAGTAAACCCATGTTTTTCTAGAAAAATCATCTATGAAACTCAGTAAATACCTTTTCTTGCCATTTGAAATTAGTGTAATAGGGCCACAAAGATCGGCATGAATTAGCTATAGCCTTTCTATTGCTCTCCAACGACTTGCTTTAGGAATTGGAGTCCGGTCTTGTTTGCCTTTCATGCATGCTTCACAAGGAACACTTGAAGCTATAACTTATGGTAAACCTGACACCAAGTTCTTGGATTGTAGAGTACACAGTCCTTTGTAGCTGATGTGTCCATATCGATGATGCCACAACTTGGACAGATCTATAGTATTTGCTTGAAGACACTTTTCTTCATCAACCATGACATTATGATCAGTTAGCAAGATAAACATTCTATTTGAACTCATGATAGATTCTGCCATTTTACCAATTTGTGGATGATACACGCTACACACACCATCTTGAAATAATATGGCTACTCCCTTTTCTTGAAGTTGTCCTACACTTAGAAGGTTGTTCTTCAATTCTGGTACACAATACACATCACTAATGGCAAACTAATCCCATTTAACATCAAATTCACAACTCCCTTGCCAATAACCTTCATCTTAGTATCGTTTCCAAGTTTGACAGAATGCAAGAAACTAGTGTCCAAATTTGTAAACATACCTGGGTTTCCACACATGTGATTTGAACATCCAGAATCGACAAACCATGCATCACTCCTTGTTGTTGCATGCAGCTCCACATATGCCATTAATAATAACTCATCCTACTCTTCTAATTCAGCATAGTTGGTATCCTTATTCCACATAGTGCATTCATATTGGAAATGCCCGAGTTTGTGACATTTGTAGCATTCCACGTTATCCTTGTTGAAACCTCCTCTTCCACGACCTCTGCCTCTAAAAGCTCCACGTCCTCTTCCTCTATTGCTTCCCTCTCCATTGGTGATCTTTAAAGCTTGCTCTTCCCATGAAACTCCATTCCTACGATTCAATCTCTGTTCATGCACCAAAAGACTACTATGCAGTTCATCCAACGTCATTGAGTCTAGATCATTTGAATCTTCTATGGAGCAAACTACATAGTCGAATCAAGCAGTTAATGATCTCAGAATCTTTTCAACAATGTCAACTTGTGACATGTTTTCTCCACCATTCATCTTCAACTTGTTCACTAAGGTAAGTGTACGAGCAATGTATTCATCCACCTTTTCTCCTTCTCTCATTTGAAGCACTTCAAAGTCTCTCTTTAAGGCTTGTCTATGTGCACGCTTCACTCAGTTTATGCCTTGATATTTCTGCTTCATGGAGTCCCAAATGCTCTTGGAACTCGACTTATCAAGGATGGTTTCCGTGATGGTCCTGTGGATGGCATGAAAGAGGAAGTTCTTGACTTTGAGATCATCCTCCTTTAGTTGCTCCACATTTTGAGCGGCTCTTCCTCTCTTTCTCTGTGTTTCTGTTTGTTGCCTTCCCTCAGTCCCAACTGAAGAGAAAGTTGCAGGCTTTTGATCTACTTGTGTTGTGGTAGGAATGCCTTCATCCATAAACCTCCATAGTTTTCTTTGACGCAGTAAGTTCTCCATCAACATAGACCAATTGTAACGACCCGAAAAGTTCCGATCCTGATTATCGATACTAATACACGTCCTGTATCATGAATCGACTAATCAAACATCAGAAATTCATAGATCATTAATAGAAAGAAGTTAGAGGATGAGAAATAGAAAGAAAGAAAGTTAGAGTAGAAGAAAAAGAAGAACTGAACACAACAGAATCAAAGTATCTCGAATCTCACAGCGGAATTGAATAAAATATATTATATAACATCTTGAAATACAAACTGTATTTACTTACATACATCATCAGAGTACAACTCATACACAACACAGCGGAAATAAACTCGATATATCTAATGTTGAAGACTCTGCTCCAAGCTCCTTCAAGTGAATCTGCAAAATCCTGAAACCACTTGACTGCCCGTACAAATTTGGACACCCAAGAGTTTAGGGAAAACACAGGAAAATAAAATCTGAGTCAGTCATGGGACTGGTGTGAGTAAACGATTTTAAAAAACTTGATTTAACGTTCAAAAATCCTTTTGAAATAAATGATAATCATAAGACCGATCCGCACATAAACACGGATGGTTTTTACCTTACGATAACCCAAAACATTTCTTGATATCAAAAACTATTCTGATATTATAATAATGTCTAATAACAAATAAATATCAATCTAACGGAACGCTTGCATCTCACGCTCCACATATATAGTATATGATCAAAACCGCGAGCGCTTATTGGGGATTGGATTCCGACTATGACAAGGTATGGAACCACCTGCCGATAGTGTATCTCTAGAGGTGAATACACTGGGTTCAACAAGAACGTCTTGCAACCCAGCCCACGCATGACCGACCACTCATTTCGCTTGAGTGTATCGAATGTATATCACCAACGGTTGGGATCAGCAACCGTTTCCCGAAAAGGGACAACATCGAAAATAGATTAAAGAAGCAAACGAAATTTATCTAGATAGGTGATTATACACCCTAATGGGAGCGACCCACATAGCCATGTCGCCTGCCCGATTTTTGTCAATTCCCGGTTGATGAGGCTTGAGGTTAGAGTTTACCTTTAGAACATCTGATCATCATTTGCTTTGAATGCCACATCGTCAGATCCGTCAAATCACTAATTGACGTCCACAAAAATACTCTGCAACTAACAGAGGTACGTTTGTAAAAATCAATGTACGTAATTCTTAAGAAATACTCTGTCAGACATTCGTCCATACAAGTCATCCAGGAACAGGATGAATCGAAGGCACTCTCCTACCACATCATAGGAATCACCCTATAGATCAGTAGCGAATAGTCCTTGCAAATCCGAAGATTTCAATTACGATAGGATCACAACTCATAATAACCCCAGCGGCCAAACCAGAGAAATTTTAAATAAGTAATTCTTCCGGTCATGAATATCTACAGTCTTTGAATTTCTTTAAATCGTATAATCGTCCCTGCAAGTTAGTTTAAGAATTGTAAAATTAGTACGAAGTGGTTTTGGGTCCAGTTACCATCCCGGTCTCTTCGAATTAACACATAGGGAATATTATTGATAGTCGGTGTTTTAACTATCAAATTTAGATAGTGTAAATAAGTAAAACTATGTATATACAAATTATTTAATATCATATGAAATTTTCATAACTTGGCCATTTATTTATTTAACTGGTGCCCGTCTCAATTCTACTTTTAGAACGGTTAATGGTACAAAGCAGTTAAAATCAAGTAAAACATATTAATTTAGATTCGGTAGGTGGCTTCTTAGCATAATAGATAGTTAACACAATCATTTACAACATTAACAATCAATAATGATGATTTAACTTTAAATTCCAAACTAATAACAGTATGGAATATGGAATCTCGGTAACGACCTTTCACATACTATCTAATCAAGGATCTTTTAAAAAATATTATACTTGTTCTTTGAACTTTTATTCCGATTTCAATAGAATATATGTAAACACGTATATGTATATATTTTGAAGACTCGAGCTAAAGCTTAGGCGACGACGTCTAATTTTGTAATTATAATAAAATTCCTCGATCCTTTCTTTTATTTATTTATATATTTTTATTTTCCACTTACTTCTGTTACAATTAATTTCATTAAAATTGATTAAATTGCATAACACGAACTTCCTCTATCCATTACGGTCTAATTTTCCTTCACATGTTCTACTTTAAAATAGTCATTCCCCGTAAACTATTTGGAGTGAATATTCCACTCCTTAGATTATATAAAAAAAAAATTATTATTAATAAGGAAATTAAAAGCTGAAACAACTTTTATTAATTCCTTTAAATTAATATTAAGGCCAAAGCCCAAAGGCATGGAACCCGCAACAGTAATAACCAAATCCCTTTCATCTCTCCTAAGGCCCACCCAAGCCCACTAGCCCATGCGCAACCACCATACACAAATTCCCTACTTGTTGTTAACCCATACCATGCATCTCCTTCCTTTCTTTCTTCCGGTTAACTTCTTCTCTCAATTGGCACACTGGGTTTAGTCCTCAAGAGATTTAAAACATTGTTTTGTTTCGTTAGTCAGTTTACATAATTTTTGTTCCAGTCACAATTCTACCAACCATGTCCAATGATTGATGAAAATAACGGTGCAACAATACCATGACATCCTAAAATGATGGATCAACGTGCTTTGTTCTCTGGCTTTTTTCTTCTTTGTTTTTTTTTCTTTTCTGCTATTCCTTTTGTTCTCCCTTATCACCTGTGTACCACGTGCACAGTGCACGTGCACAGTGCACTCCACTGCCACTTCATCACTCCGTTCACCATCGCAGATCACTATCCCGACCTCGAGTTCACCTCTGCCATCACAAACCCTGTCGCTTCACTATGCAAAATAATCAAGCTTCAACCGAAACTTCAAAGGTTCATCTACCTCCACGAAAACGATTCGCTTCACCACCAATGACCATTGGCCACCCCCAAACTTCGTCCCTAGATCGGCGATGACTCACAGGACATGTTCCCCTCCGATCGATCGCCTGTAACCCCACCTAGGAGGCGTAGTTCGACACTAACCTGACATACGCAAAAAAAACAGTAGCAACTCCCTTTTTTAAAACAAATCAAATCTCCAAATTTATGTGTTTAAAAATCCATATTGTATTTTTCTTATGTGACATTAACTAGCCCGAAACTATATGTTGGATTCATTCTGCATAGATTGATGCATTTCCATCAGCTGTTTAGCTAATAAGGGAGAATAATCCAAACCTTATCGCAAACATGAAGTATAATGCAACGGCCCCGGATTCCGCCCGACCCGATCGATCGCAAAATCAACCAAGACCGTTCAAAACCCGAGTACGTTAACTTTGGGTATACAATAACATCAGAACAATAACAGAAGACTTTTATAAACATTACAATAATGTTACATCTGAGTACAGAATATCAGAGTACATCGAACAAAATTACAACGGAAGATAAATTACAATATCTTAATACGTCCAGTGCAGCAGAAATAAAATAACTAAGGCAGCGGAAGACTAACTATGCTCTGGACACAGCTTTAAGCTTCAATCCAGAATCCTGCTCGAGATGAAGACCTGTAGACAAACTACTCGACTGCCCGTGTGGAAAAGAGGGAACCCGAGTTTGCAAAGGTGGAAACAAACTACGGGTCAGTCATGGGACTGGTATGAGAATTCTAATTAAAAACTGCTTAAGTATAATAAGGCAAATCAAAGGACCACGCCACTAACGCGGAACGGGTTTACTCCAATTGATTGCTAGTGCATAAATAAAGTAAATCGTTAAATAACGCAATGCTTTTGGAAGAATGGAATCACCATAAGACTCAAGTCCCATCACATAATGCAACGCAAACCAGAGGATAGAGTTTTACCTTATGATGATTAAACATGCTTGGTATGATAAAATGAATTTGATATTATTATTAGTGTATATAAAAAAACATTTCAAAATAAATGTATCATTCCTAGGAAGCATAGCTACCATATACTATGCCTCCATACTAGTAATACAATCAAGTCCGTAGGGTCGTATTTGGAATTTGGTTTCCATCATGAGTCAAGGCTAGGGAGGATCTCCTTACCGATTCGATACACTCTAGCTAATGTCTCAGGATCCCCCGCAGTGAACCCTTGGATCCTGCAGGGCCGGTCCACACATACAGCTTTGTGGATTAGTTATTCCTGAACACACGTTTCCCAATCCTATAGGACCTATCATCCGAGGTGCCTCATTCCATCATCCACATAAGTAAAATATCAGCTAGTTTAAGCACCGACACTACTTCTAGCTAGAAAGAAACGTGTTGCTTTCCCTGCGTTCCCTTCTCCCGTTTTAGACTCAACCGGGTTGTGAGGCTCGTGAAGCTACGTAATACACAAAGCTATGCTTATTCAAGCTGTGCTTTGATCGTCACCACAAGGTTCTGCTTTTCAACAAGAAACCTTGATCATTGCATCTTGGTATGCCACACTGTCACTCCATATCACACTACCAATCTTTTGCCAAAATATACAAAAGGGTGTTAAGCAAGAGAATGAATTCTCTGCCACTAATCATTCATACATTCGGCAGAAAATCAAAAGTAAAATATAAAGGAGTACAATGTCGGACACACATTCCATTTATAAGCTTATGCTCTGGGTTTGAGCGAAAGACAAATCCGTACAAATCAACACTACGTCCGGATAACTACCGTCTTAGCCCTGTCTTGGGAGCAAATCAATCAAGGGCCTCAACACTAGTTACCCATTCGATGTGGAGATCGTCGGTCTTCAATCGTCGTCTTCAATTCTTCAAACGTCGTGTCATTATTTGGAATGAGAGTAAACTCGGACTTTCCAAATAATTCTCGCATATATAAATTTGAAAACAATTTCATATCGTTATTATATTTTATAACGATTTATTCCTATTTTTATTTCATTAAAAATAGCTCGTTTTATAAAAACGACTCTACAGGTCATATATGGTTATGGCGCTGTTTTTATGAAATTTTGAATTTCACATATCTCAAACTCTAACTGTTGGATATTAACGTAGTTTGTATCGTTGGAAAGATCTTTCCAAGACGGTCCTAATGTTTTCAGTTTTGGGAAAATCCGACGGTTGGATCTTTTGGTATAGTCGTTTAAATGTACGATTCCAAAATGCGAACTACTGCGATCGATTCGTTTAATTTTAATTATATTCATATTTAAATATATAAAACGTTCAACCATAATAATGTCATTCGATTTAACAATGAGCTAAACAACTACCGATCTCCATTCCATTTTAAATTCATTTAAAAATGAAGATAAGATTCCAACATTTAAAAATATTCTTCTATTCCTTTTATTCCTTTATTTACATTAAATTATAATTCAACGATGAATCCTTCTTTTTCTTTCGTTTACATAAAAATGTAAATTCGAATTCAACGTTACATTTCATTTTTATTTTTTTATTCTTATGTTCTTTTTATTACACTGTAAAATCTCCTTTTTTATTACATTAAAAATGTGATCAACAATACGGTGAAAATTCTATCTTTTTAATATTACAACAAAAATGTAATTTACATTACAACGTCAAATCCTTCTTTTTAATTACATAAAAAAAATGTAATTATCATTACATGAAAATTTCTATCTTTCAACTACAGTGTAAAATCTCCTTTTGAATTACATTAAAAATGTGATTAACATTATAATGTAAAATTTCTCTTTTTAATTACATAATAAAAAGGTACTTTTTATTTACAATGCAAATTCTCATTCTTTAACTTCATGTAAAATGTACTTTTATATACGATATATACATTCTATTCTAAATTACATAATAAAATGTAACTTAAATTACATGTCAAATCTTGCTTTTTAATTTGAAATGTAAATTCCTACTTTAATTACATTAA
Source organism: Allium sativum (assembly GCA_030737875.1). Classification (NCBI taxonomy): domain Eukaryota; kingdom Viridiplantae; phylum Streptophyta; class Magnoliopsida; order Asparagales; family Amaryllidaceae; genus Allium; species Allium sativum. The sequence continues at coordinate 119,910,494 of CM060915.1, forward strand.
AAATGTAATTAAATTTTCAATGAAAATTCTCACTCTTAATTTACATATAAAAATGTAATTTTATTTTAAATGTAAATTCTATTTCTTTAATTACATATAAAAATGTAATTTTCTATGCGGTAAAAATTTCATATCTTTTGATTACATATAGAAATGTAATTTTATTTTCAATGCAAATTTTCATTCTTAATCTACATATAAAAATGTACTTTTAATGTTAACATATTTGTCAAACAAGCATTCCCTTTTTTTTTATGACTCATATTTCATTTACATTAAAACTGCAAATTCTTATGTTAACAAAATTTCATTCTTCCTTATATACTTTAATGATTCATTTTTATGTTAACACAATTCCATTCTAACTTGAATATTTTAATGAATTCCCTTTTAACATAAATATGTGATTTTTATGTTAACATACTAACTTGAATATTTTAATGAATTCCTCTTTAACATAAAAATGTGATTTTTATGTTATCAACACAATTTCATTCTAACTTGAATATTTTTATTTCAAAATATGATCATTGTTTTCTCATTTCATGACTTGCATTAAAAATATATGCTTTTCTACCTAAAAAGAATGTATTCTTTTCTTTATTCTCTTTTATTACATTATAAAGAATGTAACTCTTTTAACTTCTTTTATTACATTATAAAAATGTAATATTTCCTTCTTTTGATTACATGTAATAACCCGCAAAATCTGGGCTAGTTTAAAATTTTTATTTTGGCAATTTTAGCGAATTTTGAATATTTAAAATAGATTATTTTAAATAATATCGACGAGAAATTTATTTTGAATATAATTCGAACGTATATATTATACGCGTCGTCGTTAGAATATAAATATTTATATATAATTATAAATAGAATTGAAAATGGCGCGGTAGTTCGATAATTCGATTTCAAACTTCAATTGAATGTACCGGGTGCAAAACAATCCGGATTTTAGTGAAACCAAAAATAATGGGATCTAATAGTGAATATCTTTCCAACGAATCCGAAAGATCAAAATTTCATAGCGGGAATCAAAAGATATGTCCAGTTGAAAATTCTGAATAGTCGCTATGGAATTCAGGCCCTAAAAAATGGACATTTTGCAAATGACCTCGGATTTCGACGAAACCAGTTTTGTTGGGTCCGTGATGTGAAGTTATTGCTAGGTTTCAAATTTCATAATTTTTCGAATCAATATGTGAGCGTGGCGCACGTAAACGCGTTTGACCAGTTTCAGTTGAATTTAATCGATTGGAAATTGGCCATTTTTCAAACGGTCTCAGAATTTGAGGAAATTAGTTTTGTTAGGACCGTATCGTCAATACGAAGCTAGAAATAATTTTTCTGGGGTTTTTCGGGTCCGTATGTGGTCCCGGTAAATGAAAATGCGCGTTTAAATTGAATATATAAAGAATTATACTTTAAATTCAACGGAAATTGATCGAAACGATAAAATTGGATTACGATACATATCCCATTGTGTTCGGAATGGGGGTATTACGCTAGGGACGACAGTCGGTGGGCTTGATTTTGAGTTCGAATGTAAAGGTTGCTTTCTATGGAAAATTAAATTAAAATAAAAATAAAATAAAATAAAATAAAAGTCAACCCTTTTCTCTATTAACCCCTCCCGTTACTTTCCCCTTCAGAAAAACCGAGCCCTATTCCTCAAAAGAAAAGCCCGTCGCACTGAAGCCTCCCCCGTCGCTCGACATTCTTCACCGCGATCCCCTTCCTGGCGCCTCAACGTCGGCTATCCTCCACCACGGTCCCCTCCCCATGGCGCCTCCGATCCTCCCATCCCCCTCTCCTACCCTAAAACCCTAAAACGCCCCCAAATCGCCACGTTGGGCACCACCAGAAGGTCGTCGCTGTTATCAACACCCCTCCGCCACGTCTGCCATCAGCCACGGCCGGCGCCGCCGCCACTTACCACCCAAATTCCGCCGGTAAATTTTATTCCCCTCTTTTTATTTGTTTATATACTTAAAAACGTGATTTTTTATGTTGGATAAACCTTAATATGATTTGAAATTTAAGTTTAGATTTTTGTATGAGGAAAGTTGAGATTTTTAATGTTATAAAAATAAGATTTTTAGATTAAAAGGATATGATTTTTACTTAGGTAAAAATACAACTTTTAATATGAGGAAGATATGATTTCTAATAGGGTAAAAGCTTTGATTTTTAATAACATAAAGATTTGATTTTAGTCGAGGAAAGAATATGAATTTTAGATAATGAAGATTAGATCTCTAAGTTATGAAAGGTATGATTTTGCATAGAAGAAAACAATGATTTTTTGCAAACGAAAAAGTTAGATTTTTATCATATAAGAAGTAACGGTAAAAAAAAACATATATGATATTTATATATGTAGAGAATTAAAAATATAATTTTTATTAGATGTGAAGATTAAAAATATGATTTTTATATAAGGAGAAGAATAAAAATATGATTTTTATATATTGAACATCGAAATAAAAATATGATTTTTATATATTGAACATCGAAATAAAAATATGATTTTTATATATTGAACATCGAAATAAAAATATGATTTTTATATATTGAACTTCGAAATAAAAATATGATTTTTATATATTGAACTTCGAAATAAAAATATGATTTTTATATATTGAATAGCGAAGTAAAAATTCGATTTTTACATAGGTAGTGAAAGCGGACAACGAAGGTAACAAAGAGGCAAGAACGAAGAAGATTTATAACAAAGAAGAGTCAAGATGATTGGATAGCTTTTGGTGAGAACTTCTCACCTTTCAATTTAATTTTCTAGTTATATATATATATATACTAGGATGCAGACGGTGCTTAGTAGCACCCGACACAACCGTCCACAGACCATGGACTTGTTTGTTTGGTTGCATAGCTTAGTTATATGATTTGATTTGAATTTGGTTGTTTGGTGAATTTGATTGATGTGTGAATGGCGTGGGCCTTCACTAGACCGGGGATAAGGCTAGGCCTTGTCCCGTTTCTAGTATCGTGCCGTTATGCCGCCGAAATTTTCTAAAATATGTTAGAAAAATAAAAATACCATTTTATTGAATAAATGAACCGAATAGAATATTCATAGATTGAATAAAATGTTTTATCGTTAAAAATATAATTTTTAACGTGAAGGGGAATAAATAAATATTCATTTACAAACCGGACGGTTTGTTTATGTACACCTATTTGAACGACATTGATTGGGACGATAAATTTTACACATCGCCCAACAGCACAAATAAAATATGTGTTTGATTGTTTGAAACCCCACACGGGTGTTGGGATGAAATTTGAAGTTCACTCATCCTGATTGATTAAATATGTCGATCGATTGATTGACAGGCTGTTATAAGCGTTGAATATCTATATTTGATGCTTATACAGTGTAGTGCACTTTGGTTGATGGTTGATTATTTTTCAATGCTATTATACATGTGTTATATGAAAATCCATATAATTAACATTATATGGTGATTGATTGGGCCTCATTCCAATTTGAAAAATAAAGAAAATTATAAAATAAAAGTTCATGTGTTGACAGTACTCATCCATTGAGATTGGTCATGTGTTGAACGAAATATTTTAGTAATAAAATTTACACCTTTATCGATATAAAATAACGGTTCATGTGTTGACAGTACTCATCCTTTGAGATTGGTCATGTGTTGAACGAAATATTTTGATAATAACAACTATTTTGAAAAAGAAATATTTGAAATAAAATATTTGAAAATAGAAATTAATGAAGCCGTGTTGATTAGATTGACGCCATTTTGACGTGAACGATATTTAAAACGATTTCGAAATGAATTGAATTGAAAACGAATTCAAATTGAATTGAAATTTGAATTGAATAGAAATGAATTTTAAAACGAATTTATAAAGAAGAATTCAATTTTGATTTGAATTGAAAAGAAAGTTGAAATTGCTTTTGAAACGATTTTAAAACTATTTATATAATTCGTTTTAAATAAAAATCGACGAAGTATATATTATATATATTATATATATAATATAATGGCCTGAATAGAACGCGCCGCGCCGCGGCAGTTCGTGAATTTCGACCATTTACTTCAAACGGACATTACGGGAGATCCGACCGTCGGATTCTCCTAAAACCGGAACCGTTGGGTTCGTATCGAAAAGAGCTTTCTAACGAATGTTAGAAATTTGAAATCTAACGGTTGGATTTGGAGATACGTCCAAATCAAATTTGAAAAAGGTCGCTGTAAGTGCAGTTCGACGGCCATTGAGGGAAATCGACTGTACAGGCCTTGATAAAATTATTAAAAATAGTAATAATTTGTGTAAAATCATAAGAAATGATTTGTGAAGATTTGGGATGAAAAACTCCATATTTGAAAAGATAAAAATAGATTTTTATCGAAATGAACTAGTTTTGAACTAGAATTATAATGCTATTTATTTTTAAATAAATAAATTGAAATTGAAAAGGGGTTTTAAAAATAACCAAAATTTCCAATGATTGCATTGGAATGGATTTGAATCGAAATTGTCTTCGGAATATTTCGATGTTGGATTTCGTGATCATACAGATGTGGTTATGGAAATTTGAAAGATATAGATATATATATATATATCGTTATTTCTAATACGATATTTGTTAATCGTAGAATTTGATATTGAATATAAGCCGATATATTTTCTATTCAGAGCCTTATATTAAATATCAAATGTGATTTGGGTTTGTCGTGAATGGTGTCTTCACTAACACTGTTCTTGAACCCAATTGAGAAAAGATTAAATCTTTTTATTTAGATTTAATGAAGTGTACCAATTAAATAATATTTAATTGGAATTGAATTGATATGGATTTTTGGGTTTATCGTGAACAGTGTTTTAAAATAACACTCGTTCTTTAACCCGATAATTAATGGAATGTGATTTTGGGTTTATCGTGAACCGTGTTTTAAATGACACTGATTCTTTAACCCAGTTAACGATTAAAACTAAGTGGAGTTTTAATGAATCTTTAATTAGATTGAAATAATCGAGAATGGAGTATCACCAGTTTTGCTCCAGGCGATAGTTAAATCTTTAATTAGATTTGAACGTGAAGTGGTAATTGAGTTTACCGATAACACTGTGGTGTTAGATATGAAGTATTACCAGTTTTACTTCATGGGATGAATAGGTTGGGATTGGGAAATTAAAACAAATGATTACTTCGGTAAGGTTCGTTAATCCCGACTAGTTGAATTGATATTCAAAAGTATATTAAAGAATAAATTAAAGAATTTATCTTTGATAAAATTAATGGGAACCTTTCCCTATGAATGTGAAATTTAGAAACTAACTGTCGGTTAGCTAAGCAGAATGGTTTTCTGGATATTGATCTGATGTTGGTTTCGGCCTTCGGGGTTAATATTTGGGGAATTATTCTCTTGATTAATTTACGGTTAGTGACTAATGAATTGGAATGAGGCGTATGTTGTGTTTGTGTAACACTTATTTAAAATATACGCGAGTTATTCGGAAAGACCGGGTTTATCCCATTCTGAATAACTGATACGACGATAAGTCGAAGATGAAGACGATGGTCGAAGACCGGAAGTCTTCACGTCGTTTGGGTGGTTACTAATGATCTTGATTGGGCTGTACACCCAAGAAGATGGAAACAGTTGGTGATCGTCCAGACGTATTTGGAGATCGATGGATATGCGGGGTACTAGGTGCCTCCGGTTTCGTTCAGACCCAGAACGGACTTGTAAATGGACTGTGTGTCTGACATTGGATTTTAGTCCGTGTGATTGATCTCTATTAAATATATATCTGTTTGGCGGCGGAGAATTTATTCTCTTGCTTAACGCCCTTCTCTGAGACGTACGAGCTCAGGGGTTATATATTGATGGATATCAAACGCATGGAGTGAATTGCCTGTGTGGCATGCCTAAGTGGCAGTTGATCGAGGCTTCTGTTGAAAAGCAAAGTCTTGTAGTGATGATCAAAGCACGGCCTTTGTGGCGTAGCTTTGTGTAACGTTTACTTCGCGAGTTTCACACCCGGTATGAACCAAAAACGGGAGAGGACCTCAGGGGGGGCATGCGTTTCTTCCTAGTTAGAAGTGGCGTCAGTGGTTTTACACGCCCTGACGAGTTTGACTTATGTGGTTGTTGCTGTTGCGAGGCGTCTCGGATTGATCGGTCGTTCTCGAACCGATGGAGTCATTTAGTTGGCTCGTTTACGCCCCATAGGGCGGGGAAACGCATGTTCAGGGTTTAAGTTTAATCCACATCGGTGGACCGGCCCTGACGATCCAAGGGTCACTCGAGCTCTGATCCTGAGACTCGGGCTAGGCAGTCTCGAATCGGTTGAGGACTATCTTTTGCCTCGGTTCATAGATGGAAGTCCAATTTCCAAATACGTGACATTTGCGGTTTTATTTGTAAACCTATATATGGCGACATGATATATGGTACCCATGCCGCCTATGATTGATACTTATGATTTGAAGTTGTTTTATACACTATGCACTTATAATAGTATCAAATGATTTGTTTTAAACGTATCAAGCATTCTTTGGCTGTTATAAGGGAAAACCCTATCCCCCGGCTTGCGTTGCATTGTGTGATAGGACCTGGGTCTTATAACAGCTTCATTTTTCTTTATTTAGCATTGCGCTGTTTGTTTTATGCACTGGTATTCTTGGGAGGAAACCCGTTCCGTGTTTTACGGCGTGGTCCCTTGATTTACCTAACTTTAAAAATAAAGACTAATAACTGTTTTAGTTCTCACACCAGTCACATGACTGACCTGGAGTTTATTGTTTTAACCTAAACTCTGGGTGCCCTTATTTTGACGGGCAGCTAGTAGTTTTGGTTTTGCAGATTTATATTCACAGGATCCTGGTTTACAGCTGGAATGATATCCGGAAAGCTTTGTATCCGTATATCTCCTCTAGTTGTGTATTTTATTATTTTCCGCTGCGATGTATTTAAATGTAATTTAAATCTCTGATATTTCTGTGTAATATTTATTCATTCATACTCTGTATATTCTTGTAATCTGATGCATTGTTGTAATACACAGTGAAATGTTCTTTTATATGCGTTCTGTTTTGTCGTGTTCTCAAACGATAGGGCGTTTCGAACGGCCTGGATCGGTTTAGCGACTGGTTCGGACCGAGCGAGATTCCTTCTCGTCACAGTTGGTATCAGAGCTTTGGTTTACAAAGCTCGGAGAACAAGGCACATTAGAACCATACGAAAGAATTCATCAGATATTGGATTAGTAATATCCAACGGGAATGACTCGTTAGAGATGGGATCAGTAGTATCCTAGAACGAGTGTGAAGAGTATATTTTTGAAAACGAAAACAAATTTTTGTTTTGAAAATTTAAATCAATTATTCGTATTTGATTATTTATTTATATTGATGTGGACAATCCAGTATATATAGATTTTGCGTATACGTCTGATCCGCGTGTATTCGAAGTTTTAATATATTGGATAGATATAGCATCACACTCTAGTCGCCCGAAGATGGTACTGATGATTGTCATGACATCATCAGTATTTATGTTCGTGTTTCGAAGGTGTGATTTTCTATATATTTCCATTAGGCTGGTGTGAGAACCAAAACTTATATATAGCTAGAACACATTGTTGTGAATTGGCATCAAAAACAAGATTTTCAGTATATATATCAAAATTATGAATTTGAAACGTTAATCCACTAATTGATTGATGTTTGTGTTGGTTGTTTAGTTGTTTGCTAATTTTTAGCCATTTAGCCTAATTAAACCAAATATTGAATTATACTGAAAATTGGTCACATTTGCTTGCATATACTTGTACTTACATTGAACAGGTCATAGCAAGAAGGCTAGAGCAGAGAATAAAATTTGTTTGCCCGACAAATAGGTACATGTTTACTACATAATTTACTGTTTTGTTTGGGTGATGATGATTTTATAAGCCTATTGGCTAGCCGCTTGGCTTTTTCTTTTTCTTTTTGAGATCTGAAGGACCGGGGAAGCTATTTGAAATTCCCCGATGCTCCCGGTGCAGGGGAGGTTATGGCGAAATTTTTCGAAAATTTAGGGTGTTAGCCAAATTTTTGAAATTTTGAAAATTCTCAGAAACTAAAGAGTGGAGAATGGAAGCCAGATCGAAAGTAGAGTTGATTAGTCAAACCACTTTCGACTTTGTTCCTTTTCGGGGACGAAAAGTTTTAAGTGGGGGAGATTGTAATAACCCGCAAAATCTGGGCCAGTTTAAAATTTTTATTTTGGCAATTTTAGCGAATTTTGAATATTTAAAATAGATTATTTTAAATAATATCAACGAGAAATTTATTTTGAATATAATTCGAACGTATATATTATACGCGTCGTCGTTAGAATATAAATATTTATATATAATTATAAATAGAATTGAAAATGGCGCGGTAGTTCGATAATTCGATTTCAAACTTCAATTGAATGTACCGGGTGCAAAACAATCCGGATTTTAGTGAAACCAAAAATAATGGGATCTAATAGTGAATATCTTTCCAACGAATCCGAAAGATCAAAATTTCATAGCGGGAATCAAAAGATATGTCCTGTTGAAAATTCTGAATAGTCGCTATGGAATTCAGGCCCTAAAAAATGGACATTTTGCAAATGACCTCGGATTTCGACGAAACCAGTTTTGTTGGGTCCGTGATGTGAAGTTATTGCTAAGTTTCAAATTTCATAATTTTTCGAATCAATATGTGAGCGTGGCGCACGTAAACGCGTTTGACCAGTTTCAGTTGAATTTAATCGATTGGAAATTGGCCATTTTTCAAACGGTCTCAGAATTTGACGAAATTAGTTTTGTTAGGACCGTATCGTCAATACGAAGCTAGAAATAATTTTTCTGGGGTTTTTCGGGTCCGTATGTGGTCCCGGTAAATGAAAATGCGCGTTTGAATTGAATATATAAAGAATTATACTTTAAATTCAACGAAAATTGATCGAAACGATAAAATTGGATTACGATACATATCCCATTGTGTTCGGAATGGGGGTATTACGCTAGGGACGACAGTCGGTGGGCTTGATTTTGAGTTCGAATGTAAAGGTTGCTTTCTATGGAAAATTAAATTAAAATAAAAATAAAATAAAATAAAATAAAAGTCAACCCTTTTCTCTATTAACCCCTCCCGTTACTTTCCCCTTCAGAAAAACCGAGCCCTATTCCTCAAATGAAAAGCCCGTCGCACTGAAGCCTCCCCCGTCGCTCGACATTCTTCACCGCGATCCCCTTCCTGGCGCCTCAACGCCGGTTATCCTCCACCACGGTCCCCTCCCCATGGCGCCTCCGATCCTCCCATCCCCCTCTCCTACCCTAAAACCCTAAAACGCCCCCAAATCGCCACGTTGGGCACCACCAGAAGGTCGTCGCTGTTATCAACACCCCTCCGCCACGTCTGCCATCAGCCACGGCCGGCGCCGCCGCCACTTACCACCCAAATTCCGCCGGTAAATTTTATTCCCCTCTTTTTATTTGTTTATATACTTAAAACGTGATTTTTTATGTTGGATAAACCTTAATATGATTTGAAATTTAAGTTTAGATTTTTGTATGAGGAAAGTTGAGATTTTTAATGTTATAAAAATAAGATTTTTAGATTAAAAGGATATGATTTTTACTTAGGTAAAAATACAACTTTTAATATGAGGAAGATATGATTTCTAATAGGGTAAAAGCTTTGATTTTTAATAACATAAAGATTTGATTTTAGTCGAGGAAAGAATATGAATTTTAGATAATGAAGATTAGATCTCTAAGTTATGAAAGGTATGATTTTGCATAGAAGAAAACAATGATTTTTTGCAAACGAAAAAGTTAGATTTTTATCATATAAGAAGTAACGGTAAAAAAAAAACATATATGATATTTATATATGTAGAGAATTAAAAATATAATTTTTATTAGATGTGAAGATTAAAAATATGATTTTTATATAAGGAGAAGAATAAAAATATGATTTTTATATATTGAACATCGAAATAAAAATATGATTTTTATATATTGAACATCGAAATAAAAATATGATTTTTATATATTGAACATCGAAATAAAAATATGATTTTTATATATTGAACATCGAAATAAAAATATGATTTTTATATATTGAACTTCGAAATAAAAATATGATTTTTATATATTGAACTTCGAAATAAAAATATGATTTTTATATATTGAATAGCGAAGTAAAAATTCGATTTTTACATAGGTAGTGAAAGCGGACAACGAAGGTAACAAAGAGGCAAGAACGAAGAAGATTTATAACAAAGAAGAGTCAAGATGATTGGATAGCTTTTGGTGAGAACTTCTCACCTTTCAATTTAATTTTCTAGTTATATAAATATACTAGGATGCAGACGGTGCTTAGTAGCACCCGACACAACCGTCCACAGACCATGGACTTGTTTGTTTGGTTGCATAGCTTAGTTATATGATTTGATTTGAATTTGGTTGTTTGGTGAATTTGATTGATGTGTGAATGGCGTGGGCCTTCACTAGACCGGGGATAAGGCTAGGCCTTGTCCCGTTTCTAGTATCGTGCCGTTATGCCGCCGAAATTTTCTAAAATATGTTAGAAAAATAAAAATACCATTTTATTGAATAAATGAACCGAATAGAATATTCATAGATTGAATAAAATGTTTTATCGTTAAAAATATAATTTTTAACGTGAAGGGGAATAAATAAATATTCATTTACAAACCGGACGGTTTGTTTATGTACACCTATTTGAACGACATTGATTGGGACGATAAATTTTACACATCGCCCAACAGCACAAATAAAATATGTGTTTGATTGTTTGAAACCCCACACGGGTGTTGGGATGAAATTTGAAGTTCACTCATCCTGATTGATTAAATATGTCGATCGATTGATTGACAGGCTGTTATAAGCGTTGAATATCTATATTTGATGCTTATACAGTGTAGTGCACTTTGGTTGATGGTTGATTATTTTTCAATGCTATTATACATGTGTTATATGAAAATCCATATAATTAACATTATATGGTGATTGATTGGGCCTCATTCCAATTTGAAAAATAAAGAAAATTATAAAATAAAAGTTCATGTGTTGACAGTACTCATCCATTGAGATTGGTCATGTGTTGAACGAAATATTTTAGTAATAAAATTTACACCTTTATCGATATAAAATAACGGTTCATGTGTTGACAGTACTCATCCTTTGAGATTGGTCATGTGTTGAACGAAATATTTTGATAATAACAACTATTTTGAAAAAGAAATATTTGAAATAAAATATTTGAAAATAGAAATTAATGAAGCCGTGTTGATTAGATTGACGCCATTTTGACGTGAACGATATTTAAAACGATTTCGAAATGAATTGAATTGAAAACGAATTCAAATTGAATTGAAATTTGAATTGAATAGAAATGAATTTTAAAACGAATTTATAAAGAAGAATTCAATTTTGATTTGAATTGAAAAGAAAGTTGAAATTGCTTTTGAAACGATTTTAAAACTATTTATATAATTCGTTTTAAATAAAAATCGACGAAGTATATATTATATATATTATATATATAATATAATGGCCTGAATAGAACGCGCCGCGCCGCGGCAGTTCGTGAATTTCGACCATTTACTTCAAACGGACATTACGGGAGATCCGACCGTCGGATTCTCCTAAAACCGGAACCGTTGGGTTCGTATCGAAAAGAGCTTTCTAACGAATGTTAGAAATTTGAAATCTAACGGTTGGATTTGGAGATACGTCCAAATCAAATTTGAAAAAGGTCGCTGTAAGTGCAGTTCGACGGCCATTGAGGGAAATCGACTGTACAGGCCTTGATAAAATTATTAAAAATAGTAATAATTTGTGTAAAATCATAAGAAATGATTTGTGAAGATTTGGGATGAAAAACTCCATATTTGAAAAGATAAAAATAGATTTTTATCGAAATGAACTAGTTTTGAACTAGAATTATAATGCTATTTATTTTTAAATAAATAAATTGAATTTGAAAAGGGGTTTTAAAAATAACCAAAATTTCCAATGATTGCATTGGAATGGATTTGAATCGAAATTGTCTTCGGAATATTTCGATGTTGGATTTCGTGATCATACAGATGTGGTTATGGAAATTTGAAAGATATAGATATATATATCGTTATTTCTAATACGATATTTGTTAATCGTAGAATTTGATATTGAATATAAGCCGATATATTTTCTATTCAGAGCCTTATATTGAATATCAAATGTGATTTGGGTTTGTCGTGAATGGGGTCTTCACTAACACTGTTCTTGAACCCAGTTGAGAAAAGATTAAATCTTTTTATTTAGATTTAATGAAGTGTACCAATTAAATAATATTTAATTGGAATTGAATTGATATTGATTTTTGGGTTTATCGTGAACAGTGTTTTAAAATAACACTCGTTCTTTAACCCGATAATTAATGGAATGTGATTTTGGGTTTATCGTGAACCGTGTTTTAAATGACACTGATTCTTTAACCCAGTTAACGATTAAAACTAAGTGGAGTTTTAATGAATCTTTAATTAGATTGAAATAATCGAGAATGGAGTATCACCAGTTTTGCTCCAGGCGATAGTTAAATCTTTAATTAGATTTGAACGTGAAGTGGTAATTGAGTTTACCGATAACACTGTGGTGTTAGATATGAAGTATTACCAGTTTTACTTCATGGGATGAATAGGTTGGGATTGGGAAATTAAAACAAATGATTACTTCGGTAAGGTTCGTTAATCCCGACTAGTTGAATTGATATTCAAAAGTATATTAAAGAATAAATTAAAGAATTTATCTTTGATAAAATTAATGGGAACCTTTCCCTATGAATGTGAAATTTAGAAACTAACTGTCGGTTAGCTAAGCAGAATGGTTTTCTGGATATTGATCTGATGTTGGTTTCGGCCTTCGGGGTTAATATTTGGGGAATTATTCTCTTGATTAATTTACGGTTAGTGACTAATGAATTGGAATGAGGCGTATGTTGTGTTTGTGTAACACTTATTTAAAATATACGCGAGTTATTCGGAAAGACCGGGTTTATCCCATTCTGAATAACTGATACGACGATAAGTCGAAGATGAAGACGATGGTCGAAGACCGGAAGTCTTCACGTCGTTTGGGTGGTTACTGATGATCTTGATTGGGCTGTACACCCAAGAAGATGGAAACAGTTGGTGATCGTCCAGACGTATTTGGAGATCGATGGATATGCAGGGTACTAGGTGCCTCCGGTTTCGTTCAGACCCAGAACGGACTTGTAAATGGACTGTGTGTCTGACATTGGATTTTAGTCCGTGTGATTGATCTCTATTAAATATATATCTGTTTGGCGGCGGAGAATTTATTCTCTTGCTTAACGCCCTTCTCTGAGACGTACGAGCTCAGGGGTTATATATTGATGGATATCAAACGCATGGAGTGAATTGCCTGTGTGGCATGCCTAAGTGGCAGTTGATCGAGGCTTCTGTTGAAAAGCAAAGTCTTGTAGTGATGATCAAAGCACGGCCTTTGTGGCGTAGCTTTGTGTAACGTTTACTTCGCGAGTTTCACACCCGGTATGAACCAAAAACGGGAGAGGACCTCAGGGGGGGCATGCGTTTCTTCCTAGTTAGAAGTGGCGTCAGTGGTTTTACACGCCCTGACGAGTTCGACTTATGTGGTTGTTGCTGTTGCGAGGCGCCTCGGATTGATCGGTCGTTCTCGAACCGATGGAGTCATTTAGTTGGCTCGTTTACGCCCCATAGGGCGGGGAAACGCATGTTCAGGGTTTAAGTTTAATCCACATCGGTGGACCGGCCCTGACGATCCAAGGGTCACTCGAGCTCTGATCCTGAGACTCGGGCTAGGCAGTCTCGAATCGGTTGAGGACTATCTTTTGCCTCGGTTCATAGATGGAAATCCAATTTCCAAATACGTGACATTTGCGATTTTATTTGTAAACCTATATATGGCGACATGATATATGGTACCCATGCCGCCTATGATTGATACTTATGATTTGAAGTTGTTTTATACACTATGCACTTATAATAGTATCAAATGATTTGTTTTAAACGTATCAAGCATTCTTTGGCTGTTATAAGGGTAAACCCTATCCCCCGGCTTGCGTTGCATTGTGTGATAGGACCTGGGTCTTATAACAGCTTCATTTTTCTTTATTTAGCATTGCGCTGTTTGTTTTATGCACTGGTATTCTTGGGAGGAAACCCGTTCCGTGTTTTACGGCGTGGTCCCTTGATTTACCTAACTTTAAAAATAAAGACTAATAACTGTTTTAGTTCTCACACCAGTCACATGACTGACCTGGAGTTTATTGTTTTAACCTAAACTCTGGGTGCCCTTATTTTGACGGGCAGCTAGTAGTTTTGGTTTTGCAGATTTATATTCACAGGATCCTTGTTTACAGCTGGAATGATATCCGGAAAGCTTTGTATCCGTATATCTCCTCTAGTTGTGTATTTTATTATTTTCCGCTGCGATGTATTTAAATGTAATTTAAATCTCTGATATTTCTGTGTAATATTTATTCATTCATACTCTGTATATTCTTGTAATCCGATGCATTGTTGTAATACACAGTGAAATGTTCTTTTATATGCGTTCTGTTTTGTCGTGTTCTCAAACGATAGGGCATTTCGAACGGCCTGGATCGGTTTAGCGACTGGTTCGGACCGAGCGAGATTCCTTCTCGTCACAGTACATTAAAGAAAAATGTAATTTTTCCTCCTTTTGATTACATTAAAGAAGAATGTTATTTTTCTTTTTATTTACAATAAACAAAATGTAACTTTTCTTCTTTATTTACATTAAACAAAAATGTAACTTTTCTTCTTTATTTCATTAAACAAAAATGTAACTTTTCTTCTTTATTTCATTAAACAAAAATGTAACTTTTCTTCTTTATTACATTAAACAAAAATGTAACTTTTCTTCTTTATTTCATTAAATAAAAATGTAACTTTTCTTCTTTATTTCATTAAACAAAAATGTAACTTTTCTTCTTTATTACATTAAACAAAAATGTAACTTTTCTTCCTTATTACATTAAACAAAAATGTAACTTTTCTTCTTTATTTCATTAAACAAAAATGTAATTTTTATTATTCCAACTAAAATCAATGAAAAATGTAATTTTTATTATTCCAACTAAAATCAATGTTAATGTCATTCTTTTTTTTTAAACAAAAATCAATGTTAATGTCATTCCTTTCTTTTTAACAAAAATCAATTGAATGTCTTCTTATTTATATAAAAAAAATGAAACTTTCTTTTATTTACAATCAGAAGTGAAACTTTCTTATTTAACAAACTAAAAGGTGGAATCTTTTTATTTAACAAACAGAAGGTGACATCTTTATTTATTAACAAAAGATGAAATCTTTCATTTATTAACAAAACAAATGTAATTTCTTTTTTATTAGGAAACAAAGATGAATCCTATTTATTTACAAACAAAGTTACAACTTTTTAATTAACAAACAAAGTTACAACTTTTTTATATATATATAAACAAAGTTGAATCGTTTTATTTAACAAACAAAGTTTCAATCTTTTCATTTTATTTACCAACAAATTTTATATCTTTTCATTTGCAAACAAAAGTTAAAATCTTCATCATGTTTACACACAAATTCTAAGGAACCATTCGTATAAATGTATTTAAATCTCAATAAAAAATGAGATTTTGAACGCATTGACAAAACTGAAATAATAGCGCTGAAATAAGAAGTAAATAGCAGCGCAATACCAGATCTGAAATAATGGATCTAAAATTCAGAGGCGAGAACAATAATTAAAATATAATTATTTACAAATAATAGATAGAATTTCTCACCGTTGTGTCGCAAATTGGTCTAAAATTCAAACAACACGAAATTGTCCCTTTTCAGTCTAGGAATGTAGATCTTTGTCATACGATCTTGTCGGATCTGAAATCATTCAGTTTCAATATCGTATGTATTAGTTACGGTTTATTTAAGGTTGTAACAATTTAAATTAATAAAATAATAGAATAATAGGCCATACTCTTCTTCTCAGAACAAGGCCGCTGTCTTTCAGAGTTTGTTCAAAACTTTAAATCCAAAAATCTGAAGATTGGAGCGACGATTTTACGAATGGATTGTTGGAGGTGGAAGGTCTAGGGGAGGCGCACGTGCGCCAGGAAGAGGGGAGGGTGCGGTGCAGTGTGGTGGCGGCGGCGGGCTGATGAAGGCGGCGGGTTCGGGGAGGTGGTTTTCGAAGTACATGAAGTTTTGGAGGATGAAACTTATATGGAATCGAAGAGGAGGAAGAGAGCTTTAAAAAGTTCTAAAGGAGCATGGTGTAATTTTTCTTGGAGGAGGGGAAATCAATGGAGGAAGAATTGAAGGTCCTAGGCCATGAAAAATAGAGGTGGCGGCTGAAATGAGAAGGAGGAGAAGAAGAGAGAAGCGACTGCGTTTTAGGAAATTATATAGGCTAGGCAAAATTTCGTTTTAATCCTTGAATATTTTATTTTTAAAATTAACATGAACGTATTTTCTAATTACATTCATTGACAAATTTATATGTTTCTCAAATTTACATGTACATATTCTCTAAATTAATGTCAATGACATATTTTCAATTGAATATATTTTCCTAATTAATGCATATATTAGCATACTTATAATCAATGTCAAATGTCATGTTTACTAAATTAATGACATGTTCACAAATCAAAATAAATTAACATGTTTTCTAATCAATGCATATATTAATATATTTAAAATCAATGTCGAAATTACATATTTACTTTAATTTTTTTCTATTAATGAAGCTTCAAGTGATAAACCAAAAGAAAGAGGAGAGTGACCGTGTAGAATGGAGAAGGATGTGCTATAAGTAAATTAATTAATACATGCCATTTCAGAATTTCAAAAAGGGAAGGGGAGAGAACGTAGAGAGTGGAGTGAGAGGAAATGGTCAAAATAAATAAAGTAACCGATGTTTAAATTGTGGTTTTCTAATAGAGAGAAAGGACAATTAAATTGAAAAGAAGTAAATTAAAGGTATGTGTAGTTTGTATAAAATTTTCTATGCATATGACAAATACAAATGTACATTCATTTTCAAAACAATGTATTGTATTTAATGATTCTTTCGCATTAAAGAATGAATTTTAATGTATATACATAAATTTATCATAAAATAATGTCAGGTCATAGAGCCCCATAGGATAATATCAAATCAAATGGTCCCATAGAATAAAAAATTTAGGCATATAACTTAATACCCATTTTAATGTTAAGCCTAATTGTTTCATGTCAAAGTCATGCTCATATTTATAAATAAACTATTCAGGTTATTATGGTTCTCAGTCCACTTTATTAATGCAAATATAGGCTACAGTCAATTTTGTTGTTGTTGTTATATTCATATTTACAAATAAATAATGTTTATTTATTATTAACTCCCAATTATAATTTTCTCAAGGTTCAAAATCAAATATTGAAATTATCGCGCCATTTCGGGCTCGGAATAGAATTAATGTAAATTTTAAAGTCTTACTTCAAATAAAATAAATTTTTAATCGTGATTATTTAAAAAAAAATTATTTTAAATATCCAAAACTCATTAAAATTACTTAAAAATAAATTTTAAATTTACCCCAAAATTCAGGGTTGTTACATATAATTGGGTTTTTGATTAGTAAATCAATAGATGTCCTACCTCCAAAATTTATCCTTATTCCTCAAAACTATGGTCTGCTGTTAGTGACCATTCTCAAAGCCACTTTCAAGTAATGTTCACAAGGTTCTTTATATCAAAGATTTGTAGAATATTCTCTATCTCATCAACCAGTTAAAAGCCTAGGTATAATGCGTTTTCTTCTCATATAAATAGCTTCTCTTGTCCTTGTCATTACACCACAAACATTAGAACTTCCAATAAGTTAACAACCCACATACATGCTGTATGATTAATCAAATTCACATAAAATGGAGAGAGTAATGAAAGTGGATTCACAAAGTGCTGTAGTGATATTTGATTCAAAGATGTTCAACATGTCCACACACACATATAAGCACATATCTATGCCTCAATGTTCAGTAACATAATCATGGCATGATCAGAAATGAATATATATATAGTAAGTGATTACTCATTTTATTTTATTGTATTTTGCATTTCATTCACTGTCATAGTTTTACATTCTCATTTTCAGGTTTCTGTTCAAGCCCTCAACTTATAATTTAACTTATTTGCAGATATTAATCCTTCTAACAGTCATCAACATTTGAATCAAATATTGTAAGAACACATCAACACATGAATATTTTGAATGCACTGGGATTTATATAAGATAGTAAAGGAATTTTAGAATGTTCACTCACTTTGAAAATGCTCACTGTCTTTGCCATGTTTCTAAGGCAGTTCTCTGTTCTCGACCATCTTGCATTGCCAGTTCCTTCTCATTGTTTCCATTAGTTTTTCAGTGTGACCAGTTGTGATTTTTGGTTTAGTTGATATGTGTATTTATAGGTGAGAAAATATAGGCACAAGTTGGGGAGGTGTTAGACAGGAAGGGTACATATGCAGCTGTATAATCAAGTGATGAGTGATGTTTTGATTAGAAATGGAAGGTGCTATTAAGGCCAATCACCATCACTCCTTTCAAGCTAGGTATGCATAACTAGGCCAGTTTTATAGTGTACACATTTGCACACAACCATATGCTAATGATCTCAGAACTAGGCATACACGGGTAGAAAATCGGATGTAGTTTAGGCTAGCCTCTTTAGGGTGACTGGACTAGTGTAGTGTAACAACCCGTAAAATCTGGGCCAGTTTAAAATTTTTATTTTGGCAATTTTAGCTGAATTTGAATATTTAAAATAGATTATTTTAAATAATATCGCCGAGCAATTTATTTTGAATAGAATTAGAACATATATATTTATGTACATTGTCGTTAGAATATAAATAATTATTTATATATATAAAAGGAATTGAAAATGGCGTGGTAGTTCGATAATTCGATTTCAAATTTCAAATGAATGTACCGGGTTCAAAATAAACCGGATTTTGGTGAAACCAAAAATATTTGATTCTAATTGATAATATCTTTCCAACGAATCCGAAAGATTGGAATTTCATAGCGGGAATCAAAAGATACGTCCAGTTGAAAATTCAGAATAGTCGCTATGGAATTCCGACCCTTAAAAATGGAAATTTTGCAAACGACCTTGGTTTTCGACGAAACCACTTTTGTTGGATCCGGGATGTCAAATTATTGCTAGATTTCAAATTTCATAATTTTTGAAGTTAATATGTGAGCGTGGCAAAGGAAAACGCGTTTGACCTGTTTCAGTTGATTTTAATCGACTGGGAAATGGCCATTTTTCAAAAGGTCTCAGAATTCGATGAAATTAGTTTTGTTGGGACCATATCGTCAATACGAAGCTAAAAAATATTTTTCGGGAATCTTTAAAGTACGTATGTGACCCCGGTAAATTGAAATGTCTGTTTAAATTGAATATATATAGAATTATATTTTAATTTTGATCAAAACAGGTCGAAACGATCGAATTGGCCTACGAAACATATCTCAGTGTGTTCGAAATGGGGGTAATTAGCAAGGGGCGACAATCGGTGGGTTTGATTTCGAATTCGGAAATAAAAGTTGCTTTTTGGGGTTAAATTAAATATTAAAATATATTATTATATAATAATCTCCCTCCTTCATTCCTTGGGTCAACGCCCAAATCGATTTTCAGAAGAAAAAAAAAGAGAGAGAGGGAGAGCAGCGACGGAGGGGAGAAACCCGCCGCCGTCAACGGCGAGCTCCAGCCGTAACCCCCCCTTCGCCGATCCCCTTCGCCTCCCTCCTCATCTGCTCGGGAAAACCCCCCTTTCTTCCTCCTAAAACCGACAGTACCCACTTCGAGAAGCCCCACGCTCGCGTCCGACCACCTTGAACCCCCCCCACCCCCTCGCCACTGACCTCCCCTTCTTCGACAGTCAAACCCCCCCTAATCCGCTCGAACCCTCGGCCCCACTGAACCCTAACGCCGCCGTGAGCCAAAGCATGGCCTCCACTGGCCATTCACCACCTCCGCACCTGCCAGTGTCGGCTGCTACTCCCCCTCTCGCGCGTGGTAAGTTTTTAAATTATATATTTCTTATATGATATTAAAACTGAAATTAGCAAAAAAGAGTGATTTTTATTCGAACAAAGGAATGATTTTTATATGCGTGGCAAACATCTAAAAATGTGATTTTTATCAAGTATGTAGCGAAGTAAGAATGCAAATTTTTATTTGTTAGAACGACATAAACAAGATAATATTTTTTAGATATGAAGAGATTGGATTTTTAATATAGAAAAGAATAGATTTTTAGTTGGGATTTTTATTTGGTAAAAATTCGATCTTTCTACATATAGTTTTAAATTAAAGGTTTGATTTTTATTTATATGGCTAGCATATAAAAATATGATTTTTATATAGGTATGATAGTGAAAATATCATTTTTATTTAAGTGGAGTAATAAAAATATGATTTTTATTATATGAGAAGTAAAATAAAAATACGATTTATATGCTAGTATAAAGTTATGATTTTTATATATATTTGAGAAATGTAAAAATATAATCTTTACAATGTATATAGCGATTAAAAAAAAAAATTTATCCATGGAGTGATAATATAAAATATGTGATTTATATATATGTAGTGAACACGGGCAACAAAAGTGACAAAGGACGAAAAGGTGAAGATTTCCTACATAAGAAGAGTCGCGGTGAATGGATTTAGCTTGGGTGAGAACTCCTCACTTTTATTTTAAATTTCTAGTTAATATATATACTAGGATGCAGACGGTGCTTAGCAGCACCCGACACCCGTCGTCCACAGACCATGGACGGCTTGTATGCTTGTTTGTTTGATTTTGATGTGAAAATTGAATGTGTGTTGTGGAATGAAATAAAATATTTATAGAGTGAAATGAAATATTTATATAGTTAAAAATATAATTTTTAACGCGTATATAAAATGAAATAAACATTTATAAACAAATCGGACGGTTTGTTTATATACACATA
Source organism: Allium sativum (assembly GCA_030737875.1). NCBI lineage: Eukaryota > Viridiplantae > Streptophyta > Magnoliopsida > Asparagales > Amaryllidaceae > Allium > Allium sativum. The sequence goes on from CM060915.1 coordinate 119,931,600, forward strand.
TTTGACTAATATTGATTGGGACGATAAATTTTACACATCGCCCAACTGCACAAATAAAATCGGTGTTTGATTGTTTGAAACCCCACACGGGTGTTGGGATGATATTTGGCGTACACTAATCCCAATTATTTAATTGTATGTCGATTGATTGGTCGGCAGACTGTGTGAGCGTTAATTATATATATTTAATGCTTATGCCGTTGTGTGGTGCACTTTGGATGATGGTTGATTATTTATCATTGCTATTATATACATGTGTTGTATGGAATCCATGTAATTAACATTATATGGTAATTGATTGGTCCTCATTCCAATTGGGAAAATAAAGAATATTATAAAATAAAGATTAACGTGTTGACAGTACTCATTTGTTGAGATTAGTCATGTGGTGAAAGAAATATAGATTCATGTGTTGAATAGAATAAATATTCATTTGTTGAATAGCATAATGAAGTTATTGAAAAATATAAAGCCGTGTTGATTAGAGATGCGCTATTTTGACGCGAACGATATTGATATCGATTATATTCATTTTTAAAATGAATATTTAGAAAGAGATAAATGAATTTGAATAGAATAGAATAGAAAATGAATTTGAATAGAATAGAATAGAAAATGAATTTGAATAGAATAGAATATAAATAGAATTCGAATTGAATAGAATAGAAAATGAATTCAAATTGAATTGAATATAAAACGAATTCGAATTGAATTAAATATAAAGTGAATTCGAATTGAAATTGAATAGAATCGAAATTCAATTGAAATCAATTTGAAATGAATTTAAAACGAATTTATATTGGGAAAAATTCAATTTTGATTTGAATCTAAAATGAAGTTGAAATCGTTTTGAAAACGAATTATAAAATTCGTTTTTAAAATGAAATCGACGAAGTATATATTATATATATTATATATATAATATAATGGCCTGAATAGAATGCGCCGTGCTGCTGCAGTTCACGAATTTCGACCATTGACTTCAAATTGACGTTGCGGTAGATCCGACCGTCGGATTCTCCTGAAACCAGAACCGTTGGGTTCGTATCGAAAAGAGCTTTCCAAAGAATATTAGAAATTTGAAATCTAATAGTTGAATTTGGAGATATGTCCAAATCAATTTCAGAAAAGGTCGTTGTAAGTGCCGTTCGATGGCCGTAGATGGAAATCAACTGTATGGGCCTTGATAATATAATTAAAACTATCTATAATTTGTGTAAAATCAAAATAAATGATTTGGGAAAAACTGGGATGAAAAACTCCATATTTGAAAAGATATAAATAGTTTTTATCAAAATGAACTAGTTTTGAACTAGAATTAAAATCAATTTATTTTTGAAATAAATAAATTGAATTTGAAATGGGTTTTAAATAACCAGAATTTCTAATATATTTAATTGGAATTGAAATAGAATGTGATTGGGTTTATCGTGGACTGTGTTTTAAATGACATTAGTTCTTTAACCCAGTAAAAGGAGTTTTAATGAATCTTTAATTAGATTGAAATATGAACAGATAATTTAAATTATCAAAATTTGGAAATGATCGAAAGGGGAGTATCACCAGTTTTACTCCTAGCGATAGTTAAATCTTTAATTAGATTTGAACGTGAAATGGTAATTAAATTTACCGATAACACCGTGGTGTTAGTTATGGGGTAATAACTGTTTTGCTCCAAGGGATGAATAGGTTGGGATTGGGAAATAAAATAAATAATTACTTCGGTGTGGTTCGCTAATCTCGACTAGTTTGGAAAACCATAATCTGGTTTGAAATGTCATCCAAAGGAAGATTAAAGAATAAATTTAAAAGAATTTATCTTTGATAAAATTAATGGGAACATTTCCCTAGGAGTGTGAATATCTGAATAAAAGAATATTCTGAATTGGAATGAGGCGTATGTTGTGTTTTATAACACTTGTTGATTAAGATACGCGAGTTATTCAGAAAGGCCGGGTATAACCCATTCTGAATAACTGATTCGACGACGAGTCGAAGAGATTGAAGACGGTGCAAGACCGACGATCTTCACATCGAATGGATGGGTGTGCTCACGATGGGAGTAGCTACCTTGAAGGGGGCTAAAGTAGTGGCCGTCGGGACGCACTTGGAGCTCGACGGATATGCGAGGAAAGTGCCTCCGGTTTCGTTCAGACCCAGAACAGACTTGTAAATGGATGGTGTGTCTGACATTGTATTCCTTTATATTGTATTTGTTAATCTCTGCTAAATATATATCTGTTTGGCGGCGGAGAATTTATTCTCTTGCTTAACGCCCTTCTCTGAGACATACGAGCTCAAAGGTTATATATTGGCAGAAATCAGTGGTACGATATGGATTGATAGTGTGGCATGCTGAGATGCAGTGATCCAGACTTTTGTTGAAAAGCAAAGTTTGGTGGATGATGATCAAAGCGCAGCTTTAATATAGCACAACTTTGTGTATAGCGTTGATTCGCGAGCCTCACACCCCAGTATGGTGGTAAACTGATGGTTTGATCATTATGCCTTTTAGAGGATGGGCACCTTAGTGGTGTTGTGGATTCGGTCGACCGAGATTGAGCTTAGTGCTCAGAGGGATAGGGTAAGCGGTGTTTTCTCTCGCCGAGACATAAGCCGCAGTGATACTCGATTTCCCAAAAGTGCGGATGTGCATTACGGTGTTTTCTCTAGCTGAGACGTAAGCCGTTGTAGATGACACTACGCGATCGATATTTCGAATCAGGAGCCACCATGATGGAAATCCAATTTCCAAATATGACATTTTGCGGTTTTGGTTGTAGAGACTAGTATTGGCGACATGATATATGGTACCCATGCCGTCTATGATTGATACATTTATATTTGAATTTGTTTTCTTCACTTATAGTAATAATATAAGATGAAATTTCGCGTATCAAGCATATTTGGCTATTATAAGGGAAAACCCTATCCTCCGGCTTGCGTTGCATTGTGTGATGGGACCTGGGTCTTATAATAGCTTCATTGTTCTTTATTTAGCATTGTGCTGTTTGTTTTCTGCACTGGTATTCTTGGGAGGAAACCTGTTCCGTGTTATACGGCGTGGTCCCTTAATTTACCTAACTTTAAAAACAAAGATTAATAACTGTTTTAGTTCTCACACCAGTCACTTGAGTGACCTAGAGTTTATTATTTTAACCTAAACTCTGGGTGCCCCTATTTCCACACGGGCAGCTAGTAGTTTTGGTTTTGCAGATTTATATTCACAAGATCCTGATTTACAGCTGGAACGATGCTCGGAAAGCTCTGTATCCGTGTATTACTTTCAGTTGTGCTTTGTATTGTTTTTCCGCTGCGATATATTTAAATGTAATTTAAATCTCTGATATTTTCTGTGTAATATTTATTCAAGCTCTGTATATTCTTGTATTCTGATGGAATTGTTGTAATAAGCAATGAAATGTTCTTCTGTTTGCGTTCTGATTGGTCGTGTTCTCAAAGTAATCCGGGCTTTCCTTCACAGGGAAGTTATGGGCTATCATAGTTGGTATCAAAGCTTTGGTTTACAGAGCTCGAGAACAAGACACATTAGAACCATACGAAAGAATTCATCAGATATTGGATTAGTAATATCCAATTAGAGTTACTCGTTAGAGATAGGATCAGTAGTTTCCTAGAACGAGTGTGAAGAGTATGTTTTTTAAATAAAACAAACTTTGTTTTGAAAGTTAAATTCAAGTATACGTATTTGAATATTTTATTTATTTTGAATTTGGACAATACAATATATAAAGATTTTGCATATACGCATCATGAACATATATTCTAAGTTTTAATATACTGGATAGATATAGAATCACACTCTAGTCGCACGGACCTGATTCTGATGATTGACGTGTCATCATCAGTAATTATTTTCGTGTTTCGAAGGTGTGCTATCTATATATTTCCATTAGACTGGTGTGAGAACCGAAACTATATAGATTTATTGTCGTGATTTGGCACCAAAAACATGATTTTTTGTATATATATCAAAATTATGAATTTGAAATTCTAATTCACTAATTGATTGATGGTTGTGTTGTTTGTTTTTTTGTTTGATATTTTGAACCATTTAGCCTAATTGAACCAAATATTGAACTGTATTGAAAATTAGTTGCAAATGCTTGCATATATATGTACTTACATTGAACAGGTCATTGCAAAGAGGCTAGAGCAGAAGAATAAAATTGTTTGCCCGACAAATAGGTACATGTTTATCATAATTTACTGTTTTGTTTGGGTGATGATGATTTTATGAGCCGATTGGCTAGCCGCTTGGCTTTTTCTTTTTCTTTTTGAGATCAGAGGGCCTGTATGGCAATTTAGGGATTTTCCCGGTGCTCCCGGTGCAGGGGAGGTTATGGCGAAATTTTTCGGAAATTTAGGGTGTTAGCCAAATTTTTTGAAAAATTTGAAAAGTTCTTAGAAACCGAAAAGTTGAAGAACTTAAGCCGTAGCGAAAACAATGGAAGTTGAGTTGGTTTTTAAAACAACTTTCGGCTTCATTCCTTTTCGGGGACGAAAAGTTTTAAGTGGGGGAGATTGTAACAACCCGTAAAATCTGGGCCAGTTTAAAATTTTTATTTTGGCAATTTTAGCTGAATTTGAATATTTAAAATAGATTATTTTAAATAATATCGACGAGCAATTTATTTTGCATAGAATTAGAACGTATATATTTATGTACGTCGTCGTTAGAATATAAATAATTATTTATATATATAAAAGTAATTGAAAATGGCGCGGTAGTTCGATAATTCGATTTCAAATTTCAAATGAATGTACCGGGTTCAAAATAAACCGGATTTTGATGAAACCAAAAATATTTGATTCTAATTGATAATATATTTCCAATGAATCCGAAAGATTGGAATTTCATAGCGGGAATCAAAAGATACGTCCAGTTGAAAATTCAGAATAGTCGCTATGGAATTCCGGCCCTTAAAATGGAAATTTTGCAAACGACCTCGGTTTTCGACGAAACCACTTTTGTTGGATCCGGGATGTCAAATTATTGATCGATTTCAAATTTCATAATTTTTGAAGTTAATATGTGAGCGTGGCAAAGGAAAATGCGTTTGACCAGTTTTAGTTGATTTTAATCGACTGGAAAATGGCCATTTTTCAAAAGGTCTCAGAATTCGACGAAATTAGTTTTGTTGGGACCGTATCGTCAATACTAAGCTAGAAAATATTTTTCGGGAATTTTTGAAGTCCGTATGTGACCCCGGTAAATTGAAGTGTCTATTTAAATTGAATATATATAGAATTATATTTTAATTTTGATCAAAACTGGTCGTAACGATCGAATTGGCCCACGAAACATATCCCATTGTGTTCGGAATGGGGGTAATTAGCTACGGGCGACAGTCGGTGGGTTTGATTTCGAATTCGGAAATAAAAGTTGCTTTTTGGGGTTAAATTAAGTATTAAAATATATTATTATATAATAATCTCCCTCCTTCATTCCTTGGGTCAATGCCCAAATCGATTTTCAGAAGAAAAAAAAAGAGAGAGAGGGAGAGCAGCGAAGGGGGGGGGGGGGGGAAAACCCGCCACCGTCGACGGCGAGCTCCAGCCGCAACCCCCCCTTCGCCGATCCCCTTCGTCGATCCCCTTCGCCTCCCTCCTCATCTGCTCGGGAAAACCCCCCTTTCTTCCTCCTAAAACTGACCGTACCCACTTCGAGAAGCCCCACGCTCGCGTCCGACCACCTTGAACCCCCCACCCCCTCGCCACTGACCTCCTCTTCCCTCTCCTCTTCTTCGACAGTCAAACCCCCCCTAATCCGCTCGAACCCTCGGCCCCACTGAACCCTAACGCCGCCTTGAGCCAAAGTATGGCCTGCACTCGCCATTCACCACCTCCGCACCTGCCAGCGTCGGCTGCTGCCCCCCTCTCGCGCGCGGTAAGTTTTTAAATTATATATTTCTTATATTATATTAAAACTGAAATTAGCACAAAAGAATGATTTTTATTCGAACAAAGGAATAATTTTTATATGCATGGAAAACATCTAAAAATGTGATTTTTATCAAGTATGTAGTGAAGTAAGAATACAAATTTTTATTTGTTTGAACGACATAAACAAGATAATATTTTTTAGATATGAAGAGATTGGATTTTTAATATAGAAAAGAATAGATTTTTAGTTGGGATTTTTATTTGGTAAAAATTCGATCTTTCTGCATATAGTTTTCAATTAAAGGTTTGATTTTTATTTATATGGCTAGCATATAAAAATATGATTTTTATATAGGTATGATAGTGAAAATATCATTTTTATTTAATTGGAGTAATAAAAATATGTTTTTTATTATATGAGAAGTAAAATAAAAATACGATTTTTATGCTAGTATAAAGTTATGATTTTTATATATATTTGAGCAAAGTAAAAATATAATCTTTACAATGTACAGAGCGATAAAAAAATATAATTTTTATCCATGGAGTGATAATAAAAAATATGTGATTTATATATATGTAGTGAACACTGCCAACGAAAGTGACAAAGGACGAAAAGGTCAAGATTTCCTACATAACAAGAGTCACGGTGAATGGATTTAGCTTGGGTGAGAACTCCTCACTTTTATTTTAAATTTCTAGTTAATATATATACTTGGATGCAGACGGTGCTTAGCAGCACCCGACACCCGTCGTCCACAGACCTTGAACGACTTGTATGCTTGTTTGTTTGATTTTGATGTGAAAATTGAATGTGTGTTGTGGAATGAAATAAAATATTTATAGAGTGAAATTAAATATTTATATAGTTAAAAATATAATTTTTAACGGGTATATAAAATGAAATAAACAGTTATAAACAAATCGGACGGTTTGTTTATATACACATATTTGACTAATATTGATTGGAACGATAAATTTTACACATCGCCCAACTGCACAAATAAAATCGGTGTTTGATTGTTTGAAACCCCACACGGGTGTTGGGATGATATTTGGCGTACACTAATCCTAATTATTTAATTGTATGTCGATCGATTGGTCGACAGACTGTGTGAGCGTTAATTATATATATTTAATGCTTATGCAGTTGTGTGGTGCACTTTGGATGATGGTTGATTATTTATCGTTGCTATTATATACATGTGTTGTATGGAATCCATGTAATTAACATTATACGGTAATTGATTGGGCCTCATTCCAATTGGGAAAATAAAGAATATTATAAAAGAAAGATTAACATGTTGACAGTACTCATTTGTTGAGATTATTCATGTGGTGAAAGAAATATAGGTTCATGTGTTGAATAGAATAAATATTCATTTGTTGAATAGAATAACGAAGTTATTGAAAAATATAAAGCCGTGTTGATTAGAGATGCGCTATTTTGACGCGAACGATATTGATATCGATTATATTCGTTTTTTAAATGAATATTTAGAAAGAGATAAATGACTTTGAATAGAATAGTATAGAAAATGAATTTGAATAGAATAGAATAGAAAATGAATTCGAATTGAATATAAAACGAATTCGAATTGAATATAAAACGAATTCGAATTGAATTAAATATAAAGTGAATTCGAATTGAATTGAATATAAAACGAATTCGAATTGAAATTGAATAGAAATGAATTCGAATTGAAATTGAATAGAATCGAAATTGAATTGAAATCAATTTGAAATGAATTTAAAACGAATTTATATTGGGAAAAATTCTATTGTAATTTGAATCTGAAATGAAGTTGAAATCGTTTTGAAAACGAATTTAAAACGATTTACAAAATTCGTTTTTAAAATGAAATCGACGAAGTATATATTATATATATAATATAATGGCCTGAATAGAACGCGCCGTGCTGCGGCAGTTCGCGAATTTCGACCAATGACTTCGAATTGACGTTGCGGGAGATCCGACCGTTGGATTCTCCTGAAACCGGAACCGTTGGGTTCGTATTGAAAAGAGCTTTCCAACGAATATTAGAAATTTGAAATCTAACGGTTGGATTTGGAGATATGTCCAAATCAATTTCAGAAAAGGTCGCTGTAAATGCAGTTCGATGGCCGTAGATGGAAATCGACTGTACGGGCCTTGATAAAATAATTAAAAATATCTATAATTTGTGTAAAATCAAAATAAATGATTTGGGAAAAACTGGGATGAAAAACTCCATATTTGAAGAGATAAAAATAGTTTTTATCAAAATGAACTAGTTTTGAACTAGAATTAAAATCAATTTATTTTTGAAATAAATAAATTGAATTTGAAATAGGTTTTAAATAACCAGAATTTCTAATATATTTAATTGGAATTGAAATAGAATGTGATTGGGTTTATCTTGGACTGTGTTTTAAATGACATTAGTTCTTTAACCCAGTAAAAGGAGTTTTAATGAATCTTTAATTAGATTGAAATATGAATAGATAATTTAAATTATCAAAATTTGGAAATGATCGAAAGGGGAGTATCACCAGTTTTACTCCTAGCGATAGTTAAATCTTTAATTAGATTTGAACGTGAAATGGTAATTAAATTTACCGATAACACCGTGGTGTTAGTTATGGGGTAATAACTGTTTTGCTCCAAGGGATGAATAGGTTGGGATTGGGAAATAAAATAAATAATTATTTTGGTGTGGTTCGCTAATCTCGACTAGTTTGGAAAACCATAATCTGGTTTGAAATGTCATCCAAAGGAAGATTAAAGAATAAATTTAAAAGAATTTATCTTTGATAAAATTAAGGGGAACATTTCCCTAGGAGTGTGAATATCTGAATAAAAGACTATTCTGAATTGGAATGAGGCGTATGTTGTGTTTTATAGCACTTGTTGATTAAGATACGCGAGTTATTCAGAAAGGCTGGGTATAACCCATTCTGAATAACTGATTCGACGACGAGTCGAAGAGATTGAAGACGGTGCAAGACTGACGATCTTCACATCGAATGGATGGGTGCTACTGATGCTCACGATGGGAGTAGCTACCTTGAAGGGGGCTAAAGTAGTGGCCATCCGGACGTACTTAGAGCTCAACGAATATGCGAGGAAAGTGCCTCCGGTTTCGTTCAGACCCAGAAAGGACTTGTAAATGGATGGTGTGTTTGACATTGTATTCCTTTATATTGTATTCGTTGATCTCTGCTAAATATATATCTGTTTGGCGGCGGAGAATTTATTCTCTTGCTTAACGCCCTTCTCTGAGACGTACGAGCTCAGAGGTTATATATTGGCAGAAATCAGTGGTACGATATGGATTGATAGTGTGGCATGCTGAGATGCAGTGATCCAGACTTTTGTTGAAAAGCAAAGTTTGGTGGATGATGATCAAAGCGCAGCTTGAATATAGCACGACTTTGTGTATATCGTTGATTCGCGAGCCTCACAACCCGGTATGGTGGTAAACTGATGGTTTGATCAGTATGCTTTTTAGAGGATGGGCACCTTAGTGGTGTCGTGGATTCGGTCGACCGAGATTTAGCTTAGTGCTCAGAGGGATAGGGTAAGCGGTGTTTTCTCTCGCCGAGACGTAAGCCGCAGTGATACTTGATTTCCCAAAAGTGCGGATGTGCATTACGGTGTTTTCTCTAGCTGAGACGTAAGCCGTTGTAGATGGCACTACGCGATCGATCTTTCGAATCAGGAGCACCATGATGGAAATCCAATTTCCAAATATGACATTTTGCGGTTTTGGTTGTAGAGCCTAATATTGGCGACATGATATATGGTACCCATGCCGTCTATGATTGATACATTTATATTTGAATTTGTTTTCTTCACTTATAGTAATAATATAAGATGATATTTCGCGTATCAAGCATATTTGGCTATTATAAGGGAAAACCCTATCTTTCAGCTTGCGTTGCATTGTGTGATGGGACCTGGGTCTTATAATAGCTTCATTGTTCTTTATTTAGCATTGCGCTGTTTGTTTTCTGCACTGGTATTCTTGGGAGGAAACCCGTTCCGTGTTATACGACGTGGTCCCTTGATTTACCTAACTTTAAAAACAAAGATTAATAACTGTTTTAGTTCTCACACCAGTCACATGACTGACCTAGAGTTTATTGTTTTAACCTAAACTCTGGGTGCCCCTATTTCCACATGGGAAGCTAGTAGTTTTCGTTTTGCAGATTTATATTCATAGGATCTTGATTTACAGCTAGAACGATGCTCGGAAAGCCCTGTATCTGTGTATTACTTTCAGTTGTGCTTTGTATTGTTTTTCCACTGCGATGTATTTAAATGTAATTTAAATCTCTGATATTTTCTGTGTAATATTTATTCAAGCTCTGTATATTCTTGTATTCTGATGGAATTGTTGTAATAAGCAATGAAATGTTCTTCTGTTTGCGTTCTGATTGGTCGTGTTCTCAAGGTAATCCGGGCTTTCCTTCACGGGGAATTTACGGGCTATCACATGTAGTTAGATGAATTCTAAATTATAAACTCGGCTGGCCTTAGGATATGTGATATGCTGCAGACATGACGTGAATGATATGACTTGCTGTACAATTGGCTTCAAACTTTGCCTCAAAGTATGCAGCTATACCATGTTCCTACTGCACATACATGTGCATATGCATGTCCTATATGTGTTTTCAAATCAACCTTCGTATCTAAGGAAAATGTTAACCTATTAAATGTATTAAGTTATAGCCTGTTCAAACCAGTATGATATGCTATTTATATCAATCAGGTCAGTGCTTTCAGGCTAAGAAAATCGCCATGTTACTAGCTGTAAAAAACATATGCATGTCCCCTAGTTACCATGTAAAAGTCAATCCATCAATGTATATGTTCTTGCTGCAGTGCGCATGTATGTACTTCATATACATGTTGATTTGAGATCACCATGTGCAAGTATACTTTCATTTATGTGATAGCACAATAACTATGTGATTGCTGCACAAAAATCGGAGCATATGCATGATTTTATATTTTAACAAATCAAATTTGCATCCTAGCTAGTATAATTTCATTTAATAACCATGGTCCTAGCTTGTACAATATGTACTTATTTGTTTAAATAACTTTAAACATAGTATTAGAGACAAACAACCCCTCTCCCTTTTTATAAGCTTATATGTAAAGTAGAAAATGATATCTATTTGTTACTCTAGGTAATTTCATATTCACATAACTTGAAGGAAAGTTTATATGTTCATAAAAGTGTTGTAACAACATAAACTTGATTATATATACATACAACAAATAAATAAATACAGACATGGTTTTTATAAAATAATTACTCTAATTTGACATGAATTTGATACTGTAACATTATCAATTTTACTTGAACATCTTGCTTAAATGAATAATTTCTTTTGTTTTCCTTTCTTATGAAGAAATCATATTTTACATACGTAATTTCTTATTTTAACTTCCAAATTTACTCATGTGAGAAATCTACTATTTTATTTAAGCAATTCAACATTTATGAAATAATCCAAAAAGGAAATAAAATGATAAAACACTAATTGCTTGTTTATGTGCACATATGCATTGATTCAAGAGTTTTAAACTATCAACAAATATATTTATGGAATTTCCTTGAAAGTATACCAAACATATAAATCTTATTTATTTAATTTAATTAGATTACCAATATAATCTATTATAGATTATATAATTATCCCAAAAACTGGGTCGTTACACCAATGGTCATAGTACCCATCAAAGACAGGTATGGACACAAGGGTTGAACTACCTTCAGCTACCAATTTCAATTGCGCAGCACTATTCTCAGCCATTGACTCTCTCTCTCTCTCGTGTTTCACTCTTTTGCTCTGATACCAAATGTTAGGATCAAGTTTAATCAAGAAAACAAACAAATGGACTGAATGAACTCACTACTTTTATTGAAGCAGCACTTGGCTATATATATAGCCTTACAACTGAACATAAAGAAAGTACTGAAAAACAGCCCTCTAAAGCATATACTGCGGCTTAGTGGTATTAAACGACAAACGAAACAGATCTTAAAGACAAGGTAGTTATTCCTAGTAAGATGGACATGTATGACTACTTCCAATAATTTCTTCATCACTTTATATGAATTTAAGTGTGATCTACAAGTGAGAGAGTGATAAAACTTCTTGTAAGAGTGAATCAAACCTTGTAATTGATAAAGTGACAATGGTATCCTATATGAAAGTGGATGTAGATCTCTTTTGGATTGAACCACTATAAAAATGTTCTTGAGTTTTACTTTAATGTTCTCTATGCTTGTGATTGTGGCTCCACATACCTTTTGTTGAAGTACCTGAAAGAGTACCTTTGGTGTTTCATACCGTTTTTGGTGTAAACATTTTGGCGTCCACCATGGGGCCGCATTTGATCTTACATTCTCTCACACTCTCTCACAAGGTTCAAGGCCTTGCATTGAGAATCTAAGCCTATCTCACTAAGATCTAATTCAAGTCCTTGTCTGAAATCATGGGTAGACCACCAAAGAAAACTACTAATAAAAATGTCGAGGATGATGATAATGCCGCCGACAATGAAACTACCCCTCTCACTAACCGATTCGAGGCTGGAGAAACCTCTAAGGCTGGAGAAGCTGTAACGAGACGGGAGTTGGATGAAGTTGTTGCTGGTTTTACAAGCCAAATGGGCATTTCAAATAAGGCCATGAAGAAAAAACTTGAGTCAATGTTTTCCATGCAAGCCGCCACGGCGAAAGTTACCATGGAAACCGCTCGTGCTAAGTCTGCTCAAACGGATCATATGAAAAATGCAGCTTCCTCTTCTTCAAGTCCAAATCGAGGAAATTCCGTCCAAGAGGTCACAAATCCCAACGGTCCTCGAAAGGAAGCAAAGCCGCTTACATGCGACCGCTCTGATAAAGCAACTTCTCGACAAGCACTTGGTGCCACCAAAGGGGCACCTCCCCAAGGGGGAGACCAAGGGCCCCGGAATCCGAACTGTGACTGTTTGCCTAGCCAAACATCCGGTAAGGATGATGGCATCCGCCCCGTGGACCAGCTCAATGAGGAGGAGTGTCTATCGGAAATGGTTTGCAAAATAATGGAGAAAAGCCTGAAGAAGCAAGACAATGAGAAAGACTGGGGGTTCGCTCCTACGAGAACCTCACTTATGGAAAGAATTAAGATGGCTCCATATCCAAATAAATTCAAACCCCCGACAGTCCAAGCTTACAATGGGACGAGTGATCCCAACGTGTTCTTATTCAAATATGATCAGCATATGGACGGAGCACGTGCCACAGACGAGTTTAAGTGCTTATACTTTCCAACTTATCTTGAGGAGGTGGGATCGCTCTGGTTCACGAAGCTACCACCCAGATCTGTAGATGATTTTGCCACCTTGGCCAAACTATTCTGAGAGCAATTTAGGCTCCAAGCGACGAAAGTACGGGATGTCATGGAGTTGAACGAGCTTGAGCAAAGGCCAGGATAATCCACAAGAGCTTTTCTCACCCACTTCAACACTACCGTAGCCGAGGTTGGAAACTATGAGTCTCGTTTGGTTTTAATGGCTTTGAAGGGAGCAATAAGCAAGAAGACCAAGCTTGGACGATGGATTAAGAAGAAAAAGTCAAGTACTCTTGAGGAACTATTCGACAAAGTCGATGAGTATATAGGTGTGGATGAGGATCCAGCCTACACCATAGATGTTCCTGAAAGTAGTATATAGCCCGAGAAGAAAAATAATGATGCAGAAGGTGGCCGGAAGAATCCCGGTAGTCAGAAAAGAGGGAATGATGGAAGAGAAAACCGACCTAACAAAAAGCTTCGCTTCTTTAAGAATTCAGAATTGACTCCTTTTAACGACATCGTAGAGAACATCTTCATGGCAACCAAAGACACTGAAGATTACCCAGTACCGAAGCAAGTGAAGGTCAGTGATGCTACGATCAAGTCGGGGAGGTTCTGCCGGTTTCATAACCAACCAGGTCACAACACAAACGAATGCAGACACCTTAAAAGCTTAATTGAAGAACTGATAAGGAAAAACTGACTTCAGCAGTATGCAAAGAACCCGCAAAACACCCAGAATGCTCAAGGCTAGGGAACATCTATGGGACAACCTAAGCAAAATGAGAATGTTGCAGTCGCTGTAATTACAAGGTTGATCATCAATACTATTTCAGGTGGGCCACACCCATCCGGAAGAAGCTGGGAGGACATAGTGAAATACGCTACTGAAGTGAAGAACCTGCCGAAAGGAGAAGAGCTCATGATTATGAATGAAGCCTTGCCATAAAAGATGCCAATAATTCCATGGGATGATATTGTGTTTAAGGATAAGGACTCGGGTGGGTTGATAGCTCCAAAGGTGGATCCAATGGTGATAACCATTGGCTTGGGTCCGACCATTGTCAGAAGAGTCCTAGTTGATAGTGGGGCATCCGTCAATGTACTTTTCATAAATGCATTTCATAAGATGAAACTCTCCATGGATAATGTGAAAGCTTGCTAGAATAAAATCCACGGATTCATGGGGAAAGCCGTTCAACCGATTGGCATCATCAATCTGCTTGTCGAACTTGGAGAAGGGGAACAGAAGGCTGCACTACAACAAGACTTTGTCATAATTGATGAGCTGTCCACTTACAATGCTTTCCTTGAAGGCCAACCCTCGCAGCATTTAGAATAACAATGGCCTCGTGGTACCTAACGATGAAATTCCCTACTGAAAACGGAGTTGGCACAGTCAAAGGCGACCAAAAGGCAGCGATGGAGTGCTATCTGGTTGAGCTTGCTGAGGCAAGGAAGAAAAAAGTGAAGAAGTATGTGGAGCCTCCACTCCACATTCATGACTCCCCCTATAGTAATTAAGGCGGGCCCTCGTATTGGCAAGCATAGTTGAAACGACCCGAATTTCCCCATGAAGGAAAGAACAGATTGCTTTGAGAACACGACAAATCAGAACACAAACAGAAGAACATTTCATTGCTTATTACAACAATTCCGTTAGAATACAAGAATATTACAGAGTATGAATAAATATTATACATCAGAAAAATATCAGAGATTTAAATTACATTTAAATATGTAGCAGCAGAATAATAATACAAAACACAACTGAAAGAGATAAACGGATACAGAGCTTTCTGTAATGACCCGCATTTTCAGAGATATAATAATTAATTAATTTAATTATATATATAGTGATTTAGGGGATTTAATGGTCGTTAACTAAATTATAATGAATATTTAATTTAAATAATAATTAAAGAATACATTTAATTCTGAAATAATCAGAATTTGCTGAAATGGCGGTATGGTGTGAATTGGGGAATTCAAAATATATAATTCAGTTTGGAATTGAATTTGAATAACGAATATATTATATAAACGCCATTTGAATGTATAAATTATATTATAAATATAATCGAGCTCGAAATGGCGTGGTAGTTCGCGATTTGGCGATTTGAACTTCAACTGAATGTACAGGATTCGTTTTAAGCCGGATTTCTGTAAAACAAGAAACGCGTGGAGCTGGTGGAAGAGAAAAATTGGGATTTCATCGTGTAGATTTTGATTTTTGTCCAAATCAAATTTTATAAAAGTCGTTGTGGAATTCCTTTATAATTTATAAAGGAATTATTTATATTTTAAAAAGGAATTTCAATATAAATCGAATATCAATTTAATCGGGATTTGAAATATCAAGTTAGAAATTCATATAGGAATATTCTGAAGCTGTATGGTATTCCACTGTGAATATATACAATAATATTTATTTTTAAATATTAAATTTAATTTTTTTAAAATATATTTATATATTTAAAAGGGTTTATTTAGAGCTTTAAAAATAGCCAGTTTTGCTAACGAAGTCGGAATTCGATGAAACTAATTTTGTTGGATCCGCAATATTAAATTATTGCTAGATTTCAATTTCTGTAATTTTGTAGTTATTATGTGGTCGTACCGATTTTTAAAGTGAAAAACAGTCGATATTTTGACAGTTAAAAATATGCTATGTGAGCAAACAGAGTCGGAATTCTACGAAACCAGTTTCATTGGGTTCGTAATGTCAAACTCTAGTGGCTTGTCAATTTTCGTGGTTTTTGGGTATCATATGTTATCACAGAAATTTTAGAGGACAAATAAAATTAGCGTTTGCTTAAAATAAAATAAAATAATCGAATAAAAATATATTAAAATCCTACTATAAAATATCCTTAACCCTCTAAACCTAAGTATTCATCACTGTGGTCAAGAACTTTCCGCCGTTGCTCAAATTTTTTCCATACAGCAAAAGGGGGAAAGCAAAATAAATCAAAGGAATTCAAATCAATTCCTATAATTCTCAAAACAATTATATACGGTTTCAATAAGGGTTCCTCTTCATTTTTCTATTAGTTTTGGGTTGTTCGATGTCTATAGGGGTGATGTCGTGGTTTCACAGTAGGTTAGTGCTCGAGATTTTGGAATGTTAAAGCATCGATTGGAGTTTTACTTGATGTATTTGAACTCGTAATGGAGAATGGAGTTGGTAGGTAGTTGTTGGATAGATTCCGTGAGCTTGGAGGTCGCGGGTTCCCTGAAGGCGGCACCAGAGACCTGAACGACGCGATGAAGTCCAGAGGTGCGAATTCTTCATGTTTGGTACTAGGAGATAGAGAGGGTGATGACGAGATTAATGGAGATTTTTTTTATAATTTATAGTGGAGGAGGGAAGGAGCGGTGAGGGGAGAACCGATCGGAAATGGCTGGAGAAAAAGGGAGCAACACATCTGTTTCTTTGAGCAGGAAGAAGGTCATCGGTTATGGGCTTTAGAAAATGGTGGATGGGCCAAAACATTTGGGGTAAAGCCCAATTGATATGAATTTAAAGTTTTATTTAATTTAAAATAGTGTATCGACTTGTAAAATCAATAACTTGCTCATACGTTATTGAATTTCAGCGAAACAAGATCCGTCGGGATCGTATGGACGGACACAACACGATAGAACTGTTTGGAAGTCCATCGGAGCTCGTTACAATTTATGGCAAAATAAATTGTCCGTCTGAATCAAATCGAGCGATGGTTATCGTTATTAACAATGATCGTCCAATGTGAGTAAAACTCACCAACTCTGAACAGTTCTATTTTTATAACGTATATTTAGAACTGATAAATGATGACTGATTGCTGTGTGTTAATTGTTTGGTTGAATTGTTTGTGTGTTGATTGAAAGTATAGATAACGATATACACATATATCGTTAATCGAATATTGATTCTGTTTATCAGAATATGTTATACTCGTATTGTGTAATAACCCGGAAATGCGAGCCAGTTTAATTTTTTTATTTTGGCGATTTTAGCGAATTTTGAACATTTAAAATGAATTATTTTAAATAATAACGACAAGAATTTTTTTTTGAATAGAATTTGAATGTATATATTTATACGCGTCGTCGTTAGAATATAAATAATTATATATAATTATAAAAGGAATTGAAAATGGCGCGGTAGTTCGATAATTTGATTTCAAACTTCAATTGAACATACCGGGTGCAAAACAAACCGGATTTTAGCGAAACCAAAAATAATAGGATCTAATTGAGAATATCTTTCCAACGAATCCAAAAAATCGAAATTTCATAGCGGGGATCAAAAGATATGTCCAGTTGAAAATTCTGAATAGTCGCTATGGAATTCAGGCCCTTAAAAATGGAAATTTTGCAAACGACCACGGATTTCGACGAAACCACTTTTGTTGGATCCGCGATATCAAATTATTGCTAGATTCCAAATTTCATAATTTTTCGAATCAATATGTGAGCGTGGCAAAGGAAAACGCGTTTGACCAGTTTCAGTTGATTTTAATCGACAGGAAAATGGCCATTTTTCAAATGGTCTCAGAATTCGACGAAATTATTTTTGTTAGGACAGTATCGTCAATACAAAGCTAGAAAATATTTTTCGGGAAGTTTTAGAGTTAGTATGTGGCCCCAGTAAATTGAAATGCACGTTCAAATTCAATATATAGAGTTATATGTTGATTTTGACGGAAACTGATCGAAATGATCGAATCAGCAAACGATACATATCCCATTGTGTTCGGAATGGCGGTGAAACGCTATGGACGACAGTCGATGGGTCTCGTTTCGAAGTCAAAGTCGAAATCAGCCACCCTCCATCGCCAGCGGACCACCGCGTCGCCCCCCCCCCCACGACGCTGGCCTCCCCCTCCGTTCATCTCCTCCCCTGCTCCGCCTTCTCTCCTCTATCTTCCTTCTTCACGCGAACCCTAGCGCCGGAACCCCCCCTCTTCTTCCGTCGTAACCCCCCTAAGCCGCCTTCGACCTCGCTTGGCCCCCACTCCGATGTTCTCCCTCCCTCGAGAAGCCCTAGCCCCTTTTTGCAACCGCTGCCTCAAGACCCACAGCCTCCCCCTTTCTCCGCCGTCCCCCTTCAAATTTCCACTAGTGAAGAACCCCCCCTCGTTGAAGAAAGCAAAGCATAAGTTTTTAAATTTTATTCCTTTATTTTTTATATATAGAAAAATCAGTTTTTATTTATGATTTTGGTCATTATCATGAAGTAGGAAGATTAAGAATATAATTTGCATTGTTAAAATTCAGTTTTTCTTTTAAATGAATTTATAAATTGAATTTAGAAATAAAAATATACAAAAGATTCGATTTTTAATTATAGGAAAAAAATGATTTTTATTTATTAGTATAAACCAAAAGATTTGATTTTTATAAACCAAAATGATTTGATTTTTGAAAACAAAAATAGATGATGTTGTTTATATATAAAAGGATATGATTTTTGTGAGAGAAAAGTTATGATTTTTAAATGTGAAAGGTTCGATTTTTATAATATAGAAAAGTTAAAAATATGATTTTTATATTATATAGATAATAAAAATTTGATTTTTATATAATGTAGAGAATAAAAATATAATTTTTATATAATGTATAGAATAAAAATATAATTTTTATATAGTGAAGATTATAAAAATATGATTTTTATAAGATAGCGTAAATAAAAATTCGATTTTTATATGGGCAACGGATTGAAAAAAGAATTTTTATATACTAGGGAATACAAAAATGTGATTTTTATATATGTAGTGAATACGAGTGACGAAAGTGACAAAGGGCAAGCACGATGAAGATTTCCTACATATGAAGAGTCGTGGCGTTTGGATTAGCTTTGGTGAGAACTACTCACTCAAAATTTCTTTTTTCTGGTTATGTATATATATACTAGGATGCAGACGGTGTTTAGTAGCACCCGACACCACTGTCCACAGACCATGGACTTGTTTGTTTGGTTGCATAGATTAGTTAGATTATTTGATTTGAAGTTGGTTGTTTGGTGAATTGGAATCGAATTGATTGATATGTGTATGGCGTGGGCCATCACTAGACCGGGGATAAGGCTAGGCCTTGTCCCGTTTCTAGTATCGTGTCGTTATGCCGCCGAAATTTTCTAAAATAAGTTAGAAAAATAAAGATATCATTTTATTTAATAAATGAACCGAATAGAATATTCATAGGTTGAATAAAATAATTTGGTCGTTAAAAATATAATTTTTAACGTGCACGTGAATAAATAAATATTCATTTACAAACCGGACGGTTTGTTTATGTACACCTATTTGAAGGACATTGATTGGGACGATGAATTTTACACATCGCCCAACTGCACAAATAAAATCTGTGTTTGATTGTTTGAAACCCCACACGGGTATTGGGATAAAATACGGCATACACTAATCCCAATAATTAGTTGTATGTCGATCGATTGATGGACAGGCTGTTATAAGCGTTAAATATCTATATTTGATGCTTATACAGTGTAGTGCACTTTGGATGATGGTTGATTATTTAGCGTTGCTATTATATACATGTGTTGTATGGAATCCATATAATTAACTTTATATGGTAATTGATTGGGCCTCATTCCAATTTAGAAAATAAAGAATATTATAAAATAAAGGTTCATGTGTTGACAGTACTCATCCGTTGAGATTAGTCATGTGTTGAACGAAATATTTTAACAATAAAATTTACATCTTTATCATATATGAAATTAGAAATTAACTGGAAAATAGATGAGATGAGTGATCTCCTGGATATTGATCTGATGTTGGTTTCGGCCTTCGGGGTTAATATCTAGGGAATCGTTCTCTTACTAATTTACGGTTGGAGTCTGATTTGAAATCAAACGATAGATACTTTAATTTTATAAAATATATTGAATAACAAAAATAGTCACACGTGGACAGTACTCATTCGTTGAGATTAGTCATGTATTGACAAAAATATAGATTCACGTATTGAATAGAATAAATATTCATTTGTTGAATAGAATAACGGAATTTTTGAAATATATAAAGCCGTGTTGATTAGAGATGCGCCATTTTGACGCGAACGATATTTATATCGATTATATTCGCTTTTATAATTGAATTGAATTGAACATAAAACAAATTCGAATTGAACTGAATAGAAAACGAAAACGAATTTGAACTGAATTGAATAGAAAACGAAAACAAATTCGAGTTGAATTGAATAGAAAACGAAAACGAATTTGAATTGAATTGAATTGAATAGAAAACGAAAACAAATTCGAATTGAATTGAATATAAAACGAATTCGAATTGAATATATAACGAATTGAATTGAATAGAAAACGAAAACGAATTTGAATTGAATTGAATAGAAAACGAAAAAAAATTCGAATTGAATTGAATATAAAACGAATTCGAATTGAATATATAACGAATTCGAATTGAATTGAATTTATAACGAATTCGAATGGAATTGAATATAAAACGAATTCGAATTGAATTGAATATAAAATGAATTCGAATTGAATTGAAAACGAATTGAAATAGAATAAAAATCGATTTGAAATGAATTCAAATTGAATTGAAATTTGAATTGAATTGAAATGAATTTTAAAATGAATTTATAAGGAAAAATTCAGTTTGGATTTGAATTTGAAATGGAAGTTGAATTTGTTTTTGAAACGAATTTAAAACTATTTATAAAATTCGTTTTAAATAGAAATCGACGAAATATATATTATATATATATAATATAATGGCCTGAATAGAACGCGCCATGCCGCGGCAGTTCGTGAATTTCGACCATTGACTTCGAACGGACATTACGGGAGATACGACCGTCGGATTCTCCTAAAACCGAAACCATTGAGTTCGTATCAAAAAGAGCTTTCTAACGAATATTAGAAATTTGAAATCTAACGGTTGGATTTGGAGATACGTCCAAATCAAATTTGGAAAAGGTCCCTGTAAGTGCAGTTCGATGGCCGTTGATGGAAATCGACTGTACGGGCCTTGATAAAATTATTAAAAATAGTAATAATTTGTGTAAAATCATAAGAAATGATTTGGGAAAAATTAGGATGAAAAACTCCATATTTAAAAAGATAAAAATAGATTTTTATCGAAATGAACTAGTTTTGAACTAAAATTTAAACCCATTTATTTTTAAATAAATAAATTGGATTTGAAATGGGTTTTAAATAGAATTGATTTGTGGGTTTATCGTGAAGGGTGTTTTAAATAACACTTGTTCTTTAACCCGATAATAAATAGAATGTGATTTGGGTTTATCGTGAACTGTGTTTTAAACAACATTAATTCTTTAAACCAGTAAAAGGAGTTTTAATGAATCTTTGATTAGATTGAAATGTGGATTGATAATATAAATTATCAAATCCAGAAAAGGATCGAGAATGGAGTATCGCCAGTTTTGCTCCAAAGCGATAGTTAAATCTTTAATTAGATTTGAACGTGAAATGGTAATTAATTTTACCGATAACACCGTGATGTTAGATATGGAGTATTACCAGTTTTGCTTCATGGGATGAATATGTTGGGATTGGGAAATAAAATAAATAATTACTTCGGTGTGGTTCGCTAATCTCGACTAGTTTGGAAAACCATAATTTGGTTTGAAATGATATCCAAAGGAAGATTAAAGAATAAGTTTAAAAGAATTTATCTTTGATAAAATTAATGGGAACCTTTCCCTAAGAATATGAAATTAGAAACTAGCTGTAGGTTAGCTAAGAAGAATGGTTTCCTGGGTATTGATCTGATGTTGGTTTCGTCCTTCGGGGTTAATATTTGGGAAATTGTTCTCTTGTTGATTTACGATTAGTGGCTGCTAAATTTAAATGAGGCGTATGTTGTGTTTGTGTGACATTTGTTTTTAATATACGCGGGTTGTTCGGAAAGTCTGGGTTTATACCCATTCTGAATAACCGATTCAACGATAAGTCGAAGATGATGACGGTGGTCGAAGACCAGAAGTCTTCACATCGTTTGGATAATTACTGATGATCCTGATTGGGCTGTACACCCAAGAGGATGGAAATAGTTGGTGGTCGTCCAGACGTACTTGGAGATCGATGGATATGCGAGGAAAGTGCCTCCGATTTCGTTCAGACCCAGAACGAACTTGTAAATGGATTATGTGTCTGACATTGGATTTTATTAAATATATGTCTGTTTGGCGGCGAAGAATTTATTCTCTTGCTTAACGCCCTTCTCTAAGACGTACGAGCTTAGAGGTTATATATCGATAGATATCAATCGCATGGCATGAATTGCCTGTGTGGCACGCTGAGTTGCATGGATCAAGGCTTCTGTTGAAAAGCAAAGTCTTGTGGTTGATGATCAAAGCACGGCCAACGTGGCAGCTTTGTGTATAACGTGAATTCGCGAGCCTCACACCTCGGTATGAGTTAAAAACGGGATAAGGACTGCAGGGAGAGCACGACGTTTCTTTCTAGCTTTGGTGGTGTCAGTGACTTACCAGCCCTGACACTTATATACTTTTCACCTATGTGGTTGTTGGATGAGGCGCCTCGATTTTAGTTCTGTAAGGACCGGGAAACGTGTGTTCAGGAAGAAATAATCCTCAAACGTAAGAGAGGACCGACCCTGAAGATCCAAGGATTGCCCAGAGTGTGTAGTCCTGTGACATTTGCTAGAATGTCTCGAAAGCGGAGAGGAGCTTGCCCCTTGCCTCGACTCATGAAGGAAATCCAATTTCCAATACAAGAAGTTTCGGCTTTATTTGTAGAGCCTAGTATGGCGACATAGTAGCATGGGATGCTATGCCGTCTATGATTTATATTTATGATTGAAATTGTTTTGACACTTTACACTTATTATAGTATCAAATGTTTTGTTTTAAACGTATCAAGCATATTTGGCTATTATAAGGGAAAACCCTATCCTCCGGCTTGCGTTGCATTGTGTGATGGGACCTGGGTCTTATAATAGCTTCATTTTTCGAAAAAGCATTACGTTGTTTATTGATATGCACTGGTATTCTTGGGAGGAAACCCGTTCCGTGTTATACGGCGTGGTCCCTTGAATTACTCTCTTTTAAAGTAAAGTTTTAAATAACTGTTTTAGTTCTCACACCAGTCATATGACTGAACTGGAGTTTATTGTTTTAACCTAAACTCTGGGTGCCCTTATTTTCGACACGGGCAGCTAGTAGTTTTGGTTTTGCAGATTTATATTCACAGGATCCTGATTTACAGCTGGAACGATGCTCGGAAAGCTCTGTATCCGTGTATTACTTTCAGTTGTGTTTTGTATTATTTTTCCGCTGCAGTACTGTATTTAAATCTCTGATATTTATCGAATGTAATTTATTCATTTATACTCTGTATATTCTTGTATCTGATGGAATTGTTGTAATAGCAATGAAATATTCTTCCGTCTGCGTTCTGATTCGTCTTGTCCTCACAGTAATTCGTTCTTTCTCTTCTCTTCGGAGATCGGGGAAGTTCGGGTTGCTTCATATTGTCTAACATCTGTGATGTATGGAAACATGTTGGAGGGACTCAATTGGGTTCCTCAATATATAAATACTGTTTTGTTTTATATATTGTGTTATACGATGTGATATGAAATCTGTTGATGATTTTATATGTGTGAATGATACTGATCATTGTTGTATGGTATGTTAAATACCATAACATACCGGAATGTTGATAAGGGAATTTTCAAAGTGATATTTGAAAATAAATTATTTATAAAATCAAAAGTGTTTTATAAAAGGTTTTTTTTATAAAATCAAAGAAGATTTTACAAACAGGAATATTTATAAATAGGGAATATTTATAAAACGGATATTTATAAGTAGAATACTTATAAAGTGAACTATTTATTTAAGATAAATAAATAGGACATTAAATGGATTATTTATTTGGTAAATAAATTAGATATTATAAAGGGATTATTTACTTTGGAAGATAAACAGGATTAAATCAAAGGAGAATTTAATTAGAAAATAAATAGGATAAAAATGGAATATTTATTTAGAAAATAAATAGAAGTATAAGAGAATTATTTATTTAGAAAATAAATAGACAAATATAGAAAGAGAAATATTTGTAAACCATTTACAAATAGAATAAAATTAAAAGGGGAATATTTGTAGAACATTTACAAATAGATTTAATGGAATTATTTATTTATTTAGGAAATAAATAATAGTAAAAGGATTTATTTATTTAGGAAATAAATAAAAGTAAAAGGATTTATTTATTTAGGAAATAAATAAAGGAAAAAGGATTTATTTAGGAAATAAATAAAAGGAAAGGGGTTATTTATTTAGGAAATAAATAGAGAAGACAAAAGGAGATATTTATTTGTTAAAATAAATAGAAATTAAAGGAGATATTTATTTGTTTAAAATAAATAGAGTATAAAGGAGATATTTACTTGTTAGAATAAATAGAGTTAAAAGAGTTGATCAGTTAGAGTTAATTAGTTAGAATTAAACCAGTTAGTGTTAAAAAGTTATAGTTAATCAGTTAGAGTTAATCGATAGAGTTAAATCAAACTAGAGTTATTGAATAGAATTAAATCGAACTAGAGTTATTCAAATGGAGTTAATCGAATTTAGTTTATTCGAATAGAGTTGAAATGAGTTAATCGAATTTAGTTATTCGAATAAGTGAATCGAATAGTAGATATTCGAAGTGAGATAATCGAATAGTAGATATTCAAAGTGAGTTGATTGAATCTAGTTATTCGACAGGAGTTAAATCGAATAAGATTTATTCGAAGAAAGAGATTATCGAATATAAGTATTCGAAAGTAAGCAAATCGAATATAAGTTATTCGAATAAGTTATTCAAATAAGAGTTAATCCAGTAAGAGTTATTAGGTTGGAGTTATTCAAATAAGAGTTATAGATTAGAGTTAACCGAATAGGAGTAAATAAATTTGTTGTCGTTATATTATTTGAGTTAGGAAATAAAAGTCATATTAAAGATAATATATTTCGGATGCAGGAGATTATAACACCATTTTTATAATCACGTAAACGTGTAAAAGAAGGGGGTTCGTAAATAGAATCCGAGGGTTCGTAAGGAGGTGTTAAAGAGTTAAAAAGGTGAATCTTATCTATTTCGAGATTTGAAGGGTGGTTCAGTTAAGGTCTGAGAGGTAGCTATACCCCAACTTGATTGACAGCGTTTTTAATTTAGAAATGGTTACGGTTCGAGTGTGAAGTGGTTAAGTGAATTTAGTAAATAAGAAATTTGGTTTGAGTTGTCGTCGCGATGTTGATTTAAACATCTGTTTAAATCCAAGTAAAGAAGATTTGGAAATGTTTTCCAAATAGAATAAGAAACGTAATCAAATATTGAAATTTGATATATGAATTAGAAAAGGAAGTGTTCATGTATAAGGAGTTAAGAAATGGAGTTAAGCTAAATCAGAATTTGACTGGAGACTTATTAAGATGAATGGTTTCCTAAGTGTCTATCTGATGTTGGTTTTGACCTTCGGGATTGGTACTTAGGGAATTGTTCTTATACTAGTTTACAATCAGAGACTGATAGTTGTAGAAGAATAGTGATACGTAAATAAATTATGGAAATGTTTTCCAACGTTAACGTATATTTTCTAAACATAGAAAATAAAGAACATATGAATATATATATATATAGATAGATATACATGATTGATGATTGATTTGATAGAATTTCCATCTGGAAATAATATCGTTGTTTGCACACCTGTTTTCTTTGATGGTTAAATCACAGACTATTGAAGTTTTGACCATTTTAACGTTGTTAATATAGAGTGAACGGTTGGATTATTATCCAAAGAATCACTCTGTATTGGCATAAGCATTGCGAATCATATATGCCAAAGATAATTGAAGACGGAGTAAAGTGCAAATGCTATTGTATAAGTCTTAGATAATAGTGCCCAAGATGGATGTATTGAATAGTGCCTTCGGTTCATACTGTTTCTGGATGACTTGTATGGATGAATGTCTCACAGAGTATTTCCAGAAAGGTCACGTACATTGATTTCTTCAACCGTACCAAGAGTGGAAGCGGAGAAGGAAACTTCTTTAGCTAACACGTAATGTACTGTTGTAGACGTCAATTAGTGATTTTCGATGGATCTGACAATGTGGCATTCGAAGTGAATCTGATGTGAGGATAAAGCGTAACCTCAAGCCTCATCAACCGGGAAATGACAAAAATCGGGCAGGCAGCATGGCTATGTAGGTCGCACCTATTAGGGTGTATAATCACCTGATCTAGAGTTTCATTTACTTCTAAAAATCTATTGTCGATACTGTCCCATTCGGGAAACGGTTGCTGATTCCAACCGTTGGTGATATACATTCGATACACTCAAGCGAAATGAGTGGTCGGTCATGTGTGGCCGGGTTGCAAGATGTTCTTGTTGAAACCCAGGTATTCACTCTAAGGGTACACTAGCGAAAGGTGGTTCCATACCTTGTCATAGTTGGAAATCCATTACCCAATACGTGCTTACGGTTTTTGATTGTATACTATATATGTAGAACGTGAGATGAAAGCATTTCTGCTAGATGATTATTATACTGTGGTTGATAGACATTATTATAATATCAAAAGGTTTTTGATATAAAGATATTTTGGATTCTCATAAGGATAAAATCCGTTCCGTTATACGGCATGGTCTTATGAGATATCGTTTACTTGTTCGAACTGTTTTACTCATACAAGTCCTATGACTGACCCGGAGTTTAATTTGTTTTGTTTTCCCTAAACTCTTGGGTGCCCAATCTTGTACGGGCAGTCAAGTAGTCGGGATTTACAGATACTTGAAGAACTGGAGCAGGAGGCTTCAGGATTATATAGCTATTATTATTCCGCTGTGTTGTAAGTGTTGTACTTGAAAAATGATTTGTATATGCAAGTAAATCTTTTATTTCAAGTTATGTTATATTTTATTAGTTCTGCTGTGAGATTCGTGTTTTACTCTGGTGTTGTATGTTCTTCTTCTTCTTCTATTCTAAGTTTCTATCTTATCTTTCCTCACCCTCTAATTTCTTTCATTAACTATTCGGTTATTTTCGATCCTTGGATGTTCGATATGTGTTGTATATCGGATAACCAAGATCGCCTTTTTCCGGGTTATTACAGTTGGTATCAGAGCGTAAGGTTAAGTGAATTACCTTGTCTTTGTGGCGTGACTCGGTAGAGATAGGGTTAGTAGTACCCTAGATTGAGTTTGAGTGTATATATACTAGTGCGTATTTGTAATTTGATATAAAGCGGTTTTATATTTTGGAGATACATTGGTTGAGTTGTTTATGGGTTCTGGTCGATCAGTTTGATCCACTGTATCGGTAGGAGTTTATAAACACTCGAATACGATGGGTCGACATGATATGTTTTGAAAAGAGGGTAAATTAAAATAAGTTTACCCGTGGTATATCTTGATATAGAGAAGATATATATATATCGAAATTATAGTACAGCGGATATATTGGTTGTTATTATAATCGAGTAAGATTATACATTTAATGGGTATGTAAATAACCAATCAGAATTCATATAAGTGAAATACGTGAAATCAGATGAGTTAAATCTGAAATTCAAACCAGAAATTGAATTAAAATTCTGGAAAATTGGATAAGTGTTTGTAAATGAATTTGGATTAAAAATAAGGAAAATTTAAGATCCTGGGAGATTTTAAATTGTTTTACAAGCAGTGTGAATTATATTTTGAAATGAATTTCAAAGTGGAAATGTTTAGAAATGGTTTTATAGTATTGAACTCACTTCGATTGCTGGAAAATAGATTCTGATGATGACAACTGCATCATCAGTACTCATTTTCGAGTTGTAAGTGACGAATTACTACCAGAGATACTGTTTTGAATTTGTTTTGGGAAAGACAAGTTGTGTTGAATTTCAAAAAGGAAATTTTGATTTTTGAAAAGAGTAAGCTGTTTAAAAACTCCCAGGGAAAGACTGTTTGAATTAAAAACAAATTTAACAGAAATTTGTGAAAGCAAATTTGAATTAAAGTAAAGCCAGTGAAGTGGTAACTGAGATTGAATTAGAAAGATATCAAGACAAATTGGATTGTGAGATTCAAATTTGAAGTGTAATGTGATAATCAAGTTAAGAGTTGGGAATCGAGAAGAAACTCGAGTTGAAATGATATTTGGCTCGGATATAAGCGAATGGTTGTGTTGTGGATAAAAACAGATTGGAATTTGATTGGGATGACCCTTGTATCCGCGAAATTGATAACAGGTAGAAAGGATATAATGATATGCTGACAAAAGGTACAAGTTTATATTTCTGTTGGATATAAGATTTATGAGCCGAATTGGCAAGCCGCTTGGCTGTTTGATTTTCTTTTGGGTTAGAGATGGCCCAGAGAGGCAAGTTGTGGTTGTACCGATTGAGCCGTACAAAGGAGGTGCTGGCGAAATTTTTCGAAAAGTTAAGGCGTTAGAAAATTTTCAGGATTTTTGAAAATTTTCGTTGATAAGAATTAAATAATATTTAATTGAAATTAAATTGGTTCAGTTGAAACTGAAATTAAGAAGTGAACAAATAAGTTCTAACCAGTCAATCGGGTTTGTTTTCTACCTTAGCAATTTCGAGGACGAAATTATTTTAAGTGGGGAAGAATGTAATGACCCGCATTTTCAACGATATAATAATTAATTAATTTAATTATTTATATAGTGATTTAGGGGATTTAATGGTCGTTAATTAAGTTATAGTGAATATTTAATTTAAATAATTATTAAATAATACATTTAATTCTGAAATAATCAGAATTTGTTGAAATGGCGGTATGGTGTGAATTGGGGAATTCAAAATATATAATTCAGTTTGGAATTGAATTTGAATAACGAATATATTATATAAACGCTATTTGAACGTATAAATTATATTATAAATATAATCGAGCTCGAAATGGCGCGGCAGTTCGCGATTTGGCGATTTGAACTTCAACTGAATGTACAAGATTCGTTTTAAGCCGGATTTCTATGAAACAAGAAACGCGTGGAGCTGGTGGAGTATATCTTTCTAGTGGAAGAGAAAAATCCGGATTTCGTCGTGTAGATTTTGATTTATGTCCAAATCAAATTTTAGAAAAGTCGCTGTGGAATTCCTTTATAATTTATAAAGGAATTATTTATATTTTAAAAAGGAATTTCAATATAAATCGAATATCGATTTAATCGGGATTTGAAATATCAAGTTAGAAATTCATATAAGAATATTATGAAGCTGTATGGTATTCCACTATGAATATATACGATAATATTTATTTTTAAATATTAAATTTAATTGTTTTTAAATATATTTATATATTTAAAAGGGTTTATTTAGAGCTTTAAAAATAGCTAGTTTTGCAAACGAAGTCGGAATTCGACAAAACTAATTTTGTTGGATCCGCAATATTAAATTATTGCTAGATTTCAACTTCCGTGATTTTTGAAGTCAGTATGTGGCCGTACCATTTTTTAAAGTTAAAAACAGTCAATATTTTAACAGTTAAAAATACGCTGTGTGTGCAAACAGAGTCGGAATTCGACGAAACTAGTTTCACTGGGTTCATAATGTCAAACTCTAGTGGCATGTCAATTTTCGTGATTTTTGGATATCATATGTTATCACAAAAATTTTAGAGGAAAAATAAAATTAGCGTTTGCTTAAAATAAAATAAAATAATCGAATAAAAATATATTAAAATCCTACTATAAAATATCCTTAACCCTCTAAACCCAAGTATTCATCACTGTGGTCAAGATCTTTCCGCCGTTGCTCAAATTTTTTCCATACAGCAAAATGGGGAAAGCAAAATAAATCAAAGGAATTCAAATCAATTCCTATAATTCTCAAAACAATTATATACGGTTTCAACAAGGGTTCCTCTTCATTTTTCTATCAGTATTGGGTTGTTCGATGTTTGTAGGGGTGATGGCGTGGTTTCACAGGGGGTTATGGCTCGAGATTTTGGAATGTTAAAGCATCGATTGGAGTTTTACTTGTTGTATTTGAACTCGTAATGGAGAATGGAGTTGGTAGGTAGTTGTTGGATGGATTCCGTGAGCTTGGAAGTCTCGGGTTCCCTGAAGGCGGCACCAGAGACCTGAACGACGCGATGAAGTCCAGAGGTGCGGGTTCTTCATGTTTGTACTAGGAGGTAGAGAGGGTGATGACGAGATTAATGGAGATTTTTTTACAATTTATTGTGGAGGGGGGAAGGAGCGGTGAGGGAAGAACCGATCGGAAATGGCTGGAGAAAAAGGGAGCAACGCGTCTGTTTCTTTGAGCAGGAAGAAGGTCATCGGGTATGGGCTTTAGAAAACGGTGGATGGGACAAGACATTTGGGGTAAAGCCCAATTGATATGAATTTAAAGTTATATTTAATTTAAAATAGTGTACCGACTTATAAAATCAATAACTTGCTCATACGTTATCGAAATTCAGCGAAACAAGATCCGTCGGGATCGTATGGATGGACACTACACGATGGAACTGATTGGAAGTCTATCAGAGCTCATTACAATTTATGGCAAAATAAATTGTCCTTCTGAATCAAATCGAGCGATGGTTATCGTTATTAACGATGATCGTCCAATGTGAGTAAAACTCACCAACTCTGAACAGTTCTATTTTTATAACGTATATTTAGAACTGATAAATGATGACTGATTACTTTGTGTTAACAGTTTGGTTGAATTGTTTGTGTGTTGATTGAAAGTATAGATAATGATATACACATATATCGTTAATCGAATATTGATTCTGTTTATCAGAATATGTTATACTTGTATTGTCTAACATCTGTGATGCAGGGAAACAGGTTGGAGCGACCCAACTGGGTTCCTCAATATATAAATACTGTTTTGTTTTATATATTGTGTTATACGTTGTGATATGAAATCTGCTGATGATTTTATATGTGTGAATGATACTGATCATTGTTGTATGGTATGTTAAATACCATAACATTCCGGATCGTTGATAAGGGAATTTTCAAAGTGATATTTAAAAATAAATTATTTATAAAATCAAAAATGTTTTATAAAAGGAATTTTTTTATAAAATCAAAGAAGATTTTATGATTTTATAAACAGGAATATTTATAAATAGGGAATATTTATAAAAAGGATATTATTAAG
Source organism: Allium sativum (assembly GCA_030737875.1). Taxonomy (NCBI): domain Eukaryota; kingdom Viridiplantae; phylum Streptophyta; class Magnoliopsida; order Asparagales; family Amaryllidaceae; genus Allium; species Allium sativum. The sequence goes on from CM060915.1 coordinate 119,962,990, forward strand.
TAGAACACTTATAAAGTGAATTATTTATTTAAGATAAATAAATAATACATTAAATGGATTATTTATTTGGTAAATAAATTAGATATTATAAAGGGAATATTTACTTTGGAAGATAAACAGGATTAAATCAAAGGAGAATTTAATTAGAAAATAAATAGGATAAAATGGAATATTTATTTAGAAAATAAATAGAAGCATAAGAGAATTATTTATTTAGAAAATAAATAGACAAATATAGAAAGAGAAATATCTGTAAACCATTTACAAATAGAATAGAATTAAAAGGGGAATATTTGTAGAACATTTACAAATAGATTTAATGGGATTATTTATTTATTTTGGAAATAAATAAAAGTAAAAGGATTTATTTATTTAGGAAATAAATAAAAGTAAAAGGATTTATTTATTTACGAAATAAATAAAGGAAAAAGGATTTATTTATTTAGGAAATAAATAAAAGGAAAGGGGTTATTTATTTAGGAAAAAATAGAGAAGATAAAAGGAGATATTTATTTGTTAAAATACATAGAAATTAAAGGAGATATTTATTTGTTTAAAATAAATAGAGTATAAAGGAGATATTTACTTGTTAGACTAAATAGAGTTAAAAGAGTTAATCAGTTAGAGTTAATTAGTTAGAGTTAAACCAGTTAGAGTTAATCAGTTAGAGTTAATCGATAGAGTTAAATCGAACTAGAGTTATTGAATAGAGTTAAATCGAACTAGAGTTATTCGAATGGAGTTAATCGAATTTAGTTTATTCGAATAGAGTTGAAATGAGTTAATCGAATTTAGTTATTCGAAGAAGAGAATCGAATAGTAGATATTCGAAGTGAGATAATCGAATTGTAGACATTCGAAGTGAGTTAATCGAATCTAGTTATTCGACATGAGTTAAATCGAATAAGTTTTATTCGAAGAAAGAGATTATCGAATATAAGTATTCAAAAGTAAGCAAATAAAATATAAGTTATTCGAATAAGTTATTCAAATAAGAGTTAATCCAGTAAAAGTTATTAGGTTGGAGTTATTCAAATAAGAGTTATAGATTAGAGTTAACCGAATAGGAGTAAATAAATTGGTTGTCATTATATTATTCGAGTTAGGAAATAAAAGTCATATTAAAGATAATATATTTCGGATGTAGGAGATTATAACACCATTTTTATAATAATGTAAACCTGTAAAAGAAGGGGGTTCGTAAATAGAATCCGAGGGTTCGTAAGGAAGTGTTAAAGAGTTAAAAAGGTGAATCTTATCTATTTCGAAATTTGAAGGGTGGTTCAGTTAAGCTCTGAGAGGTAGCTATACCCCAACTTGATTGACTTCGTTTTTAATTTAGAAATGGTTACGGTTCGAGTGTGAAGTGGTTAAGTGAATTTAGTAAATAAGAAATTTGGTTTGAGTTGTCGTCGCGATGTTGATTTAAACATCTGTTTAAATCCAAGTAAAGAAGATTTGGAAATGTTTTCCAAATAGAATAAGAAACGTAATCAAATATTGAAATTTGAAATATGAATTAGAAAAGGAAGTGTTCATGTATAAGGAGTTAAGAAATGGAGTTAAGCTAAATCAGAATTTGACTGGAGACTTATTAAGATGAATGGTTTCCTAAGTGTCTATCTGATGTTGGTTTCGACCTTCGGGATTGGTACTTAGGGAATTGTTCTTATACTAGTTTACAATCAGAGACTGACAGTTGTAGAAGAATAGTGATACGTAAAAAAATTATGGAAATGTTTTCCAGCGTTAACGTAAATTTTCTAAATATAGAAAATAAGGAACATATGAATATATATATATAGATATATATGTGATTGATGATTGATTTGATATAATTTCCGTCTGGAAATAATATCGTTGTTTGCACACCTGTTTTTCTTTGATGGTTAAATCACAGACTATCGAAGTTTTGACCATTTTAACGTTGTTAATATATAAAGACCGATTGGATTATTATCCAAAGAACCATTCTGTATTGGCATAAGCGTTGCGAATCATATATGCCAAAGATAATTGAAGACGGAGCAAAGTGGAAGGGCTATTGTATAAGTCTTAGATAATAGTGCCTAAGATGGATCTACTGAATAGTGCCTTCGGTTCATCCTGTTTCTGGATGACTTGTATGGATGAATGTCTCACAGAGTACTTCCAAAAAGGTCACGTACATTGATTTCTTCAACCGTACCAAGAGTGGAAGCGGAGAGGGAATTTTTTTAGCTAACACGTAATGTAATGTTGTAGACGTCAATTAGTGATTTTCGATGGATTTGACAATGTAGCATTCGAAGTGAATCTGATGTGAGGATAAAGCGTAACCTCAAGCCTCATCAACCGGGAAATGACAAAAATCGAGCAGGCAGCATGGCTATGTAGGTCGCACCTATTAGGGTGTATAATCACCTGATCTAGAGTTTCATTTACTTCTAAAAATCTATTGTCGATACTGTCCCATTCGGGAAACGGTTGCTGACCCAACCGTTGGTGATATACATTCGATACACTCAAGCGAAATGAGTGGTCGGTCATGTGTGGCCGGGTTGCAAAATGTTCTTGTTGAACCCCGGGTATTCTCTCTAGAGGTACACTAGCGAAAGGTGGTTTCATACCTTGTCATAGTTGGAAATCCATTACCCAATACGTGCTTGCGGTTTTTGGTTGTATACTATATATGTAGAACGTGAGATGAAAGCGTTCCTTCTAGATGATTATTATACTGTGGTTGATAGATTATTATAATATCAAAAGGTTTTTGATATAAATATATTTTGGATTCTTATAAGGATAAAATCCGTTCCATTATACGACGTGGTCTTATGAGATATCGTTTACTTGTTCGAACTGTTTTAAACTCTTTTACTCATACCAGTCCCATAACTGACCCGGAGTTTATTTTGTTTTGTTTTCCCTAAACTCTTGGGTGCCCAATTTTGTACGGGCAGTCAAGTAGTCGGGATTTACAGATACTTGAAGAATTGGAGCAGGAGGCTTCAGGATTATATAGCTATAATTATTCCGTTGTGTTGTAAGTGTTGTACTTGAAAAATGATTTGTATATGCAAGTAAATCTTTTATTTCAAGTTATGTTATATTTTATTCGTTCCGTTGTGAGATTCGTGTTTTACTCTGGTGTTGTATGTTCTTCTTCTTCTTCTATTCTAGGTTTCTATCTTATCTTTCCTCACCCTCTAATTTCTTTCATTAACTATTCGGTTATTTTCGATCCTTGGATGTTCGATATGTGTTGTATATCGGATAACCAAGATCGCATTTTTCTAGGTTGTTACACTTTCCGAATACCATTCCAGCTGTAAACCAAGATCCTATGAATATAAATCTGCAAAACGAAAACTCCTAGCTGCCCGTGTGGAAAATAGGGGCACCCAGAGTTTAGGTTAAAACAATAAACTCCAGGTTAGTCATGTGACTGGTGTGAGAACTAAAGCAGTTATTATCTTTATTTTTAAAGTTAGGTAAATCAAGGGACCACGCCGTATAACACGGAACGGGTTTCCTCCCAAGAATACCAGTGCATAAAACAAACAGCGCAATGCTAAATAAAGAACAATGAAGCTATTAAAAGACCCAGGTCCCATCACACAATGCAACGCAAGCCGGAGGATAGGGTTTTACCTTATAATAGCCAAATAATGCCTGATACGTGAAATTTAATCTTTTATTATTACTATAAGTGAAGAAATCAACTTCAAATATAAATGTATCAATCATATGCTTCATAAGCGCCCCATCCCACTATGTCGCCATACATAGGATTACAACTAAAATCAAAATGTCACGTATTGGGAATTGGATTTCCATCTATGGACCGAGGCAAGGGATCATCCTCACCACTTCGAGACGCTCTAGCCCGTGTCTCAGGCCAGTACTCAGTCAAGCCTTTAGATCGTCAGGGCCAGTTCACACGGAGTGGATTAAAATGCTTGAACAATGTGTTTCCCCGCCCTATGGGGCGTAAACTTGTCATATATCTACCAAACTATCCATCGGCCCCGTAGTGACCGATATAACCGAGGCGCCTCGCAATCCATCATCCACATAAGTAAATGCCAGGGCTTGTAAAACGCAAACATCACTCCTAGCTAGAAGGAAACGCACGTCCTCCCTGAGGTCCTCTCCCGTTTTTGGCTCACACCGGGGTGTGAGCCTCGCGAATTAACGCTATACACAAACCGGCGCTATATTAAAGATGTGCTTTGATCATCAACCACAAGACTTTGCTTTTCAACAGAAGCCTTAATCACTGCATCACAGCATGCCACACAGGCAATTCACTCTATGCGACTGATGTTTATCAATCACACAGAATGAAATCCAATGTCTGACACACAGTCCATTTACAAGTTCATTCTGGGTCTGAACGAAACTGGAGGCACGTTATTCCTCGTCCCGTATGTCCAATACAGGAAAGAGGCCCTCACATATCCATCAATCTCCAAGTACGTTTGGATGATCACCACTTATTACCTCGTTTTGGGCGTACAGCCCAATCAAGACATCAGTAATCATCCAAACGATGTGAAGACTTCTGGTCTTCAACCACCGTCTTCATCGTTGACTTATCGTCGAATCAGTTATTTAAAATGGGATAAACCCTGTCTTTCTGAATAACTCACATATATAATAAACAAGTGCTATAAAAACACAACATACGCCTCATTCCAATCCAGAATATTATTTTATTCAAATATTCTTTTCAAAATTTTAAACCATACTAAGGTTTTCCAAACTAGTCGGGATTAACGAACCTTACCGAAGTAATTATCTGTTTAGTTTCCCAATCCCAAACTATTCATTCCATGGAGAAAAACTGGTAATACTCCATATCTAACACCATGGTTTTATCGGTAAAATTAATTACCATTTCACGTTCAAATCTAATTATATATTTAACTATCGCTTGGAGCAAAACTGGTGATACTCCATTCTCGATCATTTCAATCTAATTAAAGACACATTAAAACTCCATTTAGTTTTAATCTTCCCAAAAATCAATATTAACGAATATATAACTTGGGAAATCATATCCTGTCTTTAACTGGGTTAAAGAACCAACGTGATTTAAAACATGGTTCACGATAAACCAAAAATCACATTCCATTCTATCAGTCTCTAACGTTAAATTAGTAAGAGAACAATTCCCTAAATATTAATCCCAAAGGCCGAAACCAACATCAGATCAATTCCCTAAATAATAAACTTAACTCGTTAAAACCTAAAAATCATTCTCATTCCTCCGCCACTCTTCCTCTTTTCTGGAAAATCAAAACCCCTCTCTCAATAGACCACAAACAAATACAAATAAAAATACTAAATTCATGATACTAATTTATTCGAAGTCATAGGAAGATCCTCTTCTTTTATACACCCGTTTCTAAGGGTGCGGTTGAGATTGTTGATGCTCGAAAATTGAGCAGCGGTTTAGGGATTTCGAGCTACTCGATGTCGCGACTGTAGGGTTCCGGTCATGGCAAAGCCAAAGTCGATGTCGGCTGTGGAATTGCAAGTTCGAGTGTTGATGGGTTGAGCGAGACGCAGGAAATTCTGGAAGCAACGGTTAGGAGGTTCGGCTATAGTGCTGGAGTTTTGTTAAGGAGTAGCTGCAGTGAAGCGACAGTGTGATTTCTGGAGTTAGGGGTGTTTGGTGAAGGAGGATATAGTATTCAATTTGGATAAATCGAAATATTTGGATGAAGGCAGTGGATTATGGGGTATTGCGGTTCTTAGCTGAGAGAAGGAGGAGATACAGCATGGTAGGGGGGTCTGTGTTGCGAGATGATAGCTGAAACATAATGGAGAGTTTGAAGGCATTAGGGTGTGGAGTTCGGACTGTATACGTGATGCAGAATGGGGTGTTTTGATGTTGGTTTGCATAAAGTTTGGTGAAGGAATTCAGGGCGTGAGGAGTGTATTTTCGGTAGTCATGAAGAAGTCAGTACATTTGAGAAGGAGAAAACTGGAGAGTTTAGGTTTAAGAAGAAAAAGGGTGACTGTAGTACCATAAGAGGATGTATGGTGGGCCGTGAAATGTTTGTAGCGAGTGGGCTTTGATAGAGTGAGCCATTTTGTTTTTGGCGAAACAAGATCCGCCGGGATCGTGTGGACGGACACCAACACATGGAACTGACTGGAAGTCCATCGAAGCTCGTTACAATTTATAGCGAAATAAATTGTCCATATGAATCAAATCGAGCGACAATTATCGTTATTAACGATGATAGTCCAATGTGAGTAAAATCTCACTAACTCTAAATAGTTTATAATTTCATGTTGTATTTTTAGAACTGTTAAATATTGGCTGATCGACTGTGTGTTGACTGTTTGATTGAACTGCTAGTCAGTTAGTTAAATTTCTATATTGATTTTGTTTAACAGAATATATCATATGGAACTGAAAGTGATGTTATCTATATTGTTTAACATCTGTGATGCAGGGAAACAGGTTGGAGGAATCCGACTGGATTCCTCAACATTTATTTACTGTTTTCATATATTACGATATATGATGTGATGTATATCTGTTATGGATTATGTGTGTTAGAATGATGTTGATCATTGTTATTCGATATTTTAAATATCATAAAAGACCCTGGGATGTTAAAAGAATTATTTCAATGTATATTGAAATAAAAGGGATTTTATAAAATCAACAGATTTTATAAAAGGAAATATTTCGAAAGTAAATAAAAGGGAAAATGTTTTTAAAACGAATAGAGTTTTGTAAATGGGAAATCATTTGTAAAGTGAAGAACCGTTACTAAAAGTAAATCTTTATCAATGAATAATTTATTCGAGTTAAAAGGAGTTAATCGATGTTAGTTTAATCGATTAGAGTTAAAGCAAATGAGTTAATTAAATATTAGTTATTTGAATAGAGTTAAATCGAATATGGTATTCGAAGGGAGTCAATCTAATATGGTATTTGAAGGTTAGTAAATCGAATATGTTATTCGAAAAGGGTTAGTGGAGTCGAGTTGGTTAGTTAGAGTTAACCAGTTAGAGTTAAACCAGTTATAGTTAACCAGTTAGAGTTAACCAGTTAGAGTTAAACCATTTAGAGTTAAACCAGTTAGAGTTAACCAGTTAGAGTTAAACCAGTTAGAGTTAAACCAGTTAGAGTTAACCAGTTAGAGTTAAACCAGTTAGAGTTAAACTAGTTAAAGTTAACCAGTTAGAGTTAAACCAGTTAGAGTTAAACCAGTTAGAGTTAAACCAGTTAGAGTTAAATCGATTAGTGTTAAAGTAAAAGGAGTTAATCGAATATAGTTTATTCGAATAGAAAGTAAATGGAGTTAATCGAATATAGTTTATTCGAATAGAATCAATTGAGTTAATCGAATATATTTTATTCGAATAGAGTTAAAAGAGTTACGTATTATAGTTTATTCGAAAGGAGTTAAGAGATAGAGTTAATCCAATAGCATTAGTCCAATAGAGTTAACCAATAGCGTTAGTCCAATAGAGTTAATTGATAAGGGTTGATCGAACAAAGTAAATTGAATAGAGTTATCGAATATGCCTTATACGAAGGAAAGAATTATCGAATAAGAGATGATTCGAAGGAGGGTTAAGTAAGGAAGTTAGTAAAAGGAATATAAAGTGAACTTTGCCTATTTCAAAGTTAGAAATGTTGTTCAGTTAAGGTCTGAGAGGTAGTTCTACCCCAACTTGATTGGCTTTCTTTTTAACTAAGGAATTGTTAAGTTCGGCAGTAAAGGAAATGGTTGAGTTGGCATAGCGATGTTTTATCTAAACATCTGCTTAATACAAACGTTGGAGTTTTGGAAATGTTTTCCAAACAAGAACCAGAAATGTTTTCTAATAAAGAAAACAAGAAATGGAAATGTTTTCCATTGTTAATCACGTATATTTTCCAAATTTATAAAATAAGAAATATTGAATATAGGGAAACAGGAGATCAGTAAATTAATGAAATAAAGAGATAAATGTTGAATGATGTTTGATCGATATAAATTTCCATTTGGAAATAATATCGTTGTTTGCACACATGTTGTTCTTTGATGGTTAAATCACAGACTATCGAAGTTTTGACCATTTTAACGTTGTTTATATGGAGAGACCGGTTGGATTATCATCCAAAGAACCACTCTGTATTGGCATAAGCGTTGCGAATCATATATGCCAAAGGAAATTGAAGACGGAGTTATGCAAGGGCTATCCTGTTTACAGAATAGTGCCTTCGGTTCATCCTGTTCCTGGATGACTTGTATGGACGGATGTCTGACAGAGTATTTCCAGACGATCACGTATATTGATTTCTCCAACCGTACCAAGAGTGGAAGCGGAGAAGGAAACTTCTTTTAGCTAACACATAATGTATGGTTGAGGACGTCAATTGGTGATTTGATGGATTTGACTATGTGGCATTCAAAGTGAATCTGGTGTGATGATAAAGTGTAGCTTCTAGCCTCACCTCCGGTAAATGGCAGAAATCAGGCAGGCAGCATGGCTAAGTCGGTCGCACCGAAGTAGGGTGTATAATCACCTGATCTAGAGTTTCATTTACTTCTAAAAATCTATTGTTGATGTTATCCCATTCGGGAAACGGTTGCTGATACCAACCGTTGGTGATATACATTCGATACACTCAAGCGAAATGAGTGGTCGGTCATGTGTGGCCGGGTTGCAAGATGTTCTTGTTGAATCCAGTGTATTCCTCTCTTGAGGTACACTAGCGAAAGGTGGTTCCATACCTTGTCATAGTTGGAAATCCATTACCCAATACGTGCTTGCGGTTTTGATTGTATACTATATATGTAGAACGTGAGATGAAAGCGTTTCTGCTAGATGATTATTATATTGTGTTGATAGACATTATTATAATATCAAAAGGTTTTGATATAAAGATATTTGGATTCTCATAAGGGAAAAACCCGTTCCATTATACGACGTGGTCTTATGAGATATCGTTTACTTGTTCAAACTGTTTTAAACTGTTTTACTCATACCAGTCCCATGACTGACCCGGAGTTTATTTTGTTGTTTTCCCTAAACTCTTGGGTGCCTAAATTTGTATGGGCAGTCAAGTAGTCGGGATTTTACAGATATAGTTAAAGAGCTGGAGCAGGATGCTTCAGGATCATATAGCTATAGTTATTTCCGCTATGTTGTAAGTGTTGTACTTTGATAAATGATGTATATTCAAGTACAGATGTATATTTCAAGTTATGTTATATATATTATATGTTATTCGTTCCGCTGTGAGGTTCGTGTTACTCTGATGTTGTGTTCTTCTTCTTCTTCTATTCTAAGTTTCTATCTTACCTTTCCTCACCCTCTAATTTCTTTCATTAATGACCAGTATTTTTCGATGTTTGGTTAGTCGTCATCGTGTTTATGGCGATAACCAAAGTCGCCAAAATCCTGGGTTGTTACAGTTGGTATCAGAGCTTAAGTTAAGTGAATTGCCTTGGCTCTGTGGCGTGACTCGGTAGAGTTGGGGTTAGTAATACCCTAGATTGAGTTGAGTGTATATATACGAGTGAACGTATTTGTTATTGATATAAAAATTTGTTTTATATTGTGGAGATTTATTGGTTGAGTAGTTTATGAGTTCTGGTCGATCAGTTTGATCCACTGTATCGGCAGGAGTTACTAAACACTCGAATACGATGGGTCAACACGATATGTTTTGAAAAGAGGGTAAATTAAAATAAGTTTACCCAAGGTATATCTTGATATAGAGAAGATATATATATCAAAATTATAATATAGTGGATATACTGGTTGTGATTATAATCGAGTAAGATTATAAATTAAACGGTTAATGTAAATAACCAATCAGAATTCATATAAGTGAAATACGTGAAATCAGATGGGTTAAATATGAAATTTAAACCAGAAATTGAATTAATATTCTGGAAAATTGGATAAGTGTTTGTAAATGGATTTGGATTAAAAATAAGGAAAATTTAAGATCCTAGGAGATTTTAAATTATTTTATAAGCAGTGTGAATTATATTTTAAAATGAGTTTCAAAGTGGGAATGTTTAGAAATGGTTTTATAGTATTGAACTCACTTCGATCGCTGGAAAATAGATTCTGATGATGACAGCTGCATCATCAGTATTCATTTTCGAGTTGTAAGTGACGAATTACTACCAGAGATACTGTTTCGAATTTGTTTTGGGAAAGATAAGTTGTGTTGAATTTCAAAATGGGATTTATAATATAGAATTGAAAATAGAATTTGAATTTTTAAATAGACTTAAAATATAAACTTGTTTTGAAAAATAAAACAAGTGATTTATTTATAAACGAAGTTTATAAATAGTTCTTTTATAAACGAAGTTTATAAATGAAGTGAAAAGAACTATCATTGGATAATTCAGAAATAAAAATACAAGTGAGAAATTGAAAGGGAAATCTATTTTCCAAAGGTAGAAATATCGATTTCAAAAGGAATTGAAATCGAGACTTATTTAAAGAATGAATAAGAGAAAGTTTGAAAAGGAATTTGAATAAAGAAAATTCAAAGGGGATTTGAATATAGAAATTCAAATGAAATTTGAATATAGAAGATTCAAATGGAATAGAATTTGAATAAAGAGAATTCAAATAGAATTGAATATAGAAATTCAAAGGGAGTTTGAATATATGAAATTCAATGGAATTGAAATAGAGTTTGAATATAGCAATTCAAAAAGAGTTTGAATATAGAAATTCAAATGGAATTCAAATATAGAATTTGAATATAGAAAATATAAAGGAATTCAAATATTGGATTTGAATATCGAAGATGAAATGGAATTTGAATATAGAATTCAAATGGAATTCAAATATAGGATTTGTATATATGGAATTTGAATATAGAATTCAAATGGAATTTAAACTATAGAATTTGAATATATAGAATTTGAATAGAATTAACTAAGTCGAAGAGGAATTAGTTAATCGAGTTTTGAATTTGAAGTTGAACTTTGAAAGGTGAATTGGATTTGTAAATGGATATTCGAAATCGAATATAGAACTTAAATTTGAAATTTGGATTCAAATTAGTTAATAAGCAAGTTAAAATATATTTGAACATGTCATGTTCAAATATAAAAGTGAAATAGACTAAAGAGTTAATTAACAAATTAATTAACAAATTGAGTTAAAACGATTAGGTATAGTTAAAATAGATTGGGCAGGTATAAATATACATGAGATACGTATGGATAAGGTATGAAGGTATATAAATAGAATGCTCGACGAAAAGGTATGTATTTAATTCATATATGAGATTTTATGCGCTATATTGGCTAGCCGCTGGCTTTTTCATTTTCTTTTGGATTGGTGAGGGCCATAGGAGGCTATTTGAAATATCCCGATGCTCCTGGTACAAAGGAGGTTATGGCAAATTTTTCCGAGAATTTAAGGAGTTAGTATATTTTTAAGATAATTTGATAGTTAGGAATCAACGTATCGATATATATATAGAAGTCGATAAGGAAACGAACTTAGAAATATAATAGTGAAATCAAAAAGGAAGACTAAGAATAAAATCTAGTAAGAATAGAAAGAGGAAGCGTATACATGTTTAAAAGTGAATAAGTAGTTGTATGGTATTTATTATTCGAGTAAGTAGTCATATCTGTTTTGACGTTATAAATGTTATTCAGTCAAAGTCTGAGAGGTAGTTATACCCCAACTTGATTGATTTCATTATTAACAAATAAATAATAAGATTTCAGGCTCAAAGATCAATGTTGAATAAGAGTTAGTTGAATATAGTATTTGGGTTGTCGTAACGATGTTTTACACAACATCCGTTTTAACTCAAATAAGTGTAAGCTTGGAAATATAATAAAGAATATTTCCTAAGTATAGAAATAAACGAGATCGGAAAAGAGATAAGTATTTGGAATATTTTCCAATTATAAATAGCATATATTTTCTAACAGTTTAGAAAATAAAGGAAGGCGATATTCGGAATTGTTTTCCAAATAATATAAACGGCCAATATGGTTATTGAAAATATTTTGTTAACAAATTTTGATAAAGAAATAGAGAAGTGGTTTAACTAATGGAATATTAATTAAGGGCTCAGTGACATGTTCAAAAGGAAAAATTGATTTTTGAAAAGAGTAAACTGTTTGAAAACTCCCAGGGAAAGACTGTTTGAATTAAAAACAAATTTAACAGAAATTTTGTGGAAGCAAATTTGAAATAAAGTAAAGCCAGTAAAGCGGTAACGGAGATTGAATTAGAATGATATCAAGACAAATGGGATTGTGAGATTCAAATTTGAAATGTAATGTGATAATCAAGTTAAGAGTTGGGAATCGAGAAGAAACTCGAGTTGAAATGATATTTCGCTCGGATATAAGCAAATAGTTTTGTTGTGGATAAAAGCAAATTGGAATTTGATTGGGATGACCTTTGTATCCGCAGAATTGATTAAAGGTGGAAAGGATATAATGATATGCCGACAAAAGGTACAAGTTTATATTTCATATGGTATGAGATTTTGATGAGCTGAATTGGCAAGCTGCTTGGCTGTTTGATTTTCTTTTGGGATGGAGATGGCCCAGAGAGGCAAGTTGGAGTTTGACCGATTGACCAGTACAAAGGAGGTGCTGGCGAAATTTTTCGAAAGGTTAAGGCGTTAAGAAATTTTCAGGATTTTTGGAAATTTTCGTTGATATGAATTAAATTAATTTTTAATTGAAATTAAATTGGTTCAGTTGAAAACTGAAGTTAAGAAGTGAACAAATATGTTATAACCAGTCGGTAGGGTCGTCTCCTACTTTTTAGCAATTTCGAGGACGAAATTATTTTAAGTGGGAAAGATTGTAATGACCCGCATTGGCAGAGGTGTTATAATTTATTTATTTAATTATATAAATAGTGATATAGTGAATTAAATGGTCGTGGAATTAAATAATGATGAATATTTAATTAAAAAAATAAATTAAATAATATATTTAATTCTGAAATAATCAGAATTGGCTGAAATAACGATATGGTGTGAACCGGATCATCTGTGGTATTTAATTCAGTTAGAATTAAATTAGAATAATGAATATGTTGTTTGAACGACAGTTTGAACGTATAATTATATTATAATTAAAATCGAGCTTGAAATGGCGCTGTAGTTTGTAAATTGGCAATTCGAACTTCAACTGAATGTACATGATTCGTTTTAAACCGGAATTCCGTGAAACAAGAAACGTGTGGAGCTGGTGGAGAATATCTTTCTAGTGGAAGAGAAAAATTAGGATTTCGTTGTGTATGTTTTGATATATGTCCAAATCAAATTTTGAAATAGTCGCTATAGAATCGTTTATCCACCGTATCGGTTTATTCGATATAACTAGAGATCGGGTGGGAATTTAGACAAGGTTCTTTTGGGACATAGCTATAATTTAATTTTTAGAATTTTGCTGTAATTTTTAATTAATTAAATAAGAAACTTTTTATTTGGAGTATTTTGCACCCTTAATCAGCGATTTTGGGGTTTCGCAATATGAGTAAATCTACCGGTATTTTTATATTTCCGGGATCATGGGGCATTGCCTGTTAAAACGGTACGGTTACTTCTGTCTATAATGGACCGTAAAAATATATATATGTAATTTCGAAGGTAAACTTAAAATTGAAAACAGAACATACCCATGACACAACTAACCATAAGCATTTCTATATGTATATTTGCATGCACAAAAGCCTTTCATTTTGCTTGGCTTCAGCAAACCCACGTCGTGGAAATCATCTCCACTGATAATTTAAAAACTAACCCTATATAGTAAACTTAACTCGTTAAAACCTAAAAATCAATCTCATTCCTCCGCCGCTCTTCCTCTTTTCTGGAAAATCAAAACCCCTCTCTCAATAGACCACAAACAAATACAAATAAAATTCCTAAATTCATGATACTAATATATTCGAAGTCATTGGAAGATCCTCTTCGTTTATACACACGTTTCTAAGGGTGCGGTTGAGAATGTTGATGCTCGAAAATTGAGCAGCGGTTTAGGGATTTCGATCTACTCGATGTCGCGACTGTAGGGTTCCGGTCATGGGAAAACCAAAGTCGTTGTCGGCTGTGGAGGTGCAATTTCGAGTGTTGATGGGTTGAGCGAGACGCAGGAAATTCTGGAAGCAGCGGTTAGGAGGTTCGGCTATAGTGCTGGAGCTTTGTTAAGAAGTAGCTGCAGTGAAGCGACAATGTGATTTCTGGAGTTAGGGGTGTTCGGTGAAGGAGGATATAGTATTCAATTTGGAGAAATCGAAATATTTGGATGAAGGCAGTGGAGTATGGGGTATTGTGGTTCTTGGCTGAGAGAAGGAGGAAACACAGTATGGTGGGGGGGTCTGTGTTGCGAGATGATAGCTGAAGCATGATGGAGAGTTTGAAGGCATTAGGATGTGGAGTTCGGACTGTATACGTGATGCAGAATGGGGTGTTTTGATGTTGGTTTGCATAAAGTTTGGTGAAGGAATTCAGGGCGTGAGGAGTATATTTCCGGTAGTCATGAAGAAGTCAGTACATTTGAGAAGGAGAAAACTGGAGCGTTTAGGTTTAAAGAAGAAGGGTGACTGTAGTACCATACGAGGATGTATGGTGGGCTGTGAAATGTGTGTAGCGAGTGGGCTTTGGTAGAGTGGGCCATTTTGTTTTTGGCGAAACAAGATCCACCGGGATCGTGTGGACGGACACTAACACATGGAACTGACTGGAAGTCCATCGAAGCTCATTACAATTTATAGCGAAATAAATTGTCCTTCTGAATCAAATCGAGCGACAATTATCGTTTTAACGATGATAGTCCAATGTGAGTAAAATCTCACTAACTCTAAACAGTTTATAATTTCATGTTGTATTTTTAGAACTGTTAAATATTGGCTGATCGACTATGTGTTGACTGTTTGATTGAACTGCTAGTCAGTTAGTTAAATTTCTATATTGATTCTGTTTAACAGAATATATCATATGGAACTGAAAGTGATGTTATCTATATTGTTTAACATCTGTGATGCAGGGAAACAGGTTGGAGGAATCCGACTGGATTCCTCAACATTTAGTTACTATTTTCATATATTGTGATATATGATGTGATGTATATCTGTTATGGATTATGTGTGTTAGAATGATGTTGATCATTGTTATTCGATATTTTAAATATCATAAAAGACCCTAGGATGTTAAAAGAATTATTTCAATGTATATTGAAATAAAAGGGATTTTATAAAATCAACAGATTTTATAAAAGGAAATATTTCGAAAGTAAATAAAAGGGAAAATGTTTTTAAAATGAATAGAGTTTTATAAAAGGGAAATCATTTGTAAAGTGAAGAACCGTTACTAAAAGTAAATCTTTGTCAATGAATAATTTAATCGAGTTAAAAGGAGTTAATCGATGTTAGTTTAATCGATTAGAGTTAAAGCAAATGAGTTAATTAAATATTAGTTATTTGAATAGAGTTAAATCGAATATGGTATTCGAAGGGAGTCAATCGAATATGGTATTCGAAGGTTAGTAAATCGAATATGTTATTCGAAAAGGGGTTAGTCGAGTCGAGTTGGTTAGTTAGAGTTAACCAGTTAGAGTTAAACCAGTTAGAGTTAACCAGTTAGAGTTAACCAGTTAGAGTTAAATCAGTTAGAGTTAAACCAGTTAGAGTTAACCAGTTAGAGTTAAACCAGTTAGAGTTAAACCAGTTAGAGTTAACCAGTTAGAGTTAAACCAGTTAGAGTTAAACCAGTTAGAGTTAAACCAGTTAGAGTTAAACCAGTTAGAGTTAAATCGATTAGAGTTAAAGTAAAATGAGTTAATCGAATATAGTTTATTCAAATAGAAAGTAAAAGGAGTTAATCGAATATAGTTTATTCGAATAGAATCAATTGAGTTAATCGAATATAGTTTATTCGAATAGAGTTAAAGGAGTTACCAATTACAGTTTATTCGAAAGGAGTTAAGTGATAGAGTTAATCCAATAGTGTTAGTCCAATAGAGTTAATCCAATAGCGTTAGTCCAATAGAGTTAATCCAATAGCATTAGTCCAATAGAGTTAATTGATAAGGGTTGATCGAATAAAGTAAATTGAATAGAGTTATCGAATATACCTTATTCGAAGGAAAGAATTATCGAATAAGAGATGATTCGAAGGAGGGTTAAGTAAGGAAGTTAGTAAAAGGAATATAAAGTGAACTTTGCCTATTTCAAAGTTAGAAATGTTGTTCAGTTAAGGTCTGAGAGGTAGTTCTACCCCAACTTGATTGGCTTCGTTTTTAACTAAGGAATAGTTAAGGTTCGGTAGTACAGGAAATGGTTGAGTTGGCATAGCGATGTTTTATCTAAACATCTGCTTAATCCAAACGTAGGAGTTTTGGAAATGTTTTCCAAACAAGAACCAGAAATGTTTTCTAATAAAGAAAACAAGAAATGGAAATGTTTTCCATTGTTAATCACGTATATTTTCCAAATTTAGAAAATAAGAAATATTGACTATAGGGAAACAGGAGATAAGTAAATTAATGAAATAAAGAGATAAATGTTGAATGATGTTTGATCGATATAAATTTCCATTTGGAAATAATATCGTTGCTTGCACACCTGTTGTTCTTTGATGGTTAAATCACAGACTATCGAAGTTTTGACCATTTTAACGTTGTTAATATGGAGAGACCGGTTGGATTATCATCCAAAGAACCACTCTGTATTGGCATAAGCGTTGCAAATCATATATGCCAAAGGAAATTGAAGACGGAGTTATGCAAGGGCTATCCTGTTTACAAAATAGTGCCTTCGGTTCATCCTGTTCCTGGATGACTTGTATGGACGTATGTCTGACAGAGTATTTCCA
This sequence comes from Allium sativum, assembly GCA_030737875.1. Lineage (NCBI taxonomy): Eukaryota > Viridiplantae > Streptophyta > Magnoliopsida > Asparagales > Amaryllidaceae > Allium > Allium sativum. The sequence goes on from CM060915.1 coordinate 119,979,821, forward strand.
GACGATCACGTATATTGATTTCTCCAACCGTACCAAGAGTGGAAGCGGAGAAGGAAATTCTTTTAGCTAACACATAATGTATGTTTGAGGACGTCAATTGGTGATTTGATGGATTTGACTATGTGGCATTCAAAGTGAATCTGGTGTGATGATAAAGCGTAGCTTCTAGCCTCACCTCCGGTAAATGACAGAAATCGGGCATGCAGCATGGCTAAGTCGGTCGCACCGAAGTAGGGTGTATAATCACCTGATATAGAGTTTCATTTACTTCTAAAAATCTATTGTTGATGCTGTCCCATTCGGGAAACGGTTGCTGATCCCAACCGTTGGTGATATACATTCGATACACTCAAGCGAAATGAGTGGTCGTTCATGTGTGGCCGGGTTGCAAGATGTTCTTGTTGAATCCAGTGTATTCCTCTCTAGAGGTAAACTAGCGAAAGGTGGTTCCATACCTTGTCATAGTTGGAAATCCATTACCCAATATGTGCTTGCGGTTTTGATTGTATACTATATATGTAGAACGTGAGATGAAAGCGTTTCTGCTAGATGATTATTATATTGTGTTGATAGACATTATTATAATATCAAAAGGTTTTGATATAAAGATATTTGGATTCTCATAAGGGAAAAACCCGTTCCGTTATACGGCGTGGTCTTATGAGATATCGTTTACTTGTTCAAACTGTTTTAAACTGTTTTACTCATACCAGTCCCATGACTGACCCGGAGTTTATTTTGTTGTTTTCCCTAAACTCTTGGGTGCCTAAATTTGTACGGGCAGTCAAGTAGTCGGGATTTTACAGATATAGTTGAAGAGCTGGAGCAGGAGGCTTCAGGATCATATAGCTATAGTTATTTCCGCTGTGTTGTAAGTGTTGTACTTCGATAAATGATGTATATTCAAGTACAGATGTATATTTCAAGTTTTGTTATATATATTATATGTTATTCGTTCCGCTGTGAGGTTCGTGTTACTCTGATGTTGTGTTCTTCTTCTTCTTCTATTCTAAGTTTCTATCTTACCTTTCCTCACCCTCTAATTTCTTTCATTAATGACCGGTATTTTTCGATGTATGGTTAGTCGTCATCGTGTTTATGGCGATAACCAAAGTCGCCAAAATCTCGGGTCGTTACAGAGCTGAATCTGAAAACCTTGCAAATCTTTAGTGATTCTCAACTGGTAGTGTGTCAAGTCCTTAGAGAATTCCAGACTATGGTTGGAAACCTTCCTTCTTATCTTATCAAAGCTATGGAACTTCTCAACGACCTCGACCACTACACTATATCTCACATTCCTTTGGAGGAAAAATCGAAGGAAGATTCTCTCGCTAAATACGCTAATTCTTCTTACGCACGGTTACTGGGACTGATACCCGTTGAAGTCCTTACAACCCTACTATTGAAGAGGTGCACATCGATTGGATCATGGAGACAGTTGAAGATTCTACGTCCTGGATGACTCTGATCAAGGAATATATCCTTAACGGAACACTTCCAGAGGAGCCAAAAAAGCGGAGGAAGATATTGCGCAAAGCTCCATTATACCTTATCTAGGACTGAAGGCTATACAGATAAGGATTCTCCATACCACTGCTGCAATGTGTGACCAAGGAGGAATCAAAAGCGATCTTGGTGGAATTACATGAGGGATATTGCGGAGGTCAGATAGGCGGTCAAACACCGGCCAAGAAAATTCTGCGGTATGGCTACTTTTGGCCCGATGTGAATCTGGATGCAATGACTTGTGTTAAAAAGTGTGATAGATGCCAAAGATTTGCAAAAATTCCGAGACCACCTCCCATCGAACTAACTCAAATAGTCAGCCCATAACCATTTGCTGTCTGGGGCATAGATTTGATTGGGGCATTACCCACAGCTAAATCAAATTTGAAGTATGCGATAGTAGGAGTTGACTATTTCACTAAATGGGATGAACCTGAACCACTAGCTACTATTACTTCAAAGAAGGTGATCAATTTTGTCTTGAAGAACATCATATGAAGGTTTGGTGTGCCGCAGAAAATAATCACAGATAATGGAACACAATTCGAGAGCAGTGAATTTCTAGATTTTTGTGCCAAGTACAAGATCAAGAAGAGTTTTGCAGTCGTTGCTCATCCGCAGGCCAACGGGCAAGTCGAAGCAATCAATAAAATTATGAAGTCAACCATTAAAAAGCAACTAAAAAAAGCTAAAGGTGCTTGGGTAGACGAGCTTCCACTTGCGCTATGGGCATACCGTACCACCCATAAAACTGTGACAGGGCACACTCCATTCTCGCTTGTGTTCGGATATGAAGCTATGATTCCAGTAGAGCTTGAAGTTCCAACTCATAGAAGAATCCACTTCAACCAAGAAGAGAATGAAAGACTCCAACTCGAAGCACTTGATTTGCTAGAAGAAAAAAGAAGAGAAGTAAAACTCAGAGTCATGGCACAAAGGATAACTCGGATACAAACACTAGCTGATGTTTCTAGAATGGGTCTGATGGGCTTATTTCCCAACTCATGGGTTGCGCTCTCCACGCTTCAAGAATTGATTAACATTGGAGATCTTATTAATTCCTTTCATCCTTCCTCTGGGCCTGATTCATTTATTTGGGCTTTGGGCTCCTCTAATAAATTCTCGGTCAAATCCTGTTACAAATATCTTATTCACACAGGCCGATGCTTTTCTTTCTCCAGAATTTAGAAATGTCGTCTTCCTCCTAGAATCATTTTTTTCCAGTGGCTTCTAATTCACAACCGTATTAACACTAAGGACAGACTTCGCCGCTTCAACATCGACATCGATCCAATTTGTGTCCTCTATAATCTCGAAAATGAATCCATCAATCACTTGTTCTTTGACTGCGACTTCTCTTTCGCTGTATGGGCCGCCATTTGCTCATTCGTTCTTGGTTTCATTCCCTCAATTCGCTCGTTCTTTGATTACTGGCAGCACTCCCCCGATCCATCTCTAGATTCTCTTGTAGAAATCTTCTCTTGGTTCGTCTGGTTAGAGCGTAATGCTTGCGTCTTCGGCAAGCCTAAAAAGCTGTTATTGCGAACCTGTTATCAAATCTTGCATCTCTTCGAACTATGGACAGGCACAGCTAGACATGCTCGCTTCAGATTCTCTCTGCCCAGGCGACATTCGCCAGGAACCCAGGGTAGCAGCTCCTTGTTTCCTTTCTGATGGGCAATATCTTGTAGTTTTATTTTGGTTGTGCACTGATCACTGCTATATGGTGTAGTTATGTTATGTATATATTCTATAAGTACTCCTTAGACTGACTACTTTAGACCAGCTTGGTCTGTCTCTTGTTAGCTACTGGTTGGGCATGTCAACCAGATATTATTATTATCTTATTATGCATCTACGCGTAACCGGCTATGTAGTGCCATGCTACAGACCCGTCTTCCTCAAAAAAAAAAGGGAACCTTCCAAGTTGGGGATCTTGTTTTGTAAAGAATCATGACAGGAACTGGAGTACTCGGACCCAACTGGGAGGGACCATATATGATTAGTCAAAAATTCTCAGATGGTACATTTGGGCTGAAAACGAAGGATGGAATCCAACTTCCAAGAGCATGGAATGCTATACACCTTCATCACTACTTCACTTAATGTTTCTTTCATATGTTCTGAAAAAGTTGTAAATGTCATGCATTGTAAATACCATGCAACATTATTACAATCTTTGTACATACTAATGATAGGAATTGCTTTACTTTCCTAATCATACATTCGCAAACTATTTGCAAAGATTCGATTTTGATTGCAGGTCCCTTAAAAGAACGCTGACGCATCTATGACCTAATAAGACCTGGTGACCATTATAGCACGCCCCGATTGGGATAGCTCAAATATCCATTCCTCAATGCTTAGAAACTTCATTCGCAACCAACTCGAAGATGTAGAGCATAGAACTGTAAGTAAGGGACCCCAGGGACTGAATGGTCAAATGATGTGGCACTCAAAGTTATTGATGAAGCTGCATGTTTCACAAAAAGGGGCACCTTCTTAATTGCATGGTCCCAGGCCCTAGTTCTAACAAATCGTGGTAAAACCCGATAAATGAACTGGCATGTGCCCCATGAAACGACGCAATTTTAAACCGAAGACCTCCCCGAGGGGCATCCAGTTGATCGTCGACGCCATTGATACATGGCTGGATTGCGATAAACACTGGGCTTTAAAATCAAAGACCTCCCGGGGGAACCCGGTTGATCGTCAATCCCATTAATACATGGTCGGATTATGATACAAACACTGGGTTCTCAAAGACTCTTCGGGGGCATCCGATCATAGGCCGAGTCTTCCGAATTTAGTTAGTGACGGACCCAAAGACCTTTTCGAAGGAACCCTACAAATTCTATAAGTGGTTGAGTTAGTCAATCACAACGAATGACGGGTTTGCAGATACTTCTTCAGAGGAACAAAATATAAGAGCTTTCAAGCAGGGGCACAAAAACAGAAGTTCATCTCCATAAAAAGGCATGAGTTAGATTGTCTAAATTGGAAACCTTTGATCATGATCATGCCAAGAGATTCGACAATGGAAAAAACACATGATCAAAAGATTCCAAATAAAGTTGGTCGCATGCCGCACTTAACCTTTTAAAGTTTGTGACGAATTTTGGTATGGGGCATTACTACCGCATTAAGGAAATTCAATATCCTCACTCACTTTAACATACCATAAACTCGTCATAACTTTACAGTAGAGCTTAGCACTCACAAGGTTTACTTCGACTAGTGGAGCTAGTTCCCTCAATATGACTAAGGAAAATTCGCGAACTTCGACATTGTGATAAAAACAAAATCGATCGTTCACGAAAAAGAAATCTCAAAAACTGCTCTAGTCACAATAAAGGGAGTCTAGTAAAATTGGTCGAATAAACCTAATTAATAACGGTTGGTAGTCACAACTGAAAAATCGTTATTTATCAAAAAAGAAAAGTACCGTAAGATCATTGTTATACCAAACGTTGCAACAACAAATGACTTGTGATATAAAGAATTTGTGATGCAAGCATGAAAAAAAATAGGCATGGAATGCAGAACAAGAAAGTACGACAAAGCTAAAAGTAAAAGCTTAAGTACAGAAAGCAGAACACAATTTCATTTCAGCGTCACATAATCAGATAGCAGAATCACAAAGTCATAAATCCAGCACATAAGTATCAGACACAAAGAAACATAAAGTAATAAGCAGGGACCGGCACCCGCATGTACAACCGATCTGAATATAACATATATACGAGCGTAATTGAGAAGAAAAATAAGTTGGTATCGAGCTGTGCAGTTAAAGCGCTTAGCGGTTCTGTAGCGGTGGAGGAGCAAAAAGGTGTAGCTGGGAAATAGAGGGGATACAACAGTGGTGCAAAATGTTGAATCTATGATTTTTTTTGTTTGATGATTACAAACATATGTATTTGAAACTGAAATAAAAAATATATATATGTTTAATGGTGCTCTTATACAAGAACTAAAAAATTTATACAAGCATCTATTACTCAATATTTATATATATTTTATTTCACAAATCATTTCAGTACAAATTTGTCTTGAAACTCTCAAATATACAAACTCAATACAAAATGTCTTAACAACTCTCAACTTTCTTTACACATCATACACAACTCTCTGCTAGACAAATTCTGTTCTACACACTCTTACTGTCCCAGCTTCTATTTCTGTCCATGTTGCATCATCCTTAAACCTGTCACACAAAAGAAAATACACACAGTACACTGGAACTAAAATAAATATTGAACAAATAAAATTTTATTTTATTTAATTTTTTATTTGTCTCAGTTTCTCTGTGTGTTTTTCTCATCATCTTTCAGACTTGAACAGCCACGCCAGAACCATACTAGTTTGCTGATCAGAACCAGCTGTTTCTGACCAGCCTCAACACAGTACAATTTTTCTGCTATTTTTTTTTTCAGGATCACAAGACAAGTTAAAAATCAAAGGAGAAGTAACAAACTCATAACAGTGTGGCACATGGCAGCAATTACAAAGCAAAACGAAGTGGCAGATCAGCATGGATTTTGTACATGGTGTACAAGTGAATGGTTCACTTATGTAAAGCATGGAGCAGTTCTACATAACAAAACAGCATATGAAGCCAGACATGCATGTACATGAGCAAGAATGATACATTCAAAGCAGCATGGAAATGCAAATACACATTGGTGCATGGGTCAAGAACAACACATAAAACAGAGCTTGAAATCATGTTTTGGCAAGGTTTCAAAAACATGCAAGAATAAACAGATTCTACCAAATCATTATTTTCTAGAAATGAACATCTCTGAAATCATAGTGTCACGGGATCTTTTTTGCAAAACTCAGCAACAACAAGTAGCATGGACGAGGAATCAAACAACATGATTGCAATTCGGGTATGCAAAGTCAAGCATATACATCAAATCAGTGGAGCACAAAACTAGACAGAAAATACATGGTTCAAATCCAACTGGCAGTGCAACACACAAGCAAATATACACAGAAAGTACACACTCGCATGTACAAACAGGGACACAACAAAATGGAAGGTGTAACAGTCAGGTTAATACACTAGTGCAGCAATGGTAAATGCAACTCAACATGGAAAGCATCAGTATAACAAGACCAAGGTTACTGAAGTTAAATGAAGCACAAACAAGAAGACAAAGCAAGAGTGCAACATCATTATACTGTATGGCGGGATTTTTTTCTCAGCATTTTCTGGTGTAAACACATGAGTAGGAAAGGCATAAAAGATGTCAAGTGTATTTATGATTTTTACAAAGCAAATCCCACAGTAGAAATGTTTTCTAGATTTGAACAAAAGTCTAGCTGACTAGGCCGATGTCATCAATACTGTAAATAGAAAATTGGGAACAAATTAATATTCCAGAAATCATTTCTTATTTTTTTTGGAAACTTTTTAAGTACAAAGATTTTTGGGTCCAGATTGATTCAATCATGTATGGGATGTAAAAGATGGATTAAATCGTTTTTTGGTATGGTGACTAGGCAAAAATTAACTCAGCAAAGTTATTGTTTGTTTTCAAAATTGGAAAATGTTTTTAAATCAGATCATATGGAGAAAGTTTTGATAGCAATATCAATAGCCTACTTATCCATTTTCAATTCGACAGAGAAATCAATTCTAAAAACAGAAAGGGTTCAAATCGATTCCAAAATTGGACAACAAAATTTCAGGGAAAAGGAAAATCCGATTCGAATATTCCACAATTAAAATCAGGCAAGCCTTCATTTGAAATTAGAGAATCAGGGTTTCAAATTCCCTATATAAACACACTACTTCATCATCAACAAAGCATCCAACATTTTTGACAATAAAACCGAAACCCTAATTTCAAATCAGTTGCTTACTTGTTTGGATCGAGAGAGAAGGAGCCTTGCAAAGTCAAGCTAGAAGGCAATTTCAACTGATCCATATCTGCAGAGGAATTCGAAGCAAAGGGTATCAAGAATTCCAGAAACCCTAGTGTGTAACGCTGCCGCCATTCTGGACTTTAAGAGCAAAAGAGGAACTTAACAGGAAAAGAGAACAAAAGTGGGCCGACCAATTTTCACATGGCTAAGCCAATTCCTTAAAAAAGGGGGTTTATTTGTTTCTTCTTTGTTTTGTATTTTTATTGTAATTCTTTTTCAATACAATGCTTGTTTATTTTCTAGTTTTAATTTAAAACTAGGGTATACAGATTACTGGTCTGTAGTCTGGGAAAATCTGGTTTAGGGTATACAGGCCAGTCTAGGATTTTGACCTTAGGCTTAGACAGGAGCAGGAGCTGCGAGTTTACATAAGATTGTAAGCGGGGTCTATTTGTAACTCCTAGTAGAAATCTTAGAAAGGCAGCAGTAGGCACAATTTGCCGAAGCTGGGTATCTCTGCATGTAATTTTCCTTTACTGCGTATTTTATACCTCTTTGTTTGTTTTAATTTCTTGTTAGAAACCCTATTCACCCCCCCCCCCCCCTCTAGGGTTATTATCGATCCTACAATTGGTATCAGAGCCAGTGTATATTTAACTCTAGAGTCATGACATCAATGAATAATGCTTTTTCTGAGGGACAATCTATTGCTAGACCACCCATGTTTAGTAGTGATTACGCATATTGGAAAGCTAGAATGAAAATTTATCTTGTGTCTGTTGACTATGATGTCTGGGATATCATTGAAACTGGTTATAAACCACCCACTATAGTTGTTAATGACATTTAAATACTTAAACCAAAATAAAGGCGGGATGCAAATGATAAGAAACTGTACTCTATTGATTCTAAAGTCGTGAATGCTTTGATCTGTGCTTTAGATAAAACTGAATATAACAGAATTTCTCATTGTAACAAGGCTAAGGAAATATGGCATACTCTGGAGGTCTTTCACGAAGGAACATCGCAAGTGAAAGAATCTCATCTTGCACTATTCAGTAATGAGTACGAAAACTTCACTATGCAGAAGGATGAGAGTATCAAGGACATGTATGGACGTTTCTTCGTGCTAGTAAACAATGCTAGAGCCCTTGGAAAAGTTTTTACTGAAGTTGAACTTGTGAGGAAGATTTTGCATGTTCTACCAATGAATTTCGAAGCAAAAGTCACATCCATTCAAGAATCAAAGGATTTGAGTAAGATGAGCATTGAGGAGCTTGTTGGAAATTTAATGACATACGAAATGGAGCTAAGATCACGAGAAGATCGCAACAACTCTGATCTGAAGAAGAAATCAATTGCTTTTTCCAATACTGTCAATAGTGATGGCGAAGACTCCAGTGAACAGCTTGCAATGGCCGTCATACAAATCGCAAAATGGAGCAAATTCAAATCTTGGAGAAATAAATCAATATCCAACAAGCTGAAGAACTCTGACAACTCAGATGAGGAACCACTTTGCTATAACTGCCAGAAGCCTGGAAATATGAAAACAAACTGTCCCCATCTTCAGCACAAAAGAAACAAGAAGAAAAAGAAAGCCTTTTCTATAACTTGGGATGACGAGGAAGGAGAAGACTCAGATAGCAGCGAGGAAGAAAGTAACCTATGCTTCATGGCAAAATCTGATTCAGAAGATGATAGAGAGGAATCAACTAAGGTATACAGTTATGATGATTTGGTTTTAATGGTTAAACATCCTTCTGAAATCATTGATACACTAGAAACAAAGTCGAAAAACTTAAAGCAAAAAATTTAGAACTATCAACTATCAAGTTCACCATTGAAAATCTTGAAAAAGAAAAATTGACTTTGAAAGAAACTGTTGAGATTAAAACAGAGAATTTTATTAAAAGATGCACTTCACTTGTGGATGAAAATACAGCTCTAAGAAACAAAGTCCAGAATCTTGAAGTCATCTTAAATAAATTTTCAATTTGACAGACATCCTTTAAAATGTTGTTAGGAAAACAATTGTTTGCTAACAATGGAAAAGGACTAGGTTTTGGTAAAGGACAAAATGATGTGACTGTGATTGACAATGCGAAAGGTAGAAGCATCTTTCCTAAGTGTGTAAAGTGTGGGGAAATTGGCCATAATTTTGAAAATTGCAAGAATAGGAATGAAATCAGAAAATCCACTAGAATTTGGGTTTCTAAACACTTAGCACACAATTACCATAAATTTTGGAACACAAATAAGAGGACAAAACAAATGTGGGTACCAAAAAATTCTTGTTTTCATTATACTTCAACCACTAATATTCTTGGACCTAGAAGCTTCTCCGGGTCATCCTCTTCTATTCTTATGTAGGTATGTTGGCGGGCTAAGGAGCAACAGAAATGGTATTTGGATTCAGGTTGCTCCAGACATATGACAGGAGACAAAAGACTATTCCTTAGCCTAGAAAAATATAAAGGTGGGAGTGTGACTTTGGGCGACAACAGCAAATGTAAGATTATTGGTAAGCGAAAAGTAGGTAACAACATTTTTGCCTTAGCTGATGTCTTATATGTTGATAATTTGTATCACAATCTTATTTCCATAAGCCAACTATGTGACAAAGGAATGAATGTAGTTTTTGACAGTAAGATTTGCAAGATCATTGATACATCCACCGGAAAAGTTGTTTTTACTGGCAAAAGAAAAGGAAATATCTACGCACTCTCATTCGATGATGTAACTATTTCTAGGTGCTTGATAGCAACGGAAGAAGAAGCAGTTTTATGGCACAGAAGGCTTGCACATGCTAGTATGGGTCTTCTTGAAAGACTGGAAACAAATGAGCTTGTCAGAGGTTTACCGCATCAGAAATTCAAAAATAACAAAGTGTGTAATGCCTATTCCATGGGCAAGCTTAGTTGTTCATCTTTCCGCCCAAAAAATGTTGTTAGTACTTCACGTGTTCTTGAATTGATTCATATGGACTTATTTGGACCAACTGATACTACTAGCTTAAATGGTAAACGTTATTGTTATGTATTGGTTGATGATTACTCTAGATTTACATGGGTTTACTTTCTAGCCAAAAAGTCTGAAGCTTTTGATTATTTTTCAAAGTTTTCAAAACTTGTTCAAAATGAAAAAGGAGTTTCAATTAAAACTTTGAGAAGTGATCATGGAGGTGAATTTGAAAATTTAGATTTTGAAATTTTTTGTGAAGAAAATGGTTTTAAACATGAATTTTCCGCTCCTCGAACACCTCAACAAATGGGGTGGTTAAAAGGAAAAATCGTACATTACAAGAAATGGCTAGATCTATGTTATGTGAATATAAATTGCGTTAAACCTTTTGGGCTGAGCCAGTCAATACTTCATGCTATGTAATGAACCAAGTTATGATTAGACCAATACTTAATAAAACGTCATATGAACTTTGGTCTGAAAAAAAGCCTAACATTTCATACTTTAGAGTGTTTGGATGTCCTTGTTATATTTTGAACACAGGAGATCAGCTTGGAAAATTTGAGCCAAAAACGATTGATGGAATCTTTATGGGTTATTCCTCAAGAAGTAAAGCCCACAGAATCTTCAATAAGCAGTCAAGGACAATTGTGGAAATTGTCAATGTAAAGTTCAATGAATCAGATGCGGGTATGGCCACTAAAGATGATAAAGATGATGGTGGGGGCACAAGAAGGTGAAAAAGAAAGCAATGATGCTAAAGCAAACAATGAAGAAGCCACTGAAGCAGCAACAAATGCTGAAAGGCTAAAATTCAAGCCCAGTCATCCTCCAGATTTGGTAATCGGAAGCCCAACAGCTGGAGTTCATACTCGCACTTCTCTTAATAAGGATGTTTGTACTTTTTGTATACACCATGCTTTTGTATCTGAAATAGAACCATGTTCTTATGATATTGCACTTAATGATGAGTCTTGGTTTCTAGCTATGCAAGAAGAACTTAACCAGTTTGAGAGAAACAAAGTCTGGAACTTGGTACCAAGGCCAAAAGACTATCCAGTTGTCGGAACAAAATGGGTGTTTAAAAACAAACTTGACGAATCTGGAAATGTAATTAGAAACAAAGTTAGGTTGGTTGCTAAGGGATACAATCAAATTGAAGGCATTGACTTTGATGAGACCTTCGCTCCAGTCGCCAGGTTAGAAGCAATCAGAATTTTGTTGAGTTTAGCTTGTTTTAAAGGCTTCAAGCTAAAGCAAATGGATGAGAAGAGTGCCTTTCTGAATGGAGAGCTAAAAGAAGAGGTTTATGTTGAACAACCCCCTGGTTTTGAGAGTCACGATTTTCCAAATCATGTTTATAAACTAGAAAAAGCATTGTATGGGCTTAAGCAAGCTCCTCGAGCTTGGTATGATTGTCTCTGCTCATAGCTCTTGGAAAACGGTTTTAAAAAGGGGTGTGCTGACACAACTCTATTTCTATCACATGACGGTAATGACTTTTTGATTGTTCAAATCTATGTTGATGATATCATATATGGTGCTACTAATGATGTCTTGTGTGAGAAATTTGAAAAAGTTATGCAGGACAAGTTTGAGATGAACTTGGTGGGAGAGCTGAAATATTTTCTTGGCTTCCAAATCAAACAGAGCAACAATGGAATCTTTATCTCCCAAATGAAGTATGTGATGGAGCTACTGAAGAAATTTGGAGTCGAAGATGCAAAACCAATGAAAACACCAATGAGCCCAAAAACCAAACTTGACAAAGATGAAAAAGGTGTTGCTGTTGATGAGAAAAAATATCGCGGTATTATCGGTTCACTTCTTTATCTCTCTGCTTCTAGACCCGATATCATGTTCTCTGTTTGTTTGTGTGCTCGTTTTCAATCTAATCCAAAAGAATCTCATTTAAAAGCCACAAAACGAATTTTGAGATACTTGTTACACACACCAAATCTTGGTTTATGATATCCTTCTTGTGATAACTTTAATTTAGTTAGGTTTACTGATGCTGATTATGCTGGCTCACTCACTGATAGGAAGAGTACTAGTGGAACTTGTTTTATGTTAGGATATTCACTTGTTTCTTGGTCAAGTCGTAAACAAAACTGTGTTGCCTTATCCACCACTGAAGCTGAATATATTGCATTAGGAAGTTGTTGTGCACAGATTTTATGGATGATGCAGACTTTATTTGACTTTGGCCTATGTTATAAACGAGTTCCCTTGAAGTGTGATAGTAAGAGTGCAATAGATTTATCAAACAATCCAGTACATCACTCACGCACAAAACACATTGACGTGAGACATCACTTTCTTAGAGATCATATTGCCAGTGAGGACATTTGTATTGAATTCATTCCAACTGAATCTCAACTTGTTGATATTTTCACAAAATCCCTTCCCGAAGACAGATTTTGCAGATTACGATTAGATTTGGGAATTATGGAAATAAATTAATCTCTCTGCATTTTTGGGTAAATTTTCTCTTAAGGTGTTCTGTTATCAATTTCATTTTCTGACAAATAATCCAACCTTCAAGAAAAGAACAGTTTATATTTTTGGACATTTATGATAAAATTGTGGCTGTGTTAGTTTTCAGAGTATAAGAGGGTTGAAAGTTCGACTACAACTCTGATGTGATCTAATATATTTTATAATATGAGTAATTTAAGAATTTTTTTCACATCCATCTCTATCTCTAGCACTCTTCTATCGACCATTATTATTTTATATATATCAAGGGGATTTGAGAATATATTATTTAACAATAGTATTAATAATAATAATAATAAAATGTATATATAATAATAAGTATCTCTCTGACCTCATTTAAAAATCCAAACTCTGGTCGTGCATGGTTATGAGAGTACTTATTTTCATACTACCACTAATCCCATTTAAAAATCCAAGCTCTGGTTATGCGTGGTTAGTGTGATATTGAAATATATATATATATATATATATATAAGGTGTATATATATATAAGTATAATAAATTCTCCCTGATACATATTAAATAATTCTTCATTCCATTCTAACTTGTGAAATGTGTCCTATTTTACGAATTATTATGATTTTTTGTTTGACTATTTGGGGATTATGGCTCTGATTCTGTCAAATGACTTGATTTCTAACTATAGCCCATATCTTTTGCAAATGTTCAGAACTGTACATCTTTTGATGATTACAAAGGGGGAGAAGGAGTTAAGATTTTGTGTTGTTTACAGACATCTATAGATTTTATTTTGCCATTAATGGTAAGTGTTTAATTATTTTCTATTTTCTTCAAATTTTTATTTATGTATGTTTACAACTGAAAGGGGGAGCTATGTTATAAGGGGGAGCACAAATATAGGGGGAGTTCTTTCAAACACATTCTGTTAATTTAAAAATCTTAGATATGTTTGTCATCATCAAAAGGGGGAGATTGTTGAATCTATGATTTTTTTTGTTTGATGATTACAAACATATGTGTTTGAAACTGAAATAAAAAATATATATGTATGTTTAATGGTGCTCTTACACAAAAACTGAAATTTTTTATACAAGCATCTATTACTCAAAATTTATATATATTTTATTTCACAAATCATTTCAGTACAAATTTGTCTTGAAACTCTTATCTATACAAACTCAATATATAATGTCTTTACAACTCTCAACTTTCTTTACACATCATACACAACTCTCTATTAGAAAAATTCTATTCTACACACTCTTACTGTCCCAGCTTCTGTTTCTATCCATGTTGCATCATCCTGAAACCTGTCACACAAAAGAAAATACACACAGTACACTGGAACTAAAATAAATACTGAACAAATAAAATTTTATTTTTTTAATTTTTTATTTGTCTCAGTTTCTCTGTGTGTTTTTCTCATCATTTTTCAGACTTGAACCGCCACGCCAGAACCATACTAGTTTGCTGATCAGAACCGGCTGTTTCTGACCGGCCTCAACACAATACAATTTGTCTGCTGTTTTTTTTTCAAGATCACAAGACAAGTTAAAAATCAATGGAGAAGTAACAAAATCATAATAGTGTGGCACATGGCAGTAATTGCAAAGCAAAAAGAAGTGGCAGATCAACATGGATTGTGTACATGGTGTACAAGTGAATGGTGCACCTATGTAAAGCATGGAGCAATTTTACATAACAAAACAGCATATGAAGCCAGACATGCATGTACATGAGCAAGAATGATATATTCAAAGCATCATGGAAATACAAATACACATTGGTGCATGGGTCAAGAACAACTAATAAAACAGAGTTGGAAATCATGTTTCGGCAAGGTTTCAAAAACATGCAAGAATAGACAGATTCTACCAAATCATTATTTTCCAGAAATGAACATCTTTGAAATCATAGTGTCATGGAATCTTTTTATGCAAAACTCAGCAACAACAAGTAGCATGGACGAGGCATCAAACAACATGATTGCAATTCAGGTTTGCAAAGTCAAGCATATACATCAAAACAGTGGAGCACAAAACTAGACATAAAATACATGGTTCAAATCCAACTGGTAGTGCAACACACAAGCAAATATACACAGAAAGTACACACTCACATCTACAAATAGGGACACAGCAAAGTGGAAGGTGTAACAATCATGTTAATACACTAGTGCAGCAATGGTAAATGCAACTCGATATGGAAAGCATCAGTATAACAAGACCAAGGTTACCGAAGTTAAATGAAGCACAAACAAGAAGACAAAGCAAGAGTACAACATAATTATACTGTATGGTGGGACTTTTTTTGCTTTGCATTTTCCGGTGTAAACACATGAGTAGGAAAGGCATAAAAGATGTCAAGTGTATTCACGATTTTTACAAAGCAAATCCCACAGTAGAAATGTTTTCCAGATTTGAACAAAAGTCTAGCTGACTAGGCTGATGTCATCAATACAGTAAAGAGTTAATTGGGAACAAATTAATATTCCAGAAATCATTTCTTATTTTCTTTGGAAACTTTTTAAGTACAAATATTTTTGGGTCCAGATTGATTCAATCATATATGGGATGTAAAAGATGGATTAAATCGTTTTATGGTATGGTGACTAGGCAGAAATTAACTCAGCAAAGTTATTGTTTGTTTTCAAAATTGGAAAATGTTTTTAAATCGGACCATTTGGAGAAAGTTTTGATAACAATATCAATAGCCTACTTATCCAATTTCAATTCGACAGAGAAATCAATTCTAAAAACAGAAAGGGTTCAAATCGATTCCAAAATTGGACAACAAAATTTCAAGGAAAAAGAAATCGATTCGAATATTCCACAATTAAAATCAGGCAAGCCTTCATTTGAAATCAGAGAATCAGGGTTTCAAAATCCCTATATAAAAACACTACTTCATCATCGACAAAGCATCCAACATTTTTGATAATAAAACCAAAACCGTAATTTCAAATCAGTTGCTTACTTATTTGGATCGAGAGAGAAGGAGCCTTGCAAAGTCAAGCTAGAAGGCAATTTCAACTGATTCATATCTGCAGAGGAATTTGAAGCAAAGGGTATCAAGAATTCCAGAAACCCTAGTATGTAACGCTGCCGCCATTCTTGACTTTAAGAGCAAAAGAGGAACTTAACAGGAAAAGAGAACAAGAGTGGGCCAACCAATTTTCACATGGCTAAGCCAATTCCTTAATAAAGGGGGTTTATTTGTTTCTTCTTTGTCTTGTATTTTTATTGTAATTCTTTTTCAACACAATGCTTGTTTAGTTTCTAGTTTTAATTTAAAACTAGGGTATAAAGATTACTGGTCTGTAGTTTGGGAAAACCTGGTCTAGGGTATACACGCCAGTCTAGGATTTTGAGCTTAGGGTTAGACAGAAGCAGGAGCTGCGAGTTTACATAAGATTGTAAGCGGTGTCTATTTGTAACTCCTAGTAGAAATCTTAGAAAGGCATCAGTAGGCACAGTTTGCCGAAGCTGGGTATCTCTACGTGTAATTTTCCTTTAATGCATATTTTATATCTCTGTGTTTGTTTTAATTTCTTGTTAGAAACCCTATTCACCCCCCTCTAGGGTTATTATCGATCCTACACAAAAAGGTACATTAGATGTAAAAATAATTATTTTAAAATTAGTTAATTATCATTCTCACATCATTTGTGTTGAAGAAACTAATATCTATTAATCTTTTATTATAAAATCAAAGAACATAATTGTTATACACATCAGAATTGATGACTGTAATAGATTTCTACCATATATTAAACAATTATGTGTTAATATTATCTCTTTACACTAATTTTATTGATTTGTTTCAATGATAACTAGTCAAATCAGGCTTTGTACATTAATATTGCTAAAGCGGGTACTGAAAAGCGTTGGTTTAGCGGGTGCAGCGGAAAATAGCGGGGCTAAAAGTGGAACTACTATTCATCAGAGCTAAATAGAAATAACGTAGTGGCTGAAGGGCACTACGGGCTATAGCGGGGAATTTACAGGGAATTTGCGGGGCTTTAGCAGGGGTTTAACTGCATAGGTATCGAGTACTACTACTTCCTATCACCTGACCTTAAAGCTGGTTTGTTAAGAGAAGGAGGAGGGGTCTGTAATGACCCGCAGAGCCACATTACTCGGATTTTCTTGAGAAGATAAAGTAATAGCTTCCATGTCTGTAATGACCCGCAGAGCCATAATATCAGAGTTGACTATATACATCATACGTCCAACCCAAATATCACGAAAATACGAAACATTTTTTTTAGAAAAAAAGGGTAGAAGAAGAACAGAAACAACAATACAGAATCTCACATCGCAGCGGAACAAAATATAATATATCATATCTTTGAAATACAGAATCTTAACTGTATAACATACACTTATCAGAGTACAACACTTACAACACAGCGGAACAAAACTCTATATAACTAACGCTAAAGCCTCCTGCTCCAAGCTCCTTTAGATAGATCTGTAAAATCCTGAACTACTTGACTGCCCGTACAAATTTAGGCACCCAAGAGTTTAGGTAGAACAAAACAAAATAAACTCCGGGTCAGTCATGGGACTGGTATGAGTAAACAAATTAAAACAGTTTCAGAAAATTAAATGATATCTCATAAGACCACGCCGTATAACACGGAACGGGTTTTTTTCCTTATGAGAATCCAAACACTTGATTTAATTTTCAAAATCCCTTTGAAAGGAACGATAATCTTTATATCAAAACTCTTTTGATATTATAATAATGTCTAACTCAAGTAAATAACAATTTAGTGGAACGTTTGCATCTCACGTTCCACATATATAATATACAATCAAAACCGCAAGCACGTATTTGGTAATGAAATTCCAACTATGACAAGGTATGGAACCACCTTCCGCTGGTGTATCTCTAGAGGAGAATACGCCGAGTTCAACAAGAACATCTTGCAACTCAGCCACACGTGACTAACCACTCATTTCGCTTGAGTGTATCGAATGTATATCACCAACGGTTGAGATCAGCAACCGTTTCCCGAATGGGACAGCATCAACAATAGATTTTTAGAAGTAAATGGAAACTCTAGATCAGGTGATTATACACCCTAATAGGTGGGACCTACATAGCCTTGCTGCCTGCCCGATTTCTGTCATTTACCGGTTGATGAGGCCAGAGGCTACGATTTATCATCACATCGGATTCCCTTCGAATGCCACATTGTCAAATCCATCGAAAATCACTAATTGACGTCTACAACAGTACATTACGTGTCAGCTAAAAGAAGTTGTACTCTTGGTACGGTTGAAGAAATCAATGTACGTGATCTTTCTGGAAATACTCTGTCAGACATTCATCCATACAAGTCACCCAGGAACAGGATGAACCGAAGGCACTATTTCTATAAATAGAAAAAAGTCCTTGCACTCTACTCCGTCTTCGATTATCTTCATATAATCTGATTCGCAACGCTACTGCCAATACGGAGTGGCTCTTCGGATAATAATCCAACCGGTCTCTCCATATTGACGACGATGGTCAAAAACTTCGATAGTCTATGATTTAACTATCGAATAAAAACAAGTGTTTTCGATAGTTGATGATTTAACTATCGAAGAAAACAAGTGTTCATTCAACATATCAAACAAATCACTAGGCACTTTAATTAATATTTCATTAATTAAATCTCTTCTCTATTTCCTTATCAATATTTGTTAACCAAATATTTTCAATAACCATATTGGCCTTTTACGTTATTTGGAAAACATTTCTGAATATCGCCTTCCTTTATTTTCTAAACTTTAGAAATATATGCTATTCATTATTGGGAAATATTCCAATTACTTATCTCTTTTCCGATCTCGTTTATTTCTATACTTAAGAAATATTCTATTATTCTATTTCCGAGTTTACACTTATTTGGTTTAAAACGGATGTTGTGTAAAACATCGTTACGACAAACCAAATACTATATTCAACTAACTCTTATCCAACATTGATCTTCGAGCCTGAAATCTTACTATTTATTTGTTAATAATGAATTCAATCAAGTTGGGGTATAACAACCTCTCAGACCTTGACTGAATAGCATTTATAACATCAAAACAGATATGACTACTTACTCGAATAATCAATACCATAAAACTACTGATTCACTTTTAAACACATATACATCTTCTCTTTCTATGCTTGCTAGATTTTATTCTTATACTTCCTTTTTATTTATACTATTCTATTTCTAAGTTTGTTTCCTTATCGACTTCTCTATATATCGGTACGTTGATTTCTAACTATCAAATTATCTTAAAAATATTCTAACTCCTTAAATTCCCGGAAAAATTCGCTATAACCTCCTTTGTACCGGGAGCATCGGGATATTTTAAATAGCCTCGCATGGCCCTCACCAATCCAAAAGAAAAAGAAAAGCCAAGCGGCTAGCCGATACGGCACATAAAATTTCATATACGAATTAAATACGTACCTTTTTGTCGAGAAATCTACCTATATCTCTTCATACCTTATCCCATAACTGTCTCTTGTATATCTATACCTGTCCAACTATACCCGATCGTTTTAACTCAATTCGTTAATAAATTTGTTAATTAACTCTTTAGTCTATTTCACTTTTATATTTGAACATAACATGTTCAAATATATTTTAACTTGTTTACAACTAATTTGAACTCCATTTTCAACTTACGCTTCATATTCAATTTTGAATATAAATCCTCAAATTCCCTTTGAATGCTATATTCAAATTCCATTTGAATTCTACTTGAATTATATATTCAAATTACATTTGAATTTCTATATTCAAATTCTATATATCAAATTCTATATATCTAATTCCATACTCAATTCTCTTTCCAAATTTCATATTCAAATCTAGATTCAATTTCCATTATTTAAATCTTCTTTATTCAAATCTCATTTGAATTTCTATATTCAAATCCCCTTTGAATTTTCTATATTCAAATCTTCTTTGAATTTTCTATATTCGAATTCTATAGTTAAACTCCATTTGAATTCTAATATTCAAATTCCATATCAATCTATTTGAATTCTATATTCAAATTCCATTTCACTTCTCTTATATTCAAATCCCATTATTCAAATTCTATTTAAATTACTATATTCAAACGCCGTTTGAATTTCTGTATTCAAACTCCATTTAAATTTCTATATTCAATTCCTTTAAACAACAATTCCTTTTGAAATCGATATTTCTACTTTTGGAAAATAGATTTCCCTTTTCAATTTCACACTTGTATTTTTATTTCTGAATTATCCAATGATAATTCTTTTCACTTCATTTATAAACTTCGTTTATAAAGGAACTACTTGTTTTATGTTTCAAAACAAGTTTATATTTCAAATCTATTTAAAAATTCAAATTCTATTTTTCTAAAATAGAATTTCCCTTTTAAATCTCAAATACCCCTTTTCGATATTTTAAACAATCAAATCAACCAATTTTCAATCATTTGATTTTTAACGCATCATATATAAATATATACGAAATAAAACAAACAACAAACAGATAATATATTTTTGAGGAATCCAGTTGGATTCCTCCAACCTGTTTTCCTGCATCCACAGACGTTAGTCAACATAGTAATACCCGTCCTGCTTCGAGGCAGGATATCGCGGTATGAAGGTCATCCACTAGTATATATTTGTGGGGCGCATAGGGAAATCATCTGCTATGGTACCGCGGGCATCCGCTAATGAGACTACGGGAACAATCCAATCATCAACCCAATATATATATATAATAGTCAAGCCTAGATAACTAATATATTTATAGCAATAAATAAATATTCAAATGCGTCCAACCATCAACAAAACAACCAACAATTTATTTTAATGCTAAAATAAATTAAATGAGTGAGATTTTACTCACCCTGATTTTATTTGCAGAAAATTCCATTTTCAATTCCATTCTGCACCGTCTACGACTCAACTCGAATGAGATTTTACTTTTCACCTACGATATTTATTTTTAATTTAACGATTAAATGATATTAAATTAAATTGATTGCTAATAATTAATTAAATTAATTCTTCTATGAAAAATTGAATTTGTAAAAACTATACCTTGTTGTCATGCGAATTTACTCGATTGACTACGAAGTATGTCAACGATCATCGATGCACGAAATCACTCCCCGATCAGCTTCTAAAACTGCATAAACCCAAACTGAAATCTTCATTTTGGCATTCCGTCGAACACTATACATTCACTCTCCAATTCTCTTCCTTATTAAAAATCACCAGCCCACCTTTACAGTAAATGCTGTACTATCATGACTGAACTCCATCTTTACCATCACCTGAGCAATCTCCTCAATTTGCTCAACACCGCATCATCAGCAAATGCAACAAACATCATTCCCGTCACCCCCAAAACATGTCCCCAGACCCGAGCTCAAACTAACCCTATTCAATGTTAATACATCGCCAAAACAAAAAGGACCGAACCCTCCTCAATCACTTCCAGAAAATCGCAGTCACCAACACCCTCAGATCGCACAACCTTCCTCATGAATCGCGCTACCTGAAGGCTTCGAACTCCCTTTGTTTTCCCTTGCGAGTGCATCGAACTAGGGTCGAGATCCGAGACCACACGATGGCGAATGGAACTGCAATACTTGCTTTCGATTTACCCTTCTTCTTCTTTTTAATTGAAGCAGCGACTTTGATTTTAAAATCTTCGCCCTTTTTATTGTTTTGATGGAACTGAAGCTTTCATCGATTTTATAGAGTGGATGAGTGGAGGAAGAAAAACCACGAGTTTGTTTGGTTTGTGGAGTAAGGAAGAATACGGGTTTGTTTTATCTGGTGGTGGGGAAAGGAACATGAGTTGTTTTGATTTATGGTGGAGAAAGGGCCACGAGCACAATGTTTATTTATTAAATTAAATTTGATTTTTAAACCGACATCAAATTTAAATTATCTCCTTTATTCCGAACTCCTATTTAAGTCCAACAAAAGGCATTTCTAGGGTTTAACCACCATTCCGGACACACTGGGATAGGTCACGAAGTCCAATTCGATCGTATGTAGAAGATATTAATTTAAATTGATATAAATTTAAATTCAGTACAATTTATCCTGCGAGAATAAATTAATATTATTATTCGAATTCAAACAGAAGTCTGAACTGTATTTAATTCAGTTTTAAATCTCGAACTGAATTATATTTTCGCATTACGATGATTTAATATATTCGATATTAAATCGAAATTGATTATTAAATTAATAACTTAATATAAATATTCATTTATATTTATCCACCCAATATTTAAATCCATATTAAATATTTAAAATTAACCCATAAGAATCCAGGTCATTACAATCTTCCCTACTTAAAAATAATTTCGTCCTCGAAATTGCTAAGGTAGGAAAAGTGCTACAAACCCATTTATCTTTTCAAAACTTATTTATGTTGATACTCAACATTTCAAACTTCCTTACGTAACTCTCTTTCGAATAAATCCCTATTCGATAATTCCTCCCTTCGAATAACTATATTCGATAATATCTCTTTCGAATAATCTAGATTCTAAAACCTTTCTTCGAAGTACTATATTCGATTTACTCTATTCAATTTACTCTTATCAATTAACTCTATTTGATTAGCTTTTTTCACTTAACTCCTTCCGAATAAGCTATATTCGATAACTCCTTTAACTCTATTCGAATAAACTATATTCGATTAACTCCTTTGATTCTATTCGAATAACTAATATTCGATAACTCCTTTAACTCTATTCGAATAACTAATATTCGATAACTCTATTTAACTCTTATTCGAATAACTAATATTCGATAACTCTTTTTACTTTATTTGAATCACTAATATTCGATTAACTCAATTGATTATATTCTAATAAACTATATTTGATTTAACTCCATTCGCTTGACTCTAGATCGTAGCAATCACAATGGTTACGCCTGATTCCCTCAGGAAACATCCGACCACCCTAGGCTATCTGCAGCCCTGCGAATTACGCTAGCAGTCGTACTAAATGGCAACTTATCCTGAGTAACTATGTTTGACTAACTCTATCTCAATAACTATATTCGATCAACTTTAATTGAATAACTAACATTCAATTAAATCCTAATTCGATTAACTATGTTCAATTTACTCTATCTGGTTAACTCTTAATTTGAATAACAAATATTCGATAAATTCTAATTGAATAACTAATATTCAATTAACTCTACAGATTAACCCTAACTGATTAACTCTAACTGGTTAATTCTTACTCTAATCGATTTATTCTAACTCTAATTGATTTATTCTATTCGAATAACTCCTATTGGATAACGTTTATTCATTTATAAAGATGTACTTTTAGTAACGGTTCTTCACTTTATAAATGTTCTCTTTAATAACGTTACTTCACTTATACAAGTGTTGTGTACCCCTTCTATTTAAACTATCAGTGTTAAAAACCAATATCTCTTCTCTATATAAGTTCAGACTTATATATTCCATTTATCAAATGATAAATATTTAATTTAATTTATAAACTGTTATATATAAATTAATCTTTTCTATTTATTTGTTAAAAACAGATTTCCATTTTCTATTCATCTTCTAAATATTCCTTTGATTAAATTCTATTTATTTAACAAATAAATATCTCATTTATAACATTCTATTTATTTTCTATAAATAAATATTTCCATTTAATCTATTTGTAAATGTTTTACAAATATTCCCTTTTAAATTCTATTTGTAAATGTTTTTACAAATATTTCTCCTTCTATTTGTTTGCACATAACTTCCTTTGTATTTGTCTTATGAATATATTTCCTTTATATTTGTTTTACAAATATATTTTCTTTTTACTCTTTTGGTTTTTCCTTTATTCGCACCCAATTCATATTTCATTCACATTTATTTTTCTCAATTTATTCATTTCAATCCATTTAACTTACTTAAGTTAAATTTAATTTCAATCAATCAAATTCCCATTAACTAGTTGCTAATTAACCGTTTTGCCTATTTCACCCTTTTTTTATTTGAATATAACTTGTTCAAATATATGTCAACTTAATTATAACTAATCTAATTATATTTTCAACTCGAGTTATATATTCGATTTCGAATATAAAATTCTCAATCTCTTTCACTTATCTAAAAACCCAATTTCGATTCAAATTTCCTTTAACTAATTATTTTCCAATTTAGTTAATTCTATTTAACCATTTAAAATATGATTTTTGTCTTAAAAATCATTTCACTTACTTCACTGGAGTTCATATTTATTTTATATCTCCAGTCTGGATTTTTCTAATGCCAATTCGGATTTTATTTCCTAAAAATCCGTTTATTTATTTAATTAAACCATTATGGTTTTATATTGGTTTTGGCGCTGTTTTTCTAAAAATTTGATTTTGACATAACTCAAAATCTATACAATGAAATCTAGATTTTTCTCTTTCATTAGAAAACTATTATTCAACCGGTCCCGACGATTCTTGTTTCAAAGAATTCCGACTTCAACTGAGTTCTGTATACTAAGTTGAAGTTCGAATTGCCAATTTACGAACTGCCGCGCTACATTCTGATATATTTTTAATATATATCAAATCCATTTTTCCATTTCAACATAATATTTCCGATCTATTTCACTCTTATTTGAATTCTATATTCCAATTCCCATTTCAAAATCCCTTTGAAGTAATATAAATATATACATATATTTATATCTATCTCAAATTCAAAACATTTGAATTTTCAAACAACTTGTTTCTTTTCAAACAAATTTCCATCAAAAACTTTTTTAAGGCAGCGATTCATCACTTAGAAACTCGAAAATGAACACTGATGATGTTGCGACCATCATCAGAATTATTTCCCAGCCACTGAAGTAAGTTAAGTGCTATATTTCTTTCAAAATCCATTCAAATGGTTTTTATTCAAAAATCGTTCCAAAATAAAGCTAAATTATTTTAATAAAATTCGGAAAATATTTTCCAACTTCCCAGGATTTTAAATTCTGAATTCTAGTTGGAATTCAATTTCAATTTATCACATTTGTATATTTGATTTCATATACAAATTCCATTGGTTATATATAACTATTTCAGTTTTATTATTGTTAGATCAAAATTGGGACCTAACACCCAAATTATTTTGAATCTTATAGAGTTTTAACTGAAGAATGGAGAAAAAGAAAAAGAAAATAACACACAGAATTTATAGTGGTTCGGCGTTAACGAGCCTACGTCCACTTTATATGTTATTGATTATACTTAGAATGTCGGTACAATCAATGGTTTCTCTCTAGCTCACTTTTACAACTGTTATTTCTCTCAGTAATCTAGTAGTTTGACAATAATGGAGGATTCAGTACTCAGTATTGCCAAAAAGATCCCTCAAAATGCCAAGCTCTGGGCTATTTATAGCTGATTTTGTCTGGCGGATCGTAGTAACACGTGGCACGAATCCCGAGGACATCGGATCGCATCGCTGCCGTTGAAGAAATAGTCAAATTAGCCGTTGTGGATAGGTGTCGCGATCCCCTTGAAAATCGGATCGTGCAGATGGAGAGAATCGGTCAAAATGACGGTTAGGGACACTAGTCGCTAGATCCGTGCGTCTCGGATCGCTGAAGACTAGCTCGTGTTTGGATGGGTCATAGGCTCCGCCATGCATTAGGAGATCGGATCGGTCTATACTGGGCAATAATACATGTATGGATCGAATCGCATAGAGGTGTCATTTCGCTGATGAAATGGGGGCGATCCGATAGTGGGCGAGTCGATGGTGTGCGATCCGACGAGGGGCGAGTCGATGATGCAATCCATTCCTTCATGTACTCAGGGAATATAGTTTCATACCTTCTTCTTGTGAGTAAACCTGGGTGGCTTGGTCAAAAAGCTAGCCAACATTTTGCCCCCTCGAAGTATGATTTATCAATGATGGAACATGCTTCAAAGCTATAGAATCGTCTTTTCACAACGAGTCGCAAATCAGTGAACAATTTCTTTTCTGGGATTTTTCAGAGTCTTCATCACTGGATCTGTCAGTGATTTATCGATTCGGATCGCGTACTCGGGTCGTGGTCCGTTAGCAAGCCATTCGTCTCGTTCTTTGGAGAGCACTTGGGCCTCTTCACGGAATGGAACGAAATGGGCTTCTCTTCGAGTCGTGGTGGGCTTTTGGTTCGCGGCCCGTCTAATATCGCGGATCGAATAAGACAAAAAAGGGGAGACAGACGGTCGCCCTTTTGCCTATATAAGCCGATCCCCCTCTCCACTTTCTTCCTTCTTCTTTCGTATCGTATCGCCCACATCATTGAGGAAGAACTCAAGTTTTTCAAACCTCCAAAAATCCGATTGTTTTCTCAACTTTTAGAAAGGTAATTCCACCGCAAGCATCCTTATTCGATATCGCTCTTGTTTTTATGAATTTTTATCGACTGGCTTGAGGGAAGAAACGATGGAATGTTGTGATTTTTGGGGGAACCAGCGAGGCGCCATGGCTGATGAGTTCAGAGGTTGGAGTTCGGAAATGGGAAGGAGAGGAGAAAAACGGAGGAGGAAGGAGAAGAGAGAAGGCCGGTTCGGATCGTGGGCAAGGAGAGGAGAGGAAGAAGATGAGGGCCAGTGGCGAGACGGAGGGTCGTGGTGATGGCAGAGGCATGTATCGTGGGGGGCTGCAACGATTCGGCAAAGCCCCGGATCCCGTAATTTCATGTCCCGCGAACTATTGTCTCCTGATCCGAGAGGGGTGCGATCCCTCGGCCCTGCGATCCGAAGAAGGGCGATCCCTCTGCCCTGCGATCCGAAGGAGGGCGATCCCTCTGCCCTGTGATCCGAAGGAGGGCGACCTGCTTTACAGACCGTGATCCGACTCGTAGCTCACGATCCAACCAATTTTTGAACATGAGACGATGCCTTATCACCATAAAATTCTGAGCAGTTAGGCTAGGGCCTTGATGTCGGACTTTCTGGACTGAATGACCACATAATTTGACTGCATATGACGACTAATATTTTGATGACCTTGATAACTTTTACGCTTTATCTTTAATGCATGCACAAGCACACACACCGGCACTTGCACACACGGGGGACAGGTAGTTTTAATCTCATTGTTCATGTTTTCTCGCTTAGCAGTAATGTCGGATAATCAATCTACTTCAAGATCCGCTACAGAAACGGAGTCCGAGGTTCCTGAGCAATACAACCCCGGGATTCCTCCAATTAACCCAGGAGGTGAAGATTCTGGATCTGAATACGAGGCAACAGAATCGGATCCGTCCGAAAATACTTCATCTAGTGAAGAGTCTGAGATAGACAGGCGAGCTCCCGACGAGATTCCCGGCGTGCTCGAGATAGAGAAATTTTCTGATTCTTTAGCATCTAAACTCGATGATATAAAGCTTAAAAGAATCTGCCTGAGACATGGGATTCCTTGGGATGACGTCATGACACCCGGTAGCGAAGATAGACCCCACTTAGCTCCGGAAGGATATATGGCAATCAGTCGAACCATGTGCTTGGTAGGAGCTATTCCTCCGTTTCCTTCAATCGTTATCGAGAATTTAAAGCGACTGGGTATCGCTCCGATGCAGCTTCATCCTAACGCCTACGCATCTCTATACACCCTATATGTTGCATACGCGGAGATACTACATACTGAACTCACATTCAGAGATTTGACATTCTTCTTTCTTTTCAAGCATCGTTCCTCGGCTACCCCAAATTTCTCTTTCTTTGAATCGGTGGCGAATAGGAAGGTTCTGTACGATGGATATAGCAATATAGGGGATCCTAAGTCTGATTGGTTCTATATAAAGAAACAGGCTGGATGCTCAAGAAGATGGCTTAAATCAAGTAAACTTCAAGCTTTTAACTGAATATCTTGTTCCAGAAGTCGAAGCATTAACATTCTTTCCTCTTTTTTCTTTGTCTTAAATAGATCACGTCTTCCCGAAAACGGAGGGTCCGTTATACAACAATCGATTGTCTATTCTTCTACAAAGCAGATCCGACTTTCTAAGGATCAAAAAATGCATTACTGATGAGAATCTTCATAAGCATCATCTTCTGGATATAAGATTTGGACTTGGCGCTGGCGGCAAACCTTATAAATACGTGCCCCCAACGGAGGGAGAGGGAACATCGCAAGCAGTAGAAACAACTAAGTTTCGTAAGAGTCCTTCCCCGATAGTCATCCAAGACGATGAGGACCTGAACATATACAAAGGGGATGAGGCCCGCGGTGATAAGTCCAAGGAAATCCCAGTTTCTACTCCAATTGAACTCGCTGCTCCCGATGATTTGACAGAAGAGCAGTTGTTCGACGAGCTGAGCAAAATCCCTCTGCCCGATGATGTATACACAGAGAGGGACTTCGAAGGGGAGCCATTCTTCCCTGCTTCTGAAGAGACCATCGCTCCAATTAGAGAACAAGAAACTGGTCAGATGAGCCTGTCTTCAGGCCCGGGTCTGTTAGGGGGAATCATATGGGATGCACAAATCACACACACTGTATGACCCCACACGCTTATATCGTCAGTATTCAAAATTTTAATATGCTCTTTTCTTTTTTGCAGGAACGATGTCCCGCAGGAGATCTTACTCTTATCGTTCTCTTCGTGAGGGCACACCCAGTCTTCATCCGGGTACTGAGCGTCCTCGTGGCTCCATTCACAAGTCGACTTCCTCGCAACCCCGGTCTCCACCAAAATCGACATCTGTCAAGCTTCCCAGTCATCCGGTAGTTCCTACAGGGGGAAAGAAACTTCCTAAAGAATTAACTCCTCCAAAAAGTGCACCCTCTCACAGCAAGTCGTCAAAAAGGCATCACGAATCTAAGGATAAAGGCAAGGATCCAATCAAAGGGTCTGAAAAAGAGAGGAGTGACATTGTCCCTTCCAACCAGCCAGAGTTGGCCGCCCCCGGGTCACGGGATTACATGCATGGTCCCGAGATTCAAGGTAGGTTGGAAAAGCTGCGGGAACAATTCCTAGACATATTCTTCGACAGGATGACATTTGTTCCAGCCTTGGAACCGGTCCCCAAGAACTGGGATAATGAAGTTGTCGGGCACATCCGCCACGTAGCCAGGCAATATGAGATGATGAAGAAACATGCAGTTAACCTTTCAGAAGTTATCCGAATGCTTGAAATAGAAGCACACAGATCTAAGGAGAAACTTGAAAACAACGAAAGGGCCAGGACAAAGATGGAGAAGGACCTGGAAGATGCTCAATCCCAACTCGCCTTAGCGCGGAGAGATGCCGAAAATTATAAGACCGAGTTGGGGAACGCTAAGAAACGCTTCCATTCGGAACTTGACTCCAATAGCCATGAGAAAATGGCCTTAAAGAAGGAGGTTGAAGATCTCAAAATGGCCAACATCGAGTTGAAGACAGCACAAGACCATTTTGAAGCTGAGAGAGCTGCTTGGGAGGCAGAGAAAGCAAGTTTGAAAGAAAGCTTAGCTCTGGCTGAAGCGGAAAAGGTGATTTTACATGATCAAGTCGCGGATGCGGAGAGACGGGCGGCTCTCGCCGAAACGAATGTTGAAAGCGCCATCGAAATGGCCACTGCTTCTAACAACAAGCTCCTCGAGAGGGAGAAGGATATCGAGGGGTTTGAAGAGATGATTTTTGACTTCCTTGGCCAAGTTCTCAAAACCCGCAACATCTCGTGGATCCCGGACTACCACGTGACTTTAGCCAATTTATGGGATGCCATTGTTGAGGGTGAAAAGCAGAGATTGGGAGTCGAAGAAATTGATGAAGATGAGTTGATGAAGTGCATCTTGAGGGATAACGAGCCTGAGGACCTGGCAGAGGGTCGTCGTCTGATTCAAGCGGAGACGGAGAAGGAGAGGGCCCTGGCTAAGGGTAAAGGCAAAGCTGATGAAGGTTCGAGTTCAGCTGTGGAGCCCAAAACCTCCGGAGTTGAGGAGTACCATCCTGATGATCCACTAATCCCTTTGGGCCGTACTCCTGTGGTTGTTGGGGCTCCTACAGCTACCCAAGAAGGAGGATCTGCAGAAGGTATCTCCCTTTTTTCTCCACAATTCGTCAAAGCAATTGTGAATTGTCGTCGTCTGGTAGAACAACCAATTGAATTAGTAACGTGTGTTCCTCATAATACAGGTGGTGAGCCCGCCAACAAGGGTGTTGAAAAAGGAAAAGAGGCGGAGAAGGAGGCTGTCTCGCCAGGTGCCAGTGTTGATATATCGATGTAGACTGAGGCTACAATAGCAGAAAAAAGCGCCCTGGCACCTAGTGCTGATGTCCCCAAGGATGCCGAAACCATCGAGGCCTTGAAAGACATGGATGGGCACCATGTCGAGGATGAGGAAGATATTATTGGCGCCAAAAAGACCGACGACGATGACGACGAAACTTTGGCCAGTAGAAAAGCTAGGCAGGAAAAAGAGATGGCTTCGAAGAAGGTGGGAGAAGAGGCTTTGAACATAGTCCCTCTTGCAGATTTTGATCCCAAAACCGGGATGATTTTGAAAATCCAACCCAAATCCATCAGCAGACAGCTTCATTTTGCAAATCCTGATGACTTCCCGGCTTCCCTTTCTGATAGAAGGAAGAGAAAGGAGATGGAAGAGGAATCTTCTGAAGGGTCGGATGTTCCTCTCATAGACAAAAGAAAGAGGAAGAAAGGGGATCAATCCGATACCGACAAGGCGAAGCTGGAGAAACAGAAGCAGGAGAAGGGGCCAAAGCGTAAATAGGATATTGTTGTTTGTTGATATTTTGTCTTTAGGTTTTCCACTGGTCAAGAAATGTAATTATGAGACTGGTCCACACTTTCCTTTCTAGGTTGTTTTTCACTTTGTTGGTTCACAGTATATAAATGAAAGTTTATCTCTTTTTGCATCATTGAGTACCTGTATTCAAATAAACTTTCCATGTTTAGTCATAGACCATCTAATTATAATTACAAATCAATCCAACAACAGAAGGAAAATTTTCGCGTTGCATTGCTGCATTAAAGTTCATGGGTATACGCATATGACCCCCAAATCAATCATTAATGTAGCGCTTAACTAGGGCTTACTAAAGATCGATTAGCATTATTTGCAGGTTGCCCCCTATTTCTGAATATGGGGTACTTAGAGAATTCCATAAGATAATTGTTCTTGTGGTACTGAATTTCTGGCACCTTTCTTAGTGCTTAATCATAGGCTCCTTTATACTCTCCTGGCGGTCGCCGAGGTTAGAGTTCAAATTCAATAGTTCAATCGGCCCTTGTTCCTTTAGCAGGGAAGGAGTTCTTTCTCAGCGCTTACTCTGAGACGCTTGTATACTCTCTCTCTCTCTGGAGAGTTAGAGTTCGAGCTCAGCGATTCATTCGCTCCCCGATCCTTCAGCGGAGAAGGGGCTCTTTCTCAGCGCTCAATCGGAGACGCTTTTATACTCTCTCTCTCTGGAGAGTTAGAGTTCGAGCTCAGCGATTCATTCGCTCCCCGATCCTTCAGCGGGGAAGGGGCTCTTTCTCAGCGCTCAATCGGAGACGCTTTTATACTCTCTCTCTCTCTGGAGAGTTAGAGTTCGAGCTCGGCGATTCATTCGCTCCCCGATCCTTCAGCGGGGAAGGGGCTCTTTCTCAGCGCTCAATCGGAGATGCTTTTATACTCTCTCTCTCTGGAGAGTTAGAGCGCTATCAACGATATAATTTACTTTATTGCATCTTCAGAATTTTGACTGGTGATTACATTCCATTCTAATGGACGGCACCTAAAATCATTGCATGATTCACAGTAACTTTCATAAAAAATAGAAAGACAGATAAATAATGCAATAAAGGTAAACGACACACAATATTTTTATAGTGGTACGGTCGAATCATGACCTACGTCCACTTTATAATTTTTTGCTTTAAGGAATTAGACTATTCTAGGCAAGTCGTGCCTTGTACATGGTTTTCAACAAAGCAAAAGAATAGATTTGAAATTTTTATGTTAAGTATGGCCGTAAATGTTGGGCATTCCACACTCTGGGGATTTCCTTTCCATCTACGGTTGCCAGCTTGAAGGTTCCATTATCAAGCTTGCTCAGGATGGAGTACGGTCCTTCCCACTTCGCTCCCATATGAGTTGGGGGTTGAAAGACACGTTTCAGAACCAAGTCTCCGGGTTCCCAGGTTCGGGCTCGAACCTTTTTGTTGTAATATCGAGCGACCTGTTGTTTGCATCTCAAGGCACGCAGGTCTGCTTCATCCCTCTTTTCTTCGATCATATCCGGGGACTCAAGGAGCAATTCATTATTGGTCATCGGATCATAATAAGTCACCCGGTGAGAAGGTACCTTTATCTCAACCAAGATAACCGCTTCCGTTCCAAAAGCAAGGGCGAAAGGGGTATGTCCTGTTGCCGATTTATACGTTGTCCTGTAGGCCCATAATGCCAAGGGCAATTCATCAGCCCACATGGCTCTGGCCCGCTTTAGTCTTCTTTTCAGAATGGACTTAATCACTTAATTCGCCGCTTCGACTTGTCCGTTCGATTGCGGATGCGCCACAGAGGTGTATCGATTCTCAATGTGGTATTTTTGGCAGAAATTTCTGAATTCAGTGCTATCGAACTGAGTTCCGTTATCCGTTATCACAATCTTTGGAATCCCAAATCGACAGATGATGTTTCTCACGATAAAATTGATTACTCGTTTGGTTGTGATTGTGGTCAGTGGTTCAGCCTCAACCCACTTAGTGAAATAATCTACGGCTACAATAGAGAACTTTGCCCCGCCCCTAGCTATGGGGAGACTTCCGATAATATCAATTCCCCACATAGCGAAAGGCCATGGGCTCATCATTGTTTTTAACTGATTAGGGGGTGCTCTAGGTATCTTTGAAAATCTCTGGCACGCATCACACTGTCGTGCGTATCTTGCCGCATCCTTATTTATGGTAGGCCAGAAATAGCCATGCCGCAACACCTTTTTTGCCAAAGTTTGCCCTCCAGTGTGATCGCCGCATTCGCCTTTGTGTACCTCCTGCAGCACGCGCTTGATTTCATCGTGAGCTATACGCCGGAGGAGGGGCATTGAAAATCCTTATCTGTAAAGAACTCCGCCTTGCATAACGTATCGGGCAGCTTTACGAATTACTTTACGCCTCTCACTTTTCTTGGTCGGAAGCGCTCCATTCATCAAGAAATTCTTTAGAGGGGTCATCCACGACTCCCTTTCTGGTTCCGTCTCTAGTGTTAGATCGATTTCCATTTGATCTATACTAGGGGACCAAAGTACTTCAACGGGGGCTAGCCGGTCTCTTCAGGATCGTCGGAACTAGCCATCTTTGCCAACTTATCCTCCTGCTGATTTTCTGATCGCGGAATGTGAGATATGCTGTAGTGATCAAAATCGTTCAGCAACTCCTTCACTTTCTTCAAGTATAAAGTTAATCTTGCACTTTTAGCTTGGAATTTCCCAGTAACCTGGTTCACAACTAACTTGGAGTCGCAAAAGATGTTCAACTTTGTGACCTCTAACTCCTTTGCGATCCTTAATCCGGCTATCAGGGCTTCATATTCGGAGTCGTTGTTAGTGGCATGAAATTCCATCCGGATAGCATAGGATATCAATCGTTTCTCGGGAGTTTCAAGCACTATTCCAGCACCGGATCTTTCGTCATTCCTAGCGCCATCAGTATACAATCACCAGGTATTGGGATCGAGAAGTAACTTCGAGGGATCAACTTCTTCGTTCGCTATATCCTCCTCGGGGACGGTAAACTCTGCTATGAAGTCGGCTATCACTTGCCCCCGAATTGACCGTCTGGGTTGAAAGTTCAGATCAAATTGACTTAACTCAATATTCCATTTGAGTAATCTTCCAGACGCCTCTGGTCTCTGTAGAACTTGCTTGAGTGGATGGTCGGTGTATACGGTAATGGGATGCGCCTGAAAATAATGTCGAAGCTTTCTAGAGGCGATCAGTAAACTATACGCCAACTTTTCTATCCTTGGATAATTACGCTCTGCTGCCGTCAACTTTTTGCTCACGTAATACATGGGTCTTTGGACCTTATCTTCTTCTCTTACCAACGCTGAGCTGATCGCATGGGATGACACTGCCAGATACACGAATAAGTCTTCGTGATCCATTGGCTTAGATAATATCGGAGGTTTCTCCAGGTGCCTTAGTAAGTTTTGAAACGCTTCTATGCAGTCGGGCGTCCATTTGAAGTGGCATTTTCCCCGCTTTATTAATTCGAAGAATGGGTTGCACTTATCCGTAGCCCTGGAGATAAATCTGCTTAGTGCGGCTACTTTCCCTGCAAGGCTTTGCACATCCTTAATTTGCCTAGGTTCCTGAATGTCTCTGATTGTCGCGATCTGGTCTGGATTAATCTCAATCCCACTGGAACTGACGATGAACCCCAAGAATTTTCCGGAAGCGACACCGAATGAACATTTTGTTGGGTTGAGTTTCATCCCGTACTTTCGATGAATGCCGAACATCTCTGCCAAGTCAGTAGTGTGTTGGGAAGATTGCTTGGACTTACCAACATATCGTCGACGTATACTTCCATTGTTTTCCCGATCTGGTTATGAAACATTTTGTTGACTAAACGTTGATATGTAGCGCCTGCATTCTTCAAGCCAAAGGGCATCACTACATAGCAATATAATCCCAGATCCGTGATAAAACTAGTATGTTCTTGATCTGGAACATGCACCGGAATTTGGTTATATCCTGATTAAGCATCCATAAATGAGAGAAGTTCATGACCCGCTGTCGAGTCCACCAACTGGTCAATCCGAGGTTACGAGAAACTATCTTTTGGGCAGGCTTTGTTCAAATTCGAAAAGTCGATACACGTTCGCCACTTCCCGTTGGCCTTCTTTACCAGGACTGGATTTGAAATCCAGTCTGGGTATGTCGAGTCTCTGATAAATCCATTACTCTTTAGCTTTCCAACCTCTTCTTTCAAAGCAGCGGACCTCTCCGGGCCCAGCATTCGCCTTTTTTGCTTTACAGGAGGATGTCTAGGGTTAATGCTTAATGAATGGCTCATGATTGATGGGGATATCCCGCACATGTCTGCGTGAGTCCAAGCAAATACATCCAAGTTATTTTTTAAGAAATCCGTCAGTTCTTTAGCGAGATTTGGATTTAACTGGGATCCAATCTTAAGGACCTTCTCTGGGTCGCTATCATTGATCGGTACATCCACAGTCGTCTCATTGGGAGTCGCCA
Source organism: Allium sativum (assembly GCA_030737875.1). NCBI lineage: Eukaryota > Viridiplantae > Streptophyta > Magnoliopsida > Asparagales > Amaryllidaceae > Allium > Allium sativum. The sequence goes on from CM060915.1 coordinate 120,014,815, forward strand.
TTCTGCCCCCGGGTTCTTGATCCTCTCCGGGATCTATATCCTCGGGCAACTCTCTGGGCGACTCTCCAACGGTTATCCTCTTTAGTTGCTATAAGGTCTTCGCCCTTGTAGAGGGAGAAGCGCCCTTGGTTTCTATGTCCCCTCCATTGCGAAGTAACTTTAGCTCGGCAACATAACATGCTCGTGCAGCAACCTGATCTCCTTTGACAATACCAATGCCAGCTTCTGTGGGGAATTTCAATAATAAGCACCAAGGGGCTATACAAGCTCTAAATTTTGCGAGGGCCGGTCGGCCCAAGAAGGCATTGTAGGGTGATTCAACATCCAAAACTACGAAGGGAAGGATTCTCACTCTCTGGCGTTCCCCTTCCCCAAGCGTAACTGGTAACTCTACATAACCCATTGGAGCGGTGGATGCTCCGTTAAATCCACGGATCCATCCTTGACAGGGCTTCAAGTCCTTTATTTCGAGGTTCATCTGGTCGAATGTCCTTTTGAAAAGAATATTGACGGAACTCCCGTTGTCCACTAAAACCTTGTGAACAGTGGCTGGTCCAATAGGTACTGTTATTACAAATGGATCTTCAGTCAGAGCATGGACTCCAATGCTTTCTCGTTCTCGGAAAACGACATCGTCGGTCATCATCTTTTATTGCTTTACCGGGATATTGTCCTCGTGGTTGCTAAACTCCCCTACCTCGAGGCGATGCTTCGCTGCATTGACATATTGATCCAATGCCTTGGAACTATGCCCGGCGAGATAAAGTCCTCCGATTACGGTATTGATAACGATGTTCTTTCCCTTTTGCTGGGCAGTTGGCCTGGCAGCAAGTTGATTCTGGTTCTGATTTGGGGCCTGTACTGCTTGCCCCCTATCTCTGGGTGTTACTCTGTATTCACCTAATTTTCCTTCTCGAATAAGCCTCTCCACTACATCTCTTAGGTGACGGCATTCATTTGTCGAATGGCCATGAATCTGATGAAAGAGACAAAACTTATCCGTTTCACGTTCTTTCTCCGTCGACTTTCTGGGAGGTGGCCTCTTATCCTGGAGGACGTCGTACGAATCCATGAAGATATTTTCCAGAGTATCATTTATCGGCGTATAACTCTCAAAGGCCCTGGGACGAGTCCTTCTCTGGGAGTCATTCCCTCGGTTCCTCTTCCGGTTGTTGCCATTACTATTATTGTCATTGTTCCCTGACTGACGACCACCCTGATTCCGATTTCCGACATTAACTTCGACCTTTCCCGAGCTGTCTCCTATCTGCTTGATGGCGACATTGCTCTGGATTTCCTCCTTATCGGTCGTTTTTGCCTTTCGATTAACATATACTTCTTCCCGGCGTAAGTGTACGTTAGCTTTTTCGTAGAATAACTCTCTAGTATGGGGTGGCTTGCCTGCCAGGTATCTCCCAAATTCAGTGTCTTTGTCTACTCCATCAATCAGAGTTGCAACAACGGTTGGCACATGAGGATCTTTAACTTCAGTAGCGGCCAAGTTGAAACGGTCTAGGTACACCCTCAATCTCTCGCCTGGTCGCTGCTTGACAAGGAACAAGTCAATCACACTCTTTGTCTTTTGTGCATAGATGCGGAATTGCTCTACGAACTTCTCACTCAATTCCCTGAAGCTAGAAATCAATCTTGCTGGTAAGCGAGTAAACCATAACAATGCTACATCCTCCAAGAATATGGGAAATGCTTTGCACTTGACAGCGTCAGAAGCTGCGGCAGCGGTCATTGACCAAGAATATCTCATCAGATGCTGGACGGGATCAGATCTACCCGCGTAACGGTTCATCTGTGGCATGTTGAAACGCCTTGGGAAAGTTGCATCCAAAATATCATCAGTGAAAGGGGTGTGACTGCGGTCGATTCCCCAATCTTCATTCCGTTGTCCACGGCTATCCGCCAGAATTTGATGGATCATAGCTGCAACATTTGCACTAGTCAATGGAGGTTTAGGGTCAGTGCTTCTTGCTCGGCGGGGTTCTCTAATCTCTCTTCAGGGAGCAGTCGCAAAATCCGGGGCTCGGATAGGGCTTCGTTGCCCCCTGTTGCCATGAGCATTTGCGCGGCGACGGGGCTGAGGTAGTCTGTTCCGTACAGGACTGTCCACACCTCGAGCTCTGGGAGTTGCGGCGTGATCGTTCACATTACGGTTTGGAGGCCCCGCCTCCAGTGCTTCTTCTTCCCGAGATGGCAAGGTCCCAAACCGAAGCTGCTCTATGTTTTCGGCTCTCTCATATGGTCGCCGCGGTGGCCTTGGCGATTCCTCTGACGAATAAGAATATTCCAGGGTGAGCGGACGAGCTGGTGGCGTCCTTTGCCTTGCGAGTTCATCAAGCCTTCTATCCATAGCAGTCAAATTTTGTCGCAGGACGGAGCTTTCCTGCCTTTGGGCATCCAATTCATCAAACAGTATCTCCCACATTTCGGAAAAGCGAGAGAGATCCCCCTCAGTAACGGGAGCAGCAGGGTCATATTGATCATCATCACTTTCTCTTATGCGCAAGGAGCTTAAGCCAGGTCGTGCGTAGGGGCCAGGACGGTAGGAGCGAGTCAAAGGCTCTTTTCCAGGTCGAGTTGTAGTCCGATCATCAATTCGGATCGCTGTGGATCGAGGATGGTGGCTCGCTGCGCCCCCCTGGGATCGAGTCGTGGTCACGGTACGCGGAGGATTCGACGCGTTATCTCGGGATCGAGTAACAACCCCTTCAGCAGTCCGGATCGCCTCGTTCTCGTCGACTCGGAGCGTGGCGTCTTCATCGGATCGGTTCGCCCCCGGCGCTCCGCGATCCAAAGTTCTCTCATTGCCTAGCTCGTGCACACTTTCTTCAACTGCTTCATTTGCGGTTTCATTGGTTCGTGAAGCTCGTACTTCCTTAGATCTCTTTCCAGCCATGATACCCGAATCGCTGGAATCTTCAAAGAACTGAATAGTGAAACTTTAGGACTGTGTTCTCAGTGAAAGCACCAAAATGTTAGATCAAAATTTGGACCTAACACCCAAATTGTTCTGAATCTTATAGAGTTTTAACTGAAGAATGGAGAAAAAGAAAAAGAAAATAACACACAGAATTTATAGTGGTTCGGCGTAACGAGCCTACGTCCACTTTATATGTTATTGATTATACTTAGAATGTCGGTACAATCAATGGTTTCTCTCTAGCTCACTTTTACATCTGTTATTTCTCTCAGTAATCTAGTAGTTTGACAATAATGGCGGATTCAGTACTCAGTATTGCCAAAAAGATCCCTCAAAATGCCAAGCTCCGGGCTATTTATAGCTGATTTTGTCAGGCGGATCGTAGTAACACGTGGCACGAATCCCGAGGACATCGGATCGCATCGCTGCCATTGAAGAAATAGTCAAATTAGGCGTTGTGGACAGGTGTCGCGATCCCCTTGAAAAACGGATCGTGCAGATGGAGAGAATCGGTCAAAATGACGGTTAGGGACACGTGTCGCTAGATCCGTGCGTCTCGGATCGCTGAAGACTAGCTCGTGTTTGGACGGGTCAGAGGCTCCGCCATGCATCAGGAGATCGGATCGGTCTATACTGGGCAATAATACATGTATGGATCGAATCTCATTGAGGTGTCGTTTCGCTGATGAAATGGGGGCGATCCGATAGTGGGCGAGTCGATGGTGTGCGATCCGACGAGGGGCGAGTCGATGATGCAATCTGTTCCTTCATGTACTCAGGGAATATAGTTTCATACCTTCTTCTTGTGAGTAAACCTGGGTGGCTTGGTCAAAAACCTAGCCAACAATAATCTCATTTGATTATAATCCTAACAATCAACCCGACCATTTAAAAGAATAATAATTCCTTCTATATCAAAATATAGTTTTGGATAAAATTATTTCATTTATCCACTTTAAAACAATACTGTGTTCAATCTTCTGTTCAAGTGTTTATAAACTCCTATGGACATCATGGCGTCCCACGATTCGATCAAAATTCACAAACCACTCAACACACTAGTCAACACAATATAAAACAACTTTTATATCAACTAACAAATACGCTCTCTCGTATATATACACTCAACTCATTCTAGGATACTACTGATCCTATCTCTAATGAGCACATTCCAACAATCCTAGGTATTCGCTCAGCCTAAGCTCTGATACCAACTGTAATGACCCGTAGAGCCATAATATCAGAGTTGACTATATACATCATACGTCCAACCCAAATATCACGAAAATACGAAACATTTTTTTAGAAGAAAAGGGTAGAAGAAGAACAGAAACAACAATACAGAATCTCACATCGCAGCGGAACAAAATATAATATATCATATCTTTGAAATACAAAATCTTAACTGTATAACATACACTTATCAGAGTACAACACTTACAACACAGCGGAACAAAACTCTATATAACGAACGCTGAAGCCTCCTGCTCCAAGCTCCTTTAGATAGATCTGTAAAATCCTGAACTTACTTGACTGCCCGTACAAATTTAGGCACCTAAGAGTTTAGGTAGAACAAAACAAAATAAACTCCGGGTCAGTCATGGGACTGGCATGAGTAAACAGATTAAAACAGTTTCAGAAAATTAAATGATATCTCATAAGACCACGCCGTATAACACGGAACGAGTTTTTTTCCTTATGAGAATCCAAACACTTGATTTAACTTTCAAAATCCCTTTGTATGGAACGATAATCTTTATATCAAAACTCTTTTGATATTATAATAATGCCTAAATCTAGTAAATAACAATTTAGTGGAACGTTTGCATCTCACGTTCCACATATATAATATACAATCAAAACCGCAAGCACGTATTGGGTAATGAAATTCCAACTATGACAAGGTATGGAACCACCTTCCGCTAGTGTATCTCTAGAAGAGAATACAATGAGTTCAACAAGAACATCTTGCAACTCAACCACACATGACCGACAACTCATTTCGCTGGAGTGTATCGAATGTATATCACCAACGGTTGGGATCAACAACCGTTTCCCAAATGGGACAGCATCAACAATAGATTTTTAGAAATAAATGGAAACTCCAGATCAGGTGATTATACACCCTAATAAGTGGGACCTACATAGCCATGCTGCCTGCCCGATTTCTGTCATTTACCGGTTGATGAGGCCAGAGGCTACGATTTATCATCACATCAGATTCCCTTCGAATGCCACATTGTCAGATCCATCGAAAATCACTAATTGATGTCTACAACAGTACATTACGTGTCAGCTAAAGAAGTTTCCTTCTCCATTTCCACTCTTGGTATGGTTGAAGAAATCAATGTACGTGACCTTTCTGGAAATACTCTGTCAGACATTCATCCATACAAGTCACCCAGGAACAGGATGAACCGAAGGCACTATTTCTATAAATAGAAAAAAGTCCTTGCGCTCTACTCCGTCTTCGATTATATTCATATAATCTGATTTGCAACGCTACTGCCAATACGGAGTGGTTCTTCGGATAATAATCCAACCGATCTCTCCATATTGACAACGATGGTCAAAAACCTCGATAGTCTGTGATTTATCTATCGAATAAATACAAGTGTTTTCGATAGTTGATGATTTAACTATCGAAGAAAAACAAGTGTTCATTCAACATATCAAACAAATCACTGGGCTCTTTAATTAATATTTCATTAATTAAATCTCTTCTCTATTTTCTTATCAATATTTGTTAACCAAATATTTTCAATAACCATATTGTCCTTTTACGTTATTTGGAAAACATTTCCGAATATCGCCTTCCTTTATTTTCTAAACTTTAGAAAATATATGCTATTCATAATTGGGAAATATTCCAATTACATATCTGTTTTCCGATCTCATTTATTTCTATACTTAGGAAATATTCTATTATTCTATTTCCGAGTTTACACTTATTTGGTTTAAAATGGGTGTTGTGTAAAACATCGTTACAAAAAACCAAATACTATATTCAACTAACTCTTATCCAACACTGATCTTCGAGCCTGAAATCTTACTATTTATTTGTTAATAATGAAATCAATCAAGTTGGGGTATAACTACCTCTCAGACCTTGACTGAATAACATTTATAACGTCAAAACAGATATGACTACTTACTCGAATAATCAATACCATACAACTACTAATTCACTTTTAAACACATATACATCTTCTCTTTCTATGCTTACTAGATTTTATTCTTATACTTCCTTTTAATTTATACTATTCTATTTCTAAGTTCGTTTCCTTATTGACTTCTCTATATATCGATACGTTGATTTCTAACTATCAGATTATCTTAAAAATATTCTAACTCCTTAAATTCCCGGAAAAATTCGCCATAACCTCCTTTGAACCGAGAGCTTCGGGATATTTTAAATAGCCTCCCATGGCCCTCACCAATCCAAAAGAAAAAGAAAAGCCAAGCGGCTAGCCGATACAGCGCATAAAATCTCATATATAAATTAAATACGTACCTTTTTGTCGAGCAATCTACCTATATCTCTTCATACCTTATCCCATACCTGTCTCCTGTATATCTATACCTGTCCAACTATACCCGATTATTTTAACTCAATTCGTTAATAAATTTGTTAATTAACTCTTTAGTCTATTTCACTTTTATATTTGAACATAACATGTTCAAATATATTTTAACTTGTTTACAACTAATTTGAACTCCATTTTCAACTTACGCTTCATATTCAATTTCGAATATAAATCCTCAAATTCCCTTTGAATGCCATATTCAAATTCCATTTGAATTCTATTTGAATTTTATATTCAAATTACATTTGAATTTCTATATTCAAATTCTATATATCAAATTCTATATATCAAATTCCATACTCAAATCTCTTTCCAAATTTCATATTCAAATCTATATTCAATTTCCATTATTTAAATCTTCTTTATTCAAATCTCATTTGAATTTCTATATTCAAATCCCCTTTGAATTTTCTATATTCAAATCTTCTTTGAATTTTCTATATTCAAATTCTATAGTTAAACTCCATTTGAATTCTATTATTCAAATTCCATATCAATCTATTTGAATTCTATATTCAAATTCCATTTCACTTCTCTTATATTCAAATCCCATTATTCAAATTATATTTAAATTACTATATTAAAACGCCGTTTGAATTTCTATATTCAAACTCCATTTAAATTTCTATATTCAATTCCTTTAAATAAGTTTCGATTTCAATTCCTTTTGAAATCGATATTTCTACTTTTGGAAAATAGATTTCCCTTTTCATTTTCACACTTGTATTTTTATTTCTGAATTATCCAATGATAATTCTTTTCACTTCATTTATAAACTTCGTTTATAAAGGAACTACTTGTTTTATGTTTCAAAACAAGTTTATATTTCAAATCTATTTAAAAATTCAAATTCTATTTTTCTAAAATAGAATTTCCCTTTTAAATCTCAAATACCACTTTTCGATATTTTAAACAATCAAATCAACCAATTTTCAATCATTTGATTTTTAACGCATCATATATGAATATATACGAAATCAAACAAACAACAAACATATAATATATTTTTGAGGAATCCAGTTGGATTCCTCCGACCTATTTTCCTGCATCCACAGACGTTAGTCAACATAGTAATACCCATCCTGCTTCGAGGCAGGATATCGCGGTATGAAGGTCATTCACTAATATATATTTGTGGGGCGCGTAGGGAAATGATCCTCTATGGTACCGCGGGCATCCGCTAATAAGACCGCGGGAACAATCCAATCATCAACCCAATATATATATAATAGTGAAGCCTAGATAACTAATATATTTATAGCAACAAATAAATATTCAAATGTGTCCAACCATCAATAAAACAACCAACAATTTATTTTAATTCTAAAATAAATTAAATGAGTGAGATTTTACTCACCCTGATTTTATTTGCGGAAAATCCCATTTTCAATTCCATTCTGCAGCGTCTACGACTCAACTCGAATGAGATTTTACTCTTCACCTACAATATTTATTTTTAATTTAACGATTAAACGATATTAAATTAAATTGACTGCTAATAATTAATTAAATTAATTCTTCTATGAAAAATTGAATTTGTAAAAACTATACCGTGTTGTCATGCGAATTTACTCGTTTGACTACGAAGTATGTCAACGATAATCGATGCATGAAATCACTCCCCGATCATCTTCTAAAACTGCATAAACCCAAACTGAAATATTCATTTTGGCATTCAGTCGAACACTATACATTCACTCTCCATTTCTCTTCCTTATTAAAAATCACCAGCTCACCTTTACAGTAAATGTTGTACTATCATGACTGAACTCCATCTTTACCATCACCTGAGCAATCTCCTCAATTTGCTCAACACCGCATCATCAGCAAATGCAACAAACTTCATTCCCGTCACCCCAAAACATGTCCCCAGACCCGAGCTCAAACTAACCCTGTTCAATGTTAATACATCGCCAAAACAAAAATGACCGAACCCTCCTCAATCACTTCCAGAAAATCGCAGTCACCAACACCCTCAGATCGCACAACCTTCCTCATGAATCGCGCTACCTGAAGGCGTCGAACTCCCTTTGTTTTCCCTTGCGAGTGCGTCAAACTAGGGTCGAGATCCGAGACCACACGATGGCGAATGGAACTGCGATACATGCTTTCGATTTACCCTTCTTCTTCTTTTTAATTGAAGCAGCGACTTCGATTTTAAAAGCTGCGCCCTTTTTATTGTTTTGATGGAACTGAAGCTTTCATCGATTTTATAGAGTGGATGAGTGGAGGAAGAAAAACCACGGGTTTGTTTGGTTTGTGGAGTAAGGAAGACCACGGGTTTGTTTTATCTAGTGGAGGGGAAAGGAACATGAGTTGTTTTGATTTATGGTGGAGAAAGGGCCACGAGCACAATGTTTATTTATTAAATTAAATTTGATTTTTAAACCGACATCAAATTTAAATTATCTCCTTTATTCCGAACTCCTATCTAAGTCCAACAAAAGGCATTTCTAGGGTTTAACCACCATTCCGGACACACTGGGATAGGTCACGAAGTCCAATTCGATCGTCTGTAGAAGATATTAATTTAAATTGATATAAATTTAAATTCAAAACAATTTATCCTGCGAGAATAAATTAATATTATTATTCGAATTCAAACAGAAGTCTGAACTGTATTTAATTCAGTTTTAAATCTCGAACTGAATTATATTTTCGCATTACGATGATTTAATATATTCGATATTAAATCGAAATTGATTATTAAATTAATAACTTAATATAAATATTCATTTATATTTATCCACCCAATATTTAAATCCATATTAAATATTTAAAGTTAACCCATAAGAATCCGAGTCATTACAATGTCTTTCTTCTTCTTCCTCTTGTGATTCTTAGATGATGAGGACTTGGCAGCTTTCTTTCCTTTACCCTTAGCAATATCCTTTGGGCTTTCATCCGTTTCAGTGGCCTCAAGGTTATCGCTAAGATTGTAATCAACATCATCTAAGTCCGCAAAAGCACCGATTCTTGCATCCTGTAACTTGGGAGCTGTAATCACAAGCAGGGAAGTGTTACTAGGAGGAGTGGGGGTAATAAAGGAAGCAAGAGAGATGGTCGTCAGGGGTGAATCAGCTGTAGTAGTTTCAATTGTTGTTGTATTGCCTATAGTGGGAGAAGATAAAGATGAGATTAACCTAGGTTATGGAAACAATGAGCATAATAGGCAAGGGACCCAGGCGAATCAAAAATGTATTCTAACTATGACACGGTATAGTTGGTTTCAATTTTACCTTCTTTAGAAGATCTTCCTAGACATCCTTGTGCTCAATTCTCTAATTTTCAGTGTTTTCATCTTCAACTTCATCATCTCAACTGTGCTCCTTAGTAATATTCTCTATAGTGGCATTCCCCTCGGTAACTACATCCTTCTCTTTGGGGGCATCAAGAGGGTTAACCAATATCTGCGAGCCTGAAGCTCCAAGGTCCATAGGATCAGTAGGAAGGTTGGTATCAGGGTCGTTTTGAATTTGCTCTCAAGAAGTATCGACCCTCTCATTTGCTAGTTGAGCCTTTCCCTCTGCCAAAGCCTTCTTAGAACTATCATCTAAAAGTTTATTAATAAGGTCATCTTCGCTGCAATCATCACCATTAATTTCAAGCACTCGTTCTCAAATAAGCGCCAAAGTATTTGAAAAACTATCCCCTAGGTAGTGCAAACTCCCACAACTCATGACGCTGAAGACGTAAAATCGGAATATGTCTTCATCAGCCTCGTCCATAACATGCTTAAGAGTTTCTTCAGCAGTTGTCTTGTCTTTCTCAAGTGATTCAACCTTAGTCGTCAATGTTTGATTGAAAGCATTTAAGGAACCATGGTTTTCCTAAGTTAGGCAGCTTCGTCCCGATACTGTTTGGAAAAATCCTTTCAATAGTAGCATCGCGAGAATCTAAAACTTTTTCCCATTTGACCCTATCGTTCTCCAACTCGACGATTTTAGCAAGATTAATTTCATGATGCTTTTGGAGATCGTCACCAAATTTACTCCATCCGCGCAGATTTCGCTTGGCACTGTCTTTGACAATATTCCACTTTGTATCAAGTTGGCTCTTAGCATTGTCAAGCTGAGTATGCGTTTGCCTTATTACTGCATCTACCTCCTCAGATAAGTTACACCACGATCAAACATAATCCCTTTCAAATTCCAACCTGGGAGTCGTTCGGAGAGAGGAACACTTACTGGTCCTGGATCATGGCGAGGCTTATGAATGATTGAGTGGATCTTAGCCAGAGGACTAGGGGGACCAGAAGATGGAATCGATCGGGGTCTAAAAGAAAGCTTCTCTATTCGAGAATGTTTGTGTGAGCCACCTTTTCCTTGATCATCCTTTCCTTGCTTCTTCCCTCGGCCCTCTTCATCAGGAGTATCTTCTCTGAGCCAAGCACGTCTTCTCACTTCCTCTTCCTCACGTATCTTCTGCCTTTGCTCCTCGGTCAAGTCTGACTCTGATATGTGTAAAGGTTGATTAGAAGATTTCAGGGGCGGGGGAGGATGGGGTTGTTTATGATGATGAGATGGTCACGGGGGATCAGAATGTAACAGGTGCTTTGGATTGATGGCTTTGCTTTTCCAACTTAAGTATGATCTGAAACCTGATGAACGTTTCCTGTACATATCTAAACCTGAAATATGATTAAAACGGATTTCAATGCTTGACTTGCAAAGTACTAAAGGCAAATTATAAAATATGTTTGTTGTATGTTAGAAATGTTTTCTAAAAGGAAGCTGCTGCTAACAAACCGGTTTTCCTAGTTGGTTCTAAGGAAATTTATAAGGATTTCAGCAATTTTCTTGTCTTAGAGATAGGATTTTCCATTGTGCCATCTGCTATGATTTTGTTTTGAGGATCAAGAGGCTAAGTAACAATATCATCCTGACTAAGGTACTTAGCTAATTTAAGATTGATTGACATAGAAATGTGTTTATTTTATGCTCTTATTTCTTATCTTTTGTATATAAATAAATATTACTTGGGTATTGTTTTGTTACTTTTACAGATATTCCAACCCAGCCCGCATGCAACCAGAAATGTAGAGAAATAGAGTTCAATTTGCTGTGTATTTGCATTTTGAAGAATTGTAGATGAAGATATCACATCTAGTTGCTGTTGGACAAGAAAAGGATTGATAACAAGGCTTTGCACATCACAAATCAATGAAGAAGTGTCAAGGAAGCAAGAGGAAAAGAGAAAAGGCCCAAATTTGCTTTATTTATCTAAGGCCCATTTATGTTTCTCATTGTAAACTAATTAGTGATGTAATGACCAGGCCCAGTTATCATTAGGGTTAGGGTTAGGGTTTGGCTATCTACCCTATATATACCCTTGTAATGGCATTGTAGCCACCATCCTATCATATATCTCATTCTATTCTCTTCTTCATTAATAAAACTCATTTTTCTTTTTATTTTATGCAATTTTCTATTTCTTAGCAATTAGTGTTGTCTACACGATTAGATTCGGTAGAACACTATTTGTATTTTGCATTTCTTTTCATTAGTGATTGACCGTCTGATTAGATTCAGCGGTAATCCTAATTTTATTTCCTGTTGTTATTTATATTCTGCACTTTTATTTTCTGTATTTTAATCGCATTAATAGGTTAAATTGGATTTGATTAGATTTAAATCTGATTCATAGTTTCATTGCTTTTCCAATGAAATTGTGATTTGATCGTCGGTTCAGTTAGATCTGTTCTGAATCAAATTACAGTTTTAATTTTGTTTTGTTTTATTTTCAAAATCAACCTCCAAAATTTTGTCTAACTCGCCCAAGAGATTAGATAAATAATTTAATTTAATTCACCTCCCTGTGTTCGACCTGTATGCTTGCAGAATTTAATTTAAATGTCGCGCTTTTCTAATCCATAGACTAGCGTCGATCAAGTTTTTGGCGCCGTTGCCGGGGAGGCAACAATTAAATTTTGTTATTTATTTAATTTCTGATTCGTGTTAGTTTTTATTTATTTATTTTGGTTTTCTTTTATTTTCTTCTGTATATAAAAAAACGAAAAAACAAAAAAAAAATCCCTCTTTCTATTTATATACACACCTTACTTTCTTCTCTGCCTTAATTCTCTGCCATTTCACAGATTTCTTTCCTTTCTTTCGTACAAGTCTCTCTTTCTTTTCAATTTAAAAAAAAAAATTTGTTTTCCTTCTTTTTGCTTTCTTTCCTGTACAGTGTTTCTTCTTCTTGACCACCCTCTGTTATAAACCTCATCTACCTTCCTGTCCAGACGTCACCGCCCCACATCAGTACTCCCTCATCTATATCCACTTCCCATCGCAAAACTATCCATCATCAAACATCCCTACCAAAGTCCACGTTGCAGAGCAATCCTCCACAGTAAATTGCTCAACTTGCAACCACAACAAATCGCAAGTAGACCATCTCCCCAACCCAATCAATCTCCACAAAACCTCCTCTGCCAACTACTCCATCCACGCAAATAACCACTCCCGTCCCCTACTGCAAAACCCAATACCTCCCTCCAGAATCCTTCACGAAACGCATACCACAAACCATCGAGATACTGCAACCACAATCCGTTCATCACTGAACCCAATTCGGAATTTTTTTTAAAAAAAAAGAGGAACCGAGAATCAATCAAAAAAAAAAATTCCCTTGACCGCAACCTGATTTCAAACCCAAAATCCACGAATACCTCATCTCCCCTACCTTCAGTCACCACCACAACAAACCCTCGTTGTCACCTCTGAAACATCCTCCATCAATACCTCTCCAAGGTTTCGATCCTTTCATAATCACAGATCGAACAAAACCATCCCCACTTCCCAAAAAAAACTACATCCCAATTCAATCCAATACCATATCCAACAAGCCCCTTGCCAATCACTGCAACTCCAAAAGCACGCAACTCCTCCTTCATCACTCTCGCAACCCCATCGAACCCCCTTTCTCAGAAACCCAATTCCGAATCGTACCACAAATCACAATCCAGTAGCTACCAACCCTAAATCGACTTATCGGAAGAGGGAAATTGAATTACTTCCTCACAAAAGTTTTTGTGCTGATTCGAATATCACATACACGGCAGTTCGAATTGTGCGATCGGACATTATTTCATAGTTTGTGGCTACAGAAAAGTGAAAACTAAAGAGGGGTTGAACTTGAAAGTAGTTGATTGGATTTTGGTTTTCTGGGAAGCCATACAAAGGGCAATTTGCTTCGTCATTGGCATAAAGAATGGGATAAAAGGGCCGACTTTTTTTGGTTTAGGGAGTTGGGCGTGAGAAGTTTATTTTGGGACTTTCTATTGGAAGATTTATACAGGGCGTGATTTAAGGGGTTCGGGTAGAGATTCTTTTTATAAGGGTGGCTTTTGCATGGTGCGACTTGGTTGAGTCACGACTTAGTTCCCTTTTGTTTCTCTTTTTTTTTTTGGTTAATTTTTACCTTATTTAATTTGATTTATTTACCTTTTTCTTCCCCTTTCTATTTTCTTGATGCACGTTGCCTTTTATTTTTGAGTGCGAGTTCTTTAATTGTGATACGCTTCGTTTTTGTTTTTAGTTTTTTTTTTTAATTCCTTGTTAGTTTTTTTTCTTAGTTCTTATTTCAAAAAAAAAAAAGGGAAAAAGACCAAACAAGGCCACAGAAAAGAACAACAAAGACCAAAGTGAGCGAGAGTCCAAGCAACAAAACAAGAATTTCAGAGGTCGGGTGACTACAAATAATTGATTTTCAATCACTGACGCTATTCAAATTTCCTGGACGGACAGCCATACCCCACTGTAAAATTTTCTAACTCTACAGGTGCTCTGCTGCAAAAGCAAAAACAAAAGAAATATATATATATATAGACAATTGTTGTAAAAAAAATCTGCAGGGGCAGCGACTTTGAATGTACAATTTTTAATTTCTGCAATTATTTTGTGTGATTGCCGTTATTTCTGCATCTTTTGTTCATTCTATTAAGGGCAATACCCCAATTCGCATAAGGTGAGGGATTTCATCACCCTTTCCTTAGCCCACAAATTGCATTTCATCATAGAATCTGACTAATAATAACGGTTAGACGTTGGACTTAAGGGAGTCATGGGCTCATCTAGGGCTTAATTATATTGTGATAGTTGATTCATTTGGAACGAATTATTTCTTGGTGTCTAGACTACGGCAGAGAAATAACTAAATATTACGGTGATTCGTAAATATTATATCGGTTGTTACTCTGAAGGTACTTAAACCTTCGGCTGCATTGCTAGGGTGATTCCTGGTGCACCGATAACTCCTGTCCGTTAACTGGCTGAGAAATCTTTTGATCTAAGTAATCAAACGTGTCACTTTATAATTTTGGGTTAGGAGCCAATAAGGATAGAAAACTTCATTGTAGCTAATTTCTGTGCTTGCATTTAACAACAATGAGTGAAAAAAGTGTTAGCCAACAAAATTCTCCTAGGGGTTCTCGTATCAACCAAAATTTTCCAACCGAATTGGATCAAAATCGAGCAAACCAAAACTTTCCAAATTTTGGAGATCAAAATCAAATAAATCAAAATTTTCAAAATCTCAATATCCAAATGGATAGACCCTTGTCTCTTCGTGATCGATGTTATCCTACTAGGACCGTTCAACCATCTGTCATTGTGTTCCCACCAGCTGAAGGGAACAATTTTGAGCTAAAACATTCTTTTATCCAAGGGGTACCAAAATTTACTGGATCTGAAAATGCTTATGAATTTCTAAGTGAATTTGAATTGTATGCGTCCACAACAAAAATGCAACAATTGTCTAACGAATCGATCAAGCTAAGGCTAATTCCATTTGCACTACTTGAAAGCGCTAAAAGATGGCTAAATTCTCTTCCACGACATTCCATAAGAAGTTGGGATGAATTTGTCACTGCATTTTTGAAAAAGTTTTTCCCTTTCCATAAAACTCTGAAAATCCGAACCGAGATAAATCAATTTTGTCAAAATGAGGGGGAAACTTTTTCAAAATACTTTGAGAGATTCAACCAGCTATTATATAGTTGTCCTCATCATGGAATTCTAAAAGATCACTTATGTCAAATTGCATATGAAGGGCTAAACTATCAGACTAGAACTCAACTAGAATCAATGTGTGGAGGAGATTTTATGTCTAAGACAGCCGATGAAGCTTGGAAATTCTTAGAAGATTATTCTGAAAAGGACATGCAATGGGAATCAATTCGTGTTCCCATTCGTACTTCTACTAGAGGAGTGCATGTCGTGGACCCAAGTCAAATTCCCTTAGAAAATCAAACTCCTCAAGCCGGAGAAGGGTTACCCCACTATTACTCTCAAGACCAAGCCAATGCCATAGCTCAAAATAACCCTTACTCAGCCACATACAATCCTGGTTGGAGGAACCACACAAATTTTTCCTGGTCAAACCCCAATAATTCGGCTAACCCATCTCACGTGCAACCCTTTATTCCCAATCCGAACTACCAAGGTCCACCCCCCAATTCTCAAACCTCTCAAGCTACACCTCAATCCAAACAACCTTATAGGCACCCCAATTTTCAATCATCAAACCAATCATCTCAATCTTCTCAACCATCACAAGATATTGGGCGTCTAGAAAAACAGATGAACTCTTACGAAGCTAAAATAAACTCGCAAGACGCTAAAATGGACCAAATGTTTAATATGATGAAGGAATTTATGAAAACTCATGAGAAGGGAAAATTGCCGAGTCAACCTGAGGTGAATCCAAAATATAACTCTCGTGTTGTAAATTCTTGTGAGGACGAAAACCATAATCCAGTCAACGCTATTACAACCCTTCGATCTGGAAAGAGGATTGATAATAACATGGACGACCCTGACGAACCTTCTAACTCGACCCCAATCCCTAATCTTGATGATCACCCATTGGCTTCGAATGCCAATTCTTCTAAACCTCAAGTTCCCTTAAATGTTGGCAATCCCAACAGTTCTTCTCCCAGTGTCGGCAAACCCGATCCACCTTCGAAAATTAATGTTGGCAATACCAACATTCCATCTTCTACAACCTTACCACCTTCTCTTCCCTTGGATAAACATTCTTCTTCGAATGATGAAACTCATCACAGAGTTGAAAAACCAATAGCTCCATTTCCCCATAGGCTCAACAATAAGAAGAAGGTAGCAAATTTCGATAAAATTCTGGAAATTTTCAAACAAGTCCGTGTGAACATTCCTCTTTTAGACACCATTGAACAAATTCCTCAATATGCTAAATGTCCTAAGGAATTGTGCACACAAAAACGTGCGACCAATGTCCCAAAAACCGCCTTTCTAACTGCAAATACAAGCTCTGTTCTTTCAAATCTTGCCCCAGTCAAGTATAAAGACCCTGGCTGCCCTACGATTGATTGTAAAATAGGAAACACCCATATCTCTCGTGCTCTACTTGACGTTGGTGCCAGTGTCAATCTTCTTCCTTATACTGTCTATCGTCAACTTGGACTAGGGGAGATTAAACCAACAAACATCACACTTCAACTAGCCGATCGATCTGTCAAAAAGCCATTGGGAATTATCGAAGACGTCTTGATACAGATCGAACAGTTTTACTTCCCTGTCGATTTTATGGTTCTAGAAACAGAGCCTGTCTCAAATCCCAACGTTCAAATACCATTGATCTTAGGACGCCCTTTCTTAGCAACCTCTAATGCTATCATTAATTGTAGGAATGGTCAGCTTCGACTTTCCTTCGGGCACCTAACCATTGAGCTAAACATCTTTAATCTCAACAAACAACCTAGGGATTTTGAGATCGATGAAATTGACATGACTCAAACCATAGTTGATGAAACCTCTAGTGACACTTCTGAAGCCTTGAAAATGTGTCTTGACCATTTCGACTCTGATTTCGATGAACTCGAATACATTTCTGAACTAAACAAAATTCTTGACTCCGACACTTCGTCACCTGAATCTAACCAGGGAATGTTGACCAATGTTGATACACAAGAACTTCTTAGGTTATACCTCAAACCCTTGCCACCAGACCTTAAGTATGCCCACCTAGACTCTTCAAAAACTTTTCCCATAATCTTGGCCTTCGATCTTACCGAGGACCAAGAAGAAAAACTCTTAGAAGTTTTGCGGGAAAATAAAGACGCCTTGGGGTGGGAAATTAGTGATATAAACGAAATTAGCCCATCAATTGTGGAACATCGCATACATTTAGTTGATGAGGCTAAATCCACCCGTGAGGCTAAAAGGCGATTAAACCCAAACATGAGAGAAGTGGTTAAGGAGGAGATAATCAAATGTCTAGACAATAACATCATCTATCCCATCTCTGATAGTACTTGGGTGAGTCCGGTACAAGTTGTACCAAAGAAGTCGGGAGTCACAGTGATCCAAAACGACAGTAATGAACTCGTCCCAACAAAAATCAGAACCAAATGGCGTGTGTGCATCGACTATCGAAAGCTTAACTCAGCCACACGAAAAGACCATTTTCCCTTGCCTTTTATTGACCAAATGCTCGAACGTTTAGCAGGACATGAGTACTACTGTTTTCTCGATGGATACTCTGGCTATAACCAAATTCCTGTTGCTTTAGAAGATCAACATAAGACCACCTTTACTTGTCCCTTTGGAACCTTTGCTTATCGTCGCATGCCTTTTGGTCTTTGTAATGCCCCCGCGACTTTCCAAAGGTGTATGATGAGTATTTTCTCTGATATGGTAGAAGAATTCTTGGAAATATTCATGGACGATTTTTCAATATATGGATCATCTTTTTCCCAATGTCTCACTCATTTAGAACTCGTCCTTAAGCGTTGTAAGGAGAAATCACTCGTGCTTAATTGGGAAAATGCCACTTTATGGTAAAAAGGAGGATAGTTCTGGGTCATGTCGTCTCAAAAGATGGCCTTGAAGTCGACAAATCCAAAATCGATTTGATTGCTAATTTACCTCCTCCTAAGTCTGTCAAAGATGTTCGTTCATTTCTTGGCCATGCAGGATTTTATAGAAGATTCATTAAGGATTTTTCAAAAATTTCAAAACCTCTCTCGAATTTACTTGCCAAAGACGTAAAGTTTGAATTTTCCAATGATTGCAAAACATCTTTTGAAACTCTTAAGTCAATCTTGACCACAACTCCCATCATTCAACCTCCTGATTGGACTCAGCCTTTTGAACTTATGTGCGACGCTTCTGACTTTGCAATTGGAGCCATCTTGGGTCAGCGTATCGATAAACTCCCTCGAGTCATTTATTACGCTAGCAAAACTTTAAACGAGGCCCAACTGAATTACTCAACTACTGAAAAGGAATTTTTGGCAGTTGTCTTCGTTCTTGAGAAATTCAGACCATATCTCATAGGATCCAAAGTCATAGTTTACACTGACCATGCTGCCCTACGATATCTGCTTTCTAAAAAGGATGCCAAGGCCCGCTTGATTCGTTGGATCCTTCTTCTTCAAGAATTCGATATAGAAATACGAGATAAAAAGGGTTCTGAAAATGTCGTAGCTGATCATCTCTCTCGAATTGTGCACGAAAATGATAACGACACCCAAATCGATGACTATTTTCCTGACGAACAACTTCTCTCGATCTCTAACACCCCTTGGTACGCTGACATTATGAATTATCTTGTCACACAACAAACACCCGCTGAATGGTCAAAACAAGATAAACAAAAATTTCTCTCGAAAGTTCGAAACTTCTATCGGGACGACCCATATCTTTTCAAATACTGTCCAGACCAAATCATCCGAAGGTGTGTGCCCGATCATGAACACCAAAGTATTCTCTCCTTCTCACATGACCATGCTTGTGGCGGTCATTTTGGAGCTAGAAAAACTGCTGCAAAAGTTTTGCAAAGCGGTTTTTATTGGCCTACACTCTTCCGTGACGCTTTCGAATTTTGCTCTAAATGTGAGCGATGTCAAAGAACGGGTCGAATCTCTAAGCGAAACATGATGCCTCTCAACCCCATTTTAGTGATTGAGTTATTCGACGTTTGGCGCATCGATTTCATGGGACCATTCCCTAATTCATTTGGGAATCTTTACATCTTACTTGCGGTAGATTATGTCTCAAAATGGGTTGAAGCCATTCCGACCAAAACCAACGACAACAAGGTTGTTGTCAAATTCCTCAAAGAAAACATCTTTTCACGCTTTGGCACACCTCGAGCTATCATTAGCGATAATGGCACTCACTTCTGTAATCGTGCTTTTGAGTCCTTGCTCAAGAAATACTCAATCACACACAAGCTGTCGACCCCCTATCACCCACAAACTAGTGGGCAAGTAGAAGTCTCCAATAGACAAATCAAACAAATTCTTGAGAAAACCGTGAATTCCAATAGAAAAGATTGGTCCGTAAAACTGATTGATGCACTTTGGGCTTTTCGCACTGCTTATAAAACCAATCTAGGGATGTCACCATATCGATTAGTCTTTGGAAAGGCCTGTCACTTACCTCTTGAATTAGAGCATCGCGCTCTTTGGGCCATAAAATTTTTGAATTTTGACTTAGAAAAAGCCGGCTCACATAGGAAGTTACAAATTTCGGAATTAGAGGAATTAAGAAATGAGGCATATGAAAATGCGAAAATCTACAAAGAAAGAACCAAAGCCCAACATGACAAAAACATACTTCGTAAGGAATTCAACGTAGGTCAAAAAGTTCTTTTATACGACTCTAGACTTCACTTGTTTCCAGGAAAACTCAGATCTCGATGGATTGGACCTTATGTCGTGAAAACAGTATACCCTCATGGAGCGGTTGAAATTGAAAATCCTAGGGATGGAAGAGTCTTCAAAGTAAACGGTCAACGACTGAAACCATTTTTGGAATTCGAGCAATATGACGAAGATGACTCTATCGATCTGCATGATCATCCACCATGAAATCAGGTGGTACACGTTCTTTTTCTTTTATTTTTCTTTTTCATTTTTTTATTTTATTTTTGTTTTTCTGCCTTAGACAGTTGGGACACTGTCTCAATCAAGTGTGGGGGGGGGGGGAGTCTGCATTTCATCCATTTTCATTTTTCTTTGTTTTTATTTCTTTTTATTTTCAGCCATTTAAGTAGGATCATCATACATTTTAGATTGTAGTAACATACCATAAATTTTTTTTTTTGAAATACGACTCATTTTCAATTGATGCAGCAAAATAAGTTTACAATTTTTAGCCAGTTGATAGTATTTTTCTCTCTCAACTTAGATCGAATAGGAAATATAATGAAAAGTTTAATTTTGAGGGATAATAGTGTAACCGGTACATAGGGAGATTCTTAGGTGATGGCCATGAAATCTATTCTATATTGTAGACTTTGTTTAAATAAGTGGAGGACTTAAAATACTTATATTGGCTTTTCAAATCTTTAAAACTAAGTTGTGTTAAGTTGAATTCGCGTAACTCTCTTTTGTGCTTATATTTTCGATAATAATAATTATAGTATTCCAAGGGTATCCAACATTGCTTGTATATCGAGCGTTGGTGTGCAAACCCACCAAGCTCTATCCGACACGTTGTTGACAAAGTCAGCGTTGGAATATCTTGGTCTCATTTTATGAGATTGGACACCTAAGGATTACCGACACGTTGTTGACAAAGTCAAAGTCGGCCTGCACAATCCGCCAAGCTCTTTACCTACTCTCCGTTAGTCCGCGAGGCAGTGCATGGGTGGTAAACCTTGGTCTTTTTAGTTAGGTGTATGTACTTAATCATAAATCTTAAAAAATTTATAGAATAAAGAATAAGCGATGATACCCAAACACTTCTTGACCTTATTGATTTGACTAACCATACATGAGAAAATTAGAATACCACTTTGCAAACTGTGCCAAGCAAACTAAGAATTTATTTCATGGCTGCACTATGTTATCGACCGAACTAACTGGCCAAACTGGAATTTAACATTTGAAAACTTGATTTATATTGAAAATTTGTGACAAGTCGAGGTATCTAAAATAAAATCAACTGATTAGAAATTATTAACTTAATTTGTTGTACCACTTTCCTGAAATAAGTCGTGTTGTCATTTTTCGTTTTTATTTTTGCATATGTCCATTGCATTCATGAAGTTTCATTAGAATCATAGCATACTGCATTTGGATTTTGGGGGTAGTATCCGCTGAAAACCCTCACGAGACACCACTCGTCCTACTAGGGACACCAAGAGGTTTAACGGCTTGTTGCATGCGCTTAATGCAATCGTGTTTCCTACGAAAGTGTGTCCTATCTAGTTAGTTTTTCATTTCTTGTTTTACTCGAGGACGAGTAAAAGATAAGTGTGGGGGTATTTGATTGACATAGAAATGTGTTTATTTTATGCTCTTATTTCTTATCTTTTGTATATAAATAAATATTACTTGGGTATTGTTTTGTTACTTTTACAGATATTCCAACCCAGCCCGCATGCAACCAGAAATGTAGAGAAATAGAGTTCAATTTGCTGTGTATTTGCATTTTGAAGAATTGTAGATGAAGATATCACATCTAGTTGTTGTTGGACAAGAAAAGGATTGATAACAAGGCTTTGCACATCACAAATCAATGAAGAAGTGTCAAGGAAGCAAGAGGAAAAGAGAAAAGGCCCAAATTTGCTTTATTTATCTAAGGCCCATTTATGTTTCTCATTGTAAACTAATTAGTGATGTAATGACCAGGCCCAGTTATCATTAGGGTTAGGGTTAGGGTTTGGCTATCTACCCTATATATACCCTTGTAATGGCATTGTAGCCACCATCCTATCATATATCTCATTCTATTCTCTTCTTCATTAATAAAACTCATTTTCCTTTTTATTTTATGCGATTTTCTATTTCTTAGCAATTAGTGTTGTCTACACGATTAGATTCGGTAGAACACTATTTGTATTTTGCATTTCTTTCCATTAGTGATTGACCGTCTGATTAGATTCAGCGGTAATCCTAATTTTATTTCCTGTTGTTATTTATATTCTGCACTTTTATTTTCTGTATTTTAATCGCGTTAATAGGTTAAATTGGATTTGATTAGATTTGAATCTGATTCATAGTTTCATTGCTTTTCCATTGAAATTGTGATTTGATCGTCGGTTCAGTTAGATCTGTTCTGAATCAAATTACAGTTTTAATTTTGTTTTGTTTTATTTTCAAAATCAACCTCCAAAATTTTTTCTAACTCGCCCAAGAGATTGGATAAATAATTTAATTTAATTCACCTCCCTGTGTTCGACCTGTATGCTACACACCTGTATGCTTGCAGAATTTAATTTAAATGTCGCGCTTTTCTAATCCATAGACTAGCGTCGATCAAAGATCGCCAAAATTATCAAAGGTACCTGTAGAACCTTCTCTGGTCTCATCTTGATCAAGAAGGTCCCCAGTTATCGTTTCGATATTCAGGTCAACTTCTAATGTGGTTTCATCTTCCTCAACATGTTCATTTTCATGAGCAAACTCTGAGTTAATTCCCTCTCTCTCATCTTTTTCAACCCAGCCACTTACATCCTTGTGATGATCAGGATTCCCTTCTTTAACGGAGGTCAATTTACTTTTAGGAGGTGTTTTACTACTACCCGCAGTATCCGAGCATTTCTTTAAAAAAGCTTTCGAAGCAGGGGATTTAGTGGTAACCTTTCCTTTAAACATCAGGTCCAATTTGAGATTACGAGAAGGATCAAGTAGGTGGTATTGGCAAAGAAATTCTTCTATGATAAAAAAATTCCTACTTCTCACTTTTTCGTCAACATTTCCTAGAGCATCCATTAGGCCTCATCCATGGCAGAGTCTGGGTCAGTAGATGGGATTACTGTATAACAGATGAAGAATGTAAGATTCAATACTTAAACGCAAAAAGAAACGGAAAAGTTTTAAACAAGTGGTTCTTTACCTTCTTCCATTCATCTGCCATAGAATTTGTTGGGGCATCGGACGAAGCAATAGTTTCCTTTAAATCCCTTAATACTTTCCAATAATTTAGTGATAATCTTGGAATGCCTTGCTTCCATAAATAGAATTGGACCCGGGCTCTTTTTAAAGGAATAGAGAAAGCAGATCTCTTGGAAAGTAGGCAAACGTTGTTTAACCCTCATAAAAAGTACACATAAACCGATTAAGATGGCAAGACCGTTCGGGTGTAACTGCATAGGAGCAATGGCTAACCATTTAAGAACCATTTCTAGGAAAGAATTAAAAGGGGGAATGGCTCCCATTGTTAACATCTGTCGGTTAACGGTAACAAATCCTGGAGGTGGGGAATCAGCAAATTCATTATCCTCCAGAAGTTTAGCATCATCCTCTGAGATCTTAAATTGAGCACACAAACTTTTATATGCCCGCTCGGAGAGTTTCGTCCCTTTCATTGGAGGGTATAGTAAGGGGTTTTGGCTCAGGAAATTCTAGAGTAACCTCAGATTTAGGGGTATTGGCCATTATAGTCTAAGCGGAAGTTCCAACATGAGCGGGTCCAAATCTTTCCTTAGGTTGTTCGCGCAACTATTTTCGATTTATCATCTTACACAGATAAGTGTGTTTTCTCCTAAAATAACAAGTGATATATGTAGCAACATAAAAGTAGGGTTTAAAAACCTGCAACAGATCATTCAATCCCTAGCTTTAATACTAACTTATGATTGAGTGTTTAAACCTGTGTGAGAAGTGTTTGATTAAACTGAAAATAATCTCTGAATCACTTCGATACAGACGTATCATTCATGTATAGGTCATATCTAATTGACCTGCTGTTGGCATGAGCAATCAATAGCGGGGTATAATGGTCCAGAATGTTCAACTATTTTACCGCAGGACAGACTAGCAATAAAATGAAGTCATTAATAAAGGGAATGTTGTGAAAAAGGAAAGAAACACAAGAGGACGGTCAGTATTGGGCACAGGCCAATTGGTATTATTCACCTTCAAAGGATTAAAACTGACCGATCGGTGCTGGTACCCAAAATTGACCGTTTGGTACTCACAATCCTCTGGGGAATTACAATACCGACCAACCATTAAGCCTCCCTAAAGATTGGGATTAACCGATCGGTACACAATTCAGACTGATCAGTACCTCCGATTTCCCAGAAGATTAATACCGACCGGTCGGTCAAGTAATACAGTCAATTTCCCAAGAGGACGCTAATGACCGGTCGGTATAGAAATCCGCATCTACTTCTAAATCATGCACAATTTCAATAACAAGTGTTGGTGGCACAAAGTTCAAAAGATTTAAATGAAAATTCATGAGCTTTAAGGACAATCATATTCAAGTCAATATGGTTCCATAATAACGAGATAAAGAGGTATATAAAGTTAAAGTACTCGACTCAAGCAATTCATCAAACACTATATGAGCAGCAAAACAAAACCAAAGTTTTAAGAGGAGCAAAACATCTCGAAATCCCCATTGACAACTTTAAACCCAATACAACCGATTACAAACCCAAAACAATCAAATGTAAAGCATAAACCCAATTTACAACATTTCAGTATCAAAAATTGGAAACCCGAAAGCAATTCTACCTAAAACTCATCAACATCGAACCCAATTCCACCCAAGCCTAATGTCCACACAAAATGCATGGAATTTCAATGTAATACTTGAGTATTAACTCGAGTTGTAGGAGCGGATTGAGATGATATTGGAAGTTGTCTGATCAGCTCTAAATCGCAATGATGGAGATAAAATTGAAGGCCCTCAGATTGGTTTTTTAATCACGGCGATCAAATTGGAATGAAAGCTGATGAAATTGGTGTGGGATCGCAGTAATCGCCGCCTTGGGAGAGATTGTTAGATCGGTATAGGGAAAAGGAAAATGGAAGAAGAAAGGGCCAGGTTGCAATATATAAAGGCAGTTGACTAATGGGCCGGACAGCCCACGAAAACCCGCTATGTTAGATCGACCAGTAGCCTACCAAGCAAACTTAGTCCGCTAATCGGTCATGTAATTAATCGCTATGGGTGACTGTGCATATTAAACCAAGACAAAGTCCGCGAGAAAGATCCATCAATTATGTAATAGAAACGTTCATTTCGAAGCTCACAAATTTCCCAAACAGAAAATTGTAAACTTTCGAGGGGAAAATGTTTACTTCTCAAAAAATCATATACACATTGATGGATCAAGACATAGGGAAAGACCAGAAGTTCCCTAATTCAACTTGTAAGCGATCAGTCTGAAGTACAGGTATTGACCGGTCGGTCCTAAGGATGCATACTGTGTTCTACATCATTATACCGGTAGTTTACAAAGATACGAGACCAATCGGTCATGTTTTGGAGTTCTAGAACAACCAGCCCGAAAAAATGTGACACAGTCCTACCGGTTGGTCAGAAAGATACATAGCCGATCGGTCATGCTAGGAGTAACTCGCTTGGATGAATTTTACCACATCGGTCAGTCAAGAAGATGCATGGCTGACCGATCAAGATATGGGATCCACCACATACCAGTTTCATAGAAAGGGAAATACACTGACCGGTCGCACCCGGAACAAGGTACCAAATTCAAATATTACCATATTGGTCGGTCAAAAAGAAATACAACCGACCGGCCGTGATATAAAGCCTACAGCTAATCGATTACACAAGAATGAAGAAGTGATATACCGACCAGTCAGTTCTGATTCAGACCGATCGGTCCTCTAGACAGCTGTTGACAGCTGGCCGGTGGCAATTTCTGTAAATATAACCTAGACCAACCAGTTGCCAACACATGATATTTTGGCTCTCCCTCACTCCTACAAATAGGTGGCCAACCCCACTTTAATGGAGATCGAATTTCCTTGCCATGAAGTGCAGCTCAAATCTCTCCATTACTATTTCAAGTATTTCTAACATTCATCCATCATCATCAAGTGAAGATTC
The DNA here is from genome assembly GCA_030737875.1 of Allium sativum. Classification (NCBI taxonomy): domain Eukaryota; kingdom Viridiplantae; phylum Streptophyta; class Magnoliopsida; order Asparagales; family Amaryllidaceae; genus Allium; species Allium sativum. Next base: position 120,041,139 of record CM060915.1, read on the forward strand.
ATCATCCATTGATAGTGGCTTTCATCAAATCCACCTAAGTGATCTAGAAATTGGAGATCTATCATCCTAGTTCAAGCACTTGAAGAAATCCTTCCAATCCTTCTCCGATCATACCTTATGTGAAACCCCATGTCCATTAATGTCACTCACTAAGGGAATGCATTAACTTTCATGGAGCGTTATAAGAGTATAGAATAGAACATCATAAGACAGATATATAAAATGGTACTTAAAAATTCAAAATTTATCCATTGCAGCGGAAAAGCAAAACATGTTGTTTGTGAACGAATTAACAACTTTAAACAATTGTTTAATCCGTTCGACTTTCCTAAACAACAAGGATTATTGTAAAGGGTGTCGAACTCTAGGACCAAAAATATTTAATTAATAAATCCAATCAAGTTATTCTAGGATTTTGATTGATTGAAAACAAAGAAAATAACAGCAATTAAAAAGAGAGATTTATATAATAAGAGAAAGCAATTAGGGGATAATGACATAGATTAGATTCATACTCATCAATAGCCAACAAATAAATATAGATCTAGTTCATGTTTCTGTCACTAACATAAATCAACGATAATTAGGTTCTTAGAAACAAATAAGTAAATAACGACAAGCATAGCCTATGTAGGAGCTGAGCTCTTAAACAACCATAGGCTATCAGGACAGATTCACCGATTAATTTCTAAAACCCTAAAATTAGATCTAAATCTGATAATTGTTAGATCGAACACGAATATACCCCGTGAAGGAGCATAGCTCTTAAATGACACAGAATATGAAGGTTCGGATCTAACCCTTGATTCAGATCCAGATCTACATATATAAAGTCCTCATCTATTGGCTATGTGATTCATGTTGAATCATATCTATTAGCGTCATCACCCCCTAATCAAAGGGGATTAGCTAGACATAGCTAAAGAAGAAGAGAAAAAGAAAATAATAGACATTAACATAAATAAAATAAAATAACAACTAAGAGAAAGGGAGAAGAGTTTTATTCCAAGAAGAGGATTACAGAATAAAACTAAGTGTGTTTTACAATGAATGAGATAAAGTGTATTTATAGCTGATATGACAAAGGCTACTAGGAAAATTCCATAATGTGGGACTAAAGAATTAGCGCAACTAACACATAAGCTCGTGTGAACGTAGCGAGGCCTTGCAAATGAGCTAATGTGAACGCGTATGAATAGATTTGCAATTTGTAATAGCTTGTGGGCATCAAATGACATCAATATCAATTGTTTTGAGCATGAATAGGAACTCCATAACATCTGCAACAAGCTATCATTATGAAAAGGCATTGGATTAACATATGCGGCAGAAGGTGGTTGAACAACAACATTTCTTAAAGCTTTAATCTTACTCTCAAAATCAACACTCTTCATGCACCAATTCTTCAAGCTTTTCAACAATTACGTGCATTAATCCAATCATCATAAATAATCTGAAAACACAACTATAAATACATAGTATCAATTATTTTAAATATAAAATAAGATAAACAAGAGGATAAAATATAAACAATTACGTGTATATCACATGTCTGGTTGCAGCATCAAAACCACATACTAAAGCCAAGTACACAAATATCCATCTTGAACAAAATTATTATCAGAGTACATAAAAGAAAAACCATAATCCCATTCCAAAATGCCATATGAAAGAGAAACAAAGTTGAGCATTACTTTTAGCACTTCCAAGCGCTTCCAGTAGAGAGAGAGAGAAATCCAAATCAAGCCTCGCTAGTCCCACCCTGAGAACCGGGGGGAGGGGGGCGAGGGAGGAAAGGAAAGAAAAGAGGCGAAACAAAAAGGGTCATACATAAAGTATGGCGAGTCCAGTGACTTTAACAATATAATTAGTAAAGCAATAGGATAAGAACATAAACTGGATATAAGAAATGACTGTAACATAAGCAAGTATGACAAGGTAAACAAGATGAATAAGATATAACATCGATTGCGCTTCTAACCACTACAAAATATTTCCTGCACCGCACCAATACTAGTCTCATACTAAAAGGTGATCCCTCCCTACTAATCATAATAATGATAGCTTCGTGTACTCCTAGCTGCTCTCGTAAGTCCCCACTTGCTCCTACCCCCCACTAGTTGTACCCACTACCCTCCCCATTCGATTGGCTCCCTAACTCGTAGTTACCTGTGCTGGCCCCACAGTAAGGTGTATCACTCCCTAAAGTGGCAACCCTATATTACTAAAATGCACGGCTTATACCTACACGATGCAACAACGTCATACCTACCAGCTCGAATCCACGCATGTACATGACTCCATTGGACTTGCGTTGTCATCGCTCTTTACTCTTTTGACCTCTTACAATAAACCCCGGTAAGCATGTCCCATCCTCGACCTAGTTCGAGCTCTTATAGATACTAAAAATGGGTTACTGGTTGAAAAGGGTCCCCACACTTGACATAAGTTCCCTCCCACGCTTGGTCCCCGCTAGGATTTCCCACTTAACCCCTTTTATTACTCCCATGTCTTACCACATGTCTCATCATGGTTAAGTGCTCTTAATTATGCTTCACATGTCACTTATGTCACCCACTTAATCCTTTTATTATACCCATGTCTTATCTTGGTTAAGTGTTCATTAATTCATTATACCCGTAATCATGTAAGACCTCCTACATTAGATTGCCGTTTGCGGTTGCTGGATGTGTCGGGCGGTTCCGGGAAGACTTCTACCGCAATCTGAATCTAACCTCGTGCCTTAGCACTATTATGCATCTAATTTCTACCTTTGACCTCTCACATTAGATTACTGTTTGCGGTTGCTGGATATGCCGGGCGGTTCCGGGCAGACTTCTACCTCAACCCAATCTAACTTCATGTCTTAGGCATTCATTATCTTTTCCTTTTTATTCAGGCCCAATTTCAAGTCTTTAATTTATGTATTCCAATTGCCCATAATTTTCAATTATGCTTATAATGCTAATTCACGTTATGCCTATAATTCCATATGTACAAGTTGTACCAAGTTATGCCTTAATCAATTTCATAGTTATCAACAATTTATGCCAAATATCATTTTATTACATATTTCCCAAACTTTTCCCGATCATCCCAACGTTATTCGTACGTAAATCTCAACGCAATATGCTTGGCTCGAAGTTAGCCTAATCTCAAAAGGAAAAAGGAAAAGGCAAAGGGAAGAGAATCAAACATCAAAATTGGCATAAGCATATAAATAGGCATGTGAAATGAATAACGATAAGATAGATCAAACATGCATATGATAATAGCATTTGGGAATGATCTGAAGGATAACAAATTACAAAACTTGATATGATTCATCTTATTTACAGGCATATACATTAGATCCAATTTACAATCCTATCACAATTACTTTTTAATTTAATTATATGTGAAAGTAACATAAACTCACAGCGATTGGATTCTTAGAAAGGAGAATTAGTCGTTGTTGTAGCAATTCTGATCTTGAATAATCTCTACTTTGATTGTTGAAGAAGAAAAGCTAAATTAATTTGAGTTGGTTCAGCAGCATGGAGCCGCCATGGATTAGGGTTGAAGAGATTAGATTTAGGTGTTTATTTATAGGTGTATCAGGTGAATTAGGACCTTTAGATTTGATTAGGAACCATCTGAACCACTCAAATTATAAAAACACATCATTAGGAAACTGCCCAGAATCAACCAGTCGACTGGCCAATTTCAACCGCTCGACTGTTTTCACTTCTGCTTAAAAAGGTCGACTGGTGATAAATGGGCGGTCGACTTGTAAACGGTCGAATGGTGAAAAATGGGCGGTCGGCTTGTTTTACAGCTTTAAAATTTAAATCTTCCAAGCTTCATAACTTCTTCATACGATGTCCGTTTTACGCAAACATGGACTCTATCTCAAGCAGAATTTCGAGACGAATGCAATTGTACCTCGTTTCAATTAATTCTCCTTCTAAAAATTATGTATTCTTAAATTTGTCAGTTTTAATATTTTAAAATTACGGGGTGTTATATTCTCCCCTACTTAAAGGATTTCGTCCCCAAAATCTCCAAGTTAAGAAGAATGTATGTCCTACCATCAATCATCCATCTACTCATTCATCAATCACGGGCGTCCTGTAACGACCCGGAAATTTCGATGCTAAAATTTTTGACACAAATACATCCCGTGTCCAAAACTCGAGTACCGAAAATCCAGAATGTTAAAGAAAGAAGTTAGAGGGTGAGATAAGAAAGAAAGAAATAGTAAAATAGAAGAAAAAGAAGAACGAAACACAATACATAGTATCACATCGTAGCAGAATAAAATATAATACAGAAATAACTCTTTATTAAAAACTTGAAATAATGCTTACAACTTATCAGAGTATACCGACCATTTATTTCATCTGGACAGTTATAATAGTCTGTCCTCATTTTCAATACACAGCGGAATAATATCTAAATATATAATACGCCTGATCTCCTTCAGCTCGTCTCCTGAAGTCTGTATCATCTTGCCTTGAACCGGTACAACTTGGTCTGACCCAACTAGGCCTGACCCGAGCATTACAAACGCCAAGGTCAGTCTGGTGAAACAGCATGAGAAAAACTCACTAAATTATTGGAATCATCCATCTTGATTTTAAAGTTAAAAATCATTTCGGAAGAAAAGGATAATCGTAAGACCAATCCACACATAAATACGAACGGTTTTTACCTTACGATAACCCAAAACAGTTTTTGAAATCATAATTATCCTGATATTATGATAGTGTCTAAATATAAATAAATAACAATCTAGCGGAATGCTTGCATCTCACGCTACACATATATAGTATATAATCAAAACCACGGGCGCTTATTTAGATTGGATTCCGACTATGACAAGGTACACCTGCCGATAGTGTATCTCTAGAGAGGAATACACTGGGTTCAACAAGAACGTCTTGCAACTCGGTCCACACATGACCGACCACTCATTTCTCTTGAGTGTATCAATTATATTGTCACCTAACGGCTGCGCAGCTACCGTTTTCCCGGGAGATACAGAAATGAAAAGAAGTAACAAAATGAATATTCTCTAAATGGTGACAATACACCCTAATGGGAATGACCCACATAGCCATGCTGCTCGCCTGATTTTTGTCATTTCCCGATTGTTGAGGCTTGAGATCATAATTTATTTATTTGTTTATTTAAATTATTTTAGAACATCTGGCCATCATTCACTTTGAATGCCACATCGTCAGATTCGTCAGATGTGACTAATTGACGTCCACAAAAATATTCTAGTGTTAAGCTAAGTGAAGTGCCCCTCTCCGCCATCAACCCAAATACTCTTGAGGAAATCAACGTACGTGGCCATTTGGAAATACTCTGTCAGACATTCGTCCATACAAGTTGTCCTGGGACTGGACAAACCGAAGGCACTCTCCTCTCGCATCCTAGGAATCACCCTATAGATCGGAAGCGAGTAGTCCTTGCAATCCGTCGATTTCAACCACGACAGGATCACTATCAAAATATCTCCGGGCGCGACCCCAGAGAATTCGACAAATAGTCCTTCCGCTTATGAAGATCCACGGTCTTCACTGCTCCATCTTCAATCGGCATCTTCCACGTCTACGTATTAGTTGGTTCGGAATGGTTTTCGAATATATTCGATCCTGGTCTTTCCGTACCAACAATCGTATTAGGCTAAATTTGATAGTCAGTTATTTAACTATCAAATAAAACAACCATTCATCCATAAAAGAAAATTTAATTCACTAATTAAATATCCATTCTTCATTTAGCCTCTTTTTGATTAACCATTTGTACATTTAAAACTCTTCTTCCCTTCCAATATTTGGAATTCTAATTTGTCTTCTTATATTAATGTATAAGAATATTCAAAACCTTGTCATCTTAAAATAATTTTTAAGAACGTATTTCTTATCTCGGTCATTAGTTACTAACTGTAAACTAGTAAGAGAATAATTTCCTAAGTATCAACCCCGAAGGCCGAATCCAACATCAGATCGATACTTAGGATATTATTCAACTCACTAATCCCCGGTCAGTTTCTAATTTCCTAAATTCCATTTCTTAACTTCTATCGAATAAAAATTCCAATACCAATTTTTATTTCAAATGAGATATTCACTTCAACATATATGAAGTTTGATTACATTCAAATGATTTCATTCAACTTATACACTTATATGAACTTTAATTAAATCCATATAGTTATAATGTTATAACCTTATATAAAAATTAAATTATATTCAAATCATGTTATAAACTTATACATGTATGAAGTTTGATTATAATGTTGATTAAACATCACGACTTATATGAAATTGATTCCATAAATAAATTTCATAAACATCTTATAGGTTTATTCCAATAAACTTCATTTCATTTCTAAAACATTCATATGTATATATTGTTTGTAAATTCTTACTATTCAAAACTTTTATCTATATACCTTATATAGATTTCTTTAATATAATCTATATAATATTATTCAAATTTAGTTTGACTAAAATTCCATTTCCATTTATAAATTTAAAAACTCTTCTTAACCAAATTCCTATTTTTGCTTTAATCCCTATTCACCTTGCCCGTGAATAATATTGCTTAATACACTTCATTACTCGACTTCTTTAGTCAATTTGATTTCTTACTTGCACTTCAAGTTTAAAGTCTATTTATAATTTAAAATTATAAATTTATCTCATATAATTTCTTTTATAATTTTCCTGCCAATCGGAAAATTTTAAATTTGTTCAAAGTATCGGCTTACTATTCGATTTCCACTTCTTTTCCAAATTTCACAAAATTTACATTTCTTAAATTCACTTAATAAAATATTTGTGATGGCCCGCCCTGCACCAGCCGGATTTCCTCCGAAAGTGCGTTGTACACATGCCCGACTAACACAGAACGGTCGCCAAAGAAGGAAAGAAGAGAATGAATCAACAAAGGAACCTGTAGAATGTCTCACAACGCATGGAACAAAATATAATAACAACATACTTGACATAAAACAGGTGAGACAGTGCGTAAGCTGAAAACTAGAACTAAACATCATTGCAGCGGAAATCCAAAATACAGCTTGTTAAAACTTTCAAAATACTGTCTCTAAAGCAAAAGAAAAAAAGGTACGCTACTAGTGTCCAAATCAGCGACCATCAACAACACAGGGAGAATATCTATATATTATCATACGTGGAAGCCTCCTGCTCGTCTCCGGATCATCTACTCATGCACAACCAGCTAACTTGTCTCTAGTCTGCTCATTTAGGAGCACCCAGAGTAATAAGAAGAGACATAAAACTCTGGGTCAGACAAAAGTCTGGTATGAGCGATAAGCAGTAAAACAGAACAATAACAGGTATACTAATCCATACTTGAACCTGGACCTGCAACCAAAGAGTTACCACAACATACCGCTCAATACTCTAAGGTGCCACTAACATAAGGTGTAAAGATATGGAGGGTGGGGGTGTGCATGCCATAGTGATGTCAAACAATTAAGCATAACAATCATCCTCACAGCTCTCACTCAGTGTGTAAAGCATACGACATCTACCACTTTGACCACCCCATTCCTTGACATGGTCACTCTGCCCCCATGGAGTCGTAATGACACCACTGCACTGATCCATAGCCACTAATACTTCACTACGTCCACTCTGCTCCATGGAGTCATGATGGCCCCACTGCACTGGGTCATAGCCTTGCTACGATCACTCTGCCCCATGAAGCCATGATGACCTTACTGCACTGATCCATAGCCAATATTCGCCTTTCCGTTGTGAGTCAAAGCTATAGACGTCGATAACCCCTTTGCACACGTCCCATAGCAAAACCCAACCCGGAAGTTAACTCGTTGGTTCCCAATTGGATCCTGAGTATGAACTTCCTATTTGGACAACCTTTGCATCTCGGGTTTTAGTCATCACCGGATTGATCTTCTTCTTCTTCCCGTAGTTCGGTTCGGATGCAATTCACCATGGTCCGGTTCGTGGTCATCTTCAAGTTCATGGTGCGTCACTGGTTCAGTTCGGAATGCTTTATCATCTCGGATCGGATCGAGCTCCTCAAGTTCCTCTATGGTGCATCGGTTCGGGTCGGGTAACGTGGTTCGGATCGGCCATGGTCATCACTAGGTTTAGTCTCCTCTATCGGTTCGGTTCGGAGGTGACTACAAGGGTCCGGTTGAAGAACTTTTGGCGGATCGGTTCGGAGAAGACACTCTACAAGCGGTTCGTGGGGAGGGCTTCACAAACGGTTTGGTTCGGTCCTCCCCATCTGATCCGATCCGATTCGGGTCATAGCCCGCACTTTTCCGGCAACTTCCAACGACTGTTTATATGCCACTCAACGGCGTTTTCGACTAATCTAACTATTCTAAACAATCATAAAGCATGTCATACAGTCATAGCAACAAATAGAAGTGACCACAAATACCAAAACAATAACTTGATAGGTAAAAATGGATCAAACGTAGCCAAAACCCCATATTTTCCCTTAAGCATGTTTAAGACAAACTAATGATAGGATTAACAAAACTTAACCAAATTAGCCAAATTTTCTAACAGAGGCCTAAAATAATATTTAAGAATTTCTAAATATTTTTCTAGAATTTTATCACGCATAATTTCATTAATTAACACTAATCACCCTAATTAACTGTAATTAGTGTAAAAACAATGCTAATCACTCACCTTTGCCACAAATAAAACTCAGATCTAAAATAATTCTCTATTTTGCACGAATACCAATGCAACACAACAGCTCTACCTCGATTCTTGTGCTAATCCGCCTTGATTTGATGTGTTTAAGCTTAGTCCTTGATTAGAAAGTGATTTGGAGGTGTTATAGAGGTTGGAGGCCATTGTTAGGGTTTCTAAGAGGTAAGTGGCAGCTAGAAAACTGAAATAGAATGAAAATCTAACTCATTTCAGCCTCCCCATAACCCTAATCCCGAAATGGGTTATGGGCCCATTCACTAATCACCTTATTTGGCCCGTTTAAGCAATTTTTCACCTTCCAAACCTTATTTCAGCCATATCTCCCAAACGGTAAGTCCGTTTTTCACGTGTGACCACTCTACGGAAAGATAAACCATCATCTGAAGCCAATGGAAGTGGTTTCAAGTCAAAACTCCTTTCCAATCAAAATTTATGGACGAAACAAGATCAGCTAAGGGTAAAACGGTCATTTAAAAATCGAGAAAAATCATGAACTTGGGAAATGACCCCACTAGTCGTTCCGTAAAAGTACATGACCATACAACTTACCAAGAAAAAGAAATAAATATTCTACGATCCTCCGATGCGTAGAATGCGGGTCGTTACATTCTCCCCCCACCCCCCTCCCTCCCCTTAAGAAATTTCGCCCCCGAAATTCCTCAACTAAGAAACAAACAAAGGGTCCTGCATGCCTATCAACCATTCATAACAATTAAACATACAAAACAAACAAACAAGTCTATCCTAACATGCGGAAAACTAATAAGGGAGTACTATATCGATATAAAACTTTACCAGGCAAAGAGTTCTAGATACTTCTTCCTTATGTCCTCCTCTGTTTCCCAAGTACTGTCTTTCTCATCATCACCCCACTGAACTTTGACTAGTTTCACCACTTTCCTTCGAAGCTGCTTCGTATCGTTCCCAACAATACACATAGGCTTGCGGTTCCCAACCGCCTCGGGTTCAACCTCGATATCGTCCAACTGATCCGGTGAAATAGTCACACCAGGGTTGTGCACAAACTTCCTTAACTGGGAAACATGAAATACGTTGTGAACTCCTGCCGTCTTGTCAGGTAACTCGACTTTATATGCTAAATTCCCAATTTTCTCGATGACTTGGAATGGACCAACAAATATTGGTGCTAACTTGCCTCTCTTACCAAAACGAATCACACTCTTCAAAGGAGATATATTAACAAATACTAAGTCTCCAACAGAGAATTTCAGTTCTCTTCGTCTCTTATCAGCATAACTCTTCTGCCTGTCTTGAGCGGCCTTCATTCGCTGTTGAACAATCTTGATCTTGTCTGAAGTTTCTCTTATCACATCTGGCCCAAGCACAAATTTCTCACCAGTTTCTAACCAACATGATGGTGAGTTGCACGGTCTTCTGTACAAAGCTTCAAATGGAGCCATACCAATACTGGGTTGATAACTGTCATTATAGGAAAACTCTACTAGATGCAAATGATCATCCCATGATCCTCCAAAATCCAGTACACAAGCTAGCAAAAGATCTTCTAACACCTAATTCACCCTCTCTGTCTAAACATCGGTTTGAGGATGATACGCGGTACTGAGATGTAATTCTGATCCTAATGCCTCTTGTAAGCTCTTCTAAAACCCATTAGTAAATAATGGATCTCTGTCACTCACAATGCCTTTTGGTACTTCTTGAAATCTCACTACCCACTTCATATACAGTTTTGGTAACTTAGCTATCGTCCTATTTGATTTGACTGGTATAAACCTTGCGCTCTTAGTCAAACGATCAACAATTACCCAAATGCTATCATGGCCCGATCTAGTCCTCGGTAAACCATCGATGAAATCCATTGAAACTTGCTCCTATTTCCATTCGGGAATTTCTAACGGTTGTAACAAACCACTTGGCTTCTTTTGCTCGGCTTTAACTAGCTGACAATTCGTGCACTTGGATATAAATTTCCCAACGTCTCTCTTCATCCCTTCCCAGTAATAAGTTTGCTTCATGTCTCGATACATCTTGTTACCACCGGGATGTATGATCAGTTTTGAGTGATGACATTCTCTAAGAACTTCATCTCTCAATCCATTTACGTTGGGTACAACTAACCTTCCATTCTTCTGAAGCCATCCATCTCGATCAAGTACGTACTAGCTTATCTCCTCACTGTCGGTACCCATCTCTAACTTGGAGATGATTTCCAATAGATTAGGATCGTCCCTCTAACTAGAACTAATCCGCTCAATCAAAGTGGGGCTGATCGTCAAACTCGCTAACATTACTGGATCCAATTCGCACTTTGGTCTGAAATCGTACCCTGCGATATACTCCAGTTGCTTCCACTCAAGAAACATAGCCCCTAAACTGGCATGTATCCTACACAAGGCATCATCTACCGCATTGCCTTTCCTAGGTGTATATGCGATATCAAAATCATATGAAGCCAAGTACTCCAACCATTTCTGCTGATGAAGATTTAAATCCTTCTGAGAAAAAAGATACTTTAACGATTTATGATCAGTAAACAACTCGAATCTTTCTCCAAAGAGATAATTTCTCCACATCTTTAACGCGAACAGATTGCAGCCAATTCCAAATCGTGGGTAGGATATCTCTTCTCATGCGGTTTCAGTTGCCGACTTGCATAAGCTACTACCCGACCCCCTTGCATCAATACAGCACCTAGTCCAGTACCACAAGCATCCATGTATACCGTCATCTCTTCATTCCCCTCAGGAATGACTAACACTGGTGCGCACATTAACTTTTCCTTTAGACTCTTAAATGCTTTCTCGCACTTTTCGTCCTAGACAAAAGCTTGATTCTTCTTAGTCGACTGAGTCAACGGTGGAACTATCTTGGAGAAGTCTTGGATAAACTTACGATAATATCCAGCTAACCCCAAGAAACTTCTTACGTCTGTTTCATTCTTGGGCGTAGACCAATCTTGTACCGTAGCCACTTTCGCAGAATCTACGGCGATACCATTTTCTGAAACAACATGGCCCAAGAACCTCACTTCCCTCCTCCAGATGTGACACTTAGAGAACTTTTATTTCAATTGGTGTTTCCTTAACACCTCTATCACTGTCTTCAAATGTTCCTTGTGTTCTTCCTCTGTCCTTGAATAAACCAAGATATCATCCACGAACACAAGAACAAAATTATTCAACTGATCTCTGAATACCCTATTCATAAGATCCACAAAATATGTTGGCGCATTGGTCAGCTCAAATGGCATAACCAACCACTCATAAAACCCAGATGGCGTCCGAAATGCCATTTTAGCTATACTTTCAGCTTCCACTCTAAGCTGATGAAAACCGGTCGCGAGATCCAACTGGGAGAACACTCTTGCGCCACTCAACTGATCAAACAAATCGTCTATCCGCGGTAGGGGATAATTATTCTTCCTTGTCACTTTATTTAACTCGCGGTAGTCTACATACAATCTAAGGGAACCATCGGCCTTGGTAGCAAACACAACTTGTGCACCCCACTCAGAAAAACTCCTTCTGATAAATCCCTTCTTCAAAAGATCACTCACTGGCACCCCGAGCTCTCGCTGCTCCCTTGGTGCCATACGATGAAGTGGCATGACTATAGGTCTGGCATCTTTCACTAAATCAATACGGAACTCAATCTCTCGGTTTGGTGGACGCCCAGTCACTTCATCGAAGACATCCGGATACTAGCCAACCACGGGCACATCTGACAACTCATCATGCGGGATGTCGAGGGAATTTAGAAAATTAGCCATTACCCCATCACTAGGTAGACCACCAAACACTACCCTCCGCCCATCATCCGCTATAACTATCACCAAAAAGCCCTCACAGTCTGCCACCACCCCGTATCTTTGGAGCCAATCGACTCCCAAAATAATGCCAAACTTAGTAAAGCCCAAAACAAAGCAATCACAAACAAACATGCATCCATGACTCGATAAGACCACATTACGACAAATCATACTAAGGCTAGTCGAACCACCTATCGGGTTCATCACAACTAAAGGTCTATCGACTATCTCAGGTTCCAATCCCAACCTATCTACCAGGTCACTAGATATGAAGGAGCTGGAAGCTCCGGTATCAAACAAAACTCTTACTCGAACATCATAAATGGAAAGCATACCTTGGATAACGACATTCTTCCCTTTCTCCGCCGCAGTTGGGGCATTCGACGAAGAAGGAACAACATTGATAGAATTTGCTTTCACAATCTGCTTTTCTTTAGGGGGTTATAGACACTTATCCTTGTGATGTCCCACTTGGCCACAGTTGAAGTACTTCCTATCCGCTGGCTTGGTCCGACACTCTTTGGCATAGTGGCCCTTCTTACCACAGCTGAAGCACTCAACATCTTTCTTACTCTTCTTTTGGCCATCCTTAGCTTGGTTCTGCTTCCTCTTATTCAGAGAGTTATTTTTGCCTCCACCGCCTGCTTGCAGTTTTGGCTCTCCTGCAGATACAACCTCAGTCTTTGACTTAGGGTAAAGACTTTCCGATCTCAAAGCTTTCCCTACAATCAATTCAAACGTCTCATCGATGTGGTTTATAAGCCTTTCCCCAAGTACTCATCTAAGCCAGTTATGAACTTCTCGTTCTTCTTCACGGCAGTATCTATTAGGGATAATCCATACTTCGATAAAGTATCGAACTCGGCAATATACTCCGAGACCGCTCTTCCATTCTGCTTAAGCTCCAAGAACTTCCTAAACAACTCTAATTTCTGAGCGGCTGGAATAAACTTATCACTAAAACGAGTCTTAAACTGATCCCAAGTAACCTGATCTTCTGGAGTAGCTGCCTTAATAGCATTCCACCAATTTATTGACTGTCCTTGCAGCTGACGGGATGCTGGCTTCCTCTTCATTGCATCCTCGATCCCCAAATCTTCAAATATACGTTCGCAGCTATCCAACTAATCCTGAACATCCGTAGCCGACTCCGTTCCATGGAACGGCTTCCCACCAAGACTAGTATAATCCTTATTAAGCTTCGCGAAATTGGCCCTAGGCGTCAGCACCGCTGCACCACCACCATTAGCAGCATTAGGAGCTGCCCTCTAAACATCCTGTTAGCCTACTTTGCGAACTAGGCAACACAAAGTCAAGAAACCAACCATTGAAGAATATTTCAAGACATAAGACTCCGGTTCGGATCGGAAGGAAACATCACAATTCAGATTGATAGCAGCATATCGGTTCGGATCGGGCAGGATTCTCTGTTCGGATCGGATGTCTCTTACTGGATAGATTGGCAAAGCATACCTGATCGGATCGGAAGGCCAATAAATCTCAAGTGGATCGGAAAGCCATCTGCTTGCCACGACGCTGGAGCGGAGCGGAGTATGATTGGAGAAGAAGAGACGTCCAAGCTATTCCGGTTCGGATCGGGTATTCCGATCCGAGCCCCCAACCTGCACGTCTCCGACCCGCACCCATGATCCAGGAAAATCTCCTATAAAGTCGCCTGGAGAACCGGTCCGGATATGACTAATTCCTACCCCTAACGTCCGTCTCTTTGATGTGTTGTCAGCTTGATGGTCCATCCGAACCCGAAGAAAGAGCGATGGAGGACACGTGTTCCGACCCGGATTGAATCTCAGCAAATTCACACCTATAAATACCCCATCTAGAGACAAAGAGAAGGATCTTTTTGAGCACTTTTTGAGAATCCAAGTACCTCCATCATCCGAATTCCTTTATTCCCGGAGAATCCAAATTATCTTCCATTTCTTGTTTTAATCATTTGAGTGAACAAAAGTGAGTTGTGAGTGAATCTTACATTGCATTTGTAACTGAATTACTGAATATAGTAAAAACTAAGTGGACGTAGGCATTTCTTCGCCGAACCACTATAAATCTTGTGTGTTCATTCTTATTTTTGTTTTATTTTATCTTGTTTCTAATCAATTTGGGTGTTAGAACCACTTTTGGGTCTAACATTTTGGTGCTTTCACTGAGAAACCTCATCTAAATTCTTTATTTTCCGGGATCTCTTTCTACTTTTTGGACCGTTGAGTTCAAAGAAGTGAATCCTTAAGTTTCTCCACTTTTTTACATTCGTTGAAGCAATTGTCAAAGACTAATGGCCAAAGGAAAAGGCAAAGAAGTTCAGTCTGTTCAAGGAAATGGAGCTGGCGAAGATCAGCAGCATGCTGTTGTAACAAGGTCTCGGGGGCAGAGTTCAGCAGCAGGGAGAATCAATGCAGGAAATCCGAACCGACAGCAAGGGGAGAGCTCCGATCCGATCCGGGTAGGAGACTCCGAAGCCGTGCACTCCCCCAGTCTGAACCGACCCGAGTTGCTCGCTGCACACCGATCCGACCAGGCACCCCAGCTCCGATCCGACCCGACTTCCTACCTCCGATCCGACCCGATGCTTGGTGAAGCTGGAACATCTACTCGAGTCCCCGCGAATGCTCCAATTCCAGCTGCCAGGGTTGGAGACCAGGTCAATCCATCTGCTCCCATCACTCAAGGAGATTTCTCGCGCTTGCTTGATATGCTTGAGAGCACGAGGGAAGCCATGAGAGTTCATGAGCGCACCAATCTCATGATGCAGGAAAATATGAGGCTCATGAGTCGGGAGATCAATGAGCTCCGCCGGCAGAGAACTCCGTCACCGGTTCGTCACACACCCGTAGATCAATCTTCATCTTCCGAGGAAGAGAGGCCCCGTGAGCGAAGGCCACTCGAACGACCTCAGAACGTGGAGCAGCTAACGTTTGGATCTTTGGGATCTCGCGAGGATATCGCACGAGCATTAGGAAACGATAGCCCTACTTGGGGGCAAAGACTCCAGTCCCCTCTTCCCGAGATCGACCGGGAACACAGGGAAAGGAATCGAGTAGAGGCAGCTTGAAGAAGAAGGGCATCTCCAGAGCAAGAGCCCCGAAGGAACTCGGACACTAGGGCCAGGGAACCTGAGCAGCCCCTAACTAGTGCCGATGTGCAGGCGATGGTTCGCCGAATTATGTCCGAGAGCCGGAATTATACGAATGAAGACTATGGCATTGAGCGAAGCCATACACCGTTCACTGATGATATCCTAGATTTCCAGTTTCCCCGACGCTTTAACTTGCCGCAGATGGACAAATACAACGGAAGGACTGATCCGGGACAGCATTTGATGCGGTATTCGTGGCTCATGAACGCTGCTGCTGCCCCTGATGAAGTAAAGTGCAAAGCATTCCCAATCTACCTGGAAGATGTGGCATTGTTCTGGTTTACCCGGCTTCCTCCTCGTTCAATTTCTAATTACAAAGAACTAAGCGAGCGTTTCATGAACCAGTTTCGACTACATGCCCGCAAGTCCAAGAGTGTTATTGAATTGTCGAGGATCAAACAGGCACCAGGAGAGTCTTTAAGGGCATATTTAGATCGTTTTAACCAAGCTGTAACTGAGGTCAGTGACCCGCATGAGCCCACCATTCTGATGGCATTGAAGAAAGGAGTCGATCCTGAATCTGAGTTTGGAGACTACCTTTCTGGGAAGACACCCCCCACAAGGGCGATATTCTACGAAAAAGCCGATATTTATCTAAGACGAGAGGAGGCCCGGGCAAACCGGAAAAGAAAGTCTGAGACAGCTTCAAAGGAGAATGTGCAGAGTAATATTGCCGTGAAGCAGTCTGGGGAAAGTTCTGGCAAGGTTGAAGTAAATGTAGGAAATAAGGGTGGAAACAGCAATACTGGAAATGGGGGAAACAACAACAACCGTAATTCGAACGGTAACAGGAGAAACAGAAATAGGGGAAGTGACCCTAACAAAAGGCCCCGATTCCAGAACTACGAGGACTATACACCATTGAATGACACCCTGGAAAATATCTACCTGGATACGTACAATGTGTTGCAGTACAAAAGACCGCCACCTCGTGATTCGACCGAGAAAGAAATGGCGACAGGGAAATTTTGCTTGTTTCACGGAACACATGGACATTCGACCAATGAGTGTCGGCATTTAAGGGATGTAATCGAAAAGCTGCTGCGTGAAGGAAAATTGGATGAGTACAAGGTTGCCCCGAGGGACAGGGGGCAAGGAGAGCAGGCTCCAAAACAGATCCTACCTGCTCCTAAGCCTACCGCGCAGCAGAAAGGTAAAGGGATTGTCATCAACTCTATAGTAGGCGGACCTCACCCGGCAATCCGAAGTTTTAGGTCAATGGACCAGTATGTGAATGCTGCCAAGCATCTGGATGTGAATGAAGGTGACGATTTGGAAGATGTCACCCCTATAAAACAACAAAAAACCATGTTCGATGACGTGGTATTTCGCAGCCGAGATAACACGGGGATACAATCTCCCACCAATGATCCGTTGGTTATTACTACCACCATTGGGCCGGCCTTGGTCCATAAGGTATTAGTAGACAACGGAAGTTCCGTTAATATTTTATTCAAGAAGTCATTTGATCAGATGAAGCTCGAGCCCGAAGATCTGAAACCTTGTGAAGGATGGATTAGAGGTTTCAACGGAGCGACGACATCTCCCATGGGATATATAGAGTTGCCTGTAACCCTAGGGCAAGGAGAACGTAGAAGAGTGCGAATGCTTCAGTTCGTAGTATTGGACGTAGATTCGCCATATAACGCATTTTTAGGGAGACCTGCCCTCGCTGAATTCAGAGTTTGTATCGCCCCTTGGTGCTTGTTACTGAAGTTCCCAACTGAAGCTGGAACTGGAGTAATAAGAGGGGATCAGGTCTCTGGACGGGCCTGCTATGTGGCCGAACTGAAGATGTTGATGAAAGGAGTTAATACTGAAAGCAAGGATGCCTCGTCTCCCTCAAAGGGGGACTCGGCATAGCAATTAGAGAAAATGACCCCAAAGGAGTTGCCCAAGGGAACACTTGAAGATCTGGATCCTAGAAAAGACGAGGAACCAGAGGCTAGGAATGCAACTCCTAACGAAGCGACAGTGGAGATTCCCATTGATAAAGCTGATCCGACGAAAGTTTTGAAGATTGGTTCTCAATTGGATCCACGTCGTGCTGAGGAACTGACGGACTTCTTGAAGGCAAACTTAGATGTGTTCGCCTGGACCCATGCTGACATGTGTGGGATATCACCTTCCATTATCAGTCACAAATTGAATGTAAATCCGAAGCATCCGCCTGTGAAGCAAAAGAGACGCACGCTGGGCCCAGAGAGGTCGGCTGCCCTCAAAGAGGAAGTAGAAAAATTGAAGCAAAATGGATTTATTCGAGATTCGACCTATCCCGACTGGATATCGAATCCCGTCCTGGTAAAGAAGCCAAACGGAAAGTGGCGAACTTGTATTGACTTTTCAGATTTAAATAAGGCTTGCCCAAAAGATAGTTTCCCACTTCCCAGGATTGACCAGCTTGTAGACTCGACAGCAGGTCATGAACTTCTCTCTTTCATGGATGCATACTCTGGATACAATCAGATTCCTATGCATATACCAGATCAAGAGCATACAAGTTTCATAACGAATTTGGGGTTATATTGTTATGTTGTAATGCCGTTCGGATTAAAAAACGCTGGAGCTACATATCAGCGGTTGGTAAATAGAATGTTTTATGATCAAATAGGAAAAACTATGGAAGTTTATGTGGATGATATGCTTGTTAAATCAAAGCAGTCTTCCAATCATACGAAAGACTTAGCGGAAATGTTTGGTATCTTGCGAAAATACCGTATGAAATTGAATCCTTTAAAATGTTCATTTGGAGTGGCGTCGGGAAAGTTCCTTGGCTTCATTGTGAGTTCCCGAGGAATTGAGATCAACCCTAGCCAGATAGCGGCGATTAGAAATATCGAAGAACCAAAAAGAATTAAAGACGTCCAAAGTCTGGCAGGAAAGGTAGCGGCGTTGAGTAGATTCATCTCTAAAGCCACCGATAAATGTGTTCCATTTTTTGATTTGATAAAAAGGGGAAAGAAGAACTTCCAGTGGACTCCCGATTGTGTCGAGGCTTTCCAAAATCTGTTAGAGCTGTTAGAGAAACCGCCAATCTTATCAAATCCCGTAGATCACGAAGAACTATTTGTTTATCTAGCAGTCTCGGCTCACGCTGTCAGCACAGCCCTGGTTCGAGAGGAAGACAAAGTACAAAGGCCAGTATACTATGTGAGTAAGAAATTAGCAGCGGCAGAGCGCAACTACCCAAAGATCGAGAAGCTTGCTTACAGCCTCCTGATTGCATCCCGAAAACTTCGTCACTACTTCCAAGCCCATCCAATAACCATATACACCGATCAGCCGTTAAGACAGGTGTTGCAGAGACCCGAAGCGTCGGGAAGGTTGATTAAATGGAACATAGAACTAAGCCAGTTTGATTTGAATTTTCAACCACGAAAGTCAATCAGGGGGCAAGCTCTAGCAGACTTTATTGCGGAGTTCACCATTCCAGAGGAAGAAATAATCAATGACCACGTGGTCAAATCTGAGGATAAGCTAGAGATGAATCCGTGGAGATTATATACAGATGGAGCTAAAAATGACCGAAGATCCGGAGCTGGAATTGTCTTAGTCACTCCGGAGGGACGGTCGTTATATTACGCCCTACGGTTAGAATTTTCGGCAACTAACAATGACTCTGAGTATGAAGCCCTGATTGCCGGGCTGAAACTTGCTAAAGACCTCGGAGTAAAAATGATGGACATATTTTGTGACTCTAAGATTGTTGTTTGTCAGGTGCGAGAGGAATTCGCGGCTCGAGGACCTCGACTTATCGCCTACCTCAAGAAAGTGAAAGAGCTATTGAATAGCTTAGATCGGTACAGCATAACACATATTCCCAGAATTGAAAACCAGAAAGCGGATAGACTGGCAAAACTGGCTAGTTCTGACAATCCAGAAGGGACTGAGGTAATTCCAATTGAAACATTGGAATCGCCAAGCTTTGAGTCAATGGAAATTGAATTCGTTCTTGAAGCGGAACCAGAGAAGGAGTCATGGATGACTCCAATCAAGAGTTTTCTTAAGAATGGGACACTCCCATCGAAGAAAAGTGAGAAAAGAGCTGTAGTCCGCAAAGCTGCCAGATATGTTATGCAAGACGATACTCTCTATAGACAAGGATTTTCTATGCCCCTGTTACGATGTATGTACTCGACGACATCAAGCGTGTACTGAGAGAAGTGCACGAAGGTGAGTGTGGAGATCATACAGGAGGTCAAACTTTAGCAAAGAAAATATTGCGGTACGGATACTTCTGGCCTACGATCAACAAGGATGCAGCCGATTATTCACGACGCTGCGATAAGTGCCAGAGATTCGCCAAAATCCCCAGGGCACCGTCAACCCAGCTTAAATCGATGGTGAGTCCTTGGCCATTTGCCACATGGGGAATCGATATCATTGGAGTTTTACCAATTGCTAAAGGAGGGGCTAAGTATGCCATAGTAGCCGTGGATTATTTCACGAAATGGGTGGAAGCTGAGCACTTGACCAAGATCACAGCAAGAAAAGTGATAAGTTTTGTGGTCAGAAATATTATATGCCGGTTCGGGATCCCAAGGACGATTATAACTGACAACGGAACCCAGTTTGATAGCTCTGAGTTCAGAAATTTTTGCCAGAAATATAAGATAGACAAGCGATATACTGCAGTCGCCTATCCACAATCGAATGGGCAAGTAGAAGCGGTAAACAAAGTTATAAAATCCATCCTCAAGAAACGGTTGGAGCGTGCAAAGGCAAAATGGGTTGATGAATTGCCCCTAGCTTTGTGGGCATATCGAACAACGTTTAAAACGGCTACCGGTCATACCCCTTTCTCCCTCTCCTTTGGCTCAGAAGCAGTAATCCCAGTTGAACTGGAAGTTCCTTCCCACAGGGTTACGTATTATGACCCGATGACGAATCGGGCACTTCTACTTGAGTCTCTTGATGAGGTCGAAGAGAAAAGGGACGAAGCAGACTTGCGTGCAGCAAGACATCGGCGTCAGATGGCACGCTATTATGACAAAAAAGTTCGCCTCAGAACTTTTGAACCAGGGGATTTGGTGCTAAAGAGAGTTTTTCCATCTCTTCCTCACCTCGGCCCAAAATGGGAAGGACCCTTTGTCATCCAACGGAGACTTGATAAAGGAACATTCAAGTTAACGACCGTAGATGGCGAAGAAGTCCCTCGAGCATGGAATGCCCAACACTTAATGCGATATTTGGATTAGAAATGCTATACTTTATGCTGTTCTTCCTATAAATTCTGTAATAAGGCACGACTTGCCTTGGGAAAATCTGATGATATGAATAAAGGTCTATAAAGTGGATGTAGGCTATGACTTAGCTGAACCACTATAAAAATATTGTGTGTTATTTACTTTTCTGCATTTATATTCGTTAGTTGTTCTGTTGTGATTATAAAATACAGGATAACTTAGAGCCTAAAAAGGTTGAAACAGTTTGGACATAAAAAGAAGCACAATACTTATTTGTGCAATAAGACATAAAAGAATGAGAAAACGACATTCTTAACTCTAACTCTCCAGAGAAAGAGAGAGAGTATAAAAGCGTCTCAAACTGAGCGCTGAAAAAGAAATTCTATTCTGAACTCTAACTCTCCAGAGAAAGAGAGAGAGTATAAAAGCGTCTCCGACTGAGCGCTGAGAAAGAGGTTCAACTCCGAACTCTAACTTTCCAGAGAGAAAGAGAGTATAAAGGCGTCTCCGACCGAGCGCCGAGAAAGAAATCTTTTTCCGTTAAACGACCGGGGAATAAACAAATGACTGAACTCGAACTCTAACTCTCAAGAGAATGAGAAAGAGTATAAAAGAAATGCCAGGAAAAACAACAGATATTGATGACACAGGAAATGCTATCCCATTAGAGAATCGGGAGCGTTCAGATTGCATTGTTAAGCACTGAATAACCTATGGAGATTGACTGGGGACACATATATATATACATATCTCCCCTCTCCACAACTTTGTTTCATAACCGTAGATATGCATTTTTACATAAGTGCAGAACTGCTAACAAATAAACATTGCAAAAAGTGAATTATTTTTATTTACAAATGAATGAATTTGTACAGGGAAATAACTGGAAAAGAAAGTGCGGAAGCTGTTGGTGTAGCAGCACTTATTGGTTTATAAAGATGCTAAAAAGATACAGGGGAACCCACTATTTGGGTTTGGGATGAGCCTTCGATTTTTTGGCAGTTTTTTCCGCATCTTTTGCTTCCTTCTCGGCTTCAGTCAAGATCCGCTTTGATTTCTTTTTCCCTGAAGATGTAGTACTGGAGCCAGCAGACTTCTTCCCGGAGGGCGGGGCGCTGGAATCAAGAGAAGATTTTTTAGCAAGTTCTTCGGTAATAGATCTAGTTGAGAGCTTAACCACTAACCTTGAACCTGCGTCCACCACTGCAAGGGGCTTGAGAACCTCAGGATCTAATTCTTCAGCCTTTAATTGCAAGCGCTTGTCTTGATCAGCCTTCATGGCCGCCAAGGTAACGTCATCAGCGCTCTTTGACTCCCCGGTTATTGTAACCTCCGGTTCCTCATCATGCCCCTCGTCTCCTCCGTCGTCTTTTAAAGTTGCAATCATTTCTTCATCATGGGGAGTAGTGACCTTAATTGGCTCACTTCTTTCCCCCAGGTCTGTTGAAGCAGCCTTGTCTTCCCCTTCTTTGACCCTATCAGCGGGTTGTGTCCCAGCGGTAGCTCCTTGAGCTACATCTGTCTTTGTGGATGATTCAACGCCTACAAAATGAGAAACATTGGTTATCAACTCAGGCGAGAGCAAAGGATTTCTCATCGAACGTTCGGTTATGTAGCCAAAGGTAGTAGTAGCCTTGACAAATTGAGGAGAAAAGATAGGGATACCTTCTGAAGACTTTTCAGCGGGGGTAACTACTACCTCTGGAGTTATTTCAGGAATAGGAGATAGCAGAGTGGTTCGGGAAATTCCCGGGTTTTCGGGATCATACCCTTCTACTTCGGGAGTTACAGGAGCAGAAGAAGAGGAACCAGCTTCAGGAATGGTTTTCTGTTTAGACTTCCGCCTCTCTTCTTCCATGGCCTCAGCAATTAGACGGCGCCCTTCAGCTAGACGCTCCGGTTCGTCGTCTCTCAAGTACTTCTCCATCAGCTTATCTTCATCGAGGGAATCAACCTTAAGCTCTTCTTTTTCCCACTCGACGATTTGATTCCACACATGAACCAAAGTGGATGGATAGTCCTCGATCCAGGAAATGTTTCGACGACGAATAATGTGCGCGAAGAATTCGATCATTAGCTCGCTGAAGCCCTGAATATCGGCCTCAGCCTCTGATAGTTGTTTGCGGGTTTCCTCCGCAGATTTAATAGCGCATTCCACATTGCCCTCAGCCAGGGCAGCCCTGTTTTCCGCCTCCAACAATTTTGAAGCCAAGTCTGCGTTTTTCTTTTCTAACTCAGCACTCCTTTTTGTTAACTCGGCGTTTTTCTGCTCAAGCTCAGCATAAGCAAGACGCGTCTTAGCAGCCTCTGATTTGGCTTCGTCAGCTTGCTTCTTCAACTCAGAACGCTCCTGAGTGTGGGATTCTAGCAAATCATGATAGCGCTTTTGCATGTCCTCAAACTGTTGTTTGAAGTTGGAAGCGTTCTTCTGAGCGATAGCTAGTTGAGCTTGAGTATCTTCTAAATTTTTTCCTAAGGTTTTTAGGGCCTTAGCATCCTCCTCTGCAGTCTTTTGCATTGAGTTAGCATTTGTCGTTAGAGTGCGGATGATTCTAGAAAGAGTGCGGGAATACTTGAACATCTCGGTATATTGTTTTTCCACCAAATCAATCTTTGCTCTGGCCTCCTCTGCCCGATTAGAAGAAATAGGTTCAAGGGAAGGTAGAAAGGTCAGAGTCTCGAAGTAGTGCTCGGGAAATTGCTCCTTTAAATATGCCAGCCTTGCTGCGGTTCCCGCATCTGGTGGAGGAGGGGCGAGGATTGTTAGTTCAGTGTCCCTTCCTGAAGAAGATTCTGTAGAACCCTTGTCTGTCCGAGGTCGCTTAGTGGCAGGGACTTTTTGCTTACTTCTAGACCCAGTTTCCTTTGGAGGCGTTTTCTCTCTACTCCGCTTTTCATGGGAGGAAGTGGAATCCCTAGATTGTGGTCTATCCTCCTCCCTACGACCTTGATAGCTTTTGTATTTTTCTTGTTCCGGTCGAACTGGTGAGCGGGAGCGTGAGGATCGAGATCGATAAGGATCATAGGGTCTTCTTTCCTCCCTACCACGGTCATCCCGGCGATCATACTCAACATCTTGAGGAGGATTGGACATGCTGCGGCGAAGCTTTCTTATATCATAAGAGGATCGAGACATTGTACCTGCACGATAAGTTAAATGAAGTTTAGAATCGACGAATCCATGGAGAAAGAAGTGCAATGAATGCCAGTGCTACGGTGTGAAGTGCATCCTAAGTGGTGTGTGTGTCCCCCCAACCAACCCGAGTCTGAAGCTAGACTGATGCGGGCAGGCTCTTTGGCCTTAGCAGGAGTAGTTTCTTCAGAAGAAGTGAAGACTAAAGGGTCCTTTCTGAAATCTTCTGAAGTATATATCGTCTCGGGTAAGGGGAGATCCCCTAAACCCTGAAATATGTGCTCGTCGGTGCTAGGAACATCCCCTTCGGAAGCGTGAAGTGGTGACCCTTGGGGAGATTTTGATTTGTCTAGCGAGGTAGTTTCCTCGGGGGCAATATACCCTTCACGATGTCTTTTGGCCAGATTAGCCAGTTCATCGTCTTGAGTGGAAGAGGGAGAGGGTGAAGTCTGAAGAGAAGCTGCAGGAATTCCCGAGCCTTCTCCTATTTCTGGGACTGTTTCCACTGGAGGAATGTACGCGTATGGAACCGTCCCATGTCCAATGCTGCGAAAAACAGATAGCAGCCCATGAAAGTGAAGGTATTCATCTTTAAGGACCTCGTCAATGGTGAGGAATTTTTGGTCGCCGTTGAGGAGACGGTGCATTCGATCGAAGAACGCTTGGTCTGATACCTGTTTGGGATTGTCGACTGCAAATAAAAAGGAAAACAGGTCAGGGTGATGATTCAAGTGTATAGAGCCCGGGTTCAGGAGATCAGTGCTTTACTTGATTTTGTCCATCTTCTGGCGCATCCAGACTGTTGCTTTATATATAACCACTCTAGTCTGGAATCTCCAGCTTTGCTGCTAAACGGCGTAGAGATTATCTTCCTCTTTGGGACCGACTCAAAGTAACAGAAAGAAGGGGTTTCTCTAGTCCGATGTTTGAAATTATAGAAGAAATGAACATCGTCAAACGTAAGCTCCACGCCTAGAATTTCACGATATGCTATGAATAAGGTATGCAGATAGGCATATGAATTGGGATGCAGCTGCATGGGGGCAATCTGCATTTGTCTTAAGAAGTCGACGATGAAAGGCGAGAATGGAGGAATGGCGCCAACCATGCACATCAGACGAGTGACCGTCATATATCCTTCTGGAGGGTTATGGGGACGGTCAGAGCGTGAGGGCACTAAAGTGTCTCTCTTCATTATTCCATACTTCAAGCAAATTCTCACGAGTCGGTCATTGTCAATTGTTGATTCTACGGAATCTGGAGGTGATTCCAATATAATGGCTGAGTCAAATTCATCGGGTGCTCGATTGTCACCAATCCCCCCTTCCTCCTCAAAGCCTAGGGAAACTTCATTTTCTGAAGACATTTCATCGCTTTCCCGATGACCAACTCCGTAATCCGGACCCTCGCTGTCCCATTCTGGGTCAGATGAAGAAGATATATCCTCGAGAGTGGTTTTGTTGGAAGTTTCTGGAGCTTCTTTCCTCTCAGCTAAACGAGAAGAGCGTCTGGGCCTCATTGTCATGGAACTATTGAAGAAGCAATAGCACGGATTAGAGTGAATTATCCCGTGTTCCCTTTTTGTGTAGGTGTGTGAACTAAAGTGTGTGCAACAAATGTGGGAAATACAAAATAGAAGTACAGCAATGTAAGACGAAGCTTTAAAGAGAAAGTAATGGTCAGAGTTGTCCTTGATTCTCGTTTATGTTCGCAAGGCACTATCCTAACTGTCCGCGAGGCATATTCGTCTAGAATAAGTGTTAGTTGAATTAGTTGGGTGGTCTTTATGTGTCAAGTTCAATATGTTCGGGTCGGTTCGGATATGCATATGATGACTAGCTCGACACAAGCACAGATAACAGTCGGTTCGGGTGCCTCACTAAAGCATGGTCAGTTCAAGACAAGGGAAGCAACGGGTTCGGAAGCAGGACTGATCTGTTCGGATCGGGTAGCCCGATCCGAACCGAACCAGCACCACCTAACCGGTCCGTTTACTTCAACCTCTTATCCCATTCACTTTTCCGACCCGAACCGACTTTTTCTTTCCTTTCCATCTTTCCAAAGAACGAAACCCGAGCCGATCCCCTTTCCCTCCTTTTCCTTTTTGCTCCTTCGTCTTCTACCCGAACCGACTCCAGCTTGTCATCCCACTCTTCATCTCTTTCCTCTTTTCCCATCTACTCACAGGCGAGTCCGCTTTATCACCGAAGCCACCGTTAAGAACAAATATTCGCCCTCTTCAGCCTCGCAACGCCTCGAAGCAATGGCGCATCCACCAGCAGCGGCGGAGGGTTCGAGTGATGCTTATGGCCAAACCATCCTAACCCAACGCTAATTGAAATCGAGAACGGTTACAACAAAATTATTTGAGATTAGAAAAGCTACCTATATGTTTGATTCGGGAAATCTACAGGAAATAGTTTTAGAATTTTCGAGTTTCTGACGTTTTCAATATTAAGGTCGGGAGCGGCAGCAAAAAAGAAGAAGGAAGGAATGAAGGCAGTAACGAGTTTATAAAGGGAATGGTGTTGACTCCTCGTCTTCCTATTTTGTCTCACCCGCTCGGACCGGAATGAAGGCCCAGAAGCACAACTCCCTCTGAAGGCCCAACGTCCAAGAACCTAACTCACGAAAACGCTTCGGATCGGACGCCGAACCGAATAGAAATCGATGCATTACTCTTGACAATTCTGGTTAAACGACATCAAAGCACGCTTTGTACAACGAAAGCATCCTTTGAGGGGGCAAAATGTTAGCCTACTTTGCGAACTAGGCAACACAAAGTCAAGAAACCAACCATTGAAGAATATTTCAAGACATAAGACTCCGGTTCGGATCGGAAGGAAACATCACAATTCAGATTGATAGCAGCATATCGGTTCGGATCGGGCAGGATTCTCTGTTCGGATCGGATGTCTCTTACTGGATAGATTGGCAAAGCATACCTGATCGGATCGGAAGGCCAATAAATCTCAAGTGGATCGGAAAGCCATCTGCTTGCCACGACGCTGGAGCGGAGCGGAGTATGATTGGAGAAGAAGAGACGTCCAAGCTATTCCGGTTCGGATCGGGTATTCCGATCCGAGCCCCCAACCTGCACGTCTCCGACCCGCACCCATGATCCAGGAAAATCTCCTATAAAGTCGCCTGGAGAACCGGTCCGGATATGACTAATTCCTACCCCTAACGTCCGTCTCTTTGATGTGTTGTCAGCTTGATGGTCCATCCGAACCCGAAGAAAGAGCGATGGAGGACACGTGTTCCGACCCGGATTGAATCTCAGCAAATTCACACCTATAAATACCCCATCTAGAGACAAAGAGAAGGATCTTTTTGAGCACTTTTTGAGAATCCAAGTACCTCCATCATCCGAATTCCTTTATTCCCGGAGAATCCAAATTATCTTCCATTTCTTGTTTTAATCATTTGAGTGAACAAAAGTGAGTTGTGAGTGAATCTTACATTGCATTTGTAACTGAATTACTGAATATAGTAAAAACTAAGTGGACGTAGGCATTTCTTCGCCGAACCACTATAAATCTTGTGTGTTCATTCTTATTTTTGTTTTATTTTATCTTGTTTCTAATCAATTTGGGTGTTAGAACCACTTTTGGGTCTAACACATCCCTAAGCATCTCTCTCATGAGGTCAGTTAACATCGTCCTCATCTCAGCAGCATTCCCATTATTGGCTCCTCTACCAGTACCCCTCACATTTCGGCTCATTGCTCAGCCTGTAAAGAGAAAACGATTAACCATCTTCTTTGTGGTGCCAGTACAGTACGACTTCATCCTTAACTATACTAATAGTATATATATATATATAGCATATGAAAACCAAAATAATCACAAATACGCGCTCTCATATATGTAT
The DNA here is from genome assembly GCA_030737875.1 of Allium sativum. Taxonomy (NCBI): domain Eukaryota; kingdom Viridiplantae; phylum Streptophyta; class Magnoliopsida; order Asparagales; family Amaryllidaceae; genus Allium; species Allium sativum. Next base: position 120,068,992 of record CM060915.1, read on the forward strand.
ACTATCTCTCCCTGATGACTTCCCTAGGTTAAATATGCAACCTAGAGCTCTGATACCAAGTGTGACGGCCCGCCCCGTACCAGCCGGCATTTCCTACGAAAGTGTGTTGTACACATGCCCGACTAACACGGAATGGTTGCCAAAGAAGGAAAGGAGAGACTGAATCAACAAAGGAACCTGTAGAATGTCTCACAGCGCATGGAACAAAATATAATAACAACATACTTGACATAAAACATGTGAGACAATGCATAAGCTGAAAACTAGAACTAAACATCATAGCAGCGGAAATCCAAAATACAGCTTGTTACAACTTTCAAAATACTGTCTCTAAAGCAAAAGAAAGAAAAGGTACGCTAAAAATGCCCAAAGCAGCGACCATCAACAACACAGAGAGAATATCTATATATATCATACGTGGAAGCCTCCTGCTCGTCTCCGGATCAGCTACTCGTGCATAGCCAGCTAACCTGTCTCTAGTCTGCTCGTTTAGGAGCACCCAGAGTAATAAGAAGAGACATTAAACTCTAGGTCAGACAAAAGTCTTGTATGAGCGATAAGCAGTAAAGCAGAACAATAACATGTATATTAAACCATACCTGAACCTGGACTTGCAACCAAAGAGTTAGCACAACATACTGCTCAATACTCTAAGGTGCCACTAACATAAGGTGTCAAGATATGGAGGGTGGGGGTGTGCATGTCATAGTGATGTCAAACAATCAAGCATAGCAATCATCCTCACATCTCTCACTCAGTGCGTAAAGCATACGACATCTACCACTTTGACCACCCCATTCCTTGCCATGATCACTCTGCCCCATGGAGTCGTAATGACACCAATGCACTGATCCATAGCCACTAATACTTCGCTATGTCCACTCTGCCCCATGGAGTCATGATGGCCCCACTGCACTGACTCATAACCTTGCTACGATCACTCTGCCCCCATGAAGCCATATGACCTCACTGCACTGATCCATAGCCAATATTCGTCTTTCCGTGGTGAGTCAAAGCTATAGACATCGATAACCCATTTGCACACGTCCTGCAGCAAAACCCAACCAGGAAGTTAACTCGTTGGTTCCCAACTGGATCCTGAATATGAACTTCCTTTTTGGACTACCTTTGCATCTCAAGTTTTTAGTCGTCACCGGATCGATCTTCTTCTTCTTCCCTTAGTTCGGTTCAGATGTAATTCACCACGGTCCTGTTCGTGGTCATTTTCAAGTTCATGGTGCGTCACCGGTTCGGTTCGGAATGCTTCATCATCTTGGATCGGATCGAGCTCCTCAAGTTCCTCCGTGGTGCATCGGTTCGGGTCGGGTAACGTCGTTCGGATAGGCCATGGTCATCACTAGGTTCAGTCTCCTCTATCGGTTCGGTTCAAAGGTGACTACACGGGTCAGGTTGAAGAACTTCTGGCGGATCGGTTCGTAGAAGACACTCTACAAGCAGTTTGTGGGGAGGGCTTCACAAACGGCTCGGTTCGGTCCTCCCCATCCGATCCGATCCGGTTCGGGTCACAGCCTGCACTTTTCCTGCAACTTCCAATGATTGTTTATACGCCACTCGACGGCGTTTTCGACCAAACAATCACAAAACATGTCATACAGTCATAGCAACAAATAGAAGTGACCACAAACACCAAAACAATAACTTGATAGGTTAAAATGGATCAAACATAGCCAAAACCCCATATTTTCCCTTAAGCATGTTTAAGCCACACTAATGATAGGATTAACAAAACTTAACCAAATTAGCCAAATTTTCTAATAGAGGCCTAAAATAATATTTAAGAATTTGTAAACATTTTTCTAGAATTTTATCATGCATACTTCCGTTAATTAACACTAATCACCCTAATTAACTGTAATTAGTGTAAAAACAATGCTAATCACTCACCTTTGCCATAAATAAAACTCAAGTCTGAAATGATTCGGAGTTTGGCATGAAAACCAATGCAACACAGCAGCTCTACCTTGATTCTTGTGCTAATCCGCCTTGATTTGATGTTGTTAATCTTAATCCTGGATTAGAAAGTGATTTGGAGGTGTTTTGGAGGTTGGAGGCCATTGTTAGTCTTTCTAAAAGGTAAGTGGCAGCTAGAAAACTGAAATAGAATGAAAACCTAACTCATTTCAGCCTCCCCATAACCCTAATCCCGAAATGGGTTATGGGCCCATTCACTAATCACCTTATTTGGCCCGGTTAAGCAGTTTTTCACCTTCCAAACCTTATTTCAGCCATATCTCACAAACGGTAGGTCCGTTTTTCACGTGTGACCACTCTATGGAAAGGTAAACTATCATCCGAAGCTAATGGAACTGATTTGAGGTCAAAACTCCTTTTCAATCAAAAGTTATGGACGAAACAAGATCAGCTAGGGGCAAAACGGTCATTTAAAAATCGATAAAAATCATGAACATGGGAAATGACCCCACTAGTCATTCCCCAAAAGTACATGACCATACGACTTACCAAGAAAAATAAATAAATATTCTATGATTGTGACGGCAAGGAATTTCGCTCGGTCCGAACCAGTCGCTAAACCGACCCAGACCGTTCGAAACGCCCTATCGTTTGAGAACAGGACAAAACAGAACGCATACAGAAGAACATTTCATTGTATATTACAACAATGCACCAGATTACAAGAATATACAGAGTATATAGGAATAAATATTACACAGAAATATCAGAGATTTAAATTACATAGCAGCGGAAAATAATACAATATACAACTAGAAGAGATATACGGATACAAAGCTTTCCGGATATCATTCCAGCTGTAAACCAGGGTCCTGTGAATATAAATCTGCAAAACCAAAACTACTAGCTGCCCGTGTCAAAATAGGGGCACCCAGAGTTTAGGTTGAAACAATAAACTCCAGGTCAGTCATGTGACTGGTGTGAGAACTAAAACAGTTATTAATCTTTACTTTTAAAGTTAGGTAAATCAAGGGACCACGCCGTATAACACGGAACGGGTTTCCTCCCAAGAATACCAGTGCATAAAACAAACAGCGCAATGCTAACTGAAGAAAAATGAAGCTGTTATAAGACCCAGGTCCTATCACACAATGCAACGCAAGCCGGGGGATAGGGTTTTCCCTTATAACAGCCAAAGAATGCTTGATACGTTTAAAACAAATCGTTTGATACTATAATAAGTGCATAGTGTATAAAACAACTTCCAATCATAAGTATCAATCATAGGCGGCATGGGTACCATATATCATATCACCATATATAGGTTTACAAATAAAACCGCAAATGTCACGTATTTGGAAATTGGATTTCCATCTATGAACCGAGGCAAAAGATAGTCCTCAACCGATTCGAGACGCTCTAGTCCGCCCCTCAGGATCAGAGCTCGAGTGACCCTTGGAGCGACAGGGCCGGTCCACCGATGTGGATTAAAATGCCTGAACACTACGTTTCCCCACCCTTTGGGGCGTAAGTGAGCCAACTAAATGACTCCATCGGTTCGAGAACGACCGATCAATCCGAGGCGCCTCGCAACAGCAACAACCACATAAGTCAAACTCGTCAGGGCGTGTAAAACCACTGACTCCACTTCTAACTAGAAAGAAACGCAAGTCCTCCCTGAGGTCCGTCTCCCGTTTTTGGTTCATACCGGGTGTGAAACACGCGAGGTAAACGTTACACAAAGCTACGCCACAAAGGCCGTGCTTTGATCATCACCACAAGACTTTGCTTTTCAACAGAAGTCTCGATCAATTGCCACTTAGGCATGCCACACAGGCAATTCACTCCATGCGTTTGATATCCATCAATATATAACCCCTGAGCTCGTACGTCTCAGAGAAGGGCGTTAAGCAAGAGAATAAATTCTCCGCCGCCAAACAGATATATATTTAATAGAGATCAATCACACGGACTAAAATCCAATGTCAGACACACAGTCCATTTACAAGTCCGTTCTGGGTCTGAACGAAACCGGAGGCACCTAGTACCTCGCATATCCATCGATCTCCAAGTACGTCTGGACGATCACCAACTGTTTCCATCTTCTTGGGTGTACAGCCCAATCAAGATCATCAGTTATCACCCAAACGACGTGAAGACCTCCGGTCTTCGACCATCGTCTTCATCTTCGACTTATCGTCGTATCAGTTATTCAGAATGGGATAAACCCGGTCTTTCCGAATAACTCGCGTATATATTATAAAAGTGTTACACAAACACAACATACGCCTCATTCCAACTCATTAGTCACTAACCGTAAATTAATCAAGAGAATAATTCCCCAAATATTAACCCCGAAGGCCGAAACCAACATCAGATCAATATCCAGAAAACCATTCTACTTAGCTAACCGACAGTTAGTTTCTAAATTTCACATTCATAGGGAAAGGTTCCCATTAATTTTATCCAAGATAAATTCCTTGAATTTATTCTTTATTCTATTTTTGAATCTCAATTCAAACTAGTCAGGATTAGCGAACCTTACCGAAGTAATCATTTGTTTTAATTTCCCAATCCCAACCTATTCATCCCATGAAGTAAAACTGGTTATACTTCATATCTAACACCACGGTGTTATCGGTAAATTCAATTACCATTTCACGTTTAAATCTAATTAAAGATTTAACTATCGCCTGGAGCAAAACTGGTGCTACTCCATTCTCGATCATTTCAATCTAATTAAAGATTCATTAAAACTCCACTTAGTTTTAATCGTTAACTGGGTTAAAGAATCAGTGTCATTTAAAACACGGTTCACGATAAACCCAAAATCACATTCATTAATTATCGGGTTAAAGAACAAGTGTTATTTAAAACACTGTTCACGATAAACCCAAAAATCAATATCAATTCAATTCCAATTAAATATTATTTAATTGGTACACTTCATTAAATCTAAATAAAAAGATTTAATCTTTTCTCAATTGGGTTCAAGAACAGTGTTAGTGAAGACACCACTCACGACAAACCCAAATCACATTTGATATTCAATATAAGGCTCTGAATAGAAAATATATCGGCTTATATTCAATATCAATTCTACGATTAACAGATGTCGTATTGGAAATAACGATATAAATATATATCTTTCAAATTTCCATAACAACACCTGTATAATCACGAATTCCAACATCGAAATATTCCGAAGACAATTTCGATTCAAATCCACTCCAATGCAATCATTGGATATTTTGGTTATTTTCAAAACCCTTTTCAAATTCAATTTATTTATTTAGAAAAAATAAATAGAATTATATTTCTAGTTCAAAACTAGTTCATTTCGATAAAAATCTATTTTTATCTTTTCAAATATGGAGTTTTTCATCCCAATTCTTTCCAAATCATTTCTTATGATTTTACACAAATTGTTACTATTTTTAATAATTTTATCAAGGCCCGTACAGTCGATTTCCATCAACGGCCATCGAACTGCACATACAGCGACCTTTTTCGAATTTGATTTGGACATAATTCCAAATCCAACCGTTAGATTTCTAATTTCTAATATTCGTTAGAAAGCTCTTTTCGATACGAACCCAACGGTTCCGGTTTTAGGAGAATCCGACGGTCGGATCTCCCGCAATGTCCGTTTGAAATAAATGGTCGAAATTCACGAACTGCCGCGGCGCGGCGCGTTCTATTCAGGCCATTATATTATATATATAATATATATAATATATATTTCGTCGATTTCTATTCAAAACGAATTATATAAATAGTTTTAAATTTGTTTCAAAAGCAATTTCAACTTCCTTTTCAATTCAAATCAAAATTGAATTCTTCTTTATAAATTCGTTTTAAAATTCATTTCTATTCAATTCAAATTTCAATTCAATTTGAATTCATTTCAATTCACTTTCAATTCAATTTGAATTCGTTTTCAATTCAATTCATTCCGGAATCGTTTTCAATTCAATTCATTTCGAAATCGTTTTCAATTCAATTCATTTCGAAATCGTTTTCAATTCAATTCATTTCGAAATCGTTTTCAATTCAATTCATTTCGAAATCGTTTTCAATTCAATTCATTTCGAAATCGTTTTCAATTCAATTCATTTCGAAATCGTTATATATCGATATAAATATCGTTCACGTCAAAATGGCGTCAATCTAATCAACACGGCTTCATAAATTTCTATTTTCAAATATTCTATTTCAAAATAGTTGTTATTATCAAAATATTTCGTTCAACACATGACCAATCTCAATGAATGAGTACTGTCAACACATGAACTTTTATTTTATATCGATAAAGGTGTAAATTTTATTACTAAAATATTTCGTTCAACACATGACCAATCTCAATGAATGAGTACTGTCAACACATGAACTTTTATTTTATATATTCTTTATTCTTCAAATTGGAATGAGACCCAATCAATTACCATATAAGGTTAATTATATGGATTTTCATACAACACATGTATATCATAGCATTGAAAAATAATCAACCATCAACCAAAGTGCACTACACTGTATAAGCATCAAATATAGATATCTAACGCTTATAACAGCCTGTCAATCAATCGATCGACATATTTAATCAATCAGGATGAGTGAACTTCAAATTTCATCCTAACACCCGTGCGGGGTTTCAAACAATCAAACACATATTTTATTTGTGCAGTTGGGCGATGTGTAAAATTTATCGTCCCAATCAATGTCATTCAAATAGGTGTACATAAACAAACCGTCCGGTTTATAAATGAATATTTTATTTTATTCACTTCACGTTAAAAATTATATTTTTAACGATAAAACACTTTATTCTAACTTATGAATTTCTATTCAATTCATTTATCCAATAAAATGATATTTTTTTATTTTTCTAACTTATTTTAGAAAATTTCGGCGGCATAACGGCACGATACTAGAAACGGGACAAGGCCTAGCCTTATCCCCGGTCTAGTGAAGGCCCACGCCATTCACACATCAATCAAATCATTCAATTCCACTCAAACAATTCAATTCAATCACATATTCAAACTAATCTATGCAACCAAACAAACAAGTCCATGGTTTGTGGACGATTGTGTCGGGTGCTACTAAGCACCGTCTGCATCCTAGTATATATATATATAACTAGAAAATAAATTGAAGAGTGAGAAATTCTCACCTATAGCTATCCTAGCTCCACGGCACTTCTTTTAGAGAAGTCTTCGCTGTTCTCGTCTCTTCGTCATCTTCGTTGCCCGTATTCACTATATATATAAAAATCGAATTTTTACTTCGCTATTCAATATATAAAAATCGAATTTTTATTTCAAAGTTCAATATATAAAAATCGAATTTTTATTTCAAAGTTCAATATATAAAAATCGAATTTTTAATTCGAAGTTCCATATATAAAAATCATATTTTTATTATCTAAAAATCGAAGCTTTTCCTACAGTAAAAATCGCATCTTTGTTTCGATAAAATTCAATTCTTTATTTCGATAAAATTCAATTGTTTGTTTCGATAAAATTCAATTCTTTGTTTCGACAAAATTCAATTCTTTGTTTCGACAAAATTCAATTCTTTGTTTCGACAAAATTCAATTCTTTGTTTCGATAAAATTCAATTCTTTGTTTCGACAAAATTCAATTCTTTGTTTCGACAAAATTCAATTCTTTGTTTCGATAAAATTCAATTCTTTGTTTCGACAAAATTCAATTCTTTGTTTCGATAAAATTCAATTCTTTGTTTCGACAAAATTCAATTCTTTGTTTCGACAAAATTCAATTCTTTGTTTCGTTATTATTTTCAAAGCAATTTCATTTCAAAATTTACATTTCTACACTAATGCTAAAATATATGAAAATTACTTTTAAAACAATATATATTTTTTCTAAAACACTTTCTGTTCATAATTTTAAAGGATGAAAAAGAAAGAAAAAAGAAAAGAAAAAAAAATTCACTAAGCATAATTAACTAAATAATTAAGGGGATTACCCCTTTCATCTTCTTTCTGGAATACACGATCCCGCTGAACCCATTTTCCACTGACGTCGACCTTGAATTTCGCACCACCATCTTCATCCCGGAGCACGATCTAATTGCGCCACGAGGTGCGCCTCAACCAGAGCTTCCACCGCCAGCGAGCATGGCCAGCTCGCGGCCCCCACCTGCTTGGAAATCCGCCCCCAACGAAGTGACTTTGGCCAGGAAATACTCCCAAATCCTTCCACGATAAACCATCAACCAAATATAGATCGAAAGCCCTTTCTTAGCACTCCAAATTTCGCTTTAGAAAATCTAAAATTCATTAAACTGATTGAAAGAATTTGGGGATTGTTTTCTGGAACGATTTCCACCGTAGGAGCGATAGTGGCGGCTGAATGATTAATGAAAATTAGGGTTTCTAAATTCCAATGTATACCCTTGCTTATTTATTTTTATAATATTTAATTTGAACGTATATTTTAAATTACCGGGGCCACATACTGAATCAGAAAATTCCAGAAAAATTATTTCTAGCTTCGTATTGACGGTACGGTCCTAACAAAACTAATTTCGTCGAATTCTGAGACCGTTGGAAAAATGGCCAATTTCCAGTCGATTAAAATCAACTGAAATGGTCAAAACACGTTTTCCTTTGCCACACTCACATATTGATTCGAAAAATTATGAAATTTGGAATCTAGCAATAATTCGACATCCCGGACCTAACAAAACTGGTTTCGTCGAAATCCGAGGTCATTTGCAAAATGGCTATTTTTAAGGGCCTGAATTCCATAGCGACTATTCAGAATTTTAAACTGGACATATCTTATCATTTCTAAAATGAAATCTCAGTTTGTTAACTTCGTTACAAAGATATAGCTATACAGATTCAAATATTTCTTGTTTCGTTCAATTCTGACTTATATTGAATTCTGTATATCCATTTGAAATTAGAAATCGAATTTTCGAACTACCGCGCCATTTTCAATTCCTTTTATAATTATATATAATTATTATATATTCTAACGACGACGTATATAATATATACGTTCGAATTATATTCAAAATAAATTTCTCGTCGATATTATTTAAAATATTCAAAATTCGCTAAAATTGCCAAAATAAAAATTTTAAACTGGCCCAGATTTTCGGGTTGTTACAATCTCCTCCACTTAAAACTTTTCGTCCCCGAAAAGGAACAAAGTCGAAAGTGGTTTGATTAATCAACACTACGTTCGATCTGGCTTTCATTCTCCAACTTTTCAGTTTCTGAGAATTTTCTAAAATCTCAAAAATTTGGCTAACTCCCTAAATTTTTGAAAAATTTCGCCATAACCTCCCCTGCAATGGGAGCATCGGGGAATTTCAAATAGCTTCCCCGGTCCTTCAGATCTCAAAAAGAAAAAGAAAAAGCCAAGCGGCTAGCCAATAGGCTCACAAAATCATCATCACCCAAACAAAACAGTAAATTATGTAGTAAACATGTACCTATTTGTCGGGCAAACAAATTTTATTTTCTGGCTCTAGCCTCCTTGCTATGACCTGTTCAAGGTAAGTACATATATGCAAGCAAATGCGACCAATTTTCAATACAATTTAATATTTGGTTCAATTAGGCTAATTGGTTAAAAATTAGCAAACAAATAAACAAACAACACAAACATCAATCAATTAGTGAATTAGAGTTTCCAATTCATAATTTTGATACATATACAAAAAATCTTGTTTTTGATGTCAATTCACAACAAGGTGTTCTAACTATATAAGTTTTGGTTCTCACACCAGTCTAATGGAAATATATAGAAATCACACCTTCGAAACTCGAACATAAATGTTGATGATGCGATCGCTATCATCAATATCATCTTCGGGCGACTAGAGTGTGATTCTATATCTATCCAATATATTAAAATTTCAAATACACACGGATCAGACGTATACGCAAAATCTATATATACTGGATTGTCCACATCAATATAAATAAATAACCAAATACGAATAGTTGATTTAGATTTTCAAAACAAAATTTGTTTTCATTTGAAAAATATACTCTTCACACTCGTTCTAGGATACTACTGATCCTATCTCTAACGAGTCATTCTAGTTGGACATTACTAATCCAATATCTGATGAATTCTTTCGTATGGTTCTAATGTGCCTTGTTCTCTGCTTTGTAAACCAAAGCTCTGATACCAACTGTGACGGCAAGGAATTTCGCTCGGTCCGAACCAGTCGCTAAACCGACCCAGACCGTTCGAAACGCCCTATCGTTTGAGAACAGGACAAAACAGAACGCATACAGAAGAACATTTCATTGTATATTACAATAATGCACCAGATTACAAGAATATACAGAGTATATAGGAATAAATATTACACAGAAATATCAGAGATTTAAATTACATAGCAGCGGAAAATAATACAATATACAACTAGAAGAGATATACGGATACAAAGCTTTCCGGATATCATTCCAGCTGTAAACCAGGGTCCTGTGAATATAAATCTGCAAAACCAAAACTACTAGCTGCCCGTGTCAAAATAGGGGCACCCAGAGTTTAGGTTAAAACAATAAACTCCAGGTCAGTCATGTGACTGGTGTGAGAACTAAAACAGTTATTAATCTTTACTTTTAAAGTTAGGTAAATCAAGGGACCACGCCGTATAACACGGAACGGGTTTCCTCCCAAGAATACCAGTGCATAAAACAAACAGTGCAATGCTAACTGAAGAAAAATGAAGCTGTTATAAGACCCAGGTCCTATCACACAATGCAACGCAAGCCGGGGGATAGGGTTTTCCCTTATAACAGCCAAAGAATGCTTGATACGTTTAAAACAAATCGTTTGATACTATAATAAGTGCATAGTGTATAAAACAACTTCCAATCATAAGTATCAATCATAGGCGGCATGGGTACCATATATCATGTCACCATATATAGGTTTACAAATAAAACCGCAAATGTCACGTATTTGGAAATTGGATTTCCATCTATGAACCGAGGCAAAAGATAGTCCTCAACCGATTCGAGACGCTCTAGTCCGCCCCTCAGGATCAGAGCTCGAGTGACCCTTGGAGCGACAGGGCCGGTCCACCGATGTGGATTAAAATGCCTGAACACTACGTTTCCCCACCCTTTGGGGCGTAAGTGAGCCAACTAAATGACTCCATCGGTTCGAGAACGACCGATCAATCCGAGGCGCCTCGCAACAGCAACAACCACATAAGTCAAACTCGTCAGGGCGTGTAAAACCACTGACGCCACTTCTAACTAGAAAGAAACGCAAGTCCTCCCTGAGGTCCGTCTCCCGTTTTTGGTTCATACCGGGTGTGAAACACGCGAGGTAAACGTTACACAAAGCTACGCCACAAAGGCCGTGCTTTGATCATCACCACAAGACTTTGCTTTTCAACAGAAGTCTCGATCAATTGCCACTTAGGCATGCCACACAGGCAATTCACTCCATGCGTTTGATATCCATCAATATATAACCCCTGAGCTCGTACGTCTCAGAGAAGGGCGTTAAGCAAGAGAATAAATTCTCCGCCGCCAAACAGATATATATTTAATAGAGATCAATCACACGGACTAAAATCCAATGTCAGACACACAGTCCATTTACAAGTCCGTTCTGGGTCTGAACGAAACCGGAGGCACCTAGTACCTCGCATATCCATCGATCTCCAAGTACGTCTGGACGATCACCAACTGTTTCCATCTTCTTGGGTGTACAGCCCAATCAAGATCATCAGTTATCACCCAAACGACGTGAAGACCTCCGGTCTTCGACCATCGTCTTCATCTTCGACTTATCGTCGTATCAGTTATTCAGAATGGGATAAACCCGGTCTTTCCGAATAACTCGCGTATATATTATAAAAGTGTTACACAAACACAACATACGCCTCATTCCAACTCATTAGTCACTAACCGTAAATTAATCAAGAGAATAATTCCCCAAATATTAACCCCGAAGGCCGAAACCAACATCAGATCAATATCCAGAAAACCATTCTACTTAGCTAACCGACAGTTAGTTTCTAAATTTCACATTCATAGGGAAAGGTTCCCATTAATTTTATCCAAGATAAATTCCTTGAATTTATTCTTTATTCTATTTTTGAATCTCAATTCAAACTAGTCGGGATTAGCGAACCTTACCGAAGTAATCATTTGTTTTAATTTCCCAATCCCAACCTATTCATCCCATGAAGTAAAACTGGTTATACTTCATATCTAACACCACGGTGTTATCGGTAAATTCAATTACCATTTCACGTTTAAATCTAATTAAAGATTTAACTATCGCCTGGAGCAAAACTGGTGCTACTCCATTCTCGATCATTTCAATCTAATTAAAGATTCATTAAAACTCCACTTAGTTTTAATCGTTAACTGGGTTAAAGAATCAGTGTCATTTAAAACACGGTTCACGATAAACCCAAAATCACATTCATTAATTATCGGGTTAAAGAACAAGTGTTATTTAAAACACTGTTCACGATAAACCCAAAAATCAATATCAATTCAATTCCAATTAAATATTATTTAATTGGTACACTTCATTAAATCTAAATAAAAAGATTTAATCTTTTCTCAATTGGGTTCAAGAACAGTGTTAGTGAAGACACCACTCACGACAAACCCAAATCACATTTGATATTCAATATAAGGCTCTGAATAGAAAATATATCGGCTTATATTCAATATCAATTCTACGATTAACAGATGTCGTATTGGAAATAACGATATAAATATATATCTTTCAAATTTCCATAACAACACCTGTATAATCACGAATTCCAACATCGAAATATTCCGAAGACAATTTCGATTCAAATCCACTCCAATGCAATCATTGGATATTTTGGTTATTTTCAAAACCCTTTTCAAATTCAATTTATTTATTTAGAAAAAATAAATAGAATTATATTTCTAGTTCAAAACTAGTTCATTTCGATAAAAATCTATTTTTATCTTTTCAAATATGGAGTTTTTCATCCCAATTCTTTCCAAATCATTTCTTATGATTTTACACAAATTGTTACTATTTTTAATAATTTTATCAAGGCCCGTACAGTCGATTTCCATCAACGGCCATCGAACTGCACATACAACGACCTTTTTCGAATTTGATTTGGACATAATTCCAAATCCAACCGTTAGATTTCTAATTTCTAATATTCGTTAGAAAGCTCTTTTCGATACGAACCCAACGGTTCCGGTTTTAGGAGAATCCGACGGTCGGATCTCCCGCAATGTCCGTTTGAAATAAATGGTCGAAATTCACGAACTGCCGCGGCGCGGCGCGTTCTATTCAGGCCATTATATTATATATATAATATATATAATATACATTTCGTCGATTTCTATTCAAAACGAATTATATAAATAGTTTTAAATTTGTTTCAAAAGCAATTTCAACTTCCTTTTCAATTCAAATCAAAATTGAATTCTTCTTTATAAATTCGTTTTAAAATTCATTTCTATTCAATTCAAATTTCAATTCAATTTGAATTCATTTCAATTCACTTTCAATTCAATTTGAATTCGTTTTCAATTCAATTCATTCCGGAATCGTTTTCAATTCAATTCATTTCGAAATCGTTTTCAATTCAATTCATTTCGAAATCGTTTTCAATTCAATTCATTTCGAAATCGTTTTCAATTCAATTCATTTCGAAATCGTTTTCAATTCAATTCATTTCGAAATCGTTTTCAATTCAATTCATTTCGAAATCGTTATATATCGATATAAATATCGTTCACGTCAAAATGGCGTCAATCTAATCAACACGGCTTCATAAATTTCTATTTTCAAATATTCTATTTCAAAATAGTTGTTATTATCAAAATATTTCGTTCAACACATGACCAATCTCAATGAATGAGTACTGTCAACACATGAACTTTTATTTTATATCGATAAAGGTGTAAATTTTATTACTAAAATATTTTGTTCAACACATGACCAATCTCAATGAATGAGTACTGTCAACACATGAACTTTTATTTTATATATTCTTTATTCTTCAAATTGGAATGAGACCCAATCAATTACCATATAAGGTTAATTATATGGATTTTCATACAACACATGTATATCATAGCATTGAAAAATAATCAACCATCAACCAAAGTGCACTACACTGTATAAGCATCAAATATAGATATCTAACGCTTATAACAGCCTGTCAATCAATCGATCGACATATTTAATCAATCAGGATGAGTGAACTTCAAATTTCATCCTAACACCCGTGCGGGGTTTCAAACAATCAAACACATATTTTATTTGTGCAGTTGGGCGATGTGTAAAATTTATCGTCCCAATCAATGTCATTCAAATAGGTGTACATAAACAAACCGTCCGGTTTATAAATGAATATTTTATTTTATTCACTTCACGTTAAAAATTATATTTTTAACGATAAAACACTTTATTCTAACTTATGAATTTCTATTCAATTCATTTATCCAATAAAATGATATTTTTTTTATTTTTCTAACTTATTTTAGAAAATTTCGGCGGCATAACGGCACGATACTAGAAACGGGACAAGGCCTAGCCTTATCCCCGGTCTAGTGAAGGCCCACGCCATTCACACATCAATCAAATCATTCAATTCCACTCAAACAATTCAATTCAGTCACATATTCAAACTAATCTATGCAACCAAACAAACAAGTCCATGGTTTGTGGACGATTGTGTCGGGTGCTACTAAGCACCGTCTGCATCCTAGTATATATATATATAACTAGAAAATAAATTGAAGAGTGAGAAATTCTCACCTATAGCTATCCTAGCTCCACGGCACTTCTTTTAGAGAAGTCTTCGCTGTTCTCGTCTCTTCGTCATCTTCGTTGCCCGTATTCACTATATATATAAAAATCGAATTTTTACTTCGCTATTCAATATATAAAAATCGAATTTTTATTTCAAAGTTCAATATATAAAAATCGAATTTTTATTTCAAAGTTCAATATATAAAAATCGAATTTTTAATTCGAAGTTCCATATATAAAAATCATATTTTTATTATCTAAAAATCGAAGCTTTTCCTACAGTAAAAATCGCATCTTTGTTTCGATAAAATTCAATTCTTTATTTCGATAAAATTCAATTCTTTGTTTCGACAAAATTCAATTCTTTGTTTCGACAAAATTCAATTCTTTGTTTCGACAAAATTCAATTCTTTGTTTCGACAAAATTCAATTCTTTGTTTCGACAAAATTCAATTCTTTGTTTCGACAAAATTCAATTCTTTGTTTCGTTATTATTTTCAAAGCAATTTCATTTCAAAATTTACATTTCTACACTAATGCTAAAATATATGAAAATTACTTTTAAAACAATATATATTTTTTCTAAAACACTTTCTGTTCATAATTTTAAAGGATGAAAAAGAAAGAAAAAAGAAAAAAAAAATTCACTAAGCATAATTAACTAAATAATTAAGGGGATTACCCCTTTCATCTTCTTTCTGGAATACACGATCCCGCTGAACCCATTTTCCACTGACGTCGACCTTGAATTTCGCACCACCATCTTCATCCCGGAGCACGATCTAATTGCGCCACGAGGTGCGCCTCAACCAGAGCTTCCACCGCCAGCGAGCATGGCCAGCTCGCGGCCCCCACCTGCTTGGAAATCCGCCCCCAACGAAGTGACTTTGGCCAGGAAATACTCCCAAATCCTTCCACGATAAACCATCAACCAAATATAGATCGAAAGCCCTTTCTTAGCACTCCAAATTTCGCTTTAGAAAATCTAAAATTCATTAAACTGATTGAAAGAATTTGGGGATTGTTTTCTGGAACGATTTCCACCGTAGGAGCGATAGTGGCGGCTGAATGATTAATGAAAATTAGGGTTTCTAAATTCCAATGTATACCCTTGCTTATTTATTTTTATAATATTTAATTTGAACGTATATTTTAAATTACCGGGGCCACATACTGAATCAGAAAATTCCAGAAAAATTATTTCTAGCTTCGTATTGACGGTACGGTCCTAACAAAACTAATTTCGTCGAATTCTGAGACCGTTGGAAAAATGGCCAATTTCCAGTCGATTAAAATCAACTGAAATGGTCAAAACACGTTTTCCTTTGCCACGCTCACATATTGATTCGAAAAATTATGAAATTTGGAATCTAGCAATAATTCGACATCCCGGACCTAACAAAACTGGTTTCGTCGAAATCCGAGGTCATTTGCAAAATGGCTATTTTTAAGGGCCTGAATTCCATAGCGACTATTTAGAATTTTAAACTGGACATATCTTATCATTTCTAAAATGAAATCTCAGTTTGTTAACTTCGTTACAAAGATATAGTTATACAGATTCAAATATTTCTTGTTTCGTTCAATTCTGACTTATATTGAATTCTGTATATCCATTTGAAATTAGAAATCGAATTTTCGAACTACCGCGCCATTTTCAATTCCTTTTATAATTATATATAATTATTATATATTCTAACGACGACGTATATAATATATACGTTCGAATTATATTCAAAATAAATTTCTCGTCGATATTATTTAAAATATTCAAAATTCGCTAAAATTGCCAAAATAAAAATTTTAAACTGGCCCAGATTTTCGGGTTGTTACAATGATCCTCCGATGCATAGAATGCGGGTCGTTACAATATTTCCCCTTCTTAATTGTCGCTTATAAAATCACTTCTTTACGATATTTATTTAAACAAATGTTTGCTTTTAAATTCTATTTAATTTGGATTCTAACTAACCATTTTCATTTTAAATAAATATTTTAAAATTCTTTTTATATTCCAATTTCTATTTTGAAATCTATGTATTATTATTTAGGATATTTAAAATATCCCAAAATCAACAATCAATGTTACCAACACATCCAAACATATCGTAAGATATCACAGGTTATAAAACACATCATATATCAGTATATGTATAAAAACAAATAACCTAAATGTGAGGAATCCAGTTGCATTCCTCCAACCTGTTACAGATGTTACTCAACAATAATAATATCCATCCTGCTTCGAGGCAGGACATCGTGGTATAGAAGGTCATCCACTATATATATTGTGGGGTGCATAGGGAAATCATCCGCTAATGGTACTGCGGCATCCACTAATGGTACTGTGGGAATATCCAATCACCAATATTATTATTATATAATATTATTATATATTATTATCACTTTATATCAAGAAATTTATCATCCATCAAGCAATAAATAAAATTTGAACTATTAAAAATAGTTCCCAATAATTTAACTGAGTGAGTTTAACTCACCTCGATTTTCCTGTGTTGAATATCCATTTAAATTCCATATCATCTCAGCACTGTATCTACTTGAAAGGTCTCGAAATAATTAATTTTCACCTATGATTTATTTTTAATTGACGATCAAATATATTAATTTAAATCAATTACTAACGAATAAATAAATTATTCTATGAAATTTTTGAATTACGGTAAAGATGTTTACCTTATGATTACCGTAATTTACTCGACTACTTGATGAACACATCTCCGAATAGCTCCCGAAAACCGTCATTATTCACTTCGGCATTTCATCATACAACTAGTGGTCACTAACCAACATGACCAATATCAGCTTCGTCCTCCACATCGGACTCCTTACACCAAAACAAACCGGGTTCCCCACGTCTACTGTCTGGCACCAGTCCGACAGGCCCAGTTTGCACCATCATAGACTTAAAAATATTTACTGACCAAAACTCTCCATTTACAGTCTCCACCCCACTGTCATGCTGGGCTCAACATATCCAAAAATACCGAGACCTCAATCTCCTACACATCCCACTGTCATTCCCTGATCATTCACCGTTCTCTAAAATGCCAGACCAATTCCCATCATAGTTTACTCCTCAAAAATCCAAAGCCCAAACTCTCATATTCATCACCAAATCTCCCATAACACAACCAAATCTCCATCATCAAGTCCATCCCTTACTGGTATTACCATACTGCAAATTACCATAAACAAGAAAAATCAAACTCCAGTTTAACCATACCAACGTCTATTCCTGAAATCGCTACACCCCTCCCTTCAATCGTGCTCCTTAACACAGCGTCCAAAACCCCATTGCCAAACTCAGAACAAACCACGATAATCCCTCTTCGAACTCCAAGGCGCACCCAGCTCGCGGGTTCCTACCTCCAATCAAACTCCAGGTTTTTCCATGGTTCAAATCGTGATAAGCGATTTCGATTCTCTCCCTTCATTCTGAAGTCGCAAGTGTTTCCATCATGTCCTCGAGTCCACCGTGCTTCGCGATTTTATGATACGCAATATTCCTTGAATCGCGATTTCAAACTCTTTCCTTTTTTTAATCAGAGGATTTGGATTTCGAAATTTTGAATGACACAAGGAAAAATGGCTTTGAGTCGATCCCGTTTATTTAATATAAGATGGATGGTTTCACGATTTACTTAGAAGAAAAAGGAGATGAATGGATCAAACAGTGTTGGCTTGAAAATGGATGATGGTAGTGTTAAATTTATTGGGGCAAAGTGAAGACGATAAGGGAAACGTCTTGTAACAACCCGGAAATTCTGAGCTAGTTTAAAATTTTTATTTTGGTTATTTTAATTAATTTTGGTTATTTAAAAGGAATTATTTTAAATAATAACTACGGAAAATTTATTTTCGACGAAGTTATAACGAATAAAATTTATTCTGATTATATAACGAGCCTGAAATGGCGCTGCAGTTCGAAAATTCGATTTCGAATTTAAAATGAATATACAAGATTCGTTTTAAGTTGGAATTGAACGAAACAAGAAATATATAAATCTGTTTAATCATATCTTTCTAACAGATGTAAGAAACTGAGATTTCGTTTTAAAAGTTGAAAGATACGTCCAGTTTAAAATTCAGAAAAGTCGCTGTGGAATTTATATATATTTTAATATATATAAAGGCCCTTAGAAATGGAAATTTTGCAAACGACCTCGGTTTTCGACGAAACCACTTTTGTTGGATCTGGGATGTCAAATTATTGCTAGATTCCAAAATTCATAATTTTCTGAATCAATATGTGAGCGTGGTAGAGTTAAATGTGTTTTAACAGTTTCAATCAATTTCGGTCGACCAGAAAATGACCATTTTTCAAACGGTCTCATAATTCGATGAAATTAGTTTTGTTAGGACCATATCATCAATACGAACCTAGAAATAATTTTTCTGGAATTTTTCAAGTTAGTATGTGGCCCCGGTAAATTAAAATGGGTGTTCAAATTGAATATATACTGATTTATATTTTAAATTTAATGAAAACTGATCGAAACAATGGAATTGGCTCACGGGACATATCCCATTGTGTTCGGAATGGGGATGAAGGGATGGTTGCAAAGCTGTAGCGACTCGGGAATTTCGACACTCGAATCCAAACACTAACACGTCTCGTGTCCAAACTCCTGTATCGAAAACCCAGAAAGCTAATAGAAAGAAGTTAGAGGGTGAGAAAGAAAGAAATATTAGAATAGAAGAATAAGAAGATCAGAGTCTCACAGCGGAATGGACAAAATATAATAATCAATAATACTTTATACAAAGAACTATATATGATTACAACACCAGAGTACACATTCAATACAACTTACAGCGGAAATAACTAGTACCAGTAAATATATGTGATACGTCTCGGCTTCCCTTCCTTTTCTGAAGCTTCCAACGGTACCTAACCTGATAATATACTCGGTCTGACCCGAGCACATTTGAAGCAAAGAAAAATTCACCCGGATCAGTCTGAAATACTTTCAGTGATAAATTCATACAGCAACCAACTTGTTTAACTTCGAAAATCCTTTTGAAATAAAAGGATAATAGTAAGGCCAGTCCACACATAAACACGGACGGTTTTTACCTTACTATAACCCAAACCATTTTGAAATCAATATCTTTTCTGATATTATAATAGTGTCTAAATACAAGTAAATAGAATCTAGCAGGACGCTTGCATCTCACGCTCCACATATATAGTATACAATCAAAACCGCGGACGCTTATTAGAGATTGGATTTCCAACTATGACAAGGTATGGGACCACCTGCCGATAGTGTATCTCTAGAGACGAATACACTGGGTTCAACAAGAATGTCTTGCAACCCAGCCCACACATGACCGACCACTCATTTCTCTTGAGTGTATCGAATATATTGTCACCTTACGGCTTTTTGTCGCGCGACCACCTTAGTTCCCTTGAGATACAGAAATGAAAAGAAGTAACAAATATGAATATTCTCTAGATGGTGACAATACACCCTAATGGGTGCGACCCACATAGCCATGCCGCCTGCCCGATTTTTGTCATTTCCCGGTTGATGAGGCTTGAGGCTATAATCGATTTTTGAAACATCTGGCCACCATTCACATCGTCCATATACGTCATCCAGGAATAGGATGAACCGAAGGTACTCTCCTACTGCATCCAATATAGGAATCACCCCATGGATCAGCAACGATAAGTCCTTGCAACCCATAGATTCCAATCACGACAGAGTCACAATATATCTCTAGGGATCAACCAAAGAATGTAAGTAACTCTTCCGCTTCATGAAGATCTACGGTCTTCAATTGCTCCATCTCGATCAACGTCTTTGACGTATTCGTATTTATTGGTCGGAATGGTTTTCGAATGTAAATTCGATCCCGGTCTTCCTGTACCAATAACGTTAGGTCATATTTTGATAGTCGGTTATTTAACTATCAAAATAAACAACCATCAAAACAAACAGATCCATTGGTATATACACAGCATCACCTGGCCCTTATAACATGTTGGTTTAAATATATTAATATTCTCTAATTCATTTTTACCTAT
This sequence comes from Allium sativum, assembly GCA_030737875.1. NCBI lineage: Eukaryota > Viridiplantae > Streptophyta > Magnoliopsida > Asparagales > Amaryllidaceae > Allium > Allium sativum. The sequence goes on from CM060915.1 coordinate 120,089,758, forward strand.
ATACCTAGAAAACATCTTAAAATCATGTCTAACTTAACTTTTGATTAACATTGCAAAACATTGCTATAACGTTTCTTATTATCTTATCGATTCACTTATCATTTGAAAAACAATCATTTCAACATCTTCTTTGGCTTGGTTATTTGGATACCAAATCGCCACTCATCCTTTTGAATAAACCCATTTAAATCTCATTCCATAACTTTGAAAATATCGTTATAATCCCACAAATCATTTCATACCATCAAGCCCCTTTTATTTCCTTTTTTTTTCGAGATCTCGTTATATATTTCTAAATCCTTCAAGTAACGTTACACTTTTAGTTTTCCCAAAATATTTTACTCTAACACTTTCACCATTACGACTAACATCATCCTTTGATAATCCTGAAGTTGTTCAAGTTGGGGTATTTTAATTACCTCTCAGACCTTGATCAACAACGTTCTTATCGTAAGATAGATATCAGTTGTAATACAAAAATGGATCCTCATTCCCCATATCGCAACAAATCCCATTTTGATTCCAATTCGATGAAATATCATCTCTTCTTTTAAAATGGCGATTCTATATCGCATCTTTATAATTTAGTTCGTTTAACTAGTCTGATTCAAACTGGGCCTACGTTTGATTCCCATTTCATATTATCACTTCGATTCTTAATAAATGATAAATAATCTCATTTCAACATTTATTAAAATAAAACTAGATTACTTAAACATTCTCTTTAAATAAATGAATTAATTAAACAAACAATTTCAGTTAAAGCCAATAACTCGTTCAACTCTAAATGTGATCAACCTGTTAGTCAATCGTCATTGATCTTATCATTTAAATAAATTAATAATTGATTAATCTAAATAATTCTATTCACTTTGATTTCTATTAAATCAATATCAATATAAACCCGTTCTAATTGTTACGTTACTTCTGGCCACTTGAATTGGCTAAATAAGATCGTTTAATAATCACTTATATAAGCACGTGCTTCGTGCACGGTAGATTTGGTTAAACCAATCAACGTATTCATGTGGTTGGTTTATTCCTCATTTTAGAACTTAATTTAAAATAATATATTTAAAAATCTATTTTTGGTTACAAAATGAATTTCATGACTTCATTTCTAGCGATTTACTTGACGGTGAATCGATCTTTATAAAACGGTGTATTTCTAGGCCATCTGCTATTTATTTATCAACCATGCTATTTATTGATTCAAAACTCAACCACATTCAATAATCAACAGGGTTTAAAGTCAACGGGTCTTGAATAGTTCATATAAAATATGAAATTACAACATACTAAATATTTGAGGAACCAGTTTGATTCCTCCTACCTGTTCTTCCCTGCAACACAGACCATTATAATATTTCATGTCAGTACATAACGATAATATAATTAACGTCAACCATTAAAGCAACCATAGGCATTCAAACCATCCAATCAACCAATTAAATTTAATTATACGAATTTAGCACATCCTAGTATTTCAGAAATGTGTGAGAATTAACTCACCTTTATTTTCGATTGGCGGTTATCGCGTTATTTCGCCTGATCCCTTCCAAACGTGCTCAGCATCGTAGTGCTTTTTACCGTGATTCCATTGTCATTGATGTCATACGATGCCTTAATAAATATTCCCAGACCGTAGCTTTTGTTTTCACATTTGGAAACTTCACCTAGTCGCTTTGTTCTGCCCGAAAGCCCCATCGACATCATCAATAAAATTGTGGAATTTTATTTTAAAATAATTTTTGCTTAATCAAGATTATAAATCCTTAATTATTGATTTTTTTATTACCTTAACATGCCAAATGGTCAGCCTAGTCCACGTGTATTGTTGCTTCTTCCTTATGTATTACCCACCGCAACTTTTGCTGCACGGCAACTCATCACCCCTTCCATCATGCCACACGTCCTTTTTCTCAACCAACATGCACACTCAAAACAAATACTCCCACCCTATCTGAAGACATCCGCTCCCCTGTTCCATTTGTTTCCAAAGTCCCCTTTCTTTTTTTTCTTTTTCTTTTTTTTTCTTTTACTTGGCCCAAGTATTGAAGCCCACACGTGAACCATGGTCCACATTACCCACTCACGTCCTCCCTTGAGTAAAACAAAAGCTTGCTAAGGCTTTCCTTTTTTCCCATTCCTTCATGCGCCTCCCACTACCAGCTCTTCACACGTTTTGCTTCTCCAGTATTATAAACTGCCACTTCAACACCTTACTTCAGCCCACATCATAATCTTAACCAGTATTGTTCAACACTTCACTCCGCATGCATGAGGACAACTCCACCTTTTCATCTTTTTCCTCCATCCCACTTTAACCAGCTGCCACCGCATGTACCTCATCTCGCATGCATCTAAACCCATAACTCAACTCGTTACCTCTCCTCGCCAAAAATATCTACAGCCACAAAAAAAACCAACCACCAAACTTAACCATATTGCGAACTCCTCCTTCACAGAACTACTACATCACGTCCATCTCGCTGTCACTTCGGCCACCAACACTCCCGCTGATCCCCTCGCCTCTGTCCAACACTGCAGCTTGTCACTTGAAATAGTTAGCAAACCCGCCTCTTTTACATATTCCTCCCTATGCTACTGTTTGAAACTATGCACACTGCTTTTGCCTCTTCGACTCACGCTTCCCCTCACCTTAACACAATAACACCCAATACCTTACCAAATTAGAGCATCCCCTTCCATAGCTCACTCCCTTATACTTGAAAATTAGCCAAACATGTCCGCTCCCGTAATGAAATGAACCCAAGAACCTCTCCAACGTGTTACTCCCGAACGTCCCTACTATATGTAAACTACCCATCCACCGGTGCACACAAAGAACCGCCAAGTTCCACCACCTTTGTACGTTGCCATGTCATCACCACGCCAACCCCCTCCTTTCTGGCCTGACTGACTCAGAACATCACCACTGCGTTTCCATACATCATCATCGGCCTACCACTTCCTTCCATAATAACGAACTGGAAACCACTGTCAGTATTCACGTCAGCCTCCACCACACGTCGAACATCCTGCACCGCTCACCAAACCCCCCTCATCCCTAACACAACCATGCCCTTCACCTTTGTTACTGTCTCCATCCAAACCCTTCACCGATCCCTTATATATATATATATATTAGAAGTGGAGCTCGCCATTTTTCTGTTGTGTTCATACCCGAGAAGAGAATAAGGAGATGCGGTATTTATAGCCTTACTGTCTGTGGCGTGCACGGCATTGGAACGTCTTGGCAATGAGGAAATCAGTAGTTTGGTCATCACGGCAATGTATTGGAAGCACGCTATTGAATAGTAGAATAGCAGAGTGATGGTCTGCTGAAAAGAGATAACTCACTGGTCGGAGTGGTTCATTTATTTTGATGAGGACTAAACAATGTTAAGACCTGTCCGTTTGATCGTAAGTTGTACACTGGTCAGGTGTTTTCTTTTCATTACCCATGTGAAGTAGATTTGGGTAGGCCTGTATTTCATGGCTGAAGGCATGTGATTTTAATGCTTTAGGATAGCTGTGAAAATAGGTAATGGAAAAACATAGGTTGTCACCATAGATTGGCTAAGCCGCACACATATAGGTTAGATATTTTTCTTCCTGTGGTAGCCGACTTTTGCATGTGAAGTTCTGAAATATGATTGAAGAAAAGGCAGAGATTGATAACGATTTTGTATAGGATAGATTTTGGTAGGATTTTCAAAATGTATGCTGCACAGTTGGTTCCGTCTCTTTCAACATTTAATAACGATGCAACATTTAACAACTGAGCAAATCGTTTTAGCCATGGTTTAAGGACAGCGCAATACGACCAACAAATTTTATTTATTTATTTTTGATTTGACGAAGGATTTTTAGTTTAAAGTGAGCATACCCCGTCATATAAGACTCTGTCCTCATACGACTTGCCGTCGACAGAAATAAATATACCGTCGCGTTCAGCAGTGTGCCACGATCACAAAAAAATAAAAATTGGTAGGTTAACTTATATTGTGAAACCCCAAAATGTTGATATAGGGTGCAAAATACTCCAAATAAAAAGTTGCTTATTTAATTAAAATTTATAGTAAATCCTAAAAATTACATTATTACTATGCCTCAAAGGACTTGCTTAAATTCAAAGCCAATATTTAATTATATTTAAATAAATCGTTATGGCGTATAAACGATTACACAGCGACTAATTTGAAATTTGATTTGGACGTAAAATAAAATCTACAATACGAAAACTCAACTTTTCTCCTTCATTAGAAAAATATTATCAACTAGATTCAGACGCTTCTTGTTTCATCGAAATCCGACTTAACACGAGTTCTGTATGATCAATTGAAGTTGAAATTCAATTTTACGAACTACCGCGCTGTTTCGAGTTCGTTTTATAGTTTAAAATATAAATATAAACACTCCATCGTTGTTTGATAAATGAATTCGATATTAAATTCCAAATAAAATATTAAAATAAATTTAAATATTCGAATTAGATAGCCAATATGTGAGCGTGGCGGAGTTAAACGTGTTTTGACAGTTTAAGTCAATTTCAGTCGACCAGAAAATGACCATTTTTCAAACGGTCTCAGAATTCGACGAAATTAGTTGTGTTAGGACCTATTGTCAATACGAAGCTAGAAATAATTTTTCTGGAATTTTTCGAGTTGGTATGTGGCCCCGGTAAATTAAAATGGGTGTTCAATTGAATATATACTGATTTATATTTTAAATTTAACGAAAACTGATCGAAACGATGGAATTGGCTCACGAGACATATCCCATTGTGTTCGGAATGGGGGATGAAGGGATGGTGGCAAAGCCTACCGGATTTCGTCGGGCTATCTCATTTATTCGTTTCAAAAATGGAATGAGGCCCAATCAATTACCATAGATTTTATTTCTATGGATTTCCATACAACACATGTATATCAATGATAAATAATCAACCATCACTCAAAGTGCACAACACAACTATCTGTCAACCTATCGATCGACATACAACTAAATAATCGGGATTAGTGTACGTCAAATATCATCCCAATACCAGTGTGGGGTTTCAAATCAACAAACACAGATTTTATTTGTGCAGTTGAATTGAAATATTTGAATAGAAATATTTGAATAGAGATATTTGAATAGAAATATCTGAATTGAAATATTTGAATAGAAATATTTGAATAGAAATATTTGAAAAGAAATATTTGAAGAGAAATATTTGAAAAGAAATATTTGAATAGAAATATTTGAAAAGAAATATTTGGACTAGAAATATTTGTGAAGAAATATTTGGAAACGAAATATTTGAAATGGAATATTTGAAAAGAAATATTTGTGATCAAATATTTGAAAAGAAATATTTGAAATAGAAATATATGAAGCCATGTTGATTAGATTTGCGCCATTTTGACGCAAGCGATATTTATATCGATTTTATTCGAATATCGAAAAAGAAGTGATTTCAAAATATAACGTTTTGAAATATTATCATTTTTATATATATTGATGATATGGAATATTCAATTTTGATTTAAAATTGAATATGAAGTTGAAATCATTTTTAAAACGAAATACGTTTTGAATCGAAATCGACGATATATAATATATATATATATATATATATATATATATATATATATTAAATGGCCTGAACAGAACGCGCCGCGCCGCGGCAGTTCGCGAATTTCGACCATTGACTTTGGATTGACGTTACGGGAGATCCGACCGTCAGATTCTTTCGAAACCAGAACCGTTGGGTTCGTATCGAAAAGACCTTTCCAATGAATATTAGAAATTTGAAATCTAACGGTTGGATTTGGAGATACGTCCAAATCAAATTTAGAAAAGGTCACTGTAAGTGCAGTTCGACGATCGTTATTGGAAATCGACTGTACTGGCCTTGATAAAATTATTAAAAATATCAACAATTTGTGTAAAATCATAATATATGAATTGGAAAGAACTGGGATGAAAAATTCCCTATTTGAAAGGATAAAAATATATTTTTATCGAATTGAACTAGTCTATAACTGGAAATTAGTGACTGAATGGTTTTCTGGGTATTGATCTGATGTTGGTTTCGGCCTTCGGGGTTAATATTTGGGGAATTGTTCTCTTGCTAATTTACGGTTATAGAGTGATAGAATGGGATGTGATTTTGGGTTTATCGTGAACCGTGTTTTTAAGGACAATGGTTCTTTAACCTAGTCAAAGATTAAAATGAAGTGGAGTTTTAATGAATCTTTAATTAGATTGAAATGATCGAGAATGGAGTATCACCAGTTTTTCTCCAAAGCGATAGTTAAATCTTTAATTAGATTTGAACGTGAAATGGTAATTAATTTTACCGATAACACCGTGGTGTTAGATATGGAGTATTACCAGTTTTGCTCCATGGGATAAATAGGTTGGGATTGGGAAATAAAATAAATAATTACTTCGGTTTATTTCGCTAATCCCAACTAGTTTGAAATGATATTCAAAGGAAGATTAAAGAATAAATTTCAAAGAATTTACCTTTGATAAAATTAATGGGAACCTTTCCCTAAGAATGTGAAATTTAGCAACTAACTGAAGATTAGTTGAGATGAATGGTTTCCTGGGTATTGATCTGATGTTGGTTTCAGCCTTCGGGGTTAATATTTGGGGAATCGTTCTCTTACTAATTTACGGTTAGTGACTGATGAATTGGAATGAGGCGTATGTTGTGTTTGTGTAACAATTGTTTATTATATATGCGGGTTATTCGGAAAGGCCGGGTTTATACCCATTCTGAATAACCGATTCGACGATAAGTCGAAGATTAAGACGGTGGTTGAAGACCGGATGGTCTTCACATCGTTTGGGTGATTACTAATGATCTTGATTGGGCTGTACACCCAAGAGGAGGGAATCAGTTGGTGATCGTCCAGACATACTTGGAGATCGACGGATATGCGAGGACCTCTGCCCTGTATTGGACATATGAGGGAGGAATAAGGTGCCTTTGGTTTCGTTCAGACCCAAAACGAACATGTAAATGAACTATGTGTCTGACACTGGATTTTATTCTATGTTGATTGATCTCTATTAAATATATATGTGTTTGGCGGCGGCGAATTTATTCTATTGCTTAACGCCCTTCTCTGAGACGTACGAGCTCAGAGGTTATATATCAATGGACATCAAACGCATGGAGTGAATTGCCTGTGTGGCATGCCTAAGTGGCAAATGATCAAGGCTTCTGTTGCAAAGCAAAATCTTGTGGTTAATGATCAAAGCACGGCCTACGTGGCACAGCTTTGTGTATTGCGTTGATTCGCGAGCCCCACACCTCGGTATGAGTCAAAAACGGGATAGTGACTACAGGGAGAGCACGACGTTTCTTTCTAGCTAGAGGTAGTGTCAGTGCTTAAACTGGCTGACATTTATATACTTTTTACCTATGTGGTTGTTGGATGCGAGGCGCCTCGATTTTAGATCTGTTAGGACCGGGAAACGTGTGCTCAGGAATAATTAATCCTCAAACGCAAGAGAGGACTGGCCCTGAAGATCCAAGAGGCTACCCAGAGAGAGTAGTCCGGAGACTTTTGCTAGAGTGTCTCGAAGCAGAGAGGAGCTTGCCCCTTGCCTCGACTCATGATGGAATCCAATTTCCAATACGTGTCATTCGGTTTTATTTGTAGAGCCTAGTATGGCGACATAGTAGATGGTAGCTATGCCGTCTATGATTGATATTTATGATTGTATATAAAATTAGAAACTAACTGTAAACGAGCTAAGATGGATGGTTTCTTGGGTATTGGTCAGATGTTGGTTTCGGCCTTCGGGGTTAATACTTAGGGAATCGTTCTCTTACTAATTTGCGGTTGGAGTCTGATTAAGAATAAAATATGAAATTTCACGTATCAAGCATTATTTGGCTGTTATAAGGGAAAAACCTATCCTCCGGCTTGCGTTGCATTGTGTGATGGGACCTGGGTCTTATAACAGCTTCATTGTTCTTTATTTAGCATTGCGCTGTATGTTTAAGCACTGGTATTCTTGGGGTAAAAACTCGTTCCGTGTTATAAAGCGTGGTCCCTTGATTTACCGAACTTTAAAATAAAGATTTATAACTGTTATAGTCCTCACACCAGTCACATGACTGACCTGGAGTTTATTGTTTTGACCTAAACTCTGGGTGCCCTTATTTTTCGCATGGGCAGCTAGTAGTTGGGTTTTGCAGATTTATATTCACAGGATCTTGGTTTATAGCTGAAGTGATATTCGGAAAGCTCTGTATCCGTGTATTTCTTTCAGTTATGTATTATTTTTCCGCTGTAGTATTGGATTTAAATCTATGTGTTCTCTATTGTATAATATTTTTTCTTACTCTATATATTCTTTTATTCTGATGAAATTGTTGTAATAAACAATGAAATGTTCTTCTGTTTGTGTTCTGATTTGTCGTGTTCTCAAAGCAATCCGTGATTTCCTTCACGGGGAAGTTCGGGTCGTTAAACGTCTTTCAGTAGGAGTAAAGACTAGGCATAGCTTCAATGTACCATTTCTACGAGGCTTAAGGGAGAAGACGTAGTAGCCTTACCGTGTAGCCTGTGATTGGAAATTTTGTCTCCCCCTATTTTTGTTTTGTTTAGATTTGATTATTTATTAACTTATTATTATTTAACCGATGTACCTTAATTAAAATATCCTGCGCTATTGAACCCCTATTTGAATGCAACGAACGACATTTCCAGGGTTCTACCTCTATTCTGAACACACTAGAACACTCTCCACAGACTAATTCGACCATATAGAGAAGATATTTATTTTAAACTGACGATCAAAATTAAATTCAATTGAATAGAAACTGATTCAAATAAATTATTATTATTATCAGATAATATACACAAACTGAATTATATAAAATTTATAGAATACACTAACTCGGAATTTAAAACTCGATATTTTATTTTCACGTTAAACCAATATTCTATTTATATAAAATCAATTTATTATATTAAATAAATCGTTATTGTTTATAAAGGATTTCACAGCTACTATTTGAAATTTTGGTTTGCCCATAACTAACAATATAAATTACGAAATTCTAATTTTTCTCTTTCATTAGAAAAAAAATCAACAGATTCAAATATTTCTTGTTTCAGCGAATCCCGACTTATAACAGATCCTGTACTCTCAGTTGAAGTTCAAATTGTAATTTACGAACTACCGCACCATTTCGAGCTCGTTTATATATTATATATATATATATATACACGTTTCAAACATCCTTATAAAAATTCATTTATATTATGAATTCAATATTTAGACTGATTTAAATATTCAAATATAAATCGATAAAAATGCGGGACGTTACATTCCTTCCCCCTTAAAAGAGTTTCGTCCCCAAAATTACAAGTGTGAAAAATAGCTATTTCTTTTTATCTTCTCCCAATCCACTCATGTAACTCAACACTCACTTCAACATCGTTATTACTCAACTAACTCACTAGTTCCATTTTCCCTTGAAAAATCCTTAACACCGATTAACCTTTTGTTAACAAAAAATTTCGAAACTATTGAAAAAATTTCTAACTCCCTAAATTTCTGAAAAATTTCAGTAGCACCTCCTTTGTACGGGCTGATCGGTACAACTACAAAATGCCTCTCTGGGCCTTCCCCAATCAAAAAATATATATTAAAAAGCCAAGCGGCTAACCAAATAGGCTCAGAAAATCCCATATTGAATTAAACATGTACCTTTTTGTCGGGCATTTCATATTTATCTTTTACATTTGCCTCCGTCCCATAAACCTGTTCAGTCACATACATCTCCATTCCTATTCGATCACAATCAATTTAACTTTTTACTCCCAATTTGCCAATTTATCCATTAATTGGTTTTCTAGCTTCACTTGTGACAATCCAACCAACCATGTTTGCATATATACTTTTGCTTACCACTAAATCGAGTTTTATTCACAACTGAAGTTCCAGGTTAATTTTTAATTCACAAGTTCTTTTAATTTCTCACTTGAGTTCCAAGTTTTATTTTTAATTTACGAGTCCATATAAATTTTAAGTCCAAATTTCGATCTCAAACAAACTTAATTCGATTTATTCTTTATTCATTTCTATTCAACCTAAGTTTATATTCCAAGTTTAATATTCATTATTCAATATACACATATTCAATTCCATTTCACAGCTCAATTTCATAGTCCAACTCAATTGGATAATCTTTTTAAGTCACATTCAGTTATTCTTTACTCAACTTGGATTTATTTTAATTCACTTCTCATTTTAATCGACACATTCAAATTATACGCAATGAGTTCTATTTGGGTTATCAACATTTGTGTTTCAACTTGTACTCAAGCATTTACATTCCATATTGACTCAATAGTTCGGTTTAGTTCAATATGGTTTTAATTTCAATCCAAACTTGTTTAACTTACCTTTCAGTCAAGTTTCAATCCATTCCATTCATTATACTGGAATTTGTTTCTTAGCTTCTAATTTGTTTTCTGAATTCTGATTTTTATTTCAAACATCGTTTATTTCATCTTCTGGTTATATTTAACCAGTTCAATTCCATAATTCCATTCGGATTACATTTGAATTATATTCAAACAATCAAGCAATCAAATATCAGTAATAATTTAAGAAAATTATTTCCTTTCTATATAAAAATATAATTTGGGAAAAATTATTTCGTTTACCCGCTTAGCAAAACAATATTGTATCAATTTCCATTTCAATGCTTTTCAACACTTGAACCGATCAACCAACACAATACAAAACATTTATATATGAAATCTACAAATACTCTCTCTCTCATATATATATATATATACACACTCTCAACTCAATCTGGGGTGTTACTAACCTTATCTCTATCGAGTTACGCCACAGAGCCAAGGTTATTCCTAAACCATGCTCTGATACCACTGTAACAACCCTAAAAATTCAATGCTCAAATTTTCGACACAAATATATCCCGTGTCCAAAACTCGAGTACCGAAAATCCAGAACGTTAAAGAAAGAAGTTAGAGGGTGAGATAAGAAAGAAAGAAATAGTAGAATAGAAGAAAAAGATGAACTAAACACAATACACAGTCTCACTTCGCAGCGGAATAAAATATAATACAGAAATAACTCTTTATTAAAAACTTGAAATAATACCTACAACTTATCAGAGTACAGCGACCATTTATTTCATCTGGACAGTTATAAAAGTATGTCCTCATTTTCAACACATAGCGGAATAATATCTAAATATATAATACGTCTGATCTCCTTCAGCTCATCTCCTGATGAAACACCCCACTTCCATAATTGTCTCAAAATACTTCCATCATTACAACCTCATTACTGTCTTGATTATTAAAGAAGCATAAAACATAAATAAAAGTAACGAAAATCCCCATAGTGATATCCAAAGCCATGATCCGAGCAAAAGAGATCCAAACCATACGTCTACGGACTTGAAGCTTGCAAAAGAGTACTAAGCTGGGTTGTTTCCTCCCTGTGGGGCTAAGGGGGAAACGAAAGAAAAGAAGACGAAAAGAAAATAGAGTCAGACATAAAGCCTGAGTAAGTCTAGTAACTCTTCAGTATGTGAATAAGAAAAAGGGCATGATAAATATAAACTGAAAACAGGCAAGTGTCACAAGCTAAGGAAGTGTCGTTTAGAATCGAATGTACTATCGCACCCACACTATATCTCTACACCTACTTGAGCTTATTCTAACAGGCACCCCATGCTGGGGGTGGAGTGATCCCCATTTTCTAAAGATCGGCTCCTACTCGCGTAAACATGTGTCATACGACCCCCAAGAGTTATAGATACCTATGCTGGTCCCACCATGGGGTGTATCAAGACCCATGGTGGCGGCCCCGACACAATTCTAGAAGGCATAGGTTATACTACTGGTGCCTCTAGTGCCCTGTTTGTCTGCTCCGGAGTGTGTGCACGCCCGCACCCCGTTAGAACCTACACTGTTGCACCCACCGCCGTCACTTTGACCGCTTACAATCAGCCCAGTAATCGTGCCCCACCCTGCCTAGTTTCAAGGTACCATGATACCTAACTTGGGTTACTGCTGAAACGGGTCCCTCATTACTAGGGTTTTCTAGTCAAACATGTTAAGTGGTTAAGTGTCTGTATTTACCTAACCCCACCCATCAATTCTTGTTAACATGTTGAATTTGGTTAAGTTTTTATATTTGACTTAACCCTACAATATGTCCTTAGACCCTTAAAGCACCTGACCACTCACATTAGACATATATTGCTACGGTTACTGGATGTGCTGGTCGGTTCCGGGCAGGATTACACCGTAGCTCAGTCTAACCTTGGGTCTTTATTGGGGTCAATGCTTAACCACCCACATTGTATAGGTATTGTTGTGACTACTGGACAGCCGGGTGGATCCGAGCAGGTTTACGTCACAACTCAATCCAACCTCGGGTTAAGCATACCGTGTTTTCTAAATTTACATATTTTATCACTTCTCAATTGTATATGTAAATTTCATGTTCTTTATTCTTGGGTATAACAATTCATATCGCAAGAATGTCATTGTCGTTGGCATGTGCCAACCATGCCAACATATATTTTTAATGTTTTACACCCAACGTTATTACCCCCGTTTGTACGTTCGCAACATTATAACAAGTGTTGGGCTCGACACAATTCAGCCCAACTTTATAAACATAAGAAAAAGGTGAAATCAAGAACATGTAATATTTCACATAAAGGTGTGTGGCGCATGAACTTGCAATTTCGCGATTCAACTAACATATAATATGGATCATGTGAACTTGCATTCAAACCAAAGTATAACTAAGTAGGTGACATATGAAATGGCATAGTTTAGGCTTATACAAACTTGGGTTTAAACATGTTTAACTTGGCATAATGTCAACCACAAAACTAACATGTTGTATATTCACCAAAATGTCCAATTTTAACATCTAATCATATAGCCTATTTCAACATGAACTTGCATAGCTTATGAAACCCAAACGATACTTAACATAGATCCAATTATACTTGCAAATAAACATAAGAATGTGTTCATAGATTTTGGGTCATATAGGCATAAAAGGCCTCAAATCTAGAACATGTTTACATAAGACTTAATTTAGACTTAGAGAATGTATATAGTCCATACAATAGACATAAACATAAAGGTATCAAAATCTAGTTTTTGCCATAAACTTGCAAGTGCCATCGTTTTCATATACAATTGTTCAATAGGCTTGCATCAATCAATTTAGGCCATAAATATCAATACACAAGTCATGACAGAATCATTACAATACACAGAATTTATCTCATTATCCTACAATAACACAATTCTATTTTCATTTACATCGAATCACATCACAGTTTTTATTCATATTCTGAAAGGTCACTATACTTACAACGAATGCAGAATCTTGAATTCTGAATTCTGAAATTGAGATGCATTCCTTTGGGTAGATTATCGTTGCGTTGATTAATTTGATTGAGCTTTAGTCTTCTTCTTAATTTGATTCGTCTCTAAGCTCCTCTCTCTTGACGGCTATGCTCAATTCCTTCCTGGCAGCATGATGACTCCCATCTTATTTTTTTGTGTGAATTTTTAGTTGAGACTTATGGTGTATTTATAGATTTTTAAATTGTTTTGAGCCGTCAGATGAAGACAGTAGGAATCTAGACGATACAAAGTTCAAAGAGCCAATCAAGAGGTGACATGTCAGCCCTAATGACACACCGAGCCACAAAAATTCGAGCCAAACCCAGCCAGCCAGGTCGACCAGGTAGGTCGACTGGCTGGTCGACACCCAGGTCGACAGTATGGTCGACCTGGGGTGACAAGGTCGACATCATGGTCGACCCTATGGTCGACCTAGTCCCTGGGCAGGAATTTTCCCGCCCAGCCCAGTTTGAACCTGTTTTTCGAATTTCGAATTTGAAACCGAGCTGTTTGAATTTTAAATTTTATTCTAAAACTTCCGAAGGTCATAACTCCTTCATACGGAGTCCGATTCATGCAAACTCGGACTCTATCTCAAGCAGAATTCCGAGACGAACGCAATGGCGTAACCCAATTCCCTTAATTCTTTCATTTAGAATTAATTACACTTTAATTTGTGAAGCTTAATGTTATAGAATTCACGGGGTGTTGCATTCTCCCCCTTAAAAGGATTTCGTCCCCGAAATCTTCAAGTTAGGAAGAATGTATATCCTACCATCCAACCGTCCATCTACTCAACCAACAAACACAAGCGTCCATTGTCCTTAAAAGACTTCTAATGCTTCATGATCATATGCATAGTGTATGTACATTTTCTTATCTAATGCAGAAATCAGGCGGTCTACTGATTTAGTTGACCTCCTTAATGCGAATCATGTAAGTGTCATGAATCCATTATGTATGCAAATTTTTCTTACTCATAATTCTACATGAGTGCAGAACTTATTCATACAAATGCGACAAACATATGACAGCATATCAAGTTTCAACCATATACAAATGAGAATACATATATGCATATGCAATATGAAGTGACTAAGCCGATCTAAAACCTAGGGTGTGTGTGTATATGCATCCACGAGCAACCACTAGCAATCACTAGCAACCATTTGCAGCCATCATCTATAACATGTTTTCAAATACATGTTTGCATCCATTTGTTTTCTACCTAAGGAGTTAGGAAAAGGACCGAGGAGATATACCTAAAAAGATAAAGCATAACTTAAGGAAAAAGAGAGATCAAAGATGTACCCTCAAAAAGAAAAGGGTAGGCGGCGCGTATTCTGTCCTCAGTTTCCCAAGTCACGTCTTCCTCGGCGTCGCTCCACTGAACTTTAACGAGTTTGGCTTCGCGGTTACATAGCCTTTTCACTTCAGTTCCTAAGATGCGGGTTGGAACTCTCCTCACAGTTGCTTCACATTCCACTTCGGCTTCTTCTAGAATGCTATGTTCCACCACTTCCGCGGACTCATGCAAACACTTCCGGAGGTGAGAAACATGAAAGACGTTGTGAACTCCGGCCAGTTTCTCGGGTA
This sequence comes from Allium sativum, assembly GCA_030737875.1. Classification (NCBI taxonomy): domain Eukaryota; kingdom Viridiplantae; phylum Streptophyta; class Magnoliopsida; order Asparagales; family Amaryllidaceae; genus Allium; species Allium sativum. The sequence goes on from CM060915.1 coordinate 120,104,790, forward strand.
GCTCTAATATATAGGCCATCTTCCCAACCTTCTCGATGATATGAAATGGTCCTACAAATCTTGGTGCTAGCTTTCCAATGGATCCAAAGCGAACGATGTTCCTTAAAGGAGATACCTTAAGGAAAACCCTGTCCCCAACCTCAAACTCAAGGTCGGTCCTTCTTTTGTCGACGTAGGATTTCTGTCTGTCTTAGGCAGTCTTCATTCTCCTTCGTAGCAAGTCCACTTTCTCCGAAGTCTCTCGAATCATGTCCGGACCAAGTATAAGTTTATCTGTAGACTCCCACCAACAAGTTGGTGATTTGCACGGTCTTCCATACAAGGCTTCGAAGGGTGCCATGCCTATGGTAGCTTGGTAGTTGTTGTTGTAGGAAAATTCCACTAAAGGAAGGTGATCCTCCCAAGTCCCTCCAAAGTCAAGAACGCAAAGTCTCAAAAGATCCTCTAAAACTCTATTCACCCTTTCCGTCTGACCATCGGTTTGTGGATGATAGGTCGTGCTCAAACATAACTGTGTGCCTACAGCTTCTTGCAGACTCCGCCAAAACTCGCTTGTGAAGATAGGGTCTCGGTCATTAACAATGCTGGAGGGTATCCCGTGGAGTCGAACTATTTCCTTGAGATAAAGAGATGCTAGAGATGAGGCAGTCCTTCTACTTTTAATGGGTATAAAGTAGGCGCTTTTAGTAAGCCTATCCACTATTACCCAAATGCTTGTATTGCCTCTTCTAGACCTAGGTAGTCCATCAATGAAATCCATTGAAATGCTATCCCACTTCCACTGTGGGACCTCTAAAGGATGAAGTAGTCCTCCAGGCTTCTTCTGTTCCGCCTTGACCCGTTGGCAGGACATGCACTTAGAAACAAAATTTGCCACGCCCTCTTTCATGCCGCTCCAAAAGAAAGTCCTTTTTATATCCTTGTACATCTTATCACCACCAGGGTGTATAAGTATCTTGGAATGATGCGCTCCCTCGAGAACCTTCTTTGTCAACTCCCTTGCTTGTGGGACGCATAATCTTCCATCTCGCCTCAGCCAACCCTTATCATCGATGGCGTATCTACTGAGGTGACTAGAAGTCTCACCCCTAATAAGTTTATCAATCACATCAACAAGCTGAGGGTCTTCACGTTGTGCAGCCCCTATTAAGTCCAAGAGAGTAGGGCGTACTTCGAGAGATGCTAACAAACCCGGTACAAAATCCGAGGAGGGCCTAAAGTTAAAACTGGCTATATACTCCATGCTTTTCCTTTCCATAAAGAGAGGGCTTAGGGTAAGTTTTTTTCGGCTCAACGCGTCTGCTACTACGTTGCCTTTGCTGGGAGTATAGGAAATTTCAAAGTCATACGAGGCAAGAGACTCCATCCATCTTTGCTACCTCAAGTTAAGATCCTTCTGCGAGAAGAGATATTTCAACGATTTATGGTCAGTGTATAATTCAAACTTCTCACCTAGGAGATAATGGTGCCAAGACTTAAGCGTAAAGATGATGGCGGCTAACTCGAGATCGTGGGTTTGGTAGTTCTTTTCATGAAATTTCAATTGTCTTCCACCGTAAGCTACTACCCTTCCTTCTTGCATTAGAACAATGCCTAGTCCCGTTCCACATGCATCTGTGTATACTGTGAACATTTTGCTTCATTCAGGCAGAGTTAGAACTGGAGCTGTTGTAAGAGCCCTTTTTAGGCGTTGGAAGGCAATGTCACAGTCCAAATCCCAAGCGAATGCTAGATTCTTCTTTGTTAGCCTCGTGAGTGGAGCTGAGATTTTCGCGAAATCCCTAATAAACTTTCGGTAAAAACCGGCTAGCCCAAGAAAGCTTTGGACTTCGGTTGCATTTCTTGGTGTCTTCCAATCTTGCACTGCCACCACTTTCGCGGGGTCCACAGCCAACCCGTCTTTGGACACTATATGCCCCAGAAATCTTACCTTCTTTCTCCAAAAGTGGCACTTGGAGAATTTGGCTTTTAGCTGATGAACTCGAAGAGTTTCCATGATTTCTTTCAGATGTTGAGCATGCTCTTCCTCATTCTTTGAGAAGATTAAGATATCGTATACGAAGAAAACCACAAATTTGTTGAGGAATTCTCTGAACACTCTACTCATTAGGTCTACGAAATAAGCGGGTGCGTTTGTCAAGCCGAAAGGCATGACAAGCCACTCGAAGAAACCATATGGGGTTTTGAACGCCGTTTTATCAATGTTGTCTTCAGCTACTCTTAGTTGATGGAACCCAGTTGCCAGATCAAGTTGGGAGAAGACCGACACACCTACAAGCTGATCAAACAAATCGTCGATTCAGGGAAGAGGGTGCCTATTTTTCTTGGTCAATTTGTTTAACTCCCTATAGTCGACGCAAAGACGAAGCGAACACCACTCCCCATTCCGAAATGCTCTGTCTAATGAACCCTTTTCGAGAAGTTCTTTAACCTGCTTATTGAGCTCCTTTCTCTCCTTTGGTGCCATGTGTATGACAGGTAAAGCTACAGGTTTTGCATTATCCACAAGATATATGCAGAAGTCTATTTCCCGCCTCGGAGGCAAGCCTTTCACCTCCTCAAAGACATCCGGATATTCCCGGACTACTCTAACTGACTGCAAATTCTCATCAGAGGCATCAAGCGACTCTAGATAACTAAGCATAACAGCATTCAAGGGATTACAAGAAATTTCTAGAGTGTTACCAAGCCGAGTCAAGAGTCTAACTACTCTTTTCTCACAATCAAGAATGGCACCATAACTGGATAACCAGTCCATGCCTAAGATCAAACCATATCCCGAGAAGCCTAAAACAAAGGCATTACAACTGAACTCAACGCTGAGAGTAGAGATTTTGAAACCCAAACAAACCATTGACAAGTAAGCGGAGCCCCCAATTGGATTTGAAACTACTAAGGGATCCTCTACCATACTAGTGTCTAGATGTAGAGATTCTACTAAAGCAGACGAAATAAAGGAGTGCGATGCGCCAAAGTCAAAAAGCGTGCGAACTGGATGATCATAAAGATAGACTACACTTTCTACAGAAATATTACTACCTCGTTCCTATGAAGGTGCCGCCAGTGCATGAACTTGACGCCCTGAAGTGGATCCGGCTTTTCGTCCCTGCCCTTTCTTCTTTGGGCAATCCTTAGCTTGGTGCCCAGTCTCTCCACAATGGAAGCAAGTAGCACTCATCTTCCTCTTCTTCTTTCTGCGGTCTTTCACCACATGTCTAACAATGCCACAGAAATAACATTTCCTTTTCCCACGTGTCTTGTTATTATTGTTGTGGTCCTTTCCTCCTTGACTATTATCCGACTTCTTGTTCGACGATTCTTCTGTTTGCTGGTTCACATAGAGGAGGAGGAGGAGGAGTAAAAGCATCTGTAGCTGGGGAGTAAGGTCCCCAGACATTCTGAAACAGAAAGGAAAGATTCAAAACGAAGGATAGAGAGAGATAGATAGGGCACATGGCTTTGGGGGATTATGTCTTTTTATAAATATAACATTTTTTCTTGAAAAATGCTTCTTTAAACTTCCTTTTTGAAAATAGTTTCAAAAACTTTTATCTAGTCTAGTAAACCTATGCTCTGATACCAAGTGAAACACCCCACCTCCATTAGGGTCACTCACAAAGTGAATGCCTTAACTTTGGTGGAGGTTTATAAGTAAAAGTCACAGATAAACACAAGACAGATATAAATACAAAAATTTTAAACAACGGAAACCAAACAGACTTTTATTTCATCAATACGTGTTCAAACAAAACATTTCCATAATTGTCTCAAAATACTTCCATCATTACAACCTCATTACTGTCTTGATTATTAAAGAAGCATAAAACATAAATAAAAGTAACAAAAATCCCCATAGTGATATCCAAAGCCATGATCCGAGCAAAAGAGATCCAAACCATACGTCTACGGTCTTGAAGCTTGCAAAAGAGTACTAAGCTGGGTTGTTTCCTCCCTGTGGACCTAGGGGAGGGGGGGACGAAAGAAAAGAAGACGAAAAGAAAATAGAGTTAGACATAAAGCCTGAGTAAGTCTAGTAACTCTTCAGTATGTGAATACGAAAAAGGGCATGATAAATATAAGCTGAAAATAGGCAAGTGTCACAAGCTAAGGAAGTGTTGTTTAGAATCGAACGTACTATCGCACCCACACTATATCTCTGCACCTACTTGAGCTTATTCTAACTGGCACCCCATGCTGAGGGTGGAGTGATCCCCATTTTCTAAAGATCGGCTCCTACTTGCGTAAACATGTGTCATATGACCACAAAGAGTTGTAGATACCTATGCTGGTCCCACAATGGGGTGTATCAAGACCCATGGTGGCGGCCCCGACACAATTCTAGAAGGCATAGGTTATACTACTAGTGCCCCCAGTGCCCTGTTTGTCTGCTCCGGAGTGTGAGCACGCCCGCACCCCATTAGAACCTATACTGTTGCACCCACCGCTGTCGCTTTGACTGCTTACAATCAGCCCAGTAATCGTGCCCTACCCTGCCTAGTTTCAGGGTACCATGATACCTAACTTGGGTTACTGCTGAAACGGGTCCCTCGTTACTAGGGTTTTCTAGTCAAACATGTTAAGTGGTAAAGTGTCTGTATTTACCTAACCCCACCCATCAATTCTTGTTAACATGTTGAATTTGGTTAAGTGTTTATAGTTGACTTAACCCTACCATCTGTCCTTAGCCTCTTAAAGCAGCTGACCACTCACATTAGACATATATTGCAACGGTTACTGGATGTGTCGGTTGGTTCCGGGCAGGTTTACACCGTAGCTCAGTCTAACCTCGGGTCCTTATTGGGCTCAATGCTTAACCACCCACATTGGATAGGTATTGTTGTGACTACTGGACAGCCAGGCGGGTCCTGGCAGGTTTACGTCACAACTCAATCCAACCTCGGGTTAAGCATACCGTGTTTTCTAAATTTACATATTTTATCACTTCTCAATTGTATATGTAAATTTCATGTTCTTTATTCTTGGGTATAACAATTCATAGCGCAAGAATGTCATTGTCGTTGGCATGTGCCAACCATGCCAACATATAATTTTAATGTTTTACACCCAACGTTATTACCCCCGTTTGTACGTTCGCAACATTATAACAAGTGTTGGGCTCGACACAATTCAGCCCAACTTTATAAACGTGAGAAAAAGGGGAAATCAAGAACATGTAATATTTCACATAAAGGTGTGTGGCGCATGAACTTGCAATTTAGCGATTCAACTAACATATAATATGGGTCATGTGAACTTGCATTCAAACCAAAGTATAACTAAGTAGGTGACATATGAAATGGCATGGTTTAGGCTTATACAAACTTGGGTTTAAACATGCTTAACTTGGCATAATGTCAACCACAAAACTAACATGTTGTATATTCACCAAAATGTCCAATTTTAACATCTAATCATATAGCCTATTTCAACATGAACTTGCATAGTTTTTGAAACCCAAATGATACTTAACATAGATCTAATTATACTTGCAAATAAACATAAGAATGTGTTCGTAGATTTTGGGTCATGTAGGCATAAAAGGTCTCAAATCTAGAACATGTTTACATAAGCCTTAATTTAGACTTAGAGAATGTATATAGTCCATACCATAGACATAAACATAAAGGGATCAAATTCTAGTTTTTGCCACAAACTTGCAAGTGCCATCGTTTTCATATACAATTGTTCAATAGGCTTGCATCAATCAATTTAGGCTACAAATATCAATACACAAGTCATGATAGAATCATTACAATACACAGAATTTATATCATTATCCTACAATACCACAATTCTATTTTCAATTACATCGAATCACGTCACAGTTTTTATTCATATTCTGAAAGGTCACTATACTTAATACGAATGCAGAATCTTGAATTCTGGATTTTGAATTCTAAAATTGAGATGCGTTCCTCTGGGTAGATTATCGTTGCGTTGATTAATTTGATTGAGCTTTAGTCTTCTTCTTAATTTGATTCGTCTCTAAGCTCCTCTCTCTTGACGGCTATGCTCAATTCCTTCCTGGCAGCATGACGACTCCCATCTTATTTTTTTGTGTGAATTTTTAGTTGAGACTTAGGGTGTATTTATAGATTTTTAAATTGTTTTGAGCTGTCAGATGAAGACAGGAGGAATCTAGACCATACAAAGTTCAAAGAGCCAATCAAGAGGTGACATGTCAGCCCTAGTGACACACCGAGCCACAGAAATTCGAGCCAGACCTAGCCAGCCAGGTCGACACTATGGTCGACTTGGGGTGACCAGGTCGACACCATGGTCGACCCTATGGTCGACCTGGTCCCTAGGCGGGAATTTTCCTGCCCAGCCCAGTTTGAACCTGTTTTTCGTATTTGAAACCGAGCTGTTTGAATTTATATTTTATTATGAAACTTCCGAAGGTCAAAACTCCTTCATATGGAGTCCGATTCACGCAAACTCGGACTCTATCTCAAGTAGAATTCCGAGACGAACGCAATGGCGTAACCCAATTCCCTTAATTCTTTCATTTAGAATTAATTACAGTTTAATGTATGAAGCTTAATGTTATAGAATTCACGGGGTGTTACACCTGAAGTCTGTATCATCTTGCCTTGAACCTGCACAACTCGGTCTGACCCAACTGGACCTGACCCGAGCATTACAAACGCCAAGGTCAGTCTGGTGAACCAGCGTGAGAAAAACTCACAAAATTATTGGTATCATCCATCTTGAATTTAAAGTTAAAAATCATTTCGAAAGAAAAGGATAATCATAAGACCAATCCACACATAAACACGGACGGTTTTTACCTTATGATAACCCAAAATAGTTTTTGGAATCATAATTATCCTGATATTATGATAGTGTCTAAATATAAATAAATAACAATCTAGCAGAACACTTGCATCTCACGCTCCACATATATAGTATACAATCAAAATCGCGGGCGCTTATTGGAGATTGGATTCCGACTATGACAAGGTATGGAACCACCTGCCGATAGTGTATCTATAGATAGGAATACACTGGGTTCAACAAAAACGCCTTGCAACCCAGCCCACACATGACCGACCACCCATTTCTATTGAGTGTATCGAATATATTGTCACCTAACCGCTGCGCAGCTACCGTTTTCCACGGAGATACAGAAATTTAAAGATGTAACAAAATGAATATTCTCTAGATGGTGACAATACACCCTAATGTGAATGACCCATATAGCCATGCTGCCTGCCCGATTTTTGTCATTTCACGGTTGCTGAGGCTTGAGGTCATAATTTATATATTTGTTTAATTAAATTATTTTAGAACATCTGGCCATCATTCACTTTGAATGCCACATCGTCAAATCCATCAGATGTCACTAATTGACATCCACAAAAATATTCTAGTGTTAAGCTAAGAGAAGTGCCCCTCTCCGCCATCAACCGAAATACGCTTGAGGAAATCAATGTACGTGGTCCTTTGGAAATACTCTGTCAGACATTCGTCCATACAAATTGTCCTAGGATTGGACAAACCGAAGGCACTCTCCTACCGCATCCTAGGAATCACCCTATAGATCGGTAGCGAGTAGTCCTTGCAATCCGTCAATTTCAACCACGACAAGATCACTATCAAAATATCTCCAGGCATGACTCCAGAGAATTCGACAAATAGTCCTTCTGCTTATGAAGATCCACGGTCTTCACTGCTCCATCTTCAATCGGCATCTTCCACGTCTACGTATTAGTTGGTTCGGAATGGTTTTCGAATATATTCGATCCCGGTCTTTCCATACCAACAATCGTATTAGGCCAAATTTGATAGTCGGTTATTTAACATCAAATAAAAAACCATTCATCCATAAAAGAAAATTTAATTCATTGATTACATATCCATTCTTCATTTAGCCTCTTTTTGATTAACCATTCGTACATTTAAAACTCTTCTTCCCTTCCAATATTTGGAATTCTAATTTCTCCTCTTATATTAATGTATAAGAATATTCAAAACCTTATCATCTTAAATACTTTTTAAGAACATATTTCTTATCTCGATCATTAGTTACTAACCGTAAGCTAGTAAGAGAATAATTTCCTTAGTATCAAACCCGAAGGCCGAAACCAACATCAGATCGATACTTAGGATATTATTCAACTCACTAATTCCCAGTCAGTTTCTAATTTCCTAAATTCCATTTCTTAACTTCTATCGAATAAAAATTCCAATATCCATTTTTATTTCAAATGAGATATTCACTTCAGCTTATATGAAGTTTGATTACATTTGAATGATTTCATTCAACTTATACGCTTATATGAACTTTAGTTTGATCCGAACAGTCTTAATGTTATAACCTTATATAAAATTTTAGTTAAATTCAATCCATGTTATAAACTTATACATGTATGAAGTTTGATTATAATGTTGGCTAAACATCACGACTTATATGAAATTGATTCCATAAATAAATTTCATAAACGTCTTATAGGTTTATTCCAATAAACTTCATTTCATTTCTAAAACATTCGTATGTATATATTATTCGTAAATTCTTACTATTCAAAACTTTTATCTATATAACTTATATAAATTTCTTTAATACAACCTATATAATATTATTCAAAATTAATTTGACTAAAATTCCATTTGCATTAATAAATTTAAAAACTCTTCTTAACAAAATTCCTATTTTTGCTTTAATCCCTATTCACCTTGCCCGTGAATAATATTCCTTAATATACTTCATTACTCGACTTCTTTAGTCAATTTGATTTCTTACTTGCACCTTAAGTGTAAAGTCTATTTATAATTTATAATTATAAATTTATCCCATATAATTTCTTTTATAATTTCCCTGACAACTGGAAAATTTTAAATCTGTTCAAAGTATCAGCTTATTATTCGATTTATATTTCTTTTCCAAATTTCACAAAAATTACATTTCTTAAATTCCCTCAATAAAATATTTCCCCTTCTTAACTGTCGCTTATAAAATCACTTCTTTATGATAATTATTTAAACAAATGTTTGCTTTTAAATTTTATTTAATTTGGATTCTAACTAACCATTTTCATTTTAAATAAATATTTTAAAATTCTTTTTATATTCCAATTTCTGTTTTGAAATCAATGTATTATTATTTAGGATATTTAAAATATGCCAAAAGCAGCAATCAATGTTACCAACACATCCAAACATATCGTAAGATACCACAGGTTATAAAACACATCATATATCAGTATATGTATAAAAACAAATAATCTAAATGTGAGGAATCCAATAAAAATAATAATCTAAATGTGAGGAATCCAGTTGGATTCCTCCAACCTGTTTTCCTGCATCCACAGATGTTAGTCAACAATAATAATACCCATCCTGCTTCGAGGTAGGACATCACGGTATAAAAGGTCATCCACTATATATATTGTGGGGCGTATAGGGAAATCATCCGCTAATGGTACTGCCGGAGTATCCAATCACCAATCACCAATATTATTATTATATATTATTATCACTCTATATCAAGCAATTTATCATCCATCATGCAATAAACAAAATTTGAACTATTAAAAATAGTTCCCAATAATTTAAATGAGTGAGTTTAACTCACCTTGATTTTCCTATGCCGAATATCCGTTTAAATTTCATATCGTCTCAGCACCGTATCTACTTGAATGGTCTCGAATAAATTAATTTTCACCTATGATTTATTTTTAATTGACGATCAAATATATTAATTTAAATTAATTACTAACGAATAAATAAATTATTCTATGAAATTTTTGAATCACATTAAAAATGTTTACCTTATGATTATCGTAATTTACTCGACTACTTGATGAACATATCTCCGAATAGCTCTTGAAAACCGTCATTATTTACTTCGTCATTTCATCATACGACTAGTGGTCACTAACCAACATGACCAATATTACCTCCGTCCTCCACATCGGACTCCTTACACCAAAACAAACTGGGTTCCCCACATCTACTGTCCGACACCAGTCCGATAGGCCCAGTTTGGACCATCATAGACTTAAAAATATTTACTGACCAAAACTCCCCATTTACAGTCTCCACCCCACTGTCATGCTAGGCTCAACATATCCAAAAATACCCAGACCTCATTCTCCTACACATCCCACTGTCAATCCCTGATCATTCACCATTCTCTAAAATGCCAAACCAATTCCCAATCACAGTTTACTCCTCAAAAATCCAAAGCCCAACTCTCATATTCATTACCAGATCTCCCATAACACTACCAACTCTCCATCATCAAGTCCATCCCTTACTGGTATTACCATACTGCAAATTACCATAAACAAGAAAAATCAAACTCCAGTTTAACCATACCAATGTCTATTCCTGAAATCGCTACACCCCTCCCTTCCATCGTGCTCCTTAACAAAGCGTTGAAATCCTACTGCCAAACTCAGAACAAACCACGATAATCCCTCTTCGAACTCCAACGCGCACCCGGCTTGTGGGTTCCTACCTCCAATCAAACTCCAGGTTTTTCCATGGTTCAAATTGTGATAAGCGATTTCAATTCTCTCCCTTCATTCTGAAGTCGCAAGTGTTTCCATTATGTACTTGAGTCCACTATGCTTCACGATTTTATGATACATGATATTCCTTGAATCGCGATTTCAAACTCCTTCCTTCTTTTTTATTTAATCAGAGGATTTGGATTTCAAAATTTTGAATGATAGAAGGAAAAATGGCTTTGAGTTGATCTCGTTTATTTAATATAAGATGGATGGTTTCGCGATTTACTTAGAAGAAAAAGGAGATGAATGGATCAAACTGTGTTGGCTTGAAAATGGACGATGGCAGTGTTAAATTTATAGGATCAAAGTGAAGACGATAAGGGCAATGTCTTTCAGTAGGAGTAAGGACTAGGCGTAGCTTCAGTGTACCATTTCTACGAGGCTTAAGGAGAAGACGTAGTAGCCTTACCGTGTAGCCTGTGATTGGGAATTTTGTCTCCCCTATTTTTGTTTTGTTTAGATTTGTTTATTTATTAAATTATTATTATTTAACCGATGTACCTTAATTAAAATATCCTGCGCTATCGAACCCCTATTTGAACGCAATGAATGGCATTTCCAGGTTTCTGCCACTATTCTGAACACACTGGAACAGTCTCCACGGTTTAATTCGACCATATACCGAAGATATTTGTTTTAAACTGACGATTAAAATTAAATTCAATTGAATAGAAATTGGTTCAAATAAATTATTATTATTATCAGATAATATACACAAACTGAATTATATAAAATTTCCAGAATACACTAACTCAGAATTTTAAACTTGATAATTTATTTTCACGTTAAACCAATATTCAATTTATTTAAAATCGATTTATTATATTAAATAAATCGTTATTGTTTACAAAGGATTTCACATCGACTATTTGAAATTTTGGTTTGCCCATAAATAACAATATAAATTACGAAATTCTGATTTTTCTCTTTCATTCAAAAATAGTAATTCAACAAATTCAAATATTTCTTATTTCAGCGAATTCCAACTTATAACGGATCCTGTACGCTCAGTTGAAGTTCAAATCGTAATTTACGAACTTCCGCACCATTTCGAGCTCGTTTATATTATATATATATATATATATTTATACGTTTCAAACTTCCTTATAAAAATTCATTTATATTATGAATTCAATATTTAAACTGATTTAAATATTCAAATAGAAATCAATAAAAATGCGGGACGTTACAAGTACATTGTCCTTAAAAGATTTCTAATGCTTTCATAAACATATGCAAAGTGTGTGTGTATGTCCTTATCCTAATGCAAAATCAGGCGGTCTACTGGTTCAGTTGACATCCTTAATGCAAATCATGATAGTGCCATGTGTCCATTATGTATGCAAAAGAATCCTAATGATACATATCATTTCGATATGATTGCACAAACATTCATCCAAATGCAACATCCATATGATAACACATTCAATATACATCCATTAATTTAAATATGCACACTCATCCATATGCTATATGAAAGTGATTGAGCCGATCTAGTGCCTAATGTGTGTGTAAATGCATCCATGAGCAACCACTAGCAAACACTTACATCCACCAAACATAACATGTCTCAAACACATGTTTACAACCATAGGACTTTTTACCTAAAGATCGAAGATATAATCGAGAGGATACACTAAACGATAGAACAAGTATAAACAAAGTGGTAGAAAAAGGAGAAGTTAAGAACATACCCTCAAAAAGGAAAGGGTACGACGCATGTATCTTGTCTTCCGTTTCCCAAGTCGCATCTCCTTGATCATCTCCCCATGGGACTTTAACCAACTTGACCTCTCGGTTGCGTAACTTCTTGACCTCCGATCCAAGGATGCATGTAGGAACTCACCTAATCGTGGCATCTCGCTCTACTTCCACTTCCCTAAGCATTCTCGGCTCCACTACTTCCGCGATATCATGTAAATACTTCCGCAAATGCGACACGTGAAATACGTCATGAACACTACTAAGCTTCTCATGCAACTTTACTCTGTAGGCCATCTGTCTAATTCTTTCTGTAATGGGGAATGGCCCTACGAACCTTGGTGCCAATTTCCCTACATATCCAAAATGAACTACATTCCTCAATGGTTATACTTTAATAAAAACCGTGTCTCCAACATCGAACTCAAGATCGGTTCGTCTCTTATCAGCGTATGACTTTTGCCGGTCTTGTGCCATCTTCATGCATCTTCGAATCAAGTCTATCTTGTAACGACCCGTATTCTACGCATCATGGAATCGTAGAATATTTATTTCTTTCACATATGAAGTCGTATGGTCATGTAACTTTGGGAGACGACTATTGGGGTCATTTCCCATGTTCATGATTTTTGTCGATTTTTAAATGACCGTTTTGCCCCTAGTTGGTACTGTTTTGGCCATGACTTTTGACTGGAAAGGAGTTTTGACCTGAAACCACTTCCATTGGATTCGAATGATGGTTTCTCTTTCCGTAGAGTGGTTACATTAGCCAAACGGACTTACCGTTTGAGAGATATGGTTGAATTAAGGTCTAAAGGGTTATTTTCAGCTAATTGGACTTAACCGGGTAATTAGCAGTTAGGCACAAAGGGGGATTTCGGGTTTAGTGGTATTTAAGGGCTGCTAGGGTTATGATTTCGGTTTTTACTTCATTTTCCAGCCGCCTAAGACATTCCTTCAAGTATAGTCATGGCCTCCACCTTCTAATTTCACTATAAATCACCTCTAATCCCTTTCTAATCAAAGATTAAGCAAAACTACATCAAACCAAAGGGGATTAGCACCAAATCAGAGAGAGAGTTGCTGGAATACATAAAGATTGGATCTATATCAGAGGAGTTTCAGTTCTGAAAGTTAAATTGTGGCAAAGGTGAGTGATTTGCTTTGTTTTACACTAATTACGGCTAATTAGGGTAATTAGCGAAGATTAGTGAAATTATAACTCAGAAAAATCTAGAAAAATTCCTAAAATTCTAAAACATCATTTTATGCCTCTGGTATGAATTTGGGTTAATTTCGACTAATTTTGCAAATCCCGGAATTTGGGGGATTAAGGGGTGATTAGTGGAAATTAGCGAATTTATGCATGTTAAAAATCTGGAAAAATATTTATAAATTCTAAAATATTATTTTAGACCTCTGTTAGAAAAATTGGCTAATTCGGTTAAATTTTGTTAATTCTATCATTAAGTTTGCTTGAACATGCTTAAGGGAAAAATATGGTTTTTGGGTATGTTTGATCTATTTCACATGCTATGATTTATGTTTTGGTGTTTGTGGTCTATCCCATATGTTGCTATGACTGTTTGACATGATTTATGATTGCATTATAAAGTTAGAATGGTTGAAAACGCCGTCGAGAGGCGAAAATAGCTTGCTGAATGGTGCAGGTTTTCTTCGGGTCGAGTTAGACCGACCAGGGGAGGGTTTTGACCGACCGACCCGAGCTCACGACCGACCAGGGGAGACCGATCAGGTTGGGAAAGGCCGACCACTATGCGATGTTCGACCGTCCCCATATGATGATGAAATACCGACCGACCAGGGATGGTGAAGTTCGACCGACCAGGGATGGTGAAGTACGACCGACCAGGAATGGTGAAGTGTTCGACCGACCAGGGATGGTGAAGTACGACCGACCAGGAATGGTGAAGTGTTCGACCGACCAGGGATGGTGAAGTACGACCGACCAGGAATGGTGAAGTTTTCGACCGACCATGGGGCAATACCGACCGACCAGGGTTGAGATGATGAAAACCGACCAGAATGAAAGGTTCTTGACCGACCGACCCGAACAGGAGGAAACCAATAACCCGAGATGAAAAGGTAGTCCAAATGGAAGTTAGAGCTCAGGATCCCAGACCCAGTTGGGAACCAATGAGTTCACTTCATGATTGGGCTTTGCTGCGGGACGTGTGCTAAGGAGTTGTCGATGTTTGTATCTTTGGATCACTATGTATGGGAAGTATGTGAATGGATTCAGGGTCACAGTATGTAGTGACCTAGGTATGACTAAAAGTAGCTATAGACCAATGAAGTGGGATCATTGAAAAGGTTTGGTCATGATTCCATGTGGGTAAGCTTGGTTGTAGCAGTAGTTGTACAGAGTCGAACTCCGTCACTACTTCGATGAGTCTAGTGATTTACAGTGGTGGACATCGTATGCTTTACGCACTGAGTGAGAGATGTGAGGATGGTTGCTATGATTGATTTGTTTGCTATCATTATGACATGCACGCCCTACCCCTGTATCTTTACACCACTTGTTTTGAGGCACCTTAGAGTATTGTACAGTATGTAGTGCTAACTCTTTGGTTGCAGGTCCAGGTTCAGGTATGGTTTAGTATACCTGTTATTGTTCTGTTTAGTTGCTTATCGCTCATACCAGACTTTTGTCTGACCCAGAGTTTTATGTCTCTTCTTATTACTCTGGGTGCTCACACGAGCAGACTAGAGACAGGTTAGGTGGTATGCACGAGTAGCTGATCCGGAGACGAGCAGGAGGCTTCTACGTATGATATATAGATATTCTCCCTGTGTCGCAGCTGGTCACTACTTTGGGCATTAGTAGTGTACCTTTCCTTTTTGCTTTAGAGATAGTATTTTTAAGTTGTAATAAGATGTATTTTGGATTTCCGCTGCTATAATGGTTCTGATTTAGTTTTCAGCTTATGCACTGTCTCGCATGTTTATGTCAAGTATGTTATTATTATATTTTATTCCATGCGCTGTGAGATATGTTACAGGTTCTGTGCTAATTCAATTCTTCAAATCCCTTTCCTTTTCCTTTCTTTTGGCGACCGTTCCGTGCTGGTTGGACATCAGTACATCGCATTTCAGTGAAATGTCGACTGGTGCGAGGCAGGCCGTCACACTTGGTATCAGAGCTCTAGGTTGCGTAGTTCACCTAGGGAAAGACACTAGGGAGAGATAGTACACGTATATGAGAGCGCGTATTTGTGATTATTTTGGTTTTCAGAAAGCTATATATATATATATATATACTACTAGTATAGATAAAGATAAGGTTGCACTGCACTGACACCACAAAGAAGAGGGTTAATCGTTTTCTCTGTACAGATTGAACGATGAGCCGATATACGAGGGGTACTGGTAGAGGAGCTAATAATGGGGATGCTGCTGAGATGAGGACGATGTTTACTAACCTCATGAGAGAGATGCTTAGGGAAGTGCAAGGAGCAGTCCCTAATGCTGTTAATGGTGGTGGTGCAGCGGTGCAGGCGCCTAGGGCCGATTTCGCCAAGCTTAACAAGGATTATACTAGTCTTGGTGGGAAGCCGTTCCGCGGAATGGAGTCGGCTACAGAAGTTCAAGATTGGCTTGATAGTTGTGAGCGCATCTTTGAAGATTTGGCAATCGAGGATGAGATGAAGAGAATGCTAGCATCCCGTCAATTGCAAGGACGAGCTATGAATTGGTGGAACGCTATTAAGGCAGCTACTCCAGGGAATCAAGTTACTTGGAATCAGTTTATGACTCGTTTCAGCGAAAAATTCATTCCAGCTGCCCATAGATCAGAATTGTTCAGGAGGTTCTTAGAGCTTAAGCAGAATGGCAGGGCAGTCTCGGAGTATATTGCTGAATTCAACACTTTATCGAAATATGGATTGTCCCTTATCGATACAGTCGAGAAGAAGAACAAGAAGTTTATAATTGGCTTGATGGGTACTTGGGGGAAAGACTTGTAAACCATATCGACGAGACGTTTGAGTCTATTGTAAGAAAAGCATTAAGGTCTGAGAGCCTTTTCCCTAAGTCGAAGACTGAGGTTGCTATTGAGCCAAAACCGCAAGCAAGTGGTGAAGGCAAGAAGAATTCTCAGAGCAAGAGGAAACAAGACCAGGTTAAGCATGGTCAGAAAAAGAAAAATAAGAAAGATGGCGAGTGCTTTAGTTGTGGCAAGAAGGGCCATTACGCCAGAGATTGTCAAGAAAAACCTGGGGAAAGGAAGTGCTTTAACTGTGGACAAGTCGTACATCAAAAGGATATGTGTCCACAACCTTTGAAAGAGAAGAAGATCGTGAAAGCATATACTATCAGTGTTGTTCCTTTTTCGTTGAATGCCCCAACTGCGGCGGAGAAGGGAAAGAATGTCGTCATTCAAGGTATGCTTTCTGTTTACGATGTTCCTGTTAGAGTTTTGTTTGATACTGGAGCTTCCAGTTCTTTCATATCTAGTGACCTAGTAGATAGATTGGGATTAGAGCCCGAGATTGTCGATAGACCTTTAGTAGTGACGAACCCGATTGGTGGTTCGACTAGCCTTAACATGATTTGTCGTAATGTGGTCTTATCGAGTCATGGATGCATGTTTGTTTGTGATTGCTTTGTTTTGGGCTTTACTGGGTTTGGCATTATTTTGGGAGTAGATTGGCTCCAATGATACGGGGTGGTGGTAGACTGTGAGGGCTTTTTGGTGACAGCTAGAGCGGATGATGGGCGGAGGATAGAGTTTGGTGGTCTACCCAGTGAGGGGGTATTGGCTAGTTTTCTAAACTCCCTTGACATTCCGCATAGTGAGTTGTCAGGTTTGCCCGTGGTTGGACAGTATCCGGATGTTTTCGAAGAAGTGACCGGACTTCCACCACACCGAGAGATTGAGTTCCGTATTGATTTGGTAAAAGATGCCAGGCCTATAGTGATGCCACTTCGTCGTATGGCACCAAGGGAGCAGCGAGAGCTCGAGGTGCAAGTCAGCGATCTTTTGAAGAAGGGATTTATCAGAAGGAGTGTTTCTGAATGGGGAGCACCAGTTGTGTTTGCTACCAAGGCGGATGGTTCCCTTCGTTTGTGTGTAGACTACCGCGAGTTGAATAAAGTAACGAGGAAGAACAAGTATCCTCTACCGCGGATAGATGATTTGTTTGATCAGTTGAGTGGCGCGAGAGTATTTTCTCAGTTAGATCTCACGACAGGTTTTCATCAGCTTAGAGTGGAAGCTGAGAGTATAGATAAAACGGCCTTTCGAACGCCGTCTGGATTTTATGAGTGGTTGGTCATGCCATTCAGGCTGACCAATGCACTAGCATATTTTGTGGATCCTATGAATAGAGTATTCAGAGATTAGTTGAATAAGTTTGTTCTTGTGTTCGTGGACGATATCTTGGTTTACTCGAGGACAGAGGAAGAACACAAGGAACACTTGGAGATAGTGATGGAGGTGTTAAGAAAACACCAACTGAAGGCGAAGTTTTCTAAGTGTCACTTCTAGAGAAGAGAAGCGAGATTCTTGGGCCATGTCGTTTCAGAGAATGGTATTGCCGTTGATCCTTCAAAAGTGGCTACGGCGAAAGATTGGTTTACGCCCAAGAATGTAACAGACGTAAGAAGTTTCTTGGGATTAGCTGGACATTATCGTAAGTTCATCCAAGATTTTTCCAAGATAGCAGCACCGTTGACTCAGTTGACAAAGAAGAATCAAGCTTTTGTTTGGTTGTTTTGCTAGTATCATATCACGTAGATTTTCTGAATTCGGAGGAGATATTCCTTGGGTGCTTGTCTGATATTGGTTTAGGCCTTTGGGGCTTGTGCTTTAGGAATGTCTAGTCCGACAAGGATGGTTTACGTGAGAGATAAATAGTTGTGGCGATTTTTCATCGAGTGCATTGAGTTGGAGACATGTCAGTCTAAGGGTTATGTTTCTAGGTTGGAAGCAACTAGAGTATATCACGGAATATGATTTTAGACCTAAGAGCGAATTGGATTCAGAAACGCTAGTAAGCTTGACGATTAGATCGATTTTGATTGAGTGGATTGGTTCCAGTCAGAGGAACGATCCTAACCTATTGGAAATCATCTCTAGGAGGGAGGTGGGTATCGACGGTCAAACAGATAGGGTGAATCGAGTATTAGAAGACCACTCAAGATAGGTAGAGGAGTTATACTGATAAGAGACGAAGAGATTTAAGTTCTCCGTGGGTGACATGGTACTCGTCAAGATTTCTCCGCTGAAGAGTGTGATTCGTTTTGGTAAATGAGGAAAGTTGGCACTAAGATTTGTTGGTCCATTCCCGGTTATTGAGCAAGTTGGAAATTTGGCATATAAGTTAGAGTTACCAGACAAGATGGCAGGAGTTCACAATGTATTTCATGTCTCCTCGTTAAGGAAGTTTGTGCACGACCCCGGTATGACTATTTCACTTGGTCAGTTGGACGATGCCGAAGTAGGACCTGAGAAGGTAGGGAACCGCAAGCCGATGCGTATTGTCGAGTACGATACGAAGCTACTTCGAAGGAAAGCGGTGAAACTAGTAAAGCTTCAGTGGGGAGAGAATGAGAGTGACTGTACTTGGGAAACAGAGGAGAGTACTAGGAAGACGTATCCTGAACTCTTTGCTTGGTAAGGTTTTGGTTTCGATTTAGTTAAACCGCATGCTAGGATAGACTTGTTTTGCATGTTGATTGTTGTTTATGGTTGATAGGCATGCGGGAACCATTGTGTGTGTTTTGATTAGGGAATTTCGGGGGCGAAATTTCATAAGGGGGGGAGAGTGTAACGACCCGTATTCTACGCATCATGGGATCGTAGAATATTTATTTCTTTCACATATGAAGTCGTATGGTCATGTAACTTTGGGAGACGACTATTGGGGTCGTTTCCCATGTTCATGATTTTTGTCGATTTTTAAATGACCGTTTTGCCCCTAGTTGGTACTGTTTTGGCCATAACTTTTGACTGGAAAGGAGTTTTGACCTGAAACCACTTCCATTGGATTCGAATGATGGTTTCTCTTTCCGTAGAGTGGTTACATTAGCCAAACGGACTTACCGTTTGAGAGATATGGCTGAATTAATGTCTAAAGGGTTATTTTCAGCTAATTGGGCTTAACCGGGTAATTAGCAGTTAGGCCCAAAGGGGGATTTCGGGTTTAGTGGTATTTAAGGGCTGCTAGGGTTATGATTTCGGTTTTTACTTCATTTTCCAGCCGCCTAAGACATTCCTTCAAGTATAGCCATGGTCTCCACCTTCTAATTTCACTCTAAATCACCTCTAATCACTTTCTAATCAAAGATTAAGCAAAACTACATCAAACCAAAGGGGATTAGCACCAAATCAGAGAGAGAGAGTTGTTGGAATACATAGAGATTGGATCTATATCAGAGGAGTTTCAGTTCTGAAAGTTAAATTGTGGCAAAGGTGAGTGATTTGCTTTGTTTTACACTAATTACGGCTAATTAGGGTAATTAGCGAAGATTAGCGAAATTATAACTCAGAAAAATCTAGAAAAATTCCTAAAATTCTAAAACATCATTTTATGCCTCTGATATGAATTTGGGTTAATTTCGACTAATTTTGCAAATCCCGGAATTTGGGGGATTAAGCGGTGATTAGTGGAAATTAGCGAATTTATGCACGTTAAAAATCTGGAAAAATATTTATAAATTCTAAAATATTATTTTAGACCTCTGTTAGAAAAATTGGCTAATTCGGTTAAATTTTGTTAATTCTATCATTAAGTTTGCTTGAACATGCTTAAGGGAAAAATATGGTTTTTGGGTATGTTTGATCTATTTCACATGCTATGATTTATGTTTTGGTGTTTGTGGTCTATCCCATATGTTGCTATGACTGTTTGACATGATTTATGATTGCATTATAAAGTTAGAATGGTTGAAAACGCCGTCGAGAGGCGAAAATAGCTTGCTGAATGGTGCAGGTTTTCTTCGGTTCGAGTTAGACCGACCAGGGGATGGTTTTGACCGACCGACCCGAGCTCACGACCGACCAGGGGAGACCGATCAGGTTGGGAAAGGCCGACCACTATGCGATGTTCGACCGTCCCCATACGATGATGAAATACCGACCGACCAGGGATGGTGAAGTTCGACCGACCAGGGATGGTGAAGTACGACCGACCAGGAATGGTGAAGTGTTCGACCGACCAGGGATGGTGAAGTACGACCGACCAGGAATGGTGAAGTGTTCGACCGACCAGGGATGGTGAAGTACGACCGACCAGGAATGGTGAAGTGTTCGACCGACAAGGGGCAATACCGACCGACCAGGGTAGAGATGATGAAAACCGACCAGAATGAAAGGTTCTTGACCGACCGACCCGAACAGGAGGAAACCAATAACCCGAGATGCAAAGGTAGTCCAAATGGAAGTTAGAGCTCAGGATCCTGGACCCAGTTGGGAACCAATGAGTTCACTTCATGATTGGGCTTTGCTGCGGGACGTGTGCTAAGGAGTTGCCGATTTCTGTATCTTTGGATCACTATGTATGGGAAGTATGTGAACGGATTCAGGGTCACAGTATGTAGTGACCTAGGTATGACTAAAAGTAGTTATAGACCAATGAAGTGGGATCATTGAAAAGGTTTGGTCATGATTCCATGTGGGTAAGCTTGGTTGTAGCAGTAGTTGTACAGAGTCGAACTCCGTCACTACTTCGATGAGTCTAGTGATTTACAGTGGTGGACATCGTATGCTTTACGCACTGAGTGAGAGATGTGAGGATGGTTGCTATGATTGATTTGTTTGTTATCATTATGACATGCACACCTCACCCCTGTATCTTTACACCACTTGTTTTGAGGCACCTTAGAGTATTGTACAGTATGTAGTGCTAACTCTTTGGTTGCAGGTCCAGGTTCAGGTATGGTTTAGTATACCTGTTATTGTTCTGTTTAGTTGCTTATCGCTCATACCAAACTTTTCTCTGACCCAGAGTTTTATGTCTCTTCTTATTACTCTGGGTGCTCACACGAGCAGACTAGAGACAGGTTAGGTGGTATGCACGAGTAGCTGATCCGGAGACGAGCAGGAGGCTTCTACGTATGATATATAGATATTCTCCCTGTGTCGCACCTGGTCACTACTTTGGGCATTAGTAGTGTACCTTTCCTTTTTGCTTTAGAGACGGTATTTTTAAGTTGTAATAAGCTGTATTTTGGATTTCCGCTACTATAATGGTTCTGATTTAGTTTTCAGCTTATGCACTGTCTCGCATGTTTATGTCAAGTATGTTATTATTATATTTTATTCCATGCGCTGTGAGATATGTTACAAGTTCTGTGCTAATTCAATTCTTTAAATCCCTTTCCTTTTCCTTTCTTTTGGCGACCGTTCCGTGCTGGTTGGACATCAGTACAGCGCATTTCAGTGAAATGTCGACTGGTGCGGGGCAGGCCGTCACATATCTTCTCTGAGGTTTCCCTAACCATCTCGGGCCCAAGCAAAATCTTATCCATAGATTTCCACCAACAAGTAGGAGATCGGCAAGGCCATCCATATAGAGCATCAAAAGGTGCCATGCCAATGCTAGTCTGATGGCTGTTGTTGTAGGCGAACTCTACTAATGGAAGGTGTTCCTCCCATGTCCCTCTAAAGTCGAAGATGCATAACCTCAAAAGATCTTCTAGAATCCTATTCACTCTTTCTGTTTGGCCATCCATCTGAGGGTGATAAGTGGTGCTCAAACACAATTGCGTTCCTACCACCTCTTGCAAGCTCTTTCAAAACTCACTACTGAAAAGGGGATCTCGATCGCTTACGATACTAGAAGGTATGTCATGTAGACGAACTATCTCTCGGAGATAAACAAATGCTAACCATGCCACTGTTCTTTTACTCTTAATGGGAATGAAATGGGCGCTCTTAGTCAGTCTATCCACTACTACCCAAATCCCCGTATTACCCTTCTTTGACCTTGGCAACTCGTCAATGAAATCCATGGAAAAACTCTCCCATTTCCACAGCGGAACTTCTAAAGGGTGAACCAAACCACCAGGCTTCTTTTGCTCAGCCTTGACTTGCTGGCACATTAAGCATCTAGAAACGAACTCAGCCGCATCCTTTTTCATTCTGGCCCAGAAGAAAACTCGCTTCATCTCCCTATACATCTTGTCACCACCGGGATGTATGGTCATCTTAGAACGATGTGCGTCTTCAAGGATCGTCCTCCTCAAACTTTCGTCTCGTGATACCCAAAGTCTCCCATCCCTATGCAATAAATCTTTTTCATCTATAGTATACCTACTAAGACGGCTCGAAGACTCCTATAACGACCCGGAAAAAGTCGATCTTTGTTATCCGATATACAACACATATCGAACATCCAAGGAATGAAAATACCGGTAGTTAATGAAAGAAATTAGAGGGTGAGGAAAGATAAGATAGAAACTTAGAATAGAAGAAGAAGAAGAAAACAACGTTATAGTAACACGAATCTCATAGCGGAACGAACAACATATAATAGATAATATATCCTTGAAATAAAAATCAGTATATGTGTACACATCATTATCCATGTACAACACTTACAACACAATGGAATAATAATAGCTATATAATCCTGAAGCCTCTTGCTCCAACTCTTCAAGTATCTGTAAATCCCGACTACTGGACTGCCCGTAAGAAATTGGGCACCCAAGAGTTTAGGGAAAACAAAACAAAATAAACTCCGGGTCAGTCATGGGACTGGTATGAGTAAAACAGTTTAAAACAGTTCGAACAAGTAAACGATATTTCATAAGACCACACCGTATAACGGAACGGGTTTTTCCCTTATGAGAATCCAAAATATCTTTATATCAAAAACCTTTTGATATTATAATAATGTCTATCAACCACAATATAATAATCATCCAGCAGAAACACTTCCATCTCACGTTCTACATATATAGTATACAATCAAAACCGCAAGCACATATTGGGTAATGGATTTCCGACTATGACAAGGTATGGAACCACCTTTCGCTAGTGTACCTCTAGAGAGGAATACACTAGGTTCAACAAGAACATTTTGTAACCCGGCCACACATGACCGACCACTCATTTCGCTTGAGTGTATCGAATGTATATCACCAACGGTTGGGATCAGCAACCGTTTCCCGAATGGGACAGTATCGACAATATATTTTTAGAAGTAAATGAAAAATCTAGATCAGGCGATTATACACCCTAACAAGTGCGACCTACATAGCCATGTTGTCTGCCCGATTTCTGTCATTTACTGGATGTGAGGCTAGAAGCTATGCTTATCTTTTACATGACACATCTTCATTCACTTAGAATGTCACATTGTCATACCCGCCAAATCACAAATTAATTTATCCATAAATAACACGGGTATACAGCTAAGAGAAACGAATTCCTCCGCCACCAAAGTGAATACGTTTGAAGAGATCAACTTATGCGATCTATTAGATATACTCTGTAAGACCTTCTTCCATACAAATTGTCCTGGGACTGGACAAACCGAAGGCACTATTCAGTATATCCATCTTAGGCACTGTTATCTAAGATTTATACAACAGCCCTTGCACTTTACTCGGTCTTCAGTTATCTTTGGCATATATGATTCGCAACGCTTATGCCAATACAGAGTGGTTCTTCGGATAATAATCCAACCGGTCTCTCCATATTAACAACGTTAAAATGGTCAAAAACATTGATAGTCTGTGATTTAACTATCAAAGAAAAACACATGTGCAAACAACGATATTATTTCCAGATGGAAATTATATCGATCAATCATCATTCATCTTTCTATCTCTTTAGTTCATTAATTTACTTATCTCTTTTTCATATATCCAACATTTCTTATTTTCTAAATTTAGAAAATATATGTTATTAACAATGGAAAACATTTCCATTTCTTGTTTTCTAGATTAGAAAACATTTCTGATTCTTATTTGGGAAACATTTCCAAAGCTTCTTCATTTTGTTTAAACAGATGTTTAAATAAAACATTGTGACGCCAATTCAAACCATTACACTCATTAACTAAATTCACTTAACCATCATTCACTATCAAACCTTACCATCCCTTAGTTAAGAAGGAAGTCAATCAAGTTGGGGTATAATTACCTCTCAGACCTTAACTGAACAACGTTTTAACTTTAAAATAGTCAATTTAACTTTAAAATAGTCAAAGTTTATTTTTAAACCTTTAACAAACTTTCCTACGTAACCCTCGTTCGAATAAATCTCTATTCGATAACTCCTCCCTTCGAATAACTATATTTGATAATCTCTCTTACGAATAACAAGATTCGAAAACCTTTCTTCAAATAAACTATATTCGATTAACTCTATTGATTTAACTCTAATCGATTAACTCTTTTTACTTAACTCCTTACTTAACTCCTTTAATTCTATTCGAATAAACTATATTTGATTAACTCATTTCGAATAACTAGATTCAATAACTCCTTTTAACTCGATTCGAATAACTAATATTCGATAACTCCTTTCAATTCTATTCGAATAAACTATATTCGATTAACTCATTTCGAATAAATTATATTCGATAATCTCACTTTCGAATAACTAAATTCGAGTAACTCCTTTCGAATAACTTATATTCGATAAATCTCACTTTCGAATAACTAAATTCGATTAACTCCTTTCGAATAACTAATTCGATAACTCCTTTCGATTAAACTATAATCGATAACTCCTTTCAATTAACTCATTTGGATTAACTCGGTTTGATTAACTCTAACTCGATTTAACTATAATCGATTAACTCTAATTGATTAACTCTGGCTGGTTAACTCTGACTGATCAACCCTAACTGATTAACTCTGACTGGTCAACCCTAACTGATTAACTCTGACTGGTCAACCCTAACTGGTTAACTCTAACTACTAACTTTATTCAATTACTCTATTCGAATAACTGATATTCGATTTAACTCTTCTGGATTTACTCATTTCGATTAACTCTTTCAATTTATTCCTTTTGAATTAACTCCTTTGATTAATTCCTTTTCTGTTTGTTTATACCAATAATTCCTTTTCTATTTGTTTACTTAACAAATAACTACTCCCTTTTCAATTCTCTTTATTTAACAAATAAATATTCCTTTTATTTTTTCTATTTATTTAACAAATATTTCTTTCCTTTGTCTTTGTTTTTTTCATAATTTTTCCCTTTTTATTTGTTTTACAAATATTTTCCTTTATATTTTATTTCACAAATATTTCCTTTATATTTGATTTCATAAATATTTCCTCTTATATTTCATTTGTAAAGGTTTTACAAATATTTCTCTTTCTATTCTTGTTTCACAAATATGTCCTTGTATATTTATTTTCACAAATATTTCCTTGTATTTCTTTATTTATTCTCTAAATAAATAATTCGTTTATGGTATCCTATCTATTTACTAAATAAATAATTCGTTTAATATCTCCTATTTATTTAACAAATAAATATCTCATTTATAAAATCTTATGAGTTTATAAATATCCCCCTTTACAAATATTCCATTTTAAAGATTTTCCTTTATTTATAATTCCACTTAAAAAGATTTCCTATTTATAAATATTCCATTTATAAATAAATTCCTTTTATAAAATCTTCTTTGATTTTATAAATATTTTCTCTTTTATAAAATCCTTGGATTTTATAAATAATTTATTTTCAAATATCACTTTGAAAATTCCCTCATCAACATTCCGGTATGTTATGGTATTTAACATATCAAATTACGTTGGCCAACATCGTCCAACACACATAATTGACAACATATTATATATCACATCATATATTACAATATATAAACAAAACGGTATTATAAATATTGAGGAACCCAGTTGGGTCCCTCCAACCTGTTTCCGCACATCATAGATGTTAAACAACACGAATACAAAATATTATGTTAAACAGAATCAATATTTGATTAATGATTTTTATATATATATCGTTATCTATGATTTCAATCAATACACAAACAATTCAACCAAACAGTTAACACACAGCAATCAGTCATCATTTATCAGTTCTAAATATACGTTATAAAATAATAACTGTTCAGAGTTGGTGAGTTTTACTCACATTGGTAGTTCATCGTTAAAGGACGATAAACTGTTGTTTGATTTGAATCAAACAATTTATTTCGCCATAAATTCGAACGAGCTTCAATCCACTCCTAGTCAGTTCCATTGTGGAGACCTCGTCCATACGATCCTAACGGATTTGACCGTTTGAAATTCTGCTACCGTATGATGAAGTTATACCATTTTCAAGTTAGTAAACACTTTAAATTAAAACAAAAACTAAATAAAACATTTTAAGTGGGATTAACTTCATCTTTCCGGCCCATCCCCTTACTACCAAGCCCGAACCTGCTGAATCATCTTCCCCTAAACACAAAAAATCCACGACAGCTTCACATGGCCATTTCCGTCGGTTTCATACCTCCTCTCTCCACTTTAAATCAAATAAAAATCACTGAAACATTCCTTTTCAAAAACACTTCTCACTCATACCAAAATCACCAGTTCGATCTCTCCTTGAAACTTCCGTCGAAACCCATTCAGTAGCAGGTACCGAACATCAAAGTCACTGAAAACCCCAAATTTCTGCGTAGAAATTCGAAATCCTTCCATGAATCCAACTACACTCTCGAAAGCCTAAATCTATGCACTAGTTGTTCGAATCCCTCGACCCTAGTCCACGCTAGCTCAGACCAGCGAATTTGAGATGCACCGCACTCTTCAAAACTTGTATTGAACCGAGGAGAAACCCTTTTTGAATTCAACTATATACTTATTATGATATATAGAATTTATTTGTATTTGTTTTGGATTTATTTCATTTCCTTTGCTCACGGTTTTATGTCTGAGAAGAGAAAAAGAATTGGCGGTGCAAGCATTGACCCAGAAATGGAAATGTAACGACCCAGAAAATCTGAACCAATTTAAATTTTTTAAATTGGCTAAAATAATGCATTTTAAATATTTAAAATAAATATTTTAAATAATAGCGATGAAAAGCGAGTTTGAATCGACGTTTGAAAATGAGTATAATTAATTCTAATTATAAACAAGGCCTGAAATGGCGCTGCAGTTTCGAAAATTGAATTCAAACTTTGTCGGACTGTACCGGGTGCAAAACAAAACGGATTTGAGTGAAACCAAAAATATTTAAATTTGTCAGTGAATACCTTTCTAACGAATCTGAAAAATCGAATTTTCATAGCGGAAAGCAAAAGTTATGGCCAAATGAATTTTCAGAAAGGACGCTATGGAATTTATATAGCCCGTGAAATTGGCCATTTTGCATACGACCTCGGAATTCGACGAAACCACTTTTGTTGGATCCAGGATGTGAAGTTATTGCTAGGTTTCAAATTTCATAATTTTTGAAGCTAGTATGCGAGCGTGGCAAAGGTAAACGTGTTTTGATCAATTACAATTAAATTGGATCGACCAGAAATGGGACTTTTTGCAAACGGTCTCAGAATTCGACGAAACTAGTTTTGTTGGGACCGTATCGTCAAAACATAGCCAGATTTATTTTTCTGAAATTTTTCGAATCAGTTTGTGGCCCTGGCAAATTGAAATGTACGTTCAAATCGAATATTGAATGTTATATATTTTAAATTGAATGGAAACTGACTGAAACAGTCGAATGGGCCTACGAAACATATTCCATTGTGTTCAGAATGGGGGTAAAACGCTGAGGACGACAGTCGTTGGGTTTAGATTGGTGGTCGGGTCAGAAAACCCCTTTAAAACCCACCAGCCAATCATAATTTTTATAAAAACAAAAAATATATAATATTCTCTCTCCCTGATACGATCTGAAGGCGGAAAAGCCTTCGAAGCTTCCCAGGCCGATCGTCGCTGCCATAGGCGTTTTCTCCACCCCCTCCAGTTGAACTTTTTGAAGGTCTCGATCCCCTCTCCACATCCATACCTGATTCGACCCCTGTAGTTGCGCCGTCGTCGAGATCCAACGCCTTACAGTCAGCGACTTCCAACCGCCGCCGCACCCTCCTGCCAGCGTCGAACTGGACCCCACCACCAGCGCCGAGAAGCTCTCTCCTTCCCCTTCGACACTGCGTAGCCCGATCGAGCTATCGATTCACGGATTTCACGAAATCGCGTGACCTAGTTTTGAATGTTTCAGACAGGTATACGGCTATTTTTATTTTAACTATATTATAGCAGTTTAAAGCGCTACGGTTTTTGATTTCACTGTAAAAATCATATCTTTTTCGTTTCTTGACGAAATTCAGTGAAACAAGAGACAGTGGACTCGTGTGGACGTCTTCTACATTCTAGAAGAGACCGCATATTTTTCTGAGCCTTCTGCTATTTTTGGTGGAGTGGAACCCAATGTGAGATTTCTAATTTATAAACGATGTGGAAAACGACGATGTATAAATTATATAGTAGATGTATGAGTTATATAAGCGTTGTACACCTCATGTATAAGCGTTGTTTAAGTTGTACGTTCGATGTATAAGTTATATATGCGTTGTAAAAATTATATGTGTTGAAATAGAAGTGAATTGCTATATATATATATATATATATATATATATATATATATATATATACGCACCTCGTCCACAAACCATGGACGATATTTATTGGTTGTGATTGGTGTGAAAATTGATTGATAGCGAATGGTTGATGGGGATTGTTTGTGGTTGATATTGATTGATTGTGGTTGAAAAATACCCATTTGTGGTTGAGAAATATTTGGTTGAAACCACATAGGATTAGTTTGTGGAAATGAAATAAATATATACATGCCGCCTGCGTGCGAACTAGATGCATGATCCCCATTGTCAAAAACCGCGAGGTTTTAAGGTAGAGCGAGGAGCCGTACTAGGGACAGTCCCGGTTTTAACTGCCCTGCCGTTATGCTGCCGAAATTTTGAATAATATTCATGTGTTTGAATTATTTTCATTTGTTGAAACTATATTTATTCGTTGAATGGAAAACCTTCATGTGTTGAGTCGATATTCATTCGCTAGATAGAAATTCATGTGTTGAATGGTATTCGTGTTTTAAATATAAAAATCACATTTTTATCTATATATAGAAACTATAGAAAACCTTCATGTGTTGAGTCGATATTCATTCGTTGGATAGAAATTCATGTGTTGAATGGTATTCGTGTTTTAAATATAAAAATCACATTTTTATCTATATATAGAAAGTATAGAAAACCTTCATGTGTTGAATCGATATTCATTCGTTGAATTGAAATTCATGTGTTGAATGGTATTCATATTTTGAAATAAATTATTTTATAATAAAAATCACATTTTTATCATCTATATGAACTATATAAAATAATCTCCTTTTGAAATAAATTGTTTTATAATAAAAATCCTATTTTTATTACCTATATGAACTATATAAAATAATAGTATTTTGAAATGAATTGTTTTACCATAAAAATCACATTTTTATTATATACATGAATTGGTAAAAATAGTGAAGTGTTGAAATATAGGCCAGTTAGATAAAAATATCATTTTTATCAAATGTGTGAAAAGAATGTAGTTTTTGAAATCGAAGAATCAATATATATATAAATAGAATTGAAATATATCGAATAACGACGCTGCAGTTCGTATTTTGAAACCGTGATTTCAAACGATTATACCGAGAGATCCGACCATCGGATTTTCCCGAAATCGCAACAGTTGGGTTCGCCTTGGAAATATCTTTCCAACGACACCAACTTTGTAAAAATCCAACGGTTGGATTGTCTGGAATGTTTAATTCAAATATGAAGAAAAACAGCGCCAGAATCGATTATATTTATATATAAATATAAGTATAATTATATTTAATCGAATAACGACGCTGTAGTTCGTATTTTGAAATCGAAACTTCAAACGATTATACCGGGAGATCCGACCATCGGATTTTCCCGAAACTGGAACCGTTGGATTCGTTTTGAAAAGATCTTTCTAATGATGTAAATTTTGTGAAGATCCAACGGTTAGGTTTTCAGATATGTGTAAATCAAATCTGAAGAAAAACAGCGCCACGGTCGCGTTATGGCCGAAGCGTCGTTTTGAATAAATTGGCTATTTTAAAATAAATAAAAATAGCGATAAATCATTATAAAACATTATAAACAATATGGATGTGAAATTTAGAAACTAACTGAAGGTTGGCTAGGTCGAATGGTTTCTTGGGTGTTGATCTGATGTTGGTTTCGTCCTTCGGGGTTAATATTTGGGAAATCGTTCTCTTACTGATTGACGGTTAGTGACTAATGAATTGAAATGATGCGTATGTATGTTAGTGTTACACTTGTTTATTATATACGCGAGTTGGTCAGAAAGACCGGGTTTATCCCATTCTGAATAACTAAATCGACGATAAGAAGTCGAAGATGAAGACTGGGGTTGAAGACCGATCTTCACCTCGTTTGGATGGACACTGAGGTCCTGATTGGGAGGAATCCCGAAATATGGATAATTAGTGGTGATCGTCTAGACGTACATGGGAATCGATGAATATGCGAGGTATTTAGTGCCTCCGGTTTCGTTCAGACCCAGAACGGACTTGCAAATGGACTGTGTGTCTGACATTGGAATTCATCATGTTCGATTGATAACCATCAGTTGCGTGGTGTGAATTGCCTTTGTGGCATGCTAAGATGCAGTGAACAGGGCTTCTGTTGAAAAGCAAAGTCTTGTGATTGATGATCAAAGCACCGCGGTGTGGCGTAGCTTTGTTTATAACGTGAATTCGCGAGCCTCACACCCCGGTATGGACCAGAAACGGGAGAGAACATCAGGGAGGGCCTGCGTTTCTTTCTAGCTAGGAGTTGTGTCGGTGTTTTTACACGGCCTGACATTTTATTTATGTGGTTGTTGCTGTTGCGAGGCGCCTCGGATATACCGGTGACTATGTGAAGCCTAAGGAGCCATTCGTTGGCTCGTTTACGCCCCATAGGGAGGGAAAGCGCAGTGTTCAGGCATAATAATCCACATCGGTGGACCGACCCTGACGATCCAAGGGGCAGTTGCGGCTGTTCCTGAGGGGCGGGCTAGAGCGTCTCGAATTCGGTGAGGACGATCCCTTGCCTCGGTTCATGACAGAAATCCAATTTCCAAATACGTGACTGTGCGGTTTTGATTGTATATATATATATATATATATATATGGCGACATGATATATGGTACCCATGCCGTCTATGATTGATAGTTATGATTCGAATTTGTTTTTGAAACATATAAACACTAGTAATAATAACAATTGCTTTTGTTTCATTCGTATCAACCATATTTTGGCCATTATAAGGTAAAAACTCTATCCTCCGGTTTGCGTTGCATTGTGTGATGGGAACTGAGTCTTATAATGGCTTCATTTTTATAAAAAGCATTGCAATGTTTAAAAGAAAGATTTGTTTTAAAGCACAGGCAATCCAATGGAGTAAACCCGTTCCACGAAAGTGGGGTGGTCCTGTGATTAGCCATTTTATAAATGTGTTGAGTAGATTTCTCGTACCAGTCCCATGACTGACTCGTAGTTTGTTTCACTTTCAAACTCGGGTGCCCCTTTTTCTACACGGGCAGCCTTGTATTCAGGTTTAGCTGGCTCTTTCTGGATTGCTGGAGCTGAAGACGGATTCTATTATTTATCTCTTTTTATCCTGTTCAGCTCCTATTGTACATATTTTGTTTGTTTCCGCTGTAGACATTTATGTATAGCTGAACTGTATTTGTACTAAGTATGATCCTGTATACTGTGTAACTCTGATGATTACGTTTATCCAGTGTATTCTATTGTACATTATCTGGTGTATTTATTTAATTATGTTCTGCTATTATCTGTTTCTGTGTTATATTCCAAAGATAACCCTTGTCTCCGTCTGTACGGGAAATGGGGTCGTCACAACGTGGTATCAGAGCTTTGGTTAAGCTTAGTTCTAGAATATAACATATTAACGAACTCGTCAGAAATAGAACCAGTAGTGTTCTAGGACGGGCAACTCAATACAGATAGGATCAGTAATATCCTAGTATGAGTAGCAGAATGAAATAACACATAGATAGACACATTTACATTCAAGTTTTTGTCTCTATATTTTGAAATATCTTTTCTGTTGACCTGACACTTGATCTGCTATTTGCAGAAGTACTAGAAAATGAGTGCCAGAAATAGAAGAAGTAATACTGACCCGGATATAGAAGCTCTATTTATGAAGTATAGAAATCTGGGTGGAAAACCCTTCTCGGGTGAAGAATCAATTATGAAAACACAAGCCTGGATTCGTTCGGCTGAGAAAATCTTTGAAGGATTAAAGCTGAGGGATGACCAGAAAATATTACTGGCCTCCTGGGCACTCAAAGACGAAGCTTTGTT
This sequence comes from Allium sativum, assembly GCA_030737875.1. NCBI lineage: Eukaryota > Viridiplantae > Streptophyta > Magnoliopsida > Asparagales > Amaryllidaceae > Allium > Allium sativum. The sequence continues at coordinate 120,137,395 of CM060915.1, forward strand.
CTGGTGGGATTCAGTTATCAAGGATAATCCAGAAGGTGATATCACCTGGGATAGATTCAAAGTGATTTTCCTGGAAAGATTTACTCCTCCAAAAGCAATTGAGCGACTGTGTGATGAATTTTCTTATTTGATACAAGGAGATATGACCATTCCAGAATATCATAAGAAATTCAATGAACTTTCTCACTTTGCCCCTCATCTAATTCAAAATCCGAAGAGAAAGAATTTGAGATTTATCAACGGGCTTCAAAGAAAATATCAGAACCGTGTAATGAGGAATGTGAAGCTTCCTTTTTCAGACATGATTTATATGGCTTATCAGTACGAGGATCTCGACAAGAAAGGCATGTTACAGTACGATGGGGAAGTCAGCTCTAGTAATAAAATTGAGTCTGAAACTGATCATCCTGAAGCCAGTACAATGTCAGAGGTCAGTAAGAAGCCTAGAGCCATGAGGAAGAGGACTAGATCTGAGAAAGAACCGATAATGACTGCCATATGCTCAAGCTACAATAGGCAGGGACATTTGGCGATAAGTTGCAAGTCTTCGAATAAACGAAGGAAGGACGAATCTAAATCCAAGAACAAGTTTCATTCAGCACGAGAATGTAATCTTTGTCATCGGGCTGGTCACGTAAAGCAAGACTGCTGGATGTTAAAAAAACCCAATGTGGTTCAAGTAAATGAAGTGGCAGAAACTTCAGCACCCTCAGCAAGTCAGGAAAGGGCTGATGTTCTAGAAGGCACGCTTAATGTCAAAAATATTCGAGTTAAAGTACTGTTTGACACCGGCGCGTCCCGAAGCTTTATTTCAAAGAATGCAGCTAAGAAGTTAGATTTGAAATTGAGGAAGCTCAAAGAACCAATGACTGTCCAAAATTCGGTAGGGATTTCCATTGATCTCAGTTGGGTTTGTGCAGTACCTGTCTCTTTTTCCTGCTATAAATTCCCTACTATCTCCATCGTCATGAATTTTAAGGAGTTTGATCTTATATTGGGGTTAGATTGGTTGACCAAATATGAAGCTGAGGTTAAATGCGCCGACAGAATCGTTAAGGCGAAGATTAAATCAGGTGATTATATAACTATTCCCTGTGAAGGTCAGAATTCTAATACAAAAGACTTCTGGGCAGCTTTGGATGTTTCTCCAGCCCAAATAGAAAATTTCTCTGAAGTCACAGAGAATATTCCTGACCTCATCAAAGACATTCCTGTCGTCAAAAATTATGCGGATGTGGTTGAAGAAGTTGTTCGCTTACCTCCGCAGAGAGAAATAGATTTCAAGATTGCTTTGATTCCGAATGCAAGGACGGTAGTTCATGATATTCGAAGAATGTCCTTGAAAGAGAAAGAGGAATTAGACAATCAAACACGACAGCTAGTATGGAAGGGTCTGATCAGGCCCAGTTTCTCTGATTGGGGTGCAACAGTGGTGTTTGTCCCAAAATCTGACGGTACTCTACGACTATGTGTAGATTATCGTGATTTGAACAAGCAGACAATAAAGAACAAATATCCATTGCCGCGAATAGATGATTTATTGGATCGATTGAATGGCGCACAAGTATTTTCACGAATGGACCTAGCTACAGGTTTTCATCAGCTTCGTATCGCCGAGGAGTGTGTTCCTTTGACAGCATTCAGAGGTCCCGACTTATTCTACGAGTGGTTAGTAATGCTGTTCGGCTTATGTAACGCTCCAGCTTACTTTGTCGATCTGATGAATAGAGTATTCAGAGGGGTTTTGAATAAATTTGTTCTGGTTTTCGTTGACGATATTCTAATCTTCTCTAAATCAAAGGCAGAACATGAAAAGCATCTGGAACAGGTTCTAGAAATTCTGAGAAGGAACGTTTTAAAAGCCAAACTATCTAAATGTATATTCTGGCAAGATGAAGTGAAATTTCTAGGCCATGTCGTATCGAAAGAAGGAATTGCTGTGGATCCCAGCAAAATCACAGCTATTTAGAATTAGAAACAGCCCAGTACCACCACTGAAGTCCGCAGTTTTCTCGGATTGGCTAGCTATACCCGGAAGTTCGTTAAAAACTTTTTGAAGATATCTGGTCATTTAACGAAGCTTACGAAGAAACACTCTAAATTCAAATGAACTCCAGAAAGTGAGGAGGTTTTTGAAGAGCTAAAGTTAAGACTAACGACTGGTCCAGTGTTAACCATCATCGATGGCAATCAGGATTTGAAAGTCTGGACTGATGCTTCTAGAGAAGGCCTTGGCGCAGTGTTAATGCAAAGGGGTCAAGTGATTGCTTATGCTAGCCGTCAGCTGAAGCCGCACGAGAAAAACTACGTCACTCATGATCTTGAGTTATTGGCGATAGTATTCGCTTTGAAAATCTGGAGGCACTATCTTATGGGTGAGAGATTTGAACTGTTTACAGATCACCAGTCGTTAAAGTATCTATTCACCCAGAAAGACTTGAATCTGAGGCAGCAGCGTTGGTTGGAGTTTCTTGCAGCATACGATTTTGAAATTATATACACTCCAGGGAAAGCCAATGTCGTGGCCGATGCGTTAAGCCGAAAGAATGATATGATCGCCAGCTTTATTATCACGACTTCATTGATGGATAAAATATCTGCTCTTCAGAAGGATGATCACTTCATTCAGAAGATCAGAGAGATAATTCAGAAAGGCGAACCCTCGAGTTTCCAAGTTGATGATGAGGGGTTTCTAAGGCTGAAAGGTCGAATCTGTGTTCCTAACATTCCTGAGCTCTGAAAGGAAGTACTGGATGAATGCCACAAGTCAAAACTTAGTATCCATCCGGGAGTAAGCAAAATGTACAATGACATCAAACGCACTTTCTGGTGGAAGTCGATGAAAAGGGACATCTCCTTATATGTTAGCCGATGCCCTACTTGCCAGCTAGTCAAAAGCGACCAACAGAAACTGGCTGGATTATTGCAACCGCTAGACGTTCCTGGCTGGAAGTGGGAACATATTTCTATGGATTTCATTGATGGTCTGCCTAGAACCAGAAAAGGGAATGACAGTATATGGGTGATCGTAGATCGCTTCACGAAGACCGCCCATTTCATACCTGTCAGATCAACCAGAACTGCTCAGAGTCTGGCGCAGATATACTTCAAGGAAATAGTTAGACTACATGGAGTGTCGTTCAGTATAGTCAGTGATAGAGATACAATATTTACTAGCAAATTCTGGGAGGCATTTCAAGTAGAACTGGGAACGAAGCTGAACTTAAGCACCGCTTATCATCCTCAGACAGACGGTCAAACTGAGAGGGTGAATCGTATTTTAGAAGATCTATTGCGGGCTTGTGTTCTAGATTTCGGTGGATCATTGGAAGACCATTTACATTTGGCTGAATTCTCTTATAACAACAGCTACCAAGCGAGCCTGACAATGTCGCCATTCGAAGCATTATATGGTAGACCGTGCCGATCCCCTGCTTGTTGGGTCGAACCCGGAAATAGACTTGTGTTAGGGCCAGATATGATCAGAGAAGCTGCCGATAAAGTCGACTTTATTAAGAAGCGATTACTCGCTGCTCAAAGCCGACAAAAGAGCTATGCCGATAGGAGAAGAAGAGATATATCCTTTGCTGTTGGCGACTATGTATATTTGAAAGTATCACCGATGAGAGGAGTTATCCGGTTCGGTAAAACTGGAAAGTTGGCGCCCAAATTCATTGGTCCGTTTCCTATTCTGGAACGGATCGGAACGCTCGCTTATAGAGTTAAATAGCTTGATTGGTTGCCTGGAGTTCATGATGTATTTCACATATCTCAACTTCGAAAGCACGTTCATGATCCAGACTTGATCGTGGAAGAAGCAGCTCAACAGGATATTGAAATTACCCCTGAATTAGCTGTGAGAAGGGAGCCGCTCAAGATTATAGGCAAAGAATCCAAAGAGCTGAGGAACAAGAAGGTTCTCTTAGTCAAACTGCAATGGAGTGGAGATCCGTGAGATTGTACTTGGGAAACTGAGGAGGGCATTCAGAAAGCATATCCTAGATGCCGAGTGGATATCTCTGATTGACTCCAGTGCAAGGTACATTTACCATACTTTGCATTACCAATTAGTTCTCTATTCTGTTGTTATTTTCTTTCCATGGATGTGCATTGTTAATTCTATAGTCGGAATGATTTTAAAAGAGCATAGAAATTGATTAGTAATTTTTGAAAAGCTAAAAACAATTTGATTGATTGTTTGTGTTGTGTGATAGTAGAGTTGATTAATTAAATTATTAAAACAATAGTTAATTTAATCAACAATAGGATAATCGTAGAATTTATTCGATTATACCACACATTGAACTGATTAGAAAATAAATAGAAATATATATACATGTGTATTATATATGTTTGAACAGGTAAATGAATTAGCTGTTGAGTAAAGATTTTATTTGCGTGCCCGACAAATAGGTAAACCTTAATGAGTTGGATGCGAAATATTATTATATCAACTCCTGTGAATGCCATTGGATGCAGAGTGCTGGTTTTTCTGTGTGAAATAATAAACATCGCCATAGGATAGTAACAATTAATTTTGAACTACATTACATGGCATACTTCTGGAAGATAGGCATACTTCATCATATACCACATAATCATTTGGAGCTTGTGTGACGAGGTGGAAGATTTACCATACGAGCGAGAGGCTTGTATGGCGATGACTATATTTTACAGGTTGAACTGATGACTGATATGGACTATTTAAATTGTAACGATTAAATTGCCAGATTAATAAAAACCCCACACGGGTCTGGAGTTGACAATAATCACGTCTCTCTAGTTATTAGATACGGCACATGGACTATTTATTTCCCACACGGGACGAGGTGACGAGGATTTATCCTCTGGAGCATTTAAAATACACACTCCCTCAGGCTTTGACAGGGTGACGAGAATTTATTCTCTGGAGTTATTATCAATACACGTTCCCCTGTAAACACCAGAATATATCACTATAAATATGTGTATGCTTATTAGGATTTATTGGGTACCTAATACGGTCCAATATATTTTCAAACCTCTCCCCGTACATACGAGGTTATGGCGAAATTTTTCAAAAATTCCGGGTGTTAGCCAAATTTTTGAAGAATTTGAAAATTCTCAGAAACTGAAAAGTTGGAGAATGGAAGCCATATTGAACGTAGAGTTGATTAATCAAACCACTTTCGACTTGTTCCTTTTCGGGGACGAAAAGTTTTAAGTGGGGGAGATTGTAACGACCCAGAAAATCTGAACCAATTTAAAAAAATTTAAATTGGCTAAAATAATAGATTTTAAATATTTAAAATAAATATTTTAAATAATAGCGATGAAAAGTGAGTTTGAATCTACGTTTGAAAACGAATATAATTAATTCTAATTATAAACAAGGCTTGAAATGGCGCTGTAGTTTCGAAAATTGAATTCAAACTTTGTCGGACTGTACCGGGTGCAAAACAAAACGAATTTGAGTGAAACCAAAAATATTTAAATCTGTTAGTGAATACCTTTCTAACGAATCTGAAAAATTGAATTTTCATAGCGGAAAGCAAAAGTTATGGCCGAATGAATTTTCAGAAAGGTCGCTATGGAATTTATATATCCCGTGAAATTGGCCATTTTGCATACGACCTCAGAATTCGACGAAACCACTTTTGTTGGATCCGGGATGTGAAGTTATTGCTAGGTTTCAAATTTCATAATTTTTGAAGCTAGTATGTGAGCGTGGCAAAGGTAAACGTGTTTTGATCAATTACAGTTAAATTGGATCGACCAGAAATGGGCCTTTTTGCAAACGGTCTCAGAATTCGACGAAACTAGTTTTGTTGGGACCGTATCGTCAAAACATAGCCAGATTTATTTATCTGAATTTTTTCGAATCAGTTTGTGGCCCTGGCAAATTGAAATGTACGTTCAAATCGAATATTGAATGTTATATATTTTAAATTGAATGAAACTGACTGAAACAGTCGAATGGGCCTACGAACCATATTCCATTGTGTTCGGAATGGGGGTAAAACGCTAGGGATGACAGTCATTGGGTTTAGATTGGTGGTCGGGTCAGAAAACCCCTTTAAAACCCACCGGCCAATCATAATTTTTATAAATAAAAATATATAATATTCGCTCTCCCCGATACGATCTGAAGGCGGAAAAGCCTTCGAAGCTTCCCAGGCCGATCGCCGCCGCCATAGGCGTTTTCGCCACCCCCTCCAGTTGAACTTTTTGAAGTTCTCGATCCCCTCTCCACATCCATACCTGATTCGACCCCTGTAGCTGTGCCATCGTCGAGATCCAATGCCTCAAAGTCACCGACTTCCAACCGCCGCCGCACCCTCCTGCCAGCGTCGAACTGGACCCCACCACCAGCACCGAGAATCTCTCTCCTTCCCCTTCGACACTTCGTAGCCCGATCGAGCTATCGATTCACGGATTTCATGAAATCGCGTGACCTAGTTTTGAACGTTTCAGACAGGTATAGGCTATTTTTATTTTAACTATATTATAGCAGTTTAAAGCGCTACAGTTTTTGATTTCACTGTAAAAATCATATCTTTTTCGTTTCTTGATGAAATTCAGTGAAACAAGAGACAGTGGACTCGTGTGGACGTCTTCTACATTCTAGAAGAGACCGCATATTTTTCTGAGCCTTCTGCTATTTTTGGTGGAGTGGAACCCAATGTGAGATTTCTAATTTATAAACGATATGGAAAACGACGATGTATAAATTATATAGTCGATGTATGAGTTATATAAGCGTTGTACACCTCATGTATAAGCGTTGTATAAGTTGTACGTTCGATGTATAAGTTATATATGCGTTGTAAAAATTATATATGTGTTGAAATAGAAGTGAATTGCTATATATAAATATATAAATATACGCCCCTCGTCCACAAACCATGGACGATATTTATTGGTTGTGATTGGTGTGAAAATTGATTGATAACAAATGGTTGATTGGGATTGTTTGTGGTTGATATTGATTGATTGTGGTTGAAAAATACCCATTTGTGGTTGAGAAATATTTGGTTGAAACCACATAGGATTAGTTTGTGGAAATGAAATAAATATATACATGCCGCCTGCGTGCGAACTAGATGCATGATCCCAATTGTCAAAAACCGCGAGGTTTTAAGGTAGAGCGAGGAGCCGTACTAGGGACGGTCCCGGTTTTAACTACCCTATCGTTATGCTGCCGAAATTTTGAATAATATTCATGTTTTTGAATTATTTTCATTTGTTGAAACTATATTTATTCGTTGAATAGAAAACCTTCATGTGTTGAGTCGATATTCATTCACTAGATAGAAATTCATGTGTTGAATGGTATTCGTGTTTTAAATATAAAAATCACATTTTTATCTATATATAGAAACTATAGAAAACCTTCATGTGTTGAGTCGATATTCATTCGTTGGATAGAAATTCATGTGTTGAATGGTATTCGTGTTTTAAATATAAAAATCACATTTTTATCTATATATAGAAAGTATAGAAAACCTTCATGTGTTGAATCGATATTCATTCGTTGAATTGAAATTCATGTGTTGAATGGTATTCATATTTTGAAATAAATTGTTTTATAATAAAAATCACATTTTTATCATCTATATGAACTATATAAAATAATCTCCTTTTGAAATAAATTGTTTTATAATAAAAATCCTATTTTTATTACCTATATGAACTATATAAAATAATAGTGTTTTGAAATGAATTGTTTTACAATAAAAATCACATTTTTGTTATATACATGAATTGGTAAAAATAGTGAAGTGTTGAAATAGAGGCCAGTTAGATAAAAATATCATTTTTATCAAATGTGTGAAAAGAATGTAGTTTTTGAAATCGAAGAATCGATATATATATATAAATAGAATTGAAATATATCGAATAACGACGCTGCAGTTCGTATTTTGAAACCGTGATTTCAAACGATTATACCGAGGGATCCGACCATCGGATTTTCCCGAAATCGCAACAGTTGGGTTCGCCTTGGAAATATCTTTCCAACGACACCAACTTTGTAAAAATCCAACGGTTGGATTGTCTGGAATGTTTAATTCAAATATGAAGAAAAACAGCGCCAGAATCGATTATATTTATATATAAATATAAGTATAATTATATTTAATCGAATAACGACGCTGTAGTTCGTATTTTGAAATCGAAACTTCAAACGATTATACCGAGAGATCCGACCGTCGGATTTTCCCGAAACTAGAACCATTGGATTCGTTTTGAAAAGATCTTTCTAATGATGTAAATTTTGGGAAGATCGAACGGTTACATTTTCAGATATGTGTAAATCAAATCTGAAGAAAAACAGCGCCACGGTCGCGTCATGGCCGAAGCGTCGTTTTGAATAAATTGGCTATTTTAAAATAAATAAAAATAGCGATAAATCGTTATAAAACATTATAAACAATATGGATGTGAAATTTAGAAACTAACTGAAGGTTGGCTAGGTCGAATGGTTTCTTGGGTGTTGATCTGATGTTGGTTTCGGCCTTCGGGGTTAATATTTGGGAAATCGTTCTCTTACTGATTGACGATTAGTGACTAATGAATTGAAATGATGCGTATGTATGTTAGTGTTGCACTTGTTTATTATATACGCGAGTTGTTCAGAAAGACCGGGTTTATCCCATTTTGAATAACTGAATCGACGATAAGAAGTCGAAGATGAAGACTTGGGTTGAAGACCGATCTTCACCTCCTTTGGATGGCCACTGAGGTCCTGATTGGGAGGCATCCCGAAATATGGATAATTTGTGGTGATCGTCCAGACGTACGTGGGAATCGATGAATATGCGAGGTATTTAGTGCCTCCGGTTTCGTTCTGACCCAGAACGGACTTGCTAATGTACTGTGTGTCTGACATTGGAATTCATCCTGTTCGATTGATAACCATCAGTTGTGTGGTGTGAATTGCCTTTGTGGCATGCTAAGATGCAGTGAACAAGGCTTCTGTTGAAAAGCAAAGTCTTGTGATTGATGATCAAATCACCGCCGGTGTGGCGTAGCTTTGTGTATAACGTGAATTCGCGAGCCTCACACCACGGTATGGACCAGAAACGGGAGAGGACATCAGGGAGGGCCTGCGTTTCTTTCTAGCTAGGAGTTGTGTCGGTGTTTTTACACGGCCTGACATTTTACATATGTGGTTGTTGCTGTTGCGAGGCGCCTCGGATATACCGGTGACTATGTGAAGCCGAAGGAGCCATTCGTTGGCTCGTTTACGCCCCATAGGGAGGGGAAGCGCAGTGTTCAGGCATAATAATCCACATCGGTGGACCGGCCCTGACGATCCAAGGGGCAATTGCGGCTGTTCGTGAGGGGCGGGCTAGAGCGTCTCGAATTCGGTGGGGACGATCCCTTGCCTCGGTTCATGACGAAAATCCAATTTCCAAATACGTGACTGTGCGGTTTTGATTCTATATATATATATATGGCGACATGATATATGGTACCCATGCCGTCTATGATTGATAGTTATGATGCGAATTTGTTTTTGAAACATATAAACACTAGTAATAATAACAATTGCTTTTGTTTCATTCATATCAACCATATTTTGGCCATTATAAGGTAAAAACTCTATCCTCCGGTATGCGTTGCATTGTGTGATGGGAACTGAGTCTTATAATGGCTTCATTTTTATAAAAAGCATTGCGCTGTTTAAAAGAAAGATTTGTTTTAATGCACTGGCAATCCAATGGAGTAAACCCGTTCCACGAAAGTGGCGTGGTCCTGTGATTTGCCATATTATAAATGTGTTGAGTAGATTTCTCATACCAATCCCATGACTGACTCGTAGTTTGTTTCACTTTCTAACTCGGGTGCCCCTTTTTCTACACGGGCAGCCTTGTATTCAGGTTTAGCTGGCTCTTTCTAGATAGCTGGAGCTGAAGATGGATTCTATTATTTATCTCTTTTTATGCTGTTCAGCTCCTATTGTACATATTTTGTTTGTTTCCGCTGTAGACATTTATGTATAGCTGAACTGTATTTGTACTAAGTATGATCCTGTATACTGTGTAACTCTGATGATTACGTTTATCCATTGTATTCTATTGTACATTATCTGGTGTATTTATTTGATTATGTTCTGCTATTATCTATTTCTGTGTTATATTCCAAAGATAACCCTTGTCTCCGTCTGTACGGGAAATGGGGTCGTCACAGGAAAACTTAGGGTTAGGATAAAAGTATGGATATTTATAGGAAAATATTAATATTTTTATATTCATTTTTATTCAGTTGCTGCTTGTATATGTCTTCTAAAAATTCACACGGTCACACACGATACCCAAAAATCATGAAAACTGACATGCAGTTACAGTTCAACATTAAGAACCCAACGAAACTGGTTTCGTCGAAATTCGACTCCGTATGCTCACACAGCGTATTTTTAAAGGTCAAAATACTGACTATTTTTCACATTAAAATCCCATACGGCCATATACTGACTTCAAAAATCACGAATATTGAAATCTACCAATAATTTAACATGGTGGATCCAACAAAATTAGTTTCGTCGAATTCCGACTTCGTTTGCAAAAGTGGCTATTTTTAAAGCTCTAAATAACCCATTTAAATATATAAATATATTTAAAAACAATTAAATTTAATATTTAAAAATAAATATTATCGTATATATTCACAGTGGAATACCATACAGCTCCACAATATTCCTTGATGAAGTTCTAACTCGATATTTCAAATCCCGATATAAATCGATATTCGATTTATAATGAAATTCCTTTTTAAAATATAAATAAATCGTTATAAATTATAAAGGAATTCCACAGTGACTTTTCTAAAATTTGATTTGGACATAAATCAAATCCTACATGATGAAATCCCGATTTTTCTCTTCCGCTAGAAAGATATACTACACCAGCTCCGTACGTTTCTTGTTTCATAGAAATCCGACTTAAAACGGCTTCTGTATATTCGTTTAAAGTTCGAATCGCCAAATTACGAACTACAGCGCCATTTCAAGCTCAAATTTAATTATAATATAATTATACATTCAAACTATCGTTATTATAATATATTCGTTAATATAATTCAACTCTAAACTGAATTATATATTATAAATTGTCCAGTTCACATTATATTGTGAATTCCACTAATTCTGATTATTTCAGAATTAAATATATTATTTAATTATTATTTTAATTAAATATTCAAAGTTATTTAATTTAAACCATTCTAAATTACCAAACCATATTTTAAATAATTAAATAAATTAATTATATCGCTGAAAAATGCGGGTCGTTACATTCTTCCCCACTTAAAATAATTTTGTCCTCCAAATTGCTAGGATAGAAAACAAACCCTATCGACTAGCTAGACTATATTGTTCACTTCTCAACTTCAGTTTCCCCTGACTAATTTAATTTCAATTAAATTATTAATTTAATTCTATTAACGAATATTTTCGAAAAACCTGAAAATTTTCTAACACCCGATATTTCTGCAAAATTTCTCCATATCCTCCTTTGTACAGCCTTATCGGTAAAACTATAACTAGCCTCTTTGGGCCATCTCCAACCCAAAAAAAAACCAAACAGCCAAGTGGCTTGCCAATTCGGCTCATAAATCCCATGCTTATATCAAATATAAACTTGTACCTTTTTGTCGGGCATATCAACCTTATAACTTTCACTTGTTATCAATTCTGCATATATCCATGCATTCCAATCAACTCCAATCAAGGTATCCTGAAATCAAATCATTTTAACTCGAGTTCAATCGTCGATTCTAAATCTTAACTCAACAACTCAATTCTGTTCCAGATTATTCTATAATCAAATCCAGATCTTATTTAACTTAATTCAAGTTAAATTTTATTGACTTTTACCATCTCGATATATTTAACTTTATAAGTTAAATTTAAATTCTAGAATTTAAATTCCTGGGCTCATTTCAAATCAATTTGAAATCCTAATACCAATTCAAAATCTTTGAATTCCTTGACAACTTGTTTTCTTAAAACAATTCAAAAACAACATCCTTTGGTGGTAATCCGTCAGTTAGAACTCGAAAATGACACTGATGATGCGGCCGCACTCATCAGGGTTATTTTCCAGTGATCGAAGTGAGTTTAATACCATATTACTTTCTAAAACCCATTCTTAAACCATTCCATTTTGAAATCACCTCAAAAATCTCTTTCACAATCTTTTTGAAAAAAACATTTTCAAATCTCCCAGGAACTTAAAATTTCCTTATATTTAATTCCAATTCTGACTTAAATTCAGACTTAATTCATCTTATTTCATATATTACTCTTATATGAATTTTAATGGGTTATTTATATAACCATTTTAATTTATAATCTCATTCGATTATAATAACAACCAACACATCCTATATAAAAATATCAATATATATTTTCGGTAAAATTATATCATTTACTGTGTTTCAAACCATACCGTGTCGGTTCATCGTATTCAAGTGTTTATTTACTCATACCGATACAGTGGATTAAACTGATCGACTAGAACTCATAAATAACTCAGCCAGTAAATCTCCATAATATAAAACAAATTTTTTTATATCAAATAACAAATACGCACTCGTATATATACACTCAACTCAATCTAGGGTATTACTAACCCCATCTCTACTGAGTTATGCCACAGAGCCAAGGTAATTCACTTAACCTGGCTCTGATACCAACTGTAACAACCCGGAAAAAGTCGATCTTGGTTATCCGATATACAACACATATCGAACATCCAAGGATCGAAAATACCGGTAGTTAATGAAAGAAATTAGAGGGTGAGGAAAGATAAGATAGAAACTTAGAATAGAAGAAGAAGAAGAAGAACACAACGTTAGAGTAACATGAATCTCACAGCGGAATGAACAACATATAATAGATAATATATCCTTGAAATAAAATCAGTATATGTATACACATCATTATCAAAGTACAGCACTTACAACACAGCGGAATAATAATAGCTACATAATCCTGAAGCCTCCTGCTCCAGCTCTTCAAGTATCTGTAAATCCCGACTACTTGCCTGCCTGTACAAAATTGGGCACCCAAGAGTTTAGGGAAAACAAAACAAAATAAACTCCAGGTCAGTCATGGGACTGATATGAGTAAAACAGTTTAAAATAGTTCGAACAACTAAACGATATCTCATAAGACCACGCCGTATAACAGAACGGGTTTTTCCCTTATGAGAATCCAAAATATCTTTATATCAAAAACCTTTTGATATTATAATAATGTCTATCAATCACAATATAATAATCATCTAGCAGAAACGCTTCCATCTCACGTTCTACATACATAGTATACAATCAAAACCGCAAGCAAGCATTGGGTAATGGATTTCCAACTATAACAAGGTTTGGAACCACCTTTCGCTAGTGTGCCTCTAGAGAGGAATACACTGGGTTCAACAAGAATATTTTGCAACCCGGCCACACATGACCGACCACTCATTTCGCTTGAGTGTATTGAATGTATATCACCAACGGTTGGGAATAACAATCGTTTCCTGAATGGGACAGTATCGACAATAGATTTCTAGAAGTAAATGAAAACTCTAGATGAGGTGATTATACACCCTAATAGGTGCGACCTACATAGCCATGCTGCTTGCCCGATTTCTATCATTTACCGAATGTGAGGCTAGAAGCTACGCTTATCTTTTACATGCCACATCTTCATTCACTTAGAATGTCACATCGTCATACCCGCCAAATCACAAATTGATTTATCCAAAAATAATATGGGTATACAGCTAAGAGAAACGAATTCCTCCGTCACCAAACGTGAATACGTTTGAAGAGATCAACTTACGCGATCTATTAGATATACTCTGTCAGACCTTCTTCCATACAAGTTGTCCTGGGACTGGACAAACCGAAGGCACTATTCAGTATATCCATCTTAGGCACTGTTATCTAAGATTTATACAACAGCCCTTGCACTTTACTCAGTCTTCAATTATCTTTGGCATATATGATTTGCAATGCTTATGCCAATACAGAGTGGTTCTTCGGATAATATTCCAACCGGTCTCTCCATATTAACAACGATAAAATGGTCAAAAACATTGATAGTCTGTGATTTAACTATCAAAGAAAAACACGTGTGCAAACAACGATATTGTTTCCAGATGTAAATTATATCGATCAATCATCATTCATCTTTTTATCTCTTTAATTCGTTAATATACTTATCTCCTGTTTCCATATATCCAACATTTCTTGTTTTCTAAATTTAGAAAATATATGTTATTAACAATGGAAAACATTTCCATTTCTTGTTTTCTATATTAGAAAACATTTCTGATTCTTACTTGGGAAACATTTCCAAAGCTTCTTCATTTGGTTAAAACAGATGTTTAAATAAAACATCGCGACGCCAATTCAAATCATTACACTCATTAACTAAATTCACTTAACCATCATTCACTATCAAACCTTACCATCCCTTAGTTAAGAAGGAAGTCAATCAATTTGGGGTATAATTACCTCTCAGACCTTAACTGAACAACGTTTTAACTTTGAAATAGTCAAAGTTTATCTTTTAAACCTTTAACAAACTTTCTTACGTAACCCTCGTTCGAATAAATCTCTATTCGATAACCCCTCCCTTCGAATAACTATATTTGATAATATCTCTTACGTATAACTAGATTCGAAAATCTTTCTTCGAATAAACTATATTCGAATAACTCTATTGATTTAACTCTAATCGATTAACTCTTTTTACTTAACTCCTTTAATTCTATTCGAATAAACTACATTCGATTAGCTCATTTTGAATAACTAGATTCAATAACTCCTTTTAACTCGATACGAATAACTAATATTCGACAACTCCTTTCAATTCTATTCGAATAAACTATATTCGATTAACTCATTTCGAATAACTTATATTCGATAATCTCACTTTCAAATAACTAAATTCGATTAACTCCTTTCGAATAACTTATATTCGTTAAATCTCACTTTCAAATAACTAAATTCGATTAACTCCTTGTAACACCCCACGTCCATTAATGTCACTCACAAAGGGAATGCATTAACTTCCATGGAGGTTATAAGTGAATATAGAACAGAAAAATTACAACAAGACAGATAATAAATAGTACTTGGAAATCTAAAACTTCATTTTATTGCAGCGGAAATTAAACATGTTTGTTACATCATAAAACCATAGATCATAACCAAGTACAATATCCATCTTCATAAAAACAAAATACATAATCCTATTACATAAATAGCCATTAAAAAGATAACAAGTTGGACTTTACTTCAACGGTCTAAGCTTTCCAAGAGAGATGAAGCAATCCAATCAAACTCCACTAGAGCTGGGCCCAACCTGAGGACCTGGAGGGGGAAAAAGGATAGAAATGGAGGGGGTCAGACATAAAGTCTGGCGAGTATGATAATTCTAACAATACTATTATCAAATAACTAGACTAAGGCATAAGCTGGAAGACAAGTAAATGTCTATGAACTCTTAGGAAGATAAAGATAGCGTTTAAGATAACGTTAAAGATAACGGTAAAGGCACACCTAATTACTAACGAATGATTACTACACTGCTCCGCACATTACTACACTGCACCACACCAGTCACCCTATTGTTTGATCCCACTTGCTTCACACAGAAACTTTATAAATAGCCTTACGTACCCCTAGCTGACTACATAGGTGTCGTCTGCCCCTATCTCCACTAGGTGTACCCCACTACCCACTTTCGATCGGCTCCCTACTCGTAGATACCCGTGCTGGCCCCACAGTGGGGTGTATCACTCCCCTAAAGTGGCAACCCGATACAACTTGAGAATGCACGGCTTATACCTACACGATGCAACAACGTCTTACCTACCATCCCGGGTCCACACACGCATACGAAACCCGTTGGACTTGCGTTGCCACCGCTCCCCGTTTTGGCCTCTTACAGTCAAACCCAGCATGCATGTCCCGTCCTCGACTTGGGTCGAGCCCACAAAGATACGTTTGGGATACTGGTCGAAATGGGCCCCCCAAGCTACCCACCTAAGCTTATCACTAGTATATCCCACTTAACCCTCTTAGACATGTTCATTTACATGTGTGTTTGGTTAAGTCTTACTAATCGTATTTCACATGCCACTAAGGGCACCCCCTAGATTCCTCATGCCACCCAAGGCACCTACTTAACACCCATGTCCCACCTTACATGTTTATCTGGTTAAGTATTTCTTAATTCATTCAGGCCATAACCTCATAAAGACCTCTCACATTAGACTGGCATTTATGGCAGCTGGATTTGCCGGGCAGGTCCGGGCAGTCTTACACCATAAAAGAGTCTAACCTCATGTCTTTACAACCATTATGCTTTAGTTTAGGCCTAGGACCTCTCACATTAGGCTGACATTTGTGGCCACTGGATTTGCCGGGCGGGTCCGGGCAGGTTTACGTCACAAACGAGTCCAACCTCATGTCCTAAGCATTGATTAACACTTAAAATCTTTTACCCCAGTTTTAATAATTCCCTATTCAAATTATTAATTAAGTCAACTTTTAATGATGTCCATAATTGACTCAACTATGGCCATCCACTTATGGCATGCAAAATCATATCAATTGCACCCCAACTTTTTAATATTAAATCCTTAATATTACCCCTACCCCACGTTTATACGTTCGCTTATTCAACGCACAATATAGGCTAGTCTTGTATAGTCTAACACCAAGCACAAAGATAAATTATCACAACATACAGACAATTAAAATAAATCTAATCATAATAGGGGTGAAACTTGCATAAACTACACATGTTAAGGATCAAAAGGTGTCAATTTGTTAAATGTCTCAATTTATATGATATGATCATAGCCCAAATCTATACATAAATTTGCATATGGGGTTTTTAGGCAACATAATGATGGTGTGAACTAGCATAGGATATCACATATGTCATAGCATAATTCTAGATGTCATAATAGATGTCTTGGTATATGTTCATAACTTTTCTAATCAATCTAACTTGCATATGTGACTTGTCATATAGATCAACATAACCCAAACATGATGATTTAATTAATATGAACTAACTAGCATAGATGGTAACATCATGGCCTTTTTAACATGTATGATTCATCACAACTTAGCATAGAAACTTTCAACATACATAACATCATCATAGCATGATTTACAACATATAAGATATCATCATCACATAACATTGGAATTACAATATACATGATAGCAAAAAGGGGTTTACAACAACATATATGATAATTCACATCATCTACTCATAATCCATTCATAACTCAACCTAATTAAAATGATAATAATCTTGTTAAGATCATCATACTCACAATTTAGAGAAGAAAAGAGAGAGTTTTGCTTTGCTTTAGGGTTGAGAGAATTAGAATTGAATTTGCTTTTCTTCTTTCTTAGTTGGCGGCGGCTCCATTGATTTCCATGGCGACGGTAACTATTCTATTTTAATTAGGTTTAGGGTTAGCATTAGGATGTATTTATTGGTGTAGGAAGTTATTTAGGACCATTAGATTAACCCTGAACCATGAGAACCAATCAAATGCAAAATCTTCATTTGAGCGAATCGGCCCACGGGTTGACAGCCAAACACCCTGGATTAACCCCTAGTCGACCCAGCGAAGCTTGGGTCGACCTCAAAAATGGGCCAGTTCGGTTATTTCCCCTCCCAATTCGCTGATTTGAACTTTTTCGAATATTTATTTATTTAGTTTTTAATTTTTATACATATATATCAATATATATATATATTTCTGCGCAACCCATTTCACTTAATTCTTTTCTAAAAATTAAGTATACTTTAATTTGTGAATTTTAATGTTATAAAATTACGGGGTGTTACATTCTCTCCTCCTTAAAGGATTTCGTCCCCGAAATCTCTAAGTCAAGAAGAATGTATATCCTACCATTTAATCGTCCATCTACTCAACCATCAAACACCAGCATCCATTGTCCTTAAAAGGCTTCTAATGCTTTAATGTTTATATGCACAGTGTGTGTGTATGTCCATATCTAATGCAAAATTAGGTGGTCTACTGATTCAGTCGACCTCCTTAGTGCAATTCATGATAGTGCCATGAGTCTAATATGTATGCAAAAGATTCCTAATGATACATATTAATTCTATATGCGTGCACAACCATCCACCCGAATGCAGCAACTATATGATAATACAACCATTATACATCCATTTTACTAAATACATCCATATATATACAATATGCAATAGGAAGTGACTGAGCCGATCTGGTGCCTAATAGTGTGTGTATATGCATCCACGAGCAACCACTAGCAAAAACTTGCATCAACTTTGCATCTACCATACATAACATGTCTCAAACGCATGTTTCAACCATAGGATTATCCTAACTAAAGGTCAAAGACACTAGCGAGAGGATATACTAAAGATAAGATAAGTACAAGCTAAGCGATAAAGGAAAAATTAAAGGACATACCCTCAAAAAGAAAAGGGTATCGTGAACGCATCTTCTCTTCCGTCTCCCAAGTAGCGTTGCTCTCATCAACTCCCCATTGCACTTTGACTAGTCTGACCTCTCGATTCCTCAACCTCTTGATCTCCGACCCAAGAATGCGCGTAGGAGCTCGTCGAATTGTCGCATCACGCTCTTTCTCCACCTCTCTAAGCAAGCTCGGCTCTACCACTTCCGCGGTCTCGTGCAAGCACTTCCTCAAATGTGACACATGGAATATGTCATGTACACCACTAAGTCTCTCGGGCAACTTCACTCTATACGCCATCTGTCCAATCCTCTCCTTAATAGGAAACGACCCTACAAACCTTGGTGCTAATTTCCCAACGGACCCAAAGCGAACAACGTTTCGTAATGGAGACACTTTGACAAAGACCATGTCCCCAACTTCAAACTCGAGATCTATCCTCCTCTTATCCGCATAAGATTTCTGCCTATCTTGCGCTGCTTTCATCCTCCTTCGAATCAAGTCGATCTTCTCCGAAGTTTCCCTAATCATATCGGGCCCAAGTAAGATCTTATCCGTAGATTCCTACCAACATGTAGGTGAACGACAAGGTCGTCCATAAAGAGCTTCGAATGGTGCCATACCAATGCTGGACTGAAAGCTATTATTATATGCGAACTCAACCAATGGAAGATGCTCTTCCCATGTACCCCCAAAGTCTAGGATACATAGCCTCAACAGATCCTCTAGAATGCGATTCACCCTCTCAGTCTGGCCATCCGTCTGAGGATGATATGCGGTGCTCAAACATAACTGAGTCCCTACCGCCTCTTGTAAGCTTCTCCAAAATTCGCTAGTGAAAATAGGATCGCGGTCTCTCACTATGCTAGAAGGAACACCGTGCAAACGAACTATCTGTTGAACGTATACAGAAGCTAACCATGGAGCAGTCCTCTTACTCTTCACGGGAATAAAATGGGCGCTCTTAGTAAGTCTATCTACTATAACCAAAATTCCCGTATTACCCTTCCTCGATCGCGGTAATCCATCCACAAAATCCATCGAGATGCTTTCCCATTTCCATAGTGGAACCTCCAATGGGTGAAGCAACCCACCGGGTTTCTTTTGCTCCGCTTTTACTTGTTGGCACACCAAGCATCTAGCGACATACTCGGCCACGTCTTTCTTCATGCCTGCCCAAAAGTAAACTCTCTTCATGCCTTTGTACATCTTGTCCCCGCCGGGATGAATGGTCATCTTCGAACGATGTGTTTCGTCAAGAATAGTCTTCCTTAGGTCATCGTCTTTTGGTACACAAAGTCTACCGTCCCTACGTAACCAACCCTTATCATCTAGGGTATACCTACGGAGATAGCTTGATGACTCCCCTCCTTTGAGCTTTTCTACTAACTCAACTAACTGCGGGTCGTCTCGCTGTGCCTCGCCAATCCGTCCCAAAAGCGTAGGTCTGACCTCCAAGGATGCTAGCAAACCGGGTACGAAGTCAACGGAAGGTCTAAAGTCAAACATCGAAATGAATTCTAAACTTTGCCGCTCAACAAACAAAGGAATTAAGGGATAATCTTTTTCTACTTAAGGCGTCTGCCACCACGTTACCCTTGCCAGGGGTATAGGCTATTTCGAAGTCGTAGGACGCTAAGAACTCCATCCACCTTTGCTGCCTTAAGTTCAAGTCCTTTTGAGAGAATAGGTATTTTAAAGACTTGTGGTCAGTGAATAATTCGAATTTCTCGCCAAGAAGATAATGACGCCAAGACTTAAGCGCGAAAACAATAGCGGCCAATTCTAGGTCATGTGTGGGGTAATTCTTCTCATGCGCTCTCAACTTCCTTCCACCATAGGCTATTACCCTGCCCTCTTGCATTAAGACTGTGCCTAGTCCTGTCCCACAAGCGTCAGTATAAACGGTAAACGGCTTACTCCCGTCTGGCAATACTAAGACTGGGGCTGAAGTCAAAGCTCTCTTCAAACGTTGGAACGCATCATAACAATCTACGTCCCATGTGAAAACTAGGTTCTTCTTCGTCAAGCGTGTCAATGGAGTTGATATCTTTGCGAAGTCTTTGATAAACTTCCTATAGTAGCCAGCCAACCCCAAGAAACTTCTTACTTCGGTAGCATTTTTAGGGACCTTCCAATCTTGGATGGCCACCACCTTCGCGGGATCTACAGCTATCCCTTCTTTGGAAACCACGTGTCCTAAGAACCGTACTTCCTTCCTCCAAAAGTGACACTTAGAAAATTTAGCTTTAAGCTTATGCGCTCGAAGAGTCTCCAACACTTCCCTAAGATGTAGGGCATGCTCTTCTGCATCCTTAGAAAAGATCAAGATGTCATCTACAAAGACTACCACAAATTTGTTAAGGTACTCCCTAAACACCCTACTCATCAAATCAACAAAGTATGCGTGGGCGTTTGTCAAACCGAAGGGCATCACTAGCCATTCATAGAAACCATCTGGAGTCCTAAAGGCAGTCTTGTCAATACTATCCTCAGCCACTCTGAACTGATGGAAACCAGTGGCTAAGTCCAACTGCGAAAACACTGAGGCGCCAACTAACTGATCGAAAAGATCGTTAATCCTCGGCAGTGGGTGTATGTTCTTCTTAGTAAGCTTATTAAGTTCTCTATAGTCCACACAAAGTCTAAGGGACCCATCCGCCTTCATGGCAAATACTACTGGAGCACCCCCACTCCGACATACTTCGTCTTATGAACCCCTTCTCAAGCAACTCCTTCACTTGCTTATCGAGTTCCCTCCTTTCACGTGGAGCCATGTGGCGTACTGGCAAAGATACTGGTTTCGCATTATCCACAAGATATATTCGAAAATCTATCTCCCACTTCGGAGGCAAGCCCTTCACCTCCTCGAACACATCCGAATATTCTCGGACCACTCTAACAGATCGTAGATTTTCCTCAGACGCGTCAAGCGATTCTAGATAACTTAGCATAACCGAATTTATGGGATTACAAAAGATTTCGAAAGTGTTGCCAAGGCGAGTCACGAGCCTAACTACTCTCCTTTCACAATCAAGAACGGCCCCATTTCTGGATAACCAATCCATTCCTAAAATTAGCCCATAGTTCGTGAAGCCCAACACATAAGCATCACATCTAAACTCAACGCTAAGTATAGAAATTTTCAAATCCAAACACATCATGGACAAATAAGCTAAGCCCCCAATTGGATTCAAAACAACTAAGGGATCCTCTACTGAACTGGTGTTTAAGTGCAGTGATTCAACTAATGATGTAGAGATAAACGAATGTGATGCGCCCGAATCGAATAAGGTACGGACAGGATGATCAAACAGAAAAACTAAGCTTTCAATAGAAATGGTTCTACCTCGTTCTTGCAGCGGTGGGACCGCGAGAGCCTGAACTTGTCCCCTTGCCTGCCTTGGTGCCATAAGAGCCTGCACCTGTCCTCCCAAGGTAGCTCCTGCTCTCTGCCCCTTCTTTGGAAAGTCCTTCACTAAATGTCCCGCATCGCCACAATGAAAACAGCCTGTCTTATTTTTCTTTCGGCAATCCTTGCTGAGATGGCCTGGTGTCCCACAGTTAAAACATTTCTTCTTTCCCTTGCCGTTATTGTCTTTACCACCCTTCTTGTTTTGCTGTTGTGGTTTCTTCTGATCCCCCTTCTTCTCGGGTGCCTTATCAGCTTTATCGCTTTTCTCCTCATGCATGAGCGCCATTTCTACTAACTTCTCAAAGGTGGCCCCCATAGGGATGTGGGACATAGCCAACCCTTGCAATGGTTCATTCAAGCCATTCACGAACCTTAGAGCCTTCTTCTCCGGCGTGTTTACTAAGTCTAAGCTAAACCTTGCTAACTGATTAAATTTATTGACATATTCTTTCACTGATGAGCTTCCTTGCTTCAATGTCAAGAACCTTTCCATATATAGATTTTCTTCCGCCCTTGAGAGAAACTTCGCCTCGAACCTACGTCTGAAATCCGCCCAAGAGTCAACAGGACGCTCCCCATTAGTGACCTCCCACCAAAACGAGGCCTATCCCTTCATCAACCAAGCTGCTAAACGAACTCTCTTCCCTTCTTCTACTTCAAAGATTTCTAGAAATTCTTCCACCTACTTAAGCCAATCTCTAGCTTCCACAAACATTTCTGACCCTTGAAATGGTTTTCCACCCATAGCCTTGAATTCCTTGCACGTCTTTGCAAAAGTATCTACGCGAGGAGGAGGAGGAGGAACGGGTGCAACTGGTGGTGGAGGAACATTGGCTGGACATGCAGCGGCCCTAGCCTCCAGTTGCCTCCTATACCATCCTGGTATCGTTACACCGTCGGGTAGATTAAGATCTTCAGCCATGCTGAAATGAAAAAGGAAAGATTCAAAATGGAGAATTCGAAAGATAAAGATATGTGGCTATTTGGGATTATGTTTTTTTTAACTTTTCTCTTTAAATTTCTCATTAAAACATGTTTTTGAAAACACTTCTTCCAAAAATAACTATTTTTCTAAAGTATTTTTACCTGTTCTGGTAACCTTAAGCTCTGATACCACGTGTAACACCACACGTCCATTAATGTCACTCACAAAGGGAATGCATTAACTTCCATGGAGGTTATAAGTGAATATAGAACAGAAAAATTACAACAAGACAGATAATAAATAGTACTTGGAAATCTAAAACTTCATTTTATTGCAGCGGAAATTAAACATGTTTGTTACATCATAAAACCATAGATCATAACCAAGTACAATATCCATCTTCATAAAAACAAAATACATAATCCTATTACATAAATAGCCATTAAAAAGATAACAAGCTGGACTTTACTTCAACGGTCCAAGCTTTCCAAGAGAGATGAAGCAATCCAATCAAACTCCACTAGAGCTGGGCCCAACCTGAGGACCTGGAGGGGGAAAAAGGATAGAAATGGAGGGGGTCAGACATAAAGTCTGGCGAGTATGATAATTCTAACAATACTATTATCAAAATAACTAGACTAAGGCATAAGCTGGAAGACAAGTAAATGTCTATGAACTCTTAGGAAGATAAAGATAGCGTTTAAGATAACATTAAAGATAACGGTAAAGGCACACCTAGTTACTAACGAATGATTACTACACTGCTCCGCACATTACTACACTGCACCACACCAGTCACCCTATTGTTTGATCCCACTTGCTTCACACAGAAACTTTATAAATAGCCTTACGTACCCCTAGCTGACTACATAGGTGTCGTCTTCCCCTATCTCCACTAGGTGTACCTCACTACCCACTTTCGATCGGCTCCCTACTCGTAGATACCCGTGTTGGCCCCACAGTGGGGTGTATTACTCCCCTAAAGTGGCAACCCGATACAACTTGAGAATGCACGGCTTATACCTACACGATGCAACAACGTCTTACCTACCGGCCCGGGTCCACACACGCATACGAAACCCGTTGGACTTGCGTTGCCACCGCTCCCCGTTTTGGCCTCTTACAGTCAAACCCAGCATGCGTGTCCCGTCCTCGACTTGGGTCGAGCCCACAAAGATACGTTTGGGATACTGGTTGAAATGGGCCCCCACAAGCTACCCACCTAAGCTTGTCACTAGTATATCCCACTTAACCCTCTTAGTCATGTTCATTTACATGTGTGTTTGGTTAAGTCTTACTAATCGTATTTCACATGCCACTAAGGGCACCCCCTAGATTCCTCATGCCACCCAAGGCACCTACTTAACCCCCATGTCCCACCTTACATGTTTATCTGGTTAAGTATTTCTTAATTCATTCAGGCTATAACCTCATAAAGACCTCTCACATTAGACTGGCATTTATGGCAGCTGGATTTGCCGGGCGGGTCCGGGCAGTCTTACACCATAAAAGAGTCTAACCTCGTGTCTTTACAACCGTTATGCTTTAGTTTAGGCCTAGGACCTCTCACATTGGACTGACATTTGTAACCACTGGATTTGCCGGGCGGGTCCGGGCAGGTTTACGTCACAAACGAGTCCAACCTCGTGTCCTAAGCATTGATTAACACTTAAAATCTTTTACCCCAGTTTTAATAATTCCCTATTCAAATTATTAATTAAGTCAACTTTTAATGATGTCCATAATTGGCTCAATTATTGCCATCCACTTATGGCATGCAAAATCATATCAATTGCACCCCAACTTTTTAATATTAAATCCTTAATATTACCCCTACCCAACGTTTATACGTTCGCTTATTCAACGCATAATATAGGCTAGACTTGTATAGTCTAACACCTAGCACAAAGATAAATTATCACAACATATAGACAATTAAAATAAATCTAATCATAATAGGGGTGAAACTTGCATAAACTACACATGTTAAGGATCAAAAGGTGTCAACTTGTTAAATGTCTCAATTTATATGATATGATCATAGCCCTAATCTATACATAAACTTTCATATGGGGTTTTTAGGCAACATAATGATGGTGTGAACTAGCATAGGATATCACATATGTCATAGCATAATTCTAGATGTCATAATAGATGTCTTGGTATATGTTCATAACTTTTCTAATCAATCTAACTTGCATATGTGACTTGTCATATAGATCAACATAACCCAAACATGATGATTTAATTAATATGAACTAACTAGCATAGATGGTAACATCATGGCCTTTTTAACATGTATGATTCATCACGACTTAGCATAGAAACTTCCAACATACATAACATCATCATAGCATGATTTACAACATATAAGATATCATCATCACATAACATTGGATTTACAATATACAAGATAGCAAAAAGGGGTTTACAACAACATATATGATAATTCACATCATCTACTCATAATCCATTCATAACTTAACCTAATTAAAATGATAATAATCTTGTTAAGATATCATACTCACAATTTAGAGAAGAAAAGAGAGAGTTTTGCTTTGCTTTAGGGTTGAGAGAATTAGAATTGAATTTGCTTTTCTTTTTTCTTAGTTGGCGGCGGCTCCATTGATTTCCATGGCGACGGTAACTATTCTATTTTAATTAGGTTTAGGGTTAGCATTAGGATGTATTTATAGGTGTAGGAAGTTATTTATGACCATAAGATTAACCCTGAACCATGAGAACCAATCAAATGCAAAATCTGCATTTGAGCGAATCGGCCCACGGGTTGACAACCAAACACCATGGATTAACCTCTAGTCGACCCAGCGAGGCTCGGGTCGACCTCAAAAATGGGCCGGTTCGGTTATTTCCCCTCCCAATTCGTTGTTTTGAACTTTTTCGCATATTTATTTATTTAGTTTTTAATTTTTATATATATATCAATATATATATATTTTTCTACGCAACCCATTTCACTTAATTCTTTTCTAAAAATTAAGTATACTTTAATTTGTGAATTTTAATGTTATAAAATTACGGGGTGTTACACTCCTTTCGAATAACTAATTCGATAACTCCTTTCGATTAAACTATAATCGATAACACCTTTCGATTAACTCATTTGGATTAACTCGGTTTGATTAACTCTAGCTCGATTTAACTCTAATCGATTAACTCTAATTGATTAACTCTGGCTGGTTAACTCTGACTGATCAACCCAAACTGATTAACTTTGACTGGTCAAACCTAACTGATTAACTTTGACTGGTCAACCCTAACTGATTAACTCTAACTGGTTAACTCTAACTATTAACTCTATTCAATGACTCTATTCGAATAACTGATATTCGATTTAACTCTTCTGGATTTACTCATTTCGATTAATTCTTTTGATTTATTCCTTTTGAATTAACTCCTTTGATTAATTCCTTTTCTGTTTGCTTATACCAATAATTCCTTTTCTATTTGTTTACTTAACAAATAACTATTCCCTTTTCAATTCTATTTATTTAACAAATAAATATTCCTTTTATCTTTTCTATTTATTTAACAAATATTTCTTTCCTTTATCTTTGTTTTTTTCACACTTTTCCTTTCTTATTTGTTTTACAAATATTTTCCTTTATATTTGATTTCACAAATATTTTCTTTATATTTGATTTCACAAATATTTCCACTTCGATTTCATTTGTAAAGGTTTTACAAATATTTCTCTTTCTATTCCTGTTTCATAAATATGTCCTTGTATATTTGTTTTCACAAATATTTCCTTGTATTTCTTTATTTATTCTCTAAATAAATAATTCATTTATGATATCCTATCTATTTACTAAATAAATAATTCGTTTAATATCTCCTATTTATTTAACAAGTAAATATCTTATTTATAAAATCTTATAAGTTTAGAAATATCCCCATTTATAAATAATCCATTTAAAAGATTTTCCTTTATTTATAATTCCACTTAAAAAGATTTCCTATTTATAAATATTCCATTTATAAATAAATTCCTTTTATAAAATCTTCTTTGATTTTATAAATATTTTCTCTTTTATAAAATCCTTGGATTTTATAAATAATTTATTTTCAAATATCACTTTGAAAATTCCCTTATCAACATTCAGGTATGTTATGGTATTTAACATATCAAATTACGTTGGCCAATATCGTCCAAACACACATAATTGACAACAAATTATATATCACATCATATATTACAATATATGAACAAAACAGTATTATAAATATTGAGGAACCCAGTTGGGTCCCTCCAACCTGTTTCCCTGCATCACAGATGTTAAACAACACGAATATAAAATATTATGTTAAACAGAATCAATATTCGATTAACAATTTATATATATATCGTTATCTATGATTTCAATCAATACACAAACAATTCAACCAAACAGTTAACACACAACAACAGTCATCATTTATCAGTTCTAAATATACGTTGTAAAATAAGAACTGTTCAGAGTTGGTGAGTTTTACTCACATTGGCAGATCATCGTTAAAGAACGATAAACTGTTGTTTGATTTGAATCAAACAATTTATTTCGCCATAAATTCAAACGAGCTTCAATCCACTACTAGTCAGTTCCATTGTGGAGCCCTCGTCCATGCGATCCTAACGGATTTGACCGTTCGAAATTCTGCTACCGTATGATGAAGTTATACCATTTTCAAGTTAGTAAACACTTTAAATTAAAACAAAAACTAAATAAAACATTTTAGGTGGGATTAACTTCATCTTTCCGGCCCATCCCCTTACTACCAAGCCCGAACCCGCTGAATCATCTTCCCCCAAACAAAAAAAATCCACGACAGCTTCACATGGCCATTTACGTTGGTTTCATGCCTCCTCTCTCCACTTTAAATCAAATAAAAATCACCGAAACATTCCTTTTCAAAAACACTTCTCACTCATACCAAAATCACCCATTTCGATCTCTCCCAGAAACTTCCGTCGAAACCCATTCACTAGTAGGTACCGAACACCAAAGTCACCGAAAAGCCCAAATTTCTACGTAGAAATGCGAAATCCTTTCATGAATCCAACTATACTCTTGAAAGCCCAAATCTACGCACCAGCTGTTCGAATCCCTCAACCCTAGTCCACGCTAGCTTCCGACCAGCGAATTTGAGATGCACCGCACTCTTAAAAACTTGTATTTAACTGAGGAGAAACCCTTTCTGAATTCAACTATATACTTATTATGATTTATAGAATTTATTTGTATTTGTTTTGGATTTATTTCATTTCCTTTGCTCACGGTTTTATGTCTGAGAAGAGAAAAAGAATTGGCGGCGCAAGCATTGACCCAGAAATGGAAAACTTAGGGTTAGGATAAAAGTATGGATATTTGTAGGAAAATATTAATATTTTTGTATTCATTTTTATTCAGTTGCTGCTTGTATATGTCTTCTAAAAATTCACATGGTCACACGCGATACCCAAAAATCATGAAAACTGACACTCAGCTACAGTTCAACATTACGAACCCAACGTAACTGGCTTCGTCGAATTCCGACTCCGTATGCTCACACAGCGTATTTTTAAAGGTCAAAATACTGACTGTTTTTCACATTGAAATCCCGTACGACCACATACTGACTTCAAAAATCACGAATATTGAAATCTAGCAATAATTTAACATGGCGGATCCAACAAAATTAGTTTCATCAAATTCCGACTTCGTTTGCAAAAGTGGCTAACTTTAAAGCTTGAAATAACCCATTTTAATATATAAATATATTTAAAAAAAATTAAATTTAACATTTAAAAATAAATATCATCGTATATATTCACAGTGGAAACCATACAGCTCCACAATATTCCTTGATGAAGGTCTAACTCGATATTTCAAATCCCGATATAAATCGATGTTTGATTTATAATGAAACTCCTTTTTAAAATATAAATAAATCGTTATAAATTATAAAGGAATTCCAAAGCGACTTTTCTAAAATTTGATTTGGACATAAATCAAAACCTACACGATGAAATCTCGATTTTTCTCTTCCACTAGAAAGATATACTCCACCAGCTCCGTACGTTTCTTATTTCACAGAAATCCGACTTAAAACGGCTTCTGTATATTCGTTTAAAGTTCGAATCACCAAATTTTGAACTACAGCGCCATTTCGAGCTCGAATTTAATTATAATATAATTATACGTTCAAACTATCGTTATTATAATATATTCGTTAATATAATTCAACTCTAAACTGAATTATATATTATAAATTGTCCAGTACACATTATATTGTGAATTCCACTAATTCTTATTATTTTAGAATTAAATATATTATTAAATTATTATTTTAATTAAATATTCAAAGTTGTTTAATTCAAACCATTCTAAATTACCAAACCATATTTTAAATAATTAAATAAATTAATTATATCGCTGAAAAATGCGGGTCGTTACAACTCCCCTCTTATGAGCTTGTCTACTATCTTTATCAGCTGTGGGTCATCTCGCTGTGCCGCTCCTATCTGTCCCAAAAGCGTAGGGCGCATCTCTAACGATGCCAATAAACCGGGTACATAATCGATAAAGGGTGTAAAGTCCAAGGTAGATATGTACTCTAAACTCTGTTGCTCGACAAACAAAGGACTCAAAGTCGACCTTTTTCTACTCAAGGCAT
Source organism: Allium sativum (assembly GCA_030737875.1). Classification (NCBI taxonomy): domain Eukaryota; kingdom Viridiplantae; phylum Streptophyta; class Magnoliopsida; order Asparagales; family Amaryllidaceae; genus Allium; species Allium sativum. The sequence continues at coordinate 120,166,872 of CM060915.1, forward strand.
CGGCTACAACGTCACCCTTGCCAGGGTATATGCAATCTCAAAATCGTAGGATGCTAAGAACTCCATCCACCTCTGTTGCCTTAAGTTTAGATCTTTTTGAGAGAAAAATATTTTAGTGACTTATGGTTTGTATACAACTCAAAACTCTCTCCAAGCAAATAGTGACGTCAAGACTTAAGTGCAAAAACTATGGCAGCTAACTCTAAGTCGTGGGTAGGGTAATTCTTCTCATGGACCTTTAACTGCCTTCCACCATAGCATATCACCCTTCCCTCTTGTATGAAAACTGCGCCAAGCCCTGTCCCGCAAGCACCGGTATACACGGTGAATGGTTTACTCCCATCCGGAAAAACTAAAACTGGAGTTGTCGTCAATGCCCTCTTCAATCGTTTCAAAAGCATCGTCATAGTCAACATCCCAAGAAAAGGTCAAATTCTTTTTCATCAACCGTGTAAGTGGGGCTGATATCTTGGCAAAGTCCTTAATGAACTTCCTATAATAGCCTGCCAACCCAAGAAAACTTATTACTTCCGTTGCATTTCTAGGAATCTTCCAATCTTGGATTGCCACCACCTTCGCGGGATCCACTGCTACCCCTTCCTTAGAGACCACGTGCCCTAAGAACCTCACTTCCTTCCTCCAAAAATGGCATTTGGAGAATTTAACCTTGAATTGATGTGCTCGAAGGGTCTCTAATACTTCCCTAAGATGTAGGGCATGCTCTTCCTTGCTTCTAGAGAATATCAAGATATCATCCACAAAGACTACTACGAACTTGTTTAGAAACTCCCTAAACACCCTACTTATCAATTCTACAAAATATGCGGGTGCATTCGTCAAACCAAAAGCATGGCGAGCCACTCAAAGAAACCGCCAGGAGTCCTAAAAGCAGTCTTATCTATACTATCCTCAGCAACCCTCAACTGATGAAATCCTATAGTTAAGTCCAACTGTGAGAAAACTGAAGCACCAACCAACTGATCGAACAAATCATCTATCCTCGGCAATGGGTGTCTATTTTCTTTGTGAGTTTATTTAGCTCTCAATAGTCCACGCACAATCTAAGCGAACCGTCCGCCATCATAACAAAAACAACTAGAGCACCCCATTCTGAAATACTTCTTCTTATGAACGCTTTCTCAAGAAGCTCCCCTACTTGTTTACTGAGTTCCTTCCTCTCTCTCGGAGCCATGTGGCGCACTGGTAAGGCAACTGGCTTTGCATTATCTACTAAGTATATATGGAAGTCTATCTCGCGGCTCGGGGGTAAACCGCGAACCTCATCAAAGACGTTATCATACTCACAGACTACTTGAACAGATTGCAAATCATCGATGGATGCATCAAGTGATTCTAGGTAGCTAAGCATCACTGAACCCCTAGGGTCACAAGAAATATTAAGGGTCCTTCCACAACGAGTCAACAATCTAACTACCCTCCTTTTCAGTCTAGGATGCCACCATACCTGGCTAGCCAATCCATCCCTAGAATCAAACCATAGACCATGAAACCAAGAACATAGGTGTGGAATTCAAACCCAACGCTCAAGATAGACACTCTCAAATCCCAACAAACTATAGATAAATGAGCCGAACTACCAATAGGATTTGAGACTACAATGGGATCCATAACTAGACTAGTATTTATGTGTAGTATTTCAACTAACGATGCAAATATAAATGAATGTGAAGCGCCAGAATTAAACAAAGTTCGAACAGGATGATCAAAAAGGAAAATCAAACTTTCGATAGAAATGTTTCTACCTCCTTCTTGCCCCGTGCCATGAGAGCATGAACATGCCCTCCAGAAGTAGATCCTGTCCTCTGCCCTTGCCCTTGTCCTTGCCTCCTCGGGCAATCTTTAATCATATGTCCTGCCTCACCGCAATGGTAACAGCCAGGCTTCTTCTTCTTTCTACAGTCTTTATTTAAGTGGCCAGGTATTCCACAATTGTGACACTTCCTTTTCTCTTGGCCTTTGTTATCCTTACCGCATTTCTTTTGTTGTTGTTATGCCTTCTTTGGATCCACTTTCTTATCCTGTGTCCTATCCAATTTAGCACCTTTCTCCTCCTCATTCATTAACGCCATATCAACAAGTTTCTCGAAAGTAGTCCCCATAAGAATGTGGGACATAGCCAACCCGTGAAGCAGTTCGTTCAAGCCCTTAGCAAATCTCAAGGCTTTCTTATGCGGCGTGTTCACCAACTCTAAGACAAATATTGCCAACTGATTAAACTTGTTAATATATTCCTTAATAAACAAGTTTCCTTGTTTCAAAGCCAAGAACTTCTCCATGTATAAACTTTCTAATGCTTGTGAAAGAAATTTCAACTCGAACCTCTGTTTGAAATCCATCCATGTCTCCACTGCACGTTCTCCATTCGTGATCTCCCACCCAAATGAAGCTTCATCCTTCATTAACCAAGCAGCTAGTTGAACATTCCTTCCATCATCTACCTCAAAGATACCAAACAAGTCCTCCACTTCATTGAGCCAATTTCTAGCCTCGACAAACATCTCAGTCCCATGAAACGATTTTCCGCCCATCGCACGAAAGTCCTTACATATCTTAGAAAAAGCATCTACACGCAGAGGAAGAGATGGAACAATGGCTGCAGCTGGGGGGAGGAACGTTTTCTGGGCCTGCGGTAGTAGCCCTAGCCTCCAGATACCTTCTCAACCAGCCTTGTATCTGTACGCTCTCGGGTATATCGGGTTCCCCAGACATGCTGAAAGAAAAAGGAAGAGATTCCAAACAGAGAATCGAAAGAAAGATATATGGCCTTTGGGAATTATGTTTTTCATAATAAACCTTTCTCTTGAAAATAACTTCTTTAAAACATGTTTTTAAAACTACTTATTTTTAAAAATTCTTTTGAAAATGGTTTTCAAAATCTTTTATCTGTTCTGGTAACCTTCAACTCTGATATCACGTGTGACACCCCACGTCCATTAATGTCTCTCACTAAGGGAATGCATTAACTTTCTTGGAGCATTATAAGAGTATAGAACAGAACATCACAAGACAGATATATAAAATGGTACTACAACAGAAGTGGGCATATTTGACACCATTTTGTGTGTGTTGCATGAAAAGTGTGGCGAAAGCTATGCTTTCTTTGATCTTCTGCAACAGTATTCATATGTTGTTGCGTTAGACGTGAATGCACTGTTGCGGTTGGAATTCTTGTGCTGTGACATGCAACACTAGATCAAGGTGTAGCTTTACATAAATACAATCCAGGTCAGCGATCCGCGTTACCAACATAAATAAAGCCACAACCGTAGATGAATATTTAATCCAATGGTTAAAATCAATCCATGTTTCCTATCTAAACATTACCCTATCATCCAATCAAGGACAGCCACCTCGTTGCATTCTTCCGCTAAAATTGTGGCGCGACATTTCCCCCTCACGAAAAACCATCTAAAAATAATCTCATCGTTCATCTTCTCTCTCCTAACTTTCCCCTTTTTTCCATTGACCAAATTGTAAACCTAAATTCATGTCAACTTCCATTCTCACATCGTCATGTTAATTAACACTCACGAATTACATATCGGAGGAAGGAGCAACATCGAAAAATATAAGGGATAGACGGTCCATTTGTTATTGCTACTGCGCTGATTAGGGGGAGTTCTTCCACCTTATATTTGAAGGAGCAACAGATGGTCCATTTAAAGGAAGAAAATGCAGGTTAGGGGGAGTTCTTCCACCTTAATCTATCCTTAATCTGTCCACAAGTAATTATGTAACTTAATTTATCCTTAATCTATCCATAATTAATTATGTACCAACCGTAAGTAATTATGTACCATAAGTAATTATGCAGGTTAGGAGCAACAGACGGTCCACCTTAATCTATCCATAAGTAATTATGTACTTGGATAGTTATATTTGGGTTTGCAAATTACTTTTCAATGTAAGTCAGTTGGTAGCGAGCATACATAAATGATAAACCCAAAGTTAAATCTACCCAAAGTCAAACAAAGATATTATTAATGCTTGCGGTTACCAATCATCACTAGCATTCACAAACATTCACTACCATTCACAAACATTCAAGCCATTCACAAACAGTCAAGCCAACATTCATCACCAACAATCACAAACTTCCACAAACATTCAAGCCAACAATCATTACCAGCATTCATCACCAACATTCACAAACTTTCAAGCCATTCACAAACATCACCAACATTCACACCAATCATCACCAGCATCATCACTAGCATTCACTACCATTCACAAACTCCACCAGCGAGCATCAAAAGGCAGCATAAATTATCGTAAAGTGGTCATACATAAAAAATAACTGAATATATACATACATAATACATAACTATTTTTCCACCAAGAGGCATGTTTATCTTCTTCTACTTCAGAGTCAGTGTCTATGTCAGAGTCATTGTCTATGTCAGAGTGACTGAAAGGGGATTACATGATCATTGATATATTCCAAATAGCACCTCATATAAATGATCATAGTTTTAAGAATAAATGATTACTTCTAGATAAGATAATCCACTTGTGATAATGTGTTGTTTTATGCTAATGTTGGTATAGCTACTTTCTAGTTGAATGTCGGTCATCTGGTTGTGTCTCATTATAAGGCTATTATAACCTTGTATGTATGTATGTGAGTGTGTGCATGTGTGGTTGTGTCTCATTATAAGGCTGTTAAGGATAGAGCATAGTTGAATGAACACTTTGTGTCAAATTTCTATTATATTTTGGGCTGACTATGATAAGGAGCATGTTATGCTGACTCCATATACTTTGTTGAGAAACTAATGGGTAAATACATAATTTAGGCTATTATAACCTTGTATGTATGTGAGTGTGTGCATGTGTGGTTGTGTCTCATTATAAGGCTGTTAAGGATAGATCATAGTTGAATGAACACTTTGTGTCAAACTTCTTTTATATTTTGGGCTGACTATGATAAGGAGCATGTTATGCTGACTCCATATACTTTATTGAGAAACTAATGGGTAAATTCATAGTGTAGGCTATTATAACCTTGTATGTATGTATGTATGTATGTGAGTGTGTGAGTGTGTGGTTGTGTCTCATTATAAGGCTGTTAAGGATAGAGCATAGTTGAATGAAAAACTTTGTGTCAAACTTCTTTTATATTTTGGGCTGACTATGATAAGGAGCATGCTATGCTGACTCCATATACTTTGTTGAGAAACTAATGGTAAATTCATAATGTAGGCTATTATAACCTTGTATGTATGTACGTGAGTGTGTGGTTGTGTCTCATTATAAGGCTGTTAAGGATAGAGCATAGTTGAATGAACACTTTGTACTTGTGTTCTTTGGCAAGTTTACCTCGATTGGCCAAACATATTGTGGATTAACTAAAAGAAACTGTTGATGGAAGTAAATTTTACCTATAATAAAAAAATGGTACCACTGATTCCTCCCTATTGGCCACAAATAGAAGTTCATGCCATCTCCCAGGATGAGCATGGGTACAGCGCTGAACCCTAATGAGGTAAACCTTGTTGTCGAATCGAGCAGAAAAATTATTCTCCGAGCCAATGCCTTCATAAAATTCCATTTTCAGGTATAATAATCTATGGTCAATTCGAGACCAACGACAATCGTCAATTTCACGCACATTTCCCATTGGCGTCAATAATTCTTTAATTGCAGGAACATTTTTCTTCAGGAACTCGGGAAAGCCAACAACTCTAGCCCATGATTCTGCCTCGAACGCTGGTTCAGGCTCAAATTCTTCACCAGACCATTGTTGCACATAAAAAGCACCTCCACATTTCATAAAAAGTTTCAACATTAGCGCATGAGCACGCTTACTGTAAGATGGGCATGTTATTAGAAAAGAGTTATTGGGTATATCCCGTATAGGCCACTCATTATGCTTCAGAGTACGCCTAAGCGTGAGATGCACAAATTTGCAACTACAGTGTCCTGTAATAATAGTGGCAGTGATGCATAGTGAAGAGTCCTCCATTGTTTTTTTTTTTTTTTGAAATTTTTGACGATGGAGGTTTGTTTAGGAGTTGAAGATGTAGACAATATGGTTCTGAAGCTTGAAAGGATATGAAGTGACACACTGTATGTGGCAGTAATATGCAAACTGCAAACTTTTTGCTTAAAAGAAGAAGCATACTGAAATTGCTTATTTGTTGGGCTTGGCTGGCAAGAGTGACCAATCGCCAATGGTCAGTAAGTCAATTGTAATAATTGTTTTCATAACATTTTGTTAAGAAGGCCAATGGCCATTCAATGCCACCACTTATCAAATAACTTGTTATCATTTCAGGTGCATATTTAATTCTGGAATGCAGAGGGATACATTTTGCAGATGTGACACACATATATATATTCGATGCCACCCTCTTGTATAGGTACATAAATATATATTTCCTATTGCAATCGGACTGCTGCATATATGTGATTTATATATATAAATGAGTAATACATTTTGCAGATGTGGACACATGTGTACATGTTCAAAATGCGCTAATGAATTGGCTAAGAATGGAGGATAATGTCCCTTATGCCATGCACCTATTCTTGAAGTAGTTCGAACTTATTGTATACAATGAAGAAAACGGTGTAGCTGATTTTTGAGTTTTGATATTTGGATAATTAAAACAATTGCTTTGGATGAGTTTCTTGTACAAAACCTGTAATGCAAAATTTTTAATTAAAGCATTGTATTTGCTATCTTCTAGTGTAGCATTTGCCTTCTTCTACTGTTATGTTAGCTTTTATTGATATTGCATTTCATGATAATGGTGTTGCATTACATATTGCAGTGGTGTTGCATTACATATTGCAGTGGTGTTGCATTAAATTAAATATAATTAATTACCCGTCGCACGTGGACCCCACAACTGACGTGGATAGCTGGTGCGGCATGTGACACGTGGACAGCTGACATGGAGAGATGACGTGTCATGTGACGTGGAAAGCTGACGTGGCCCCCATTGGAAGCCAGGCCCTTACTAATGCTTAAGGCAACATTGAATAGTGTTGCATTACATGCAAATAGTGTTGCATTACGACTATAATGCAACACTTTCTGTCCGTGGCCGTAGATGGGCAAAAGCGTTGCCTTAGATTGCTAATGCAACGGCCGCATATGCCACGCCCCCTTGGTGTTGCTTATTTGAAAAAAGGGCCTACGACAACGCTTTTTTGATCTACGGCCACAGCAAAATAGTGTCGAATATGCCCACTTTTGTAGTAGTATACTAAAAAATTCAAAATTTATTCATTGCAACGGAAAAGCAAAAAATGTCTGGTTACAACATCAAAACCACAAACTAAAGCCAAGTACACAAATATCCATCTTAAATAAAATTATTATCACAGTACATAAAAGCAAAACCATAATCCTATTCCAAAATTCCGTATGAAACAGAAACAAAGCTGAGCATTACTTTCATCACTTCCAAGCACTTCCAGTAGAGAGAGAGAGAGAGAAATCCAAATCAAGCCTTGCTAGTCCCACCCTGAGAACCTGGAGGGGAAAAGGAAAGGAAAGAGGCGAAACAAAAAGGGTCAGACATAAAGTCTAGCGAGTCCAGTGAATTTAACAATATAATTAGTAAAGTAACAGGACAATAACATAAACTGGATATAAGAAATGACTTTAACATAAGCAAGTATGACAAGGTAAACAAGATGAATAAGATATAACATCGATTGCGCTTCTAACCACTATAAGATATTTCCAACACCGCACGAATACTAGTCTCATACTAAAAGGTGATCCCTCCCTACTAATCATAATAATGGTAGCTTCGTGTACTCCTAGATGCTCTCGTAGGTGCCCACTTGCTCTTACCCCCACTAGTTGTACCCACAACCCTCCCCATTCGGTTGGCTCCCTAACTCGTAGATACCTGTGCTGGTCCCACAGTAAGGTGTATCACTCCCTAAAGTGGAAACCCTATACTACTAAAATGCACGGCTTGTACCTACACGATGCAACAACGTCTTACCTACTAGCCTGGACCCACGCACGCACATGACTCCGTTGGACTTGCATTGCCATCGCTCTTTACTCTTTTGACCTCTTACAATCAACCGCAGTAAGCGTGTCCCATCCTTGACCTAGTTCGAGCTCATATAGATACAAAAATGGGTTACTGGTTGAAAAGGGTCCCCACACCTGACACAAGCTTCCCTCCTATGCTTGGTCCCCACTAGGATTTCCCACTTAACCCCTTTTATAACTCCAATGTCTTACCACATGTCTCATCATGGTTAAGTGCTCTTAATTATGTTTCACATGTCACCTATGTCACCCATTTAACCCTTTTATTATACCCATGTCTTACGACATGTCTTATCTTGGTTAAGTGTTCATTGATTCATTATACCTGTAATCGTGTATGACCTCCCACATTAGATTGCCGTTCGTGGTTGCTGGATGTGCCGGGCGGTTCTGCGCAGACTTCTACCGCAATCCGAATCTAACCTCGTGCCTTAGCACTATTACACATCTAATTTCTGCCTTTGACCTCTCATATTAGATTGCCGTTTGCGGTTGCTGGATATGCCGGGCGGTTCCGGGCAGACTTCTACCACAACCCAATCTAACCTCGTGTCTTAGGCGTTCAATATCTTTTCCTTTTTATTCCTGCCCAATTTTAGGTCTTTAATTAATGTATTCCAATAGCCCATAATTTTCAATTATGTTTATAATGCTAATTCAAGTTATGCCTATAATTCCATATTTACAAGTTGTACCAAATTATGCACAAATCAATTTCATAATTATCAACAATTTATGCCAAATCTCATTTTATTACATATTTCCCAAACTTTTCCCGATTATCCCAACGTTATTTGTATGTAAATCTCAACGTAATATGCTTAGGCTCGAAGTTAGCCTGATCTCAAAAGGAAAAAGGAAAAGAAGAAGTGAAGAGAATCAAACATCAAAATTGGCATAAGCATATAAATAGGCATGTGAAATGAATAACGATAAGATAGATCAGACAGGCATATGATAATAGCAATTGGGTATGAATCTGAAGGACAACAAATTACAAAACTTGATATGATTCATCTTATTTACAGTCATATACATTAGATCCAATTTACAATCCTATCACAATTACTTTTTAATTTAATTATATGTTAAGGTAACATAAACTCACAACGATAGGATTCTTAGAAAAGAGAATTAGTCGTTGTTGTAGCAATTCTAATCTTGAATAATCTCTACTTTGATTGTTGAAGAAGAAAAGCTGTAACGTCCCAGATTTTCAGCCATTTAAATTGAAATATTTAAATTTTTTATATGTATATTATATTGGAAATATAATATATTTTTATCGAATTTATTTATTTAAAATGAAGTTCGAATATATATATAATTTATAATATAATTAAAACGAGCTTGAAACGACGCTGCAGTTCGTTATATTGAATTTTGAATTTTGAATTTTGGTTGAATATACAGGACCCGATATAAGTTGGAATTCTATGAAACAAGAACCATTTGAATCAATTTGATTATATTTTTCTAATAGAAGAGAAAAATGAAAATTTCATTGTATAGATTGTAAGTTAATTCCAATTCAAATTCTCAGAAAATCGCTGTGGAATCGATTATAAACCATAACGATAATTAAATATAATCAAATATCGATTTCGAATTTGGACGAGACCTTTTGAGACGTTGCTATAATTTAATTTTTAGAATTTTACTGTAATTTTTAATTGGGAAAATACACCACTTTTTATTTGGAGTATTTTGCACCCTATATCAGCATTTTGGGGTTTCACAATAAAAGTTAACCTACTGATATAATTATATTTTTGGGATTGTGGGGCGTTGCTCGTCATAACGATATTTTTTTCCTGTCCATGGTCTTTCAGAGATGAACGGAATTTCAAGAAGTGAATACCCTACCAAACCTAACCATATAAAACAAACTAAACGCACCTTCACAATCAGATTAGGTACAACATACCATACCTTATCCTATCGAGCAGACGTGAATGTCAATAAGGTTGCGTTTTTTCAAAGACTTCATAGCAAAGCTATGCAGGTTACCTGAGTAATCAAATCAAAGCATTTAAAAGCATACATTCTTATTTTTAAATGGGTACGCCCTATTAATTCAGAATGAAGGAATCGAACAACTAATCTGAGAAATAGCCATACCCTAAAGACAATCACACCATACCCTTGTAACATCAAAAACAAGGCACTATCCTTATCTGTAGATATTTTCACTTATAAACATATGGTCAAATTCATCTTCATCTTTGCTAATTCTAACCCAAAAGAAGTTTGCCTCTACGAATATAAAACAAAACTACTTGTTTCTCTTCTCAAACATTTCAAACCCATTTCCAAATGAAAGCGAACAAAGACGGATCCATGTCGTTCGTGAAAGTGAAGGCCTCGTAGCAGCAAGGGGTGCATCTGGTCGGAGAGCTGGAGCGTGGGGAGACTTCATGCGTGCCGGGAAATGGTGCTTGCATAGAGGTGCTTTTGTGCTTGAGGGAGGGTTTCAGATGTGTTCAAGCATAAGGTAGAGGAAGCTTTGGAGGTAGCGTTATGTATGAAAACATATACACGCCAAGAGGAAATGGTGGAAAGACGTTCAAGAGGGAAGGCGAGAAATAATATGAGAGTGGACAGTGTAAGTTGATGGCTTTTGTTTTAAAGAGTGAGACGAGGATTTTTGTTCGTTAATGCATGATTTTAGTCTGGCATGGGTTTACAAATGCGGTGTGAAGATGTTTGCGTTAATGTATGGGGGAAATACCGTGGTGGAGATGAAGTACATGAGATTTGTGTGTTGACTTGAAGAGACGGAGCTATGGAGATGTAAGGGGTCGCGCGTACTATACATAAGTGGTGGAGCAGTGTGTGTACAAGAAGGAACATATATAAGGAAAAGGAGAAGAAGGGAAGTAGTGACAGCAGATCATTATTGTCGGGCACGTGAAGTTTATGGAGATAAAGGTGCAGTTTTGATGGGGTTGGGCGATGGGAGGACACGCTGTTATCACGGTACAGCATGGAGTGATGATTAGGAGGACAGGATTGAGGCGGCTATCAGTAGATCACTGCGCGGTAGGAAAGAAGATGATGGGGAAACATGGGTTTTGGCGTGAGGCTACAAGGAAAGAAGAAAAGAAGAAAGTTAGCAGACTGCGCATTTCGTGTTAGGCTTGCATTATGGGTTTTGGGCCACTATTTATAAACAAAGAAGGAATAATACACGTGGAAATGCATGAAAGATTTATCATGAAAGTTTTGTCCAGAAACGAGAAGGGATAAAAGAAGCAAGGAAAAAAATAGAAGTTGTTGGACGTTGACCTAGTTCAAAAGCAGTTCGAAATAGAGTAAGGTGTAAGGTTTATTTATATTTTAATTAATAACGTTAATGATAATTAATCCAGTTAAAACTTATAATATTAAAATTGTTCCACACGGTTACAGAATCGGACGAAATACAAGTTGATGGGATCGTATCGGCAAAATAACGCGATCGAGCTAATTTGGAGAAGTTCGGAGCTAACCGGAATTTCATGTAATTTTAAACACGTGTTTATAATTATATGAATCAACGTGAACCTTCAATCGAAAACCAAGGTGAGTTAATTCTAACGATTTCTGGAATTCTATGATGTGTTAAATTCGTATTAAAATATATTCCATCGTTAATCATAGAATTGGTTGATTGAATGCCCTTGGTTGCTTGTTGTGTGTTAAATGGTTGATTTACTTTAGATAATTACTATTATCAAATATTATCGATTATACAGGGAAGAATAGGTTGGCAGGATCCGACCGGATTCCTCAAATATTTTATATGTTGTTTATTTTTCCATATCATCCAAGTATGAACTGTTTACACCCAAACAACATTACATTCTATTTGACTATTGATTATTGATTGGATATTGAACGTTGAATTGAATTTCAACGTTGTGTGATGTTTTTAAACAAATAAATGGTATTGATTAAGTATTGGCAAAAAATGATCTGAGCGCTGTTGTTAAGACGTCAGATCGCTATTAGATAAATTGACGTGATATCAATTAAAAAATTTATTTTATAATTGAAATATAGTTTTAAAACTGATTTCTTTTTAAAATAAAAGAATAAAAATAGGACGATATTTTTAAATGTTTTATAAGAATAATTAAATAATATTTTGCAAATGTAAAAGCCAGGATTCAACCTATGGATTAGTGTTTTGAAGATAACTGTTTAAATAAAATAGTTAAACAAGTTAATTAGATTAATTATATTAATCTAACAAGAGAAATAATCATAATCAGTTTAGTAAATAACTTATGTTTTAAGTTGACGAAGTCGACTGTTTAAATTAGAGTTGATAATTAGAATTAATCGTTCTTCGATTAATCTAATGAAAATGGTTCAATGAGTAATTGTTTATTTCCTAAATATTAATTATCCGTATTAAGTATATTTAAAAATGATTATGATTAATAAATCATAAGTAAAGTAGTTATCGTTAATAATATCGATAAGTGATTAGCTGATATATTTTAATAAGGTAAACTATTTCACTTCAGTGATAATAGAGATTAATTAATTATTATTGTAAATAAATAATAATTAAAGTAGTTTAATTCTTATATGGAAGTGAATTAAGAAGTAAACGGGTTTTAAAACGAATCGTGTTAAGAATAATGTTACACAAAAGGTATAAAATAAGTTATTTAAATAAATGTGTCATGTTTAAGTCATCGATACTTAATAAATTTGAATAAGTATAAATAAGAGATACGGACAGAGATTTCGTAAGAGATTCGATTATAAATATTCAAGTTATAATCAGAAGTATACAAGTCAGGTAAGCTAACACAAAGATTTTAATAAGATTTGTTTTACTTAATTATTTAATTACGTAAATTAAAGTGCAATATGATTTCAAAAAGGAAATGATAAACGGATTCCATAAAAATGTTTGAATTCAAGTTAAGTAAATCGAAGGGTTGAATTTAAGTTAGGTAAATCGAAGAGTAGATTGGTAAGTGAATACCAAGTTATGAATAGGTTATTAAATTATGTATAGGGTTAAGTTATACTGAAATTAATACACCGTTGGTGAATAAATATTACTGAACTAAGTAAAAGCGAAGAGATTGGAAGAAATTCTCAAAACATAAAAGATAGGTAGTAAAAGATTTAAATAAGATTTTTGTTTACTTAATTATATAGTAAACAAAGGTAATTTGAAATGTAATTCCAAAAGAGGAAGATTAATGCATTAATGTAAAGTTAAGAACTTAATAGATTGGTTTAAAGATAAATCCGAACGATAATGAGTTATGTTACATGGTTTTAAAGCCAAAGAGTCTACGATAGTTATTTACTAGTATAAAAAGTAAAAGAGATGTGTTTTGAAAATAAATATGCCAAATAAAGAAATGGTTATTAAAACCAAGATACGAATAACAGGGTAAAATGGATTGATAGGGAACGGAAATGATAGGTTAAGTGTTTCAAACTTTTATCCATTTTGAGATAAGAACGTTGTCGATTAAGGTCTGAGAGGTAATTAAAATACACCAACTTGAACGGCTTCGCTATTTTAAAGGAATGATATTAGTTTGAAACGATAGGAGTATTGGAATTTGGTTATTATTTCTACAAGAGAAATATTGCGATGTCATTGACAAGATTTTAAAATATTAATTAGAAATGGTTAAGTTTAATAAAACATTGTATATTTAATATAGTTGGAATTATGGAATTTATCGTTAATATAAGATGATTTTGCAAGGCAAAAGGTAATATAAGAAATTGGCGAATATATAGTGATATAGAGAAATGAAATGGAGTTTGGTAGATAAAGATATGTTACTGTTTTCAATGTAACGAAAAACAAATTGGATTTGAGATAATCAGAATATGAAAACGATTTCTAAGAATCAATGAAATGGACTTGATAAAAGAATCTAGATAAAGGATCCGAGCTGCCAATAAACTTAACTATACTGTGTGAATTGATAGTTAAAAACTGACTATCAATGAATATATTATCAGACCTTTTGACATGTTGTTTTGAAGAGACCGGGATGGGGACGACCCAAAACCACTTCGATCCAACGTTACGTACGAAACTAACTAGCGGCAAATGAAGATGGAGCATTGAAGACTGTAGATCTTCATGAAAATGAAGGACTACTTATAGTCTCTGGGTAGCTCCCATAAAAGAGATACATTATGATTCTCTTATGATTGGAGCTTATGGATTGCAAGGACTACTCGCTACTGATCCTGAGGGCGATTCCTATATAAGGATGCAGTAGGAGTGCACCTTCGGTTCATCTTGTTCCTGGATGACTTGCATGGACGAATGTCTGACAGAGTATTTTCTAAGGGTCACGCACATTGATTTTTACAAGTAGGCCAAGTTTGGTGGCAGAGAAATTCTCTCGCTTAACAGCCAGAGTATATTTGTGGACATCAATTAGTGATTTGACGGATTTGACGATGTGGCATTCAAAGTGGATGGTGACCAGATGTTCTAAAAGTTAAACGTGACCTCAAGCCCCATCAACTGAGAAAAGACAGAAATCGGGCAGGCAGCATGGCTAGGTGGGTCATACCTAAGCAGGGTGTATTGTCACCAATCTAGAGAACATTCATATTTTTTAATTCTTTTCAATTCTATATCTCCCGGGAATCACGGCAGGCGCACAATAAAAGTCGTAGGGTGACAATATATTTGATACACTCAAGTTAAATGAGTGGTCGGTCATGTGTGGCAGGTTGCAAGATGTTCTTGTTGAACCACAGTGTAAAATCCCTCTAGAGTACACTGTTTGGAAGGTGGTCCCATACCTTGTCTGTTGGAATCCAATCTTCAATAAGAGCCCGCAGTTTTCGATTATATAATATATATGTGGAATGTGAGATGCAAGCGTTCTGCTAGATGATTATTTATCTGTGATGTGATAGACACTATTATAATATCACTGGATTTTGATATATCAAAATATTTTGGGTTATAGTAAGGTAAAAACCGTCCGTGTTCATGTGTCTACTGGTCTTACTATTATCCTTTTCTTTCAAAGGATTTTTCAAAGATTAATAAGTGGTTGTGCTATGAATTTATCACTGAAAGTATTCCAGACTGACCCGGTGAATTTTGGTTTAAATCAAATGTGCTCGGGTCAGACCAAACATATTTACAGGTTAGGTTTCCGCTTGGAGTTTCGGGAGCTAGAAGCAGGAGGCTTCATCATTAGCTATCTATAGATTTTTCTACTGTGTGATATATGATGTACTCTGATGATTGGTATGTATGCATATACAGTTTCTTTTATGTAAAGATTATATTTATTCGTTCTGCTGTGAGATTCTGATGTTGATCTTCTTATTCTTCTATTCTAAAATTTCTTTCTTTCTTTTCTCATCCTCTAATTTCTTTCTATTAACGTTCTGGGATTTGATACTTGGATTTTTGGCAAGCAATATATATTTATGTATTATTGTCGAAAATTTGAGCGTCGAATTTTTCCGGCCGATACAAAAGCTAAATTAATTTGAGTTGGAGTAGCAGCATGGAGGCGCCATGGATTAGGGTTGAAGAGATTAGGGTTAGGTTTAGGTGTTTATTTATAGGTGTATTAGGTGAATTATGACCTTTAGAGTTGATTAGGAACCATCCGAACCACTCAAATTAGAAAAACACGTCATCAGGAAACTGCCTAGAATCAACCAGTCGACTGACCAATTTCAACCGATAAACTGTTTTCACTTCTGCTTAAAAACGGTCGACTGGTGATAAATGGGCGGTCAACTTGTAAATGGTCAAATGGTGAAAAATGGATGGTCGACTTATTTTACAACTTTAAATCTTCCGAGCTTCATAACTTCTTCATACGATGTCCGTTTTACGCAAACTCAGAGACTTTCTCAAGCAGAATTCCGAGACGAACGCAATGGCATAACCCGTTTCACTTAATTCTTCTTCTAAAAATTAAGTATTCTTGAATTTGTCAGTTTTAATATTTTAAAATTACGGGGTGTTACACCTTATCTCCGCTGGCCATACCATTTCTTCATCACTTTCTATGAATTTAAGTGTGATATACAAGTGAGAGAGTGATAAAACCTGTTGTATGAGTGAACCAAACCTTGTAATTGATAATGTGACAATGGAATCCTATATGAAAGTGGATGTAGATCTCTTTTGGATCCAACCAATATAAAAAATTTCTTGTGTTTTACTTTAATGTTTTCTATGCTTGCGATTGTGGCTCCACTTACCTTTTGTTGAAGTACTTGAAAGAGTACCTTTGGTGTTTCATACCGTTTTTGGTGTAAACAGCTATAAATCTAATTTCGTTATCAACTTCCAAATTCCATATATTGCAAGTTGCTAGGTTGAATGTCCCCACGAGGTTCTTTCTCTGCTTACACCTTTGTATTAAGAATTTAACAAGGGTTTTAAATCCCAACATCTCATGCTTAATAGGGATTTATTACTTTCATCACGTTCATACCCTTATCAAATCAATACGGGGGAACAACTAAAGATAGCAGCCTAAAATTATTTTTGAAGTTTTCTCTTACAATTTAAGAGTCTAAATACTGAAGTCTTAGTACTTTCAATCCAAATCCTTAAGATGTCAATTCCATATCTTTAAATTTTCCATCTTTGTCCTCTTTATAAATGTGGTCCATTTAAATATGTATATATGTCACTAAACTGTTTCCTAACTACTTATTTAATTCCCTCAATATTTTTTTTAGGCTTGAAAAAAATCCACTTACTCCAAACCAACTTGTCTTTCTAAATAAATTCCAAAAAATTTCTTTTTAATTTTATTAACTACAAATTCATTGCCCATTAAATTTGCAATTAATAGTCATGAATTCAATTCCTTGAAATCACAAATTACGTTACTTATATTCTACTTATATCTATATATTTGTATATATTACTAACCGTTAGATACGGTTGTTAATGCGTTAATTCCTGACTAGCTATCATGGGAAATATTCATTACAACCAAATCTATAAAATTTACTGATTCTTCAAATTTAATCGCATAGTCATCTATTTCTTATGTAACAACATCATTTTCAGTGACAATCAGTAATATTCAGTCGTAATGTTATTGTCATTTGCATGCATGTATATCTATACCCTATTGTGACAACAATTTAATAAGGTTTCCAAATATATGCATTAATTGCCTTTTTTAAATGTTGTAGCATAAAAAGTCTAAATTTCCACCTTTAAAATATAATTCTAAGTTTTTTTTTCAAAGATCTCAAATATGTTGCAACAAGAATTTCAGTGCTCCTTTTTCAATTTTTTTTTATATTCGATGTTATGTTGCATGCCTGTGATAAACGTTTGAGGTTTTGCATTCAGACAAAAGCTACTTTAAAAACAAAATCTTAATTGAATGTCAAAAACTTAATTGGCGATATTAAGTTTCAGAAAATGTCTAATTGACATTCATTATCAAATTTTAAAACACCTTTGAAACATTACCCAATAAAGATAAGTGATCTTTTTATATTTAGTAAAATGTTCCAAAAGTATATTTTAACTTTAATGTTTCCCAAACATTTACCACATGCCCAAAATTTGTAATGACCCACAAATCCATGTTATTTGAATTGACTGTATATAACTCACGTCCAACCCAAATTGCACGAATATATGAATCATTAATAGAAAGAAGTTAGAGGATGAGAAATAGAAAGATAGAAAATTGGAATAAAAGAAAATAGATTGAAGATATAACTAAACACCAGGACAGAATCTCATAATCGCAGCAGAATAAAATATAACGTATAAATAATCACTTTTGAAATACAAACTGTATTATACGTACATCATCATAGTACATCACATATACAACACAGCGGAATAAAACTCTAAATATCTAACATTGAAGCCTCCTGCTCCAAGCTCCTTTAGAAAAATCAGTAAAATCCTAAACTATTAGACTGCCCTACAAATTTGGGCACCCAAGAGTTCAGGGAAAACATAGAAAAATAAACTATAGGTCAGTCATGGGACTGGTGTGAGTAAGCATTTTAAAACAGCTTGATAAAATAAAAAGATATCTCGTAAGACCACGTCGTATAACACGGAACGGGTTTTTCCCCTATGAGAATACAGAACAATTGGTTTAACTTTTCAAAAACGTTTTGAAGGAAAGGATAATCGTAATACCGATCCACACATAAACATGGATATTTTTTACCTTACAATAACCCAAAATAATCTTTATAACAAAACTCATATGATATTATAATAGTGTCTATCAACCACAAATAAATAATCATCTAGTAGAACGCTTGCATCTCATGTTCTACATATACAGTATATTATCAAAATCGTGAGTGCTTATTTGATAACGGATTTCCAACTATGACAATGTATGGAACCACCTTCCAATAGCGTATCTCTAGAGGCGAACACACCGGGTTCAACAAGAACATCTTGCAACCCGACCACACATGACCGACCACTCATTTCGCTTGAGTGTATCGAATATATTATCACCAACGGTTGGGAGCTACCCACTGTTTCCAGAAAGGGACAGCGTCGAAAGAATAAAGAAATAAATTGGATTTCTCTAGATAGCGACAATATGCCCTAATTGGGAGTGACCCACTTAGCCATGCTGCCTGCCCGATTTTTTTCATTTCCTGGTTGTGAGGCTTAAGTCTGAACTTACCCTTGGATATAACACATCTTCATTCACTTTGAATGCCACATCGTCAAACCGCCAAATCACAAATTGATTTCCCCAAAAATACAACGGGTATAAAGCTAAGAGAAACGAATTTCTCCGCCGCCAATATAAGTACGTTTGAAGAAATCAACTTATGACATGCATACACTGTCAGACATTCGTCCATATTGGTTGTCTTGAGACTGGACAAATCGAAGGCACTATTCTGTAAATCCATCTTAGGCAATTCCTACCTAGGATTGACAAAATAGCCCTTGCATAACACCATCTTTAATGGGACTCAATAATCTTTGAGTCAAAACATATATGTCGAATCGAAGTGGAACTTAGATTCTGGTCTCTTCGAAACGATAACGATAAGGTCCAGATTTGATAATCGGTTATTTAGCTATCAAATATACAATAAAAAAATAGATTTAACTCCATTGGATCTACTAAGTCTTATTTAATAATCTAAATTATTTTGATACAATATTAACTTTGTTTATATATTCATTTGAAAATATAATTATTAATTAACCAATAAATCTCTTATTATTAACCTTACATGATAAACTCACTCTAGAATATCCGTTTTATAACTGAAAACGATATTCAGCTCTAACACTCAATTTGAACACAAACTAATACGATCTATCGGATAATAGTGAAATCGATCAAGTTGGGTATTTTAATTACCTCCCAAACCTTGAGTCAAAACCATTCTTATCATCAAGATTTGTGGAAGTTCGATATCCAAAACATTCGACAAAGCCATGAATTGGTAAATCCATTTAGTTTCCAAACCTTGAACCATTTTTAAAACAACGTTGATGTTCCATACTATTAATCAAGTTAACTTAATTTAAATTTTAAACCAGTGAATTTAATCCAAATAAACCAACTTGATTTCTTTATCCTTTTATAATTAAATTATCTTACTTGCTTAATTAAAAGATTAGTTACGTCAAAACGTATTATCTTGGATAATTTATCCAAAATTGAATTACTATTTAATTGCACCATTTTCCTTCCAAATCTGTTAAATTAAACATTTTCAAGTTTTTAAAACAACAATTTATTAAAACCCCTTCTATTAACTTAACTGAAATAAAAAATAAGATCAATTCTCATTCAAATAGTTGATTTAAATCAACCCTAAACAATTTGATTAACCTACTACGATTAATCCTCCCTTTTTAAATTAATTAATAATATAATTAATTTAAAATAATCCATTTAATTGTTCCTTAAAACAATTTAAATTCAATTATTAAGACTTAAATTTCATTTTTGAGTTACTTTACAGGAATATAACTTAGAAGTCCCAACGGTATATAACAGTTCTTATGACTGATGACTTTTAATTCGTTAACCCAATTTGCACAACAATCATATAAATACTATTCAATATTATCAACTGATACTATAATATCTCAACATCATATATTAACTGATAAAATATATCAAACTGATATAACAACAGAACGGTTTTTATTTCTGCTAACAGAGTGCTTAAACAATTCAGTCAATCAAATTTATAGTGGAATGGTGATTATTTCCACTAACAGATGTCCATACGATATATAATTACGATTATCGTTATTAAACATAACTTAATTAGTAAATTAATTAATTAAACATCCAATTCAGAATTTACTAAATCCATAGGTCATTACAAATCAATTATTAACTGTTTACACGTCAATTTCGTTCACGACAAAATTTATGTTCGATTTATTTTAAATGATATATGGTATTAGACCCATTTTTAAAATTACTTGATAAATAAATTCATTTAATCGAATTGTAGAAAAATCGATAACTTATGTTCCGTTACTTACATATATCATCAGTCGACTAACCACAATCACACGAGCCAACTCCATTGACACAAATATTCTTGACCTAACTAATATATTTATACACTTCAATCTATATATATTAAATCTAATTTATTTACTCTTAGATTTTTAACTAAAACCCTTTTTATTTCTTTTTAATTTCTTTTATAAAACTGGGCTCGGCCCAAGCCCAACACTCACAAAAAGAAAAGAAAAATGCCTACACCCAAAAGAAACGATGCACCTCATCTTTTCCTATTCAATTCTATCCCTTCCACTCTTTTGTTTCTTCAGCTATTTAGGTGCACAACGGTGCATATGCACCGTTGATCCACTCGCCGGAGAGCCGTTGCCCCCTACTCTGCACGTCATGCCACCACTATCGGTTACTTATGACCGATCATCCAAACCCCAGATCTCCATCTCCTCAAAAACACTCTGTAGTTATTTCTCTCTCACAACCGCAACTTCAGGTAGTTAGAAGATCGACCTCTCTAGGTCACCTCCGACCACATGAACCGCCTGAACCACCACCCAGAGATTCATCAACGTCCTGCGCATCTACTCCCCCAAATCCAGCCAAATCAGTCCAACGAGGACCCCAAACGAGGCCACCCAAAACCCAAACTCAAAACATCACCCAAAACCTAAATTGAACTCGTCTGATCAATCAGGACTACTGGCGACCCTGAAACTTCACCAGCACCTCAATCTAACTCCAACGGTACTCCATTACTAACAGTATTTAGTATCAGCAACCTAAACCCAATAATTTAATTGTTTTACCCCAACCGAACTTTCCAATTTTTCTCACAATATAGGTTAGTAAAATTCTAATTTTTGTTTTAAAAAATAAGGTTTTTCAATCCCAATTTTTACCACATATCTGAAGTTAAAATTATCGATGATTAGATTTTTGAGTTAAAACCCCTTTTGTTGTATATATACCCGTATATATATAGGAACTTCCTCGAGGTGGAATGATTTTTAAACTAACATATACTCACTATTAAAAAAATCTTGTGTTGAAAACCAAATCCTATATTGTCCTAGATTAAGAGTTGTTGATTTTAGTAGCTAAGTAGTGGGTTATACTAACACAGTAAAACAGAGTCTGTTGAACAAATCTGAAGATCAAAGATACATATTCAGGGGATTTCATATATATATATATATATATATACACTACTACAAATCAAGCCTGTTGCATCATCTCAGTTGTATCAGTTGTTTAAATGACTGATGCTAATTGGTATAGTTGCGTCAGTTCTTAGTTAATTTTTGAAGCAACAAGTGTAGAAGAAGCAGCAGATGAGGTAGAAATGTAATTAGCGTCAGTTGGCCACAATCTTAGAAGCAAATAAGCAGAAGCAAATCTTGTTGGTTGCATCACCAACGTTAGCAACTGATGCAAGTATATTTATTTGCATCGGTTCGTTATTCGTTGAAGCAAATTAACTGAAGCAAATGCAACTAGAATAGAAAATAACCACTATTTCTTTTTTTGATATGGGTTGACGCAGACAAATGGAAGCAGGTAAGTTGCTTTTAACCAAAACCCGTACCCAAATAACCGCAACCCAAACCAAACCCTATTTCTCCTTTTTCACTTTCGCGGTCCCTTTTCACTCCATTGCGCCATTACCTAGGAAAGAAAAGATTAGAAAAAAAAAACAATACAAAACTATCTGCTCGATATATGAAAGACGAACGAAGGGTTCAATTTTGTTTTCGATTTTGATTTTCTGAACAAAACAATATGCTTCTTATAACCAGAACCGGGTATGCTCTTTTGCCGATTTCCATTTGCTCGATTTCAATTTTGATTTCGCGTTCGATTTTGCTGATTTGAATATCCATTTCAATTATACAACTTGGGAAATTTTTAAGCTGTTTATGCTGTTTTTACATGGTTGGCTGCTTATGCTATTTTTAAAGAGCTAATATTTGAGCCTAAAGAGTAAGTGACCCTTTTATGATTTTCTGTTAATCTGGATTCTGAACTCTGATGATTTCTATACTCATCAAATTATACCATTGACATCATTTCAAGTGTATAGCGTCGTTTTGTATTCGGTGATGGCATGTTATCTTGAATTTTAAATTTTGAGGCATCGACGTAAAAATGTAAATTTGTCCCTTGAATTCTGGGTTTGTGTTAGGTACAAGATCTTTGGGAAGGATTTCAAAAGAGTACAAGGGGATAGTCAGGTTGGTATTTACTCATGTCAAGCTTAGCACTAATATTCTTTGTTGGTATATTACGTTCAGGTTACAATTACCGATATTCTCATGTTACTGTAAGAATTGGTTGTCCAGTTACTAGATATGGATCAAAAGGCCGAAATCGGGCAGCTCGTTAAAGAATACATAATATAGAGTTTGGTTCTCCAGTGGATACTGTAGTGTCCTGGTGCAACTAGTTACATTGGTTGCATTGGGAAGGACAAGTTTGGGGAAGAAATGAAAAAACATGCAACAGCTGCAGGTATTAATGTAAGGGATTAGAATACTGTTTTTGATAGTTTATTTTGTGATTGCCTTTTTCTTGGCAATAATTTATTCACCCATGTAATTTAACAGGCTCATTACCGTGAGGATGACACTGCTGCAACTGGTATATGTGCAGTATGTGTTCTTGGAGGTGAAAGGTAAATTGAATTACACAGCTGAATCTTTTGCATGTGTTATGTCTGGTTAGAGTTTCATTTCTCTTATTTTGCACAGTTTTTAGCTTCTTGTATATGAATACTTAATGTATATGTTTTTCTGTTAGATGCAGCAAAGCTTCCATATGTAAGTGACACTTAATAGCAGTGGCCAAAATTTTCCAACTTAGCTACCTTTTATGCATAAGTTATTAGCAGATTCATGCATTTTTGATATTAAAGTCGATCTAATAAGTTTTTATCATTCAGAATGCTAGGAAGCTATGATATTTCATGTAACACTCCTATCTTTGTTTGTACTTCAACAGATCATTGATTGCCAATTACTATTAAGTGGATCATTTAAAGAAACCTGAATATTAGGCACTTGGTAATTTCAGCATCCCCTCCCTTGTCTCATTAAAATTATTTTATATGTAATTTGTGAATAAAATTATGTCCATATATACTATGTAATAGCATATTACTGATGTGAGTAGAAAGTGGTAAAAGTCTCTTCTTGATTGATTGTGTTAAGAAGTACTTGTGTTTTCAGGCTAACTTTTTGTTTCTACAGATTTTGTTTAAAAATAATTTTAAACCATATTTTGAAGGCAACGTTTTTTTAGTGCACTGGTTATTTGTTCAATAAAAAATGAAACCGTTTTCATTCTTTTTGCATGACTCTATGGGATCTTTTTGCATCATCTGGCTTGAACTTTACTCCATTTTAAGTGAAGAGCAAAAGCACTGCTTTGAAATGCTGTTGATCGCTTACCACTATTGATGTTCAAGTTTAACCGAGTCTTCTCTGCTTAAGCGCTTTTCATAACAAAGATTTTGTTTACCTTCTATGATTTGGTGTTCTATCTTATATTAAAAAAAAGTTTATGAAACTCAAGCTTGACGTTTATTATATTAAAAAAGTCTTATATGTGTAACCTATATTTTCTATGTAAACAACTTTTCAGAATATATGAGGTTGGCTAGCTTCTTTTGAGGCTCAAAGTTCTTACTTCTGTCCAAGTTGAGCCAACTTCTATTAAAACACAAGTATTACAACATTCTCTACAAATCTTTGATATGGTGTGCATTAAATTATCGCCCTTCAATAAAATAGCAAGTGCATTAACCTCTTCGTTGAGAAACAATCTTTCTCTGCTTTCTATTGTCATTCCTGGTAAGCGAGTTATTACTTGGCCATTTATATACTTTAATTTAATTTCTTTAACTGTTTAACTGCTGATGTTTCTTTTATCACAATGCATTTAACACATGTTACTGAGTGGTTTGATTTATTTTTATTGGTTTTGTATATTTATTCTCATGAATCCATTTAATTTAATCTAAATACTTGCCTAGACCGTTCAAACAATAGATTTTTTTTAATTGCAGCATAAAGTTTCATCATAGGTAGCTATATAGATGGATATATTGTTTTTACAATCCTCTATGACCTTATAGAAAAATAATCTAAGCAAACATGTGAATTTCTAAAATCCAAAACTTTTTGCGTAGTTTTCTAAATTTTTATATGTAAAAAAAAAATCTATTTTTTAGCATTTCATTGTTCCATCCTGTTAAGGTTTCTACTAGACTCACATGAATGAATAAGCAATGGATTCTTCAAAATGTAAAATAATTGAATATGCTGAATAAGCTGCTGTGTGTAATGGATGATGCAATGAAAATCATATCTTCCAAGTGCATTTAATTGAGAATTATTACCTGACGTTTAGTCGGTGATCTGCATATGTTATACGCTTAAAGAATATCACTTACGTTTATCTCAAATACTACAAATACCTACGTTTTGTTGCATGTTCCTGCATTTTGATATTTTGGACTTGTCATTACTTTTGACTATATCTTAGTTGCTGTTTGATTTGAATCTCGACCATTTTTTTTAACCTGTTCTCAAACTTATTCAATTTATACTTTATTTTGACTGATAATCACTATAATCTTCTCTATGACATTTGTATTTCAAACCCATGACATATGGTTGTAACTCATCTAGGGACAGGACAAATTGAAATTCATATTGGCTATTCAAACGACCCTAAGAATAATTGTATTGACTCTATTGGAAAATTTATTTTATTGACTGTCATATATGAACTATAATGAGAAGAATTAGATAACATTAGTTAAAATTTTCCTTTGTATTATACTGAATTTAGGATATCGGGCTACGTCAAATATTAGCCAACAGGTCGATGGCAGTCGGCTGCTACGAAGAGCGAATCAACCTATTCATTATATTAATTTATTAATATTAGTTATTTCATTCAGTATTTTTTTAACCATAACATCTTTGTATGTATTTCGTTCGTAAAACTTAGAACATGAAGGCTACTTATAATTTCACCACGAACGCAGTGATGCAAGTTTCATATTCGAAATCTAACTATTAACTAAAATAATTAACCTTATAATTATGTGATGTTACATTCAGCTAATGTTATTCTTCCATATAAACACTATAAACTATTATAATGCTGGATATGATCAATTTGATATGGGATAGCATCACCTAGATTGGTAATACTTTTGTTTTGTTCTGTTTTTACCCCTGCTATTGTTATTTCCCAATAGAATATGTAACACCCCACACCCGCTACGGTCACTCACTAAGGGAATGCCATAACATCGGTGGAGTATTTTAAGTGAATATAGAACAGAAAAATTACAACAAGACAGATATAAGTAATACTTGAGAATTTTAAAACATCATTTCATTCCAGCGGAAAGTAAAACACGTTTGGTTACACCAAAACCATAAATAAGAGTCAAGTACATAATATCCATCCTGATAAAAACAAAAGTACATAATCCCACTACATAACCTAATAGCCATAATAGAAAAGATAAACTGAGCTTTATATCCACGGTCCAAGCTCCAAGAGATAGATAAAGCAGTCTGATCCAAGCCCACTAGTGCTAGGCCCACTCTGAGAACCTGAGGGTTGGGAAAAAGATAAAGAAACAACGGGGTCAGACATAAGTCTGAGTGAGTCCTACAACCCTAACAATACAATCATTAAAGTAATTAGGGTATGATATAAACTAGGTATGGTACCTCTGGGGATAATGACTACACTAAGTAGCCCACTAAACACAGGATGTACTAAGATAACCGAAAAGACGCATTTATCCACCCAAGGATAATTACTAGATTGCACCACCCCAGATCTACCCACCCCTGGGTAATTCCTATACTGCACCACACAAGTTCTACCCGCCCAAGGGTACTTTCTACTTAAAGGTTGATCCCACTAAGTGTACTTAGTAATTTTACCCAGTAGTTTCTTGTACCCCTAGCTGACTACATAGGTGCCGTCTGCCCCTATCTCCATTAGGTGTACCCACTACCCCCAAGCGATCGGCTCCCTACCGTAGATACCCGTGTTGGCCCCACAGTGGGGTGTATCACTCCCCAAAGTGGCAACCCAATAATCAATGGTGCACGGCTTATACCTACACGATGCAACAACGTCTTACCTACCAGCCCGGGTCCACACACGCATATGAAACCCGTTGGACTTGCGTTGCCACCGCTACCCCGTTTTGGCCTCTTATAGTCAAGCCCAATATGCGTGTCCCGTCCTCGACTTGGGTCGAGCCCACAAAGATACGTTTGGGATATTGGTTGAAATGGGCCCCCACAAGCTACCCACCTAAGCTTGTCATTTCTAGTGAATCCCACTTAACCCTTTAACCATGTCCACTTATATGTTATAAATTTTGGTTAAGTCTTTTAATCATATTTTAATTGCCACTCAAGGCCCCCACAAGCTACTACTTAAGCTTTTCATTTAATTATATTTCAATTGCCACATAAGGCCCCCACAAGCTACTACTTAAGCTTGTCATTTAATTATTTTTCAATTGCCACTTAAGGCCCCCACAAGCTACTACTTAAGCTTGTCATTTAATTATTTTTCAATTGCCACTTAAGGCACCCACTAGATTTCCGTATGCCACCCAAGGCACTTACTTGATTCCCTCATGCAACCCAGGGCACTTACTTAATTCCCACATGCCACCCAAGGCACTTACTTAACCCTTTAATCATGTTTAATTACATGTTCCACTTTGGTTAAGTATTCTAATCGTATTTTCTATTGCCACCCAAGGCAACCCACTAGATTCCACATGCCACCCAAGGCAACCACTAAATTTCCACATGCCACCCAAGGCAACCACTAAATTTCCACATGCCACCCAAGGCACCCACTTAACCCCTCATGTCCCACTACATGCTAATATGGTTAAGTGTTTCTTAATTAATTAAGACCGTGATCTCCCCTAAATACCTCCCACATTAGACTGGCTGTTATGACTGCCTGGTTAAGCCGGTAGGGTCCGGGCAGTCTTACGTCATAACAGAGTCTAACCTCGTGTCTTTACTTTAATCACGTATTTAATTTATGCCTAAGACCTCTCACATTGGGCCAATCATTTGTAGCCGCTGGATTTGCCGGTTGGTTCCGGGCAGTCTTACGCTACAAAAGGGTCCAACCTCGTGTCTTAGTCGATTAATTACACCTAATTAATCACCCCCATAATTAATTATCCCTAATTAATTACACATTTTTCATAACATGGGTAGACCTAACTCAATAGGTAAATTCCCATGGGGTAGACCTAACTCAATAGGTAAATTCCCACTTATGTTAATTTATTTTTATGGTATGCTTAATCATACCCAATCACACTTTTATTAACATATTTATTCACCCCATCGTTACCCACGTAAATCGTTCTCTTTCCATGACATAATAAAGGAAAGATCCATCACAAATATCATGGGTTTACCCAAATCTTTAGCATATATCTTTGTCATGGGTTAAGAGGATGTCAACTTGCATATATGAGCATATATTAACCCAACTACAATTTACCCAAACATGCATATCATCATACACATATCTTGCATAACATGTTGAACTTGCATATAAGCATTCTCATAACTTGCATAACATGTTAAACATGCATTTAAGCATACACCTAACTTGCATAAGCATTCACATACTTGCATAAGCATGCATAACTTGCATATCATGTTAAACTTGCATTTAAGCATATACATAACTTGCATAGCATGTTGAACTTGCATATATGACTCGCATCTTAAAGGAGGGTAAACATGCATATATATATATTCATAGCATATAAAGGTGCCATCTTACATATGTATGCATCACATTTCAAATGGGTAAACTTGCATGTCATGATTTATGCATAATACCAAACACTTAGCATGCATATAACCACCTACTTAGCATGCATACAATCAAATACTTAGCATGCATAACACCAAATACCTAACATACATAAAACCACATGCATAACTTGCATATACTCTCACATATAGTTTGCATAACATGTTACATATGCATAAATGTTCAACATCGTGTTTTGCATCATAAAACATGGCATTAAACTTGCATATAGTATAAAACTTGCAAATCACATATCATACAAACTTGCATGAACACATTTATCCACAAACATAGCCATGCCTTATCACATCCTACCATAATCAATTTAACAATTGATTATTAAAGCTATAGGAACTCACCAAACCAAGATTAGCAAACTTATGAAGTAAAACTAGTTGCCAAATATGAAGAAGAAGATGATTAGAGGTTGATTAGCTTGCAACTCTCTTCATTGATTTGTGGAGGCCATGATCAAGTTTCATTTTGCCATAGTTTAGTTACAAGATCTAATTATGAATGAATTAGGGTAGGGTTGGGGTCTTATTTATAGGATTAGGTGAGTGTTTTAGGCCCTTAGATTAACCCTAGGTTAGATTAGGACCCTTAGATTTAGGAAATCTCTAGAACCAGCCCTCTAAGCCAGCCTAGAACCCAACCTGGTGCACCCAGGTTCACTGGACGCCGCGCCCCTGTCGACAGGCAAGTCGACAGGCAAGTCGACACCCCTGTCGACAACCCTGTCGACATGGGTAGGGCGGGAAGCTTCCCGCCTGACCCCGCTTTTCCATTCCAAAATCTGAAATTTAAATTTTTAAATCTGTTTTTAGTTTTGAATTTTCTGCAAACTTCATCGGGCCATAACTGGGCCATACGGACTCCGATTTTCGAAAACTCGGACTCTATTTTGCGTATTTTTCCGAGACGAACGCAATGACGCAGCCCGTTTCCCCTAATTCCCACATCTGAGATTATTTATCCTGTAATTAGTGAATTTTAGTATTAACCCAAAATTCGGGGTGTTACATTCTCCCCTCCTTAAAGGATTTCGTCCCCGAAATCTCTAAGCTAAGGAGAATGCATATCCTACCATCCAAACAACCATCTACTCAATCCATCAAACACAGGCATCCATTGTCCTTAGAACAATTTCTAATGATGTATGAGCATATGCAAAGAGTGTGTGTATATGTTCCCTATCTAATGTATGAACATATGCAAACCATGATAGTGCCATGCATCTATTATGTATGCGAAAGAACCCTATCGACACATATAATATCTACATGAGTGCACAATCATTCACCAGAATGCATCATCCATATGATAACACAATCATTATACATCCATAAATATAGTTTCCTACACACAATTTTGTGCAATATGCAATATGAAGTGATTGAGCCGATCTAGTGCCTAGAGTGTGTGTATATGCATCCACGAGCAACCACTAGCAACCACTTGCATCCACTTGCATCCATCAACCATAACATGTCTCAAACACATGTTTCAACCATAGGTTTACCCTATCTAAGGGTCAAAGGTACTAATGAGAGGACATACTAAAGATAAGATAAGTACTAGACAAACGATAAAGGAGAAGTTAAAAGACATACCCTCAAAAAGAAATGGGTACAATGAACGCATCTTCGCTTCCGTTTCCCAAGTTGCGTTGCGCTCGTCTTCTCCCCATTGCATTTTGACTAGATGAACCTCTCGATTCCTCAATTTCCTAGTCTCTGACCCAAGGATGCGGGTAGGAGCTCGTCGAATAGTCGCATCACGCTCTACTTCCACTTCTTTAAGCGAGCTCGGCTCTACCACCTCTGCGGTCTTATGTAAGCACTTCCTCAA
This sequence comes from Allium sativum, assembly GCA_030737875.1. NCBI lineage: Eukaryota > Viridiplantae > Streptophyta > Magnoliopsida > Asparagales > Amaryllidaceae > Allium > Allium sativum. The sequence goes on from CM060915.1 coordinate 120,197,142, forward strand.
ATGAGATACGTGGAATACATCATGTACACCACTAAGTCTGTCGGGCAACTCCACTCTATATGCCATCCGTGCAACCCTTTCCTTAATAGGGAACGGCCCTACGAACCTTGGTGCTAACTTCCCAACAGATCCAAAGCGAACCACATTTCGTAACGGAGACACCTTGACAAAGACCATGTCCCCAACTTCAAACTCAAGGTCCGTCCTTCTCTTGTCCGCATAAGATTTTTGCCTATCCTGCGCTGCTTTCATCCTTCTTCGAATCAAGTCAATTTTCTCAGAAGTCTCCCTAATCATATCAGGCCCAAGCAAGATCTTATCCGTAGATTCCCACCGACATGCAGGTGATCGACAAGGCCTTCCATAGAGAGCTTCGAAAGGAGCCATACCAATACTGGACTGAAAGCTTTTATTATATGCAAACTCTACCAATGGAAGATGCTCTTCCCATGTACCTCCAAAATCTAAGATACAAAGCCTCAAAAGGTCTTCTAGAACACGATTCACCCTCTCAGTCTGGCCGTTCGTCTGAGGATGATATGCGGTGCTCAGACACAATTGAGTTCCCACTGCTTCCTGCAAACTTCTCCAGAACTCGCTAGTGAAGATAGGGTCTCGATCACTCACTATGCTAGAGGGTACCCCATGCAATCGAACTATCTCTCGAAGATATACTGAAGCTAGCCATGGGGCAGTCCTCTTGCTCTTCACAGGTATGAAATGGGCGCTCTTAGTAAGTCTGTCTACCACCACCCAAATTCCTGTATTACCCTTCCTCGATCTCGGTAATCCATCGACAAAACCCATCGAGACACTATCCCACTTCCATAGAGGAACTTCCAATGGGTGAAGCAACCCACTGGGTTTCTTCTGCTCCGCTTCCATTTGCTGGCTCACCAAGCATCTAGCGACATACTCGGCCGCGTCTTTCTTTATACCGGCCCAAAAGAAAACTCGCTTTACGTCTTGGTACATCTTGTCCCCACCAGGATGAATGGTCACCTTCGACCGATGTGCATCATCAAGTATAGCCTTCCTCAAACCCTCGTCTTGTGGTACACAAAGTCTACCGTCTCTATGCAACCACCCCTTACCATCTAGGGTGTACCTACTCAAATGGTTGGACGACTCCCCCCCTCATGAGCTTCTTTACTAACTCAACCAATTGTGGGTCGTCCCGCTGTGCTCCGCCAATACGCCCCAAAAGAGTAGGCCTAACCTCCAAGGAGGCTAGCAAACCGGGTACAAAGTCAACGGAAGGTCTAAAGTCAAACATAGAAATAAACTCTAAGCTCCGTCATTCAACGAACAATGAAATCAAGGACAACCTTTTTCTACTTAAGGCGTCCGCTACCATGTTTCCCTTGCCATGGGTATACGCTATCTCAAGCTCATAGGATGCTAAGAATCCCATCCAAAATCATCACAACTGTCCATCTCTCACGCAGACCACCCTAGTCGAACTCGACATCCCCCAAATGCAAGCCCCAAAGGCCTAAACCAATATCAGACAAACACCCAAGGGATATCTCCTTCGAGTTCAGGCGACCTACGTGAGATGATACTAGCAAAAATGGCTAATCAATTAAGCCTTTGACCAACTTTGGATGTCCTCGCCAGTCTCGCTCCCAAAACCACCGTTTTCCCTTAACTGGCTTTGCTCATCCTATTGAGCACATACGAAAACTTATTTCGCTCCTAGAAAAGACCAAGATGTCATTTATAAAGACCATCACAAACTTATTCAGGTACTCCCTGAACACCCTTCTCATCATATGCGGGGGCGTTCATCAAACCAAATGGCATCACCAGCCACTCATAAAAACCATCCGGAGTCCTAAGGGTAGTCTTCTCCATACTATCCTCAGTCACTCTCAACTGGCGAAACTCCGTGGCTGAGTCCACTACGAAAACACTGAGGCGCCCACTAACTGATCAAAGAGATCATCAATCCTCGACAATGGGTGTCTATTCTTCTTTGTGAGTTTCTTTAGTTCTCTTTAACCTACACAAAGTCTGAGGGACCCATCCGCCTTCGTGGCAAAAACTACCGGAGCACCCCACTCCGATATACTTCGTCTTATGAACCCCTTCTCAAGTAAATCGCCTACTCGCTTATGGAGTTCCCTCCTCTCACGAGGAGCCTTGTGGCACACTGGCCAAGATACTGGTTTGGCATCGTCTACCAGATATATTCGGAAGTCAATCTCCCGCTCCGGAGGTAAGCCCTTCACCTCCTCACACACATCCGAGTATTCCCGGACCATTCTAACTGATCGCAAACTCTTGACCGACGTGTCAAGCGATTCTGGATAACTTAGCATAACAGATTCCATGGGATTACAAGAGATCTCGAGAGTGTTACCCTAGCGGGTCATAAGCCTAACAACTCTCCTTCCACAATCAAGAACGGCACCCCTACTGGATAACCGGTCCATGCCCAACACTATCCCATAGCCCGTGAAGCCCAAAAACATCACATCTAAATTCAATGCTAAGTATAGCAACTTTCAAACCCAAACACATCATGGAGCCCCAATTGGGTTTGAAACAACTAAGGGATCATCTACCAAACTGGTGTCTCAGTGCAGTGACTCAACTAACAATGATGAGATAAACGAACTCGATGCGTCAGTATCAAATAAAGTTCGAATCGGATAATAAAGAAATCCAAATTCCAACCTAGACGGTCCTATCCCCATCTGGTACCCTAGTCGTGAGGGAATACAACCACCCTCCAGGAGATTCCGTACCTTGCCCTTGCCTCTTTGGACAATCCTAATAAGATATCCTATTCCTCCCAAAGGATAACTACTAGCCTTCTTCTTCCCATTCTCCACTCGCAACCTCCCACCAAAATGAGGTTTCGTCCTTCATTAAACATCAACTATTTGAGCCTTCCTCCCGTCTTCTATCCAATAGGTACCTACAAGTCCTCCTCCTTCTTGAACCAACTTCTAGTCCGACTAATGTCCAAGTTCCCTGAAGTGGTTTTCCATTCTTATCTACCTTAGAAAGATCATCTATACGTGGAGGGGAAACTCAAAACGAGAGAGGAAGAGATTCAAAACGGAGAACTCGAAAGATAAAGATATGGCTATCGGGGATTATGCTTTTCTTTCAAAAACCTTTCTCTTAAAAGACATGTTTTTGAAAATACTCCTTTCAAAAATATTCTTAGAAAATAGTTTTTCTAAAAAATTTATCTGTTCTGGTAACCTTAAGCTCTGATACCACGTGTAACACCCCACACCCGCTACGGTCACTCACTAAGGGAATGCCATAACATCGGTGGAGTATTTTAAGTGAATATAGAACAGAAAAATTACAACAAGACAGATATAAGTAATACTTGAGAATTTTAAAACATCATTTCATTCCAGCGGAAAGTAAAACACGTTTGGTTACACCAAAACCATAAATAAGAGTCAAGTACATGATATCCATCCTGATAAAAACAAAAGTACATAATCCCACTACATAACCTAATAGCCATAATAGAAAAGATAAACTGAGCTTTATATCCACGGTCCAAGCTCCAAGAGATAGATAAAGCAGTCTGATCCAAGCCCACTAGTGCTAGGCCCACTCTGAGAACCTGAGGGTTGGGAAAAAGATAAAGAAACAACGGGGTCAGACATAAGTCTGAGTGAGTCCTACAACCCTAACAATACAATCATTAAAGTAATTAGGGTATGATATAAACTAGGTACGGTACCTCTGGGGATAATGACTACACTAAGTAGCCCACTAAACACAGGATGTACTAAGATAACCGAAAAGACGCATTTATCCACCCAAGGATAATTACTAGATTGCACCACCCCAGATCTACCCACCCCTGGGTAATTCCTATACTGCACCACACCAGTTCTACCCACCCAAGGGTACTTTCTACTTAAAGGTTGATCCCACTAAGTGTACTTAGTAATTTTACCCAGTAGTTTCTTGTACCCCTAGCTGACTACATAGGTGCCGTCTGCCCCTATCTCCACTAGGTGTACCCACTACCCCCAAGCGATCGGCTCCCTACCGTAGATACCCGTGCTGGCCCCATAGTGGGGTGTATCACTCCCCAAAGTGGCAACCCGATAATCAATGGTGCACGGCTTATACCTACACGATGCAACAACGTCTTACCTACCAGCCCGGGTCCACACACGCATATGAAACCCGTTGGACTTGCGTTGCCATCGCTACCCCGTTTTGGCCTCTTATAGTCAAGCCCAATATGCGTGTCCCGTCCTCGACTTGGGTCGAGCCCACAAAGATACGTTTGGGATATTGGTTGAAATGGGCCCCCACAAGCTACCCACCTAAGCTTGTCATTTCTAGTGAATCCCACTTAACCCTTTAACCATGTCCACTTACATGTTATAAATTTTGGTTAAGTCTTTTAATCATATTTTAATTGCCACTCAAGGCCCCCACAAGCTACTACTTAAGCTTGTCATTAAATTATATTTCAATTGCCACCTAAGGCCCCCACAAGCTACTACTTAAGCTTGTCATTTAATTATTTTTCAATTGCCACTTAAGGCCCCCACAAGCTACTACTTAAGCTTGTCATTTAATTATTTTTCAATTGCCACTTAAGGCACCCACTAGATTTCCGTATGCCACCCAAGGCACTTACTTGATTCCCTCATGCAACCCAGGGCACTTACTTAATTCCCACATGCCACCCAAGGCACTTACTTAACCCTTTAATCATGTTTAATTACATGTTCCACTTTGGTTAAGTATTCTAATCGTATTTTCTATTGCCACCCAAGGCAACCCACTAGATTCCACATGCCACCCAAGGCAACCACTAAATTTACACATGCCACCCAAGGCAACCACTAAATTTCCACATGCCACCCAAGGCACCCACTTAACCCCTCATGTCCCACTACATGCTAATATGGTTAAGTGTTTCTTAATTAATTAAGACCGTGATCTCCCCTAAAGACCTCCCACATTAGACTGGCTGTTATGACTGCCTGGTTAAGCCGGTAGGGTCCGGGCAGTCTTACGTCATAACAGAGTCTAACCTCGTGTCTTTACTTTAATCACGTATTTAATTTATGCCTAAGACCTCTCACATTGGGCCAATCATTTATAGCCGCTGGATTTGCCGGTTGGTTCCGGGCAGTCTTACGCTACAAAAGGGTCCAACCTCGTGTCTTAGTCGATTAATTACACCTAATTAATCACCCCCATAATTAATTATCCCTAATTAATTACACATTTTTCATAACATGGGTAGACCTAACTCAATAGGTAAATTCCCATGGGGTAGACCTAACTCAATAGGTAAATTCCCACTTATGTTAATTTATTTTTATGGTATGCTTAATCATACCCAATCACACTTTTATTAACATATTTATTCACCCCATCGTTACCCACGTAAATCGTTCTCTTTCCATGACATAATAAAGGAAAGATCCATCACAAATATCATGGGTTTACCCAAATCTTTAGCATATATCTTTGTCATGGGTTGAGAGGATGTCAACTTGCATATATGAGCATATATTAACCCAACTACAATTTACCCAAACATGCATATCATCATACACATATCTTGCATAACATGTTGAACTTGCATATAAGCATTCTCATAACTTGCATAACATGTTAAACATGCATTTAAGCATACACCTAACTTGCATAAGCATTCACATACTTGCATAAGCATGCATAACTTGCATATCATGTTAAACTTGCATTTAAGCATATACATAACTTGCATAGCATGTTGAACTTGCATATATGACTCGCATCTTAAAGGAGGGTAAACATGCATATATATATATATATATTCATAGCATATAAAGGTGCCATCTTACATATGTATGCATCACATTTCAAATGGGTAAACTTGCATGTCATGATTTATGCATAATACCAAACACTTAGCATGCATATAACCACCTACTTAGCATGCATACAATCAAATACTTAGCATGCATAACACCAAATACCTAACATACATAAAACCACATGCATAACTTGCATATACTCTCACATATAGTTTGCATAACATGTTACATATGCATAAATGTTCAACATCGTGTTTTGCATCATAAAACATGGCATTAAACTTGCATATAGTATAAAACTTGCAAATCACATATCATACAAACTTGCATCAACACATTTATCCACAAACATAGCCATGCCTTATCACATCCTACAATAATCAATTTAACAATTGATTATTAAAGCTATAGGAACTCACCAAACCAAGATTAGCAAACTTATGAAGTAAAACTAGTTGCCAAATATGAAGAAGAAGATGATTAGAGGTTGATTAGCTTGCAACTCTCTTCATTGATTTGTGGAGGCCATGATCAAGTTTCATTTTGCCATAGTTTAGTTACAAGATCTAATTATGAATGAATTAGGGTAGGGTTGGGGTCTTATTTATAGGATTAGGTGAGTGTTTTAGGCCCTTAGATTAACCCTAGGTTAGATTAGGACCCTTAGATTTAGGAAATCTCTAGAACCAGCCCTCTAAGCCAGCCTAGAACCCAACCTGGTGCACCCAGGTTCACTGGACGCCGCGCCCCTGTCGACAGGCAAGTCGACACCCCTGTCGACAGGCCTGTCGACAGCCCTGTCGACATGGGTAGGGCGGGAAGCTTCCCGCCTGACCCCGCTTTTCCATTCCAAAATCTGAAATTTAAAATTTCAAATCTGTTTTTAGTTTTGAATTTTCTGCAAACTTCATCGGGCCATAACTGGGCCATACGGACTCCGATTTTCGAAAACTCGGACTCTATTTTGCGTATTTTTCCGAGACGAACGCAATGACGCTGCCCGTTTCCCCTAATTCCCACATCTGAGATTATTTATCCTGTAATTAGTGAATTTTAGTATTAACCCAAAATTCGGGGTGTTACAGAATATCTAGTCTAGACAATAATAAGTAGGTGGATACCCAGTGCCAAAGGCTCCCATACTCAAGCGCGAGAGGAATTCCCAGACAGTCTCTCGTCCTAGTACTATTCTCACGGCTTTCCGGGCTCTGGGGGTGGTCGATTAGTGCACACAGCCTTTTCCTCACATATGTAAAGAGGCCGGGACTCGAACCTGCGCGCTCCAGATTACCAGCCGGTTAACCTTACCGTTGCGCCAGGCAGCACCTTTTAGACAATAATAAGTAAATGGACATAAATAAATTGCTGTGCTCCATTTTCATTTTCTGTTTTACCTCTGCTATTGTCCAATTTCATGTGCTCCATTTTCCTATAGTTTAGAAAATTTTCGTTCTTTCATGAGTTGAAGTAGAATGAGAGATTGTATGTGGGCATATATACCACATCCAACATTAAATATACAGTTTAAACTCTGCTATGGTCATACGGTTCTAATATACATAGCATATGTAGTGGAATTCAAATATCAGCTAACGACAATTGTCAGATTGTCGCCACAAAGTAAATATAGGTACTGATGCATATTTTGATTCTGAAAGTAACAATGATAATGACATGGTGATTGACATATTTTGATGCATATTTTGATTCCACTGTAGTCTTAAATCCAAATGGTGATTGACTAATTATAGTTTTGGAATAATTACAAAGTCAGTTATATTTAGCAAACTTTATGCCTACATGATTATTGCAGGACCTAGCGTATAATTACATGCCGTAGGATAAAGCCAGTTCAGAATCTTGAAACATGATCTATGCTTTCCCATCAAGCAATTCCTGTTGGTTCACAGCATGTTGGTGCAATAACAATATGGTAACAGCTGCATCATATATTGTGAGTTTATTCTTGTCTCTTTTATTTACATCATGTTACAATAGCTCCATTATACATGGGGTTGGTATTAACTAGTTCATTTGAAACCAATTTAGTCTAAAATAAGGTATATTTAGCAAACTGCTGCAATTTACAAATACTGCCAAACAGTTCGGCGTCTAAGATGAACAATTAATTGTTTCATCTATCCTGAGAAATATGCCATGCCAGATAATTCAAGTTTGCAAACTAACCATCAACCAAAATCGAAAAATTAAAATGTACCAGCAAAACCTTCACCAAATTTGCTCAACGCTCGAAGCACTTATCGACATTCTTGATATTTATGTAATACAAGACTTATGGTTGATTGCTCTTAACCCGCCTTATTCTTTGCATTAGTAGACGACATTAATTTAATTCTCTTTACCAATGTTAGTCTGCGGGTGGGGTGTCACAATTAGAGCATTCACAGTAAATTGATCGTCTTTTTGTTAATAATGAATGCTTTAACATCTGCCTAAGCCTGAGTTCAATTTGATAATCACTCTACTGATGACACACCGCAATTTTTCTCGATTTTAAAATGAGCACGGGCTTTGTTCAAACAAAAGCCGTTTAGATTTGAAATTTCCTGGTGTAAGCAAGCAGGATATTGTTGACTGTTTCTTTCGTCTACTGCTTTATGGTAAAAAGCTATTCAAAATGTTACAGAGATTGAAAGCTATTAAAACTACTCTCAGAGAAACTGTACTGAGCAAAGGCATGTAAATAATATTTTATATCAATAACTTTGTAAAAATGCAACAATTGAAGAGCTGCAGCTTGAATACAAGGAAGGTTTGCATAAGCTGAATGACCTTATTAGATTGAGATCAATATAAAACATTTAGTACAACAAATTCAACTTGTTAACACAAATGGTCAAAGTGGCCACTTTGTTCTACTCAAGTTTAACATGCATATACTTGACAAAATTTTACATAACATAAGTAAAGCTAAAGAAAATAGTGGAAAAGAGTACGAGTTACAAAAATAAGATTCGCATTTATTGCCACTTCACATCCTTTTTTATGTCATCCAGTATGGCAGTATCTGAAACAGGCACATGATTTAAATTTGAACAAGCTAAATGGTCTGCAAACGAGGAATTTGTAAGGTTTGGGCTACTATGTTTTCTAGCGAGTCCGGAAAAGCATTCGAAGTGAATATCGAACTAGCATGTTTAGGGGGTTTCATTGGCACAGCTGAACCAAAATTCATGGAAATTAATTTAGTTTCAATAATAGGGGTATGCAAATTTTCATTTGAATTAACTGTTGCAGTAATTGCTCTTGGCTGTCAAGCATTTTTTAGTTGTCATGTAACAATTTCTTGCATTATGTCTAAATATCTTAAAATCAATGGAATTAGTGGAATCCTTATGCCGCAGCGACTTTTTGAAGATTGGAAATTAAATGGCTGGCACACTTTGGTCCCATACACACTCTTGTGCCAACCCTTTAATTATCCCTGAGATGACTAAAGATATTATGTCCAAACACACTCTTGTGCCAACCCTTTAATTATTCCTTAGATGACTAATGATATTATGTCCAAACACACTCTTGTGCCAACCCTTTAATTATCCCTGAGATGACTAAAGATATTTGTATTCAACTATTATGGTGTCTTAAAGTGTCAATCATGACTTTTTCTCTAAAGATTACAAGTCTGAACAAACAAAACATAAAGAAAATTAAAATCAACGGAGGCATATCTCTGGATAGGAAGATATAAACAAATATAAGTAGTAACACCCAAATATCACATATTCTTCAAAAAATTATGTGAAATTTACAGAAAGCATTAAATGGTTTGAGATTTACATAAACAAATTGCGATAAATGGTCTGATATAAATATATCCAAGTATAGCAGTTATGGCACAGGTTTCTGTTTGTAATAAAAGCGAATCAGTTAATGACATAATTGTTAAAACGCTACAAATTTCCTTGATTCGCTCCTTAACAAAAAAACTATATCTCACTAGCAAATATTGTAATATCTCATTTTATTCATGATCCGACTCTTTATTCTCATTCCATTTTTACTTTAATGATAATAGACAATGTTAGTCAATAATAGAAGCTTACATATTTGTTTTTCAAACTCTTTACTAATGATCCATATTTTAATTCTTCAGATGCTACAAATTCCTTTCTAATAGGTTAACCAACTGGATTTACGGTATTTAATACTTGCTTTGGAACTTTATCAAAGAATAATTCTTGCTTTGGAACTTCATCGGAAAAAAATTGCTTGGGAACTCCTTATTCCATTTTTTTACATAGTAATGATGGTATTTGTATGTCTTTTAAATTTTATTAATCAATTTGAAGATGACTAAGAAGTGTTACAGTATTGTGTTTTCAATATGTATTACAAATTCTTTTACTGCAACATTATGATCCAAGATAATAAGAAAATCTTGGATTAAAACACAATATTAGCATGCATTAATAGCCATGACATATTAATTGGCTTTGAAAAGTATGTTATCTTGGATGACACAGGGTCATGGTTTGAGCCTAGAGCTTGCTGTGATCTTGCTGTTTGGAAAAACAGCAAGTCTGGCTTGCTGTTTGAAACAACAAGCCAGAACTTGCTGTTTTTTCAAACAGCAAGCTCACAACAAGCTCAAACAGCAAACTCGAGCTTACTGTTTGAGCTTGCTATTTGAAAAAATAGCAAGCTCTGGGTTGCTGTTTGAAACAGCAAGCCCGAATTTGTTATTTTTTCAAACAACAAGCTCAAACAGCAAGCCAGCAAGTCTGAGCTTGCTGTTTGAAACAGCAAGCCGGCAAGTCGGGGCTTGCTATTTCATTTTTAATCATTAATGAATTTCTATGTATTTTTTATTCTTTCTGTTATATGAAGGCAGCTGCTGGTTTTTTAAAAGAAGAGGGTGCAATTCTTTGAGACCTATCTCCTCAAGCATGCGTGGTGAGTCATAATTTACTACTAAAATTTGAATCCCTGTGTTTTGGTTACAAAATTATGTTAGATTAAACAACTGTATTGGTTATTAATGAATTATATTATGGTCTTGGTTACCAAAATATGAATATGTAACCAGTACAATTGATATTTGTTTAGTTGTAGCTGAATCGGAAAATTGGCTTCATCATTGTATATATGGTAAATGATTATAAAACTTATACCATTTGAAAAATTAATGTATGCACATGATTCATATTGCAATGGTTGCAAATGTTTTGATGGCACAAATTTTCCATAAGAATAAAGGATATGCAGATGTTGTATATGTTGATTATGTGGACATAATTCACTTGGAGGCTTCAGATATAATTAACTTAGAAACTAAGAATAAAGGGTATAATATATGCACATATTTTCAAGTACAATCTAATATTTGGAGTAACAACAGAGGTTTATGTCAATATTTTCATCATATTATGGTCATTATATCCATCAATATTCTTTCTTTAATAATTCCTTTGCCATGCGTTGATTTTTTGAATTCAGGCTGAAGTCAGTACTGTAACTAGACCTATAAAGAGTGCTCCTCAAATTATGTTCATGGATTCAATATCTATAGTAAGAATCGCCTCGCATCAGTAAGTTCCTAACTTCTTATGTCTTTCTTAATTGTAAAATGCTGATATTGATGTAGTGTGGTGACAATGTTGCAAAGCATATTCAATGAAATTAATGAAACTTTAATTTTACAACATGAAAATGCATCGATAAAAATGTGATCATTTTGCAACTTCTAACTCGTTCAAATGTCAAGTTAGTATTAACTAGTAAAACCTATATTTTCTCCATTGATATGAAGCATTATTACATTAGAATTATGGGGAATATAAGAGCATATCTTATTGTGGTTGAATTTACGAAACTACAGAAATGATTGGAAAGGAATTATTAATGTCACGTATGCCATCTAAAGCCTTCTGTGTGGCATTTGTGATGAATTTCTTCTCCATATTCGATGTTCCAGTGTTTTGGCCCATACTTCTATTCTACTGGATTGTGTTGTTTGTGCTGACAAAGAAGCACCAAATTTTACATATGATCAAATACAAGTATGTTCCTTTCAGCATTGGAAAGAAGGTAATTTTTAATGTTGAATGGTGATGAATGTTTCGTTTTATAGCATGACTGGAGGTTGAACTTAACGTTGCTTGTTTCAACTTAATATTCTGTTTATCTAGAGGAGAGCGCAGTAAATAGTCAGTAAATAGGAATTCGCATGCTTTGCCGTTAACTTAATATTATGTTTATCCAGAAGAACGCCACTAAACAGTCAGTAAATATGGATTTACTTATTTTGCTGGACAATAGCTAAACAAAATGTCAGATAATATAATATAAGTTTCATAAATACAAGGTTTTTTCTTTGTTGGGTCTTTTTTTTGTTAGAGGTGAAACATTATTGGTTTGGTTGAAACTCAAGTTAAATTCAATATAAGGTATGTTGGATTGATAAGAAGCTAAATTGTATGGTATGTTGTATAAACAAAAATGTATCAGTTCTGCCTATACATTTGGTTAGACCAATTTTTTGCACCCGTTAATGATGTGCGCTACATACCGTTGTAATATATTATTGACCCAGCAGTATGATAAAGCTTTATTTTCCCTACACCCTGGATGTTTTTTCCCCTTATAGCATTCGCAAATGGATCTTTTGTGAAGTCCATGTATTCAACATGTTCTTGTTCATTCCTTGCATTAAACACTGTTCTCATTACGTTCTGCAGTAATATCCAAGCTATAACAATTTTTGTGACGTTGTTAGTATAATCCAGTTTTCTCTTGTGCAAATGATTCTGTAGCTAGTTAATATAATCCAGTTTTTTTGCATTTTTATAGTTAATTCACATGTTAATTGCACATATAATTTAATGCTGCTCATATATAGTTAATTCATTTGATTTGTAGATTTTTTTTTTCAAAGTTCAAACTGTGCCTTTTTCGTTTTTGTTCATTTTAAACTAATTATTACATTATTTTGTAATATTGACGGTGTCTGCAGCAATTTGAAGCAACGGATTGTGTATATTATGTGATGGGGTATATGCTTGACATAGTAAAACACCACAATCGAAGCATCGATTTACAAAAGGTATACCTTAATTTATTTCATTCGCCTAGCTAGCTATTATATGTTATTTACGACATTTTAAAATAGTACCACTCTAATAAATTGCAGGACCATAAGGTGGTTCTTATGACCGACAAGGAATAGACGAAGTTTGGGATTGCTTAGTGACTTATGTCATGCATAATTGGATGTAGTTATGTTAGTCTTTTGTTATGCACGTTGACTTTAGTTTTATGATTAGAATATGTAATTTTTTTTGGTTGTACACATGAAATGTGTTAATTGATAATACAATTATATTTTTTTTGTTTCATCGGATTGGTGGTATTAATGCATCTATAGAATTTTAAATTCTATTTAATATTGCTTTAGGTTTAAAATTTTGAAATAGTGGTATTTTTATTTTTTTTATTTAATTTAATTTGCATTAGTTGTAATGGCATAGGCAACCGATGCAATACACAAAAATTCATAACAAATATCATTTTCGCATTTGTTCATTAGCATCAGTTGTTTAAAAACCTTGATGCAATAGACCAAGGCTTCAGAAGCAAATGTAGACATTTGCATTTGCTTTATAGCATCAGTTGTATTAAACAACTGATGCAAGTGATCGTCATTTGCATCGGTTCTTTAACTGATGCAACAGAAGTTTGTCTGTTGCATCATCTTCACTTGTATCAGTTCAACAACTGATGCAACATGAGTTTAATAACTGATGCAAATGACCTGTTTTGTAGTAGTGATATATGTATATATATATGTATGCATGTATGTATATATATATATATGTTTCCAGTATTATACATGTAAAGCAGTGATAGCTTTTAAAAAAGGAAAAGAGAGAGTTTTACTTACATATACATATATACTACTTGGTTCCTTATTTATCATGGTTGCTTCTTCTTTCATTTATTCAGTTCAGTTTTATCCATTTCCAGTTCTTTGTTTGGTATGGAAACACATCAACACATCCATATATGCACATATACAAATACTTGCATAATCCATCATCAAATTGGAAATCTACTCACTTATACACATTTTTGGATTTTCCCAGTTTTTATATCCATTTCCAGGTTTTCATTCAAAAATATATGCGCCTCTCTCTATATATATCTATCCTATTATATGCACGTGTATAGGTTTATATCAATGCATAAAAAAAGTTTACTCATTGTGTGTTATATACTGTATCCAGGCTTGTGGCTTATTCATTCTCCTTCACTTTAAAAGGTCCTATGCTCTTACTATCTTATTCACTGGTTTGAAGTGGGTTTCCCAGATTTTAATACAGTATGAAGACCATGTAAACTCACTTATATATATATATATATATATATATATATATATATAAACAATAACAAAGGGGAGGGGATTACTTGTTATGCTTATTTACTGTCTTTGTTTCCTGTTTGTTCTTTTGTTTGCTAATAATATTTATTTGAGTTTACAAATAAATAATACATTTAGAAACATATATACACACATATAAATTAACATAAAAAAAATTCTTGCAAATCAATAGATAGGTTAAATGGATTTATAAGGGGAAATTCGATCACCAATTGTCCACTGTCCCTCTCAAGTCTTGCCGCCATTTTAAATTCCCAAGTTATAAATCCTTGCTTTTGGCTATGAGTGTAATTGTGTTGGGTATATGTGTGTGGTCTGGTATGTATTTATAGATACAAGTGACAATAAAATACTTGTCTAGGTTACAGCTTCCACATTGTATAGTTTTTGGGCTGATTTAAAGTTGATTGAAAGGATACATTGTTTAGTAATTTTCAAGTTTACTTCACCTAGTCTATACACTACGACCATGTGCCAAAATATGTTTAAAAACTTACTTTGCCTTTAAGAAATACATGCTATAAGTCTAGGCTGCTTGTAACTTAGATGTGAAGGAATGTGCTAAGGTATATATTCTTTTTGCCTGCACAAGAAATTAGTTGCTTGATAGGAGATGGTGATGGTACAGGTTGTCTACAAACATTGGAAATGAAAACAAGGGTAGCCTTTGGCTATGCACATGGGATTGTACAGGTAGCATATGTACCAATGATTTAACAAAACAGAGTTTGCTTCTAAGACAAGATGTAAGTTGTTTATATATATAGCCATGTTCTCCATTGGTAACAAATTAATGTATAAAACCAATATTATTATTTATTTATGAATTTTAGACCAATTTTCTATTTTACATGTATTTAAAACAAGATTAAATACAAAATGTTTAAACACCACTCACTTGTCTATATATAAATAAGTAAAAATATACACATAAGATATTTAAATAATTATTATTCAAATTTTCTATAATACTCAAATCTTATATTACCTATAGTTAACAAGAGTTTAAAACACAATTAAAAATACAAAATAATTGACCAAACATTACTTATTGGTTTTATATACACATATACACTGATCATGGAATATTAAACTATTAAAATATATATGCTGGAATTCCCCCTTATTCATTTCTAAATTTATTATTTAATTTAAAATAATCAAAATAAATTGTATTAAAACTCATTCAAAACTAGGTCGTTACAATCTACCCACCTTAAAAGAATTTCGTCCCCGAAATTGAAGAGTAATGAGGAGATTATAGTTATGTCTATATATATAGGCTTAAACATATCCATGGGTCATCCCTTAATAATCACAACAAACAAAGCATCCAAATACATAGGTTATCTACCAAACATTTCACTGCAACCAAACATTCATTACATCAGCAATTTGCTATCAATCACAGTCATTTCATAATTAGAAATATTTGTTACTTAGTTGGAAAACATTTCCATTCTTATTTATACATTTCTAACCTTCAACATTTATCAGTTCCCGATCGTAAATCGATAAGAAAATAATCCTCTAAATATCAACCCCGAAGACCGAAATAAACAACAGATTAAGACTTCGAAAATCATTTATCTTAACCAATTTCCAATTAGGTTCCAATTTTCATAACTCTATATCTTTATCAACCCATATTAGCCCATTTTCCATTTCAGAAAATATCCTAGATTACATTTGGAAAATAAATCCAAAACTCATTGACATCATTAGCTTGAATCAAACTTGTTCAAATAATTTCTCCTATTCCAAATTCTCCTTTTTAAGCTCTAACCCAATTTAAATCTGTTTGACTTAACCTTAGTCAAATTCTAATCCATTTATCTTACTCCAATTAAATCCTCGAATTCCAAAACCCAAATTTCTAGTTTTTATTCCGAACCAAATTTGAAATCATATATCTCAATTCCCTTGTAAGTTCAAAATCTTAAAGTTTTCAAAACAATTTTCCTGTTTGTCTTAATTGTATATCTCTTTCTTATACAAATTTAAGTTGGGTTAATATATAACTATTTCAATGTTTATAATCCTATTTGATTATAATAACAATCAATACATACATATATATAATAATAATTTCAAAAAATAATCCCTCTTATACAAAATTTAAATTTGGGCAAAATTATTTCATCTACCCAGCTGTTTAAAACAATACTGTGCTGAATTATTCTGTTCAAGAGTTTATAAACACTTTTTGATACAGTGTGCACACTGCATCAACCAGAATTTTTAAGCCACTCGACATACTAACCAACACAATATAAAGCAAGTTTTATACCAATTAACAAATACGCGCTCATAAATATACACTCAAACTCAATCTAGGGTATTACAAACCCTATCTCTATCGA
Source organism: Allium sativum (assembly GCA_030737875.1). Taxonomy (NCBI): domain Eukaryota; kingdom Viridiplantae; phylum Streptophyta; class Magnoliopsida; order Asparagales; family Amaryllidaceae; genus Allium; species Allium sativum. The sequence goes on from CM060915.1 coordinate 120,213,716, forward strand.
ATTACGACACATATCCAAGTTTATCACTCAACCTTCAGCTCTGATACCAAGTGTAACGACCCACAAATCCGTGTTATTTGAATCGACTGTATACAACTCACGTCCAACCCAAATTGCATGAAAATACGAATCATTAATAGAAAGAAGTTAGAGGATGAGAAATAGAAAGATAGAAAATTAGAATAGAAGAAAATAGATTGAAGATAAAACTAAACACCAGCACAGAATCTCACAATCGCAGCGGAATAAAATATAATATAAAAATAATCACTTTTGTAATACAATCTGTAATTGAAATTACGTACATCATCAGAGTACATCACATATACAACATAGCAGAATAAAACTCTAAATATCAATTACTGAAGCCTCCTGCTCCAAGCTCCTTCAGAAAAATCTGTAAAATCCTGAACTATTGGACTGCCCATACAAATTTGGGCACCCAAGAGTTTAGGGAAAACATAGAAAATTAAACTATGGGTCAGTCATGGGACTAGTGTGAGTAAAAGATTTAAAACAGCTTGATAAAATAAAAAGATATCTCACAAGACCACGCTGTATAACACGACACGGGTATCTCCCTTATGAGAATATAGAACAATTGGTTTAACTTTTCAAAAACATTTTGAAGGAAAAGATAATCTTAAGACCGACCACACATAAACGTGGATGGTTTTTTACCTTACGATAACCCAAAACAATCTTTATTTCAAAACTCATCTGATATTATAATAGTGTCTATCAACCACAAATAAATAATCATCTAGCAGAACGTTTGCATCTCACGTTTTACATATACTGTAAATAATTAAAATCACGAGCGCTTATTAGATAATGGATTCCCAACTATGACAAGGTATGGAACCAACTTCCGATAGTCTATCTCTGGAGGCGAATACACTGGGTTCAACAAGAACATCTTGCAACCCGGCCACACATGACCGACCACTCATTTCGCTTGAGTGTATCGAATATATTTTCACCAACAGTTGGGAGCTACCACCGTTTCCAGAAAGGGACAGCATCGAAAGATTAAAGAAGCGAATGGAATTTCTCAAGATAGTGACAATATACCCTAACTGGGAGCGACCCACTTAGTCATGTTGTCTGCCCTATTTTTGTTATTTCCCGGTTGTGAGGCTTGAGGCTGAACTTACCTTTGGATGTCTTCATTCAGTTTGAATGCCACATCGTCAAACCCGCCAAATCACAAACTGATTTTCCTAAAAATACGACGGGTATAATGATAAGAGAAATGAATTTCTCCGCCACCAACGTAAATACATTTAAAGAAATTAACTTACGTAATTTATTAGGCATACTCTCTTAGACATTCATCCATACAAGTTGTCCTGCGATAGGACAAACCGAAGGCACTATTCTGTAAATCCATTTTATGCAATTCCTACCTAGGATTGACAAAATAGCCCTTGCATAACACCATCTACAATGGTCTTCAATAATCTTTAAGCCAAAACTTGTATATCGAATCTAAGTGGAATTTAGATTCTTGTCTCTTCGAAACGATAACGATAAGGTCCAGACTTGATAGTCGGTTATTTAACTATCAAATATACAATAAAATAAATAGATTTAGCTCCATTGGATCTGCTAAGTCTTATTTGAATAATCTAAATTATTTCGATACAATATTAACTTTGTTTATACATTTATTTGAAAACATAATTATTAACTAACTAATAAAACTCTTATTATCAACCTTATGTGATAAACTCACTCTCGAATATCCGTTTTATAACAAAAAACGATATCCAATTCTAACACTCATTTTGAACACAAACTAATATGATCTATCAGATAATAGTGAAATCAATCAAGTTTGGGTATTTTAGTTACCTCTCAGACCTTGAGTCGGAACCATTCTTATCGTCAAGAACTGTAGAAGTTCGATATCCAAAATATTCGACAAAGCCATAAATTGGTAAATCCATTTAATTTCCAAACCTTAAACCATTTTTAAAACAACGTTGTTGTTCCAAACTATTCATCAAGTTAACTTAATTTAACTTAAATCATAAACCAGGGAATTTAATCCAAATAAACCAACATGATTTCTTTATCCTATTATAATTAAATAATCTTACTTGCTTACTTAATTAAAAGATTAGTTAAGTCAAAACGTATTATCTTGGACAATTTATCCAAATTTAAATTACTATTTAGTTGCACAATTTTCCTTCCAATTTTTTTAAATTAAACATTTTCAAGTTTTTAAAACAACCATTTATTAAAACCCCTTCTATTAAATTAATTGAAATTAAAAAATCAATTCTCATTCAAAAAGTTGATTCAAATCAACCCTAAATTATGTGATTAACCGACTACGATTAATCCTCCCTTTTTAAATTAATTAATAATATAATTAATTTAAATTAATCCATTTAATTGTTCCTTAAAACAATTTAAATTTAATTATTAAGACTCAAATTTCATTTTTGAATTGCTTTATAGAAATATAACTTAGTAGTCCCAACGGTATATAACAGTTCTTATGACTGATGACATTCAATTCGTTAAACCAATTTGTGCAACAATCATATAAATACTACTCAATATTATCAACTGATACTATAATATCTCAACATCATATATTAACTAATAAAATATATCAAACTGATATAACAACAGAACAATGTTTATTTCTGCTAACAGAGTGTTTAAACAATTCAGTCAATCAAATTTATAGTGGAACGGTGATTATTCCACTAACAGATGTCCATACGATATATAATTACGATTACCGTAATTGAACATAACTTAATTAGTAAATCAATTAATTAAATGTCCAATTCAGAATTTACTGAATCCATAGATCATATCAATTATTAACTATTTACACGTCAATTTCGTTCACGACTAAATTTACGTTTGATTTATTTTAAATGATATCTGGTATTAGACCCATTTTTAAAATTACTTAATAAATAAATTTATTTAATCGAATCATAGAAAAATCGATAACTTACGTTCCGTTACTTACATATATCATCGGTCGACTAACCACACACCCATGAGCTAACTCCATTCACACAAATATTCTTGACCTAGCTAATATATTTATACACTTCAATCTAAATATTTTAAATATATTTTATCTACTCTTAGATCTTTAACTAAAACCCTTTTTATTTTATTTTTAAATTTATTTTATAAAACTGGGCTCGGCCCATGCCCAACACTCACGAAAAGAAAAAGTAAAATGCCTGCACCTAAAAGAAACGCTTCACCTCATCTTTTCCTATTCAATTCTATCCCTTCCACTCTTTTGTTTCTTCAGCTATTTTAGTGCTCAACGGTGCATTGGTGCATATACACTGTTGATCCGTTCGCCCGAGAGCCGCTTCCCCATATGCCGCACATCACCACTCCCGGTCACTTATGTTCGATCATCCAAACCCCAGATCTCCATCTGTAATGACCCGCATTTGCAGAGGTATTATAATTAATTTACTTAATTATATAAATAGTGATATAGTGAATTAAATGGTCGTGGAATTAAATAATGGTGAATATTTAATTAAAATAAAAAATTAAATAATATATTTAATTCTGAAATAATCAGAATTGGCCGAAATGGCGATATGGCGTGAATTGGGAAATTCAAAATATATAATTCAGTTTAGAATTGAATTTGAATAACGTATATATTATATAAACGACAGTTGAACGAATAAATTATATTATAATTCAAATCGAGCTTGAAATGGCGCTGCAGTTCGTAATTTGGCGATTCGAACTTCAACTGAATGTATAGGATTCGATTTAAGCCGGATTTCTGTGAAACAAGAAACGTGTGGAGCAGGTGGAGTATATCTTTCTAGTGGAAGAGAAAAATCGGGATTTCGTCGTGTAGATTTTGATTCACGTCCAAATCAAATTTCAGAAAAGTTGCTGTGGAATTCCTTTATAATTTATAAAGGAATTATTTATATTTTAAAAAGTAATTTCAATATAAATCGAATATCGGGTTGACCCAGATTGAAATATCAAGTTAGAAATTCATGTAGGAATATTCTAGAGTTGTATGGTATTCCACTGTGAATATATACGATAATATTTATTTATAAATATTTAATTTAATTATTTTTAAATATATTTATATATTTAAAAGGGTTATTTAGGACTTTAAAAATAGCCTGTTTTGCAAACGGAGTCGGGATTCGACGAAACTAATTTTGTTGGATCCGCAATATTAAATAGTTGTTATATTTCCAGTTTCGTGATTTTTAGAGGCACTGTGTGGCCGTACGGATTTTTAGAGTGAAAAACGGTCAGTATTTTGACGGTTAAAAATACGCTGTCGGAGCAAACGGAGTCGGAATTCGGTGAAACCAGTTTCGTTTGGACCGTAATGTTGAACTGTAGTTGTAAGTCCATTTTCATGATTTTTGGATGTTGTATGTGATCGTAGGAATTTTTAATTGATGAATTAAAATAAAATTTGAATATAAAATCATTTGAATTCCCTATAAATAGCCTTATAACTTCTCAACCCTTAACCTAATTTCTCTCTTCGGAAGTCAACAATTTTTCCGCCGCCAGTCTCGTTCAACTTTCCAAAGAAAAATAGCAAATCTCAGAGAAAAACCCTCAAAATAAAATAGTATAAAATTCTTTAAATTGCGAAACCACTATGCTTGGATTCACGCTTGCTATCTCTTCACGCTCGTACCCTCCTCCAGTCACTTGATTCTGAGTTTCTGGGTTCGAATATTGACAGCGTTACCTAGGGTTCTGGTACCTGAGAGATGGAGGCTTCGATATTTGAAATGAAGTTCAGTTTCGGGATGTAGGGAGTACGAGGTTTTGATGGAGTTATTTTGATTGAAATCTGAGTAAAAGTGTCGATCAGGTTTGATGGGTTCCTGCGTTGAACTGTTCGACGGCATTCAAAAAGGGAGTTCGAGTTCTGCTTTGTGGGGATGTTAGGATGCAGCTCTCGAAGGAGATTCCAGCGGGGGTGTTGGTTCATGAAATCCATGAAGTGATGGAGAGATGGCATCGGGAATGGCCATGGATTTACTTCAGGTGGTCACGGCACTGTTCGAAGAAAATAGGAGCAGAAGCTTTGAAAGGGTAATACGTGAATTTTTGTTTTGATTAAGAGTAATTAAATTGTGTATAAACCGTTATTGACTTGTAAATGTTCTCTGAAAGGAATCGGGAGTGGTTTACAGAAGAACGAAGGGGAAGAAAGGTTAATGGCCAATCTTGATGTAAGGGTCAATATGTTTAAGATGGTCATTGATGAATGGTATTGATTTAACTTAAAAACTGAAAGGGGGTGGTGGGAGTTGGCGTAGTTTTTCTTGGGTTTCGTAGGGAGTTTGAACCAAACTTGAATGGATTAGCATTGGAAGTGGAAGCTTGTATGATCGGTTAGGAGATGTTGTGGGAGTATAGCACTGTCAGTTTTGTTTGAGCCATGGGGAGCATGTTAAATAGTGATTAATAAGCCTAATTATTTATTTAATTTAAATATTTAAATGTGTAGTAACTTCTTAATGTGGTATCTCGATCATATGATATCATAATTTTGAACCGTCAGATCCGTTGGGATCGTATGGACGAGAGCTTCACAATGAAGCTGACTAGAAGTGGATTTGAGCTCGTATGAATTTATGGCGAAATATTTTTTTTGATTCAAATCAAACAAATAGTTTATCGTTCTTTAACGATGAACCGCCAATGTGAGTAAATCTCACTAACTCTGAACAGTTTATAATTTCATGTTGTATTTTTAGAACTGTTAAATGTTGGCTGATTGACTGTGTGTTGACTGTTTAATTGAACTGCTAGTTAGTTAGTTAAATTTCTATATTGATTCTGTTTAATAGAATATATCATATGGAACTGAAAGTAATGTTGATTTTATATTGTATAACATCTGTGATGCAGGGAAACAGGTTGGAGGAATCCAACTGGATTCCTCAACATTTTTTTTACCGTGATTCATATATTGTGATATATGATGTGGTATATAATTTGTTGTCAATTATATGTGTTTGAACGATATTGGTCATCGTGATTTGATATGTTGAATACCATAACATACCGAAATGTTGATAAGAGAATATTTTCAAAGTGATATTTGAAAATAAAATATTTATAAATGGAATATTTATAAATAAGGAATATTTATAAATTGGAATATTTATAAATAGGAGATATTTAGAAAAAGGGAAAACATTATAAAAAGGAAACTGTTATAAGGAGGAAATCATTTTTAAAGTGGAGAACCGTTACTAAAAGTAAATCTTTAAAAATGAATAAACGTTGTTAAAAAGGAAATCTTTATAAAGCGAATAGAGTTAAGTCGAATATAGTTATTCTAAAGGAGTTAAATCGAATATGATATTCGAAAGGAGTTAAAACGAATACGGTATTCGAAAGTTAGTAAATCGAATTAGTTATTCAAAAGGGGTTAGTCAAGTCGAGTTAGTTGAATAGAGTTAATCGAATATTAGTTATTCGAATAAGAGTTAACCAAATGGGCTAAGTTAGTCAAGTTAACCAAATGGGTAAAGTTAGTCGAGTTAATCAAATTGAATTTAGTTAAAGGGGTTATCGAATATAGTTTATCCCAATGGAGTTAAAGGGGTTATTCGAATTAGTTATTCGAATAGAGTTAAACACATAAGAGTTATTCGAATAGAGTTAAACACATAAGAGTTATTTGAATAGAGTTAAATGAATAAGGGTTATCCGAATGGAGTTTAATACATAAGAGTTATCGAATTAGTTATTCGAAAGGAGTTATCGATTATAGTTTGATCGAAAGGAGTTAAGTAAAAAAGAGTTAATCGATTAGGGTTAAATAAATAGAGTTAATCGAATTTAGTTTATTCGAAGAAAGGTTTTCGAATCTAGTTATTCGTAAGAGAGATTATCAAATATAGTTATTCGAAGGGAGGAGTTATCGAATAGAGATTTATTCGAACGAGAGTTGCGTAAGGAAGTGTTAAAGGGTTAAAGATGAACTTAACCTATTTCGAGATTTGAAATGTTGTTCAGTTAAGGTCTGAGAGGTAATTATATCCCAACTTGATTGGCTTCGTTTTAAATTTAGAAATGGTTAAGGTTCGAGAGTGAAAGTGATAGTGATATATAGATAAACAAAAGGAAATGTTTTCCAGTGTTAATAACATATATTTTCTAAACATAGAAAGTAAGGAAATATATATATATATATATATATGATTGATGATTGATTGATAGAATTTCCATCTGGAAGTAATATCGTTGTTTGCACACCTGTTTTTCTTTGGTGGTTAAATCACAGACTATCGAAGTTTTGACCATTTTAACGTTGTTAATATGGAGAGACCGGTTGGATTATTATCCAAAGAACCACTCTGTATTGGCATAAGCGTTGCGAATCATATATACCAAAGATAATAGAATACGGAATAAAGTGCAAGGGCTATTGTATAAGTCTTAGATAACAGTGTCTAAGATAGATGTATTGAATAGTGCCTTCGGTTCATCCTGTTCCTGGAGGACTTGTATGGACGGATGTTTGACAGAGTATTTCCAGACGATCACGTATATTGATTTCTCCAACCGTACCAAGAGTAGAAGCAGAGAAGGAAACTTCTTTTAGCTAACACATAATGTATGGTTGAGGACGTCAATCGGTGATTTGATGGATTTGACGATGTGGCATTCGAAGTGAATCTGGTGTGATGATAAAGCGTAGCTTCCAGCCTCACATCCGGTAAATGACAGAAATCGGGCAGGCAGCATGGCTAAGTCGGTCGCACCGAAGTAGGGTATATAATCACCTAATCTAGAGTTTCATTTACTTCTAAAAAACTATTGCTGATGTTGACCCATTCGGGAAACGGTTGCTGATCCCAACCGTTGGTGATATACATTCGATACACTCAAGCGAAATGAGTGGTCGGTCATGTATGGCTGGGTTGCAAGATGTTCTTGCTGAACCTAGTGTATTCCTTTCTAGAGGTACACTAGCGAAAGGTGGATCCATACCTTGTCATAGTTGGAAATCCACTACCCAATACGTGCTTGCGGTTTTGATTGTATACTATATATGTAGAACGTGAAATGAAAGCGTTTCTACTAGATGATTATTATATTGTGTTGATAGACATTATTATAATATCAAAAGGTTTTTGATATAAAGATATTTGGATTCTTATAAGGGAAAAACCCGTTCCGTTATACGGCGTGGTCTTATGAGATTTCGATTACCTGCTTGAAGTGTTTTAAACTGTTTAACTCATATCAGTCCCATGACTGACCCAGAGTTTATTTTGTTGTTTTCCCTAAAACTCTTGGGTGCCTAAATTTGTACGGGCAACCAAGTAGTCGGGATTTACAGATATACTGGAAGAGCTTGGAGCAGGAAGCTTCAGGATTATATAGCTATAATTATTTCCGTTGTGTTGTATGTGTTGTACTCTGATAATGTTATTGTATACATATAATGATTTTATTTCAAGGATATATTATCTAATATATGTTGTTCGTTCCGCTATGAGATTCGTGTTACTCTGATGTTGTGTTCTTCTTCTTCTATTCTAAGTTTCAATATTATCTTTCGTCACCCTCTAATTTCTTTCATTAATGACTTGTATTTTTCGATGTTTGGTTAGTCATCATTGAGTTTATGGTGATAACCAAAGTCGACAAAATCCCGGGTCATTACAGTTGGTATCAGAGCTTAAGTTAAGAATTACTTGGCTCTGTGGCGTGACTCAGAAGAGATGGGGTTAGTAATACCCTAGATTGAGTTTGAGTGTATATATATACGAGTGAACGTATTTGTAATTTGATATAAAAGTGGTTTTATATTGTGGAGTTTCATTTGTTGAGTTGTTTATGGGTTCTGGTCGATCAGTTTGATCCACTGTATCGGTAGGAGTTACTAAACACTCGAATACGATGGGTCGTCACGATATGTTTTGAAAAGATGGTAAATTAAAATAAGTTTACCCAAGGTATATCTTGATATAGAGAAGATATATATATCAAAATTATAATATAATGAATATATTGGTTGTTATTATAATCGAGTAAGATTATAAATTAAACGGTTATGTAAATAACCAATCAGAATTCATATAAGTGAAATACGTGAAATCAGATGAGTTAAGTCTGAAATTTAAGCCAGAAATTGAATTAAAATTCGGGAAAATTGGGTAAGTGTTTGTAAATGGATTTGGATTAAAAGTAAGGAAAAATTAAGATCCTGGGAGATTTTAAATTGTTTTACAAGCAGTGTGAATTATTTTTTGAAATGAATTTCAAAGTGAAAATGATGTTTAGAAATGGTTTTATAGTACTGAACTCACTTCGATCTCTGGAAAATAGATTCCGATGATGACAGCTGCATCATTAGTATTCATTTTCGAGTTGTAAGTGACGAATTACTACCAGAGATACTGTTTTGAATTTGTTTTGGGAAAGACAAGTTGTGTTGAATTTCAAAATGGGATTTATAATATAAAATTGAATTTGAATAAAGAGAATTCAAATAAAATTGAATATAGAAATTCAAAGGGAGTTTGAATATGTGAAATTCAATAGAATTCAAATAGAATTGAATATAGAAATTAAAGGGAGTTTGAATATATGAAATTCAATGGAATTGAAATAGAAATTGAATATAGAAATTCAAAGGGAGTTTGAATATATGAAAGAGTTTGAATATATGAAATTCAATGGAATTGAAATAGAGTTTGAATATAGAAATTCAAATGGAATTTGAATATAGAATTCAAATGGAATTCAAGTATAGGATTTGAATATATAGAATTTGAATATAGAATTCAAATGGAATTTAAACTATAAAATTTGAAGATATAGAATTTGAATAGAATTTGATATATAGAATTTGAATAATAGAATTTGATATATAGATTTGAATAATAGAAGTGATATAAAATTTGAATAGAAATTGAATAGAATTAACAGAGTCGAAGAGGAATTAGTTAATCGAGTTTTGAATTTGAAGTTGAACTTTGAAAGGTGAATTGGATCTGTAAATGGATATTCGAAATCGAATATAGAACTTAAATTTGAAATTTGGATTCAAATTAGTTAATAAGCAAGTTAAAATATATTTGAACATGTCATGTTCAAATATAAAAGTGAAATAGACTAAAGAGTTAATTAACAAATTAATTAACGAATTGAGTTAAAACGATCAGGTATAGTTAAAATAGATTGGGCAGGTATAAATATACATGAGATAGGTATGGATAAGGTATGAAGGTATATAAATAGAATGATCGACAAAAAGGTATGTATTTAATTCATATATGAGATTTTATGTGCCGTATCGGCTAGCCGCTTGGCTTTTTCTTTTTCTTTTGGATTGGTGAGGGCCATGGGAGGCTATTTGAAATATCCCGATGCTCCTGGTACAAAGGAGGTTATGGCGAATTTTTCCGGGAATTTAAGTAATTAGAATATTTTTAAGATAATTTGATAGTTAAAAATCAACGTATCGATATATATATATATATATATATATATATAGAAGTCGATAAGGAAATGAACTTAAAAATAGAATAGTATAATAAAAAAAGGAAGACTAGGAATAAAATCTCGTAAGAATAGAAAGAGAAAGTGTATACGTGTTTAAAGTGAATAAGTAGTTGTATGGTATTGATTATTCGAGTAAGTAGTCATGTCTATTTTGACGTTATAAATGTTATTCAGTCAAGGTCTGAGAGGTAGTTATACCCCAACTTGATTGATTTCATTATTAACAAATAAATAGTAAGATTTCAGGCTCGAAGATCAATGTTGAATAAGAGTTAGTTGAATATAGTATTTGGGTTGTTGTAACAATGTTTTACACAACATTCGTTTTAACCCAAATAATTGTAAGCTTGGAAATATTATAAAGAATATTTCCTAAGTATAGAAATAAACGAGATCGGAAAAGAGATAAGTAATTGGAATATTTTCCAATTATAAATAGCCTATATTTTCTAAAGTTTAGAAAATAAAGGAAGGCGATATTCGGAAATGTTTTCCAAATAACATAAAAGGCCAATATGGTTATTGAAAATATTTGGTTAACAAATATTGATAAAGAAATAGAGAAGTGATTTAACTAGTGGAACATTAATTAAGGGCTCAGTGACATGTTCAAAAGGAAAATTTGATTTTTGAAAAGAGTAAATTGTTTAAAAAAAACTCCCAAGGAAAGGTTGTTTGTATTAAAAACAAATTTAACAGAAATTTGTGAAAGCAGAAGTGAATTAAAGTAAAGCCAGTAAAGTGGTAACTGAGATTGAATTAGAATGATATCAAGACAAATTGGATTGTGAGATTCAAATTTGAAGTGTAATAGGATAATCAAGTTAAGAGTTGGTAATCGAGAAGAGACTCGAGTTAAAATGATATTTGGCTCGGATATAAGCAAATGGTGGTGTTGTGGATAAAAGCAGATTGGAATTTGATTGGGATAGCATTGGTATATGCTGAGTTAATAGCATATGGAAATGATAGAGTTGATATGTCGACAAAAGGTACAAGTTATATTTCTACTGGGTATAAGATTTATGAGCCGTATTGGCAAGCCGCTTGGCTGTTTGATTTTCTTTTGGGATGGAAATGGCCCAGAGAGGCGAGTTGGAGTTTGAGCTATTAACCAGTACAAAGGAGGTACTAGCGAAATTTTTCAAAAAAAGTTAAGGTTTTAGAAAATTTTCAGGATTTTTGAATTTTTTTGATAATAAGAATGAATAAATAATTTAATTAAAATTAAATTAGTTCAGTTGAAACTGAAGATAAGAAGTGAACAAATATGTTTTAACCAGTCGATAGGGTCGTTCTCTACCTTAGCAATTTCGAGGATGAAATTATTTTAAGTGGGGAAGATTGTAATGACCCGCATTTGCAGAGGTATTATAATTAATTTACTTAATTATATAAATAGTGATATAGTGAATTAAATGGTCATGGAATTAAATAATGATGAATATTTAATTAAAATAATAAATTAAATAATATATTTAATTCTGAAATAATCAGAATTGGCCGAAATGGCGATATGGCGTGAATTGAGAAATTCAAAATATGTAATTCAGTTTAGAATTGAATTTGGATAACGAATATATTATATAAATGACAGTTGAACGAATAAATTATAATATAATTAAAATCGAGCTTGAAATGGTGCTGCAGTTCGTAATTTGGCGATTCGAACTTCAACTGAATGTACAGGATTCGTTTTAAGCCGGATTTCTGTGAAACAAGAAACGTGTGGAGCTGGTGGAGTATATCTTTCTATTGGAAGAGAAAAGTCGGGATTTCTTCGTGTAGATTTTGATTCATGTCCAAATCAAATTTCAGAAAAGTCACTGTGGAATTCCTTTATAATTTATAAAGGAATTAATTATATTTTAAAAAGGAGTTTCAATATAAATCGAATATCGGGTTGACCCAGATTGAAATATCAAGTTAGAAATTCATATAGGAATATTCTAGAGCTGTATGGTATTCCACTGTGAATATATACGATAATATTTATTTATAAATATTTAATTTAATTATTTTTAAATATATTTATATATTTAAAAGGGTTATTTAGGACTTTAAAAATAGCTGGTTTTGCAAACGGAGTCGGGATTCGACGAAACTAATTTTGTTGGATCCGCAATATTAAATAGTTGTTAGATTTCCAGTTTCATGATTTTTAGAGGCACTGTGTGGACGTACGGATTTTTAGAGTGAAAAACAATCAGTATTTTGACGGTTAAAAATATGCTGTAGGAGCAAACGGAGTCAGAATTCGGTGAAACCAGTTTCGTTGGGACCGTAATGTTGAACTATAGTTGTACGTCCATTTTCATGATTTTTGAATGTTGTATGTGATCGTAGGAATTTTAAATTGATGAATTAAAATAAAATTTGAATATAAAATCATTTAAATTCCCTATAAATAGCCTTATAACTTCCCAACCCTTAACCTAATTTCTCTCTTCAGAAGTCAACAATTTTTCCGCTGCCACTCTCGTTCTCCTTTCCAAAGAAAAATAGCGAATCTCAGAGAACAACACTCAAAATAAAATCGTATAAAATTCTTTAAATTGCGAAACCACTATGCTTGGATTCGCGCTTGCTTTCTCTTCATGCTCGTACCCTCCTCCAGTCACTCGATGCTGAGTTTCTGGGTTCGAATATTGAAACGTTAGCTAGGGTTCTAGTACCTGAGAGATGGAGGCTTCGATATATGAAATGAAGTTCAGTTTCGGGATGTAGGGAGTACGAGGTTTTGATGGAGTTATTTTGGTTGAAATCTGAGTAAAAGTGTCGATCAGATTTGATAAGTTCTTGCATTGAACTGTTCGACGACATTCAAAAAGGGAGTTTGAGTTCTGCTTTGTGGGGATGTTAGGATGCAGCTCTCGAAGGAGATTCCAGTGGGGGTGTTGGTTCGTGAAATCCGTGAAGTGATGGAGAGATGGCATCGGGAATGGCCATGGATTTAATTCAGGGGGTCACGACACTATTCGAAGAAAATAGGAGCAGAAGCTTTGAAAGGGTAATACGTGAATTGTTGTTTTGATTAAGGGTAATTAAATTGTGTATAAACCGTTATTGACTTGAAAATGTTCTCTGAAAGGAATTGGGTGTGGTTTACAGATGAACGAAGGGGAAGAAAGGTTAATGGCCAATCATGATGTAAGGGTCAATATGGTTAAGATGGTCATTGATGAATGGTATCGATTTAACTTAAAAACTGAAAGGGGGTGGTGGGAGTTGGTGTAGTTTTTCTTGGGTTTCGTAGGGAGTTCAAACTGAACTGGAATGGATTAGCATTGGAAGTGGAAGCTTGTATGATCGGGAAGGAGATGTAGTGGGAGTATAGCACTATCAGTTTTGTTTGAGCCAGGGGGAGCGTGTTAAATGGTGATTAATAAGCCTAATTATTTATTTAATTTAACTACTTAAATGTGTAGTAACTTCTTAATGTGGTATCTCGATCATATGATATCAGAATTTTGAACCGTCAGATCCGTTGGGATCGTATGGACGAGAGCTTCACAATGAATCTGACTAGAAGTGGATTTGAGCTCGTATGAATTTATGGAGAAATAAATTGTTTGATTCAAATCAAACAAACAGTTTATCGTTCTTTAACGATGAACTGCCAATGTGAGTAAATCTCACTAACTCTGAACAGTTTATAATTTCATGTTGTATTTTTAGAACTGTTAAATATTGGCTAATTGACTGTGTGTTGACTGTTTGATTGAACTACTAGTCAGTTAGTTAAATTTCTATATTGATTCTGTTTAACAGAATATATCATATGGAACTGAAAGTGATGTTGATTTTATATAGTATAACATCTGTGATGCAGGGAAACAGGTTGGAGGAATCCAACTGGATTCCTCAACATTTATTTTACTGTGATTCATATATTGTGATATATGATGTGGTATGTAATCTGTTGTTGATTATATGTGTTTGAACGATATTGGGGATCGTGATTTGATATGTTGAATACCATAACATACCGAAATGTTGATAAGAGAGAATATTTTCAAAGTGATATTTGAAAATAAAATATTTATAAATGGAATATTTATAAATTGGAATATTTATAAATAGGAGATATTTAGAAAAAGGGAAAACGTTATAAAAAGGAAACTGTTATAAGGAGGAAATCATTATTAAAGTGGAGAACCGTTACTAAAAGTAAATCTTTAAAAATGAATAAACGTTGTTAAAAAGGAAATCTTTATAAAGCGAATAGAGTTAAATCGATTATAGTTATTCGAAAGGAGTCAAATCGAATATGATATTCGAAAGGAGTTAAAACGAATATGGTATTCGAAAGTTAGTAAATCGAATCAGTTATTCAAAAGGGGTTAGTCGAGTCGAGTTAGTTGAATAGAGTTAATCGAATATTAGTTGTTCGAATAAGAGTTAACCAAATGGGCTAAGTTCGTCAAGTTAACCAAATGGGTGAAGTTTGTCGAGTTAATCAAATTGAATTTAGTTAAAGCGGTTATCGAATATAGTTTATCCCAATGGAGTTAAAGGGGTTATTCGAATTAGTTATTCGAATAGAGTTAAACACATAAGAGTTATTCGAATAGAGTTAAACACATAAGAGTTATTCGAATAGAGTTAAATGAATAAGGGTTATTCTAATGGAGTTAAATACATAAGAGTTATCGAATTAGTTATTTGAAAGGAGTTATCGATTATATTTTGATCGAAAAGAGTTAAGTAAAAAGAGTTAATCGATTAGGGTTAAATAAATAGAGTTAATCGAATTTAGTTTATTCGAAGAAAGGTTTTCGAATCTAGTTATTCGTAAGAGAGATTATCAAATATAGTTATTCGAAGGGAGGAGTTATCGAATAGAGATTTATTCGAACGAGAATTACGTAAGGAAGTGTTAAAGGGTTAAAGATGAACTTAACCTATTTCGAGATTTGAAATGTTGTTCAGTTAAGGTCTGAGAGGTAATTATGCCCCCAACTTGATTGGCTTCGATTTTAATTTAGAAATGGTGTGATGATAAAGCGTAGCTTCTAGCCTCACATAAGGTAAATGACAGAAATCAGGCAGGCATCATGGCTAAGTCGCACCGAAGTAGGGTACCTGATCTAGAGTTTCATTTACTTCTAAAAATCTATTGTTGATGCTGTCCCATTCGGGAAACGGTTGCTGATCCCAACCGTTGGTGATATACATTCGATACACTCAAGCGAAATGAGTGGTCGGTCATGTGTGGCCGGGTTGCAAGATGTTCTTGTTGAACCCAGTGTATTCCTTTCTAGAGGTGCACAAGCGAAAGGTGGTTCCATACCTTGTCATAGTTGGAAATCCATTACCCAATACGTGCTTGCGGTTTTGATTGTATACTATATATGTAGAACGTGAGATGAAAGTGTTTCTGCTAGATGATTATTATATTGTGTTGATAGACATTATTATAATATCAAAAGGTTTTTGATATAAAGATATTTGGATTTTTATAAGGGAAAAACCCGTTCCATTATACGGCGTGGTCTTATGAGATGTCGATAACCTATTTGAACTGTTTTAAACTGTTTTACTCATACCAGTCCCATGACTGACCCGGAGTTTATTTTGTTGTTTTCCCTAAAACTCTTGGGTGCCTAAATTTGTACGGACAGCCAAGTAGTCGGGATTTACAGATATACTGGAAGAGCTTGGAGCAGGAGGCTTCAGGATTATATAGATATAGTTATTTCCGTTGTGTTGTAAGTGTTGTACTCTGATAATGATATTGTGTACATATAATGATTTTATTTCAAGGATATATTATCTATTATATGTTGTTCATTCCGTTGTGAGATTCGTGTTACTCTGATGTTGTGTTCTTCTTCTTCTTCTATTCTA
Source organism: Allium sativum (assembly GCA_030737875.1). NCBI lineage: Eukaryota > Viridiplantae > Streptophyta > Magnoliopsida > Asparagales > Amaryllidaceae > Allium > Allium sativum. Next base: position 120,230,102 of record CM060915.1, read on the forward strand.
GGTTTCTATCTTATCTTTCCTCACCCTCTAATTTCTTTCATTAATGACCGGTATTTTTCGATGTTTGGTTAGTAATCATTGAGTTTATGGCGATAACCAAAGTCGACAAAATCCCGGATCATTACACCATCTCCTCAAAAACACTATATAGATATTTCCCTCTCACAACCGCAACTTCAGGCAGTCAGAAGATCGGCCACTCTAGGTCACCTCCGACCACATGAACCACCTGAACCACCACCCATGGATTCACTAACGTCCCGCGCATCTCCTCCGCCAAATCCAGCCAACTCGATCCAACGAGGACCCCAAAAGAGACCATCCAAAACCCATACTCAAAACATCACCCAAAACCTAAATTGAACTCGTCTGATCAATCATGACTACTGGCGACCCTGAAATTTCACCAGCACCTCAATCTAACTCCAATGATACTCCATTACTAACAATATTTAATATCAGCAACCTAAACCCAAGAATTTAATTGTTTAACACAGCCGAACTTTCCAATTTTTCTCACAATATAGGTTAGTAAAAATTCTAATTTTTGTTTAAAAAAATCATGTTTTTCAACCATAATTTTTACCATATACCTGAATTTAAAATTTTCGATGATTAGATTTTAGAGTTAAAATCCCTTTTTTGTTGTAATATATATACCCGTATATATAGGGACTTCCTCGAGGTGGAATGATTTTTAACTAATATATACTCACTGTTGAACAAATCTTGTGTTGAAAACCAAATCCGCTATCGTCCTAGAATAAGATTTGTTGATTTTAGAAGCTAAGTAGTGGGTTATACTAACACAGTAAAACAGAGTCTGTTGAACAAATCTGAAGATCAAAAATACATATTCAGGGGCTTTTATGCACACACACACACACATACACACACACACACACATATATATGTATATATAAGTTTCCAGTATTATACATGTAAAGCAGTGATAGCTTTTTAAAAAAACGGGAAAAGAGAGAGTTTTACTTATATATACATATATACTACTTGGTTCCATATTTTTCATGGTTACTTCTTCTGTCATTTATTCAATTTAGTTTTACCCATTTCCAGTTCTTTGTTTGGTATGGAAACACATCAACACATACATGCACATATATAAATACTTGCATAATCAATCATCAAATTGGAAATCAACTCACTTATACACAGTTTTAGATTTTCCCAGATTTTATACCCATTTCCAGGCTTTCAATCAAAAATATATGTGCCTCTCTCTATATATATCTATCCTATTATATGCACGTGTATAGGTTTATATCAATGCATAAAAAATGTTTACTCACTATGTGTTATATACTGTTTCCAGGCTTGTGCCTTATTCATTCTCCTTCACTTTAAAAGGTCCTCTGCTCTTACTATCATATTCACTGGTTTGATGTTGGTTTCCCAGATTTTAATCCAACATGAAGACCATGTAAACTCACTTATATATATATATATATATATATATATATATATATATATATATATGACCAATAACAAGGGGAAGGGCTTACTTGTTATGTTTATTTATTGTCTTTGTTTCCAGTTTGTTCTTTTGTTTGCTAACATGAATTATTTGAGTTTACATATAAATAATACATTTAGAAACATAATTAACATAAAAAAAATCTTGCAAATCAATAGATAGGTTAAATGGATTTATAAGGGGAAATTCACTCACCAATTGTCCACTGTCTCTCTCAAGTCCTGCTGCCATTTTAAATTCCAAGTTCTAAATCCTTGCTTTTGGTTTAAATGAGTGGAATAGTGCTGGGTATATGTGTGTGGTATGGTATGAATTTATAGATACAAGTGACAATAAAATATTTGTCTAGCTTATAGCTTCCACAGTGTATAGTTTTTGGGATGATTTAAAGTTGATTGAAAGGATACATTATTTAGTCATTTTCAAGTTTAATTCACCCAGTCTATACACTACGGTCATGTGCCAAAATATGTTTAAAAACTTACTGTGCCTTTAAGTAATACATGTTATAAGTCTAGGTTGCTTGTAACTTAGATGTAAAGGAATGTGCTAAGGTATATATGTGTTTTGCCAATGAAATTAGTAGCTTGAGAGGAGATGGTGATGGTGCAGGGTGTCTACAAACATTGGAAATGAAAACAAGGGTAGCCCTTGGCTATGCACATGGGATTGTACAGCTATCATATTTACCAATGATTTAACAAAACAGAGTTTGCTTCTAAGACAAGATGTAAGTTGTTTATATATATAGCTATGTACTCCATTAATAGCAAATTAATGTATAAAACCAATATTACTATTTATTTATGAATTTTAAACCAATTTTCTAGTTTACATGTATTTAAAACAAGTTTAAATACAAAATGTTAAAACACCACTCACTTGTCTATATATAAATAAGTAAAAATATACACATAAGATTTTAAAATAATTATTATTCAAATTTTCTATAATATTCAAATCTTATATTACCTATAGTTAACAAGAGTTTAAAACACAATTAAAAATACAAAATAATTGACAAAACATTACTTATTAGTTTTATATACACATATATTGTAACGAACCATATTTTTGGTCAATTAATTTTAAATATTTAATATTGTTTTAAATATTGAGTTAATAACATAAATCGATTTTTATATTGAGTTATCAATTTAATAATTGAAATACGATTTATTTTGAACATATATAAAATTATCGTAATATGAGAAATTGAAATAATTCAATTTGAAATTTAAATTTGAGTCAAAATAATTCAGATGATCATTTTTAATTTTATTTTACTATAAATGATAATAACAATAATATATAATCGAGGAATTTATTTATTTTTTAAATTTAAATTTATTGATTTAAATTGATATCTTCTCCATATGATCGAATTGGGCTTCGAAACCTATTCCAATTTATTCAGAATGGTGGTCTAACCCTAGAAATGCCTGTTGTCGTGTTCAAATAGGAGTTTGGAAACACGTGATATTTTAAATAAGGTAAAATCATACCAGTTCAACTCAAAATAAATAATATAAAACTATTCCTTCCTTCCTAAGCTAATTAACCAAGTACTATGTAAACCTAAACCTACCCTATACCTATGCACACATATTCCTTCATCGCTAAGTATATTATTCCCTATTTAAACCAACGCGTAGAGTTCTTTTATTTCTTCTTTTCATTTTTTTGTTCTTAAGAGAAATAACTCAAATACAACCTCCTTCCATTAATTTCATAAATTGAAATTTCATTCTGAGAAAATATACAAATCAAAGATTTTGCTCCCTTCTTTCTAATCCATTAATTTAACACCAATCTAAAGTAAAATAAAAATGAGCCCATCGTTTCTTCTTTGTTCCGTTGTTAAAATCGAAAACCCTCCTTTCCATTTCAATACACGAAATCGAAATCAATTGCGATAAAAAAAGAAGAAGAGAGATTGGAATCGGGTATTAGAATTTCATTCATCACCACGATTTGAAATCGCGACCTGTCTGAAGCTTGAAGTCACAAATTGGAGTGTTCGCAAATCAAAAGTGGGACTGCGATTTGAATCGCCAAATCTCTGAAGCTCGACTTCGATAGTGGGCGGCGCTTTTATTTTGGAGGAGTTGGATGTGGTCAGTGGGGGGTTGCGACGTGGTATATTCGACTTTGGGGAGGTGCGATGGTGACTGTCGCAAATCAGAAGGGTGGAGGAGATGCCTGGATATTCGACAATGGATGTGGTGATGATGCAATTAAACTGGGTAGAGGTGTGAGGAATGGCGACGTTAGTTTCTGGATAATGGTGCATAGGTTCGAAGGTTACTGAAGATTTTCCTAGAAAAAAGGGATTAGCGAGAATGTAACCAAAAGGATTAAGGTAATTTATTTAATAATTAATTTAGTAAATTAAGTTTTTAATTTATTTATTGTAGTCAAGGAATTGTAGGCTTAGTATGGTGAAATTTATTTACTTAATTCAACTGATTAAGGTATGAACTTTATATCAAGATCGGAATTAACTTAGGTATTTTATTAATGTTAAATAATTAAAATTTAAACACATGGAAATTATTTTATATAATTGATAATTGATTAAAGTAAATTTGTTTATATAAAGGAAATTAGTTAGTAAAGGAATAAAATTTGTAGACTTACCGTTTGAGTAAGATTAATGTTTAAATTGGAATTAATTTACACGTGGTAATTAATTAAATTAATTTTTTCTAATTCGATAACTAAAATTTTATTTATATTGTTTTACATGGAAAAACAGACGGTTGGAGGAATCACTATGAAATCTACGTAATAAGCTTCATTGGGTATTTCACAGAAATATCAAGGTGAGTAAACTCACTCCCTGGTTCGTTTATAATTTTATTATAAACGAAATTTTATTTTAAATAATTGTTGTATATTATTTGTTGGTTGCATGGTTGCATTAAAATATTATTGCGGTTGTTTTCTATATATTAGTTGTTTAGGCTTAGTGGTTGTGGTTATATATATATATATATATATATATATATTGTAACGACCCGGAAATTTTGCGATCTTGGTTATCCGATATACAACACATATCGAACATCCAAGGATAGAAAATACAGGTAGTTAATGAAAGAAATTAGAGGGTGAGGAAAGATAAGATAGAAACTTAGAATAGAAGAAGAAGAAGAACCCAACATCAGAGTAACACGAACCTCACAGCGGAACGAATAACATATAATAGATAACATATCTTTGAAATAAAATATTTTACTTGAATATACATATCATCATCAAGTACAACACTTACAACACAGCGGAAATAAACTGTAGCTATACGATTCGGAAGCCTCCTGCTCCAGTTCTTCAAGTATCTGTAAATTCCTGACTACTTGATAGCCCGTACAAAATTGGGCACCCAAGAGTTTAGGGAAAACAAAACAAAATAAACTTTGGGTCAGTCATGGGACTGGTATGAGTAAAACAATTTAAAACGGTTTGAACAAGTAAACGATATCTCATAGGACCACGCCGTATAACGGAACGGGTTTTTCCTTATGAGAATCCAAAATATCTTTATATCAAAAACCTTTTGATAATATAATAATGTCTATCAACCACAATATAATAATCATCTAGCAGAAACGCTTCCATCTCACATTCTACGTATATAGTATACAATCTAAATCGCAAGCACTTATTGGGTAATGAATTTCCAACTATGACATGGTATGGAACCACCTTCCGATCAGTGTACTCTAGGAATGATACACTGGAGTTCAACAAGAACATCTTGCAACTCAGCTACACATGACCGACCACTGATTTCACTTGAGTGTATCGAATGTATATCACCAATCGGTTGGGATCAGCAACCGTTTCCCATATATATGGGACAACATTGATAGATTTAAGAAGCAAATGAATATTCTCTAGATAGGTGATTATACACCCTACTTCGGAGCGACCGACTTATCCATGCTGCATGCCCAATTTCTGCCATTTGTCGGTTGATGAGGCTAGAGGTTACGCTTTATCATCACATCAGATTCACTTTGAATGCCACATTGTCAGATCCATCGAAAATCACTAATTGACGTCTACAACAGTACATTACATGTTAGGTAAAGAAGTTTCCTTCTCCGCTTCCACTCTTGGTACGGTTGAAGAAATCAATGTACGTCACCTTTCTGGAAATACTCTGTCATACATTCATCCACACAAGTCATCCAGGAACAGGATGAACCGAAGGTACTATTCAGTATATCCATCTTAGGCACTGTTATCTAAGATTTATACAACAGCCCTTGCACTTTACTCTGTCTTCAATTATCTTTGGCATATATGATTCGCAACGCTTATGCCAATACAGAGTGGTTCTTTGGGTAATAATCTAACCGGTCTCTCCATATTAACAACGTTAAAAATGGTCAAAACTTTGATAGTCTGTGATTTAACTATCAAAGAAAAATACGTGTGCAAACAACGATATTATTTCCATATGGAAATTATATCGATCAAATATCATTTAACATTTATCTCTTAAGTTCATTTTTCATCTCCTATTTCCCTATATTCAACATTTGCTATTTTCTAAATTTAGAAAATATACGTTATTTACATTGGGAACATTTCCGTTTCTTGTTTTCTGTATTAGAAAACATTTCTGATTCTTGTTTGGAAAACATTCCCAAAACTCCTACGTTTGGATTAAGCAGATGTTTAGATAAAACATCGCTATGCCAACTCAACCATTTCCTTTAATTACTAAATTCACTTAACCATCCTTTACTGTCGAACCTTAACCATTCCTTACTACCGAACCTTAACCATTCCTTAGTTAAAAACAAAGCCAATCAAGTTGGGGTAGAACTACCTCTCAGACCTTAACTGAACAACATTTCTAACCTTGAAATAGGCAAAGTTCACTTTAAATTTCTTTAACTAACTTCCTTACTTAACCTTTCTTTCAAATAACTATATTCAATTAACTCTTTTCAATTAACTCTATTCGATTAACTCCTTTTTGATTAGCTCTAATTGATTAACTCTATTTGATTTACTCTATTCGATTTACCCTATTGCATTCACTTTAACCGATTAACTTTATTTGATAAATTCTTCTCGAGTAATCCTTTTCGATTAATTCATTTCCATCAACTCTTTTCGAATAAACTATATTTGAATAACTCCTTTCGAATAAACTATATTCGATATCTCCTTTCGAATAAACTATATTCGATTATCTCATTTGGATTACCTCGGTTTGATTAACTCATCTTGACTAACACAACTTGATTAAATCAACTTGATTAACTTACTTGATTAACTCAACTCGACTAACTCCTTTGGATTAACTAACTTCGACTAACTCCTTTGTATTTACTAACTTTGACTAAATCATTTGGATTAACTAACTTCGACCAACTCCTTTGGATTAACTAACTTCGACTAACTCCTTTGGATTAACTAACTTCGAATAACCAATATTCGATAACTCCTCTGGATTAACTAACTTCGAATAACCAATATTCGATAACTCCTCTTCCAATAAATAATATTCGATAACTCTTCTCAAATGAACAATATTCAATTTCTCCACTCGAATAAACTCTATTCGATTACTCTTCTCTCGAATAAACTATATTTGACTACTCTTCTCTCGAATAAACTATATTCGACTACTCTTCTCTATTAATTCCATTTGAATAACTCTAACTGGTTAACTCTAATCGATTTATTTAATCGATTATTTCTAACTCTAATCGACTTCTCCTATTCGAATAACTCTTATTTGATAACTTTTATTCATTTATAAAGATTTACTTTTAGTGACGGTTCTTCACTTTATAAATGTTCTCTTTAATAATGTTACGTCACTTATACAAGTGTTGTGTACATATTCTATTTAAAACTATCGGTGTTGAAACCAATATCTCTTCTCTATATAAGTTCAGACTTATATATTCCAATTATCGAATGATATATATTTAATTAAATTTATTAACTGTTATTTATAAATTAAATCTTTTCTATTTATCTTCTAAAAACATATTTCCATTTTTCTATTTATTTAACAAATAAATATTCCTTTTTATCCTTCCTATTTATTTAACCAATAAATATGTCTTCTTGATTCTATTTATTTTAACAAATAAATATCTCCTTTTAATTCTATTTATTTTAACAAATAAATATCTCCTTTTAATTCTATTTATTTTAACAAATAAATATCTCCTTTTAATTCTATTTATTTTAACAAATAAATATTCCCTTTTATACTTTTATTTATTCCCTAAATAAATAATTCTATTTGTAAATGTTTTACAAATATTTTCTTTTTTTCTAATCTATTTGTCTTGCAAATATTTCCCTTTTATACTTTTATTTTACAAATATATTTTCTGTATATTTGTTTGACAAATATTTCCCCTTTATATTGTATTGACAAATATATTTCCTTTATATTTGTTTGACAAATATTTTACCTTTATATTTGTTTAACAAATATATTTCCTTTATATTATATTGACAATATATTTCCTTTATATTTGTTTGACAAATATATTCTTTTAACCCTTTTTGATTTTTTATAATTATTTCCTTTTATAAAATCCTTTTCCCCTATATATATAAAATCCAGTGATTTTATATAAATAAATTATTTTCAAAATATGCTTTGAAAATCCCCTTCCTACATTCTGGTATTTCTTATGGTATTTAACATACCATATAACAACGATAATATCGTCCAAACACACATAATCAACATCGGATTATATATCACAATATATGAATAACAGTAAAATAAATGTTGAGGAATCCAGTTGGATTCCTCCAATCTGTTTCCCTGCATTACATATGTTACACAATAAAATCAACATCACTTTCAGTTCCATATGATATATTCTGATAAACAAAATCAATATAGAAATTCAACTAACTAACTAGCAGTTCCATCAAACAGTCAACACACAGTAATCAACAGATGATTAACAGTTCTAAAAATACGTTATAAAAAAATAACTGTTCAGAGTTAGTGAGTTTTACTCACATTGGCAGTTCATCGTTAAAGAACGATAAACTGTTTGTTTGATTTGAATCAAATAATTTATTTCGCCATAAAATCAAACGAGCTCCAATCATTCCAGTCTGGTTCCATGTTGTAGCATTCGCCTGTGTGATCCTATCGGATCCAGTTTCGCTGTAACACCCCACATCCGTTAGTGTCACTCACAAAGGGAATGCACTAAGTTCTGTGGAGCATTTAGGGTAAAAGATGCAGATAAATTACAAGACAGACAGAAATTAAACAGCGGAAAATAAAACTTTGCTTTATTGATAAAATAGTTTGTACAATGATTTCTTTACAATATCAGAGTATCATCTGTCTTACAAAATAAAGAAGCATAAAACAACATTTATATTCCCCAAGTTTTTTAGCAAGAGCAAGCCATAGCATCTGAAAAGAGAATCCAAGCAAAACATCGATAAATCTTCAAGCTGGGAAAGAGTGACAGTCCAACTTAACCTGGGCTATATTATTCCCTCCTTTACTACCTGGGGGGGGAACGGAAGAAAAGAAGACGAAAGAAAAACAGAGTCAGACATAAAGCCTGAGTAAGTTCAGTAACTTCTGGCATGTGAACATGGAAAAACAAAACGACATGAATTAACTGAATACAAGATAACACCATGACGATAGGGACAACAAGATTAGACAAGATAATCACAAGATATGCTAAGATAAGATAAACTGGGTATGCTCTAATACTTTCGCCGCTTCGCTATTTCCTTTATACTGGTTTCTATACCTCTCCACCACCTAACTAGTGTCCCAACTAGTAACGATAACGTGATCCCAATCCCTGTAGTTTCCATTGCCTTCAGGCATACATTTATTATTTATTACCTAGATCTAATCTAGGGTTTTCTATCAAGTGCTTTCTAGATTCAACCAGAGTTTACGCAATCTGCTGAACACTTCTCGGATTCAGGGTTTATGCCACCTAGTCCAACTAGGGATTATGCTACCTGTCGAACGATGCCCCCAAGTCTAGGACACACTACCTAGAGTGGTATATGTTCCTATACTTCTCCACGCATGTATCGCGAATCGTTATCGCTTGTCTAGATGCACATGTCCTGTAATGTGCGGCCTGAGTCCTGTGGCAGGGCAAATCAAGAAACACAGAACTCGGTCGGAGCTTTCAAATATCTGCCGATGCAGATGCTAAGGTCTGTATTTATTCCATTGGCTGTGGTCCCACTCGACCCCTCCCTCAACTAATGAAAGGCACACCTTGAAAAATGAGAACTATACGCAGGCCCCCTATGCCCCCCAACCTATGGCCATCCTCACCCATAACTAGATAGCAAGTATATGGTCTTTTGGAGTTCTCCGCCTTTCCGCTTCACATATCTCGACTGACTCAAGATGGATGGTAGACGACGAGTTGCTATCACAGGGCTACCGGTTTCTCGCCGAATCACGCTGGTCCATCCTAGTCTTTAGGTTGCCATATTTTGCAACCAAGGCATACCCCTGGTTCTTCTAACGCAGACCTTAACCTTTGTGAGCCCAGGAGGATCATCTGCAGCCTCACAGAGGGATACCAAGAGTACCCTCACGTCCCCTCGAAGCCTTGGGCTTCGTAACCCAATTCATTGGAGCCTTCTTTTTACTTAGACGGACATTCGCTCCTTCCCGTGTTATACTAAGAATTACTACTTAGTTTTACTAACTAAGGTTTACCACTTAGTTTCCAGAATCGTTGTTTTCTTAACTAAGGTTTACTACTTAGCTCCTTTTAACTAAGGTTTACTACTTAGTTCTCTTTCCCGTCAATTTGGATTGGTTAAGTGTCATTAGTCAATTCAAGCTAACTGAACCCTCTTCATTTATCCTGTTAAACTGGTTAAGTGTTATCAGTAATTCATGTTGACTTAACCCTACCAAAAACCAAGTTATATTGGTTAAGTATTTCTTATTACTTAACCCTATCCGTTCATCCTGTATTGGTTAAGTGTTCCTTTTAACTTAACCTTGCCCGTCTGTTTTAACTAACATGTTATTAATGGTTAAGTATTATCTCTTCATGTTTTAGACTTGACCCTATTCCTTTATCACAATCTGATGGTTAAGTGTTCAAGTTTACTTAACCCTACGGTCTAGCCCAGCTAACCTATCAAATTGGCTAAGTGTATTGAATTTTACTTAACCCCAACCTCTAGTCTAGTTAACATGTTAATTTGGCTAAGTGTATTAACTTTACTTAACCCCACCTTCTAGTCTAGTTAACATGTTAATTTGGCTCAGTGTTTTCTTAGTTACTTAACCCCTACAAATCTTGTCTTGTTACCATGTTAGTTGGTTAAGTATCCCTATGGACTTAGCCCTCCCATTCTAGCTTAACTGTGTTAAGTTGGTTAAATGTTCCTATGGACTTAACCCTCCCATTCTAGCTCAACTGTGTTAAGTTGGTTAAGTGTTCCTATGGACTTAACCCTCCCATTCTAGCTTAACTGTGTTAAGTGTCAGTATGAACCTAACCCCACCCATCGGTTTTGTTATCAGGTTGAATTGGTTAAGTGTCTTAGTTAACTTAACCCAACCATTCTTGTTCTAGCTTTAACTAAATAAATTAAAGCTACCACTCACATTAGACAGATATTGTTGCGATTACTGGATGTGCCGGTTGGTTCCGGGCAGGTTTACATCGCAACTCAGTCTAACCTCGGGTTAGGCATATTCGTGTTTTCTAAGTTCAAAGGGTTTTGATTAATTTTCAAATCAGGTTTTGAAAGTAACCATCCCGTCCGTCGGATCAGTTAGGGATAGCCAGGGAGAGCAGGAAACTTGTATTTTCCAAACCCAAGCCTAGACACTATCCTCTCTGTCACCCTAGAACTTTCTGGTGTATTATTAAAAGAGATGACCTTAATAAACCTTTAATTTGTCTAAATTTACATTTTCTCATTTAGGACAAATTCTATAAGTAAATCATTCCTAATTTACCTATTTCCTAATTACTCTCTTAATGTAAATTGTCAACATTTATTCTTATGGCCCATTTTCCCCTCTAAGCTTTTTGCCATGTAAACTATACCAAATTAAGTGTCACTAACCATGATTTTGCTAAACCTGACAATTACTCCCAATTATGGCCAATTTCAAATTTATGCCAATATACTTATCATGCCAAATTAGCTAATCCAATTCTGATTTAATATTCTAAATACAGTTCATGTCAAACTAGACTTATTATTCTAGTTCACAATTCATGTAAATGCTAGATTTACAAGTCAATACTAGATTCAAATTACACATCCTATAATTCATGTCAAATTTATCCCATTTGCATTTCTATGAACATGCCATAATACATGTTCCCAATTTATGCCAATTTCCAAGTTTATAATTACGTTTTTAGTAAATTTCATATTTTGCCCAAATCGTATTCCCACCGTTCGTATAATCGTGATTCACTCTAGATTATAGATAAATCTAGGTTCGTAGAAAATAGGGAATTAACCAAAGATGCTATGAAAAAGATAGACATAATAACTGGCATAAAGTGACAATTTACTAATTTCAGACCTAACGAATTACACTGAAATTGATCTAAAACATCGAAGGCCTATAGGTCTGAAAATCTCATGACATAATAAGGGTTGAATAACGACGTAGGTTCAAGAGCATGGGTAGACCTAACTTAATAGGTAAATTCCCAAGATCTAAAACCAAAGAAAACCAAGAATAGGCAATAGATAATCAGGTTTAGACCCAATTTCACACTCACAAAACTTAAGCAACACTTTCCTAGTCATGAATCATAGGTGTTTAATCACAGTTGTCCTTGTTATGTCATAGGCAATAGTTCATGTTCCCTAATCAAAGGCGTAGGCTTGTGTTCGTAGTCAGGGAAACAACTCTCATAGTCATAGTCACAGTCATAGGCAATGTTCATAGTCATAGGCAATGTTCATAGTCAAAGAGGCATATGGTTTTTAGGTCTATAGTTTCATAGTCACAGTCTTATTGGTCCTCGAATCATAACAGTTCTTAATTAGGTCCAAAGAAATAAGCACAAATTCGAATAGAAAAATTTGGCATATTCTTTTATTCCTTTAATTTCATGTCACGAACAGAGAGAAACGTTCAAATCTAAAAAGTAACCGACTTACAGAGATTAGATTAGATTCGCAGAAAAACAGTCATTGAAGTCGTTTGAATCTTCACTTGAATCCTAGCTTGACTTGAACCTCTTCTTGAAAGTCCTTAGCAGCATTTCCTCGTCTTGGTTTATTTTATTTATTTATACATTTTCTCGGAGGCAGCATAAGGATAGAAAAGAATTGTGAATAGAGAAGGAGACTAAGGCTGCTTATATAGGGTTAGGCGGACGAACCTAGGCAGAAAACGTGACCAAATACATCAGAACGAACCAGGTTCAGAAAACTGGAAAAAGCGGGGGGGGTTGACTACCCAGTCGACCTGGGTGCCCCAGGTCAACTACCCAGTCGACCTGGGTCTTGGGTGGGAAAATTCCCGCCCAGCCCAATCTGGATCCGATTTTGAATTTTGAACTCGTTTTCTGACCTGTTCGAATTTTAAATCGAATTCTGAAACTTCAGAGGGTCATATCTCCTTCATACAGACTCCGATTCTCGCAAACTCGGACTCGTTTTCATGCAGAATTTCGAGACGAACGCAATGGCGCAGCCCGTTTCCCTTGATTTTGATTTTACAATTTAATTCTGCCTTGATTTGTGAATCTTAGTGTTACAGAATTACGGGGTGTTACATTCACTGAGTTCCGATTTCATATGAATAAGTTATTACTTCCACGAGTTTCATATATTGTTAGATTAAAACAAACTTTATTTATTTATTTATTTATTTATCTCGCCTCACCTATAAGAATTCAGCCCATCAACCTTGTTAAAAATCCATGGTCCAGCCCTTCCTTCTTTTCCCAAACATAATTCCGCCCAGTCATTCCAACCACCATTCCTAATACCTTAATCACCCTTTTAGGCCACACGTTGCATTCAAAAAGGTTCAATTACCCGCAACCTAAACATGCTACAGTACTCTCCTTCTTCAATCAAGTTACCCGCTTCAGACAGAACCCACACCACTCCTCTCTTACGCAAATCTTCCGCAACAGTAAAACCGTCCCTTTGAAACTCCCCTTCGATTCACAAGTTCTCGACGTATACCACCAGTGAACTCAGCACTTAATTCTGCACTTGTATACTTGAACGCAGCCTACAGGCGTTTCACAATACCTGCAACGGCCCTTCCCCATAGTTTTGAAACCACGTTTCCAGATAGCAGAACTTACTTCCCCATTCTCATTCTTCCATTCCTTTGCTCCGCACCCACTCCTCATTGCACGTCCCTCTTTAAAACACCTCCATCATTTCACCTAAACCTTTACTTCAGATCCGACTATAACATCCATTCTTCAAACCGCAAGCATCAAAGACCACCTGCTCCTCTGCAATCCGCCTCCATCAGTCAGCACCAGTCATCCTCCTTCGTCGATCAACTCCAGCTCCTCAGTCCACCCTAAAACCATCACGACATCACCAAAACGCCTCGAAAACCTCATCCCTGGATCTGAACGGGATCCCTCAATCCTCACGAAATGTTACAATACTTACATGGGTTGACAGGGAATTCAATTTGGGGATTTTAGGAACTAGTTTCATGATTTTAGGACAAGTAGATTGGTGGCAATGATTTTCCAAAGTTGCGATTTTGTTTTTTCATTTCAGTGGAGATAGTGGCGGCTTGCGTTTTGAGGTTGGAGGAAAATATCTGAGAATTTAGGGTTAGAAGATTTTAGATGTTATATTTATAAGCTTATTTAGGGTACCTCGAAGCTCCGTTTATTTTTATCATTTCTAGACCGCTATCGACAAAAATAAAAATACCGACGAGACAAGCATTTTCCCACGATCCCAAAAATATAAAAATACCGGTAGATTAACTCATAATTTGAAACCCCAAAATATTGATATAGGGTGCAAAACACTTCAAATAAAAAGTCGTGTATTTAATTAATTGAAAATTTCCGTAAAATTCTAAAAATTAAATTATCGTTATGTCTCAAAAGAACCTTGTCTAAATTCAAACCCGATATTCAAATATTTTTAAATAACCGTTATGGCCATGAACGAATATACCGCTGTTTTTCTGAATATTTAATTTGGACATAACTAAAAATCTTCACGACGAAATCTCTATTTTTCTCTTCCACTAGAAAAATATACTTCACCGGCTTCGTATGTTTCTTGTTTCACAGAAATCCGTCTTAAAACGAATCTTGTACATTCAGTTGAAGTTCAAATCGCCAAATAGCGAACTACCGCGCCATTTCGAGCTCGATTATAATTATAATATAAATTATACGCTCGACCATCGTTAATTAAATATATTCATTGATATAATTCAACTCTAAACTGAATTATATATTTTGAACTGCGCAATTCACACCATATCGCCATTTCAGTCAATTCTGATTATTTCAGAATTAAATATATTGTTTAATTATTTATTTTAATTAAATATTCACCATTATTTAATTCCACGACCATAAAATCCTTTAATCACCTTTTAAATAATTAAATAAATTAATAATTATACCGCTGAAAATGTGGGTCATTACATATATATTGGTGGTCGGATATTTCCTGCAGTACCATTAGTGGATGCCCGCAGTATCATTAGCAGATGACCCTATGCGCCCCACGCTATGATAGTGGATGACCTTCTATACCGTGATATCCTGCCTTGAAGCAGGATGGGTATTATTTATGTTGGCTAACGTATGTGGATGGAGGAAAATAGGTTGGAGGGTCCAACTGGATTCCCCGGAAATATTATTATTTGTTTTTCTCATATATATTATCATATATGATGTGTTGTAAAACATGTGACTGATAATTGGGTGTTTTGGATATTTTAAATATCACTGGGCCTAAATGTTAATTTAAAACTTTTTCGTGAAAAGGATAGTTTGAGATTTAAAATGGAAAATCTATTTTTCAAAAATAGAATTTGAATTTCGAATGGGTTAAGAAATATTAACTTGTTTTGAATAATAAAAAATGTATCAAATTTGAACTGTATTTATAAACAGTGTTTATAAATGAAATGGAAAAAAATTATCATTTAGATAATTTGGGAAATGTAAATTCAGATGTGAATTTGAAAGGGGAAATTTATTTTTCCAAAGTAGCAATTTAATTTCAAGAATGGATTTGAAATCGAGACTTGTTTAAATATATAAACAAGTAAAATAAATGATGTTTATAAAGAAATGTGAAAAATTATCATTAGGATAATTTAAATATTTAAATTCAAATATGAATTTAAAATGAGAATTAGGAACCGTGTTAAAAAGGGAAATGATGAAATCTATTTCGATGTTCGGAGTATAAATTGAATTAAAATAAATCCAAACGGATTTATGATTGGAATTCGACTATGTCGAATTTATAAGAATAAATTATATCCAGAAAGAATATTTAAGTTGTATTAAATAGAAATCGAAAGTAAGTAAGAAAATAGATTATACAATTATATATGGAAGTTATAAAAAAATGTTCCAAATATAAGGATTGGGTATCGAATAGATTCTGAAGTGGAACTTGTTTAATATCAAAATCAAGACCGAAAATTTAAAAATAGTGTTTATAAATTTATAAATAAAATTGGATAATTATTATGGGATAATTTGGGATTTTAAATTCAAGTATGAATTTAAAAGTTAATTAGAAATTGTTTCGAAAATGGAACGATGAATGTTATTCCGGAATTCGGAGTATAAACCAATTTGAGATAAATCCAAAGGATTTATAATCAGAATTCGATTATATCGAAATTTATAAAATAATTTATTTCTAAAGGAATTGGGATCTTAAAATAAATAAAGTTGTAAATAAATTCACAACTGAGTTATGAAAATCGACGATTGAGTACATAAATTCACAACTGAGTTATGAAAATCGACGACTGAGTTATGTAAATAAAGTTGTAAATAAATTCACAATAAAGTTTAAATATTTATATTTAAATATAATTAAAACGAACTCGCCGCAGCGTGGAAGTTCGTAAATTGGCGTTTCGAACTTCAATTGAGTACATAGAACTCAATTTAAGTCGAATTCTTTGAATCAAAAATTGTCAGGACCGATTGAATAATAGTATTCTAATGGAAGAGAAAAAACTGGATTTTATCTTATAGATTTTGAGTTATGTCAAAATCAAATTTCCAGAAAAACAGCGCCATAATCGTTTAAAAACTATAAAGGTTTGTTTAATATAATAAAAAGGATTTGAAGTAAAATAAATTCAATTTTCCATTAGAAAATTCCAGATTTGAGTATAAAATAAATATGAACTCAAGTGGAGTAAATGGATTGGTGTTTGAAACAAAAATCAGATTTTTAATTATTGAATTGAATTAACTAATTAGAAGAATAATTAGTTAATGGACTTTTGGATTGAATTTGACGTTGGATAAGAAAATGGGGTTTGTGAATTCATATTTGGGATCGAATATGAAACTCGAGTTGAAATGGAATTTGATTAGTTTTTAAGTAAATAAAAAAATACATACGAACATGATATGTTCAAATAAAAGTGAAATAGGCTAAAGAGCTAATTAAAGAATAAATTAGCGAAGTGACCTAAAAATGATTGACATGAGTTAGAATAAATCGAGAATGGACGTATATGGGTTAGTCGGGTATGGAATGAAGTGTATAAAGATTATAATTCGTGTGCCCGACAAAAAGGTACACGTTTAAATTCCATATTAGTTTTTATGCGCCGAATCGGCAAGCCACTTGGTTTTTTTTTCTTTTTGAATGGAAAGGGCCTAGAGAGGCGAGTTGAGGTTTGAGCTATTGACCGATACAAAGGAGGTGTTGGCGAAATTTTCCGAAAATTTAAGGAGTTAGAATATTTTTAAGAAAATTTGATAACTAGAAATCAATATATATATATATATTGATAAGGAAATAAACTGAAAATAGAATGTTATAAACAAAAAGGAAATATATATTTATATAAGGTAGAAATAGAAAGAGAAACGTATACACATTTTAAATGAGTAATTGGTTTATATGATGTTGATTATTCGAGATATCTTGTCCATTTGAAGTTAACAATGTTATTCAATCAAGGTCTGAGAGGTATTTATACTCTAACTTGATTGATTTCATTATTAACCAATAAATAGCAAGATTCGGGCTCGAAGATAAATGTTTTGAATAAGATTTAGTTGAATGCAATATGTTGGGTTATTGTAACAATGTTTTACACAACATTCGTTTTAACCTAGATAAGAGGAATTTTGGAAATATAATAATAGATATTTCCTAAGTATAGAAATGAATGGTCGTGAAAGGGAGAAGTACTTGGAATGTTTTCCAATTATTAATAAGAGATATTTTCTAAAGTATAGAAAATAAAAGAAGGCAATATATGGAAATGTTTTCCAAGTAGCGTAAAAGGCTAAGATGATTATTGAAAATATTTGGTTAGCAAATATTGATAAGGAAATGGAGAAGTGATTTAATTAATGAAAAATTAAATTAAGGGGCCCAGTGATTGTTTTATGCTTTGAACGGATGTTTGTTTTCTTCGATAGTTAAATAACCGACTATCGAAGTATTGTTCAATATCATTGTCAATATGGAGAGACCGGTTGGATTATTATCCGAGGACCACTCTGTATTGGAAGTAGCGTTGCGAATCAGATTATATGAAGATAATCGAAGACAGAGTGAAGTGCAACGGATTTTTCTATTAATCCTAGGTATAAATTGCCCAAGATGGATTAATGGAAATTGTGCCTTCGGTTTCGTTCAATCCCAGAACGAACGTAAATGGACGAATGTCTAACAGAGTATTTCCAATGATCGCATATGTTGGTCTATATAAGTATATATGGTGGAGGAGAATTTATTCTGAAATGACCCACAAATCCGTACCCTTTGAGTCGACTAATAACACCACACGTCCAACCCAAATTGCATAGGAATACGAACCATTTTTAGAAAGAAGTTAGAGGATGAGATATAGAAAGAAAAAAAGTTAGAATAGAAGAAAAACAAAGATCACAAACTCACAGCGGAACGAATAAAATATATTAGATAACATAAACTTGGAAACACAAACCAGTAACTTTATATACATACCATCATCAGAGCACGACAGTTATCTCTGGAACAGTTATAAAACACCTGTTTCCAGATACAACATAGTACACAGCGGAAAATATGATAGTCTATAGCTAACTAGTGAAGCCTCCTGCTTCGAGCTCCTCCAAGAGAATCTGAAAAATCCCGACTATTTGACTGCCCGCACAAATTTGGGCACCCAAGAGTTTAGTGGAAAACAAATAAAATAAACTCTGGGTCAGTCATGGGACTGGTGTGAGTAAACTCCAACCATTTGTTTAACTTTCAAAATCTTTTCGAAAGAATGATAATCGTAAGACCGATCCACACATAAACACGGATAGTTTTTACTTACGATAACCAAAAATATTTTGATAACAAAATTTGGTGATATTATAATAGTGTCTACATCAAATGAATATAAATCTAGTGGAACGCTTGCATCTCACGCTCCATATATAATATAAAATCAAAAACTGCAGGGCGCTTATTGGAGATTGGATTTCCAACGTGACAAGGTATGGGACCACCTGCGATAGTGTACCTCTAGAGGCGAATACACTGGGTTCAACAAGAACATCTTGCAACCCGGCCCACACATGACCAACCACTCATTTCGCTTGAGTGTATCGAATGTATATCATCAACGGTTGGGATCAGCAACCGTTTCCTGAAAGGGACAACATCGATAGATTAAAGAACAAATGGAATTTTCTCTAGATAGGTGATCATACATCCTAATGGGTGCGACCCACATAGCCATGTTGCCTGCCTGATTTTTGTCATTTCCCGGTTGTGAAGCTTGAGGCTACGATTATCTTTTAGAACATCTGGCCAACATACACTTTGAATGCCACATCGTCATACCCGCCAAATCACAATTTGATTTTCAAAAATACCACGGGTATAAAGCTAAGAGAAACGAGTTCCTCCGCCACCAAACGTAAGTACGTTTGAAGAGATCAACTTACGTGATCCGCTAGATATACTCTGTCAGACATTCGTCCATTCACGTTGTCATGGGACTGGACAAACCGAAGGCACTATCCCATAAACGAGATAGCTCTTGCATAACTTCGTCTTCAATTATTTTCATCGTATTTGATCGCAACGCTAACGCCCATACAGAGTGGTTTTCAGATACTGGATCTGATCCCGGTCTCTCCGTATTGACGACGGAAAAATGGTCAAAACTTCGATAGTTGGTGATTTAACTATCAAAGAAAAATAAGTGTGCAACCAACGATCTTATTTCCAAGTAGGAATTTGATCGATCAATCATCAATCAACATTGGCCCTTTAAATATTATCATTTGAAATTCTCATTTCCTATCTTTCGTATTCCTTTGAAGCTCGATTTACCCTCTCGATTCTTTGAAAAACCTTTTCAATATATCATAATTCCTTTACTCGACAAATATCTCTTATTCCAGTTAGAAACATTTCTAAATATTCACGAATCCTTATTTTCTATATTCAGAAAATATACATTATTAATATTAAAGAATATTTCCGAATTCCCTTTCTTAATTCCTCGTTGACCATTTCATTTCATTTTCTACGCATAGAAAATATCTTTCATTTTATTAGGGGGAAACATTTCAAATTCTTTTAAATTAATGCGATGTTATAAAATATCATTATAATAAATCCAACCACTAATCATTTGTTAACTAACGGTATTACTAACCAATCCTTTCTACTGAACCTTAACCATTTCTCCGTCAATCATGACGTCAATCAAGTTGGGGTATAATTGCCTCTCAGACCTTAACTGAACGACATTCTTAACTTCGAAATAGTCAAAGCTCACAACTTTAACCAAAACATCACTCACACGACTCTCAGATTCGATCTAAGAACACACTTCCTTTACAAAAAAATATTGATTATAACGGTAGCGTAATAATCGATGTTTCCAAATATTTAGTTTATAAAACATTGCTTTTTAACAACAACGTTACAATCGCTGTCTAGTATTATAGAACATTTATTATAACAATAGCGTTAAGATCGCATTATAATGGCAGAGTTAAAATTGCTGTTTAGAATTTACAAAACATTTACTATAACAATAGCATTATAATCGCTGTATAAATTTACAAAAAAACATTTATTATAGCAATAGCTTTATAATCGCTGTTTTCAAATATTTGGTATATAAAAATATAACTTGTACTTATTAATTTCAATTAATAAGTAATTAATTAAATAATTAAATTTGATTCAAAACGAAAAGTAAAAATAACTACTACCATAAATTCGATATAAACGAATTCCAATAGATAACTCTCATTCGAATACTCTATATTCGATTTATATTCTAAACTTCAGAATTTATTTACCATTTCAAGTAAATTCAAATTTCAAATTCACTATTTAATTTACCCTTTTCAAATCATTACAAATTCTTTTATAACCATTCCAGTCAACAAAACATTATCACATTTTATTTCACATTCCAATTTTTGGAATAAAACTCATCGGTTTCATTTTAAACGATTATCCATATCCTCTTTCATTCAAGTTTCAAATTTTGATATTTAAAATCTAAATTTCCTTTAAGGATATTGTATTTGCAAAATATTTCATTTAAACTATCATTCATTTTTTTCATAAATATATTTCCTTTACATATAATCAAATCTGTTTGATCTTATACTTTATATAGCGTTTCAAATCCAATTTCCATTTATAATGTCTATTTAGCATTTTTCATAGAAAATCTCATTTTTTTTAAATTCTGTTCATATATAAATCTCTTTCACCATTTCCTTTGTAACCGATAAGTCCAAACCCAACTAAAGTTAATGGTTCCAAGTTCCATTTCCATCTTTCCCTATAAATTCAGACTTTGAATTTATATTTCAAGTCCATCCAATGGTAAACATTTTACTAAATTCAAAATGTCATTTATAATAAACTTCTTGTTTTATCCATTTGAAACAAATCTTTTTTTTTCTCTTCTTTCAAGTCCATTCGGAATTCTATTTATATTTTGGAAATAAATTCCCTTTTTAAAACTCAAGTTCTTCTTTTGCACATATTTTTTTTTTAAAAAAAAATCATATGATATCTAAAATACCCAAATTTCTAGGGCCAATGATATTCGACACAACATATTTTATCACAGTAAATAATAATATAAATGTTGAGGAACCCAATTGGGCCCCTCCAACCTGTTTCCCTGCATCCACAGATGTTAACAACATCAATAATATTATTTCACATCAATATGAAATATCAGAATTAATAGTCGATCAACGATGTAATCATATCAACCAATTTTATCAACTATTCAACCAAGCAACCATCACACAGTATAAAATAAATTTAAAAACTCGTTTGTATAAAAATATAAACAAGTCAGCATTAGTGAGTTTACTCTCCTCGTTTTGCGATTGACGATCCTGCTTTGATTTCGTTTAAAAACAAATAGGCGTTTGATTTTATCATGAAATCCCAATAGCTATGTTCTCGGTCACGCCAGTGCTATAACATGGAGTTCGTTGCTACAATTTTAATGTGCTTGATTTCATCGGGATGTGTAGCAGGGCGGTACTTTGCTTCTTCGTTTCTCACCTTGTGTCCTTTCCCGACAACATTATGATATTATTGCAAGATCTGGAACACACTATCTTCAACCAAACCGTTATCACCATCCATCACTGTAAAGCCTTCACTGCTGACACCGAACCAAACATCCACCATCGAATTCACCTGCTAACCATAACACTCCTTGGATCCAGACTGCATAGTACACCTACACCTCATAATCATCTCCATCAAAACTAACCCCATGCTAGCAAACAGTACATAGACATGGTTCCATTACCTTATCAAAAACTTCAACTATCAAACAGTCTAAATTCCCTTACAATAATCTGAGACACCAATCACCAACTCCTACTTAGTAAATCACGGGCTTACTTACTGCTACAAACACCACTCATCACCTAGCCTCACGCCTTAGTCTCCCAAAATCCACCTTTCTAGTTGATATAAACCTCCGCTCTCACCACCGTTCTTTCATTCCCCGGTAAAAATCAATTACAACATCACTTGTAAGGACCCGTAACTTCCCCGTGAAGGAAAGAGCGGATACTTTGAGAACATGACAAAATAGAACGCAAACGGAAGAACATTTCATTGTTATTACAACAATTCCATCAGATAAAAGAATATACAGAGTATAAATGAATAAATTACATTCAACAAATATCAGAGATTTAAATTACATTTAAACACATCGCAGCGGAAAATAATACAAAAGCACAACTAGAAGTAATGCACGGATACAGAGCTTTCCGAGCATCGTTCCAGCTGTAAATCAGGATCCGGTGAATATAAATCTGCAAAACCAAAACTACTAGCTGCCCGTGTCGAAAATAAGGGCACCCAGAGTTTAGGTTAAAACAATAAACTCCAGGTCAGTCATGGGACTGGTGTGAGAACTAAAACAGTTATTTAAAAATTTACTTTAAAAGAGAGTAATTCAAGGGACCACGTCGTATAACACGGAACGGGTTTCCTCCAAAGAATACTAGTGCATATAACAAAACAACGCAATGCTCTTTGGAAAAATGAAGCTATTATAAGACCCAGGTCCCATCACACAATGCAACGCAAGCCGGAGGATAGGGTTTTCCCTTATAATAGCCAAACATGCTTGGTACGTTTAAAACAAATCACTTGATACTATAATAAGTGTATAGTGTCAAAACAATTCAATCATAAATACCAATCATAGGCGGCATGGGTACCATCTATCATGTCGCCATACTAGTTCTACAATTAAAACCGCAATATCACGTTTTGGAAATTGGATTTCCGTCATGAGTCGAGGCAAGGGGCAAGCTCCTCTCCGTTCGAGACACTCTAGCAAATGTCTCAGGACCCCACTTTGATCCTTGGAATCGGCTGGGCCGGTCCTCACCTAACTTTGGAGGATTAGTTATTCCTGAACACACATTTCCCGGTCCTAACCAACCTATATCCGAGGCGCCTCGCATTCCAACAACCACACAGGTGAAAAGTATATAAATGTCAGGGCTGGTAGGTCACTGACACCACCCTAGCAAGAAAGAAACGTCGTGCTCTTCCAGTAGTCCGTCTCCCGTTTTTGACTCATACCGAGGTGTGAGGCTCGCGAATTAACGTTATACACAAAGCTACGCCACACAGGCCGTGCTCTGATCATCAACCATAAGACTTTGCTTTTCAACAGAAGCCTTGATCAATTACCACTTACGCGTGCCACACTGGCAATTCACTCCATGTGACTGATGTCCATCGATCTACAACCTCTGAGCTCGTACGTCTCAGAGAATGGCGTTAAGAAAAAGAATAAATTCTCCGCCACCAAACAGATGTGTATTTAATAGAGATCAATCAACACGGTATAAAATCCAATGTCAGACACACAATCCATTTACAAGTTCGTTCTGGTTCTGAAGGAAACCGGAGGCACTTTCCTCGCATATCCATCCATCTCCAGGTACGTCTGGACGATCACCAACTGTTTCCCTCATCTTGGGTGTACAGCCCAATCGAGATCATCAGTAATCACCCAAACGATGTGAAGTCTTCCGGTCTTCAACCACCGTCTTCATCTTCGACATATCGTCGAATCGGTTATTCAGAATGGGTATAAACCCGGCCTTTCTGAACAACCCATGTATATGATAAATAAATGTTACACAAACACAACAAACGCCTCATTCCAATTCAGAATATTCTTTTATTCACAAAATCACATTCTTAGGGAAAGGTTCCCATTAATTTTATCCAAGACAAATTCTTCTAAATTTATTCTTTAATCTTCCTTTGGATATCATTTCAAACCATATTATGGTTTTCCAAACTAGTCGGGATTAGTGAACCACACCGAAGTAATTATTTATTTTATTTCCCAAATCCCAACCTATTCATCCCATGGAGAAAACTGGTAATACTCCATATCTAACACCACGGTGCTATCGGTAAAATTAATTTCCATTTCACGTTCAAATCTAATTAAAGATTTAACTATCGCTTTGGAGCAAAACTGGTGCTACTCCATTCTCGATCACCTTTCAGATTTGATAATTTAAACTATCAATTCACATTTCAATCTAATTAAAGATTCATTAAAACTCCACTTAGTTTTAATCTTTTCAAAAATCAACATCCTGCCTTTAACTGGGTTAAAGAACCAATGTCATCTAAAACACGATTCACGATAAACCCAAATCACATTTGATATTAAATACAAGGCTCTGAATAGAAAATATATCGGCTTATATTCAATATCAAATTCTGAAACCAACAAATATCGTATTGGAAATAACGATATGAATATATCTTTCAAATTCCCATAACAATATCTGTATAGTCACGAAATCCAACATCGAAATATTCCGAAGATAATTTCGATTCAACTCCAGTCCAATTCACGTATTGGGAATATTGATTATTTTTAAAATCACTTTCAAATTCAATTTATTTATTTCAAAAATAAATTGATTTTAATTCTAGTTCAAAACTAGTTCATTTCGATAAAAATATATTTTTATCCTTTCAAATGTGGAATTTTTCATCCCAGTTCTTTCCAATTCATATATTATGATTTTACACAAATTATTAATAATTTTAATAATTTTATCAAGGCCCGTACAGTCGATTTCCACCAATGGCCATCGAACTGCACTTATAGCGACCTTTTCCAAATTTGATTTGGACATAATTCCAAATCCAACCGTTAGATTTCAAATATTCATTGGAAAGCTATTTTCGATACGAACCCAACGGTTCCGGTTTTAGGAGAATCCGACGGTCGGATCTCCCGCAACGTCAATTTGAAGTCAATGGTCGAAATTCATGAACTGCCGCGGTGCGGCGAGTTCTATTCAGGCCATTATACATATAATATATATTTTCGTCGATTTCCTTTTAAAACGTATTTTATAAATCGTTTTAACTTCATTTTCAAAACCATTTCAACACTATTTCAATTTCTAATCAAAATTGAATATTTCATATCATTACTATATAAATGATAATATTTTCAAAACGTTATATTTTGAAATCACCACTTTTTCTATATTCATTATAAAAACGAATATAATCAATATAAATATCGTTCACGTCAAAATGGCGCAACTCTAATCAACACGGCTTTATATATATATATATATATATATATATATATATATATCAATAAATTCGTTATTCTATTCAACAAATGAATATGTATTCCATTCAACACATGAATCTATATTTCTTTCAACACACGACCAATCTCAACACATGAGTACTGTCAACACACAACTATTTTTGTTATGTAAAATATTTTATAAAATTATGGTATCTATCATTTGATTTCTAATCAGACTCCAACCGTAAAGTAGTGTCTAATCTTAAATATGATAAAGATGTAAATTTTATTATTAAAATATTTTACTCAACACATAAATAGTTTCAACACATGAACATCGTCACCACATGACTATTTTTATATTCAACATATGAATTTTCTTTTATAATATTCATTATTTTCCCGATTGGAATGAGGCCCAATCAATCACCATATAATGTTAATTATATGGATTCC
The DNA here is from genome assembly GCA_030737875.1 of Allium sativum. NCBI lineage: Eukaryota > Viridiplantae > Streptophyta > Magnoliopsida > Asparagales > Amaryllidaceae > Allium > Allium sativum. The sequence goes on from CM060915.1 coordinate 120,256,357, forward strand.
ATACAACACATGTATATAATAGCACTAACAAATAATCAACCATCATCCAACGTGCACCACACAACTGCATAAGCATCAAATATAATTAATTAACACTTACACAGCCTGTCGACCAATCGATCGACATACAATGAAATAATTGGGATTAGTGTACGCCAAATATCATCCGAACACCCGTATGGGGTTTCAAATCAACAAATACTGAATATTATTGTGCAGTCGGGTGATGTGTAAAATTTATCATCCCAATCAATATCATTCAAATCAGTGTATGTAAACAAATCGGCCGATTTGTTTATAAATATTCATTTATTCACATTCACGTTAAAAATTATATTTTTAACGATATTTAATTTTTAACTATACAAATTTTTTAACTATATAAATATTTTATTTCATTTCACATCACACAATCAATTTTCACAACAACAAACAATCAAACTAGCATACAAGCCGTCCATGGTCTGTGGACGACGGGTGTCGGGTGCTGCTAAGCACCGTCTGCATCCAAATATATATATATATAACTAGAAAAAGAAATTTAAAGTAAGAAGTTCTCACAGATAGCTAATCCAAACGCCTCGACTCTTCTCATGTGGAAGTCATCGCTGTTCTCGCCTTTTATCACTTTCGTTGCCGTAGCCACTACATATATAAAAATCACATTTTTATATTGTTGCTATGTATATAAAAATCATATTTTTATAATCACTCCATATGGATAAAAATTCTATTTTTACATCGCTACTATATAGATAAAAATTCTATTTTTACACCGCTACTATATAGATAAAAATTCTATTTTTACACCGTTACTATATAGATAAAAATTCTATTTTTACAACGGTGTTCACATAATAAAGATTATATTTTTGTAATGCTCCTCTCTATATAAAAATCGAATTTTTACTTTGCTATTCAATATATAAAATTCGAATTTTTACTTTGCTATTCAATATATAAAAATCGAATTTTTACTTTGCTATTCAATATACCAAAATCGAATTTTTACACAAAAATCGAATTTTTACTTTGCTATTCAATATACAAAAATCGAATTTTTACTTTGCTATTCAATATACAAAAATCGAATTTTTACTTTGCTATTCAATATACAAAAATCGAATTTTTACTTTGCTATTCAATATACAAAAATCGAATTTTTACTTTGCTATTCAATATACAAAAATCGAATTTTTTACTTTGCTATTCAATATACAAAAATCGAATTTTTACTTTGCTATTCAATATATAAAAATCGAATTTTTACTTTGCTATTCAATATACAAAAATCGAATTTTTACTTTGCTATTCAATGTACAAAAATCGAATTTTTACTTTGCTATTCAATGTATAAAAATCGAATTTTTACTTTGCTATTCAATGTATAATAATCGAATTTTTACTTTGCTATTCAATGTATAAAAATCGAATTTTTATATCATCGCTATAGAAATCACTTTTCCACTTCAACGTATATATAATAAAAATCACAACTTCTCTTAGCTAAAAATCAAATTTTTACCGCATAGAAATCCAAGCCTTTATCGTATAAAAAATCTAAGCTTTATCTAATAAAAATTCTAAGATTTTATATAAATAAATTTAACACCCCACCTCCGCTAGGGTCACTCACAAAGGGAATGCCCTAGTTTTGAAGGGGTATTATCTAGTAAACAGGCACAGAGATAACACAAGACAGAACATAGATAAAATAGAGTATATAAAGAAGCGGATATAAACTTTAAAACCAAATCTCATTACTGAAAAATAGAGTCAAAACCTCTTACATCAAAATGCCAAGTCATTATTTCATTACATCAAGTTCTAAAGAAGCAAAGTACTTAAAACAACATAAGTAAAATATTATTCCCTAAAAAGGGCATGAGTGCAGCCATAGCATAGCTCAAGACCAAACGGTAAATGAGCTGTCAGAAAGCAAGCAAAGTCCAAGCTAAGAGCTAGAGTTTCCTCCCTGAGAACCTGGGGGGAGGGAAACGAAAGACAAAGAGGCAAAAGAAAACGGGTCAGTCAAAAAGACTGGTAAGCCCTAGTGACTATCAGCATAGAAACTAGTAAAGTTAACAAAACATGAATAAACTGGAATTAAACATAGAAATGATGATAAGTCTGACATGATAACTAAGCTAACAAGATAACTCAAGTCTAACGTAGCGTATTCAAGGTTCGCCATACCAACTATACTGGTATACTAGTCCCGTGTCAACTATAATCAAGAAATAATCCCTTGGCCCAATATCGTGAAGTGACCCAATTCGGGGTCCAACGGTATGATCTAATCGATCGGCTCCCTACAAGTATAGCTCATCGTGTGTCTGTGTCATACGGCCCTATCACGAATGTAGTCACCTGTGCAAGGTCCACCATAGGGTGTATCAAGCCCTAGGGTGCCAACCACCGACACGAATCAAGAATGCACAGATAATCCTACTAATGCCCAATGCCTGCTTTTTCAACTCCGGACTAAGTGCACGACCCTAGTCCGCCTGAACCTACAATGGCGCACCAACTCAGCCGTCGTTCTGGTCGCTTACAATCAGCCCAGCAATCGTGCCCCACCCTGCCTAGTCCCAGGGTACCGTGATACATCTAGTGGGTTACTGCTGAAAAGGACCGCGTAACTAGGGTTTCGTTCAGCAGGTTAAGTTGTCATTTAAAATCGAGACTTAACCCCATCTACGTGTCATGTCAAATTGACTAAGTGTGTCGTTCTAGTTCAAGACCTAGTCCTACGAATCATGTGTCAGGTTGGTTAAGTGTGTTCAAGCGGTTCATGACTTAACCCTATCAAATCAACGTGTCAAATTGGTTAAGTATATTCAAGTGATCCATGACTTAACCCTATCCAGTGGCATTAATTTACTTAATGCATCCCTAACCTCTCACATTAGACTTGGTTATTGTTACTGGATGTGTCGGGCGGGTCCGGGCAGTTTTACACCATAACCTAGTCTAACCTCGACTTTCGTGTGCGATATGACCAACTACTCACATTGGGTCCTATTGTTTATAGTTACTAGATTCGCCGGGCGGTTCCAGGCAGATTTATACTGCAAACTCAACCCAACCTCGAGTTGGCCACGTTCAAGTTATCTAAGTGTCAAGTCCCAAATTCATATTTTCAAGTATAATTTCATGTCAAGTTCATGTTCCTATCCAAGCTCAAGTTATAACGATATTCATGTTTTCAAGTTCATACTAAATTCAGGTTTTCCTAAACTACCCAAATCGCATCCCCAACGCTCGTGAATTCGAATCAAGGCAATAAATGTAACTAGGGAATAACATAACAAGGATGGGTATAAAGTGGAAAAGGTTATTTCAAGTCAAGCATGGTGTAACTTGAGATATGATCATAACATCACTGGCATATGAAATAGGGTGATAAACATAGCAATAAATGACATAATATGATAATCCTAAACTTGTGACTAGCAATAGTTTCAACATCACAACATCACATGCATGTTAGAATAATGATAGGGTTTAGGTTATGACATGAACAGGCACCTAAATCAAGTTCTTATCAGTATTCCACAAATCAAGGTTCAATATGAACGGTACTAGGTTCAAGGTGAATAGATCTAGGATGAACAAGAGTAGATCTAAAATAATAGATCAAAAAGGAATAGTCATAGACCAAAGATATACAAGAGTAGGTCTCAAGTAGTTATCATGTTTATGTTTAACTTAAATTTACACATGTCCATATTAAGTTTAGAGTTTAGATCTAAGAGTAACTGGGGCTTACAGATCGTGGTTTTTGAGAACTAAGAATAGAAATTTTTGTAGGATCGTTGTTGAGATATTGATCTATTCCCTTGAATTGTTGTAGAAACGTTGGCCTTCGATTTGGATCTAGTTTGAATGTTTAAGCTTCAAGTTGGAGGTGGCGGCCATGGTTCAAGAGGAGACTTAGCAGCATAATGGTGTTAGAAAGATTTGTTGTGGATTAGCCTAGGTCTTAGGGTGTTTTTATAGTTGCAACAACTAGTTTAGGATATAGGATAAACCCTAGAATCGATCTGAACCGCCAAAAATCGTCACAGGCCCTCAAACAAGCCAACAGGGTCAAGCAGGAGCAACCAGGCCCAAACCAGTTTCGGGGACCAAGTCGACACCCAGGTCGACTGCGCAGTCGACCTGGTCCTGGGGGTGTCGACTACCCAGTCGACTCCCCAGTCGATCTGGGGTGCTGGGCGGGAAATTTCCCGCCCAGTCTGTCTTGGTTTTGAAATTCGAATTTGAACTGTTTTGAACTCTGAAAATTTCTGAAACTTTGGGGAGCCATAACTTGGTCATACGGACTCCGGTTTTCGAAAACTCGGACTCGATTTCATGCAGAATTCCGAGACGAACGCAATGGCGCAACCCGTTTCCCTTGATTCTTACTTTAAAATTTAATTCTTCCTAGATTTATGGTTATAACACGTTATCAAAATACGGGTTGTTATATTCTCCCCTCCTTAAAGGATTTCGTCCCCGAAATCACTAAGTTAGGAAGAACGTATCCTACCATCCATCATCCATCTACTCAAAACATCATCCACAAGCAAACATTGTCCTTAAGAGATTTCTAATGTTGTATGAACATATGCAGAAAGTGTGTGTACATGTTCCTTATCTAATGCAAATGATCAGGCCTGATTGATCTTTCTAATGCAAAATATGTTTAGTGTCATGAGTCCAACATGTATGCAAACAAATCCTAGTCACGTAAGCACTATATGTGAGGACAAACATTAATCCATATGCAACATTCATATGATAACACATTCAATTTCATCCATAAATAAGTATAAACACTCATGCATATGCAATATGAAAATGTTTCTGAGCCGATCTAGTGCCTAATGTGTGTTATGCAACCACGAGCAATCACTTGCAACCACTTGCAACCATTCGCAAACATCAAGCATAACATGTTTCAAATACATGTTTACATTCATAGGATTCTACCTAAGGTTCTCAAGACAGGATCGAAAGGATATACAAGATAAAACAGAGTATCTAGGGAAAAGAAGTTAAAGATGTACCCCTAGAAGGTCCTTCTTGCGGGGCTTTCCCTTGCTTCTTAGGGCAGTTCTTGCTGATGTGTCCAATTTCACCGCATTGAAAACATGCTCCTATCTTCATCTTCTTCTTCCTACAGTCCTGGACTATATGCCCGTCAATACCACAGAAGTTGAATTTTCTTTTCTCACGTGACTTGTCATTCTTGTTGTTGTTGTTCTTTCCTCCTTTCCCGGAGTCTACCTTCTTGTCTAGAGACTCATTCGCCTTGACCTTCTTCATGCCATTCTCGTCTTCTTCATGAAGTAGGGCCATATTCACCAAGCTTTCAAAGGTCGCCCCCATGGGTACATGAGTCATGGCCATAGTGTGGAGTGGCTCGCTCAATCCTCGAGCAAAGCGTAGAGCCTTCTTCTCAGCCGTGTTGACTAATTCCAAACCAAACCGAGCAAGCTGATTAAACTTATTCATGTATTCCCTAACTGACATGTCCCCTTGCTTGAGTGCCGGGAACCTCTCCATCTGAAGGCTCGCTTCTGCGGATGATAAAAACTTAAGCCCAAACCTCTCTCCAAAGTCTGCGCAAGTCTCAATTGGCCTGGTAGCGTTGGTGACTTCCCACCAAAATGCAGCTTCCTCTTTCAACAACCATGCTATCAACTGAACTTTCCTATGATCCTCCATATCGAAAATAACAAACAAGTCTTCAGTCTGTTTTAGCCAGTTTCGCGCCTCAACGAAGGTTTCAGTTCCAACGAAGTTCTTGCCGCCCATTCCTATAAAGTCCTTGCATATTTTGGCGAAGGCGGTAATCGGAGGAGGAGGAGGAGGAACCGTGGCCACCGGGGGAGGAGGAGGAGGGATATCTGCCGGGCCCGCGCCGTTGGCCCTAGCTTCCAAGTATCTTCGGAACCAGCCAGGTATGGGTAGTCCCTCAGGAAGGTTAAGATCAGACATGCTGGAAAGCGGAAAGGAAAAAGATTCAAACGAGGAAACAAAGGAAAGTGCTAATGGCTTTTGGGGAATAGCCTTTTCTTAAAAATAAAACTTTTCTTGAAAAATGCTTCTTTATAAATGGTTTTGAAAATAGTTTCAGAAGGTTTTTAAAACTTTTGCCCAGTCTGGTAACCTTCTGCTCTGATACCAAATGTAACACCCTACCTCCGCTAGGGTCACTCACAAAGGGAATGCCCTAGTATTGGAGGGGTATTATCTAGTAAACAGGCACAGAGATAACACAAGACAGAACATAGATAAAATAGAGTATATAAAGCAGCGGATATAAACTTTAAAACCAAATCTCATTACTGAAAAATAGAGTCAAAACCTCTTACATCAAAATGCCAAGTCATTATTTCATTACATCAAGTTCTAAAGAAGCAAAGTATTTAAAACAACATAAGTAAAATAATATTCCCCGAAAAGTGCATGAGTGCAGCCATAGCATAGCTCAAGACCAAACCGTACATGAGCTGTCAGAAAGCAAGCAAAGTCCAAACTAAGAGCTAGAGTATCCTCCCTGAGAACCTGGGGGGGAAACGAAAGACAAAGAGGCGAAAGAAAACGGGTCAGTCAAAAGACTGGTAAGCCCTAGTGACTATCAGCATAGAAACTAGTAAAGTTAACAAGACATGAATAAACTGGAATTAAACATTGGAATGATGATAAGTCTGACATGATAACTAAGCTAACAAGATAACTCAAGTCTAACATTGCGTATTCAAGGTTCTCCATACCAACTATACTGGTATACTAGTCCCGTGTCAACTGTAAATCAAGAAATAATCCCTTGGCCCAATATCATGAAGTGACCCAATTCGGGGTCCAACGGTATGATCTAATCGATCGGCTCCCTACAAGTCTAGCTCGTCGTGTGTCTGTGTCATACGGCGCTATCTCGAATGTAGTCACCTGTGCTAGGTCCACCATAGGGTGTATCAAGCCCTAGGGTGCCAACCACCGACACGAATCAAGAATGCACAGATAATCCTACTGATGCTCAATGCCTGCTTTTTCAACTCCGGACTAAGTGCACGATCCTAGTCCGCCTGAACCTACAATGGCGCACCAACTCAGCAGTCGTTCTGGTCGCTTACAATTAGCCTAGCAATCATGCCCCACCCTGCCTAGTCCCAGGGTACCATGATACATCTAGTGGGTTACTGCTGAAAAGGACCGCGTAACTAGGGTTTCGTTCAGCAGGTTAAGTTGTCATTTAAAATCGAGACTTAACCCCATCTACGTGTCATGTCAAATTGACTAAGTGTGTTGTTCTAGTTCAAGACCTAGTCCTACGAATCATGTGTCAGGTTGGTTAAGTGTGTTCAAGCGGTTCTTGACTTAACCCTATCAAATCAACATGTCAAATTGGTTAAGTATATTCAAGTTGTCCATGACTTAACCCTATCCAGTGGCATTAATTTACTTAATGCATCCCTAACCTCTCACATTAGACATGGTTATGGTTACTGGATGTGCCGGGTGGGTCCGGGCGGTTTTACACCATAACCTAGTCTAACCTTGGGTTTCGAGTGCGATATGACCAACTACTCACATTGGGTCCTATTATTTGCAGTTACTAGATTCACCGGGCGGTTCCAGGCAGATTTATACTGCAAACTCAACCCAACCTCGAGTTGGCCACGTTCAAGTTATCTAAGTGTCAAGTCCCAAATTCATATTTTCAAGTATAATTTCATGTCAAGTTCATGTTCCTATCCAAGCTCAAGTTATAACGATATTCATGTTTTCAAGTTCATACTAAATTCAGGTTTTCCTAAACTACCCAAATCGCATCCCCAACGCTCGTGAATTCGAATCAAGGCAATAGATGTAACTAGGGAATAACATAACAAGGATGTGTATAAAGTGGCAAAGGTGATTTCAAGGCAAGCATGGTGTAACTTGAGATATGATCATAACATCACTGGCATATGAAATAGGGTGATAAACATAGCAATAAATGACATAAGATGATAATCCTAAACTTGTGACTAGCAATAGTTTCAACATCACAACATCACAGGCATGTTAAAATAATGATAGGGTTTAGGTTATGACATGAACAGGCCCCTAAATCAAGTTCTTATCAGTATTCCACAAATCAAGGTTCAATATGAACGGTACTAGGTTCAAGGTGAGTAGATATAGGGTGAACAAGAGTAGACCTAAAATAATAGATCAAAAAGGAATAGTCATAGATCAAACATATACAAGAGTAGGTCTCAAGTAGTTATCATGTTTATGTTCAAATTAACTTTACACATGTCCATATTAAGTTTAAAGTTTAGATCTAAGAGTTACTAGGGCTTACAGATCGTGGTTTTTGAGAACTAAGAACAGAAATTGTCATAGGATCGTTGTTGAGATGTTGATCTATTCCCTTGCATTGTTGTAGAAACGTTGGCCTTCGATTTGGATCGAGTTTGAATGTTTAAGCTTCTAGTTGGAGGCGGCGGCCATGGTTCTAGAGGAGACTTAGCAGCATAATGGTGTTAGAAAGATTTGTTATGGATTAGCCTAGGTATTAGGGTGTTTTTATAGTTGCAACAACTAGTTTAGGCCATAGGATAAACCCTAGAATCGATCTGAACCGCCAAAAATCGTCACAGGCCCTCAAACAAGCCAACAGGGTCAAGCAGGAGCAACCTGGCCCAAACCAGTTTCGGGGACCAGGTCGACACCCAAGTCGACTGCGCAGTCGATGAGACGACCCGAACTTCCCCGTGAAGGAAAGCACAGATAGAATTGAGTGCAAGACAAAATAGAACGCATACAGAAGAACATTTCATTGTTATTACAACAATTCCATCAGATACAAGAATATACAGAGTATAAATGAATAAATTACATTCGAAAAATATCAGAGATTACAATAAATCACATAGCAGCGGAAAAATATACAAAATACAACTGAAAGTGATACACGGATACAGAGCTTTCCGAGCACCGTTCCAGCTGTTAATCAGGACCCTGTGAATATAAATCTGCAAAACCAAAACTACTAGCTGCCCGTGTGGAAAATAGGGGCACCCAGAGTTTAGGTTAAAACAATAAACTCCAGGTCAGTCATGTGACTGGTGTGAGAACTAAAACAGTTATTAATATTGGTTTTAAAGTTAGGTAAATCAAGGGACCACGCCATATAACACGGAACGGGTTTCCTCCCAAGAATACCAGTGCATAAAACAAACAGCGCAATGCTAAATAAAGAAAAATGAAGCTGTTATAAGACCCAGGTCCCATCACACAATGCAACACAAGCCGGAGGATAGGGTTTTTACCTTATAACAGCCAAATCATGCTTGATACGTTTAAAACACATTATTTGATACTATTATAGGTGTATAGTGTCAAAACAATTTCAATCATAAATATCAATCATAGGCGACATGAATGACCCATACCACTATGTCGCCATACTAGGTTCTACAAATAAAACCGAAACACACGTATTGGAAATTGGATTCCATCATGAGTCGAGGCAAGGGGCAAGCTCCTCTCCGCGTTCGAGACACTCTAGCAAATGTCCCAGGACCCCACTTTGATCCTTGGAATCGGCTGGGCCGGTCCTCTCTTACTTTTGAGGATTAGTTATTCCTGAACACACGTTTCCCGGTCCTTACAGACCTATATCCGAGGCGCCTCGCATTCCAACAACCACACAGGTGAAAAGTATATAAATGTCAGGGCTGGTAGGTCACTGACACCACCCTAGCTAGAAAGAAACGTCGTGCTCTCCCAGCGGTCCGTCTCCCTTTTTGACTCATACCGAGGTGTGAGGCTCGCGAATTCACGTTATACACAAAGCTACGCCACACAGGCCGTGCTTTGATCATCAACCACAAGACTCTGCTTTTCAACAAAAGCCTTGATCAATTGCCACTTACGCATGCCACACAGGCAATTCACTCCATGCGACTGATATCCATCGATATACAACCTCTGAGCTCGTATGTCTCAGAGAAGGGCGTTAAGCAAGAGAATAAATTCTCTGCCGCCAAACAGATGTATATTTAATAGAGATCAATCAACACAGAATAAAATCCAATGTCAGACACACAATCCATTTACAAGTTCGTTCTGGGTCTGAACGAAACCGGAGGCACTTTCCTCGCATATCCATCCATCTCCAAGTACGTCTGGACGATCACCAACTGATTCCCTCATCCTGGGTGTACAGCCCAATCAAGATCATCAGTAATCACCCAAATGATGTGAAGACTTCCGGTCTTCAACCACTGTCTTCATCTTCGACATCTCGTCGAATCGGTTATTCAGAATGGGTATAAACCCGGCCTTTCTGAATAACCCACGTATATAATAAACGAATGTTACACAAACGCAACAAACGCCTCATTCCAATTCAGAATAGTCTTTTATTCACAAAATCACATTCTTAGGGAAAGGTTCCCATTAATTTTATCCAAGATAAATTCTTCTAAATTTATTCTTTAATCCTCCTATGGGTATCATTTCAAACTAGTCGGGATTAACGAACCACACCGAAGTAATTATTTATTTTATTTCCCAAACCCAACCTATATATCCCATGGAGAAAACTGGTAATACTCCACATCTAACACCACGGTGTTATCGGTAAAATTAATTACCATTTCACGTTCAAATCTAATTAAAGATTTAACTATCGCTTTGGAGCAAAACTGGTGGTACTCCATTCTCGATCACCTTTCCGATTTGATAATTTAAATTATCAATTAACATTTTTAATCTAATTAAAGATTCATTAAAACTCCACTTAGTTTTAATCTTTTCAAAAATCGATATCTTGCCTTTAACTGGGTTAAAGAACCAACGTCATCTAAAACACGATTCACGATAAACCCAAATCACATTTGATATTAAATACAAGGCTCTGAATAGAAAATATATCGGCTTATATTCAATATCAAATTCTGAAACCAACATATATCGTATTGGAAATAACGATATAAAATATATCTTTCAAATTCCCATAACAATATCTGTATAGTCACGAAATCCAACATCGAAATATCCCGAAGATAATTTCGATTCAACTCCAGTCCAATCCACGTATTGGGAATATTGATTATTTTTAAAATCACTTTCAAATTCAATTTATTTATTTCAAAAATAAATTGATTTTAATTCTAGTTCACAACTGGTTCATTTCGATAAAAATCTATTTTTATCATTTCAAATGTGGAATTCTTCATCCCAGTTCTTTCCAATTCACATTTTATGATTTTACACAAATTATCAATAATTTTAATAATTTTATCAAGGCCCGTACAGTCGATTTCCATCAACGGCTATCGAACTGCACTTACAGCGACCTTTTTCAAATTTGATTTGGACATAACTCCAAATCCAACCATTAGATTTAAAATTTCTAATATTCATTGGAAAGCTCTTTTCGATACGAACCCAACGGTTCCGGTTTTAGGAGAATCCGACGGTCGGATCTCCCGCAACGTCAATTCGAAGTTAATGGTTGAAATTCACGGACTGCCGCGGAGCGGCGCGTTCTATTCAGGCCATCTTATATATAATATATATATATTATATATATTTCGTCAATTTCCTTTTAAAACGTATTTTATAAATCGTTTTAAATTCGTTTTCAAAACCATTTCAACTCTATATTCAATTTCTAATCAAAATTGAATATTTCGTATCATTACTATATAAATGATAGCATTTTCAAAATGTTATATTTTGAAATCACTTCTTTTCTATATTCATTATAAAAACGAATATAATCGATATAAATATCGTTCACGTTAAAATAGCGCAACTCTAATCAACACGGCTTTATATATTTCAATAAATCCGTTATTCTATTCAACAAATGAATATTTATTCCATTCAACACATGAATCTATATTTCTTCCAACACCTGACTAATCTCAACACATGAGTACTGTCAACACATCACTATTTTTGTTATGTAAAATATTTTATAAAACTATGGTATCTATCGTTTGATTTTCAATTAAACTCCACCGTGAAGTAGATTCTAATTGTAAATATGATAAAGATGTAATTTCATTGTATAAAATATTTCACTCAACACATGAACATCGTCAACACCTGACTATTTTTATATTCAACACATGAATTTTCTTTTATAATATTCCTTATTTTCCCGATTGGAATGAGGCTCAATCAATCACCATATAATGTTAATTATATGGATTCCATACAACACATGTATATAATAGCATTGAAAAATAATCAACCATCAACCAAAGTGCACTACACTGTATAAGCATCAAATATAGATATCTTACGCTTATAACAGCCTGTCAATCAATCGATCGACATATTTAATCAATCAGGATGAGTGAACTTCAAATTTCATCCCAACACCCGTGTGGGGTTTCAAACAATCAAACACAGATTTTATTTGTGCAGTTGGGCGATGTGTAAAATTTATCGACCCAATCAATGTCAGTCAAATTAGTGTACATAAACAAACCGTCCGGTTTGTAAATGAATATTTTATTTATTCACTTTCACGTTAAAAATTATTTTTTTAACGATAATATATTCTATTTTAACACATGAATTTCGATTCATTTCATTTACACAATAAAAATGATATTTTTATTTTTCTAACATATTTTAGAAAATTTCGTCGGCATAACGGCACGATACTAGAAACGGGATGAGGCCTAGCCTTATCCCCGGTCTAGTGAAGGCCCACGCCATTCACACATCAATCAAATCCATTTCAATTCACCAAACAATTCAATTCAGCCCAAATCATCTAACTAATTTATGCAACCAAACAAACAAGTCCATGGTTTGTGGACGATTGTGTCGGGTGCTACTAAGCACCGTCTGCATCCTAGTATATATATATATATATATATATATAACTAGAAAAAGAAGTTGAAGAGTGAGAAGTTCTCACCGATAGCTATCCAATACCATGACTCTTCATTTATAGAAATCTTCTTCATTCTCGCCTTTTTATCATCTTCGTTGCCCGTAGTCACTACATATATAAAAATCACACATTTTTATATTTTGATGTCTTTAAAATAAAAATCACATTTTTATTTATTCACTTTCAATTTAAAAATCATATTTTTACTTCGATGTTCAATATATAAAAAATCATATTTTACTTCTCTATTTTCTATATAAAGATCTCGCCCTTTCAAATATAAAGATTTCGCCTTTATAAAAAATATTGATTTCGCCTTTATAAAACTAAAGTTTTCGCCTTTATAAAAATAAAGTTTTCGCCTTTTCTATTATTAAAATATCGTCTTTTTATTTTTAAAGATTTTACCTTTTCAATTTCATCCCTATAGAAATCACATTTTATTTTGCTACCTATATAAAAAAAAGATGATATTTTTAATATTCCTAACATGTAAAAATTATATTTTTAATTCTTTAAAAATATAAAAATCATATTTCTACATCTTCTATATAGTAAAGATTATATTTTTAATACTTTAAAAATATAAAAATCATATTTTTAATTCTTTTTAAAAATATAAAAATCATATTTTTCACTAACCAAAATCAAATCTTTTTCTATTTAAAAATCTCATCTTTTTTTTTTTACTAAAAACTGATTTGAACTAAGTATAAAACTAATTTTAACTAAATATAAAAACTGATTTTAACTAAATATAAAAACTGATTTTAACTAAATATAAAATCACCTGTAAATAAAATAACCGACTAAAAATAAATAAAACAAAAATTATTAAAAGTAAAACTTACTTTCATTTTGGTTTACTGTGAAGGAGGGCTTGGCTTGCTGGAGTCGGAGATGGTGCTAGGGGCGTCGCGGTTATGGGGGGTGGCGGCATCGTCGGCGGCTGTGGGGAGAGGGATCGGCGGCTTAGGGTTTAGGGGGCGGCAGCTTTTCAGGCAGAAGGAGGAGATGGGAACGGAGGAAGGGAAGGAGGAAGGAGGAAGAAGAAGAGAGGGAGGCGGCGGCAGAGGTGGGTGACGATGCGGCGGCGGCTGCGGTGAAGGATTTGGGGGGGGGGGGGGGGCTCGCGCGTTTCAGGCGGGGGAAGAGAAGGAAGGGAAGAAGGAGGAAGCAGCGGCGGCGGCAACGTCGCTGGGGGGGGGGGCGATGTGGTGGCGGCGGCTCCCCCCCCCCCCCCCCCCCCCGTCGCCTTCCTCTTTCCATTTCTTTTTTTTTTATTTTATTTCGAAATGAACGGTAAGGGATAGTGGGGGGAATAATAATATAATTAATTTATTTTATAACTTTATTTTCAAATAAAGTTGACTTTTACATACGACCTCTAAACGAGGTCCACCGCCTGTCGTCCATAGCTAATTACCCCCATTCCGAACACAATGGGATATGTATCGCAGGCTGATTCGACTGTTTGAATCAGTTTCCGTTAAATTTACATATAAATCACTTTATTGAATTTTAAACGTACATTTCAAATTACCGGGGTCACATATTAATTCTAAAAATTCCAAAAAAAATATATTTTCTAGCTTCGTATTGACGATACGGTCCTAACAAAACTAGTTTCGTCGAATTCTGAGACCGTTGGAAAAATGGCCAATTTCCTGTCGATTAAAATCAACTAAAACTGGCCAAACGCGTTTTCCTTTGCCACGCTCACATATTGATTCGAAAAATTATGAAATTTGGAATCTGACAATAATTTGACACTGCGGATCCAACAAAAGTGGTTTCGTCGAAATCCGAGGTCGTTTGCAAAATTCCCATTTTTAAGGGCCTGAATTCCATAGCGACTATTCAGAATTTTCAACTGGACATATCTTTTGATTCCAGCTATGAAATCTCGATTTTTCGGATTCGTTGGAAAGATATTATCAATTAGATCCTAATATTTTCGGTTTCACTAAAATCCGGATTATTTTGCACCCGGTACATTCAATTGAAGTTTGAAATCGAATTATTGAACTACCGCGCCATTTTCAATTCTATTTATAATTATATATAATTATTTATATTCAAACGACGACGTATATAAATATATACGTCGAATTCTATTCAAAATAAATTTTCTCGTCGATATTATTTAAAATAATTCATTTTAAATGTTCAAAATTCGCTAAAATTGCCAAAATAAAAATTTTAAACTGGCCCAGATTTTCGGGTTGTTACAATCTCCCCCACTTAAAACTTTTCGTCCCCGAAAAGGAACAAAGTCGAAAGTTGTTTGATTATTCAACTCTACGCTCGATCTGGCTTCCATTCTCCAACTTTTCAGTTTCTGAGAATTTTCAAAAATTTCAAAAATTTGGTTAACACCCTAAATTTTCGAAAAATTTCGCCATAACCTCCCCTGCACCGGGAGCATCGGGGAATTTCAAATAGCTTCCCCGGTCCTTCAAATCTCAAAAAGAAAAAGAAAAAGCCAAGCGGCTAGCCAATAGGCTCATAAAATCATCATCACCCAAACAAAACAGTAAATTATGTTGTAAACATGTACCTATTTGTCGGGCAAACAAATTTTATTCTCTGCTCTAGCCTCCTTGCTATGACCTGTTCAATGTAAGTATATGTATATGCAAGCAAATGCGACCAATTCTCAATACAATTCAATATTTGGTTATATTAGGCATAAATGGTTCAAAATTATCAAACAATTAAACAAACAACACAAACATCAATCAATTAGTGGATTAGAGTTTTCAAGTTCATAATTTTGATATATATATATATATATACAGAAAATCATGTTTTTGATGCCAATTCACAACAATGTATTCTAGCTATATTAGTTTTGGTTCTCACACCAGCCTAATGGAAATATATAGATATCACACCTTCGAAACACGAATATAAATACTGATGATGTGGCCACATCACCAGAATTATCCCCGGGTGCCTAGAATGTGACTCTATATCTATCCGGTATATTAAAACTTCGACTATACGTTCATGACGCGTATACGCGAAATCTTTATATACTCGATTTTCCATATTCATAATAAATAAATAATCAAATACGTATAAAGCGATTTAAATTTTAAAACAAAATTGTTTTCATTTGAAAAAATATACTCTTCACACTCGTTCTAGGATACTACTGATCCTATCTCTAACGAGTCATTCTAATTGGATATTACTAATCCAATATCTGATGAATTCTTTCGTATGGTTCTAATGTGTCTTGTTCTCGAGCTCTGTAAACCAATGCTCTGATACCAAACTGAGACGACCCGAACTTCCCCGTGAAGGAAAGCACAGATAGAATTGAGTGCAAGACAAAATAGAACGCATACAGAAGAACATTTCATTGTTATTACAACAATTCCATCAGATACAAGAATATACAGAGTATAAATGAATAAATTACATTCGAAAAATATCAGAGATTACAATAAATCACATAGCAGCGGAAAAATATACAAAATACAACTGAAAGTGATACACGGATACAGAGCTTTCCGAGCACCGTTCCAGCTGTTAATCAGGACCCTGTGAATATAAATCTGCAAAACCAAAACTACTAGCTGCCCGTGTGGAAAATAGGGGCACCCAGAGTTTAGGTTAAAACAATAAACTCCAGGTCAGTCATGTGACTGGTGTGAGAACTAAAACAGTTATTAATATTGGTTTTAAAGTTAGGTAAATCAAGGGACCACGCCATATAACACGGAACGGGTTTCCTCCCAAGAATACCAGTGCATAAAACAAACAGCGCAATGCTAAATAAAGAAAAATGAAGCTGTTATAAGACCCAGGTCCCATCACACAATGCAACACAAGCCGGAGGATAGGGTTTTTACCTTATAACAGCCAAATCATGCTTGATACGTTTAAAACATATTATTTGATACTATTAAAGGTGTATAGTGTCAAAACAATTTCAATCATAAATATCAATCATAGGCGGCATGAATGACCCATACCACTATGTCGCCATACTAGGTTCTACAAATAAAACCGAAACACACGTATTGGAAATTGGATTCCATCATGAGTCGAGGCAAGGGGCAAGCTCCTCTCCGCGTTCGAGACACTCTAGCAAATGTCCCAGGACCCCACTTTGATCCTTGGAATCGGCTGGGCCGGTCCTCTCTTACTTTTGAGGATTAGTTATTCCTGAACACACGTTTCCCGGTCCTTACAGACCTATATCCGAGGCGCCTCGCATTCCAACAACCACACAGGTGAAAAGTATATAAATGTCAGGGCTGGTAGGTCACTGACACCACCCTAGCTAGAAAGAAACGTCGTGCTCTCCCAGCGGTCCGTCTCCCGTTTTTGACTCATACCGAGGTGTGAGGCTCGCGAATTCACGTTATACACAAAGCTACGCCACACAGGCCGTGCTTTGATCATCAACCACAAGACTCTGCTTTTCAACAAAAGCCTTGATCAATTGCCACTTACGCATGCCACACAGGCAATTCACTCCATGCGACTGATGTCCATCGATATACAACCTCTGAGCTCGTATGTCTCAGAGAAGGGCGTTAAGCAAGAGAATAAATTCTCCGCCGCCAAACAGATGTATATTTAATAGAGATCAATCAACACAGAATAAAATCCAATGTCAGACACACAATCCATTTACAAGTTCGTTCTGGGTCTGAACGATACCGGAGGCACTTTCCTCGCATATCCATCCATCTCCAAGTACGTCTGGACGATCACCAACTGATTCCCTCATCCTGGGTGTACAACCCAATCAAGATCATCAGTAATCACCCAAATGATGTGAAGACTTCCGGTCTTCAACCACCGTCTTCATCTTCGACATCTCGTCGAATCGGTTATTCAGAATGGGTATAAACCCGGCCTTTCTGAATAACCCACGTATATAATAAACGAATGTTACACAAACACAACAAACGCCTCATTCCAATTCAGAATAGTCTTTTATTCACAAAATCACATTCTTAGGGAAAGGTTCCCATTAATTTTATCCAAGATAAATTCTTCTAAATTTATTCTTTAATCCTCCTATGGGTATCATTTCAAACTAGTCGGGATTAACGAACCACACCGAAGTAATTATTTATTTTATTTCCTAAACCCAACCTATATATCCCATGGAGAAAACTGGTAATACTCCACATCTAACACCACGGTGTTATCGGTAAAATTAATTACCATTTCACGTTCAAATCTAATTAAAGATTTAACTATCGCTTTGGAGCAAAACTGGTGGTACTCCATTCTCGATCACCTTTCCGATTTGATAATTTAAATTATCAATTAACATTTTTAATCTAATTAAAGATTCATTAAAACTCCACTTAGTTTTAATCTTTTCAAAAATCGATATCTTGCCTTTAACTGGGTTAAAGAACCAACGTCATCTAAAACACGATTCACGATAAACCCAAATCACATTTGATATTAAATACAAGGCTCTGAATAGAAAATATATCGGCTTATATTCAATATCAAATTCTGAAACCAACATATATCGTATTGGAAATAACGATATAAAATATATCTTTCAAATTCCCATAACAATATCTGTATAGTCACGAAATCCAACATCGAAATATCCCGAAGATAATTTCGATTCAACTCCAGTCCAATCCACGTATTGGGAATATTGATTATTTTTAAAATCACTTTCAAATTCAATTTATTTATTTCAAAAATAAATTGATTTTAATTCTAGTTCACAACTGGTTCATTTCGATAAAAATCTATTTTTATCATTTCAAATGTGGAATTCTTCATCCCAGTTCTTTCCAATTCACATTTTATGATTTTACACAAATTATCAATAATTTTAATAATTTTATCAAGGCCCGTACAGTCGATTTCCATCAACGGCTATCGAACTTCACTTACAGCGACCTTTTTCAAATTTGATTTGGACATAATTCCAAATCCAACCATTAGATTTCAAATTTCTAATATTCATTGGAAAGCTCTTTTCGATACGAACCCAACGGTTCCGGTTTTAGGAGAATCCGACGGTCGGATCTCCCGCAACGTCAATTCGAAGTTAATGGTTGAAATTCACGAACTGCCGCGGAGCGGCGCGTTCTATTCAGGCCATCTTATATATAATATATATATATTATATATATTTCGTCAATTTCCTTTTAAAACGTATTTTATAAATTGTTTTAAATTCGTTTTCAAAACCATTTCAACTCTATATTCAATTTCTAATCAAAATTGAATATTTCATATCATTACTATATAAATGATAGCATTTTCAAAATGTTATATTTTGAAATCACTTCTTTTCTATATTCATTATAAAAACGAATATAATCGATATAAATATCGTTCACGTCAAAATAGCGCAACTCTAATCAACACGGCTTTATATATTTCAATAAATCCGTTATTCTATTCAACAAATGAATATTTATTCCATTCAACACATGAATCTATATTTCTTCCAACACCTGACTAATCTCAACACATGAGTACTGTCAACACATCACTATTTTTGTTATGTAAAATATTTTATAAAACTATGGTATCTATCGTTTGATTTTCAATTAAACTCCACCGTGAAGTAGATTCTAATTGTAAATATGATAAAGATGTAATTTCATTGTATAAAATATTTCACTCAACACATGAACATCGTCAACACCTGACTATTTTTATATTCAACACATGAATTTTCTTTTATAATATTCCTTATTTTCCCGATTGGAATGAGGCTCAATCAATCGCCATATAATGTTAATTTTATGGATTCCATACAACACATGTATATAATAGCATTGAAAAATAATCAACCATCAACCAAAGTGCACTACACTGTATAAGCATCAAATATAGATATCTTACGCTTATAACAGCCTGTCAATCAATCGATCGACATATTTAATCAATCAGGATGAGTGAACTTCAAATTTCATCCCAACACCCGTGTGGGGTTTCAAACAATCAAACGCAGATTTTATTTGTGCAGTTGGGCGATGTGTAAAATTTATCGACCCAATCAATGTCAGTCAAATCAGTGTACATAAACAAACCGTCCGGTTTGTAAATGAATATTTTATTTATTCACTTTCACGTTAAAAATTATATTTTTAACGATAATATATTCTATTTTAACACATGAATTTCGATTCATTTCATTTACACAATAAAAATGATATTTTTATTTTTCTAACATATTTTAGAAAATTTCGGCGGCATAACGGCACGATACTAGAAACGGGACGAGGCCTAGCCTTATCCCCGGTCTAGTGAAGGCCCACGCCATTCACACATCAATCAAATCCATTTCAATTCACCAAACAATTCAATTCAGCCCAAATCATCTAACTAATTTATGCAACCAAACAAACAAGTCCATGGTTTGTGGACGATTGTGTCGGGTGCTACTAAGCACCGTCTGCATCCTAGTATATATATATATAACTAGAAAAAGAAGTTGAAGAGTGAGAAGTTCTCACCGATAGCTATCCAATACCACGACTCTTCATTTATAGAAATCTTCTTCATTCTCGCCTTTTTATCATCTTCGTTGCCCGTAGTCACTACATATATAAAAATCACACATTTTTATATTTTGATGTCTTTAAAATAAAAATCACATTTTTATTTATTCACTTTCAATTTAAAAATCATATTTTTACTTCGATGTTCAATATATAAAAAATCATATTTTACTTCTCTATTTTCTATATAAAGATCTCGCCCTTTCAAATATAAAGATTTCGCCTTTATAAAAAATATTGATTTCGCCTTTATAAAAATAAAGTTTTCGCCTTTTCTATTATTAAAATATCGTCTTTTTATTTTTAAAGATTTTACCTTTTCAATTTCATCCCTATAGAAATCACATTTTATTTTGCTACCTATATAAAAAAAAGATGATATTTTTAATATTCCTAACATGTAAAAATTATATTTTTAATTCTTTAAAAATATAAAAATCATATTTCTACATCTTCTTTATAGTAAAGATTATATTTTTAATACTTTAAAAATATAAAAATCATATTTTTAATTCTTTTTAAAAATATAAAAATCATATTTTTCACTAACCAAAATCAAATCTTTTTCTATTTAAAAATCTCATCTTTTTTTTTTTTTACTAAAAACTGATTTGAACTAAGTATAAAACTAATTTTAACTAAATATAAAAACTGATTTTAACTAAATATAAAAACTGATTTTAACTAAATATAAAATCACCTGTAAATAAAATAACCGACTAAAAATAAATAAAACAAAAATTATTAAAAGTAAAACTTACTTTCATTTTGGTTTACTGTGAAGGAGGGCTTGGCTTGCTGGAGTCGGAGATGGTGCTAGGGGCGTCGCGGTTATGGGGGGTGGCGGCATCGTCGGCGGCTGTGGGGAGAGGGATCGGCGGCTTAGGGTTTAGGGGGCGGCAACTTTTCAGGCAGAAGGAGGAGATGGGAACGGAGGAAGGGAAGGAGGAAGGAGGAAGAAGAAGAGAGGGAGGCGGCGGCAGAGGTGGGTGACGATGCGGCGGCGGCTGCGGTGGAGGATTTGGGGGGGGGGGGCTCGCGCGTTTCAGGCGGGGGAAGAGAAGGAAGGGAAGAAGGAGGAAGCAGCGGCGGCGGCAACGTCGCTGGGGGGGGGGGGGCGATGTGGTGGCGGCGGCTCCCCCCCCCCCCCGTCGCCTTCCTCTTTCCATTTCTTTTTTTTTATTTTATTTCGAAATGAACGGTAAGGGATAGTGGGGGGAATAATAATATAATTAATTTATTTTATAACTTTATTTTCAAATAAAGTTGACTTTTACATACGACCTCTAAACGAGGTCCACCACCTGTCGTCCATAGCTAATTACCCCCATTCCGAACACAATGGGATATGTATCGCAGGCTGATTCGACTGTTTGAATCAGTTTCCGTTAAATTTACATATAAATCACTTTATTGAATTTTAAACGTACATTTCAAATTACCGAGGTCACATATTAATTCTAAAAATTCCAAAAAAAAATATTTTCTAGCTTCGTATTAACGATACGGTCCTAACAAAACTAGTTTCGTCGAATTCTGAGACCGTTGGAAAAATGGCCAATTTCCAGTCGATTAAAATCAACTGAAACTGGCCAAACGCGTTTTCCTTTGCCACGCTCACATATTGATTCAAAAAATTATGAAATTTGGAATCTAACAATAATTTGACACTGCGGATCCAACAAAAGTGGTTTCGTCGAAATCCGAGGTCGTTTGCAAAATTCCCATTTTTAAGGGCCTGAATTCCATAGCGACTATTCAGAATTTTCAACTGGACATATCTTTTGATTCCCGCTATGAAATCTCGATTTTTCGGATTCGTTGGAAAGATATTATCAATTAGATCCTAATATTTTCGGTTTCACTAAAATCCGGATTGTTTTGCACCCGGTACATTCAATTGAAGTTTGAAATCGAATTATTGAACTACCGCGCCATTTTCAATTCTATTTATAATTATATATAATTATTTATATTCAAACGACGACGTATATAAATATATACGTCGAATTCTATTCAAAATAAATTTTCTCGTCGATATTATTTAAAACAATTCATTTTAAATGTTCAAAATTCGCTAAAATTGCCAAAATAAAAATTTTAAACTGGCCCAGATTTTCGGGTTGTTACAGTCGACCTAGTCCTTGGGGTGTCGACTGCCCAGTCGACTCCCCAGTCGACCTGGTGTACTGGACGGGAAATTTCCGGCCCAGTCTGTCTGGGTTTTGAAATTCGAATTTGAACTCGAATTCAAACTGTTTTGAACTCTGAAAATTTCTGAAACTTTGGGGAGCCATAACTTGGTCATACAGACTCCGATTTTCGAAAACTCAGACTCGATTTCATGCAGAATTCCGAGACGAACGCAATGGTGCAACCCGTTTCCCTTGGTTCTTATTTTAAAATTTAATTATGCCTAGATTTATGGTTATAACACGTTATCAAAATACGGGTTGTTACAATAAAATTCTAAATACTTACAGCAAAATCAGAAGAGGAAGGGTGAGGCTGAGGGGCGCGTTAGAGGTGGAGCGGGGTTTGGTTTCGCAGAATGGAGGAGGAAGAGAACGGATGAGGTGGCGGCACGGTGCCGTGGGGCTTTGCTGGTGGTGCGGCTGCGTCTGGAGTGGAGGCGGAGGGTTTGGGGACGGTGTCAGGGTACTGCAGGGTGGTCGGCGGCTTCAGGTGGGGGTGCGCGGTGTTGGCCGCGCCTGTGGCGCGCTGGAGGGCAGCGCCTCCGGCGGGGGCGCGCTGGAGGTCGATGGGCGGGCTCCGCCCTTTTCTTTCTTTTTTTTTATCTGGATCGAATGAAGAACGGGGGGGGCAGAGGAGTTAAAAGGAAGAGAGAGAGGGTGGATTAATTTTTTTATTTATTTAATTTCAAAAAGCAACTTTTATTTTCGACCTCAAAACGAGGCCTACCGCCTGTCGTCCACAGCTAATTACCCCCATTCCGAACACAATGGGATATGAATCGTAAGCTGATTCGGCTGTTACAATCAGTTTTCATTTAAATCAAAGTATAATTCTTTCTATATTCAATTTAGACATACATTTCAAATTACCGAGGCCACATACAGTCTCTACAAATTACAGAAAAATATTTTCTAGCTTCGTATTGACGATACGGTCCTAACAAAACTAGTTTCGTCGAATTCTAAGACCATTTGAAAAATGGCCATTTTCCAGTCGATTAAAATCAACAAAAACTGGTCAAACGCATTTTCCTTTGCCACGCTCACATATTGATTCGAAAAATTATGAAATTTGGAATCTAGCAATAATTTGACGTCACGGATCCAACAAAAGTGGTTTCGTCGAAATCCGAGATCGTTTGCAAAATTTCCATTTTTAAGGGCCTGAATTCCATAGCGACTATTCAGAATTTTCAACTGGACATATCTTTTGATTCCCGCTACGAAATCTCAATTTTTCGAATTCATTGGAAAGATATTCCCAATTAGATTCCATTATTTTTGGTTTTGCTAAAATCCGGATTATTTTGCACCCGGTACATTCAATTGAAATTTGAAATCGAATTATGGAACTACCGCGCCATTTCCAATTCCTTTTATAATTTAAAATAATTATTTATATTCTATCGACGATCTATATAATATGTACGTTCGAATTATATTCAAAATAAATTTTCGTCGATATTATTTAAAATAATCTATTTTAAATATTCAAAATTCGCTAAAATTTCCAAAATAAAAATTTTAAACTGGCTCGCATTTCCGGGATGTTACGTTCTCCCCCACTTAAAACTTTTCGTCCCCGAAAAGGAACAAAGCCGAAAGTTGTTTAACAATTCAACTCAACTTCCATTATTTTCATTACGGCTTAAGTTCTTCAACTTTTCAGTTTCTAAGAACTTCTCAAATTTTTCAAAAATTTGGCTAACACCCTAAATTTTCGAAAAATTTCGCCATAACCTCCCCTGCACCGGGAGCACCGGGAAAATCCCGAAATTGCCAGACAGGCCCTCTGATCTCAAAAAGAAAAAGAAAAAGCCAAGCGGCTCATAAAATCATCATCACGCAAACAAAACAGTAAATTATAGTAAATATGTACCTATTTGTCGGGCAAACAATTTTATTCTTCTGCTCTAGCCTCCTTGCTATGACCTGTTTAATGTAAGTACATGTACATGCAAGCAAATGCGACCAATTTTCAATACAATTCAATATTTGATTCAATTAGGCTAAATGGTTCAAAATTATTAAACAAATAAACAAATAACACAACCATCAATTAATTAGTGGATTAACGTTTCAAATTCATAATTTTGATATATATATACATATACAGAAAATCATGTTTTTGATGCCAATTCACAACAATGTATTCTAGCTATATTTTGGTTCTCACACCAGTCTAACGGAAATATATAGAAATCACACCTTCGAAACTCGAATATGAATACTGATGATGATGCACCATCATCAGAATCATTCCCGGATGTCTAGAATGTGATTCTATGTCTACCCAGTATATTAAAACTTCGAATATACGTTCATGACGCGTATACGCGAAATCTTTATATATTGGATTATCCAAATTCAAAATAAATAAATATTCAAATACGTTTAAAACGAATTAAATTTTCAAAACAAAATTCTTTTTCATTTGAAAAATATACTCTTCACTCGTTCTAGGATACTACTGATCCTATCTCTAACGAGTAATTCTAATTGGATATTACTAATCCAATATCTGATGTATTCTTTCGTTTGGTTCTAATGTGTCTTGTTCTCGAGCTCTGTAAACCAAAGCTCTGATACCACTGTAAGGACCCGTAACTTCCCCGTGAAGGAAAGAGCGGATACTTTGAGAACAGGACAAAATAGAACGCAGACGAAAGAACATTTCATTGTTATTACAACAATTCCATCAGATACAAGAATATACAGAGTATAAATGAACAAATTACATTCAACAAATATCAGAGATTTAAATTACATTTAAACACATCGCAGCGGAAAATAATACAAAAGCACAACTAGAAGTAATGCACGGATACAGAGCTTTCCGAGCATCGTTCCAGCTGTAAATCAGGATCCTGTGAATATAAATCTACAAAACCAAAACTACTAGCTGCCCGTGTCGAAAATAAGGGCACCCAGAGTTTAGGTTAAAACAATAAACTCCAGGTCATTCATGGGACTGGTGTGAGAACTAAAACAGTTATTTAAAACTTTACTTTAAAAGAGAGTAATTCAAGGGACCACGCCGTATAACACGGAACGGGTTTCCTCCCAAGAATACTAGTGCATATAACAAAACAGCGCAATGCTCTTTGGAAAAATGAAGCTATTATAAGACCCAGGTCCCACCACACAATGCAACGCAAGCCGGAGGATAGGGTTTTCCCTTATAATAGCCAAACATGCTTGGTACGTTTAAAACAAATCACTTGATACTATAATAAGTGTATAGTGTCAAAACAATTCAATCATAAATATCAATCATAGGCGGCATGGGTACCATCTATCATGTCGCCATACTAGTTCTACAATTAAAACCGCAATATCACGTATTGGAAATTGGATTTCCATCATGGGTCGAGGCAAGGGGCAAGCTCCTCTCCATTCAAGACACTCTAGCAAATGTCTCAGGACCCCACTTTGATCCTTGGAATCGGCTGGGCCGGTCCTCACCTAACTTTGGAGGATTAGTTATTCCTGAACACATGTTTCCCGGTCCTAACAGACCTATATCCGAGGCACCTCGCATTCCAATAACCACACAGGTGAAAAGTATATAAATGTCAGAGCCGGTAGGTCACTGACACCACCCTAGCTAGAAAGAAACGTCGTGCTCTCCCAGAAGTACGTCTCCCGTTTTTGACTCATACCGAGATGTGAGGCTCGCGAATTCACGTTATACACAAGGCTATGCCACACAGGCCGTGCTTTGATCATCAACCACAGGACTTTGCTTTTCAATAGAAGCCTTGATCAATTGCCACTTACGCGTGCCACACTGGCAATTCACTCCATGTGACTGATGTCCATCGATATACAACCTCTGAGCTCGTACGTCTCAGAGAAGGGCGTTAAGCAAAAGAATAAATTCGCCGCCACCAAACAGATGTATATTTAATAGAGATCAATCAACACAGAATAAAATCCAATGTCAGACACACAATCCATTTACAAGTTCGTTCTAGGTCTGAACGAAACCGGAGGCACTTTCCTCGCATATCCATCCATCTCCAGGTACGTCTGGACGATCACCAACTGTTTCCCTCATCTTGGGTGTACAGCCCAATCAAGATCATCAGTAATCACCCAAACGATGTGAAGACTTCCGGTCTTCAACCACCGTCTTCATCTTCAACATATCGTCGAATCGGTTATTCAGAATGGGTATATACCCGGCCTTTCTGAACAACCCAGGTATATGATAAACAAATGTTACACAAACACAACAAACGCCTCATTCCAATTCAGAATATTCTTTTATTCACAAAATCACATTCTTATGGAAAGGTTCCCATTAATTTTATCCAAGATAAATTCTTCTAAATTTATTCTTTAATCTTCCTTTGGATATCATTTCAAACCATATTATGGTTTTCCAAACTAGTCGGGATTAGTGAACCACACCAAAGTAATTATTTATTTTATTTCCCAAT
Organism: Allium sativum; assembly: GCA_030737875.1. Classification (NCBI taxonomy): domain Eukaryota; kingdom Viridiplantae; phylum Streptophyta; class Magnoliopsida; order Asparagales; family Amaryllidaceae; genus Allium; species Allium sativum. The sequence goes on from CM060915.1 coordinate 120,283,421, forward strand.
CCCAACCTATTCATCCCATGGAGAAAACTGGTAATACTCCATATCTAACACCACGGTGCTATCGGTAAAATTAATTACCATTTCACGTTCAAATCTAATTAAAGATTTAACTATCGCTTTGGAGCAAAACTGGTGCTACTCCATTCTCAATCACCTTTCAGATTGATAATTTAAATTATCAATTCACATTTCAATCTAATTAAAGATTCCTTAAAACTCCACTTAGTTTTAATCTTTTCAAAAATCAACATCCTGCCTTTAACTGGGTTAAAGAACCAATGTCATCTAAAACACGATTCACGATAAACCCAAATCATATTTGATATTAAATACAAGGCTCTGAATAGAAATTATGTCGGCTTATATTCAATATCAAATTCTGAAACCAACAAATATCGTATTGGAAATAACGATATGAATATATCTTTCAAATTCCCATAACAATATCTGTATAGTCACGAAATCCAACATTGAAATATTCCGAAGATAATTTCGATTCAACTACAGTCCAATTCACGTATTGGGAATATTGATTATTTTTAAAATCACTTTCAAATTCAATTTATTTATTTCAAAAATAAATTGATTTTAATTCTAGTTCAAAACTAGTTCATTTCGATAAAAATATATTTTTATCCTTTCAAATGTGGAATTTTTCATCCCAGTTCTTTCCAATTCATATATTATGATTTTACACAAATTATTAATAATTTTAATAATTTTATCAAGGCCCGTACAGTCGATTTCCACCAATGGCCATCGAACTGCACTTATAGCGACCTTTTCCAAATTTGATTTGGACATAATTCCAAATCCAACCGTTAGATTTCAAATATTCATTGGAAAGCTATTTTCGATACGAACCCAACGGTTCCGGTTTTAGGAGAATCCGACGGTCGGATCTCCCGCAACGTCAATTTGAAGTCAATGGTCGAAATTCATGAACTGCCGCGGTGCGGCGAGTTCTATTCAGGCCATTATACATATAATATATATTTTCGTCGATTTCCTTTTAAAACGTATTTTATAAATCGTTTTAACTTCATTTTCAAAACCATTTCAACACTATTTCAATTTCTAATCAAAATTGAATATTTCATATCATTACTATATAAATGATAATATTTTCAAAACGTTATATTTTGAAATCACCACTTTTTCTATATTCATTATAAAAACGAATATAATCAATATAAATATCGTTCACGTCAAAATGGCGCAACTCTAATCAACACGGCTTTATATATATATATATATATATATATATATATATATATATATATATATATATATATATATATTTCAATAAATTCGTTATTCTATTCAACAAATGAATATGTATTCCATTCAACACATGAATCTATATTTCTTTCAACACACGACCAATCTCAACACATGAGTACTGTCAACACACAACTATTTTTGTTATGTAAAATATTTTATAAAATTATGGTATCTATCGTTTGATTTCTAATCAGACTCCAACCGTAAAGTAGTGTCTAATCTTAAATATGATAAAGATGTAAATTTTATTATTAAAATATTTTACTCAACACATAAATAGTTTCAACACATGAACATCGTCACCACATGACTATTTTTATATTCAACATATGAATTTTCTTTTATAATATTCATTATTTTCCCGATTGGAATGAGGCCCAATCAATCACCATATAATGTTAATTATATGGATTCCATACAACACATGTATATAATAGCACTAACAAATAATCAACCATCATCCAACGTGCACCACACAACTGCATAAGCATCAAATATAATTAATTAACGCTTACACAGCCTATCGACCAATCGATCGACATACAATGAAATAATTAGGATTAGTGTACGCCAAATATCATCCCAACACCTGTATGGGGTTTCAAATCAACAAATACTGAATATTATTGTGCAGTCGGGTGATGTGTAAAATTTATCATCCTAATCAATATCATTCAAATCAGTGTATATAAACAAATCGGTCGATTTGTTTATAAATATTCATTTATTCACATTCACGTTAAAAATTATATTTTTAACGATAATTAATTTTTAACTATATAAATATTTTTAACTATATAAATATTTTATTTCATTTCACATCACACAATCAATTTTCACAACAACAAAAAATCAAACTAGCATACAAGTCGTCCATGGTCTGTGGACGACGGGTGTCGGGTGCTGCTAAGCACCGTCTGCATCCTAATATATATATAACTAGAAAAAGAAATTTAAAGTGAGAAGTTCTCACAGATAGCTAATCCAAACGCGTCGACTCTTCTCATGTGGACGTCATCGCTGTTCTCGCCTTTTATCACTTTCGTTGTCGTAGCCACTACATATATAAAAATCACATTTTTATATTGTTGCTATGTATATAAAAATCATATTTTTATAATCACTCCATATGGATAAAAATTCTATTTTTACATCGCTACTATATAGATAAAAATTCTATTTTTACATCGCTACTATATAGATAAAAATTCTATCTTTACACCGCTACTATATAGATAAAAATTCTATTTTTACACCGTTACTATATAGATAAAATTCTATTTTTACAAGGGTGTTCACATAATAAAGATTATATTTTTATAACGCTCCTCTCTATATAAAAATCAAATTTTTACTTTGCTATTCAATATATAAAAATCGAATTTTTACTTTGCATTTCAATATATAAAAATCGAGTTTTTGTAACAACCCGGAAAATCTGGGCCAGTTTAAAATTTTTATTTTGGCAATTTTAGCGAGTTTTGATTATTTAAAATGAATTATTTTAAATAATATCGACAATAAATTTATTTTGAATATAAATCGAACGTATATATTATACGCGTCGTCGTTAGAATATAAATAATTATATATAAATATAAAAGGAATTGAAAATGGCGCGGTAGTTCGATAATTCGATTTCAAACTTCAATTGAATGTACCGGGTGCAAAACAATCCGGATTTTAGTGAAACCAAAAATAATGGAATCTAATAGTGAATATCTTTCCAACGAATCCGAAAAATCCAAAGTTCGTAGCGGGAATCAAAAGATATGTCCAGTTGAAAATTCTGAATAGTCGCTATGGAATTCAGGCCCTTAAAAATGGACATTTTGCAAACGACCTCGGATTCCGACGAAACCAGTTTTGTTGGGTCCGGGATGTAAAGTTATTGCTAGGTTTCAAATTTCATAATTTTTCGAATCAATATGTGAGCGTGGCAAAGGAAAACGTGTTTTGACCATTTCAGTTGATTTTAATCAACTGGAAATTGGTCATTTTTCTAACGGTCTCAGAATTCGACGAAACTAGTTTTGTTAGGACCGTATCGTCAATACGAAGCTAGAAAATATTTTTTCTGGAATTTTTCGAGTCAGTATGTGACCCCGGTAATTTGAAATGTACGTTCAAATTTGAAAATTAAATGTTTTATACTTTAATTTGCGGGATAACTGACTGAAACAGTCGAATTGGCTAACGAAACATATTCCATTGTGTCTGGGATGGGGGTAATTAGCTAGGGGCGACAGTCATTGGGTTTGGTTTCGAGTTCATACGCAAAAACCTACTTTAATGAATTAAATAATAATAATAATAATAATAATAATAAAAAAAAAAAAAAAACAAACTTCTCCCTCCTTAAAACACTCTGGCCCCCCCCCCGTCCATTCATTTCAAACAGAACAGAAAAAAAAAAAAGAAAAAAAAAAAAAAGAAAGGGCGACAGGGGGGCGGAGCGCCGCCCCACCATCCACCGCGCCGCCTCCCTCTCGCACAGTTCCCCCCCCCTTCATCTCCGCCCTGCTCCGACGCGAGACCCTCAAGCCCGACCCCCCCCCTCCAGGCGCCAGGCGCCGCGAAACCCACAACCGCCCCCCCCAGGAGCTGCTCCGACCACCCTCCGCCACGAGCCCCCCCCACTGACGAACGGAGAAGCCTCCCCCCTGTAAGTCCCCTTTCTGTTTTTTTTATTTTTATTATTTACTTTTTCTGTTTTTTTTAGTAATTTAAAACTAATTTTTTTTAAAGTAATTTAAAACTGATTTTGTAAAATTATAAAAATAAAAACTGATTTGGTTTTAAAATAAGAATAGCATGGTTTCTAACATATAAAAATATGATTTTTATATGATTAATAGAAATATAAAAATATGAATTTTACATATATGATTTTTGATTTTTGGAAAAATAAGTTTCTGTGATTGTAAAGAAATTTAAAAGGTTTAAGAAGATTTTTGTTTTTAAGAGGTTTAAAAAGATTTGAATTTTTAAAAGGTAAAAGATTTGAATTTTTAAAAGGTAAAAGGATTTGAACTTTAAAAAGTAAAAGAAAAGATTAGATCTTTGAAATGGAAAAGGCGGAAACTTTGAAATAAAAATTCGATTTTTATATATTGAACTTTGAAATAAAAATTCGATTTTTATGTATTGAACTTTGAAATAAAAATTCGATTTTTATATATTGAACTTTGAAATAAAAATTCGATTTTTATATATTGAACTTTGAAATAAAAATTCGATTTTTATATATTGAACTTAGAAATAAAAATTCGATTTTTATATATATAGTGGCCTTGGGCAACGAAGGTGACAAAAAGGCGAAACGACGAAGACTTCTGCAAAAGAAGAGCCGTGGAGCTAGGATAGCTATAGGTGAGAACTTCTCACTCTTAATTCTCCTTTTCTAGTTATATATATATACTAGGATGCAGACGGTGCTTAGTAGCACCCGACACAATCGTCCACAGACCATGGACTTGTTTGTTTGACTGTTTGGTGATTGATTGCGATATTGGTTTGAATGTGGTTTGTGGTGTGAAAAATCGAATCGATAAATTGGTTAGGATTAGACGTGCGCCGTTATAAGGCGAAGGAGTAAGGCTAGGTTAGATCCTTACTTCAAAGTTTGGGGTTTGCATAACGAATTGATTTGATTGATGTGTGAATGGCGTGGGCCTTCACTAGACCGGGGATAAGGCTAGGCCTTGTCCCGTTTCTAGTATCGTGCCGTTATGCCGCCGAAATTTTCTAAAATAAGTTAGAAAAATAAAAATAGCATTTTATTTAACGAATGAACTGAATAGAAATTCATATGTTAAAATAAAATGTGTTATCGTTAAAAATATAATTTTTAACGTGAATGTGAATAAATAAATATTCATTTACAAACCAGACGGTTTGTTTATGTACACCTATTTGAATGACGTTGATTGGGTCGATAAATTTTACACATCGCCTAACTGCACAAATAAAATATGTGTTTGATTGTTTGAAACCCCACACGGGTGTTAGGATGAAATTTGAAGTTCACTCATCCTGATTGATTAAATATGTCGATCGATTGATTGACAAGCTGCTATAAGCGTTAAATGTCTATATTTGATGCTTATACAGTGTAGTGCACTTTGGTTGATGGTTGATTATTTTTCAAGGCTATTATACATGTGTTGTATGAAAATCCATATAATTAACTTTATATGGTAATTGATTGGGCCTCATTCCAGTTTTAAAATAGAAATATTTGAAATAGAATATTTGAAAATAGAACTTTATGAAGCCGTGTTGATTAGATTGACGCCATTTTGACGTGAACGATATTTATATCGATTTTAACGAATTCAAAATGAATTGAATTGAAAACGATTTCGAAATGAAATGAATTGAAAACGAATTCAAAATGAATTGAATTGGAAACGAATTCAAAATGAATTGAAAACGAATTCAAAATGAATTGAATTGAAAACGAATTCAAAATGAATTGAAAACGATTTCGAAATGAATTGAATTGAAAACGATTTCGAAATGAATTGAATTGAAAACGAATTCAAAATGAATTGAATTGAAAACGAATTCAAAATGAATTGAAAACGATTTCGAAATGAATTGAATTGAAAACGATTTCGAAATGAATTGAATTGAAAACGAATTCGAATGGAATAGAAAGCGAATTGAAATGAATTCAAATTGAATTGAAATTCGAATTGAATAGAAATGAATTTTTAAACGAATTTATAAAGAAGAATTCAATTTTGCTTTGAATTGAAATAGAAGTTGAAATAGAATTTGAAACGAATTTAAAACTATTTATATAATTCATTTTAAATAGAAATCGACGAAATATATATTATATATATTATATATATAATATAATGGCCTGAATAGAACGCGCCGCGCCGCGGCAGTTCGCGAATTTCGACCATTTATTTCAAACGGACATTACGGGAGATCCGACCGTCGGATTCTCCTAAAACCGGAACCGTTGGGTTCGTATCGAAAAGAGCTTTCTAAAGAGGGTTAGAAATTTGAAATCTAACGGTTGGATTTGGAGATACGTCCAAATCAAATTCGAAAAAGGTCGCTGTAAGTGCAGTTCGATGGCCATTGATGGAAATCGACTGTACGGGCCTTGATAAAATTATTAAAAATAGTAATAATTTGTGTAAAATCATAAGAAATGATTTGTGAAAGTTTGGGATGAAAAACTCCATATTTGAAAAGATAAAAATAGATTTTTATCGAAATGAACTAGTTTTGAACTAGAATTATAATTCTATTTTTTTTTAAATAAATAAATTGAATTTGAAATGGTTTTGAAAATAACCAAAATTTCCAATGATTGCATTGGAGTGGATTTGAATCGAAATTGTCTTCGGAATATTTCGATGTTGGAATTCGTGATATTACAGGTGTTGTTATGGAAATTTGAAAGATATATATTTGTATCGTTATTTCCAATACGACATTTGTTAGTCGTAGAATTTGATATTGAATATAAACCGGGATATTTTCTATTCAGGGCCTTGTATTAAATATCGAATGTGATTTGGGTTTGTCGTGAATGGTGTCTTCACTAACACTGTTCTTGAACCCAGTTGAGAAAAGATTAAATCTTTTTATTTAGATTTAATGAAGTGTACCAATTAAATGATATTTAATTGGAATTGAATTGGTATTGATTTTTGGGTTTATCGTGAACAGTGTTTTAAATAACACTTGTTCTTTAACCCGATAATTAATGGAATGTGATTTTGGGTTTATCGTGAATCGTGTTTTAAATGACACTGATTCTTTAACCCAGATAATGATTAAAACTAAGTGGAGTTTTAATGAATCTTTAATTAGATTGAAAAGATCGAGAATGGAGTATCACCAGTTTTGCTCCAGGCGATAGTTAAATCTTTAATTAGATTTGAACGTGAAATTTAGAAACTAACTGTCGGTTAGCCAAGCAGAATGGTTTTCTGGATATTGATCTGATGTTGGTTTCGGCCTTCGGGGTTAATATTTGGGGAATTATTCTCTTGATTAATTTACGGTTAGTGACTAATGAATTGGAATGAGGCGTATGTTGTGTTTGTGTAACACTTATTTAAAATATACGCGAGTTATTCGGAAAGACCGGGTTTATCCCATTCTGAATAACTGATGCGACGATAAGTCGAAGATGAAGACGATGGTCGAAGACCGGAGGTCTTCACGTCGTTTGGGTGATAACTGATGATCTTGATTGGGCTGTACACCCAAGAAGATGGAAACAGTTAGTGATCGTCCAGACGTACTTGGAGATCGATGGATATGCGGGGTACTAGGTGCCTCCGGTTTCGTTCAGACCCAGAACGGACTTGTAAATGGACTGTGTGTCTGACATCGGATTTCATTCTGTGTGACTGATATCGGTTGCATAGGATGGCTTGCCTGTGTGGCATGCTAAGATGCAAATGATCGAGGCTTCTGTTGAAAAGCAAAGTCTTGTGGTGATGATCAAAGCACGGCCTTTGTGGCGTAGCTTTGTGTAACGTTTACCTCGCGTGTTTCACACCCGGTATGAACCAAAAACGGGAGACGGACCTCAGGGAGGGCATGCGTTTCTTTCTAGCTAGAAGTGGCGTCAGTGGTTTTACACGCCCTGACGAGTTTGACTTATGTGGTTGTTGCTGTTGCGAGGCGCCTCGGTTATATCGGTTTCGGCCGAATGCATTCTGGTCGGCTGACGGACCAGACTTACACCCCATAGGGTGGGGAGACGTATTGTTCAGGCATAATAATCCACTCCGTGTGGACCGGCCCTGACGATCCAAGGCTTGCCTGCGCGCTTGCCTGAGACATGGGCTAGATTGTCTCGAATCGGTTGAGGACTATCTTTTGCCTCGGTTCATAGATGGAAACCCAATTTCCAAATACGAGACTTTGCGGTTTTGATTGTATATCCTATATATGGCGACATAGTGGGATGGGGCGCTCATGCCGCCTATGATTGATACTTATGATTTGAAGTGTTTTATATACTATGCACTTATAATAGTATCAAATGATTTGTTTTAAACGTATCAAGCATTCTTTGGCTGTTATAAGGGAAAACCCTATCCTCGACTGCGTTGCATTGTGTGATGGGACCTGGGTCTTATAACAGCTTCATTTTTCTTTATTTAGCATTGCGCTGTTGGTTTTATGCACTGGTATTCTTGGGAGGAAACCCGTTCCGTGTTATACGGCGTGGTCCCTTGATTTACCTAATGATTTGAAATAAAGATTAATAACTGTTTTAGTTCTCACACCAGTCACATGACTGACCTGGAGTTTATTGTTTTAACCTAAACTCTGGGTGCCCCTATTTTCGACACGGGCAGCTAGTAGTTTTGGTTTTGCAGATTTATATTCACAGGATCCTGGTTTACAGCTGGAACGATATCCGGAAAGCTTTGTATCCGTATATCTCATTCTAGTTGTGTATTGTATTATTTTCCGCTGCTATGTATTTAAATGTAATTTAAATCTCTGATATTTCTGTGTAATATTCATTTATACTCTGTATATTCTTGTAATCTGATGCATTGTTGTAATATACAATGAAACGTTCTTCTGTATGCGTTCTGCTGTGGTTTGTTCTCGAACTATCCGACGCTTTCCTTTACGGGGAAGTTGCGGGTCTTTAAAGTTGGTATCAGAGCTTTGGTTTACAAAGCTCAGAGAACAAGACACATTAGAACCATACGAAAGAATTCATCAGATATTGGATTAGTAATATCCAATTAGAATGACTCGTTAGAGATAGGATCAGTAGTATCCTAGAACGAGTGTGAAGAGTATATTTTTCAAATGAAAACATTTTTGTTTTGAAAATTAAAATCAATTATTCGTATTTGATTATTTATTTATATTGATGTGGACAATCCAGTATATATAGATTTTGCGTATACGTCTGATCCGCGTGTATTCGAAGTTTTAATATATTGGATAGATATAGAGTCGCACTCTAGTCGCCCGGACATGGTCCTGATGATGAAGTATACCATCACCAGCAATTATTTTCGAGTAACGAAAGTGTGATATCTATATATTTCCATTAGACTGGTGTGAGAACCAAATCTTATATAGCTAGAACACTTTGTTGTGAATTGGCATCAAAAACAAGATTTTCAGTATATATATCAAAATTATGAATTTGAAACGTTAAATTCACTAATTGATTGATGTTTGTGTTGTTTGTTTATTTGTTTGCAAATTTTGAACCATTATGCCTAATATAACCAAATATTGAATTGTATTGGAATTTGGTTGCATTTTCTTGCATATACATATACTTATATTGAACAGGTCATAGCAAGGAGGCTAGAGCCAGAGAATAAAATTTGTTTGCCCGACAAATAGGTACATGTTTACTACATAATTTCCTGTTTTGTTTGGGTGATGATGATTTTGTGAGCCTATTGGCTAGCCGCTTGGCTTTTTCTTTTTCTTTTTGAGATCTGAAGGACCGGGGAAGCTATTTGAAATTCCCCGATGCTCCCATTGCAGGGGAGGTTATGGCGAAATTTTTCGAAAATTTAGGGAGTTAGCCAAATTTTTGAAATTTTGAAAATGCTCAGAAACTGAAAAGTTGGAGAACGGAAGCCTGACCGATCGTAGAGTTGATAATCAAACCACTTTCGACTTTGTTCCTTTTCGGGGACGAAAAGTTTTAAGTGGGGGAGATTGTAACAACCCGGAAAATCTGGGCCAGTTTAAAATTTTTATTTTGGCAATTTTAGCGAGTTTTGATTATTTAAAATGAATTATTTTAAATAATATCGACAATAAATTTATTTTGAATATAAATCGAACGTATATATTATACGCGTCGTCGTTAGAATATAAATAATTATATATAAATATAAAAGGAATTGAAAATGGCGCGGTAGTTCGATAATTCGATTTCAAACTTCAATTGAATGTACCGGGTGCAAAACAATCCGGATTTTAGTGAAACCAAAAATAATGGAATCTAATAGTGAATATCTTTCCAACGAATCCGAAAAATCCAAAGTTCGTAGCGGGAATCAAAAGATATGTCCAGTTGAAAATTCTGAATAGTCGCTATGGAATTCAGGCCCTTAAAAATGGACATTTTGCAAACGACCTCGGATTCCGACGAAACCAGTTTTGTTGGGTCCGGGATGTAAAGTTATTGCTAGGTTTCAAATTTCATAATTTTTCGAATCAATATGTGAGCGTGGCAAAGGAAAACGTGTTTTGACCATTTCAGTTGATTTTAATCAACTGGAAATTGGTCATTTTTCTAACGGTCTCAGAATTCGACGAAACTAGTTTTGTTAGGACCGTATCGTCAATACGAAGCTAGAAAATATTTTTTCTGGAATTTTTCGAGTCAGTATGTGACCCCGGTAATTTGAAATGTACGTTCAAATTTGAAAATTAAATGTTTTATACTTTAATTTGCGGGATAACTGACTGAAACAGTCGAATTGGCTAACGAAACATATTCCATTGTGTCTGGGATGGGGGTAATTAGCTAGGGGCGACAGTCATTGGGTTTGGTTTCGAGTTCATACGCAAAAACCTACTTTAATGAATTAAATAATAATAATAATAATAATAATAATAAAAAAAAAAAAAAAACAAACTTCTCCCTCCTTAAAACACTCTGGCCCCCCCCCCGTCCATTCATTTCAAACAGAACAGAAAAAAAAAAAAGAAAAAAAAAAAAAAGAAAGGGCGACAGGGGGGCGGAGCGCCGCCCCACCATCCACCGCGCCGCCTCCCTCTCGCACAGTTCCCCCCCCCTTCATCTCCGCCCTGCTCCGACGCGAGACCCTCAAGCCCGACCCCCCCCCTCCAGGCGCCAGGCGCCGCGAAACCCACAACCGCCCCCCCCAGGAGCTGCTCCGACCACCCTCCGCCACGAGCCCCCCCCACTGACGAACGGAGAAGCCTCCCCCCTGTAAGTCCCCTTTCTGTTTTTTTTATTTTTATTATTTACTTTTTCTGTTTTTTTTAGTAATTTAAAACTAATTTTTTTTAAAGTAATTTAAAACTGATTTTGTAAAATTATAAAAATAAAAACTGATTTGGTTTTAAAATAAGAATAGCATGGTTTCTAACATATAAAAATATGATTTTTATATGATTAATAGAAATATAAAAATATGAATTTTACATATATGATTTTTGATTTTTGGAAAAATAAGTTTCTGTGATTGTAAAGAAATTTAAAAGGTTTAAGAAGATTTTTGTTTTTAAGAGGTTTAAAAAGATTTGAATTTTTAAAAGGTAAAAGATTTGAATTTTTAAAAGGTAAAAGGATTTGAACTTTAAAAAGTAAAAGAAAAGATTAGATCTTTGAAATGGAAAAGGCGGAAACTTTGAAATAAAAATTCGATTTTTATATATTGAACTTTGAAATAAAAATTCGATTTTTATGTATTGAACTTTGAAATAAAAATTCGATTTTTATATATTGAACTTTGAAATAAAAATTCGATTTTTATATATTGAACTTTGAAATAAAAATTCGATTTTTATATATTGAACTTAGAAATAAAAATTCGATTTTTATATATATAGTGGCCTTGGGCAACGAAGGTGACAAAAAGGCGAAACGACGAAGACTTCTGCAAAAGAAGAGCCGTGGAGCTAGGATAGCTATAGGTGAGAACTTCTCACTCTTAATTCTCCTTTTCTAGTTATATATATATACTAGGATGCAGACGGTGCTTAGTAGCACCCGACACAATCGTCCACAGACCATGGACTTGTTTGTTTGACTGTTTGGTGATTGATTGCGATATTGGTTTGAATGTGGTTTGTGGTGTGAAAAATCGAATCGATAAATTGGTTAGGATTAGACGTGCGCCGTTATAAGGCGAAGGAGTAAGGCTAGGTTAGATCCTTACTTCAAAGTTTGGGGTTTGCATAACGAATTGATTTGATTGATGTGTGAATGGCGTGGGCCTTCACTAGACCGGGGATAAGGCTAGGCCTTGTCCCGTTTCTAGTATCGTGCCGTTATGCCGCCGAAATTTTCTAAAATAAGTTAGAAAAATAAAAATAGCATTTTATTTAACGAATGAACTGAATAGAAATTCATATGTTAAAATAAAATGTGTTATCGTTAAAAATATAATTTTTAACGTGAATGTGAATAAATAAATATTCATTTACAAACCAGACGGTTTGTTTATGTACACCTATTTGAATGACGTTGATTGGGTCGATAAATTTTACACATCGCCTAACTGCACAAATAAAATATGTGTTTGATTGTTTGAAACCCCACACGGGTGTTAGGATGAAATTTGAAGTTCACTCATCCTGATTGATTAAATATGTCGATCGATTGATTGACAAGCTGCTATAAGCGTTAAATGTCTATATTTGATGCTTATACAGTGTAGTGCACTTTGGTTGATGGTTGATTATTTTTCAAGGCTATTATACATGTGTTGTATGAAAATCCATATAATTAACTTTATATGGTAATTGATTGGGCCTCATTCCAGTTTTAAAATAGAAATATTTGAAATAGAATATTTGAAAATAGAACTTTATGAAGCCGTGTTGATTAGATTGACGCCATTTTGACGTGAACGATATTTATATCGATTTTAACGAATTCAAAATGAATTGAATTGAAAACGATTTCGAAATGAAATGAATTGAAAACGAATTCAAAATGAATTGAATTGGAAACGAATTCAAAATGAATTGAAAACGAATTCAAAATGAATTGAATTGAAAACGAATTCAAAATGAATTGAAAACGATTTCGAAATGAATTGAATTGAAAACGATTTCGAAATGAATTGAATTGAAAACGAATTCAAAATGAATTGAATTGAAAACGAATTCAAAATGAATTGAAAACGATTTCGAAATGAATTGAATTGAAAACGATTTCGAAATGAATTGAATTGAAAACGAATTCGAATGGAATAGAAAGCGAATTGAAATGAATTCAAATTGAATTGAAATTCGAATTGAATAGAAATGAATTTTTAAACGAATTTATAAAGAAGAATTCAATTTTGCTTTGAATTGAAATAGAAGTTGAAATAGAATTTGAAACGAATTTAAAACTATTTATATAATTCATTTTAAATAGAAATCGACGAAATATATATTATATATATTATATATATAATATAATGGCCTGAATAGAACGCGCCGCGCCGCGGCAGTTCGCGAATTTCGACCATTTATTTCAAACGGACATTACGGGAGATCCGACCGTCGGATTCTCCTAAAACCGGAACCGTTGGGTTCGTATCGAAAAGAGCTTTCTAAAGAGGGTTAGAAATTTGAAATCTAACGGTTGGATTTGGAGATACGTCCAAATCAAATTCGAAAAAGGTCGCTGTAAGTGCAGTTCGATGGCCATTGATGGAAATCGACTGTACGGGCCTTGATAAAATTATTAAAAATAGTAATAATTTGTGTAAAATCATAAGAAATGATTTGTGAAAGTTTGGGATGAAAAACTCCATATTTGAAAAGATAAAAATAGATTTTTATCGAAATGAACTAGTTTTGAACTAGAATTATAATTCTATTTTTTTTTAAATAAATAAATTGAATTTGAAATGGTTTTGAAAATAACCAAAATTTCCAATGATTGCATTGGAGTGGATTTGAATCGAAATTGTCTTCGGAATATTTCGATGTTGGAATTCGTGATATTACAGGTGTTGTTATGGAAATTTGAAAGATATATATTTGTATCGTTATTTCCAATACGACATTTGTTAGTCGTAGAATTTGATATTGAATATAAACCGGGATATTTTCTATTCAGGGCCTTGTATTAAATATCGAATGTGATTTGGGTTTGTCGTGAATGGTGTCTTCACTAACACTGTTCTTGAACCCAGTTGAGAAAAGATTAAATCTTTTTATTTAGATTTAATGAAGTGTACCAATTAAATGATATTTAATTGGAATTGAATTGGTATTGATTTTTGGGTTTATCGTGAACAGTGTTTTAAATAACACTTGTTCTTTAACCCGATAATTAATGGAATGTGATTTTGGGTTTATCGTGAATCGTGTTTTAAATGACACTGATTCTTTAACCCAGATAATGATTAAAACTAAGTGGAGTTTTAATGAATCTTTAATTAGATTGAAAAGATCGAGAATGGAGTATCACCAGTTTTGCTCCAGGCGATAGTTAAATCTTTAATTAGATTTGAACGTGAAATTTAGAAACTAACTGTCGGTTAGCCAAGCAGAATGGTTTTCTGGATATTGATCTGATGTTGGTTTCGGCCTTCGGGGTTAATATTTGGGGAATTATTCTCTTGATTAATTTACGGTTAGTGACTAATGAATTGGAATGAGGCGTATGTTGTGTTTGTGTAACACTTATTTAAAATATACGCGAGTTATTCGGAAAGACCGGGTTTATCCCATTCTGAATAACTGATGCGACGATAAGTCGAAGATGAAGACGATGGTCGAAGACCGGAGGTCTTCACGTCGTTTGGGTGATAACTGATGATCTTGATTGGGCTGTACACCCAAGAAGATGGAAACAGTTAGTGATCGTCCAGACGTACTTGGAGATCGATGGATATGCGGGGTACTAGGTGCCTCCGGTTTCGTTCAGACCCAGAACGGACTTGTAAATGGACTGTGTGTCTGACATCGGATTTCATTCTGTGTGACTGATATCGGTTGCATAGGATGGCTTGCCTGTGTGGCATGCTAAGATGCAAATGATCGAGGCTTCTGTTGAAAAGCAAAGTCTTGTGGTGATGATCAAAGCACGGCCTTTGTGGCGTAGCTTTGTGTAACGTTTACCTCGCGTGTTTCACACCCGGTATGAACCAAAAACGGGAGACGGACCTCAGGGAGGGCATGCGTTTCTTTCTAGCTAGAAGTGGCGTCAGTGGTTTTACACGCCCTGACGAGTTTGACTTATGTGGTTGTTGCTGTTGCGAGGCGCCTCGGTTATATCGGTTTCGGCCGAATGCATTCTGGTCGGCTGACGGACCAGACTTACACCCCATAGGGTGGGGAGACGTATTGTTCAGGCATAATAATCCACTCCGTGTGGACCGGCCCTGACGATCCAAGGCTTGCCTGCGCGCTTGCCTGAGACATGGGCTAGATTGTCTCGAATCGGTTGAGGACTATCTTTTGCCTCGGTTCATAGATGGAAACCCAATTTCCAAATACGAGACTTTGCGGTTTTGATTGTATATCCTATATATGGCGACATAGTGGGATGGGGCGCTCATGCCGCCTATGATTGATACTTATGATTTGAAGTGTTTTATATACTATGCACTTATAATAGTATCAAATGATTTGTTTTAAACGTATCAAGCATTCTTTGGCTGTTATAAGGGAAAACCCTATCCTCGACTGCGTTGCATTGTGTGATGGGACCTGGGTCTTATAACAGCTTCATTTTTCTTTATTTAGCATTGCGCTGTTGGTTTTATGCACTGGTATTCTTGGGAGGAAACCCGTTCCGTGTTATACGGCGTGGTCCCTTGATTTACCTAATGATTTGAAATAAAGATTAATAACTGTTTTAGTTCTCACACCAGTCACATGACTGACCTGGAGTTTATTGTTTTAACCTAAACTCTGGGTGCCCCTATTTTCGACACGGGCAGCTAGTAGTTTTGGTTTTGCAGATTTATATTCACAGGATCCTGGTTTACAGCTGGAACGATATCCGGAAAGCTTTGTATCCGTATATCTCATTCTAGTTGTGTATTGTATTATTTTCCGCTGCTATGTATTTAAATGTAATTTAAATCTCTGATATTTCTGTGTAATATTCATTTATACTCTGTATATTCTTGTAATCTGATGCATTGTTGTAATATACAATGAAACGTTCTTCTGTATGCGTTCTGCTGTGGTTTGTTCTCGAACTATCCGACGCTTTCCTTTACGGGGAAGTTGCGGGTCTTTAAATTTTTACTTTGCTATTCAATGTATAAAAATCGAATTTTTACTTTGCTATTCAATATATAAAAATCGAATTTTTACTTTGCTATTCAATATATAAAAATCGAATTTTTACTTTGCTATTCAATATATAAAAATCGAATTTTTACTTTGCTATTCAATATAGAAAAATCGAATTTTTACTTTGCTATTCAATATACAAAAATCGAATTTTTACTTTGCTATTCAATATACAAAAATCGAATTTTTACTTTGCTATTCAATATACAAAAATCGAATTTTTACTTTGCTATTCAATATACAAAAATCGAATTTTTACTTTGCTATTCAATATATAAAAATCGATTTTTTACTTTGCTATTCAATATATAAAAATCGAATTTTTACTTTGCTATTCAATATATTAAAATCGAATTTTTATATCATCGCTATAAAAATCACTTTTCAACTTCAACGTATATATAATAAAAATCACAACTTCTCTTAACTAAAAATCAAATTTTTACCGCATAGAAATCCAAGCCTTTATCGTATGAAAAAATCTAAGCTTAATCTAATAAAAATTATAAGATTTTATATAAATAAAATTCTAAATACTTACAGCAAAATCAGAAGGGGAAGGGTGAGGCTGAGGGGCGCGTTAGAGGTGGAGGGGGGGTTTGGTTTCGCAGAAGGGAGGAGGAAGAGAACGGAGGAGGTGGCGACGCGGTGCGGTGGGGCTTTGCTGGTGGTTCGGCTGTGTCTAGAGTGGAGGCGGAGGGTTTGGGGATGGTGTCGGGGTACTGTAGGGTGGTCGGCGGCTTCAGGTGGGGGTGCGCGGTGTTGGCCGCGCCTGTGGCGCGATGGAGGGCAGCGCCTCCGGCGGTGGCGCGCTGGAGGTCGATGGGCGGGCTCCGCCCTTTTCTTTCTCTCTTTTTTTAATCTGGATTGAATGAAGAAGGGGGGGGGGAAGAGGAGTTAAAAGGAAGAGAGAGAGAGGGTGGATTAATTTTTTTATTTATTTAATTTCAAAAAGCAACTTTTATTTTCGACCTCAAAACGAGGCCCACCGCCTATCATCCATAGCTAATTACCCCCATTCCAAACATAATGGGATATGTATCATAAGCTGATTCGTTTGTTACAATCAGTTTTCATTTAAATCAAAGTATAATTCTTTGTATATTCAATTTAGACATACATTTCAAATTACCGAGGCTACATACAGTCTCTAAAAATTACAGAAAAATATTTTCTAGCTTCGTATTGACGATACGGTCCTAACAAAACTAGTTTCGTCGAATTCTGAGACCATTTGAAAAATGGCCATTTTCCCGTCAATTAAAATCAACTGAAACTGGTCAAACGCGTTTTACTTTGCCACGCTCACATATTGATTCGAAAAATTATGAAATTTGGAATCTAGCAATAATTTGACGTCATGGATCAAACAAAAGTGGTTTCGTAGAAATCCGAGATCGTTTGCAAAATTTCCATTTTTAAGGGCCTGAATTCCATAGCGACTATTCAGAATTTTCAACTGGACATATCTTTTGATTCCCGCTATGAAATCTCAATTTTTCGGATTCGTTGGAAAGATATTCCCAATTAGATTCCATTATTTTTGGTTTCGCTAAAATCTGGATTTTTTTGCACTCGGTACATTCAATTGAAATTTGAAATCGAACTATCGAACTACCGCGCCATTTCCAATTCCTTTTATAATTTAAAATAATTATTTATATTCTATCGACGATCTATATAATATGTACATTCGAATTATATTCAAAATAAATTTTCGTCGATATTATTTAAAATAATCTATTTTAAATATTCAAAATTCGCTAAAATTGCCAAAATAAAAAATTTAAACTGGCTCGCATTTCCGGGTCGTTGCATTACCCCTTAACCCCATCAATCAGCAGGCTGCCACCCTCTTACCACTTGCGGCATCAACTTTGAAACCCAACAACACCAAAAAATCGAACGCCAGAAACTTGCTGGCCCGCCACCACACAACGCCGAAATTGGCCTTGACTACCTCATCGTCAAGTCCCCACCACCAGCTAACTAAGCCAGCAACATCTGCCCTCCACGTCACCTAAAACGCACCACCCAAAAACCCTAGTTCATCGCTAATTATAAACAGCGGACTAGAATAAGTTCGAATGGAGAAAAGCTAACGCAAGATCTAAAGTTCTCTTTCCTGGAATCTAAATGTGTATGTTTGGGTATTATCGAGTGGTAATTAATTTGTTCTTGAATTTTAGTACGTTTGGCTGAAGAAAATGTTTTCTATACCTATATTTTTCTTTTCCTGTTGAGAACAAGGGTGGAACTGCATATCTATAGTACGGCTGCTTGGTGGCCACGCTTATAGGAGAATAGGGTTGATCCTTTTTCAACGTAGGCTATTAGATATGTGACCAAATAACATATTCAGAGATATTGTACGTAGGCTCAGATATGCATGTGCAATTGCGTGTATTAATCTCCTTCACAGGTTTGATGTGAGGGAGTTTCAAACTGGCATGTGGAAGTTTTCTTATAGGCTGCACAATTTTCTTTGTTTTTATCCTTATATTCTAGGATACTGAAATATTTCAATTAATGTTAGACCAGAATGTCCACAAGAAGGTGTAAATTGTACATTACCTATGGCAGAAGATCTATGGTTATTTATTGCAGCCAACAAATCAATTTAAATGCTCCAGAACAAGTAAAAGATCTGATAAAAACGTATCTCAATCGAAAGTTGAACCTTACAGCATATCCTATAAAATTTTCCGTCTCCCAAGAATGAATCTCAGCCTCCTTAACTAACATGAAAGCTAGTGGTAACTTGATATATGTGACCGAGTTGAAAGGAGGAGCAGCTACATATGATGCAGCGGTTGCATTATCTAAAGCTATGATCAAACTTGGCATTGCTATAGATGTAGAAAGGATAGTTTATCTTACGGCAGCTCATTGCATTAGTTTGTTAAATCACCTAGAACTAGTTATAAGTTTATACATTACTTCTCCAGATATTACACTGGCTGTTACTTCTTCCGGATGGGTTATATGTTAGATAAATTTTTCCCTTCTTATTTTTAGTTTTAACCAATTATTATACACATCCTGTTTTATTGACTTTGAGCATGCATAATAACTCCTTATATTTGGTCAATACAATATATTTATTTGAAGTTTAAGCAGAGCTAGCTATGAAGAATTTCATTCATTTATTGACTGTCACGACAAAAATAAGAATATCCTTGTAATGAGAAATGTGCCATGATACCAAAAATATAATAATATCGGTAGTCTAACTTATATTATGAAACCCCAAAATATTGATATAGGGTTCAAAATCTTCCAAATAAAAAGTTGCATATTTAATTACTTAAAAATTACAGTAAAATTCTAAAAATTAAATTATCATTACGCTTTAAAAGAACCTTGTTTAAATTCAAGACCGATATTTAAATATATTTAAATAACTATTATGGCTTATATATGATTCTGCAGCGACTATTTGAAAATTTGATTTGGACGTTGCTTACCATCTATAAAACGAAGTCTCGATTTTTCTCTTCCATTAGAAAGATACAGTTCAATAGATTCAAACGTTTCTTGTTTCAAAGAAATCCGACTTATTTTGGATCCTGTATATTCAGTTGAAGTTGAAATCGTAAATTACGAACTACCGCGACCATTTCGAGCCCGTTTTATAATTATATTAAATTAACGTTCAAACTTCGTTTTATAAATAAATTCGTTATAAATTCCTATATATAATTCAAAATAAAATATTTAAGACAAATTTAAATATTCAGAATTCAACGGTTAAAAATCCGGTCGTTACATTCCTTCCCCCTTAAAATAATTTCTTCCTAGAAATTGCTAAGGTAGGAAAAGATTCTACATTCCTTATTAACTAGGTTCAAAAAACCTTTTTGTTTACTTCTTAACTTCAGTTT
Source organism: Allium sativum (assembly GCA_030737875.1). Lineage (NCBI taxonomy): Eukaryota > Viridiplantae > Streptophyta > Magnoliopsida > Asparagales > Amaryllidaceae > Allium > Allium sativum. The sequence goes on from CM060915.1 coordinate 120,303,568, forward strand.
AACTGGGCCAATTTATTTCAATTAAAATATTAATTTATTCTTACTAACGAAAATTTTCAAAAATTCTGAAAATTTTCTAACACTTAAAATTCTGAAATTTTTTGGCAACATCTCCTCTACATGGCTCAATCGGTACAACCACAACTCGCCTTTCTAGGCCTTTTCCAATCCAAAGGAAAATCAAAAAGCCAAACGGCTAGTCCTATAGGCTCATAAAATCATCAAACCCAAGTAATATTGTAAACGTGTACTTTTTTGTCGGGCACAAATTCTATTTCTTGCATTTGCTTCCATTCAATATCTGCTCAGCATACATATATCCATTTCTAGTTGGTTCCAAATCAACCCAACTTCCAGTTTATTTTTAAATCTCTAATCAACTTCTGATTAGTTCACTTCTATTCACTAATCCAAATTGTGTTCTGTTTTCAGAAATCAATCCTTTTATCCTACTTGAGTTCAATTCCATCACATTTTAATTCCAAACAACAGCATCCAATATATATTCAACTTGTTTATACATAGGTCGAATTCATATTAATATTTCAAATCCCAACATTTCTCTTTATTTAATTTCATTCGAATTATTTTTAATTCGATTCAATTTCATTTAACTGGACCCAAGTCAAATTCCAATCTATTTGATTCACTTTTACAATTTCAACCTTTTTAACATAAATTAAATTTTATTTATATTCGATTTGCTTATACCATTTTAATTTATTTAACTTATAATGGCTAAATAGAAATTTAGAATTCAAATTCCTGGCTGTTATTTCAAACTCCCTTGAAATAATATATACATGTATCCATAACCATTTGCAAAACCAAAATTTTGAATTTTTTTAAAATAACTTATCCCTTCGAACAAATTTCCCATTAACGAACTATTATGGTAGCAATCCATCACTCAGAAACTTGAAAATGAATACCGACAATGTCGCGACCCATTATCAGAATTATTTTCTCGCCCCTGAAGTGATTTCAGTGCTTAATCACTTTCAAAATCCATTTAAAATCATTCTTATACTGAAATCCTTCAAAGTACGGTTATATAATTTTCGAAAATATTACATATAATATTTCTAAACACCAGGAATTTAAATTCTCAAATTCTAGTTCGAACTTAATATTAATTCATCCCAATGTACACATTATCCATACACAAACTATATAACCATTTCAATATTTCATAATTCCATTTGATTGTAATAACAACCAACACATTTGTATATAATAATTCAAAATTTATTCCTTTTTATAGCAAAATAAATTTTTGGGCAAAATTATTTTATTTACCCATTTTAAAACAATACTGCATCGAATTGTTCTGTTTGAGAGTTTAGAAACACCTATCGATACAGTTGTACATCCTGTATCGACCAGAATTCATAAATCACTCAACAAACCAGCCAACACAATATAGAACCATTATTATATCAAATCTACAATTATGCGCTCATATACATACACTCAAACTCAACCTAGGGCATTTCTAACCCCATCTCTATTGAGTCACGCCACAGAGCCAAGGTTACTTCTCAACCTTCAACTCTGATACCAAATGAAACGACCCGCAAATCCGTACCCTTTGAGTCGACTAATAACACTATACGTCCAACCCAAATTGCACAGGAATACGAATCATTTTTAGAAATAAGTTAGAGGATGAGAAATAGAAAGAAAGAAAAGTTAGAATAGAAGAAAAACGAAGATCACAAACTCACCGCGGAACGAGTAAAATATATTAGATAACATAAACTTTGAAACACAAACCAATAACTTTATATACATACCATCATCAGAGCACAACAGCTATCTCTGGAAAAATTATAAAACACCTGTTACCAGATACAACATAGTACACAGCGGAAAATATGATAGTCTATAGCTAACTGTGAAGCCTCCTGCTTCGAGCTCCTCCAAGAGAATCTAAAAAATCCCGACTACTTGACTGCCCGTACAAATTTGGGCACCCAAGAGTTTAGGGGAAAACAAATAAAATAAACTCTGGGTCAGTCATGGGACTGGTGTGAGTAAACTCCAACCATTTGTTTAACTTTCAAAATCTTTTCGAAAGAATGATAATCGTAAGACTGATCCACACATAAACACGGATAGTTTTTACCTTACGATAACAAAAAATATTTTGATAACAGAATCTGGTGATATTATAATAGTGTCAACATCAAATAAATATAAATCTAGTGGAACGCTTGCATTTCACGCTCCATATATAATATAAAATCAAAAACCGCGGGACGCTTATTGGAGATTGGATTTCCAACGTGACAAGGTATGGGACCACCTGCCGATAGTGTATCTCTAGAGGCGAATACACTTGGTTCAACAAGAACATCTTGCAACCTGGCCCACACATGACCGACCACTCATTTCTCTTGAGTGTATCGAATGTATATCACCAACGGTTAGGATCAGCAACCGTTTCCCGAAATGGACAATGTCGATAGATTAAAGAACAAATGGAATTTTCTCTAGATAGGTGATTATACATCCTAATGGGTGCAACCCACATAGCCATGTTGCCTGCTCGATTTTTGTCATTTCCCGGTTGTGAAGCTTGAGGCTACGATTATCTTTAAGAACATCTGGCCAACATACACTTTGAATGCCACATCGTCATACACGCCAAATCACAATTTGATTTTCAAAAATACCACGGGTATAAAGCTAAGAGAAACGAGTTCCTCCGCCACCAAACGTAAGTACGTTTGAAGAGATCAACTTACGTGATCCGTTAGATATACTCTGTCAGACATTCGTCCATTCACGTTGTCCTGGGACTGGACAAACCGAAGGCACTATCCCATAAACGACTTGCATAACTTCGTCTTCAATTATTTTCATCCTATTTGATCGCAACGCTAACGCCCATACAGAGTGATTTTCAGATACTGGATCTGATCCCGGTCTCTCCGTATTGACGACGGAAAAATGGTCAAAACTTCGTTAGTCGGTGATTTAACTATCAAAGAAAAATAGGTGTGCAACCAACAATCTTATTTCCAGGTAGGAGTTTGATCGATCAATCATCAATCAACATTGGCCCTTTAAATATTATCATTTAAAATTCTCATTTCCTATCTTCGTATTCCTTTGAAGCTCGATTTCCCCTTTCGATTCTTTGAAAAACCTTTTCAATATATCACAATTCCTTTACTCGACAAATATCTCTTATTCCAGTAAGAAACATTTCTAAATATTCAAGAATCCTTATTTTCTATATTCAGAAAGTATACATTATTAATATTAAAGAATATTTCCGAATTCCCTTTCTTAGTTCCTCGTTGACCAATTCATTTCATTTACTATGCATAGAAAATATCTCTCGTTTTATTAGGGGGAAACATTTCAAATTCTTTTAAATTAATGCGATGTTGTAAAACATCGTTATAATAACTCCAACCACTAATCATTTGTTAACTAACGGTATTACTAACCAATCCTTTCTACCGAACCTTAACCATTTCTCCGTCAATCATGACGTCAGTCAAGTTGGGGTATAATTACCTCTCAGACCTTAACTGAACGACATTCTTAACTTCGAAATAGGCAAAGCTCACAACTTTAACCAAAACATCACTTACACGACTCTCGGATTCGATCTAAGAACACACTTCCTTTACAAAAAAAATATTGATTATAACGGTAGCGTTATAATCGCTGTTTCCAAATATTTAGTTTATAAAACATTGCTTTTTAACAACAGCGTTACAATCGCTGTCTAGTATTATAGAACATTTATTATAACAATAGCGTTAAGATTGCATTATAATGGCAGCGCTAAAATTGTTGTTTAGAATTTACAAAACATTTACTATAACAATAGCATTATAATCGCTGTAAAAATTTACAAAAGAACATTTATTATAGCAGTAGCATTATAATCGCTGTTTTCAAATATTTGGTATATAAAAATATAACTTGTACTTATTAATTTCAATTAATAAGTAATTAATTAAATAATTAAATTTGATTCAAAATGGAAAGTAAAAATAACTACTACCATAAATTCGATATAATCGAATTCCAATAAATAACTCTTATTCAAATACTCTATATTCGATTTATATTCTAAACTTCAGAATTTATTTACCATTTCAGGTAAATTCAAATTTCAAATTCACTATTTAATTTACCCTTTTCAAATCATTACAAATTCGTTTATAACCATTCCAGTCAACAAAACATTATCACATTTTATTTCACATTCCAATTTTTGGAATAAAACTCATCGGTTTTATTTTAAATGATTATCCATTTCCTCTTTCATTCAAGTTTCAAATTATGATATTTCAAATCTAAATTTCCTTTAAGGATATTTTATTTGCAAAATATTTCATTTAAACTATCATTCATTTTTTTCATAAATAGATTTCCTTTACATATAATCAAATCTGTTTAATCTTATACTTTATATAGCATTTCAAATCCAATTTCCATTTATAATGTCTATTTAGCATTTTTCATAGAAAATCTCATTTTTTTTATATTCTATTCCGACCCAACTAAAGTTAATGGCTTCAAGTTCCATTTCCATCTTTCCCAATAAATTCAGACTTTGAATTTATATTTCAAGCCCATCCAATGGTAAACATTTTACTAAATTCAAAATGTCATTTATAATAGACTTCTTGTTTTATCCATTTGAAACAAATCTTTTTTTTTCTCTTCTTTCAAGTCCATTCGGAATTCTATTTATATGTTGGAAATAAATTTCCCTTTTAAAAACTCAAGTTCTTCTTTTGCACATATTATTTTTTTTTAAAAAAAAGCTTACGATACCTAAAATACCCAAATTTCTAGGGCCAATGATATTCGACATAACATAATTTATCACAGTAAACGATAATATAAATGTTGAGGAACCCGGTTGGGCCCCTCCAACCTGTTTCCCTGCATCCACAAATGTTAATAACATCAATAATATTATTTCACATCAATATGAAATATCAGAATTAATAGTCGATCAACGATGTAATCATATCAACCAATTTTATCAACTATTCAACCAAGCAACCATCACACAGTATAAAATAAATTTAAAAACTCGTTTATATAAAAATATAAACGAGTCAGAGTTAGTGAGTTTACTCACCTCGTTTTGCGATTGACGATCCTGCTTTGATTTCGTTTAAAAACAAACAGCCATTTGATTTTATCATGAAATCCCAACAGCTATGTTCTCGGTCACGCCAGTGCTATAACATGGATTTCGTTGCTACAATTTTAATGTGCTTGATTTCGTCGGGATATGTAGCAGGCTGGTACTTTGCTTCTTCGTTTCTCACGTTGTGTCCTTTCCCGACAACATCATGATATTATTGCAAGATCTGGAACACATTATCTTCAACCAAACCATTATCACCATCCATCACTGTAAAGCCTTCACTACTGACATCGAACCAAACATCCACCATCGAATTCACCTGCTAACCATAACACTCATTGGATCCAGACTGCATTGTACACCTACACCTCATAATCATCTCCATCAAAACTAAACCCATGCTAGCAAACAATACACAGACATGGTTCCATTACCTTACCAAAAACTTCAACTGTCAAACAGTCTAAATTCCCTTACAATAATCCGAGACACCAATCACCAACTCCTGCTTAGTAAATCACGGGCTTACTTACTGCCACAAACCCCACTCATCACCTAGCCTCACGCCTTAATCTCCCAAAATCCACCTTTCTAGTTGATATAAACCTCCGCTCCTATGGTAAAAGTGAAAACAGCCCATAACTTTCTCTCACCACCGTTCTTTCATTTCCCGGTAAAGATCAATTACAACATCTCCCCTTAACCCCATCAATCAGCAGACCGCCACCCTCTTACCACTTGCGGCATCAACTTTGAAACCCAACAATACCAAAAAACAAACGCCAGAATCTTGCTGGCCCGCCACCACACAACGCCGAAATTGGCCTTGACCACCTCGTCGTCAAGTCCCCACCACCAGCTAACCAAGCCAGCAACATCCGCCCTCCACGTCGTCTAAAACGCACCAACCAAAAACCCTAGTTCGTTGCTAATTATAAATAGCGGACTGGAATAAGTTCGAATGGAGAAAAGATCACGCAAGATCTAAAGTGATCTTTCCAGGAATCTAAAAGTGTATGTTTGGGTATTATCGAGTTGTAATTAATTTGTTCCTGAATTTTAGTACGTTTGGCTGAAGAAAATGTCTTCTTTATATTTTTTTTTCTTTTCCTGTTGAGAACAAGGGTGGAGCTGCGTATTTAAAGGCAAGGCTGCTTGGTGGCCACACTTATAGGAGAATAGGGTTGATCCTTTTTCAACGTAGGCTATTAGATATGTGACCAAATAACATATTCAAAGATATTATACGTAGGCTCAGATATGCATGTGCAGTTGCGTGTATTAATCTCCTTCACAGGTTTGATGTGAGGAAGTTTCAAACTGGCATGTGGAAGTTTTCTTATAGGCTGCACAATTTTCTTTGTTTTTTCCTTATATTCTAGGATACTGAAATATTTCAATTAATGTTAGACTAGAACATCCACAAGAAGGTGCAAATTGTACATTACCTATGGCAGAAGATCTATGGTTATTTATTGCAGTCAACAAATCTATTTTAATGCACTAGAACAAGTAAAAGATTTGATAAAAACGTATCTCAATCGAAAGTTGAACCTTACAGCATATCCTATAAAATCATCCATCTCCCAAGAATGAATCACAGCCTCCTTGACTAACGTGAAAGCTAGTGGTAACTTGATGTATATGACCGAGTTGAAAGGAGGAGCAGCTACATATGATGCAGCGGTTGCATTATCTGAAGCTATGATCAAACTTGGCATTGCTATAGATGTAGAAAGGATAGTTTATCTTACGGCAGCTCATTGCATGAGGTTGTTAAAGCACCTAGAACTAGTTATAAGTTTATACATTACTTCTCCAGATATTACACTGGCTGTTGCTTCTTCCAGATGGGTTATATGTTAGATAAATTTTTCCCTTCTTATTTTTAGTTTTAACCAATTATTATACACATCCTGTTTTATTGACTTTGAGCATGCCTAATAACTCCTTATATTTGGTCAATACAATATATTTATTTGAAGTTTAAGCAGAGCTAGCTATGAAGAATTTCGTTCATTTATCGACTGTCACGACAAAAATAAGAATATCCTTGTAATGAGAAATGTGCCATGATCCCAAAAATATAATAATATCGGTAGTCTAACTTATATTATGAAACCCCAAAATATTGATATAGGGTGCAAAATCTTCCAAATAAAAAGTTGCATATTTAATTACTTAAAAATTACTAGTAAAATTCTAAAAATTAAATTATCATTACGCTTCAAAAGAACCTTGTTCAAATTCTAGACTGATATTTAAATATATTTAAATAACTGTTATGGCTTATATACGATTCTGCAGCGACTATTTGAAAATTTGATTTGGACGTAACTTACCATCTATAAAACGAAATCTCGATTTTTCACTTCCATTAGAAAGATACAGTTCAATAGATTCAAACGTTTCTTGTTTCAAAGAAATCCAACTTATTTTGGATCCTGTATATTAAGTTGAAGTTTAAATCGTAAATTACGAACTACCGCGACCATTTCGAGCCCGTTTTGTAATTATATTAAATTAACGTTAAAACTTTGTTTTATAAATAAATTCGTTTTAAATTCCTATATATAATTCAAAATAAAATATTTAAAACAAATTTAAATATTCAGAATTCAACGGTTCAAAATTTGGGTCGTTACATGTTCTCTTAACATAATATCCAGATTTATATTTGTGGAAACCAAATAATGATTAACGGATCTGACAATGTGGCATTTAAAGTGATTGTGCTACCAATGTATAGTAAATAAGCATAGCCTCAAGCCTCAATAACCGGGAAATGACAAAAATCGGGTAGGCAGCATGGCTAAGTGGGTAGCTCCCAATTAGGGTGTATTATCACCTATCTAGAGAAATTCATTTCATTCTTTATTCTATTCGATGCTGTCCCACTTGGGAAAACAGTTGCTGATCCAAACCGTTGGTGATATACATTTGATACACTCAAGCGAAATGAGTGGCTGGTCATGTGTGGCCGGGTTATAAGATGTTCTTGTTGAACCCAGTGTATTCCTCTCTAGAGATACACTATCAGAAGGTGGTTCCATACCTTGTCATAGTTGGAAATTCATTACCCAATAAGTGCTTGTGGTTTTGATTGTATATTATATATATGTGGATCGTGAGATGCAAATGTTCCACTAGATTGTTATTTATTTGATTTAGACACTATTATAATATCAAAAGAGTTTTGATATAAAGATTATCGTTTCTTTCAAAAGGATTTTGAAAGTTAAATCAAGTGTTTTGGATTCTCATAAGGAAAAACCAGTTCCGTGTTATACGGCCTGGTCTTATGAGATTTCGTTTATTTTCTCAAACTGTTTTAAATGGTTTACTCATACTAGTCTCATGACTGACCCAGAGTTTATTTTGTTTTGTTTTACCCTAAACTCTTGGGTGCCCAAATTTGTATGGGCAGTCAAGTACTTCAGGTGTTTACAGATATACCTGGAGCAGCTTGGAGTAGGAGGCTTCAGCATTATCTAGTTATTGTTATTTCCGTTGTGTTATAAATGTTGTACTCTGAAAATTGTATGTTATATAGTTAATTTTTAGTATTTCAAAAGTTATGATATATTATATTTTGTTGTGATGTGAGATTCTGTATTGTTATTTATGTTCTTCTTCTATCAATTTCTTCTTATTTCATAATGATTCGTGAATTTCTATGATGTACCAACCCGGAAAATCTGAACCAATTTAAAAAATTTATTTTGGCATTTTCATGAATTTTTAATATTTAAAATGATTTATTTTAAATAATAACGATGGAAAATTTATTTTCGATGAAGTTAAAACGAATAAATTTATTTTAATTATAAAACGAGCCTGAAATGGCGCGACAATTCGAAAATTCGATTTTCAAACTTCAAATGAATATACATAATTCGTTATAAGTCAGAATTGGACGAAACAAGAAATATTTGAATCTGTTTAACAATATCTTTCCAACGGATGTAAAAAACTGAGATTTCGTTTTATAAATTGAGAGATACGTCCAATTTAAAATTCAGAAAATTCGCTGTGGAATTTATATATATTTTAATATATATAAAAGCCCTTAAAAATGGAAATTTTGCAAACGACCTCGGTTTTCGTCGAAACCTCGTTTGTTGGATCCGGGATGTCAAGTTATTGCTACGTTTCGAAATTCATAATTACTGAAATCAATATGTGAGTGTGGTAAAAGAAAACGTGTTTTAACAGTTTAAGTCAATCTCGATCGACCTGAAAATGGCTATTTTTCAAATGGTCTCAGAATTTGACGAAATTAATTTTCTTAGGACCATATCGTCAATACGAAGCTAGGAATAATTTTTCGGGATTTTTTAGAGTTAGTATGTGGCACCGATAAATTGAAATGTGCGTTCAAATTTAATATACATTGATTTATATTTTAATTTGAACGGAAACAGATCGTAACAAGCGAATTTGGTTACGAAATATGTCCCATTGTGTTCGGAGTGGGGGTAATGTGCAAGGGGCGACAATCGGTGGGTTCGATTTGGGGTTCAAACGAAAAGTCAACTTTTAATGGAGGAAAAATAATAATTAAATTAAATAATATATATATATATATTAGGTCCCCCTTTTTCCCTCTTCTCCCTCTTCAGTTCATACCCGAAATAAAAAAAGAAAAAAAACCTAAATCAATCGCGCCCCCTCCCAATGGCGATCGATCCCCCCCCCCCCCCCCAGCGGCGGCGGCGGCGCCTACGTCTTCTCCCCCTCCCACCGCATCTCCTTCTCCTCCCCACGAGACCCCACGCCCTCGCAAGACCCGATAGCCTGGTCCACCACCGCGACTGCCAAAACCCCCTATGCCACCTCTTTTACTGGCCGCACCCCTAACTCCCTCCCTCCGACGCGAGCAAACCCCTTTCCTCCCCCTTTGAACTGTATGTTTTACTTTTAATTGCTTTAAATTCTTAGCTTAATTAAATTAAATAGTAAGTGTTTAAATCATTTTTCATGAAAATAAAGACTTGATTTTTATTTTATTTTTATTTAGAGGAAGACTACATTTTTACATAGAGAAAGATTGTATTTGTATAATATAAAAAGATTAGCTTTCATAAATAAAAAGATTATATTTTTTCTTAGATAAAGATTATATTTTTATTTAGGTGAAGGTAAGATTCTTTATTTATATGAATGCAATACATAGAAATATGATTGGTATATAATAGAGAATATAAAAATATTATTTTTATATAAGCAGCGAAATAAAAATATGATTTTTATATTATAGAGAATATAAAAATATGATTTTTATATATGTATGATAATAAAAATATGATTTTCATATTATAGAGATAATAAAAATATGATTTTTATATTATAGAGATAATAAATATATGATTTTTATATTATAGATATAATAAAAATATGATTTTTATATTATAGAGATAATAAAAATATGATTTTTATATATGTATGATAATAAAAATATGATTTTCATATTATAGAGATAACAAAAATATGATTTTTATATTATAGAGATAATAAATATATGATTTTTATATTATAGATATAATAAAAATATGAATTTTATATTATAGAGATAATAAAAATATGATTTTTATATATGTATGATAATAAAAATATGATTTTTATATATGTATGACGATACAAATTCGATTTTTATATATATGAAGCAGCGATAAAAATTCGATTTATATATATATGAAGTGGAAATAAAATTATGATTTTTATGTACATGTAGTGATAATAAAAATGTGAATTTTACTATGAACAGCGTGTGAAGGATTACGTTGAATTTCGGGCAAATCCCAGCTATTCAGAAATTCGTAAATAAAAATAGCGGAGTGGAACCCAAAGTTGAGAACTCCTCACTGAAATTTTTATACAGTTACTTATTTTTAACTGCATATATGAACTGTTCCCTGTAGTCCACAGACCATGAACGACTTGTGTGATTGTTTAGTTTGATTAATTGGATTGTTTGGTTGCATTTGGTTTGGGAAATGAGATGGAATTGATTAGATTGGTATGTGTATGGCGCAGACCATTATTAGACTGGGGATAAGGCTAGGCCTTATCCCGTTTCTAGTATCGCGCCATTATGCCGCCAAAATCAAACGACTAGTTTATGTACACCCATTTGACTGATGTTGATTGGGACGATAAATTTTACACATCGCCCAACAACACAGATAATATTCAGTATTTGTTGGTTGAAATCCCACATGGGTGTTGGGATGATATTTGACATACACTAATCCCAATTGTTTAGTTGTATGTCAATCGATTGGTTGACAGACTGTGTAGGCGTTAATCATTTATATTTAACGCTTGTACCGTTGTGAAATGCACTTTGGATGATGGATGATCATTTATCTTTGTGATGATATACATGTGTTGTATGGAATCCATATAATTAACGTTATAGGTTATTGATTGTGTCTCATTCCAATTTAGAAAATAAAGAATATCATAAATATTATTCATATGTTGAAAAGAATATTCATGTGTTAAATAAAATATTTAAAGAATATTCATGTGTTGAACAAAATATGTAAACAATATTCATGTGTTGAATAAAATAAATATTCATGTGTTCAATAAAATATTTAAACCATAAAAATATTCATGTGTAGAGTAAAATATTTAAACCATTAAAAATATTCATGTGTTGAATAAAATAAATATTCATGTGTTGAATAGAATAAACATTCATGTGTTGAATAAAAGCCATGTTGATTAAACATGCACCATTTTGACGCAAATGATATTCATATCGATTTTATTCATTTTTAAAATGAATAACGAAAAAGAATTTATTTCAAAATCTGATATTTTGAAAATATAATCATTTATATATTAATGATATGGAATATTCAATTTTGATTTGAAATTGAATATGAAGTTGAAGCCGTTTTGAAAACGAATTTAAAACGATTTATAAAATACGTTTTAAATGGAAATCGATGAAATATATATAATATATATATTAATGGCCATAATAAAACGCGCCGTGCTGCGGCAGTTTGCGAATTTCGACCATTGGCTTCAAATTGACGTTACGGAAGATCCGACCGTCGGATTCTCCTGAAAATGGGACCGTTGGGTTCATATCGAAAATATCTTTCTAACGAGTTTGAGAAATTTGAAATCTAACAGTTTGATTTGGAATTATGTCCAAATCAAATATGGAAAAGGTCGCTGTAAGTCCAGTTTGATGACCGTATATGGAAATCGACTGTACGGGCCATGATAAAATTATTAAAAATATTAATAATTTGTGTAAAATCATAAAAAATGATTTAGAAAGAACTGGGATGAAAAAATCAATATTTGAACAGATAAAAATATATTTTTATTGAAATGAACTAGTTATGAACTAGAATTAAAATCCGATATTTTTAAATAAATAAATTGGATTGAGGAAATGGTTTTAAAATAACCAGAATTTCCAATATATGAATTGGAATGGATTTGAATCGAAATTATCTTCGGAATATTTCGATATTGGATTCCGTAGTTATACGGACATTGTGGAGGAATTTGGAAGATATATATATATCGTTATTCCAATACGATATTTGTTGATTTCAGAATTTGATATTGAATATAAGCCGATATATTTTCTATTCAGAGCCTTGTATTTAATATCAAATGGGATTTTGGGTTTGTCTTGAACGATGTCTTCACTAACACTGTTCTTAAACCCCGTGTGAAAAGAATAAATCTTTTAATTAAGATTTAAAGAAGAATTACCAATTAATTAACATTTAATTGGAATTGAAATGGAGTGTGATTTTGGGTTTATCGTGAACCGTGTTTTAAATGGCATTGCTTCTGTAACCCAGTTAAAGATAAGATTAATTTCTTATCTTTGAATAACCATTAATATTGATTTTTGGGAAGATTAAAACTAAATGGGGTTTTAATGAATCTTTGATTAGATTGAAAAGTGAATGTGATGATTAAAATTACCAATTCAAGAAAATGGTCGAAAATGGAGTGCCACCTGTTTTGCTCCAAGAGATAGTTAAATCTTTAACTAGATTTGAACGCGAAATGGTAATTAATATTTATAGATAACACCGTGGTGTTAGATATGGAGTATTACCAGTTTTTCTCCATGGGATGTATAGGTTGGGATTGGCAAAATAAAACAAATGATTACTTCGATGTGGTTCGTTAATCCCGGCTAGTTTGGAAAACCTTAATATGGTTTGATATCCAAAGGAAGATTAAAGAATAAATTTAAAAGAATTTATCTTTGATAAAATTAATGGGAAGCTATCCCCTAATGATGTGAATATTTGAATAAAAGAATATTCTGAATTGGAATGAGGCGTATGTTGTGTTTGTGTAACATTTGTTTATTATATACGTGGGTTATTCGGAAAGGCCGGGTTTATACCCATTCTGAATAATTGATTCAACGATAAGCCGAAGATGAAGATGGTGGTTAAAGACCGGAGGTCTTCACATCGTTTGGATGATTACTGATGATCTTGATTGGGCTGTTCACCTAAGAGGAGGGAATTAGTTGGTGATCGTCCAGACGTACTTGGAGATCGATGGATATGCGAGGAATAAGGTTCCTCCTGTTTCGTTCAGACCCAGAACAAACTTGTAAATGGACTGTGTGTCTGATACTGGATTTTATTCTGTGTTGATTGATCTCTACTAAATATACATCTGTTTGGTGGCGGAGAATTTATTCTCTTGCTTAACACCCTTCTCTAAGACGTATGAGCTCAGAGGTTGTATATCGATGGACATTAGTCGCATGGAGTGAATTGCCAGTGTGTCATGCCTAAGTAGCAAATGATCAAGGCTTTTGTTGAAAAGCAAAGTCTTGTGGTTGATGATCAAAGCACGACCTATGTGGCATAGCTTTGTGTATAGCATCAATTCGCGAGCCTCACAACCCGGTATGAGTTAAAAACGGGTGTAGGACCATATGGAGAACACAACGTTTCTTTCTAGCTATGGGTGGTGTCAGCGACCTACCAACCCTGACATTTATATTATTTTTTCACCTGTGTGGTTGTTGGAATGCGACGCGCCTCGGATATATCGGTCTCTAAGTGAGCCAATGGATAGGTCTGATATGACCGAGAAACATGTGTTCAGGAATTGCCAATCCTCTATGTGTGGACTGGCCCTACCGATTCCAAGGGATCTATGTGACCCTTAGGCATTTGCTAGAGTGTCTCGAAGCCAGTGAGGACTATCTTTTGCCTTGACTCATGATGGAAATCCAATTTCCAATACGTGACATTTCGGTTTTAATTGTAGAACTAGTATGGTGACACGATAGATGGTACCCATGCCGCCTATGATTGATACATTTATATTTGAAGTTGTTTTATTCACTTATAGTAATAATAAAATATGAAATTTCACGTATCAAGCATTATTTGGCTATTATAAGGTAAAACCCTATCCTCCGGCTTGCGTTGCATTGTTTGATGGGACCTGGGTCTTATAATAGCTTCATTTTCTTTATTTAGCTTTGCGCTATTGTTATATGCACTGGTATTCTTGGGGGTAAATCCGTTCCGTGTTATAGGGCGTGGTCCCTTGATTTACCGAACTTTAAAATCAAACTAATAACTGTTTTAGTTCTCACACCAGTCACATGACTGACCTGGAGTTTATTGTTTTAACCTAAACTCAGGGTGCCCTTATTTTCCACACGGGCAGCTAGTAGTTGGGTTTTGCAGATTTATATTCACAGGATCCTGGTTTACAGCTGGAGAAATACTCGAAAAGCTCTGTATCTGTGTATTTCTTTCAGTTGTGTTTTGTATTATTTTTCCGCTGCTATGTATATTAAATCTCTAGTATTTATCAAATGTGTAATATTATTCATACTCTGTATATTCTTGAATTCTGGTGGAATTGTTGTAATAAGCAATGAAATATTCTTCTGTTTGTGTTCTGATTTGTCGTGTTCTTAAAGCAACCGTGCTTTCCTTCACGGGGAAGTTCGAGTCGTTATAGTGGTATCAGAGCTTTGGTTTACAGTGCTCGAGAAAAAGACACATTAGAACCAAATGAAAGAATTCATCAGAGATTGGATTAGTAATATCCAATGAGATTGACTCGTTAGAGATGAGATCAGTAGCATCGTAGAACGAGTGTGAAGAGTGTTGTTTTTAAAAATAAAAGTAAAAACAAATTTGTTTTGAAAATTTATAACTTATTATTCATATTTGACTATTTATTTTATATTGAATTTGGACGATCGAGTATATAAATATTTTGCATATACGCCTTGCAAACGTATATTCGAAGTTTTAATATACTAGATGGATATCGAATCACACTCTAGTCGCCTGGGGATGATTCTGATGATTGACGCGTTTTCATCAGAATTTATGTTCGAAGTTTCAAAAGTGGGTATCTATATATTTCCATTTGACTAGTGTGAGAACCAAAACTTACATAGGATCATTTGTTGTGATGTGGCCTCAAAAACCAGATCTTTGACTATGTATTAAATTTATGTGTTTGAAAAACTAATCAACTAATAGATTGCTGGCTGTGTTGTTTGATAATTAGTTCACTAATTGAATCATTCAAACTCATATGATAATGTAAGGTAAATTTAGTCAAATTTGAACTGAATTGCAAATTGTTTGGAAAATTGCATTCATGTAAATATATATGTGTGAACAGGTCATAGCAAGGAGGCTAGAGCAGAGGAATAAAATTGTATGCCCGACAAATAGGTACTTGTTTACTAATTTCTTGGGTGATGATGATTTTATGAGCCGATTGGCTAGCAGCTTGGCTTTTTCTTTTTCTTTTTGAGATGAGAGGCCTATGTGGCGGTTTGGGGATTTTCCCGATGCTCCTGTTACAAAGGAGGTTATGGCAAAAAAATTCGAAAATTTAGGGTGCTAGCCAAATTTTTGAAAAAACTAGAAATTCTTAGAAACTGAAAAGTTGAAGAATGAATGCAAGAATGAAAGTTGAGTTGATTAGTTAAAAACAATTTTCAGCTCCATTCCTTTTCGAGGACGAAAAGATTTTAAGTGGGGGAGATTGTAACAACCCGGAAAATCTAAACCAATTTAAAAAATTTATTTTGGCGATTTTCATGAATTCTGAATATTTAAAATGATTTATTTTAAATAATAACGACGGAAAATTTATTTTCAACGAAGTTAAAACGAATAAATTTCTAATGAATATACAGAATTCGTTATAAGTCAGAATTGGACGAAATAAGAAATATTTGAATCTGTTTAACAATATCTTTCCAATGGATGTAAGAAACTGAGATTTTGTTTTATAAGTTAAGAGATACGTCCAGTTTAAAATTCAAAAAAGTAGCTGTAGAATTTATATATATTTTAATATATATATAAAAGCCCTTGAAAATGGAAATTTTGGAAACGACCTCGGTTTTCGACGAAACCACTTTTGTTGGACCCGGGATGTCAAGTTATTGTTATGTTTCGAAATTCATAATTACTGAAATCAATATGTGAGCATGGCAAAAGAAAACGTGTTTTAATAGTTTCAGTCAATTTCGATCAACCAGAAAATGGCTATTTTTCAAACGGTCTCAGAATTTGACGAAATTAGTTTTGTTAGGACCATATCGTCAATACGAAGCTAGAAATAATTTTTCGGGAATATTTAGAGTTAGTATGTGGCCCAGTAAATTGAATTGTGCGTTCAAATTCAATATACATTGATTTATATTTTAATTTAAACGAAAACTGATCGTAACAAGTGAATTGGGTTACGAAACATATCCCATTGTGTTCGGGGTGGGGGTAATGTGCTAGGGGCGATAGTCGGTGGGTTCGATTTGGGGTTCAAACGAAAAGTCAACTTTTAATAGAGGAAAAATAATAATTAAATTATATATACTAGGCCCCTCCTTTTTTTCCTCTTCTTTCTCTTCAGTTCATACCCAAAATAATAAAAAGAAAAAAAACCTAAATCGATCGCGCCTCCTCCCATTGGCGATCGATCGCGCCCTTCCCCCCCAACGGCGGCGCCGCCGCCTCCATCTTCTCCCCCTCCCTCCGCATCTCCTTCTCCTCCCCACAAGACCCCACGCCCTTGAGGGACCCGATAGCCCGGCCCACCACCGCGACCGCCAAAACCCCCTGCGCAACCTCTTCTACTGGCCACACCCCTGACTCCCTCCCTCCGACGCGAGCAAACCCCCTTCCTCCCCCTTTGAACTGTAAGTTTTACTTTTAATTGTTTTAAATTCTTAGCTTAATTAAATTAAATAGCAAGTGTTTAAATCAGTTTTCATGAATATAAAGGCTTGATTTTTATTTTATTTTTTATTTAGAGGAAGACTACATTTTTATATAGAGAAAGATTGTATTTGTATAATATAAAAGGAATAGCTTTTTATAAATAAAAAGATTAGATTTTTTCTTAGGTAAAGATTATATTTTTATTCAGGTAAAGGTAAGATTCTTTTTTCATATGAATGGAATATATAGAAATATGATTGGTATATAATAGAGAATATAAAAATATTATTTTTATATAAGTAGCGAAATAAAAATATGATTTTTATATTATAGAGATAATAAAAATATCATTTTTATATTGTAGAGATAATAAAAATATGATTTTTATATATGTATGATAATAAAAATATGATTTTTATATTATAGAGATAATAAAAATATGTTTTTTATATTATAGAGATAAAAAAAATATGATTTTTATATATGTATGACGATAAAAATTCAATTTTTATATATATGAAGTAGCGATAAAAATTCCATTTTTATATATGAAGTGGAAATAAAAATATTATTTTTATGTACATGTAGTGATAATAAAAATGTGATTTTTACTATGAACAACGTGTAAAGGATTGCGTTGAATTTCGGGCAAATCCACGCTATTCAAAAATTCATAAATAAAAACGGCGGAGTGGAACCTAAAGGTGAGAACTCCTCACTGGAAATTTTTATACAGTTAATTATTTTTAACTGCATATATGAATCGTTCCCCGTCGTCCACAGACCATGGACGACTTGTGTGATTGTTTAGTTTGATTGATTGGATTGTTTGGTTGAATTTGGTTTGGGAAATGAGATGGAATTGATTAGATTGGTATGTGTATGGCGCAGGCCATTATTAGACTGGGGATAAGGCTAGGCCTTATCCCGTTTCTAGTATCGCGCCGTTATGCCGCCAAAATTTTCTAAACTAAGTTAGAAAAATAAAATTATCATTTTTACTAGGTAAATAAACTGAATAGGATATTCATGTGTTGAATAAATATTTTATCATTAAAAATATAATTTTTAACGTGTATATGAATAAAATAAATATTCATTTACAAATCAGACGATTTGTTTATGTACACCCATTTGACTGATGTTGATTGGGACGATAAATTTTACACACAGCCCAACTGCACAAATAATATTCAGTCTTTTTTGGTTGAAATCCCACACGGGTGTTGGGATGATATTTGACATACACTAATCCCAATTGTTTAGTTGTATGTTAATCGATTGGTTGACAGACTGTGTAGGCGTTAATCATTTATATTTAATGCTTATACCATTATGAAATGCACTTTGGATTATGGATGATTGTTTATCTTTGTGATGATATACATGTGTTGTATGGTTATATGGTAATTGATTGTATCTCATTCCAATTTAGAAAATAAAGAATATCATAAATATTATTTGTAATGACCCGCATTGGCAGAGGTATTATAATTAATTTATTTAATTATATAAATAGTGTTATAGTGAATTTAATGGTCGTGGAATTAAATAATGGGGAATATTTAATTAAAATAATAAATTAAATAATATATTTAATTCTGAAATAGTCGAAAATAGTGAATTGACAATATAATGTGAACTGGACAATTCAAAGTATATAATTTAGTTTAGAGTTAAATTATAACAACGAATATATTATATAAACGACAGTTGAACGTATAAATTATAATATAATTATAATCGAGCCCGTAATGGCGCGGCAGTTCGCTATTTGGCGATTTGAACTTTAACTGAATGTATAGGATTCGTTTTAAGCCAGATTTATGTGAAACAAGAAACGTGTGGAGCTGGTGGAGTATACCTTTCTAGTGGAAGAGAAAAATTGGGATTCCGTTGTGTAGATTTTGATTTACGTCCAAATCAAATTTCAGAAAAGTCGCTGTGGAATTCCTTTATAATTTATAAAGGAATTATTTATATTTTAAAAAAGGAGTTTCAATATAAATCGAATATCGGTATAACTCTGATGATGAAATATCGAGTTAGAAATTCATATGGGAATATTCTGAAGCTATATCGTATTCCACTGTGAATAAAGACGAAAATATTTATATTTAAATATTTAATTTAATTATATTTTAATATATTTATATATTTAAATAAGTCATTCAGAGCTTTAAAAATAGCCAGTTTTGCAAACGACCTCAGTATTCAACGAAACCAATTTTGTTGGATCCGCAATGTTAAATTATTGATAGATGTCAAGTTCCGTGATTTTTAGAGTCACTGTGTGGCCGTACGGATTTTCAGAGTAAAAAACAGTCAGTATTTTGACAGTTAAAAATACATTGTGTGAGAAAACGGAGTCGGAATTCGACGAAACCAGTTTCGTTGGGACCGTAATGTCGAACTGTACCTACATGACCATTTTCGTGATTTTTGGGTATCGTATGTGATCACAAGAATTTTTAAAAACAAATACAAACAGCGTTGTAAAATAAATGAATAAAATAATGAATATTAAAATATTAAAATTATTCTATAAATACTCACTAACTCCCTTAAACCCTAAATACATTTTTCTGAGGTCAAAGGAAAAAGGCGCCGCAGGTTTTCATTTCTTCCAGCAAAAGTTTTGATCTCAAATAAATCAAAATCAATTCAACAAAAATCCCAAAAAATCCAAACACATACATCATTGAGCTCGTATAAGAATTTCCTTTCTTCTGGTATGTGGCTTGTGGCTTGCGATGAAATTTCTGGAGTATCGAAATAGGACAGCAAAGAACTAGGGTTTAAGAAATCAAGGTATTGGTGTGTCGATTCATGGAATGGAGGATAGCTATGGGATGAGGGTTGAAAACTGCAGGTCGTATGAGTTTCTGGTGGAGTTCGGTGTCTGTAATTATCGTGCGATGCACTGTAACAGTGCGGGGATGGTTCGAACGCTCCGGGTATGATGACATCGAGTTCGGCACTTTGGGGACGAGGGAGAAGAGGAGGGGATGAGGAGATCGATGGTTGCCTTGTTTCACGAACGATGTAATAAAAAGGGAATGAGGGAGGAAGGAAGTTCGGTAATGGTGGAAACTGAGACTATCGGGTTTGAAGTTTTGGGGAAGAAAGGGGCGTGAGGAGGTCACATGAAAGGCAGGTGAGGGTGAGATATTTAAAATAAATAGTTAAGTTAATTGTTTATTTAAATCTTGTTTAACTTGTTAACGCCGTATCTAGCTCATACGACGTCGAATTTGCAAACCGTCAGTTGCGTTGAGATCGTGGTGGAGAGTACTTCGCGCAGGCTGTGGATTGGTATTAGTCTGAAGAGTTCAGAATTTTATTTAATTTCAAACACCTGTTTGAAATTAAATAAAACAGCGCTGAATCAATCGATGGTCATCGTTATTAACGATGATCGTCCAATGTGAGTAAATCTCACTAACTATGAACAGTTTATAATTTCATGTTGTACTTTTAGAACCGTTAGATATTGATTGACTATGTGTTGGTTGTTTGATTGAACTGCTAGTCAGTTAGTTGAATTTCTATATTGATTCTGTTTAACAGAATATATCATATGGAACTGAAAGTGATGTTGATTTTATATTGTATAACATCTGTGGATGCAGACAGACAGGTTGGAGGAATCCGCCTAGATTCCTCAACATTTATTTACTGTTTTCATATATTGTGATATATGATGTGATGTATATCTGTTATGGATTATGTGTGTTAGAATGATGTTGATCATTGTTATTCGATATTTTAAATATCATAAAAGACCCTGGGATGTAATAAGAATTATTTCAATGTATACTGAAATAAAACGGATTTTATAAAGTCAATAGATTTTATAAAAAGGAAATATTTTGAAAGTAAATAAAAGGGGAAATGTTTATAAAACGAATAGAGTTTTATAAAAGGAAAAAATGTTGATAAAACGAATAGAATTAAAAAAGGGAAATCATTTGTAAAGTGAAGAACCGTTACTAAAAGTAAATCTTTATAAATGAATAGTTTAATCGAGTTAAAAGGAGTTAATCAATGTTTGTTTAATCGAGTTAAAAGGAGTTAATCGATGTTAGTTTAATCGAGTTAAAAGGAGTTAATCGATGTTAGTTTAATCGAGTTAAAAGGAGTTAATTGATGTTAGTTTAATCGAGTTAAAAGGAGTTAATCGATGTTAGTTTTATCGAGTTAAAAGGAGTTAATCGATGTTAGTTTTATCGAGTTAAAAGGAGTTAATCGATATTAGTTTAATCGAGTTAAAAGGAGTTAATCGATGTTAGTTTAATCGAGTTAAAAGGAGTTAATCGATGTTAGTTTAATTGAAAGGAGTTAATCGATGTTAGTTTAATCGATTAGAGTTAAAGCAAATGAGTTAATCGAATATAGTTTATTCGAATAGAAAGTAAAAGGAGTTAATCGAATATAGTTTATTCGAATAGTAAAAGGAGTTAATCGAATATAGTTTATTCAAATAGAATAAAGGAGTTAATCGAATATATAGTTTATTCAAATAGAATTAAAAGAGTTATCGAATATAGTTTATTCGATAGGAGTTAAGTGAATAGAGTTAAAGTTAAATCAAAAGAGTTAAGTGAATAGAATAAATTGAATAGAGTTATCGAATATACCTTATCAAAGGAAAGAATTATCGAATAGAAAAGATTTGAAAGAGAGTTACATAAGGAAGTTTGTTAAAGAATTAGTAGGGTGAACTTTGTCTATTTCAAGGTTAGAAACGTTGTTCAATTAAGGTCTGAGAGGTAGTATTACCCCAACTTGATTGACTTCATTTTTAACTAAGGAATGGTTAAGGTTCGATAGTAAAGGATGGTTAAGTGAATTTAGTAATTAAAGGAAATGGTTTGAGTTGGCATCGCAATGGTTTGTTTAAACATCTGTCTAAGTCCAATGAAGAAGCTTTGGAAATGTTTTCCAAATAAGAAACCATAAATGTTTTCTAATAAAGAAAACAAGAAATGGAAATGTTTTCCATTATTAATAACGTATATTTTCCAAATTTAGAAAATAAGAAATATTGAATATAGGGAACATGAGATAAGTAAATTAATGAAATAAAGAGATAAATGTTGAATGATGTTTGATCGATATAAATTTCCATTTGGAAATAATATCATTGTTTGCACATATGTTTTTCTTCGATAGTTAAATCACAGACTATCGAAGTTTTGACCATTTTAATGTTGTTCATATGGAGAGACCGGTTGGATTATCATCCAAAGAACCACTCTGTATTGGCATAAGCATTGTGAATCATATATGCCAAAGGAAATTGAAGACGGAGTTATGCAAGGGCTATCCTATTTACAGAATAGTACCGTTGGTTCATCCTGTTCCTGGATGACTTGTATGGACGGATGTCTGACAGAGTATTTCCAGACGATCACGTATATTGATTTCTCCAACCGTACCTGTAACACCCCGTAAATCAGTTAATACTAATATTCACAAATGAAAGAATAATTAATTTCAAATATAAGAATATTGGGAAACGGGATGCGCCATTGTGTTCGTCTCGGAAAAATACGCGAAATAGAGTCCGAAATTTTGTAAATCGGAGTCCGTATGACCGAGATATGGCCTCGAGAAGTTTCACGAAAAATTCAAATTTCGAAACAGATTTCAAAAACGCAGAAATGGAGGCAGGCGGGAAAACTCCCGCCCAGACCAGGTCGACCTGGGGGTCGACTTGGGAGTCGACCTGGGGGGGCCAGGTCGACACTAGAGTCGACCTGGGGGTCGACCTCCCTGGTCGAGCCCAGGTGACCTGGGTGCATTTGGTTGGGTTTTCGGGCTGTGTTTTGAGGACTGGTCGAAATCTAATGGCTCTAATCTATTTTAGGGTTAATCTAATGGCTTAAATGCATCCTAACATCTATAAATAAGTGGGTAGACTCTAACCCTAAATCACTTGAAAATTTTGAGAGCTACCGACATGCCGTTGCCATGGAGTTCAGCGTAGCCGTCACAAACTAAAGAAGAAGGAGAAAGCCTAGCCTACAACTAAATCTACTCAACAAACAAATTAAATCAAAGACACTTTCTATTTCTCTTCTTATAATTTGTGAGTATGATGAATCTCACAATATTATTATAAAATAATTTGATTAAGTTATGAATGGATCACAAGAAAGTGATATGAATTGTTATGTATTTGTGAATTATGTTGTGGATCTCTTGTTATGCTATTATGTTATCATATATATGTTGTTATGTTATAGTGATTATGTTGTAAATAATCCTATGCTATGTCATATGTGATTAGTCATGCTATGCTATGTTATAAATCATGTTATGCCATGTTGTAAATCATGCTATGCTATGTTGTAAATCATATCATGCTATGTTGCAAATTATGATATGTTATGTTGTAAATCTTATATATGTTGTAGATCTCATATTATCACATATGTTGAAATACTTATGTTATATGATAATGATGTCATGTTAAGTTGTGTTGTATCATACAAGTTGTAAAATCATGATGTTATTATTTATACGAATTGGATCATGTTTAAAGTTTATGTTTTTTTAATAGATCTTGATTATGGGAATTTGCCTATTGAGTTAGGTGTACCCATATACATGAATCTACAAATTAATTGGATCTTGAATATGGGAATTTGCCTATTGAGTTAGGTGTACCCATATACATGAATCTATGATTAAATGAATCTTGATTTTTGGGAATTTGCCTATTGAGTTAGGTGTACCCATATAAAACCATATTGTTAATGATGTTGATTCACATATGTCCTATACAAGTTTATGAAATTTGATCAAAATCATATTATGTGAATTATGAATAAGTTGACACCCTTAGACCCATGACATGTATAACCTTATGCAAGTTGTAATTTTGGATGTATGCAAGTTTCACCCCTTGTTATGATTTATTTAGTCACATATACATGTTGTTATGGTGATAATTTTTTTTATGCTATGAGTTAGACTATTCGAGTCTAACATATATTTTGCGAATAAACGTTCAAACGTGGGGTAGGGGTAATATTAGGAAACTAATAAATTGGGTGCAATTTTGTATGATTTTGCATACCATGAATGGATGGCCATAATTGAGTCAATTATGGACATTGCTAAATTTGGAATTAATTAATAATTCAAATAGGGAATTATTAAAATTGGGGAAAGTGGATTATTAATAATAATCAATGCTTAGGACACGAGGTTGGACCCGTTTGTGACGTAAACCTGCCCGGACCCGCCCGGCAAATCCAGTAGTCACAAATGTCGGCCCAATGTGAGAGGTCCTAGGCCCAAACTAAAGCATAACAGTTGTAAAGACACGAGGTTAGACTCTTTTATGATGTAAGACTGCCCGGACCCGCCCGGCAAATCCAGCTGCCATAAATGCCAGTCTAATGTGAGAGGTCTTTATGAGGTTATGGCCTTAATGAATTAAGAAATACTTAACCAGATAATCATGTAAGGTGGGACATGGGGGTTAAGTAGGTGCCTTGGGTGGCATGAGGAATCTAGTGGTTGCCTTTAGAGGCATTTGAAATACGATTAGACTTAACCAAACACACATGTAAATGAACATGACTAAGTGGGTTAAGTGGATGAACTAATGGGACAAGCTTAGGTGGAATGCTTGTGGGAAATAATGGGGGCCCATTTCAACCAGTATCCCAAAACGTATCTTTGTGGGCTCGACCCAAGTCGAGGACGGGACACGCATACTATGTTTGACTATAAGAGGCCAAAACAGGGAGCGGGGGCAACGCAAGTCCAACGGGTTTCATATGCGTGTGTGGACCCGGGCTGGTAGGTAATACGTTGTTGCATCGTGTAGGTATAAGCCGTGCATCTCCGTTATATCGGGTTGCCACTTTAGGGGAATGATACACCCCACTGTGGGACCAGCACGGGTATCTACGAGTAGGGAGCCGATCAAAAAATAGAAAGTGGGGTACACCTAGTGGAGATAGGGGCAGGCGGCACCTATGTAGTCAGCTAGGGGTACGTAAAGCCATTAAGAAAGTTTCTAAGTGAAGCTAAGTGGGATCAACCTTTAGGGTGACTGGTGTGGTGCAGTATAGTTTTTATCCTTTAGAATTTAGGAGCGCCTATAACGTTGCCTTTAGCGATTGTCTATGTCCTTAATCTGCTCTTCATAGACATTTCCTTGTCTTCCAGCTTATGCCTTAGTCCAGTTACTTTGATAGTAGTATTGTAGAATTATCATACTCACCAGACTTTATGTCTGACCCCCTCTTTTCCATCTTTCTTTTTCCTTCAGGTCCTCAGGTTGGGCCAAGTTCTTGTGGAGTCTAGTTGGATCGCTTGTCTCTTGGAAAGCTTGGACTGCAGAAGTAAAGTCCAGCTTGTTATCTTTCTTTTTAATGGCTATTTATTGTAATGGGATCATGTATTTTTGTTTTTGAAGACGGATGTTGTACTTGGTTATGATTTCTGGTTTTATGATGTAACAGACATATTTAATTTCCGCTGCAATAAAATGAAGTTTTAGATTTCCAAGTGCTATTTATTATCTGTCTTGTTGTAATTTCTCTGTTCTATATTCACTTATGACCTCCATGGAAGTTAATGCATTCCCTTTGTGAGTGAAATTAATGGACATGGGGTGTTACACGTGGTATCAGAGCATAAGGTTACCAGAACAGATAAATTTTTTAGAAAAATATTTTTCTAAAGTATTTTTGGAAGAAGTGCTTTCAAAAACATGTTATTTAAAGAGATTTTTTATGAAAAACATAATCCCAAATAGCCATATCCTTATCTTTATCTTTCGAATTCTCCATTTTGAATCTTTCCTTTTTCGTTTCAGCATGGCTGAAGATCTTAATCTCCCAGAAGGTGTGACGGTTCCAGGGTGGTTTAGGAGATATTTGGAGGCTAGGGCCACCACCGCAGGCCCAGCAGATGTTCCTCTACCCCCAGTTGCACCCATTCCTCCTCCTCCTCCTCTTGTTGACACTTTTGCAAAGACGTGCAAGGAATTCAAGGCTATGGGAGGAAAAACTTTTCAAGGGACTGAGACGTTTGTGGAGGCCAGAGATTGGCTTAAGGAGACTGAGGAATTGTTGGATATCTTTGAAGTGGAAGATGGGAGGAAAGTCCGTTTAGCTGCTTGGTTAATGAAGGGAGAGGCCTCGTTTTGGTGGGAGGTCACTAACGGGGAACGTCCAGTTGATTAATGGGCGGATTTCAGACGAAGGTTTGAGGCAAAGTTTCTTTCAAGGGCAGAGGAGAATTTAAATATGGAAAAATTCCTGGCATTAAAGCAAGGGAGCTCATCAGTGAAGGAATATGTCAATAAATTTAATCAGTTAGCAAGGTTTGGCTTGGAGTTGGTGAACACGCCAGAGAAGAAAGCTTTGAGGTTCGTTAGAGGCTTGAATGAACCGCTGCAAGGGTTGGCTATGACCTACATCCCTATGGGGGCCACCTTTGAAAGGCTAGTGGAAATGGCACTTATGCATGAGGATAAGGCAGTTGAAAAGAAAGGGGATCAGAAGAAACCCCAACAGCAAAATAAGAAGGGTGGTAAAAACAATAATGGCAAAGGGAAGAAGAAATGCTTCAATTGTGGGACGCCTGGCCATCTCAGCAAAGATTGTAGGAAGAAAAAGAAGACTGGTTGTTTTCATTGTGGAGATGCGGGACATTTGGTGAAGGACTGCCCAAAGAAGGGGCAGAGGGCAGGGTCTACCTCGGGAGGACAGGTGCAGGCTCTTATGGCACCAGGGCAGGCAAGGGGCAAGTTCAGGCTATTGCGGCCCCACCACTGCAAGAAAGAGGTAGAACAATTTCTGTTGAAAGCTTAGTTTTTCTGTTTGATCATCTTGTCCGTACCTTATTCGATTCTGGCGCATCTCATTCGTTTATCTCTGCATCATTAGTTGAATTACTGCACTTGAACACCAGTTTAGTAGAGGATCCCTTGGTTGTTTCAAATCCAATTGGGGGTTCGGCTCATTTGACCATGATATGTTTGGATTTGAAAATCTCTATACTTAGCGTTGAATTTAGATGTGATGCTTATGTATTGGGCTTCACGGGCTATGGGCTAATTTTAGGAATGGATTGGTTGTCTAGAAATGGGGCCATTATTGATTGTGAAAGGAGAGTAGTTAGGCTTGTGACTCGCCTTGGTAATGCTCTCGACATCTTTTGTAATCCCATAAATTCCGTTATGCTAAGTTATCTTGAATCGCTTGACGCGTCTGTAGAGAATTTGCGATCGGTAGAGGTGGTCCGGGAATATCCGGATGTGTTTGAGGAGGTGAAGGGCTTACCTCCAAAGCGGGAGATAGACTTTCGAATTTATCTTGTGGATAATGCTAAACCCGTATCTTTGCCAGTGCGCCACATGGCTCCTCGTGAAAGGAGGGAACTCAATAAGCAAGTGAAGGAGTTGCTTGAGAAGGGGTTCATAAGACGTAGTATATCGGAGTGGGGTGATCCAGTAGTATTTGCCACAAAGGCGGATGGGTCCCTTAGGCTTTGTGTGGACTATAGAGAACTAAACAAGCTTACTAAAAAGAACCGACACCCACTGCCGAGGATTGACGATCTCTTTGATCAGTTAGTTGGCGCCTCAGTGTTTTCGCAGTTGGACTTAGCCACTGGCTTTCATCAACTGAGAGTGGCTGAGGATAGTATAGATAAGACTGCTTTTAGGACTCCTGACGGATTTTATGAATGGCTAGTGATTCCCTTTGGCTTGACAAACGCCCCCGCATATTTTGTGGATTTGATGAGTAGGGTGTTTAGGGAGTACTGTAACAACCCGTATTTTCAAATAACCTGTTATAACATAAATCGAGGCAGAATTTAATTCTAAAATCTGAACCAAGGGAAACGGGCTATGCCATTGCGTTCGTCTCGGAAAAATACGCGAAATAGAGTCCGGGTTTTCGAAAATCGGAGTCCGTATGACCCTATTAAGGCCCAACGAAGTTTTCAGAAAATTTCAAAGTAAAAACAGATTTCAAATTCAAGTTTGAATTTGAAAAATTAGGTCAGATTGGGCTAGGCGGGAAAATTCCCGCCAGAGTACCCAAGTCGACAGCCCTGTCGACTTGGGAGTCGACTTGGTTGGACCCAAGTCGACAGCCCTGTCGACTTGGCTGTCGACTTGGTCCAGCCGGGCAGTTTTGCCTGGTGCACCATTTTGGGGTTTTGGTTAGGTTTTGGGGCCAGATTCGGTTTTGAGGGCTGAGATTGGAACTAGGGTTTAATCCTAAGGTTGAAACTAATCCTAATCTCTATAAATAAGCCCCTAACCTAACCCTAAATCATCATTATTCATTCAAGTAACTAAACTATGGCAAAATCATTCCTCTCATGGCCTCCACTCTCTTCATAAAATTCTAAGTTATTTCTATGAGAGATTTTCCATGCATACAAGTGTTTTCAAGCTTGCATGAGTGTCATTAGCTTGCATTCAAGTCAAGTTTCCATATTTACATCATAAAGCAAGGGTTTTGATCATTTTGGCTCAAGGGTTTTTCTATTAGAGCTTGCATTTTGGGTCTATTTGATTGCATAAGGGCTTTGTCATATTTATTGTGTCTTCATAAGCATTGTAAGCCCTATTCTACTTTCATATTTAAACTCTAAAGTTAAATGAATGATGCAAGTTTGGTTGACCATTATGATATGCAAGCTTATCATGTTATGTTATGCAAGTATGCCATGTTATGACATGCAAGTTTACCATGTTATGCTATGCAAGTATGCCATGTTATGATATGCAAGTTTACCATGTTATGCTATGCAAGTTTGCCATGTTATGATATGCAAGGTTATCATGTTATGATTATGCAAGTTTGATATGCAAGTTCGTCATATGATATGCAAGTATGTTATGCAAGTTTGGGGTGATCATTTTGTTCATGTTATCATGTTATGCAAGCTTATCTTGAGTATATGAACATAAAGCTTCAAGCTTTATGCTAAAGGTTGCATTTTGGCAACATGTAAGTTATCATGTCCCTTATGATAACTTGCATGTGAGGCTAAATGCGAACTTATGGCCATTTCTACATGTCATTTATCACCATGTATCACCAATATGCTAAGTTTGGTTTTATGCATGCTTTTGAAGCCTAAAAATGTAATATGCAAGTATATGAACATATGTACATTTCATATGCCACCATGTAAAACTTGTGGATTCAACGCTTTTATGTCATGATTATGCCAAGTTCCCTCTTTCTATCCTTTATGCGCTATTGCGATATGTAAGCGATAGGATTGCGTTTGGGGTTGGGTAAACTTAAAAGACATAAAAACATAAGATTGGGAATTTACCTATTAAGTTAGGTCTACCCATTGGGAATTTACCTATTAAGTTAGGTCTACCCAAATGCTTGAAAACTTGTAATATGTTTTGGAAACATGATGGACATGACACTTAGAAAATATAAGTGTGACCAACTCGAGGTTGGGTTGAGTTTGTAGCGTAAACCTACCCGGAACCGACCGGCCTAACTAGTTGCTACAAACAATAGGACCCAATGTGAGAAGTTGGCCATATGGTACCTTGAACCCGAGGTTAGACCAAGTTGTGGTGTAAAGCTACCCGGACCCGCCCGGCTTAACTAGTAACCACAACAAGGTCTAATGTGAGAGGTAAAGGCACGTGAAATTAATTAATGCCTCATGATTAGGGTTAAGTCATGGTCAGCTTAATACTTAACCAATTTGGGCTTGGTAGATTAATCAGGGTTAAGTCGTGAACTCATCGTTACACTTAACCAAGTTAATCCATGATTAGCAAGAGGGTTAAACCGTACTTAACCCACTAGAAAAATCCTAGCAATGGGGGTCCACTCCAGTAGTAATCCCAAGTTTGTATCATCATGACCCTAGGGACTAGGCTAGGGTGGGGGCACGATTACTGGACTTGAGGTAAGTGACCAAAAGCGACGGCAGATGGGTACGCCGGTGTAGTTCCGGGCGGACTATGGTCGTGCATATAGTCCGAAGCCGGGGGAAACATGCACGGGTACCAGTAGATCGAGACTGTGCACGCATGTTTATGGTGTCCAGGGGTTGACACCCTAGGGCTTGATACACCCGACGGGAGACCCTGCACAGTCTGACTACAATTATGTTTGGGCCGTATGGACACCAACACGTGACGAGTTAGGCTTATAGGGAGCCGATCGACTAGACCATTTGGTTGGACCTTGTATTAGGGTCATTTCATGTTATTGGGCCAAAGCTTGGGCCAAGGGATCAATACTTGTTTATTCAAGACATGTTAGTTTGCTAGTACACCTGTGGTGCAAAAACCTAAAACCTGATTATGCGATGACACCTTTATCTACCTTGTTAGTTAATCATCATGCTAGTATGTTGTTATCCTTATGTTCATCCCTGCTTCTCATGCCAGTTAACTTTATCAGTTTACATTGATTGTAGTAGGGCTTACTCAGTCTTTTTGACTGACCTGTTTTCCTTTTGCCTCTTTTCTTCCGTTCCCCCCCCTCCAGGTTCTCAGGGTGGGAATATTGGAGCTTAGCTTGGATTTCTGATCGCTTGCTTGTGGGATTTTAGCTCATGTACGGTCTTGACATGAAGCTAGCTATGGTTATCACTTATTTTGGGGATAGTACTTATGTATTTCAGTTTTTCAGTGATGTTGTTTTTATCTAGACTTGTGTATTTGGAAAGTTGACATTACGTTGTACCAGACTTGTTTTGAAATAGTTTGAAATCTTCCGTTGTTTTACTTATCTTATTTACTCTGTTTACATATATACATATGTTCTTGTTCTGCCTTGATATATCATTATGCATGTTTACCTGATTCAAACGCCCCTCCAAAGTCAGAGTGCTTGCAAGGGCCACCCTGGCGGAGGTGGGGTGTTACATTTGGTATCAGAGCATATGGTTTACGAGAAGGAACAAAAAGGTTTTTAAAACTTTTGGAAAACTATTTTCAAAACCAAGTATAAAGTATTTTTCCAAAGAAAAGTCTAGTTTATTTTAAAGGCTATTCCCCAAAAAGCCATTAGCAAAATTCCTTCGTTTTTCTCCATTCTGAATCTGTCTTTTTCTTCGTTTTCAGTATGGCTGATAACTTTGCTATTCCGGAGGGACTACACGTACCTGTTTCGTATAGGAGACTTTTGGAGGCTAGGGCGACTGAAGCCGGCCTCGCCGATGTTCCTCCTCCTCCTCCTCCGGTAGTTAATGTTCCTCCTCCTCCTGTTGCTGAGGTTCCTCTTCCTCCTCCCCTTCAGCATCCTCAAGCTGACTTCGCAGAGATTTGCAAAGACTTTAAGTCGATGGGTGGCAAGAACTTTCAAGGCACTGAGACTTTTGTAGAGGCCAGGAATTGGTTGAAAGAAACCGAAGATCTTTTCGCCCTCTTTGATATAGATGACCGTAGGAATGTTTTATTGGCAGTGTGGTTGCTAAAGGAAGAAGCTGCACGTTGGTGGGTGGTCACCACCGCTACTAGGCCAATCGAGACTTGGGATGACTTTCGGGGAAAGTTTGGACTAAGGTTCCTATCACTGAAGCAAGGGGACATGACTATTAGGGAATACATAGATAAGTTTAATTAACTGGCTCAGGTCGGTTTGGACTTGGTTAACACAGCTCAGAAGAAGGCCCTATACTTAGCTCTAGGATTAAACGAGCCATTACATGGTTTAGCCATGACTCATATACCCTTGGGGGCAACTTTCGAGAGCTTGGTGAATATGGCCCTACTCAATGAAGAGAATAGGAGTGACAAGAAGGAGATCAAGATGAATGATACTCAAGC
Source organism: Allium sativum (assembly GCA_030737875.1). Lineage (NCBI taxonomy): Eukaryota > Viridiplantae > Streptophyta > Magnoliopsida > Asparagales > Amaryllidaceae > Allium > Allium sativum. The sequence continues at coordinate 120,335,723 of CM060915.1, forward strand.
CAAGAAGACTGATTCCCAGTGGAAAGGAAATCAGGGTAATCCAAGCGGTCAGAGCAGTCAAGGCAATAAGGACAAGAACAAGAGTCAAGGCAACAAGGGGAACAACAACAAGGGCAATAACGACAAGAGGAAGTGCCATTATTGCGGTTCAGTTGGGCATCTTATTAAGGATTGTAAGAAGAGAAAAAGGAAGAATGGTGAATGATTTTTCTGCGGGGAGACTGGACATTTCAGTAAGGATTGCCCGAAGAAGCAAGGGCAAGGCCAGGGTCAGACTCAGCGTGCTGGACCTTCAGGAGGGCAAGTTCATGCTCTCAATACCGCTCCAGTTCCCGATCGAGGTAGTATTTCTGTTGAAAGCCTTGTATATATTTCTGATTTTTCAGTTCGTACCTTGTTTGATTTTGGTGCATCGCATAGTTTATTTCGTCTGGTTTAGTTGAAAGTTTGCACCTAAGTACTAGTTTAGTTAATGATCCCGTGTGTGTTTCAAATCCAATTGGGGGGTTCCGCCCATTTGTCTATGATCTACGTGGATTTGAAAATCTCTATCTTTAGTGTAGAGTTCTCGTGTGATGCTTATATTCTCGGTTTCATGGGGTATGGGTTGATTTTGGGCATGGATGGGTTGTCCAGTTTTGGAGCCATCCTTGATTTTTGAGCATAGGGTTGTGAGGCTCATGACTCGCCTCGGTAATACCCTAAAAATTTCTTGTAACCCTATGAGTCCTGTCATGTTGTGTTATCTTGAATCCCTCAACTCGTCTATCGATAGTTTGCAATCGGTGAGGGTGGTCCGAGAATATCCTGATATCTTGGGCGAAGTGAAGGGGGGGTTACACCTAAGCGAGAGTTTGATTTCCGCATTTATCTGGTTGATAATGCCAAGCCAGTTATGTGGCCGGTTAGGCACATGGTCCCGCGAGATGAAAGTTAAGAAAGCAAGTCAAGGGGTTGCTTGAGAAGAACTTCATTCGATGAAGCATTTCCGAGGAAGGTGCTCTAGTAGTATTCGCTACTAATGTGGACAGTACGCTTCGCCCGTGTGTTGATTATCGTGAGTTGAACAAGAAGAATAGACAACCATTGCCAAGGATCAATGATTTGTTTGATCAGCTTGTAGGAACATCTGTTTTCTCTTGATCTTGCTACTGGATTCCATCAGCTCAGAGTAGCTGAGGATAGTATAGACAAAACTGCGTTCAGAACTCCAGATGGATTCTTAGAATGGCTGGTCATGCCATTCGGTTTGACTAATGCACCCGCCTACTTCGTGGACTTGATGAGTAGGGTGTCTAGGGAGTTCCTGAACGAGTTTGTGGTAGTCTTTGTAGACGATATCCTGACTTTCTTAAAGAACGAGGAAGAACATGCTAGACATCTCAAGGAGGTGATGGATACGCTTAGAGCCCATCAGTTGAAAGCCAAGTCCTCCAAATGTCATTTTGGAGAAAAGAAGTTAGATTTCTTGGGCACATAGTTACTAAGCAAGGCTTAGCGGTGGATCCCGCTAAAGTGGTCGCGGTTCAAGACCGGAAAGCTCCGACGAGGACAATAGAAGTAAGAAGCTTTCTCAGTTTAATTAGTTAGTTAGCGTCCCTTGAGCTTAGACCTACCCTTATGGATCAAGTAGGGACTTCACAGAAAGAAGACCCGCAGTTAGTCGAGATCATGGACAAGTTGATTCGAGGCGAGATGGTAAGTCACCTCGCTATAGATGACAAGGGATGGCTAAGACGCAATGAGAGAAAGAAGGCTCTTGAAGATGCACATCACTCGAGGAGGTGGCCGAGTTTGTCCCAAGGTGCATGTTGTGCCAACAGATTAAGGCCGAGTCATAAAAAGCCCGGTGGGCTATTATATCCATTGGAGGTCCCCGCAATGGAAGAGGGAAAAGCGTCATGAAGGATTTCGTGGATGGACCGCCTAGATCAAGAAAGGGAATGAGAGCATGTGGGTCATAGTAGGTAGACTCACGAAGAGTGCTCATTTCACTCCGGTAAAGAGCGAAAGGACTGCATCATAGCTAGCGACAGTTTACTTTCAAGAAATAAAGCGGTTGCACGAGGTTCCCTAAAGTATAGTTAGTAACCATGACTCAATCTTCACTAGCCAGTTTTGGGATAGTCTACGGGAAGTCATGGGCAAACGGCTGAATCTAGGTATGGCCTATCATTCGCAGGAGGATGGTTCATTTCGTTCAAGCATGAGTTATAGAAAATCACGTTAGTAAGAGCAATTGGCAACGTGGATTGGTATTTTCAAGAAAAGTTCTGCTGCGTGGAATACTTTATAGTAAGTAAACGAGATCCAGGATTCACTGGTGAATTTTGGAGAGCTTGCATGAAACCATGAGGACATAGTTATGTTTAAGCCAAGAATGACAGAAGAGTAAGTGAAAGAGGAAGACGAGAGGCGACAATGAAATGGGTTCCAACTCATATTTGGAAATAAGAGTTAAGAAGCTAAGAAATCATGAGGTAAAAGACGGTCAAAACACAGTGGAGTTAAGCTCAAGGAAACGTGACTTAGAAGATTGAAGGCTAGATACGCGCATCATATCCTTTTTATTATGAGTATATCTTTGATCCTTGTTTTCCTGTGGAACTTACTTGCATGTTATCTTTTTACGTATATCCTCTCGGTCCCATTCTCGGTCCTATTTCTGTCGGGAGGTACGATTTATTGGCTAGTAATACATGTCAGGGTTAGGAAGGGATTTCTTGTAATCCGAAAGGAGTATATCCTGCTTATTTTCCCGATCTCTTTGTAGCATATCTTTTGCTATCCATGTTTGTCTTTATTATCTAGTTTATCATGTTAATCTTGTCATGAGAACCTTAGGTAGAAACCCTTTGGATGAAACATGTGTTTGAAACATGTTATGCTTGATGTTTGCAAGTGGTTGCAAGTGTTTGCAAGTGGTTACTCGTGGATGCATTATACACATTAGGCACTAGATCGGCTCACACACTCCTCATATTGCATATGCATGAGTGTTTACGCTTATTCATGGATGAAAATTTTTGTGTTATCACATGGATGTTGCATATGGATGTATGTTATGTGCACGCATATAGATGCTATACATTATGTTAGGAATTGCATACATATGGATTCATTTCACTAACATAATTTGCATTGATGATATTTGCATTAGATAAGTACATATACACACACCTTTGCATATGTTCATACAACATTTAGAATCTTGTAAGGACAATGATTGCTCGTGGATGATGTTTTGAGTAGATGGATGTTGGATGGTAGGATACGTTCTTCCTAACTTGAAGATTTCGGGGACGAAATCCTTTAAGGAGGGGAGAATGTAACAACCTGTATTTTCAAATAACCTATTATAACGTAAATCGAGGCAGAATTTAATTCTAAATCTGAACCAAGGGAAACGGGCTATGCCATTGCGTTCGTCTCGGAAAAATACGCGAAATAGAGTCCGAGTTTTCGAAAATCGGAGTCCGTATGACCCGATTAAGGCCCAACGAAGTTTTCATAAAATTTCAAAGTAAAAACAGATTTCAAATTCAAGTTTGAATTTGAAAAATTAGGTCAGATTGGGTTAGGCGGGAAAATTCCCGCCAGAGTACCCAAGTCGACAGCCCTGTCGACTTGGGAGTCGACTTGGTTGGACCCAAGTCGACAGCCCTGTCGACTTGGCTGTTGACTTGGTCCAGCCGGGCAGTTTTGCCTGGTGCACCATTTTGGGGTTTTGGTTAGGTTTTGGGGCCAGATTCGGTTTTGAGGGCTGAGATTGGAACTAGGGTTTAATCCTAAGGTTGAAACTAATCCTAATCTCTATAAATAAGCCCCTAACCTAACCATAAATCATCATTATTCATTCAAGTAACTAAACTATGGCAAAATCATTCCTCTCATGGCCTCCACTCTCTTCATAAAATTCTAAGTTATTTCTATGAGAGATTTTCCATGCATACAAGTGTTTTCAAGCTTGCATGAGTGTCATTAGCTTGCATTCAAGTCAAGTTTCCATATTTACATCATAAAGCAAGGGTTTTGATCATTTTGGCTCAAGGGTTTTTCTATTAGAGCTTGCATTTGGGGTCTATTTGATTGCATAAGGGCTTTGTCATATTTTTTGTGTCTTCATAAGCATTGTAAGCCCTATTCTACTTTCATATTTAAACTCTAAAGTTAAATGAATGATGCAAGTTTGGTTGACCATTATGATATGCAAGCTTATCATGTTATGTTATGCAATTATGCCATGTTATGATATGCAAGTTTACCATGTTATGCTATGCAAGTATGCCATCTTATGATATGCAAGTTTACCATGTTATGCTATGCAAGTTTGCCATGTTATGATATGCAAGGTTATCATGTTATGATTATGCAAGTTTGATATGCAAGTTCGTCATATGATATGCAAGTATGTTATGCAAGTTTGGGGTGATCATTTTGTTCATGTTATCATGTTATGCAAGCTTATCTTGAGTATATGAACATAAAGCTTCAAGCTTTATGCTAAAGGTTGCATTTTGGCAACATGTAAGTTATCATGTCCCTTATGATAACTTGCATGTGAGGCTAAATGCGAACTTATGGCCATTTCTACATGTCATTTATCACCATGTATCACCAATATGCTAAGTTTGGTTTTATGCATGCTTTTGAAGCCTAAAAATGTAATATGCAAGTATATGAACATATGTACATTTCATATGCCACCATGTAAAACTTGTGGCTTCAACGCTTTTATGTCATGATTATGCCAAGTTCCCTCTTTCTATCCTTTATGCGCTATTGCGATATGTAAGCGATGGGATTGCGTTTGGGGTTGGGTAAACTTAAAAGACATAAAAACATAAGATTGGGAATTTACCTATTAAGTTAGGTCTACCCATTGGGAATTTACCTATTAAGTTAGGTCTACCCAAATGCTTGAAAATTTGTAATATGTTTTGGAAACATGATGGACATGACACTTAGAAAATATAAGTGTGACCAACTCGAGGTTGGGTTGAGTTTGTAGCGTAAACCTACCCGGAACCGACTGGCCTAACTAGTTGCTACAAACAATAGGACCCAATGTGAGAAGTTGGCCATGTGGTACCTTGAACCCGAGGTTAGACCAAGTTGTGGTGTAAAGCTACCCGGACCCGCCCGGCTTAACTAGTAACCACAACAAGGTCTAATGTGAGAGGTTAAGGCACGTGAAATTAATTAATGCCTCATGATTAGGGTTAAGTCATGGTCCAATTAATACTTAACCAACTTGGGCTTGGTAGATTAATCAGGGTTAAGTCATGAACTCATCGTTACACTTAACCAAGTTAATCCATGATTAGCAAGAGGGTTAAACCGTACTTAACCCACTAGAAAAATCCTAGCAATGGGGGTCCACTCCAGTAGTAATCCCAAGTTTGTATCATCATGAACCTAGGGACTAGGCTAGGGTGGGGGCACGATTACTGGACTTGAGGTAAGTGACCAAAAGCGACGGCCGATGGGTACGCCGGTGTAGTTCCGGGCGGACTATGGTCGTGCATATAGTCCGAAGCCGGGGAAAACATGCACGGGTACTAGTAGATCGAGACTGTGCACGCATGTTTATGGTGTCCAGGGGTTGACACCCTAGGGCTTGATACACCCGACGGGAGACCCTGCACAGTCTGACTACAATTATGTTTGGGCCGTATGGACACCAACACGTGACGAGTTAGGCTTATAGGGAGCCGATCGACTAGACCGTTTGGTTGGACCTTGTATTAGGGTCATTTCATGTTATTGGGCCAAAGCTTGGGCCAAGGGATCAATACTTGTTTATTCAAGACATGTTAGTTTGCTAGTACACCTGTGGTGCAAAAACCTAAAACCTGATTATGCGATGACACCTTTATCTACCTTGTTAGTTAATCATCATGCTAGTATGTTGTTATCCTTATGTTCATCCCTGCTTCTCATGCCAGTTAACTTTATCAGTTTACATTGATTGTAGTAGGGCTTACTCAGTCTTTTTGACTGACCTGTTTTCCTTTTGCCTCTTTTCTTCCGTCCCCCCCCCCCCCCAGGTTCTCAGGGTGGGAATATTGGAGCTTAGCTTGGATTTCTGATCGCTTGCTTGTGGGATTTTAGCTCATGTACGGTCTTGACATGAAGCTAGCTATGGTTATCACTTATTTTGGGGATAGTACTTATGTATTTCAGTTTTTCAGTGATGTTGTTTTTATCTAGACTTGTGTATTTGGAAAGTTGACATTACGTTGTACCAGACTTGTTTTGAAATAGTTTGAAATCTTCCGTTGTTTTACTTATCTTATTTACTCTGTTTACATATATACATATGTTCTTGTTCTGCCTTGATATATCATTATGCATGTTTACCTGATTCAAACGCCCCTCCAAAGTCAGAGTGCTTGCAAGAGCCACCCTGGCGGAGGTGGGGTGTTACATTTGGTATCAGAGCATATGGTTTACGAGAAGGAACAAAAAGGTTTTTAAAACTTTTGGAAAACTATTTTCAAAACCAAGTATAAATTATTTTTCCAAAGAAAAGTCTAGTTTATTTTAAAGGCTATTCCCCAAAAAGCCATTAGCAAACTTCCTTCGTTTTTCTCCATTCTGAATCTGTCTTTTTCTTCGTTTTCAGTATGGCTGATAACTTTGCTATTCCGGAGGGACTACACGTACCTGTTTGGTATAGGAGACTTTTGGAGGCTAGGGCGACCGAAGCCGGCCTCGCCGATGTTCCTCCTCCTCCACCTCCGGTAGTTAATGTTCCTCCTCCTCCTGTTGCTGAGGTTCCTCTTCCTCCTCCCCCTCAGCATCCTCAAGCTGACTTCGCAGAGATTTGCAAAGACTTTAAGTCGATGGGTGGCAAGAACTTTCAAGGCACTGAGACTTTTGTAGAGGCCAGGAATTGGTTGAAAGAAACCGAAGATCTTTTCGCCCTCTTTGATATAGATGACCGTAGGAAGGTTTTATTGGCAGTGTGGTTGCTAAAGGAAGAAGCTGCACGTTGGTGGGTGGTCACCACCGCTACTAGGCCAATCGAGACTTGGGATGACTTTCGGGGAAAGTTTGGACTAAGGTTCCTATCACTGAAGCAAGGGGACATGGCTATTAGGGAATACATAGATAAGTTTAATCAACTGGCTCAGGTCGGTTTGGACTTGGTTAACACAGCTCAGAAGAAGGCCCTATACTTTGGTCTAGGATTAAACGAGCCATTACATGGTTTAGCCATGACTCATATACCCTTGGGGGCAACTTTCGAGAGCTTGGTGAATATAGCCCTACTCAATGAAGAGAATAGGAGTGACAAGAAGGAGATCAAGATGAATGATACTCAAGCCAAGAAGACTGATTCCCAGTGGAAAGGAAATCAGGGTAATCCAAGCGGTTAGAGCAGTCAAGGCAATAAGGACAAGAACAAGAGTCAAGGCAACAAGGGGAACAACAACAAGGGCAATAACGACAAGAGGAAGTGCCATTATTGCGGTTCAGTTGGGCATCTTATTAAGGATTGTAAGAAGAGAAAAAGGAAGAATGGTGAATGATTTTTCTGCGGGGAGACTGGACATTTCAGTAAGGATTGCCCGAAGAAGCAAGGGCAAGGCCAGGGTCAGACTCAGCGTGCTGGACCTTCAGGAGGGCAAGTTCATGCTCTCAATACCGCTCCAGTTCTCGATCGAGGTAGTATTTCTGTTGAAAGCCTTGTATATATTTCTGATTTTTCAGTTCGTACCTTGTTTGATTTTGGTGCATCGCATAGTTTATTTCGTCTGGTTTAGTTGAAAGTTTGCACCTAAGTACTAGTTTAGTTAATGATCCCGTGTGTGTTTCAAATCCAATTGGGGGGTTCCGCCCATTTGTCTATGATCTACGTGGATTTGAAAATCTCTATCTTTAGTGTAGAGTTCTCGTGTGATGCTTATATTCTCGGTTTCATGGGGTATGGGTTGATTTTGGGCATGGATGGGTTGTCCAGTTTTGGAGCCATCCTTGATTTTTGAGCATAGGGTTGTGAGGCTCATGACTCGCCTCGGTAATACCCTAAAAATTTCTTGTAACCCTATGAGTCCTGTCATGTTGTGTTATCCTGAATCCCTCAACTCGTCTATCGATAGTTTGCAATCGGTGAGGGTGGTCCGAGAATATCCTGATATCTTGGGCGAAGTGAAGGGGGGGTTACCCCTAAGCGAGATTTTCCGCATTTATCTGATTGATAATGCCAAGCCAGTTATGTGGCCGGTTAGGCACATGGTCCCGCGAGATGAGAGTTAAGAAAGCAAGTCAAGGGGTTGCTTGAGAAGAACTTCATTCGATGAAGCATTTCCGAGGAAGGTGCTCTAGTAGTATTCGCTACTAATGTGGACAGTACGCTTTGCCCATGTGTTGATTATCGTGAGTTGAACAAGAAGAATAGACAACCATTGCCAAGGATCAATGATTTGTTTGATCAGCTTGTAGGAACGTATGTTTTCTCTTGATCTTGCTACTGGATTCCATCAGCTCAGAGTAGTTGAGGATAGTATAGACAAAACTGCGTTCAGAACTCCAGATGGATTCTTAGAATGGCTGGTCATGCCATTCGGTTTGACTAATGCACCCGCCTACTTCGTGGACTTGATGAGTAGGGTGTCTAGGGAGTTCCTGAACGAGTTTGTGGTAGTCTTTGTAGACGATATCCTGACTTTCTTAAAGAACGAGGAAGAACATGCTAGACATCTCAAGGAGGTGATGGATACGCTTAGAGCCCATCAGTTGAAAGCCAAGTCCTCCAAATGTCATTTTGGAGAAAAGAAGTTAGATTTCTTGGGCACATAGTTACTAAGCAAGGCTTAGCGGTGGATCCCGCTAAAGTGGTCGCGGTTCAAGACCGGAAAGCTCCGACGAGGACAATAGAAGTAAGAAGCTTTCTCAGTTTAATTAGTTAGTTAGCGTCCCTTGAGCTTAGACCTACCCTTATGGATCAAGTAGGGACTTCACAGAAAGAAGACCCGCAGTTAGTCGAGATCATGGACAAGTTGATTCGAGGCGAGATGGTAAGTCATCTCGCTATAGATGACAAGGGATGGCTAAGACGCAATGAGAGAAAGAAGGCTCTTGAAGATGCACATCACTCGAGGAGGTGGCCGAGTTTGTCCCAAGGTGCATGTTGTGCCAACAGATTAAGGCCGAGTCATAAAAAGCCCGGTGGGCTATTATATCCATTGGAGGTCCCCGCAATGGAAGAGGGAAAAGCGTCACGAAGGATTTCGTGGATGGACCGCCTAGATCAAGAAAGGGAATGAGAGCATGTGGGTCATAGTAGGTAGACTCACGAAGAGTGCTCATTTCACTCCGGTAAAGAGCGAAAGGACTGCATCATAGCTAGCGACAGTTTACTTTCAAGAAATAAAGCGGTTGCACGAGGTTCCCTAAAGTATAGTTAGTAACCATGACTCAATCTTCACTAGCCAGTTTTGGGATAGTCTACGGGAAGTCATGGGCAAACGGATGAATCTAGGTACGGCCTATCATTCGCAGGCGGATGGTTCATTTCGTTCAAGCATGAGTTATAGAAAATCACGTTAGTAAGAGCAATTGGCAACGTGGATTGGTATTTTCAAGAAAAGTTCTGCTGCGTGGAATACTTTATAGTAAGTAAACGAGATCCAGGATTCACTGGTGAATTTTGGAGAGCTTGCATGAAACCATGAGGACATAGTTATGTTTAAGCCAAGAATGATAGAAGAGTAAGTGAAAGAGGAAGACGAGAGGCGACAATGAAATGGGTTCCAACTCATATTTGGAAATAAGAGTTAAGAAGCTAAGAAATCATGAGGTAAAAGACGGTCAAAACACAGTGGAGTTAAGCTCAAGGAAACGTGACTTAGAAGATTGAAGGCTGGATACACGCATCATATCCTTTTTATTATGAGTATATCCTTAATCCTTGTTTTCCTGTGGAACTTACTTGCATGTTATCTTTTTACGTATATCCTCTCGGTCCCATTCTCGGTCCTATTTCTGTTGGGAGGTATGATTTATTGGCTAGTAATACATGTCAGGGTTAGGAAGGGATTTCTTGTAATCCGAAAGGAGTATATCCTGCTTATCTTCCCGATCTCTTTGTAGCATATCTTTTGCTATCCATGTTTGTCTTTATTATCTAGTTTATCATGTTAATCTTGTCATGAGAACCTTAGGTAGAAACCCTTTGGATGAAACATGTGTTTGAAACATGTTATGCTTGATGTTTGCAAGTGGTTGCAAGTGTTTGCAAGTGGTTACTCGTGGATGCATTATACACATTAGGCACTAGATCGGCTCACACACTCCTCATATTGCATATGCATGAGTGTTTACGCTTATTCATGGATGAAAATTTTTGTGTTATCACATGGATGTTGCATATGGATGTATGTTATGTGCACGCATATAGATGTTATACATTATGTTAGGAATTGCATACATATGGATTCATTTCACTAACATAATTTGCATTGATGATATTTGCATTAGATAAGTACATATACACACACCTTTGCATATGTTCATACAACATTTAGAATCTTGTAAGGACAATGATTGCTCGTGGATGATGTTTTGAGTAGATGGATGTTGGATGGTAGGATACGTTCTTCCTAACTTGAAGATTTCGGGGACGAAATCCTTTAAGGAGGGGAGAATGTAACAACCCGTATTTTCAAATAACCTGTTATAACGTAAATCGAGGCAGAATTTAATTCTAAAATCTGAACCAAGGGAAACGGGCTATGCCATTGCGTTCGTCTCGGAAAAATACGCGAAATAGAGTCCGAGTTTTCGAAAATCGGAGTCCGTATGACCCGATTAAGGCCCAACGAAGTTTTCAGAAAATTTCAAAGTAAAAACAGATTTCAAATTCAAGTTTGAATTTGAAAAATTAGGTCAGATTGGGCTAGGCGGGAAAATTCCCGCCAGAGTACCCAAGTCGACAGCCCTGTCGACTTGGGAGTCGACTTGGTTGGACCCAAGTCGACAGCCCTGTCGACTTGGCTGTCGACTTGGTCCAGCCGGGCAGTTTTGCCTGGTGCACCATTTTGGGGTTTTGGTTAGGTTTTGGGGCCAGATTCGGTTTTGAGGGCTGAGATTGGAACTAGGGTTTAATCCTAAGGTTGAAACTAATCCTAATCTCTATAAATAAGCCCCTAACCTAACCCTAAATCATCATTATTCATTCAAGTAACTAAACTATGGCAAAATCATTCCTCTCATGGCCTCCACTCTCTTCATAAAATTCTAAGTTATTTCTATGAGAGATTTTCCATGCATACAAGTGTTTTCAAGCTTGCATGAGTGTCATTAGCTTGCATTCAAGTCAAGTTTCCATATTTACATCATAAAGCAAGGGTTTTGATCATTTTGGCTCAAGGGTTTTTCTATTAGAGCTTGCATTTTGGGTCTATTTGATTGCATAAGGGCTTTGTCATATTTTTTGTGTCTTCATAAGCATTGTAAGCCCTATTCTACTTTCATATTTAAACTCTAAAGTTAAATGAATGATGCAAGTTTGGTTGACCATTATGATATGCAAGCTTATCATGTTATGTTATGCAAGTATGCCATGTTATGATATGCAAGTTTACCATGTTATGCTATGCAAGTATGCCATGTTATGATATGCAAGTTTACCATGTTATGCTATGCAAGTTTGCCATGTTATGATATGCAAGGTTATCATGTTATGATTATGCAAGTTTGATATGCAAGTTCGTCATATGATATGCAAGTATGTTATGCAAGTTTGGGGTGATCATTTTGTTCATGTTATCATGTTATGCAAGCTTATCTTGAGTATATGAACATAAAGCTTCAAGCTTTATGCTAAAGGTTGCATTTTGGCAACATGTAAGTTATCATGTCCCTTATGATAACTTGCATGTGAGGCTAAATGCGAACTTATGGCCATTTCTACATGTCATTTATCACCATGTATCACCAATATGCTAAGTTTGGTTTTATGCATGCTTTTGAAGCCTAAAAATGTAATATGCAAGTATATGAACATATGTACATTTCATATGCCACCATGTAAAACTTGTGGCTTCAACGCTTTTATGTCATGATTATGCCAAGTTCCCTCTTTCTATCCTTTATACGCTATTGCGATATGTAAGCGATGGGATTGCGTTTGGGGTTGGGTAAACTTAAAAGACATAAAAACATAAGATTGGGAATTTACCTATTAAGTTAGGTCTACCCATTGGGAATTTACCTATTAAGTTAGGTCTACCCAAATGCTTGAAAATTTGTAATATGTTTTGGAAACATGATGGACATGACACTTAGAAAATATAAGTGTGACCAACTCGAGGTTGGGTTGAGTTTGTAGCGTAAACCTACCCGAAACCGACCGGCCTAACTAGTTGCTACAAACAATAGGACCCAATGTGAGAAGTTGGCCATGTGGTACCTTGAACCTGAGGTTAGACCAAGTTGTGGTGTAAAGCTACCCGGACCCGCCCGGCTTAACTAGTAACCACAACAAGGTCTAATGTGAGATGTTAAGGCACGTGAAATTAATTAATGCCTCATGATTAGGGTTAAGTCATGGTCCACTTAATACTTAACCAATTTGGGCTTGGTAGATTAATCAGGGTTAAGTCGTGAACTCATCGTTACACTTAACCAAGTTAATCCATGATTAGCAAGAGAGTTAAACCGTACTTAACCCACTAGAAAAATCCTAGCAATGGGGGTCCACTCCAGCAGTAATCCCAAGTTTGTATCACATTGACCCTAGGGACTAGGCTAGGGTGGGGGCACGATTACTGGACTTGAGGTAAGTGACCAAAAGCGACGGCCGATGGGTACGCCGGTGTAGTTCCGGGCGGACTATGGTCGTGCATATAGTCCGAAGCCGGGGAAAACATGCACGGGTACCAGTAGATCGAGACTGTGCACGCATGTTTATGGTGTCCAGGGGTTGACACCCTAGGGCTTGATACACCCGACGGGAGACCCTGCACAGTCTGACTACAATTATGTTTGGGCCGTATGGACACCAACACGTGACGAGTTAGGCTTATAGGGAGCCGATCGACTAGACCGTTTGGTTGGACCTTGTATTAGGGTCATTTCATGTTATTGGGCCAAAGCTTGGGCCAAGGGATCAATACTTGTTTATTCAAGACATGTTAGTTTGCTAGTACACCTGTGGTGCAAAAACCTAAAACCTGATTATGCGATGACACCTTTATCTACCTTGTTAGTTAATCATCATGCTAGTATGTTGTTATCCTTATGTTCATCCCTGCTTCTCATGCCAGTTAACTTTATCAGTTTACATTGATTGTAGTAGGGCTTACTCAGTCTTTTTGACTGACCTGTTTTCCTTTCGCCTCTTTTCTTCCGTTCCCCCCCCCCCCCAGGTTCTCAGGGTTGGAATATTGGAGCTTAGCTTGGATTTCTGATCGCTTGCTTGTGGGATTTTAGCTCATGTACGGTCTTGACATGAAGCTAGCTATGGTTATCACTTATTTTGGGGATAGTACTTATGTATTTCAGCTTTTCAGTGATGTTGTTTTTATCTAGACTTGTGTATTTGGAAAGTTGACATTATGTTGTACCAGACTTGTTTTGAAATAGTTTGAAATCTTCCGCTGTTTTACTTATCTTATTTACTCTGTTTACATATATACATATGTTCTTGTTCTGCCTTGATATATCATTATGCATGTTTACCTGATTCAAACGCCCCTCCAAAGTCAGAGTGCTTGCAAGAGCCACCCTGGCGGAGGTGGGGTGTTACAAGTACCTTAACAAATTCGTAGTAGTCTTTGTGGATGACATCTTAGTCTTTTCTAAGAATGAAGAAGAGCATGCCCTACATCTTAGGGAAGTGTTGGAAACCCTTCGAGCGTATAACCTTAAGGAAAAATTTTCTAAGTGTCACTTCTGGAGGAAGGAAGTACGGTTCTTAGGGCACGTGGTTTCCAAAGAAGGGATAGCAGTGGATCCCGCAAAGGTGGTGGCCATCCAAGATTGGAAGGTCCCTAAAAATGTAACCGAAGTAAGAAGTTTCTTGGGGTTGGCTGGCTATTATAGGAAGTTTATCAAAAACTTCGCAAAAATATCAGCTCCATTAACACGGTTAACGAAGAAGAACCTGGTTTTTACGTGGGACGAAGATTGTGATGATGCGTTCCAACGTTTAAAGAGAGCCTTAACTTCAGCCCCAGTCTTAGTGCTGCTAGACGGGAATAAGCCGTTTACCGTTTATACTGATGCTTGTGGGACAGGACTTGGCACGGTCCTAATGCAAGAGGGAAGAGTAATAGCCTATGGTGGGAGGCAGTTGAGGGTTCATGAAAAGAATTACCCTACGCATGACCTTGAGTTAGCCGCAATTGTTTTCGCGCTTAAGTCTTGGCGTCACTATCTTCTTGGTGAGAAATTCGAACTGTTCACTGACCACAAATCACTAAAATACTTATTCTCTCAGAAGGATTTGAATTTAAGGCAGCAACGGTGGATGGAATTCTTAGCCTCCTACGATTTTGAAATAGCATATACCCCGGGCAAGGGTAACGTGGTAGCGGACACCTTAAGTAGGAAAAGGTTGTCCTTGAGTCCGTTGTTTGTTGAACGAAGAAGCTTAGAATTCATCTCCATGTTTGACTTTAGACCATCCGTTGACCTAGTACCTGGTTTGTTAGCATCCTTGGAGGTTAGACCTACACTTCTAGGACGAGTTGGTGAGGCACAGCAAGACGACCCACAGTTGGTTGAGATAGTAGAAAAGCTCAAAGGAGGGGAGTCGTCTAGCCATCTTCGTAGGTATACCCTAGACGATAAGGGCTGGTTACGAAGGGATAATAGACTTTGTGTACCACAAGACAAAGACTTAAGGAAGGCCATTCTTGATGATGCTCATCGCTCAAAGATGACCATTCATCCCGGCGGAGACAAGATGTACAAAGATATGAAGCGAGTTTTCTTTTGGGCCGGTATGAAAAAGGATGTGGCCGAGTACGTCGCTAGATGCTTGGTGTGCCAACGAGTAAAAGCGGAACAAAAGAAACCCGGTGGGTTGCTTCACCCATTGGAAGTTCCACTATGGAAATGGGAAAGCGTCTCGATGGATTTTGTGGATGGATTACCAAGATCAAGGAAGGGTAATACGGGGATTTGGGTTATAGTAGATAGACTTACTAAGAGCGCCCATTTTATTCCCATGAAAAGTAAGAGGACTGCTCCGTGGTTGGCTTCTGTATACATTAAGGAGATAGTTCGTTTGCACGGTATTCCTTCTAGTATAGTAAGCGACCGTGATCCCATCTTCACTAGCGAATTTTGGAAGAGTTTACAAGAGGCGGTAGGGACTCAGCTATGTTTGAGCACCGCATATCATCCTCAGACGGACGGCCAGACCGAGAGGGTGAATCGTATTCTAGAGGATCTTTTAAGGCTTTGTATCCTAGACTTTGGGGGTACATGGGAAGAGCACCTTCCGTTGGTAGAATTCGCATATAATAATAGCTTTCAGTCTAGTATTGGCATGGCACCTTTCGAAGCTCTTTATGGAAGGCCTTGCCGCTCGCCTACATGTTGGTGGGAATCTACCGATAAAATCCTACTTGGGCCCGATATGGTTAGGGAAACCTCGGAGAATATTGATTTGATTCGAAGGAGGATGAAAGCAGCACAAGATAGGCAGAAATCGTATGCTGATAAGAGGAGGACAGATCTTGAGTTTGACATTGGCGACATGGTTTTTATCAAAGTGTTCCGTTACGGAATGTTGTTCGCTTTGGGTCCGTTGGGAAATTAGCGCCAAGGTTTGTAGGGTCGTTTCCTATAAAAGACAGGATTGGGAAGATGGCGTATAGGGTGGAGTTGCCTGAGAAACTTAGTGGAGTACACGACGTATTCCATGTATCACATTTGAGGAAGTGTTTGCACAAGACCGCGGAGGTGGTAGAGCCGAGCTTGCTTAAAGAGGTGGAAATAGAGCGTGATGCAACAATTAGACGAGCTCCTACATGCATTCTTGGGTCGGAGATCAAAAAGTTGAGGAATCGAGAGGTCAGACTAGTTAAAGTGCAATGGGGAGATGATGAGAGCAACGCTACTTGGGAGACAGAAGAGAAGATGCGTTCGTTGTACCCTTTTCTTTTTGAGGGTATGTCTTTTAATTTCTCCTTTATCGCTTAGCTTATCTTATCTTATCTTTAGTATGTCCTCTCCTTAGTATCTTTGACCTTTAGTTAGGATAAATCCTATGGTTGAAACATGTGTTTGAGACATGTTATGTATGATGGATGCAAAATGGATGCAAGTGTTTGCTAGTGGTTGCTCGTGGATGCATATATACACACACTTTAGGCACTAGATCGGCTCAGTCACTACATATTGCATATTGCATAAATGAATGTATTTAGTATAATGGATGTATAATGGTTGTACCATTATATGGATGATGCATTTGGTTGAATGGATGAGCACGCATATAGAAGTAGTATGTAAGCAATTAGGATCTTTTGCATACATAATGGATGCATGGCACTATCATAAATTGCATTAAGGAGGTCAACTGAATCAGTGGACCGCCTGATTTTGCATTAGATACGGACATATACATACACTATGCATTTAAACATAAAAGCATTAGAAGTCTATAAGGAAAGTGGATGCCAGTGTTTGATGTTTGAGTAGATGGTTGATTGTATGTTAGGTTAAACATTCTTCTTGACTTGAAGAATTCGGGGTCGAAATCCTTTAAGGAGGGGAGAATGTAACACCCCGTAAATCAGTTAATACTAATATTCACAAATGAAAGAATAATTAATTTCAAATATAAGAATATTGGGAAACGGGCTGCGCCATTGTGTTCGTCTCGGAAAAATACGCGAAATAGAGTCCGAAATTTTGTAAATCGGAGTACGTATGACCGAGATATGGCCTTGAGAAGTTTCACGAAAAATTCAAATTTCGAAACAGATTTCAAAAACGCAGAAATGGAGGCAGGCGGGAAAACTCCCACCCAGACCAGGTCGACCTGGGGGTCGACTTGGGAGTCGACCTGGGGGGGCCAGGTCGACACTAGAGTCGACCTGGGGGTCGACCTCCCTGGTCGAGCCCAGGTGACCTGGGTGCATCTGGTTGGGTTTTCGGGCTGTGTTTTGAGGGCTGGTCGAAATCTAATGGCTCTAATCTATTTTAGGGTTAATCTAATGGCTTAAATGCATCCTAACATCTATAAATAAGTGGGTAGACTCTAACCCTAAATCACTTGAAAAATTGGAGAGCTACCGACATGCCGTTGCCATGGAGTTCAGCGTAGCCGTCACAAACTAAAGAAGAAGGAGAAAGCCTAGCCTACAACTAAATCTACTCAACAAACAAATTAAATCAAAGACTCTTTCTATTTCTCTTCTTATAATTTGTGAGTATGATGAATCTCACAATATTATAATAAAATAATTTGGTTAAGTTATGAATGGATCACAAGAAAGTGATATGAATTGTTATGTATTTGTGAATTATGTTGTGGATCTCTTGTTATGCTATTATGTTATCATATATATGTTGTTATGTTGTAGTGATTATGTTGTAAATAATCCTATGCTATGTCATATGTGATTAGTCATGCTATGCTATGTTATAAATCATGTTATGCCATGTTGTAAATCATGCTATGCTATGTTGTAAATCATATCATGCTATGTTGCAAATTATGATATGCTATGTTGTAAATCTTATATATGTTGTAGATCTCATATTATCACATATGTTGAAATACTTATGTTATATGATAATGATGTCATGTTAAGTTGTGTTGTATCATACAAGTTGTAAAATCATGATGTTATTATTTATACGAATTGGATCATGTTTAAAGTTTATGTTTTTTTTAATAGATCTTGATTATGGGAATTTGCCTATTGAGTTAGGTGTACCCATATACATGAATCTACAAATTAATTGGATCTTGAATATGGAAATTTGCCTATTGAGTTAGGTGTACCCATATACATGAATCTATGATTAAATGAATCTTGATTTTTGGGAATTTGCCTATTGAGTTAGGTGTACCCATATAAAACCATATTGTTAATGATGTTGATTCACATATGTCCTATACAAGTTTATGAAATTTGATCAAAATCATATTATGTGAATTATGAATAAGTTGACACCCTTAGACCCATGACATGTATAACCTTATGCAAGTTGTAATTTTGGATGTATGCAAGTTTCACCCCTTGTTATGATTTATTTAGTCGCATATACATTTTGTTGTGGTGATAATTTCTTTTATGCTATGAGTTAGACTATTCGAGTCTAACATATATTTTGCGAATAAACGTTCAAACGTGGGGTCGGGGTAATATTAGGAAACTAATAAATTGGGTGCAATTTTGTATGATTTTGCATACCATGAATGGATGGCCATAATTGAGTCAATTATGGACAATGCTAAATTTGGAATTAATTAATAATTCAAATAGGGAATTATTAAAATTGGGGAAAGTGGATTATTAATAATAATCAATGCTTAGGACACGAGGTTGGGCCCGTTTGTGACGTAAACCTGCTGCCATAAATGCCGGCCAAGCTTTCCAGTAGTCACAAATGTCGGCCCAATGTGAGAGATCCTAGGCCCAAACTAAAGCATAACAGTTGTAAAGACACGAGGTTAGACTCTTTTATGGTATAAGACTGCCCGGACCCGCCCGGCAAATCCAGCTGCCATAAATGCCAGTCTAATGTGAGAGGTCTTTATGAGGTTATGCCCTTAATGAATTAAGAAATACTTAACTAGATAATCATGTAAGGTGGGACATGGGGGTTAAGTAGGTGCCTTGGGTGGCATGAGGAATCTAGTGGTTGCCTTTAGAGGCATTTGAAATACGATTAGACTTAACCAAACACACATGTAAATGAACATGACTAAGTGGGTTAAGTGGATGAACTAATGGGACAAGCTTAGGTGGAATGCTTGTGGGAAATAATGGGGGCCCATTTCAACCAGTATACCAAAACGTATCTTTGTGGGCTCGACCCAAGTCGAGGACGGGACACACATATTGGGTTTGACTATAAGAGGCCAAAACAGGGAGCGGTGGCAACGCAAGTCCAACGGGTTTCATATGCGTGTGTGGACCCGGGCTGGTAGGTAAGACGTTGTTGCATCGTGTAGGTATAAGCCGTGCATCTCCGTTATATCGGGTTGCCACTTTAGGGGAATGATACACCCCACTGTGGGGCCAGCACGGGTATCTACGAGTAGGGAGCCGATCGAAAAATAGAAAGTGGGGTACACCTAGTGGAGATAGGGGCAGGCGGCACCTATGTAGTCAGC
The DNA here is from genome assembly GCA_030737875.1 of Allium sativum. NCBI lineage: Eukaryota > Viridiplantae > Streptophyta > Magnoliopsida > Asparagales > Amaryllidaceae > Allium > Allium sativum. The sequence continues at coordinate 120,355,038 of CM060915.1, forward strand.
TAGGGGTAAGTAAAGCCATTAAGAAAGTTTCTAAGTAAAGCTAAGTGGGATCAACCTTTAGGGTGACTGGTGTGGTGCAGTATAGTGTTTATCCTTTAGTATTTAGGAGCGCCTATAACGTTGCCTTTAGCGATTGTCTATGTCCTTAATCTGCTCTTCATAGACATTTCCTTGTCTTCCAGCTTATGCCTTAGTCCAGTTACTTTGATAGTAGTATTGTAGAATTATCATACTCACCAGACTTTATGTCTGACCCCCTCTTTTCCATCTTTCTTTTTCCTTCAGGTCCTCAGGTTGGGCCAAGTTCTAGTGGAGTCTAGTTGGATCGCTTATCTCTTGGAAAGCTTGGACTGCAGAAGTAAAGTCCAGCTTGTTATCTTTCTTTTTAATTGCTATTTATTGTAATGGGATTATGTATTTTTGTTTTTGAAGACGGATGTTGTACTTGGTTATGATTTCTGGTTTTATGATGTAACAGACATATTTAATTTCCGCTGCAATAAAATGAAGTTTTAGATTTCCAAGTGCTATTTATTATCTGTCTTGTTGTAATTTCTCTGTTCTATATTCACTTATGACCTCCATGGAAGTTAATGCATTCCCTTTGTGAGTGACATTAATGGACGTGGGGTGTTACAGTACCAAGAGTCGAAGTGGAGAAGGAAACTTCTTTTAGCTAACACATAATGTATTGTTGAGGACGTCATTCGGTGATTTGATTGATTTGATGATGTGGCATTCAAAGTGAATCTGGTGTGATGATAAAGCGTAGCTTCCAGCCTCACATCATGTAAATGACAGAAATCGGGCAGGCAGCATAGCTAAGTCGGTCGCACCGAAGTAGGGTGTATAATCACCTGATCTAGAGTTTCATTTACTTCTAAAAATCTATTGTTGATGATGTCCCATTCGGGAAACGGTTGTTGATCCCAACCGTTGGTGATATACATTCGATACACTCAAGCGAAATGAGTGGTTGGTCATGTGTGGCCGGGTTGCAAGATGTTCTTGTTGAACCCAGTGTATTCATTTCTAGAGGTACACTAGCGAAAGGTGGTTCCATACCTTGTCATAGTTGGAAATCCATTACCCAATACGTGCTTGCGGTTTTGATTGTATACTATATATGTAGAACGTGAGATGAAAGCATTTCTGCTAGATGATTAATATATTGTGGTTGATAGACATTATTATAATATCAATGAGTTTTGATATAAAGATATTTTGGATTCTCATAAGGGAAAAACTCGTTCCGTTATACGGCGTGGTCTTATGAGATATCGTTGCATTGCTTAAACTGTTTTAAACTGTTTTACTCATACCAGTCCCATGACTAACCCGGAGTTTATTTGTTTTGTTTCCCTAAACTCTTAGGTGCCTAAATTTGTACGGGCAGTCAAGTAGTCGGGATTTACAGATATACTGGAAGAGCTGGAGCAGGAGGCTTCAGAATCATATAGCTACAGTTTGTTTCCGCTGTGTTGTAAGTGTTGTACTGTGATAATGATGTGTATACAAGTACAGAGTTATATTTCAAAGTTATGTTATCTATTATATGTTATTCGTTTCGCTGTGAGGTTCGTGTTACTCTGATGTTGTGATCTTCTTCTTCTTCTATTCTAAGTTTCTATCTTATCTTTCCTCACCCTCTGTCTTCTTTCTATTAATTTCCTGGTTTCCAGCGCAATTTGGGGTTGGACTTGTGTTATTTAGTCAGCTCAAATTGGACCGAATTTTCGGGTCATTACAATTGGTATCAGAGCTTAAGTTAAGTGAATTACCTTGGCTCTGTGGCGTGACTCAGTAGAGATGGGGTTAGCAATAACCAAGATTGAGTTGAGTGTATATATACGAGTGAGCGTATGTTGTTGGTACAAAATTGTTTTATATTGTGGTGATTTATTTGTTGAGTTGTTTATGAGTTCTGGTCGATCAGTTTGATCCACTGTATCGGTAGGAGTTACTAAACACTCGAATACGATGGGTCGACATGATATGTTTTGAAAAGAGGGTAAACCTAACATAAGTTTACGCAAAGTATATTTTGATATAAAGAAGTATATATATTAGATATATTGGTGGTTATATAATCAAGTAAGATTATAAATTAAATGGTTATGTAAATAACCAAATCAGAATTCATATAAGTGAAATACGTGAAATCAGATGAGTTAAATCTGAATTTTAAACCAGGAATTGAATTAAAATTCTGGAAAATTGGATAAGTGTTTGTAAATGGATTTGGATTAAAAATAAGTAAAATTTAAGATCCTGGGAAATTTTAAATTATTTTACAAGCAGTGTGAATTATATTTTTGAAATGAATTTCAAGGAGGAAATGTTTAGAAATGGTTTTATAGTATTGAACTAACTTCGATCGCTGGAAAATAGATTCTGATGATGACAGCTGCATCATCAGTATTCATTTTCGAGTTGTAAGTGACGAATCACTACCAGAGATACCGTTTTGAATTTGTTTTGGGAAAGACAAGTTGTGTTGAATTTCAAAATGGGATTTATAATAAAGAATGAATAAAGAAACTTTGAAATAGATATTGAATATAGAAATTCAAAGGGAGTTTGAATATATGAAATTCAATGGAAGTGATATAGAATTTGAATATAGAAAATATAAAGGAATTCAAATATAGGATTTGAATATCGAAAGTGAAATGGAATTTGAATATAGAAATTCAAATGGAATTTGAATATAGAATTCAAATGGAATTTAAACTATAGAATTTGAATATATAGAATTTGAATAGAATTTGAATAGAATTTGAATAGAATTTGATATATAGATTTGAATTGTAACACCCCACCTCCGTTAAGGTCACTCACAAAGGGAATGCCTTAACTTTGCTGGAGCGTTTTAGTAGACAGAACAGAAATTTACAAGACAGATAAAACAGTACTTGAAAATTTTATGACTTTATTTCAACAGAAACCGAAATAAGCTTGGTTACATCCTTTCAAATCACAATATCAGAATTCAAGTACAAAATATCAGTCTTGTACAATAGCCTTCAGAATGCATAGTTTAAAATCATAATCCCCACAGAAGAAGACAAGCCATACTTTAAGCACTTCAAGCGGAAGAAATCTGGATCAAGCTAGTGTATTCCCTTCTACAAAACCTGGGGGGAAACGGAAGAAAGGAGGCGAAACAACAAGATTCAGACAAAAAGTCTGGCAAGTCCAGTGATTTTCAGTTATGAACAGATAATAATAACATGACATGAAAATAAAACTGGATGAGAGATAATTGTAACAGGTGTAGCAGATATAACAGAAGAACAGAATGATATAAGCTATTGCTTTACACTTCTCTGCACTAATACTAGTATAACAGAATTAGGTGTCACCCTAATGTCTAAACTGAAACATAAACGGGTACAGAATAACTTCCACAGAAGAGAATGCTAGTAATGGGCCTTTACCACCCCAACAGAAACAGACAGAAGCAGAATGCTGATAATGGGCCTTTACCACCCGAACGAAAACGGACAGAAACAGAATATTAATAATGGGCCTTTACCACCCGAACAGAAATAGTCAGAGTAATCCATACGGAAATAGAATGTAGAATTAGGTGTGCACTAGTAATTGGGCCTTTACCACCCGAACAGACGGTACCACGTAGAAACAGACGGGTGTTACCACCCAACATAAACAGACGGTACCTGTAACACCCCGTAATTTTATAACATTAAAATTCACAAATTAAAGTATACTTAATTTTTAGAAAAGAATTAAGTGAAATGGGTTGCGCAGAGAAATATATATATATTGATATATATATATATATAAATTAAAAATTAAATAAATAAATATGTGAAAAAGTTCAAAACAGCGAATTGGGAGGGGGAATAACCGAACCGGCCCATTTTTGAGGTCGACCCAAGCTCCGCTGGGTCGACTAGGGGTTAATCCAGGGTGTTTGGCTGTCAACCCGTGGGCTGATTCGCTCAAATGCAGATTTTGCATTTGATTGGTTCTCATGGTTCAGGGTTAATCTTATGGTCCTGAATAACTTCCTACACCTATAAATACATCCTAATGCTAACCCTAAACCTAATTAAAATAGAATAGTTACCATCGCCATGGAAATCAATGGAGTCGCCGCCAACTAAGAAAGAAGAAAAGCAAATTCAATTCTAATTCTCTCAACCCTAAAGCAAAGCAAAACTCTCTCTTTTCTTCTCTAAATTGTGAGTATGATGATCTTAACAAGATTATTATCATTTTAATTAGGTTGAGTTATGAATGGATTATGAGTAGATGATGTGAATTATCATATATGTTGTTGTAAACCCCTTTTGCTATCATGTATATTGTAAATCCAATGTTATGTGATGATGATATCTTATATGTTGTAAATCATGCTATGATGATGTTATGTATGTTGAAAGTTTCTATGCTAAGTTGTGATGAATCATACATGTTAAAAAGGCCATGATGTTACCATCTATGCTAGTTAGTTCATATTAATTAAATCATCATGTTTGGGTTATGTTGATCTATATGACAAGTCACACATGCAAGTTAGATTGATTAGAAAAGTTATGAACATATGCCAAGACATCTATTATGACATCTAGAATTATGCTATGACATATGTGATATCCTATGCTATTTCACACCATCATTATGTTGCCTAAAAACCCATATGCAAGTTTATGTATAGATTTGGGCTATGATCATATCACGTAAATTGAGACATTTAACAAGTTGACACCTTTTGATTCTTAACATGTGTAGTTTATGCAAGTTTCACCCTTATTATGATTAGATTTATTTTAATTGTCTATATGTTGTGATAATTTATCTTTGTGCTAGGTGTTAGACTATACAAGTCTAGCCTATATTATGCGCTGAATAAGCGAACGTATAAACGTGGGGTAGGGGTAATATTAAGGATTTAATATTAAAAAGTTGGGGTGCAATTGATATGATTTTGCATGCCATAAGTGGATGGCCATAATTGAGTCAATTATGGACATCATTAAAAGTTGACTTAATTAATAATTTGAATAGGGAATTATTAAAACTGGGTAAAAGATTTTAAGTGTTAATCAATGCTTAGGACACGAGGTTGGACTCGTTTGTGACGTAAACCTGCCCGGACCCGCCCGGCAAATCCAGTGGTCACAAATGTCAGCCTAATGTGAGAGGTCCTAGGCCTAAACTAAAGCATAACGGTTGTAAAGACACGAGGTTAGACTCTTTTATGGTGTAAGACTGCCCGGACCCGCCCGGCAAATCCAGCTGCCATAAATGCCAGTCTAATGTGAGAGGTCTTTATGAGGTTATGGCCTGAATGAATTATGTAACACCCCGAGAATTATATAACTGTGAAATTCACAAATTAAAGTATAATTAATTTCAAATCAAAGAACTAAGGGAAACGGGATACGCCATTGCGTTCGTCTCGGAAAAATACGCGAAATAGAGTCCGAGTTTTCGAAAAACGGAGTCCGTATGAAGAAGATATGGCCTTCGGAAGTTTTTAAATTAAGTTTAAAATTCAAACAGAATAAATCAGGTTTAAATTCGAAAATGGGGCCCAATGGGCCAGGGCGGAAAAACACCCGCCTGACCCACCAAGTCGACTGGGCTGTCGACCTGGTCTAACCAGGTCGACAGGGCTGTCGACAGGCATGTCGACCTGGTCCAGACCCAGGTCGAGCCCAGTCTAACCCGGCTGGCCTATGCTATGTTGGTCGATTTTCTGTGGTCTGCTTTGTCATTAGGGCTAGGTGGCAGGCTCTAATTGGTCTCTCTATCGAATGAATGGCTACGATCAATCCAAGCAACATCAATGGTCCTAATCAGTTCCTAACCTCTATATAAACAACCCTAGACAAACCCTAATCTATTCATTCAAAATTAAGAACATAGCCGCCATGTTGCTGAGGAACGACTAAGAGTAGCCGCCAACTAGAGAGAGGTTTAGGAGGAAAATTCTAAAGCTTAAAGGGACCTAAATCAAATCAATTCAACAAAGGAATCATATCTCTTAATTAGAGAATTCGTCACACCATTGTAAGTAGAATATTACTTTGGTATGAAGCAAATAATTGTGTTGATTTGTATGCTTGAATTGTGGCAATAAAGTAATTCACATTTGTGCGTTCTTATCAATTTGAAATATTATATACGTTTGGATATTCTTGAATTATGTTATTCAATTATGAAAAACTACATGCGGTAGTTTTATGCAAGTATGACGTTTGGATATATGCAAAATATGTAATTTATGTTGAAGCTACATGTATGCAGTTGTTGAATTGAAAATCATGCAAGTTTGGGATATTGTTACTATGCCATCATAATGTGTATTTTTATACAAACATCATTTTTGTGAAGTAATTGGAATAAGGTTGGGATTATCATAATTCATATGAAATTATATTGAAAAGTTTGGCACCATGATCTATGTATTAAGCCATGTTTTGTACTAGAAACCTATTTGCAAACTTATGAATATGGCTAGGCTATGATTAACATTTCGCATAATTAAAACCATGTTAGTTCTATATTGTTAGCAAGAATTATGTGACGACATATGTGAGACATGGCTAGGTTAGACTCAAAAATCCCTTTTTGCAAGTTTGCTTGAATAAAGTAAACACCATGCTTAGGAATATTTATGCATAAGTATATTTGTACCATCGTTATGTGATTAGACTTAAATCATGATTAAGTTGAACTATTCTTTTGTATTAGTAACAAAAGTAATCCCCTTTGTAAACATGTAGAAACCTTATGAACATGATTTGCTTATGTTTGACATTATGCCTAAATAAGAACATAGGTCATGTTGAAGTTAAGACTATGTGACACCTAATTTAGATTATCTCAACTACAAGTTTACATGGTTTGATTCATGTCACCTATGTTTTATGACCAAAGTATGTGTTACTACTATGCAAGTACACCAGTTTCTATTTTGTAGTTCCAACGTCACATTGCAAGTTCATGCGCTCACCATCCCCTTTTTGTGTATGTAATCACGCTTTAAGCCTCCCCTCCTTCGCATGGCTAAGTTGGGCTTAAAAAGGTCAAGCCCAACATATAAACGAACGTATTAAACGGGGGAAAATAACGTTGGGCTAAATTGATTAATAAATGAAAATATAAAGTAGAAGGGCCCAAATTCAAGTATGGGTTGGGCCCATGATTGGTGTAACTTTTACACCATTAACTTAATAATGGGCCGCAAATATTTACATATAAGAAAATAAAGAAGAAAGACAAAATATGTAAATGTAGAACATACGATGTGTTTAACCCGAGGTTGGATTGAGTTGTGATGTAAACCTGCCCGGAACCGCCCGGCTGTCCAGTAGTCACAACAATACCTATCCAATGTGGGAGGTTAAACATGGAGCCCAATAAGGACCCGAGGTTAGACTGAGTTGTGGCGTAAGACTGCCCGGAACCAACCGGCAACAGGCAGCCACAACAATACCTGTCTAATGTGAGAGGTCAGGGCCTTAATAAGACAATTAAGGCTGAGTCAGGATTGTTAGGATTAAGTGAACTAAAGACTTAATCAAAAATGAAACATGCTAAACTAAACGGACTGGTGGGGGTTAGGTTAGAAAACACTTAACCAACTTAGCATGTTGGCTAGAGATAGAAAACCTAGTAACGGGGGACCCTGTTCAGCAGTAACCCTAGAAGGTGTATCAGGATACCCTGAAACTAGGCAGGGTGGGGCACGATTACTGGGCTGATTGTAAGAGGTCAAATCGACGGCGGTGGTGTAGCAGTGTAGGTTCTAACGGGGTGCGGGCGTGCACACACTCCGGCGCAGAAAAATAAGGCACTGGGCACCAGTAGCATACCTGTGCATTCTAAGGTTGTGTCGGGCCGCCGCCATGGGACTTGATACACCCCATGGTGGGACCAGCATAGGTAACTACAACATCGGGGGCCGTAAGACACATGTAACTATGCGAGTAGGAGCCGATCATCATAGAATGGATCACATCACCCTGATTATGGGGTGCCAATTGGAAACTAGTTTATATGGGTTCAGAGATTAATATGGGGTACGATAGTATATTCGACCCTAGACAACTTAACCAAGTTTATAGTGTTTGCCCACTTCTTGTTTATACTTATCATACCCAGTTCTTTATTCATAGACAAAATAGTACTAGACTTACTCAGGCTTTATGTCTGACTCTACTTTTCTTTCGTCTTCTTTCTTCCGTTCCCACCCCCCCAGGTCCACAGGGAGGGAACACCGCAGCTTGACCAACCTTAACATCCAGCTTGAAGAAGAGAAATGTATTGCTTGGACTTTCCTGTTTTGAACTATGGCTTTGGACAATCCACTATGGGGATTTTGCAGTTTATCTATGTTTTATTTATGCTTCTTTAAATAATGTACTCAAGACAGATTATGAAAGTGTTATGTTATGTTTTTGGAAAGGATGTTGTTGTAACACGTATTTGATTTTATGAAATAAAAGTTTGTTGTTCTTCCGCTGTTTACAAATATGTGTTCTTATATCTGTCTTGTATATCTGTGACTTGTACTTATAAACCTCCACCAAAATTAGGGCATTCCCTTTGAGAGTGACCCTAACGGAGGTGTGGTGTTTCACTTGGTATCAGAGAATAGGTTTACCAGATAAGATAAAAAGTTTTGAAAATTTATTTTCAAAAAGGAAATTTAAAGAAGCATTTTTAAAGGATAAAAATATTATTTTATTTTAAAAAGGCAAAGTCCACTCCCCAAAGCCATAGGTACTATCTCTTATCCTTCGTTTTGAATCTATCCTTTTTGTTTCAGCATGTCCCAAGAACTTAACTTGCCGGAAGGGGTGCCAATACCTGGTTGGTTTAGACGGTTCTTAGAAGCTAGGGCCACTCAGCCAGGTCCTACCGTTCCTCCTCCCCCAGCTGCAGGAAATCATCCAGCTGCAGCAGCACCTTTTCCTCCACCTCCTCCACGGGGGAACACATTTGCTAAGATATGTAAAGATTTTAAAGCCATGGGAGGAAAGGATTTCCATGGAACTGAGTCCTTCGTAGCAGCTAGGAATTGGCTGAAAGAAACTGAGGACCTATTTATCATCTTTGAGGTAGAAGATAGACAGAAAGTACAACTGGCAGTATGGCTATTAAAGGGCGAGGCTTCCTACTGGTGGGAAGTCACTAATGCTGAAAGACCAGTGGAGACATGGGAGGACTTTAGGGCAAGGTTTGAGACTAAATTTCTCTCAGATGCGGAAAGAAGTTTGCAGTTGGAAAAATTCTTATTTCTTAAGCAAGGAGACAAGACTGTCAGAGAGTATGTGAATCAGTTCGATGAGCTGGCTAGGTTTGGGCTTGACCTAGTCAACACCCCGCACAAGAAGGCTCTCCGTTTCGTCAAAGGGTTAAATGAGCCATTACACAGTTTGGCCATGACCCATATACCCATGGGAGCCACGTATGAAAGATTGGTGCAAATGGCATTGCTGAATGAAGAGGATAAGGGCAAGAAGGAGACAAAGGCAGAAAGCTCTCAAGGGAAGAAAGAGGGTTTGCAGCCTAAGAAGACAGACTTTAAGAAAGGCGGGAAAGGCAACAAAGAGAAGAGGAAGTGTAATTTCTATGGCAAAGTGGGGCACTTAGTAAAGGACTGCCGGAAAAAGAGGGCCAAGGAGAATGGTGGGTGCTTTTCTTGCGGTGAGACGGGCCACAGGGCTAAGGACTGCCCAAAGAAACAAGGACAGGGGCAGAGGGCTGGATCCACCCCAGGGGCACAGGTTCATGTGCTAGAAGCGCCACCTTTGCAACAGCGAGGTACAAACACTTCTGTAGAAAGTGTAGTTTATCTTTATGATCACCCCGTTCGCACTTTATTTGATTCTGGCGCATCACACTCCTTTATCTCGTCTGCTTTAGTAGAATCTCTGCACCTAAAAACTAGTATGGTAGAGGACCCCTTAATTGTTTCAAACCCAATTGGGGGCCCAGCTCATTTGTCTATGATCTGTTTGGGATTGAAAATTTCTATTCTAAGTGTTGAATTTCAATGTAGTGCCTTTGTTTTGGGCTTTTCGGGGTATGGTTTGATTTTGGGTATGGATTGGCTATCCAGTAATGGGGCCATCCTTGATTGTGAGAAAAGGGTTGTTAGGCTCCTAACCCAGCTCGGTAATACTTTGGGAATTTCTTATAATCCCTCGTATGCGGTTATGCTTAGTTATCTTGAATCGCTAGATGCCTCTGTTGAAAATTTGCAATCAGTTAGAGTGGTCCGGGAATATCCGGATGTCTTCGAAGAGGTGAAGGGCTTGCCTCCGAAGCGGGAAATAGACTTCCGCATATATCTTGTAGATAGTGCAAAGCCCGTTGCGTTGCCCGTTAGACACATGGCTCCACGAGAAAGAAAAGAGCTCAGTAAACAGATTAAAGAGCTTCTAGAGAAGGGGTTCATTAGGAGGAGCATTTCAGAATGGGGCGCTCCAGTAGTGTTCGCCACTAAGGCAGAAAGTTCATTTCGCTTATGAACGAGTTATGGAGAATCACCTTAGTAAGTACATTTGGCAACATAGTTGACATTTGTTTATTTTCTGGAGATAATTCATCTATGTGGAATACCTTCTAGTAAGTTAACAAGATCCAAGATTCATTAGTGAATTTTGGAGAGCTTGCATGGAACCATGAGTACGCAGTTATGCTTGAGCCAAGTATACTGGAAGGAGAATAAGTGAAAGAGGAACGAGAGGCAATAGTGAAATAGGTTCCAACTCCTATTTTGGAAACAAGAATTGAGAAGCTACGAAATTGTGAAGTTAAAGACGGACAAAGCATAATGGAGTTAAGCTCAAGGAAATGCGACTTAGAAGATTGAAGACTAGATTCGTGCATCATATCTCTTCTTAAGAGTATATCCTTGATCCCTCTCTTCCTGTAAAGTTCACTTGCATGCTATCTTTCGTGTATATCCTCTCGGTCCCATTTTTAATCCGATTTCTATTGCAAACCCCGTAGGGAGTATGACTCATCTGTTAGTAACACATGTTGGGGCTCGAGGATGTTCGTTGGATTGACCAAACTTCTTTTTGGGTTTAATAAGATATAAATTGGTCTTAGGAAGGGACCCCCTTGTGACCTAAAAGGAGTCCATCATGTTTAGTTTCTTAGAATCATATATGGTGGTTGGGTTGAGTAATTCTTTGGGTGTCAGTCTGATGTTGATTTCGGTCTTCGGGGCTGATGCTTGGAGAGTTCTTCTCCTAAGCAATATATATGTGGCATAGATTTCCAGTTTTGACATTGCCTAATGGGCACAAAGTTTTTACTTGCTTCTATCATTCGACTATACCTTTAGGTAGGACCATTTCCTATCATTGAGAAAATTTGGAAAATGACCTATAGATTAGAGCTACCCGAAAAATTGGCCGGAGTCCACAACGTTTTTCACGTTTCACATCTCTGAAATGTCTACATGAGTCTGCTGAAGTGGTAGAGCCAAATATCCTCGAAGAGGCCGAAGTGGAACGCGAAGCAACCATAAGGAGAGTTCCAACCCGCATCTTAGGAACGGAAGTGAAGAAGCTACGCAACCGAGAAGTCAAGCTCGTCAAAGTTCAGTGGAGCGACGCCGAGGGGGACGCGACTTGGGAAACTAAAGCTAGAATACGCACTGCCTACCCTTTTCTGTTTGAGGGTACATCCTTGATCTTTCATTTTCCTTAAGTTGCGCTTTTATCTATCTTTTTAGGTATATTTCCTCGACCTTGTCTTTTAGGTAGAAACCCTTTGGATGGAAATATGTAGTTGAAACATGTTATGGATGATGGTTGCAAGTGGTTGCAAGTGATTGCTAGTGGTTGCTTGTGGTTGCATATACACACACACAATCTAGGTTTTAGATCGGCTCAGTCACTTCATATTGCATATGCATATATGTTTGCATTCGTATATGGATGAACTTTAATGTGTTGTCATATGGATGTTGCATTTGGATTGAATGATTGTGCACTCATGTAGAATCAAGAATAGGAAAATTTGCATACATAATGGATTCATGGCACTTACATAATTCGCATTAAGGAGGTCAACTGAATCAGTAGACCGCCTGATTTTGCATTAGATAAGTTCATGTACACACACACTTCGCATGTGAGCATGAAGCATTAGAAGTCTCTTAAGGACAATGGATGCTCGTGTTTGATGGATGAGTAGATGGATGATTGGATGTTAGGATATACATTCCTCCTAACTTGAAGATTTCGGGGACGAAATCCTTTTAAGTGGGGGAGAATGTAACACCCCGAGAATTATATAACTGTGAAATTCACAAATTAAAGTATAATTAATTTCAAATCAAAGAACTAAGGGAAACGGGATACGCCATTGCGTTCGTCTCGGAAAAATACGCGAAATAGAGTCCGAGTTTTCGAAAAACGGAGTCCGTATGAAGAAGATATGGCCTTCGGAAGTTTTTAAATTAAGTTTAAAATTCAAACAGAATAAATCAGGTTTAAATTCGAAAATGGGGCCCAATGGGCCAGGGCGGAAAAACACCCGCCTGACCCACCAAGTCGACTGGGCTGTCGACCTGGTCTAACCAGGTCGACAGGGCTGTCGACAGGCATGTCGACCTGGTCCAGACCCAGGTCGAGCCCAGTCTAACCCGGCTGGCCTATGCTATGTTGGTCGATTTTCTGTGGTCTGCTTTGTCATTAGGGCTAGGTGGCAGGCTCTAATTGGTCTCTCTATCGAATGAATGGCTACGATCAATCCAAGCAACATCAATGGTCCTAATCAGTTCCTAACCTCTATATAAACAACCCTAGACAAACCCTAATCTATTCATTCAAAATTAAGAACATAGCCGCCATGTTGCTGAGGAACGACTAAGAGTAGCCGCCAACTAGAGAGAGGATTAGGAGGAAAATTCTAAAGCTTAAAGGGACCTAAATCAAATCAATTCAACAAAGGAATCATATCTCTTAATTAGAGAATTCGTCACACCATTGTAAGTAGAGTATTACTTTGGTATGAAGCAAATAATTGTGTTGATTTGTATGCTTGAATTGTGGCAATAAAGTAATTCACATTTGTGCGTTCTTATCAATTTGAAATATTATATACGTTTGGATATTCTTGAATTATGTTATTCAATTATGAAAAACTACATGCGGTAGTTTTATGCAAGTATGACGTTTGGATATACGCAAAATATGTAATTTATGTTGAAGCTACATGTATGCAGTTGTTGAATTGAAAATCATGCAAGTTTGGGATATTGTTACTATGCCATCATAATGTGTATTTTTATACAAACATCATTTTTGTGAAGTAATTGGAATAAGGTTGGGATTATCATAATTCATATGAAATTATATTGAAAAGTTTGGCACCATGATCTATGTATTAAGCCATGTTTTGTACTAGAAACCTATTTGCAAACTTATGAATATGGCTAGGCTATGATTAACATTTCGCATAATTAAAACCATGTTAGTTCTATATTGTTAGCAAGAATTATGTGACGACATATGTGAGACATGGCTAGGTTAGACTCAAAAATCCCTTTTTGCAAGTTTGCTTGAATAAAGTAAACACCATGCTTAGGAATATTTATGCATAAGTATATTTGTACCATCGTTATGTGATTAGACTTAAATCATGATTAAGTTGAACTATTCTTTTGTATTAGTAACAAAAGTAATCCCCTTTGTAAACATGTAGAAACCTTATGAACATGATTTGCTTATGTTTGACATTATGCCTAAATAAGAACATAGGTCATGTTGTAGTTAAGACTATGTGACACCTAATTTAGATTATCTCAACTACAAGTTTACATGGTTTGATTCATGTCACCTATGTTTTATGACCAAAGTATGTGTTACTACTATGCAAGTACACCAGTTTCTATTTTGTAGTTCCAACGTCACATTGCAAGTTCATGCGCTCACCATCCCCTTTTTGTGTATGTAATCACGCTTTAAGCCTCCCCTCCTTCGCATGGCTAAGTTGGGCTTAAAAAGGTCAAGCCCAACATATAAACGAACGTATTAAACGGGGGAAAATAACGTTGGGCTAAATTGATTAATAAATGAAAATATAAAGGAGAAGGGCCCAAATTCAAGTATGGGTTGGGCCCATGATTGGTGTAACTTTTACACCATTAACTTAATAATGGGCCGCAAATATTTACATATAAGAAAATAAAGAAGAAAGACAAAATATGTAAATGTAGAACATACGATGTGTTTAACCCGAGGTTGGATTGAGTTGTGATGTAAACCTGCCCGGAACCGCCCGGCTGTCCAGTAGTCACAACAATACCTATCCAATGTGGGAGGTTAAACATGGAGCCCAATAAGGACCCGAGGTTAGACTGAGTTGTGGCGTAAGACTGCCCGGAACCAACCGGCAACAGGCAGCCACAACAATACCTGTCTAATGTGAGAGGTCAGGGCCTTAATAAGACAATTAAGGCTGAGTCAGGATTGTTAGGATTAAGTGAACTAAAGACTTAATCAAAAATGAAACATGCTAAACTAAACGGACTGGTGGGGGTTAGGTTAGAAAACACTTAACCAACTTAGCATGTTGGCTAGAGATAGAAAACCTAGTAACGGGGGACCCTTTTCAGCAGTAACCCTAGAAGGTGTATCAGGATACCCTGAAACTAGGCAGGGTGGGGCACGATTACTGGGCTGATTGTAAGAGGTCAAATCGACGGCGGTGGTGTAGCAGTGTAGGTTCTAACGGGGTGCGGGCGTGCACACACTCCGGCGCAGAAAAATAAGGCACTGGGCACCAGTAGCATACCTGTGCATTCTAAGGTTGTGTCGGGCCGCTGCCATGGCACTTGATACACCCCATGGTGGGACCAGCATAGGTAACTACAACATCGGGGGTCGTAAGACACATGTAACTATGCGAGTAGGAGCCGATCATCATAGAATGGATCACATCACCCTGATTATGGGGTGCCAATTGGAAACTAGTTTATATGGGTTCAGAGATTAATATGGGGTACGATAGTATATTCGACCCTAGACAACTTAACCAAGTTTATAGTGTTTGCCCACTTCTTGTTTATACTTATCATACCCAGTTCTTTATTCATAGACAAAATAGTACTAGACTTACTCAGGCTTTATGTCTGACTCTACTTTTCTTTCGTCTTCTTTCTTCCGTTCCCCCCCCCCAGGTCCACAGGGAGGGAACACCGCAGCTTGACCAACCTTAACATCCAGCTTGAAGAAGAGAAATGTATTGCTTGGACTTTCCTGTTTTGAACTATGGCTTTGGACAATCCACTATGGGGATTTTGCAGTTTATCTATGTTTTATTTATGCTTCTTTAAATAATGTACTCAAGACAGATTATGAAAGTGTTATGTTATGTTTTTAGAAAGGATGTTGTTGTAACACGTATTTGATTTTATGAAATAAAAGTTTGTTGTTCTTCCGCTGTTTACAAATATGTGTTCTTATATCTGTCTTGTATATCTGTGACTTGTACTTATAAACCTCCACCAAAATTAGGGCATTCCCTTTGAGAGTGACCCTAACGGAGGTGGGGTGTTTCAAATTAAGAAATACTTAACCAGATAAACATGTAAGGTGGGACATGGAGGTTAAGTAGGTACCTTGGGTGGCATGAGGAATCTAGGGGGTGTCCTTAATGGCATGTGAAATACGATTACTAAGACTTAACCAAACACACATGTAAATGAACATGACTAAGAGGGTTAACTGGGATATATTAATGACAAGCTTAGGTGGGTAGCTTGTGGGGGTCCATTTCCACCAGTATCCCAAACGTATCTTTGTGGGCTCGACCCAAGTCGAGGACGGGACACGCATACTGAGTTTGACTATAAGAGGCCAAAACGGGGAGCGGTGGCAACGCAAGTCCAACGGGTTTCGTATGCGTGTGTGGACCCGGGCTGGTAGGTAAGACGTTGTTGCATCGTGTAGGTATAAGCCGTGCATTCTCAAGTTGTATCGGGTTGCCAATTTAGGGGAGTGATACACCCCACTGTGGGGCCAGCACGGGTATCTACGAGTAGGGAGCCGATCGAAAGTGGGTAGTGGGGTACACCTAGTGGAGATAGGGGCAGACGACACCTATGTAGTCAGCTAGGGGTACGTAAGACTATTTATAAAGTTTCTGTGTGAAGCAAGTGGGATCAAACAATAGGGTGACTGGTGTGGTGCAGTGTAGTAATGTGCGGTGCAGTGTAGTAATCATTCGTTAGTAATTACGTGTGCCTTTACCATTATCTTTAACGTTATCTTAAACTCTATCTTTATCTTCCTAAGAGTTCATAGACATTTACTTGTCTTCCAGCTTATGCCTTAGTCTAGTTATTTTGATAATAGTATTGTTAGAATTATCATACTTGCCAGACTTTATGTCTGACCCCTCCATTTCTATCCTTTTTCCCCCTCCAGGTCCTCAGGTTGGGCCCAGCTCTAGTGGAGTTTGATTGGATTGCTTCATCTCTTTTGGAAAGCTTGGACCGTTGAAGTAAAGTCCATCTTGTTATCTTTTTAATGGCTATTTATGTAATGGGATTATGTATTTTGTTTTTATGAAGATGGATATTGTACTTGGTTTTATGATGAAACAAACATGTTTAATTTCCGCTGTAATAAAATGAAGTTTTAGATTTCCAAGTACTATTTATTATCTGTCTTGTTGTAATTTTTCTGTTCTATATTCACTTATAACCTCCATGGAAGTTAATGCATTCCCTTTGTGAGTGACATTAATGGACGTGGGGTGTTACAGTACCAACAGAAACAGACAGAACTAAGTGTACCCTAAAACCCTACCCCAAGCGATCGGCTCCCTAATACATAAATATCCTGTGTCGGCCCCACAGTAGGGTGTATCACTCCCTAAAGTGACAACCAATTGGCACAGACCTATATACAGATGTCACAGCGTCTTACATCCTCAAAGGCAGACCGGGATTCATGCACGCACATGACTCGGTTGGAACGCACCATCAACACCCCCTCGCCATTATCAGAATGAACCGCTTATAATTAGTTCAGTAAGCGTGCCCGGACCCTACCTACTGTTGGGTCAAAGTTTTGATACCAGAAAGGGTTACTGACTAATATGGGTCCCAAACAACAGATGACACAATTAAATTCCCTCCTATCCTTGTGTCCCCAGACTAACAGATTTCATATTAACTTGTTTACAAGTTCAGACATACAGAATTCAGATCAACCAGTTCACAGACAAGTTTTCAGACTAACGGATCAGATATACAGATTTAACAGACTGACCGATTAACCAGTTACAGATTAACAGACTTACAGATTTGTCTAACTTTGTAATCGGGCCTACAGATTCACGGAACAGATTTATTAAATTCATCAGTCTAGTGGGTTTAACCCTATCCGCCCAACACGTTTTAGACATCATGTTTATATCAGATTTTCATTAATTAAATATTAATGCCAAGACCTCTCACATTAGACTGACAGTTTGCGGCTACTGGTTAGGCCGGTTGGTTCCGGGTAGATTTCTGCCACAAACTGAGTCTAACCTCGGGTTTCAAGCACATTATGACTAACTTCTCACATTAGAACCTATTGTTTGCGGCCACTGGATGTGCCGGGCGGTTCTGGGCAGAATTACGCCGCAAACTCATTCTAACCTCGAGTTGGCCATGTTCATCTTTGCGGCCAATTAATTAATAATTTACCATTTATGCCCACGCCTAATATACATGTCAATTATTCATAACTATAGCCAATTCAGATTATGTCAATAACAGACTAACTATATCAACTCAACAGATATAGCAGATAACAAATATTGCAGATTAGGCGACTTAACGGATTTAGCAGATTAAGCAAACTAGCAGATTTAGCAGATAACAGATTAGGCATCTCAACAGATTTAGTTTAGCAAATTTGGCACTATCAACAGACTTAGCAGATGACAGATTTGGCAGATGAACAGATCTAGCAGACTAGGCAGTAGAGAAGAACTAGCAGATTAGGCAATTATAGCAGAACTAGCAAATTAGGCAAATATAACAGATTTAATCATTCCTTAAAGTTTCACAAACATATCTTGCCTATTTATAAATTTGGCCTAAGTTTGCATGCCTAAATAGTTGTCACGATTCACACTATGATCATATACCCCATGTTTGCATTGAATTTACATATCACAGATTATGGTCATAATTTACATGTCCCAATTTAGTTCAACTTGCCTAGTACAAAAGATTCACATATAAATTATACCAAATATAGCCATCGATTTCAATGCATGTCATATATTCAAAATCTCCTACTTAGGTGTTATTCACATTTGATAGTTATCAAATCTTAATATAGATCTTCACACCTAAGTCATATTCTCTTTCAAATCATGAATTGTTATATAAACAATATGCCCCACAATCTAGTTATAACAAATCTTAATTCAAAATATGCGTTATGTCCAATGTCTCAAGTCACATGTTAACATACCATGGTTCCTCTTCTTCCAATTCATAGAATATGCATAGATCTAAATCTAGTTTACAACCTATGTCCTTTTTCTTAAATCAGTCACAGATTAGCCATGTCCAATTATGCCACATTCATTATTTGTCCCAAACATTTTAGCGTTCGTGCATTAATCTCTTAGGAGATTGGCGCAGGCTCGTAGTAGCCTGGCTATAGAACAGAAAGAGGAAGAGATACAGAATAAAATAGATCAGAACAGAACATACACAATCTCAAATTCAGATTTACAATCATGTCACAATTATGATTAAAGTTTATATTGGAAAATAACCGCACTTGCCTTCCGTGGTTAAAGAAAGAACTTTAATTTGTTGTAGAATCGTTGTAGGAGATTTAATCTCTAGTTTGATTGAGTTTGGAGGCTAAGAGAATTGCTTACAGAGCGGCGGCCGTGATCAAGAGGAAGTCCAGCAACATTTTGATGTAAGAATGTTTTGTTATACATTAGGTTAGGTCTTAGGATGTATTTATTGGTGTAGGAACTCATTTAGGCCCTCATATTAACCCTAGAACTCATCAGGTCCGTCCAAACACGTCACAGCCCCCAAAATCGCACACACACATGCACCAGGTTCGACCAGGGAGGTCGAACCCCAGGTCGACTGCCCAGTCGACCTGGTCTGGGGGGTCGACTGCCCAGTCGACTCCCCAGTTGACCTGGGTCTGGGCGGGAAATTTCCCTCCCAGTCTGTTCTGGGTTTGAAATTCGAATTTTGAATTAGAATTTGAGCTGATTTGAACTCTGAATATTTCTGAAACTTCGGAGGGTCATATCTCCCTCATACGGACCCCGATTCTTGCAAAATCGGACTCGTTTCCAAGCAGAATTATGAGACGAACGCAATGGCGCAACCCGTTTCCCTTGATTCTTATTTTAAAAATTAATTATCCTCTGATTTGTTACTTATACGTTCACAGAAAATACGGGGTGTTACATTCTCCCCTCCTTAAAGGATTTCGTCCCCGAAATCTTCAAGTTAAGAAGAATGTGTCCTACCATCGAACATCCATCTACTCAATCATCAATCACTGGCGTCCATTGTCCTTAGAAACTTCTAATGTTGTATGAACATATGCAAAAGTGTGTGTATATGTTCCTTATCTAATGCAAAGATCAGGCGGTCCACTGATTCAGTTGACCTCCTTAATGCGAATTATGCCAGTGCCATGAGTCCAACATGTATGCAATTTTCCTACTCGATACATATCATTTCTATATGAGTGCACAACCATTCAGTCATATGCAACATCCATGTGCTGAGTCAATCATTTTGCATCCATAAAAATTGAAAATGCTCACACATCCATATGCAGTATGAGAGTGTTTTCGAGCCGATCTAGTGCCTAGTGTGTGTATATGCATCCACGAGCAACCACTAGCAACCACTTGCATCCAGTTGCAACCATCAAACATAACATGTCTCAAACACATGTTTACACCCACTAGTTTCTACCAAAAGTTCGAAGATTCGATCGATAGGATACAGTCGAATGATGGAAGTGAGTACAGATAAAACAAAAACTTGGTTCCCATTAGACATGGGTCCTAAGTATCGGCCCCGAAGACCGAAACCAACATCAGATTGACACCCAGAGGATTACCCTCTTTAGATAATGTCAAAACTGGAAATCTTAACCTTATCAGAAATATTCAGATATTTACAGAATACTGGTACAGATCAGATTACTGAACTAAGCATGATAAAAACCAGAATGTATGCGTCCTACTTGACGCCTAACACAAATATCTCTCAATCCCCCAATCTATCACAAACAGATGAGTCATAACCCTTATGGATTTGGGTCTACAGCGGAATCAGAAACAATACTAGTATTAAAGTGCATAGAATCGATTACAGAATCAAAATGCTAGAATCAGAAAGAGTTTTAACTCAATAATCAGATAATAAAATTAAACCTTTTACTCAAATTTTCTTATTTCTACCCTATCTACCAGTCCCTTGAGCATTCGCATGTCCTTCAGAAGTGGGTTCTGCCCTTGCCCTTGTTTCTTCGGGCAGTCCCTAGTGAAGTGTCCCGTATCACCACAGTTGAAGCAAGTGCCCTTCCTTTTTCTGCAATCCTTGTTCAGATGAGTCGAGCTTCCACAAGTAAATGACTTTTTCCCCTTCTTATCTTCAGACTTCTCATCCTTCTTTTGTGTTTCCTTTTTGGGCCATGCTTTCTTATTCTGTGGTTCTTCCTTCTTTGTCTCTTTCGGGCCCTTGTCTTCCTCGTGCAGTAGTGCCATGTCCACCAATTTCTCGTAAGTCGCTCCCAGGGTACATGGGTCATGGCTAGGCTGTGCAGTGGCTCGTTCAATCCTTTAACAAAGCGGAGAGCCTTTTTATGCTGAGTGTTGACTAAATCCAATCCGAACCTAGCCAGTTGGTTGAACTGGTTGACGTATTCCTTGACCGTCATACTTCCTTGCTTAAGAGATAAGAACTTTTCTAGTTGTAGACTTCGTTCAGCTTGCGAGAGGAATTTTGTCTCAAACCTTGTTCTGAAATCCATCCATGTTTCAACTGGCCTCTCGACGTTAGGGACCTCCCACCAATAGGAAGCTTCGTCTTTGAGCAGCCATACCGCCAACAGTACCTTCTGCCTATCGTCCACCTCGAAGATAACGAATAGATCCTCAGTTTCTTTGAGCCAGTTCCTCGCTTCTACGAATGATTCAGTTCCCTTGAAATCCTTCCCATCCATGGCCCTAAAATCTCTACAGATCTTTGAGAAAGAAATTGCACGAGGAGGGGGTGGAGGAGGGGGATCATTTGCTGGACCTGCGGCGGCGGTCCTAGCCTCAAGATATTGACGAAACCAACCGTGTACATGAACACCCTCTGGTATCTCAGATGCTTCAGACATGCTGAAACGAAAAAGGAAAGATTCAATTACAAAAAGGACTGAAGGAAAGGTATATGGCTCTTGGGGATTATGTTTTTCAAAATAAGCTTTATTTTTGTAAATACTTCCTTTCAAAACCTTTTTGAAAATAGTTTTCAAAAACTTTACCCAATCTGGTAACCTTTGGCTCTGATACCAAGTGTAACACCCCACCTCCGTTAAGGTCACTCACAAAGGGAATGCCTTAACTTTGCTGGAGCGTTTTAGTAGACAGAACAGAAATTTACAAGACAGATAAAACAGTACTTGAAAAATTTATAACTTTATTTCAACAGAAACCGAAATAAGCTTGTTTACATCATTTCAAATCACAATATCAGAATTCAAGTACAAAATATCAGTCTGGTACAATAGCCTTCAGAATGCATAGTTTAAAATCATAATCCCCACAGAAGAAGACAAGCCATACTTTAAGCACTTCAAGCGGAAGAAATCTGGATCAAGCTAGAGTATTCCCTTCTACAAAACCTGGGGGGAAACGGAAGAAAGGAGGCGAAACAACAAGGGTCAGACAAAAAGTCTGGCAAGTCAAGTGATTTTCAGTTATGAACAGATAATAATAACATGACATGAAAATAAAACTGGATGAGAGATAACTACAACAGGTGTAGCAGATATAACAGAAGAACAGAATGACATAAGCTATTGCTTTACACTTCTCTACACTAATACTAGTATAACAGAATTAGGTGTCACCCTAATGTCTAAACTGAAACAGAAACGGGTACAAAATAACTTCCACAGAAGAGAATGCTAGTAATGGGCCTTTACCACCCCAACAGAAAGAGACAGAAGCAGAATGCTGATAATGGGCCTTTACCACCCAAACAGAAACGGACAGAAACAGAATATTAATAATGGGCCTTTACCACCCGAACAGAAACAGTCAGAGTAATTCCTACGGAAATAGAATGTAGAATTAGGTGTACACTAGTAATTGGGCCTTTACCACCCGAACAGACGGTACCACGCAGAAACAGACGGGTGTTACCACCCAACAGAAACAGACGGTACCAACAGAAACAGACAGAACTAAGTGTACCCTAAAACCCTACCCCAAGCGATCGGCTCCCTAATACATAAATATCCTGTGTCGGCCCCACAATAGGGTGTATCACTCCCTAAAGTGACAACCAATTGGCACAGACCTATTTACAGATGTCACGGCGTCTTACATCCTCAGAGGCAGACCGGGATCCATGCACGCACATGACCCGGTTGGAACGCACCATCAACACCCCTCGCCAATATCAGAATGAACCGCTTATAATTAGTTCAGTAAGCGTGCCCGGACCCTACCTACTGTTGGGTCAAAGTTTTGATACCAGAAAGGGTTACTGACTAATATGGGTCCCAAACAATAGATGACACAAGTAAATTCCCTCCTATCCTTGTGTCCCCAGACTAAAAGATTTCAGATTAACTTGTTTACAAGTTCAGACATATAGAATTCAGATCAACTAGTTCACAGACAAGTTTTCAGACTAACGGATCAGATATACAGATTTAACAAACTTACCGATTAACCAGTTACAGATTAACAGACTTACAGATTTGTCTAACTTTGTAATTGGGCCTACAGATTCACAGAACAGATTTATTAAATTCATCAGTCTAGTGGGTTTAACCCTATCCACCCAACATGTTTTAGACATCATGTTTATCTCAGATTTTCATTAATTAAATATTAATGCCCAGACCTCTCACATTAGACTGACAGTTTGCGGCTACTGGTTAGGCCAATTGGTTCCGGGCAGATTTCTGCCACAAACTGAGTCTAACCTCGGGTTTCAAGCACGTTATGACTAACTTCTCACATTAGAACCTATTTTTTGCGGCCACTGGATGTGCCGGGCGGTTACGGGCCGAATTACGCCGCAAACTCATTCTAACCTCGAGTTAGCCATGTTTATCTTTGCGGCCAATTAATTAATAATTTACCATTTATGCCCACGCCTAATATACATGTCAATTATTCATAACTATAGCCAATTCAGATTATGTCAATAACAGACTAATTATATCAACTCAACAGATATAGCAGATAACAGATTTTGCAGATTAGGCGACTTAACGGATTTAGCAGATTAAGCAAACTAGCAGATTTAGCAGATAACAGATTAGGCATCTCAACAGATTTAGTTTAGCAGATTTGGCATTTTCAACAGACTTAGCAGATGACAGATTTGGCAGATGAACAGATCTAGCAGACTAGGCAGTAGAGCAAAACTAGCAGATTAAGCAATATAACAGAACTAGCAGATTAGGCAATTATAGCAGAACTAGAAAATTAGGCAAATATAACAGATTTAATCATTCCTTAAAGTTTCACAAACATATCTTGCCTAATTATAAATTTGGCCTAAGTTTGCATGCCTAAATAGTTGTCACGATTCACACTATGATCATATACCCCACGTTTGCATTGAATTTACATATCACATATTATGGTCATAATTTACATGTCCCAATTTAGTTCAACTTGCCTAGTACAAAAGATTCACATATAAATTATACCCAATATAGCCATCGATTTCAATGCATGTCATATATTCAAAAATCTCCTACTTAGGTGTTATTCACATTTGATAGTTATCAAATCTTAATATAGATCTTCACACCTAAGTCATATTCTCTTTCAAATCACGAATTGTTATATAAACAATATGCCCCCACAATCTAGTTATAATAGATCTTAATTCAAAATATGCGTTATGTCCAATGTCTCAAGTCACATGT
Source organism: Allium sativum (assembly GCA_030737875.1). Classification (NCBI taxonomy): domain Eukaryota; kingdom Viridiplantae; phylum Streptophyta; class Magnoliopsida; order Asparagales; family Amaryllidaceae; genus Allium; species Allium sativum. The sequence goes on from CM060915.1 coordinate 120,379,211, forward strand.
TAACATACCATGGTTCCTCTTCTTCCAATTCACAGAATATGCATAGATCTAAATCTAGTTTACAACCTATGTCCTTTTTCTTAAATCAGTCACAAATTAGCCATGTCCAATTATGCCACATTCATTATTTGTCCCAAACATTTTAGCGTTCGTGCGTTAATCTCTTAGGAGATTGGCGCAGGCTCGTAGTAGCCTGGCTATAGAACAGAAAGAGGAAGAGATACAAAATAAAATAGATCAGAACATACACAATCTCAAATTCAGATTTACAATCATGTCACAATTATGATTAAAGTTTATATCGGAAAATAACTGCACTTGCCTTCCGTGGTTAAAGAAAGAAATTTAATTGGTTGTAGAATCGTTTTAGGAGCTTTAATCTCTAGTTTGATTGAGTTTGGAGGCTAAGAGAATTGCTTAGACAGCGGCGGCCATGATCAAGAGGAAGTCCAGCAACATTTTGATGTAAGAATGTTTTTTTATCCATTAGGTTAGGTCTTAGGATGTATTTATAGGTGTAGGAACTCATTTAGGCCCTCAGATTAACCCTAGAACTCATCAGGTCCGTCCAAACACGTCACAGCCCCCAAAATCGCACACACACACGCACCAGGTTCGACCAGGGAGGTCAACCCCCAGGTCGACTTCCCAGTCGACCTAGTCTGGGGGGTCAACTGCCTAGTCGACTCCCCAGTCGACCTGGGTCTGGGCGGGGAATTTCCCGCCCAGTCTGTTCTGGGTTTGAAATTCGAATTTTGAATTCGAATTTGAGCTGATTTGAACTCTGAATATTTTTGAAACTTCGGAGGGTCATATCGCCCTCATATGGACCCCGATTCTTGCAAACTCGGACTCGTTTCCAAGCAGAATTCCGAGGCGAACGCAATGGCGCAACCCCTTTCCCTTGATTCTTATTTTAAAAATTAATTATCCTCTGATTTGTTACTTATACGTTCACAGAAAATACGAGGTGTTACATGAATAATAGAAGTGATATAAAATTTGAATAGAAATTGAATAGAATTAACTAAGTTGAAGAGGAATTAGTTAATCAATTTTCGAATTTGAAGTTGAACTTTGAAAGGTGAATTGGATTTGCAAATGGATATTCGAAATCGAATATAGAACTTAAATTTGAAATTTAGATTCAAATTAGTTTATAAGCAAGTTAAAATATATTTGAACATGTCATGTTCAAATATAAAAGTGAAATAGACTAAAGAGTTAATTAACGAATTGAGTTAAAACGATCAGGTATAGTTAAAATAGATTGGGCGGGTATAAATATACATGAGATAGGTACAGATAAGGTATGAAGGTATATAAATAGAATGCTCGACGAAAAGGTATGTATTTAATTCATATATAAGATTTATGTGCCGTATCGGCTAGCCGCTTGGATTTTTCTTTTTCTTTTGGATTGGTGAGGGCCATGGGAGGCTATTTGAAATACCCCGATGCTCCTGGTACTAAGGAGGTTATGGCGAATTTTTCCGAGAATTTAAGGAGTTAGAATATTTTTAAGATAATTTGATAGTTAGAAATCAACGTATCGATATATAAATAGAAGTCGATAAGGAAACGAACATAGAAATGGAATAGTAAAATCAAAAAGAAAGACTAAGAATAAAATCTAGTAAGAATAGAAAGAGGAAGCGTATACGTGTTTAAAAGTGAATAAGTAGTTGTATGGTATTGATTATTCGAGTAAGTAGTCATATCTGTTTTGAAATTATAAATGTTATTCATTCAAGGTCAGAGAGGTAGTTATACCCCAACTTGATTGATTTCATTATTAAAAAATAAATAGTAAGATTTCAGCCTCGAAGATCAATGTTGAATAAGACTTAGTTAAATATAGTATTTGGGTTGTCGTAATGATGTTTTACATAACATTCGTTTTAACCCAAATAAGTGTAAGCTTGGAAATATAATAATGAATATTTCCTAAGTATAGAAACAAACGAGATCGGAAAAGAGATAAGTAATTGGAATATTTTCCTATTATAAATAGCATATATTTTCTAAAGGTTAGAAAATAAAGGAAGACGATATTCGGAAATGTTTTCCAAATAACATAAAAGGCCAATATGGTTATTGAAAATATTTGGTTAACAAATATTGAAAAATAAATAGAGAAGTAATTTAACTAATGGAATGTTAATTAAGGGCTCAGTGGCATGTTCAAAAGGAAAATTTGATTTTGAAAAGAGTAAACTGTTTGAAAACTCCCAGGAGAAGACTATTTGAATTAAAAACAAATTTAACATAAATTTGCGAAAGCAAAATTGAATTAAAGTAAAGCCAGTAAAGTGGTAACTGAGATTGAATTAGAATGATATCAAGACAAATTGGATTGTGAGATTCAAATTTGAAGTGTAATGTGATAATCGAGTTAAGAGTTGGGAATCGAGAAGAAACTCGAGTTGAAAAGATAATTGGCTCGGATATAAGAAAATGGTTGTGTTGGAGATAAAAGCGGATTGGAATTTGATTGGGATGACCCTTGTATCCGTTGAATTGATAACAGGTGGAAAGGATATAATGATATACCCGACAAAAAGGTACAAGTTTATAGTTCATATGGTATGAGATTTTTATGAGCCGAATTGGCAAGCCACTTGGCTGTTTGGTTTTCTTTTGGGTTGGAGATGGCCTAGAGAGGCAAGTTGGAGTTTGACCGATTGACCAGTACAAAGGAGGTGCTGTCGAAATTTTTCGAAAAGTTAAGGAGTTAGAAAATTTTCAGGATTTTTGAAAATTTTCGTTGATAAGAATTAATTAATATTTTAATTGAAATTAAATTGGCTCAGTTGAAACTGAAGTTAAGAAGTCAACAAATATGTTCTAACCAGTCGATAGGGTCGTCCTCTACCTTTTAGCAATTTCGAGGACGAAATTATTTTAAGTGGAAAAGATTGTAATGACCCGCATTGGCAGAGGTATTATAATTTATTTATTTAATTATATAAATAGTGTTATAGTGAATTTAATGGACGTGGAATTAAATAATGGTGAATATTTAATTAAAATAATAAATTAAATAATATATTTAATTTTGAAATAGTCGAAATGGTGAATTGACAATATAATGTGAACTGGACAATTCAAAGTATATATTTCAGTTTAGAGTTAAATTATAATAACGAATATATTGTATAAACGACAGTTGAACGTAAAAATTATAATATAATTATAATCGAGCCCGTAATGGCGTGGCAGTTCGCTATTTGGCGATTTGAACTTCAACTGAATGTATAGGATTCGTTTTAAGCCAGATTTCTGTGAAACAAGAAACTTGTGGAGCTGGTGGAATATATCTTTCTAGTGGAAGAGAAAAATCGGGATTTCGTCATGTAGATTTTGATTTACGTCCAAATCAAATTTCAGAAAAGTCACTGTGGAATTCCTTTATAATTTATAAAGGAATTATTTATATTTTAAAAAAGGTGTTTCAATATAAATCGAATATCGATATAACTCTGATGATGAAATATCGAGTTAGAAATTCATATGGGAATATTCTAAAGCTGTATGGTATTCCACTGTGAATAAAGACGAAAATATTTATATTTAAATACTTAATTTAATTATATTTAAATATATTTATATATTTAAATAAGTCATTCAGAGCTATAAAAAATAGACAGTTTTGCAAACGACCTCAGAATTCAACGAAACCAATTTTGTTGGATCCACAATGTTAAATTATTGTTAGATGTCAAGTTCCGTGATTTTTAGAGTCACTGTGTGGCCGTACGCATTTTAGAGTGAAAAACAGTCAGTATTTCGACAGTTAAAAATACGCTGTGTGAGCAAACGGAGTCGGAATTCGACGAAACCAGTTTCGTTGGGACCGTAATGTCGAACTGTACCCACATGACCATTTTCGTGATTTTTGGGTATCGTATGTGATCATAGGAATTTTTAAAGACAAATACAAACAGCGTTGTAAAATAAATGAATAAAATAATGAATATTAAAATATTAAAAATATTCTATAAATACTCACTAACTCCCTTAAACCCTAAATTCATTTTTCTGAAGTCAAAGCAAAAAGGCGCCGCAGGTTTTCATTTTTCCAGTAAAAGTTTTGATCTCAAATAAGTCAAAATCAATTCAACAAAAATCCCAAAAAATCCAAACACATACATCATTGAGCTCGTATAAGAATTTCCATTCTTCTGATATGTGGCTTGTGGCTTGCGATGAAATTTCTGGAGTATCGAAATAGGACAGCAAAGAACTAGGGTTTAAGAAATCAAGGTATTGGTGTGTCGATTCATGGAATGGAGGATAGTTATGGGATGAGGGTTGAAAACTGCAGGTCGTATGAGTTTCTGGTGGAGTTCGGTGTCTGTAATTATTGTGCGATGCACTGTAACATTGCGGGGATGGTTCGAATGCTCCGGGTATGACGACATCGAGTTCAGCACTTTGGGGACGAGGGAGAAGAGGAGGGGATGAGGAGATCGATGGTTGCCTTGTTTCACGAACGATGTAATAAAATGGGAATGAGGGAGGAAGGAAGTTCCGTAATGGTGGAAACTGAGACTGTCGGGTTTGAAGTTTTGGGGAAGAAAGGGGCATGAGGGAGGTCACGTGAAAGGCAGGTGAGGGGTGAGATATTTAAAATAAATAGTTAAGTTAATTGTTTATTTAAATATTATTTAACTTGTTAACGCCATATCTAGCTAATACGACATCAGATTTGCAAACCGTCAGTTGCGTTGACATCGTGGAGGAGAGTACTTCGCGTAGGCAGTGGATTGGCATTAGTCTGAAGAGTTCAGAATTTTATTTAATTTCAATCACCTGTTTGAAATTAAACAAAACAACGCTGAATCAAGCGATGGTTATCGTTATTAACGATGATCGTCCAATGTGAGTAAATCTCACTAACTCTGAACAGTTTATAATTTCATGTTGTATTTTTAGAACTGTTAGATATTGGCTGATTGACTGTGTGTTGATTGTTTGATTGAACTGCTAGTCAGTTAGTTGAATTTCTATATTGATTCTGTTTAACAGAATATATCATATGGAACTGAAAGTGATGTTGATTTTACATTGTAACATCTGTGGATGCAGGGAGACAGGTTGGAGGAATCCGCCTGGATTCCACAACATTTATTTATTGTTTTCATATATTGTGATATATTATGTGATGTATACCTGTTATGGATTATGTAAAAGAATGATGTTGATCATTGTTATTCGATATTTTAAATATCATAAAAGACCCTGGGATGTAAAAAGAATTATTTCAATGTATATTGAAATAAAAAGGATTTTATAAAGTCAATAGTTTTTATAAAAAGGAAATATTTCGAAAGTAAATAAAAGGGGAAATGTTTATAAAACGAATAGAGTTTTATAAAAGGAAAAAATGTCGATAAAACGAATGGAATTAAAAAAAGGGAAATCATTTGTAAAGTGAAGAACTGTTACTAAAAGTAAATCTCTATAAATAAATAGTTTAATCGAGTTAAAAGGAGTTAATCGATGTTAGTTTAATCGAGTTAAAAGGAGTTAATCGATGTTAGTTTAATCGAGTTAAAAGGAGTTAATCGATGTTAATTTAATCGAGTTAAAAGGAGTTAATCGATGTTAGTTTAATCGAGTTAAAAGGAGTTAATAGATGTCAAGTTGATCGATGTTAGTTTAATCGAAAGGAGTTAATCGATGTTAGTTAATCATTTAGAGTTAAAGCAAATGAGTTAATCGAATATAGTTTATTCGAATAGAAAGTAAAAGGAGTTAATCGAATATAGTTTATTCGAATAGTAAAAGGAGTTAATCGAATATAGTTTATTCAAATAGAATAAATGAGTTAATAGAATACTTTATTCAAATAGAATTAAAAGAGTTATCGAATATAGTTTATTCGATAGGAGTTAAGTGAATAGAGTTAAAGTTAAATCAAAAGAGTTAAGTGAATAGAATAAATTGAATAGAGTTATCGAATATACCTTATCGAAGGAAAGAATTATCGAATTGAAAAGATTTGAAAGAGAGTTACGTAAGGAAGTTTGTTAAAGAATTAGAAGGGTGAACTTTGTCTATTTCAAGGTTAGAAACGTTGTTCAGTTAAGTTCTGAGAGGTAGTATTACCCCAACTTGATTGACTTCATTTTTAACTAAGGAATGGTTAAGGTTCGATAGTAAAGGATGGTTAAGTGAATTTAGTAATTAAAGGAAATGGTTTGAGTTGGCATCGCGATGGTTTGTTTAAACATCTGTCTAAGTCCAATGAAGAAGCTTTGGAAATGTTTTCCAAATAAGAAACCAGAAATGTTTTCTAATAAAGAAAACAAGAAATGGAAAAGTTTTCCATTATTAATAACATATATTTTCCAAATTTAGAAAATAATAAATATTGAATATAGGGAAACAGGAGATAAGTAAATTAATGAAATAAAGAGATAAATGTTGAATGATGTTTGATCGATATAAATTTCCATTTGGAAATAATATCGTTGTTTGCACACCTGTTTTTCTTCGATAGTTAAATCACAGACTATCGAAGTTTTCACCATTTTAACGTTGTTAATATGGAGAGACCGGTTGGATTTTTATCCAAAGAACCACTCTGTATTGGCATAAGCATTGCGAATCATATATGCCAAAGGAAATTGAAGACGGAGTTATGCAAGGGCTATACTGTTTACAGAATAGTACCTTCGGTTCATCCTGTTCCTGGATGACTTGTATGGACAGATGTCTGACAGAGTATTTCCAGATGATCACGTATATTGATTTCTCCAACCGTAGTGGAAGCGGAGAAGGAAACTTCTTTTAGCTAACACATAATGTATTGTTAAGGACGTCAATCGGTGATTTGATGGATTTGATGATGTGGCATTCAAAGTGAATCTGGTGTGATGATAAAGCGTAGCTTCTAGCCTCACCTCCGGTAAATGACAGAAATCGGGCATGCAGCATGGCTAAGTCGGTCGCACCGAAGTAGGGTGTATAATCACCTGATATAGAGTTTCATTTACTTCTAAAAATCTATTGTTGATGCTGTCCCATTCGGGAAACGGTTGCTGATCCCAACCGTTGGTGATATACATTCGATACACTCAAGCGAAATGAGTGGTTGTTCATGTGTGGCCGGGTTGCAAGATGTTCTTGTTGAATCCAGTGTATTCCTCTCTAGGGGTACACTAGCGAAAGGTGGTTCCATACCTTGTCATAGTTGGAAATCCATTACCCAATATGTGCTTGTGGTTTTGATTGTATACTATATATGTAGAACGTGAGATGAAAGCGTTTCTGCTAGATGATTATTATATTGTGTTGATAGACATTATTATAATATCCAAAGGTTTTGATATAAAGATATTTTGGATTCTCATAAGGGAAAAACCCGTTCCGTTATACGGCGTGGTCTTATTAGATATCGTTGCATTGCTCAAACTGTTTTAAACTGTTCTACTCATACCAGTCCCATGAATGACCCGGAGTTTATTTGTTTTGTTTCCCTAAGCTCTTGGGTGCCTAAATTTGTAAGGGCAGTCAAGTAGTCGGGATTTACAGATATACTGGAAGAGCTGGAGCAGGAGGCTTCAGAATCATATAGCTATAGTTTATTTCCGCTGTGTTGTAAGTGCTGTATTGTGATAATGATGTGTATACAAGTACAGTTTTATATTTCAAAGTTATGTTATCTATTATATGTTATTCGTTCCGCTGTGAGGTTCGTGTTACTCTGATGTTTTGATCTTCTTCTTCTTCTATTCTAAGTTTCTATCTTATCTTTCCTCACCCTCTGTCTTCTTTCTATTAATTTCCTTGTTTCCAGTGCAATTTGGGGTTGGACTTGTGTTATTTAGTCAGCTCAAATTGGACCGGATTTTCGGGTCATTACATTATTCATGTGTTGAAAAGAATATTCATGTGTTGAATAAAATATTTAAAGAATATTCATGTGTTGAACAAAATATGTAAACAATATTCATGTGTTGAATAAAATAAATATTCATGTGTTGAATTAAATATTTAAACCATAAAAATATTCATGTGTTGAATAAAATATTTAAACCATTAAAAATATTCATGTGTTGAATAAAATAAATATTCATGTGTTGAATAGAATAAACATTCATGTGTTGAATAAAAGCCGTGTTGATTAGATATGCGCCATTTTGACGAAAACGATATTCATATCGATTTTATTCATTATTATAATGAATAACGAAAAAGAATTAATTTCAAAATCTGATATTTTGAAAATATTATCGTTCATATATTAATGATATGGAATATTCAATTTTGATTTGAAATTGAATATGAAGTTGAAGCCATTTTGAAAACAAATTTAAAATGATTTATAAAATACATTTTAAATGGAAATTGATGAAATATGTATAATATATATATATATATATATATATATTATATATATTAATGGCCTGAATAGAACGCGCCGCGCCGCGGTAGTTCGCGAATTTCGACCATTGACTTCAAATTGATGTTGCGGGAGATCCGACAGTCGGATTCTCCTGAAACTGGGACCGTTGGGTTCGTATCGAAAAGAACTTTATAACAAACATGAGAAATTTGAAATCTAATGGTTGGATTTGGAATTATGTCCAAATAAAATTTGGAAAAGTTCGTTGTAAGTGCAAATTGATGACCGTATATGGAAATCGACTGTACGGGCCTTGATAAAATTATTAAAAATATTAATAATTTGTGTAAAATCATAATATATGATTTAGAAAGAACTGGGATGAAAAATTCCATATTTCAAGAGATAAAAATATATTTTTATCGAAATGAACTAGTTATGAACTAGAATTAAAATCCGATATTTTTAAATAAACAAATTGGATTGAGGAAATGGTTTTAAAATAACCGGAATTTCCAATATATGAATTGGAATGGATTTGAATCAAAATTATCTTCGGAATATTTCGATATTGGATTCCGTGGTTATACAAACATTGTGGAGGAATTTGGAAGATATATATATCGTTATTCCAATACGATATTAGTTGATTTCAGAATTTAATATTGAATATAAGCCGATATATTTTCTATTCAGAGCCTTGTATTTAATATCAAATGGGATTTTGGGTTTGTCATGAATGGTGTCTTCACTAACACTGTTCTTAAACCCCATGTGAAAAGAATAAATCTTTTAATTAAGATTTAAAGAAGAATTACCAATTAATTAACATTTAATTGGAATTGAAATGGAATGCGATTTTGGGTTTATCACCGTGTTTTAAATGACATTGGTTCTTTAACCCAGTTAAAGATAAGATTAATTTCTTAGCTTTGAATAATCATTAATATTTATTTTTGGGAAGATTAAAACTAAATGGGGTTTTAATGAATCTTTGATTATATTGAAAAGTGAATATGATGATTAAAATTATCAATTCAAGAAAATGGTCGAAAATGGAGTGCCACCAGTTTTGCTCCAAGCGATAGTTAAATCTTTAACTAGATTTGAACGTGAAATGGTAATTAATATTTACCGATAACACCATGGTGTTAGATATGGAGTATTACCAGTTTTGCTCTATGGGATGAATAGGTTGGGATTGGGAAATAAAATAAATGATTACTTCGGTGTGGTTCGCTAATCCCGGCTAGTTTGGAAAACCTTAACATGGTTTGACATCCAAAGGAAGATTAAAGAATAAATTTAAAAGAATTTATCTTTGGTAAAATTAATGGGAACTTATCCCCTAATGATGTGAATATTTGAATAAAAGAATATTCTGAATTGGAATTAGGTGTATGTTGTGTTTGTGTAACATTTGTTTGTTATATACGTGGGTTATTTGGAAAGGTCGGGTTTATGCCCATTCTGAATAACTGATTTGACGATAAATCGAAGATGAAGACGGTGGTTGAAGACCGGAGGTCTTCACATCGTTTGGATGATTACTGATGATCTTGATTGGGCTGTACACCCAAGAGGAGGGAATCAGTTGGTGATCGTCCAGACGTACTTGGAGATCGATGGATATGCGAGGAATAAGTTCCTCCGATTTCGTTCAGACCCAGAACGAACTTGTAAATGGACTGTGTGTCTGACACTGGATTTTATTCTGTGTTGATTGATCTCTATTAAATATACGTCTGTTTGCTGGCGGAGAATTTATTCTCCTTCTTAACACCCTTCTCTGAGACGTACGAGCTAAGAGGTTGTATATCGATGAACATCAATCACATGGAGTGAATTGCCTGTGTGGAATGCCTAAGTGGCAAATGATCAAGGCTTCTGTTGAAAAGCAAAGTCTTGTGGTTTATGATCAAAGCACGTCCTATGTGGCATAACTTTGTGTATAGCGTTAATTTGCAAGCCTCACACCTCTGTATGAGTTAAAAACGGGAGCAGGACCGTAGGGAGAACACGACGTTTCTTTCTAGCTATGGGTGGTGTCAGTGACCTACCAGCCTTAACATTTATATTATTTTCTCACCTTTGTGGTTGTTGGAATGCGAGGCGCCTCGGATATATCGGTCTCTAAGTGAGCCGATGGATAGGTCCGATAGGACTGGGAAACATGTGTTAAGGAATAAGGTTCCTCCGATTTCGTTCAGACCCAGAACGAACTTGTAAATGGACTGTGTGTCTGACACTGGATTTTATTCTGTGTTGATTGATCTCTATTAAATATACATCTGTTTGCTGGCGGAGAATTTATTCTTCTTCTTAACACCCTTCTCTGAGACGTACGAGCTTAGAGGTTGTATATCGATGGACATCAGTCACATGGAGTGAATTGCCTGTGTGGAATGCCTAAGTGGAAAATGATCAAGGCTTCTGTTGAAAAGCAAAGTCTTGTGGTTTATGATCAAAGTACGTCCTATGTGGCATAGCTTTGTGTATAGCGTTAATTCGCGAGCCTCACACCTCTGTAAGAGTTAAAAACGGGAGCAGGACCGTAAGGAGAACACGACGTTTCTTTCTAGCTATGGATGGTGTCAGTGACCTACCAGCCTTAACATTTATATTATTTTTTCACCTTTGTGGTTGTTGGAATGCGAGGCGCCTCGGATATATCGGTCTCTAAGTGAGCCGATGGATAGGTCCGATAGGACTGGAAAACGTGTGTTAAGGAATTGCCAATCTGCTATGTGTGGACCGGCCCTGCCAATTCCATGGGATCTATGTGACCCTGAGGCTTTTGCTAGAGTGTCTCAAAGTCGGTGAGGACTATCTTTTGCCTCGACTCATGACGGAAATCCAATTTCCAATACGTGACATTTCGTTTTTAATTGTAGAACTAGTATGGCGACATGATAGATGGTACCCATGCGCCTATGATTGATAAATTTATATTTGAAGTTGTTTTATTCACTTATAGTAATAATAAAATATGAAATTTCACGTATCAAGCATTATTTGGCTATTATAAGGTAAAACCCTATCCTCCGGCTTGCGTTGCATTGTGTGATGGGATCTGGGCTTATAATAGCTTCATTTTCTTTATTTAGCATTGCGCTGTTGTTATATGCACTGGTATTCTTGGGGGTAAACCCGTTTCGTATTATACGGCGTGGTCCCTTGATTTACCGAACTTTAAAATCAAATTAATAACTGTTTTAGTTCTCACACCAGTCACATGACTGACCTGGAGTTTATTGTATTAACCTAAACTCTGGGAGTCCTTATTTTCCACATGGGCAGCTAGTAGTTGGGTTTTGCAGATTTATATTCATAGGATCCTGGTTTACAGCTGGAACGATACTCGGAAATCTTTGTATCCGTGTATTTATTTCAGTTTTGTTTTGTATTATTTTTCCGCTGCTATGTATATTAAATCTCTGATATTTATCAAATGTGTAATATTTATTCATACACTGTATATTTTTGTATTCTGGTGGAATTTTTGTAATAAGCAATGAAATGTTCTTTTGTTTGTGTTCTGATTTGTTGTGTTCTCAAAGCAATCCGTGCTTTCCTTCACGGGGAAGTTCGGGTCGTTATATATGTAGTCAACTCAGATAGTATGGATTTGCGGGCCACTACATATACATGATCATGGAATATTAAACTATTAAAATATATATGCTGGAATTTCCTCTTATTCATTTCTATAATTTATTATTTAATTTAAAATAATCAAAATAAATTGTATTAAACTCAGTCAAAACTGGGTCGTTACAAAATTCGTTCATTAAGAATAAAGTTACATTTCCTATCCAAACAACCATCTTTTATACGCACACTAAACGTTTAGTTTTTAATGAATAACAATTGTTTTTGAAAGGAATGTTCTTCTCTATTCGCAATTGAAACCTAACTCCTTTAGCACTGAATTAATTAGCAATTAATTCTGCTATTCATATCCATATTTTCAGTTTACCCTTTTTTCTCAAAAGTGTTTTGAAACATTATATTACATTCCCTGTTAGCACAAAAGCTCTCATTTATATATATATATATATATATATATATATATATATTTTAAATTTCTTAATGAACATAACCAGTCATTACTTTTAATTTGCATAATGGGGGCCTCTCAAAATTAGATTGAATGGTCATAAATTCAATCCAATTTACTAAATAACTTACTTGGAATAATCTTTCATCCTTTATATTACCCCTTAGCACCCTTATCTTCTCGCATGCTCCTTATTTTATAATGGTTCTATCGTTTTAACTCTTCCAAATTTTTAATAAATTTGCTCTCTTCTTCCTTCTATTTGGGTATGTTAATGACTTTATTTTTCGGAAGCGACCCGAAACTTCCCGGCCGGCCTAGACCGAACAAGAAGGCGGATTACTTTGAAAACAAGACTAATCAGAACGCAAACAGAAGAACATTTCATTGCTTATTACAACAATTTACATCAGAGTACAGGAATATATAGAGTATGAATAAATATTACACATTTGATAAATATCAGAGATTTAAATACATTACTGCAGCGGAAAAATAATAAAAAAATATAACTGAAAGGAATACACGAATACAGAGCTTTCCTAATATCACTTCAGCTATAAACCAGGATCCTGTGAATATAAATCTGCAAAACCCATCTACTAGCTGCCCGTGCGGAGAATAAGGGCACCCAGAGTTTAGGTTAAAATAATAAACTCCAGGTCAGTCATGTGACTGGTGTGAGAACTAAAACAGTTATAAATCTTTATTTTAAAGTTAGGTAAATCAAAGGACCACGCCATATAACACGGAACGGGTTTCCTCCCAAGAATACCAGTACATAAAACACACAGCGCAATGCTAAGTAAAGAACAATGAAGCTGTTATATGACCCAGGTCCCATCACACAATGCAACGCAAGCTGGAGGATAGGATTTTACCTTATAACAGCCAAAAATGCTTGATACGCGAAATTTCATCTTTTAATTCTTAATCAGACTCCAACCGCAAATTAGTAAGAGAACGATTCCCTAAGTATTGGCCCCGAAGGCCGAAACCAACATCAGACCAATACCCAGAAAACCACCCATCTTAGCTCGTTTCCAGTTAATTTCTAATTTTATATACAATCATAAATATCAATCATAGAAGGCATAAGTGTCCCATACCACTATGTCGCCATATATAAGTTACAAATCAAATCCGCAATTTCGTATTGGAAACTGGATTCCATCATGAGTCGAGGCAAGGGGCAACCTCCTCTCCGCTTCGAGACACTCTAGCAAATGTCTCAGGACTACCCTCTCTGGGTAGCCTCTTGGAATCGGCTGGGCCGGTCCTCCCTTACGTCTGATGATTAGTTATTCCTGAACACACGTTTCCCGGTCCTTACAGACCTATAATCGAGGCGCCTCACATTCTGACAACCACAAAGGTGAAAATAATATAAATGTCAGGGCTGGTAAGTCACTGACACCACCATAGCTAGAAAGAAACGTCGTGTTCTCCCAAAGGTCCGTATCCCGTTTTTGACTCATACTGAGGTGTGAGGCTCGCGAATTAACGCCATACACAAAGCTGTGCCACATAGGCCGTGCTTTGATCATCAACCACAAGACTTTGCTTTTCAATAGAAGCCTTGATCATTTGCCACTTAGGCATGCCACACAGGCAATTCACTCCATGCGATTGATATCTATCGATATATAACCTCTAAGCTCGTACGTCTCAGAGAAGGGCGTTAAGCAAGAGAATAAATTCTCCGCCGCCAAACAGATATATATTTAATAGAAATCAATCAACATAGAATAAAATCCAATGTCAGACACACAATCCATTTACAAGTCCGTTCTGGGTCTGAACGAAACTGGAGGCACCTTATTCCTCCCCCATATGTCCAATATAGGGCAGAGGTCCTCGCATATCCGTCGATCTCCAAGTACGTATGGACGATCACCAACTGATTCTCTCCTCTTGGGTCTACAGCCCAATCAAGATCATCAGTAATCACCCAAACGATGTGAAGACCATCTGATCTTCAACCACCATCTTCATCTTTGACTTATCGTCGAATCGGTTATTCAGAATGGGTATAAACCCGACCTTTCTGAATAACCCGCGTATATAATAAATAAGTGTTACACAAACACAACATACGCCTCATTCCAATTCATCAGTCACTAACCGTAAATTAGCAAGAGAACAATTCCCTAAATATTAACCCCGAAGGCCGAAACCAACATCAAATCAATATCCAGGAAGCCATTCTTCTTAGCCAACCCACAGTTAGTTTCTAAATTTCACATTCTTAGGGAAAGGTTCCCATTAATTTTATCAAAGATAAATTCTTTTAAATTTATTTTTAAATCTTCCTTTGTATATCAAATCAAACTGTATTATGGTTTTCCAAACTAGTCGGGATTAGCGATCCTTACCGAAGTAATTATTTGTTCAATTTCCCAATCCCAACCTATTCATCCCATGAAGCAAAACTGGTAATACTTCATATCTAACACCACGGTGTTATCGGTAAATTTAATTACCATTTCACGTTCAAGTCTAATTAAAGATTTCACTATCGCTTGGAGCAAAATTGGTGATACTCCACTCTCGATCATTTAATCTAATTAAAGATTCATTAAAACTCCACTTAGTTTTAATCTTCAACTGGGTTAAAGAACCGATGTCATTTAAAACACGGTTCACGATAAACCCAAAATCACATCACATTGTTAATCGGGTTAAAGAACAGGTGTTATTCAAAACATCGCTCACGATAAACCCAAAAATCAATTTCAATTCAATCCCAATTAAATATCAATTAATTGGTATATTTCATTAAATCCAAATAAAAAGATTTAATCTTCTCTCAACTGGGTTCAAGAACAGTGTTAATGAACACACCTTCACGACAAACCCAAATCACATTCGATATTAAATACAAGGCTCTGAACAGAAAATATATCGGCTTATATTCAATATCAAATTCTGAAACCAACAAATATCGTATTGGAAATAACGATATAAATATATCTTTCAAATTTCGACAACCATATCTATATAATCACGAAATCCAACATCGGAATATTCCGATGATAATTTCGATTCAAATCCATTCCGATACGTATATTGGAAATCCTGATTATTTTTAAAGCCACTTCAAATCCAATTTATTTATTTAAAAATATTATATTTTAATTCTAGTTCATTTTGATAAAAATATATTTTTATCCTTTCAAATAGGAAATTTTTTATCTCTGTTCTTTCCAACTCATATATTATGATTTTACACAAATTATAGATATTTTTAACAATTTTATCAAGGCCCGTACAGTCGATTTCCAATAACGGTCGTCGAACTGCACTTACAGCGACCTTTTCTAAATTTGATTTGGACGTATCTCTAAATCCAACCGTTAGATTTCAAATTTCTAATATTCATTGGAAAGCTCTTTTCGATACGAACCCAACGGTTCCGGTTTCAGAAGAATCCGATGGTCGGATCTCCCGTAACATCAATTCGAAGTCAATGGTCGAAATTCGCGAACTGCCGCGGTGCGACGCGTTCTATTCAGGCCATATAATATATATATATTATATATATTATATATATTTCATCGATTTCCTTTCAAAACGTACTTTATAAATCGTTTTAAAACCATTTCAACTTCATATTCAATTTCTAATCTAAATTGAATATTCCATATCATCGGTATATATATGATAATATTTTCAAAACGTTATATTTTGAAATCACTTCTTTTTCGATATTCATTATAAAAATGAATAATATCGATATAAATATCGCTCGCGTCAAAATGGTGCAAATCTAATCAACACGGCTTCGTATATTCCTATTTCAAATATTTCTATTTTCAAATATTCTATTTCAATATTTCTATTCAAATATTTCTATTCAAATATTTCTATTCAAATATTTCTGTTCAAATATTTCTGTTCAAATATTTCTATTCAAATATTTTTGTTCAAATATTTCTATTCAAATATTTCTAGTCAAATATTTCTTTTCAAAACTGGAATGAGACCCAATCAACTACCATAGATTTTATTTCTATGGATTTCCATACAACAAATGTATACAATAACAGTGATAAATAATCAACCATCATCCAAAGTGCACTACACAATTATCTGTCAACCTATCGATCGACACACAACTAAATAATTGGGATCAGTGTACGCCAAATATCATCCCAACACCCGTGTGGGGTTTCAAATCAACAAACACAGATTTTTATTTGTGCAGTTGGGCGATGTGTAAAATTTATCGTCCCAATCCATATCAGTCAAATCAGTGTACATAAACGAACTATCTGGTTTGTAAATTAATATTTTATTTTATTCACATACACGTTAAAAATTATATTTTTAACGATAAAATATTTATTTAAACACATGAATTTCTATTCAGTTGTTTACACAATAAAATTGATATTTTTAATTTTTCTAACTTACTTTAGAAAATCTCGGCGGCATAACGGCACGATACTAGAAACGGGACAAGGCCTAGCCTTGTCCCCGGTCTAATAATGGCCCACGCCATACACATACCAATTTTATCAATTCGATTTCACCCAACCAACCAAATTCAAACAAATAATTTAACTAACTACACAACCAAACAAACAAGTCCATGGTCTCTTGACGATGGTGTTGGGTGCTACTAAGCACCGTCTGCATCCTAGTATATATAATTAACTAGAAAAGAAAATTTAAAGTGAGAAGTTCTCACCGAGGGATCCACTCCTCCATTCTTTATTTCTGGACGGTCTGGATTCTGAATTTGATCCCAGTTGGTTCTGTCACAGTCTATTTTACTCTGTTCATAGTGAAAATCACATTTTTAATATGAAGTTTATATTAAAAATTTCTTTTCTATACCGCTACCTCATATTTATAAAAATCGAATTTTTATCGCTACTTCATATATATAAAAATCTAATCGTTATCCTCACTACTTCATGATAAAAATAAAGTTCATATTTTTATTTGACTTCATATACTGTAAAGATTATATTTTTTTTTCCACTTCTCATATAATAAAAATTATATTTTTATTATGCTACATATATAAAAATCATATTTTTATAATCTTTATTACATAAAAATCATATTTTTATAATTTATAAAAATCGTTTCTTTTCTCTAGTTAAAAAATCAAACCTTTTCTTTTCAAAAATCTAATCTTTTTATAAAGAGAAAACCAAATCTTTCGGTAAAAAGAAAAATCAAATCTTTGTCATGTTAAAAATCTAACCTTTCTTTGTTTACAAATCTCGACTTTCCTTTAGTAAAAATCTTAACTTTATCTAAACAAAAATCTCACCTTTTCTTTAGTAAAATTCTAATTTTTATAACGCTTCTTTATCAGAATAAAAAACGCACCTTTATCACAATAAAAATCGCTCCTTTATCACAATAAAAATCGCTCCTTTTTTCATGCTAATATATGTTAAAACAGAAAACAAAATAAATGTAAATTAAAAATTAAAATCACATTTTCGGATTTCTTCAAAGGAGGGAGGGGGTGTTTGGTGGCGTGTGTTGTCATGGGGTGGAGCAGCGGCTTAATTCTGGGCTAGGGTCTCGGTTTGAACGAAGGAGGACAAGAATTTACAGCGAGGGGGGGTTGATGTTCGCCGGAGGTTGGTGGAGGGTCGAAGGTGGCACGGGGTCTGCGCGCTGGTTATCGGCGCGGTGGTTGGAGGGAGGGCTTTTGGGGTCTCGCGGGTTTTGAGGGGGCGCAATTGGAAGGTGGAGGCGATGAAGAAGTAGAGAGAGAGGCGCACGAGATGGGGGTGATTGGGGGAGGGCGCGTAGCAGCTTGGTGGCGCGACAGGGGGGGGCGACGATGGTGGCGGGCACGACAAGGGTTTCACCCTTTTTTGCGGGTTTTTTTTATTTTAATCTGAACGATGAAGATAATAAGGAAAGGGGGTTATGTGAATATTTATATTTTAATTATTTAATTTATTTTCTCCTTAAAGTTGACTTTTGTCTTGAACCCCAAATGAGGCCCAACGACTGTCGTACCTAGCTAATTACCCCCATTCCGAACACAATGGGATATGTTTCGTAAGCCAATTCGGCCGTTACGATCAGTTTTCGCTGAATTTAAAATATAAATCTTTATATATTCAATTTAAACGCACATTTCAATTTACCGGGGCCACATACAGCCTCTAAAAATTCCAGAAAAATATTTTCTAGATTCGTATTGACGATACGGTCCTAACAAAACTACTTTCGTCAAATTTTGAGACCGTTTGAAAAATGGCCATTTTTTTGTCGACCCGAATTGACTGAAACTGTCAAAACACGTTTAACTTCGCCATGCTCACATATTGATTCAGAAAATTATGAATTTTGAAACCTATCATTAATTTGACATCCTAGATCCAACAAAAGTGGTTTCTTCGAAAACCGAGGTCGTTTGCAAAACGGCTATTTTCAAGGCCTTTATATATATTAAAATATATATAAATTCCACAGCGACTTTTCTGAATTTTAAACTGGACATATCTTTCAACTTCTAAAGTGAAATTCAGTTTCTTACATCCGTTAGAAAGATATGATTAAACAGATTCCATTACTTCTTGTTTCGTTCAATACCGACTTATATTGAATTCTGTATATTCATTTGAAATTCAAAATTGAATTTTCGAACTGCAGCGCCATTTCAGGATCGTTGCATAATTAAAATAAAATTATTCGTTTTAACTCGTCGAAAATAAATTTTTCATCGTTATTATTTAAAATAATCCATTTTAAATATTCAAAATTCATTAAAATTGCCAAAATAAAAATTTTAAACTGGCTCAGAATTTCTGGGTTGTTACATTCTCCCCTACTTAAAATCTTTTTGTCCTCGAAAAGGAACGAAGCTGAAAGTTGTTTACAAATCAACTCAACTTCCATTATTTTCATTACGGCTTAAGTTCTTCAAATATTTAGTTTCTAAGAACCTTCACATTTTTCAAAAATTTGGCTAACACCCTAAATTTCCGAAAAAATTCGCCATAACCTCCCTTGCACCGGGAGCATCGAGAAAATCCCCAAACTGCTATACATGCCTTCTCATCTCAAAAAGAAAAAGAAAAAGCCAAGCGGCTAGCCAATCGGCTCATAAAATCATCCAAACCCAATAAATTAGTAAACATGTACCTATTTGTCGGGCAAACAATTTTATTCCTCTTCTTTAGCCTCCTTGCTATGACATATTCAATAGATTTACATGTATATGCATGCAATTTCAACCAATTTGCAATTCAATTTTATATTTGGTTCAATTTGGCTACATATACCTTACATTCACATAATGGTTTAAAATTTTAACTAATCAAACAACACAATCAGCAATCAATTAGTTGGCTAATGTTTCAATTTCATAATTTTGATATATATACAAAAAATCCTGTTTTTGATGCCAAATCACAATAATAAACCTATCTAGTTTTGGTTCTCACACCACTCTAAACGAAACATATAGATATCCCACCTTTGAAACTCGAACATAAACTCTGATGATGGTGCATCGATCATCAGAATCATCTCCGGGCGACTAGAGTGTGATCCTATATCTATCCAGTATATTAAAACTTCGAATACACGTTTGCAAGGCGTATATGCAAAATCTTTATATATCGGATTGTCCAAAATCAATATAAAATAAATATTCAAATGCGTGTAAAATGGTTTAAATTTTCAAAACAAATCTGATATTCATTTTTATTTCAAAAATAACACTCTTTCGACTCATTCTAGGATACTTCTGATCCCATCTCTAACGAGCCATTCTTATTGGATATTACTAATCCAATCTCTGATGAATTCTTTCGTTTGGTTCTAATGTGTCTTGTTCTCAAGCTCTATAAACCAGAGCTCTGATACCAAATGAAGCGACCTGAAACTTCCCGGCGGGCCTAGACCGAACAAGAAGGCAGATTACTTTGAAAACAAGACTAATCAGAATGCAAACAGAAGAACATTTCATTGCTTATTACAACAATTTACATCAGAGTACAGGAATATACAGAGTATGAATAAATATTACACATTTGATAAATATTAGAGATTTAAATACATTACTACAGCGGAAAAATAATACAAAACATAACTGAAAGGAATACACGGATATAGAGCTTTCCGAATATCACTTCAGCTATAAACCACGATCCTGTGAATATAAATCTGCAAAACCTAACTACTAGCTGCCCGTGCAGAAAATAAGGGCACTCAGAGTTTAGGTTAAAACAATAAACTCCAGGTCAGTCATGTGACAGGTGTGAGAACTAAAACAGTTATAAATCTTTATTTTAAAGTTAGGTAAATCAAGGGACCACGCCGTATAACACGGAACGGGTTTCCTCCCAAGAATACCAGTGCATAAAACACACAGCGCAATGCTAAGTAAAGAACAATGAATCTGTTATAAGACCCAGGTCCCATCACACAATGCAACGCAAGCCGGAGGATAGGGTTTTACCTTATAGCAGCCAAAAATGCTTGATACGCGAAATTTCATCTTTCAATTCTTATCAGACTCCAACCACAAATTAGTAAGAGAACGATACCCTAAGTATTAGCCCCGAAGGCCAAAACCAACATCAGACCAATACCCAGAAAACCACCCATCTTAGCTCGTTTCCAGTTAGTTTTTTAATTTTATATACAATCATAATTATCAATCATAGGCGGCATAAGTGTCCCATACCACTATGTCGCCATATATAAGTTACAAATCAAATCCGCAATTTCGTATTGGAAATTGGATTCCATCATGAGTCGAGGAAAGGGGCAAGCTCCTCTCCGCTTCGAGACACTCTAGCAAATGTCTCAGGACAACTCTCTCTGGGTAGCCTCTTGGAATTGGCTGGGCCGGTCCTCCCTTACGTTTGAGGATTAGTTATTCCTGAACACACATTTCCCGGTCCTTACAGACCTATAATCGAGGCACCTCGCATTCCAACAACCACAAAGGAGAAAATAATATAAATGTCAGGGATGGTAAGTCACTGACACCACCATAGCTAGAAAGAAACGTCGTGTTCCCCCAACGGTCCGTATCCCGTTTTTGACTCATACCGAGGTGTGAGGCTCGTGAATTAACACCATACACAAAGCTATGCCACATAGGCCGTGCTTTGATCCTCAACCACAAGACTTTGCTTTTCAACAGAAGCCTTGATCATTTGCCACTTAGGCATGCCACACAGGCAATTCACTCCATGCGATTGATATCTATCGATATATAACCTATAAGCTCGTACGTCTCAGAGAAGGGCGTTAAGCAAGAGAATAAATTCTCCGCCGCCAAACAGATATATATTTAATAGAAATCAATCAACATAGAATAAAATCCAATGTTAGGCACACAATCCATTTACAAGTCCGTTCTGGGTCTGAACGAAACCGGAGGTACCTTATTCCTCCCCCATATGTCCAATACAGGGCAGAGGTCCTCACATATCGTCTCCAAGTACGTCTGGACGATCACCAACTGATTCTCTCCTCTTGGGTGTACATCCCAATCAAGATCATCAGTAATCACCCAAACGATGTGAAGACCATCCGGTCTTCAACCACCGTCTTCATCTTCGACTTATCGTCGAATCGGTTATTCAGAATGGGTATAAGCCCGGCCTTTCTGAATAACCCGCGTATATAATAAACAAGTGTTACACAAACACAACATACGCCTCATTCCAATTCATCAGTCACTAACCATAAATTAGCAAGAGAACAATTGCCTAAATATTAACCCCGAAGGCCGAAACCAATATCAGATCAATATCCAGGAAACCATTCTTCTTAGCCAACCCACAGTTAGTTTCTAAATTTCACATTCTTAGGGAAAGGTTCCCATTAATTTTATCAAAGATAAATTCTTTTAAATTTATTCTTAAATCTTCCTTTGGATATCAAATCAAACCGTATTATGGTTTTCCAAACTAGTCGGGATTAGCGATCCTTACCGAAGTAATTATTTGTTAAATTTCCCAATCCCAACCTATTCATCCCATGATGCAAAACTGGTAATACTTCATATCTAACACCACGGTGTTATCGGTAAATTTAATTACCAGATCACGTTCAAGTCTAATTAAAGATTTCACTATTGCTTGGAGCAAAACTGGTGATACTCCACTCTCGATCATTTCAATCTAATTTAAGATTCATTAAAACTCCACTTAGTTTTAATTTTTAACTAGGTTAAAGAACCGATGTCATTTAAAACATGGTTCACGATAAACCCAAAATCACATCACATTGTTAATCGGGTTAATGAACAGGTGTTATTCAAAACACCGCTCACGATAAACCCAAAAATCAATTTCAATTCAATCCCAATTAAATATAAATTAATTGGTATATTACATTAAATCCAAATAAACAGATTTAATCTTTTCTCAACTGGGTTCAAGAACAATGTTAATGAACACACCATTCACGACAAACCCAAATCACATTCGATATTAAATACAAGGCTCTGAACAGAAAATATATCGGCTTATATTCAATATCAAATTCTGAAACCAACAAATATCGTATTGGAAATAACGATATAAATATATCTTTCAAATTTCCACAACCATATCTATATAATCACGAAATCCAACATCGGAATATTCCGAAGATAATTTTGATTCAAATCCATTCCGATACGTATATTGGAAATCCTGATTATTTTTAAAGCCACTTCAAATCCAATTTATTTATTTAAAAATAATATATTTTAATTTTAGTTCATTTCGATAAAAATATATTTTTATCCTTTCAAATAGGGAATTTTTCATCCCAGTTCTTTCCAACTCATATATTATGATTTTACACAAATTATAGATATTTTTAATAATTTTATCAAGGCCCGTATAGTCGATTTCGAATAACAGTCATCGAACTGCACTTACAACGACCTTTTCTAAATTTGATTTGGACGTATCTTTAAATCCAACCGTTAGATTTCAAATTTCAAATATTCATTAGAAAGCCCTTTTCGATACGAACCCAACATACCAATTTTATCAATTCGTTTTCACCCAACCAACCAAATTCAAACAAATAATTTAACTAACTACACAACCAAACAAACAAGTCCATGGTCTGTGGACGATGGTGTCGGGTGCTACTAAGCACCGTCTGCATCCTAGTATATATAATTATAACTAGAAAAGAAAATTTAAAGTGAGAAGTTCTCACCGAGGGATCCACTCCTCCATTCTTTATTTCTGGACGGTCTGGATTCTGACTTTGATCCCAGTCGGTTCCATCGTAGTCTATTTTACTCTGTTCATAGTACAAATCACATTTTTAATATGAAGTTTATATTAAAAATTTCTTTTCTATACCGCTACCTCATATTTATAAAAATCGAATTTTTATCGCTACTTCATATATATTAAAAACTAATCGTTATCCTCACTACTTAATGATAAAAATAAAGTTCATATTTTTATTTCACATCATATACTGCAAAGATTATATTTTTATTCCACTTCTCATATAATAAAAATTATATTTTTATTATGCTACATATATAAAAATCATATTTTTAACATTCTCTATCTTATAAAAATTATATTTTTATAATCTCTACTATATAAAGATCATATTTTTATAATCTCTATTACATAAAAATCATATTTTTATAATTTATAAAAATCATTTCTTTTCTCTAGTTAAAAAATCAAACCTTTTCTTTTCAAAAATCTAATCTTTTTATAAAGAGAAAACCAAATATTTCAGTAAAAAGAAAAATCAAATCTTTGTCATGTTAAAATTCTAACCTTTCTTTGTTTAAAAATATCGACTTCCTTTAGTAAAAATCTTAACTTTAACTAAACAAAAATCTCACCTTTTCTTTAGTAAAAATCTAATTTTTATAACGCTTCTTTATCAGAATAAAAAACGCTCCTTTGTCACAATAAAAATCGCTCCTTTATCATAATAAAAATCACTCCTTTATCCATGCTAATATATGTTAAAACAGAAAACAAAATAAATGTAAATTAAAAATTAAAATTTAAACTCACATTTTTGGATTTCTTTATAGGGAGGGGGTGTTTGGTGGCGCGCATTGTCATGTGGTGGAGCAGCGGCTTAATTCTGGCCTAGGGTCTCAGTTTGAACGAAGGAGGACAAGAATTTACAGCGGGGGGGGGGGGGGGGTTGCTGTTCACCGGAGTTTGGTGGAGGGTCGGAGTGGGCCACGAAGGAGGTGGCGTGGGGTCTGCCCGCTGGTGCTCGACGCGGTCGTTGGAGGGATGGCTTTGGGGTCTCACGGGTTTTGAGGGGGCACAATTGGAAGGAGGAGGCAATGAAGAAGGGGGGAGAGAGGCGCACGAGATGGGGGCGATGGGAGGAGGGCGCGGAGTAGCTTGGTGGCGCGACGGGGAGGGGGGGCGACGATGGTGGCGGGCGCGACAAGGGTTTCCCCCTTTTCTGCGGGTTTTTTTTATTTTTATCTGAACGGTGAAGAGAATAAGGAAGGGGGGTTATGTGAATATTTATATTATAATTATTTAATTTATTTTCTCCTTAAAGTTGACTTTTGTCTTCAACCCCAAACGAGGCCCAACAACTAGCTAATTACCCCCATTCCGAACACAATGGGATATGTTTCGTAAGCCAATTCGGCCGTTACGATCGGTTTTCGTTGAATTTAAAATATAAATCTTTATATATTCAATTTAAATGCACATTTTAAATTACCGAGGCTACATACGGCCTCTAAAAATTCCAAAAAATATATTTTCTAGATTCGTATTGACGATACGGTCCTAACAAAACTAGTTTCGTCAAATTCTGAGACCGTTTGAAAAATGGCCATTTTCTGGTCGACCCGAATTGACTAAAACTGTCAAAACACGTTTAACTTCGCCACGCTCACATATTGATTCAGAAAATTATGAAATTTGAAACCTAGCAATAATTTGACATCCCGGATCCAACAAAAGTGGTTTCGTCGAAAACCGAGGTTGTTTGCAAAACGGCTATTTTCAAGGCCTTTATATATATTAAAATATATATAAATTCCACTGCGACTTTTCTGAATTTTAAACTGGACATATCTTTCAACTTCTATAGTAAAATCTCAGTTTCTTACATCCATTAGAAAGATATGATTAAACAGATTCCATTACTTCTTGTTTCGTTCAATTCCGACTTATATTGAATTATGTATATTCATTTGAAATTTGAAATTGAATTTTCGAACTGCAGGGCCATTTCAGGCTCGTTATATAATTAAAATAAAATTATTTATTTTAACTTCATCGAAAATAAATTTTTCGTCGTTATTATTTAAAATAATCCATTTTAAATATTCAAAATTCATTAAAATTGCCAAAATAAAAAAATTTAAACTGGCTCAGAATTTCTAGGTTGTTACATTTTCCAAGTTGTTATGTCCTGTCTTCTTTCTCTTCTTATTTTTCTTTTTAAACGTCAATTTACTATCACCATCTAGAAAAGAACGTTTTCAATTCTAAACCTTTATAAGTTCATTTCATCAAGACCATGGAAATTAAATTAACTATTTGAATTATTTAGTGCTTGTTGCTTTTATTTCCTTTTCCATTAAAGCTCTTATTTGCAAATATCTACAGTTAACCTTTTCATATGTTTTTCTGTGCTAAAACTCATATCTATTATTTGTCTAATTGAAGAACTAATGAACATTTATAACTCCAAATGTTTTTTTTTCAATTGGAATTATTATGTAATTCTAGTCAATATACAAGAGGTTAACAGTTCTTCAAAAATTTCTTCTTTCAGATAACTTTTTGTAGCATGTCAATAATCCATTTTGATGGGTTTCTAAATATTCTTGGTCTTTTATTTCAATTTTATGACACACTATATGGAAGTATATAAATTTTTTAATTTTTCGTAATAAATTGATGGTATGTCGAAAATCTTATTTGTAGGTTTTATATTTCCTTATCAATTAGGAAAACATGTTTATCTTCTTTCTTTCTTTTTTAGATTTTTCTACCGCACCTACAATTGTTTTCAAAAAAGGTTGATATCTTTATTTATGGAAGCCTATATCTTGCCTCAACCCTTTTTCTTTCGTATTCTTTTTTTTTCACCCCTACACATTCCTAATATATGTCAATTATGTCCATTTAAACCATTTCAAATATCGCTTATTCTTATGGACATTTTTAACATCTCATCCAAATATTCATACCTATAAATGGTCTTACATAATCCATTAATACTTTCCTTTCCGACCATTTAGTGTTCCTTGGAAAGCGTAGGCGTTCATAGCTCAATTTTGTCAAAGATGACACTTAGTCAAAACTGGACATATTTCTCAAATTGGTCCATATTAATTGTTCACCTAATGGATACTTATTTAAACGTTTTCTTTACCATGATAGATAATTCATCCAATTAACTTTCATTTATCACTTACTGAATAAGGTGATTTCAATCCTTTCCATATTCCAAATCCTATAACCATCCAATGATCAGAGGTCTCTAAATTGTCAAGGAGGTTGCTATATTACCATATGGCCTCTAGACAATTTCTAGAATGTAATGCCAAACCTTCCCTTAAAAAACCTACAGATGCTCCTTTCTAAAGATATGCATACTTTGAAAATATATATATATATATATAGCAAAACTTTTGAAAATCCCTTTTCAAAATAACAAGTATGCCTCTCATACTTATATATTTCCCTGTAATCGGGTAACCTATGCTCTGATACCAAATGTAACAACCCGCCCGGAATAGGCCAAAATTTCGACCTAGAAAAAGGCCCATCGAAACTTATAGCCATTTTAAATGGGTCGTTGGTCCCTGTAAGGATTACATTTGCACAGAATATATACATACATAGATACTTCGAATGGAAATATAATACTAAAAATAAGATGTACCATTTATTTCAAAACCACAGAAATACAACAGTCACAATTACATATGTTCAATGGGTACATCAAATAGTTCATTCTCATAACTTTCCAAAAGAAGTAAAGCAATAACTACTAATAATAGCATAACAATTTCGACATCAGCTTCAATCACCAATTCGTTCATGGCTTTTACACCATCTACTGACCTGTTGGATATGTTGAGGAGAGG
Source organism: Allium sativum (assembly GCA_030737875.1). Taxonomy (NCBI): domain Eukaryota; kingdom Viridiplantae; phylum Streptophyta; class Magnoliopsida; order Asparagales; family Amaryllidaceae; genus Allium; species Allium sativum. Next base: position 120,406,685 of record CM060915.1, read on the forward strand.
GGTCAGATCATAAAGTTTTGTATGACTAAAATATAGTTTTACTTAATGTTCATACCCTATATTTTTAGCAGGCCACATATGTCAAGGTATGTCTACGCAGCACACAACAAACACCAAGTTTCAAACCAATGAGGTGAATATCCAAGTCAATCGCCCATTAGTGTTTTTAAGGTAAAGACCCAATGAGGTGGCATTGTCGGTCACTTATGACCCTATTAATGGTGGATTCTTACGATCTCTTATAGCCCTGAGGCGGAACCCTAGCCCTTTAAGATCTCGCTCTAGTACGTTAACGTTCTTAAATCTATTCTCTCATTTGTAATATGAGAAGTTGAATTGCCAACATTACTACTTAACTGATATTACCCGGTAGGACACCTATGTCGCTTAAAACTTCCCTTAGACAGTTGGTGAGCATGCAATGGCCACATATCTTTCAATTTACCAATTTGTCCCTAGTTGACCCCTTACAAGCTTCTAAAGGAAGTGGACATCCTCGTGAACTACCCTACTCCGCTACTGTTTTATGCCTAACCACTTTTGGAGAAGGAGGACCCAAAGACCTACTTCAAATCTAATAAGGGTGGGTCCCATGACTTCGGTTCCTCTCCAAGGAATAAATCTTCGGAGGGATCATAATCCTAACCACTTAAGACACAAACTAGATAAAAAGTGAGCGAGCCACTTAAGACCTTCTCAAGACGTAGTAAACCTGCCTAGTTTCTGACACGACCCAAACTCGCCCTTACGGGAAAGCCCAGATTGAGTTGAGAACAGGACAAATAAGAACACAAACAGTAGAACATTTAATTGCTATTACAACAATTTACATTAGAGTCCAAGAATATAACAGAGTATGAATAAATATTACACCTTGGAAAATATCAGAGATTTAAATTACAACGCAGTGGAAAATATTACATAACACAACTGAAAGCGATACACGAATACAGAACTTTTCGAATTTAACTCCAGATGTAAATCCAGGATCTTGGAAAATAAAAATCTGTAAAACCAAAGCTACTAGCTGCCCGTGTGGAAAATAGGGGCACCTAGAGTTTAGGTTAAAACAATAAAATCCAGGTCAGTCATGGGACTGGTGTGAGAACTAAAATAGTTAATTAAAACTTTACCTTAAAATAGGGTAAATCAAGGGACCACGGTGTATAACACGGAACGAGTTTACCCCCAAGAATACCAGTGCATAAAACAAACAGCGCAATGCTAATTAAAGAAAATTAAGCTATTATAAGACTCAGATCCCATCACACAATGCAACGCAAGTCGGAGGATAGAGTTTTCCCCTATAATAGCCAAACATGCTTGGTATGTTTAATACAAATCATTTTGATATTATTATAAGTGCATAGTGTTAAAAACAAATTCAAATATAAATGTATCAATCATAGACGGCATGGGTACCATATATCATGTCGCCATACTAGTTCTACAATTAAAATAGCACGATGTCATATTGGAAATTGGATTTCCATCATGAACCAAGGCAAGGGATAATCCTTACCGAATTCAAGACAATCTAGCCTACCATGTCTCAGGCTACAGCCGCAACTGCACCTAGGAGGTCTATGGCCGGTGCACTCTTACGTTTGTGGATTGGTTATTCCTGAACAATGCGTTTCCCCGCCCTATGGGGCGCAATGGTCAGTATGTCGACCATATCATCTATCGGCCCCGTAGTGACCGATATATCTGAGGCGCCTCGCTTTCCATCATCCACATAAGTAAAATGTTTGTGCTCCATACCATGACACCACTCCTAGCTAAAAAAAATGCACGTCCTCCCTGGGGTCCTTCAACTCGTTTCTGGTTCACACCGGGGTGTGAGGCTCACGAATTAATGCTACAACACAAAGTTATGCTATTTAAAGTCGTGCTTTGATCATCAACCAAAAGACTTTGCTTTTCAACAGAAGCCTTGATCATTTGCATCTCGGCATGCCACACAGGCAATTCACGCCATGCGACTGATGTCTATCGATATATAACCTCTAAGCTCGTACATCTTAGAGAAGGATGTTAAGCAAGAGAATAAATTCAACGCCACCAAATAGATATATATCTAATAGAGATCAATCAATACAGAATAAAACCAAGTGTCCGACACACATCCATTTACAAGTTCGTTCTGGGTCTGAACGGAACCAGAGGCACCTTATTCCTCATCCCATATGTCCAATAAAGGAGAGAGGTCCTCGCATATCCGGTCGATCTCCAAGTGTGTCTGGACGATCACCACTTATTACCATGTCTTGGGTGTACAACCCAATCAAGACATCAGTTATCGTCCAAACGATGTGAAGATCTCCGGTCTTCAACCACCGTCTTCATCGTCGACTTATCGTCGTATTAATCATTCAGAATTGGATAAACCCGGTCCTTCCGAATAACTCGCATATCTTATAAACAGGTGCTATAAAACACAACATATGCCTCATTCCAATCCATAATATTCCTTTATTCAAATATTCTGACAATTTAAACCAAATTAAGGTTTTCCAATATAGTCGGGATTAGCGAACCTTACCGAAGTAATCATTTGTTTAATTTCCCAATCCCAACCTATTCATCCTATGGAGCAAAACCGGTATTACTCCATATCTAACATCATGGTGTTATTGGAAAATTAATTACCATTTCATGTTCAAATCTAATTTAAGATTTAACTATCGCTTGAGCAAACTTGGTGATACTCCATTATCGATCATTTCCCAAATTTAATAATTTAAATTATCACATTCACATTTCAACATAATTAAAGATTCATTAAAACTCCACCTATTTTTAATCCCCAAAAATCAATATATAATGATTATTCAAATTTAGGAAATAAATCATGTCTTTAACTGGGTTAAAGAACCAATGTCATTTAAAACACAGTTCACGATAAACCCAAAACCACATTCCATTAATTATGGAGTCTTCATGGAAAACAGATCAATGTATATAATCGATATAAACTTCCATATCTAACCAATAATATAAATGGAATAACGGCAAAGCCTTTTAAATTCCATATATAGTAACGGTCTTCCTCCATAGAAGTTCACTTCGATTATTACCAAATCGAACTCCATTCCAATTTATTTTATTAAATTGAAAAACTTTACTTTGGAAATTTCCCATTAAATCTTAATAAGAATACTTATAAATTCCAAATCACATTTCACCGTTAATTGGGTTAAAGAACGAATGTCATTAAAAACACAGTTCACGATAAACCCAGTTCACATTCCATTTTATTCCAATTACTAAATATAACTGGAAACTCTAATAATCTTAATTAAAAGATTTATTCTTTTCACACGAGGTTTAAGAACAGTGTTATTTAAGACACCATTCACAACAAATCCAAAATCCGATTCTTTTATTCAGTTCCAATTAAATATTAATTAATTGGGAAACTCCACTAAATCTTAATTAAAAGATTTATTCTTTTCTCAACTGGGTTTAAGAATAGTGTTAATGAAGACACCATACATGACAAACCCAAAATCTAATTCTTTTATTCAATTCCAATTAAATATTAATTAATTGGGAAACTTCACTAAATCTTAATAAAAAGATTTATCCTTTTCTTAACTGAGTTTAAGAAAAGTGTTAATGAAGATACAATTCACGACAAACCCAATATCCAATTTAATATTGAATATAAGATTCTAAATAGAAATTATATCGGCTTATATTCAATATCAAATTCCGAAACTAACGGATATCGTATTAGGAATAATGATATCTGTATCTTCCAAATTCCCATAACAATATCCGTATAACCACGGAATCCAATATCGAAATATTCCAAAGATTATTTCCATTCCAATCCATTCCAATTTATTCATTGGAAAATTTTGGTTATTTTAAAACCATTTCAAATCCAATTTATTTCATCTTGCAAGTTAATACCTAGTTCATTTCGATAAAAATATATTTTTATCTTTACAATCGTGGAATTTTTCATCCAAATTCTTTCTAAATCATTTATTATGATTTTACACAAATTATTAATATTTTTAATAATTTTATTAAGGCCCTTTCAGTCGATTTCCATAAATGGTCATCGAACTGCATCCATAGCGACCTTTTCCAAATTTTATTTGGACATAATTCCAAATCCAACCGTTAGATTTCAAATATCTTATATTCTTTGGAAAGCTCTATTCGATACGAACCTAATGCTTCCGGTTTTAGTAGAATCCGATGGTCGGATCTCCCGTAACGTCAATTCGAAGTCAATGGTCGAAATTCGTGAACGGACGCTGCGCGGTGTGTTCTATTCAGGTCATTAGATATATGTAATATATATTATATATACTTCGTCGATTTCCGTTTAAAACATATTTTATAAATCGTCTTAAATTCGTTTTAAAAATGATTTCAACTTCATTTTCAATTTTAAATCAAAATTGAATACTTCTTATCATTGTAATATATAAATGATAATATTTTCAAAATATCTGATTTTGAAATAACTTCCTTTTCGATATTCATTATAAAAATGAATAAACTTGGTATAATAATCGTTCGTGTCAAAATGGCACATATCTAATCAATACAACTTCTATATTTCAATAATTTCATGTCCATCCGAAATCGGACATCATATAAAGTTATTTGTATGGATTCCATACAACACATGTATATAATAAAAATGATAAATAATCACCCATCATCCAGAGTGCATCACACAACTGCATAAGCATTAAATATAAATGATTAAAACTTACAACGGCCTGTCAACCAATCGATTGACATACAAATAAACAATTGGGATTAGTGTATGTCAAATATCATCCCAATACCCATGTGGGGTTTCAATCAACAAACACTGAATATTATTTCGCAGTTCGGTGATGTGTAAAATTTATCGTCCCAATCAATATCAGTTAAACGGGTGTACATAAACAAATCGTCAGATTCGTAAATGAATATTTATTTTCATTTCAGGAGAATTTTATGTCGTTCATTCATACGTTAAAAATCATATTTTTAACGATAAAATATTTTATTCAACACATGAATATTTTATACAATTCATTTATACAATAAAAATGATATTTTTATTTATTCAAACATTTTATTCAACACGTACAATCAACAACCACAATACAGTCCATTCAATCCGAACAAACAATCATGGTTTCAATCAAAGGTGTCGGGGGCTACTAAGCCCCGTCTACATCTTAGTATATATTTAACGTAATTAGATTGAGAAAGTGTTCTCACTTTGGTTTCCACTCTGCCAGTTTTATTTCTGAATTTCTAAACAATTTGGGTTTAATTTCGCTTGAATTTAACCTTGCTTCATTTATGCTCTAGTCAGTTCCAAGGCGTAGTATTTTTCATCGCGATTCCAATGCAATTTGGTTTGCTGAATTCCGATCACATACGTACAAGATATTTACATTTAAAGTCAATACAACATTAAATTAATTAATTTCTTTCTTAATTAATAACTTAATAAATTAATTACATTAAGAGGAAAATCGGGCCATAGCTGCTTCCTTCTTCCTGAACTTCAGCGCGCCTCAAAATTGAACCCATCTAGGGTTTGCCAATTATCGTCGCTCCACTTGAACGAACCCCCATCACCATACTTCACCTGAACTGCCCTTGCACGATCTTCCTTCTCTCACCGTCATGATCGATTAGATGGCCCCACCAATCCAGGAATCTCGAACGAACATCGGCGGTTCAAGGAAAAAATCCCACCTCCATGATCTCCTATACCCAATCTCGACCGTATAAATTCAAAGATGAAGAAGAGATCGACAAATTATGTTTAAACGCTGGGGTTTAATTCGATCTGAAATTGAAGAATTTAGGGAATTTAAATCGAAGGATGGTAACCATCTATTTGAAACTGACGGCGGGTTTTAAATTGTGATTGTGGTTTCCCATTTTCAATGGCATTTATAGATTTATTTTATATTATTTAATTCAATTTAATTTTTAAAAGTGAATTTCATATTCTAACACCAAATCAAACCCAACGGCTATCGCCTCTGGCCAAATACCTCCATTCCGGACACAATAGGATATGTTTCGTAAGCCAACTCGACTGTTTCGATTAGTTTTTATCAAATATAAATTAATATTACAGTCAATATTGAATTTGACATACATTTTAATTTACTGGGGCCACATACTGACTCCAAAAATTTCAGAAAAATAAATCTAGCTATGTTCTGATGATATGATCCAAACAAAACTAATTTTGTCAAATTTGGAGACTGTTTGAAAAATGACCATTTTCTGGTCATCCAATTCAACTAAAATTGACAAAACATGTTTTCTTTTGCCATGCTCACATATTAATTCCAAAAATTATGAAAATTGGAATCTAGCAATAATTTGACATTCTGGATCCAACAAAAGTGGTTGCGTTGAAAATGGACGTCGTTTGCAAAATGGCTATTTTTAAGGGCTATATATTATATTAAAATAAATAAAAATTCCATAACGGCTATTTCAAATTTTAAACTGGACATAAATTTCAATTTATTTTATTAAATCTCAGTTTTTCACATTCGTTAGAAAGATATAATTAAACAGATTCAAATATCTCTTGTTTCGTCCAATTCTGACTTATATTGAATTCTTTACATTCATTTGAAATTAAAAATTGAATTTTCAAACTACAGCGCCATTTCTGGCTAGTTTTATAATTAAAATAAATTTATACGTTCTAAATTCGATTAAAATAAATTTTAGTTGTTATTATTTAAAATAAATCATTTTAAATATTCAAAATCCATTAAAATTGTTAAAATAAAATTTTAAATTGGTTCTGAAAATCAGGGTTGTTTCAATCTCCTCCACTAAAAATCTTTTCGTCCTAAAAAAGGAACGGAGCTAAAAGTTGTTTAACTAACCAACTCAACTTTCATTCTGGCGTTTATTCTTAAACTTTTCAATTTCTAAGAGTTTTCTAATTTCTCAAAAATTTGGCTAACACCCTAAATTTCTGAAAAATTTCACAATAACCTCCTTTGTATGGGTTGATATTTAAAACTGCAATTTGCCTCACAAGGTCCTCATCAGTCCAAAAGAAAAAGAAAAAGCCAATCGGCTCATAAAATCATTAAACCGCAATAAATACAACAAACATGTATCTATTTGCCAGGCATATAACTTTATTCCTCTTCTTAGCTTCCATGCAATGACCTGTTCATTATATATACATGTACATGTATGCATTTCCAATCAATTTTCAATTCAGTTCAATATTTGATTCAATTTGGCTAAATTTTACCTTTCATTCACATGTTGGTTAAATGAATAATCACACAACACAATCAGCAGTCAATTAGTTTATTAACGTTTCAAACACATAATTTTAATACATAGTCAAAAATCATATTTTTAATGCCATATCACAACAATAAACTCTATCTAAGTTTTGGTTCTCACACCAATCAATTGGAAATATATAGACATCCCACTTTCGAAACTCGAACATAAATTCTGATGATACTCGAGTAATCATCAGAATCATCTCCGGGTGACCTGAGTGTGACTCTATATCTATCTAGTACATTTGAGACTTCGAATATACGTTCGTGATGCGTATATGCAAAATCTTCAAATACTCGATTGTCCAAATTCAATCTAAAATAAGTGTTCAAATACGAATAATTATATATAATTTTCAAAATTAAATTTGTTTTTAAAAACAACACTCTTCATTCTCATTCTAGGATACTACTGATCCTATCTCTAACGAGACATTCTTATTGGATATTACTAATCCAATCTCTGATAAATTTTTTCATTTGGTTCTAATGTGTCTTGTTCTCGATCTCTATAAACCAAAGCTCTGATACCACGTTGACACGACCCAAACTCGCCATTACGGGAAAGCCCGTATTGAGTTGAGAACAGGACAAATCAGAACACAAACAATAGAACATTTTATCGCTATTACAACAATTTACATCAGAGTCCAAGAATATAACAGAGTATGAATAAATATTACACCTTGGAAAATATCAGAGATTTAAATTACAACGCAGCGGGAAAATAATTCATAACACAACTGAAAGAGATACATGGATACAGAGCTTTCCGAATATAACTCCAACTATAAATCCAGGATCCTGGAAAATAGAAATCTGCAAAACCAAAACTACTAGCTACCCGTATGGAAAATAGGGGCACCTAGAGTTTAGGTTAAAACAATAAACTCCAGGTCAATCATGGGACTGGTGTGAGAACTAAAACAGTTATTTAAAACTTTACTTTAAAATAGGGTAAATCAAGGGACCACGCCGTATAATACGAAACGGGTTTACCCCAAGAATACCAGTGCAAAAAACAAACAGCGCAATGCTAATTAAAGAAAATGAAGCTATTATAAGACTCAGGTCCCATCACACAATGCAACGCAAGCTGGAGGATAGAGTTTTCCCTTATAATAGCCAAACATGCTTGGTACGTTTAAAACAAATCATTTTGATATTATTATAAGTACATAGTGTTAAAAACAATTTCAAATATAAATGTATCAATCATAGGCGGCATGGGTACCATACATCATGTCTCCATACTAGTTCTACAAAGAAAACCACACGATGTTGTATTGGAAATTGGATTTCCATCATGAACCAAGGCAAGGAATCATCCTTACCGAATTCGAGAAAATCTAGCCTACCATGTCTCAGGCTACAGCCGCAACTGCACCTAAGAGCGCTAGGTCCGGTCCACTCTTACGTTTGTGGATTAGTTATTCCTGAACAATGCATTTCCCCGCCCTATATGGCATAAAGGTCAGTATGTCGACCATATCATCCATCGGCCCCGTAGTGACCGATATATCCGAGGCTCCTCACTTTCCATCATCCACATAAGTAAAATGTCTGGGCTCTATACCATAATACCACTCCTAGCTAGAAAGAAACGCACGTCCTCCTTCGGTCCTTCAACTCGTTTCTAGTTCACATCGGGGTGTGAGGCTTGCGAATTAACGCTATAACACAAAGCTATGCTATTTAAAGCCGTGCTTTGATCATCAACCACAAGACTCTGCTTTTCAACAAAAGCTATGATCATTTGCGTCTCAGCATGCCACATAGGCTATTCACGCCATGCGACTGATGTCTATCGATATATAACCTCTGAGCTCATACGTCTCAAAGAAGGGTGTTAAGCAAGTGTAACATCCCAGATTTTTCACCATTTAAATTTGAATATTTAAATCTGTTTATATATTATATTGGAGATATAATGGATTTTATATCGATTTTATTTATTAAAATGCAGTTCGAATATATATAATTTATAATATAATTAATTTATTTTATTATATCGATAATATATAGGCTTAGAAAATAGTTTTATCTTCATATGACCTCCGTTTCCTACGAAATGAATTTTATTGGAATGCGTATAATTAATTATTGCTACATTTCCATTATGGAGCCAATAGGAGTTGATTTGACCGGTGGGCGAAATTTAAGGTGAACTGATGGTTATAATTTGAATAAAAACACGCTATTTGTGCAAACGGAATCTGTTTTCAATGAAACTGGTTTCATTGGGACCGTAACATCAAAACAAACCATGAAGACCATTTTCGTAATTTTTTGGAGATCGTGTGTACTGGTGCATATTTAATAGTTAACTGTTAAACAACGGTACTGGCTTATACTAAAATAAAACATACCCTAAACATTTCCTGCCCTGGTTCTACCTTTCTTCCACCACGCCTAATCTACCCATAAATCTGAAAATGCACAACATCCCATTACCTACCCATGAAATGACCAAATAGAAGCGCCCCATGCTTTAATTAAATGCTAACCTTACCGCTATTACTACACACCCCATTCTCTGATATAGTCGACCTAATGAAGCTAGCCTATCAAAAGCCATACCCCAGCATATCAAAAGTGATACCTACTTCACGAAATGATATCGTTTTTATCGGTTCTTCTTGTTGCCTATTTATATGTTCATTTTCTTCCTTCTGAGCATCACATGAACCAAGCCCTTGCACTAATAAAAATAAATAAATATATATATATATATTGAAATGAAACCCCTCTTAGCTGTTATAAAACGTAGCCTCCACCTAAATCGTAAGCTAAAGTATGGAGGCAATTCGTGGGGTTCTTACTAACGGGTGACGGAGTTGATATGGGAAGTTTACGATGGGTGCATGGGCTAGTAGCAGATTCGAAATATTTGTAGGGGATGGATTGGTGAAAATAGGAGAGAGTGGCGAGCATTTTGGAGTTGCGAGAGGGTGCTATGAAGGTGAAACTAGAAGCGTGCATGGATATTTTGTAACAGGCAAATGGTGCTATTTTTCTTTCCTTTCAAGGAATGGTTCTGAATATACAAACCAGAAAAAATGTTGTGAGGGGGGAGTCTGAGCATTTCTCAGTTCGACAGTGACTGTTTGCAGTGACCGAGGTGGCACTTGAGTGGGTGTCAAGATGGAGTTTGGTGGGTTTGAGGAATGTACTGTGTGATGTACTGGAAGGGAGAGTGACGGGTTTCAACAGTGGAGAGGCCTTTACGTAGAAGGAGAACAGGAGGTGGGAGGAACGAATGCTGGAACAAGGAATGACAGGGGCAAGAAATGACGTTGAGTTTGAGATGTATGTTGCAGAAAATGATAGAAGGAAATAACATTTAAAAATATACAAAGTTAATAAAGGGGAAAGATGGGGGTAGCATGCAGCGAAGCAAGCGTTGTTGGTGACAGTACGAGGAAGATGGTGCACAGCAGTTTTGCATGAAAAGTGCGGTTCGAAAATGGTGAAAGGAGGACCGGCTAAGTATATCAATGGGTTCATAAGTGATACTGTATTTTGGGTGTCCGATTGCATGAAAAAGGGAAAACGCAGCAACTAAAATAAAAGAAGAGGAAATGAAGTCGCGGGCAGGTTACTGGGCTTTGATAATCATAAAAAGGGGGATGAGCAAGGCAACGTGAGTTTGGTTGGGGAGCAAAGTGATGGAAACAGCAACATGACGGGTGCGGAAATCCTTGTTGAAGATGGTGCGTGCCGGGTTGAGCTTGGAACAAGCAGTACCAACGAGATGGAAAGGTATTAATGCTAATTAGAAATTAGTTATTTAGTTTTAGTATACAAGTAGGTTATAAGATGAAATGGAGAAGAAACGAGATTAGTTGAAGTCGAGAAGAGTGAAAAAATAATGAATAGTAGACGAGGTGATAAGTATGTTTATTTTACCCAAATAATTATTAAATCGTTCTTAATCCAAATTTAGGGAGCTGATTAGTTTAACGAATGTTTGGTATATTAAATAATATATATGTTACATATGTAACGCTATTAACAATTTTTGAAGCAGGTAATAATAAGATAGATTAATTTACCCAAGCACTAACTTAACACGAAAAATCCTACCCAACGGCCCTAATCAAAGTTTTGTATAAACTACATTAGTAACGTAGGTATTAATATATATTATTAAGTTATAGGAAGTAGTGTGCTAGGAATTTTATAATATACTCGACTGATTTGAATGTGCCTAGTTATGCTAGTGCGACTTTACATTAGCATAATTAAAATTTAGTTAATAAATTTAAGTAATTAATAATATTAGATTAAATAGTATTAAATTTATAACTTGGTAATACAATAAAGGAATTGAGCAAAACTGGGAGCAAATGGAACCGTATGAACGAACGCTAGGATTTGGAATTGGTTTGGTCAAAGGAGAAGCAGCTAGAATCGTCAGTTAAATTAAACACTATTTTAATTTAACTAAAACAAACTGTTCTGACGACGGACGGAAACCAAGGTGAGTTCAACTCACTCAGTTTATCCCGTTTATATTTTATATAAACCGGGTTTTTTTATGTGCAATGTTTGCTAATGGTTGATAATTGGGTGACTGTTTGTTTGTGTGTTGGATATTATTTAATATTCACTGACTAAATTAAGCGTTTGTTTATTTTAATCAAATTAAATTGTTATATTAACGATTATACTCCAAACGAGGTAACTTACCTTGTTGGTTGCGTTTATAATAATATAAACGTATTAAATAAATAATTGGTCGTTTGAATGGACGTTAGAAATTATTGTTAACTGTTATAAGTTGAATTGTTTATCGAAAAGAATAAATATATTGTCGTAACCCATTTTGATGCAGGGACGGACAAGTTGGAGGAATCCAACCGGATTCCTCAATTATATTCTTTATTTATATGCACTGTTAATCAAGCTAATTGATTGTTGATTGTTGAATTTGTGTGATATGAACCAATGGGTGATATTGGTTGGGTAATTATCGGCAGATGGCCTAAGAATAAATCGTTTTATAAATATTAATTTACCATCAGGTAATCAACAGAAGGAAGTTATAAAATTGTTTTATAACTAGAAATAGATTTGAAATCTATTTTATATAGATTATTATCGAATGAAGTTATTAAAGGAAATTAAAAATATTTCCATGAAGAATATATAAACTATAACACAAAGAATTTTAAGTTGAATAATTTGATTTGGGAATAAGAAATGGGAAAGGGCGATAATTCAAATATTGGGAGATTTAGATATTTAATTAACAACTGTTTAAATAGAAAGGCCAAATGATGCTGTATACTGAACCAATGAATCCAGTTCACTTTTCTATGGATGAAGATTGTTTATTTGATAGTTAAATAACCGACTATCAAATCTAGCCAATACGATTGTTGGTACGGAAAGACCGGGATCGAATTTATATTCGAAAACCGTTCCTTGTTGCTGGCTGTGTGAGCTGGGTACGCATGATAGAGGGTTCTCACTTCGCGTTAGGTGGCTTGCGGGAGACTCTTACCTCTACATGTCCCTTGAAAGTAAGGGAGGGTTGGTTGCGAGTCAAAAGGATGGCCGTAAAACAAGTGATGGGGTACCAATGTAGGCCACAGTGGGAGGTTAGCCCGCTGCATTGGGAGAGGAAGGGATGGTTGAAAAGCCTATGAGAATTTTCCGTGCCACTACAGTTGGTATCAGAGCTATTGGTTGAGTAGCAACCTTGCGTAACTCGATAGAGATAGGGTTAGTAACACCCTAGATTGTGTTTGGGTATATATACGAGAGAAAGTATTTGAAAATTTTATATAAAAATGTTTTATATTGTGTTATTTGATTGGTTCGATTTTTGAACTAGCAGATGATACGATATTATTTTATAAAAAGGGTAAATAAATAATCTTGCCCAAATTATATTTTATATAGAAAAAGTAAATAATTTTCTATATTATAGTAATATTGGTTGATTGGTTGTTTTGCTTGATTTGGTTGGAATTCAAATTGGATTATGAAATAGAATTCAACTGGTTAGAAACCAAGGGGTTAACTGAAGATGAATTAAGGTTTAACTCAGTTAAGTGGAATTGAATAAAATCGGTTATGAAATGGAATTGAATTATTCAACCCAGATTGTTATTTGCATTATAATTGGAGTTAAGTGCAGAATCATGAAGGCTGTGGAGTTGATTTGATTACAAGGATTGGAAATACAGACGAAGAGCCGTTAGTTGATTTGCCGTGGAATTGGAATTGAGTGCCCGACAAATAGGTAAACCTTTATATATTGTTTGGAGTGATTGATTTTATTCCCCTGAGTTGGGTAGCCATTTGGATTTTGGTTTTCTTTTAGAGAAGTTAAGGCCTAGAGTGGCAGTTGTGGTGGACCGATCAAGCCGTGTAGAGGAGGTGCTGGCGAAATTTTCGAAATTTTGAAGAGTCGGAATTTGTTTGATAATTAAAAAATAATTAATTTAAAATAACTAGTATTAGAGCATTCTTCTTACTGTGTAATTTCGGGGACGAAATTATTTTAAGGGGGGAGGAATGAATGTAACGTCCCAGATTTTTCGGCCATTTAAATTGGAATATTTAAATCTGTTTATATATTATATTGGAGATATAATGGATTTTATATCGATTTTATTTACTAAAATGGAGTTCGAATATATATAATTTATAATATAATTAAATTGTTTTATTATATCGATAATATACAGGCTTAGAAAATAGTTTTATCTTCATATGACCTCCGTTTCCAATGAAACGAATTTTATTGGAATGCGTATAATTAATTGTTGCTACATTTCCATTTTGAAGCCAATAGGAGTTGTTTTGACCAGTGGGTGAAATTTAAGGTGAACTGATGGCTATAATTTGAACAGTTGTTTTCAACGAAACTGGTTTCATTGGGACCGTAACGTCAAAACAAACCATGAGGACCATTTTCGTAATTTTTGGAGATCGTGTGTACCGGTGCGTATTTAATAGTTAACGGTTAAACAGCGGTACTGGCTTATACTAAAATAAAACATACCCTAAACATTTCCTACCTTGGTTCTACCTTGCTTCCACCATGCCTAATCTACCCATAAATCTGAAAATGCACAACATCCCATTACCTACCCATGAAATGACCAAATGGAAGCGCCCCATGCTTTAATTAAATGCTAACCTTACCGCTATTACTACACACCCCATTCTCTGATATAGTCGACCTAACGAAGCTAGCTTATCAAAAGCCATACCCCAGCATGTCAAAAGCGATACCTACTTCACGAAATGATATCGTTCTTATCGGTTCTTCTTGCTGTCTATTTATATGGCCATTTTCTTCCTTCTGAGCATCACATGAACCGAGCCCTTGCACTAATAAAAATAAATAAATATATATATATATATATATATATTGAAATGAAACCCCTTTTTGCTGTTATAAAACGCAACCTCCATCTATACCGTAAGCTAAAGTATGCAGGCAATTCGTGGGGTTCTTGCAGACGGGTGACGGAGTTGATATGGGAAGTTTACGATGGGTGCATGGGCTAGTAGAAGATTCGAAATATGTGTAGGGGGTGGATTAGTGAAAATAGGAGAGAGTGGCGTGCATTTTGGAGTTGCGAGAGGGTGTTATGAAGGTGAAACAAGAAGCGTGCATGGATATTTTGTAACAGGCAAATAGTGCTATTTTTCTTTCCTTTCAAGGAATGGTTCTGAATATACAAACCAGAAAAAAAGTTGTAAGGAGGGAGTCTGAGCATTTCTCAGTTCGACAGTGACTGTTCGCAGCGACCGAGGTGGCACTTGTGTGGGTGTCAAGATGGAGTTTGGCGGGTTTGAGGAATGTATTGTGTGATGTACTGGAAGGGAGAGTGACCGGTTTCAACAGTGGAGAGGCCTTTACGTAGAAGGAGAACAGGAGGTCGGAGGAACGAATGCTGGAACAAGGAATGACAGGGGCAAGAAATGACGTGGAGTTTGAGATGTATGTTGCGGAAAATGATAAAAGGAAATAACGTTTAAAAATATACAAAGTTAATAAAGGGGAAAGATGGGGGTAGCATGCAGCGAAGCAAGCGTTGTTGGTGACAGTACGAGGAAGATGGTGCACAGCAGTTTTGCATGAAATGTGCAGTTCGAAAATGGTGAAAGGAGGAACGGCTAAGTATATCAATGGGTTCATAAGTGATACTGCATTTTGGGTGTCCGACTGGATGAAAAAGGGAAAACTCAGCAACTAAAATAAAGAAGAAGAGATGAAGTCGCTGGCAGGTTACTAGGCTTTGATAATCATAAAAAGGGGGATGAGCAAGGCAACGTGAGTTTGGTTGGGGAGCAAAGTGATGGAAACAGCAACATGATGGGTGTGGAAATCTTTGTTGAAGATGGTGCGTGCCGGCAGTGGTGGATGCAGAAACTAATTCCAGTTGGGAAAAATATTTTTTTCCATACAAAAACTAATAATAAAGATAATACATAAACTTGTTCACACAAGAATAAGTTCATACAAAAATTAGTTCATACATAAACTAGTTCATATATTTAAAGTTGTCCTCGACGAGACTTCATGTTCTGAAAACCTTGAAGAATTGGCTCATTTGAAATGCTATTGAATATATCTTTTTCAACGTACACAGTCAAACAGTCATTTAACCATTGATCACCAATCCTATTTCGCATATGATTCTTCGCAATGTTCACAGCAGAGAAAGCACTTTCAACAGAAGCAGTGGCAATCGGTAATGTTAGCGCAAACTTGATTAGCAAACACACTAGTTGATATACCTCATGTTTTTTTGTTGCAACAGGTTTTTTTGCAAGATTCGAAATTCCTTTCAAGTCCGAGAACATAAGCTAAGATCGCATATCACAAACATAAGTGTCAAGTTGACTTGTCGTAAAAGAAAACGAACGCAATCGATAGATGCAGTTAAACGAATATGATATCTAACTCGTTCTTCATCATAATGCTTGTGCACTATTTTTTGAATATGTTTTTTTTTCATTCATCAAAGCTAGGCATTTTCTGTATGCATCACTGTGAGCACTAGTTTGATCACCTACATGATACAAAAATATTTCTTTTTTCTTCCATGTCTTAAATCCTTCCCCAACAAATGAATCTCCAACAGCTTGTTTTCCGGCAACCGATTTGAAAAGAAAACAACATAAACAAAATGCATAATCTTTTTCTTTGCTATATTCAACCAATTAGTAAAATCATCAAACCATTCGAATACAAAATGATGTTTAGATTTTCCAAAATTACTAAATGGGAAATCGTGATCTCTCAGTTGACAAGAGCCTTATTGTAAAAAATGTCTTCGAACTTCATCTTGAATATTTGGATGATAGTCTAATATACGAGTTTGTAGTCTAGGATCAGAAGGGAGGTCTTCCATATTAGCATCAAGACAACTTCTTTTTGAATTATCAGGATCTATAGCTTTAGATTCTAGCATATTTGATGATGCTCTTTTGAAATATTTTTCCATGTCTACCTATATTAAATTAATAATGCTACACTCGCACTATCATACACATATTATTTATTTTCACATAAAAAACAAATTAAGTTCCACTACATGGTTGGGACATTTTCACAAACATATAGTTTGCACTGTATGTTGATGAAAATTGGAGAAAACTACATAGTATCATCTAAGCTATAACCAAGTATAAAGTAAAAAGAAACCTATCAAAAGAAATAAAGAACATACCTTTTGCTATTGGACTGTTGGAGTTGGATGGATCTGCTCCCTTTTGCTTTTGGGGATAAACCGAAAAATGAATGCGTTGGGTATAATTTGAGTGGGGGGCAAGGCAAACTTATATTATACAAATGAATGCTTTGGGGAGAAATTGCTGCACCCTTTCTGTTATTTTTTTATATAAATCTCAGTGGGGGCCACCGCCCACACTCGTCCCTTGATAGATCCACCACAGCGTGCCGGGTTGAGCTTGGAACAAGCAGTACTAACGAGAGGGAAAGGTATTAACGTGAATTAGAAATTAGTTATTTAGTTTAAGTATTAGTATACAAGTAGGTTATAAGCTGAAATGGAGAAGAAAAGTGATAAGTTGAAGTCGAGAAGAGGGGAAAAATAATGAACAATAGACGAGGTGATAAGTCTGTTTATTTTACCCAAATAGTTATTAAACCGTTCTTAATCCAAATTTAGGGAGCTGATTAGTTTAACGAATGATTGGTATATTAAATAATATATATGTTACATAAGTAACGCTATTAACAATTATGGAAGCAGGTAATAAGATAGATTAATTTACCCAAGCACTAATTTAACACGCAAAATCCTACCCAATGGCCCTAATAAAAGTTTTGTATAAAGTAAATAAGTAACGTAGGTATTAATATATATATTATTAAGTTATAGGAAGTAGTGTGCTAGGAATTTTATAATATACTCAACCGATTTGAATGTGCCTAGTTATGCTAATAAAAATTTACATTAGCATAATTAAAATTTAGTTAATAAATTTAAGTAATTAATAATATTAGATTAAATAGTATTAAATTTATAACTTGGTAATACAATAAAGGAATTGAGCAAAACTGGGAGCAAATGGAACCGTATGAACGAACGCTAGGATTTGGAATTGGTCTGGTCAAAGGAGAAGCAGCTGGAATCGTCAATTAAATTAAAAACTATTTTAATTTAACTAAAACAAACTGTTCTGACGATGGACGGAAACCAAGGTGAATTCAACTAACTCAGCTTATCCCATTTATATTTTATATAAACCAGGTTTTTTTATGTGCAATGTTTGCTAATGGTTGATAATTGGGTGACTGTTTGTTTGTGTGTTGGATATTATTTAATATTCACTGACTAAATTAAGCATCTATTTATTTTAATCAAATTAAATTGTTATATTAATGATTATACTCCAAACGAGGTAACTTACCTCGTTGGTTGCGTTTATAATAATATAAACGTATTAAATAAATAATTGGCTGTTTGAATGGACGTTAGAAATTGTTGTTAACTGTTATAAGTTGAATTGTTTATCGAAAAGAATAAATATATTGTCATAACCCATTTTGATGCAGGGACGGACAAGTTGGAGGAATCCAACCAGATTCCTCAATTATATTGTTTATTTATATGCACTGTTAATCAAGCTGATTGATTGTTGATTGTTGAATTTGTGTGATATGAACCAATGGGTGATATTGGTTGGGTAATTATCGGCAGATGGCCTAAGAATAAATCATTTTATAAAGATTAATTTACCGTCAGGTAATCAACAGAAGGATGTTATAAAATTGTTTTATAACTAGAAATAGATTTGAAATCTATTTTATATAGATTATTATCGAATGAATTTATTAAAGGAAACTAAAAATATTTCCATGAAGAATATATAAACTATAACTCAAAGAATTTTAAGTTGAATAATTTGATTTGGGAATAAGAAATGGGAAAGGGCGATAATTCAAATATTGGGAGATTTAGATATTTAATTAACAACTGTTTAAATAGAAAGGCCAAATGATGTTGTATATTGAACCTGTAACAACTCAAATTTTAATAACATGTTAAAACAAGAAATCAAGGCAGAATTAAATTTTAAAATCAGAATCAAGGGAAACGGGTTATGCCATTACGTTCGTCTCGAAATTTTACATGAAATAGAGTCCGAGTTTTCGAAAATCGGAGTCCGGATGAAGAAGTTATCGCTTGTACAAGTTTCAGCAGTTTTCAGGCAGCACTGGACTAAGGAGTCGACCATAGGGTCGACCTACCCCCCACCCCCCCCCCCCCCAGGTCGACCATAGGGTCGACCTACCCCCTATAGGTCGACCTGATCGGCCTGTTTTGACCAAGAACTCGTTTTTGAAGACTTAGACGTGTTTTGATGATCCGGATTGATTCTAGGGTTAATCTAAGGGCCTAAACTAGTTGCTACACCTATAAAAACACCCTTAGACCTAACCTAATTCATATCAAATCATTCTTACACTATTATGCTACTGAACTCCCTCTTGAACCATGGCCGCCGCCCCCAAATTAAAGCTTAAGCATTCAAACTCAAATCAATTCGAAGAACAAAGCTTCAACAATGGTTCAAACAATAAATCAACACTACTACAACGTTCTATGACAATTTCAGTTCTTAATTCGTTAGCCATGCCCTGTAAGTTCTAGTTATTTTTAGATTAAAATATTTAAATATAATATGGGCATGTGATGAAGTGAAATTGGATTTAAGTATGTTTATCGATCTATTTCTGTTGCTTCTTGGATCTTGAGTTTTGAGACTTATCTATCTTTATTCCCATGTCTAGTTTATGATCTATTCAGCCTGTTGTAAATCAGTTTTCTTGATTCATATTGATTTGTAATCTTCACGCCTGTGATGATGTTTTTCTCTCTGATCTTACTTTTATGCAAAATTCTACCTTCCCCTATTTATTTTCTTTTGATGAACCTAGGTCAATTTCGGACCTAGGCCTAAACTACGATATACGTGCGATGGTATAGGGGAAAATATTGGAATATGGCCTATTGGAATATATGTGTTTGGTCGAATTGATGGCATAACATAAAAATTGGATATTTGGGTATTACTACCATTAACCGGAAATTGGATATTTGGGTATTGTCAATATAATTGAAATTGCAAGTTTGGGCATACATGAATTGGCATGTAAATTAAATCACGAGTTTGGGACTATGTAAATTAAATCAAAAGATTGGGCTTATGTTAATTAGGCATATGTAGAATTGGGAATTTGAACATGAAAGAAATCGTAAACTTGATAGTTGGTATAAACATGTATTATAAACTTGGGCAACTGACATGTACTATAATAAAAAGGCTATAGTTTGGGATAACTACATCATGAATCATGATTTGGGTTTATTGGGTATGAAACTTGATACATGTAATTTTGGCTAGAACTTGATATGGTATAATGGCATAAAATTGGCATACATGTAAAACGGCATACATTGAACATATGTAAATTTGGTACGAATTGGGCATATGTAAAATTTACATGTAATCTAGAACTTGGGCATATGTTAATTTTGGAGTTGAAACATATATGATAACTTATGACTTAGTAGAGGTTTAATATGAACGCGCCTAAGTTGGGTTTTGGGTAATTGGCATGTATTGTAAATAAAAGGCTATAACTTGGCATAACCTTATAGTGAATTATGATAATAATTTGGGAATACGTTTTGGGCAAAAATGTGAATCATGAACATTTCTATATGTTAAACACATGAACTGATATTGGGGTTTTGGCTGGAATACGACCATTAATGAACCTTTGACATGAGGTTAGACTCAGTTTGTGGTGTAAATCTGCCCGGAACCGCACGGCAAATTCAGTAGCCACAAAGTGTCAGTCTAATGTGAGAGGTCGAAGGCAAAATTGTAGGCGTAACGGTTTATGACACGAGATTAGACCCAGTTTGTGGTGTAAATCTGCCCGGAACCGCCCAGCAAATCCAGTGGCCACAAAATGCACGGTTTAATGTGAGAGGTCATGATTCGTTTGTCATAATGAATGAATTAAGGAATACTAACCATAATAAGACGTGGGTATTGTTAGAGGTTTAGGTGGGATGACATGGAAATTTGACATGTAAATATGGACCTAACCGGTATGAGTTAAGAACATGTAAAACTTATAAATGTAGGCTCAACCAATATGTTATGAATGGGTGGGTTAAGTAACGTGGCTAGGCTAATGACACTTAACTGTTATAACATGACTAGCGGATGGGTTGGGCTAACTTGAATAGGTTGATGACACCCAACCGATATAACCTGATGCGTGGTAAGGTTAAGTAACAACAGAGGGTAACACTTAACCGTCGCAACATGATAAGTAGGTGGGCCAATCAATATATACTTAACCAATTGGACACGATGATTTGATAGGGTTAAGTCATGAACCGCTTGAATATACTTAACCAATTGGACATGATGATTTGATAGGGTTAAGTCATGAACCGCTTGAATATACTTAACCAAATTAACACGATGATTTGATAGGGTTAAGTCATGAACCGCTTGAATATACTTAACCAATTGGACACGATGATTTGATAGGGTTAAGTCCTGAACCGCTTGAATATACTTAACCAATTTGACACGATGATTTGATGGGGTTAAGTCATGAACCGCTTGAACATACTTAACCAATTGGACACGATGATTTGATAGGGTTAAGTCATGAACCGATTGAATATACTTAACCAACTTGACAGATGATTTGTAGGGCTAAGTCATGAGCTTGAACGACAACACTTAGCCAATTTGACATGACATGTAGGGGGGTTAAGTCACGAACTTGAATGACAACACTTAACCAACTTGACATGCTAGACTGATGGGGTTAAGTCTCGAACTTAAATGACAACACTTAACCTACTGGATGGAAACCCTAGTTGCGCGGTCCTTTTCAGCAGTAACCCACTAGATGTATCACGGTACCCTGGAACTAGGCAGGGTGGGGAACGATTACTGAGCTGATTGTAAGTGACTAGAATGACGGCTGAGTTGGTGCACCATTGTAGGTTCAGGCGAACTATGGTCGTGCACATAGTCCAGAGTTGAAAAAGCAGGGATTGGGCACCAGTAGGTTTACACTGTGCGTGCTTGATTCGTGTCGGTGGTTGGCACCCTAGGGCTTGATACACCCTATGGTGGACCTAGCACAGGTGACTACATTTCATGATTAGGCTGTATGACACAGACACATGAACGAGCTAGGAAATGTAGGGAGCCAATTGATTAATAGATCGTTACGTGGAAAAAGGGTGTTGTTCGTTAGGTAGCATCGTCCCTAGTGGTCCTACGTGGCATAAACCATAATCGAATCTAGGAAACGTTCAGTAGGTAGCGTAATCCCTATTGGTCCTAGGTGGCATAAATCCTAGTTGAACACGTGATAGTTCATGATAAGGAAACCTAGCCAGAACAAGGGTGGCAGTCCAAACGATTTCAAGAATGGTGGCACCACGTTGAAGTAGTATAGAAATATGTGATGAAACCCGTACGATATATGGAAAGGGACTGTACATATACACGAAAAGGATGATACGGGTTGGGGTACTAGTACAGTTGGTGCAGAGAATTTAGGAAATCAAAGAAAATAGTGGAATGGTGAAGCTTTGAAATCTTGCGATGTTATACTTAATAGAAACCTTGCAATATGATACTTGGTAGGAACCTTGTGATGATACTCTTGATAGGAAGCATGGAATGTTATACTTGATTCATCGTGCCTGTAGCTTACCTTGTCATCATGCTTATGTTTATTTTCAGTTTATTCATGCCATGTTATCTTTACCTATTTTTATGCTGAAAGTCACTAGGACTTACTCAGTCTTTATGACTGACCAATTTTATTTCGCCTCTTTTTCTTCCGTTTCCCCCTCCCCCCCCCCCCCCCCCCAAGGTTTGCAGGGTGGGAATACAGCTTAGTTCGGATCTTACAAAGCTCCAAGGCTCTTTCATGTACGGCTTGGATTTCCCTTGGCTATGGCTTGCTTTACTGTTTTACTTGGGGAATGATTTATGACCATGGTTTTATGCTTCTTTACTATTGCAAGACAGATTTCGATGTAATGGATTTAATGGCATTTTGATGTAAAAAGGCTTTAGACCTTTCTAGATTTTTAAAGCAATAAAATTTGGTTCTTCTTCCGTTGTTTTATATGTTCTGTCTTGTAATATTTCTGTGTATGTTTACCTAGATAATGCTCCACCAAAGCTAGTGCATTCCCTTTGTGAGTGACCCTAGCGGAGGTGGGGTGTTACATTTGGTATCAGAGCAGAAGGTCACCAGACTTGGCAAAAGTTTTTAAAACCTTTTGAAATTGTTTTCGAAGCCATTTACAAAGAAGCATTTTTCAAGAAAAAATTTATTTTTAAAGGCTATTCCCCAAAGGCCATTAGCATTATCCTTTGTTTCCTTGTTTGAATCCCTTTTCCTTTCTTTCCTCCATCTGTAGTCACATTAGTTCCATCAGCGACTAATCTTATTTCAAGCTTTATAAGGTTGCCGTGCGATGGAGGTAGTTCTCGAGAGACCTGTTAACACGTTATATAAGAGGGGATAAGAGTGGTTAAGGCGAATGAGGCTCATAACAAGAAGGTAGAAATGTTTCTATAGGAAAGTCTAGTTTATCTTTTTATCCTGTTCGTACCCTTTTTGATTATGGTTCATCGCATCCTTTTTATTTCTGCTTCGATAGTTGAGTCTCTGCACCGTAGTACTAGCATAGTAGAGGACCCCGTTTTTGTCTCAAATCCTATGGGGAATCGGCTCATTTATTCATGACTTGTTTGGATTTGAGAATGTCTATGCTAAGTGTTGAGTTTAGAAGTAATGCTTATGTTTTTGCGCAATGGGTTGATTCTAGGGATGGAGTGGTTTTCCAAAAATGATACCATTCTCGAGTATGAAAAGAGGGTAGTTAGACTTTTGACTTGCCCCGGTAATGTCCTCGAAGTCTAGTGTAACCCTTAGGGTTCTGCCATGCTTAGTTACCTAGAATCTCTTGATATATTTATTGATCCACTCAAGTAGTGTTCGCCACCAAGGCGGATGGTTCATCTCGCTTATGCATGAGTTATAGAAAATCACCTTAGTAAGTACTCTTGGCAACATGGTTGGCATTTGTTTATTTTCAAGAGATAATTCATTTATGTGGAATACCTTTTAGTAAGTGAATGAGATCCAAGATTCACTAGTGAATTTTGGAGAGCTTGCATGAAACCATGAGTACCCAGTTATGTTTAAGCCGAGTATACTAAAAAAAGAATAAGTGAAAATGGGACGAGAGACAACAGTGAAATGAGTTCCAACTCATATTTTGGAAACAAGAATTAAGAAATTGTGAAGCTAAAGACGGTCAAAGCACAATGGAGTTAAGCTCAAGGAAATGCGACTTAGAAGATTGAAGACTATACACGCGCATCATATCTCTTTTTAGTGTATATCCTTGATCCCTCTTTTCCTGTAGAGCTTACCTGCATGTTATCTTTTAAGTATAACCTCTCGGTCCTATTCTCAATTCTATTTCTGTTGTAAAACCCCATAGGGATCATCTGTTAGTAATGCATGTTGGGGCTTGAGGGTGTCCGTTGGGTTGAGTAATTCTTTGGGTGTCAGCCTGATGTTGATTTCGGTCTTCGAGCTGGTGCTTAGGGAGTTCTTCTCCTAATCAGTATATATATGACATAGATTTCCAGTTTTGACACTGCCTAATAGGCACAAAGTTTTTATTTGCTTCTATCATTTGACTATATCTTTAAGTAGGAACAATTGGGTGTAAACATGTGTTTGAGACATGTTATGATTGATGGTTACAAGTGGTTGCTCGTGGATGCATACACACGCACTTAGCACTAGATCGGCTCAGACACATTTTCATATTGCATATGCATAAGTGTTTATACTTGTTTATGGATGAAATTGAGTATGTTATCATGTGGATGTTGCATATGGATGGATGTTTGTGCACACATATAGTGTTTATGTGACTAGGACTATTTGCATACATTTTGGACTCATGGCACTAAACATATTTTGCATTAAGAAGATCAATTAGGCCTGATCATTTGCATTAGATAAGGAACATTTACACACACTTTCTGCATATGTTCATACCGGATTAAAAATCTCTTAAGGACAATGGATTCCTGTGATTGATGATTGAGTAGATGGATGATTGGATGGTAGGACACATTCTTCTTAACTTGAAGATTTTGGGGACGAAATCCTTTAAGGAGGGGAGAATGTAACAACCCAAATTTTCATAACATGTTAAAATAAGAAATCAAGGCAGAATTAAATTTTAAAATCAGAATCAAGGGAAACAGGTTACGCCATTGCGTTCGACTCGAAATTTTACATGAAATAGAGTCCGAGTTTTCGAAAATCGGAGTCCGGATGAAGAAGTTATGGCATGTACAAGTTTCAGCAGTTTTCAGGCAGCACTGGACCAGGGGGTCGACCATAGGGTCGACCTACCCCCCTCCCCCCCCCCAGGTCGACCTACCCCCAGGTCGACCATAGTGTCGACCTCCCGCCCTTACAGGTCGACCTGGTCGCCCTGTTTTGACCCAGAACTCATTTTTGAAGCCTTAGACGTGTTTTGATGGTCCGGATTGATCCTAGGGTTAATCTAAGGGCCTAAACTAGTTGCTACACGTATAAAAACACCCTTAGACCTAACCTAATTCATATCAAATCATTCTTACACTATTATGCTGCTGAACTCCCTCTTGAACCATGGCCGCCGCCCCCAAATTAAATCTTAAGCATTCAAACTCAAATCAATTCGAAGAACAAAGCTTCAACAATGGTTCAAACAATAAATCAACACTACTACAACGTTCTATGTCAATTTCAGTTCTTAATTCGTTAGCCATGCCCTATAAGTTCTAGTTATTTTCAGATTAAAATATTTAAATATAATATGGGCATGTGATGAAGTGAAATTGGATTTAAGTATGTTTTATCTATTTCTGTTGCTTCTTGGATCTTGAGTTTTGAGACTCGTCTATCTTTATTCCCATGTCTAGTTTATGATCTATTCAGCCTGTTGTAAATCAGTTTTCTTGACTCATATTGATATTATTACTAAGTTGTAATCTTCATGCCTGTGATGATGTTTTTCTCTTTGATCTTATTTTTATGCAAAATTCTACCTTCCCCTATTTATTTTCTTTTGATGAACCTAGGTCAATTTCGGACCTTGGCCTAAACTACGATATACCTACGATGGTAGAGGGGGAAATATTGGAATATGGCCTAGTGGAATATATGTGTTTGGTGGAATTGATGGCATAACACAAAAATTGGATATTTGGGTATTACTACCATTAACACGAAATTGGATATTTGGGTATTGTCAATATAATTGAAATTGCAAGTTTGGGCATACATGAATTGGCATGTAAATTAAATCACGAGTTTGGGACTATGTAAATTAAATCAAAAGATTGGGCTTATGTTAATTAGGCATATGTAGAATTGGGAATTTGAACATGAAATCAATTGTTAACTTGATAGTTGGTATAAACATGTATTATGAACTTGGGCAACTGACATGTACTGTAATAAAAAGGTTATAGTTTGGGATAACTACATCATGAATCATGATTTGGGTTTATTGGGTATGAAACTTGATACATGTAATTTTGGCTAGAACTTGATATGGTAAAATGGCATAAAATTGGCATACATTTAAAACGGCGTAAATTGAACATATGTAAATTTGGTACGAATTGGGCATATGTAAAATTTACATGTAATCTAGAACTTGGGCATATGTTAATTTTGGAGTTGAAACATATATGATAACTTATGACTTAGTAGAGGTTTAATATGAACGCGCCTAAGTTGGGTTTTGGGTAATTGGCATGTATTGTAAATAAAAGGCTATAACTTGGCTAACCTTATAGTGAATTATGATAATAATTTGGGAATACATTTTGGGCAAAAATGTGAATCATGAACAGTTCTATATGTTAAACACATGAATTGATATTGGAGTTTTGGGTGGAATACGACCATTAATGAACCTTTGACACGAGGTTAGACTCAGTTTGTGGTGTAAATATGCCCGGAACCGCCCGGTAAATCCAGTAGCCACAAAGTGTCAGTCTAATGTGAGAGGTCGAAGGCCAAATTGTAGGCGAAACGGTTGATGACACGAGGTTAGACCCAATTTGTGGAGTAAATCTGCCCGGAACCGCACGGCAAATCCAGTGGCCACAAAATGCACGGTCTAATGTGAGAGGTGATGATTCATTCGTCATAATGAATGAATTAAGGAATACTAACCATAATAAGACGTGGGTATGGTTAGAGGGTTAGGTGGGATGACATGGAAATTTGACATGTAAATATGGACCTAACAGGTATGAGTTAAGAACATGTAAAACTTATAAATGTAGGCTCAACCAATATGTTATGAATGGGTGGGTTAAGTAACGTGTCTAGGCTAATGACACTTAACCATTATAAAATGACTAGCGGATGGGTTGGGCTAACTTGAATAGGTTGATAACACCCAACCGATATAACCTGATGCGTGGTAAGGTTAAGTAACAACAGAGGGTAACACTTAACCGTCACAACATGATAAGTAGGTGGGTTAATCAATATATACTTAACCAATTGGACACGATGATTTGATAGGGTTAATTCATGAACCGCTTGAATATACTTAACCAATTGGACACAATGATTTGATAGGGTTAAGTCATGAACCGCTTGAATATACTTAACCAATTGGACACGATGATTTGATAGGGTTAAGTCATGAACCGCTTGAATATACTTAACCAATTGGACACGATGATTTGATAGGGTTAAGTCATGAACCACTTGAATATACTTAACCAATTTGACACGATGATTTGATAGGGTTAAGTCATGAACCGCTTGAATATACTTAACCAATTGGACATGATGATTTGATAGGGTTAAGTCATGAATTGATTGAATATACTTAACCAACTTGACAGATGATTCGTAGGGCTAAGTCATGAAATTGAACGACAACACTTAGCCAATTTGGCATGACACGTAGGCGGGTTAAGTCACGAACTTGAATGACAACACTTAACCAACTTGACATGCTAGACTGATGGGGTTAAGTCTCGAACTTAAATGACAACACTTAACCTACTGGACGGAAACCTTAGTTGCGCGGTCCTTTTCAGTAGTAACCCACTAGATGTATCACTGTACCCTGGAACTAGGCAGGGTGGGGCATGATTACTGGGCTTATTGTAAGCGACCAGGACGACGGCTGAGTTGGTGAGCCATTGTAGGTTCAGGCGGAATATGGTCGTACACGTAGTCCTGAGTTGAAAAAGTAGGCATTGGGCACCAGTAGGTTTACACTGTGCGTGCTTGATTCGTGTTGGTGGTTGGCACCCTAGGGCTTGATACACCCTATGGTGGACCTAGCACAGGTGACTACATTTCGTGATTGGGCCGTATGACACAGACACATGAATGAGCTAGGACTTGTAGGGAGCCGATCGATTAATAGATTGTTACGTGGAAAAAGGGTGTTGTTCGTTATGTAGCATAATCCCTAGTGGTCCTAGGTGGCATAAACCCTAATCGAATCTAGGAAACGTTCAATAGGTAGCATAATCCCTAATGGTCCTAGGTGGCATAAATCCTAGTTGAACACGCGATAGTTCATGATAAGGAAACCTAGCCAGAACAAGGGTGGCTGTCCAAACGATTTCAAGAATGGTGGCACTACGTTGAAGTATTATAGAAATACATGATGAAACTCGTACGATATACGGCAAGGGACTGTACATATACACGGAAAGGATGATACGGGTTGGGGTACTAGTACAGTTGGTGTAGAGAATTTAGGAAATCAAAGAAAATAGTGGAATGGTGAAGCTTAGAAATCTTATGATGTTATACCTAATAGAAACCTTGCAATATGATACTTGGTAGGAACCTTGTGATGATACTCTTGATGGGAAGCATGGAATGTTATACTTGATTCATCGTTCCTGTAGCTTACCTTGTCATCATGCTTATGTTTATGTTCAGTTTATTCATGCCATGTTATCTTTACCTATTTTTATGCTGAAAGTCACTAGGACTTACTCAGTCTTTATGACTGACCCGTTTTATTTTGCCTCGTTTTCTTTCGTTCCCCCCCTCCCCCCCAGGTTCACAGGGTGGGAATACAGCTTAGTTCAGATCTTACCAAGCTCCAAGGCTCTTTCATGTACGGCTTGGATTTCCCTTGGCTATAGCTTGCTTTACTTTTTTACTTGGGAAATGATTTATGACCATGGTTTTATGCTTCTTTACTAATGCGAGACAGATTTCGATGTAATGGATTTAATGGCATTTTGATGTAAAAAGTCTTTAGACCTTTCTAGATTTTTTAAGCAATAAAATTTGGTTCTTCTTCCGCTGTTTTATATGTTCTGTCTTGTAATATTTCTATGTATGTTTACCTAGATAATGCTCCACCAAAGCTAGTGCATTCCCATCGTGAGTGACCCTAGCGGAGGTGGGGTGTTAGAGAACCAATCCAATTCACTTTTCTATGGATGGTGATTGTTTATTTGATAGTTAAATAACCGACTATCAAATCTAGCGAATACGATTGTTGGTACGGAAAGACCGGGATCGAATTTATATTCGAAAACCATTCCGACCAATGAATACGAAATTGTTGAAGATGCCGAATGAAGATGGAGCATTGAAGACCGTTGATCTTCAGGAGCGGAAGAACTACTCATTGAATTTCTAAGGGTCGCTCCCGAAGATGTTTTGACTTGTGATTCTATCGTGGTTGGAGTCTACGGATTACAAGGACTACTCGCTACTGATCCTTGGGGTGATTCCTATGTGGATGCGGTAGGAGGGTGCCTTCGGTTCATCCTGTCCCTGGATGACGTGTATGGACGATGTGGGATTCAAAAGTAAATGGTGGTCGGATGTTCTGAAGATAAACGTAGCCTCTAGCCTCATCAACCGGTAAAAGACAGAAAACGGGCAGGCAGCATGGCTAGGTGGGTCATTCCCAAGCGGGTGTATTGTCACCAATCTAGAGAAAATCCTTATTTGTTCTTCTTTCGCTTCTGTATCTCCCGGGAATTTCGGTGGTCGCGACAAAAAGCAGAAAGGGTGACAATATATTCGATACACTCAAGTTAAATGAGTGGTCGGTCATGTGTGGCCGGGTTGCATGGCGTTCTTGTTGAACCCCAGTGTATACCCTCTAGAGTACACTGATCGGAAGGTGGTCCCATACCTTGTCTAGTTGGAATCCAATCTCCAATAAGAGCCCGCGATTTTTGATTTTATACTATATATGTTGTAACAACCCGAATTTTTAACAACGTGTTAAGACAAGAATCAAGGCAGAATTATATTATAAAATCTGAATCAGGATAAACGGGTTGCGCCATTGTGTTCGTCTCCGAAAAATACGCGAAATAGAGTCCGAAATTTCGTAAATCGGAGTCCGTATGACCCAGTTAAGGCCCAACGAAGTTTCACGAAAATTCAAATCCGAAAACAGATTTGAAATTCAGCCCAGAAAGAGAAGGCGGGAAAATTCCCGCTAGACACACAGGGTGTCGACCCCTGGGTCGACCCCCCCTCCAGGGGGTCGACATGGGTGTCGACCCCTGGGTCGACCCCCCCTGGTCGAACCAGCGACCTGGTGCACCTGCTTCTGGTTTTGGCTTCTGGGTCTTGTTTTGGAGGCTTATGACGATTTTTGAGGGTTCAGATCTATCCTAGGGTTTATCCTACGGCCTAAACTACCCCTAATCTCTATAAAAAGACCCCTAGACCTAGCCTAACCCCTCATAATTCACTCATGCCACGAAGTGCTGCCCAAATGCCAAGTGATCATGGCCTCCATCTCCAACTCCAAGAGACTATGCATGCAAATCGGATCCAAATCGAAAGGTGCAAGCTTGCTACACCAAATCGAGGCTCGATCAACGTTGCTACGCAAATTCCATGACGATTCTTCGACAAAGGAGCCACCTTTCTTCGTCAAGATGATGCATGATCCTTTCCTAGGCCTCGCTATGTAAGTTCTACCTACTTCGAGATGTTAACGGTAGTTTAATGGTGACATGGGATAAAATGCGATGTAACATGAGTATGTTAACCTATGTAAACCTAGTTTGCCCCTTTATCATGAACATATGACTTTGGGTTATGTTTTAGCGACTAAACCATGCTATTCATGTTGCATTGGACTTAGTTTGCCATGCAAGATTTGACCTTTACTTGTAGTATGATAGCATGAACACTTAGAGCCACTTTGACTTGTGAAATAGTTGCATAAATTGGACTTTGGGGCTTATGCATGTAAATGAAACCAACCCCTTATGATATCATGTTTATGTAAGGTCAAATCCCGTTATGACAACATGCATGTTTGTGGCCAAATTTCCTATGATAATATGCACGTTTGTGGCCAAATCCTTTATGACATTATGCATGCTTGTGGCCAATCCCTTTTTGTTTTGTTATGCATGCTTATGGCCAATCCCTATATGACACTATCGTTCATGTTTTAAGGCCAAACCCCCTTATGATACCATGCATGTTTGGAGCCAATCCCTTTTGTGGCATCGTGCACGTTTTGGGGTCTTCGCGTAGCTATAGTATACCTACTATGTTGACTCGCTTTTACTCAAGTGAAAACACGATTTGGGGTAGGATAGACAAACATGAGAATGACGCGGAAAACTTGACATGGGGTTTACATGAGAACATGACATTCATGATACATTTAAATATGGTCATGACACGTGGGGAAAACATGGAACTTGAACTAGACATGGGTGGGTTGTAAGTGTAAAAAGACACTAGACCAAACATGAAAGTGGCCAACTCGAGGTTGGGTTGAGTTTGTAGCATAAATCTACCCGGACCCGCCCGGCTTAACTAGTGGCTACAAACAATAGGATCCAATGTGAGAAGTTGGTCATGTCGCGCTTAAGACCCGAGGTTAGACTAGGTTGTGGTGTAAAACTTCCCGGACCCGCCCGGCTTAACTAGTAACCACAACAAGGTCTAATGTGAGAGGTTGAGAGTGCATTAATTAAATTAATGCCACATGATAAGGTTATGTAAATTTGACTAATGACACTTAACCGATATGACACGAATGGGTAGGTGAAGTGGGACCGGGCTTGATTTCTTATTGACACTTAACCATACAAGACAATTAGGGGATGGGGTTAAGTAATTTACGCTTAACTAATCCGACTTGGTAATTAGATGGGGTTAAGTAATTTAGACTTAACTAATCTAAACACGGTAATTAGATGGAGTTAAGTAACCTACACTTAACTAATCTAAACACGGTAATTCGATGGAGTTAAGTTAAACACTTAACCAATCTAAACTTGGTAATCTAATGAGGTTAAGTAGCCAATACTCAACCAACTGAACAAGATAATTTAATGGGGTTAAGTAACTTATACTTAACCAATTATACATGATGATTCGATGAGGTCAAGTAACCTATACTTAACCAATCTAATATGCGGACCTGATAGGGTTAAGTCATAAGACCTTTTTAAATATACTTAACCATTATAATACGATTAGTGGATGGGGTTAAGTTAACCTATACTTAACCAATCCGACTCGATAATCCGATGAGGTTAAGATAATCTGTGCTTAACCAATCTAACACGATGACCTAATAGGGTTAAGATAAACAAATACTTAACCAAATTTACTTGATGATTGAATAGGGTTAAGTCAAGAGCTTCTTGGTATACTTAACCAACTTGTAGGGCTAGGTCTTGGACTTGAATACTTAGCCAAATCTTGACATGATTCGTAGGTAGGTTAAGTCATGAACTTAAATGACAATACTTAACCCATTAGACAAAACCCTAGTTCAGGGGACTAGGTGGGAAACTGGGATTAACAAGGATAACGGAAAAGGAGACTAAGTGGTAAACCTTAGTTTAGGAAACTAAGTAATAATTCTTAGTCAAGGGATTTGGACCAGTTCACAAATGGATGAGTAACCCGGTACGGTAGGTCATCGCTTAAAACACGAGGAGGAGCAAATTATCTGACTTAGATAAAGGCTCCAACGAACTGGGTGACGAAGCAGTAGCTTCGGGGGACGTGAGGGTACTCTTGGTATCCCTCTGTGAGGTGGCAGATGGTCCATGAAACCCGGCCTCACAGAGGTTAAGGTCTGCGGTAGAAGAGCCAAGAGTATGCCTTGGTTGCTATGCGAGCGACCTAAAGACTGGGATGGATTAGCGTGGAGTCAACGATACTTGATTTTGCCCTGGATAGCACGTCGTCGACTACCTACCATCTTTAGTCAATCGTGTACGAACGGAAAGGCAGAAAACCCCCAACAGACCATGTTCTTGCTATCAAGTCATGGGTGAGGTTGGCCCATAGGAAAGTGGGGCTATAGTGGGGCCGGGATGTGGTTCTCATACATGATTTTTCTTGGATTGCCTTTCAGTAGTTGAGGGAGGGGTCACGTGGGACCATAGCCACGAGTACAAAAACAGACCTTGATATCTGCATCAGCAGACGACTTGAAGCTCCCGACCAAGTTCCGTATTTCTTGATTTGCCCTGGCGCGGAACTCGGATGGCACATTGAGGAACATGTGCGTCTAGACATGGAAACCGATTCACGACACATACGCGGGATAAAGGGCGCGGTTGATGGGTGGCATAATCCCTAGTGGCCCTAGGTGGCTTGAACCCAAACCGAGACACGGAAACGTTCATTAGGTAGCATAATCCCTAGTGGTCCTAGGTGGCATAAATCCTAAGTGAACGCGCGATAGTTCATGGTTAGGAAACATAACTAGATCAAGGGTGGCAGTCCAAAATAACTTCAAGGATAAAATGGTACTACGTCAAGGTGGTATAGATTTACGTGGGAAAGCCCGTACGGCCTACGGCAAAGGACTGAACTTATACATGAAAAGAAACATACAAGTTGGGAAAACCTACATATGTTATATATTAAGTTGACACGGACCATTACATGACATTGGGGAAGGGACATTCATAGTTGACACATGACGCGGGTTGGGATACTAGTACGAGAGGTGCAGAGCAAATATACATGATAAATACCATGGGATATTATACATGATAGACACCGTGGGATGTTATACATGATAGATACCTTGGGATAGTATACTTGATAGAAACCTGATGATGTGATACCATGATTTATCTTGACATGTAGTTTATCATGATACCTTAGCCTATCTTGCTATAGTAGTTCATCCAGTTATCTTGGTTTAGCTTATCTATCTTGCCGGCATCCTTATGTTTACTTTCAGTTTATGCATGTCATGTTACCTTTACCTGTTTTTATACTGGAAGTAGATAGGACTTACCAGTCTTTATGACTGACCCCGTTTTCTTTCGCCTCTTTGTCTTCCGTTTCCCCCCCAGGTTTCAGGGAGGAAATGCTGTTGTTAGTTCGGACTTCTTCTGTTGAAGGTCATCTTGTATGGCTTGGACTTTTCTTGGCTATGGCTACTTTACTGTTTTACTTGGGGAATAATTTATGAAATGGTTTTATGCTTCTTTACTATTGCAAGGCAGGTTTTGATGTATTCTGATGTAAAAGGCTTTAGACCTTATTTTATAAGGTAATGAAATTTGTTTTACTTCCGCTGTTTTGTATATGTTCTGTCTTGTAATATTTATGTGCATGTTTACCTCGATAATGCTTCACCAAACCTAGTGCATTCCCTTTGTGAGTGACCCTAGTGGAGGTGGGGTGTTACATTTGGTATCAGAGCCGAAGGTTACCAGACTGGGCAAAAGTTTTTAAAACCTTCTGAAAACTATTTGAAAAACCGTTTACAAAGAAGCATTTTTCAAGAAAAGTTTTTAAAGGCTATTCCCCAAAAGCCATTAGCACTATCCTTTGATTCCTTGATTGAATCTCTTTTCCCTTCTTTCCTCCATCTGTAGTCACAGTAGTTCTAACTGTGACTAATCTTTGTCTAGCCACGTAGGTGTTTTCCGTACGATGGAGGTGGTTCTCGAGAGACCTGTTGCCGTGGTACAAGGAAGGATAATAAGAGTAAGGATAAAGGACGCAAGCTTAAGGATAAGTAACTTGTTGGTATGGCTTAGTCCATCAAGGAGGACAAGGACAAGATCATCGGAGAGGGCAATTGTACGCTCCCATTTCTAGGGTACCTAAAAGAGATGGTACCGTTTCTGGTAAAGGTTTAGTCGTTCTTTTCTATCATCCCGTCCAGACTTTGTCCTGATCATCGTATCATTTAAGTCTGCTTGGATAGTTGAGTCTCTGCACCTTAGTACTAGCATGGTAGAGGATCCCAGTTTTTGTCCCAAAAATCTGATTGGAGAGTTGGTACATTTCTTCATGACTTGTTTGGATTTGAGAATGACTTGTCTCGGCTACGGATGGATTCCAGGGATAAAGTGGTCACCCAATAAGGGGTGCCATTCTCGGTTTTGGAAAGAGGGTAGTTAGACTCTCGACTCACCTTGGTGATACCCTCGAAGTCTCATGTAACCTTTTGGGTTCTGTCGTGGTTAGTTACCTAGAATCTCGGGATGCAGTTGTTGGTAATCCATTCGAATAGAATTCGCCGCTAAGGCGGATGGTTCGTTTCGCTTATACATGAGTTATGGGAATCACCCTAGTAAGTACTCTTGGCAACATGGATTGGCATCGGCAACGAGATCCAGAATTCCCTAGTGAATTTTGGAGAGCTTGCATGAGTAAGTGGATACGTTTGAGCCAAGTATACTAGGAAAAGGATAAGTGAAAGTGGAATAAAAGGCGACAATGAAATGAGTTCTAACTCATATCTTGGAAATAGGAATCAAGGAGCTACGAAATCATGGAGTTAAAAAGATGGTCAAGGCACCGAGGAATTAAGCTCAAGGAAACGCGACTTAGAAGACGTAAGGCTAGACATGCGTATCGTACCTCTTTTTAAAGAGTGTATCCTTGATCCCTGGTTTTTCCTGTAGAGCTTGCTCGCATGTTATCTTTTGGTGAATATCCTCTCGTTCCGGTTTCTGTTGCAAACCCCGTAGGAAGTTTACCTTGTTTATCTCCTCGATCCTATCGTGAGAACCTTAGGTAGAATCCTATGGATGTAAACATGTGTTTGAAACATGTTATGATTGATATGGTTGCAAATGGTTGCAAGTGGTTGCTCATGGATGCGCGAATACACATTAGACACTAGATCGACGCACTCACATTTCATATTGCATATGCACGAGTATTTATACCTGTTTATGGATGAAATTGAATGTGTTGTCATGCGGATGTTGCATATGAATGAATGTTTGTGCACGCATATAGTACTTATATGACTAGGACTATTTGCATACATGTTGGACTCATGGCACTAAACATATTTTGCATTAGAAAGATCATTCAGGCCTGATCACTAGCATTAGCTAAGGAACATATACACACACTTTCTTGCATATGTTCATATGGCATTAGAAATCGTCTAAGGACAGTGGTTGCCTGTGGATGATGTTTTGAGTAGATGGATGATGGATGGTAGGATATGTTCTTCCTAACTTGGAGATTTCGGGACGAAATCCTTTAAGTTGGGGAGGATGTAACAACCCGAATTTTTAACAACGTGTTAAGACAAGAATCAAGGCAGAATTAAATTATAAAATCTGAATCAGGATAAACGGGTTGCGCCATTGTGTTCGCCTCAGAAAAATACGCGAAATAGAGTCCGAATTTTCGTAAATCGGAGTCCGTATGACCCAGTTAAGGCCCAGCGAAGTTTCACGAAAATTCAAATCCGAAAACAGATTTGAAATTCAGCCCAGAAAGAGAAGGCGGGAAAATTCCCGCCAGACACACAGGGTGTCGACCCCTGGGTCGACCCTCCCTCCAGGGGGTCGACATGGGTGTCGACCCCTGGGTCGACCCCTTTCCAGGGGGTCGACATGGGTGTCGACCCATGGGTCGACCCCCCCTGGTCGAACCAGCGACCTGGTGCACCTGCTTCTGGTTTTGGCTTCTGGGTCTTGTTTTGGAGGCTTGTGACGATTTTTGAGGGTTCAGATCTATCCTAGGGTTTATCCTACAGCCTAAAATACCCCTAATCTCTATAAAAAGACCCCTAGACCTAGCCTAACCCCTCATAATTCACTCATGCCACGAAGTGCTACCAAATGCCAAGTGATCATGGCCTCCATCTCCAACTCCAAGAGACTATGCATGCAAATCGGATCCGAATCGAAAGGTGCAAGCTTGCTACACCAAATCGAGGCTCGATCAACGTTGCTACGCAAATTCCATGACGATTCTTCGACAAAGGAGCCACCTTTCTTCGTCAAGATGATGCATGATCTTTTCCTAGGCCTCGCTATGTAAGTTCTACCTACTTCGAGATGTTAACGGTAGTTTAATGGTGACATGGGATAAAATGCGATGTAACATGAGTATGTTAACCTATGTAAACCTAGTTTGCCCCTTTATCATGAACATATGACTTTGGGTTATGTTTTAGCGACTAAACCATGCTATTCATGTTGCATTGGACTTAGTTTGCCATGCAAGATTTGACCTTTACTTGTAGTATGATAGCATGAACACTTAGAGCCACTTTGACTTGTGAAATAGTTGCATAAATTAGACTTTGGGGCTTATGCATGTAAATGAAACCAACCCCCTTATGATATCATGTTTATGTAAGGTCAAATCCTGTTATGACAACATGCATGTTTGTGGCCAAATTTCCTATGATAATATGCAAGTTTGTGGCCAAATCCTTTATGACATTATGCATGCTTGTGGCCAATCCCTTTTTGTTTTGTTATGCATGCTTATGGCCAATCCCTATATGACACTATCGTTCATGTTTTAAGGCCAAACCCCCTTATGATACCATGCATGTTTGGAGCCAATCCCTTTTGTGGCATCGTGCATGTTTTGGGGTCTTCGCGTAGCCATAGTATACCTACTATGTTGACTCGCTTTTACTCAAGTGAAAACACGATTTGGGGTAGGATAGACAAACATGAGAATGACGTGGAAAACTTGACATGGGGTTTACATGAGAACATGACATTCATGATACATTTAAATATGGTCATGACACGTGGGGAAAACATGGAACTTGAACTAGACATGGGTGGGTTGTAAGTGTAAAAATACACTAGACCAAACATGAAAGTGGCCAACTCGAGGTTGGGTTGAGTTTGTAGCATAAATCTACCCGGACCCGCCCGGCTTAACTAGTGGCTACAAACAATAGGATCCAATGTGAGAAGTTGGTCATGTCGCGATTAAGACCCGAGGTTAGACTAGGTTGTGGTGTAAAACTACCCGGACCCGCCAGGCTTAACTAGTAACCACAACAAGGTCTAATGTGAGAGGTTGAGAGTGCATTAATTAAATTAATGCCACATGATAAGGTTAAGTAAATTTGACTAATGACACTTAACCGATATGACACGAATGGGTAGGTTAAGTGGGACCGGGCTTGATTTCTTATTGACACTTAACCATACAAGACAATTAGGGGATGGGGTTAAGTAATTTACGCTTAACTAATCCGACTTGGTAATTAGATGGGGTTAAGTAATTTAGACTTAACTAATCTAAACACGGTAATTAGATGGGGTTAAGTAACCTACACTTAACTAATCTAAACACGGTAATTCGATGGAGTTAAGTTAAACACTTAACCAATCTAAACTTGGTAATCCAATGAGGTTAAGTAGCCAATACTCAACCAACTGAACAAGATAATTTAATGGGGTTAAGTAACTTATACTTAACCAATTATACATGATGCTTCGATGAGGTCAAGTAACCTATACTTAACCAATCTAATATGCGGACCTGATAGGGTTAAGTCATAAGACCTTTTTAAATATACTTAACCATTATAATACGATTAGTGGATGGGGTTAAGTTAACCTACACTTAACCAATCCGACTCGATAATCCGATGAGGTTAAGATAATCTGTGCTTAACCAATCTAACACGATAACCCTATAGGGTTAAGATAAACAAATACTTAACCAAATTTACTTGATGATTGAATAGGGTTAAGTCAAGAGCTTCTTGGTATACTTAACCAACTTGTAGGGCTAGGTCTTGGACTTGAATACTTAGCCAAATCTTGACATGATTCGTAGGTAGGTTAAGTCATGAACTTAAATGACAATATTAACCCATTAGACAAAACCCTAGTTTAGGGGACTAGGTAGGAAACCGGGATTAACAAGGATAACGGAAAAGGAGACTAAGTGGTAAACCTTAGTTTAGGAATCTAAGTAATAATTCTTAGTCAAGGGATTTGGACCAGTTCACAAATGGATGAGTAACCCGGTACGGTAGGTCATCGCTTAAAACACGAGGAGGAGCAAATTATCTGACTTAGATAAAGGCTCCAAAGAACTGGGTGACGAAGCGGTAGCTTCGGGGGACGTGAGGGTACTCTTGGTATCCCTCTGTGAGGTGGCAGATGGTCCATGAAACCCGGCCTCACAGAGGTTAAGGTCTGCGGTAGAAGAGCCAAGAGTATGCCTTGGTTGCTATGCGAGCGACCTAAAGACTGGGATGGATTAGCGTGGAGTCGACGATACTTGATTTTGCCCTGGATAGCACATCGTCGACTACCTACCATCTTTAGTCAATCGTGTACGATCGGAAAGGCAGAGAACCCCCAACAGACCATGTTCTTGCTATCAAGTCATGGGTGAGGTTGGCCCATAGGAAAGTGGGGCTATAGTGGGGCCAGGATGTGGTTCTCATACATGATTTTTCTTGGATTGTCTTTCAGTAGTTGAGGGAGGGGTCACGTGGGACCATAGCCACGGGTCCAAAAACAGACCTTGATATCTGCATTAGCAGACGACTTGAAGCTCCCGACCGAGTTCCGTATTTCTTGATTTGCCCTGGCGCGGAACTCGGATGGCACATTGAGGAACATGTGCGTCTAGACATGGAAAACGATTCACGACACATACGCGGGATAAAGGGCGCGGTTGACGGGTGGCATAATCCCTAGTGGCCCTAGGTGGCTTGAACCCAAACCGAGACACGGAAACGTTCATTAGGTAGCATAATCCCTAGTGGTCCTAGGTGGCATAAATCCTAAGTGAACGCGTGATAGTTCATGGTAAGGAAACATAACTAGATCAAGGGTGGCAGTCCAAAATAACTTAAAGGATAAAATGGTACTACGTCGAGGTGGTATAGATTTACGTGGGAAAGCCCGTACGGCCTACGGCAAAGGACTGAACTTATACATGGAAAGAAACATACAAGTTGGGAAAACCTAAATATGTTATATATTAAGTTGACATGGACCATTACATGACATTGGGCAAGGGACATTCATAGTTGACACATGACGCGGGTTGGGATACTAGTACGAGAGGTGCAGAGCAAATATACATGATAAATACCGTGGGATATTATACATGATAGACACCGTGGGATGTTATACATGATAGATACCTTGGGATAGTATACTTGATAGAAACCTGATGATGTGATACCTTGATTTATCTTGACATGTAGTTTATCATGATACCTTAGCCTATCTTGCTATAGTAGTTCATCCAGTTATCTTGGTTTAGCTTATCTATCTTGCTGGCATCCTTATGTTTACTTTCAGTTTATGCATGTCATGTTACCTTTACCTGTTTTTATACTGGAAGTAGATAGGACTTACCAGTCTTTATGACTGACCCCGTTTTCTTTCGCCTCTTTGTCTTCCGTTTCCCCCCCAGGTTTCAGGGAGGAAATGCTGTTGTTAGTTCGGACTTCTTCTGTTGAAGGTCATCTTGTATGGCTTGGACTTTTCTTGGCTATGGTTACTTTACTGTTTTACTTGGGGAATAATTTATGAAATGGTTTTATGCTTCTTTACTATTGCAAGACAGGTTTTGATGTATTCTGATGTAAAAGGCTTTAGACCTTATTTTATAAGGTAATGAAATTTGTTTTACTTCCGATGTTTTGTATATGTTCTGTCTTGTTATATTTCTGTGCATGTTTACCTCGATAATGCTTCACCAAACCTAGTGCATTCCCTTTGTGAGTGACCCTAGTGGAGGTGGGGTGTTACATATGTAGAGCGTGAGATGCAAATGTTCTACTACTTGGTTATTTACTTGATTCATATCACTATGATAATATCATACTAGTATTGATTTCAAAAGTGTTTTGGTTATAGTAAGGTAAAAACCATCCGTGTTTATGTATGGACTGGTCTTACTATTACCTTTTCTTTCAAATGGTTTCAGAGTTAAGAAATATGGATGTTACTTATAACTTAGTGGATTTTACCCATGCTGGTTCACCAGACTGATCTGTGGTGTTTGTAATGTCTCGGGTTAGCCCGAGTTACAGGTTCAGATTACCGGAAGCTGTGAAGATTCAAAATGAGATGGAGGAGTCCATATGTATAAATAGTTA
Source organism: Allium sativum (assembly GCA_030737875.1). Taxonomy (NCBI): domain Eukaryota; kingdom Viridiplantae; phylum Streptophyta; class Magnoliopsida; order Asparagales; family Amaryllidaceae; genus Allium; species Allium sativum. The sequence goes on from CM060915.1 coordinate 120,447,963, forward strand.
TTCCGCTGTGTATTATATAAGGACAGGATATTATAGCTGTCTAAATTTGTCTGCTGTACTCTGATGTAAGTATATTTATTCAAGTCGTTATAAGATTCATTTCTATGTTATATTTTTTCTGCTCCGATGTGAGATTCTGATTTGGTATTGTCTTCTTATTCTCCTATTCTAATAGTTCTATCTTAACTTCTTTATACTCTAACTTCTTTCTTCTAGCTTTCTGGATATTCGGTACTCGAGTTTTGACACGGTTTGTGTTAAATGTCGAAATTCGAGCGTCGAATTTTCCTGGCCGCTACAGCAAGAGAATAAATTCTCCGCCACTAAACGAATATATATATTTAATATAGATCAACCAACACAGAATAAAATCCAATGTTAGACACACATCCATTTTCAAGTTCGTTCTGGGTCTGAACGAAACCGGAGGCACCTTATTCCTTGTCCCATATGTCCAATATAGGAGAAAGGTCCTCGCATAACCGGTCGATCTCCAAGTATGTCTAGACGATCACCACTTATTACCTTGTCTTGGGTGTACAGCCCAATCAAGACATCAGAAATCATCCAAACGTTGTGAAGATCTCCGGTCTTCAACCACCGTCTTCATCGTTGACTTATTGTCGTATTAATTATTCAGAATGGGATAAACCCAGTCCTTCCGAATAAATCGCATATCTTATAAACATGTGCTATAAAACACAACATATGCCTCATTCCAATCCAGAATATTCCTTTATTCAAATATTCTCACAATTTAAACCAAATTAAGGTTTTCCAATCTAATCGGGATTAGCGAACCTTACCGAAGTAATCATTTGTTTAATTTCCCAATCCCAACCTATTCATCCCATGGAGCAAAACTGGTAGTGCTCCATATCTAACATCACGGTGTTATTGGTAAAATTAATTACTATTTCATGTTCAAATCTAATTAAAGATTTAACTATCACTTGGAGCAAAACTGGTGATACTCCATTCCCGATCATTTCCCAAATTTAATAATTTAAATTATCACATTCACATTTCAATCTAATTAAAGATTCATTAAAACTCCATATAGTTTTAATCCCCAAAAATCATTATATAATGATTATTCAAATTTTGGAAATAAATCTTGTCTTTAACTGGGTTAAAGAACCAATGTCATTTAAAACACAGTTCACGATAAACCCAAAACCACATTCCATTAATTATGGAGTCTTCATGGAAACAGATCAATATATATAATCGATATAAACTTCCATATCTAAATAATAATATAAATGGAATACCGGCAAAGCCTTTTAAATTCCATATATAGTAACGGTCTTCCTCCACAGAAGTTCACTTCGATTATTACCAAATTGAATTCCATTCCAAATTATTTTATTAAATTGAAAAACTTTACTTTGGAAATTTCCCATTAAATCTTAATAAGAATATTTATAAATTCCAAACCACATGTCACCGTTAATTAGGTTAAATAACGAATGTCATTAAAAACACAGTTCACGATAAACCCAGTTCACATTCCATTTTATTCCAATTACTAAATATAACAGGAAACTCTAATAATCTTAATTAAAAGATTTATTCTTTTCACACGGGGTTTAAGAACAGTGTTATTTAAGACACCATTCACGGCAAACCCAAAATCCAATTCTTTTATTCAATTCCAATTAAATATTAATTAATTGGGAAACTTCACTAAATCTTAATTAAAAGATTTATATTTCTCTCAACTGGGTTTAAGAACAGTGTTAATGAAGACACCATTCACGACAAACCCAAAATCCAATTCTTTTATTCAATTCCAATTAAATATTAATTGATTGGGAAACTTCACTAAATTTTAATAAAAAGATTTATTCTTTTCTTAGCCGAGTTTAAGAAAAGTGTTAATGAAGACACAAGTCAAAACAAACCCAATATCCAATTTAATATTAAATATAAGACTCTAAATAGAAATTATATCGGCTTATAGTCAATATCAAATTCTGAAACTAACGGATATCCTATTGGGAATAACGATATCTGTATCTTCCAAATTCCCATAGCAATATCCGTATAACCACGGAATCCAATATCGAAATATTCCGAAGATTATTTCCATTCAAATCCATTCTAATTCATTCATTGGAAAATTCTGGTTATTTTAAAACCATTTCAAATCCAATTTATTTCTTTAAAAACGTTGGATTATCTTGCTAGTTAATACCCAGTTCATTTCGATAAAAATATATTTTTATCTTTACAAACATGGAATTTTTCATCCAAATTCTTTCCAAATCATTTATTATGATTTTACACAAATTATTAATATTTTTAATAGTGTTATTAAGGCCTTTTCAGTCGATTTCCATAAATGGTCATTGAACTGCATCCATGGCGACCTTTTCCAAATTTTATTTGGACATAATTCCAAATCCAACTGTTAGATTTCAAATCTCTTATATCCTTTGGAAAACTCTATTCGATATGAACCTAACATTTCTGGTTTTAGGAGAATCCGACGGTCGGATCTCCCGTAACGTCAATTCGAAGGCAATGGTCGAAATTCGCGAACGGACGCTGTGCGGCGCGTTCTATTCAGGCCACTAAATGTATATAATATATATTATATATACTTCGTCGATTTCCATTTAAAACATATTTTATAAATCATCTTAAATTCGTTTTAAAAACGATTTCAACTTCATTTTCAATTTTAAATCAAAATTGAATACTTCTTATCATTGTAATATATAATGATAATATTTTCAAAATATCTGATTTTGAAATAACTTCCTTGTCGATATTCATTATAAAAATGAATAAAATCGATATAATAATCGTTCGCGTTAAAATGGCGGATTTCTAATCAATACACCTTCACATATTTCAATAATTTCGTGTCCATCCGAAATCGGACATCATATAATGTTATTTATATGGATTCCACACAACACATGTATATAATAGAAATGATAAATAATCATCCATCATCCAGAGTGCATCACACAACTGCATAAGCATTAAATATAAATGATTAAAGCTTACAACAGCCTGTCAACCAATTTATTGACATACAACTAAACAATTGGGATTAGTGTATGTCAAATATCATCCCAATACCCGTGTGAGGTTTTGATCAACAAACACTGAATATTATTTGGCAGTTGGGTGATGTGTAAAATTTATCATCCCAATCAATATCAGTTAAACGGTTGTACATAAAAAAATCGCCCGATTTGTAAATGAATATTTACTTTCATTTCTGGAGAATTTTATGCCATTCATACGTTAAAAATCATATTTTTAACGAGAAAATATTTTATTCAACACATGAATATTTTATACAGTTCATTTATACAAAAAAAGTGATATTTGTATTTGTTCTAACATTTTATTCAACACATACAATCAACAACCGCAATACAGTCCATTCAATCCACACAAACAATCAAGGTTTCAATCAAAGGTGTCGTGGGCTACTAAGCCCCGTCTGCATCCTAGTATACATATAACTATAAAATAATTAGAGCGAGAAAGTGTTCTTGCTTTGGTTTCCATTCCGCCAGTTATATTTCTGAATTTCTGAACAATATGGATTGAAATTCGCCTGAATTTATACCTTGCTCCATTTCTGCTCTAGTCAGTTCCAAGGCATAGTATTTTTCATCGCGATTCCAATGCAATTTGGTTTGCTGAATTCCGATCACATATGTACAAGATATTTACATTTAAAGCCAATACAACATTAAATTAATTTCTTAATTAATAACTTAATTAATTACATTAAGAGGAAAATCGGGCCACAGCTGCTTCCTTCATCCTGAACTTCAGCGTGCCTCAAAATCGAACCCATCTAGGGTTTGCCAATTGTCGTTGCTCCACTTGAACGTACCCCCATCACCATACTTCACCTGAACCGCCTTTGCACGAGCTCCCTCCTCCTACCGTCGTGATCGATTCGATGGCCCCACCAATCCAGGAATCTCGAACGAACATCGGCGGTTCAAGGTAAAAATCCTGCCCCCATGATCTCCTATACCCAATCTCGACCGTATAGATTCAAAGATGAAGAAGTGATCGACAAATTCTGTTTAAACGCTGGGGTTTAATTCGAATTGAAATTGAAGAATTTAGGGAATTTAAATCGAAGGATGGTAGCCATCTATTTTAAAATGACGGCAGGTTTTAAATTGTGATTGGGGTTTCCTATTTTCAATGGCTTTTATAGATTTATTTTATATTATTTAATTCAATTTAATTTTTAAAAGTGAATTTCATATTCTAACACCAAATCAAACCCAACGACTATCGCCTCTAGCCAAATAACTCCATTCCGGACACAATAGGATATGTTTTGTAAGCCAACTCGACTATTTCGATCAGTTTTTATCAAAACTAAAATATAAATTAATATTATAGTCAATATTGAATTTAACGTCCATTTTAATTTACCGCGGCCACATACTGACTCCAAAAATTCCAAAAAAATAAATCTAGCTATGTTTTGATGATACGATCCTAACAAAACTAATTTTGTCGAATTTGGAGACTGTTTGAAAAATGACCATTTTCTGGTCGATCCAATTCAACTAAAATTGACAAAACACGTTTTCTTTTGTCACGCTCACATATTAATTCCAAAAATTATGAAAATTGGAATCTAGCAATAATTTGACATTCCAGATCCAACAAAAGTGGTTGCGTTGAAAACGGAGGTCGTTTGCAAAATAGCTATTTTTAAGGGCTATATATTATATTAAAATATATAAAAATTCCATAGCGACTATTTCAAATTTTAAACTGGACATAACTTCAATTTATTTTATGAAATCTCAGTTTTTCACATTCGTTAGAAAGATATAATTAAACGGATTCAAGTATCTCTTGTTACGTCAAATACTGACTTATAGTGAATTCTTCCAATTCTGACTTATAGTGAATTTTGTACATTCATTTGAAATTAGAAATCGAATTTTCAAACTACCACGCCATTTTAGGCTAGTTTTATAATGAAAATAAATTTATACGTTCTAACTTCGATTAAAATAAATTCTTAGTTGTTGTTATTTAAAATAAATCATTTTAAATATACGAAATCCATTAAAATTGCTAAAATAAAATTTTAAATTGGTTCTGAAAATCGGGGTTGTTACAATCTCTCCCACTAAAAATCTTTTCGTCCTCGAAAAGGAACGGAGCTTAAAGTTGTTTAACTAACTAACTCAACTTTCATTCTGGCGTTTATTCTTCAACTTTTTAGTTTCTAAGAATTTTCTAATTTCTCAAAAATTTGGCTAATACCCTAAATTTCTGAATTTTTTTACCATAACCTCCTTTGTACGTGTTGATATTTAAAACTGCAGCTTGCCTCACAAGGCGCTCATTAATCCAAAAGAAAAGGAAAAAGCCAATTGGCTCATAAAATCATTAAACTGCAATAAATACAGTAAACATGTACCTATTTGTCGGGATTTTATTCCTCTTCTTAACTTTCATGCAATGACCTGTTCATTATATATACATGTACATGTATGTATTTCCAATCAATTTTCAATTCAGTTCAATATTTGATTCAATTTGGCTAAATTTTACCTTTCATTCACATGTTGGTTAAATGAATAATCACACAACACAATCAGCAGTCAATTAGTTTATTAACGTTTCAAACACACAACTTTATTACATAGTCAAAAATCATATTTTTAATGCCATATCACAACAATAAACTCTATCTAAGTTTTGGTTCTCACACCAGTCAATTAGAAATATATAGACATCCCACTTCCGAAACTCGAACATAAATTCTGATGATACTCGAGTAAACATCAGAATCATCTCCGGACGACTAGAGTGTGATTCTATATCTATCCAGTATATTTGAGACTTCAAATATACGTTCATGACGCATATATGCAAAATCTTCAAATACTCGACTGTCCAAATTCAATCTAAAATAAGTATCCAAATACGAATAAGTTTATATAATTTTCAAAATTAAATCTGTTTTTAAAAACAACACTCCTCATTCGCATTCTAGGATACTACTGATCCTATCTCTAACGAGACATTCTTATTGGATATTACTAATCCAATCTCTGATGAATTCTCTCATTTGGTTCTAATGTGTCTTGTTCTCGAGCTCTATAAACCAAAGCTCTGATACTACATTGACATGACCCAAACTCGCCCTTACGGGAAAGCCCGGATTGAGTTGAGAACAGGACAAATTAGAACACAAACAATAGAACATTTTATTGCTATTACAACAATTTACATCAGAGTCCAAGAATATAACAGAGTATGAATAAATATTACACCTTGGAAAATATCAGAGATTTAAATTACAAAGCACTGGAAAAATAATACATAACACAACTGAAGGAGATACATGGATACAGAGCTTTACGAATATAACTCCAACTGTAAAATCCAGGTACTTGGAAAATAGAAATCTGCAAAACCAAAACTACTAGCTGCCCATATGGAAAATAGGGGCACCTAGATTTTAGGTTAAAACAATAAACTCCAGGTCAGTCATGGGACTGGTGTGAGAACTAAAACAGTTATTTAAAACTTTACTTTAAAATAGGGTAAATCAAGGGACCACGCCGTATAACACGGAACGGGTTTACCCCCAAGAATACCAGTGCAAAAAACAAACAGCGCAATGCTAATTAAAGAAAATGAAGCTATTATAAGACTCAGGTCCCAACACACAATGCATCGCAAGCCGAAGGATAGAGTTTTCCCTTATAATAGCCAAATATGCTAGGTACGTTTAAAACAAATCATTTTGATATTATTATAAATGCATAGTGTTAAAGACAACTTCAAATATAAATGTATCAATCATAGACAGCATGGGTACCATATATCACGTCGCCATACTAGTTCTACAAATAAAACCACACGACGTCGTATTGGAAATTGGATTTTCATCATGAACCAAGGCAAGGAATCATCAATACCGAATTCCAGACAATCTAGCCTACCATGTCTCAGGCTACAGCCTCAACTGCACCTAGGAGCGCTAGGGTCAGTCCACTCTTACGTTTGTGGATTGTTTATCCCTGAACAATGTGTTTCCCCGCCTTATGGGAATAAAGGTCAGTATGTCGACCACATCATCCATCGGCCCCGTAGTGACCGATATATCCAAGGCGCCTCACTTTCCATCATCCACATAAGTAAAGTGTCTGGGCTCCATACCATGACACCACTCCTAGCTAGAAAGAAACGCACGTCCTCCCCGGGGTCCTTCAACTCGTTTCTAGTTCACACCGGGGTGTGAGGCTTGCGAATTAACGTTATAACACAAAGCTGTGCTATTTAAAGTTGTGCTTTGATCATCAACCACAAGACTCTGCTTTTCAACAAAATCGAAGATCATTTGCATCTCAGCATGCCACACAGGCATTTCACGCCATGTGACTGATGTCTACCTATATATAACCTCTGAGCTCGTATGTCTCACAGAAGGGTGTTAAGCAAGTGTAACATCCCAGATTTTTCACCATTTAAATTGGAATATATAAATCTGTTTATATATTATATTGGAGATATAATGGATTTTATATCGATTTTATTTATTAAAATGGAGTTCGAATATATATAATTTATAATATAATTAAATTATTTTATTATACCGGTAATATATAGGCTTAGAAAATAGTTTTATCTTCATACGACTTCCGTTTCCAGCGAAACGAATTTTATTGGAATGCGTATAATTAATTATTGCTACATTTCCATTTTGGAGCTAATCGGAATTGTTTTGACCGGTAGGCGAAATTTAAGGGTGAAATGATGGTTATAATTTGAATAAAAACACGCTATTTGTGCAAATGGAATCCGTTTTCAACGAAACTGGTTCCATTGGGACCGTAACGTCAAAACATACCATGACGGCCATTTTCGTAATATTTGGAGATCGTGTGTACCAGTGCGTATTTAACAGTTAACGGTTAAACAGCGGTACCTGGATATACTAAAATAAAACATACCCTAAACATTTCCAACCCTGGTTCTACCTTGCTGCCACCACGCCTAATCTACCCATAAATCTGAAAATACACAACATCCCATTACCTACCCACGAAATGACCAAACAGAAGCATCCCATGCTTTAATTAAATGCTAACCTTACCGCTATTACTACACACCCTATTCTCTGATGCAGTCGACCTAACGAAGCTAGCCTATCAAAAGCCATACCCCGGCATATCAAAAGCCGTACCTACTTTACGAAATGATATTGCACTTATCGGTTCTTCTTGCTGCCTATTTATATCGCCATTTTCTTCCTTCTGAGAATCACATGAACCGAGCCCTTGCAATAATATATATATATATATATATATATATATATGTATGTATATTGAAATGAAACCCCTCTTTGCTGTTATAAAACGCAGCCTCCACCTAAACTGTAAGCTAAAGTTTGGTGGCAGTTCGTGGGGTTCTTGTAGACAGGTGACGGAGTTGATATGGGAAGTTTACGATGGGTGCATGGGCTAGTAGTAGATTCGAAATATGTGTAGGGGATGGATGCGTGAAAATAGGAGAGAGAGGCATGCATTTTGGAGTTGCGAGAGGGTGTTGTGAAGGTGAAACAAGAAGCGTGCATGGATATTTTGTAACAGGAAAATGGTGCTATTTTTCTTTCCTTTCAAGTAATGGTTTTGAATATACAAACCAGAAAAAAAGTTGTGGGGGGGGGGAGTCTGAGCATTTCTCAGTTCGACAGTGACTGTTCGCAGCGACCGAGGTGGCACTTGCGTGGGTGTCAAGATGGAGTTTGGCGGGTTTGAGGAATGTACTGTGTGATGTACTGGAAGGGAGTGTGACGGGTTTCAAGAGTGGAGAGGCCTTTATGTAGAAAGGAGAACAGGAGGTGGGAGGAACGAATGTTGGAACAAGGAATGACAGGGGCAAGAAATGACGTGGAGTTTGAGATGTATGTTGCAGAAAATGATCGAAGGAAATAACGTTTAAAAATATACAAAGTTAATAAGGGGAAAGATGAGGGTAGCATGCAGCGAAGCAAGCATTGTTAGAGACAGTACCAGGAAGATGGTGCACAGCAGTTTTGCATGAAAAGTGCAGTTGGAAAATGGTGAAAGGAGGACCGGCTAAGTATATCAATGGGTTCATAAGTGGTACTGTAGTTTGGGTGTCCGACTACATGAAAAAGGGAAAACGCAGCAACTAAAATAAAAGAAGAGGAGATGAAGTCGCGGGCAGGTTAATGGGCATTGATAATCATAAAAAGGGGGGATGAGCAAGGCAACGTGAGTTTGGATGGGGAGCAAAGTGATGGAAACAGCAACATGCTGGGTGCGGAAATCCTTGTTGAAAATGGTGCATGCCGGGTTGAGCTTGGAACAAGCAGTACCAACGAGAGGGAAAGGTATTAATGTTAATTAGAAATTGGTTATTTAGTTTAAGTATTAGTATACAAGTAGGTTATAAGCTGAAAGGGAGAAGAAACGAGATTAGTTGAAGTCGAGAAGAGTGAAAAACTAATGAATAGTAGACGAGGTGATAAGTCTGTTTATTTTACCCAAGTAGTTATTAAACCGTTCTTAATCCAAATTTTGGAAGCTGGTTAGTTTATTTAATGATTGGTATATTAAATAATATATATATATATTACATAAGAATGCTATTAACAATTTTAGAAGCAGGTAATAATAAGATAGATTAATTTACCCAAGCACTAACTTAACACGCAAAATCCTACCCAACGCCCCTAATCAAAGTTTTGTATAAACTAAATTAGTAACGTAGGTATTAATATATATTATTAAGTTATAGGAAGTAGTGTGCTAGGAATTTTATAATATACTCGACCGATTTGATTGTGACTAGTTATGCTAGTACGACTTTACATTAGCATAATTAAAATTTAGTTAATAAATTTAAGTTATTAATAATATTAGATTAAATAGTATTAAATTTATAACTTGGTAATACAGTAAAGGAATTGAGAAAAACTGGGAGCAAATGGCACCGTATGAACGAACGCTAGGATTTGGAATTGGTCCGGTCAAAGGAGAAGCAGCTGGAATTGTCAGTTAAATTAAACACTGTTTTAATTTAACTAAAACAAACTGTTCTGACGACGGATGGAACCAAGGTGAGTTCAACTCACTCAGTTTATCCCGTTTATATTTTATATAAACCGGGTTTTTTATGTGCAATGTTTGCTAATGGTTGAAAATTGGGTGACTGTTTGTTTGTGTGTTGGATATTATTTAATATTCACTGACTAAATTAAGCGTTTGTTTAATTTAATCAAATTAAATCGTTATATTAACGATTATACTCCAAATGAGGTAACTAACCTTGTTGGTTGCATTTATAATAATATAAACGTATTAAATAAATAATTGGCTGTTTGAATGGACGTTAGAAATTGTTGTTAACTGTTATTAGTTGAATTGTTTCTCGAAAAGAATAAATATATTGTTGTAACCCATTTTGATGCAGGGACGGACAGGTTGGAGGAATCCAACCGGATTCCTCAATTATATTGTTTATTTATGTGCACTGTTAATCAAGCTGATTGATTGTTGATTGTTGAATTTGTGTGATATGAACCAATGGGTGATATTGGTTGGGTAATTATCGGCAGATGGCCTAAGAATAAATCGTTTTATAAAGAATAATTTACCGTCAGGTAATCAACAGAAGGAAGATATAAAATTGTTTTATAACTAGAAATAGATTTGAAATCTATTATCGAATGAAGTTATTAAAGGAAACAAAAAATATTTCCATGAAGGATATATAAACTATAACTCAAAAAATTTTAAGTTGAATAATTTGACTTGGGAATAAGAAATGGGAAAGGGCGATAATTCAAATATTAGGAGATTTAGAGATTTAATTAACAATTGTTTAAATAGAAGGCCAAATGATGTTGTATACTGAACCAATGAATCCAGTTCACTTTTCTATGGATGATGATTGTTTATTTGATAGTTAAATAACCGACTATCAAATCTGGCCAATACGATTGTTGGTACGGAAAGACAAGGATCGAATTTATATTCGAAAACCATTGTTGTCGGCTGTGTGAGTTGGGTACGCATGATAGAGGGTTCTCGCTTCGCGTTAGGTGGCGGACGGGAGACTCTTACCTCTACATGTCCCTCGAAAGGAAGGGAGGGTTGGTTGCGAGTCGAAAGGTTGTCCATAAAACAAGTGATGGAGTACCAATGTAGGCCACAGTGGGAGGTTAGCCCACTGCCTTGGGAGAGGAAGGGATGGTTGAAAATCCTATGAGAATTTTCCGGGCCACTACAATTAGTATTAGAGCTATTGGTTGAGTAGTAACCTTGGCTCTGTGGCGTAAATCGATAGAGATAGGGTTAGTAACACCCTAGATTGAGTTTGGGTATATATACGAGAGAACGTATTTGAAAATTTTATATAAAAATGTTTTATATTGTGTTATTTGATCGGTTCGATTTTCGAACTAGCAGATGATACGATATTATTTTATAAAAAGGGTAAATAAATAATCTTGCCCGAATTATATTTTATATAGAAAAAGTAAATAATTTTCTATGTTATAGTAATACTGGTTGATTGGTTTTTTTTCTTGATTTGGTTGGAATTCAAATTGAATTATGAAATAGAATTGAACTGGTTAGAAACCAAGGGGTTAACTGAATACGGAAGTAAGGTTTAACTCATTAAGTGGAATTGAATAAAATTGGCTATGAAATGGAATTGAATTATTTAACCCGAATTGTTATTTGCATTATAAGTGGAGTTAAGTGAAGAATCCTGAAGGCTGTGGAGTTGATTTGGTTAAAAGGATTGGAAATACAGACGAAGAGCTGTTAGTTGATTTGCCGTGGAATTGGAATTGAGTGCCCGACAAATAGGTAAACCTTTATATATTGATTGGAGTGATTGATTTTATGCCCCTGAGTTGGGTAGCCATTTGGATTTTGGTTTTTTTAAAAGAAGTTAAGGCCTGGTGTGGCAGTTGTGGTTGGACCGATCAAGCCGTGCAGAGGAGGTGCTGGCAAAATTTTCGAAAATTTGAAGAGTCGGAATTTGTTTGATAATTCAAAAAAAAAAGTTAAAATAACTGGTATTGGAGCATTCTTCTTACCGTGTAATTTCAAGGACGAAATTCTTTTAAGGGGGGAGGAATGTAACGTCCCAGATTTTTCAGCCATTTAAATTGGAATATTTAAATCTATTTATTTATTATACTGGAGATATAATGGATTTTATATCGATTTATTTATTAAAATGGAGTTCAAATATATATAATTTATAATATAATTAAATTGTTTTATTATATCGATAATATATAGGCTTAGAAAATAGTTTTATCTTCATATGACTTCCGTTTCCAACGAAATGAATTTTATTGGAATGCGTATAATTAATTATTGCTACATTTCCATTTTGGAGCCAATCGGAGTTGTTTTGACCGATAGGCGAAATTTAAGGTGAACTGATGGTTATAATTTGAATAAAAACACGCTATTTGTGCAAACGGAGTCCGTTTTCAACGAAACTGGTTTCATTGGGACCGTAACGTCAAAACATACCGTGATGACCATTTTCGTAATTTTTGAAGATCGTGTGTACCGGTGCGTATTTAACAGTTAACGGTTAAACAGCGGTACTGAGTTATACTAAAATAAAACATATCCTAAACATTTCCTACCCCGGTTCTACCTTGCTTCCACCACGTCTAATCTACCCATAAGTCTGAAAATACGCAACATCCCATTACCTACCCATGAAATGACCAAACAGAAGCGCCCCATGCTTTAATTAAATGCTAACCTTACTGCTATTACTACGCACCCCATTCTCTGATACATTCGACCAAACGAAGCTAGCCTATCACAAGCCATACCCCAGCATATCAAAAGCCATACCTACTTCACGAAATGATATCGTTCTTATCGGTTCTTCTTGCTTCCTATTTATATGGCCATTTTCTTCCTTCTGAGCATCACATGAACCAAGCCCTTGCACTAATAAAAATAAATAAATATATATATAAATATATTGAAATGAAACCCCTCTTTGCTGTTATAAAACGCAGCCTCCACCTAAACCATAAGCTAAAGTATGGAGGCAATTTGTAGGGTTCTTGCAGACGGGTGACGGAGTGGATATGGGATGTTTACGATGGGTGCATGGGCTAGTAGCAGATTCGAAATATGTGTAGGGGATGGATTGGTGAAAATAGGAGAGAGTGGCATGCATTTTGGAGTTGCGAGAGGGTGTTATGAAGGTGAAACAAGAAGCGTGCATGGATATTTTATAACAGGAAAATGGTGCTATTTTTCTTTCCTTTCAAGGAATGGTTCTGAATATACAAACCAGAAAAAAGTTGTGAGGGGGGGGTCTGAGCATTTCTCAGTTCGACAACGACTATTCGCACCGACCGAGTTGGCACTTGCGTGGGTGTCAAGATGGAGTTTGGCGGGTTTGAGGAATGTACTGTGTGATGTACTGGAAGGGAGAGTGACGGGTTTCAACAGTGGAGAGGCCTTTACGTAGAAAGGAGAACAGGAGGTGGGAGGAACGAATGCTAGAACAAGGAATGACAGGGGCAAGAAATGACGTGGAATTTGAGATGCATGTTACGGAAAATGAGAGAAGGAAATAACGATTAAAAATATACAAAGTTAATAAAGGGGAAAGATGGGGGTAGCATGCAGCGAAGCAAGCGTTGTTGGTGATAGTACGAGGAAGATGGTGCATAGCAGTTTTGCATGAAAAGTACAGTTCGAAAATGGTGAAAGGAGGACCGGCTAAGTATATCAATGGGTTCATTAGTGATACTGTAGTTTGGGTGTTCGACCGCATGAAAAAGGGAAAACGCAGCAACAAAAATAAAAGAAGAGGAGATGAAGTCGCGGGCAGGTTACTAGGCTTTGATAATCATAAAAAGGGGGATGAGCAAGGCAACGTGAGTTTGGTTTGGGAGCAAAGTAATGGAAACAACAACATGATGGGTGCGAAAATCCTTGTTGAAGATGGTGCGTGCCGGCAGTGGCGGATGTAGAAACTAATTCCAGTGGGGGAAAAATATTTTTTTTCCATACAAAAACTAATAATAAAGATAATACATAAACTTATTCACCCAAGAATCAGTTCATATAAAAATTAGTTTATACATAAACTAGTTTATATATTTAAAGTTTTCCTCGACGAGACTTCATGTTCTGAAAACGTTGAAGAATTGGCTTATTTGAAATGCTATTGAATATATCTTTTTCAACGTACACAGTCAAACAGTCATTTAACCATGGATCACCAATCCTATTTTGCATATGATTCTTCACAATGTTCACAGCAGAGAAAGCTCTTTCAACAGAAGCAGCGGCAATCGGCAATGTTAGCGCCAACTTGATTAGCAAATACACTAGTTGATTTACCTCATTTGTTGTCGCCACAAGTTTTTTTGCCAGATTCGAAATTCCTTTCAAAGTACGATAACATAAGATTAGATCGCATTTCACAAACCTAAGTGTCAAGCTGACTTGTCGTAAAAGAAAATGAACTCAATCGATAGATGCAGTTAAACGAATACGATATCTGACTCGTTCTTCATCACAATAATTGTGCACTATGTTTTGAATATGTTGTTTTTCATTCATCAAAGCTAGACATTTTCTGTATGCATCACTGTGAGCACTAGTTTGATCACCTACATGACATAAAAATCTTTCTTTTTTCTTCCTTGTCTTAAATCCTTCCCCACAAATAAATCTCCAACGGCTTGTTTTCCGGCAACCGGTTTGAAAAGAAAACAACATAAACAAAATGCACAATCTTTTTCTTTGCTATATTCCAACCAATTAGGAAAATCATCAAACCATTAAAATACAAAACGACGTTTAGATTTTCCGAAATTACTAAATGGAAAATCGTGATCTCTCGGTTGACAAGGGCCTTGTTGTAAAAAACGCCTTTGAACTTCATCTTGAATATTTGGATGATAGTCTAATATACGAGTTCGTAGTCCAAGATCAGAAGGGAGGCCTTCCATATTAGCATCAAGACAACTTCTTTTTAAATTATCAGGATCTATAGCTTTAGATTCTAGCATATTTGATGATGCTCTTTTGAAATATTTTTCCATGTCTACCTATATTAAATCGGCAATGCTACACTCACACTATCATACACATATTATTTATTTTCACATAAAAAACAAATTAAGTTCCACTACATGGTTGGGACATTTTCACAAACATATAGTATGCACTGCATGTTGATGAAAATTGGAGAAAACTACATAGTATCATCTAAGCTATAACCAAGTATAAAGTAAAAAGAAACCTATCAAAAGAAATAAAGAACATACCTTTTGCAGTTGGACTGTTGGAGTTGGATGGATCTGCTCCCTTTTGCTTTTATGGATAAACTGGAAAATGAATGGGTTGGGTATAAGAGTGGGGGCAAGGCAAACTTATATTGTATAAATGAATGCATTGGGGAGAAACTACTGCACCCTTTCTGTTTTTTATTTTATATAAATCTCAGTGGGGGCCACCGCCCCCACTCGTCCCTTGATAGATCCGCCACAGCGTGCCGGGTTGAGCTTGGAACAAGCAGTACTAACGAGAGGGAAATGTATTAATGTTAATTAGAAATTAGTTATTTGGTTTAAGTATTAGTATACAAGTAGGTTATAAGCTGAAATGGAGAAGAAACGAGACAAGTTGAAGTCGAGAAGAGTGGAAAAATAATGAACAATAGACGAGGTGATAAGTCTGTTTATTTTACCCAAATAGTTATTAAACCAAATAGTTATTAAACCGTTCTTAATCCAAAATTAGGGAGCTGATTAGTTTAATGAACGATTGGTATATTAAATAATATATATGCTACATAAGTATTGCTATTAACAATTTTAGAAGTGGGTAATAAGATAGATTAATTTACCCAAGCACTAATTTAACACGCAAAATCCTACCCAATGGCCCTAATCAACGTTTTGTATAAATTAAATTAGTAATGTATGTATTAATATATATTATTAAGTTATAGGAAGTAGTGTGCTAGGAATTTTATAATATACTCGACCGATTTGAATGTGTCTAGTTATGCTAGTATGACTTTACATTAGCATAATTAAAATTTAGTCAATAAATTTAAGTTACTAATAATATTATATTAAATAGTATTAGATTTATAACTTGGTAATATAGTAAAGTAATTGAGCAAAACTGGGAGCAAATGGAACCGTATGAACAAACGCTAGGATTTGGAATTGGTCTGGTCAGAGGAGAAGCAGCTGGAACGTCTGTTAAATTAAACACTTTTTTAATTTAACTAAAACAAACTATTTTGACGACGGACGGAAACCAAGGTGAGTTCAACTCACTCAGTTTATCCCGTTTATATTTTATATAAACCGGGTTTTTTTTATTTGCAATGTTTGCTAATGGTTGATAATTGGGTGACTGTCTGTTTGTGTGTTGGATATTATTTAATATTCACTGATTAAATTAAGGGTATGTTTAATTTAATCAAATTAAATCGTTATATTAACGATTATACTCCAAACGAGGTAACTTACCTTGTTGGTTGCGTTTATAATAATATAAACGTATTAAATAAATAATTGGTTGTTTGAATGGACGTTAGAAATTGTTGTTAACTGTTATTAGTTGAATTGTTTATCGAAAAGAATAAATATATTGTCGTAACCCATTTTGATACAGGGATGGACAGGTTGGAGGAATCCAGCCGAATTCCTCAATTATATTGTTTATTTATATGCACTGTTAATTAAGCTGATTGATTGTTTATTGTTGAATTTGTGTGATATGAACCAACGGGTGATATTGGTTGGGTAATTATCGGTAGATAACCTAAGAATAAATCGTTTTATAAAGATTAATCTACCGTCAAGTAATCAATAAAAGGAAGTTATAAAATTGTTTCATAACTAGAAATAGATTTGAAATCTATTTTAAATAGATTATTATCGAATGAAGTTATTAAAGGAAATTATAAATATTTCCATGAAGGATATATAAACTATAACTCAAAGAATTTTAAGTTGAATAATTTGATTTGGGAATAAGAAATGGGAAAGGGCGATAATTCAAATATTGGGAGATTTAGAGATTTAATTAACAACTGTTTAAATAAAAAGTCCAAATGATGTTGTATACAGAACCAATGAATCCAGTTCACTTTTCTATGGATGATGATTGTTTACTTGATAGTTAAATAAGTGACTATCAAATCTAGGCAATACAATTTGTGACAGCCTGCCCCGGACCAATCGGCATTTCCTCCGAAAGTGCGCTGTACACATGCCTGACTAGCACAGATCGGTTGCCAAAGAAAGGAAAGAAGAGAGTGAACTAACAAAGAACCTGTAGAATGTCTCACAGTGCATGGAACAAAATATTATAACAACATACTTGACATAAACAGGTGAGACAGTGCATAAGCTGAGAACTAGAGCTAAACATCATAGCAGCGGAAATCCAAATACAGCTTATGTTCCACATCATCCTTATTACAACTTTTCAAAAAATTTCTAAAGCAAAGCAAAAGAAAAGGTACACTACTAATGCCTAAAGTAGTGACCCGCAGTGACAACGGGAGAATATCTATATATATATATATATATATCATACGTGGAAGCCTCCTGCTCGTCTCCGGTACAGCTACTCGTGCATCACCAGCTAACCTGTCTCTAGTCTGCTTGTTTAGGAGCACCCAGAGTAATAAGAAAAGACATAAAACTCTGGGTCAGACAAAAGTCTGGTATGAGCGATAAGCAGCAAAACAGAACAATAACAGGTATACTAAACCATACCTGAATCTGGACCTGCAACCAAAGAGTTAGCACTACATACTATACAATACTCTAAGATGTCACTAACATGTGGTGTAAAGAATACGGGGGTGGGGTGTGCATGTCATAGTGATGTCAAACAATCAAGCATAGCAGCCGTCCTCACATCTCCCGCTCAGTGCGTGAAGCATACGATATCCACCACTTTGACCACCCTATTCCTTGCTATGATCACTATGCCCCCATGGAGTCGTAGTAACACCACTGCACTGATCCATAGCCACTAATACTTCGCTATGTCCACTCTACCCCATGGAGTCATGATGGCTCCACTGCACTGGCTCATAGCCTTGCTACGATCACTCTGCCCCATGAAGCCATGATGACTTCACTGCACTGATCCGCAGCCAATATCCGTCTTTCCATGGTGGTTCAAAGCTATAGACGTCGATAACTCCTTTTCACACGTCCCGCAGCAAAGTCCGATCACGAAGTTGACTCGTTGGTTCCCAACTGGATCCTGAGTACAAGCTTCCTATTTGGACTTCCTTTGCATCTCGGGTTTTGGTCTTCTCCGGTTCGGTTCGGGTCTCTTCCTCCCATTCGATTCGGTTTGGGTATCCTCATCCTATCTGGTTCGGTTCGGGATTCTCCTCCTATCCAATTCGCTTCGGGTCTTCTTCTCCTATCCGGTTCGGTTCGGGATCCTCCTCCTATCCAATTCGGTTCGGATCCCCTTCTTCTATCCGGTTCGATTCGGGCTCCTCCTCCTATCCAATTTGGTTCGGATCTCCTTCTCCTATCCGGTTCGGATCGGATCTCCTTCTCCTATCCTGTTCGGATCGGATCTCCTTCTCCTATCCGGTTCGGATCGGGTGTCTTTCTCCTATCCGGATCGGATCGGATGTTCCTCCTAACCGGTTCTGAAAATTTGCAACTTTTTCCAGCAAGTTATTTTCGCCAAACGACGGCGTTTTCAACCATTCTAACCTTTCTATGACATCACAAAACATTCCAAACAGCGGTAACAATGTATAGAATCAATCAAAAACATTAAAACATCATTCACATGAAATATTTTAGATCAAACATACCAACAAAAGCATGATTTTCCCCTTATTCCCCTTAATCATGACTTAACCATACAGCTAATAAAGCATGTCCAAATTAACCCAAATTTTTATCAGAGCCCTAAAATAATATTTAAGAATTTTACAAATTTTTCCAGATTTTTTTGAGCCATAATTTCGCTAATTATCACTAATCACCCCTAATTAGCCGTAATTAGTGAAAAACAAGGCAAATCACTCACCTTTGCCACAAATTAAGATATAAGATCTGAAACTCTACTGTTTGGATCGAATTCCTAAGCAACACAGTAGCTCCAACTCTGATTAAATGTTGATTTGCCTCGACTTGATGTAGTTTTAGCATAATCCTTGATTAAACTGTGATTAGAAGGTGATTTGGGGTGTTTTAGAGGATGGAGGCCATGACTAAACTTGAAGGAACAAAAAGTGGCGGCTGGAAAATGATAAAAACCGAATTTCCTAACCCTATCAGCCTTCCCATAACCCTAATCCCGAAATGGGTTATGGGCCCACTCACTAATCACCCTAATTAGGCCCGGTTAAGCTGTTTTTCACCTTCTAAACCTTGTTTCAGCCATATCTCCCAAACGGTGAGTCTGTTTGGCTAATGTGACCACCCTAAAGAAAGGTAAACCATCATTCGAATCTAATGGAAGTGGTTTCATGTTAAAACTCCTTACCAATCAAAAGTTACGGCCAAAACAAGATCAGCTAGGGGAAAAACGGTCATTTAAAAATCGAAAAAAATCATGAACATGGGAAATGACCCCACTAGTCGTTCCCCAAAAGTACATGACCATACGACTTACCAAGAAAAAGAAATAAATATTCTACGGTCCTTTGATATGTAGAATGCGGGTCGTTACACAATTGTTGGTACGGAAAGACCGGGACCGAATTTATATTCGAAAACCATTCCGACCAATGAATACGAAATTTTTGAAGATGCCAAATGAAGATGGAGCATTGAAGACCGTTGATCTTCAGGAGCGGAAGAACTACTCGTTCAATTTCTAAGGGTCGCTCCCGAAGATGTTTTGACTTGTGATTCTGTCGTGATTGGAATCTACGGATTGCAAGGACTACTCGCTATTGATCCTTGGGGTGATTCCTATATGGATGCGGTAGGAGGGTGCCTTCGGTTCATCCTGTCCCTGGATGACGTGTATGGACGATGTGGGATTCAAAAGTAAATGGTGGTCAGATGTTCTGAAGATAAACGTAGCCTCTAGCCTCATCAACCGGGAAAAGGCAGAAATCGGGCAGGAAGCATGGCTAGGTGGGTCATTCCCAAGCAGGGTATATTGTCACCAATCTAGAGAAAATCCTTATTTGTTCTTCTTTCGCTTCTGTATCTCTCGGGAATTTCGGTGGTCATGACAAAAAGCCGAAAGGGTGACAATATATTCGATACACTCAAGTTAAATGAGTGGTCGGTCATGTGTGGCCGGGTTGCAAGGCGTTCTTGTTGAACCCCAGTGTATACCCTCTAGAGTACACTGATTGGAAGGTGGTCCCATACCTTGTCTAGTTGGAATCCAATCTCCAATAAAGCCCTCGATTTTTGATTTTATACTATATATGTAGAGCGTGAGGTGCAAACGTTCTGCTACTTGGTTATTTACTTGATTCACATCACTATGATAATATCAGACTAGTATTGATTTCAAAAGTGTTTTGGTTATAGTAAGGTAAAAACAATCCATGTTTATGTGTGGACTGATCTTACTATTACCTTTTCTTTCAAATGGTTTCAATGTTAAGCAATATGGATGTTACTTATAACTTAGTGGGTTTTACTCACGCTGGTTCACCAAACTGATCTGTGGCGTTTGTAATGTCTCGGGTCAGCCCGAGTTACAGGTTTAGGTTATCGGAAGCTGTGAAGTTCCAAAACGAGATGGAGGAGTCCATATATTTAAATAGTTATTCCACTGTGTATTATATAAGGACAGGATATTATAGCTGTCCAAATTTGTCTGATGTACTCTGATGTACGTATATTTATTCAAGTCATCATAAGATTCATTTCTATGTTATATTTTTTTCCGCTCCGATATGAGATTCTGATTTGGTATTGTCTTCTTTTTCTCATATTCAAATAGTTCTATCTTATCTTCCTCATACTCTAACTTCTTTCTTTTAGTTTTCTGGATATTCGGTAATCGATTTTTGACACGGTAGAGCATCGAAATTTTCAAGCCGCTATAGTAAGAAAATAAATTCTCCGCCGCCAAACAGATATATATATATATAATAGAGATCAATCAACACAGAATGAAATCCAATGTCAGACACACATCCATTTACAAGTTCGTTCTGGGTCTGAACGAAACCGGAGGCACCTTATTCCTCGTCCCATATGTCCAATATAGGAGAGAGGTCCTCGCATAACCGGTTGATCTCTAAGTATGTTTGGACGATCACCACTTATTACCTTGTCTTGGGTGTACAACCCAATCAAGACATCAGTAATCATCCAAATGATGTGAAGATCTCCGGTCGTCAACCACCATCTTCATCGTCAACTTATTGTCGTATTAATTATTCAGAATGGGATAAACCCGGACCTTCCGAATAATTCGCGTATCTTATAAATAAGTGCAATAAAACACAACATACGCCTCATTCCAATCCATAATATGAAAGTGCGTGTACGTACTAGTATAGTACACAAGGATTGTGTAATATGGTGTATAACACACAAGTATGCAATAAAAGCAAATCACAGATATAAGATAGTAAATGAAGTAAAATAGAAAAATCACACCAGGGATTTTTATACTGGTTCGGAGCACCGTCCTACGTCCAGTCCAAGACTTCTATCTGGATTTTCAC
The DNA here is from genome assembly GCA_030737875.1 of Allium sativum. Classification (NCBI taxonomy): domain Eukaryota; kingdom Viridiplantae; phylum Streptophyta; class Magnoliopsida; order Asparagales; family Amaryllidaceae; genus Allium; species Allium sativum. Next base: position 120,469,680 of record CM060915.1, read on the forward strand.
TAATCAACAACCTCACTTCACCCAGAGGAATAGGTATACAACACCCGAGCAGCCGAACGGGATTTCACGCCTCTAACAACACGAGGTCTTCAACACTTGCCTCTTACAACAACGAGGACTTCAACAATAACAATAGTTTGACTTCTGATTGTGTTCTTGAATAACACTGAATAGCCAACAGTTGAGTACGCCCTTCCTATAATCTTATCCTCAAGTATATAACGTGTATGTGAAGATTGAAGGAAGTATATTGCTTATTGAATCCAGAGATTTGAAATAAATTCAATGATTCAAAGAGCAATTTGAATATTTGAGAGAGCTTTTAAAATGCAAGAGAGTATATAGTTTAAGATCAGAAAATGTAACACCCCACCTCTGCTAGGGTCACTCACAAAGGGAATGCACTAATTTTGGAGGGGTATTATCTAGTAAATAGGCACAGAGATAACACAAGACAGAACATAAATTAAACAGAGTATATAAAGCAGCGGATATAAATTTAACCAAATCTCATTACGTGGAAAATAGAGTCAAAACCTCCTACATCAAAATACCAAGTCATTATTTCATTACATCAAGTTCTAAAGAAGCAAAGTACTTAAAACAACATAAGCCCAATATTATTCCCCAAAAAGAGCGTGAGTGCAGCCATAGCATAGCTCAAGACCAAACCGTACATGAGCTGTCAGAAAGCAAGCAAAGTCCAAGCTAAGAGCTAGAGTTTCCTCCCTGAGAACCTGGGGGGTAAACGAAAGAAAAGGAGGTAGAAGAAAACGGGTCAGTCAAAAAGACTGGTAAGCCCTAGTGACTATCAGCATAAAAACTAATAAAGATAACTGGACATGAGAAACTGAGATTAAACATAAATATAATAACTGGACTGGCATGATAATAAAAGGTAACAAGATAAGAGTGGCATCGCATATACAAGGTTTACTGCACTAACTGTACTAGTGTCCAAATCCATGTCAAGTATAAATCCAGAAATGATCCCTAAACCCAATAACATGAAATGACCCAATACGGGGTCCAGCAGTCCATCCTAATCGATCGGCTTTACTCGTCGTGTGTCGGTGTTATACGACCCAATCGCGGAATGTAGTCACATGTGCTAGGTCCACCCTAGGGTGTATCAGGTCCTAGGGTGTCAACCACTGACACAAATCAAGCACGCACAATGTAGTACTACGGGTGCCCATGCCTACTTTTTCAACTCCGGACTAAGTGCACGACCGTAGTCCGCCTGAACCTACACTGGCGCACCTTACTCAGCCGTTATTCTTTGTCGCTTACAATCAGCCCAGTAATCGTGCCCCACCCTGCCTAGTCCCCAGGGTATCGTGATACTTCTAAGTGGGTTACTGCTGAAAGGGACCACGTAGCTAGGATTTCTAATGGGTTAAGTGTTGTCATTAAAAAGGTCATGACTTAACCCCTATCCAAACATGTATCAAATTGGTTAAGTGTATTCAAGTGGTCCATGACTTAACCTTACCATGTGGCATTAATTTACTTAACGCACCCTAACCTCTCACATTAGACTTGGTTATGGTTACTGGATATGTCGGGCGGGTCCGGGCAGCTTTACACCATAACCTAGTCTAACCTCGGGTTTAAAGTGCTATATGACCAACTACCCACATTGGGTCCTATTATTTGCAACTACTGGATTTGCCGGGCGGTTCCGGGCAGATTTACGTTGCAAATTCAACCCAACCTCGAGTTGGCCACTTTCAAGTTATCTAATTGTCATGTCCCAAATTCATGTTTTCAAGCTTATTCTCATGTCAAGTTTTCATGTCATATTTTCATGTCATATCATGTCAATTCCATAGCCAATTTCAAGTTTGCCTAATCTACCCCAAAACGTATCCCCAACGTACGTGAATTCGCATTAATACAACATGTCAAAATAGGGATATAACACAAAAAGGATAGTCATAGGATGGCAAAGGTGTTCACAAGTTAAGCATGATGATTATAACATTACAGGCATATGAAATAGGGTCTCGACATCAACTTGGCAACATATGGTGATAGACATGGTAAAGGATTGACATAAGATAGTAACCCCAATAATAAATTCAACATCACAGGCATGTCAAGATAAAGGTCATGGGGGATGTAGATTAAACATGAATATGTCCAAATCAAGTTCATACTAATATTCCACAAGTCAAAATTTAAGATGAATAGATCTAGGGTGTACAAAACTAGATCCAAAATAACAGATCTAAAAGGGATAGTCATAGATCAAAGATATACCATGGTAGATCCAACCTAGTTATCATGTTTAGGCATAATTTCAGTTTACATCGTGTTCATGTTAAATTTACAGTTTAGATCTAAGAGTGACAAAGGGCTTACAGATCGTGGTCTAGAGAATGAGAAAGCAAAAGAGTAGAAGAAGAATCTCTAGCAAATCCCCAAATCAACGTAGCTCTAACGAAGTCTTGAATAGCCTCCTTGTTCTCTATCTTCCGGTCAGAACCTCAGCAGCATAAGGCCGGATAAGAATGTGATAGAGAGTCTAGGGTCAGGGGTTGTTTATATAGGGTTTAGGGAGCTGACCCTGGACAGGCAACAAGACCAGATACATCTATCCCAAAAACAGGCTAGGTGACCAGGTCGACACCCAAGTCGACTGCCCAGTCGACTTGGTCTGGGGGGGTCGAATGCCCAGTCGACTCCCCAGTCGACCTGGTGCTGGTGGGATTTTTCCCTCCCAGTCTGTCTGGGTTTTGAAATTCGAATTTTGAACTTGAATTCGAACTGTTTTGAACTCTGGAATTTTCTGAAACTTTGGAGAGCCATATCTTGGTCATACGGACTCCGATTTTCGTAAACTCGGACTCGTTTTCAAGTAGAATTTCGAGACGAACGTAATGGCATAACCCGTTTCCCTTGATTCTTAATTTAAAATTTGATTCTGCCTTGATTTATAATTAAAACACGTTATTAAAATACGGGTTGTTACATTCTCACCTCCTTAAAGGATTTCGTCCCCGAAATCTCTAAGTTAGGAAGAACGCATCCTACCATCCACATCCATTTACTCACAACATCATTCACGAGCAACCATTGTCCTTAAAAATATTTCTAATGTTGTATGAACATATGCAGTATGTGTGTGTATATGTACTTATCTAATGCAAAAGATCAGGCGGTTACTGATTCAGTAAACTTCCTTAATGCAAGATATGTTAGTGTAATGAGTCCAACATGTATGCAAATTCCTAACATAACTTAAAATTTCTACATGAGTGCACAAACATCATCCATATGCATCATACACGTGATAGCATAACAAGTTCATCCATGTACAAGTATAAGCACCCATGCAAATGCAACATGAAAAGGTGTCTGAGCCGATCTAGTGCCTAATGTGTGTCATGCATCCACTAGAAATCACTTGCAAACACTTGCAACCATTTGCAAACATCAACCATAACATGTTTCAAATACATGTTTACATCCAAAGAGGGTTCTAAGGTTCTCAAGACAAGATTAACAAAACAAACATAGGTAGCATGATACAAAAGGTTTACAAGCTCAAAGGAAAAAGAGACCGAGAAAGTACCCTCAAAAAGAAATGGGTAAAGCGCACGTATCTTCTCCTCGGTTTCCCAAGTTGCGTCTTCTTGGTCTTCACTCCACTGTACTTTGACTAGCTTGACTTCGCGATTCCTTAGCTTCTTGATCTCTGTCCCTAAGATACAAATAGGAACTCGCCTCAGCGTTGCTTCTTTCTCCACTTCTACGCCTTCGAGGATGCTTGGCTCAACCACCTCAGCTGATTCATGTAGGCACTTTCGGAGATGCGAGACGTGAAAGACATTGTGTACTCCGGCCAGCCTCTCAGGTAACTCTACCTTATAGGCCATCTGCCCAATCCTCTCAGTGATAGGGAACGGTCCTACAAATCTCGGTGCTAGCTTTCCAATTGCTCCAAAACGAACCACATTGCGCAAAGGAGAGACTTTTATGAAAACCATACCTCCAACTTCGAACTCTAGGTCTGTCCTTCTCTTGTCCGCATAAGATTTCTGTCTATCTTGGGCCGCTTTCATTCGTCTTCGTATCAACTCCACCTTCTCAGAAGTGTCTCGTATCATGTCGGGCCCAAGTATAAGTCTGTCAGTCGTCCCCCACCAACAAGTTGGTGACTTGCACGGTCTTCCATACAGGGCTTCGAACGGTGCCATCCCTATGCTAGCTTGGTAGTTATTATTATAAGCAAACTCCACGAGAGGGAGATGGTCTTCCCAAGTACCACCAAAATCAAGAATGCATAGCCTCAAAAGATCCTCTAGTACTCTATTTACCCTTTCGGTCTATCCATCTGTCTGAGGGTGATAGGCTGTACTTAAATTAAGTTGCGTACCCATTGCTTCTTGCAGACTATTCCAAAACTGGCTAGTGAAAATTGGGTCACGGTCACTGACTATGCTAGAAGGAAACCCGTGCAACCGTACTATCTCTCGAAGGTAAATAGACGCTAGCCATGATGCAGTCCTTTTGCTTTTCACCGGAATGAAGTGAGCACTCTTCGTGAGTCTATCAACAATGACCCATATGCTAGTATTCCCTTTCCTCGACCTAGGCAATCCATCCACGAAATCCATCGAGATACTTTCCCACTTCCATTGCGGGACCTCCAAAGGATGTAATAGCCCGCCGGGCTTCTTAGATTCGGCCTTGACTTGTTGGCACACCATGCACTTTGAGACGAATTATGCCACGTCCTTTTTCATTTTGGCCCAAAAGAAAATGCGTTTCATATCTCTGTACATCTTATCCCCTCCGGGATGTATAGTCATCTTCGAGTGATGCGCCTCTTCGAGAACTTTATTTACTAAGTCTCCCACTAGTGGAACACATAGCCTTCCATCGCGCCTTAGCCATCCTTTGTCATCAATGGCATACCTACCAAGGTGACTTGACGTCTCACCACTGACTAACTTGTCCACGATTTCGACTATCTGTGGGTCTTCTTTCTGCGAAGTCCCTACTTGATCTAGAAGCGTAGGTCTCAGCTCAAGAGATGCTAAAGTACCAGTCAATGACTCAACAGCATGCGTAAAATCAAAGGTCGCTATAAACTCTAGACTTTTTCTTTCAACAAATAAGGGGCTCAAAGTCAACCTTTTTCTACTTAGCGCATCCGCCATCACGTTACCCTTGCCAGGGGTATAAGTTATATCGAAGTCATATGAGGCCAAGAATTCCATCCACCGCTGCTGTCTCAGATTCAAATCTTTTTGCGAAAAGAGATACTTCAGCGATTTGTGGTCGGTGTACAGCTCGAATCTCTCCCCTAGGAGATAATGGCACCAAGCTTTAAGTGCAAAAACAATCGCGGCTAACTCCAAGTCATGTGTGGGATAGTTCTTCTCATGAACTTTAAGTTGTCTACCCCCATAGCATATCACTCTTCCTTCTTGCATTAGGACAGCGCCTAATCCCGTGCCGCACGCATCTGTGTACACCGTAAACATTTTTCCTCCATCGGGTAATGCTAAAACTGGAGCTGTGGTGAGGGCTCTCTTGAGTCTCTGGAAAGCAGTCTCACATTCTATGTCCCATGCAAACGCTAGGTTTTCCTTCGTTAACTTAGTAAGAGGGGCTGAAATCTTAGCGAAGTCCTTAATGAACTTCCTATAAAAGCCCGCCAAACCGAGAAAGCTTCTCACCTCTGTTGCATTCTTAGGAATTTTCCATTCTTGCACCGCAACTACCTTTGCGGGGTCCACGGCTAAACCTTGCTTAGAAACTACGTGCCCAAGAAACCGAACTTCCTCCCTCCAAAAATGGCATTTGGAGAACTTAGCCTTTAACTGGTGTGCTCTAAGCGTATCCATGACTTCCTTGAGGTGTCTAGCATGCTCTTCTTCATCCTTTGAGAAGATTAGAATATCGTCCACAAAAACCACCACGAACTTGTTAAGGAACTCCCGAAACACCCTACTCACCAGGTCTACAAAGTACGCGGGTGCATTCGTTAACCCAAACGGCATGACGAGCCATTCGAAGAACCCATCTGGAGTCCTAAACACAGTTTTGTCAATGCTATCCTCAGCCACTCTAAGTTGATGGAATCCTATGGCGAGATCGAGTTGAGAGAAAACAGATGCTCCCACAAGCTGGTCAAAAAGATCATTGATTCTTGGTAGTGGGTGCCTATTTTTCTTCGTCAGCTTGTTTAACTCACGATAATCTACGCACAGACGAAGCGAACCATCCGCCTTAGTAGCGAATACCACCGGAGCACCCCATTCAGAAATGCTTCGCCTTATGAAATTTTTCTTGAGCAACTCCTTGACTTGTTTACTGAGCTCTCTTCTTTCTCGCGGGGCCATATGCCTAACGGGCAATGAAACAGGCTTGGCATTATTAACCAGATAAATTCGGAAGTCTATCTCGCGTTTAGGGGGTAACCCTTTCATCTCATCAATGATATCTGGATATTCTCGGACTACTCTCACGGAGTGCAGATTGTCGACGGACGAGTCGAGAGATTCAAGATAACATAACATGACCGGACCCTTCTGGTTACAAGAAAGTTCAAGGGTATTACCAAGGCATGTCATGAGCCTCACTACTCTTCATTCACAATCAAGGATAGCTCCATAATTGGACAACCAATCCATGCCCAGAATTAAACCATATCCCATGAATCTGAGAACATAAGCATTACACGTGAATTCCACGCTTAAGATGGAAATCCTTAAATTAACACAAATCATAGATAAATGGGCGGAGCCCCCAATCGGATTTGAAACACTAACGGGATCATCTACTAGACTAGTACTTAAGTGTAGATTTTCAACAATATCAGAAGAGATAAAAGTATGCAATGCGCCAGAGTCAAATAAGGTTCGAACAGGAAATTCAGAAATGTAAGCAAGGCTTTCTACAGAAATATTACTACCTCGGTCAAGAGCTGGAGTGGTGTTGAGAGCCTGCAACTGCCCTCCAGAAGGTCCTGCTCGTTGTGTCTGCCCTAGCCCCTGTCCTTGCTTCTTAGGGCAATCCTTACTGATGTGTCCAGTATCCCCGCAGTGAAAGCATTCACCCAACTTTCTTTTCTTCCTCCTACAGTCTTTAGCTATATGTCCCGTGATACCACAAAAGTTGCACTTCCTCGTCTCACGTGGCTTGTTAGCATTGTTGTTGTTGCCTTTGTTATTCTTGTTATTCTTGTTGCCTCCCTTCTTGAAGTCAACCTTCTTGTTCTGAGTCTCATTAGACTTAACCTCCTTTTTGTCACCCTTGTCTTCCTCATGAAGTAAGGTCATATTCACCAAGCTTTCAAAGGTCGCCCCATGGGCACATGAGTCATGGCCATAGTGTGGAGTGGCTCGCTCAATCCTCGAGCAAATCGTAGAGCCTTCTTCTCAGACGTGTTGACTAAGTCCAAACCAAACCGAGCAAGTTGATTAAACTTATTTACGTACTCCCTAACAGACATGTCCCCTTGCTTGAGTGCCAGGAACCTCTCCATCTGAAGGTTCGCTTCTGCTGACGATAAGAATTTAAGCCCAAACCTCTCTCTAAAGTCTGCCCAAGTCTCAATTGGTCTGGTAGCGTTGGTGACTTCCCACCAAAATGCAGCTTCCTCTTTCAACAACCATGCTGCCAACTGAACTTTCCTATGATCCTCCATATCGAAGATAACGAACTGGTCTTCAGTCTCCTTTAACCAGTTTCGTGCCTCAGCGAAGGTCTCAGTTCCAAGGAAGCTCTTGCCGCCCATTCCTATAAAGTCTTTGCATATTTTGGCGAAGGCGGTGCCGGGAAGAGGAGGAGGAATCGCGGCTACTGGAGGAGGAGGAGGAGGAGGGATGTCTACCGGGCCCGCATCGTTGGCCCCAGCTTCCAAGTACCTTCGGAACCATCCGGGTATGGGTACTCCCTCGGGAAGGTTAAGATCGGCCATGCTGAAAAACGAAAAGAAAAAGATTCAAACGAGGAAACAAGGAAAGTGCTAATGGCTTTTGGGGAATAGCCTTTTCTTAAAAATAGAACTTTTCTTGAAAAAAGCTTCTTTATAAATGGTTTTGAAAATAATTTTCAGAAAGTTTTTAAAACTTTTGCCCAGTCTGGTAACATTCGGCTCTGATACCAAATGTAACACCCCACCTCTGCTAGGGTCACTCACAAAGGGAATGCACTAATTTTGGAGGGGTATTGTCTAGTAAACAGGCACAGAGATAACACAAGACATAACATAAATTAAACAGAGTATATAAAGCAGCGGATTTAAATTTAACCAAATCTCATTACGTGGAAAATAGAGTCAAAATCTCTTACATCAAAATACCAAGTCATTATTTCATTACATCAAGTTCTAAAGAAGCAAAGTACTTAAAACAACATAAGCCCAATATTATTCCCCAAAAAGAGCATGAGTGCAGCCATAGCATAGCTCAATACCAAACCGTACATGAGTTGTCAGAAAGCAAGCAAAGTCCAAGCTAAGAGCTAGAGTTTCCTCCCTGAGAACCTGGGGAGAAATGAAAGAAAAAGAGGTGGAAGAAAACGGGTCAGTCAAAAAGACTGGTAAGCCCTGACTATCAGCATAAAAACTAATAAAGTTAACTGGACATGAGAAACTGAGATTAAACATAAAGATAATAACTGGACTGGCATGATAATAAAAGGTAACAAGATAAGAGTGGCATCGCATATACAAGGTTTACTGCACTAACTGTACTAGTGTCCAAATCCATGTCAAGTATAAATCCAGAAAAGATCCCTAAACCCAATAACATGAAATGACCCAATATGGGGTCCAGCAGTCCATCCTAATCGATCGGCTTTACTCGTTGTGTGTCCATGTTATACGACCCAATCGCGGAATGTAGTCACATGTGCTAGGTCCACCCTAGTGTGTATCAGGTCCTAGGGTGTCAACCACTGACACAAATCAAGCACGCACAATGTAGTACTACGGGTGCCCATGCCTACTTTTTCAGCTCCGGACTAAGTGCATGACCCTAGTCCACCTGAACCTACACTGGCGCACCTTACTCAGCCGTTATTCTTGGTCGCTTACAATCAACCCAGTAATCGTGCCCCACCCTTCCTAGTCCCCAGGGTATCGTGATACTTCTAAGTGGGTTACTGCTGAAAGGGACCATGTGGCTAGGATTTCTAATGGGTTAAGTGTTGTCATTAAAAAGGTCATGACTTAACCCCTATCCAAACATGTATCAAATTGGTTAAGTGTATTCAAGTGGTCCATGACTTAACCTTACCATGTGGCATTAATTTACTTAACGCACCCCAACCTCTCACATTAGACTTGGTTATGGTTACTGGATGTGTCGGGCGGGTCCGGGCAGCTTTACACCATAACCTAGTCTAACCTCGGGTTTAAAGTGCTATATGACCAACTACCCACATTGGGTCCTATTATTTGCAACTACTGGATTTGCCGGGCGGTTCCGGGCAGATTTACATTGCAAATTCAACCCAACCTTGAGTTGGCCACTTCAAGTTATCTAATTGTCATGTCCCAAATTCATGTTTTCAAGCTTATTCTCATGTCAAGTTTTCATGTCATATTTTCATGTCATATCATGTCAATTCCATAGCCAATTTCAAGTTTGCCTAATCTACCCCAAAACGTATCCCCAACGTATGTGAATTCGCATTAATACAACATGTCAAAATAGGGATATAACACAAAAAGGATAGTCATAGGATGGCAAAGGTGTTCACAAGTTAAGCATGATGATTATAACATTACAGGCATATGGAATAGGGTCTCAACATCAACTTGGCAAAATATTGTGATAGATATGGTAAAGGATTGACATAAGATAGTAACCCCAATAATAAATTCAACATCACAGGCATGTCAAGATAAAGGTCATGGGGGTTGTAGATTAAACATGAATATGTCCAAATCAAGTTCATACTAATATTCCACAAGTCAAAATTTAAGATGAATAGATCTAGGGTGTACAAAACTAGATCCAAAATAACAGATCTAAAAGGGATAGTCATAGATCAAAGATATACCATGGTAGATCCAACCTAGTTATCATGTTTAGGCATAATTTCAGTTTACATCGTGTTCATGTTAAATTTACAGTTTAGATCTAAGAGTGACAAAGGGCTTACAGATCGTGGTCTAGAGAATGAGAAAGCAAAAGAGTAGAAGAAGAATCTCTAGCAAATCCCCAAATCAACGTAGCTCTAACGAAGTCTTGAATAGCCTCCTTGTTCTCTATCTTCCAGTCAGAACCTCAGCAGCATAAGGCCGGATAAGAATGTGATAGAGAGTCTAGGGTCAGGGGTTGTTTATATAGGGTTTAGGGAGCTGAACCTGGACAGACAACAAGACCAGATACATCTGTCCCAAAAACAGGCTAGGTGACCAGGTCGACACCCAAGTCGACTGCCTAGTCGACTTGGTCTGGGGGGGTCGACTGCCCAGTCGACTTCCCAGTCGACCGGGTGCTAGCGGGGTTTTTCCCGCCCAGTCTATCTGGGTTTTGAAATTCGAATTTTGAACTTGAATTCGAACTGTTTTGAACTCTGGAATTTTCTGAAACTTTGGAGAGCCATATCTTGGTCATACGGACTCCGATTTTCGTAAACTCTGACTCGTTTTCAAGAAGAATTTCGAGATGAACGTAATGGCGTAAACCATTTCCCTTGATTCTTATTTTAAAATTTAATTCTGCCTTGATTTATAGTTAAAACACGTTATTAAAATACGAGTTGTTACAGAAAATATATGAAGATTCGTTGATGTGGAAAACATGATTGTGATGTATATATAATCATTGAAGAGTTGTCAACTTCCATGAAGAGTTTCATCAAAAAGATGCACCCATTTCCTTTTAGAAATGAAGAGGAATATCTTCATGAAAGATGATGCCTTTTAGAAAATATGGCCGTTGTAAAATATGACCGTTGGAAATATGACCGTTGTAAAATACGACCGTTGTAAAATATGACCGTTGGAAATATGAAGTGCCTTTTCGCGAAGTGTCTTTTCGTGAAGTGTCTTTTCGTGAATTGTTTTTTCGAAGTGTCTTTTCACGAAGTGGCGAAGTATCTTTTGTGAAGTGTCCTTTCACGAAGTGTCTTTTCGCAGAGTGTCTTTTCGCGCAGTGACGAAGTGTCTTTTCATGAAGTGTCTTTTCACGAAGTGCCTTTTCGCGAAATGTCTTTTCGCGTAGTGACAAAGTGTCTTTTCACGAAGTGTCTTTTCGCGAAGTTCTTTTCACGAAGTGTCTTTTCACGAAGTGTCTTTTCACGAAGTGTCTTTTCGTGAAGTGTCTTTTCATAAGTGCATTTGTGTATGTTATATATTTGAGGATAGACTTTAACAATATATAACACATCTGAGACACAATTAAATAGACAATCATAATATATATCACTTTTTCTTTGATCTTCTCTTCTTCCTTGTCATGATTCAAAAACTTGTGATCTAACATTCTCCCCCTTTTTTGATTGATGACAACACCTTGCATATATGTTTGAGATACTGAGCAGCTCCCCCTGAAGGTATGCATTGATATATTTCTATCTCCCCTAGTCTAAAAGCTTTCTGCAACATTTTGTTAGTTCATAAGATATACTTACCATTTTCCTATAACAAAATGTTAGTACATATAATATATATGAAATATACAATGAATATTCAGTGACACATTTCTCCTCCTTTGTCATCGATTAAAAAGAATAAATACCATAATAAACACAGTGATCGAGAGTAGTAGAGAATACAAATAATTATAGCACCTTTAGGAGATATTGAATCATGTGATTTTCTCCCCCTGTATATGATCTCCCCCTGAGTATATGAACTAATTTTCCTTCATATACACTATTAGAAGCACTTTCTCCCCCTTTGTCATCGACAAAAAAGAGTTGATAAACAATAGAAAATGATATTAGCAGGATTTTAAATTACATAAAGTATGTATATAGACATTAAAAAAACAGAACTGCTCAAAACCGGTTGACCGCCTTGATTTCACCGGTCGACCGCTTTCAACCAGAGAGCAAAACGGTCGACTGGTGCATATTTGGTCGGTCGACTGGTTTGTCTGAGGGCTGTTTTTTTTTTTTTTTTGATATTTGCTCTATTTATGATTTTTAATGTCCATATAAAATTGAATTTATTCAAGTTGTACATGAAAAAATACAAGAATATGGCACCAAAATCCACTTTTCTCTTTTCTTAAGTGGGACCTGCAAAAAAATAAGATTAAGTCCATGGTACCCACCTTTTTATAGGGTCCTAAGAGTTAGGTCTTAGGAGTCCAAACCCATATGGGTCTGGTATCCCCTTTATATACATAGTTAGAATTAAAATGCACAGTATTCATAAAATCACGAATACATTTGTTCCTAATCAAATTGTTATTTATTTTAGGAACCCATATTTTGATAGTCTTCACGTTTTCCTTTTGAAATTTCACAACTGGTTTTGGCTTGGAATATAACAAACTAAGATTTTTCTTAGCTTTATCTTGTCTTACTTTCTTTCTTTCATAACTGAGATGTTTCTGGGTTTCTTGTTTCTTATATCCCAAACCTTGTTTATTTGAAGCAGGTTGTGAATTTTTAATAATTTTTGTCAAATTTTCTTGACCTTCTTGAAGTTAGAAACATTTTGAGTTATGTTATCTAACTTTGTTTATAAACTAGCTTTTTCTAGGTCCCGAATTTTGACTTTTGCCTTAAGCTCAAGATTTTCAGTAGTAAGAGCATTGTTTCTCTCTTTTTGAGTTTCAATTTCTTGACTCAAAAGAGATAATTGAGAATCAATATTAGATGATGATTCTTGAATTTTTTTTCAAGTTCTTCTTCTAATATTTTCTTCTCATCTTTTAGCATATCTCGTTCAAACTTTGCTCTACTTAAATCTGCTTTGGCTTGTTTGAGTTGTCATTTTATCTCTTTAAATTTGACTATCATTTCAGCGTTAATATCAAGTACTTCATCAAAAGTAGGAATTTGTACCTCATCTTCTGGTGCCATGAAACAAACATTTACTTGTTCATTTTCTGTATCACTTTCACTTTCTAATGAAGACGAGTCTGAATCGTCCCATATTACAGAGAATGCTCGTTTCTTTGATTTGTCCTTCTTGTATTTGAATTAGTCATTTTCTGACTTCTTCTTTTGCTCCGGACAATCTTTGAACATGTGCTCCTTTTTATGATAGTTGAAACATTCTATAGTTGATGATGAAGGTTTATTTGAATCAGGTTTCCTTTTGTTATATCGACTAGCTTTTCGTTGTTTCAAGAATTTTTTGAAACATTTTGCAATAAAAGCTAAGTGTTCATCTTCTGAATCTGATTCATCTTCATCTTTTCCGACATGAAATGCTACATTTTTCTTTTCATCTTTATGTTCCTTTCTAGCCTGCAAATTAGCTTCATAGGACATTAGGTTTCCTATCAATTCATCTGGTTTCATGACAGAAAGGTCATTAGCTTCTTCAATCGCTAATTCTTTTCCTTCCCATTCACTAGTCAGAGAATGTAGGACTGTCGAGACAACATCAAAATCTGAATATTTTTGTCCTAAGCCAATAAGTGCATGATGAATAGTTTGAAACCGAGAATACATATCATTGATTGTTTCGTTTGGTTTCATCTTGAAATTCTAAACTGACTTTTCAGCATGGCTATTTTGGCTTGTTTAACCTTGTTAGTACCTTCATGTGTGGTTTTTAGTGTTTGCCAAATTTTATATGCAGTGGTACAGATACTGACACGGTTATATTCATTTTGGTCTAATGCACAAAACAACATGTTTATTGCTTTTGCATTTACGGTTGTTGCCGTTTTCTCAGCCGGTGTCCATTCTGAATACTCAGTTGTTGGATTCACTATTTCTTTTTGTGTAGCATTCCAAGCATCATAACTAGTTGACTGCATGTAAAATTCCATACGTGTTGCCCAATAACTATAATTAAGTCCATTAAAGAATGGAGGTCTTTGTGTAGACTGACTTTCAGTGTAAGTAGTGTTTTGAGTACTAGAACTTGGGTTATTTGCCATATTACAAGAATATATCAAATAACTGTGTTACGGTTATAAGATGACCGAGCTCTGATACCAATAGAAAGTGTGTGTACGTACTAGTATAGTACACAAGGATTGTGTAATATGATGTATAACACACAAGTACGAAATAAAATAAAATCACAGATATAAGATAGCAAATGAAGTAAAATAGAAAAATCACACCAGGGATTTTTATACTGGTTCAGAGCACCGTCCTACGTCCAGTCCCAGACTTCTATCTGGATTTTCACTAATCAACAACCTCACTTCACCCGAGCAGCCGAACGGGAATTCATGCCTCTAACAACACGAGGTCTTCAACACTTGCCTCTTACAACAACGAGGACTTCAACAATAACAAGATTTTGACTTCTGATTGTGTTCTTGAATAACACTGAATAGCCAACAGTTGAGTATGCCCTTCCTATAATCTTATCCTCAAGTATATAACGTGTATGTGAAGATTGAAGGAAGTATATTGCTTATTGAATTAAGAGATTTGAAATAAATTCAATGATTCAAAGAGCAATTTGAATATTTGAGAGAGCTTTTAGAATGCAAGAGAGTATAGAGTTTAAGATCAGAAAATATATGAAGATTCGGTGATGTGGAAAACATGCTTGTGATGTATATATAATCTTTGAAGAGTTGTCAACTTCCATGAAGAGTTTTATCAAAAAGATGCACCCATTTCCTTTTAGAAATGAAGAGGAATATCTTCATGAAAGATGATGTCTTTTAGAAAATATGGCCCTTGTAAAATATGACCGTTGGAAATATGACCGTTGTAAAATACGACCGTTGTAAAATATGACCGTTGGAAATATGAAGTTCCTTTTCGCGAAGTGTCTTTTCGTGAAGTGCCTTTTCGTGAATTGTTTTTTCAAAGAGTCTTTTCACGAAGTGGCGAAGTATCTTTTCGTGAAGTGTCCTTTCACGAAGTGTCTTTTCGCGAAGTGTCTTTTCGCGCAGTGACGAAGTGTCTTTTCGTGAAGTGTCTTTTCGTGAAGTGTCTTTTCGTGTAGTGACAAAGTGTCTTTTCACAAAGTGTCTTTTCGCGAAGTTCTTTTCACGAAGTGTCTTTTCGCGAAGTGTCTTTTCACGAAGTGTCTTTTCGTGAAGTGTCTTTTCATAAGTGCATTTGTGTATGTTATATATTTGAGGATAGACTTTAACAATATATAACACATCTAAGACACAATTAAATATACAATCATAATATATATCACTTTTTCTTTGATCTTCTCTTCTTCCTTGTCATGAATCAAAAACTTGTGATCTAACATAATATTCCTTTATTCAAATATTCTTTTCACAATTTAAACCAAATTAAGGTTTTCCAATCTAGTCGGGATTAGCGAACCTTACCGAAGTAATCATTTGCTTAATTTCCCAATCCCAACCATTCATCCCATGGAGCAAAACCGGTAGTACTCCATATCTAACATCACGGTGTTATTGGTAAAATTAATTTAACATTTCAGTTTCAAATCTAATTAAAGATTTAACTATCGCTTGGAGCAAAATTGGTGATACTCCATTCTCGATCATTTCCCAAATTTAATAATTTAAATTATCACATTCACATTTCAATCTAACTAAAGATTCATTAAAAATCCACTTAGTTTTAATCCCCAAAAATCAATATATAATGATTATTCAAATTTAGGAAATAAATCCTGTATTTAACTGGATTAAAGAACCAATGTCATTTAAAACGCAGTTCACGATAAACCCAAAACCACATTCCATTAATTATGGAATCTTCATGGAAAACAGATCAATATATATAATTGATATAAACTTCCATATCTAACCAATAATATAAATGGACTAACGGAAAAGCTTTTTAAATTCCATATATAGTAACTGTCTTCCTCCACAAAAGTTCACTTCGATTATTACCAAATCGAATTCCATTCCATTCCAATTTATTTTATTAAAGTGGAAAACTTTACTTTGGAAATTTCCCATCAAATCTTAATAAGAAGATTTATAAATTCCAAACCACATGTCACCGTTAATTGGGTTAAAGAACGAATGTCGTTAAAAATACAGTTCGCGATAAACCCAATTCATATTCCATTTTATTACAATTACTAAATATAACAGGAAAATCTAATAATCTTAATTGAAAGATATATTTTTTTCACACGGGGTTTAAGGAAAGTGATATTTAAGACACCATTCACGGCAAACCCAAAATCCAATTCTTTTATTCAATTCCAATTAAATATTAATTAATTGGGAAACTTCACTAAATGTTAATTAAAAGGTTTATTGTTTTCTCAACTGGGTTTAAGAACAGTGTTAATGAAGACACCATTCACGACAAACCCAAAATCCAATTCTTTTATTCAATTCCAATTAAATATTAATTAATTGGGAAACTTCACTAAATCTTAATTAAAAGATTTATTCTTTTCTCAACTGGGTTTAAGAACAATGTTAATGAAGACACCATTCACGACAAACCCAAAATCCAATTTAATATTAAATATAAGACTCTGAATAGAAATTATATCGGCTTATATTCAATATCAAATTCTGAAACTAACGGATATCGTATTGGGAATAACGGATATCGTATTGGGAATAACGATATCTGTATCTTTCAAATTCCCATAACAATATCTGGATAACCACGGAATCCAATATCAAAATATTCCGAAGATTATTTCCATTCCAATTTATTCATTGGAAAATTCTGGTTATTTTAAAACCATTTCAAATCCAATTTATTTCTTTAAAAATGTTGGATTATCTTGCTAGTTAATACCTAGTTCATTTCGATAAAAATATATTTTTATCTTTAAAATGTGGAATTTTTCATCCAAATTCTTTCCAATTCATTTATTATGATTTTACACAAATTATTAATATTTTTGATAATTTTATCAAGGCCCTTTCAGTCGATTTCCATAAATGGTCATCGAACTTCATCTATGGCGACCTTTTCCAAATTTGATTTGGACATAATTCCAAATCATTAGATTTCAAATCTCTTATATTCTTTGGAAAGGTCTTTTCGATACGAACCTAGCGGTTCTAGTTTTAGGATAATCCAATGGTTGGATCTCCCGTAATGTCAATTCGATGTCAATGGTCGAAATTCACAAACGGTCGCTGCGCGGCGCGTTCTGTTTAGGCCGTTAAATATATATAATGTATATATTATATGTACTTCATTGATTTCCATTTAAAGCGTATTTTATAAATCGTTTTAATTTCGTTTTAAAAACGATTTCAACTTCATTTTCAATTTTAAATCAAAATTGAATACTTCTTATCATTGTAATATATAAATAATAATATTTTCAAAATATCTAATTTTGAAATAATTTCCTTTTCGATATTCATTATAAAAATGAATAAAGTCGATATAATAATCATTCGCGTTAAAATGGCGCATATCTAATCGACACGGGTTCACATATTTCAATAATTTTGTGTCCCTCCGAAATCGGACATTATAATCATATCTTAATCCTTTACTGAATATTATTTTAAAATATTCATTATTTTATTTCATTTAACACATGAATATTTTTAATGGTTTAATCATTCAAAAGATGATATTTTAATTGTTTAAATATTTTGTCCAATACATGAATATTTTTAATCCTTTACTGAATATTATTTTAAAATATTCGTTATTTTCCAAATTGGAATGAGACCCAATCAATTACCATATAATGTTATTTATATGGATTCCATACAACACATGTATACAATAACAATGATAAATAATCATCCATCATCTAGAGTGCATCACACAACTGCATAAGCATTAAATATAAATGATTAGCGCTTACAACAGCCTATCAACCAATCGATCGACATACGACTAAATAATTGGGATTAGTGTATGTCAAATGTCATCCCAATACCTGTGTGGGGTTTCAATCAACAAACACTAAATATTATTTGTGCAGTTGGGCGATGTGTAAAATTTATCATCCTAATCAATATCAGTTAAATGGGTGTACATAAACAAATCGTCCGATTTGTAAATGAATATTTATTTTCATTTCAGGAGAATTTTATGCCATTCATTCATACGTTAAAAATCATATTTTTAACGATAAAATATTTTATTCAACACTTGAATATTTTATACAGTTTATAAACAAAAATGATATTTTTATTGTTCTAACATTTTATTCAACACATACAATCAACAACCACAATACAGTCCATTCAATCCAAACAAACAATCAAGGTTTCAATGAAAGGTGTCGGGGGCTACTAAGCCCCGTCTACATCCTAGTATACATATAACTGTAAAATAATTAGAGTAAGAAAGTGTTTTTACTTTGGTTTCCACTCCACCAGTTATATTTCTGAACAATTTGGGTTGAAATTTGCCTGAATTTATACCTTGCTCCATTTCTGCTCTAGTCAGTTCCAAGGCATAGTATTTTTCATCGCGATTCCAACGCAATTTGGTTTGCTGAATTCCGATCACATATGTACAAGATATTTACATTTAAAGTCAATACAACATTAAATTAATAAATTTCTTTCTTAATTAATAACTTAATAAATTAATTACATTAAGAGGCAAATCGGGCCACAGCTTCTTCCTTCTTCCTGAACTTCAGTGCGCCTCAAAATCGAACCCATCTAGGGTTTGCCAATTGTCGTCTCTCCACTTGAACGGACCCCCATCACCATACTTCACCTGAACCGCCCTTGTGCGAGCTCCCTCCTCCCACCATCGTGATCAATTCGATGGCCCTACCAATCCAGGAATCTCGAACGAACGTCGGCGGTTCAAGGAAAAAAAAACCCTCCCTTTGATCTCCTAAACCCAACCTCGATCGTATAGATTCAAAGATGAAGAAGAGATCGACAAATTCTGTTTAAACATTGGGGTATAATTCGAATTGGAATTGAAGAATTTGGGGAATTTAAATCGAAGGATGGTGGCCATCTTTTTCAAACTGACGGCAGGTTTTAAATTGTGATTAGGGTTTCCCATTTTCAATGGAATTTATAGATTTATTTTATATTATTTAATTCAATTTAATTTTTAAAAGTGAATTTCATATTCTAACTCTAAATCAAACCCAACGATTATCACCCATGGCCAAATACCCCCATTCCAGACACAATAGGATATGTTTCGTAAGCCAATTCGACTTTTTCGATTAGTTTTTATCAAAATTAAAATATAAATTAATATTATAGTCAATATTGAATTTAACGTACATTTTAATTTACCAGAACCACATACTGACTCCAAAAATTCCAGAAAAATAAATCTAGCTATGTTTTGACGATACGGTCCTAACAAAACTAATTTCGTCGAATTTGGAGACCGTTTGAAAAATGACCATTTTCTGGTCGATCCAATTCAACTAAAATTGAGAAAACACGTTTTCTTTTGCCACGCTCACATATTAATTCCAAAAATTATGAAAATTGGAATCTAGTAATAATTTGACATTCCGGATCCAACAAAAGTGGTTTCGTCGAAAAATGAGGTCTTACAAAATGGCTATTTTTAAGGGTTATATATTATATTAAAATATATATAAATTCCATAATGACTGTTTCAAATTTTAAACTGGACATAACTTTCAATTTATTTTATGAAATCTCAGTTTTTCACATTCGTTAGAAAGATATAATTAAACAGATTCAAATATCTCTTGTTTGTCCAATTCTGACTTATATTGAATTCTGTACATTCTTTTGAAATTAGAAACCGAATTTTCAAACTACCACGCTATTTCAGGCTAGTTTTATAATTAAAATAAATTTATACGTTCTAACTTCGACTAAAATAAATTTTTAGTCGTTATTATTTAAAATAAATCATTTTAGATATTCAAAATCCATTAAAATTGCTAAAAAAAAAAATCTAAATTGGTTCTGAAAATCCGGGTAGTTACAATTTCACACAATAGACTTATATATATAGTTATATATATATATATATACATACATACATACACTAGACCTCTCACATTAAACTATACACTTGTAGGTGTTGGATATGCCAGTCAGTTCCTGGCAGACTTCTACTACAAGTTGGTTTAACCTCGTGTCTAGTGTACAAAATTTTTAAATGGCCATGACACCTAGACATCTCACATTAGTTGGACCCACTTGTGGTTGCTGGATTTACCGGTCGGTTCCAGGCAGACTTCTATCACAAATGGCAACTTACCTCGTGTCTATGTGTCACTATTTATATATATTTAAAGTCATTTTATACGCACACAAGCAATCAAACATATATTTATTATAGGGATATTTCAAATTCGACTTCTAACCGAAACCACATTTATTACGCTAATACAACCTTAATTACGTTGATTACATTTATATAAGTATAATAATAATAACGCCTAAATAACGTAAATATTCGTATAAATTGTGAACCATTCTAATGAGGTGGCAATTGTAAACTTTTATCCAAATCAAGGTATACAAGTTAGGTTTTCTATACTTTTACCACTACAACATAGGCATGATAACATAATGATAAGATATCAAATAGCAATGGATGGAAAAACATACATATGCACAATTCCCACTTGCATCCTAGGCATATAGAAATGATTTCAATATTGAATTAAAAATAGAGTATTACATATACTTACACGTATATGTTTATAATTCATATTTCATCCAATTCACCCCTTTTTGGTGTTGTATACATAAAAATGTGTACATTTGACCAATTTCAATTGTGAATGCATTTAGATCCAAAATAGGATCCAAACCCAATTCAAATAATGAAACAATCAAATCCAAATCTTTTAAGGCTAAATTCAATGACAATAAATGTGAATTACATAAAATATAAATAATAGTAGCAACACCCCAGTTTCATCTTTAATCCAATATTGAAACCAAAAATCCACAAAACCCAATTAATCATGACAATTCATATGCAATTACAAGATAGAGGATTTGGTTTTTTTATTTTTTATGTGTTGAATTTCCCAAATCCTGCTAGGCATATCTATTCACATGAAAAATTATTAAAAACATGAACATGCCTTAAGTAAACTAGATTCCACTCACAGATCTAGGAGGAGTAGAGAGAAATCTATGGTAGATCTAGATCTTCACTAATTCTTTGCGTTCAAGCGTGCTCCAATAATCCTCATAATTATATACATATAAGAGACATGCATTAGAATCTTATACATATATGTTTATGCCAAATTTCATAATATTAAATTTATATGAAGTAGAATAGAGAGAGAATTAGAATAGAGTTATAGAAATAGAAGAAAACCTTTACCCTATTCTTTTATTTTTCTCTGGAATTTAGCAATGGTGGATAGGTAGCATGGAGGCAGGGACAGAGAATGATTAGGGTTTCATATCGAAATAGGAGGGGCTATATATAGTTGTCCGTGTGAGCATAGACCATTGGATTAATTAGAATTAATCCAAGTCTTTTATTTTTATATATCTCCAAAAAAAACCTAACCACATAGCATTATTGGGTTGCGTTGCTGAGGTGTTAATTCTTATTTAATGCGTTCCTTATTCTCTTAATCTTATTCCATATATGCACTATACTTTGCCCCCTAATCTTATCTTTAATTCAAAATTTGAATCTCCTTCTTTATTTTAATTTATAATTTGGACACACACACACACACATAGATATATATATATATATATATATATATATATTATCCATTTAATTATATATATATATATATATATATATATTCTGTTTTTACGGTCCAAATTCATTTGTTCATAACTTCTTCATACATTGACCGTTTTCAGCATATTATATATGAAAACAATCTAGAATTTCGCCACGAATCCAAATAAAAGAATTTTGTAGCCAAATTCCTAAAGCTGCAAAATCTCATTTTCTAGCCATATAATTGAATTGCTTATTTTAAATTATCTATTTATTATTAATACTTATGAATTTTACGGGGTGTTACAACAAAACCCCAAGGCATCTGGATCCAAACATTGTTTATCTTTTTCTATATCTCCTTTTGCTTCTTCAAATAACCCCACAACCTTGTCACATGTAACATCTTGAGTCACATTAGCCGTACCAAGCTTCTCGTGTGTGTCCATTAATTCACCCTCTTCACAGTCTTAAGAAGTGTCAACGGTAGCTGTTTCCTCATATATGTTACTGAGAACACCAAAATTGTTGCCAACGTGTATCTCATTTCTTCCATTACGTTCTTGGTACCATCACTTTTCATTTCCGCATTCTTACCTTCAACTTTCTTCCATTTCTTGGTATACCTTGTTGTGTGCACTCTGATTTATTGACCGCTCCTTGCATTCGTTTGCCTGGGTTGCTTCGTAGTATTAGAAGAAGTACCAAAGTTGCCTACAACCTATTGCATAGCATTCACTTCATCTACTTTGCTATTACTAACACTCATTTTAGCTGCCACAACATTTATGTCATTTCTAATACTTCTTGGGCAGTTCTCTGTTTTGTGACCAAAGACTTTACAACTTGTGCATATATTGGGTCTCCAAAGATAATTCGCTTCCATCACTTGTTCACTACCATCACCCAGCAACACAGAAAACAAGCTCAGCAATTCACTTTCTGGATTCATTTCAACCAAACACCTTGCACACCCAAATCGATCAAGGCTTTCAGTAGCTTGATCCATGCACAGAAATTTAACAATTAGCATATAGGGTGGTTCGATAGTTTAATTGTTACGACCCACATTTTTGACCATTCAAATCAACAATAAACCACACATGTTGAACCAAATCAAATCACAAATACAGGTAGCTATTGGGGAAAAGAAGAACAAGAAGGAAAGAAGGGAAAACAATCACAGAATCTCACAGCGGAAGGATAACATATAATAAATAACTAACAGTTTAAAAGCAGTTGAAATATATACATTTGGCTATAACATACAACGGTTATCAGAGTTACACACATACAGATTTACATAACATAACAACGGAACAAAGTGCAGCGGAAAAATACATATGTATTTATATGTAATAGATGTATACCAAATCTTCATCTTCGATCTCCAAGGCAAAGGAACTTCGCTAACTGCAAACTTCTGCTGACCCGAGCATATTGCATAAAAAGAAAACACAACAAACACTCGGATCAGCACTAAATCATTCTCATATTGGTCAAATTAAAATACGACATAACATCAGTGTCATGGGTGCAGTAACTCAAGACATGTTACGGGATTCTTTTCCATCTCCCAAGGATCCATTAAACTAATACATACATAGTATAATACGTTATTATGACAGTGTCTATCCAGTAAAGTAAATATCATAAAAATAGCATAAGTGGGATTACCATATTACCCTTACGCCGTTTACAGGCACCAACAGTCTATACAGTACCGTAAATTCACCGTACTAGTGTTATCAAAGGGCACTCCATAGAAGGCAATGCTAAATCAAAATCGTATGGGGCTCGATATAGATAAATATGACAAGGACTAGAGGCAATGCCCAGGGTAGGATTCTACCAGTTGCACTCCCTGACCGGTGGTAACGCATAGCAACCACTACCGCCCACCTCGGAACATACTCCCAAAATCATAAAGGGCCCAAATCACCATCATCATCATAGTCATAGAAATATTATCGAAGAAGTGTGTCCGATCAAAGGTGCTACGTCAATTAGTCACGATATAGCTCTTGTTTTAGTCATTTCAATTCTGACCCGAAGGTCAGGGCTATTTCGTCATCGTTCATCTTCTTCAATCCAACAATTGTGTAACACCCCACCTCCGTTAAGGTCACTCACAAAGGGAATGCCTTAACTTTGGTGGAGCATTTTAGTAAACAGAACAGAAACTTACAAGACAGATAAAACAGTACTTGAAAATTTTATAACTTTATTACAACAGAAACCGAAATAAGCTTGGTTACATCCTTTCAAATCACAATATCAGAATTCAAGTACAAAATATCAATCTTGTACAAAAGCCTTCAGAATGCATAGTTTAAAATCATAATCCCTACAGAAGAAGACAAGCCATACTTTAAGCACTTCAAGCAAAGAAATCTGGATCAAGCTAGAGTATTCCCTTCTACAAAACCTGGGGGGAACGAAAGAAAGGAGGCGAAACAACAAGGGTAAGACAAAAAGTCTGGCAAGTCCAGTGATTTTCAGTTATGAACAGATAATAATAACATGACAAGAAAATAAAACTGGATGAGAGATAATTGTAACAGGTGTAGCAGATATAACAGAAGAACAGAATGATATAAGCTATTGCTTTACACTTCTCTGCACTAATACTAGTATAACAGAATTAGGTGTCACCCTAATGTCTAAACTGAAACAGAAACGGGTACAGAATAATTTCCACAGAAGAGAATGCTAGTAATGGGCCTTTACCACCCCCAACAGAAACGGACAGAAACAAAATGCTAATAATGGGCCTTTACCACCCCAGCAGAAACGGACAAAAACAGATTAATCCCTACGGAAACAGAAGGTAGAATTAGATGTACACTAGTAATGGGACTTTACCACCCGAACAGACGGTACCACTCAGAAGTAGACAGGTGTTACCACCCAACAGAAACAGACGGTACCAACAGAAACAGACAGAACTAAGTGTACCCTAAAACCCTACCCCAAGCGATCAGCTCCCTAATACATAAATACCCTGTGCCAGCCCCACAAAAGGGTGTATCACTTCCCAAAGTGGCAACCTTTAAATGACACAGACCTATTTACAGATGTCACGGCGTCTTACATCCTCAGAGGCAGACCGGGATCCATGCACGCACATGACCCGGTTGGAACGCACCATCAACACCCCTCGCCATTACCAGAATGAACCGCTTATAATTAGTTCAGTAAGCGTGCCCGGACCCTACCTACTGTTGGGTCAAAGTTTTGATACCAGAAAGGGTTACTGACTAATATGGGTCCCAAACAACAGATGACACAAGTAATTCCCCTCCTAACCTTGTGTCCCCAGACTAACAGATTTCAGATCAACTTGTTTACAAGTTTCAGACACACAGAATTCAGATCAACTAGTTCACAGATCAAATAAGTTTTCAGACTAATGGATCAGATATACGGATTTAACAGATTTACAGATTTGTCTAACTTTGCGATTGGGCCTACAGATTCACGGAACAGATTAATTAAATTCATCAGTCTAGTGGGTTTAATCCTATCCGCCCAACACGTTTTAGACATCATATTTATCTCAGATTTTCATTAATTAAATATTAATGCCCAGACCTCTCACATTAGACAGACAGTTTGCGGCTACTGGTTAGGCCGGTTGGTTCCGGGTAGATTTCTGCCGCAAACTGAGTCTAACCTCGGGTTTCAAGCACGTTATGACTAACTTCTCACATTAGAACCTATTGTTTGCAGCCACTGGATGTGCCGGGAGGTTCCGGGCAGAATTACGCCGCAAACTCATTCTAACCTCGAGTCAGCCATGTTTATCTTTGCGGCCAATTAACTAATAATTTACCATTTATGCCCACGCCTAATATACATGTCAATTATTCATAGCTAATTCAGATTATGTCAATAACAGACTGAATATATCAACTTAACAGATATAGCAGATAACATATTTTCGCAGATTAGGCGACTTAACGGATTCAGCAGATTAAGTAATTTAGCAGATTTATCATATAACAGATTTGGCATTTTCAGCAGACTTAGCAGATGACAGATTTGGCAGATGAACAGATCTAGCAGACTAGGCAGTAGAGCAGAACTAGAAGATTAAGCAATATAACAGAACTAGCAGATTAGGCTATATAACAGAACTAGCAGATTAGGCAAATATAGCAGAACAGGCAAATTAGGCAAATATAACAGATTTAATCATTCCTTAAAGTTTCACAAACATATCTTGCCTAATTATAAATTTGGCCTAAGTTTGCATGCCTAAATAGTTGTCATGATTCACACTATGATCATATACCCCACGTTTGCATTGAATTTACATGTCGCAGATTATGGTCATAATTTACATGTCCCAATTTAGTTCAACTTGCCTAGTACAAAAGATTCACATATAAATTATACCAAATATAGCCATCGATTTTAATGCATGTCATATATTCAAAAATCTCCTACTTAGGTGTTATTCACATTTGATAGTTATCAAATCTTAATATAGATCTTCACACCTAAGTCATATTCTCTTTCAAATCGTGAATTGTTATATAAACAATATGCCCAACAATCTAGTTATAACAGATCTTAATTCAAAATATGCGTTATGTCCAATGTCTCAAGTCACATGTTAACATACCATGGTTCCTCTTCTTCCAATTCACAGAATATGCATAGATCTAAATCTAGTTTACAACCTATGTCCTTTTTCTTAAATCAGTCACAGATTAGCCATGTCCAATTATGCCACATTCATTACTTGTCCCAAACATTTAAGCGTTCGTGCATTAATCTCTTAGGAGATTAGTGCAGGCTCGTAGTAGCCTGGCTATAGAACAGAAAGAAGAAGAGATACAGAATAAAATATATCAGAACAGAACATACACAATCTCAAATTCAGATTTACAATCATGTCACGATTATGATTAAAGTTTATATCGGAAAATAACTGCACTTGCCTTTCGTGGTTTAAGAAAGGAAAGAAACTGGTGTTGATGTAGAAAGGCTGAATTACTCTTCTTTAATTGTTGTCGTAGCTCTAAACTCTGATTTGAGATTTGATTTAGCTTTTAATTCTAATCAGGTTGGAAGAAGGTGCTTTAGTCCTAGTTCCAGTTCAGATTTCAGCAGAGTAGCGACGCCATTATTTTATTTAATTAGAACAGAGGCAGAGTATAGGCAGAATGAAATGGTGTAGAGAGAATGAGGCTAGAGGGCTGTTTATATAGGGTTAGGCGGACGAACCTAGGAAGAAAACGTGACCAAATACATCAGAACGAACCATGTTCAAAAACTGGATTTCGGGAGTAGGTCGACCCCCAGGTCGACTACCCAGTCGACCTGGTCAAGGGGGGGTCGACTACCCAGTCGACTCCCCAGTCGACCTGGTCGGGGGGGTCAACTACCCAGTCGACTCCCCAGTCGACCTGGGTCCTGGGCGGGAAATTTCACGCCCAGCCCGCTTCTGGGTTTGAATTCGAATTTTGAATTCGAATTTCGAGCTGTTTTCGATTCTGAAAATTCCTGAAACTTCGGAGGGTCATATCTCCCTCATACGGACTCCGATTCTTGCAAACTCGGACTCGTTTCCAAGCAGAATTCCGAGACGAACGCAATGGTGCAACCCGTTTCCCTTGATTCTTATTTTAAAAATTAATTACCCTCTGATTTGTTACTTATACGTTCACAGAAAATACGGGGTGTTACAAATTGCCTCCAAGTCATCATATTTCATTCTGGATACGTCAAAATGTTCACAGTTGTTAAAGTGGTATCGACATTGATAGATAGTATGCTTTATGATGACTCCGGTCTCTTTAACAACTAATTCTTACATCTTTCACCTCAGTTGGTTCTTTTATATTTCAAAAAGGTTCGCTTCATCTCAAAATATCATATTCTGTTTCGAACCAAATTTAGATTCAAATAGAATATAATTCATATCAAAATGTCATAATCATACCAAACCGATTATATTCTAAATTAGAATATATCTCCATATCCTTATATTATAATCATATAATATTTCAGATCAGCTTATATTCAAATAAAATATATTTTATCTCAAAGATTTCAAATTATTCCAAATCGATTTATGCTCGAAATCCATTCATATTCAAATAGAATATATACTTTCACTTCAACTCATTTCAATCCCCTAGGAGGTCCATTTATATTCGAGTAGAATATAATTTACATTTCCATATCAAAATCGGTTTAGAAATCAATTCATATTCAAATAGAATAAAATTTATCTCAACTCCATTTGAACAACAGTTTTAGATCCAAACACTTTCCATTCGGAAGAAATTTACAATTTATAAAGTATGCTTAAGAAAATAGGTACTTTTAAAGAACCTTTATATATATATATAACATAATAGTTAAAATAAAAATAAGATAATTTTAAATCACTATGTATATACATAATTTTAAAGTTTTACTAATTAGTTTAAGAAGTAAAATATAAGGAATATTTAGTTATAACAAAATAGTTTTATAGGTAAAAAGTTAAATGAATAAATTTTAAGAAAGGAATAGTTATTTGAAATCAAGCAGTGTAAAATATATATAATAAAATCCTTTAACTGTAATCATTCCTTTCTTCCGAACTTCAAATACTTGGATCTAAACTCCAGTCTCAGTGGAGTTTACATTGCTCAATATCTTGTTTCAAACCCATCTTCCAATTTAAAGAATTCAAACCATATTCGTATTAAGTTTAAAACAACTCCGAGTATTCTCGATTATTTTCATTCCAAAATTAAATTCAATAAGAATTTATTAAATTCGAGTCAACCTAATTATTGGAATAATCCCAAATCATATTAAATTCTAATTCAAACTTCCAATTTGTTTTGGCAAATTTCCTTAAACAATTCAAATAACATTCAAAATCCCTATCTTTAAAGGATGAATAAAATTTATCGAAAATCGACAGATTTCCTTTAAATCAACTTTTCATCAAATAGAATTTCAAATATTAACAATCATTTAACCAACCGATGTCCATATATAATTTGCTATCCAATGGCCAAGTGATTTTTTTAATTTTCGATATTTCAGGGATGGATGCATATAATTTCAATCCAAATCAGGGTCACAGATATTTATCATTTCAACCTGTGTTCTTAATTTATTTTAAACCGATAAATCCTGGGTTTATTCGATGCCTGTAACATCAAGGGTAAATGGGATAAATCGTCACAATAAACATGCAATACAATGCAGTGAATATGGAGCATTAGCAGTGTCAATATTAATTCAGTCATAAATTCCAACCAAACATCCATCACAAATCACTTCATCCAATTGATCAGTATTGAATTGTTTTCATGGGTTAAGATGGATCAAAATTTCTAACTAGAAATTTATTTTAAATAAAATAACTAGTTATCGATCTAACTTGCATGTTAACACACTTGTATATCAAATTAAGCAACCAATTCAACAGCCAATCACAACCATGCAACCAAACTTATTTCATAATTTAATTCAATAAATATGGGAATAATTCTGTTCATCGTGAGCGATAAAATCACTCACCTTTGGGTGTTTAGTGGATCGGACGTCCAACCCAAGCCCAAAAATTTACAGTCTCCAAACGCAGCGAAACCAGACTCAGATTGTCTGTAATGACCCCCACTTTCAAGGATATAATAATTAATTAATTTAATTATTTAAAAGGTGGTTAAAAGAATTTAGTGGTCGCGTAATTAAGTAACTTGGAATATTTAATTAAAATAATAAATTAAATAATATATTTAATTCTGAAATAATCAGAATCGGCTAAAATGGCGATATGGTGTGAACTGGATCATCTGTGATATTTAATTCAGTTTAGAATTGAATTAGAATAACGAATATATTATATAAACGAAGATTTGAACGTATAAATTGTAATATAATTATAATCGAGCCCGAAATGGCGCTGCAGTTTGTTAATTGGCGATTTGAACTTCAACTGAATGTACAGGATTCGTTTTAAGCCGGATTTATGTGAAACAAGAAACGTGTGGAGCCGGTGGAGTATATCTTTCTAGTGAAAGAGAAAAATCGGGATTTCGTCGTGTAGATTTTGATTTATATCCAAATCAAATTTTAGAAAAGTCGTTGTGGAATTCCTTTATAATTTATAAAGGAATTATTTATATTTTTAAAAGGGATTTCATTTTTAAATCGAATATCGATTTAATTCGGATTTGAAATATCAAGTTGTAGATCCCAGTGGAGCTGTATGGTATTCCACTGTGAGTATATACGGTAATATAAATTTTATTTGTATTTAATTTAATTATATTTAAATATATTTATATATTTAAATGGGTCATCCAGAGCTTTAAAAATAGCCACTTTTGCAGAAGGAGTCGGAATTTGACGAAACCAGTTTCGTTGGGACCGTAGTGTCAAACTCTAGTTGTATGTCCATTTTCATGATTTTTGGATATTGTGGGTGATCATAGGAGTTTAAAACGTTTAAAGAGAAATAGAAATAGAATATTCTATGGAATATTCCCATCTCCTAATGCTATAAATACCCCCCAAAAGAATCCCTAAACCTAAAAGTTCCATTCCTCAGTCAATCTCTTTCTCCGCCGCCATCTTCTGTTCTGGAAAATCAAATCGCAACTAAGAAAAAATCAAAGAAAATAAAATAAAATCCTATAAATTATTATACAAATATATTTGCATTTCTGGGAGGATCTTCTTTGTTTCTATATGAGTTTTAATGGGTTCATGGAAATTTCTGTCGTTGTTTCTTTTCAGTGGAAGTCTAGGGCTGACGTTGGGCGAGGGTCAGTAGTCGTGGGGGTGCTTCGGAGGGTAGCAGTGTGTGTACGGTGTGGAGGAGGTTAGATGGTGAGGGTTTGAAGGAGTTCGGTGATGTTTTTGTGGGGATCGACATGTTTTATGTCGCGATTTGTACTAAGCAGTACGAGGGGGACTTCGAGTTCGATGAATGGGAAGTCGTTGAGTTTAAATGGATGGATTTTACTGGAGCGTGGGTTTAGAAGAGGGAGAAGAAGCGTTGTTGTATGTTGGGGGAGATTGGAAATGAATGGTGAAGAAATGAGGAGCGTGTTCAGCAAATTGAATGAGGGTGAGGAGCTACAAGTTGCGGCTCTACTGGAAGTTCAAACATGGGGGGGTCGATGTGGTAAACTTTGTGGCAGAAAATTGAGAACGAGATGCAGGATATCAAACTGAAAGCTGGAGCATTCGTTATGGCAGGAATTAAATATGAATTGGACAGTGGAAGTTCGGTGGTAAAGGAGGTGGGGTTCGACGTTTGTTTGGGCGTGGGTTGTCGGAAATAAAAAGGAGCAGAACGATTTAAAACAACGGGTTATTCCTAAATAAAGTAACAACACATTCATTGTTTATAGACTCAGGGATAATGGTGATTCCTGTTTTGAATTCATGAAGAGAAATTAAATCAAGTTGTGTAATATATTGTGTATATGTTAGTCACGGCAATGATGAGGAAAAATGAGATGGAGGGAGTGTTGAGTTCTTCTATGAGTGGATTGAAATGGTGAAAAAGCATGGTTCGAGATATATTGGAAGATCAACCATGTTTTGGAAATACAGGCGGACAGCAGACTTCGGTATGTTTTGTTCAGGAAGAAAGTTATGGGAGACTAAAAATGGAAGAAAGACAGTCCAACTGTTCATGGTGTAGGAGAGAATGACGCGTAGTGGATGGTGGGCCTTCTTCTAACATGGATCATAGGCCATCAAAATATTGGAATCCAGCGAAACCAGATCCGATAGGATCGTATGAACAAGGACAACATTCCGGAATTGGTTTGGAATAGATCGGATCTCATCTAGAATTTATTGCAAAATAAATTGTAGGATCAGAATCAACATTCCGGAATTGGTTTGGAATAGAAATTCGTGTATTGAATGGCATTCGTGTTTTAAATAAATTCTTTGAACAATAAAAATCGCAGTTTTATTGTATACATGAACTAGATAAAATATTTGTGTTTTAAATAAATTGTTTTAACGATAAAAATCACATTTTTATTATATATATGAAGTGTTAAAAACATTCATTTGTTGAATAAAGGACTAGAACGATAAAAATCATATTTTTATCGTATAAGTGAAGTTAAAACATTCATGTGTTGAATATATGAAGTGAATAATAAAAATTACATTTTTATTGAGAATATGAAGTGCTAAAAACATTCAAGTGTTGAATAAATATTTGAAGTGATAAAAATATCATTTTTATCATGTATATGACTTGCTAAAAATACACAAGTGTTGAATAAATATTTTTGGTGATAAAAATATCATTTTTATCATGTATATGACTTGCTAAAAATACACAAGTGTTGAATAAATATTTTAGATGATAAAAATATTATTTTTATCATGTGTGTGAATCGCTAAAAATATACAAGTGTTGAAACAAATATTTGTTTGGTATGAATATTATTTTAACATGTATAACAACCAAATAAAACCGTCATGTGTTGAAATATATTTTAGTTCGCTAAAAATATCATTTTTGTATGAAACGTGAAGTGTTAAAATGACCACTTGTTCAAATAAATATGCATGAGTTGAAAATATTCGTTAATTAGCTAATGATATGATTTTTAGCTTATGTATGCAACATTGATAGGAATGGTGATATTAAACCAAATCGAATCAAGTATGAAGCTGAATTGAAAATTGATAAGTGATTAGAATTGCA
The DNA here is from genome assembly GCA_030737875.1 of Allium sativum. Classification (NCBI taxonomy): domain Eukaryota; kingdom Viridiplantae; phylum Streptophyta; class Magnoliopsida; order Asparagales; family Amaryllidaceae; genus Allium; species Allium sativum. The sequence continues at coordinate 120,502,054 of CM060915.1, forward strand.
CACATGTACATGCATATTTGTTGAACAGGTTATAGCAAAGAGGCTAGAGAAGAGGAATAAAATTGTATGCCCGACAAATAGGTACACATTTACCGTTTTGCTTGGATGATGATTTTATGAGCCGATTGGCTAGCCGTTTGGCCTTTTCTTTTTCTTTTTGAGATGAGACGCCCGTGGGGCTATTTGGGGATTTTCCCGACCCTTCCCGTACAAAGGAGGTTATGGCGAAATTTTCCAAAATTTAAAGGCGTAAGTGAAATTTTTGAAGTGAAAATGATATAGAAATCGTCGAATGAATTATATTTATATAAATATTAATTAAATTAAAATGAATCGAGTCTGTGCAGTTCGCGTTTTCAAATCGTAATTTTAAATAATTATACCGAAAGATCCGACCATCGGATTTTGACGAAACTGGAACCGTTGGGTTCGCTTTTGAGAGATCTTTCCAACGATATAAATTTTGTTAAGATCCAACGGTTAGATTTCCAGATATGTGTAAAACAAATTTGGAGAAAAACAGCGCCAGTGCCACGACATGACCTGAAATTTCGTTTAATTAAATACGGCCATTTTTAATTGAGTAAAAATGGCGAAAAATCGTTATAAAATATTATAAGCAATATGAAGTGAAAATAAACCAATTTTACTTGGTTTGCTTGATATTTGATGGTTGAATGTGTTTGACATGACAATTATACTAAAGAACTGAATTGTGAATGTCGAATAATTCAACCATGAAAAGAATTAATTTGAATTCCAATATACGTGAATTATTTAAAAAGGCCGAGTTAATTCTCATTTCAAATAATTGATTGACGATTCGAAGTCGATGATGCAGAGACGGTTCAAGACCGACGATCTTCACATCGGATGGATGGGCGCTACTGAGGTTCCTGATTGGAGTAGCTAACTTGAAGGGACTGAAGTAGTAGCCGTTTAGACGTGTGTGTTGATCGGACGGATATGCGAGGAATATGGTGCCTCCGGTTTCGTTCAGACCCAGAACGGACGTGTAAATGGACTGTGTGTTTGACAATGAATTTTATTCTGTGCTGATTGAACTTTGTTAAATATATATATCTGTTTGGCGGCGGAGAATTTATCTCTTGCTTAACTCCCTTCTCTGAGACGTACGAGCTCAGAGGTTATATATCGATGGAAATCAGTTGCATGGAGTGAACTGCCAGTGTGGCACGCCTAAGTGGCAAATGATCAAGGCTTCTGTTGTAAAGCAAAGTCTTGTGGTGGATGATCAAAGCCCGGCCTACGTGGCTTAGCTTTGTGTATAACGTGGATTCGCGAGCCTCACACCTCGGTATGAGTCAAAATGGGATACGGACCGTTGGGAGAACACGACGTTTCTTTCTAGCTATGGTGGTGTCAGTGACTTACCAGCCCTGACATTTATATTATTTTCACCTTTGTGGTTGTTGGAATGCGAGGCACCTCGATTATAGGTCTGTAAGGACCGGGAAACGTGTGTTCAGGAATTGCCAATCCTCAAACGTAAGAGAGGACCGACCCAACCGATTCCAAGGATCGCAGTGGTGATCCTGAGGCATTTGCTAGAGTGTCTCGAAATGGAGAGGAGCTTGCCCCTTGCCTCGACTCATGATGGAATCCAATTTCCAATACGTGACATTGCTGATTTGATTTGTAACTTATATATGGCGACATAGTGGTATGGGGCACTTATGCCGTCTATGATTGATATTTATGATTGAATTTGCCTTTGAAACATATATGCACTAGTAATAATATCAAGTGATTTTTCTTTACACGTATTAAGCATATTTTGGCCAATATAAGATAAAACTCTATCCATCTGTTTGTGTTGCATTGTGTGATGGAACTTGAGTCTTATATCGGCCTCATTCTTTTTTAAAAGCATTGCGTTATTTAAAGAATTTACTTTGTTTAATGTAGTGGCAATCACTGGAGTAAACACGTTCCGTGAAAGTGGCATGGTCCTATGATTTGCCTTATTTTGTTGTTTAAGCAGTTAAGTAGATTTCTTATACCAGTCTCACGACTGACTTGTAGTTTGTTTCACTTTGCAAACTCGGGTGCCCTTATTTTCACACGGGCAACCTAGTTGACAGATGCAGGTATATTTTGGCTTAGCACTGCAGCATGGAGTGCGTTTTTGGCTTGATGGCGAGGATTAGGTTTACTTGTATTATTTTGGCTATTGACTTTCCGCCATTCTCATCTTATGTATATGATTCCGCCTCTGGCGATGTAGACTGATTTACTTCCAGCATGTATTAACCTTATGTATATGTACCGCCTCGGGCGATGTAGACTGATACCCTTATTATGTCTCACTGTATGTATATATTCCGCCTATGGCGATGTTGACTGATCATTCCCCTTTTATGCATTAAGTTATATCCTACACTATGCTACTCTGATGTTGTTACATGTTATGATTCCGATGTCATACTTGTGTAAATTATTCTATTTTCTGTTTATGCTATTATCTGTACTCTACTAATGATGATTAATGTGTTACATTTCTATGATTATCCTTAACACCATCATACGGGTTTTGAGATCGTCACACTTTGGTTCAATACAAAATGTGGCGTTTGCTTTTAAACGTGAAGAAGGGGGAACAACGAAGGTGCGAAGCAACTGGCTAGCGTGGGGGAGTATTTGTTGTTTATGGCAGCACGTTTTGGTCATTATGAGGTAGCAGGATTACTGCGTGGAGACAAGGAGCGGGTTCTGTGGAAAACATGGCAACGTATGGAACCAGAAAGGGACGAAGAAACCTGGAGTAATTTAAGGAAATTTTGATTAAGTAATATAATTAGTTTTAAGTTAATACATGGTTAATAATTAGTTAATTAAATTATGTTTGTTAAATGCAGATGGAGTCAAACAGGGAAAAGAAGATCTGGAGTGAGATTTAATCGGTCCCTGTTGATTTAGAATTGGACCGGAGCCATTTTTTTTTTTTAACGAACAGTGAAGGATAAGTAACCAACCGTATTTTCTTTCATGAATAAGCACTTGGTCAGTATATCCTAAAAATGAAGGAACAGTCAAGTTCTTTTGATCGGGCCTGAGAAGTTTATTAGTATAAATTAAAGTAATTAAGGCCACCATTAATTTCTAATCTAAAGTTAGTTAATTCAATTGTAATTTAATTAAGAAGTGGGTTAGTAAACTAAATCATATTTCTTTGAAATATGCAGGCTGCGAACTAACCAAGATGAAAAGCAGTACTGGGTAATAAAATGGAGGAAGAAATCGTTCGGCCCGTGATTTAGTTTAAAAGTAATTAAACTAATTAAACGTTAAATTCTAAAATAATTGTTTTAGTTAAGTCGTACAATTATAACGGTACAACTCTCATGTATGCAGACAGAATGGAATGAAACAAAAGACGCTGAAATCATGATGACGAGCACTGAGTCATGGAACAGAGATGGACGAAATTGGAATCAACTGGATTTTCTATTAAATTAAACACTTGTTTAATTTAACCGAGATCAGCTGTTTAAACAGCGTATCAACTCAAGGTGAGTTAAACTCACTCAGTTTTTTTCCAATTTATATTTTATATGAATTGGGTTTTTATTTTGTGTGTTCTGCTTGCCAATGGTTGACTGTTTGCTAGTTATATATTTATTTGTTGATTTAACCGACGAAATTAAACCGTCGTTTAATTTCAATGAAACACCAAATCGTTATTTTTAATGATTGGTTCCAATAAATGTAACTTACCTTATTGGTCACGTTTATTTATAAACGTGTTTAAATGGTTGAATTGTTTGTATTGCTTGTGATTGATGTTAAATGATCGTTATTTATTGTTATCAGATAAATGAAATTGAAATGATCTTATTTGAGGTAACCGTTGTGATTTCAGGGAAGAACAGGTTGGAGGGATCCAACCGGATTCCTCAATATATTATTTATTTCATATTATCCAATATGAACTGTTCTGATTTGGGTGATTGGTTAGATTATTGATTTGAACTAGGAATTTAACATGTGTGTTGTTTAAACCAATGAGCGGTATTGGTTGGGTATTTGGCAGCGTATGGCCTGTAAAATCAATCATTTTATACATATTAATTCACCGTCAGGTGAATCGATAGTGATGAAGGTATAAAATTTATTTTTAACTAGAGTTAGATTTTGAAGTATATTATTTTGAATAAAAGTTATTAAAGATAAATAAATATTTTATTTATTTAAAGACCTCGATTTGTTAATAATTTATTTTATAAAATAAATTCTGATGTTAATCAGATTTACAGGTATGAGAATAAGAAATGAATCGAATGGTTAAACTTTGATAATTGTTGTGTAAAGAAAACAATTAATGGAATTTTTTAAATTAATTACATTTTTAATTAATTTAAAGCGAGGACTAATTGGAATCGATTAACGAGATAATCGAGTTTTGAGTTAATTAAATCGACCGTTTTGAAGTGGAATTGATTATCAAATTAATGTGTTTTGATTAAAATAGTTAAATGAATATTGTTTAAATTTAAATAAGGTTTAAAAAGTGATTTACTATTTAATTTAGTTAATAAAGAACTTAACCACTGAAGTAGTTAATGATTGAAATAAGTTATTATTGTAATTAATGATAATTTGGGAATTTACTTTTTAAATGAGAATTTATTTAGAAAGTGACTGAATGTGAGATGTAATCCAATTGAATGTTGAAAGGAAATAAAGGTTACTTAATTATATGAATTAAGTGAAAGGAGAATTACTATAAAAGGGTTTAAGATAAACCAGAGTATATAAATGAGTTTCAAAGTGTAAAGCGTTAATACTGACTTAACGTTATTTGAAAATGAGATCAAGTAACAAAGGGAGATTTGAAATAAGATTCCAAAATGGGGAATGGTTAAGTAGATTTGAAAGGAGATTGGTAAAAGTGGAATTGGTTTAAAGAACTAGGTCATGGGGTGGTATAACCAAACCCGAGTAAAAAATGGAAATTTGTTTTGAGATTTGATTGGAATATGGGTTTGATTACAACTTATATTTATCTAAGGAGATGAACGTTGTTGACCAAGGTCTGAGAGGTAATTAAAATACCCCAACTTGAACGACATCAGGATTATCTGAAGATGATATTAGTTGGTAATCGTAAAAGAGATTAGTGATAGTTCATTATTTCCATTAGTGAAATAATGCAACGTTGATGAAAATTTAGAGACATATATATATATATATATATAACGAGAGATCGAACTAAAGGAAATGTAAAGTTTGGTTTTATTTTATACTAATAAATATTAGTTATTTTACTAAGTATTATATAGAAAGGGTTTTGGGATCGTTAGAATATAAGAATTCAATTTTCGTATTTTTAAAGATTAAAAGAGTTAGAAGTTAATTAAACAAAAGTGAATCAGTTTGTTTTAATTAAAAGGCTAAGTGATGCTGAATACTGAATCAGTGAACTCATTGGAGTGTCATGATTGAAACACTGTTTTATTTGATAGTAAAATCACCGACTATCAAATCTGTCCAATACGATTGTTGGTATAGAAAGACCGGGATCGAATGTATATTCGAAAACCATTCTAAAACGACCCGAACTTCCCCGGTAAGGAAAGCCCGGATGATCTTGAGAACACGACAAAATAGAACGCAGACGGAAGAACATTTCATTGTATATTACAACAATACCATCAGATTACAAGAATATTCAGAGTATTAACAAATAATATACATTATAAAATATCAGAGATTACAATAAATTACATAGCAGCGGAAAAATAATACAATACACAACTGAAAGAGATATACGGATACAAAGCTTTTCGGATATCATTCCAGCTGTAAACCAGGTTCCTGTGAATATAAATCTGCAAAACCAAAACTACTAGCTGCCCGTGTCAAAATAAGGGCACCCAGAGTTTAGGCTAAAACAATAAAATCCAGGTCAGTCATGTGACTGGTGTGAGAACTAAAACAGTTATTAATCTTTATTTTAAAGTTAGGTAAATCAAGGGACCACGCCGTATAACACGAAATGGGTTTCCTCCCAAGAACACCAGTGCATAAAACAACAGCGCAATGCTAAATAAAGAACAATGAAGCTATTATAAGACCCAGGTCACATCACACCATGCAACACAAGCCGGAGGATAGGGTTTTTACCTTATAATAGCCAAGAATGCTTGGTACGTTTAAAACAAATCATTTGATACTATTATAAGTGCATAGTGTATAAAACAACATCAAATCATAAGTATCAATCATAGACGGCATAAGTGCCCCATACCACTATGTCGCCATACTAGGCTCTACAATCAAAACCGCAAAGTCGCATATTTGGAAATTGGATTTCCATTTGTGAACCGAGGCAAAAGATAGTCCTCTACCGAATTCGAGACAATCTAGCCCATGTCTCAAGGACAGAACGCATCGACCCTTAGGAGACACAGAGTCAGTCCACCGATATGGATTAAAATGCCTAAACACTGCGTTTCCCCGCCCTTTGGGGCGTAAATGAGCCAACGAATGACTCCATCGGACCCGGATCGTCCGATCAAACCGAGGCGCCTCGCAACAGCAACAACCACACAGGTGAAAATAATATAAATGTCAGCCAATTTAAGCACTGACACCACCTCTAGCTAGAAAGAAACGCATGCCCTCCCTGGATCCTTCTCCCGTTTCTAGTTCACAACCGGGGTGTGAGGCTCACGAATCAACGCTACACAAAGCTATGCCACACTGGCCGTGCTTTGATCATCAACCACAAGACTTTGCTTTTCAACAGAAGCCTTGATCATATTGCCACTTAGGCATGCCACACAGGCAATTCACTCCATGCGATTGATACCCATCAATATATAACCCCTGAGCTCGTACGTCTCAGAGAAGGGCGTTAAGCAAGAGAATAAATTCTCCACCGCCAAACAGATATATATTTAATAGAAATCAATCACACATACTAAAATCCAATGTCATACACACAGTCCATTTACAAGTTCGTTCTGGGTCTGAACGAAACCGGAGGCACCTAGTACCCCGCATATCCATCGATCTCCAAGTACGTCTGGACGATCACCAACTGATTCCCCCCTCTTGGGTGTACAACCCAATCAAGATCATCGGTAATCACCCAAACGATGTGAAGACCTCCGGACTTCGACCACCGTCTTCATCCTTGACACCACGTCGAATCAGTTATTCAGAATGGGATAAACTCGGTCCTTCTGAATAACTCGTGTATATAATAAGTAAGCGTTACACAAACACAACATACGCCTCATTCCAATTCAGAATATTCTTTTATTGAAATATTTTTACACTTTGGGAAAGGTTCCCATTAATTTTATCAAAGATAAATTCTTTAAATTTATTCTTTAATCTTCTTTTGAATATCAATTCAAACTAGTCGGGATTAGCGAACCACACCGAAGTAATCATTTATTTTATTTCTCAATCCCAACTTATTCATCCCATGAAGTAAAATTGGTAATACTTCATATCTAACACCACGGTGTTGTCGGTAAATTCAATTACCATTTCACGTTCAAATCTAATTAAAGATTTAACTATCGCCTGGAGCAAAACTGGTGATACTCCATTCTCGACCATTTTAATCTAATTAAAGATTCATTAAAACCCCACTTAGTTTTAATCTTCATAGAAACCAATATCCTATCTTTAACTGGGTTAAAGAACCAATGTCATTTAAAACACGGCTCACGATAAACCCAAAATCACCTTCCATTAATTATCGGGTTAAAGAACCAGTGTTATTTAAAACACCATTCACGATAAACACAAAAATCAATTCAAATTCAAATCCAATTAAATATTATTTAATTGGTACACTTCGTTAAATCTAAATAAAAAGATTTAGTCTTTTTCTCAACTGGGCTTAAGAACAGTGTTAATGAAGACACCATTCACGACAAACCCAACTCACATTTGATATTAAATACAAGGCTCTGAATAGAAAATATATCCGCTTATATTCAATATCAAATTCTACGACCAACAAATATCGTATTGGAAATAACGATATTAACATATCTTTCAAATTCCCATAACAATACATGTATCCTCACGAAATCCAACATCGAAATATTCCAAATACAATTTCGATTCAAATCCATTCCAATTCAATTATTGGAAATTCTGGTTACTTTTAAAACCCCTTTCCAAATTCAATTTATTTATTTAAAAATAAATAGAATTATAATTCTAGTTCAAAACTAGTTCATTACGATAAAAATCTATTTTTATCTTTTCAAATATGGAGTTTTTCATCCCAATTCTTCCCAAATCATTTCTTATGATTTTACACAAATTATTACTATTTTTAATAATTTTATCAAGGCCCGTACAGTCGATTTCCATCAACGGCCATCGAAATGCACTTACAATGTCCTTTTCCAAATTTGATTTGGACATAATTCCAAATCCAACTGTTAAATTTCTAATTTCTAATATTCGTTAGAAAGCTCTTTTCGATACGAACCCAACGCTTCCAGTTTTAGGAGAATCCGACGGTCGGATCTCCCGCAACGTCATTCCAAAGTCAATGGTCGAAATTCGCGAACTGCCGCGGCGCGGTGCGTTCTATTCAGGCCATTATATATATAATATATATATTATATATATTTCTTCGATTTCCTTTTAAAACGTATTTTATAAATCGTTTTAAATTCGTTTTCAAAACAATTTCAACTTCAGTTCTGATTCAAATCAAAACTGAATCTTTCCTTATAAATTCGTTTTAAATCCATTTCAAATTGATTTCAATTCAAATCGATTTTTAATTCAGTTTCAGTTCGTTTTCAATCCAATTTCAATTCGAATTCATTTCAATTCAATTTCAATTCGAATTCAATTCTATTTAATTTCAATTCGAATTCAATTCTATTCAATTTCAATTCAAATTTCATTTCATATTCAAATTCTATTCAATTTCAATTCGAATCTCATTTCAAAATATTCGATTTTGAAATCACTTTTCAATATTCATTATAAAAACGAATATAATCGATATAAATATCGTTTGCCTCAAAATGGCGTCAATCTAATCAACACGGCTTCATATATTTCTATATTCAAATATTTCTTTTTCAAATGTTTCTTTTTCAAATATTCTATTTCAAATATTTCTTTTTCAAATATTCCTATTTCAAATATTTCTTTTTCAAATATTTCTATTCAAAACTGGAATGAGGCCCAATCAATTACCATAGATTTTATTTCTATGCATTTCCATACAATGCATGCACATTTCCACAATGACAAATAATCAACCATCATCCAAAGTGCATTCTACACTGTATAAGCATCAAATATAAATATTCAACGCTTATAACAGTCTGTCAATCAATCAATCGACATGCAACTAATTATTGGGATTAGTGTATGTCATATATCACCCCAATACCCGTGTGGGGTTTCAAACAATCAAACACAGATTTTATTTGTGCAGTTGGGCGATGTGTAAAATTTATTGTCCCAATCAATATCAGTCAAATGTGTGTATATAAACAAGTCGTCCGATTTGTTTATATTTATTTATTCACATTCACGCTAAAAATTATATTTTCAACTATAATTTTTTTTTTAACTATATAAATATTTTATTTCATTTCACATCACACAATAAACTACACATCAAAATCAAACAAACAAGCATACAAGCCGTCCATGGTCTGTGGACGACGGGTGTCGGGTGCTACTAAACACCGTCTACATCCTAGTATATATTTTAACTAGAAAATTAAATTAAAAGTGAGAAGTTCTCACCAACTAGCTAATCCAAACTCCATGACTCTTCATATGTAGGAAATCTTCATCTTGCTTGCACTTCGTCACTTTCGTCGCCCGTATTCACTACATATATAAAAATCACATTTTTATACTGCTGTCTTTTAAAATAAAAATCACATTTTTATTTGTTCACTTTCAATTTAAAAATCATATTTTTCCTTAACCATTCTAATGATCAAAATCGTATTTTTATCTCGCTTTCTTATATATAAAAATCGAATTTTTCCCTATATCACTTCATATGATAAAAATTATATTTTTATCTTGTTATTCAAATAAAAATTACATTTTTATATCGCTTTCCCCTATACAAAAATCATATTATTATTCTACGTATATAATAAAGATCATATTTTGATTCTCCATACATATTAAATCATATTTTTATTATCTCTCTACTATAAAAATCATATTTTTAATGCTCTACATAAATAAAAACCGTATTTTTGTTATTCTAAAAATATAAAAATCATATTTTTATATTGCTAAAAATATCATCTTTATATTTTTAAAAGTCTAAACTTCGTATAAATAAAAATCCAAACTTTAGATTAGTAAAAATCTAATCTTTTTATAAATAAAATCTAACCTTCTCATCTCGCTTTACATATATAAAAATGTAGTCTTATTAAAACCCATATTTTTATGTTTAAACCTTCTACCTAAAGATCACATTTTTAATAAGAAATCATATATAAAAAATCAAATCTATATCTAATATCACCTACACCCAAAATCAGATTTTTACCTAATTAAACAAATTGAAATAAAATAAATAAATTAAAAAAACTCGCCCACATCAATTTGTGGATCGCCAGACTCGAAGTGGAGGGCTGCGGGTGTTCGCTCAAGGCACGGTGTCGGAGTTGGCGGCGCGTCGTCTGATGTGGACCAGGGGGGCTGCGCGATCCGATTTGGAGGGGGGCTTCACGAGGTCGGGGGAGGCGGCGCAAGGGGGGCGATGCCTGAACGGCGGTGGCGGTAGCTGTTGTGCGAGAGCGCAATGGGTTTTCTCCCTTTTTTTATCTGTGAACGATGGTGAAAGTGAGGAGGGAGAGAGAGTGCTGAGGGGGTGAGGACATATATTTATATATATTTTTATTTTATTTTTAATTTCAAAAAGTTGACTTTTTTATTCGACCTCTAAACGAGGCCCACCGCCTGTCGTCCATAGCTAATTACCCCTATTCCGAACACAATAGGATATGTATCGTAAGCTGATTCGATCGTTTCGATCAATTTTCGTCAAAATCAACATAAAACTCTATATATTGAATTTGAACGCGCATTTCAATTCACTAGGGTCACATACGGACTCTAAAAATTTCTAAAAAATATTTTCTAACTTCGTATTGACGATACGGTCCAAACAAAACTAGTTTTGTCAAATTCTGAGACCGTTTGAAAAATGGCCATTTTCTAGTCGATTAAAATCAACTAAAACTAGTCAAACGTGTTTTCCTTCGCCACGCTCACATATTGAATCGAAAAATTACGAAATTTGAAACCTAGCAACAACTTGACATCACGGATCCAACAAAAGTGGTTTCGTCGAAATCCGAGGTCGTTTGCAAAATTTCCATTTTTAAGGGCCTGAATTCCATAGCGACTATTCTGAAATTTCAACTGGACGTAACTTTAGATTCCCGCTATGAAATTTTGATTTTTCGGATTCGTTGGAAATATATTCTCAATTAGACTCAAATATTTTTGGTTTCGCCAAAATCCGGTTTATTTTGCACCCGGTACATTCATTTGAATTTTGAAATCGAATTATCGAACTACCGCGCCATTTTCAATTCCTTTTATAATTATAAATAAATATTTATATTCTAACGACGACATATATAAATATATATGTTCGATTTCTATTCAAAATAAATTTCTCGTCGTCATTATTTAAAATAATCATTTTAAATATTCAAAATTCACTAAAATTGCCAAAATAAAAAATTTAAATTGGCTCGGATTTTCGGGTTATTACAATCTCCCCCACTTAAAACTTTTCGTTCCCCGAAAAGGAACGAAGCCGAAAGTTGTTTCACAAATCAACTCAACTTTCATTATTTTCCTTACGGCTTAAGTTCTTCAACTTTTCAGTTTCTAAGAACTTTTCAAATTTTTCAAAAATTTGGCTAACACCCTAAATTTTCGAAAAATTTCTCCATAACCTCCCCTGCACCGGGGACTTTGGGATATTTCATATAGCCTCCCATGGCCTTCTTCAATCAAAATGAAAAAGAAAAAGCCAATTGGCTCACAAAATCATCATCACCCAAACAAAACAGTAAATTATGGTAAACATGTACCTATTTGTCGGTCAAACAATTTTATTCTTCTGCTCTAGCCTCCTCGCTTTGACCTGTTCAATGTAAGTACGTGTATATGCAAGCAAATGCGACTAATTTTCAATACAACTCACTATTTGATTTAATTTGGTTAAAGGTTCAACATTTTAATTAATCAACCAATAATCAACAACACAACCATCAATCAATTAGTTGATTATCTTTTCAAATTCATAAGTTTGATACATAGTCCAAAAATCAAATTTTTGATGCCAAATCACAACAATAAGCCATATCTAGCTTTGGTTCTCACACCAATCAATAGGAAACATATAGGAATTTCACTTTCGTCACTCGAACATAAATTAGGATGATGTTTCGAACCACCATCAGAACATCCACGGGCGACTAGAGTGTGATTCTATATTTATCCAGTATATTAAAACTTCAAATATACGTGGATCAGACGTATACGCAACGTCTTTATATACTAGATTGTCCAAATTCAACATAAAATAAATAATCAAATATGAATAATTGGTTTAAATTTTCAAAACAAAATTGTTTTCATTTTAAAAATATACTCTTCACACTCGTTCTAGGATACTACTGATCCCATCTCTAACGAGTCATTCCCATTGGATATTACTAATCCAATGTCTGATGAATTCTTTCGTATGGTTCTAACGTGTCTTGTTCTTGAGCTTTGTAAACCAAAGCTCTGATACCAAACTAAAACGACCCGAACTTCCCCGGTAAGGAAAGCCCGGATGATCTTGAGAACAGACAAAATAGAACGCAGACGGAAGAACATTTCATTGTATATTACAACAATACCATCAGATTTCAAGAATATTCAGAGTATTAACAAATAATATACATTATAAAATATCAGAGATTACAATAAATTACATAGCAGCGGAAAAATAATACAATACACAACTGAAAGAGATATACGGATACAAAGCTTTCCGGATATCATTCCAGCTGTAAACCAGGTTCCTGTGAATATAAATCTGCAAAACCAAAACTACTAGCTGCCCGTGTCAAAATAAGGGCTCCCAGAGTTTAGGTTAAAACAATAAACTCCAGGTCAGTCATGTGACTGGTGTGAGAACTAAAACAGTTATTAATCTTTATTTTAAAGTTAGGTAAATCAAGGGACCACGCCGTATAACACAGAACGGGTTTCCTCCAAAGAACACCAGTGCATAAAACAATAGCGCACATCTAAATAAAGAACAATGAAGCTATTATAAGACCCAAGTCCCATCACACAATGCAACACAAGCCGGAGGATATGGTTTTTACCTTATAATAGCCAAGAATGCTTGGTACATTTAAAACAAATCATTTGATACTATTATAAATGCATAGTGTATAAAACTACTTCAAATCATAAGTATCAATCATAGACGGCATAAGTGCCCCTTACCACTATGTCGCCATACTAGGCTCTACAATCAAAACCGCAAAGTCACGTATTTGGAAATTGGATTTCCATCTATGAACCGAGGCAAAAGATAGTCCTCTACCGAATTCGAGACAATCTAGCCCATGTCTCAGGGACAGAACGCATCGACCCTTAGGAGCCACAGGGCCGATCCACCGATGTGGATTAAAATGCCTGAACACTGCGTTTCCCTGCCCTTTGGGGCGTAAATGAGTCAACGAATGACTCCATCGGACCCGGATCGTCCGATCAAACCGAGGCACCTCGCAACAGCAACAACCACACAGGTGAAAATAATGTAAATGTCAGCCAGTTTAAGCACTGACACCACCTCTAGCTAGAAAGAAACGCATGCCCTCCCTGGATCCTTCTCCCGTTTCTAGTTCACAACCGGGGTGTGAGGCTCGCGAATCAACGCTACACAAAGCTATGCCACACAGGCCGTGCTTTGATCAACCATAAGACTTTGCTTTTCAACAGAAGCCTTGATCATATTGCCACTTAGGCATGCCACACAGGCAATTCTCTCCATGCGATTGATATCCATCAATATATAACCCCTGAGCTCGTACGTCTCATAGAAGGGCGTTAAGCAAGAGAATAAATTCTCTGCCGCCAAACAGATATATATTTAATAGAAATCAATCACACAGACTAAAATCTAAAGTCAGACACACAGTCCATTTACAAGTTTGTTTTGGGTCTGAACGAAACCGGAGGCACCTAGTACCCCGCATATCCATCGATCTCCAAGTACGTCTGGACGATCACCAACTGATTCCCTCCTCTTGGGTGTACAGCCCAATCAAGATCATCGGTAATCACCCAAACGATGTGAAGACCTCCGGACTTCGACCACCGTCTTCATCCTTGACACCACGTCGAATCAGTTATTCAGAATGGGATAAACCCAGTCCTTCTGAATAACTCGTGTATATAATAAGTAAGTGTTACACAAACACAACATATGCCTCATTCCAATTCAGAATATTCTTTTATTCAAATTTTCTTACACTTTAGGAAAGGTTCCCATTAATTTTATCAAATATAAATTCTTTAAATTTATTCTTTAATCTTCTTTTGAATATCAATTCAAACTAGTCGGGATTAGCGAACCACACCGAAGTAATCATTTATTTTATTTCCCAATCCCAACTTATTCATCCCATGAAGTAAAATTGGTAATACTTCATATCTAACACCACAGTGTTATCGGTAAATTCAATTACCATTTCACGTTCAAATCTAATTAAAGATTTAACTATCGCCTGGAGCAAAACTGGTGATACTCCATTCTCGACCATTTTAATCTAATTAAAGATTCATTAAAACCCCACTTAGTTTTAATCTTCATAGAAACCAATATCATATCTTTAACTGGGTTAAAGAACCAATGTCATTTAAAACACGGCTTACGATAAACACAAAATCACCTTCCATTAATTATCAGGTTAAAGAACCAGTGTTATTTAAAACACCGGTCACGATAAACCCAAAAATCAATTCAAATTCAATTCCAATTAAATATTATTTAATTGGTACACTTCATTAAATCTAAATAAAAGGATTTAGTCTTTTACTCAACTGGGCTTAAGAACAGTGTTAATGAAGACACCATTCATGACAAACCCAAATCACATTTGATATTAAATACAAGGCTCTGGATAGAAAATATATCGGCTTATATTCAATATCAAATTCTACGACCAACAAATATCGTATTGGAAATAACGATATTAACATATCTTTCAAATTCCCATAACAATACCTATATCCTCACGAAATCCAACATCGAAATATTCCAAAGACAATTTCGATTCAAATCCATTCCAATTCAATTATTGGAAATTCCGGTTACTTTTAAAACCCCTTTTCAAATTCAATTTATTTATTTAAAAATAAATAGAATTATAATTCTAGTTCAAAACTAGTTCATTACAATAAAAATCTATTTTTATCTTTTCAAATATGGAGTTTTTCATCCCAATTCTTCCCAAATAATTTCTTATGATTTTACACAAATTATTACTATTTTTAATAATTTTATCAAGGCCCGTACAGTCGATTTCCATCAACGGCCATATAACTGCACTTACAGCGACCTTTTCCAAATTTTATTTGGACATAATTCCAAATCCAACCGTTAGATCTCTAATTTCTAACATTTGTTAGAAAGCTCTTTTCGATACGAACCCAACGGTTCCGGTTTTAGGAGAATCCGACGGTCGAATCTCCCGCAACGTCAATTCAAAGTCAATGGTCGAAATTCGCGAACTGCCGGGCGCGGCGCGTTCTATTCAGGCCATTATATATATATATATATTATATAATATATATATTATATATATTCCATCAATTTCCTTTTAAAACGTATTTTATAAATCGTTTTAAATTCATTTTCAAAACGATTTCAACTTCATTTCTGATTCAAATCAAAACTGAATTTTTTCTTATAAATTCGTTTTAAATCCATTTCAAATTGATTTCAATTCAAATCGATTTTTAATTCAGTTTCAGTTCGTTTTCAATTCAATTCAATTTCAATTCGAATTCATTTCTATACAATTTCAATTCGAATTCAATTTTATTCAATTTCAATTCGAATTCTATTCAATTTCAATTCGAATCTCATTTCATATTCAATTTCAATTTGAATCTCATTTCAAAATATTCGATTTTGAAATCACTTTTTAATATTCATCATAAAAATGAATATAATCAATATAAATATCGTTTGCATCAAAATGGAGTCAATCTAATCAACACGGCTTCATATACTTCTATTTTCAAATATTTCTTTTTCAAATATTTCTTTTTCAAATATTCTATTTCAAATATTTCTTTTTCAAATATTCCTCTTTCAAATATTTCTTTTTCAAATATTTCTAATCAAAACTGGAATGAGACCCAATCAATTACCATAGATTTTATTTCTATGGATTTCCATATAACGCATGTACATATACACAATGACAAATAATCAACCATCACCCAAAGTGCATTCTACACTGTATAAGCATCAAATATAAATATTCAACGCTTATAACAGTCTATCAATCAATCGATCGACATACAACTAATTATTGGGATTAGTGTATGTCATATATCACCCCAATACCCGTGTGGGGTTTCAAACAATCAAACATAGATTTTATTTGTGCGGTTGGGCGATGTGTAAAATTTATCATCCCAATCAATATCAGTCAAATGTGTGTATATAAACAAGTCGTCCGATTTGTTTATATTTATTTATTCACATTCACGCTAAAAATTATATTTTCAACTATAAAATATTTTTTTTTAACTATATAAATATTTTATTTCATTTCACATCACACAATCAACTACACATCAAAATCAAACAAACAAGCATACAAGCCATCCATGGTCTATGGACGACGGGTGTCGGGTGCTACTAAACACCGTCTGCATCCTAGTATATATTTTAACTAGAAAATTAAATTAAAAGTGAGAAGTTCTCACCAACTAGCTAATCCAAACTCCACGACTCTTCATATGTAGGAAATCTTCATCTTGCTTGCACTTCGTCACTTTCATCGCCCGTATTCACTACATATATAAAAATCACATTTTTATACTGCTGTCTTTTAAAATAAAAATCACATTTTTATTTGTTCACTTTCAATTTAAAAATCATATTTTTCCTTAACCATTCTAATGATCAAAATCGTATTTTTATCTCGCTTTCTTATATATAAAAATCGAATTTTTCCCTATATCACTTCATATGATAAAAATTATATTTTTATCTTGTTATTCAAATAAAAATTATATTTTTATATCGCTTTCCCCTATATAAAAATCATATCATTATTCTACACATATAATAAAGATCATATTTTGATTCTCCATACATAATAAAAATCATATTTTTATTTTCTCTTAACTGCAAAAATCATATTTTTAATGCTCTACATAAATAAAAACCATATTTTTATTATTCTAAAAATATAAAAATCATATTTTTATATTGCTAAAAATCTCATCTTTATATTTTTAAAAGTCTAAACTTCGTATAATAAAAATCCAAACTTTAGATTAGTAAAAATCTAATCTTTTTATAAATAAAATCTAACCTTCTCATCTTGCTTTACATATATAAAAATGTAGTCTTTTAATATAATTAAAACCCATATTTTTATGTTTAAACCTTCTTCATAAGATCACATTTTTAATATGAAATCATATATAAAAAATCAAATCTATATCTAATATCACCTACACCCAAAATCAGATTTTAACCTAATTAAACAAAATGAAATAAAATAAATAAATTAAAAAAACTCACCCACATCAATTTCTGGATCGCCGGACTCGAGGTGGAGGGCTGCGGGGGTTCGCTCAAGGCACGGTGTCGGAGTTGGCGGCGCGTCGTCTGATGTGGACCAGGGGGGCTGCGCGATACGATTTGGAGGTGGGCTTCGCGAGGTCGGGGGAGGCGGCGCAAGGGGGGCGATGCCTGAACGGCGGGGGCTGTCGTGCGAGAGTGCGATGGGTTCTCTATCTTTTTTTTAATCTGTGAACGATGGTGAAAGTGAGGAGGGAGAGAGAGTGCTGAGGGGGTGAGGGCATATATTTATATATTTTTTATTTTATTTTTAATTTCAGAAAGTTGACTTTTTTATTCGACCTCTAAACGAGGCCTACCGCCTGTCGTCTATAGCTAATTACCCCTATTCCGAACACAATGTGATATGTATCGTAAGCTGATTCAATCGTTTCGATCAGTTTTCATCAAAATCAACATATAACTCTATATATTGAATTTGAACACGCATTTCAATTCACTGGGGTCACATACGGACTCTAAAAATTTTTGAAAAATATTTTCTAACTTCGTATTAACGATACGGTCCTAACAAAACTAGTTTCATCAAATTCTGAGACCGTTTGAAAAATGGTCATTTTCCAGTCGATTAAAATCAACTAAAACTGGCCAAACGCGTTTTCCTTTGCCACGCTCACATATTGAATCAAAAAATTATGAAATTTGAAATCTAGCAATAACTTGACATCACGGATCCAACAAATGTGGTTTCGTTGAAATCCGAGGTCGTTTGCAAAATTCCCATTTTTAAGGGCCTGAATTCCATAGCGACTATTCTGAAATTTCAATTGGACGTAACTTTTGATTCCCGCTATGAAATTTTGATTTTTCGAATTCGTTGGAAAGATAGTCTCAATTAGATTCAAATATTTTTGGTTTCGCCAAAATCCGATTTATTTTGCACCCGGTACATTCATTTGAATTTTGAAATCGAATTATCGAACTACCGCGCCATTTTCAATTCCTTTTATAATTATAAATAAATATTTATATTCTAACGACGACGTATATAAATATATACGTACGGTTTCTATTCAAAATAAATTTATCGTCATCATTATTTAAAATAATTCATTTTAAATATTCAAAATTCACTAAAATTGCCAAAATAAAATTTTTAAATTGGCTCGGATTTCCGGGTTATTACACATTCCGACCAACAAATACGTGAAGATCTCAGAAGATGATCGAGATGGAGCATTGAAGACCGTGGATTTTCATACACGGAAGAACCACTAATATTATCTGCCTGGCAAGCAGAGATAAGCTGTGATTCTGTCATGGTTGAAATCTACGGGTTGCAAGGACTTCTCGCTACTGATCCATGGGGTGATCCCTATATGGATGCGGTAGGGGAGTACCTTCGGTTCATCCTGTTCCTGGATGACTTGTATGGACGGATGTCTAACAGAGTATTTCCAAAGGGTCACGTATGTTGATTTCTCCAAACGTGCTATAGTTATTGGCGGAGTATTGTCGTTCTCTTAGCTTCTAACTAGAGTATTTTTGTGGACGTCAATTAGTGATATCTGATGGATCTGACGATGTGGCATTCAAGGTGAATGGTGGCCAGTTGTTTCAAAAGTTAATCAAAACCTCAAGCCTCATCAACCGGGAAATGAAAAAAATCGGGCAGGCAGCATGGCTATTTGGGTCGCTCCCATTAGGGTGTATAATCACATATCTAGAGAAAATCCTATTTGCTTCTTTAATCTATGTTTCGATGCTGTCCCTTTTCAGGAAACGGTTACTGATCCCAACCGTTGGTGATATACATTCGATACACACAAGCGAAATGAGTGGTCGGTCATGTGAGGGCCGGATTGCAAGACGTTCTTGTTGAACCCAGTGTATTCGCCTCTAGAGATACACTATCGGCAGGTGGTCCCATACCTTGTCATAGTTGGAATCCAATCTCCAATAAGCACCCGTGGTTTTTGATTGTATACTATATATGTGGAGCGTGAGATGCAAGCGTTCCACTAGATTGATAATTACTTGTATATAGACATTATTATAATATCAGAAAAGATATTGGTTTCAAAACTGTTTCGGGTTATTGTAAGGTAAAAACCGTCCGTTTTTATGTGTGGATTTGGTCTTACGATTATCCTTTTCTTTTGAAAGATTTTGACCTTTAAAATCATGATTGGATGATTCACCCTTGATACTGTGCGAGTTTATCTCACTCTGGTTCACCAGACTGGCCCGATGTTTTGTAAATGCTCGGGTTTGCCCGGGGTGTACAAATTCAGGTTATCAAACGCTGTGAAGTCCAGAGACGAGATGGAGAGGTTCAGACGTATGATATTATATAGCTACTATTCCGCTGTGTGTGGTATATGGGAACAGGTTATTATAACTGTCCCATTGTGTGATGTACTCTGATATTGTAAGTATTTTTAAAGCTCTCAATAAAGATTTATTTCTGTATTATATTTTGTTCTGCTGCGATGTGAGACTCTGTGTTGTGTTGTTTCTCCTTCTTCTTCTATTCTAATATTTCTTTCTTTCTTATCTCACCCTCTAATTTCTTTCTAATAACTATCCAGTGTTTTCGGTGCTTGGAGGGTCGACATAAGTTACGGTAAAGGTATTTATGTCGATTTTCGGGGCCGAAAATCCTTGGGTCATTACACATCTCATCATTCGATGAGGCATCCCAAAAATGGGGAAAACACCATATATATGTAACTACAAAACTATATAACTCAAATACGTACCTTCTTAGCGTTTATTTGCATTTTTTATTTACCTTAGCTTTAGCATTTAGCGGAAGCGAGCTCCGAAGCATAGCGCGACTTCCCTACACCTGCTTCATACTCATATATACATGAGAATCAAACATATATACACTACATGGCAAATGCATATAACTTACACACCATATCATCGACATTTCAACTACAAAACTATAATATTTATGGCAGGCCAGCAAAGAAATTAGAGGTTATCACCCCTTAGATGATGGAATTTGACCATAGCTAACAAGGCGAAAGTTGTTTTAATCGTTTCAGACTTTCCGAATTGTCCGGATTCGTCGAATTCGAATAATTCGTTCAAAAGTTATGAATATTTTAGTGAAGGCGAACACCTCAACCCGTACACTGAAAAATGCAGATCTGAGGTGTTCAACCCAGTTTTTACCCCTTTAAATCTCAAAATTTTACCAAGCATGTTAACGAAAAGTTTTAATTTAGATCCTGGGCTTTCTGAATTGTATTGCACATCGAAATCCGACGTTCCGCTAGAAAGTTATGACCAAAACAATATTGGTATACAGTTCAGGTTTTTATTTTCTGTGCCTATGACTATGATTCATTCTTGGTTTTCAACCTAACAGACACGAGAATTAGACAATGCCCCATTAACAGAAAGTTTAGTGGGTTTCTAAGGTTTCCGAAAAGTCCGAAATCATCGAATTCCAATCATTCATTCAAAAGTTATGGCTATTTTACTTCAGCTTATTGAATATTTCAGATTTACGCATAAACGTCGACTTATTTAATTAGAGTTTCAAACTTCCGGATTCTAAAACTTTTTATAAATCTTTATCACTTCCCATTAGTTATCACTCTTTACTCGAGGAATGGTTTTCAAAAACTTTTAGTAACCTAACCATTAAAATGAATTATCTCCCATTATACTCATAATATGATTTCCCTTTTCAATACTTAAATATGTTCATATTCATTTCAATTATATTAAATTTATTTTATTTCAATTACTTATTTCCATTAAATCCTTTACATTTACTTCATTATCCAAGCAATGAATTCATATCCAATTGCTTATTTCACTCCAATATATTTCGATACATTTCTTGTTTCATTTCAATCATTAACTTCGAATAAACTTAAATCGAGTCATATTTAATTTTGAATTCCTTCGAACATTCCACTTATCAAAATCAACATCATCTAAATTCCAATATATATATCCCTCATAAGCTTATATAGTATTCCTATTTATTCAAAGTTCAATGGTTTATCTATATTACTAGGTTTCAAAAAAATTCCGAATCTAAATTTTTCAAGAATTGGTGCCAAGTATCAACTCTTTCTATTTTAATATTAATCCAAATATATTTGTTATCATTCGGACTAGCTCCATTTGGTTTCATTCATTAAGTTTAAATTATGTTAAATCTCATTCCTCAACTTATCTTAATATTATTTTACCACTTATTCACTCAATTAGATTCTATTTCTGAATTTTCTCATTTTCACTTAAAATCTATTCCATTTACTCAACAAAAAAAAATCGACTTCTCGAATCCTGAATTGAGTCAAAGATAGTTAATGCTCAAATTTCATATTTAGCTCTTAGCCTATATTATTTAATTTCCTAAGTTAAACTTTATTTAATTCAATTCATTTACTTAACTTATATTTCAATTGACAAGTGTGTTTCTATACCATTCATTTCATTTTCCATACCCATCTTCACACGCACACCGATTCGCTTTTTAATTTCATTTAATTTTTAAATTTATCGTCCATCCTCATTTTTCACAACTTAAGTTCTTTTCAATTTTCCCTCGAACTAACTTAAAATACCCATTAAATATCCAAGTCATGAGTTGTTACTACTTTTGTTTACATGACCAAAATCTTCCAATTCATTTTACCGACTAAACTTAGAAGCCCTTTAACTTATTATCGCCCATGCTTAAGTATTTCGATGACCACTTCTCTTTCTAAATACTTAAGTCAATTTCCTAGTTTCAAAACCAAAAATTTTAAAGAATCCAGTCACTTCAGCATAGGAGTTGATATTATTAGTTAAGATAAACTTAAATTCAGATCCTGGGTTTTATAACTAAGCTTAGAACAATATACACATATATCTTATACCTTTATATAAAATTCATACCATAGGGAAATTAAATCCAAAATCCTTTATCAAAATCAATTAAGAATTACCAAGTGGTCTCCCCCACTTGAGCTCTTCAGAATAAACATCGATAATGTGTGCACTCATTACTGAAGTTATCTTAAGGTCCAAGGAGGGATTACACTTGTTACTTTTGAAAATCTTTCAGACTATTTCCTTTCGAGAATACTCATAATACTATATTTCCCAAAACCTTGGCAAATCTATTTTTATAACTCATTTCTTATAATACGTTATTATTTCAAAACTTTGGCGAAACCATTTTCAAATGCCCAGAATCGAGTTCTCAAGTTCAGTTCTATTTTTTTATTTGCAAAATATATTCTACACCAATTATATTCAACAGGTTTTGTTTCTGTTTCAAAACCCCTTTAATGATCATTTATCAATTTCATCATTTAATCATCTCAAATTTATAACAAATTAATATTATTACCCACTAACGACCAATGCATATACACTTAAAACCAATAATAATATATCTTATACATTTAAAATATAATCGAAAACCATATTATGTCGATCTATTCTGTTCGATCAATTAGAAATTCCTATCGATTCTATGGCGTCACATAAATCGACCAGAATCTATAAATATACAACAGAACAATCAACACAATATAAAACCATTTTATATCAAAAATACAAGTACGCTTTCTCATATATACTCTCAAACTCATTCTAGGTCGTTTCTAACCCTATCTATAATGAGTTTATTCCCAAACAGAGCCAAGGTTATCGCTAACTATCGCTCTGATACCAACTGTTACGACCTACATTTTTTACCGTTCAAATCGACAATAAACCACACATGTCGACCCAAATCGAATCACAAATACAGGTAGTTATTGGGGAAAAGATGTAACAACCCGGAAATTCTGAACCAATTCAAAAAGTTTATTTCAGGAAATTTGATGGATTTTGAGTATTTAAAATAATTTATTTTAAATAATAACGACTTAAAATTTATTTTAATCGAAGTTAAAACGAATAAATTTAATTTAATTATAAAAGGAGTTTGAAATGGCGCGGTAGTTTGAAAATTTAATTTTAAACTTTAACTGAATGTACAGGATTCAAAATAAATTAGATTTTAGTAAAACCAAAAATATTTAAATCCGTCTAACCATACCTTTCTAACGAATGTAAGAAACTGAAATTTCACTTTAAAAATAAAAAGTTATGTCCAGTTTAAAATTTGAAAAAGTCGCTATAGAATTTATATATATTTTAATATAATATATGGCCCTTAAAAATAGCCATTTTACAAAGGACCTCTGTTTTCGATGAAACCACTTTTGTTGGAACTGGAATGTCAAATTATTGATTGGTTTCAATTTTCATAATTTTTCGAATTAATATGTGAGCGTGGCAAAAGAAAATGTTTTTAATTCATTTTAGTCAAATTTAATCGACTTGAAAATGGCCATTTTTCAAACAGTCTCAGAATTCGACAAAATCAGTTTTATTGGGACTGTATCGTTAAAACAGAGCCATAAATATTTTTTCTGGATTTTTCTGAGTTCGTATGTGGCCCCGATGAATTTAAATATATGATCGAATTAATTTAATAAAGGATTTAAATATTAAATTAAAGATTTCAGGCCACAGACAGTCGTTTGGGCTGACGAGACCTAGCCCATTGGATCCGGAACAGGGGTTATTGGGTGCGGTCAACTCTTGTTGGACTGAATTGGAATTGTTTAAGACTTATGGATTTATTTGTAAAATTTACATTAAAATATTATAAATATTCTCAAAATCAATTTCAAAATCCTAAGGACCATTTCAGAGCCGCCGCCATCTCATGTTTCCATGGCCAGAAACGTTCGCCACTTCCATCTCTAATTGACACCGATCCACTCAACAAAATCTCCCACTCTAGTTGGTTTATTGTAGAGAACTCCTCCCTCTTCCTATCCATACGGGAGATACCCCCAGAAGTTGAGTCTCCGACGAGTTTTGGCCACCCAAACCCGACCCATTCATGGCGTCGCCCAGGCCTATCCCCGCCGTCGCACTCCACCAGACCGCCGACGTTCGGTGCACCACCTCCCCCTCTACAGCGTGGTGATCTCCGATTGTCCTCCAGCGCTTCCAGTCGAGCGAAATCCCCTGACCTAGAATTGAACTATTTAAGAGCAGCGTCGCCCTTGTTTTGAAAAGAGGAAGAGGGTATAAAGTTATATTTTATTTTAATATTTTATTCTAAAATGTAAATTACACAAATTAAACCATAACTCGCTTATATAGAATCAAAATCGCCCGATTTTAGAAGCGTTGGAATCATAAAATCGAGATCTAGGCAATGGAACTGACTAGAGCTGAAATAGAGAACTTTGGAAATTCAGCCAAATTTGAACGCGAACAGAAATTCAGAAATGAACACGAACGATTTCTGAGAATCGACCACTGTGAGATTTCTGATTTTAACTAATTAATCAATTTAATTATTTTCTCGTTGTTAAATCATTGTATGTATGTTAGTGGATTAGTTATGCGATGTAACGAAATTTTTGATGATTGATCTGTTTATTTTGTATGTATGTATGATAGATCTATTGGTTAAATTATAGATCTGTATATGTCGGTTAAATTAAAACAAATCATTTTTCCTTTGCCAATATTTTGTGAATCGTGTATATTAAACAAAAATGAAATATCTTTTGCTTATATTTATTTAATTGAATTTGTTTGTCAATTCAATTAAAGATATCATTTTGGTCATATTTATTTAATTGAATTTGTTTGTCAATTCAAGAAAAAATATAATTTTTGCTCATATTAGTGAATTGAAGTAAAATTGTTAATTCAAGAAGAATATATCTTTTCTTGTTTATATTAGTAAATTGAAATAGAATTGACAATGTAATAAAAATATCACTTTGTTATGTTATTGAATTGAATTAGAACTTTCAATTTAATATAAAATACATCACTTTGTGTGTTGATTGATAAAAACATCACCTTTGTTATTGTTTGATTGAACTAGAGTTTTCAATCAAATAAAATATGAATTATGTTGTTAAAATTAAACATTTGCAACCAAATTGGACATTTTTGTGATATTAGAAAATGGTTAAACAAAAACCATTATATTTGTTCATTAAACATGTGACACCAAATTTTACATTTTTGTGGTAATAGGAAATTTGTTAAACAAGAATCCCTATTTTTGTTTATTAATCATATGACACTAAATTTGACATTTGTGTAAAATAGGAAAATGGTTTAAGAGGAAAACATGAATTAAAAAGTTACGTTTTTATTTGCATTTTATATGTAAATAAAAAAACATGAATTTAAAAGTTACTTTTGTATTCACATTTCAGGTGTAAATAAAACATGAAATAAAAAGTTGTATTTTATTTGCATTCCTTGATGCAAATAAATCATGAAATAAAAAGTTGTATTTTGTTTGCATTCCTTGATGCAAATAAAACATAAATTAAAAAGGTTACATTTTTGTTTTCATTTTAGATGCAAATAAATCATGAAATAAAAAGTTGTATTTTATTTGCATTCCTTGATGCAAATAAAACATAAATTAAAAAGGTTACATTTTTGTTTTCATTTTAGATGCAAATAAAGTCCTAGTTTAAGAAGTTACATTTTTCATTTGTATTTTTGATGCAAATGAAAGCATAGAATAAAAACAAAGAAAAAAATTATATTTCTATTTACATGTTAGTTGGAAATAAAAAGAATCGAGTTTAAAAGTTATATCTTTATCCACATTTAGATGTAATAGAAAGTATAGTTTTAAACGTCATATTTTATTGTCAAATAGAGACAATAAAAAGAATAAATCAAAAATGACATTTATGTTGACATATTAGTTGAAATAAAAAGAATAGTTTTAAATGTTATATTTTTAATGTCATTTTAGAGACAATAAAAAGAGTAGAATTACATGTACATTTTAATGTCATGTTATACAATGTAAAAAGGATTACGTTTTTTTGAGTGTAATATAAAGATTACATTTTTATTAAAAGATTACATTTCATTGTAAATGAGTCAAGATTAGAATTCACATTTTTAATGTAAATGAATCGGTAGAAAAATTCATTGTTTTTGATAGATTATGTTGACATGGGAACTTACATCTTTATTGTATATGAAAATGATTCATTGTTGCATTATAATGTTTAAATATAAAAAGTTCACATTTTTATTGCAAAAGGAGATTATATGAAAATATTCATGTGTTGAAAATATAATGTAGAGATGTCTTGAAATATATGTTTGTGACGCTGAAATGTTACACTTCCATTTACAAGTTATCTGACTTGTTTATGTGATTGGGACGATAATTTTTCACACATCGCCCAAGTGCACAAATAATCTATTATTTGTTTGTTGACTGAAACCCCACACGGGTGTTGGGACGACATTTGACATACACTAGTCCCAATATTTAATTAATTGTCAATCGATGGGTTGGCAGTCTGTGTTGAACATTACTTATTTATTTTAATGCTCATATAGTTATAAATCTCACTTTGGATGTGAATGTATTGTTTGATGATTGTGTATCATTATCGTAGAATATATTCAATGTATGAAATCCATATAACTGAAATTATATGGTAATTGATTGAGTCGCATTCCGATTCAGAATTATTTTAATGAAAAAGGTCATTTTAATGTAAAAATACATTTTAATGTAAAAGAATGAAAAAGATCATTTTAATGTAAAATACATTTTAATGTTTAAGAATAAAAAAAGAACATTCTAGAATAAAGGACATCTTAGAACAAAGAATATTTTAATATAATGAATATTTTAAAATAAAGAATATTTTAAATAAATTAAGTGAAGAATAAAGTATGATTTTTATGTCTGTCTTAGAATGGAAACAAGAGTATAAAATATGAAGCCGTGTTATATAGGGACGCTATTTTTTTTACCCGAACGGGTTTTGTGACGACCGGGAATTTCGCTCGATCCGAATCAGTCGCTAAACCGATCTAGACCGTTCGAAACGCCTGATTGTTTCGAGAACACGACAAAATAGAACGCAGACGGAAAAACATTTCATTGTATATTAAAACAATTCCATCAGATTACAAGAATATACAGAGTATAAATGAATATTACATTCGATAAATATCAGATATTACAATACATTACATAGCAGCGGAAAATAATACAATACACAACTAGAAGAGATATACGGATATAAAGCTTTCCGGATATCGTTCCAGCTGTAAACCAGGATCCTGTGAATATAAATCTGCAAAACCAAAACTACTAGCTGCCCGTGTCAAAATAAGGGCACCCAGAGTTTAGGTTAAAACAATAAACCCCAGGTCAGTCATGGGACTGGTGTGAGAACTAAAACAGTTATTTAAAACTTTACTTTAAATCAGATATATCAAGGGACCACGCCGTCTAACACGGAACGGGTTTCCTCCCAAGAATACCAGTGCATGAAACAAACAGCGCAATGCTAAATAGAGAAAAATGAAGCTATTATAAGACCCAGGTCCTATCACACAATGCAACGCAAGCCGGGGGATAGGGTTTTCCCTTATAATAGCCAAACATGCTTAGTACGTTTAAAACAAATCATTTGATACTATTATAAGTGCATAGTGTATAAAACAACTTCAAATCATAAGTATCAATCATAGGCGGCATAAGCACCCCATCCCACTATGTCGCCATAATAGGCTCTACAAATAAAACCGCAAATGTCACGTATTTGGAAATTGGATTTCCGTCTGTGAACCGAGGCAAAAGATAGTCCTCACCGACTTCGAGACTCTCTAGCCCGAGCCTTAGGGTCAGAGCGCATCGACCCTTGGATCGTCAGGGTCGGTCCACCGATGTGGATTAAAATGCCTGAACACTGCATTTCCCCGCC
Organism: Allium sativum; assembly: GCA_030737875.1. NCBI lineage: Eukaryota > Viridiplantae > Streptophyta > Magnoliopsida > Asparagales > Amaryllidaceae > Allium > Allium sativum. The sequence continues at coordinate 120,530,707 of CM060915.1, forward strand.
CTTTGGGGCGTAAATGAGCCAACGAATGGCTCCATCGGTTCGAGAACGACCGATATATCCGAGGCGCCTCGCAATAGCAACAACCACATAAGTCAAACTCGTCAGGGCGTGTAAAACCACTGACGCCACTTCTAACTAGAAAGAAACGCATGTCCTCCATGAGGTCCTCTCCCGTTTTTAGTTCACCACCGGAGTGTGAGGCTCGCGAATCAACGTTACACAAAGCTATGCCACACAGGCCGTGCTTTGATCATCAACCACAAGACTTTGCTTTTCAACAGAAGCCTTGATCATTTGCATCTTAGCATGCCACACAGGCAAACCACTCTATGCAACCGATATCAGTCACACAGAATGAAATCCGATGTCAGACACACAGTCCATTTACAATTCTGTTCTGGGTCTGAACGAAACCGGAGGCACCTAGTACCCCGCATATCCATCGATCTCCAAGTACGTCTGGACGATCACCAACTGTTTCCATCTTCTTGAGTGTACATCCCAATCAAGATCATCAGTAATCACCCAAACGACGTGAAGACCTCCGGTCTTCGACCACCGTCTTTATCTTTGACTTATCGTCGTATCAGTTATTCAGAATGGGATAAACCCGGTCTTTCCGAATAACTTGCGTATATTATAAACAAGTGTTACACAAACACAACATACGCCTCATTCCAATTCATCAGTCACTAACCGTAAATTAACCAAAGAATAATTCCCCAAATATTAACCCCGAAGGCCGAAACCAACATCAGATCAATATCCAGAAAACCATTCTGCTTAGCTAACCGACAGTTAGTTTCTAAATTTCACATTCATAGGGAAAGGTTCCCATTAATTTTATCAAAGATAAATCCTTTAAATTTATTCTTTAATCTACTTTTGAATAGCAATTCAAACTAGTCGGGATTAGCAGACCTTACCGAAGTAATCATTGGTTTTAATTTCCCAATCCCCACCTATTTATCCCATGAAGTAAAACTGTTAATACTTCATATCTAACACCACGGTGTTATCGGTAAATTCAATTACCATTTCCTGTTAAAATCTAATTAAAGATTTAACTATCGCCTGGAGAAAAACTGGTGATACTCCATTCTCAATCTTTTCAATCTAATTAAAGATTCATTAAAACTCCACTTAGTTTTAATCTTTAACTGGGTTAAAGAATCCATGTCATTTAAAACACGGTTCACGATAAACCCAAAATCACATCACATTTCAATCAGTCCCCGACCGTAAATTAGCAAGTGAGCAATTCCCTAAGTATTAACCCCGAAGGCCGAAACCAACATCAGATCAATACCTCTGAAACCATTCAACTTAACTAATCTCCTGTTAGTTTCTGATTTTCTTAACTCCTTTAGGTCTAAGAACAGTATTATTGAAGATACCATTCACGACAACCCAAAATCACGTTCCATTAATTATCGGGTTAAAGAACAAGTGTTATTTAAAACACTGTTCACGATAAACCCAAAAATCAATACCAATTCAATTCCAATTAAATATTATTTAATTGGTGCACTTCATTAAATCTAAATAAAAAGATTTAATCTTTTCTTCAGCTGGGCTTAAGAACAGTGTTAATGAAGATACCATTCACGACAAACCCAAATCACATTTGATATTAAATACAAGGCTCTGAATAGAAAATATATTGGCTTATATTCATTATCACATTCTACGACCAACAAATATCGTATTGGAAATAACGATATATATATCTTTCAAATTTCCATAACGTTATCGGTGTAATCACGAAATCCAACATCGAAATATTCCGAAGACAATTTCGATTCAAATCCATTCCAATGCAATTATTGGAAATTCTGGTTATTTTCAAAACCATTTCAAATCTAATTTATTTATTTTAAAAATAAATAAATAACTATTCTAGTTCAAAACTAGTTCATTTCGATAAAAACCTATTTTTATCTTTTCAAATGTGTAGTTTTTCATCCCGATTCTTTCTAAATCATTTCTTATGATTTTACACAAATTATTACTATTTTTAATAATTTTATCAAGGCCCGTACAGTCGATTTCCAACAACGGCCATCGAACTGCACTTACAGCGACCTTTTCCAAATTTGATTTGGACATAATTCCAAATCCAACCATTAGATTTCTAATTTACAATATTCGTTAGAAAGCTCTTTTCGATACGAACCAAACGGTTCCGGTTTTAGGAGAATCCGACGGTCGGATCTCCCGTAATATCCATTCGAAGTCAATGGTCGAATTTCGCGAACTACCGCAGCGCGACGCGTTCTATTCAGGCCATTATATATATAATATATATATATTATATATGTTTCGTCGATTTCCTTTCAAAACGTATTATATAAATCATTTTAAATTCGTTTTCAAAACGATTTCAACTTCTATTTCAAATTCAAATCAAAATCGAATTTTTCAACATAAATTCATTTTAATTTCATTTCAAATCAATTCAATTCAAATTGATTTCTAATTCAATTTCAGTTCGTTTTCAATTCAATTCAATTTCAATTCGAATTCGTTTCTATTCAGTTTCAATTTGAATTCATTTCTATTCAATTTCAATTCGAATTCATTTCTATTCAGTTTCAGTTTGAATTTCAATTCTTTTCAAAATATCAGATTTTGAAATCACCTTCGATATTCATTATAAAATGAATAAAATCGATATAAATATCGTTCACGTCAAAATGGCGTCAATCTAATCTACACAGCTTCATATATTTCTATTTTCCAATATTCTATTTCAAATATTTCTATTTCAAATATTTCTATTTCAAATGTTTCTTTTTCAAATATTTCTATTTCAATTGTTTCTTTTTCAAATATTTCTATTTTCAAATATTCTATTTCAAATATTTCTATTTTCAAATATTCTATTTCAAATATGGAATGAGGCCCAATCAATTACCATATAACGTTAATTATATGGATTTTCTACCACACGTATCTAACAACAACGATAAATCATCAACCATCATCCAAAGTGCGTTCTACACTGTATAAGCATCAAATACAAATATTTAACGCTTATAACAGTCTGTCAATCAATCGTTCGATATACAACTAATTATTGGGATTAGTGTATGTCATATATCACCCCAATACCCGTGTGGGGTTTTCAAATCAACAAACACAGATTTTTATTTGTGCAGTTGGGCGATGTGTAAAATTTATCGTCCCAATCAATGTCCTTCAAATAGGTGTACATAAACAAACCGTCCGGTTTGTAAATGAATATTTATTTATTCACATTCACATTAAAAATTATATTTTTAACGATAAAATAATTTTAACTATATAAATATTTTATTTCATTCCACATCACACAATCGATTAAATCAAATTTATCAACCAAACAAATAAATCAATCATCAAACAACTAACTAAACAAACAAGCCGTCCATGGTCTGTGGATGGCGGGTGTCGGGTGCTACTAAACACCGTCTGCATCCTAGTATATATTTATATAACTAGAAAAATAAAACTAAAAGGTGAGAAGTTCTCACCGATAGCTAATCCAAACTCCACGCCTCTTCATATGTAGGAAATCTTCACCTTTTCTTCTTTTGTCATTTTCGTTGCCCGTATTCACTACATATATAAAAATCACATTTTTATATCCTCTTTACCTCACGTTAAAATAAAGTTCAGATCTTTATTTCACTTCATATATTTACAATGCTTCTTTCTATATAAAAATTATATTTCTATATTTCTACTTCTTATATAAAGATTGAATTTTTATTATCATAACCATATAAAAATTATATTTTTATATTTCTACTTTAACAAAAACCATATTTTTAATACTCTACCCAAGTAAAAATCATATTATTATTATCGCCACTATATAAAAATCATATTTTTATAAAGTAAAAAATTTAATCTTTTACCCTCGCTTTCATGATAATAAAATCATATTTTTATTCATTTCAAAATTGAATCTTTATCATTTCAAAATCAGTTTTAATAACTATATCAAATCAGCTTTAATGAGCAAATAAAATCAGTTTTTAACAAGCAAATAACATCATTTTTAACAAGCAAATAACATCAGTTTTAATAAGCAAATATCCTATTTTCCCTCGTCTTCCGTATAAATAAAGATCGCAACTTTTCTATAACTTAAAATCAAGCCTCTCTTTATATAAAAATTAAATTTTTATTCTACATACACATTAAAAATCAAATTTTTATTGCATTAAATTCCTAACTTTATATATTTAAAAAAAATCTTATCTTTCTGGTTTCAAAAAAAATCACTTCTTTATTGGTAAAAATCATAGCTTTCCTAATTAAAAGGTCCAAACTTTACATCGAAGTAAATAAATAAAGTAGTGAAAGTAAAAGCTCACATTTTTAATCGAAGGAGGGGGTTCGCTGGCCCTATCTCGGATGGGTGGTGCTCGCTGAGGTAGCGCCGAAGTCGAGGGTGGTCGGGTGGTGTTGCATTGGCCGGTGGAGCAAGGTTTGGGGCTGTTTCTTCTTGGGATCTCGGTTTCAGGAAGGGGAAAGGCGGATTTGCTGTTTCTGTTGACTAGAAGAGGAGGGGGACTCATCTGACAGGCGGCGACGGCGAAGTGGGCTCCCCATTGGCTGGCGACGGGCTTCCAGAAGGTTGGGGGTTCGTGATGTCTCGAATTGAAAAGGGGAGAGAGCGGAGAAGCGGGGAGCGGTCGGAGGTGAAGGGGAGGGGCTAGCGAGGGTAGCCGCAAGCGGCGACGGGCGCTGGATGGCCAGCGATGGCGGCTAGGGTTGAGGGCTTCGTGATTTTGCTGAGTGAGACTTCGGGTATCGGGTTTGGAAGAAAGCAAGAGAAGGGGCTATATAAATTATTATATTTTATTAATTAATTGATCCCTTAAAGCAACCTTTGTTTTCAAACTCAAAATCGAACCCACCGACTGTCGTCCCTAGCTAATTACCCCCAATTTGAACACAATGGGACATGTATCGCAAGCCAATTCGGCCGTTACGATCAGTTTTCGTTCAAATATAAAATATAAATTAATATAACGTTCAAATCTGATTTTAACGTACATTTCAATTTACTGGGGCCACATACGGATCCCAAAAATTACAGAAAAATTATTTCTAGTTTCGTATTGACGATACGGTCCTAACAAAACTAATTTCGTCAAATTCCGAGACCGTTTGAAGAATGGCCATTTTCTGGTTGACCCAAATTGACTAAAACTATTAAAACATGTTTAACTCCGCCACGCTCACATATTGATTCAGAAAATTATGAAAGTTGGAATCTAGCAATAACTTGACATCCCGGATCCAACAAAAGTGGTTTCGTCGAAATCCGAGGTCGTTTGCAAAATTTCCATTTTTAAGGGCCAGAATTCCATAGCGACTATTCTGAATTTTCAGCTGGACGTATATTTTGATTCCCGCTATGAAATCTTAATTTTCGGATTCGTTGGAAAGATATTCTCGAATAGATTCGAATATTTTTGGTTTCACTAAAATCCGGTTTATTTTGCACCCGGTATGTTCATTTGAATTTTGAAATCGAATTATCGAACTACCGCGCCATTTTCAATTCCTTTTATAATATAAAATAAATATTTATATTCTAACGTCGATCTATATAATATATACGTACGAATTCCATTCAAAATAAATTTTCCATCGATATTATTTAAAATAATTCATTTTAAATAATCAAAATTCATTAAAATTGCCAAAATAAAAATTTTAAACTGGCTCAGAATTTCCGGGTTCTTACAATCTCCCCCACTTAAAACTTTTCGTCCCCGAAAAGGAATGAAGCCGAAAGTTGTTTTGCAATTCAACTCTACTTTCATTAATTTGACTACGGCTTAAATTCTTCAACTTTTCAGTTTCTAAGAACTTTTCAAAAATTTGGCTAACACCCTAAATTTTCGCCATAACCTCCCCTGCACCGGGAGGACCGGGAAAATCCCGAAATTGCCATACAGGCCTTCTGATCTCAAAAAGAAAAAGCCAAGTGGCTAGCCAACAGGCTCATAAAACCATCATCACCCAAACAAAATAGTAAATTATGGTAAACATGTACCTATTTGTCAGGCAAACAAATTTTATTCTCTGCTCTAGCCTCCTTGCTATGACCTGTTCAATGTGAGTACATGTATATGCAAGCAAATGCGACAAATTTTCAATACAATTCACTTTTTGATCATTTTGGCTATAGGGTACAAATTTTAATTTATCAACCAATAATCAACAACACAACCATCAATCAATTAGTTGATTAGCTTTTCAAATTCATAACTTTGATATATAGTCAAAAATCACATTTTTGATGCCAAATCACAACAATAAGCCCTATCTAGTTTCGGTTCTCACACCAGTCAATTGGAAATATATAGAAATCTCACTTTCGAAACTCGAAAATAGATACTGGCGATGGTGCCCCGTCACCAGAATTATCCCCGGGCACTAGGGGGATTCTATATCTACCCAGCATATTAAAACTTCGAACACACGTTTGCAAGACATATATACAAAATCTTTATATAATGGATTGTCCAAATCAATATAAATAAATATTCAAATATGAATTATTGAATTTAATTTTTCAAAACAATTCACGTTTTCATTTTTAAAAAAGAATACTCTTCACACTCATTCTAGGATACTACTGATCCCATCTCTAACGAGTCATTCCCATTGGATATTACTAATCCAATTTCTGATGAATTCTTTCGTATGGTTCTAATGAGTCTTGTTCTCTGAGCTTTGTAAACCAAAGCACTGATACCAAATGTGACGACCGGGAATTTCGCTCGATCCGAATCAGTTGCTAAACCGATTTAGATCGTTCGAAACGCCTGATTGTTTCGAGAACACGACAAAATAGAACACAGACGGAAGAACATTTCATTGTATAATACAACAATCCCATCAGATTACAAGAATATACAGAGTATAAATGAATATTACATTCGATAAATATCAGAGATTACAATACATTACATAGCAGCGGGAAATAATACAATACACAACTAGAAGAGATATACGGATACAAAGCTTTCCGGATATCATTCCAGCTGTAAACCAGGATCCTGTGAATATAAATCTGCAAAACCAAAACTACAAGCTGCCCGTGTCAAAATAAGGGCACCCAGAGTTTAGGTTAAAACAATAAACCCCAGGTCAGTCATGGGACTGGTGTGAGAACTAAAACAGTTATTTAAAACTTTACTTTAAATCAGATATATCAAGGGTCCACGCCGTCTAACATGGAACGGGTTTCCTCCCAAGAATACCAGTGCATGAAACAAACAGCGCAATGCTAAATAGAGAAAAATGAAGCTATTATAAGACCCAGGTCCTATCACACAATGCAACGCAAGCCGTGGGATAGGGTTTTCCCTTATAATAGCCAAACATGCTTAGTACGTTTAAAAAAAATCATTTGATACTATTATAAATGCATAGTGTATAAAACAACTTCAAATCATAAGTATCAATCATAGGCGGCATAAGCGCCCCATCCCACTATGTCGCCATAATAGGCTCTACAAATAAAACCGCAAATGTCACGTATTTGGAAATTGGATTTCCGTCTGTGAACCGAGGCAAAAGATAGTCCTCACCGACTTCGAGACTCTCTAGCCCGAGCCTCAGGGTCAGAGCGCATCGACCCTTGGATCGTCAGGGCCGGTCCACCGATGTGGATTAAAATGCCTGAACACTGTGTTTCCCCGCCCTTTGGGGCGTAAATGAGCCAACGAATGGCTCCATCGGTTCGAGAACGACCGATATATCCGAGGCGCCTCGCAACAGCAACAACCACATAAGTCAAACTCGTCAGGGCGTGTAAAACCACTGACGCCACTTCTAACTAGAAAGAAACGCATGCCCTCCCTGAGGTCCTCTCCCGTTTTTAGTTCACCACCGGAGTGTGAGGCTTGCGAATCAACGTTACACAAAGCTATGCCACACAGGCCGTGCTTTGATCATCAACTACAAGACTTTGCTTTTCAACAGAAGCCTTGATCATTTGCATCTTAGCATGCTACACAGGCAAACCACTCTATGCAACCGATATCAGTCACACAGAATGAAATCCGATGTCAGACACACAGTCCATTTACAAGTCCGTTCTGGGTCTGAACGAAACCGGAGGCACCTAGTACCCCGCATATCCATCGATCTCCAAGTACGTCTGGACGATCACCAACTGTTTCCATCTTCTTGAGTGTACATCCCAATCAAGATCATCAGTAATCACCCAAACGACGTGAAGACCTCTGGTCTTCGACCACCGTCTTCATCTTCGACTTATCGTCGTATCAGTTATTCAGAATGGGATAAACCCGGTCTTTCCGAATAACTCGCGTATATTATAAACAAGTGTTACACAAACACAACATACGCCTCATTCCAATTCATCAGTCACTAACCGTAAATTAACCAGAGAATAATTCCCCAAATATTAACCCCGAAGGCCGAAACCAACATCAGATCAATATCCAGAAAACCATTCTGCTTAGCTAACCGACAGTTAGTTTCTAAATTTCACATTCATAGGGAAAGGTTCCCATTAATTTTATCAAAGATAAATCCTTTAAATTTATTCTTTTATCTACTTTTGAATATCAATTCAAACTAGTCGGGATTAGCGGACCTTACCGAAGTAATCATTGGTTTTAATTTCCCAATCCCCACCTATTTATCCCATGAAGTAAAACTGTTAATACTTCATATCTAACACCACGGTGTTATCGGTAAATTCAATTACCATTTCCCGTTAAAATCTAATTAAAGATTTAGCTATCGCCTGGAGCAAAACTGGTGATACTCCATTCTCGATCTTTTCAATCTAATTAAAGATTCGTTAAAACTCCACTTAGTTTTAATCTTTAACTGGGTTAAATAATCCATGTCATTTAAAACACGGTTCACGATAAACCCAAAATCGCATCACATTTCAATCAGTCCCCGACCATAAATTAGCAAGTGAGCAATTCCCTAAGTATTAACCCCGAAGGCCGAAACCAACATCAGATCAATACCTCTGAAACCATTCAACTTAACTAATCTCCTGTTAGTTTCTGATTTTCTTAACTCCTTTAGGTCTAAGAACAGTATTATTGAAGATACCGTTCACGACAACCCAAAATCACATTCCATTAATTATCGGGTTAAAGAACAAGTGTTATTTAAAACACTATTCACGATAAACCCAAAAATCAATACCAATTCAATTCCAATTAAATATTATTTAATTGGTACACTTCATTAAATCTAAATAAAAAGATTTAATATTTTCTTCAGTTGGGCTTAAGAACAGTGTTAATGAAGACACCATTCACGACAAACCCAAATCACATTTGATATTAAATACAAGGCTCTGAATAGAAAATATATCGGCTTATATTCAATATCACATTCTACGACCAACAAATATCGTATTGGAAATAACAATATATATATCTTTCAAATTTCCATAACGCTATCTGTATAATCACGAAATCCAACATCGAAATATTCCGAAGACAATTTTGATTCAAATCCATTCCAATGCAATTATTGGAAATTCTGGTTATTTTATAAACCATTTCAAATCCAATTTATTTATTTTAAAAATAAATAAATTACTATTATAGTTCAAAACTAGTTCTTTCGATAAAAACCTATTTTTATCTTTTCAAATGTGGAGTTTTTCATCCTGATTCTCTCTAAATCATTTCTTATGATTTTACACAAATTATTACTATTTTTAATAATTTTATCAAGGCCCGTACAGTCGATTTCCATCAACGGCCATCGAACAGCACTTACAGCGACCTTTTCCAAATTTGATTTGGACCTAATTCCAAATCCAACCGTTAGATTTCTAATTTTCAATATTCGTTAGAAATCTCTTTTCGATACGAACCCAACAGTTCCGGTTTTAGGAGAATCCGACGGTCGGATCTCCCGTAATATCCATTCGAAGTCAATGGTCGAAATTCGCGAACTGCCGCGGCGCGGCGCGTTCTATTCAGGCCATTATATATATAATATATATATATATATTGTATATATTTCGTTGATTTCCTTTCAAAACGTATTTTATAAATCGTTTTAAATTCGTTTTCAAAACGATTTCAACTTCTATTTCAAATTCAAATCAAAATCGAATTTTTCAACATAAATTCATTTTAATTTCATTTCAAATCGATTCAATTCAAACTGATTTCTAATTCAATTTCAGTTCGTTTTCAATTCAATTTCAATTCGAATTCATTTCTATTCAATTTCAATTCAAATTCATTTCTATTCAATTTCAATTTGAATTCATTTCTATTCAATTTCAATTCGAATTCATTTCTATTCAGTTTCAGTTTGAATTTCAATTCTTTTCAAAATATCAGATTTTGAAATCACCTTCGATATTCATAATAAAATGAATAAAATCGATATAAATATAGTTCACGTCAAAATGGCGTCAATCTAATCTACACGGCTTCATATATTTCTATTTTCCAATATTCTATTTCAAATATTTCTATTTCAAATATTTCTATTTCAAATGTTTCTTTTTCAAATGTTTCTATTTCAAATGTTTCTTTTTCAAATATTTCTCTTTTCAAATATTCTATTTCAAATATTTCTATTTTCAAATATTCTATTTCAAATATGGAATGAGGCCCAATCAATTACCATATAATGTTAATTATATGGATTTTCTACCACACGTATCTAACAACAACGATAAATCATCAACCATCATCCAAAGTGCGTTCTACACTGTATAAGCATTAAATATAAATATTTAACGCTTATAACAGTCTGTCAATCAATCGATTGACATACAACTAATTATTGGGATTAGTGTATGTCATATATCACCCCAATACCCGTGTGGGGTTTTCAAATCAACAAACACAGATTTTTATTTGTGCAGTTGGGCGATGTGTAAAATTTATCGTCCCAATCAATGTCCTTCAAATAGGTGTACATAAACAAACCGTCCGGTTTGTAAATGAATATTTATTTATTCACATTAAAAATTATATTTTTAACGATAAAATAATTTTAACTATATAAATATTTTATTTCATTCCACATCACACAATCGATTAAATCAAATTTATCAACCAAACAAATAAATCAATCATCAAACAACTAACTAAACAAACAAGCCGTCCATGGTCTGTGGACGGCGGGTGTCGGGTGCTACTAAACACCGTCTGCATCCTAGTATATATTTATATAACTAGAAAAATAAAACTAAAAGGTGAGAAGTTCTCACCGATAGCTAATCCAAACTCCATGCCTCTTCATATGTAGGAAATCTTCACCTTTTCGTCTTTTGTCATTTTCGTTGCCCGTATTCACAACATATATAAAAAATCACATTTTTATATCCTCTTTACCTCACGTTAAAATAAAGTTCAGATCTTTATTTCACTTCATATATTTACAACGCTTCTTTCTATATAAAAATTATATTTTTATATTTCTACTTCTTATATAAAGATTGAATTTTTATTATCATAACCATATAAAAATTATATTTTTATATTTCTACTTTAACAAAAACCATATTTTTAATGCTCTACCCAAGTAAAAATCATATTTTTATTATCGCCACTATATAAAAATCATATTTTTATAAAGTAAAAAATTTAATCTTTTACCCTCGCTTTCATGATAATAAAATCATACTTTTATTCATTTCAAAATTGAATCTTTATCATTTCAAAATCAGTTTTAATAACTATATCAAATCAGTTTTAATGAGCAAATAAAATCAGTGTTTAACAAGCAAATAACATCATTTTTAACAAGCAAATATCATCAGATTTAATAATCAAATATCCTATTTTCCCTCGTCTTTCGTATAAATAAAGATCGCAACTTTTCTATAACTTAAAATCAAGCCTCTCTTTATATAAAAATCAAATAATTATTCTATATACACATTAAAAATCAAATTTTTATTGCATTAAATTCCTAACTCTATATATTTAAAAAAATCTTATCTTTCAAGTTTAAAAAAAATCACTTCTTTATTGGTAAAAATCATAGCTTTCCTAATTAAAAGGTCCAAATTTTACATCGAAGTAAATAAATAAAGTAGTGAAAGTAAAAGCTCACATTTTTAATCGAAGGAGGGGGTTCGCTGGCCCTATCTCGGATGGGTGGTGCTCGCTGAGGTGGCGCCGGAGTCGAGGGTGGTCGGGTGGTGTTGCATTGGGCGGTGGAGCAAGGTTTGGGGCTGTTTCTCCTTGGGATCTCGGTTTCAGGAAGGGGAAAGGCGGATTCGCTGTTGCCGTTGACTAGAAGAGGAGGGGGACTCGTCTGATAGGCGGCGACGGCGAAGTGGGCTCCCCATTGGCTGGCGACGGGCTTCCAGAAGGTTGGGGATTCGTGATGTCTCGAATTGAAAAGGGGAGAGAGCGGAGAAGCAGGGAGCGGTCGGAGGTGAAGGGGAGGGGCTGGCGAAGGTAGCCGCAGAGAGCGACGGGCGCTGGATGGCCAGCGATGGCGGCTAGGGTTGAGGGCATCGTGATTTTGCTGAGTGAGACTTTGGGTATTGGGTTTGGAAGAAAGCAAGAGAAGGGGCTATATAAATTATTATATTTTATTAATTAATTGATCCCTTAAAGCAACCTTTGTTTTCGAACTCAAAATCGAACCCACCGACTGTCGTCCCTAGCTAATTACCCCCATTATGAACACAATGGGACATGTATCGCAAGCCAATTCGGCCGTTATGATCAGTTTTCGTTCAAATTTAAAATATAAATTAATATAACTTTCAAATCTAATTTTAACGTACATTTCAATTTACTGGGGCCACATACGGATCCCAAAAATTACAGAAAAAATATTTCTAGTTTCGTATTGACGATACAGTCCTAACAAAACTAATTTCGTCAAATTCCGAGACCGTTTGAAAAATGGCCATTTTCTGGTCGACCCAAATTGACTGAAACTGTTAAAACACGTTTAACTCCGCCACGCTCACATATTGATTCAGAAAATTATGAAAATTGGAATCTAGCAATAACTTGACATCCTGGATCCAACAAAAGTGGTTTCGTCGAAATCCGAGGTCGTTTGCAAAATTTCCATTTTTAAGGGCCAGAATTCCATAGCGACTATTCTGAATTTTCAACTGGACGTATCTTTTGATTCCCGCTATGAAATATTAATTTTTCGAATTTGTTGGAAAGATATTCTCGAATAGATTCGAATATTTTTGGTTTAACTAAAATCCGGTTTATTATGCACCTGGTATGTTCATTTGAATTTTGAAATCGAACTACCGCGCCATTTTCAATTCCTTTTATAATATAAAATAAATATTTATATTCTAACGTCGATCTATATAATATATACGTACGAATTCCATTCAAAATAAATTTTCCATCGATGTTATTTAAAATAATTCATTTTAAATAATCAAAATTCATTAAAATTGCCAAAATAAAAAATTTAAACTGGCTCAGAATTTCCGGGTTGTTACAGGTTTATCGATTAATTTATTTAATTTTAAAATGAATATAAAAAGAAGTGATTTATAAATATAGTATTTTGAAAATATAAATAATTTAATATGATAAAAGTATAGAATATTCAATTTTTATTTAAAAATGAAAATAAAGATAAAATCATTTTAAAAAAATCATTTATAAATTGTTAGCCTACTTTGTAAACTAGGCTATACAAAGTCAAGAAGTCAGAAGATCAAGTAAACAAAAGACACTCTGTTACACATCCGGTTCGGATCGGAATTACAGAGGTGAGAACAGAAGCAACACAAAGCTAAAAGATCAAGCCGGATCGGATCGGGCGTAGTCAAAGAAAAGCAAAGTGAGAGAAAGTAAGGAGAGACAAAATTCAAACCGGATCGGATGGGATGTTCCGATCCGAACCCCATGTCATTAGAAGGACCCGACCCGATCCCAAAAGTTTCCAGCCGCTTCACTCCATGATCTCCTGGATATTCGGGGCAGTTACACCCACTTTCTACCCACGATTGCCACTTACCTTATGTGATGGCAACACCAGAACTCATCCGATCCCGAAAGTCATGGAATGAAGGACACGTGCACCCGATCCGAACCGAATTCTAGAGAAGTTTCCACTTATAAATAGACCTCCAAGGGTCGTTTAAAGGGATCTTTTGGCACTCTGAGAGTTCAAACATCTTTGAGAACCAAATTCCAGCACTTCGAACAATTCAAAATCATCATTCAAAGTATATTTTGAAATAATTGAGTGAATGTATATGAAAAGTGAGTGAAATTGAGTGAATATCTCATTGTATTTCCATCTACATCATCAAGCAAAGTGATTATAAAGTGGACGTAGGCTTTTTAACATCGAACCACTATAAATCCTGTGTCTCTTTTTTATTTTCGATCTCATTTCATTTTAATTTTAGTCAATTTGGGTGTTAGAACCACCTTTTGGTCTAACATTTTGTTGCTTTCACTGAGAAACATTTGAATTCTCTGTTTTTCTGGATTATCGTTCTACTTTTTGGACCGTCGAGTTCAAAGAAGTTAATCCCCAATTTTCGATGCTTTTAAATATTTGTTGGTTGATTGTTGAAGAATTATGGCTAAAGGAAAAGGCAAGAAAGTTCAAACCAGTCGAGGGAATGAAGTTGGTGAAGATCAGCAAAATCCGATCGTGACGAGGTCTCGGGGGCAGAGTTCGGGAGTGGATCGGACAGATTCAGGAAATCCGAACCGATCACATAGAGAGAGCTCCGATCCGAACCGAGTAGAAGACGTTGAAGAAGTGCACTCCCCCAACCTGAACCAATCCGGCCAGGTAACTTTGCTCCAATCCGATCCGATACTAGGTGATGCTGGAACCTCTACTCGAGCCCCTCCAAATGCTCTGACTCCAGCCACCAGGACCAATGACCAAATCAATCCATCTGCGCCTGTCAGCCAAGGAGATTTTTCGCGCCTTCTTGACATGCTTGAGAGCACTAGGGAGGCTATGAGAATCCATGAGCGCACCAATCTTATGATGCAAGAGAATATGAGAATCATGAGTAGGGAAATTGGTGAACTCCACAGACAAAGAACTCCATCCCAGTTCATCATAGTGCAATGGATCAGTCTTCTTCTTCTGAGGAAGAACGGCCCCGTGAAAGAAGGCCACTCGAACGACCTTAGAATTTGGAGCAAATGACTTTCGGATCTTTGGGATCCCGCGAGGATGCTGCTCGTGTACTAGTACCCAATGATCCGAGCTTGAGAGAGCTTATGCTATTACCAATGCGAGGATCCCATGTTTTGCCTAGAGACCCTAACCTCACCAATCCCACTCAGGGACAAATGCTTCAGCCCCTTCCTCCCGAGATCGACCGGGAACGTAGGGAGTAAAGCAGAGCAGAAGCTGCTAGAAGAAGGAGGGCGTCCCCTGATCAGGAACCCAGAGGAAACCCGAACATCAGAGCCAGGGAGCCTGAACGGCCCTTGACCAATGCTGACGTATGGGCTATGGTACGCCAGATCATGTCTGAGAGTCTAAACTACACCAATGAAGATTATGGCATTGAGCGAAGCCATACTCCCTTTACTGATAATATCCTTGACTTTCAGTTCCCCCGACGTTTTAATCTGCCGCAGATGGACAAATATAATGGGAGAACCGACCCGGGACAACATTTTATGCGATACGCATGGCTTATGAATGTTGTCGCTGCCCCTGACGCTGTGAAGTGTAAGGATTTCCCGATTTACTTAGAAGACGTAGCATTACTATGGTTTACCCGACTTCCTCCTCGATCGATATAGAATTTCAAAGAACTAAGTGAATGTTTTATGAATTAATTCCGACTTCATGCCCGAAAGTCAAATAATGTTATTGAATTATCGAGAATTAAGCAAGCGCTAGGTGAGTCTTTGAAGTCATATCTCGACCATTTCAATTTAGCTATAACAGAAGTCAGCGACCCGCATGAGCCTACCATCTTGATGGCCTTAATGGAAGGAGTTGATCCTGATTCAGAGTTTGGAGATTATCGTTCTGGGAAGCCGCCTCCCACAAGAGAGTTGTTTTATGAGAAGGCCAATATTCAGTTAAGACGGGAGGAAGCAAGGGCAAACAGAAAGAGGAAGTCCGGAGCGGCCTCAAAAGAAGCCGTTCAGAGTAATGTTGCCGTAAAGCAGTCTGGAGAAAGCTCTAGGAAAGTCGAAGTGAATGTGGGAAACAAGAATGGAAATAATAATAATGGAAACGGGGGCAATAGCAACCGTAATGCGGATGGTAATAGGAGAAACAGGAACCGAGGAAGTAATTCTGACAAAAGACCCCGGTTCCAGACCTTTGAGAATTATTCACCGTTAAATGACACTTTGGAGAACATTTATTTGGATACGTACAATGTTTTGCAATACAAAAGACCGTCGCCACGAGATTCAACAGAAAAAGAAATTGCTACCGGAAAGTTTTGTTTATTTCACGGAACTCAGGACATTCAACAAACGAATGTCGACACTTGAGAGACGTAGTTGAGAAGCTGTTGCGTGAAGGAAAGTTGGATGAGTATAAGGCTGCCCCAAGGGACAAGGGGCAAGGAGAACAGGCCCCAACCAGAATCGGTCTGCTCCCAAGCTTACATCGCAACAGAAAGGCAAAGGAATTGTCATTAACACCATAGTAGGTGGACTCCATCAAGCTATCCACAGTTTTAGAGCAATGGACCAATATATTAATGCAGTTAAGCACATAGATGTGGATGAGTGCGATGATTTGGAAGATATCACCTCTGTGAAACAGCAGAAGACAATGTTCGATGATGTAGTGTTCCATAGCAGAGACGACACCGGAATCCAATCACCTACTAAAGATCCGTTCGTTATTACCACTACTATTGGACCGGCACTGGTTCACAAGGTACTAGTGGACAATAGGAGCTCAGTCAACATTTTGTTTAAGAAGTTGTTTGATCAGATGAAACTTGAGTCTGGAGATTTGAAGCCCTGTGAAGGTTGGATCCGAGGCTTTAATGGGGCATCGACAGCTCCAATGGGGTATATAGAATTGCCCGTAACATTGGGGCAAGGGGATCATCGAAGAGTACGAATGCTTTAGTTCGTAGTGCTGGATGTAGATTCGCCCTACAACGCATTTTTAGGAAGGCCTGCCCTTGCAGAGTTCAGGGCTTGTATCGCGCCATGGTGTTTATTGCTAAAGTTCCCAACTGAAGCCGGAACAGGAGTAATGAGAGGAGATCAAGTCTTCGGACGGGCTTGCTATATTGCTGAATTAAAGATGCTGATGAAGGGACTCAACATCGAGACTAAAGGTGCCTCACCTCCTCCAAAGGAGGGTTCGGCGTAGCAATTAGAGGGATCAGCCCCAAAGGAGTTGCCCAAGGGAATGCCCGAAGACCTGGATCCCAGAGAAGATGAGGAACCTGAGGATAGAAAGGCAACTCCTAATGAAACGACAGTGGATATACCCATTGACGAAGCTGATCCAGCAAAAGTTTTGAAGATTGGATCCCAGTTGGATCCGCACCGAGCCAAAGAACTGACTGACTTCCTGAAGGCAAACCTGGATGTGTTTGCCTGGACCCACGTCGACATGTGTGGGATATCACCATCCATCGTGAGTCATTCGCTGAGTATAAACCCAAAACACCCGCCTGTAAAGCAAAAGAGACGTGTGCTGGGCCCAGAGAGGTCGGCAGCTCTGAAAGAAGAAGTGGAGAAGCTGAAAGAGAACGAATTTATTAGAGATTTGACATATCCCGACTGGATATCGAATCCTGTTTTGGTAAAGAAGTCAAACGGGAAGTGGCAGACATGTATTGATTTTTCAGATTTGAACAAAGCCTGTCCGAAAGATAGCTTCCCACTCCCCAGAATAGACCATCTTGTGCATTCGACGGCGGGACATGAACTTCTTTCTTTCATGGACGCATATTCCGGAGACAACCAGATTCCCATGCATGTGCTCGATCAAGAGCACACGAGCTTCATTACAAATTTGGAGTTGTATTGCTATGTGGTCATGCCGTTCGGATTGAAAAACGCTGGAGCTACCTACCAACATTTGGTGAACAGGATGTTTTATAACAAAATAGGGAAGACTATTGAGGTTTATGTGGACAATATGCTCGTCAAATCAAGACAATCCTCCAGCCATACGCAAGACTTGGCAGAGATGTTCGGTATCCTGCGAAAGTAGCGGATGAAGTAAAATCCTTTGAAGTGCTCGTTTGGGGTGGCATCTGGAAAGTTTCTAGGTTTCATCGTGAGCTCTCAAGGGATTGAAATCAATCCCAGTCAAATAGAGGCGATAAGGAACATTGAAGAACCAAGGAGAATCAAAGACGTCCAAAGTCTTGTAGGGAAAGTAGCTGCGTTGAGTAGATTTATCTCCAAAGCAACAGACAAATGCGTCCCATTTTTTGACTTGATAAAAAGGGGAAAGAAAAATTTCGAATGGACTCCGGACTGTGTTGAGGCCTTTCAAAATCTATTGGACTTACTAGAGAGACCACGGATTTTGTCGAAGCCAGTGGACCATGAAGAGATGTTTGTTTATCTAGCGGTATCGGCTCACGCCGTTAGCACCGCTTTGGTCCGGGAAGAAGACAAAGTGCAAAGGCCGGTATATTACGTAAGTAAGAAATTAGCAGCTGCAGAACGTAACTATCCAAGGATTGAGAAGCTTGAATACAGCCTTCTAATCGCCTCCCGAAAACTTCGCCACTATTTTCAAGCTCACCCAATAACCATGTACACTGATCAGCCTCTGAGACAGGTGTTGCAAAGACCTGAAGCATCGGGGCGGTTGATCAAATGGAATATTGAATTAAGTCAGTTTGATTTAAATTTTCAACCGCGGAGATCGATCAGGGGGCAAGCTCTGGCTGACTTTATAGCAGAGTTCACAATTCCGGTGGAGGAGATAATCAACGACAAGGTGGTCAAGTCAGAGGAGGAATTAAAATTAGATCCATGGAAGTTGTACACAGACGGAGCCAAAAATGACCGAAGGTCCGGAGCTGGAGTCGTCTTAGTTACTCCTGAAGGACGATCGTTGTATTATGCTCTGCGACTAGAATTTTCAGCGACCAATAATGACTCTGAATATGAATCCCTGATTGCCGGGCTGAAACTTGCTAAGGAATTCGGAATAAAGGCATTGGATATATTCTGCGACTCCAAAATAGTCGTCTGCCAAGTGTGAAAGGAGTTTGTGGCTCGGGGACCTCGACTTATTGCCTATCTCGGGAAAGTGGAGGAGCTGTTGAACAACTTGGAACGGTATAACATAACGCATATCCCAAGAGCTGAAAACCAGAAGGCAGATCGGCTAGCAAAGCTGGCTAGTTCCGACAATCCGAATGAAACCGAAATGATTCCAATTGAAACGTTAGGATCGCCAAGTTTTGAGTCGATGGAAATTGAATTAGCTTTTGAAGTAGAATTGGAGAGGGAGTCGTGGATGACCCCAATCAAGAATTTCCTTAGAAATGGAGTGCTCCTGCCAAAGAAGAGTGAGAGGCGAGCCATAGTTCGCAAAGCCACCAGATACATCCTTCAAGATGATACCCTTTATCGGCAAGGATTTTCTATGCCCTTGTTACGATGTATAGCACACGACGACATCAAGCGTGTACTAAGGGAAGTACACGAAGGTGAGTGTGGAGATCATATGGGGGGTCAGACTTTAGCAAAAAAGGTATTGCGGTATGGGTATTTCTGGCCCACAATTAATAAAGATGCAACTGATTATTCATGACGCTGCGAAAAATGCCAGAGGTTCGCCAAGATCCCCAGAGCACCACCGACCCAGCTCAAGTCAATGGTGAGTCTGTGGACATTTGCCATGTGGGGAATTGACATCATCGGAGTCCTACCGATTGCCAAAGGAGGAGCGAAGTATGCAATAGTCGCCGTGGACTATTTTACGAAGTGGGTGGAAGCTGAGCCCTTAACCAAAATCACAGCGAGAAAGGTGATAAGTTTCGTGGTTAGAAATATCATATGCCGATTTGGGATTCCAAGGACCATTATAACTGATAATGGAACCCAGTTCGATGGTGCCGAATTCAGAAATTTTTGCCAGAAATACAAGATCGACAAGCGGTACACTGCAGTTGCCCATCCACAGTCGAACGGGCAAGTAGAAGCAATAAACAAAGTCATAAAGTCCATCCTCAAGAAGCGATTAGAACGTGCAAAAGCAAAATGGGTGGATGAATTACCCTTGGCTTTGTGGGCATATCGGACAACATTTAAGACAACTACCGGTCATACTCCTTTCTCTCTCTCATTTGGCTCAGAAGCAGTAATCCCGGTAGAGCTTGAAGTTCTCTCTCACAGGGTGACATATTACGACCCGATGACGAATCGGGCACTCCTCCTCGAGTCCCTTGATGAAATCGAAGAGAAAAGGGACGAGGCAGACTTGCATGCGTCGAGACATCGACATCAGATGGCACGCTATTATGACAAAAAAGTTCGTTTTAGAACCTTTGAACCAGGAGATTTGGTGCTAAAGTGAATTTTTCCATCCCTTCCTCACTTCGGTCCGAAGTGGGAAGGACCATTCGTCATCCAACGGAAACTTGAGACAGGAGCCTTCAAGTTAACGACCGTAGATGGCGAAGAAGTGCCTAGGGCTTGGAATGCCCAACACTTGATGCGATATTTGAATTAGGGATGTTGTATTTTCTTTTGTTTTTCTTATGAACTCTGTAAAAAGGCACGACTTGCCTTAGAAAAGTCTGTTGATACGAACAAAGAACCATAAAGTGGATGTAGGCTACGACTTAGCCGAACCATTATAAAAATATCGTCTGCCACTTACTTTCCTGCATTATTTATATCTTCAACTGTTATTCTATTGTGACTGTGGAATATGAGATGTGAAATTAAAATCTGAAAAGTTGGAGATGGCCTATATGCAGGAACAAACACAACGACTGTATGTACAATAAGACATAAAAGAATGGGAAGACGGCATTCTTAACTCTAACTCTCAAGAATTGAGAGAGAGTATAAAGGACAGGAAGACGACGTCCTCTGAGGCATAAAGGTGCACCCAGATGAGAGACCGCCTCAGCAAGAACTCTAACCTGAATATAAGACAGGAGAGTATAAAACATGCTATAAAAGAATAGGCATCAGTGACAAAAGGAATGTGACCCCCGTCAGAGAATCGGGGACATTCGGACTTTTTAATTTAATCTTAAGTAGTTTTTCAAGACTGACTGGGGGCATATATGTACACACATATTCCCCCCCCCCCCCACTATGACTCCATTACACAACTTTAGTAGGACATGCATTTGCATTTTTACATAAGTACTGAACTGACGACTAACAGACATTGCAGGAAATGAATTATTTTTATTTACAATTGAATGAATTTGTACAGGAAAACAGGCAAAAAGAAGGTGCGAGGGCCGCACTCGCAGCAACAATCATGGGCCAATTAAATGCTAAAATAAAGCAAAGCGCTTCATCACTTAGACTTTGAAATGGACTTGGATTTCTTAGCAGCCTTCTTAGCATCCTTCGCCTCTTTTTCAGCATCAGTTAAGATGCGCCTTTGTTTTTTCTTCCCTGACACTGAAGTGCTGGAATCGGTTGACTTTTTCCCTGGAGGCGGAACGCTGGAATCAAGAGAAGACTTTTTAGCAAGTTCTTCCGTAATAGATCTAGTCGAAAGCTTAACAACTAACCTTGATCCAGCATCCAATACTGCGAGAGGCTTAAGGCTTTCGGGGTCTAGGTCTTCAACTTTAAGCTGCATGCGTTTGTCTTGTTTGACTTTCAGTGCGGCTAAAGTAATGTCATCGGTGCTTTTTGATTCCCCAACTATAGCCACCTCAGGGTCCTCCTCATGTCCCTCATCGCCACTATCATCCTTTAAGGCGTCTATCATCTCGCCGTCGTGAGGAGCGTCAGCCTTACCCTTGTCTCCTTCATCCTTCTCCGCTGACTTTGCTTCGGCAGTGGTTCCCTGGGGCACGTCTGCCTTCCCGGACGGTTCAGCACCTGTGGAATGAGAAGCAAAAGTTATCAACTCGGGAGAAAATAAAGGGTCCTTCATTGATTGTCCGGCTATGCGATGGAAAGTGGAGACAGCTTTGACGAATTGAGGTGAAAAGGTAGAAATACCTTCTGATGATTTCTCAGCTGGAGTAGTTGCCGCCTCTGAAGCTGATTCAAGAATAGGAGATAAAAGAGATGTCTGAGGGATCGCCGGGTTTTCGGGGTCGTATCCCTCTACTTCAGGAGTTTTAGCGGCAGTGGAAGAAGAGCCAGCCTCCAAGATGTACTTTTGTTTAGCCTTCTGCTTTTCCTCATCCATGGCGGCAGCAATCAGGCGACGCCCCTCGGCTAGACTCGTCGGCTCGTCATCTCTTAGATACTTTTCCATAAGTTTATCCTCGTCGATGGAATCTACCTTGAGTTCTTCTTTTTCCCATTCAACAATTTGGCTCCATACGTGAACCAAGGTAGTCGGGTAATCATCGATCCAAGAGATGTTTCGGTGGCGGATTATATGTGCAAAAAAATTCAATCAGTAATTCATGAAAGCCCTGCACATCCTCCTGAGCCTCCGCTAGCTGCTTACGGGATTCTTCGGCCGATTTGATGACACTTTCAACATTACCCTCCGCCAGGGCAGCCCTGTTCTCGGCCTCCATCAACTTGGAAGGCAAGTCAGCATTTTTTTTCTCCAATTCGGCATTCTTCTTCGCCAACTCGGCCTTTTCTCACTCAAGGTCAGCATAAGCAAGTTGCATTTTGGCAGCATCTGCCTTGGCATCTTCCGCTTTCTTTTTCAGCTCCGAACGCTCTTGAGTATGGGACTCGAGCAAGTCATGATAGCGTTTTTGTAGATCTTTGAATTGTTTCTTGAAGCTAGCAGCGTCCCGTTGAACGATCGCAAGTTGAGCCTGTGTATCCTCGAGGTCTTTTCCTAAATTTTTTAAGGCCCTTGCATCATCTTCTACGGTCTTCTGCATCGAGTTAGTATTCGTGATTAAAGTTCGGATGATTCTGGAAAGGTTGCGCGAATACTTGAACATCTCTGAATATTGTTTCTTGACTGCGTCTATTTTTGCTTTGGCCTCATATGCCCACCTCAAGGAAATAGGCTCAAGAGCAGGTAAGAAAGTTAAGTTTTCAAAGTAGTGATCAGGAAATTGCTCCTCCAGATACGCCCGCTTAACTGTAGTTTCAGCATCCAACGGTGGAGATGCAGAGAATGTCAGCTCGGTATCCTTATGTGTGGAGGGCTCAATGGCCTCCTCATCCCTTCTAGGCCGTTTAGCAGAAACCTTGCGCTTGCTTCGCGAGTCGGAATCTCTCAGCGGGCTCCTTTCCCTACTGCGCTTTTCTAGAGAAGAAATTGGGTCTTTTGACTATGGCCTGTCATCTTCTCAACGGCCTTGGTAGCCCTTATATCGCTCAGGATCTGACCGAACGGGAGAGCGCGAGGACCGCGACTGATAAGAATCATAGGGCCTTCTATCCTCCCTACCGCGGCTTTCGCGACGATCATACTCAACGTCGTGAGGGGGTCTGGTCATGCTGCGGCGTAGTTTCCTGATGTCATAGTAAGCACAAGACATTGTACCTGCACAATAATGTAAGTGGAATTCAGAATCAGTATTTTCATAAGACGTAAGTGCTGTGAAGTGGGGTGCAATTGTGTTAAGTGCATCCTAAGTGGTGTCCCCCCCCTCTGACAAACCAGAGTCTGGAGTTGAGCCAGTGCGAGAGGGCTCTTTGGCCTTAACAGGAGTGGCCTCCTCCGAAGAAGTAAAAACTAAAGGATTTGTGCCAAAATCCTCAGAAGTGTAAATAGTGTCAGGAAGTGGAAGATCTCCCAAGCCCTGAAATGTGGGATCATCAACATTAGGGGCATCTCTTTGGGAAGCGCCTGTTGGCTGTTCTTTAGGAGATGGTGATTTCTCAGGAGAAACAACATCCCCAGGAGTGATGTACCCTCTCGATGCTTTTCAGGTAAATTAGCCAACTCATCGTCTTGAGTCGAACTTGGAGAAGGTGAAGTTTGAAGCGGCATGGTGGGACCTTTCGAGCTCTCGCCCATTTCTGGAATTACATCCATCGGAGGGATATATACATATGGACCTGACCCGTGACCTATGCTACGGGTAATGGATAGCATCCTGTGGTGATGGAGATATTCGTCCTCAAGGACCTCGTCGATAGTTAAAAAAAATTGATCACCATTAAGGAGCCGATGCATCCGATCAAAGAACACTTGACCCGATATCTGTTTTGGATTGTCAACTACAAACAAAAAGAAAACGGATTAGTGTGGTGGCGTGGACATTCAGAGTCGAGGTTTAGAAAACCAGTGCCTTACTCGATTTTGTCCATCTCCTAGCACACCCCGGTTGTTGCCTTACATAAAACCATTCCAGCTTGGAGTCGCCGGCCTTGCTACTGAATGGCGCTGAGATTATCTTTCTTTTTGGGACAGACTCGAAGTAAGAGAAAGAAGGAGTTTCTCGAGTCCGGTGCTTGAAGTTATAAAAGAAATGAACGTCATAAAAGTGAGCTTTATGCCTAAGATCTCGCGGTATGCTACATATAAGGTATGTAGGTAAGCATAGGAGTTGGGATGCAGTTGCATGGGGGCAATCCGCATTTGTCTTAGAAAATCGACAACGAAAGGAGAAAATGGAGGGATAGCCCCAACCAAGCACATTAATCGGGTGATCGCCATAAATCCCTCCAGAGGATTATGAGGACGGTCGGTTTTAGATGGCACCAGAGTATCTTTTTTATGTATCCCGTACTTCAAGCATATTCGAAGGAGCCTGTCATAGTCAATTGTCGATTCAACAGAATCTTGAGGTGATTCTAATATGATGATAGATTCAA
This sequence comes from Allium sativum, assembly GCA_030737875.1. Lineage (NCBI taxonomy): Eukaryota > Viridiplantae > Streptophyta > Magnoliopsida > Asparagales > Amaryllidaceae > Allium > Allium sativum. Next base: position 120,555,567 of record CM060915.1, read on the forward strand.
ATTCGTCAGGAGCTCGGGTATCTCCAACCCCTCCTTCCTCTTCATAACCCAGAGAAACTTCACTATCAGAAGATGTTCCGCTGCTATGCGCCCCCACTTCATAATCTGATCCCTCGTCGCCACATTCAGGGTCTGAGGAAGAAGATATGTCGTCAAGAGTAACTTTTTCGGATGTCTCTGGGACCTCTTTCTTTTCTGCCAGTCTAGAAGAATTTCTTTTGGCCATGATCACTAAACTATCGAAGAAGTAATAACAGAAGTTAGAGTAAATTAGCCCGTGTCCCCCTGTGCACGTGTGTGAACTAAAGTGTGTACGGTGTGTGCAGAAGATGTAAAGTTAACACTCAAAAGTGTAATGCAAAATCTGGGCAAAGTAATGATGTTCAGAGCAGTTCTTGATGTTCATGTATGTTCGCAGGGTACTATCCTAACTGTTCATGAAGGTGGAAGTTATGTCAAATATTGATTTTAGCCAAATGGACAAAGTATTGTGCTTTAAGTTGGGTGGCCTCGGTTCGGTTCGAGTACGCATGATGGGATCGGATCGGAGGCAAGGTCGTGCTTCAGTCAGGAGTTAACATCCAACTGGATCGGTTCAGGAGCATGCTTTTGGAGCGGACCGGATAGGTTTGAATGTCAACACTCCTTTCTCCTTTGTTCTACCTTCCGGCCCGATCCGGTCAAAGAAGCCTCGTTTCTCTTCTTTTTTTTTGCTTTTTGCTCCGACCCGACCTGATAGAGTAAGCCTCGCCTTCCCTCTTTTCCGACCCGATCCGATCTTGTAAACCCCTCACTCCTTTCTTCTCCTCCATCTCCTATGCTTCCTCACCCGAACCGACTCCCTATGCCCTTCATCTTCCTCTTCCTCCTCAGTCACAACCAAACTCAATCCCATCTCCAAAACCCTAGTTAGAACCGAACAGGTATCATCTTCCACCTCCCAGCACTTCGAGGTGATGGCGGAGCCACCAATAACGACGGCGAGGGAGAAGGGAGTCGCGACGTCGAAGCCGAGCAATAACCGCACTCAAATCATTCGAATCGACCACAAATTTCAATTGAAACCAATTATTATGAAGTTAATCGAGGATTTAGACCTACCAAGATGTTTAATTTGGAGATCAGCGCAAGAATTGTAAGAGCTTTCTTTTTGGGACCTAGGGTTTCGGAGCAAGACTTATCAAATGAACGCAATGAATGAAAAAGAAAGTGAAAAGAAGACAAAGGCTGGGTTTATATAAGCATTTGGTGACCATTCGTATCCCTTTCCTCCTTTCCCGCTTGGACCGGATCATAGCCCACCAACTCATTTTTTGGCTTGCTAGCCCAGTGTTAAGCAAAAAGAAAGAGGAAACGGTACGGGTCAGGATCCGGGCCGAATGGATTGAATGCAATAGCTTGATGTGTAAATCAAACTCAAAAGAAATCAAGAAGAAAATCTCCTGGAAGAATAACTAGATGTTAACAAGAATTCTCCGAATTGTTTGAAAATAAAGAAAGAGATCCACACACAATGCAACATATATATAGACATCAATAGACACAACTTTCTGAAGCAACGTATCTTTATGTATCAGTGGAAACGACTTCTCAATGATTCAAAATTAAAGATTGATATACAGATAACATCAAAGCACGCTTCGTCTTCAGCAGAAGCATCCTTTGAGGGGGCAAAATGTTAGCCTACTTTGTAAACTAGGCTATACAAAGTCAAGAAGTCAGAAGATCAAGTAAACAAAAGACACTCTGTTACACATCCGGTTCGGATCGGAATTACAGAGGTGAGAAAAGAAGCAACACAAAGCTAAAAGATCAAGCCGGATCGGATCGGGCGTAGTCAAAAAAAAGCAAAGTGAGACAAAGTAAGGAGAGACAAAATTCAAACCGGATCGGATAGGATGAGATGTTCCGATCCGAACCCCATGTCATTAGAAGGACCCGATCCGATCCCAGAAGTTTCCAGCCGCTTCACTCCATGATCTCCTGGATATTCGGGGCAGTTACACCCACTTTCTACCCACGATGGCCACTTACCTGATGTGCTGGCAACACCAGAACTCATCCGATCCCGAAAGTCATGGAATGAAGGACACGTGCACCCGATCCGAACCGAATTCTGGAGAAGTTTCCACCTATAAATAGACCTCCAAGGGTCGTTTGAAGGGATCTTTTGGCACTCTGAGAGTTCAAACATCTTTGAGAACCGAATTCCAGCACTTCAAACAGTTCAAAATCATCATTCAAAGTATATTTTGAAATAATTGAGTGAATGTATATGAAAAGTGAGTGAAATTGAGTGAATATCTCAATGTATTTCCATCTACATCATCAAGCAAAGTGATTATAAAGTGGACGTAGGCTTTTTAACGCCGAACCACTATAAATCCTGTGTCTCTTTTTTTATTTTCGATCTCATTTCATTTTAATTTTAGTCAATTTGGGTGTTAGAACCACTTTATGGTCTAACATAAATATTTTATAAAATACATTTTAGAAATCAACAATATATATATATAATGGCCTGAATAGAATGTGCCGCACAACGGCCGTTCGCGAATTTAGACCATTAACTTCAAATTGATGTAACGAGATATCCGACCGTCGGATTCTCCTAAAACCAGAACCTTTGGGTTCGTATCGAAAAAAGCTTTTCAATGAATATAAGAGTTTCGAAATCTAACGGTTAGATTTGGAGTTATGTCCAAATCAATTTTAGAAAAGGTCGCTATAAGTGCAGTTCGATGACCATTTATGGAAATCGACTGTAAAGGCCTAAATAAAATTATCTAAAATATAGAAAAATTATGTAAAATCATAGCAAATGATTTAAAAAGGTTTTAAGATGAAAAACTCCAATTTTTGGAAAAGGTAAAATATATTTTTATCAAAACGAACAAGTTATTAACCAGAAAGACAATCCAATGTTTTAAAATAAATAAATTAGATTTTGGGTTATCATGAATGGTGTCTTAAATAACACTATTCTTAAAACCCCGTGTAAAAAGAATAAATCTTTTAATTAAGATTAATAGAGTTTTCAAATTATATTTAGTAATAAGAATAAAGTGAAGTGTGAATTTGGTTTATCGTGAGCTGTGTTTTAAGCGACACTTGTTCTTTAACTCAATTATCAATGAAAATATAATTTGAAATTTATAAATCTTTTATTAAGATTTAAATGGTAATTTTCCAAAATAAAGTTTTCCAATTTATTACATTAAATTGAAATTGTATGGAATTCGATTTGGTGATAATCGAGATGAGCTTCTGTAAAAGAAGACTGTTACTATATATGGAATTTAAAAGGCTTTGCCATTATTCCCTTTATATTATTAGTATGATACAGAAATTTATACCGATTATATATTGATTTGATCTCCGTGAAAATTCCATATTTAATTAAAGATGATTTTGGGTTTATCGTGAACTGTGTTTTTAAAATGACATTAGTTCTTTAACCCAGTTAAAGATCTTATAAATTTCTTAAATTTTAACAATCTTTAAGTAATGATTTTTGATGATTGAAAAGAATAATTTTAGAAGAATTTTATCTTTGATAAAATAAATGGGGACTTTTCCCTAATATTGTGAATATTTTATTAAAAGAATATTCTGAATTGGAATGAGGCGTTGGATGTGTATTTATAGCACCTAATTTTCGATTATAAAATACGCAAGTTATTCGGAAAGACCGGGTTTAACACATTTTGAATAATGAATACGACGACTAACAGTCGAAGAGATTGAAGACGGTGCAAGACCGACAATCTTCACATCGAATGGATGAGTTGCTACTGATGCCCATGATTGGAGTAGCTACCTTGAAGAGGCAACAGTGGTAGTCGTCCTGACGTACTGTTGATTGTTCGGATATGTAAGGAATAAGATTCCTACGGTTTATTTCAGACCCAGAACGAACTTGTAAATGGATGGTATGTCTGACGTTGTATTCCATTACGCTATATTTGTTGATTTCCGCCAATATATATCTGTTTGGTAGCGGAGAATTTATTCTCTTGCTTAATACCCTTCTCTGAGACGTATGAGCTCAGAGGTTATATATTGGCAGAAATCAATGGTAGGGATTGACAATGTGGCATGCTAAGATGCATGGATCAAGGCTTTTATTAAAAAGCAGATCTTTATGGATGATGATCAAAGCATAGCTTTAATTAACATAGCTTTGTGTAGCGTTACTTCGCGAGCCTCACACCCCGGTAGAGTCAAAAATGGAGCAAGGGAACGCAGGGGGTGCACATGTTACTTTCTAGCTAGAAGTGGTGTCAGCGACTTACCAGCCCTGACATTTTTACTTATGTGGTTGATGAATTATGAGGCGCCTTAGATTATTTTTATTGGTCGCCAATGGCCAATTTATAGGTCCAATAGGATCGGGAAGCGTGTGTTCAGGAATTGCCAATCCACTAAAGTATTTATGGACCGGCCCTGCAGGATCCAAGGGTTCGCCAGTGTCCGAATCCTGGGACATTGCTAGAGTTTCTCGAATTTAGGAGATCGTTCCTAGCCTTGACTCATGATGGAAATCCAACTGCCAATACGACATCATGCGATTTTTATTGTATAACTAGTATGGCGACATAGTAGGATGGGGTACTATGTCGTTTATGATTGATACATTATGATTGAAATTAATTTTAAAACATATACACACTAATAATAATATCAAATCCATTTTATCGTATCAAGCATCTTTTGACCATTATAAGGTAAAACTCTATCCTCCAGTTTGCGTTGCATTGTGTGATGGAACTTGAGTCTTATAATGGTTTCATTTTTCTAAAAAGCATTGCGTTGTTTAACGATTTACTTTATTTCAAGCACTGGCAATCCAATGGAGTAAACCCGTTCCGCGTTAGCGACGTGGTCCTGTGATTAGCCTTATTATTAGATAAGTTAAGTAAGATTTCTCATACCAGTCCCATGACTGACCTGTAGTTTGTTTCACTGGAAAACTTGGGTGCCCTTATTTTCCACACGGGCAGTCGAGTAGCTTGTTTTGCAGATATTTATCTTTTGAGCAGGATTCTGGATTGAAGCTTAAAGTTGTGTCCAGAGCATTTATAGTCTTCCGTTGTAGTGTATTAAATCATTGTAGTTTATCTTCCGTTGTATTATTATTTATTCAATGTACTCTGATATATTCTATACTCTGATGTTATATTATCATGACGTAATAAAAGTCTGTTGTTATTTGTTCTAATGTATTGTATTCCCAAAGTTAAAGTATTCGAAGATTTCCAACTTTTGGTTCAGACCTGTATGGTTTATGGTCGATTCAAAGGGTGGGGATTTTCGGGTCTTTACATTTGGTATCAGAGATCTGGTAAGCTCAGATCTTTGGGGTACAACTCGTTAGAACTGAATAAAAGACTTATCAGAGGTAGGATTAGTAATATCCTATAAAAGAATGACTCGTTAGAGATGGGATCAGTAGTATCCTAGAATGATTCCGAAGAGTGTTATTTTTAAAATAAAAACAAATTTAGTTTTGAAAATTCTATCTTAAAATACGTATTTGAGATATTATTATATTTTAATTTGGACAATCGAGTGTATAGAGATTTTAATATACGTCTGATCCACGTATATACGAAGTCTCAAATATACTGGGTAGATATAGAATCACACTCTAGTCGCCGGAGATGATTCTGATGATGAGGCATCATCATCAGTGTTTATGTTCGAGTTTCAGAGTGGGATATTTATATATTTCCAATCGACTGTTATGAGAACCAAAACTTAATTAGAATTTATTGCTGTGATTTGCACTAAAAATATGATTTTTGACAATATATAAAAGGTATATATTTAAAAAAGTTAATCACCTAATTGATTGCAAGTTGTGATGTTTGATAATTAGCTTAACTAATTAAAATGTTGGTATGATAATTAATTTAACCAATATGAGAAAGAATGATAAATTTAGCTAAATCTAATTTAATATTGAACTAAATTGGTAAGAAATGAAAATTGAGTTGATTAGTTAAACAACTTTTAGCTTCGTTCCTTTTCGAGGACGAAAAGATTTTAAGTGGGGGAGATTGTAACAACCCAGAAATTCTGAACCAATTTAAAATTTTTATTTCAGGAAATTTAATGGATTTTGAATATTTAAAATAATTTATTTTAAATAATAACGAATAAAAAATTATTTTAATTGAAGTTAAAACGAATAAATTTAATTTAATTATAAAAGGAGTTTGAAATGGCGCGGTAGTTTTAAATTTTAATTTTATACTTTAACTAAATGTACATGATTCAAAATAAATTGGATTTCAGTCAAACCAAAAATATTTAAATCTTTTTACCATATCTTTCTAACGAATGTAAGAAACTGAAATTTCACTTTAAAAATAAAAATTTATGTCTAGTTTAAAATTTGAAAAAGTCGCTATAGAATTTATATATATTTTAATATAATATATGGCCCTTAAAAATAGCAATTTTACAAACGACCTCTGTTTTCGACGAAACCACTTTCGGAATGTCAAATTATTGCTAGGTTTCAATTTTCATAATTTTTCGAATTAATACGTGAGCATGGCAAAAGAAAATGTGTTTAATTCATCTCAGTCAAAATTTATCGACTTGAAAATGGTCGTTTTCCAAATAGTCTCAGAATTCGACGAAATTAATTTTGTTAGGACCGTATCGTTAAAACAAAGCGAAAATATATTTTTTGGATTTTTCTGAGTTCGTATGTGGCCCCGGTGAATTTAAATATACGATCGAATTAATTTAATAAAGGATTTAAATATTAAATTAAAGATTTCAGGCCACAGACAGCCGTTTGAGCTAATGATACCTAGCCCATTGGATCCGGAATGGGGGCAACTGGGTCGGGTCAACTGCTGTTGGACTGAAATTGGAATTGTTCAAAACTTATGGATTTATTTGTAAAATTTACATTAAAATATTATAAATATTCTCAAAATCAATTTCAAAACCCAAAGGACCATTTCAGAGCTGCCACCATCTCATGTTTCCATGGCCAGAAACATTCGCCACTTCCATCTCTAATTACCACCGATCCACTCAACAAAATCTCCCACTGCAATTAGGTTTATTGTAGAGAACTCCTCCTTCTTCCCATCCATACGGGTGATACCCCCTGAAGAGGAGTCACTGACGAGTTTTGGCCACCCAAACCCGACCCGTTCACGGTGCTTCCCTATCCCCGCCATCGCACTCCACCAGACCGTCGACGTTCGGTGCGCCACCTCTCCCTCTACAGCGTGGTGATCTCTGATTATCTTACAGCGCATCCAGTCGAGCGAAATCCCCTGATGTAGAATCGAACTATTTAAGAGCAGCGTCGGCCTTGTTTTGAAAAGAGGAAGAGGGTATAAAGTTATATTTTATTTTAATATTTTATTCTGAAATGTTAATTACACAAATTAAACCATAACTCGCTCATATTGAATCAGAATCGCTCGATTTCAAAAGCGTTGGAATCATAAAACCGAGATCTAGGCGATGGAACTGACTAGAGCTGAAATGGAGAACTTTAGAAATTCAGCCAAATTTGAATGCGAACAGAAACTCAGAAATGAACACGAACGATTTCTGAAAACCGATCACTGTGAGATTTCGGATTTTAACTAATTAATCAATTTAATTATTTTCTCGCTGTTAAATAATTGTATGTATGTTAATGGATTAGTTATGCGATGTGATGAAATTTTTGATGATTGATCTGTTTAATTTGTATGTATGTATGATAGATCTGTTGGTTAAACTATAGATCTGTATATGTCGGTTAAATTAAAACAAATCATTTTTCCTTTGCCAATATTTTGTGAATCATGTATATTAAACAAAAACGAAATGTATATTTATTTAATTGAATTTGTTTGTCAATTCAATTAAAGATATCATTTTGGTCATATTTATTTAATTGAATTTGTTTGTCAATTCAAGAAAAAATATCATTTTTGTTCATAATAGTGAATTGAAATAAAATTGTCAATTCAAGAAGAATATATCTTTTTTTGTTTATATTAGTAAATTGAAGTAGAATTGACAATGTAATAAAAATATCACTTTGTTATGTTATTGAATTGAATTAGAACTTTCAATTTAATATAAAATACATCACTTTATATGTTGATTGATAAAAACATCACCTTTGTTATTGTTTGATTGAACTAGAGTTTTCAATCAAATAAAATATTACTTATGTTGTTAAAATTAAACATTTGCAACCAAATTGGACATTTTTGTGATATTAGAAAATGGTTAAACAAAAACCATTATATTTGTTCATTAAACATGTGACACCAAATTTTACATTTTTTGTGGTAATAGGAAATTTGTTAAACAAAAATCCCTATTTTTGTTTATTAATCATATGACACCAAATTTGACATTTGTGTAAAATAGGAAAATGGTTTAATAGGAAAACATGAACTAAAAAGTTACGTTTTTATTTGCATTCTATATGTAAATAAAAAAACATGAATTTAAAAGTTACGTTTGTATTGACATTTCAGGTGTAAATAAAACATGAAATAAAAAGTTGTATTTTATTTGCATTCCTTGATGCAAATAAAACATGAAATAAAAAGTTATATTTTGTTTGCATTCCTTGATGCAAATAAAACATGAAATTAAAAGTTGAATTTTTATTTGCATTCTTTGATGCAAATAAAACATAAATAAAAAATGTTACATTTTAGATGCAAATAAAAGCCTAGTTTAAGAAGTTACATTTTTCATTTGTATTTTTTATGCAAATGAAAGCATAGAATAAAAACATAGAAAAAGTTATATTTCTATTTACATGTTAGTTGGAAATAAAAAGAATCGAGTTTAAAAGTTATATCTTTATCCACATTTAGATGTAATAGAAAGTATAGTTTTAAACGTTATATTTTATTGTCAAAATAGAGACAATAAAAAGAATAAATCAAAAATGACATTTATGTTGACATATTAGTTGAAATAAAAAGAATAGTTTTAAATGTTACATTTTTAATGTCATTTTAGAGACAATAAAAAGAGTAAAATTACATGTACATTTTAATGTCATGTTAAACAATGTAAAAAGGATTACATTTTTTTGAGTGTAATATAAAGATTACATTTCACTGTAAATGAGTCAACATTAGAATTCACATTTTTAATGTAAATGAATCAGTAGAAAAGATTCATTGTTTTTGATAGATTATGTTGACATGAGAACTTACATCTTTATTGTATATGAAAATGATTCATTGTTGCATTAAAATGTTTAACTATAAAAAGTTCACATTTTTATTATAAAATGAGATTATATGAAAATATTCATGTGTTGAAAATATAATGTAGAGATGTCTTGAAATATGTGTTTGTGATGCTGAAATGTTACACTTCCATTTTCAAGTTATCCGACTTGTTTATGTGATTGGGACGATAATTTTTCACACATCGCCCAAGTGCACAAATAATCAATTATTTGTTTGTTGGTTGAAACCCCACATGGGTGTTGGGACGACATTTGACATACACTAGTCCCAATATTTAATTAATTGTCAATCGATGGGTTGACAGTCTGTGTTGAATGTTACTTATTTATTTATTTATTTTAATGCTCACAGAGTTATAAATCTCACTTTGGATGTGAATGTATTGTTCGATGATTGTGTATCATTATCGTTGAATATATTCAATGTATGAAATCCATATAACTGAAATATATGGTAATTGATTGAGTCGCATTCTGATTTAGAATTATTTTAATGAAAAAGGTCATTTTAATGTAAAAATACATTTTAATGTAAAAGAATGAAAAAGATCATTTTAATGTAAAATACATTTTAATGTTTAAGAATAAAAAAACATTTTAGAATAAAGAACATCTTAGAACAAAGAATATTTTAATATAAAGAATATTTTAATATAAAGAATATTTTAGTACCGTCCCGCATTTTTATCGGGTTGTATTTGAATATTTAAATCAGTTTAAATATTGAAATCGTAATAAAAGTGGATTTATATATTAATTAAAACGAAGCTGAACGTATAAGAATATATATCGAATATAATCGAGCCCGTAATATCGTGGCTGTAACGAAAAGGAATTTCGCTCGATCTGAATCGATCGCTAAACCGACCAAGACCGTTCGAAACCCCGATCGTAATGAGAACACGATGAATCAGAACACAAACAGAAGAACATTTCATTATTTATTACAACAATTCCATCAGAATACAAGAATATACAGAGTATGAATAAAAATTACACATTACTAAAATATCAGAGATTTAAATACAAACTGCAGCGGAAAAATAATATAAAACATAACTGAAATAAATACACGGATACAGAGCTTTCCGAATATCACTTCAGCTATAAACCAAGGTCCTGTAAGAATAAATCTGCAAAACCAAAACTACTAGCTGCCCATGCGGAAAATAAGGGCACCAAGAGTTTAGGTTAAAACAATAAACTCCAGGTCAGTCATGTGACTGGTGTGAGAACTAAAACAGTTATTAATCTTTATTTTTAAAGTTAGGTAAATCAAGGGACTACGCCGTATAACACGGAACGGGTTTCCTCCCAAGAATACCAGTGCATAAAACAAACAACGCAATGCTAAATAAAGAACAATGAAGCTGTTATAAGACCCAGGTCCCATCACACAATGCAACGCAAGACGGAGGATAGGGTTTTACCTTATAACAGCCAAAGAATGCTTAATACGTGTAAATTAAAATCACTTAAAATGTAAATTTTATCGTTTAATTCTAAATCAGACTCCAACCGTAAATTAGTAAGAGAACGATTCCCTAAGTATTAACCCCGAAGGCCGAAACCAACATCAGACCAATACCCAGGAAACCACTCGTCTTAGCTCGTTTCCAGTTAGTTTCTAATTTTATATTCAATCATAGACAGCATGGGTACCATATATCATGTCTCCATATATAGGTTTACAATCAAAACCGCACATGTCGTATTTGGAAATTGGATTTCCATCTATGAACCGAGGCTAGGGATCGTCCTCTACCGATTCGAGACAATCTAGCCCATGTCTCAGGTCAGAGCTCGAGTGACCTTTAGATCGTCAGGGTCGGTCCATGGATGTGGATTATTATGCCTGAACACTACGTTTCCCCGCCCTTTGGGGCGTAAGTGAGCCAACTAAATGACTCCATTAGTTCGAGAACGACCGGTATATATGAGGCGCCTTGCAATAGCAACAACCACACAGGTGAAAAGTATATAAATGTCAGCCAGTTTAAGCACTGTCACCACCTCTAGCTAGAAGAAAACGCATGTCCTCCCTGAGGTCCTCTCCCGTTTTTGGTTCATACCGGGTGTGAGGCTCGCGAATCAACGTTACACAAAGCGATGCCACAAAGGTCGTGCTTTGATCATCAACCACAAGACTCTGCTTTTCAACAGAAGCCTTGATCATTTGCATCTTAGCATGCCACACAGGCAGACCACTCCATGCAACCGATATACATCAATCACACAGAATGATATCCAATGTCAGACACACAGTCCATTTACAAGTCCATTCTGGGTCTGAACGAAACCCGAGGCACTTTCCTCGCATATCCATCGATCTCCAAGTACGTCTGGACGATCACCAACTGATTCCCTCCTCTTGGGTGTACAGCCCAATCAAGATCATCAGTAATCACCCAAACGATGTGAAGACCTCTGGTCTTCAACCACCGTCTTCATCTTCGACTTATCGTCGAGTCAGTTATTCAGAATGGGATAAACCCGGTCTTTCTGAACAACTCGCGTATGTAATAAACAAGTGTTACACAAACACAACATATGCCTCATTCCAATTCATCAGTCACTAACCGTAAATTAGTAAGAGAACAATTCCCCAAATATTAACCCCGAAGGCCGAAACCAACATCAGATCAATACCCAGGAAGCCATTCTTCTTAACTAACTTACAGTTAGTTTCTAAATTTCACATTCTTAGGGAAAGGTTCCCATTAATTTTATCAAAGATAAATTCTTTTAAATTTATTCTTTAATCTTGCTTTGAATATCATTTCAAACTAGTCGGGATTAACGCTCCTTACCGAAGTAATTATTTGTTAAATTTCCCAATCCCAACCTATAAATCCCATGAAGCAAAACCGGCAATACTTCATATCTAACACCACGGTGTTATCGGTAAATTTAATTACCATTACACGTTCAAATCTAATTAAAGATTTAGCTATAGCTTGGAGAAAAACTAGTGATACTCCATTCTCTCGATCCCTTCAATCTAATTAAAGATTCATTAAAACTCCACTTAGTTGTAATCTTTAACTGGGTTAAAGAACCAATGTCATTTAAAACACGATTCAAGATAAACCCAAAATCACATTCCATTCTATCAGTCCCTAACCGTAAATTAGTAAGAGAACAGTTCCCTAAATATTAAACCCGAAGGCCGAAACCAACATCAGATCAATATCCAAGAAACCATTCAACTTAACTGATCCCTAGTTATTTCCAATTTTTCTTAACTCCAGTTGGGTTTAAGAACAGTATTATTAAAGATACCGTTCACGACAAACCAAAATCTCATTTGATATTAAATACAAGGCTCTGAATAGAAAATATATCGGCTTATATTCAATATCAAATTCTGAAACCAACAAATATCGTATTGGAAATAACGATATAGATATATCTTTCAAATTTCCACAACCATATCTGTATAATCACGAAATCCAACATCGAAATATCCCGAAGATAATTTCGATTCAAATCCATTCCAATTCATATATTGGAAATTTCTGGTTATTTTAAAACCATTTCAAATCTAGTTCAAAACTAGTTCATTTAGATAAACATATATTTTTATCTTTTCAAATAGGGAATTTTTCATCCTATTTCTCTCTAAATCATTTATTATGATTTTACACAAATTATTAATATTTTTAATAATTTTATCAAGGCCCGTACAATCGATTTCCAATAACGGCTACCGAACTGCACTTACAGCGACCTTTTCTAAATTTGATTTGGACGTATGTCCAAATCCAACTGTTAGATTTAAAATTTCTAATATTCTTGGAAAGCTCTTTTCGATACGAACCCAACGGTTCCGGTTTCAGGAGAATCCGATGGTCGGATCTCCCGTAACATCAATTCGAAGTCAATGGTCGAAATTCGCGAACTATCGCGGTGCGGCGCGTTCTATTCAGGCCATTAATATATATAATATATATATTATATATATTTCATCGATTTCAATTCAAAACGTATTTTATAAATCGTTTTAAATTCGTTTTCAAAACGGTTTCAACTTCATATTCAATTTTAAATCAAAATTGAATATTCCACATCATTAACATATAAATGATAATATTTTCAAAATGTTATATTTTGAAATCACTTCTTTTTCGATATTCGAATAAAATTGATATAAATATCGTTCGCGTCAAAATGGTGCAAATATAATCAACAAGGCTTTATATATTTCAATAACTTCGTTATTCCATTCCACAAATGAATATTTTCTTCAACACATGAATTTATATTTTATTCAAAACATGAATATATATTTTATTCAACACATGAATATATATTTTATTTCAACTCATGAATATATATTTTAAAATATTATTTATTTTCTAAATTGGAATGAGACCCAACCAATTACCATATAAGGTTAATTATATGGATTCCATACAACACACGTATATATTGACAATAATAATCAATCAATCATCATCCAGAGTGCACAATACAACTGTCTGTCAACCTATCGATCGACATACAACTAATTATTGGGACCAGTGTATGTCAAATATCATCCCAATACCCGTGTAGGGTTTCACATCAACAAACACAGACTTTATTTGTGCAGTTGGGCGATGTGTAAAATTTATCGTCCCAATCAATATCAATCAAATCAGTGTACATAAACAAATCGTCTGATTTGTAAATAAATATTTTATTTTATTCACATACACGTTAAAAATTATATTTTTAACGATAAAATCTTTTATTTCAACACATGAATTTCTACTCAGTTCATTTATTCAATAAAATGATATTTTTATTTTCCTAACTTATTTTAGAAAATTTCGGCGGCATAACGGCACGATACTAGAAATGGGATAAGGCCTAGCTTTATCCCCGGTCTAATAATGGCCCACGCCATACACATACCAATTTAATCAACCCCATTTCACATCCCAAACCAATTCAATCAAACTAATCAACCAAACAAATAAATCAATCATCAAACAATCAACTAAACAAACAAGACGTCCATGGTCTGTGGACGACGGTTGTCGGTGCTACTAAGCACCGTCTGCATCCTAGTATATATTTTTAACTAGAAAAGATGAGTTAAAGTGAGAAGTTCTCACCGACTAGCTAAACCAAACGCCACGACTCTTCATATGTAGGAAATCTTCACCTCGCTTCTAATGAGATCTGTTCAACACCGTTTGTGTTAAAAATTATATTTTTAACAACGATACTTCCTATATAAAAATCGAATTTTTATTTTCTCTACCTTATAAAAATCATATTTTTAATTCGCTTCATATATAAAAATTATATTTTTATATAATTAAAAATCATATTTTTAATCTTGTTACCTTCATAATGAAAACCATATTTTTATTATCTAAAAATAATTTCATTTCTACTATAAAAAACATACTTTTATATATTTAAAAATCGGATCTCTATGTGTATAAAAATCAAATCTTTGTATGGATAAAAATCACATCTTTATGATGATATCGTTCATATAAAAAATTCATCTTTACTTGTTGGACACATAAATAAAGATCACACCTTTATTATAGAAATCAGATTTTAAATCTATATTCTCTATAAAAATCTAAATTTTAAACAATGTTTTTAAATCTAAAAATCTTATCGTTATATAGTGGAAAAATCAAATCTTTTATATTAATGAAAACCAAATTTTTCTATAATAAAAATTATATTTTTCTAAAGCTTTATATATTTTAACTGATTTTTATTTTAAAAACAACATTTCTAAAACCTTAAATGATTTAATTGCATAATTAATAATAATAATAATAAAGACAAAAACTAAAATAGAAATCAAGGTTTTTATTACCCTAAATTTTTAGGGCCGTTGATCTTGGAGCCAAAGACACCGCCTTTCTTCTTCCTTTTAGACGTCCACTAAACCCATGAACTTCGACTTCGACAGTTGCTTGTCGAGCCGCCTTGGAGCCACCGACTTCAGATCTGATGTCGCCCCACCCTTTGCCTACATCTCGTCGTCCTACGGTCGCTACAGGAGACAGCTCGGTGGGCCCGTGTACCTCCAAAACCGATGTGAAGGAGGCGTGCTACACTAGTTGGGGGGCGAGCAAGAGGTGGTGGTCGGGTGTGGATCTCGTTTCTCTCGATGGGGGGCCTTGCGAGGGAAGCACGACTTCTGAAGTTGCAGCAGGTTCGAGAGGAAGGAGGAGCGGGGGTCTGGGGCTCGCGGAGGCGATAGGAAGAAGGAGGTGATGGCAAGACGGAGGGAAGCGGAGGTGATGGAGGAAGCGACGGCGTCATCCGCCATTTTCGATTGATCGGATAAAATCCGATTGGGGTTCGATTGCAGAAAACATAAATGGGGGGGTTAAGTGCAATAAGGGGTTGACCAAGTCAAAATAATATATATTTAATTTTAATTTTAAATTCAAAAAGTTATTTTTAAATTCGATCTTCAAACAAGACCCAACGACTGTCGCCCCTAGCTAATTACCCTCATTCCGAACCCAATGGGATATGCCCCGTTAGCCAATTCGACCTTTTCGATCAGTTTCTGTTTAAATTAAAATATAAATCTTTATATATTCAATTCAAACACACATTTCAATTTACCGGGGCTACATACGGATCCCCAAAATTACAGAAAAAATATTTCTAGCTTCGTCTTGACGATACGGTCCTAACAAAACTAATTTTGTCAAATTCTGAGACCGTTTGAAAAATGGCCATTTTCTGGTCGACCCAAATTGGCTGGAACTGATAAAACACGTTTAAGTGTGCCACGCTCACATATTAATTCAGAAAATTATGAATTTTGAAACCTACAATAATTTCACGTCCCGGATCCAATAAAAGTGGTTTCGTCGAAAACCGAGGTCGTTTGCAAAATGGCTATTTTCAAGGCCTTTATATATATTAAAATATATATAAATTCCACAATGACTTTTCTGAATTTTAAACTGGACATATCTTTCAACTTCTAAAGTGAAATCTCAGTTTCTTACATCCCTTAGAAAGATATGATCAAACAGATTCAAATATTTCTTATTTCGTTCAATTCTGACTTAAAATGAATACTATATATTCATTTGAAATTCGGAATCGAATTTTCGAACTGCAGCGCCATTTCAGGCACGTTATATAATTAAAATAAAATTATTCGTCTTAACTTCATCGAAAATAAATTTTCCGTCGTTTTTATTTAAAATAATCCATATTAAATATCCAAAATCCATTAAATTCGCCAAAATAAAAATTTTAAATTGGCTCAGATTATCCGGGTTGTTACAATCTCCCCTACTTAAAATCTTTTCGTCCTCGAAAAGGAACGAAGGTGAAAGTTGTTTTCTAATCAACTCAACTTTCATTATTTTAATTATGGCTTAAGTTTTTCAACTTTTCAGTTTCTAAAATTTTTTCAAATTTTTCAAAAATTTGGCTAACACCCTAAATTTTCGAAAAATTTCGCCATAACCTCCCCTGCACCGGGAGCATCGGGAAAATCCCCAAACCGCCACACAGGCCTCTCCAATCAAAAAGAAAAATAAATAGCCAAGCGGCTCATAAAATCATCACCACCCAAAGAAATATAATAAACATGTACCTATTTGTCGGGCAAACAATTTTATTCCTCTTCTCTAGCCTCCTTGCTATGACCTGTTCACACATATATAAGTACATGCATGCAATTGTAATCATTTTTCAATACAATTCAATATTCGGTTCAATTTGGCATAATGGCTCAAAATTTCAATTAATCAAACCAATAATCATACAACACAACCAGCAATCAATTAGTTGGTTAATTTTTCAATCATATAACTTTGGTATATATATACAGAAAATCATGTTTTTGATGCCAAATCACAACCAATAATCCTATTTACATTTTGGTTCTCACACCAGTCTAATGGAAATATATAGATATCACACCTTCGAAACACGAACACAAACTCTGATGACGACTAGTCAATCATCAGAATCATCTCCGGACGACTAGAGAGTGATTCTATATCTATCCAGTATATTTGGGACTTCGTATACACGCTAGCTAGGCGTATATGCAAAATCTTCATATACTAGATTGTCCAAATCAATTTAAAATAAATTATTCAAATACGTATAATACGATTTAAATTTCAAAACAAAATTTGTTTTTCATTTTTATTTGAAAAATATACTCTTCACACTCGTTATGGGATACTACTGATCCCATCTCTAACGAGTCATTCTTACTGGATATTACTAATCCAATCTCTGATGAATTCTTTCGTTCGGTTCTAATGTGTCTTGTTCTCCGAGCTCTGTAAACCAAAGCTCTTATACAAAATGTAACGAAAAGGAATTTCGCTCGATCCGAATCGATCGCTAAACCGACCAAGACCGTTCGAAACCCCGATCGTAATGAGAACACGACGAATCAGAACACAAACAGAAGAACATTTCATTGTTTATTACAATAATTCCATCAGAATACAAGAATATACAGAGTATGAATAAAAATTACACATTACTAAAATATCAGAGATTTAAATACAAATTGCAGTGGAAAAATAATACAAAACATAACTGAAATAAATACACGGATACAGAGCTTTCCGAATATCACTTCAGCTATAAACCAGGGTCCTTTAAGAATAAATCTGCAAAACCAAAAATACTAGCTGCCCGTACGGAAAATAAGGGCACCCAGAGTTTAGGTTAAAACAATAAAATCCAGGTCAGTCATGTGACTAGTGTGAGAACTAAAATAGTTATTAATCTTTATTTTTAAAGTTAGGTAAATCAAGGAACCACGCCGTATAACACGGAACGGGTTTCCTCCCAAGAATACCAGTGCATAAAACAAACAGCGTAATGCTAAATAAAGAACAATGAAGCAGTTATAAGACCCAGGTCCCATCACACAATGCAACGCAAGCCGGAGGATAGGGTTTTACCTTATAACAGCCAAATAATGCTTTATACGTGAAAAGTAAAATCACTTAAAATGTAAATTTTATCATTTAATTCTAAATCAGACTCCAACCGTAAATTAGTAAGAGAACGATTCCCTAAGTATTAACCCCGAAGGTCGAAACCAACAACAGACCAATACCCAGGAAACCACCCATCTTAGCTCGTTTCCAGTTAGTTTCTAATTTTATATACAATCATAAATATCAATCATAGACGGCATGGGTACCATATATCATGTCGCCATATATAGGTTTACAATCAAAATTGCACATGTCGTATTTGGAAATTGGATTTCCATCTATGAACCGAGGCTAGGGATCGTCCTCTACCGATTCAAGACAATCTAGCCCATGTCTCAGGTCAGAGCTCAAGTGACCTTTACATCGTCAGGGTCGGTCTACCGATGTGGATTATTATGCATGAACACTACATTTCCTCGCCCTTTGGGGCGTAAGTGAGCCAACTAAATGACTCCGTTAGTTCAAGAACGACCGATATATCTGAGGTGCCTCACAACAGCAACAACCACACAGGTGAAAAGTATATAAATGTCAGCCAGTTTAAGCACTGACACCACCTCTAGCTAGAAGAAAACGCATGTCCTCCCTGAGGTCCTCTCTCATTTTTGGTTCATACCGGGGTGTGAGGCTCGCGAATCAACGTTACACAAAGCGATGCCACAAAGGTCGTGCTTTGATCATCAACCACAAGACTCTGCTTTTCAACAGAAGCCTTGATCATTTGCATCTTAGCATGCCACACAGGCAAACCACTCCATGCAACCGATATACATCAATCACACAGAATGATATCCAGTGTCAGACACACAGTCCATTTACAAGTCCGTTCTGGGTCTGAACGAAACCCGAGGCACTTTCCTCACATATTCATCGATCTCCAAGTACGTCTAGACGATCACCAACTGATTCCCTCCTCTTGGGTGTACAGCCCAATCAAGATCATCAGTAATCACCCAAACGATGTGAAGACCTCCGGTCTTCAACCACTGTCTTCATCTTCGACTTATCGTCGAGTCAGTTATTCAGAATGGGATAAACCCGGTCTTTCTGAACAACTCGCGTATATAATAAACAAGTGTTACACAAACACAACATACGCCTCATTCCAATTCATCAGTCACTAACTGTAAATTAGTAAGAGAACAATTCCCCAAATATTAACCCCGAAGGCCGAAACCAACATCAGATCAATACCCACGAAGCCATTCTTCTTAACTAACCTATAGTTAGTTTCTAAATTTCACATTCTTAGGGAAAGGTTCCCATTAATTTTATCAAAGATAAATTCTTTTAAATTTATTCTTTAATCTTCCTTTGAATATCATTTCAAACTTGTCGGGATTAACGCTCCTTACCGAAGTAATTATTTGTTAAATTTCACAATCCCAACCTATAAATCCCATGAAGAAAAACAGGCAATACTTCATATCTAACACCACGGTGTTATCGGTAAATTAAATTATCATTACACGTTCAAATCTAATTAAAGATTTAACTATCGCTTGGAGCAAAATTGGTGATACTCCATTCTCGATCCTTTCAATCTAATTAAATATTCATTAAAACTCCACTTAGTTTTAATCTTTAACTGGGTTAAAGAACTAATGTCATTTAAAACACGGTTCACGATAAACCCAAAATCACATTCCATTCTATCTGCCCCTAACCGTAAATTAGTAAGAGAACAGTTCCCTAAATATTAACCCCGAAGGCCGAAACCTACATCAGATCAATATCCAAGAAACCATTCAACTTAACTGATCCCTAGTTAGTTCCTAATTTTCTTAACTCCAGTTGGGTTTAAGAACAGTATTATTAAAGACACCATTCACGACAAACCAAAATCTCATTTGATATTAAATACAAGGCTCTAAATAGAAAATATATCGGATTATATTCAATACCAAATTCTGAAACCAACAAATATCGTATTGGAAATAACGATAAAGATATATCTTTCAAATTTCAACAACTATATCTGTATAATCACGAAATCCAACATCGAAATATCCCGAAGATAATTTCGATTCAAATCCATTCCAATTCATATATTGGAAATTTCTGGTTATTTTAAAACCATTTCAAATCTAGTTCAAAATTAGTTCATTTCGATAAAAATATATTTTTATCTTTTCAAATAGGGAATTTTTCATCCCAGTTCTCTCTAAATCATTTATTATGATTTTAACAAATTATTAATATTTTTAATAATTTTATCAAGGCCCGTACAGTCGATTTCCAATAACGGCCACCGAACTGCACTAACAGTGACCTTTTCTAAATTTGATTTGGACGTATCTCCAAATCCACCCGTTAGATTTAAAATTTCTAATATTCGTTGGAAAGCTCTTTTCGATACGAACCCAACGGTTCCGGTATCAGGAGAATCCGACGGTCGGATCTCCCGTAACATCAATTCGAAGTCAATGGTTGAAATTCGTGAATTGTCGCGGCGCGGCGCGTTCTATTCAGGCCATTAATATATATAATATATATATTATATATATTTCATCGATTTCAATTCAAAACGTATTTTATAAATCGTTTTCAAAACGGTTTCAACTTCATATTCAATTTTAAATCAAAATTGAATATTCCATATCATTAACATATAAATGATAATATTTTCAAAACGTTATATTTTGAAATCACTTCTTTTTCGATATTCGAATAAAATCGATATAAATATCGTTCGTGTCAAAATGGCGCAAATCTAATCAACACGGCTTTATATATTTCAATAACTTCGTTATTCCATTCCACAAATGGATATTTTCTTCAACACATGAATTTATATTTTATTCAACACATGAATATATATTTTATTCAACGCATGAATATATATTTTATTTCAACTCATGAATATATATTTTAAAATATTCTTTATTTTCTAAATTGGAATGAGACCCAACCAGTTACCATATAAGGTTAATTATATGGATTACATACAACACATGTATATATTGACAATAATAATCAATCAATCATCATCCAGAGTGCACAATACAACTGTCTGTCAACCTATCGATCGACATACAACTAATTATTGGGACCAGTGTATGTCAAATATCATCCCAATACCCGTGTGGGGTTTCACATAAACAAACACAAACTTTATTTATGCTGTTGGGCGACGTGTAAAATTTATTGTCCCAATCAATATCTGTCAAATCAGTGTGCATAAACAAATCGTCTGATTTGTAAATGAATATTTTATTTTATTCACATACACGTTAAAAATTATATTTTTAACGATAAAATCTTTTATTTCAACACATGAATTTCTACTCGGTTCATTTATTCAATAAAATGATATTTTTAATTTTCTAACTTATTTTAGAAAATTTCGGCGGCATAACGGCACGATACTAGAAACGGGATAAGGCTTAGCCTTATCCCTGATCTAATAATGGCCCACGCCATACACATACCAATTTAATCAATCCCATTTCACATCCCAAACCAATTCAATCAAATTAATCAACCAAACAAATAAATCAATCATCAAACAATCAACTAAACAAACAAGCCGTCCATGGTCTGTGGACGACGGGTGTCGGGTGCGACTAAGCACCGTCTGCATCCTAGTATATATTTTTAACTAGAAAAGAAGAGTTAAAGTGAGAAGTTCTCACCGACTAGCTAAACCAAACGCCACGACTCTTCATATGTAGGAAATCTTCACTTCGCTTCTAACGAGATCTATTCAACACCGTTTGTGTTAAAAATTATATTTTTAACAACGCTACTTCCTATATAAAAATCGAATTTTTATTTTCTCTACCTTATAAAAATCATATTTTAAATTCGCTGCATATATAAAAATTATATTTTTATATAATTAAAAATCATATTTTTAATCTCGCTACCTTCATAATAAAAACAATATTTTTATTATCTAAAAATAATCTCATTCTACAATAAAAATCATATTTTTATATAATTAAAAATCTGATCTCTATGTGTATAAAAATCAAAACTTTGTATGGATAAAAATCACATCTTTTTGATGATATCGTTCATATAAAAATTTCATCTTTACTTGTTGGTCATATAAATAAAGATCACACCTTTATTATAGAAATCAGATTTTAAATCTATATTCTCTATAAAAATCTAAATTTTAAACAATGTTTTTAAATCTAAAAATCTTATTGCTATATAGTGGAAAAATCAAATCTGAAAGAACCCGTAACTTCCCCGGTAAGGAATGAGCGGATACTTCGAGAACAACACACAAAAGAATGCACACGGAAGAACATT
Source organism: Allium sativum (assembly GCA_030737875.1). Taxonomy (NCBI): domain Eukaryota; kingdom Viridiplantae; phylum Streptophyta; class Magnoliopsida; order Asparagales; family Amaryllidaceae; genus Allium; species Allium sativum. The sequence goes on from CM060915.1 coordinate 120,578,037, forward strand.
TCATTGTTAATTACAACAATTCCATCAGAATACAAGAATATACAGAGTATGAATAAATATTACACAGAAAATATCAGAGATTACAATACATTACATTATATAGCAGCGGAAAAATATTACAAAACACAACTGAAAGAGATATACGGATACAAAGCTTTACGGATATCATTCCAGCTGTAAACCAGGTTCCTGTGAATATAAATCTGCAAAACCAAAACTACTAGCTGCCCGTGTCAAAATAAGGGCACCCAGAGTTTATGTTTAAAACAATAAACTCCAGGTCAGTCATGTGACTGGTGTGAGAACTAAAACAGTTATTAATCATTATTTTAAATCAGATATATCAAGGGACCACGCCGTATAACATGGAACGGGTTTCCTCCCAAGAATACCAGTGCATATAATAAAACAGCGCAATGCTTTTTGGAAAAATGAAGCTATTATAAGACCCAGGTCCTATCACACAATGCAATGCAAGCCGGGGGATAGGGTTTTCCCTTATAATAGCCAAACATGCTTAGTACGTTTTAAACAAATCATTTGATATTATTATAAGTGTATAGTGTTAAAACAATTTCAAATCATAAGTATCAATCATAGGCGGCATGGGTACCATATATCATGTCGCCAATACTAGGCTCTACAAATAAAACCGCAAAGTCACGTATTTGGAAATTGGATTTCCTTCTGTGAACTGAGGCAAAAGATAGTCCTCTACTGATTCGAGACGCTCTAGCCCGTGTCTCAGGAACAGTCGCAACTGCCCCTTGGATCGTCAGGGCCGGTCCACCGATGTGGATTACTATGCCTGAACACTACGTTTCCCCGCCCTTTGGGGCGTCAATGAGCCAACAAATGACTCCATCGGACCTGGATCGTCCGATCAAACCGAGGTGCCTCACAACAAAAACAACCACATAAGTCAAACTCGTCAGGGCATGTAAAACCACTGACGCCACTTCTAACTAGAAGGAAACGCATGCCATCCCTGATGTCCTCTCCCGTTTCTGGTTCACAACCGGGGTGTGAGGCTCGCGAATTTATGTTACACAAAACTATGTCACACAGTCCGTGCTTTGATCATCAACCACAAGACTCTGCTTTTCAACAGAAGCCTTGATCATTTGCATCTTAGGCATGCCACACAGGCAATTCACTCCATGCGATGGATATCCATCAATATATAACCCCTGAGCTCGTATGTCTTAGAGAAGGACGTTAAGCAAGAGAATAAATTCTCCGCCGCCAAACAAATATATATTTAATAGAAATCAATCATATAGACTGAAATCCAATGTCAGACACACAGTCCATTTACCAGTTCGTTCTGGGTCTGAACGAAACCGGAGGCACCTAGTACCCTGCATATCCATCGATCTCCAAGTACGTTTGGACGACCACTAACTGATTCCCTCCTCTTGGGTGTACGGCCCAATCAAGATCATTAGTAATCACCCAAACGACGTGAAGACCTCCGGTCTTCGACCACCGTCTTCATCCTCGACACCACGTCGAATCAGTTATTCAGAATGGGATAAACCCGGTCTTTCTGAATAACTCGCATATATAATAAACAGGTGTTACAAAAACACAACATACGCCTCATTCCAATTCAGAATATTCTTTTATTCAAATATTCCTACACTTTGGGAAAGGTTCCCATTAGTTTTATCAAAGCTAAATTCTTTAAATTTATTCTTTAATCTTCTTTTGAATATCAATTCAAACTAGTCGGGATTAGCGAACCACACCGCAGTAATCATTTATTTTATTTCCCAATCCCCACCTATTCATCCCATGAAGTAAAACTGGTCATACTTCATATCTAACACCACAGTGTTATCGGTAAATTCAATTACCATTTCACGTTCAAATCTAATTAAAGATTTAACTATCGCCTGGAGTAAAACTGGTGATACTCCATTCTCGATCTTTTCAATCTAATTAAAGATTCATTAAAACCCCACTTAGTTTTAATCCTTAACTGGGTTAAAGAATCAGTGTCATTTAAAACACGGTTCACGATAAACCCAAAATCACATTCCATTAATTATCGGGTTAAAGAACAAGTGTTATTTAAAACAATGTTCACGATAAACCCAAAAATCAATACCAATTCAATTCCAATTAAATATTATTTAATTGGTACACTTCATTAAATCTAAATAAAAAGATTTAATCTTTTTCTCAACTGGGCTTAAGAAGAGTGTTAATGAAGACACCATTCATGACAAACCCAAATCACATTTGATATTAAATACAAGGCTCTGAATAGAAAATATATCGGCTTATATTCAATATCAAATTCTGCGACCAACAAATATCGTATTGGAAATGACGATATAAATATATCTTTCAAATTCCCATAACAATACCTGTATCATCACGAAATCCAACATCAAAATATTCCAAAGACAATTTCGATTCAAATCCATTCCCATTCAATTATTGGAAATTCGGGTTACTTTTAAAACCCTTTTTAAATTCAATTTATTTATTTAAAAATAAATAGAATTATAATTCTAGTTCAAAACTAGTTCATTTCGATAAAAATCTATTTTTATCTTTTCAAATATGGAGTTTTTCATCCCATTTCTTCCCAAATCATTTCTTATGATTTTACACAAATTACTACTATTTTTAATAATTTTATCAAGGCCCGTACAGTCGATTTCCATCAACAGCCATCGAACTGCACTTACAATGACCTTTTCCAAATTTGATTTGGACATAATTCCAAATCCAGCAACTAGATTTCTAATTTCTAATATTCGTTAGAAAGCTCTTTTCGATACGAACCCAACGGTTCCGGTTTTAGGAGAATCCGACGGTCGGATCTCCCGTAATGTCCACTCGAAGTCAATGGTCGAAATTCACGAACTACCGCGGCGCGGTGCGTTCTATTCAGGCCATTATATATAATATATATATATATATATATATATATATATATTATATATTTCGTCGATTTCTATTTAAAACGAATTTTATAAATCGTTTTAAATCCGTTTCCAAAACAATTTCAACTTCTTATTCGATTTCAAATCAAAATTGAATTTTCCTTTATAAATTCCTTTTTACATTCATTTCTATTTGATTTCAATTCAATTTCAATTCGATTTAAATCAATTTCAATTCGATTTGAATTCTATTCAATTCAAATTCAAATCAATTTGAATTCCTATTCAATTCAATTTTAATTCGATTTGAATTTGTTTTCTATTCAATTTAATTCGAATTCATTTTCTATTCAATTCAATTCGAATTTCTTTTCTATTCAATTCAATTCGAATTTATTTTCTATTCAATTCAATTCGAATTTATTTTCTAAAATATTCGATTATTGAAATCACTTTTCAATATTCATTAAACACAAATAAAATCGATATAAATATCGTTCACGTCAAAATGGCGTCAATCTAATCAACACGGCTTCATATATTTCTATTTTCAAATATTCTATTTCAAATGTTTCTTTTTCAAATATTTCTATTCAAATATTTCCTTTTTTCAAAACTGGAATGAGGCCCAATCAATTACCATATAATGTTAATTATATGGATTTTCTACAACACATGTATAAAATAACAACGATAAATAATCAACCATCATCCAGAGTGCACCACACAACTGCATAAGCATTAAATATAAATAATTAGCGCTTACACAGTCTGTCAATCCATCGATTGACATACAACTAAACAATCGGGATTAGTGTACGTCAAATCTCACCCCAATACCCATGTGGGGTTTCAAATCAACAAACAAAGATTTTATTTGTGCAGTTGGGCGATGTGTAAAATTTATCGTCCCAATCTATATCAGTCAAATGTGTGTATATAAACAAATCGTTCGATTTGTTTATATTAATTTATTTCATTTCATTTATACGTTAAAAATTCTATTTTTAACTATAAAATATTTTTAACTATATAAATATTTTATTTCACTTCAAATCACATTACACAATCAACTACACATCAAAATCAAACAAACAAGCATACAAGCCGTCCATGGTCTGTGGACGACGGGTGTCGGGTGCTACTAAACACCGTCTGCATCCTAGTATTTATTTTAACCAGAAAATTAAATTAAAAGTGAGAAGTTCTCACCGAAAGCTAAACCAAACGCCACGACTCTTCATATGTAGAACATCTTCGCCGTGCTTCCAACGAGATCTGTTACACGCGGTTCACATTAAAAATCACATTTTTAATTCAACGCTACATACATAAAATCGTATTTTTAACTTCATAAAATATTTCAAACATACGATGAAAATAATATGTTTATCTTCATAAAAATATTGTTTTTATCTACTGAAAATCATATTTTTGTTTCGTTAACTTCTTAATAAAACCCAAATCTTTATCGCTACTTCATATATGTAAAAATCGAATTTTTATCACCAATTCCTATATGTAAAAATCGAATTTTTTATCACTACTTCATATAGGTAAAAATCGAATTTTTATCGCCAATTCCTATATAGAGATTATATTTTTTTTCTAAACCAAAAATCGTATATTTACTAGCATAAAGATCGTATTTCTTTCCTTGACTAAAAATAATTCCTCTTCTAGTTTAAAAATCAATCCTTTCTATAAATAAAACCTCATCTTTTTATAGATTAAAAATCAAATCTTTAATTAACTAAAAATCTAAACTTTGTATATATATATATATTCAATCATATAATAAAACTGATTTTATTAACTAAACAAAGAAAATAAAAAAAACTTACGGGGTACAAAGGGGAAGGGCGCCGGCTTCAGCAGGTCAGGGGGGTCGGAGGCTTGTCGGCACGGTGGTGGTTGCCTGCGGTGGCCGGAGCTCCAGTGGGGGGGTCAACGTGGGGGTCGGGCTTCCAAGGGGAGGCGGTTGCGTCGGGTCTTGGGAAGCGGTGCGAGTTTCAGAGAGGAGGAGAAGGAGATGAGCGAGAGGGGGGGTTTCGACGAGGTGGGGGCGACTGGGGGAGGCCGACCTCCGGCGATGGCGAGCATAGGCAGCGGCGTTGGGAGGATCGCGGGTTTCCCCCCTTTTGCTTTGCTTTGACTGAAATGGGCGTTGACCGTTTGAAAGGGGAGAGATATAAGGGTTGGGTTTTATATATTAATATATATTTAATTTATTTTCATTTTCAAAAAGTAACTTTTCCATTCGAAATCAAAATCAAGCCCAACAACAGTCGCCCCTAGCCAATTACCCCCATTCCGAAAACAATGGGATATGCTGCGTAGGCCAATTCGATCGTTACGATCAGTTTCCGTTCAAATTAAAATTCAAATCAGTATACATTCAATTTGAACGTACATTTCTATTTGCCAAGGCCACATACAGACTCTAAAAATTGCAGAAAATTTATTTCTAGCTTCGTATTGACGATACGGTCCTAACAAAACTAATCTCATCGAGTTTTGAGACCGTTTGAAAAATGGCCATTTTCCAGTCGATTAAAATCAACTGAAACTGGTCAAACGCGTTTTCCTTTGCCACGCTCACATATTGATTCGAAAATTATGAAATTTAAAATCTAGCAATAATTTGACATTTCGGATCCAACAAAAGTGGTTTCGTCGAAAACCGAGATCATTTGCAAAATGGTCATTTTTAAGGGTCGAAATTCCATAGCGACTATTCTGAATTTTCAACTGGACATAACTTTTTACCCTCGCTATGAAATTTCAATTTTTCGGATTCGTTGGAAAGATGTTGTCAATTAGATTCAAATATTTTTGGTTTCACTAAAATCCGGTTTATTTCGAACTCAGTACATTCATTTGAACTTTGAAATCGAATTTTCGAACTACCGCGCCATTTTTCAATTCCTTTTATAATTTAAAATAAATATTTATATTCTAAAGACGATCTGTATAATATATACGTTCGAATTCTATTCAAAATAAATTTCTTCGTCGTTATTATTTAAAATAATTCATTTTAAATATTCAAAATTCTCTAAAATTGCCAATATAAAAATTTTAAATTGGTTCGGATTTCCGGGTTAGTACAATCTCCCCCACTTAAAACTTTTCATCCCTGAAAAGGAACGAAGCCGAAAGTTGTTTAATTAATCAACTCAACTTTCATTATTTTCATCACGGCTTAAGTTCTTCAACTTTTCAGTTTGTAAGAACTTTTCAAATTTTTCAAAAATTTGGCTAACACCCTAAATTTTCGAAAAATTTCGCCATAACCTCCCCTGCACCGGGGACTTCGGGATATTTCATATAGCCTCCCATGGCCTTCTTCAATCCAAAAGAAAACGAAAAAGCCAATCGGCTCATAAAATCATCATCACCCGAACAAAACAGTAAATTATGGTAAACATGTACCTATTTGTCAGGTATACAATTTTATTCTTCTGCTCTAGCGTCTTTGCTATGACTTGTTCAATGTAAGTACATGTAAATGCATGCAAATTCTAACAATTTTCAATACAACTCACTTTTTGATACAATTTGGCTAAAGGTTCAACATTTAATTAATCAAACAACACAATCAGCAATCAATTAGTTGATTAGCATTTCAGATTCATAATTTTGATAGTCAAAAATCACATTTTTGATGCCAAATCACAACAATAGGCCCTATATAATTTAGGTTCTCACACCAGTCAATAGGAAATATATAGAAATCCCACTTTCGAAACTCGAACACCAATACCAATACCAATACGAATATATAGAAATCTTTATATACCGGATAGTCCAAATCAATATAAATAAATATTCAAATACGAATAATTAAATTAAATTTTCAAAACAAAATTTGTTTTCATTTTAAAAATATACTCTTTACACTCGTTCTAGGATACTATTGATCCTATCTCTAACGAGTCATTCTCGTTGGATATTACTAATCCAATTTCTGATGAATTCTTTCGTTTGGTTCTAACATGTCTTGTTCTCCGAGCTCTGTAAACCAAAACTCTGATACCAACTGAAAGAACCCGTAACTTCCCCGGTAAGGAAAGAGCAGATACTTCGAGAACAACACATAAAAGAACGCACACTGAAGAACATTTCATTGTTAATTGCAACAATTCCATCAGAATACAAGAATATACAGAGTATGAATAAATATTACACAGAAAATATCAGAGATTACAATACATTACATTATATAGCAGCGAAAAAATAATACAAAACACAACTGAAAGAGATATACAGATACAAAGCTTTCCGGATATCATTCCAGCTGTAAACTAGGTTCCTGTGAATATAAACCTGCAAAACCAAAACTACTAGATGCCCGTGTCAAAATAAGGGCACCCAGAGTTTAGGTTTAAAACAATAAACTCCAGGCCAGTCATGTGACTGGTGTAAGAACTAAAACAGTTATTAATCATTATTTTAAATCAGATATATCAAGGGACCACGCCGTATAACACGGAACGGGTTTCCTCCTAAGAATACCAGTGCATATAACAAAAAAGAGCAATGCTTTTTGAAAAAATGAAGCTATTATAAGACCCAGGTCCTATCACACAATGCAACGCAGGCCGGGGGATAGGGATTTCCCTTATAATAGCCAAACATTCTTAGTACGTTCTGAACAAATCATTTGATACAATTATAAGTATATAGTGTCAAAACAATTTCAAATCATAAGTATCAATCATAGGCGGCATGGGTTCCATATATCATGTCGCCAATACTAGGCTCTACAAATAAAACCGCAAAGTCACGTATTTGGAAATTGGATTTCCTTCTGTGAACCGAGGAAAAAGATAGTCCTCTACCGATTCGAGACGCTCTAGCCCGTGTCTCAGGAACAGCCGCAACTGCCCCTTGGATCGTCAGGGTCGGTCCACCGATGTGGATTATTATGCCTGAACACTACGTTTCCCCGCCCTTTGGGGCGTCAATGAGCCAACAAATGACTCCATCGGACCCGGATCATCCGATCAAACCGAGGCGCCTCACAACAGCAACAACCACATAAGTCAAACTCGTCAGGGCGTGTAAAACCACTGACGCCACTTCTAACTAGAAGGAAACGCATGCCCTCCCTGATGTCCTCTCCCATTTCTGGTTCACAACCGGGGTGTGAGGTTCGCGAATTCACGTTACACAAAGCAATGCCACACAGGACGTGCTTTGATCATCAACCACAAGACTCTGCTTTTCAACAGAAGCCTTGATCATTTGCATCTTAGGCATGCCACACAGGCAATTCACTCCATGCGATGGATATCCATCAATATATAACCCCTGAGCTCGTACGTCTCAGAGAAGGGCGTTAAGCAAGAGAATAAATTCTCCGCCGCCAAACAGATATATATTTAATAGAAATCAATCACACAGACTGAAATCCAATGTCAGACACACAGTCCATTTACCAGTTCGTTCTGGGTCTGAACGAAACCGGAGGCACCTAGTACCCCGCATATCCATCGATCTCCAAGTACGTCTAGACGACCACTAACTGATTCCCTGGGTGTACGGCCCAATCAAGATCATTAGTAATCACCCAAACGATGTGAAGACCTCCGGTCTTCGACCACCGTCTTCATCCTCGACACCACGTCGAATCAGTTATTCAGAATGGGATAAAACCGGTCTTTCTGAATAATTCGCATATATAATAAATAGGTGTTACACAAACACATCATACGCCTCATTCCAATTTAGAATATTCTTTAATTCAAATATTCCTACACTTTGGGAAAGGTTCCCATTAATTTTATCAAAGATAAATTCTTTAAATTTATTCTTTAATCTTCTTTTGAATATCAATTCAAACTAGTCGGGATTAGCGAACCACACCGGAGTAATCATTTATTTTATTTCCCAATCCCCACCTATTCATCCCATGAAGTAAAACTGGTCATACTTCATATCTAACTCCACAGTGTTATCGGTAAATTCAATTACTATTTCACGTTCAAATCTAATTAAAGATTTAACTATCGCCTGGAGTAAAACTGGTGATACTCCATTCTCGATCTTTTCAATCTAATTAAAGATTCATTAAAGCTCCACTTAGTTTTAGTCCTTAACTGGGTTAAAAAATCAGTGTCATTTAAAATACGGTTCACGATAAACCCAAAATCACATTCCATTAATTATCGGGTTAAAGAACAAGTGTTATTTAAAACACTGTTCACGATAAACCCAAAAATCAATACCAATTCAATTCCAATTAAATATTATTTAATTGGTACATTTCATTAAATCTAAATAAAAAGATTTAATCTTTTTCTCAACTGGGCTTAAGAACAGTGTTAATGAAGACACCATTCACGACAAACCCAAATCACATTTGATATTAAATACAAGGCTCTGAATAGAAAATATATCGGCTTATATTCAATATCAAATTCTGCGACCAACAAATATCATATTGGAAATGACGATATTAATATATCTTTCAAATTCCCATAACAATACCTGTATCATCACGAAATCCAACATCAAAATATTCCAAAGACAATTTCGATTCAAATCAATTCCCATTCAATTATTGGAAATTCTGGTTACTTTTAAAACCCTTTTTAAATTCAATATATTTATTTAAAAATAAATAGAATTATAATTCCAGTTCAAAACTAGTTCATTTCGATAAAAATCTATTTTTATCTTTTCAAATATGGAGTTTTTCATCCCAATTCTTCCCAAATCATTTCTTATGATTTTACACAAATTATTACTATTTTTAATAATTTTATCAAGGCCCGTACAGTCGATTTCCATCAACGGCCATCGAACTGCACTTACAGCGACCTTTTCCAAATTTGATTTGGACATAATTCCAAATCCAGCCGTTAGATTTCTAATTTCTAATATTTGTTAGAAAGCTCTTTTCGATACGAACCCAATGGTTCCGGTTTTAGAAGAATCCGACGGTCGGATCTCTCGTAATGTCCACTCGAAGTCAATGGTCGAAATTCACGAACTGCCGCGGCGCGCCGCGTTCTATTCAGGTCATTATATATATATAATATATATATATATATTGTATATATTTCGTCGATTTCTATTTAAAACGAATTTTATAAATCGTTTTAAATTCGTTTCCAAAACAATTTCAACTTCTTATTCGATTTCAAATCAAAATTGAATTTTCCTTTATAAATTCCTTTTTACATTCATTTCTATTTGATTTCAATTCAATTTCAATTCGATTTCCATTCGATTTAATTCAATTTCAATTCGATTTGAATTCAATTCAATTTCAAATCGATTTAAATTCCTATTCAATTCAATTTCAATTCGATTTGAATTCATTTTCTATTCAATTGAATTCGAATTCATTTTCTATTCAATTCAATTCGAATTTATTTTCTATTCAATTCAATTCGAATTTATTTTCTATTCAATTCAATTCGAATTTATTTTCTAAAATATTCGATTATTGAAATCACTTTTCAATATTCATTAAACACAAATAAAATCGATATAAATATCGTTCACGTCAAAATGGCGTCAATCTAATCAACACGGCTTCATATATTTCTATTTTCAAATATTTTATTTCAAATGTTTCTTTTTCAAATATTTCTATTCAAATGTTTCCTTTTTCAAAACTGAAATGAGGCCCAATCAATTACCATATATTAATTTTATGGATTTTCTACAACACATGTATAAAATAACAACGATAAATAATCAACCATCATCCAGAGTGCACCACACAACTGCATAAGCATTAAATATAAATAATTAGCGCTTACACAGTCTGTCAATCCATCGATTGACATACAACTAAACAATCGGGATTAGTGTACGTCAAATCTCATCCCAATACCCGTGTGGGGTTTCAAATCAACAAACACAGATTTTATTTTTGCAGTTGGGCGATGTGTAAAATTTATCGTCCCAATCTATATCAGTCAAATGTGTGTGTATAAACAAATCATTCGATTTGTTTATATTAATTTATTTCATTTCATATATACGTTAAAAATTCTATTTTTAACTATAAAATATTTTTAACTATATAAATATTTTATTTCACATCACATTACACAATCAACTACACATCAAAATCAAACAAACAAGTATACAAGCATTCCATGGTCTGTGGACGACGGGTGTCGGGTGCTACTAAACACCGTCTGCATCCAAGTATTTATTTTAACTAGAAAATTAAAAAAAGTGAGAAGTTCTCACCGAAAGCTAAACCAAACGCCACGACTCTTCATATATATAACATCTTCGTCGTACTTCCAACGAGATCTGTTACACGCGGTTCACATTAAAAATCACATATTTAGTTCAATGCTACATACATAAAATTGTATTTTTAACTTCATAAAATATTTCAAATATATGATGAAAATCATATGTTTATCTTCATAAAAATATTATTTTTATCTACTGAAAATCATATTTTTGTTTCGTTAACTTCTTAATAAAAACCAAATCCTTATCGCTACTTCATATATGTAAAAATCGAATTTTTATCGCCAATTCCTATATGTAAAAATCAAATTTTTTATCACTACTTCATATAGGTAAAAATCGAATTTTTATCGCCAATTCCTATATAGAGATTATATTTTTTTTCTAAACCAAAAATCATATTTTTACTAGCATAAAGATCGTATTTCTTTCCTTGACTAAAAATAATTCCTCTTCTAGTTTAAAAATCAATCCTTTCTATAAATAAAACCTCATCTTTTATAGATTAAAAATCAAATCTTTCATTAATTAAAAATCTAATCTTTATATATATTTTTTCAATCATATAATAAAACTGATTTTATTAACTAAACAAAGGGGAAAAAACTTACGGGGTACAAAGGGGAAGGGCGCCGGCTTCAGTAGGTCAGAGGAGTCGGAGGCTTGTCGGCACGGTGGTGGTTGCCTGCGGAGGCCGGAGCTCCAGTGGGGGGGTCAACGCGGTGGTCGGGCTTCCAAGGGGAGGCAGTTGCGTCGGGTCTTGGGAAGGGGTGCGGTTTTCAGAGAGGAGGAGAAGGAGATGAGCGAGAGGGGGGGTTTCGATGAGGTGGCGGGCGATTGGGGGGAGGCCGACCTCCGGCGATGGCGAGCGCAGGCAGCGGCGTGGGGAGGATCGCGGGTTTTCCCCCATTTGCTTTGCTTTGACTGAAATGGTTGACCGTTTGAAAGGGGAGAGAGATAAGGGTTGGGTTTTATATAATAATATATATTTAATTTATTTTCATTTTCAAAAAGTAACTTTTCCATTCGAAATCAAAATCAACCCCAACAACTGTCGCCCCTAGCCAATTACCCTCATTCTGAACACAATGGGATATGTTGTGTAGGCCAATTCGATCGTTACGATCAGTTTCTGCTCAAATTAAAATTCAAATCAGTATACACTCAATTTGAACGTACATTTCAATTTGCTGAGGCCACATACAGACTCTAAAAATTGCAGAAAATTTATTTCTAGCTTCGTATTGACGATACGGTCCTAACAAAACTAATTTCATCAAATTCTGAGACCGTTTGAAAAATGGCCATTTTCCAGTCGATTAAAATCAACTGAAACTAGACAAACGCGTTTTCCTTTGCCCCGCTCACATATTGATTCAAAAAATTATGAAATTTGAAATCTAGCAATAATTTGACATCGCGGATCCAACAAAAGTGGTTTCATCGAAAACCGAGGTCGTTTGCAAAATGACCATTTTTAAGGGCCGAAATTCCATAACGACTATTCTGAATTTTCAACTAGACATAACTTTTTACCCCCGCTATGAAATTTCAATTTTTCAGATTCGTTGGAAAGATATTATCAATTAGATTCAAATATTTTTGGTTTCATTAAAATCTGGTTTATTTTGAACCCGGTACATTCATTTGAACTTTGAAATCGAATTTTCGAACTACCACACCATTTTCAATTCCTTTTATAATTTAAAATAAATATTTATATTCTAACAACGATCTATATAATATATACGTTCGAATTCTATTCAAAATAAATTTCTTCGTCGTCATTATTTAAAATAATTCATTTTAGATATTCAAAATTCTCTAAAATTGCCAAAATAAAATTTTTAAATTGGCTCGAATTTCCGGGTTATTACAAAATCTTTTATATTAATGAAAACCAAATTTTTCTATAATAAATAATATATTTTTCTAAAGCTTTATATATTTTAACTGATTTTTATTTGAAAAACAACATTTCTAAAACCTTAAAAGATTTAATTACATAATTAATAATAATAATAATAAAGACAAGAAATAAAATAGAAATAAAGGTTTTTATTACCCTAAATTTTCAGGGCCGTTGATCTTGGAGCCAAAGACACTGCCTTTCTTCTTCCTTTTAGACGTCCACTGAACCCATGAACTTCGACTTCGACAGTTGCTTGTCGAGCCGCCCTGGAGCCACCGACTTCAGATCTGATGTCGCCCCACCCTTTGCCTACATCTCGCCATCCTACAGTCGCTACAGGAGCCAGCTCGGTGGGCCCGTGTGCCTCCAAAACCGATGCGAAGGAGGCGTCTTACGCTGGTTGGGGGGCGAGCAAGAGGTGGTGGTCGAGTGTGGATCTTGTTTCTCTCGATGGGGGGCCTCGCGAGGGAAGCGCGACTTCCGAAGTTGCAGCGGGTTCGAGAGGAAGGAGGAGCGGGGGTCTGGGGCTCGCGGAGGCGACAGGAAGAAGGAGGTGATGACAAGACGGAGGGGAGCGGAGGTGATGGAGGAAGCGACGGCGTCATCCGCCATTTTCGATTGATCGGATAAAATCCGATTGGGGTTCGATTGCAGAAAACATAAATGGGGGGTTAAGTGCAATAAGGGGTTGACCAAGTCAAAATAATATATATTTAATTTTAATTTTAAATTCAAAAAGTGATTTTTAAATTCGATCTTCAAACAAGACCCAACGACTGTCATCCCTAGCTAATTACCCTCATTCCGAACCCAATGGGATATGCCCCGTTAGCCAATTCGACCGTTTCGATCAGTTTCTGTTTAAATTAAAATATAAATCTTTATATATTCAATTCAAACACACATTTCAATTTACCGGGGCTACATACGGATCCCAAAAATTACAGAAAAATTATTTCTAGCTTCATATGGACGATACGGTCCTAACAAAACTAATTTCGTCAAATTCTGAGACTGTTTGAAAAATGGCCATTTTCTGGTCGACCCAAATTGACTGAAACTAACAAAACACGTTTAAGTGTGCCACGCTCATGTATTAATTCATAAAATCATGAATTTTGAAACCTAGCAATAATTTGACATCCCGGATCCAACAAAAGTGGTTTCGTCGAAAACCGAGGTCGTTTGCAAAATGGTTATTTTCAAGGCCTTTATAAATATATTAAAATATATATAAATTCCACAGCGACTTTTCTGAATTTCAAACTGGACATATCTTTCAACTTCTAAAGTGAAATCTCAGTTTCTTACATCCCTTAGAAAGATATGATCAAACAGATTCAAATATTTCTTTTTTCGTTCAATTCTGACTTAAAACGAATTCTATATATTCATTTGAAATTTGAAATTTGAAATCGAATTTTCGAACTGCAGCGCCATTTCAGGCTCGTTATATAATTAAAATAAAATTATTAGTTTTAACTTCATCGAAAATAAATTTTTTGTCGTTTTTATTGAAAATAATCTGTTTTAAATATCCAAAATCCGTTAAATTCGCCAAAACAAAAATTTTAAATTGGCTCAGATTTTCCGGGTTGTTACAGCGGCAGTTCGTAATTTAACATTCTGAACTTCAACTGAGTGTACATGACTCATTTTAAATTGGATTTTTGCGAAACAAGAAACGTCAGAATCTGTTGAGCTGTAATTTTCTAATAGAAGAGAAAAATCGAGATTTCGAATTATATATGGTAAGTTAGGTCCAAATTAAATATTCAGAAAAGCAGCGGCATATTCGTTTTTGGCCATAACGGTTTATTTGAAATAACTAAACATCGTATTCGAATTTGGACAGGGTTGTTTTGAGACGTATGGATAATTTAATTTTTAGAATTTTATTGCAATTTTTAATTAATTAAATATGCAACTTTTTATTTGGAGTATTGTGCACCCTTTATCATCATTTTGGGGTTTCATAATATGAGTTAAGCTACCGATATTATTATATTTTTGGGACCGTGACACATTACTGGGTACGATGGTATTTTTATTTTTGTCTATAGCGGTTCGTAATCAAATAGAGTTTTACATAACAGGGTACGTTGTTTCTTAGTTATGAAGTATTATTTTATACTTATACATTTAATAATGTGGCGTAAAAACTAAGGCAACTCCTACGCATTCAATGCACCTTAAGTCAAAAACGTTCCTTAGCATTTAAGTCATAGCGTGCTTTAGCTTTGAAGTACAATTTCACATGGCTAGACATTGATAGCTACTGTAAGTAGCATAGTTTCCATTAGCTGTCGCATATATGTCCTTTAGTTACTTAACCCAGAAGCATGCTTAGTCTATGAGTACTGCGTGGCTTATATATATATATTAAAACAATGGACAGGCCTTTTCTTTTGTGTATCACGCCATCTACGAATTGGAGACCATACCCTAAAAACACTTTCCCCATGCTGTATCTACACCTAAAGCTACACGCCTATTCCTTAGAAACGAAGGAATTCAAATCTATAAATATACACAGCATCTCTCTCTCCTCTCGCAAAATACAGAGAAGAAAATAATTAAATAAATATAGCTAAGTTTTCGAATGGGGTATCGGTGATGGCCGAAGTTGGGAAAACTGATGGGGGAGTGGTCTTCATTGAACGGTGCAGGTATTTTTATTTTTGTCTGTAGCGGTTCGTAATCAAATAGAGTTTTACGTAACAGGGTACATTGTTTCTTAGTTATGAAGTATTGTTTTATACTTATATATTTAATCATGTCGCGTAAAAATTAAGGCAACTCCTACGCATCCAATGCACCTCAAGTCAAAAACGTTCCTTAGCATTTAAGTCATAGCGTGCTTTAGCATTGAAGTAAAATTTCACATGGCTAGACATTGATAGCTACTATAAGTAGCATAGTTTCCATTAGATGTCGCATATATGTCCTTTAGTTACTTAACCCAGAAGCATGCTTAGTCTATGAGTACTGCGTGGCCTATATATATATATATATATTAAAACAATGGACAGGCCTTTTCTTTTGTGTATCACGCCATCTACGAATTGGAGACCATACCCTAAAACACTTTCCCCATGTTGTATCTACACCTAAAGCTACACGCCTATTCCTTAGAAACGAAGGAACTCAAATCTATAAATATACACAGCTTCTCTCTCTCCTTTCGCAAAATACAGAGAAGAAAATAATTAAATAAATATAGCTAAGTTTTCGAATGGGGTATCGGTGATGAGCGAAGCTAGGAAAACTGATGGGGGAGTGGTCTTCATTGAACGGTGCAATTTCCATTAGTTGCCGCATATATGTCCTTTAGTTACTTAACCTAGAAGCATGCTTAGTCTATGAGTACTGCGTGGCCTATATATATATATATATATGTATGTATATATATATATTAAAACAATGGATAGGCCTTTTCTTTTGTGTATCACGCCATCTACGAATTGGAGACCATACCCTAAAAACACTTTCCCCATGTTGTATCTACACCTAAAGCTACACGCCTATTCATTAGAAACGAATGAATTAAAATCTATAAATATACACAGCATCTCTCTCCTCTCGCAAAATACAGAGAAGAAAATAATTAAATAAATATAGCTAAGTTTTCGAATGGGGTATCGGTGATGGGAGAAGTTGGGAAAACTGATGGGGGAGTGGTCTTCATTGAACGGTGCAGGTCATAGGTGAGGGGACCGTATACAGGAGAAGCAAAGTTGTTTGAAAAAAAAAGGAGAAGTTGGCGTTATTTTTCCAGGACGGAGCAGTAGGTTTTCTAAAGGGGTGTGCGTGAAAACTTGCGGAAATGGGGAGAAGGATCACTGTAGTGCGTGGTTTTAAACGGGATGATGTTCACTGGAGGAGATGGTTCTTCCTTGAAACATGAACGTGGAGGAGAATGGTTACTGAAGCAAGTCTTGGAGAGTACGGGAGGAGAGAAGGGACGGTATGTGTATGTAAGGGGAGGAATAGTGTGTGCATGGATGGATAACAGGAGTTCACGTGAGTTTAATGAAGATTGGATGGCTTCGAACAACGTATGCATGGAAGTGGGCGGTGGGAATTAATATGGGAGTGGTGTGAATATGTGAGCAAGGGTATTGGTGTTTCACAGAGGAACGTGTGGAACCAAGTGAAAGAAGATATAATGAAGCAAGTGTGTGAAATAGGAACGGGTCAATGTCAGTTTTGGTTACTGGAAATGGCATGAGGGGTTCAGGATCCTATGAAGCTTGTACTGGCATGTGTACATGGCGAAAACAGTGATGAATAATGAAAGCAGTGGAGGAAGCAAAGCCGTATGGACATGTTGATCATACTTCAAGCAACAAAGGGATGTTGATAAAGTCATTCGGGCATAAACCTTGGATAAATTATAAACTTGAAAATAACTCAGGCGATGAGGGATCTTACACTGAATTAGTTGAGACAGGATAAAATTCGAAGAACGAGCTTAACGCATCAGATTCACATATATACTGGGACTGGCTCCATGACTCCACCAGGATATTGAATGATGCCGTCCTTTTCAAGCGAGCAATAGAAAAACTCGGAAGTGGCGGCAGAGATAGAACATTCAAGGACGGAAGGAATCATACTGGAGCATACCGACAACATGGAAGAACAGGAGGCATTGGTGAAATATGTTCGATGTACGGACACTTAGAGCAGTGTATCACTAGTCGTGGTGCAGTAGTATTAGATTATTTCGTAATCAACAAATATAAATGAATACGAATTTGACGAAACTGTCGTGTTAGGATCGGATGGACATAAGCTACGTTTTGGAGCCGGTTCAGAACCATTTGGAGCTGGTTTGGATTTATGGCAGAATTGAACGCCTGGTTTAATCGACTGACGCAAATCGTTATTTAACGGTTAACGCGCAAAGTGAGTACATTCACTAACTCTGATCTATTTAAAATATTATAATTATATTTTAATGTTGGTTGAATACTTTGTGATGGTCGTTTAAGTAGATCACAGTTAAATTGGTTGGAATATATATCGCTGCATATGTTGGATACTGATTCCGTCGATTATAAAATCCCTTATTATGGAATCAGTGTTAATTGTTTGACTAACATCTGTGGATGCGGGAAACCGGTTGGAGGAATCCAACCGGATTCCACAATATTTATATGTACTGTTTGTTTTATGTATATGCACTGTTTGAACCCAAATGACAGTACAACCCCATGTGAATGTTGATGTTGAATGGAAATTCAACATTTGTTTTGATTAAATAAATAAACGATATCGATTTAGAAAGTGATAACAGTCGACCGTAAACTCATCGTTTTGTTAAGAAGTTGATGGGCCGTCAGGCAAATCAACGAATTTAATTATAAAAATTATATTTTTATAATTAAAGTGAAGTTTTAAATTATAATAGAAATTCTATTATAAACTGGTCTTTTATAGTTCGTTTTATAAAGTAAATAACATAGAAATCAATTAATCAAAATTAATAAGATTTTGTATTAATTAACTTTTTAATTAATAAAGTTTGAATGGTTATTAACAAATAGAATCAGTCATTGTTTAATAAAGTAAGCAACCAATCTAGTTAAATTGATAATGAAGTAAATCGTTTTACTTCAGTTATGGTGAAGTTAATTTCTATGTAACTATCTTAATTAAAGTAATTGTTCTTGAATGGAATTCATTTAAGATAAATGTTCAGTTTGCATGAGATGTTTACCTGAATTAGATGAAATGATTAGAATGGAAAGTAAAAGGTCAGAAGACAAAGAGCACTAATGATTTTTTATAAAAGAAGTTATAAATGGAATTGTATAAGTAAGATGAAGCAAAGAATTAATATTCAGTATAAATAGTTATGAATAACCGAGTTTCAAAATAAGGATATGGGGTTATCGAACCATAGTTCAAATTATACAAGAAAATACGGTCTGATAGATATTATAAGTAATAAGGGATTAGAGTTACAGACTTATATCTGTTCTAAGATAAGAACATTGTCGATCAAGGTCTGAGAGGTAAATAAAATACCCCAACTTGAACGGCTTCACTATTATCGAGGAACGATATCAGTTTGTGATGGAAAGAGATGTCAAGATTAGTATAAAGGGAATATGGCAGCGTATTGCAAGCCTTAGAATTATAGCGATAAAATAACGCTGTTGACTAGGCTTAAGGTGACTGTTATGTCGAGATTAGTTATAAAGGGGAATATTACAGCGTATGACAAGTTTTGAACTATAACGATAAATTAGCGTTGTTGACCAAACTTAAGCGTGATTTTTATATATAGCACTACTCCCTAGGGAATGTAAACAGTTTGGTTTGAAATCCATTTATCGGAGGCAATAAATAACGATGTTTGTCCAAAGAAAATATAATAATAAGTTTAGAAAGAGAAATTGGAGAATCGTGTTAGAAAACAATGACAGCATTTCAATGTTCGAAATGTGATTAGAATTAAACCATTAGGATTTGGAACTAGAATTCGACGATGTCGAATGTATTAAAGTAAATAATTTTTAGGAATTATAATCTGATAGGGTAATAACATTTAGTTTTAAACAAATAAATGTTAATAGGATGGGAATCATTATTTAGTTATAACTTGATATTGATTTGATAAGAAGTTGACTTAGAAACAGAGATTATAAAGTGGAATAGGAATATAAAAGTATGAAAGAGATTTCGGTAAACAAGATAAAGGAAATTATTACGTGAATAAAGAGTTATATGATAAAGGTGTTCAGATTTCTATAATAAGGGGTGGTATTCACATTTCAAAGTGAATAATGTTTTAAAAGTGAACGTTGGGCCGATTAAAAGGTTAAAATGAAATTGGAAATATTTTCCAATGTAAATAGGGTAGATTATCCAAGTACAGAAATAAAGAATGTGAAATTAATGGAAATGGTTCGAACGTTAATAACGTATATTTTCTGAAACATGGGAGAATAAGAGTTTACAATAACTGGGAATGATTTCCAAGAAGTGTGTAAAGGATAAAATGGGGTTTGAGAAATATCTGGTAAGATGTGGGAATTTGGATAATAAAAATGAATGTTAAATAAAAAGTGCCTGTGGTTGTGTGATGTTAGTTATACATTTGAATGGATGTTGTTTTTACTTCGATAGTTAAATAACAGACTATCGAAGTGTTTTGACCATCGTTGTCAATACGGAGAGACCGGTTGGATATATTATCTGGAAACCACTCCGTAAAGGCATAAGCCCTGCGAATTATATTATGCTGAAGACAATTGAAGACGGAGTAAAATGCAAGGGTGGTCCAGTTCCAAAAATGGTGCTTTCTGTTTGTCCAGTCCCAGGACAACTTGTATGGACGAGTGTCTGATAGAGTATTTCCAACGGTCACGCCGTTGATTTCTACGAATATACCAAGTTGGTGGGAAGAAGGTAACTTCTCTTTATTCTACACCCAGTGTGCATTTGTGTAATCAATATGTGATTATGTATTTGACGATGCGGCATTCAAAGTGAATGGTGATCAGATGTTTTGAAGATAGACGTAGCCTCTAGCCTCACAACTAGGAAGTAACAAAAGTTGGGCAAGGCAGCATGGCTAGTTGGGTCATCCCCAAGCAGGGTGTATTGTCACTGATCTATAGAAAATTCATATTATTCTTCTTTTTCGATTCTATATCTTCGGATTACGGTAGGATGGCCAACAACCATGGGTGGTAATATATTCGACACACTCAAGCTAAATGAGTGGTCGGTCATGTGTGGCCGGGTTGCAAGACGTTCTTGTTGAACCCCAATGTATACCCTCTAGAGTACACTGATCGGAAGGTGCTCCCATACCTTTTCCGTTGGAATCCAATCTCCAATAAGCGCCCTACGGTTTATGATTTTATAATATATATATATGTGTGTGTGTGTGTGTGTGTGTGTGTGGAGCGTGAGATGCAAGCGTTCTGCTACTTGGATATTTATTTGTTTAAACATTATCATAATATCACTGGATTTGATATCAAAGTATTTTGAATTATAGTAAGGTAAAAACCGTCCATTTTTATGTGTAGGCTGGTCTTACTATTATTTTCTTATTTGAAAAGGATTTTTAAAGTTAAACAGTATGTTTGGAATTTACTCACACCAGTCCCATGACTGACCCAGAGTTTATTTTTTTATGTTTTCCCTAAACTCTTGGGTGTCCAAATTTGTACGGGCAGTCAAGTGTTTCAGGCTTTGCAGATTCCACTTGGAGGATCTCAAAGCAAAAGGCTCCACCGTTAGTATTTTGAGATTATTTCCGCTATGATATGATGTATTGTACTCTGATAATGGTATGTATATACAATACAGTTTTGTATTCAAAGTTATGTTTTATAATACATTTTATTCGTTCCGCTGTGAGTTTCGTGTTTACTCTGATCATGTTCAGTAGTATTCTTCTTCTTCTTCTATTCTATTAGTTCTATCTTTTCTATCTCGTCCTCTTATTTCTTTCTATTAATGATCTGAACTTTCGTGCACTTTGAGTTGAATGTGTAGGATATAAGTCGGCTCAAATTGGTATGGATTTTCGGGCCACTACGGTTGGTATCAGAGCATAAGGTTAAGTTATTACCTTGGCTCTATGGCAAAACTCAATAGAGATGGAGTTAGTCATACTCTAGATTGAGTTTGAGTGCGTATATATATATATATATGAGCGTGTATTTGTACATATGTATAAACACTGTTTTATACTGTGTTGATTGGTCTGGCGAGTGATTTATGAATTCTGGTCGATACTGTATTGCAAATTGTATCGATAGGTGTTTCTAAACTCTTGAATAGAATGATTCGACATAGTATTGTTTGAAAATGAAATAATTTTACCCAAAATATATTTTGATATAAAGAAAGTACATATTATTGGATTTATTTAATATATTGGATATATTCGTTATTATTATAATCGAATAAAATTATGGTTAAGATGGTTATGTAAATAACCCATCAAAACTTGGATAATGTAATTTATAAAATCAGATGGATTTAATCTGAAATTAAACCCAAAATTTGAAATAAACCCTGGAAACTGGAAAAGGTTTAAATATATAGAAATTCAAAATCCTGGGGGAATTTAAAAATGTTTTCTAAACATTTTGAAAGGTATTTTGAAGTGTTGATGAATGAGTTTTTAAAGTAATATAGTATTGAACTCACTTTGATCACTGGAAAATAATTCCGATGATGAAGTCGACCATCATCGGTGTTCATTTTCGAAATCTAAGTGACAGATTACTACCAAAATTTTTGTTTTGAAATAAGTTGTTCGGAAATTCAAATGTTTTGAATTACTATGTTATGTACGAATATATATATATATACACACACATATATATATATAACTTCAAATATGATTTGAAATGGAAACCCAGGAATTTGAATTTTTTAAAATAAAGTTAAATATATTGAAATGGTAAAAATAAATAAATATGAATTTAACTTAAAAACTAAGATTAATAAAATTGAAATGGAATCGAAGCCAATTAAGTAGAAATAGTATTGGAATAAGAATTTAACTTGGTTAAGTAACTGATTAAGATTTTAGATTGGAACCGAGCTTGGTTATATAATAATTTGAAATTGGAGTTTGAAATGAAAGTGGCTTGGACATAAGCGAATGATTGATTTAAGGATGAAGTGATTGAAGATCAAATGGAAATGCACCTATACATGTTGATTAGATAGCAAATGAAAGTAATAGAGTTGAAATGCTGACAAAAAGGTGCGAGTTTATATTTGGACATGAGAATTATGAGTTATTTTGGGCAGGCCGTTTGGCTATCTAATTTTCTTCTAAAATTCGAGAAGGCCCAGAGAGGCAAGTTGTAGTAGTACCGAATGAGCCGTGCAGAGGAGATGGTGGCGAAATTCTCCAAAAAAATTAAGGTGGTAGAAAATTTTCAGAATTTCTGAAAATATTTGTCAATAAGAAGGAATTAATATTTTAAATTAGAATTAATTGGCTCTATTGAAACTGAATTTAAGAAATTGAATAAAATATTTTTAACCTGGTTATAATATGAATTGTAACAATTTTCCCTACCTTAGTAATTTCGGGGATGAAATTCTTTTAAGGGGGGAGGAATGTAACGTCCCGCATTTTTATCGGGTTGTATTTTAATATTTAAATCAGTTTAAATATTGAAATCGTAATATAAGTGGATTTATATATTAATTAAAACGAAGCTGAATATATTGAATATAATCGAGCCTGTAATATCACGGTAGTTTGTATTTTAACGTTCTGAACTTCAACTGAGTGTACATGACTCGTTTTAAATCGGACTTCTGCGAAACAAGAAACGTTGGAATCTGTTGAACTGTATTTTTCTAATGGAAGAGAAAAATCGAGATTTCGAATTATATATGGTAAGTTAGGTCCAAATTAAATATTCAGAAAAGCAGCGGCATATTCGTTTTTGGCCATAACGGTTTATTTGAAATAACTAAACATCAGATTCGAATTTGGACAAGGTTCTTTTGAGACGTAGGGATAATTTAATTTTTAGAATTTTACTGTAACTTTTAATTAATTAAATATGCAACTTTTTATTTGGAGTATTGTGCACCCTGTATCAGCATTTTGGGGTTTCACAATATGAGTTAATCAACCGATATTATTATATTTTTGGGACCGTGACACATTACTGGGTACGATGGTATTTTTATTTTTGTCTGTAGCGGTTCGTAATCAAATAGAGTTTTATGTAATAGGGTACGTTGTCTCTTAGTTATGAAGTATTGTTTTATACTTACATATTCAGTCATGTCGTGTAAAAATTAAGGCAACTCCTACGCATTCAATGCACCTCAAGTCGAAAATGTTCCTTAGCATTTAATTCATAGTGTGCTTTAGCTTTGAAGTAAAATTTCACATGGCTAGACATTGATAACTACGGTAAGTAGCATAGTTTCCATTAGTTGTCGCATATATGTCCTTTAGTTACTTAATCCAGAAGCATGCTTAGTCTATGAGTACTGCGTGGCCTATATATATATATATATAAACAATGGACAGGCCTTTTCTTTTGTGTTTCATGCCATCTACGAATTGGAGACCGTACCCTAATAACACTTGCCCTATGATGTATCTACACCTAAAGCTACAGGCCTATTCCTTAGAAATAAAGGAATTCAAATCTATAAATATGCACAACATCTCTCTCTCTCCTCTCGCAAAATGCAGAGAAGAAAATAATTAAATAAATATAGCTAAGTTTTCGAATGGGGTATCGGTGTTGGGCGAAGTTGGGAAAACTGATGGGGGAGTGGTCTTCATCGAACGGTGCAGGTCATAGGTGAGGAAACCGTATACCGGAGAAGCAAAGTTGTTTGAAAAAAAGGAGAAGCTGGCGTTATTTTTCCGGGATGGAGCAGTAGGTTTTCTAAAGGGGTGTGCGTGAAAACTTGCGGAAATTGGGAGGAGGATCACTGCAGTGCGTGGTTTTAAACGGGATGATGTTCACTGGAGGACGCGGTTCTTCCTTGAAACATGAACGTGGAGGAGAATGGTTACTGAAGCAAGTCTTGGAGAGTACGGGAGGAGAGAAGGGATGATATGTGTATGTAAGTGGAGGAATAGTGTGTGCATGGATGGATAACAGGAGTTCACGTGAGTTTAATGAAGATTGTATGGCTTCAAACAACGTTTGCATGGAAGTGGGCGGTGGGAATTTATTTGGTAGTGATGTGAATATGTGAGCAAGGGTATTAGTGTTTCACAGAGGAACATGTGGAACCAAGTGAAAGAAGATATACTGAAGCATGTGTGTGAAACAGGAACTGGTCGATGTCGGTTTTGGTTACTGGAAATGGCATGAGGGGTTCAGGATCCTATGCAGCTTGTACTGGCATGTGTACATGGCGAAAACGGTGATGAATAATGAAAGCAGCGGAGGAAGCAAAGCTGTGTGGACATGTTGATCATACTTCAAGCAACAAAGGGATGTTGATAAAGTCATTCGGGGATAAACCTTGGATAAATTATAAACTTGAAAATAAATCAGGCGATGAGGGATCTTACACTGAATTAGTTGAGACAGGATAAAATTCGAAGAACGAGCTTAACGCATCAGATGCACATATATATAGGGACTGGCCCCATGACTCCACCAGGTTATTGAATGATGTTGTCCTTTTCAAGCAAGCAATGGAAGAACTCGGAAGTGGCGGCAGAGATAGAACATGCAAGGACGGAAGTAATCATACCGGAGCATACCGACAACATGGAAGAACGGGAGGCATTGGTGAAATCTGTTCGGTATACAGACGCTTGGAGCAGTGTATCACTAGTCGTGGTGCAGTAGTATTGGATTGTTTCGTAATCAATGAAATTAAATGAAGACGAATTTGACGAAACTGTCGTGTTGGGATCGGATGGACGCAAGCTACGTTATGGAGCCGGTTCAGAACCATTTGGAGTTGGTTTGGATTTAAGGCAGAATTGAACGCCTGGTTTAATCGAATGACGCAAATCGTTATTTAACGGTTAACACGCAAAGTGAGTACATTCACTAACTCTGATCTATTTAAAATATTATAATTATATTTTAATGTTGATTGAATACTGTGTGATGGTTGTTTAAGTAGATCAATTTAAATTGGTTGGAATATATATCGTTGCATATGTTAGATACTGATTCCGTCGATTATAAAATCTCCTAGTATAGAATTAGTGTTAATTGTTTGACCAACATCTGTGGATACGGGAAACCGGTTGGAGGAATCCAGCCGGATTCCACAATATTTATATGTACTGTCTGTTTTATGTATATGCACTATTTGAACCCAACTGACAGTACAACCCCATATGAATATTGATGTTGAATGGAAATTCAACATTTGTTTTGATTAAATAAATAAACGATATCGATTTAGAAAGTGGTAACAGTCGATCGTAAACCCATCATTTTGTTAAGAAGTTGATGGGCCGTCTGGCAAATCAACGAAGTTAATTATAAAAATTATATTTTTATAATTAAAGTGAAGTTTTAAATTATAATAGAAATTCTATTATAAACTGGTCTTTTATAGTTCGTTTTATAAAGTAAATAACATAGAAATCAATTAATCAAAATTAATAAGATTTTGTATTAATTAACTTTTTAATTAAAAAAGTTTGAATTGTTATTAAACAAATAGAATCAGTCATTGTTTAATAAAGTAAGCAACCAATCTAGTTAAATTGATAATGAAGTAAATCGTTTTACTTCAGTTATGGTGAAGTTAATTTCTATGTTACTGTCCTAATTAAAGTAATTGATCTTGAATGGAATTCATTTAAGATAAATGTTCAGTTTGCATGAGATGTTTACCTGAATTAGATGAAATAATTAGAATGGAAAGTAAAAGGTCAAAAGACAAAGAGCACTAATGATTTTTGATAAAAGAAGTTATAAATGGAATTGTATAAGTAAGATGAAGCAAAGAATTAATATTTAGTATAAATAGTTATGAATAACCGAGTTTCAAAATATGGATATGGGGTTATAAAACCATAGTTCAAATTAAACAAGAAAATACGGTCTGATAGATATTATAAGTAATAAGGGATTAGAGTTATAGAATTATATCTGTTCTAAGATAAGAACGCTGTCGATCAAGGTCTGAGAGGTAAATAAAATTCCCTAACTTGAACGGCTTCACTATTATCAAGGAACGATATCAGTTTGTGACGGAAAGAGATGTCAAGATTAGTATAAAGGGAATATGGCAGCGTATTTCAAGCCTTAGAACTATAGCGATAAAATAACACTGTTGACTAGGCTTAAGCGTGACTGTTATGTCGAGATTAGTTATAAAGTGGAATATAACAGCGTATGACAAGTTTTGAACTATAACGATAAATTAGCGTTGTTGACCAAACTTAAGCGTGATTTTTATATATAGCACTACTCCCTAGGGAATGTAAACAGTTTGGTTTGAAATCCATTTATTCGGAGGTAATAAATAACGATGTTTGTCCAAAGAAAATATAAGAATAAGTTTAGAAAGAGAAATTGGAGAATCGTGTTAGATAACAATGACAGCATTTCGATGTTCGTAATGTGATTAGAATTAAACCAATAGGATTTGGAACTAGAATTCGACGATGTCGAATGTATTAAAGTAAATAATTTTTAGGAATTATAATCTGATAGGATAATTAACATTTAGTTTTAAACAAATAAATGTTAATAGGATGGGAATCAGTATTTAGTTATAACTTGATATTGATTTGATAAGAAGTTGACTTAGAAACAGAGTTTATAAAGTGGAACAGGAATATAAAAGTATGAAAGAGATTTCGGTAAACAAGATAAGGGAAATTATTACGTGAAATGATAAAGGTGTTCAGATTTCTATAATAAGGGGTGGTATTCACATTTCAAAGTGAATAATGTTTTAAAAGTGAACGTTGGGCCAATTAAAAGGTTAAAATGAAATTGGTAATATTTTCCAATGTAAATAGGGTAGATTATCCAAGTATAGAAATAAAGAATGTGAAATTAATGGAAATGGTTCGAACGTTAATAACGTATATTTTCTGAAACATGGGAGAATAAGAGTTTACAATAACTGGGATTGATTTCCAAGAAGTGTGTAAAGGATAAAATGGGGTTTGAGAAATATTTGGTAAGATGTGGGAATTTGGATAATAAAAATAAATGTTAAATAAAAAGTGTTTGTGGTTGTGTGATGTTAGTTATACATTATAATGGATGTTGTTTTTACTCCGATAGTTAAATAACCGACTATCGAAGTGTTTTGACCATCGTTGTCAATACGGAGAGACCGGTTGGATATATTATCCGGAAACCACTCCGTATAGGCATAAGCGCTGCGAATTATATTATGCTGAAGACAATTGAAGACGGAGTAAAATGCAAGGGTGGTCCAGTTCCAAAAATGGTGCTTTCTGTTTGTCCAGTCCCATGACTACTTGTATGGACGAGTGTCTAACAGAGTATTTTCAACAGTCACGCCGTTGATTTCTACGAATATACAGAGTTGGTGGGGAGAAGGTAACTTCTCTTTATTCTACACCCAGTGTGCATTTGTGTAATCAATATGTGATTACGTATTTGACGATGTGGCATTCAAAGTGAATGTTAATCAGATGTTCTGAAGATAGACGTAGCCTCTAGCCTCACAACCAGGAAGTAACAAAAATTGGGCTAGGCAGCATGGCCAGTTGGGTCATACCCAAGCAGGGTGTATTGTCACTAATCTATAGAAAATTCATATTGTTCTTCTTTTTTGATTTTGTATCTTCGAATTATGGTTGGATGGACAACAACCGTGGGTGGAAATATATTCGATACACTCAAGCTAAAAGAGTGGTTGGTTATGTGTGGCCGGATTGCAAGACGTTCTTGTTGAACCCCAGTGTATACCCTCTAGAGTACACTGATCGGAAGGTGCTCCCATACCTTGTCTGTTGGAATCCAATCTCCAATAAGCGCCCTGCAGTTTATGATTTTATAATATATATATGTGTGTGTGTGTGTGTGTGTGTGTGTGTGGAGCGTGAGATGCAAGCGTTCTGCTACTTGGATATTTATTTGTTTAGACATTATCATAATGTCACTAGATTTGATATCAAAGTATTTTGAATTATATTAAGATAAAAACCATCCATGTTTATGTGTGGGCTGGTCTTACTATTATCTTCTTATTTGAAAATGATTTTCAGAGTTAAACTGACCCAGAGTTTATTTGTTTATGTTTTCCCTAAACTCTTGGGTGCCCAAATTTGTACGGGCGGTCAAGTGCTTCAGGCTTTGCAGATTCCACTTGGAGGAGCTCAAAACAAAAGGCTCACCGTTAGTATTAAGAGATTATTTCCTCTTTGATATGATGTATTGTACTATGGTAATGGTATGTATATACAATACAGTTTTGTATTCAATGTTATGTTATATAATACATTTTATTCGTTCCGCTGTGAGTTTCGTGTTTACTCTGATCATGTTCAGTTGTATTCTTCTTCTTCTTCTATTCTATTAGTTCTATTTTTTCTGTCTCATCCTCTTATTTCTTTCTATTAATGATCTGAACTTTCGTGCACTTTGAGTTGAATGTGTAGGATATAAGTCAACTCAAATTGGTACGGATTTTCGGGCCACTACAGTTGGTATCAGAGCATAAGGTTAAGTTATTACCTTGGCTCTGTGGCGAAACTCAATAGAGATGGAGTTAGTCATACTCTAGATTGAGTTTGAGTGTATATATATATATATATATATATGAGCGCGTATTTGTAGATATGTATAAACATTGTTTTATACTGTGTTGATTGGTCTGGCGAGTGATTTATGAATTCTGGTCGATACTGTATTGCAAATTGTATCGATAGGTGTTTCTAAACTCTTGAACAAAATGATTCGACATAGTATTGTTTGGAAATGAAATAATTTTACCCAAAATATATTTTGATATAAAGAAAGTACGTATTATTGGAATTATTTAATATATTGGATATATTCGTTATTATTATAATCGAATAAGATTATGGTTAAGATGGTTATGTAAATAACCCATCAAAACTTGGATAATGTAATTTATAAATCAGATGGATTTAGTCTGAAATTAAACCCAGAATTTGAAATAAACCCTGGAAACTGGGAAAAGGTTTTAATATATAGAAATTCAAAATCCTGGGGGAATTTTAAAATGTTTTCTAAACATTTTGAAAGGTATTTTGAAGTGTTGATAAATGAGTTTTTAAAGTAATATAGTATTGAACTCACTTTGATCACTGGAAAATAATTTCGATGATGAAGTCGACCATCATCAGTGTTCATTTTCGAGTCTCTAAGTAACGGAATACTACCAAAAATTTTGTTTTGAAATAAGTTGTTCGGAAATTCAAATGTTTTGAATTGCTATGTTACGTACGAATACACACACACACACACACACACACACACACACACATATATATATATATATATATATATATATATGATTTCAAATTTGATTTGAAATGGAAACCCAGGAATCTGAATTTTTTTAAAATAAAGTTAAATATATTGAAATGGTAAAAATAAATAAATATGAATTTAACTTAAAAACTAAGATTAATAAAATTGAAATGGAATCGAAGCCAATTAAGTAGAAATTGTATTGGAATAAGAATTTAACTTGGTTAAGTAACTGATTAAGATTTTAGATTGGAACCGAGCTTGGTTATATAACAATTTGAAATTGGAGTTTGAAATGAAAGTGCCTTGGACATAAGCGAATGATTGATTTAAGGATGAAGTGATTGGAGATCAAATGGAAATGCACCTGTACATGCTGATTGGATAGCAAATGAAAGTAATAGAGTTGAAATACCGACAAAAAGGTGCAAGTTTATATTTGGATATGAGAATTATGAGTTATTTTGGGCAGGCCGTTTGGCTGTTTAATTTTCTTTTGAAATTGGAGAAGGCCCAGAGAGGCAAGTTGTAGTAGTACCGAATGAGCCGTGCAGAGGAGATGGTGGCGAAATTCTCCAAAAATTTAAGGTGTTAGAAAATTTTCAGAATTTCTGAAAATATTTATCAGTAAGAAGGAATTAATATTTTATATTAGAGTTAATTGGCTCTGTTGAAACTGAATTTAAGAAATTGAATAAAAGATTTTTAACCTGGTTATAATATGAATTGTAACAATTTTCCCTACCTTAGTAATTTCGGGGATGAAATTCTTTTAAGGGAGAAGGAATGTAACGTCCCGCATTTTTATCGGGTTGTATTTGAATATTTAAATCAGTTTAAATATTGAAATCGTAATATAAGTGGATTTATATATTAATTAAAATGAAGATGTACGTATAAAAATATATATTGAATATAATCGAGCCCGTAATATCGCGGCAATTCGTAGTTTAACGTTTTGACCTTCAACTGAGTGTACATGACTCGTTTTAAATCGGATTTCTGCGAAACAAGAAACGTTGGAATCTGTTGAACTGTATTTTTCTAATAGAAGAGAAAAGTCGAGATTTCGAATTATATATGGTAAGTTAGGTCCAAATTAATTATTCAGAAAAGCAGCGGCATATTCGCTTTTGGCCATAATGGTTTATTTGAAATAACTAAATATCGGATTCGAATTTGGACAAGGTTCCATTGAGACGTTGGGATAATTTAATTTTTAGAATTTTACTGTAATTTTTAATTAATTAAATATGCAACCTTTTATTTGGAGTATTGTGCACCCTGTATCAGCATTTTGGGGTTTCACAGTATGAGTTAAGCTACCAATATTATTATATTTTTTGGGACCGTGACACATTACTAGGGCTGTCAATGGGTCGTGTCGGGTCGGGTTCGGGTCGGGTCATGTCAGGTTTGGGTTGATTTATAAACAGGTCGGGTCAACCCGTTTATTAAACGGGTCATATTTTCCCAACCCTAACCCAACCCGTTTATAAACGGGTTGACCCGGCCCGACCCGCGTAACCCGTTTAACTAAATGGGTCGTGTCGGCTCGTGTTGGGTCGGGTTTACCCGTTTGACCCATTGATAGATATTGCCTAATAATATAAGCAACATAAGAGCCAAATCACCAACATGCACACTGTTATATAATCGCCAACATGCAACAAGTTGCAAAGTCACCAACAGACAACACATATATAAAGCATGAAATCACCATATCCAAAAATTATTTTCTATACATAAGTATATATTCCATACTGCATAAATTACAGACTACCAGTATGGAAGAGATACAGTTGTTATAAGTAAAATATAACTAACAACATATAAGAACAGACTAGTAAAATATAACAGCTTACCTATACGAGCATACTGATTATTGCATACATAAAAGATTAACACTAACAATATACATAAAAGACTAATTGTATGGAAGATATATAACATATAATCGAGTTTGGCGGATCAAAATCGGGTTAGAGGGTCAACCCTAAACCCACCCGTTTATAAACGGGTCAAATTCGGGTTGACCCGAAAATGACCTGCTAACTAAACGGGTCGGGTTAACCTGCTAATTTCCGTGCAGGTTTCAACTCGGGTCATGGGTCGTGTAGGAAATTGACAACCCTACACATTACTGGGTACGATGGTATTTTTATTTTTGTCTGTAGCGGTTCATAATCAAATAGAGTTTTACGTAATAGGGTACGTTGTTTCTTAATTATGAAGTATTGTTTTATACTTATATATTTAGTCATGTCGCGTAAAAATTAAGGCAACTCCTATGCATTCAATGCACCTCAAGTCAAAAACGTTCCTTAGCATTTAAGTCATAGCGTACTTTAGCTTTGAAGTAAAATTTCAAATGGATAGACATTGATAGCTACCGTAAGTAGCATAGTTTCCATTAGTTGTCGCATATATGTCCTTTAGTTACTTAACCCAGAAGCATGCTTAGTCTATGAGTACTGCGTGGCCTATATATATATATATATATATATATATATATATATATATATTAAAACAATGGACAGGCATTTTCTTTTCTGTTTCACGCCATCTACGAATTGGAGACCACACCCTAATAACACTTGCCCATGCTGTATCTACACCTAAAGCTACACGCCTATTCCTTAGAAATAAAGGAATTCAAATCTATAAATATACACAGCATCTCTCTCTCCTCTGGAAAAATACAGAGAAGAAAATAATTAAATAAATATAGCTAAGTTTTCGAATGGGGTATCGGTGATGGGTGAAGTTGGGAAAACTGATGGGGGAGTGGTCTTCATCGAACGGTGCAGGTCATAGGTGAGGGGACCGTATACAGGAGAAGCAAAGTTGTTTGGAAAAAAAAGGAGAAGCTGGCGTTATTTTTTCGGGATGGAGCAGTAGGTTTTCTAAAGGGGTGTGCGTGAAAACTTGCGGAAATGGGGAGGATCACTGCAGTGCGCGGTTTTAAACAGGATGATGTTCACTGGAGGACGCAGTTTTTCCTTGAAACATGAACGTGGAGGAGAATGGTTACTGAAGCAAGTCTTGGAGAGTACGGGAGGAGAGAAGGGATATGTAAGGGGAGGATAGTGTGTGCATGGATAACAGGAGTTCACGTGAGTTTAATGAAGATTGGATGGCTTCGAACAACGTATGCATGGAAGTGGTGGTGGGAATTTATATGGGAGTGGTGTGAATATGTGAGCAAGGGTATTGGTGTTTCACAGAGGAACGTGTGGAACCAAGTGAAAGAAGATATACTGAAGCATGTGTGTGAAATAGGAACTGGTCGATGTCGGTTTTGGTTACCGGAAATGGCTTGAGGGGTTCAGGATCCTATGCAGCTTGTAGTGGCATGTGTACATGGCGAAAACGGTGATGAATAATGAAAGCAGCGGAGGAAGCAAAGCCGTGTGGACATGTTGATCATACTCCAAGCAACAAAGGGATGTTGATAAATTCATTCGGGCATAAACCTTGGATAAATTATAAACTTAAAAATAACTCAGGCGATGAGGGATCTTACACTGAATTAGTTGAGACAGGATAAAATTCGAAGAACGAGCTTAACGCATTAGATGCACATATATATTGGGACTGGCCCCATGACTCCACCAGGTTATTGAATGATGCCTCCTTTTCAAGCGAGCAATGGCATAACTCGGAAGTGGCGGCAGAGATAGAACATGCAAGGACGGAAGGAATCATACCGGAGCATACCGACAACATGGAAGAACGGGAGGCATTGGTGAAATCTGTTCGATGTACGGACGCTTGGAGCAGTGTATCACTAGTCGTGGTGCAGCAGTATTAGATTATTTTGTAATCAACGAAATTAAATGAAGACGAATTTGACGAAACTGTCGTGTTGGGATCGGATGGACGCAAGCTACGTTATGGAGCCGATTCAGAACCATTTGGAGCTGGTTTGGGTTTATGGCAGAATTGAACGCCTGGTTTAATCGACTGACGCAAATCGTTATTTAACGGTTAACGCGCAAAGTGAGTACATTCACTAACTCTGATCTATTTAAAATATTATAATTATATTTCAATGTTGGTTGAATACTGTGTGATGGTCGTTTAAGTAGATCACAATTAAATTGGTTGGAATATATATCGTTGCATATGTTGGATACTGATTCCATCGATTATAAAATCCTCTAGTATGGAATCAGTGTTAATTGTTTGACTAACATCTATGGATGCAGGAAACCGGTTGGAGGAATCCAACCGGATTCCACAATATTTATATGTACTGTTTGTTTTATGTGTATGCACTGTTTGAACCCAAATGACAGTACAACCCCATGTGAATATTGATGTTGAATGGAAATTCAGCATTTGTTTTGATTAAATAAATAAATGATATCGATTTAGAAAGTGGTAACAGTCGACCGTAAACCCATCGTTTTGTTAAGAAGTTGATGGGCCGTCAGGCAAATCAACGAAGTTAATTATAAAAATTATATTTTTATAATTAAAGTGAAGTTTTAAATTATAATAGAAATTCTATTATAAACTGGTCTTTTATAGTTTGCTTTATAAAGTAAATAACTTAGAAATCAATTAATCAAAATTAATAAGATTTTATATTAATTAACTTTTTAATTAATAAAGTTTGAATGGTTATTAAACAAATAGAAACATTCATTGTTTAATAAAGTAAGCACCAATCTAGTTAAATTGATAATGAAGTAAATCGTTTTACTTCAGTTATGGTGAAGTTAGTTTCTATGTAACTATCTTAATTAAAGTAATTGTTCCTGAGTGAAATTCATTTAAGATAAATGTTCAGTTTGCATGAGATGTTTACATGAATTAGATGAAATGATTAGAATGGAAAGTAAAAGGTCAGAAGACAAAGAGCACTAATGATTTTTGATAAAAGAAGTTATAAATGGAATTGTATAAGTAAGATGAAGCAAAGAATTAATATTTAGGATAAATAGTTATGAACAACCGAGTTTCAAAATAAGGATATGGGGTTATAAAACCATATTTCAAATTAAACAAGAAAATACGGTCTGATAGATATTATAAGTAATAAGGGATTAGAGTTACAAACTTATATCTGTTCTAAGATAAGAACGTTGTCGATCAAGGTCTGAGTGGTAAATAAAATACCCCAACTTGAATGGCTTCACTATTATCGAGGAACGATATCAGTTTGTGATGGAAAGAGATGTCAAGATTAGTATAAAGGGAATATGGCAGCGTATTGCAAGCCTTAGAACGATAGCGATAAAATAACGCCGTTGACTAGGCTTAAGCGTGACTGTTATGTCGAGATTAGTTATAAAGGGGGATATTACAGCGTATGACAAGTTTTGAACTATAACGATAAATTAGCGCTGTTGATCAAACTTAAGCATGATTTTTATATATAGCACTACTCCCTAGGGAATGTAAACAGTTTGATTTGAAATCCATTTATTCGGAAGTAATAAATAACGATGTTTGTCCAAAAAATAATATAAGAATAAGTTTAGAAAGAGAAATTGGAGAATCGTGTTAGAAAGCAATGACAGCATTTCGATGTTCGAAATGTGATTAGAATTAAACCATTAGGATTTGGAACTAGAATTCGACGATGTCGAATGTATTAAAGTAGATAATTTTTAGGAATTATAATCTGATAGGATAATTAACATTTAGTTTTAAACAAATAAATGTTAATAGGATGCGAATCAGTATTTAGTTATAACTTGATATTGATTTGATAAGAAGTTGACTTAGAAACAGAGTTTATAAAGTGGAATAGGAATATAAAAGTATGAAAGAGATTTCGGTAACCAAGATAAGGGAAATTATTACGTGAATAAAGAGTTATATGATAAAGGTGTTCAGATTTCTATAATAAGGGGTGGTATTCACATTTCAAAGTGAATAATGTTTTAAAAGTGAACGTTGGGCCGATTAAAAGGTTAAAATGAAATTGGAAATATTTTCCAATGTAAATAGGGCAGATTATCCAAGTATAGAAATAAAGAATGTGAAATTAATGGAAACGGTTCGAACGTTAAAAACGTATATTTTCTAAAACATGGGAGAATAAGAGTTTACAATAACTGGGAATGATTTCCAAGAAGTGTGTAAAGGATAAAACGGGTTTGAGAAATATCTGGTAAGATGTGGGAATTTGGATAATAAAAATGAATGTTAAATAAAAAGTTCCCGTGATTGTGTGATGTTAGTTATACATTAGAATGGATGTTGCTTTTACTCTAATAGTTAAATAACCGACTATCGAAGTGTTTTGACCATCGTTGTCAATACGGAGAGACCGGTTGGATATATTTTTCGGAAACCACTCCGTAAAGGCATAAGCGCTGCGAATTATATTATGCTGAAGACAATTGAAGACGGAGTAAAATGCAAGGGTGGTCCAGTTCCAAAAATGGTGCTTTCTGTTTGTCCAGTCCAAGGACAACTTGTATGGACGAGTGTCTGACAGAGTATTTCCAACTAGTCACGCCGTTGACTTCTATGAATATACCAAGTTGGTGGGGAGAAGGTAACTTCTATTTATTCTACACCCAGTGTGCATTTGTGTAATCAATATGTGATTACGTATTTGACGATGTGGCATTCAAAGTGAATGGTGATCAGATGTTCTGAAGATAGACGTACCCTCTAACCTCACAACAAAGAAGTAACAAAAGTTGGGCTAGGCAGCGTGGATAGTTGGGTCATCCCCAAGAAGGATGTATTGTCACCGATCTAGAGAAAATTCATATTGTTCTTCTTTTTCGATTCTGTATCTTTGGATTACGGTTGGATGGCCTATAACTGTTGGTGGCAATATATTCGATACACTCAAGCTAAATGAGTGGTCGATCAAGTGTGGCCGGGTTGCAAGACGTTCTTGTTGAACCCCAGTGTATAAAATGTCCACTGCTTCACTCATTTGATTTAGCTGAATACAGGATTCGGGGTAGACTAATATAAAATGTCCATTTCTTGTTTTTGTAGATTCTTGGATGTTTTGAATTGAAGATGAAAATTAAGGTATCAGTAGACTATTTTCTAGAATTCCAAGTTGTTGTTGTTCTGCTGTAGTGTGGTTCACTGGAGTGCTCCTGCTCATTTCCTTTTTTTTCTCTTGTCTTCGGCTTAGAGCTAGCTAGCTTGGCTTTGTATTGCTTTGGATGACTTATAGTCTACCATGTGTCTTAATACACTCGGTTGAAACAATTTATTTTAATTTCTTTTATGGTTGTTTAAATTTAATATTTCTTACTTAAATCGGTTTTTAAACCGAAACCGAGCCGATAAAAACCGAAACCGATGCTTCGGTTACGGTTTCGGTTATCGGTTTTGGTTACCGATTTTTAAAACCGAGGTCTTTCGGTTCCGATTTCGGTTTTACCCCAAAACGAACCGAACCGGGGTTTGCTCATCCCCAACATGTAGTATAATAAAGATGCACTATGTACAAAAAAACCATGTCAAGATACAAACTTTGATGAACAAACAATAATTTATCATTACCACTGTAACGGTTACCAGATTATAGGTATATCAGTCAATCGGTAACGGTAATCGTAAGCAATTTTGACTTACCATTAAAAACAGTACGGCAACGGTATTGCCAAATGATAACGGTTACCAATACCATAACAACCCATCAACCACAGAACAATAGTAGTTCAATGGTTGATGACCGAAGAAAACGACGATAGTCAGCAGTTGTTAGTCGTGCAAAATAATAGCAGTGGTCCTGTGGAATGTGTTTGGTAAAGTTTGTATAAAATTTAGGTCAAATATATTCGCAACCCACATTTTGCTTTTCACACACCGTTGTTTAAACAAAAAACATTTCACTACATTTTTTGCTTTCACATTCCAGAAGTTACCAAAATTACCCTTCAATTTATATTTTCTCAAACAAATAATTGTACGTTAACAATGAAAAGAAATAAAAGACGGATCCAGAAAAAACAAAGCATAATTCATATTTTTTATTTTTATTCATTTTGCAATCTTAAAAAAGTTGCATTTCAGTTCAATTTAAAAATAAATGAAATATATAATACACTACAAACCATAAAATCAAACAACGATAAGAAAAATTGCATAAAAGTTGAAACAAAGTAACTTTAAAATAAAACACCATCTTCTTGGAAAAAACATTATTTTCTTTATTGAAATCATTTGTCTTTTCAAATTATATCAGTATCATTGTATTTTTTATAATTACAGCAATATAATGGAAAAACAAATAAGATAATTTGAATAATATATAATGGTACATTTATCATTTTATATTATTTTTTTTGCCTTCTGTCCTTTTGGCTAAATTTTTTGTTCATTTTGTCCTTCACCCTGTTACCTGTACGAGGAATTTCTTTTAAAGGACAAAATTACCAAATTTTTTAGTCAAAAATATATAAAGTTTTTGAAATTGATGAGAAGGACAAAAGTTAGGCAAAAGTGGAATTCAGGGGGACCACTCTCATTTTCACTTTTACCCTACAACTTGTCATTCTCTACAATTTTAAATTTTGTCATACTTTTGGCTAAATTTTTTGCTAACTTTGTTCTTTCTCCTATTTTCCACCTAAAATTTATTCTATTCATTGTAGGAAATTCTATTTCAACCCGTATTTTTAATTAGTAGACCCCCTTAAAAAATTAAAATTTTAATGATTAAAGTATCTTTAAAGAGTTATCTTCTCATCTAATCACAATAAATGTAATATTCCACTGTCTCTTAAAACACCTGAGCTTCAAAACCCTAGATTTCAAATCATTGAAGGAAAATTTCATTTGCAAACAAGAATACAATGGATTTTGAAGGAGAAGATGATTCCTCATCGCAATCACAGCAGGTAATCGAAGAAAAATAAAAAAATTGAGGTTTTTTTTTTTTTTTTTTTTTTTTACTTTTCAAGTACAGCCGATGCACAACGAAATGAGCGATTTTATGTAAAACCACGTAGTATTACCCCTAGGAAATTGTAAGAACCTAGTACGAATATTGGGGGAATATATAACTAACCACGTATATGACATAGGTGGAAAATGAAGAAACCACGATTGTTCCATGCGTAGTACGCTTCTATACCTCGCAGTTTGGCAGAAATTGGTCTATTATTACATTTTATGCTGAAATTGGTCCTGAAAGTGTAATGGAACGTACATTTTTTCCCTTCTTCCCTGCTGAATTCGATCGAGTTATTCAAAAATGATATGCGATGGAATGATTTGCGATGAATTTAGGTTGAAATGATTTACGTGGAAATGTTTTTCGTGAGAAATGGGGAGAGCAAAGTGAAGGGAAGGGTAAGTTTGGAAAACATGGGGCTACTTACTAATTCTAGGAGTATAGTATTTTTTTTTTTTTTTTTTTTGGCTAGTACCTAAAAACATGGCTTAATACAATTTGCCTTATTGTAACCGCACAGGAAAATAAAAAACTGTATATATGAAATTGCGCGGATTTTAGATCCAACGTAATTCTCTAGCTCAGCTCCTGCCGGAGCTCTGGCAACCTCTGACGTTCTCCAGTGAACTGAAACATGGGGCCTGCCACGTCTAATGAATCCCCATTAATCGTAGAAGTTCAAGATGTAGAAGAGCAAGTACATCGATCGTCCAGATCTACTAAGAAAAGTAGGAGGAGGATGGGTAACAAGAGGAAGAATACCCAAAGATGGAGTTTTGGGATTTGGACTTGTGTGGTTTTATTTTTTGTGGGCGTCAATTGCTGGATGATTTTTCGACTTCATAATTCTTCAGAAGTCAAAAACTCTGTAAAAATCGGTGTTGTAGATAATACAACATTTCCAGGAAATCAAAAGGCATGGATGTGTTTCTCTTTTCCCTTTTTTGATGTTTTTTGTAACATGTTAATCCTTAATTGCTTTTGCTATATGTGACTTGAAGATCTGAATTAGTGAGAATAGACACAGGGATGTTATAGTGGTAACTGACTTTTACTTATTTGTTCCACAAAAATAAGTTATAGAAGCATGTTAGACTAAATTATAATTGTGGTGATTGAATTTGGTTCTTAGGTTAAGAGAGTTAAGTAAAAAAACCATAATGTCAGAGAAGCTGTTTGTCTACTACTTGATTCATATTTCATTAAACTGTATCTTCTAGTTAATTCCTTAGTAATGGTAGGTTTGTCAACGAATATTTTCGGCAGCGGATGCTCGCATCCGCAACCGAAATCATTTTCAGGTATCTATATCTGTGGATATAGATAGATATCAGATATTATCTGCTCCTCTCATAATAATAAAGTCAAGAAGATAAATATAAGTTTTTGGTCCAGTGTTAGTAATACTCAGGAATAATGCTAATATAAATACAAGTAAAAAGTACAATGGTTATATCAC
This sequence comes from Allium sativum, assembly GCA_030737875.1. NCBI lineage: Eukaryota > Viridiplantae > Streptophyta > Magnoliopsida > Asparagales > Amaryllidaceae > Allium > Allium sativum. The sequence goes on from CM060915.1 coordinate 120,618,358, forward strand.
TTTTGGACATCAAGTATTCATTATAAATATGTATAAAATGATTTATTACGATGATAAAATAGTAGATATGAATCATTTCATTTAGTAAAATATGCATAATATCAGCTAATATTTTGATAAAAAGTTGAATGGATAATTTTGAATACTATCATATATGCTTTACAGATTTCGGATGTTTTTATATTTTCCAGATATAGAGCACATATTTCGAATTTTCCGAGTACTCGTTGATAGCCCTAAGTAAAGAAATAGCAATAAATAAATATGTCTGGAAATAATTCATGCCTTATTACTCAGATTATTCTCCACTGATTTCTTTCGTACTCAATCGATTTGTTTTTTGAGATGTTCCAACAATACATGTTCTAGAAATTATTTTTTAAACCACATTTTCTTCTTATTGGTTAAAATCAACCCAAATCTATCTAGTGTAATTTTAATTATATTTCATGCTCTTCAATTCAGTGTTTTTGAATGTTTCTCAAATTTAATTTCAGTTTTACCCTCATAGACATACTTTATATAGTTGTTTTTTTTTATTATGTTTCATACTTTTATCCTATTCCTCATTAAAAAAAAACATTTTAATGATTCGTTAACAAATCTTTAATTTTAGTAAGTTATTACAACTGAGCTTGTGGTAAAAGTATTTGTCAATTATTTTCATTATTATAATGATTTTTTTGTTCATTTTGGGTTAGCTAATTCTATTGATATATAAGTAGTTAAAAAAAAAAAAAAAAAACTAAACTTCTAGTATCGGTGCTAATTAACATAGGAGCATATACTGCCCGATTATTTAAACACCTCATAAAAATCTGTGAACCAATACTCTCACTTCCGATTATAGGCGGTTTTCCAAAATTCTATGAGACAGCCTTTCAAGGAATCATTATTTGCTTAATTACGTAAAAATACAAGTGTCTAAATAGTGTTCTAATGTATATATTCGAACAAGTAGGGCATTTCAGTTATTAACTTAGTCATATCAACATTTGGAATTATTCAGTAAGCTCTGAGCTAAAAATAGTTGCTTGTCGTATTCTAACTTCAGAGTAACACATTTTCGTATAATTTGTTCACAATCATCCAAAAACATTAAGTTACTTTTAAGATGCTTTGAAATGATTCATTACTTGAATTCTGAAATACTTGAGATCATAGTTGCAAAGTGCACCTTCTCAATATTATCTGTTACAAGGCAGCTATCATCGTGAACTTCTGACGTTCAGTGGTAGAAATAATTGATCATGTTGCTTTTCCCAGTTTGTGGTCATAGCTATGTGATTGCCTCTATAACGATAACTTATTAAGTATTTTTTTCAAAGGTGTTGTTCTTTCATAATAACTTTGACAAAAAAGTAAAATTGATCTGCTTATTGTAGTTATTTACAATTGTTGTTAAATAGAATCAAAATTTATTCAGTTTTGACAGTTATGTATCAAAAAGATGAACACTAGAATTCTAACGAACATCAGTAGAATCATAGATGAATGTACGTTAGCATGTGCCTAGCAGCAGCGATGTCAATATTTTCGAAAATGTACTACCACTTATATTCAAACTAAGGTTTGAGATTTTGGAGAAACGCCTAGATTCCCGTTCTTCCATTTCGGTTTCGGCAGAGATTGAAACGAAACTATACCGAAACCCTGGTTTAATAAAGAAAAATTGAACTTCAATTTTTACGTAAGATCTTAGTAAAAGAATAAATTTGAGTTTCAAATATATCAATATTCAAATTTTGGTATTTCTAATTTTGGAAACATACAAAATCACAGAATATGCAAATGATTTAAGTATAAGAAGTTGCATTGGAAGCAACAACTAAACATTTTAAGTGTTATAAATGTTTATAATGACTAAGTTTTGTTTGTTTATATCTGGTTGTTCAGTTAAAAATAATTAAACAAATTTTTATTAATATTACGAAATTGGAACTGAAATCAAAATTTCAAAATTTATAAATCAGATTAGACTACCTAAGATTATAAAAGACCGAAACTATGATCGGTCTCGAACATTCCATCAATACATTAGTAAGTTGACTATTTTCTCTTTTGCTTATCCATTCATTACCTTCCATCAAAACAATCCATACAAAAGTTAAAAGCGAAATAAACAGTTGTAGAAAAGGATGCTGATTTTATGAACTTTCCTTTCTGTTCTTAAGTTGTTTCAATGTGAGTCAGGATGTTATAATCCAATAAATAGAGCATCAATTTACTCAGCTTCTACCATATTGGATAACAATCACCTTTAACTTCAATATTAATTGGAATTGACATCGGAGTATGTAAACTGATTGATTTATTTTCCATATTTTTACAATAAGTATATTGGCTTATCCATAATTTTGTAATTTTATTTGTTATAATAATTTTTATGTCCATTTCTTACTCCTTTTATTTTGATTTCTGTTTTGTATACCAAAAATTTCAACTGCTCCGGTCAAAACGATATGCTAGCTCTGTCCCCAAATAGAGTGATAGATGATGTCCCATTAACTTATCTCATTTTTTTAATATCATTTTCAGCTTGAAAAAATAACGAAAGGAGAAAATCATTAGAAAAGGTGAGAAAAACGAGACTTTATTTGCCACTTTTCTATTAATGTTTTTAGTTGTGACCGGAAAACATATGCATCTCATTCACAATTTTATAGTTTATAGTTACTCGTCTTTTGTATTCATGTATCCATTTTTGTTCCTTTTTCCAATGCAAGCTTCTAAAATGTGCACTAACAATTTGTACTTTCGATTATTAAAAGGAGTCAGCTAGAATATTTTGGAAACTTGATTTCAATCACAGGAGCATGGAAACCCCCCCCCCCCCCTCTCCCTCCCACACACACACCCAAAAAAAAAAAAAAAATCTGATCATGCTAAAAGCTGTACACATTTGAATTGATGAAAATCAGTATAAACCTTAACCATTACCCTGAAATATATAGCACACGTAAATTTATGATGGTTGTGCAGTAGAATAAATAAACTACATCAACCTTTTATCGTGTTCAGTTAGTTCAAGCGTACTTCATAAAAAATTTAGTTCACTGTGAACTCAGTAATAAGATAGCTACCCAGTTGTCCCAGTCACTAGAAGCTGAACTTGAGTGAATTATAGTTATATGTTCTAGGTTGCTAAATTGATATCATCAATCAACATATATTTGGTGCAATAAAACATAATTTGTTTGTATGCATTGTTATGTGAACAAACAGTATGGAACTATGTGTATAGTGGTTTCAAAATTCAAAAATTGCAACCTAATATGAAGATGAAAGGTAATATTGGTATACAAAAAAAGGAAGGTAGGATAAATTTGTTGTCTAACATTAATTTCTTATTGTTTTTAGGCTAATCTCAGTAAGTATGAAAAAGATAACAGACCTCGTGGACTCATGTATACCAGATTGCTGGCTCTGGCAGCTCATGCTTTGGCTGAGGTAAGGTTTGTGCATTTCTCACTTGCTATCACTGAACATAGAATTTAAATTTATTATACTTATATTTACGTGTGAGATAACTGTTATTCTTTTACCTTACAGGGAGAGGGCAAGCCAACACCTCGTGATACATGGAGAGAATCCTTGATATCTGCTTCTTCTTGGGTCCCATGTGCTGATCGTCGTAAATGGAAAAGAAGTGGTAATGTTATTTCATACTCACACAACACACAAAAACCTGCGCACATGCCCACTCACATATAAAGAGCATTGCTAAAGCACGCACAGATGCATACCAACATATGCGCACAGTAACCACTTTTAGACTACTCATGTTCATCTAGAACCTTCTATATAAAGATTCATTCACACTGAATAATCTTCAAAATGCTAAAAGAGTGCATACATCATTACATTACATTACATGGCACAAAAAGTGATATATGTGTTAAGCATTATGTATACGGTTGTTTTTCTTTTAACTTGTGCATGATTAACTCTTTTACTGAATTAATGAAATCATCTGTTCTTTGTGGTATATATTTTAATTTAATGCCTCTAGCCTATAATTGGGAGTTTATATTGTTTCCTTCTACTTGATTAACCATGTCCTTAAACTTGAAGCAAGGTGACAAAAATACGAAGATTGATAAGCTGTTAGTATCATTCAAAATGGCTTGTAGTAGAGCTGTAATTACCGGCTTAGCTTCTTTTTCTTTCTTTTGACAATGTTGTTGCCTAAATTTGTTCCTGCAAAATAAAAGAAAAAAGAAAAAAGAAAAAAGAAACTAGCTTTTATCTGTCTGAAATACATGTAAACTGCAGAATTGCTCTTATTTGAAATCTATTTTCATCTTGTTGAAACTTTTTATTTATCTTAAAAACTTGATAATTAATCGTGTTTGATGTAATTGCAGAAGGAAACAATGGATACATCCTAGTTAGCGCTAACGGAGGCATAAATCAGCAACGCATAGCGGTTTGCATTCTTATCTTGATTTTGGCCAATAGTATAATCTTACTAGTTACTCCTTCGTTGTCAAATATAAGAAGGAAATATTGCTGTATTATGATCTGAAAGAATCAACAACACGTTTAATATTTTGCCTTTTTTGGTGTACCTATGCACCGTATGTTGCCTTTTTTTTTTTTTTTTTTTTTTTTTTTTTGCGCTGTTCTATCTCTTTTGATAACATTAAAATGTCAGGAAGTATCCATATGAATGCTTAAATGCTCACTATGTATGCTAAAATTATTATGATTTTACCTTATGAATATAGTGTAGGTTATCCTATTTGTTCTTGGCTATGTGGAAGGTTCATGCATATCTTATTTTTATTTTTATTTTTATTTTTATTTTTTGTACAACATATAAGTATTAATTAATTGTAACATGATAGGAAAAGGATGTTGTAAAGGACGGTGGTGGTGATAATATTAGGGTTGTTATGGCAATTGTAAATTTACCATTACCGTACCGATACCAGCATACTGGTAATCAATATTGAGCTACGTCGAAATACCATGCTATCGGTATGGTAACAGCAAAATTACATTAGTATCGACAAACACAATGATAAAGAAACATAAAAAACCAGTGGTAATAGTAAATTTATCAGTCAAATTAACTTTGTTTTTTCAGTATTTAAATTAATCGTAACTATGTATACTTTTGAGGGTATTATCATATTTTAAGAAGTTGTTTGTAGTATTATTTATGATGATGTTTCTTTTTTAGCTTTATTAGTTTTGAAGCCTAATTTCGAATATAATTTTTGATGAATTGATAAAAATTTATGTATCAACCGAAGTAAGTCAAAATGCTGATATTGATATAAACATCACTGAAGTTAGAATCAAGAGTACAATGTTTAATTTTTATCATTATCAAATTTTAACTCAGTGGAAGTCTAATGTTTTATGCTCTAATAAAATTACCATCACTAGTAAATGATTTACTGGTTTATCGAAATACCAGTGATCATTTTACCAACGGTAATGGTAAGTATCAGTAGTTATTTTTGACTTACCAATAGTATTGGTATGGTAGTGCTTTTCTCGTATTGGTAACAGTTACCATCACTAGTAAATGATTTACTGGTTTATCGAAATACCAGTGATCATTTTACCAACGGTAATGGTAAATATCAGTAGTTATTTTTGACTTACCAATAGTATTGGTATGATTTTTGTATCGGTAACAGTTACCATTTACATAACTGCCCTAGATAATGCTATTATTCCATTTATGAATTCATGAATATTTATAGACATTCTGATTAAAATGGTTGCTGCACTTGATTCTTCTGATATATTATCAAAAGTTTAGTGTTTCATATTCAAACTATCTATATTATTTATTTATATCAATTAGTTGTAGTACAATGCATATAATTGCTGGTTATCAAGAATTGCATCATTCGAATCCAAGAATTCAGAATAACAAGTTCTTCATTACCCATAATAAAATAACCACTTAGAATAGTAAAACAGATTATATTTGTCGACAAATGTAATCCATTTCTTCGCCTTTTCGCCAAAAAATCAGAATTCTCTTGGAGAATCGAAGGATATATATCCAAATGCAGTATTGTCCGACTCGTGAAGATAGGTGTAAGTATATTTATTTTTATAATAAGTGTTAAAATGTCGTACTCTGTTTTGAAAAACATTTTCAATTTGATATGTATTTTTTGAAAAAAAAAGAAACCTTAGTATTCAAAACGGAAGTTATCCTATAGATTCTGTATCCATGCCTGTTCGAAATGCAAATCATAGTATTCATTCTTATACAAATGGAAATGAAAAACAAGAAATACTTTTTCTAGAAATATGGACGAATGGAAATCTATTGGACAGGCGGATTAACATCTTTTACAACCTACACAGTCTTCCGTTCTTGGCGCGGAAGCAAAGTTAAGAAATCACCTTTTTTGACATCCCAGTTTAACTATTCAAAGTGCAATGTTTGTCATCATCGGAAATGCTAGAAAGTAACTACGTTGTTGCCGTTAAATCATATCCATAGACTTTCTCAATCAATATGCATGTTATATGTAAATAATAAATACATCACTCATTGAAAAAAATGTAACTAATGAATGGTGATGATAAAAATACTGTTGTGTAAGTTGTCATTTAAATATCAACTAATATTGTTATAAAACATTGTTAGGAGAATGTCCGCAAGCAACTCACCGTAACATTGATGTTATGGTAATTTTCTAGAGTAGATGAATTCATAGTTGTTGCTATGATACTACATAGTTAAATCTTACATGTTAATGAACTATATGTGTGTGTACACCATTGTTTTAAAAAATCCGCCTCGAGGCGCGCCTCGAGGAAATAAGAGATAAAACGCTTTGAGGCTTATTCCAAAAGGCTTTTTACCACTAAAGCTTACGCCTCAATAACTTGAGGCATACAAAGCGCGTAAAGCTTGCGCCTCGCACGCCTCAAACAGCTGAGGCATATGACTTAAAAACCTTTTAATCTTTAGTTGCAGATATTGACACAAATAAATGTCATTAAACTTTAATTATTTAATAGAAATAAAAAAAGATAAAATTTAAGAAAATAAAAATTAGCAATTTTTACTTTCCAATTTCACTATCGGCACAATCAAGTAAATTTGTTTATGAAATAATGATCATGAGCAATATAATGAATTTTCTTATTGTTATTTAAAGAATGTTTTTCATTAAACTTTGTTAAATCTCGAAATAAATTTTGCAAATCGATTTGAATTGATAGAACATATCAAAATTGTAGTTTGATGTAATCTTCAAATAGTTTTAAGAAATTAAAATTCGAATCTTTTGCATGCGGAGGAAGATGTCATTTGATCTTTTGCATTTTATATTAAATGTGCAAGAATGATTGTATTTTGTTTGAATTGCTTTATGGGTTTTACTTAGTATTTGACGCTTAATGTTATTCCATATCAAAAAAATAAGTTATGTGTTGCGCTTTTTTTTTACGAAAGGCTTACGCCTCAACGCTTCGAGGCTTACGCCTCGCCTCACGGACCCGAAAACAACTCGCGTACGCCTTTTGCGTTTTAAAACATTGGTGTACACATATCTAATTGGTGTCGATGAGATAGGATCCCAACTCATTTGGATAGACAACCTAGAGATATATGACTATTCCTTAAGAGACATCGGTTCTCACACACAAACATGTTGTATTATAAAATAATGAATAATCCAATAAAATTCAGTTTGAATGCCATTGTCGATTGAAAATAGGTTCTTTTTTAAGCCTAATCAATTAAATGAAAAGAAGAAAGTGATCGCATTACGAATGAAATCTTAAATCCATCACAAATTGTTGGGTATATCTATTAAATTGATTTGATGTTGGTGATTAAGAAAATTGGATGCAAAGAAATTTTTATTAAAAAAAACAGTTAATAATAGTTTAGCATGGTAATCAAATAAACAAAGCTTGATACTAATCAAAATAAATTTTGACTTTTTTTTCCAATTAATATGGATGGCACTTTATTCATGCAAGGCACTTTTTTGATGTCTCAAAGATTTGAATCCATAACCTTTGAAACCTCTGTCTAAAGTGTTACATCCCTAATCAATTAAACAAGACGTTCTTGAAAAAAATCACACAATTTTTTTTACCCTTTAACCATTATTTTTAGTGTTGATTGTTAGTCGGACATCATATTTCTACTTAATTGACATAATGATTAAAAATAACTTGCGAATATTATACAGCTGAAAGTTGACAATGGTTAATGAACCTTTTGTTATTGTTCTAAATACACTATTAGTAGTATATTTGTGTTGCTCAAGGAAATGGGAAGTTTAATGTTGTTTAAGCTAATTTGGAAAATGGTCATACGTCTCTTTTTAAAATTATCCCTTTATTAACATCTCTCCTATCGTTATTTATTTTCCAAATTCCTATAATTAACATTATCTAAGGATTTGGATTTGATCAACTGTTGATAATCATTTGTCACCTACATAGTCGTCTACAACCTCTCTCACTACCATGAGTTGGTTTCTCATTAAAATCCGTACCTTTTAGTGCCCAACTAAGCTTCTTTGGTTGCAGCTTGTAAATTACCAAATTCCAACCATCTGTGGTGGGAGTTGCTAATTTTGATCACCACAAATGTTGTTATGCCAAGTGTTACCACCAGTCGACGAAATGACATCCTGCACTGTCATTACAAATCAAATTAAAGGTCATTGTAGTGTACATGTGTCTGCTAGATCTCAGTGTGCGTAGCAAATATGTTTTCAATAAAATATATATGGACATTTGAGTTTTATAGCACAACACTTGTGTATTTTGCAGTGCAAGAAAATGTGCACTTATTCCATATTAGTACAATGGCAAATAATCGCACTGCTAGTTTTTATGTCAAACGTTTTTTGGTAATTATTTTGTATTGCACTGTGATTGTTGTGCATAACAAATATTTACATTGCAAATCGACAATACTTTCTACATATATCTTTATTAATATCTGGAATGAAGCACAAATTTTTGATTTGACTGTAAAGTTCCAAAAATAGATTTATATGGAGATAAGAGGTTGAGAGTTCAGATCCCTTAAAGAAGAAATATCACCTATTTTCTAATGGAAATTTTGGAATATAAACAAGGTTGCGTGTTTGAATTTCGTTTCAACAAAAAGTTACAATTTTTTCCTTGTGTTTTTTCCTTCTTTTTATAAAAACAACATAAAAAATTTAAATTTTAGAACATTTGTTTGTATGCATTGCGCGTGTGTCATAAACACTCGTAAACATAATAGTTTTACATGCATTCGACTCAAATTTTGGCATTTATAAGACCTTTTTAAAAAGTGTGATTCAATAATTATTGAGAGGAATATTGCAATGTGGGTTTCAACATCATTTTAAACATAAATTTTACACATGTAAAATGAGTGGTTCGGATTACATTGATTGTGTAGGTATGTAAATGTTAGGCTGAATTTTAGTCAGTCGAGCCTAACGTCCCAAATGAATATGGTCTACAGATCAATCATAGAGAATAATCACAAATTCATATCACAGAGATTTATCATAAATCCATATCACAGACAATGCAATGAAAACTAAAAGACACATGGAATCCATATCATAAATCATGATGGCTTCCACCTTGCTCGGTCCAGCTCCCGCAACTCCTTTTTGTCCTATTGGTCTTTCATGTTATTCAATTTGATTGAAGAAATTAGCCATCATTTCCTTTTTTTTTCTTGAGCAAATCTTCTTGGCATTCCAACCTTGATTCCACGTGCTTGATCACTTCATTCATCTCTTCCCAAGTGAAATAGACAAGTGGTTTTCTTTAGAAGAAGCCTCTTGACTTCTTTCCAATTTGGTTCCTTGGGTAAATACTTGTTTTCCTCTTTTAGTCATGCCCAATCCTTAGGAGATTGAATCTAAATCGAACCTGCCCCTACCCGACGCACCAGAAATGTTAGACTAGATTTTAGTCAGTTGAGCCTAACATTATGGTCCTTAGATCAATCACATAGAATTATCGCGAACCCAGATCATAGAGAAGGCAGTGAAAGAAAATGACATGCGAAATTTATAGTGGTTCGGTAACGTGCCTACATCCACTGTGGGATATCTCTTATTTATATTGTTAGATTACAATACAGTACTGGTTGGAGTACACGAATGTAGAGAAATAGAAGTTGAGTTTTGATAATGACAGAGTTCCCTCGTAGAGAAGCCAAAAGAAGATCCAAAGAGAAGATCCAGAGACGAGGGAAGAGATCCAAGCAGTAGTAGAGGAGTCCCCTTTTTTGAAATCCTAAATGCCTACTTATAGTTGATGAGTCCAAGTCGGATCGATCCCGAAAATAACAGGGAGACCCACTAAGACAGGACGATCGACCTCAGAAGTCGAGGCCAAAGTCGCTCCACACACGAGGGTTCGGTACCGGTCCCTATGGGGGTAAGGGTTGATGTCGACCCCATGGGGTTTGCACCTTACAGGGTGTGACCTCTAGGGTGAGTCCTCTTTTGATGTATCCTTGCACTTGTGCATTTGGTTCTTTGAATTGACCTCCGAAATTTGAGGAGTTGATGTAGTTTTGACTTTTGAGCGAGAATTCTGAAATCCTGTCTCAGAGTAGCACCTATTTCTGACTTAGCCAAATTTGGAGTTTTGACTAAATTATTTCCAAAGTGATATTCTGGTGAATCCAATTGTTCAGCTATTCGAAGCTTCATATATATATGTATATATATATATATATGTATATATATATATATGTATATATATATATGTGTATAAATTATTTCCAAAGTGATATTCTGGTGAATCCAATTGTTCAGCTATTCGAAGCTTCATATATATATATATGTATGTATATATATATATATATATATATATGTGTGTGTGTGTGTGTATATGTGTGTGTGTGTGTGTGTATATATATATATATATCCGTGCTCGATTTTCGAGTGATTCGACCATCTCTTCAGGCTATCTGCCTCTATGGTTGAATAACCCACATATTTGAATCCATTGTGTAACGGCTTTGTAAAATGAAGGGGCAACAGTAAGATGTTGTGTTTTCTCTTAGAAGCCTAAAGCCAAAATTTTCAATTTTATAGGAGTCATGAGTATGCAACTCATGTAATATTAAGATTTTTATTCTGAATAGTTATCTCCAATATTGAATAGTTCATTATAAGTAATACAAACAATTATATTGGATGATAAAAATCAGTAAACGAATAACATTGATATTGGTTCACATCTTAAATATATTTATTTGTCTTACACTCATGACTCATCATGATATGCATTTATTACATACAATGAATTACAATTAAAAATTATCTAGCTTCAAATTTTTAAAAGCGTGCAGGTGACACGAGCATATAACTGTAATATTAAAGCTTGGTCACATGAGATTATGTCGAGCTTTATAGTTCTTTGTGTTGTCATTTTCTTGTAAGTTCTATAAGCGTATGTTAATATGTGTTTTCTCCTATCAACTCCTGAAATGTCTGGTATTATCCAAATTCAGCTAAACAACCTTTTTTTTTTTTTTTTTTGGGATAATCGATCACTTGAAACCTAAATCATACCCTATAATTTATTGCCTCTTATTTTAATTTATTGTATGTTTGTATATTCATCCTAACCAATTGGACATTTCTGCATATCGGTATCCACCATCATATCAAAGCTTAACCATTACTTTTCATATAAATCTATTACATATAATTATATAAAAAAGAAAACTATCGTGTATGGTGCAACAACGGAATCAACAATGCTTAAGGCAACACAACTGTTTACGTCAAAAATGACACAAGCACCCAAATGAAAATAGTAGAGAAAAGAGTGAAGAAAATGGGTAAAAACAAGAAATAACAAGACATCGGAGCTTTATAGTGATTTGGCTAATCATTGTCTACGTCCAGATATCTTCGTTTTTGATTTGGTTGATGTTTACAACTGTTGTTCTTAAGGAGCCTTGAGATTATAGTAAAAGTACAGAGAATCGTCAAGAGAGAAAAGATCGTCGAAATAATGCCCCTCATGTCTATTTATAGTCAATGGTCGTCCAGGAAATCCTCAACCGCGTTTATAGCTATGTTCTCTACGTGCAGCTAAAGATGTGCTCGAGAGGTTGTGGCTACGTCATTGATTCTCATCTTGATTTGCTTTGGTAGAAGCTTCTTTTTGGATCAATTGTTTGGATGGTGGTGGAATAGAGTTCCTCACTTTAGACGCTCAAAAAGCTCGAAGGCAAATAACATACGATCGACCCCATGAAGCTTGAAATGGTTTGCAATCACCATGGCTTGGAAGCAGAGGGGACGTGGAGCGATTCTGAAGAACCTGCATGGTTTGGTATTGACCCATGGGCATGGTTCAGTAACGATCCGTCACTTCGATAATTAAGTGATGTTGAGAGCTCGCTTGTTGACGTAGTAGATGTTCTTCTTTCTGAAGCTGTTGATTATTGATATGAGCTTGTGTTTGGTTGGAGTCCTTTGTTGAATATTGGTTGATAGCTTTTGGTTTGCCCACCCATCATTTGAGTTGCATCTTGCTAGCGAACCATCATCTAACTGCATGCTCGAGTCAGTGAAGGCTTTATGGTTATGCAATGTGGGTTTGAAGCTATGCTGGGCATAAAGTGAGGATCGGTACTGATCCATAGGCATTGGTCAGTACCGATCCATACCTTTATTTGGATCTTGGATCTTGGATCTTGGACTTCGGACCTTAATATGTCAGTGGTTGGGTATGTCAGCAATCACGGGAGATTTTGACAAGCTTATGACTTCATCTTCCGGCTCAGTTTGATATCTGAGTTTGACAGTTACCGCTTCGGATTTTTGCTTGGTTATTTTTCCGGTTGATTGGTTCGATACGTTCAAACACGGCCTAATCAAATGGCTGGATAACAATAACTATGCTTACAAAGTTCCATTTCTTGAGATTTCTTCTCTACTGTTTCATTATGTAGAAAAAGATAGAGAATCAACAGCATGTTGCAAAATATGGAGAAAATTACAGCATACAAGCTTTCAGTTTTTTCAAGTCAATATCTGTAGAGAAACATGAAAATTATATTGCATTTTGCCAATTTAAAATATTTTAAGAACTTTCTTCACGTATGCTAGAAACTATGTCAGAGAGTAATGACATAATTACTGCAAAATATTTTTCAAATATCATTTCTCAGACTTATAATTGTAGTGAAAACATTCAAAAAATATTATAGGTATTATAGCATATTTTATAAAATAGTAAGGTAGAAGAATTTAATCATCTATCCCTGTACCGTTGAATGGTATTCTCATTATGTTCTTCACAGTATGAAGCCCTTAAACACTAATCTTAACATTAGTATTTTCACACAATTTTTTTTGCATATTCAACTTTATCATAACACCATCACAAATATTTTTTCAGATAAGTTATTCACATTGTCAAAACTAGTATCCACTTAAATACATGTATACACATTGATTTACTTATAAAATTTTCCATGCTTTTTTTGCCATTTACAGTTTAGTTTGTTTGTTTGTATTGTATGACCTTTTTCCTCTAAATGCTGAAATATTTCACATACGACAATGCTTGGGTAAGCTATCCCTGAAGAAGGCGTTGCTTGCCCCCATCCCCATAATGAATTTGGGTATAAAGACTCAGAAAAAATTTCAGAGTCCTTTGAGGTTGGGGTCTACTATAATTTGAATCCGAGAGACGAAACAAAAATGTAGGAATTAGCGGTCATGCCAACAAACTAAACGTATAATATATGCAGAAGATACATCTCTAGCATTTTTAATTAAAATATGTCTGTGTGTTGGCTTATCTAATTTAAGCTTTCAAATCTTGGATTCCAAATAAAACTCAGATTGACATCTCAGTCTATATCTTGGGTTGAGATCTAAAGATCTCGGTTGAGATGGATGTGTAACAATTAAAAATCATGTTTGAAATCTCGTCGCATTCAAGTGTAAAAGGTTGATCTTGGGTAAGATCTCAGGCGAGATGAAGGAGATTTAAAATTCTGCTCTAATTTGAACCTTGAATCCATATTGACAAAACAAAATTGTAGAGATCAATGATCATCCAGAGAAATTAAATGCAACTATAAAACCATGTATCATGCAATTTTCGACCTACCTTTATGGAAGCATGCTACATGGGGCTAAACTTTAAAAAAAAAAATTGAGAAAATCTTTCATGTATAGGTTTTCTCATCGGTCTACAACAAAATATTAATTCTTAAACATCAACAGCATTATTCAGGCAGTGCATGTGCAAGGATTTCAAATCTTGTAGATCTAAATTTGCTTTCCTTTTTGTTCATCTTAATTTTTTGTTTGAGAAACGATAAATTTGGAATTGTAGATAAACATCTTGATATTTTTTTGTTTCAGCGTAATCCTTAGTTCTTCAAGAATTTGAAAAGGATATCTGAATTCCTGAGATAACTAACTGTTCTGAAATGGGTATAACAGTCTCCTTCATCAAACTACTGAAAAATTCACATGGCATCCTAACTATCTCAAGTTAAATTGAATTTTAGAGTACCAGTTGAATCCTTATTTCTAGATCTAAACCTCATCACAAAATGTTGCTAAGCCATTTTATTATCTTACCATATGCTAATCATCTCTGATAATGTGTGTTCAACACCAAATGTTGCTAAGCCATTTTCTTATCTTACTATATACTAATCATCTCTGATTATGTTTGTTCAAAATTTAAACTAGATGTCGCAACTGTCAAAATTTCTGCGTTTGTATGGTAACGAATTGACATATCATCTTCTTAATTATATCCGTACGCATATCTGGAGCTAAGTTGTGTAATGATCATGGAAACTAGTAGCATGTTAGTTTTTTCCTCTTTTAAGAAGGTTTTAATATGTAAATTTTAATATTGTGTCAATCCAGTTTTTAATAATTGTTCATTCATATGATTTTAGTATGCATTTATAAGCTTGTTTATTAATGAGACCAATGATCAACTTATATTATTGAGGTAGCAAAATATTCCTATAAAGTTCTGTTGTTTACCTAAGCCTTTATCACATTCTATGATTATTTTTTCTGCAGATTTGCAATGCTGTTGCTGTTGCTCGGTTGCTTAATGCAACTCTCGTTCTTCCAGTCTTTTTGCACAGTAACGTTTGGAAGGATGCAAGGTATGTTTTTCTCCATAGCATTCATAACCGCAGCGCACTAAAAATAAGTAAATCTTTTCTAGTGACATTGTTTACATGGTACTCCAACTTTTGAATATCAGATATGCTAATATTTAATTGTTAACAGCACATCAGTTTCCATGAATGGTCGATATATTTGCCAAAACCCTCTTTGATGCATTTAAGCTTATTTATCGGTGTAGTGCATTTGTATTCTTAGTCTAATAGAATCTGACATCTGCTACTTTGTCATCAACTCGGTTTTTGCAATAATTATGTAAAAATACTGACGTCATAAAATGCTTGATTCTTAGCCAGTTCAGCGATATATACCAAGTGGATCATTTTATCAGTGTACTAAAGGAAGATATTCGAATTGTGAAGGAGCTACCTTTGGAATTAAGTTCGTTAGACCTTGAAGCAATAGGCAGTCTCGTGAGTATCAATATGTGTATAAACTGAACTTGTTAGTCTCAACAACTGATGCTGTTCCTTATAGGTGTCTGATTCCGAAGTCATGAAAGAAGCAAAACCAAGTTTTTACGTGAAAAAGATTTTGCCTATCCTACTAAAAAATAGGGTTGTTCATTTTGTTGGATTTGGCAATCGCTTAGCATTTGATCCAATACCCTTCGAACTTCAGGTATGTCACAGTATCCCCTTTATACCTTTCAAATAAAGTTATAATAAATAAATGGGAGAGATAAAAGAGGAGGGGAAATTGTACTGGCGTGGACCAAATTGAGTGCTATAAAATATTCACATTTGCTTAATAAGTTAGAGGATGACCCTAACTATTAAGTGAATGGTATTATTTCTATTGAAGTATATTGAGTGCTCCTGGTCTTCATATACGGGCACGTGTGGTTAGGTGCTCTCATTTGGGTTTTATACGTATTGATCATGTGTCAAACATATTGCATTTTAATATTGTATATGCACAACTACAAACACTACACTATTTCTTCAGTTTGGTGGTTGTCCATTGGGACAACAAACATATCTGGGTCTTTTACTATGGTGTTTAAGTGCAAATCAAGTATATAAACTAATATAATATTATCAGCCCTTCATAGTCAAATTTAGAATTTGTAATCCCAGACAGGACTGGTCTTGTATCGTGGGACATTTTGTGTCAGTTGGAAATGGATTGCTGAACAAAATTGACTTCTAAGTAATTACGTAATATCATGTATCCATATATCGAAGTGGAAACCATGTATGCATGCTATGAAGATCTAAAGTTCCTTTTCTTTTCTTTTCTTTTTTTTAAAAAAAAAAGCCTGTTTGGCTGGTTCTGTCTACCCAAGACAAGACATGTATGTCTATAAGAGCTGAGCTAATTGTACTAGTAGTTTCTATGATGCTGGGCCACTAGTCAACTTTCAGCTGTAACATACATCATTTTTACAATAAAGCGGGGCTATATATATATATATATATATATATATATATATATATATATATATCCTAATGAAATGGATCAGTCATATGCAACTATAGTTTGTACATTTTACATCGAAGTTATTTTCTTCTATACAAAGTTTTTGGGTGATTTGTACTTTCATTGCAATACTTTCCTCACTGTTATAAAATCCTAACTTCATCAATGCTTTTTTTAGTACATTTGCCAGTGCTCATCCTAAACTTGTAATCTGCTAGTTCTGCACTGGTTCATTTATTTTGTTCTATTTTATAGAGGATAATTCATCAATTTAACAGATAAATTGGCAACTCCCCCATCAAGCAAATTGACCCATTTATCACAAATTAATATGATGAACAAACATTATTTATCTGAATATGATAACTCCAACATAGATTCATGTCTATATTCAGAGACTTAGGTGTAGATGTAATTTTCATGCGCTGCACTTTGTTGATAAAATACGGAAAACTGGTGCTTTGCTCGTGGAAAGGATGCGCCGTAATAGATCACGGTGGGAATTTCTGGAGCATAACTTATTAGGTCCATTTGCAGTGGATTCAAATAATAATGAGAGAAAAGATCATCCAACATCCAAGTCCAAATACCTAGCTGTACATCTCAGATTCGAAATTGACATGATTGCATACTCTCTGTGTTATTTTGGCGGTGGCAAAGAAGAAGAAGAGGAATTGGAAGAATACCGCAAAATTCATTTTCCGGCACTGGCAGAACTTAAGAAAGGAAAAAAGTAATTTTCATTAACTTTTCTAAAGATGGTAACAGCTGGTTTAAACACTTGTAATTCAGGCCTAAGTTCACGCTCACTATTTAATAAATGACAAATTGTGTATACGAGCCCATAGTAAAAACCGAATGCAACAATAAAGCTTGAATGAGAACTTGTAAAAACAAACCGGATTTTCAAATGGTTAAAAATTGATTATTGTAAATAATCACTTTAAAGGTGCGTGTTTGCAATTTAAAATTTTGCATTTGGCACTTTCAAAGTGCACAAGTTAAATTTCAGTATGAGTTGAAATCGTACATGTGCACTTTTAGGGCGTTAATGTAAATTTCTAACCGCGTGAAAATCAAACCTATGTCATAAATTTTCAACTATGCCTATTCTTTCGACTTAGTTATGGGCTCGTATATGGAATTTGTCAACTCTCTTTATTCATTGTTTAATTTTGTTATGTTGTATCATTTGCATATCCACTGAGATCATGGTAGAGATATGCTGAAATACCAAGAGTTTTGGCATCACCTAATAAGGCGATGTCTTGAAGAAATACAAGCATATTCATGCATCAACCATTTGACTGAATGAATAAAGCCTGTATATAACAAAATAACAAACTTGTATGTATATCTAAATATGTAGGATACCATCTGCTGCTTTCTTGCGGTCTGAAGGAAAATGCCCCCTCGCACCTGAAGAAGCTGTGCTTATGATTGCTTCTCTTGGCTTTAAACGAAAAACACACATATATATAGCAGGTTCTGACATATATGGAGGGAAATCAAGAATGGCTGCTTTGAGAAACCTGTATCCTAATTTGGCAACAAAAGAGGACCTTCTCACCCCTGATGAAATTGAGCCGTTCCATAATTTCAAATCTCAGGTAAAAAAAACTCTATTAATTGAAAATAAAAATGAAAACAGCATCTCAATAAAGAAAGCGATCATGCATAGAATTTCAGCCTGTTGTACCAATCCTCCTTGTTGCTTTTGCAAAAATATATACAGAATCAAACCGTACAAAGGAATATGTGCAGAAATTTACCTTAGCGTGTCCAATCTAAAGGGATTTAACTGTAAAGCCCCTCTGTATTATTTTATCATCAAGCAATGAATCATCATCATGATTATTACTCTATGATAACCAAAGATGAAATCTGATCATTACTAAATCAAACTAAATATTTCAAATTAATATCTTGGTTTTGAAAATTTTGTAGCTAGCTGCTTTGGACTTCATTGTATGCTCAGCTGCAGATGCATTTGCAATGACTGACTCCGGGAGTCAATTTTCGTCTTTAATACAAGGCTATCGAATGTACTACGGTGAAGGAAAACGTCCAACAATTAGACCAAATAAAAGAAGGCTGGTTAGTGTTTTTGAAAAGAATCAAACAATAGATTGGAAGTCTTTTGCTCATAGCGTGGCAAAAGGTATCAAACAAATAAAGAAAGTTGAAGAACGTCCAGTTGCTAGAAGTGTATATAGACATCCAAGATGTTTGGAATGCATGTGCTCTACAGAGTAGAATGTTCCGAATTATGTTTATATCCTTAAAAAAAAAAAAAAAAATCAAAAATATTGCAGCGATTCAGTCTGTTAATAAAAAATGGGGGTCATTTTTGTGAGTCAGCCTCTTATCATATCATCTTTTACGATTCTATATGGTGTTAATAAGATCTGATTTATTACCCTGTATATTCACTGTATATGTAAAGTTGGAATACAGAACAAATATTGTAGCACATGGCTCAACAAAATTGAGTGATCTTTATATTGGCATACCTATCGATATTTGAAGGAGTAAATCAGTGTTCAATGCAATTCAGGTGGTTTGTCATTTACATTATTTCACAAACTTTGTTCAATTTTGTCATTTATTGTTGACACACTTTTTGGTCAAAAATGTCACAAACGGAATATCTGGATAGCATCACGCTCGGTTATGGAGAACATCGTCAGAAGACAGGAAGCGATTTGGTTGAAGTTGCATCACAAACATAAACAGACCCGATACTTCTATCAGACGGTCTATTTTGGGCTCGAAAATAGAAATTACGGTGCTTTGCACTGTAAAACTTGTAGCCCTCTGAATTAGCTTCAGGTAGAGCTTTCGTTTGGCTCAATCGGACTTACGGTTTGAAAGTTACGTCTGTTTCCGTGAATGGGTGTAATCTGGTATCGACTGGCAATCACTTGGATGAATTGACGAAGCGTCGTTAGTTCGGATCATGGACCGACTCGTAGGACCTACCTCGGCTCGTGAACCAACTCGGCTCGTGGGACCCACCTTGGCTTGTGAACCAACTCGGCTCGTGGGGCCACCACCGGCTCTTCCCCCCCCCCCCTCGGCTCGTGGGGCCTTCACCGGCTCGCCCCCCTAGGACCACGACCCGCTCGTGATGGTCAGATCCAGCCACTCCACTCCAGCTCGTCACCCCGGTTCGTGGTGCACACCATGGTCACGAACCGCCTGGGTCTGCGCTCGCTACACTCGATCTTGACCTATTCCGTTGGCTATTTTCACTCTCTCTCGCATGGATCTGATTACACGTGGCATAGAACGACTTGGAGAGGATTTCTGGATGTTTTCCACCACATTTCGAGATTTTTGGGATGCGTGCCACGTGTCTTACGAACCGGTTTCAGGAAACGGCTATAAATACACCATTTGAAGGATTTTCAGAGGACTTTTGGTCATTCTTCTTCACAGCTTCCACCATTATCGACGCAAGGACTTTGTGTGCTCCTCAAGGCCAATTCAACTTAGTCTAGTACGAGGATTTCGTGTATAAAATCCCTCTCTTTTCTCCACTTCACTAAAATACAAGGATGTTGTATGTAATTGGATCTCACGGATTGTGAGACGGCATTGTAATTGTAATTTCTTATGATTTAATGAATTATAAAGTGGACGCAGGCTTGGTTTGAGCCGAACCACTATAAAAACCTCGTGTGTTCCCACTTTTTACTACTTTATCTGCGTTCTGTGATCTGAGATTTGTGATTGTGAGGTCTTCACAATGAATTTAGATCTGACATTTTGGCGCGTCAGGTAGGGGCGCACACGACAACTTCAATTTTCTGCTTAGAATATTTGGCTATTGGATCAATGACAATCAAAAGGAAGAAGACTGAAACTTCCTCTCATGCTGATGATGCTGACGCTGAAGGCACTAGAAACGAGGATAGTCAAGGAGCGTCCTCTCATGGAGATCTTTCTGCATACTTGACCAGAGAAGAGATGGATGGCGTTCTCACTGAACTAAGAGATCAAATGGCAAGATGATCTCCTCCGGAAACAACAAAAGATGATCGATGGATTCTTCTCTCGGATGGATGGAAGACCGAGCAACGTCCAAGTCATTGGAAATGAAGTCACAGAAGCGGCTCGTGCATCACCTGAACTCGGGGGCAACCCTCTCGTTCCTGGAAATGGTCAGGTTCAACCAACTTCGGCTCCGGATCGGATGGATACAAGAGTACACACACCCACTCAGCAGCAGCAGGGATCGGCTCGTGATGGGGACCCACGACCGGGTCGGGTCGCCCCCTCGAACCGCGAGTCTCGAGCCGCGACCCCCTGGCTTACAAGCCGGACTCCACACCCGGACTCACGAACCGACCTCCTCGAACCACGAGCCGCGACCCGCTCCCAGCAGCTCACTAACAGCTTCCCCACTCTCTTGCATTCAACGCTGAGGGCACCAGCTCTGATCTTGGCAACTTGCAACACCTTTTTGAGGGCAGCCGGCTCGCCAATCTCATTCAACGCCTCTCGAGAGGCCGCACTTATCAGAATGACATGGACGACGTCAATCACAACCCATTCACTCACGAAATCAGGAATTCTCGCAATCCCCCATATTTCAAACTTCCACAACTGGAGCCCTACAACGGCAGGAAGGATCCTACCGTGCACCTGATGCGCTACAAACGACATATGAAAGTTCAATCGGCGTCAGAAAACATCATGACTAAATGTTTTCCCCTCTTTCTAACTGATATAGCAGCCATGTGGATTCGGCAGCTAGAAACGGAATCGATCAACAGTTGTAATATGTTGGTCGCTTGCTTCCTTGAATAGTTTCGGGTCCACATCGTTCGACCCAAAAATGTCATGTCGCTCACCACAATCAAGCAGAGGCCCAGAGAAACTCTGCCTTCATTTCTGGAAAGATTCAACGTTGCAACAGCATCAGTTGACCGACCTGAACCATCCATGGTATTGATGGCAGCAGTATCCGGTGTTTTGGATAATTCAGAATTCAAAAAATCTTTTGTATAGAGACCCACCGCGAAATCTCGGCGAATTCTACCTTGAGGCAGATAGATTTCTGCGAGAAGAGAATGCAACTTCCGAGAAGCGCATTCTGGACGTCAACATGCTCAAAGACGGAGGACTGTCTGATTCTAGAAATGGCAAAAGAAAAGTTACTGTCAAGAATGACCGCAACACTTAGTCCCGGAGAGGGCCCAGATATGAAAAGTACACTGAACTCAACTCAACCCTGACTGACATCTACATGGACACGAATGGTGCAATCTCCTACCCAAAGCCTCCCAAGAGGGAGCCATCGCAAAGAGAACGCGATTCTGGAAAGCACTGCATATTACATGATATGGACGGTCATGACACCAATGACTGTAGGCATCTGCGTGATTTGATTGAGGAACAGGCTAGACGTGGAGAGCTGCCCGAGTATGTGAAAACACCAACAGCGCCTGGACCTGCGCTGCCACCTCCTGCTCCCCGGAGAGGGAGTGACCCTTGATCGAGCTCTCGTGAGCTCATCATCAACTGATCTGGATGAGATCAGCTTTCGTTTTCTGCATTTCTTAGGCTTTAAGATTTGTTTTTGCTTGCATTAGTTTTTCCGATTGGTTGAATCGGAGCACACACGTACGAGGTTAGAATGTAGCCCCAAAGCGTGCTCTAGACTCGGTGTCCAACCAATTAGGATCTGTTTTGGTTTTGCATTTTGAATTGAATAAGAAAGGATTTTCCAAGCATGGATTATGTTTGGTGAATTCAAGTATCTTGTCAGGATGTGGCAAGATCCTCAATCTCGTTAAAGTATGACTTATACTTATTATGAAACTCTAGGTATGGATTATGCCTAGGGATGGACTATCTTGTCAGGCTGTGGCAAGCGTAGCTCTACTTCAAGTCTGAGTATGCTTTGTACTCACTTTGAAATCTTAAGTATGGATTATACGTAAGGAACCGCAAATGGTCTTGTCAAGATGTGACAAAAGAAATCGGGTAAGGATTATACTTGGTTTAAACCCCTAGATATGGTTGATGCCTAGAAGGTCATGACCCTCGCCAGGACCTGGCAGGATAACTCAAGCGTCTCTTGAGTATGGTTTATGCTCATTAGGCGTCAAAGCATGGTTTATGCTCGGAAAGGTCGAACAATGCTATCAGGATTTGACACATCTGTTTTACCTCGTTCTCTTTACAGGTATGGATTATACTTGCGGCAGGAAGGACCCGACGAGATCCTGAAACTCTTGAATTTCCATGGATTGTGGATTCCTCGGATTATGCAGAACACATCTTCCTTCACCTAGCAAGATATGTTCTGGGAGGCAAACTTGTTGACACACTTTTTGGTCAAAGATGTCACACATGGAATATCTGGATAGCATCGCGCTCGGGTATGGAGAACATCGTCAGAAGACAGGAAGCGATTTAGCTGAAGTCGCATCACAAACATAAACAGGCCCGAAAATCTGTTCAGACGACCTATTTTGGGCCTGAAAACAGCAATTACGGTGCTTTGCACAATAAATCTTGTAGCCCTCTGAATTAGATTCAGGTAGAGCTTTCGTTTGGCCCAATCGGACTTACGGTTTGTAAGTTACGCCCGTCTCCGTGAATTGGTGTAATCTGCTATCGACTGGCAATCACTTGGATGAAGTGACGAAGCGTCATTAGCTCGGATCATGGACCGGCTCGTGGGACCCACCTCGGCTCGTGAACCAACTCGGCTCGTGGGACCCACCTCGGCTCGTGAACCAGCTCGGCTTGTGGGGCCACCACCGGCTCCCCCTCCCCCACTCGGCTCGTGTGGCCTCCACCGGCTCGCCCCCCTAGGACCACGACCCGCTCGTGATGGTCAGATCCAGCCACTTCACTCCAGCTCGTTACCCCGGTTCGTGGTGCACACCATGGTCGCGAACCGCCTGGGTTCTGCGCTCGCTGCACTCGATCTTGACCTATTCTGATGGCTATTTTCACTCCCTCTCGCATGGATCTGATTACACATGGCATATAACGACTTGGAGAGGATTTCTAGACGTTTTCCACCACATTTCGAGATTTTTGGGATGCGTGCCACGAATCTCACGAACCGGTATCAGAAAACGGCTATAAATACACCATTTGAAGGATTTTCAAAGGACTTTTGGTCATTCTTGTTCACGGCTTCCACCATTATCGACGCAAGGCCTTTGCGTGCTCCTCAAGGCCAATTCAACTCAGCCTAGTACGAGGATTTCGTGTATAAAATCCCTCTTTTTTCTTCACTTCTTCACTAAAATACAAGGATGTTGTATGTAATTGGATCTCACGAATTGTGAGACAGCATTGTAATTGTAATTTCTTAGTATTTAAAGATTTATAAAATGGACGTAAACTTGATTTGAGCCGAACCACTATAAAAACCTCGTATGTTCCTCGTTTTTACTACTTTATCTGCATTCCGTGATCTGAGATTTGTGATTATGAGGTCTTCACACTGAATTTAGGTGTTAGACCCGGATTTTGGTCTAACATTTATAAACCGAACATGAAATTTGAAGTCAGTTAAAAGTTTAAGCTCACCACTACTAGACCTATAAAAAAATATTAATAATTCACAAATTAAATCCAACAGCAACGTGTACTTTTTTGTTTATATTATTGAAGAAATAATAATCAGAAACTGAACAGCTAGCAATGCTGCTGAAAAAAGTAGGAAATTACAGCATTTGCTTACAAGGAAGCATCAATTTTTATTGTTGAACAGTTTCTTCTTGGCCCATTCTTTCACGATTAAATTCAATTTTAAAACAGGGCTCCACTTGTTGAATACACAACTAATAATTTCACAATGCAGTAAATTATTAATGTACAGGCTAAATATTTGAATGAACTATCTAGCTAGAGAATCCCATTCTTTCTCATTTTCAGGAATTCTGAAAGGCTAACATCTATCGGAATCTCCTTGCACACTGATTTCTTCTTCACGCTTGTGGTATGCCACAACTTTGCACCTTTTTGGGCTGAAGTCGTTACGGAGATCAAATTATAGAACTGCACAACAAAGAACATGATTTCTCAGAAATTGAATTCAAACAAGTGCTCTTATGCTGCAATTGAATAAAAGTTCAAAGTTTCTTATCAGATCAAAATGTAATATAAAACCTAAATATGTCACCAAAATCATAGTTTTTACAGACATTTTTAAGTTTGTAAGTGAAATATTCTGAATGCATACCTCGCATACACCATGCAGCAGTAGCCGATGGAAAGAATCCTGAACATGCAGCAAGAGCACATCACCCTCACTGCTTTCTGTTATAAATGTCCTTATGCAATTCTAAGTTCACAGAAAGTAAAAACGTTAGGAAGTGGAATAGATTTAAGTGATAAGGCTGACAAATGGATTACATTTGGAGAAGTTGTATGATGTGAGTTCGTGATGCTAAATTTTACATTTGGAGAATTACAGTGCTCTGCATAGACTGCAAACTAAAAAAATAATGCAACTTCAAATATTTAAATAATATGTATCAGTTATTCCATATGCCTTGGCAAAACGGATAAATGTAGATAACCAAGTCTTCCTCTATATTTTGAAAATACCATAGCCATTGACATGACAAATGAATAAGATGCAAAGGACGTTCAAAAAAGTTGAAGGGCGACACTGGTATTTGGTACCACATGCAGGCTACATATGAAAAGCAGTAAATAAAGTTGTAAGACTAGACTCTCCTATATAAGCTACTTAAAACTGACCTCAAATCTTTCAACCAGATCAGAGAAAGAACTCTGTTTCAGTATATCCCTTGTTCGACAATTTACTCGATGCCACGCACTCAGTGCCGCTGCCTTCTCCCTACCAACATGGGGTTTTCTTTTGAGTGAAGATTTCCCAAATGATTTTATAATCCTTTCCTGATAAAGTTGAAGTAAACATGTTGGTAGTCCCCAAAATTATATGTGTGTGTGTGTATATATATATATATATATATATATATATATATATATATATATATATGTGTGTGTGTGTGTGTGTGTGTGTGTGTGTGTGTGTGTGTACATATGTATGTATGTATGCAGTGGCGGATACAGGATTTTACGGATGCTGTGTCACCAAATCGATAGATTATATAAAAAAAAACATAAAATAGTTTCTTTCCAAAAGTAATAAATATTCATATTGCTTTTGTGGCATTTTGTCAAAACACCTTGTAAACCCTTATTTGTGTTGATATATAATTTTATTTCTCAGTAATATGATGCATGCGAATAGAATATACCATGAACAGAATACATTTTTATTGAGAACACAATCATTATTACTTTTGGACAAGAAGTTGGCAGACCCATTCACAGGGATGTTATTACATGCATATAAAGCAAGGATGAAAATACAGTGCATCACTATTTCTGGCGTACTTATTACAGCATACTTGATTATTTTATCAAACCACACATACATGCTGCATTTTTAATTCTTCCAATGATGACACAATTTCTCAGTAATCTTGACCGTTAGATCATTTTTTATATTAGAGGTGGAATTCATGGGGCAATCCAATGATGCAGATTCATTGTGTCACCATTTCTCGTGTTATATATATATATATATATATATATATATATATATATATATATATAGGCAAGTGTTCGGTCGCACCCCAAAAATGGAGCACCTCAAATGCCCCCTGATTTCCTCCTCTCATTTATATTAAAGAAAGCGAGTGGAAGGTGAGAGAATGAGTGGAAGGAAAGAGAGATGGAGGAAATGTGGTGCAAAAGTGGTAGGCTAAAGTGGTGCTAAGTTTTTGGGGTGCCATTGAACCTGCCTCATATAGAGGAGGGTTCTGCTACCCCTCTTATATTGCACGTGAACTCTCCCCCTTAATCTCCACCACCCATTTCCCCGCTCATTCTCTCTCTTCCCATTTCAATATTATTTCTTGGTGGGAAGAGAGAGAATGGGTGGGGAAATGGATGGTGGAGATTAAGGGTGAGAGTTCATGTGCAATATAAGAGGTGTAGCGGAACCCTCCTTATATATATATATATATATATATATGTATGTATATATATATATGTATGTATGTATATATATAACACATAGTGTGTGTATAAAAAAGAGAGGAGCATTCAATAGCATCCCAGATGCTCTTGATTTCCACGACATGTTCCGAGCTAAATAATAGTGGCAGTGGGAAAAAGAGAAACAACTATGATTTAAATTGAGATTTGTGGGGTAAAACAGGAGGCTACAGAGGTGTTGCACTATTTGGGATGTCACGGAAGACTAAAGTCTCCTGTGTATGTGTGTGTCTGTGTAAACACATATGTGTATATAGATATGGATATATACACACACATATGTATGTATATATTTGTGTGTATATGTACATAGAGAAAGGAGGGTTCAATGACACCCCAAATAGTGTAACATCCCTGTAATCCCTTGATTTCCACCACAATCCGGGAAGAGAGTGAAAGCAATATTTAATTCCGATTGTGTAGTAGAAATCGAGGACTGTGGTCCCTCTATACACACAAAAAAATCCTTCCCCCAAAACACCCGTGCACACAAAGAAGACCTGTGTTTCCATGTCAATGCTTCTATATGCATCCCAGTCTCTATCAGTTGTCATGCTAAACGCTGACAATGGTGTTTCTTCCCCTGCATAGAAGTGAAAATAAAATAAAATGAATAAATCAGTTGAAATGGTGTTTGATAACAGAAATAGACCCTTATGCAAAATAAATATCAATGATAATTTACTAAAAAAAACTGTAAGATACATATTAAACTGCAATTCACTAAAGTGACAATGCCAATTGTTCGATGTGGAGATACAATGGATGATCATCAAAGAATCAATATTCAAATTCTTCAAATGATCAGATATCCCATCGGATTGACTGAGCAGAAGAAAATATCGGTTAGCATAAAGTATGTATCACGTTACATGTCTTATCTGTAACAAAAATTGATATTTCATCAAACAAAAAAAATATGCAAAAACCCGTAATTGCATCACAACAACCTAGCAGTTAGTTGAAGATACACAAGGATATTGGAAGACTTCAAACATTTTTTTATATTAAGAATATAGCAAAGACGATGAATTTCTTTCATTAACAACACATGCGAAAAACATAAGGGAAACAATTAACCCCATGGAGGTGGAGCAAATAAGCCTCTAATTTCTTCAACATTCAAACGAGGAACAAGCTCAATCAACAGTCTATCATTTAACCATCTGCGAGATCTTCGATTACTTACCTATGTAAAAACACAGTAAATTCAATACAAATATACTCAAGGAAAGTGCTCATTCATATCAAAAGCCAGCATTAGCAAGCACACATCAAAAAGAAAGGAAAATAAAACAAATACCAACTGCCTAGCTTGAATTGCCATCCGTTCAACGCCGTTAATTAAATGCATCTATAATTCTGTAACTTGTTTGATTATGAACGTTCCGACATAATCAAATTGTGGCAAGCCAGTGTGAAACTTCAGGTATTTCATAGTTGAACTAGATTTCTTATACCCCACTAATCTTTATAAAAAATAATTATCGAAGTTATTCACTCCAGCTTAAAATATATCTATACACACAAGATGAACCATATGCAACGGTTTACCTAACAGGATTATTGTAGGCAACTAATTCTAAACTGGACAAATATCTTTGGGTCGCTGTAGTGCTTGATGAAATCCAGCATCATCAGATTCATAACACAATTCCAATATGACAGCAGAAACAAAAATTTAACAATCAGAATAGATTATAGGACAATATGGTACATTTAATTCACACATTTCAGAACAAAGTTTGTTTGAACACTACTTAATTGAACTATCTATCTAATAACTGTGAGAAGTGAGATTGTAATCAATGGTCACGGGTGCTTAATTCAGGATACTAACCATTTAATGATATTAACAGTCCTGGTTTAAGCTGTCAATTGATTGTTTTGTATAAGATCTAAAACTCCTGAGTAAATCAAGGCCATATGAAAGTTTCATTCTATATAACCAGACGTTGAGCTTCACATTTCCTGTTTTACATTTCACAAATCAAAATCATATTCGATCTTAGCACGATTGATTCTGTTTCAAAAAGATAAGTTTTGTACGTACAGATCATTTCTTTACGTATCAAATCAGTTATTCCAAATAAATAAATCATGCTCTCAGCCCGAAAATCAACTCTCACAAAAACGAATCTCCCCTTTTTAATTAAGTAAGTCTGATTAACAAATTTCCTAACCTTTCCAGCCAAATTTTCAAGAACTTCGATTTTTCTTTCTAGCAACTTGCCTCTGGATCTCCCACTTTCACCTTGTTCAAAATTGATTACGAAGATCAATGGAAAAGGGAGAAATCTGGGAATAGAGAAACATCAATCGGAAAAATAAAAAAGTACCAAAAATTGACGAATGAAGGATTTCGTCCTCTCCTTTCAGTAGTTGCTCGTTCGCCATCAGAATTTCCTGTTCCGATTTCAGTATTTAGTTTTTAATTTCCTTGTAAAATAAGAGCAAGAAAGAGGCGAAGAATAAAATCGAGGATTGGATATTCTGAATCCACCGGGTGACCGGGTAGCGCATTTGTACGGGTTATGATCTTTTTTTTGACGTAGACCCAAGTCACCCAACAGATCGTCTCCACTGGACCGCTACTACTCTCCTAGTCCTTTGCTATGACTCACGAAAAAAAAAAAAAAAAAAAAGCAGCAACAGGGGTGGCCCTAGGGTAAGGCCATCAAGGTGACCGCCTAGGGCCTCCGACCTCATATTGTGCATATTTGAACATGTTTCGATAGTCAAGATCCTTCGAAGTCTCGATCTGCCTAGGCCTCCAGGGGATTTCAGTGCTGACCCTGAAAAGCAATAAAGCATTTGTTTCATGTTTGTATAATTCTCGTTTAAAACACGAAACAAAACAAAAATAATATACAAAAAGACGTCCATCCATCTGAAAATGTTCGTTGCATTTCAATTGTTCGAACATTGTTCATTCGTTGTCTGACTTATACGAACAAATGTGTAAACTTAAATGCATGTCCGATTTGTGTTCATCCAATCTCTTATACAACGAGATTAGAATATGTCGTTTTCAGTTTAGTCCACTTTTACAAACTTAGTGCACTTTTAGCCTTGTTTATAAACTATTTACAAAAGTAATCCACTTTTTGTTAGTTGAGCGTGACACTAATCAAAATATATCGGCGGCATTTCAAAAGTTGTCCACTAAGAACTTCATAAAAGTTATCTTGTCAGCATTTTATTAAGCCGGCAACTACGCTTACAAAAGAAAAGAATATTGATGTCATTTGAAACACTGTCATGATAATTTGGCTAGCTTACCGCTAAGCTGGTCGAAAGTTGGCTATGTTTGTAAATAGCTTACAAACAAGGCTGAAAATGTAATAAGTTTTTAAAAAGGGACCTAAACTTAAAAAAGAAATCAAATGAATAATATTCTTCTACGTTCCTACAGTTCTAGTTTAATATTGTGTTTGAATAAGAAAGATACACATGATATTGTGTTCACTTGAAGTTTGATTGTCTTTTCTATTATCCATCTCCTATTTTGGTTTGCTCGAAGATACATTTTGCTTGATTATCGTACCCTTGCATTAGTAAAAAAATCTATTTAAATTTAAAGTAGAAGAAAAGTTCAGATTGACCGACAGAAACAAAAACTATATTAAATATTTTATTAATCGTTGACGATATAATACTCAGTTTGACCATGATAAAAAGCAATATCACACATACGCATTTGGTCCAGTTCACACCGCAAGTCCCTCGCATTAGGTACAAAATATTATAAAATTCTATTTAAATCTAAAGAAAACAAGTCAACTTGACCCGTATAACTAAGCAATGGATTAAATATTTGTGTTAGTCATCGACATTATATTACTCAGATTGATACTAATGCGCCAAAATGAGGTATAACACCTCAATTTTCAATTAAAAAGAAAATATTCAAATAAAACCGAAAATGAAAACGACAAAAGATAAGGGAGTGTTTGGTTTACACTTTTTAGTTTTTAGTTTTCGCTCATAGTAAAATACAAACGATGCACGTATAACGTTAAAAACGATCATTTTAGAAAATAAAGTTAACACACAAAATAGAAAACAGCTTTTATTTGTTTTTCCTTATTGTGAGAATTAACCCAAAAAAGAGAGATAACAAATCATTCCATCGTCTCTTTCTTCTTTACGTGGTCCTCCATCACGCTTTCACTTCTTCCGTTGTCCCTTAACTTTTCTTATGTTTTTTTTACCAATATTGAAAACTCAAAACTCAAAACATATTTTAAACCTAACACTACCTAAGATTTTTAAGTGGTTTGGTCTCAATTTGATTGTATACATGCACTATTAGCTTAATTGTGATTTATTCTTAAAACTTTAACCAAAGATGCAATAATTTCATATTTAGAGCTGATTGGAAGCAAAATTAACAAAATTTAATCGCTAAAGTATGAAAAACTCGCAAATACCAGCAATTAGAACATCTTGGTATCGACTTATATATTTTGCTCTTCTTGACTTGTATTTTTTCTTCTAAATATTAAACAACATCACTCATAGCTTAAAAGCGAGCCCCATTGTGACACCCCACGTCCATTAATGTCACTAATTAAGAGAATACATTAAATTTCGTGAAGCGTTATAGGTAAACAGAAACATTACAAGACAGATATGAAATAGCAGTGGAATTTAAAATTTTATTAAGCAGAAAACATCGTAGTTCAAAACATGGTTACATCATATGTATGAAATGCATAAAACCCAGTACATCATTAAAATTTATGTCTTGTACTTAAAACATCAGAGTACAATAATAAAAGAAGCACAATCCCCAAAACATAACCATAGCAGAGAGATATTAAATCAAACAGTACATCTAAGCAGCTCCAAGCAGGATGAAATCAGAATCCTGATCAAGCTTGAGTATTCCCACCCTGAGAACATGGGGGAACGGAACAGAAAGAAGAGGAAACAAAATGGGTCAGACATAAAGTCTAGCGAGTCCAGTTACTTTTAGCATATAAATAAGTAAAAGTATCATGACAGGCATATAAAGTGGATAAGAGAGATAACATCATAAAAAACAGGTATGACAAGTTAAACAGGATAAACATGATAGAATGTATTGCGCTCCTCTAGTACTTTCTCTTTCTCTGCACCAATACTAGTATAACCAAAATGAGATGATCCCAACAACTATATGATGGTAGACTTAGGCGTACTTCTAGTGAGAGGTTTAACCCCATACAATCAATAGGTAGACCAACATGCCAGAGTTACCCCTAAGGATATTGACGGGCTCCTAAACATACCAGAGTCTAGATGTACCCTAATTACTACCCCAATCGATCGGCTCCCTACCCGTAGATATCATGTGTTGGCCCCACGGTAGGATGTATCACTTCCTAAAGTGGCAACTCTTCGTTTTTAGGATGTGCACAACCATATCTACTTATGTCACGGCGTATAAACCTCCTCTGCTAGATCCATGCACGCACATGACCCCGTCGGAACGCGCCTCCCACACCACCCCTTCGTTTGGATCTCTTATAATCATCCCAGTAAGCGTGCCCCGACTCCGACCTAGTTCGGAGTACTCGTTTGATACCTATATATAGGTTACTAATTGAAACGGGTCCCACACACAAGATGATACAAGCTTCCCCCTACGTTTGGATCCCCACTAGGTTTTCCACAGGTTATGTCATACCAGAGTAAAAGATTGCATAACCCCACAAGTTAAGTTTGTGGGCCTATATATAAATATTACCCACCAACCCAATATATACTTAACCCTCCCACTGTTTCATACAATTTTACTTAACCCCTACTCAAGTTAACATATACAGTCAACAGTATTCATTACCATTTATTCGTTTATGGTTACAATGCGCTAGACCTCTCATATTAAGCCTACAATTTGTGGATGTTGGATATGCCGGGCAGGTCCAGGCAAACTTCTTCCACAAGTCGGACTTAACCTCGTGTCTTAGAACGTCACGTATTTATGCACTTAGACCCCTCACATTAGATTCACCACTTGTGGTCGCTGGACATGCCGGTTGGTTCCGGGAAGACTTCCACCACAAGTGTAATTTAACCTCGTGTCTAAGCGCGGTTACAGTTTCTAATTATTGTAATTCTAGGCATTTCCTTTATTAACCAATTATTCCTATGTCATTATAGGTTTTCATGCCCCTTTCCCAAGTCATGTTCATAATGAACCATATGCCCCAAATTAAGGTCTTTAATCACAATTGTGGTTTATGCCCCAAATCCACATTCATGTATTACATTCAATTTATACCCAAATTTCCCAATACAAATTATGCCCCAATTTTAACGTTTTCCCCTCATTCCCAATTTTACGCATTCGCATATTTCAACGGCATGCTTAGGCTCGAAGGTAGTCTGGCTATAAAAATAAAAGGGAAAAGAAGTAGGGAAGAGAACAGAAATGAACATAATAACAAGATTGACATATAATGGCAGAAATAGGCGTAGCAACTAATAAACATACAGTGACAAAGTTGGGCATAATGACAAGATAGGCATATAGGAACAGATTTGATGAACATGTGATAGTAGAACTGATTTTAACATAATAGGGACATCATAAACAGGCATGATGAGATCTAAGCAATTAACTAGATCAACAAACAATGGCAGATCTGACATGATAAATAGGTATAGGCTTAGATCTAAATTACTTAAATACACATGTTATAGCAGATCTGATATGATTCAAATAGTCACAGGCTTAGATCCAAGTTATAGTCATGTCAAGATTAACTTTTAAGTATTTAGATCTAAAAATAACGTAGACTCACTGTGATTAGATCTAGAAAATAGAAGAAAGATTGCAGATATTGAATCACATATCTCTAAACTTGAATGAGTTGATTTGCTACAGAAGAAAAGGCTTAATTTAATCTGGACAGAGGCAACATCTAGTTCTCCATTGTT
Source organism: Allium sativum (assembly GCA_030737875.1). NCBI lineage: Eukaryota > Viridiplantae > Streptophyta > Magnoliopsida > Asparagales > Amaryllidaceae > Allium > Allium sativum. The sequence goes on from CM060915.1 coordinate 120,651,933, forward strand.
TCTGAGTGAAGAAAGCAATGGGTATAGGGTCTTATTTATAGCCTAGAATCAATGAATCTGGTCAAGAAAGGAATCCACGTTCAGAAAAATGAATTCTTCCTCGGATCTGTAGGGGGGTCGACCCCCCTTGGTGTGTCGACCCAGGGGTCGACACCCCCCTTATAGGGTCTACCCATGGGTCAACACCCCCTTGATGGGGTTGACACCCATGGGCAGGAAATTTCCCGCTCCCCTTTTCTGCTTGAATTTGAACTGTTTTGAATTTCTGGACTTATTTTATTCATATATACTCCTCTTATGCGTATACAAACTTTAAGCCTTAACAACTTCTTTATACGGTGTCCGTTTTATGCAAATCATGTGTCTATTTTGATGAGAATTCCAAGACGAACGCAATGGCATAATCCATTTCCCTCAATTCTAAATATTTATTTAATTATTCTTTAATTTATCATCTTTAGTGTTGTTAAGATTATGGGGTGTTACATTCTCCCTTACTTAAAGGATTTCGTCCCCGAAATCTCCAAGTTAAGAAGAATGTATATCCTAACATCCATCACCCATCTACTCATCCACCAATCACAGGCATCCAATGTCCTTAAAAATTTCTAATGCTTATATGAACATATGCAAAGGTGTATGTATATGTCCCAATACTAATGCGAAAGATCAGGCAGTCTACTGATTCAGTTGACCTCCTTAATGCAATGTATGTTAGTGTCATGAATCCAACATGTATGCAAATAATCCTACTATAACATGTAAGTTCTACATGTGTTCACAATCATCCGTCCAAATGCAACATCCATATGATGATACACCCACTTTCATCCATTAAAAGAAGAAAAAACGCACACATCTATATGCAGTATGAGAGTGATTGGGTCGATCTAGTGCCTAATGTGTGTGTCTATGCATCCATGCGCAACCACTAGCAAACACTTGCATCCACCAAACATAACATGTCTCAAACACATGTTTACATTCATGGGATTACTACCTAAATGTCGAAGATTCGATCGATACGAAATACTTAAATGATAGAAACAAGCATGAATAAAAGCATGGGAAAGGAAATTAAGAACATACCCCTGAAAAGAAAAGGGTACGAAGCGTGAATCTTGTCTTCGGTCTCCCAAGTTGCATCCTCTTGGCTGTCTTCCCATTGAACTTTCATCAACTTGATTTCTCTGTTGTGTAGCTTCTTAACTTCTGATCCAAGAATACAGGTAGGAACTCGTCTAATTGTCGCCTCCCGTTCCACCTCTACTTCCTCCAATATACTCGGCTTAACTACTTGTGCTGTATCATGCAAGCACCTCCTCAAATGAGAAACGTGGAAAACATCATGAACACCGGATAGTCTTTCTGGTAGCCTTACTCTATAGGCCATTTGGCCAATCATTTCTGTTATGGGAAATGGCCCTACAAATCTTGGTGCCAATTTCCCTACATACCCGAAGCGAACCACATTTCTTAATGGTGATACCTCAATGAAAACCATGTCTCCCACCTCAAACTCAATGTCAGTCCTTTTCCTATCTGCGTAGGATTTCTGCCTATCCTGAGTTGTCTTCATTCATCGTCTAATAAGATCAATCTTTTCGGAAGTTTCTCTAGCCATATCTGGTCCAAGTAGAAGTCTTTCTGTAGACTCCCACCAAGTCGGTGATCTACAAGGTCGTTCGTATAATGCTTCGAAGGGTGCCATGCCAATGTTAGCTTGATAACTGTTGTTGTAGGAGAACTCTACTAAAGGAAGATGCTCTTCCCAAGTCCCTCCGAAGTATAGGATACACAGTCTTAAAATATCCTCAAGAACTCTATTCATTCTTTCCGTCTGTCCATCGGTCTGAGGGTGATAAGCGGTGCTCAAACACAACTGTGTACATAATGCTTCTTGCAAGCTCCTCCAAAATTCACTGGTGAAAATGGGGTCACGATCACTTACGATACTGGAAGGTACCCCATGAAGATGGACTATCTCACGAACGTAAATTGCCACCGTCCTCTTACTCTTAACTGGAATGAAATAAGCGCTCTTGGTAAGTCTGTCTACTACAACCCAAATATTGGTGTTGCATATTCTTGATTGTAACAACCCGGAAAATCAGAGCCAATTTAAAAAAATTATTTTGAATAATTTTGTCAGAAATTTGGTCAGAATTTAAAATTTTCATTTTTAAATAATATAAAAGCCCTTGGAAATAGCAATTTTGCAAACGACCTCTATTTTCGATGAAACCACTTTGGTTGGATCTGGGATGTCAATTTATTGCTAAGTCTGAATTTCCATAATTTTTAGAATCAATATGTGAGAGTGGCAAAGAAAAATGTGTTTTGTAAAATTCAGTCAAATTAGATCGACCAGAAAATGGCCATTTTTCAAACGGTCTTCAAATTCGACGAAATCAGTTGTGTTGGGACTGTATCGTCCCAATATAGCCATATTTATTTTTCGGGAATTTTTAGAATCAGTATGTGGCCCCGCCAAATTAAAGTGTACGTTCAAATCCAAATTTGAATGTTTTATATTTAATTTGAAGAATAACTGACTAAAACAGTCGAATGGGTTTACGAAACATATTCCATTGTGTTCGGAATGGGGGTATTTAGCTAGGGGTGACAATCGTTGGGTTTGAATTGGAGTTCGTACGAACGGATGGGTATTTTCGGATTTAAATAAATTAAAAATAAATATAAAATCCATTACCCAATCAGAATTCATCTTCCATTCTGAGTTGACCCAGGCAAACCCGACAATCCCCAATACGAATGGCAGAAGACCCTCATACCTTCTCTCCTCCGTGTCTCCTTAAACACTCATCAGAATCGAAAGGTCTAGTTGAGGAATTGGTAGATCTCGATCCCCTCTTCACATCTATACCCGCCTCGCCTTCTCTCGCCTCGTGTACATCAAGAATCAGGCCCTCTAACCTGCTCCGCCTCGCGCAGCTATACTCCGCCATCCACAGTTCGAGTTGGTCAAGGGGGGTCGACATGTATGGTTTTCGGAGTTGGAGAGAGTGGTTTGGTCTGATTGACCAATTACTTCACGGATCGAACGATAAATTGAAACCCTAGTTTGAATCTAACGTGAAAGATATGGCTTATATATTTTAAACTATTTATAACGTTTTAAAGTGTTGTAAAATATGATTTTTGAATAAAAATCATATCTCTAACATATGTTGTCGAAATCCAGTGAAACAAGAGACACTGGGACCGTGAGGACGTCTTCTACATTCTAGAAGAGACCGGAAAATTTTTAGAGCTCGCTGCAATTTTAGGTGAAGCCGAAAGCAAGGTGAGATTTCTAAATTCAATTTAATTTAGAAATAAAATATATTAGGATGTAGATGGAGTTTAGAAACTCCCGACACCCGTCGTCCACAAACCATGGACGACTTGATTGTAGTTGGTGTGAAATTTGGTTGATATTGCGAATGGTTGATTGTGGTTGAAACGAAATTGGAATTGGTTGTGGAAAAATTCAACGTGATATGAAAATGATTGAAATATTTAGATTATTAGGATAAGCCCCTTAGGGACCGCCGCAAGGCCTAAGGTAGCGCGAGGAGCCGTACTCGGGACAGTGCCAGTTTTAAACCCCCTACCGTTATGCTGCCGAAATTTTCTGAAACATTCATGTGTTTGTGTGACAACCCGCCCCGCACCAACCGACATTTACTCCAAAAGTGCGCTGTACACATGTCCAGTTAGCGCGGGACGGTCGTCAGAAGGAAAGGGAAGAAGGAAATGAACTAACAAGGAACCTGTAGAATGTCTCACAGCGTATGGAACAAAATATAATAACAACATACTTGACATAAAACAGGTGAGACAGTGCATAAGCTGAAAACAAACTAATATAGCAGCGGAAAATCCAAGTACAGCTTATAATCCAAAGCCAACATTATTACAACTTTTCAAACTGTCTCAAAAAGCAAAAGCAAGATAAGAGAGGTACACTACTAATGCCCAAGTAGCGACCACCAACGACACAGGGAGAATATCTATATATCATACGTGGAAGCCTCCTGCTCGCCTCCGAATCAGCTACTCGCGCATCACCAGCTAACCTGTCTCTAGTCTGCTCGTGTGAGCACCCAGAGTAATAAGAAGAAACATAAAACTCTGGGTCAGACATCAGTCTGGTATGAGTGGTAGCAAGCATAAACAAAACAATAACAGGTATACTAAACCATACCTAAACCTGGACCTGCAACCAAAGAGTTAGCACTACATACTGTACAATACTCCAAGGTGCCACTACATACGGTGTAAAGAATACGGGGGTGGGGGTGTGCATGTTATAGTGATGGCAAACAAACAAGCATAGCAACCATCCTCATATCTCTCACTCAGTGCGTAAAGCATACGATATTCACCACTTCGATCACCCAATACTTTGCTACGATCACCTTGCCCCATGAAGTCATAATGACTTCATCTGCACTGATCCATAGCCACTAGTCCTTCGCTATGTCCACTTTGCCCCATGGAGTTGTTCACCCCATCTGCGCTGGCTCATAGTCTTACTAATCCTTTACTATGTCCACTTTTCCCCATGGAGTTGTTCACCCCATCTGCGCTGGCTCATAGTCCTACTACGATCACTTTGCCCCTCGAGTCATAGTGACTCTACTGCACTGATAACGTAGTCCTATCATTCATGGTGAATCAAAGTTATGAACGTCGACAACTCCCTAGCACACGTCCCGCAGCAAAGTCCAATCACGAAGTGAACTCATTAGTTCTCAGCTGGATCCTGAGCTCTAACTTCCAACTTAGATTACCTTTGCGTCTCGGGTTATTGTTCAATACTGGATCGGTTCGGTTCGGTCATGTATATGCATCTCGGTTCGGTTCGGGTTCTTCACGTTGCATTGGTTCGGTTCGGAGTACCTTCATCGCATCAGTTCGGTACGGCCTCCCTAGTCACGGTCTGATCCGCTCCCCTTTCTCTACCGTTCCGATCCCCCTTCTCTTCATCTCGATCCGATCCGGTCCCCCTTACTTAACCCGATCCGATTACAATTCAACCATGGTGGCCTTCCTTTTTGCCATTCTTCTTCTTGTGCTAAGCTACGGTTCGGTTCGGTGATACTTTGCCCGGTCCGAGCCCATCCATCCGATCCGATCCGCAAGCCTGCACCGCTTTCCTACAACTTTACTACGACTGTTTATACGCCTCTCGACGGCGTTTTCGACCATTCTAACTATTCTAAACAATCACAAAGCATACCACAAAGTCATAGAAAGAAGTAGAAGTGACCTCAAATACCAAAACATCAATATGATAGGTTAAAATGGATCAAACATAGCCAAAACCTCATATTTTCCCTTAATCCCTCTTAATCATGTTTAAGCATATAATTAGCAAACCTTATCCAAATTAGCCAAATTTTCTAACATAGGTCTAAATCAATATTTAAGAATTTCTGAATATTTTTCCAGATTTTAATCATGCATAAATTCACTAATTATCACTAATCACCTCTTAATCCTCTAAATTCCGGGATTAGCAAAATTAGTCGAAATTAACCCAAATTCAATTCAGAGGCATAAAATGATGTTTTAGAATTTTAGGATTTTTTCTAGATTTTTCTGAGCCATAATTTCGCTAATTTTTGCTAATTACCATAATTTGACATAATTAGTGAAAAAGCAAGCTAATCACTCACCTTAGCCACAAATAAAACTTAGATCTGAAATAAATCTCTGATTTGGTGAATATCCCAATGCAAAACAGCAGCCCTAATCTTGATTTGGTGTTGATCTCTCTTGATTTGATGTTGCTAAGCCCAATCTTCAAGTAGAAAGTGATTTGGAGGTGATTTAGAGGTTGGAGGCCATTTTTAGGGTTTCCTAGAGGTAAGTGGAGGCTAGAAAACTGAAATGAAATGAAACCCTAACTCATTTCAGCCTCCCCATAACCCTAATCCCGAAATGGGTTATGGGCCCATTTGCTAATCACCTCATTTGGCCCGGTTAAGCTGTTTTTCACCTTCCAAACCTTATTTCAGCCATATCTCCCAAACGGTAAGCCCGTTTCTCACATGTGACCACTCTACGGAAAGGTAAACCATCATCCAAAGCCAATGGAAGTGGTTTTAGGTCAAAATTCCTTTCCAATCAAAAGTTATGGCCGAAACAAGATCAACTAGGGGCAAAACGGTTATTTAAAAATCGACAAAAATCATGACCATAGGAAATGACTCTAATGGTTGTTTCCCAAAGTTACATGACCATACGACTTCATATGGGAAAGAAATAAATATTCTACGATCCTCCAATGCGTAGAATGCGGGTTGTTACATTCTCCCACCCTTAAGGAATTTCGCCCCCGAAATTTCCTAATCAAAACACACATAAGGGTCCTGCATGCCTATCAGTCATAAAACAACAATCAAACACGCAAAACAAGCAAAACAAGTCTATCCTAGCATGCGGAATAACTAAATTACAAAGTAAATCTTACCCGGCAAAGAGTTCTGGATACGTCTTCCTAATGCTCTCCTCTGTCTCCCAAGTACAGTCATTCTCGTTCTCGCCCCGTTGAACCTTGACTAGCTTCACCGCCTTCCTTCGAAGTTGCTTCGTATCGTGCTCGACAACACGAATTGGCTTGCGGTTCCCAACCGCCTCGGGCTCCACTTCGAAGTCCTCTAACTGATCAGGTGAAATAGTCATATCTGGGTCGTGTACGAACTTCCTTAGTTGGGAAACATGAAATACGTTGTGAACTCCCGCCATCTTTTCGGGTAAGCCAACTCTATATGCCAAATTCCCGACTAGTTCAAGAACTGGGAATGGACCAACAAATCTTGGTGCCAATTTGCCTCTCCTGCCAAATCGTATCACGCTCTTCAACGGAGAAATCTTGACAAACACCAAGTCACCAACGGAGAATTTTAAGTCTCTTCTCCTCTTATCAGCATAACTCTTCTGCCTATCTTGGGCAGCCTTCATTCGTTGTTGAATGGTCTTAATCTTGTCCGAGGTTTCTCTTACCACATCTGGTCCAAGCACAAACTTCTCACCGGTCTCTATCCAACATGATGATGAGTTGCACGGTCTTCCGTACAAGCTTCATATGGAGCCATACCGATACTGGATTGGTAGCTATTATTATATGCAAACTCCACTAGATGCAAATGGTCATCCCATGATCCACCAAAATCCAATATACAAGCTCTCAAGAGATCTTCCTATATACGATTCACCCTCTCTGTCTGACCATCAGTTTGAGGATGATACGCGGTACTGAGATATAATTCCGACCCTAAAGCCTCTTGTAAGCTTTTCCAAAACCCACTGGTGAACAACGGGTCTCGGTCACTCACAATGCTTTTAGTTACTCCATGAAATCTCACTACCCACTTCATATACAATTCTGGTAATTTAGCTGCCGTTCTGGTCGATTTGACTGGTATAAATCTTGCACTCTTAGTCAATCGATCCACAATTACCCAAATGCTATCATGTCCCGATCTAGTCCTTGGTAAACCATCGATGAAATCCATCGAGACTTGCTCCCATTTCCATTCGAGAATTTCTAATGGTTGCAACAAACCACTAGGCTTCTTTTGCTCGGCTTTAACTAGCTGACAATTCATGCATTTAGATATAAACTTCCCAATGTCTCTTTTCATCCCTTCCCAGTAGTAAGTCTGCTTCATGTCTCGATACATCTTATCACCACCGGGGTGTATAGTCAGTTTTGAGTGATGACATTCTCTAAGCACTTCATCTCTCAAACCATTCACGTTGGGTACAACTAGTCTTCCATTCTTTCTAAACCATCCATCTCGATCAAGCCCATACAAATTCATCTCCTCACCGTCGATATTCATCTCTAACTTGGAGATGATTTCCAATAGATTAGGATCGTCCCTCTGGCTGGAACCAATCCGCTCTATCAAAGTGGGTCTGACCGCCAAACTAGCTAACATTTCTGGATCCAATTTTCACTTTGGTCTGAAATCATACCCTGCGATATACTCCAGTTGCTTCCATTCTAGAAACATAGCCCCTAAACTGGCATTTCTCCTACTCAAGGCATCAGCTATCGCATTGCCCTTCCCAGGTGTATATGCGATACCAAAATCATACGAAGCCAAGAACTCTAACCATCTCTGCTGGCTGAGATTCAGATCTTTCTGAGAGAAGAGATACTTTAACGATTTATGATCGGTAAACAACTCAAATCTCTCTCCCAAGAGATAATGTCTCCACATCTTTAGCGCAAACACGATCGCTGCTAGTTCCAAATCATGGGTAGGGTACTTTTTTTCATGTGGCTTTAGTTGTCGACTAGCATAAGCTACAACCCTACCTCCTTGCATCAATACAGCACCTAGTCCGGTACCACAAGCATCCGTGTAAATCATCATCTCTTCATTCCCTTTAGGAATGACTAACACTGGCGCACGCGTCAACTTTTCTTTTAGACTTTTGAATGCATTCTCACACACTTCGTCCCAGACGAAGGCCTGATTCTTCTTAGTCAACTGAGTCAACGGTGCTGCTATCTTGGAGAAGTCCTGGATAAACTTATGATAATATCCAGCTAACCCCAAGAAACTTCTTACATCTGTTGCATTCTTGGGCGTAGGCCAATCCTGTACCGTAGCCACCTTCGCAGGGTCCACGGCAATACCATTCTCTGAAACAACATGGCCCAAGAATCTCACTACCCTCCTCCAGAAGTGAGACTTTGAGAATTTTGCTTTCAATTGGTGTTTCCTTAACACCTCCATCACTATCCTCAAGTGTCCCTTGTGTTCCTCCTCTGTACTCGAGTAAACAAGGATGTCGTCTACGAACACAAGAACAAACCTATTCAACTGATCTCTGAATACTCGATTCATAAGATCCACAAAGTAGGTTGGTGAATTGGTCAACCCAAATGGCATGACCAACCACTCATAGAATCCAGACGGCGTCCTAAATGCCGTTTTCGGAACACTCTCATCCGCTACTCGAAGCTGATGAAATCCTGTCGCGAGGTCCAACTGGGAGAACACTCTTGCTCCTTCCAGTTGATCAAACAAATCATCTATCTGCGGTAGAGGATACTTATTCTTCCTCGTTACCTTATTCAACTCGCGATAGTCCACACACAAACAAAGGGAATCATCTGCCTTAGTGGCAAACACAACTGGTGCTCCCCACTCGGAGACACTTCTTCTAATAAACCCCTTCTTCAAAAGATCGCTTACTTGCACCCCGAGCTCTCGCTGCTCTCTTGGTGCCATACGACGAAGTGGCATCACTATAGGTCTGGCATCTTTCACTAAATCAATACGGAACTCAATCTCTCGGTGTGGTGGAAGCCCGGTCACCTCCTCGAAGACGTCCGGATACTGGCCAACCACGGGCACATCTGACAACTCATCATGCGGAATGTTGAGGGAATTTATAAAACTAGCCATTACCCCCATCACTAGGTAAACTACAAACACTACCCTCTGCCCATCATCCGCCCTAACTGTCACCAAAAAGCCCTCACAGTCTACCACCACCCCATATCTTTGGAGCCAATCGACCCCCAATATAATGCCATACCCAGTAAAGCCCAAAACAAAGCAATCACAAACAAACATACATCCATGACTCGATAAGACCAAATTTCGGCAAATCATACTAAGGTTAGTCGAACCACCAATCGGGTTCGTCACAACCAACGGTCTATCGACTATCTCGGGTTCCAGTCCCAACCTATCCACTAGGTCACTAGATATGAAGGAACGGGAAGCCCCAGTATTAAACAAAACTCGAACTGGTACATTATAAATAGAAAGCATACCTTGAATGACGACATTCTTTCCTTTCTCCTCTGCAGTTGGGGCACTCAACGAAGAAGGAACAACATTAATAACATATGCTTTCACAATCTGCTTCTCCTTAAGAGGTTGTGGACACTTATCCTTGAAATGTCCCACTTGGCCACAGTTGAAGCACTTCTTATCCGTTGACTTAACCCGACAATCTTCGGCATAATGGCCCTTCTTACCACAGCTGAAGCACTCAACATCTTTCTTGATCTTTTTCTGGCCATCCTTAGATTGGTTCTGTTTCCTCTTATTCTGAGAGTTATTCTTGCCTCCACCGCTTGCTTACGGTTTCAGCCCTTCTACAGATGCAGCCTCAGTCTTTGGCTTAGGGTAAATACTCTCTGATCTCAAAGCTTTCCCCACAATCGATTCAAAAGTCTCATCGATGTGGTTGATAAGCCTTTCCCCCAAGTATCCATCCAACCCAGTAATGAACTTCTCATTCTTCTTCTCAGGAGTATCGATAAGAAATAGTCCATACTTCGACAAAGTGTCGAACTCAGCAATATAGTCAGAGACTGCCCTACCATTCTGCTTGAGTTCCAAGAATCCCTTAAACAACACTGACTTCTGGGCAGCTGGAATGAACTTCTCGCTAAAGCGAGCTTTGAACTGATCCCAAGTAACCTGATTTTCTAGAGTAGCTGTTCTAATGGCATTCCACCAATTCATCGCTCGCCCTTGCAGCTGACGAGACGCTAGCCTTCTCTTCATCGCATCCTCGATACCCAAGTCGTCGAAGATACGATCACAGCTATCCAACCAATCCTGAACATCTGTGGCTGACTTCGTTCCGTGGAACGGCTTCCCACCAAGGTTAGTGTAATCCTTGCACAACTTGGCAAAATCGGCCCTAGGCGCCTGCACTACTGGACCACCACCATTTCCGGGATTGGGAACTGCTCCCTGAACATCCCTAAGCATCTCCCTCATGAAGTTAGTGAACACCGTCCTCATGTCAGGAGCATTTCCATTATTGGTCCCTCTACCAGCACCCCTCGTGTCTTGACTCATCGTTCAATCTGTAAAGATAAAACGATTAACGACCTCATAGTGGTGCTAGTGCAGTACGACTTCATCCTTATACCACTAATAGTATATCTATATATAGCTTTTGAAAACCAAAGTAATCACAAATACGCTCTCTCATATACGTACTATCTCTCCCTAGTGTCTTTCCCTAGGTTAACTACGCAACCTAGAGCTCTGATACCAAATGTGACAACCCGCCCCGCACCAACCGACATTTACTCCAAAAGTGCGCTGTACACATGTCCAGTTAGCGCGGGACGGTCGTCAGAAGGAAAGGGAAGAAGGAAATGAACTAACAAGGAACCTGTAAAATGTCTCACAGCGCATGGAACAAAATATAATAACAACATACTTGACATAAAACAGGTGAGACAGTGCATAAGCTGAAAACAAACTAACATAGCAGCAGAAAATCCAAGTACAACTTATAATCCAAAGCCAACATTATTACAACTTTTCAAACTGTCTTAAAAAGCAAAAGCAAGATAAGGGAGGTACACTACTAATACCCAAGTAGCGACCACCAACGACACAGGGAGAATATCTATATATCATACGTGGAAGCCTCCTGCTCGCCTCCGAATCAGCTACTCGCGCATCACCAGCTAACCTGTCTCTAGTCTGCTCGTGTGAGCACCCAAAGTAATAAGAAGAAACATAAAACTCTGGGTCAGACATCAGTCTGGTATGAGTGGTAGTAAGCATAAACAGAACAATAACTGGTATACTAAACCATACCTGAACCTGGACCTGCAACCAAAGAGTTAGCACTACATACTGTACAATACTCCTAGGTGCCACTACATACGGTGTAAAGAATATGGGGGTGGGGGTGTGCATGTCATAGTGATGGAAAACAAACAAGCATAGCAACCATCCTCACATCTCTCACTCAGTGCGTAAAGCATACGATATTCACCACTTCGATCACCCAATACTTTGCTACGATCACCTTGCCCCATGAAGTCATAATGGCTTCATCTGCACTGATCCATAGCCACTAATCCTTCGCTATGTCCACTTTGCCCCATGGAGTTGTTCACCCCATCTGCGCTGGCTCATAGCCTTACTAATCCTTTACTATGTCTAATTTGCCCCATGGAGTTGTTCACCCCATCTACGTTGGCTCATAGTCCTACTACGATCACTTTGCCCCTCGAGTCATAGTGACTCTACTGCACTGATAACGTAGTCCTATCATTCACGGTGAATTGAAGTTATGAACGTCGACAACTCCCTAGCACATGTCCCACAGTAAAGTCCAATCACGAAGTGAACTCATTGGTTCCCAGCTGGATCCCGAGCTCTAACTTCCAACTTAGACTACCTTTGCATCTCGGGTTATTGGTCAATACTGGATCGGTTCGGTTCGGTCATGTATATGCATCTCGGTTCGGTTTGGGTTCTTCACGTTGCATTGGTTCGGTTCGGAGTACCTTCATCGCATCAGTTCGGTTCGGCCTCCCTAGTCACGGTCCGATCCGCTCCCCTTTCTCTACCGTTCCGATCCCCCTTCTCTTCATCTCGATCCGATCCGGTCCCCCTTCTCTTCATCTCGATCCGATCCAGTCCCCCTTACTTAACCCGATCCGATTCCAGTTCAACCATGGTGGCCTTCCTTTTTGCCATTCTACTTTTTGTGCTAAGCTACGGTTCGGTTCGGTGATACTTTGCCCGGTCCGAGCCCATCCATCCGATCTGATCCGAAAGCCTGCACCGCTTTCCTACAACTTTACTACGACTGTTTATACGCCTCTCGACAGCGTTTTCGACCATTCTAACTATTCTAAACAATCAAAAAGCATACCACAAAGTCATAGCAACAAGTAGAAGTGAACTCAAACATCAATATGATAGGTTAAAATGGATCAAACATAGCCAAAACCCCATATTTTCCATATATCCCTTTTAATCATGATTAAGCATATAATTAGAAAAACTTATCCAAATTAGCCAAATTTTCTAACAGAGGTCTAAATCGATTTTTAAGAATTTCTGAATATTTTTCCGGATTTTAATCATGCATAAATTCACTAACTATCACTAATCACCCCTTAATCCCCTAAATTCCGGGATTAGCAAAATTAGTCGAAATTAACACAAATTCATATCAGAGGCATAAAATGATGTTTTAGAATTTTACGATTTTTTCTAGATTTTTCTGAGCCATAATTTCGCTAATTTTCGCTAATTACCATAATTAGCCATAATTAGTGAAAAAGCAAGCTAATCACTCACCTTAGCCACAAATAAAACTTAGATCTGCAATAAATATCTGATTTGGTGAAGATCCCAATGCAAGACAGCAACTCTAATCTTGATTTGGTGTTGATCTCTCTTGATTTGATGTTGCTAAGCCCAGTCTTCAAGTAGAAAGTGATTTGGAGGTGATTTAGAGGTTGGAAGCCATTTTTAGGGTTTCTTAGAGGTAAGTGGAGGCTAGAAAACTGAAATGAAATGAAACCCTAACTCATTTCAGCCTCCCCATAACCCTAATCCCGAAATGGGTTATGGGCCCATTTGCTAATCACCTCATTTGGCCCGGTAAGCTGTTTTTCACCTTCCAAACCTTATTTCAGCCATATCTCCCAAACGGTAAGTCCGTTTCTCACATGTGACCACTCTATGTAAAGGTAAACCATCATCCGAAGCCAATGGAAGTGGTTTCAGGTCAAAATTCCTTTCCAATCAAAAGTTATGGCCGAAACAATATCAGCTAGGGGCAAAACGGTCATTTAAAAATCGACAAAAATCATGAACATAGGAAATGACACTAATGGTTGTTTCCCAAAGTTACATGACCATACGACTTCATATGGGAAAGAAATAAATATTCTACGATCCTCCGATGCGTAGAATGCGGGTTGTTACAGTTTGATTTATATTCATGTGTTGAAATATATTCATATGTTGATAAAATATTCGTATATCAAGAAAAATACTGGAATGATAAAAATCACATTTTTATCGCTTGAATGAAGTACAGAAAATATTCATAAGTTGAATAAAATATTAGAACGATAAAAATCACATTTTTATCATGTAAGTGAAGTATAGAAAATATTCATATGTTGAATAAAATATTAGAACGAGAAAAATCACATTTTTATCAAACGTATGAAGTGTTAAAAATATTCATATGTTGAATAAATTCCTCGAACGATAAAAATATTATTTTTATCTTGTAGATGAACCATTAAAAATATTCGAGTGTTGAATAAAGAGTTTAAACAATAAAATTAACATTTTTATTGTACGGATAAGTCGCTAAAAATATTCATGTGTTGAAATATATATTTGTTGGTTAAAAATATTATTTTTAACACGTATATGAAGTGAAAATGGTTTGGAAATCGCAGAATGATTATATTTATATATATAAATATAAAATAAAATAAAACGAATAATAACGTTATAGTTCGCGTTTTGAAATCGTTACTTTAAACGATTATACCAGGAGATCCAACCATCGGATTTTCCCAAAACTGAAACCGTTGGGTCCGCTTTGAAAAGATCTTTCCAACAATATAAAATTTATAAAGATCCAACAGTTAGAATGTATGGAATGTTTAATTCAAATCTGAATAAAAACAGCGCCAGAATGAATTGTATATATATATATATATATATATATATAAATTAAAATAAAACGAATAACGACGCTGTTGTTCGCGTTTTGAAATTGTAACATTAAACGATTGTACCGGGAGATCCGACCGTCGTATTTTCCCAAAACTGGAACCGTTGGGTCCGCTTTGAAAATATCTTTCCAACGATATAAAATTCGTAAAGATCCAAAGGTTAGATTTTCAGATATGTGTAAATCAAAACTGAAGAAAAACAGCGCCATGGCCGCGTTATGGCCTGAAGTGTCATTTAATATAAATGGGCTATTTTTAAATAAATAAAAATAGCGAAAAATCATTATAAAATATTATAAATGATATGGAATGGAAATAAACCAAATTTACTTGGTTTATTCGATATTTGACGGTTGAATGTGTTTAGCATGAAATTATTATATAGAATTGAAACATGGATGTCAAATAATTTAATCATGGACAGAACTGATTTGAATTCTAAATATACGTGAATTATTTGAATAGGTCTAGTTAAATCTCATTTCAAATAATTGGTCGACGATTAGAAGTCGAAGATATAAAGACAGTGCAAGACTGATGATCTTCACATCAAATGGGTGGCTACTGATGCCATTGATGGGAGTTGCTACCCTGAAGGGGTTACAGTGGTGATTGTCCGGACGTACTTGTTGATCATTCGGATGTGTGAGGACCACTATCCTATATTGGACATATGGGACGGGGAATAAGGTGCCTCCGGTTTCGTTCAAACCCAGAACGGACTTGTAAATGGACTGCGTGTCTAACATTGAATTTTATTCTGTGTTGATTGATCTTTATTAAATATACATTTGCCTGATGAAGTAGAATTTATTCTCTTACTTCACCCTTCTCTGAGACGCACGAGCTTAGAGGTTGTATATCGATAGACATCAGTCGCATGGCGTGAATTGCTTGTGTGGCATGCTGAGATGCAGTGATCAATGCTTTTGTTGAAAAGCAGAGCCTTGTGGTTGATGATCAAAGCATAGCTTTAATATAGCGTCGCTTTGTGTATAGTGTTGATTCGCGAGCTTTATACCCCGGTATGAACCAAAAACGTGATGAAGGACAGTAGGGAGGACGACACGTTTCTTTCTAGCTAGAGGTGGTGTCAGCGTTTTACAAGCCCTGACATTTATATATTTTTACCTATGTGGTTGATGGAACGCGAGATGTCCCGGATATATCGGTCACTGCGGTGCTGATGGATTTACGCCCCATAGGACGGGGAAACGTGTGTTCAGGCATAATAATCCACTTAACATGTGGACCGGCCCTACATTTTCCTAGGTGCAGTTGCGGCTGTAGCCTGAGGCTTGGGCTAGAGAGTCTTGAAGCGGTAAGGATGGTCCCTTGCCTTGGTTCATGATGGAAATCCAACTTCCACTACGACATGTGCGGTTTTGATTGTAAACCTATATTGGCGACATAGTGGTATAGGGCCCTTATGCCGTCTATGATTGATATTATGATTGAAATTGTTTTTGAAACATATATACACTTATAATAATATAAAATGATTTGTTTTATTCGTATCAAGCATATTTTGGCCATTATAAGGTAAAACTCCATCCTCCGGTTTACGTTGCATTGTGATGGGACTTGAGTCTTATAATGGCTTCATTCTTTCTAAAAATCATTGCGTTGTTTAAAAGATTTACTTTATTACATGCACTGGCAATCACTGGAGTAAACCTGTTCTGCGTCAGCGGCGTGGTCCTGTGATTTGCCTTATTATTATTGTTTAACCAGTTAAGTAGATTTCTCATACCAGTCCCATGACTGACTCGAAGTTTGTTTTACTTGCAAACTCAGGTTCCCCTATTTTCTACATGGGCAGCCTTGTACTCAGGTTTTAGCAGACTCATCTTGGATAGCTATGGAGCTGGAGATGGATTCTATCATTTCTATTTTACTGTTTCAGTTATTATCATGTATATCATGTTTGATTCCGCTGCAGACATTTTATATTACTCTGAAACTGTATTATGTACCAAGTATGATCCTGTTATGCTGTGTAACTCTGATGATTATTATTTCCAGTGTAATTTGATGTACATTATCTGGTGTAATTCTATATTTCTGTTCTGCTGTTATCTGTTTATGTGTTATATTCCACTGATTATCCTTGCCACCGTCACACGGGGGTTTGGGTCGTCGCAGTTGGTATCAGAGCTTTGGTTAATCTTAGCTCAAGAATATAACATGTTAACGAACTCGTCGAAAATAGAATCAGAAGTGTTCTAAGACGAATAACTCATATAGATAGGATCAGTAAGGTCCTAGAATGAGTATAGCAGAATAAAATACACCCCAATAGACACATTTACATTCAAGTATATGTCTCTATGCTTTACAATATCTTTTCTGTTGACCTGACACTTTGTTTTCCATTTGCAGACATACTAGAAAATGAGTGGCAGAAACAGAAGAAGTAATCCTATGGTTCAACAATCTAATGAGCCAATCGTGCTCCCTCAACCAGAACCAGATCTAGACGTTCTAGTAAAGAAATATCGAAATGTGGGTGGAGTACAGTTCTCGGGCAAAGAATCTATTATTCAAACACAAGCGTGGATGCGTTCTTCAGAGAGAATTTTTCGAGGCTTAAAGCTGAGAGATGATCAGAAAGTACTACTAGCATCTTGGGCACTCAAAGAAGAAGCTTTGATCTGGTGGGATTTGTTCGAGATGGGAAATCCAGAAGGTTATATTATCTGGGATAAATTAAAGAACTTTTCGAAGAAAGATTTATTCCCCAACAAGATGTTGAGCAGCTATATGATGAGTTCTACAATATGGAACAAGGAGATATGACCATTCGGGAGTATCAGAATAAATTCGATGAACTTTCTCATTTCGGCCTGCATCTAATTCAAGATCCTAAGAGGAAGAATCGGAGATTTATTAATGGTCTTCAAAGAAAATACCAGAGTAGTGTAATGGCACATCTGAAGCTTCCTTTCTCTGAGGTGATAGAAATGGCTTGTCGCTATGAGGATCTCGGTAAGCAAGGTCTTTTAGACGATGAAGAGGAAGGCAGTTCTAGCAGCAAATGGAAGTTTGAAACTGATAGCCCTGAGGAAAGTATGAAGCCTAAGGTTAGTAAGAAGTCTAAAGCCAATAAGAAAGGGGCCAAATCTAAGGAAGGACCATTAACAACTGCCGTATGCAATAACTGTAATAAGCAAGGACATTTGTCGGTAAATTGTAAATCTCTAAAAAAACAAAGAGGGAAGGGGTCTAAATCCGGTAAGAAGGTTCAAGAGAATAGAGAATGCAATATTTGCCATCAGGCTGGTCATGTAAAGAAAGATTGCCGACTTTTAAAAATCGCCAAGGTGGCTCAAGTCAATAACACAACAGAAGCTGCAACATCTTCAGCTAGTCAAGGAAGGCCAGATGTTTTGGAAGGCACGATAAATGTGAAAAATATTCCGGTTAAAGTGTTGTTTGATACCGGCACGTCACGAAGTTTTATTTCAACTAATGTGGTTAAGAAATTGGATTTAAAATTAAGAAAGCTCGAAGAATTCATCAGTGTCCATAATCCGATTGGGGGTTCCCTCGATCTTAGTTGGATTTGTGGGGTTTTTGTCTCTTATGCCAGTTATCGGTTTCCTTCCATTTCGATCGTCATGAATTTTGTCGAATTTGATCTTATTTTAGGATTGGATTGGTTAACCAAATATGAGGCCGAAGTTAAGTGCGTCGAGAGAGTTGTTAAGGCGAAAACTAAGTGCAGAAGGTACATAACAATACCATGTGAGGGTCCAAATTCAGAAAGAAAGGAATTTTGGTCAGCTCTTGATATTTCACCTGCTCCTATAGAAGATTCTCCTACTTCTATAGAAAATATTCCTGCTCCTATTGAAAATATTCCTATCATCAAAAACTATGAAGATGTGTTTGAAAAAGTCGATAACTTACCTCTGCAAAGAAAAATTGAATTCAGGATCGATTTAGTTCCAAATGCCAGACCAGTGGTGAATCCAATTCGGAGAATGACCCTGAAGGAAAAAAGAAGAGTTGGGCAACCAAACTCGACAGCTTTTATGAAAAGGTCTGATCAGGCCTAATTTTTTGGAATGGGGAGTTGCTATGGTATTTGTTCCAAAATCAGACGGTACCCTCAGGCTATGCGTGGATTATCATGACTTGAACAAGCAGACTTTGAAGAATAAATATCCATTGCTGCGAATCGATGATTTTTTGGATCAACTGAATGGAGCGCAAGTACTTTCCAGGATGGACCTAGCTACAGGGTTCCATCAATTATGTATTGCCGAAGAGTGTGTTCCTCTAACAACATTCAGAGGTCCAGACTTATTCTACGAATGGTTAGTAATGTCGTTCGGCCTATGTAACGCTCCAGCTTATTTCGTAGACTTAATGAACTGAGTGTTTCGTGAAGTATTGGATAAAAAATATTTGGTATTCATTGATGATATATCGATCTTCTCGAAGTCAAAAGTCGAACATGAAAAACATTTGGAACAAGTTCTAGAAATTCTGAGAAAGAATGTACCGAAAGCTAAAATTTTCAAATGTATAGTTTGGCAAAATGAAGTCAAGTTTCTTGGACATGTGTATCAAAAGAGGGAATTTCTGTGGATCCAAGTAAAATCACAGCTATTCAAGTCTGGAAACAACCTACTACACCCACAGAAGTCCGAAGTTTTCTTGGATTGGCTAGTTATTATCGGAAATTTGTTAAAGTTTTTTCGAAGCTATCTGGCCCAATGACACATCTTACTAAGAAACATTCAAGGTTTAAATGGACTCCAGAATGTGAGACAGCTTTCCAAGAGCTAAAGTTAAGATTGACAACTGCTCCAATATTAACAATTATCAATGACAATCAGGATTTGACGCTCTGGACGGATGCTTCCATTGGAGGTCTTGGTGCAATATTAATGCAGAGAGGCCAAGTAGTAGCTTATGTTAGCCGTCAATTGAAGCCGCATGAAAAGAGATACGCTACTCATGATCTTGAGTTGTTGGCTGTTGTATTTGCTTTGAAAATCTGGAGACATTATCTATTGGGTGAGAATTTTGAACTATATACCAATCATCAGTCATTGAAGTATTTGTACACCCAAAAAGACCTGAACTTGAGACAACAGCGTTGGCTAGAATTTCTTGCAGCTTATGATCTATATATTCTATATACTCCGGGAAAAGCCAATGGTGTGGCTGATGGGCTCAGCAGAAAGGATATGATCATCGCCAATCTTATCATTACGCCTTCGTTGATTGATAAATATCCATTCTTCAGAAAGACGATAATTTTGTTAAGGAGATGATCAAAAGAATTAAGAAGGGCGAAGTCTCCAGTTTCCAAGTGGATAACATGGGAGTTCTGAGATTGAAAGGAAGAATTTGTGTTCATGACATCCCCCAGCTCAAAAGAGAAGTGTTAGACGAATGTCATAAGTCCAAGCTGAGTATCCATCTAGGAGTGAGCAAAATGTATAATGATATCAAGCAAACATTCTGGTGGAAGGCGATGAAAAGGGACATTTCAATATATGTTAGCTGGTGTTCCACCTGTCAACAAGTCAAGAGCGATCAACAGAAACTCGCCGGATTATTACAACCATTGGACATTCCAGGTTGGAAGTGGGAACAAATTTCTATGGACTTCATTGATTGTTTGCCCAGAACCAAGAAAGGAAATGACAGTATTTGGGTGATCGTAGATTGTTTCACGAAGACCGCCCATTTCATACCTGTCAAATCGATTAGAACGACTCAAAGTCTAGCATAGATTTATTTCAAAGAAATTGTTAAACTGCATGGAGTCCCCATCAGCATAGTCAGTGATAGAGACCCAATCTTTGCTAGTAAATTCTGGGAAGCATTCCAAACATAATTGGGAACGAAGTTAAACCTAAGCACCGCATATCATCCTCAAACAGATGGCCAAACTGAGAGGGTGAACCGTATACTAGAAGATCTATTGCGGGCATGTATTATTCATTTTGGCGGATCACGGGAAGACCACTTGCATTTGGCTGAGTTCTAATACAACAACAGTTACCAAGCGAGCTTGCAAATGTCACCATTCGAAGCACTATATGGTAGACCGTGCAGATCTCCCGCATGTTGGGTAGAACCCGGAAATAGACTTGTATTGGGACCAGATATGATTCGCGAAGCTTTAGACAAAGTCGATTTCATTAAGAAACGATTGCAAACAGCTCAAAGCCGACAGAAGAGCTATGCAGATTCAAGAAGAAGAGATTTGGCTTTTTCTGTTGGTGACTATGTGTATTTGAGGGTTTCTCTGATGAGGGGAGTTGTCTGATTTGGCAAAACTGGGAAGTTGGCACCTAGATTTATTGGTCCATTTCCTATACTTGAACGAATTGTAACTCTCACTTATAGAGTTCAATTACCTTGCTGGTTGCCTGGTGTACATGATGTATTTCACGTATCTCAACTTAGAAAGCATGCACATGATCTGGACTCGATTGTGGAAGAAACCGCACAACAAGACTTGGAAATTACTCCAGAATTGGCAGTAAGAAGGGAGCCGATAAAGATATTGGTAAAGAAACTAAAGAGCAAAGGAACAAGAAGGTTCACTTAGTCAAAGTGCAATGGAGTGGAGATCCGCGGGGCTGTACTTGGGAACCTGAAGAGAGCATTAAGCAATCCTATCCCAATTGCAGAGTGGACATCTTTGATTAACTCTGGTGCAAGGTACATTTGCAATACTTTGCATTTCCGTTTTTTTCTACTTTACTATTGTTCCTTTTCACGGACAAAAACTTTTAATTATATAATCCGGTCTTATCCAATATGATTTATAAGCATATGAAAATTATTATTAAATATTTAAAACGTTAATCAACGAATTGATTGTTGGTTATGTTGTGTGATTATTATTGGATTAATCAAAATATTAGAATGAAGATTAATCTAACCAATAAGAAAATAAAAGAGTAAATTTATCCGAGTTGAATCAAATATTTGATGATTAAAAGTATTTTTTTTTAACATGCATATGAAGTGTTAAAAATAGCTGTGTGGTGAAATAAATGTTTGTTCGCTAAAAATATCATTCTTAGCTTAGATGTGCATATATATACACATTGTTAAATAGGTAAATGGATTTACTGTTGAGTAAAGAATTTATTTGTGTGCCCGAAAAATAGGTAAACCTTAATGAGTTGGATGCGCAATTTTATTTATTATACAAACTACTGTGAATGCCATTGGATGCAGAGTGCTGGTTGTTCTGTGTGAGATTATAAACGTCGCTATAGGATATTAACAATTAATTTTGAACTACACTACATGGCATACTGCGTGAAGATAACATACTCTATCATATACCACTTAAGCATTTGGAGCTTATGTGACGAGGTTGAAGATTTACTATACAAGCGAGAGGCTTGTATGACAATGACTATATTTCAGGTTGAACCGAAGGCTGATATGGATTATATAAACTATAACTGTAATTTGCCAGATTAATAAAAACCCCACACAGGTCTGGAGTTGATAGTAATCACGTCTCTCTAGTTGGTAAGGCACAAAAACTATTTATAGGGTGAAGAGAATTTATTCTCTAGAGTCATGATCTAAACACACTCCCCTGTGGACACAAGAATATATCACTATAAATATGTGTATATTTTTTAGGATTTATTGGGTGCCTAATACGACCCAATAAATTTCCAAACCCCTTCCCATACAAAGGAGGTTATGGTGAAATTTTTCAAAAATTTAAGGTGTTAGCCAAATTTTTGAAGAATTAGAAAATTCTTAGAAATTGAAAAATTAAAGAATGAAAGTTGAGTTGATTGGTTAAGTAACTTTCAGCTCCGTTCCTTTTCGATGATGAAAAGATTTTAAGTGGGGGAGATTGTAACAACCCGGAAAATCAGAACCGATTTAAAAAATTTATTTTGAATAATTTTGTCAGAAATTTGGTCAGAATTTAAAAATTCCGTTTTTAAATAATATAAAAGCCCTTGAAAATAGCAATTTTGCAAACGACCATCGTTTTTGACGTAACCATGGTTGGATCCGGGATGTCAATTTATTGCTAAGTTTCAATTTCCATAATTATTAGAATCAATATGTGAGAGTGACAAAGGAAAATGTGTTTTGTAAATTTCAATAAAATTGGATCGACCAGAAAATGACCATTTTTCAAATGGTCTTCAAATTCGATGGAATCAGTTTTGTTGGGACCGTATCGTCCCAACATAGCCAGATTTTTTTCAGGAATTTTTAGAATCAGTATGTGGCCCCAGCAAATTAAAGTGTACGTTCAAATCCAAATTTGAATGTTTTATATTTTAATTTGAAGAATAACTAACTGAAACAGTCGAATGGGCTTACGAAACATATTCCATTGTATTTAGAATGGGGGTATTTAGCTAGGGGCGACAGTCGTTGGGTTTGTATTGGAGTTCGTACGAACGGATGGGTATTTTCGGATTTAAATAAATTAAAAATCCAATGCCCAATCAGAATTCATCTTCCATTCTGCATTGACCCAGGCAAACCCGACAATCCCCAATACGAACGGCGGAAGACCCTCATGCCTTCTCTCCTCCGTATCTCCTTAAACACTCATAAGAATCGAACGCTCTAGTTGAGGAATTGGTAGATCTCGATCCCCTCTTCACATCTATACCCGGCTCGCCCTCCCTTGCCTCGTGTACATTGAGAATCGGGCCCTCCAACCTACTCCGCCTCGCGCCGCTTTACTCTGCCATCCCTAGTTCGAGTTGGTCAAGGGTGGGGTCGACAGGTGCGGTTTTCGGAGCTGGAGAGAGTGGTCTAGTCTGATCGACTAATTACTTCACGGATCGAACGATAAATTAAAACCCTAGTTTGAATCTAACGTGAAAGGTACGGTTTATATATTTTAAACTATTTATAACATTTTAAAGTGTTGGAAAATATGATTTTTGAATAAAAATCATATCTTTAACATATGTTGTCGAAATCCAGTGAAACAAGAGACACCGGGACCGTGAGGACGTCTTCTACATTCTAGAAGAGACTGGAGAATTTTTAGAGCTCGCTACAATTTTAGGCAAAGCCGAAAGCAAGGTGAGATTTCTAAATTTAATTTAATTTAGAAATAAAATATATTAGGATGTAGACGGAGTTTAGAAACTCCCAACACCCGTCGTCCACAAACCATGACAAATTGATTGTGGTTGGTGTGAAATTTGGTTGATATTGCGAATGGTTGATTATGGTTGACTGCGGTTGAAACGAAATTGGAATTGGTTGTGGAAAAATTCAATGTGATATGAAAATGATCGAAATGTTTAGATTATTAGGATAAGCCACTTAGGGAACGCCGCGAGGCCTAAGGCAGCGCTAGGAGCCGTACTCGAGACGGTGCCGGTTTTAAACCTCCTACCGTTATGCTGCCGAAATTTTCTGAAATATTCATGTATTTGATTTATATTCATGTGTTGAAAAATATTCATGTGTTGATAAAATATTCATATGTCGAGAAAAATATTGGAACGATCAAAATCACATTTTTATCGCTTGAATGAAGTATTGGAAATATTCATAAGTTGTATAAAATGTAGAACGATAAAAAACACATTTTTATCATGTAAATGAAGCATAGAAAATATTCATATGTTGAATAAAATATTAGAACGATAAAAAATCAAATTTTATCAAATATATGAAGTGTTAAAAATATTCATGTGTTGAATAAATTTCTCGAACGATAAAAATATTATTTTTATCATGTAGATGAACCACTAAAAATATTCGAGTGTTGAATAAAGTGTTTGAACAATAAAATTAACATTTTTATTGTATGGATAAGTCGTTAAAAATATTCGTGTGTTGAAATAAATATTTGTTGGTTAAAATATTATTTTTAACACGTATATGAAGTGAAAATGGTTTGGAAATCGCATAATGATTTTATATATATATATATATATATATATATGTAAATATAAATTAAAATAAAACGAATAACGACGCTGCAGTTCGAATTTTGAAATCGTAACGTTAAATGATTATACCGGGAGATCCGACCATCGAATTTTCCCAAAACTGGAACCGGGTCCGCTTTGAAATGATCTTTCCAACGATATAAATTTGTAAAGATCCAACGGTTAGATTGTGTGGAATGTTTAATTCAAATCTGAATAAAAACAACGCCAGAATGAATTATATTTATATATATATATAAATATAAATTAAAATAAAACAAATAACGACGCTGTAGTTCGCGTTTTGAAATCGTAACTTTAAACGATTATACCGGGAGATCTGACCGTCGGATTTTCCCAAAACTGGAACCGTTGGGTCCGCTTTGAAAAGATCTTTCCAATGATATAAAATTCGTAAAGATCCAATGGTTATATTTTCAGATATGTGTAAATTAAATCTGAAGAAAAACAGCGCCATGGCCGCGTTATGGCCTGAAGTGTCGTTTAATATAAATGGGCTATTTTTAAATAAATAAAAATAGCGAAAAATCGTTATAAAATATTATAAACGATATGGAATGGAAATAAACCAATTTTCTTGGTTTATTGGATATTTGATGGTTGAATGTGTTTGACATGAAATTATTATATAGAATTGAAACATGGATGTCAAATAATTTAATCATGGACATAATTGATTTGAATTCTAAATATACGTGAGTTTTTGAAAAGGTTGAGTTAAATCTCATTTCAAATAATTGGTCGACGATTAGAAGTCGAAGATATGAAGACGGTGCAAGACCGATGATCTTCACATCGAATGGATGGCTACTAATGCCTTTGATGAGAGTTGCTGCCCTGAAGGGGTTGGTGGTTGTCCGGACGTACTTGTTGATCGTTCGGATGTCCGAGGACCTCTCTCCTGTATTGGACATATGGGACGAGGAATGAGGTGCCTACGGTTTCGTTCAGACCCAGAACAGACTTGTAAATGGACTATGTGTCTGACATTGGATTTTATTCTGTGTTGATTGATCTCTATTAAATATACATCTGCCCAGTGAAGGAGAATTTATTCTCTTACTTCACCCTTCTCTGAGATGCACGAGCTTAGAGGTTGTATATCGATAGACATCAGTCGCATGGCGTGAATTTCCTGTGTGGCATGCTGAGATGCAGTGATCAAGGCTTTTGTTGAAATGCAGAGCCTTGTGGTTGATGATCAAAGCATAGCTTTAATATAGCACCGCTTTGTGTATAGCGTTGACTCGCGAGCTTCACACCCCGGTATGAACCAAAAACGGGATGAAGGACGGCAGGGAGGACGACACATTTCTTTCTAGCTAGAGGTGGTATTAGCATTTTACAAGCCCTGACATTTATATATTTTTACCTATGTGGTTGATGGAAAGCGAGACGTCTCGGATATATCGGTCACTGCGGTGCCGATGGATTTACGCCCCATAGGGCGTGGAAACGTGTGTTTAGGCATAATAATCCACTTAACATGTGGACCGGCCCTGCATTTTCCTAGGTGCAGTTGCGGCTGTAGCCTGAGGCTCGGGCTAGAGAGTCTCAAAGCGGTAAGGACGATCCCTTTTCTTGGTTCATGATGGAAATTCAACTTCCAATATGACATGTGCGGTTTTGATTGTAAACCTATATTGGCGACATAGTGGTATGGGGCACTTATGCCGTCTATGGTTGATATTATGATTGAAATTGTTTTTGAAACATATATACACTTATAATAATATCAAATGATTTGTTTTATTCATATCAAGCATATTTTGGCCATTGTAAGGTAAAACTCTATCCTTCGGTTTGCGTTGCATTGTGTGATGGGACTTGAGTCTTATAATGGCTTCATTCTTTCTAAAAATCATTGCGTTGTTTAAAAGATTTACTTTATTACATGCACTGGCAATCACTGGAGTAAACCCGTTCCGCATTAGCGGCATGGTCCTATGATTTGCATTATTATTATTGTTTAACCAGTTAAGTAGATTTCTCATACCAGTCCCATGACTGACTCAAAGTTTATTTCACTTGCAAACTCGGGTGCCCCTATTTTCTACATGGGCAGCCTTGTATTCAGGTTTTAGCAGACTCATCCTGGATAGCTATGGAGCTGGAGATGGATCCTATCATTTCTATTTTACTGTTTCAGTTATTATCATGTATATCATGTTTGATTCTGCTGCAGACATTTTATATTACTCTGAAACTGTATTCTGTACTAAGTATGATCCTATTATGCTGTGTAACTCTGATGATTATTATTTCCAGTGTAATTTGATGTACCTTATCTGGTCTAATTCTATATTTCTGTTCTGTTGTTATTTGTTTATGTGTTATATTCCATTGATTATCCTTGCCACCATCACACGGGGGTTTGGGTCGTCACATTGATCTAAGAAAACCATCCATGAAATCCATAGAGACGCTCTCCCACTTCCACTACGGGACCTCCAAAGGATGAAGTAAACCACCGGGCTTCTTTTGCTTAGCTTTGACTTGCTGGAAAATCAAGTATTGAGAAACAAACTCCGCCACATCTTTCATCATCCCAGCCCAAAAGAAAACCCTCTTCATATCTTTATGCATCTTATCACCTCCTGGATTAATATTCATCTTAGAATGATGGGCTTCCTCTAGGACTGTCTTTAACAAACTCCCAACTCGGGGAACATAAGGCCTTCCATCTTGTCGCAACCACCCTTTATCGTCTGTGGAATATCTACTAAGGTGATTAGAAGTCTCCCCTTTACTGAGCCTATCCAAGAAAACTTCTCACCTCCGTTGCATTCTTAGGGATCTCCCAATCTTGAACTGCAACTACTTTTGCGGGATCTACTGCTATCCCCTCTTTAGAAACCACATGCCCTAGGAATCTCACCTCTTCCCTCAAAAAATGACATTTGGAGAACTTTGCCTTAAGCTGGTGCGCACAGAGAGTTTTCAAAACCTCTCTCAAGTGTTGGGCATGCTCTTCCTCGCTTTTCGAGAAAATCAAGATGTCATTAACAAAGACCACAACGAAATTATTTAGAAAACTCCCAAAACACCCTACTCATCAGATCAACAAAATAGGCGGGTGCATTCGTCAACCCAAAAGGCATAACGAGCCACTCGAAGAAACCATCTGGAGTTCTAAAAGCGGTCTTAACTATACGGTCCTCGGCCCCCTCAACTGATGAAACCCCGTGGCTAAGTCTAATTGAGAGAAAATTGATGCACCAACAAGCTGGTCAAACAAATCACCTATTCTCGGGTGTGGGTGCCTGTTCTTCTTGGTGAGTTTATTCAACTCTCTATAGTATACACATAAGCGAAGCGAACCATCCGCCTTAGTTGCGAATACCACCGGACCACCCCCATTTAGATATGCTTCGCCTAATAAACCCTTTCTCAAATAGCTCCCCTACTTGCTTGCTAAGCTCCCTCCTTTCCCTTGGAGCCATATGGCGCACAGGCAATGCAACTGGCTTTGCATTTTCCACCAAGTATATACGAAAATCGATCTCGCACCTCGGAGGTAATCCTCGAACCTCATCAAAAACATCAGGATACTCACGGACTACTGGTACAGATCGCAGATCATCAATAGATGCATCAAGTGACTCTAGGAAACTAAGCATGACAGACCCTTTTGGGTTACAAGAAATCTCGAGGGTCCTCCCATGGTAAGTCAAAAGTCTAATGACCTTCCTCTCGCAATCCAGAGTGGCACCATACATGGCTAGCCAATCCATCCCTAGAATCAATCCGTAGCCCATGAAACCAAGCACATATGCATCGCATTCAAACTCGACGCCTAACACAGATATTTTCAAACCCCGATAAATCATGGACAAATGAGCCGTACCACCAATGGGGTTTGAGACAACAACAGGATCCACTACCATACTAGTACTAAAGTGCAGAGACTCAACCACATAATCAGATATAAAAGAATGTGAAGTGCCAAAATAAAAAAGAGTTCTAACTGGATGATTGGAAAGAGAAATCAAACCTTTAACGGAAACTTTCTTACCTCTATCTGGAGCACTGGTCATGAGAGAATGCACCTTCCCTGCAGAAGCTCCTGCACTTTGACCTTGTCCTTGCTTCTTCGGGCACTCCTTAGAAAAGTGTCCGACCTCTCCACAACTGAAACAAGCATTCTTCCTCCTTTTGCAGTCCTTGATCAAGTGACCCTCGCATCCGCAATTATGGCACTTCCTCTTATCCTTAGGTTTGTCGTTCTTTCCGCCCTTCTTTTGTTGTTGTTGTTGTCCTTTCTTGGTCCATATATTCTTGTTTTGTGTTTCCTCCACTTTAGTTTCTTTCTTTTCGCCTTTGTCTTCCTCATGCATTAATGCCATATCAACTAGACTCTCAAAAGTTGCTCCCATCGGAATATGGGACATAGCTAACCCATGGAGGGGTTCAGTCAATCCTTTAGCAAAGCGCAAAGCTTTCTTTTGCGGGGTATCCACTAGCTCCAACCCAAACCTCGCCAGTTGATTAAATTTGTTAACATACTCTTTGACAGTCATGCCTCCTTGCTTGAGTGCCAGAAACCTTTCCATTTGCATCTTTCTCAGCTTAAGATAGAAACTTCATTTCAAACCTCTGCCAAAAATCATTCCAATTCTCCATTGGATGCCCTGCTTGCGTTACTTCCCACTAGAATGAAGCCTCATCTTTCAACAGCCAAGCGGCTAACTAAATCTTCCTACGATCGTCCACTTAGAAAATTTCAAACAAATACTTCGTCTCTTTAAGCCAATTCCTTGCCTCTACGAAAGTTTCGGTTCCTCGGAATGGCTTTCCACCCATAGCACAAAAATCTTTGCAGATCTTTGAGAAATTATGTACTCGAGGAGGAGGAGGATGAGGAAAAGCGGGTGCAGCCGGGGGAGGAATGTCTGCTTGACCATCAGAGGGCGTCGTGGCCTCTAGATACCTACGGAACCAACCTGGTATCGTAACACCTTCAAGAATATTAGGTTCCCCAGACATGCTGAAAAGAAAATGAAAAGGGATTCAAACAGAGAATCGGAAGATATTACATATTTCTTTAGGGAATATGTTTTTTAAAAGAGACTTTTTTTTGAAAATGCTTTCTTTTAAAACCTTTTTGAAAATGATTTTCAAAATCTTTCATCCGATCTGGTAACCTTCAGCTCTGATACCTAGTGTGACACCCCACGTCCGTTAATGTCACTCATTAAGAGAATGCATTAAGTTTCGTTAAGCGTTATAGGTAAACAGAAACTGAAACATTACAAGACAGATATAAAATAGCAACGAAATTTAAAATTTTATTAAGAAGAAAACATAGTAGTTCAAAACATGGTTACATCATATGTCTGAAATGCATAAAACACAGTACATCATTAAAATTTCTGTCTTGTACTTAAAACATCAGAGTACAATAATAAAAGAAGCATAATCCCCAAAACATAGCCATAGTAGAGAGATATGAAATCAAGCAGTACATCTAAGCAGCTCCAAGCAAGAAGAAAGCAGAATACTGATCAAGCTTGAGTATTCCCACCATGAGAACTTACGGGGAGGGAACAAAAGAGAAAGAAGAGGAAACAAAATGGGTTAGACATAAAGTCTGGCGAGTCCAGTTACTTTTAGCATATAAATAAGTAAAAGTATCATGACAGGCATATAAAGTGGATAAGAGAGATAACATCATAAAAAGGCAGGTATGACAAGGTAAACAGAATAAACATGATAGAATGTATTGCGCTTCTCCGGTACTTTCTCTTTCTCTGCACCAATACTAGTATAACCAAAATGAGATGATCCCAAC
The DNA here is from genome assembly GCA_030737875.1 of Allium sativum. Taxonomy (NCBI): domain Eukaryota; kingdom Viridiplantae; phylum Streptophyta; class Magnoliopsida; order Asparagales; family Amaryllidaceae; genus Allium; species Allium sativum. Next base: position 120,682,180 of record CM060915.1, read on the forward strand.
AACTACAAGATGGTAGACTTAGGCATACTTCTAGTGAGAGGTTTAACCCCATACAATCAACAAGCAGCCCAACGTACCGGAGTTACCCTAAGGATAATAACAGGCTCCTAAACATACCAGAGTCTTGTTGTACCCTAATTACTACCCCAATCGATCAGCTCCCTACTCCGTAGATACCCTGTGCTGGCCCTATAGTAGGATGTATCACTCCCTAAAGTGGCAGCCCTTCGTTTTCAGGATGTGCACAACCATATATACTGATGTCACGACGTCTAAACCTCCTCTACTGGACCCATGGACGCACATGACCCTGTCGGAACGCGCCGCCCACACCACCCTTTCGTTTGAATCTTTTACAATCAGCCGAGTAAGCGTGCCCCGACTCCGACCTAGTTCGGAGTACTCGTTTGATACCTATATATGGGTTACTGATTGAAACGGGTCCCACACACAGGATGATACAAGCTTCCCCCTACGCTTGCATCCCCACTAGGTTTTCCACAGGTTATGCCATACTAGAGTAAAAGATTACATAACCCCACAGGTTAAGTTTGTGGGCCTATATTTAAATATTACCCCACCAACCCAAGATATACTTAACCCTCCCACTGTTTCATGTTATTTTACTTAACCCCTACTCAAGTTAACATATACAATCCCTAGGGATTCAACTAGGTTAAGTATTCATTACCATTTATTCACTTATGGTTATAATGCGCTAGACCTCTCACATTAAGCCTACAACTTGTGGATGCTGGATATGTCAGGCAGTTCTGGGCAGACTTCTTCCAAAAGTCGGACTTAACCTCGTGTCTTAGCATGTCACGTATTTATGCACTTAGACCCCTCACATTAGATTCACTACTTGTTGTCGCTGGATATGCCGGTTGGTTCTGGGAAGACTTCCACCACAAGTGTAATTTAAACTTGTGTCTAAGCACGATTACGGTTTCTAATTACTGTAATTCTAGTCATTTCCATCATTAACCAATTATTCCTATGTCATTATATGTTTTCATGCCCCTTTCCCAAGTCATATTGTTCATAATGAACCATATGCCCCGAATTAAGGTCTTTAATCACAATTGTGGTTTATGCCCCAAATCCACATTCATGTATTACATTCAATTTATGCCCAAAATTCCGAATACAAGTTATGCCCTAATTTTAACGTTTTCTCCTCGTTGCCAATTTTACGCGTTCGCATATTTCAAAGGCATGCCTAGGGTCGAAGGTAGCCTGGCTATAAAAATAAAAGGGAAAAGAAGAAGGGAAGAGAACAGAAATGAACATAATAGCAAGATTGACATATAATGGCAGAAATAGGCATAGCAACTAATAAACTTACAGTGACAAAGTTGGGCATAATGACAAGATATGCATATAGGAATAGATCTGATGAACATGTGATAGTAGAACTGATTCTAACATAATAGGGACATCATAAATAGGCATAATGGGATCTAAGCAATGAATTAGATCAACAAACAATGACAGATATGACATGATAAATTGGTATAGGCTTAGATCTAGTTCATAATCATGTCAGAATAACTTAAATACACAGGTTGTAGTAGATCTGATATGATTCAAATAGTCACAGGCTTAGATCCAAGTTATAGTCATGTCAAGATTAACTTTTGAGTATTTAGATCTAAAAATAACGTAGACTCGCCGTGATTGGATCTTGAAAATAGAAGAAAGATTGCAGATATTGAATCACAGATCTCTAAACTTGAATGAATTGATTTGCTGAAGAAGAAAAGGCTTAATTTAATCTGGGCAGAAGCAGCATCTAGTTCTCCATTGTTTTTGAGTGAAGAAAACAATGGGTATAGGGTCTTATTTATAGCCTAGAATGAACGAATATGGTCAAGAAAGGAGTCCACGTTCAAAAAATGAATTCTACCTCGGATCTGCAGGGGGGTCAACCCCCCTTGGTGGTTCGACCCAAGGGTCGACACCCCCTTATGGGGTCGACCCATGGGTCGACACCCATAAATTTCCCGCTCTCCTTTTCTGCTCGAATTTGAACAGTTTTGAATTTCTTAACTTATTTTATTCATATATACTCCTCTTATGCGTATACAAACTTCAAACCTTAATAACTTCTTCATACGGTGTCCATTTTATGCAAACCAAGTGTTTATTTTGACCAGAATTCTGAGACAAAAGCAATGGCGCATTCCATTTCCCTCAATTCTGAATATTTATTTAATTATTCTTTAATTTATCATCTCTTGTGTTGTTAAAATTACGGGGTTTACACCGAACATTCCAAACCTCTGGATATCGACATGACAATCCCTTTGGTATCGATTTGTTCGCTATGTGCAAATCTTGGTCAAACTTCAACTGATTTATTTATTCATTATTCATAACCCTCCTATGTTTCTTGTTTCATCTATTCATCCTTTTGAAGCCTAGATCCATCCAGATGGAACTTGCTAAGTAGTTTATATCGTTAGCAATGCATCGATCAGGTACCGACATGAGATGTTTTAAAATGTCTTTTTATTGTCGAATAATATAGAATAGCATCAATGGAATATCAGATATGTCTAGCATGTTTATAGATGATACTTTATTATGTTATATTGTTGTTGAGCATTTATATAATTGAACCCTCATTGTCGAATTGTCATTAAAGGCCGACTGCATATAGTTTATCAATTAAATCATGTATATTGGAATATTATGTTACATGCAAGTTTTAAAATATGCTCATTAAACTGAGAAATCCATATATTGTACGTCTTTATTATTTTAGTCATTTTTGTACTATATTTTTTATTTCTTCAGTATTATAATCGTCCCTATCATTTTTAGAACTTCCTCAAAATTTAATTTGTTCATATTAGTTTTCACTTAAACTATTAAACATGTAATGTTGATTTGCTATCGATTACTACTTCAAGCCCATTCCCTTTTTATTTGTAAAATATATAACTTCAATCCACGACAAATTTTAGCTCTTAGCGTAAATGAACATTGAGAAGCCCACTTGCTAATTAGAATAGTGAATAATGAAATAACTAAAAAGTAAAGAAACTTTTGTACGATGTTGTTTTTGGTGGTAAAATGTTTACACTAAACAAAGCATACAAAAGAATGGAATGTTAGAGTGTTCTTTATTGAAAGGCTAATGAAGAACATCAATTTATTATGGTTAAAACCGAAAATTTATTGTAATAGGATTTTTAATATGGTCTAGATAGTCATTCATTGCATAATAAAAACAAATATCAAGAACAGGAAAATTTGTTGAAGGAAGAACATGTCGGGTTTTTTAGACTGAAGGACGTGCTTGTTATATTTACAAAGGAAAGACGCGCATATTCTAATTTTGGATGGCGGAAATTTTTTTACACAAAATTTATTCGTGCGCTCTTCTTCTTCAATCTCCATCTTCACTCCAGTTGATCAAAAAACAACAAATCGATCTCAAATTTCAAATCGTGTGTCTTCAATCTACAGCAGGCACCTTCAATCTCAAATCGATCTCAATTCATGTGTTTTCTGTCAAATAAAGATTGAGGTCGTTGCAAATTTGATCAATCGATCTCAAATCGTGCGTCTTCTATCAAATCATTCGAGTTTTCCCTTCTACCTATGCTTTGAGATTTTAGGAATAAATTGTTTTGCTGTTATGAGTTATTTCGTTTGGATTTTGTTTCAGTCAAGAATAATGATACACAAAACTATTATTTCTGCGCATACTATGAAATTTAGTCTATTATATGTGCAATTTAGCTTGTTGTATTTTATGCTGAGAATAAGAGATGTTGTGTTTTATGTTGATTGTATTTTATGTTGTTGTTGTATTATATGTGCAATTTAGTTTGTTGAAACTATCATTTATGTTGATCGATCTCAAATCATGCATCTTCTGTCAAATCAATCGAGATTTTCGTTCTTCTTGTGCTTTGTGATTTTGAGAATAAGAGATGTTGTTGCTGTGAGTTGTTTCAATTGGGTTTTGGTTTCTGCCCAGAATAATAAATATGAAACTATCATTTCTGTGCGTACTATGAAATTCTCTCTATTACATGTGCAATTTAGTTTGTTGTTGTAGTTTATGGTGATTGTATTTTTGGTAAGTTTCAGGCTGTTGTTGATTTTGCTAAAGTGTAATTCTATATGTACATATATCATTTCATTTTAATAGTTAATTTTTGTATCGTTTGTAAATATTTTGAAACTTACATGTATACTAAATTCTTTTGGCCATCTAAGTACTCAACAATATATGTTGCTTATGATTTTCACAATACAAATATTGAACATCAAATTTTTGTATTATGCTAGTTTCAAATTGCATTTTAGTATAATTTAAATAATAGGAATAGATATACTATTGTATCACTTTGCTTGACTTAAATAGACAAGTATACTTCATAACTAAAATGCCACAAGAGACTATCATTTCAAATATCATAAACATGCAAGTATAATTTATAATAAAATGCCACATAAATCTATCATTTTTAATGTTATAAACAATGAAGTGGATTTCATAATTAAAATGTCATATGAAACTAATTTTTTATATACTACAAACACTGTACTAGATCTTGTACAATAATGCTAGATTATATTATCATTTTACATTTTTAATCATGCTAGTGGATTTCAAAGTTAGACTGCTTAGGTTTCCAAAGGTGCCGCTTAGGTTTGAATCCGGTCATCCTTTACATCCCATAAGTACACGTTTAAGTTTGAGTTCGGGCATCCTTTTCATTTTTTAGTTTGTTTGATTAAACACTGTTTTTAGGTGATTTCCAAAGGTACACGCCTAGTTTTGAATCTGGTCATCCTTTACATCCCATAAGTACCCGCTTAAGTTTGATTCCGGACGTCCTTTACACACCATAAGTACCTGCTTAGGTTTGAGTCCGGACGTCCTTTGCATTTTTTTAGTACCTACTTAGGTTTGAGTCTGGACGTCCTTTGCATTCCATAAGTACCTGATTAGGTGTGAGTCTGTACATCCTTTGCATCCTATAAGTACCTGCTTAGGTTTGAGTCCGGACGTCCTTTGCATTTTTCTAGCTTGTTTTGTTAAACAATATGTTTTTGGTATAGATTGATTTTTAAAAGTACCCGCTTAGGTTTGAGTCCGGACGTCCTTTGAATCCCATGAGTACCCGTTAGGTTTAAGTCCAGATGTCCTTTGCATCCCATAAGTACCCGTTTAGGTTTGAGTCCAGACGTACTTTGCATTTTTTTAGTTTGTTCGGTTAAACAATATGTTTTGGGTGCAGATCCATTCCACATGTTATGTTTGTCTATCATTTTTTCTCAATGCTATATTTGTCTATCATTCTATACCTATTCGTCTTGCTTTTGTCTATCATCTATTACTAAATGCTATTTCTCTCTATCATTTATCATTGCAACATAACACATTTAGCAAACAAAGCAACATATCCAACTGTAACTATATCCTGCTATTTTATCATTTTTTCAATGATATAGAAGTCTATCATTCTATATATATACATTTTACTTTTGTCAATAATACTCAAAACATTGAATATTATGTTCCTCTTGTAGGGTTTTATTGATAAAATCGACATCAGAATTTACCAATTGTAACCCTAAATGGTAGGATCTATGAATTTTTTTTTTTGAGTAATCAAACCTAAGGTTTGCGAATCCACGATGAAGATGGAAGCAAGGTCAATTGAATCATGAACGCCATCGCTTGAGATGACCTCTCTACAGAAGTCCATACGAACGATATCCTCTTCGATTATCATACGAATCGAAGAGGAAAAGGGATTGCGATACTAGCCGCCATTTTCAATTAGGTTTTCATTTTGGAAAGGCTATCTGATATCTATTCATATATTTTCTTTAAAAGAAGGAATTACCCCTTTTACTAAAAAAACGTGAACCATAAAATTAGGAACCAACCGGTATCCTTATTCCAACATCAAATAAAATATCAATAGACTGATATTTTATTTATCCAAAAAAATGTTTCCCCTTTACAACGTTTTAAGTGTGTGACCCTATAGGTTACTATAACGTTGGCAATAATTTTAAGGGGTTTTTAGCTTCAAGGACAAAATGAATAAAAAATTGTTGCATAAGTACAAGGGGTAAAATTTTATCCATAAGGACAGATTTTAGTGTAAAGGGAAGAATTCAGAGACCCACTAAAATTTGTCCTTATGGACAAAATTTTAGCCTCTTGTCCTTGTGGAACAATTTTTTTGTTCATTTTGTCCTTCAGGGTATTTTCCTGTAATTTTAAATCATATTTAAAATTATAAGCAATGGGCGACATCAGGTAATACATCGCTGCTACCCAAGTTATAATAAAATGAACGATTCGATATAACATTTTCTATGATAAGTGTTTCAGTGTAATTTAATCCTTTTAACCAATATATCTAAGATTAATCTTGAGGCATGGAACGTACCGTACTCTTTATAATTTAATCATTTTATCTTAATCAACGAGTAGTCTATAAAAAAAATCAATATTTGAGAACGACCATACATTTTTATAGTCTCACTCAATCAAGAGGCTCATTGATATCACTACTTATATTATAGTGTTGAATTCCATTTAGATCATTCATAATTTTCAATCAATTCAAGATGTATCCAATAATCACCTTTATCGTCTACTAGGTTAAAAGTAACTTTTGATGATATCAAAACACAAAAATACTCGAATAAAATTATAACGATTTCAGGTCTGAGGACCATTACACCACTGTCACTATAAGAATAACTTATGACACTATTAATTATATTCCATGAAGTTTACTCATGTTGGGTCAGCCCAATTCACTATTCTCTAATATGTATTTATGTATTGACATTAATATCACACATATCAATGATCAATGAGATATGATCATCAATCAATCAACATACTAGTATTAATGTTTTATTGTTATCCTATATACAATAAAACTTGACTAGGAGCATTTAAGAATTATAATACTTATTATATTATATAATCTCATGTTCATGTCACTTACTTGAAACTACATAATTCTGTATTATTATTCTAAGGAATTCTATTATATCAATATTTATATTACGCAGTAAATACAATATAACAGAATATTTTATTCAAAATAAAATATAACATCAATAGTGTTATTAACTACATCAAATGGATTGCCTCTAGGGCATAAACTCTAACAATCTCCCACTTTCACAAGAGTCAATCATTCATGTATCATATACCCATGAAACTAGCATGGTTATAATTCTTCTGCTGCAATAGAGTTTTAGTCAGTAGGTCTGCAGCATATGGTGCTTTGCAGATATGCATATCTCCTCTTCCAACAATTTCACAGGTGAAATTATATTTCTTAAATATACGTTTAGATCGATAATGAGATCAATGTTTCTAGGCCTTATCAATAACTCTATTGTTATCGCAATGTAAAATCATTGGATCAACAATGGATTAAGTCCAATAACGAACTTCTTAATCCAAACATCCTCTTTAGTTGAATCAATATCTATTTCTTGTTTTAAACTAACATCATTCTAATAATAAATATATAACATTAGGACTATTGTGTTATTCCGACTAAATTCCTTGTCCACAAAAGGTTCAATTGTATTTTGTGGTTTCGGAGACGTTTCGAGTTCTACTTTACTCCCATCGGTATTTCAAAGACTAATTCTCCTTTTAAAAGTACCAATTCGAGCAATAAACATTTTATTCTTAGAAGGTTTGTAGAAATAATATCCTTTTGCTTCTTTCGGATATTCCACAAAATAATACTTATCAAATTTGAGTCCAAGCTTATTAGAGGCAGAACGTTTAACAAACATCTCACATCCCTAATCTTCATAAAAGACACACTGGGAGGTTTCCTAGTCCATATCTTATATGGTGTCTTCAGAATCGTTTTAGTAGGATTATAATTAAGTATGAATGCAATTGTTTTAGGGGATAACCCCAATATTTATTGGAAGATCTGTATACCTCATCATTGATCGTACCATATCTTATAAGGTGCGACTTCACCTTTCAGACACACCATTCCATTGTGGCGTACTAGTTGGAGTGATTTGTGAGACAATTCCATATTCTTTTAGACAATCATTAAATTATTAGCTTAATTACTCTCCTCGATCTGTTCGAAGAGTCTTTATTTTCTTTCAAAAATTGGTCTTAAACTTCAATTTTGAATTCTTTGTACTTGCAAAGGATTCTTATTTGTGTTTCATAAGATACACACAGTCATATCTATTGACATCATCAGTAAATGTAATGAAGTAATAAATTCTACCTCTAGCTAATGTACTCATCGGTCCACATACATTACTATGTATAAAGCCCAATATATCACTAGTCCGTTCACTATGTCTAGTGAAAGATGTTTTAATCATTTTGCCTAATAAACAAGATTTGCATTCATCTTATGATTCGAAATCAAACGAATTCAAAATTTCATCGTTATGGTGTTTTGATATGTGTTTCTTGTTTATATGGTCTAAATGAAAATCCTAAAGCCATGCTGGATTCAAATAATTGGATTTAATCTGCTCTGTATTTATGTTATAATCAAGCAGATTAAAATCAAGGATGTTGTATATAACGGTGTTGTATACACAATTATATGATTTTTGTTTGATGATAACAAACAAATATATTTTATTTCAAATGTGTTTGTTATGGTACTGTTGTATAACATCACAAACAGGAATATAATATTTATATTTAAATAGAATATGACTATACAGAATTTCATATATTCACACAGTATTTTATTTAAATATAATATTATATTTCAACATTCAAACAGTACAAATTATATGACTCCACCATTTGTACACATTGATAGATATTACACATGATATTGTACATGTATATAAACTGAATTCATTAGACAAATTTGTTTGAACACAATAAAAATAGTATTTTATTTTAGACAAATTTGTTTAATACAAACATCGATACATTTCTCTCATTACATACACAGTTCCTCTCTACAACTTTATATGCACATTCAGTTACACTCATATGCAGATGCTTTTATATTTTTTTTTCACTGTCAACTTCTGTCTTCAGTCTTCTGTCTTCACAGCATCTTCACTGTCAGTCCAGTCATCATTTTCATACCTGTCATGTACAGAAACACGCACATAGTAATCTTGAACAAAAATAATTTCATACTCTAGCAAATATTATTTTATTTTTAAAATTTTATTTGCCTCAGTTTTCTGGTGTGTTTCTCATCAATATTTATGACTTGATCTGATTCATCTGTCTCTAGGCAGACAGTTTGTATATATATACCGGGACAGGAAATTTTATGATCGACTGCAAATACACACGTCTATAAATATACACGTGTGCACTGCCTCGCCAATCAGAATGTAGTAGCGAGCAGCTATGGAGCAACCACATGGACCAAGCTCAACACAGTGAGATGGATAAGTAAACATGGCATGGTCGAGCCAAAGTGAAACAACAAATCCAGGCAAATGGTCGTATATACATGGATGACATGAAAAGTCAACATAATCAACAAAGGCCATGTGTCGAGCCAAACAAGTGATCCAGTTCAGTTTTGTCTACATGATCAAGCACATATACAAGGTTAAGGCAGCATAGTAGTACAAGTGTTCATAGCACATACACATGCACAAAATCAAAGCAGTGTGGCACAACATGGTGTGAAGCTACATATAGATGAACAAGTGCCAAATCAGTTCAAGTTCAGGAGCAAAAAGAAAAGGGAACAACATTTCAAATGCAAGCAAGTGGATCTAAACATGGTCGAGGTTGTGTACATGACATGGTGCAACACTGTATGGACATGCAAGGAACAACTAAAATCAAAGTAAAGGAGTATAGCCAAACCAGTTTTCAAGTGTGCATGGACATGGGGGGTGTGTGTGTGCACAATATAATGCAGCAGTAAACTACACAATATTGTTCTGTTGTTTATGTTCAAAAAGAAGAAAGTGGAGTGCACGACAGCAAGCTCAATACATGGCAATTCATGTTCACAAGCCAATGTGGATGGTTCAAAAGCAAGTGCCATAACATGTCTTGGTTGCACGACAAATAGAAATACAGTGGTGCATCAAGTATTCATAACAGGTAGTGTTAATTACATACAGATGGATACTGTAATGAACAAGCACAAGTGTGTGCAATCAAGTTTCAGCAAAGAGAAGTGCAACAGAACATATGGGATGGCTGTACTTTTATGCATAGAAGCAAATATTGTGCACAAACCAGTACTGGCAACTCAATAAAGCATGCAAAAATTTTTAACTCAGCCGTATAAGTGCAGAATTTACAAGAAAGGGTCGAGCAATGCAAGTATATGTTTCAGCAATATGCACAAGCAATTACATCTCAAGTACATGCATAAACATGGACATAGCATGGTTTAAGGAACTAGCAGCAGAGATCAAGTGGGCAAGCTCATGGTATAGCAGTTTGTAACAGTGGCGGCGCATATACAATGACACAACAAAATCAAGTGTATATGAAAAGCATATATGACAAGATGTTAAACCAATTCCAGTAATGCTCATGTCGAATTCAAAGAATTCAGAAACATTTTTAGCAGGTTTTCAATGTCCAGAATTTCATTGAAGAATTATTCGAAATTAACAGAGATGAAAATCAGCATGCATACTTATTGCAAGTATTCTCAAGAGGCAAATTTTGTTTCACAACAAAAGGAAATAAATTCAATCCAGGAAACAATGTTTTAATTCATGCAAGGGAAATATCCTGGTTCATTAAAAGGTGCAGAAAATCGCAAGCAAAAATGGCAACATCATTCTCACTCAATGTCGATTCAATCAAATAATTCAAAAGGGGAAACCGTAAAAAATCAGTTCAAGCCATATGTGTGAAATCAGAGAGATGTAAGGATTTCTAATCCTATTTATACAACCATATTTATCGTAGGCATAGTGAGATCAAAACCCAAAAAGAACTCGAAAGAAAATTCAAAGAAAAATCCAGAAAACTCACTTCTGTTTCGATCGCAAGCCATGGCCAAATCAATCGATTGTGAGAGCATCAACAAATAGGAGTCTGAGAGAACAATTCTTCATTTCATTCAGAAATCGATTTGGATTTGGAGCATCAGAGAAGGAAACCCTAGTTCGTTTTTCATCCGCCGCCATTTATTTTTCCCAAGACAAAGGAGATCGGGCTGAATGAAAATGGGGTGAACACAATATCAAATGGACCGGCCAAGTTCTTTGAAGTGTTAAAGGGATGTTTAAGTTCCTTTATAAATTCTAGGGTTTTTTATTAGTTATATTTTTGTACTGTTTTTTATTTGAGTTGTAAACCATCACATCAGTTCTAGAGTCTGTAAAATCTAGGGGAGATTCAATTAGGGGTTAACTGACAGTTTACTAGAATCTGTAAAATCTAGAGTTACTGATTACAGAGTTGTAATTAGGGAAAATCTGATCTAGGTGATTAGATCAGTCTAGGGTCTTGAGCGTAGGGTTAGAACAGGAGCAGGGAGTGCGAGTTTACAGTGTTTGTAAGCGGGATCTGTTATTAACTCCTAGTAGAAACCTTAGGAATGCAGCAGTAGGAAGGATTTTGCCGAAGCTGGGTATCTCTATGTGTTATTTCCTTTCTGCTTTTTATTTCTATTGTATTATGTGATCTGTTTATTATTTAATATTCTGTCGGATTTTTAACTCAGCGAAAAACTGTGAAAAACCCTATTCACCTCCCCTCTAGGGTTATTCTAGATCCAACAAGTGGTATCAGAGCAGGTATTTCTTTAACTCTAGAGTCATGGGTAACCCTTGTTGTCAGTCCATAGAAAGTCTGTCCAGTTCATTTCTAACTATTTTCGATGGAACAAAATTGTAACAACCCGGAAAATGTGAACCAATTTTAAAATTTTAAAATTGGTTATTGTCAAAGAATTTAAACAATTGAAATAGAACTTTTCAATAAAATAATGTATTGGAAATAGTGAGGCAGTTTGAAAATTTGAATTCAAACTTTGACTGACTGTATCGGGAGGAAAATATAACAGATTTTAGTGAAACCAAAAATATTTAAATCTGTTTATGAATACCTTTCTAACGAATCTGAAAAATCGAAGTTTCATAGAAGGAATCAAAAGTTATGGCCAAATGAATTTTCAGAAAGGTCGCTATGTAGAATATATAGCCCTTGAAAATAGACATTTTGCAAATGACCTCAGAATTCGACGAAACCACTTTTGTTGGATCCGGGATGTCAAACTATTGCTAGGTTTCAAATTTCATGATTTTTGAAGCTAGTATGTGAGCGGGGCAAAAGAAAATGTGATTGGTCAATTTGTATTAAAATGGGTCGACCAGAAAATGGTCTTTTTGCAAACGATCTCAGAATTCGACGAAACTGGTTTTGTTGGGACCGTATCGTCAAAACATAGCTAGATTTATTTTTCTGGAATTTTTCGATTCAGTTTGTGGCCCTGGCAAATTGAAATGTACGTTCAAATTGAATATTAAATGTTTTATACTTTAATTTGAAAAATAACTGACTGTAACAATCGAATTGGCCAACGAAACATATCCCATTGTGTCCGGGATGGGGGTATTTAGCTAGGGGCGACAGTCGTTGGGTTGAAATTTGTGTTCGTTTGTTCAAAAGGATATTTTTGGAATTTAAAATTTAAATATAATGGTCCATCCCTCCTTTTTCTCTCACTACACGTTGACCAGTCAAAACAAATAAAAAAAACCAAATACGAACGACGGAGAGGCGCTCAGAGCTTCCAGGCCCGATCGACGCCGCCACGCTCGTTTTCACCACCCCCTCCAGTTGGATTTTCTGTTCATCTTCCCCGCCTCTATAAATCCATACCACCCTCGTTAGTTATAGTGTGGTGTAGGCGTTGAATTTCTGCGAGGAAGACGCCACCTTTGGAACGCCGCCGTGCGCCGCAGAGATCATCGAGTTCGCCCAAACCACCACCGATCGACTCGCCTCTCTTCCCTCTCCCACGTCGTATAATCGGATCCTTCCATAGTTGCACGTATTTTCTGAAAAATCCGAACCCTAGTTCGAACCACTCTGAAAGGTGAGACCTTTGTTTTATCTGAACTTTGAAAAATGATATCTCTTACATGTGTTGATGAAATTCGATGAAACAGGAAACATCGGGACCACAAGGAGGCTCTCTACCATCTAGCAGAGACCGCGGATTTTTCTGATCTACCTACGATTTTTAGAACTTCAAAAACCAATGTGAGGAATCTAAATTAAATTGTGTGAATGAAATCGTGTTGTATAAATTATATAAGCGAAGTGTAAATTATATACGCATTGTATACCTCTTGTACATGTGTTGTATAAGTTATATTAGCGATGTATAAATTAAACAAGCGTTGTATGAAACATATATGCTTTGAATTGTGTTGAAATGAAAGTGAAATATAGAGATTATATATATATATATATATATATATATACTCTCCTCGTCCACAGACTATGGACGATATTTATTGCTTGTGATTGGTGTGAAATTATATAGTATGACGAATGGTTGATAATAATTGTTTATGGTTGATATGGTGGTTGAAAAATACCTTTGTGGTTGAAAAATACCCTCTTGTGGTTGAAACAAATTAGAATAGAATTGTGGAAATGAAAATAAAACATGCCGCCTGCGTGCGAACTAGATGCATGATTCCCCATTGTCAAAAACCGCGAGGTTTTAAGGTAGAGCGAGGAGCCGTACTAGGGACGGTCCCGGTTTTAACTACCCTGCCGTTATGCTGCCGAAATTTTATGAAATATTCCTGTGTTAGATTAATTTTCATTTATTGAAATTATTTTTATATATGTTGAAACCAATATTCGTGTGTTGAATTGAAATTCATTCGTTGAATTGAAATTCATGTGTTGAATGTTATTCGAATTTAAAAAAAAGCTTTAACGACAAAAATCACATTTTTATATATATACAAACTGTAAATAATATTCATGTGTTGAATTGAAATTCATTCGTTGAATTGAAATTCATGTGTTGAATGTTATTCGAATTTTAAATAAATAGCTTTAACAATAAAAATCACATTTATATATATATACAAACTGTAAAGAATATTCATGTGTTGAATTGAAATTCATTCGTTGAATTGAAATTCATGTGTTGAATGTTATTCGAATTTTAAATAAATAGCTTTAACAATAAAAATCACATTTTTATATATATCCAAACTATAAAGAATATTCATGTGTTGAATTGAAATTCATTCGTTGAATTGAAATTCATGTGTTGAATGTTATTCGAATTTTAAATAAAGAGCTTTAACAATAAAAATCACATTTTTATATATATACAAACTGTAAAGAATATTCATGTGTTGAATTGAAATTCATTCGTTGAATTGAAATTCATGTGTTGAATGTTATTCGAATTTTAAATAAATAGCTTTAACAATAAAATCACATTTCTCTATATATACAAACTATAAAGAATATTCATGTGTTGAATTGAAATTCATTCGTTGAATTGAAATTCATGTATTGAATGTTATTCGTATTTTAAAATAAATCGATTAGACAATAAAAAATTACATTTTTATTGTGAATATGAAGTGTTAAAAACGTTCACGTGTTGAATAAATATTTTTGATGATAAAATTATTACTTTCATTATGTATACGCTTTGATAAAAATACACACGTGTTGAAATAGATATTAGTTCGCTAGAAATATTATTATTAGCTTTGTTCTGTATATATATACATGTGTCGAATAGGGAAAATGGATTAGCTGTAGAGTAAAGAAATTATTTGCATGCCCGACAAATAGGTAAGCCTTGATGAGTTGGCTGCGCAATTTTATTTTTATATCAACTTCTGTGAATGCCATTGGATGCGGAGTGCTGGTTATTCTGTGTGTAATAATAAATATCGCCATAGGATAGTAACAATTAATTTTAAACTACACTACATGGCATACTTCTTGACGATAGGCATACTTCATCATATTCCACATAAGCATTTGGAGCTTGTGTGATGAGTTTGAAGATTTACCATACGAGCGAGAGGCTTGTATGGCAATGATTATATATTACAGGTTGAACTGATGACTGATATGGACTATATAAAATATAACGATAAATTGCCAGATTAATAAAACCCCCACACGGGTCTGGAGTTGACAATAATCACGTCTCTCTAGTCATTAGATACGGCACATGGATTATTTATTCCCACACGGGACGAGGTGACGAGGATTTATCCTCTGGAGTAATTAAAAATACACGCTCCCTTAGGCTTTACAGGGTGACGAGAATTTATTCTCTGGAGTTATTATCTATACACGCTCCCCGGTAAACACCAGAATATATCACTATAAATATGTGTATGCTTTATAGGATTTATTGGGTACCTAACACGGCCCAATAAATTTCCAAACCCCTTCCCGTACAAAGGAGGTTATGGCGAAATTTTTTGAAATATAAAGGCGTTAGTGAAATATTTGAAGTGAAAACGAAATTAAAATTGAAAGAATGAACTATTTATATATATATATATAAATATAAATAGAATTGAAAGGAATCGAAGCCGTGCAGTTCGTGTTTTGAAATCGTAATTTGAATCGATTAGTACGAGAGATCCGACCATCGGATTTTCCCGAAACCGCAACCGTTGGGTTCGCCTTGGAAATATCTTTCCAATGGCACCAACTTTGTAGAAATCCAACGATTGGATTGTCTAGAATGTTTAATTCAAATTTAAAGAAAAACAGCGCAAGAATCGTTTATTTTTATATATAAATATAAATGTAATTAAATTAAATCGAATAACGACGCTGCAGTTCGTATTTTGAAACCGTAACTTCAAACGACTAGTGTGGAAGATCCGACCGTCAGATTTTCACGAAACTGGAACCGTTTGGTTCGCTTTGGGAATATCTTCCCAGTGGTATAGACTTTGTAGAAATCCAACGGTTAGATTTTCCGATATGTGTAAAACAAATTAGGGGGAAAACAGTGCCAGTGGCACGACACGACCTGAAACGTCGGTTAATTAAATATGGCCATTTTTAAATAAATAAAAATGGCGAAAAATCGTTATAAAATATTATAAGCAACATGGATTGGAAATAAACCAATTTTGCTTGACCTGCTTGATATTTGATGGTTGTATGTGTTTGACATGAAAATAATACTAAAGAACTGAAATGTGAATGTCGAATAATATAACCATGGAAAGAATTGATTTGAATTCTAATTATACGTGAATTATTTGAAAAGGCCGAGCTAACCCTCATTTCAAATAATTGATCGAACGATTCGAAGTTGAAAATACGAAGACGGTTCAAGATCGACGATCTTCGTATCGGATGGATGGGCGCTGCTGAGGTTCCTGATTGGAGTAGCTACCGTGAAGGAACAGAAGTAGTAGCCGTCTGAACATATGTGTTGATTGTACGGATATACGAGGAATATGATGCCTCCGGTTTCGTTCAGACCCAGAACGGACTTGTAAATGGACTGTGTGTCTGACATTGGATTTTGTTCTATACTGATTGATCTCTGTTAAATATATATCTGTTTGGCGGTGGAGAATTTATTCTTTTGCTTAACGCCCTTCTCCGAGACGTACGAGCTCAGAGGTTATATATCATAGAAATCAGTCGTATGGAGTGGATTGCCTATGTGGCATGCCAAGATGCAGTGATCAAGGCTTCTGTTGCAAAGCAAAGTCTTGTGTTCGATGATCAAAGCACGGCCTGCGTGGCCTGGCTTTGTGTATAGCGTGGATTCACGAGCCTCACACCCCGGTATGAGTCAAAAACGGGAGACGGACCGCTGGGAGAGCACGACGTTTCTTTCTAGCTATGGTGGTGTTAGTGACCTACCAGCCCAGACCCTACCAGCCCTGACATTTATATCTACTTTTCACCTGTGTGGTTGTTGGAATGCGAGGCGCCTCGATTTTAGGTCT
This sequence comes from Allium sativum, assembly GCA_030737875.1. Lineage (NCBI taxonomy): Eukaryota > Viridiplantae > Streptophyta > Magnoliopsida > Asparagales > Amaryllidaceae > Allium > Allium sativum. The sequence goes on from CM060915.1 coordinate 120,699,118, forward strand.
GTAAGGACCGGGAAACGTGTGTTTAGGAAATGCCAATCCTCAAACGTAAGAGAGGACCGGCCCAGCCGATCCAAGGGTTACCCAGAGTGTGTAGTCCTGAGGCATTTCTAGAGTGTCTCGAAGCGGAGAGGAGCTTGCCCCTTGCCTCGACTCATGACGGAAATCCAATTTCCAATACGAAATAACGGATTTGACTGTAGAACTAGTATGGCGACATAGTATATGGTAGCTATGCCGCCTATGATTGATATTTATGATGATATTCGTTTTTGAAACATATATGCACTAGTAATAATATCAAATGATTTTGCTTTACACCTATTAAGCATATTTGTCCATTATAAGGTAAAACTCTATCCTCCGGTTTGCGTTGCATTGTATGATGGGACTTGAGTCTTATAATGGCTACATTCTTTTCAAAAGCATTGCATTTGTTTTAAAGAATTTACTTTGTTTTAAATGCACTGGCAATCACTGGAGTAAACCCGTTCCGCGAAAGTGGCGTGGTCCTATGATTTGCCTTATTACTGTTGTTTAACCTGTTAAGTAGATTTCTCATACCAGTCCCATGACTGACTCGTTGTTTGTTTCACTTTGCAAACTCGGGTGCCCTTATTTTCACACGGGCAGCCTAGTTGACAGACGATAGGTTTTTTTGGCTTAGCACTGCAGGACGAGGTGCACTTTTGGCTTGATGGCGATGGATTAGATTTGTATTCTGGCTATTGACTTTCCGCCTATCTTATGTATATGATTCCACCGATGGCGATGCAGACTGTTTTACTTCCAGTATTTATTATCATACGTATATGTACCGCCTCAGGCGATGTAGACTGATACCTTTATTATGTCTCCCTGTATGTATATATTCCGCCTATGGCGATGGTGATTGATCATTTCCCCTTTTATTTACTAAGTTATATCGTACGTTGTGCTATTCTGATGTTGTTACATGTTATGATTCCGCTGCCATATCCACGTAAAATTATTCTATTTATTGTTTTTGCTATTATCTGTACTCTGCTATGATGATTGATGTGTTATATTCTAATGATTATCCTTAACACCGTCACACGGATTTTGGGATCGTCACAGTTGGTATCAGAGCTTTGGTTAACCTTAGTTCTGGAATCTAACACATTAAACACCTCGTCAGAATAGAATCAGTAGTGTTTTATGGCGAGTGGCTCATTAGAGATAGGATTAGTGATGTCCTAGAATGAGCTAAGCAGATTAGCAAAACAATTTGATCAGTACATCCTTATCGTTCCTTATGTTCTCCTGCTTTATCATATATGAAAGTTATCATTTCTATGAGCTTGACTCTTTTCTTGCTTATACAGTACTTTACTTGATGGCTACGCGAGCAGCAGCAGCCAGAGGTGGCCGAGGAGGCCGAGCAGGTAGAGCTGGAGGACGGGGGAATATCCCAGTAGCAGAGGAGGGTCCTATGATTCAGCCACCAACACCAAAGGACTTCGATCTTGATCGACTTGCAAAGAGGTACAGAAACCTCGGAGGCAAACCTTTTTCTGGCGTTGGCACTGTGACAGAGGCTTTGGCATGGTTAAAGACATGCGAGAAGATTTTTACAGGCATGAGACTTGGAACCCATGACAAAGAGATTATGGGTGCTTGGCTCTTACAGGAGGAGGCCGAGTTGTGGTGGGATGCCGTCACCAATGAGGATGAGGAGGATACTGTTAGGACCTGGGAGGAGTTCAAGACCCTGTTCAAGGGAAAGTTCATCCCTGAGCAGGCATTAGAGCGGATGCGTGATCAGTTTACTAATCTCCAGCAAGGATACCGTTCTATTCAAGACTACCTCAACACATTCACTTAGCTATCACGCTATGCTCCAGAGCTTATTTTGACATCCAAAGCTAAGAATAAGAGGTTTATATTGGGGCTATGGCGCAAGTACCGGGACCGGGCCATGAGCAACATCAAACTCCCATTTTCAAAATTGGTAGAGATGGCCTGCAACTACGAAGATCTGGATGAGAGGAACTCCAACCTAGACCGCGCTAAAAGCCAAGCTGGAAACAAGCGCAAAGCTTCAGGAGATCAGCCAGAGTCCAGCAATGCAGCAGTCGCTACTCAGCAATCTGGAAAGATACCCAAAGGAAGCTGCTACAACTGCGGAAAGAAGGGGCATTATTCAAATGTGTGCATCGCCCCAAAGAGACTAAAGGCAAATCCAAAAAGCTCAAACCCGAACCCCTGCAGCTTAGCCGAATGCTACAACTGCCATCAGAAGGGGCACTATAGCAGGAATTGTCCTTTGAAGAAGAATGCACAGGTGGCTCATGTTTATGACGGGGAGACCCCGCCAGCTATCACCGATGGATCAGGTAAACCCGACGTCATGGGAGGTACCCTTACAATTAAAAATATTCCTGTTTTTGTACTTTTTGATACTGGTGCATCACGTAGCTTCATTTCCGGTAACACTGTTCACAAGCTAAAATTGAATCAAAGGAAGCTTAAAGAACCAATTAAAGTTCAAAACCCGATAGGAGGCTCTATCATTCTCAGTTCATATTGTAGAGTGCCTATTTCCTTTTCTCGATACCGATTTCCTTTTGATTCGATTGTCATGGATTTTCGTGAGTTCGATATTATTCTGGGACTGGATTGGTTGACAAAATATAAGGCTGAAGTTAGACGTGCCGAAAGAATCGTTAAAGTTGAAACAAAAGTTGGGCATATCACTATACCATGTCTCGGTTCAGATCCGGATAGAAAAGAAATTTGGTCTTCTTTGGAAGTTATTCCCACTTCATTAGAAAAGATACCGGTCGTTAAAAACTATGCGGATGTGTTTGAAGAAGTCGAAAACTTACCTCTGCAAAGAGAAATTGAATTCAGAATAGATCTAGTTCCGAATGCCCGACCAGTAGTACAACCAATTAGGAGAATGGCCCCGAAAGAAAAAGAAGAGTTAGGCAGCCAAACTAGAGAATTGCTTTGGAAAGGTCTGATCAGACCAAGCTTTTCAGATTGGGGAGCAACAGTAGTGTTTGTCCCAAAATCAGACGATACTCTACGACTTTGTGTTGATTACCGAGATCTCAATAAGCAGACACTGAAGAATAAATACCCCTTGCCACGAATAGATGATCTGTTAGATCAATTGAATGGGGCGAGAGTATTCTCCAGAATGGACCTAGCTACAGGTTTCCACCAATTACGTACAGCCGAAGACTGTGTTCCTTTGACAGCCTTCAGGGGTCCATATTTATTCTACGAATGGTTAGTGATGTCGTTCGGCTTGTGTAACGCTCTGGCATACTTTGTCGATCTTATGAACAGAGTGTTCCATGGTGTCTTGAATAAATTTGTTCTGGTCTTCATTGACGACATTTTAATCTACTCTAAGTCGGAAGGTGAGCATGCAAAACATTTAGAACAAGTGTTGGTAATTCTGAGGAGAAATGTCTTGAAAGCTAAATTTTCTAGGTGTATCTTCTGGCAAGATGAAGTTAAGTTCCTTGGCCATATCGTATCAAAAGAAGGGATTGTTGTAGATCCAAGCAAAATTACAGCGATTCAAGATTGGAAACAGCCTACTACCCCCACAGAAGTTCGAAGTTTCCTTGGATTGGCTAGTTACTATCGGAAATTCATTAAGGATTTTTCAAAGATATCTGGTGTATTAACAAAGCTTATAAAGAAGCATGAAAAATTCAAATGGACTCCTAAATGTGAGGAAGCTTTCCAGGAGCTGAAACTGAAACTGACAACTGCTCCAGTATTAACAATTATAGAAGGCAACCAGGACTTGACTGTATGGACAGATGCTTCTATTAGAGGGCTTGGCGCAATATTAATGCAAAAAGGCCAAGTGGTCGCTTATGCTAGCCGTCAGCTAAAGCCGCATGAAAGAAACTATGCAACTCATGATCTTGAGTTGTTAGCTATCGTGTTTGCTTTGAGAATCTGGAGGCATTATTTATTGGGCGAGAAGTTCGAACTATTTACCGATCATCAATCATTGAAGTATCTATTCACTCAGAAAGATCTAAACTTGAGACAACAACATTGGTTAGAATACCTTGCAGCATACGATTTTGAGATTCTTTATACTCCAGGGAAAGCCAATGTTGTAGCAGATGCGCTCAACAGAAAGAATGAAATCATCGCTAGTTTTATCATTACGTCTTCATTGATTGACAAGATTTCGGACCTTCAGAAAGATGATGAATTTATTCAGAGAATCAGTCAGAGAGTCAAGGGAGGTGAATCCACAAGTTTCCAGCTCGATGACAATGGAGTTCTTAGATTAAAGGGCAGAATTTGCATCCCAAATCTTCCAGAGCTTCGAAAAGAAATACTTGATGAATGTCATAAGTCCAAACTAAGCATCCATCCAGGGGTGAGCAAAATGTACAATGATATCAAGTGCACATTCTGGTGGATATCAATGAAAAGAGATATTTCATTATATGTTAGAAGATGCTCCACTTGTTAGCTAGTCAAGAGCAATCAGCAGAAATTGGCCGGATTATTACAACCATTAGATATTCCAGGATGGAAGTAGGAGCAGATTTCGATGGACTTCATTGATGGTTTGCCTCGAACTAAGAAAGGAAACGACAACATTTGGGTGATCGTAGATCGCTTCACGAAGACGGCCCATTTCATACCTGTCAGATCCAACAGAACGGCTCAAAGTTTAGCACAAATTTACTTCAAAGAAATAGTTAAACAGCATGGAGTGCCGCTCAATATAGTCAGTGATAGAGATCCCCTATTTACTAGCAAAATCTGGGAAGCATTCCAGACAGAATTGGGAACCAAATTGAATCTAAGCACCGCTTATCACCCTTAGACAGATGGCCAAACTGAGCGGGTGAATAGAATTCTAGAAGATTTACTGCGGGCTTGCATTATTGATTTTGGCGGGTCATGGGAAGATCACTTACATTTGGCCGAATTCTCTTATAACAATAACTATCAAGCAAGTTTGGGAATATCGCCATTTGAAGCATTATACGGTAGACCGTGTAGATCTCCCGCATGTTGGGTAGAACCTGGCAACAGACTTATGTTGGAGCCCGATATGATTAAAGAAGCATCTGATAAAGTTGATTTCATCAAGAAGAGATTGAAAACCGCACAAAGCCGACAGAAAAGTTATGCTGATGCGAGAAGAAGAGATTTATCATTTGCCGTTGGCGATTATGTTTATTTAAGAGTTTCTCCGATGAGGGGAGTAATCAGATTTGGCAAAACTGGGAAGTTGGCACCGAGATTTATTGGTCCCTTTCCTATACTTGAACGGATTGTAACTCTTGCATATAGGGTTTCATTACCTGATTGGTTGCCTGGAGTGCATGATGTGTTCCACGTGTCTCAACTTAGAAAACATGTGCATGATCCGGATCTTGTTGTAGAAGAAGCAGCACAACAGGACTTGGAAATTAATTCAGAATTAGCAGTCAGGAGAGAGCCATTGAAGATCGTTGGCAAAGAAACTAGAGAGCTAAGGAGCAAAAAGATTCATTTAGTTAAAGTGCAGTGGAGTAGTGATCCTAGAGACTGTACTTGGGAGACTGAGGAAAGCATCAAGCAAGCCTACCCCAAATGCAGAGTGGACATCTCTGACTAACTCCGGTGCAAGGTACCTTTACAATACTTTGCATTTACATTTTGTTTCCTACTGTACTATTGTTTCCTTTTCGGGGATGAAAAGTTTTAAGTGAGGGAGAATCTAACAACCCGGAAAATGTGAACCAATTTAAAAATTGGTTATTGTCAAAGAATTTAAACAATTGAAATAGAACATTTCAATAAAATAATGTATTGGAAATAGTGAGGCAGTTTGAAAATTTGAATTCAAACTTTGACTGACTGTACCGGGTGGAAAATATAACAGATTTTAGTGAAACCAAAAATATTTAAATCTGTTTATGAATACCTTTCTAACGAATCTGAAAAATCGAAGTTTCATAGCAGGAATCAAAAGTTATGGCCGAATGAATTTTCAGAAAGGTCGCTATGTAGAATATATAGCCCTTGAAAATAGACATTTTGCAAATGACCTCGGAATTCGACGAAACCGCTTTTGTTGGATCCGGGATGTTAAACTATTACTAGATTTCAAATTTCATGATTTTTGAAGCTAGTATGTGAGCGGGGCAAAAGAAAATGTGATTGGTCAATTTGTATTAAAATAGGTCGACCAGAAAATGGTCCTTTTGCAAACGATCTCAGAATTCGACGAAACTGGTTTTGTTGGGACCGTATCGTCAAAACATAGCTAGATTTATTTTTCTGGAATTTTTCGATTCAGTTTGTGGCCCTGGCAAATTGAAATGTACGTTCAAATTGAATATTAAATGTTTTATACTTTAATTTTAAAAATAACTGACTGTAACAGTCGAATTGGCCAACGAAACATATCCCATTGTGTCCGGGTTGGGGGTATTTAGCTAAGGGCGATTGTCGTTGGGTTGAAATTGGTGTTCGTTTGTTCAAAAGGATATTTTTGGAATTTAAAATTTAAATATAATGGTCCATCCCTCCTTTTTCTCTCACTACACGTTGACCAGTCAAAAAAATAAAAAAACCTATCGACGAACGACGGAGAGGCGCTCAGAGCTTCCAGGCCCGATCGACGCCGCCACGCTCGTTTTCACCGCCCCCTCCAGTTGGATTTTCTATTCATCTTCCCCTCCTTTATAAATCCATACCACCCTCGTTAGTTATAGTGTGGTGTAGGCGTTGAATTTCTACGAGGAAGACACCGCCTTTGGAACGCCGCCGTGTGCCGCAGAGACCATCGAGTTCGCCCAAACCACCACCGATCGACTCGCCATTCTTCCCTCTTCCATGTCGTATAATCGGATCCTTCCATAGTTGCACGGATTTTCTGAAAAATCCGAACCCTAGTTCGAACCACTCTGAAAGGTGAGACCTTTGTTTTATCTGAACTTCGAAAAATGATATCTTTCACATGTGTTGATAAATTTCGATGAAACAGGAAACATCGGGACCGCAAGGAGGCTCTCTACCATCTAGCAGAGACCACAGATTTTTCTGATCTACCTACGATTTTTAGCACTTCAAAAACCAATGTGAGGAATCTAAATTAAATTGTGTGAATGAAATCGTGTTGTATAAATTATATAAGCGAAGTGTAAATTATATACGCATTGTATACCTCTTGTACATGTGTTGTATAAGTTATATTAACGATGTATAAATTATACAAGCGTTGTATGAAACATATATGCTTTGAATTGTGTTGAAATGAAAGTGAAATATAGAAATAATATATATATACTCCCCTCGTCCACAGACCATGGACGATATTTATTGCTTGTGATTGGCGTGAAAATATATAGTATGGCGAACGGTTGATAATAATTGTTTGTGGTTGATATGGTGGTTGAAAAATACCTTTGTGGTTGAAAAATACCCTCTTGTGGTTGAAACAAATTAGAATAGAATTATGGAAATGAAAATAAAACATGCTGCCTGCGTGCGAACTAGATGCATGATTCCCCATTGTCAAAAACCACAAGGTTTTAAGGTAGAGCGAGGAGCCGTACTAGGGACGGTCCCGGTTTTAACTACCCTGCCGTTAAGCTGCCGAAATTTTCTGAAATATTCATGTGTCAGAATAATTTTCATTTGTTGAAATTATTTTTATATATGTTGAAACCAACATTCATGTGTTGAATTGAAATTCATTCGTTGAATTGAAATTCATGTGTTGAATGTTATTCAATTTTAAATAAATAGCTTTGACAATAAAAATCACATTTTTATATATATACAAACTGTAAAGAATATTCATGTGTTGAATTGAAATTCATTCGTTGAATTGAAATTCATGTGTTGAATGTTATTCGAATTTTAAATAAATATCTTTAACAATAAAACTCACATTTTTATATATATGCAAACTGTAAAGAATATTCATGTGTTGAATAGAAATTCATTTGTTGAATTGAAATTCATGTGTTGAATGTTATTCGAATTTTAAATAAATAGCTTTACCAATAAAAATCACATTTTTATATATATACAAACTGTAAAGAATATTCATGTGTTGAATTGAAATTCATTCGTTGAATTGAAATTCATGTGTTAAATGTTATTCAAATTTTAAATAAATAGCTTTAACAATAAAAATCACATTTTTATATATATACAAACTGTAAAGAATATTCATGTGTTGAATTGAAATTCATTCGTTGAATCGAAATTCATGTGTTGAATATTATTCGAATTTTAAATAAATAGCTTTAACAATAAAAATCACATTTTTATATATATACAAACTATAAAGAATATTCATGTGTTGAATTGAAATTCATTCGTTGAATTGAAATTCATGTGTTGAATGTTATTCGTATTTTAAAATAAATCGATTAGACAATAAAAAATTACATTTTTATTGTGAATATGAAGTGTTAAAAACATTCACGTGTTGAATAAATATTTCTGATGATAAAAATATTACTTTCATCATGTATACGCTTTGGTAAAAATACACATGTGTTGAAATAGATATTAGTTCGCTAGAAATATTATTATTAGCTTTGTTCTGCATATATATACATGTGTCGAACAGGGAAAATGGATTGGCTGTAGAGTAAAGAAATTATTTGCGTTCCCGACAAATAGGTAAGCCTTGATGAGTTGGCTGCGCAATTTTATTTTTATATCAACTCCTGTGAATTCCATTGGATGCGGAGTGCTGGTTATTCTGTGTGTAATAATAAACATCGCCATAGTATAGTAACAATTAATTTTGAACTACACTACATGGCATACTTCTTGACGATAGGCATACTTCATCATATTCCACATAAGCATTTGGAGCTTGTGTGACGAGGTTGAAGATTTACCATACGAGCGAGAGGCTTGTATGGCGATGATTATATATTACAGGTTGAACTGATGACTGATATGGACTGTATAAAATATAACGATAAATTGCCAGATTAATAAAAACCCCACACGGGTCTGGAGTTGACAATAATCACGTCTCTCTAGTCATTAGATACGGCACATGGATTATTTATTCCCACACGGGATGAGGTGACGAGGATTTATCCTCTGGAGTAATTAGAAATACATGCTCCCTCAGGCTTGACAGGGTGACGAGAATTTATTCTCTGGAGTTATTATCTATACACGCTCCCCTGTAAACACCAGAATATATCACTATAAATATGTGTATGCTTTATAGGATTTATTGGGTACCTAACACGGCCCAATAAATTTCCAAACCCCTTCCCGTACAAAGGAGGTTATGGCGAAATTTTTCGAAATATAAAGGCGTTAGTGAAATATTTGAAGTGAAAACGAAATTGAAATTGAAAGAATGAACTATATTTATATATATATAAATATAAATAGAATTGAAAGGAATCGAAGCCGTGCAGTTCGTGTTTTAAAATCGTAATTTGAATCGATTAGTACGAGAGATCCGACCATCGAATTTTCCCGAAACCGCAACCGTTGGATTCGCCTTGGAAATATCTTTCCAACGGCACCAACTTTGTAGAAATCCAACGATTGGATTGTCTGGATTGTTTAATTCAAATTTGAAGAATAACAGCGCCAGAATCGTTTATATTTATATATAAATATAAATATAATTAAATTAAATCGAATAATGACGCTGCAGTTCGTATTTTGAAACCGTTACTTCAAACGACTAGTGTGGAAGATCCGACCGTCGGATTTTCACGAAACTGGAACCGTTTGGTTTGCTTTGGGAATATCTTCTCAGTGATATAAACTTTGTAGAAATCCAACGGTTAGATTTTCCGATATGTGTAAAACAAATTAGGGGAAAAACAGCGCCAGTGTCACGGCATGACCTGAAACGTCGTTTAATTAAATATGGCCATTTTTAAATAAATAAAAAGGGCGAAAAATCGTTATAAAATATTATAAGCAACATGGATTGGAAATAAACCAATTTTGCTTGACCTGCTTGATATTTGATGGTTGTATGTGTTTGACATGAAAATAATACTAAAGAACTGAAATGTGAATGTCGAATAATATAACCATGGAAAGAATTGATTTGAATTCTAATTATACGTGAATTATTTGAAAAGGCCGAGCTAACCCTCATTTCAAATAATTGATCGAACGATTCGAAGTTGAAAATACGAAGATGGTTCAAGACCGACGATCTTCGTATCGGATGGATGGGCGTTGTTGAGGTTCCTGATTGGAGTAGCTACCGTGAAGGAACGGAAGTAGTAGCCGTCTGAACTTATGTGTTGATTGTACGGATATATGAGGAATATGATGCCTTCGGTTTCGTTCAGACCCAGAACGTACTTGTAAATGGACTGTGTGTCTGACATTGGATTTTGTTCTATACTGATTGATCTCTGTAATATATATATCTGTTTGGCGGTGGAGAATTTATTCTTTTGCTTAACGCCCTTCTCTGAGACGTACGAGCTCATAGGTTATATATCGATAGAAATCAGTCGTATGGAGTGGATTGCCTATGTGGCATGCCAAGAAGCAGTGATCAAGGCTTCTGTTGCAAAGCAAAGTCTTGTGTTCGATGATCAAAGCACGACCTGCGTGGCCTGACTTTGTGTATAGCGTGGATTCACGAGCCTCACACCCCGGTATGAGTCAAAAACGGGAGACGGACCGCTGGGAGAGCACAACGTTTCTTTCTAGCTATGGTGGTGTCAGTGACCTACCAGCCCTGACCCTACCAGCCCTGACATTTATATCTACTTTTCACCTGTGTGGTTGTTGGAATGCGAGGCGCCTCGATTTTAGGTCTGTAAGGACCGGGAAACGTGTGTTTAGGAATTGCCAATCCTCAAACGTAAGAGAGGACCGGCCCAGCCGATCCAAGGGTTACCCAGAGTGTGTAGTCCTGAGGCATTTCTAGAGTGTCTCGAAGCGGAGAGGAGCTTGCCCCTTGCCTCGACTCATGACGGAAATCCAATTTCCAATACGAAATAACGGATTTGACTGTAGAACTAGTATGGCGACATAGTATATGGTAGCTATGCCGCCTATGATTGATATTTATGATGATATTCGTTTTTGAAACATATATGCACTAGTAATAATATCAAATGATTTTGCTTTACACCTATTAAGCATATTTGTCCATTATAAGGTAAAACTCTATCCTCCGGTTTGCGTTGCATTGTATGATGGGACTTGAGTCTTATAACAGCTACATTCTTTTCAAAAGCATTGCATTTGTTTTAAAGAATTTACTTTGTTTTAAATGCACTGGCAATCACTGGAGTAAACCCGTTCCGCGAAAGTGGCGTGGTCCTATGATTTGCCTTATTACTGTTGTTTAACCTGTTAAGTAGATTTCTCATACCAGTCCCATGACTGACTCGTTGTTTGTTTCACTTTGCAAACTCGGGTGCCCTTATTTTCACACGGGCAGCCTAGTTGACAGACGATAGGTTGTTTTGGCTTAGCACTGCAGGACGAGGTGCACTTTTGGCTTGATGGCGATGGATTAGATTTGTATTTTGGCTATTGACTTTCCGCCTATCTTATGTATATGATTCCGCCGATGGCGATGCAGACTGTTTTACTTCCAGTATTTATTATCATATGTATATGTACCGCCTCAGGCGATGTAGACTGATACCTTTATTATGTCTCCCTGTATGTATATACTCCGCCTATGGCGATGGTGACTGATCATTTCCCCTTTTATTTACTAAGTTATATCCTACGTTGTGCTATTCTGATGTTGTTACATGTTATGATTCCGCTGCCATATCCATGTAAAATTATTCTATTTATTGTTTTTGCTATTATCTGTACTCTGCTATGATGATTGATGTGTTATATTCTAATGATTATCCTTAACACCGTCACATGGATTTTGGGATCGTCACAAAAATTTTCAAACTAGAAATCCAAAATGGAATTTTATTTAAAATCTGTTAATATTAAATGTTGGGATGTTGTTATCAATGGGTTTAATAGTGTAGATATTACTTTCAATGCTCGTGCTATGAAAATTATATTTGATTATCTTAGTACTAAACAGTTTAATCTTATCTGAGATTGTTTATCTGCACAGGAAATTTGGAATACTCTCAATGCAAATTATGGACAAATTGACAACAGCTGCTCAAAATCCCAGAAAGTCAACTCATCTTCAAATCTATGCTTAACCGGTCATGTAGATGAAACTTTAGATGGATCAGATGATGGAGAATCAAAAAATGCTGAAACAGAAAATTTCTCATATGAAGATCTGGTTTACATGTGTCTTGATTTAACAAAATCTGTTGATAAACTCCAACTGAAAAATAAGTCTCTGAAATCTAAGAATTCTGAGTTGACCAGCGAAATTGATAATTTGGAATCACAACTTGAATATTTTAAAAACCTTTCAAATTCAAATTGCAAAAATTGTTTGAAATTGGAAACCAATCTTGTTCATCTCAATAAAAATATTCAAAGGTTTGAAAATGAAATTCTAATCTTAAAAGAAAGCAAGATCAAGTTCTCAAATTTGAACAATTTTCCACAAAAGGAATTTGAAGTTTTTAAGGCTGATTTAAATTCCAAATTTGAAATTGCTGAAAAAGAAAATTTGTTGAAAAGTGATTTGATTTTGAAAGAACTTGAAAACGAAATTGAAAAGTCCATGAAATTTGAATCTGAAAGTCGAAAACATTTTGAATTTGAGATTGTTGAGTCCCAAGCCAAAATTAATTTGCTTAAAGATGAAAATATGGTTTTGAAATCTGATTTTGAAAGATGTAAGATCACTAAAAATCATTGTTAGATTTGATGAAAGAAAACGGTGATCTGAAAACTAAAATTCAACAACTTGAAATAACTTTGACTAAATTTTCTGATGGAGAAAAATCTTTGAACATGTTATTGAAAAACCAATTTTCTGTTGGAGATAAACGTGGTCTCGATTTTGGGAAAAACAATGTATTTGAAAAACGAAATTCTAATGATCTTAAAAATCCTTTAAACTACTTAGGAAAGAATCGATTTGAAAATTCAAACTCTGATAATCGAAAAGAATTTTTGAATCATAAACGTGATGCGAATTTGTTTTGTAAATATTCTTTTGAACAATTTTGGTTCCCAAAAAGAAATAAGACAAACTTCACTAATTTCAAACAGATCTGGGTTCCAAAAGGTTCAAAGATAGATTCAGATGGATTGTTATACAAACAAGTCTGGGTACCAAAACATACAAATACATCTGTGAGTGGTTTCACTAATTTTGTTAGACCACTCACTCCCCTCAACTGTTAGGTACCAGTGGAGGCTGAGGAACTGCTATACAAAAAGGATTTGAAATCAAGCTGATCTATATTTCTGTGTCATTCACAGTTCATTAGCCAAGTTGCTGAGTTAGAGATTCTTTTGCTTATATCATTTTCAGGTATGATCTCTAAACTCACAATTTCTTTTGTATATTCTTTGTTTTTATTTTACCTATTTTTTATTCCCCTTCTTCTTCTTCTTTTTATTGGATCTGTCACTGTCATATCACTGTAACTTCTTTTGGACTTCATTAACTTCAAATTGCAGAATTCATATTTTTTCTGGAATTTCACTTCATTTAAATAGAACTCTGATGTTGTAATCTCTTCCAGATCTTGAATTTAAATTTGTAAATATCTGCAATTGTTTTGAAGTTTATTTTCTGTTTTCTGAATTCATAACGGTGTTGATGTATTCTTGTTATATCTTGAACACTGTTGATTTGAATTCTAAATTTTTGGAGATCTGAAAGTTTAATGGAATTTCACACACCTCTGTTGTTTTGAGTTTCTTCTAATTTAGTTTGGAAGGGCTTGAAAATTTATATTCATTGCAGCACTCTGTTATTTATCAGTTGTGATAATTTCAGAAATTTTCAGATTGGCTTGAATATTTTAAATTGTCTTGAATCAGTGATACATCTAAAATTCATCTTTATTCATGATTACTATGGTTGAAATTAGTTTTGTTTGAAATCATCCGAAATTCTTGATATTTTGAATATCACACACCACTTAAATTTGCAATTATCAATCTTTTGTGAATAATTCATTATATCTCAAACTTGACATTGTTTCAAGTGATTTCAAATAAATTATTTTTAATTTTTTGGATCATGAATACTTCTCAAACTTGATATAAATGATCTGATATTTCTCTTATACTTGTCAGAGATAATATTGAAATTTCTTTGAAAAATTTGGTCCTTAAAATTTATTGGTATTTCATGGTTATTTGTCTTGAATATCTGTTTGTTTAAAATCATTTGAAATTATCGATTTGTTGAATCTCACACATATCTTGAATCGAAAATTAATAATCTGGTGTGATCGATTCATTGAATCCTAATATCTTCATATTCCATCAAATGATTTCAAATAATCGGTGTTTTTTAATCTTGGATCATGAATCATCCTTTTGTGACCAAGAGAAATATATTTGAAACATCTTCTTGACAAGTCTGCATTGAAACTGATATCTTGTGCTTCTCTGATATTGTTTCGAAAATATTTTGGAAATTGCTTGTTTATGATCTGTTTGCTGCTCTGATAAATGTGCCAAATGTGTAATCTTGTCTCTTTGGGCTTTGTGTTTGAAATTCTTTAGTCTGAGATATCTTGAGTGTAATTAAATTCCTCGAAAAAGGAGACAACAATTAGTATTAGCTCTTTATTTTTTTCCATCTGTTTTTGAATTATCGCCCTCTATAGATTCCATACATTTTTTTGTTCTGTATAAATCACCTTAAATTACTCTTGTAATTGATTTTCAATTTTAAAATTGTTTATTGATTATTCATTCAGAAATTGAAATCAATATGCAAATTGAACTGTATTTATAATTCGTCAAAAATATTATCAGATTTTGAAATTATGATGAATTGTGACTGCAGTATATTTCACAACAAGAGGATATTTTATTTCGATTTTCATGATGGTTGAACGTTTATAATAATATCTTTGAATCGACAATTATTTCACGACCATCTTCTTTATCTATCATCTTTCTGCCATCCATGATAATTTTATATTAATGTGGAGAGTTAATATGTTTTAAATCTTTTTGAATAAACAGTGAAAATATTTGTGTTAGAAATGGGACTATGTTATTATTCAGAATTAGTGATAATTGAAAATTTTCAATAGTCCTGGTACTGTCGAGCATATTTCATAATATAATTAAGTTAGAAATTTATTTCACAGGCCATTTCTGTACCTACCCCATTTTCTATCATTCATATATTGGTTTTATATATCGAGGAGTTTTTTCCTTCAAATGCTGAAAATAATAAATATATAATTAATACATGAGTGTGTCTCTAACCGCATTTAAAAATCCAAGCTCTGGTCATGCATGGTTATGAGACAACTTATAATTTAAGCTGTGACTGACCTCATTTAAAAATCCAAGCTCTGGATATGCATGGTCAATGTGCTCTTAAATAAAAAATGTGCTATAAATTGAAATTAATCTGAAATTCCCCTTGTTGTATAAAAATCAGCCTATCAATCCATCTTTCTAATCTGTGAATCGTATTGAAATCTTATGACGTATTGTGATTTGTTGATTGAAGGGTATTGGGATTTGAGATTATTTGATTTTGTCACTTGAATTGAATTATTAATTATAGTCCAAATCCATCACTGTTTTTGAACTTTATTTTTATAAATCTTTTTGAAAATAGTTGAAATTCATATTTTTATATAACTCTCTCCATTTTTATAAAATTCATCGTAAATCCTTCATTTTCAACAATGTGAAATATGCCACTAATTCTTAGAATATTATGATTTTTGTTTGATTGATTGAGATTTATGATGACCGTTCTTCTTTTTAAGCTGAAATTATATTTTTAATCATTTTTCATCTATATTTTAAAATTCAGTATCCTTTTGATGATAACAAAAGGGGGAGAATGGATTGAGATTTTGATTTATGAGTGAATATTTTATATATATTTTCAATTTTGAAAATTCATTCAATTTTCATGTTTCTTCACTCATGCATAGTTATAGGGGGAGTTTCTGTTGTAGAGGGAGCTTTCAAATAGGGGGAGTTCAGTTCTTCACTCTCAAATACATTTATTATATTCAAAATCTTCACATTTGTTTGTCATCATCAAAAGGGGGAGATTGTTGTATATAACGGTGTTGTATACACAATTATATGATTTTTGTTTGATGATAACAAACAAATATATTTTATTTCAAATGTGTTTGTTATGGTACTGTTATATAACATCACAGACATGAATATAATATTTATATTTAAATAGAATATGACTGTACAGAATTTCATATATTCACACAGCATTTTATTTGAATATAATATTACATTTCAAAATTCAAACAGTACAAATTATATGACTCCACCATTTGTACACATTCACAGATATTACACATGATATTGTACTTGTATATAAACTGAATTCGGTAGACAAATTTGTTTGAACACAATAAAAATAGTATTTCAGACAAATTTGTTTAATACAAACATCAGTACATTTCTCTCATTACATACACAGTTCCTCTCTACAACTTTATATACATATTCGGTTACACTCGTATACAGATGCTTTTATATTTTTTTTTCACTGTCAACTTCTGTCTTCTGTCTTCATAAAATCTTCACTGTCAGTCCAGGCATCATCTTCATACCTGTCATGTACAGAAACACACACATAGTAATCTTGAACAGAAATAATTTCATACTCAAGCAAATATTATTTTATTTTTAAAATTTTAATTGCCTCAGTTTTCTGGTGTGTTTCTCATCATTTTTCGCGACTTGATCTGATTCATTTGTGTCTAAGCATACAGTTTGTATATATACAGGGACAGGAAATTTTCTGATCGACTGCAAATACACACGTGTATAAATATACACGTATGCACTGCCTCGCCAATCAGAATTTAGTAGCGAGCAGCTGTGGAGCAGCCACATGGACCAAGCTCGACACAGTGAGATGGATAAGTAAACATGGCATGGTCGATCCAAAGTGAAACAACAAATCCAAGCAAATGGTCATATATACATGGACGACATGAAAAGTCAACATAGTCAATAAAGGCCATGTGTCAAGCCATAAAAGTGATCCAGTTCAGTTTTGTCTACATGATCAAGCACATATACAAGGTTAAGGCAGCATAGTAGTACAAGTGTTCAGAGCATATACACATGCATAAGATCAAAGCAGTGTGGCACAACATGGTGTGAAGCAGCATATAGATGAACAAGTGCCAAATTAGTTCAAGTTCTAGTTCAAGTTCAGGAGCAACAAGCAAATGGTACAACATTTCAAATGCAAGCAAGTGGATCTAAACATGGTCGAGGTTGTGTACATGACATGGTGCAACACTGTATGGACATGCAAGGAACAACTAAAATCAAAGTAAAGGAGTATAGCCAAACCAGTTTTCAAGTGTGCATGGACATGGGGTGTGTGTGTGTAAACAATATAATGCAGCAGTAAACTAAACAATATTGTTCTGTTGTTTCTGTTCAAAAAGAAGAAAGTGGAGTGCACGACAGCAAGCTCAATACATGGCAGTTCATGTTCACAAGCCAATGTGGATGGTTCAAAAGCAAGTGCCACAACATGTCTTGGCTACACAGCAAATAGAAATACAGTGGTGCATCAAGTATTCATAACATGTGGTGTTAACTACATACAGATGGATACTGTAATGAACAAGCACAAGTGTGTGCAATCAAATTGTAGCAAAGAGAAGTGCAACAGAACATATGGGATGGCTGTACTTTTATGCATAGAAGCAAATATTATGCACAAACCAGTACTGGCAACTCAATAAAGCATGCACAAGTTTTTAACTCAGCTGTATAAGTGCAGAATTTACAAGAAAGGGTCGAGCAATGCAAATATATGTTTCAGCAATATGCACAAGTAGTTACATCTCAAGTACTAGCATAAACATGGACATAGCATGGTTTAGAGAACTAGCAGCAAAGATCAAGTGGGCAAGCTCATGGTACAGCAGTTTGTAACAGTGGCGGCGCATATACAATGACACAACAAAATCAAGTGTATATGAAAAGCATATATGGCAATATGTTAAACCAATTCCAGTAATGCTCATGTCGAATTCAAAGAATTCAGAAACATTTTTGGCAGGTTTTAAATGTCTAGAATTTCATTGATGAATTATTCGAAATTAACAGAGATGAAAATCAGCGTGCATACTTATTGCAAGTATTCTCAAGAGGCAAATTTTGTTTCACAACAAAAGGAAATAAATTCAATCCAGGAAACAATGTTTTAATTCACGCAAGGGACATATCCAGGTTCATTAAAAGGTGCAGAAAATCGCAGCAAAAATGGCAACATCATTCTCACTCAATGTCGTTTCAATCAAATAAGTCAAAAGGGGAAACCGTAAAAAATCAGCTCAAGCCATATGCGTGAAATCAGAGAGATGTAAGGATTTTTAATCCTATTTATACAACCATATTCATCACAGGCATAGTGAGATCAAAACCCAAAAACAACTCGAAAGAAAATTCAGAGAAAAATCTAGAAAACTCTCTTCTGTTTCGATCGCAAGCCATCGCCAAATCAATCGATTGTGAGAGCATCAACAAATAGGAGTCTGAGAGAACAATTCTTTATTTCATTCAGAAATCGATTTGGATTTGGAGCATCAGAGAAGGAAACCCTAGTTCGTTTTTCATCCGCTGCTATTTATTTTTTCCAAGACAAAGGAGATCGGGCTGAATGAAAGTGGGGTGAACACAATATATCAAATGGACCAGCCAAGTTCTTTGAAGTGTTAAAGGGATGTTTAAATTCCTTTATAAATATTAGGGTTTTTTATTAGTTATATTTTTGTAATGTTTTTTAATTTAAGTTGTAAACCGTCACATCAGTTCTAGAGTTTGTAAAATCTAGGGGAGATTCAGTTAGGGGTTAACTAATAGTTTACTAGAATCTGTAAAATCTAGAGTTACTGATTACAGAGTTGTAATCAAGGAAAATCTGATCTAGGGGATTAGATCAGTCTAGGGTTTTGAGCGTAAGGTTAGTACAGGAGCAGGGAGTGCGAGTTTACATTGTCTGTAAGCGGGATCTGTTATTAACTCCTAGTAGAAACCTTAGGAATGCAGCAGTAGGCAGGATTTTGCCGAAGCTGGGTATATCTGTGTGTTATTTCCTTTCTTCTTTTTATTTTTGCTGTATTCTATGATCTGTTTATTATTTAATATTCTGTCAGATTTTTAACTCAGCAAAAAGCTGTGAAAACCCCTATTCACCCCCCTCTTGGGTTATTCTAGATCCAACAAGGGATTTATAAATATCGCTAACTAATTGTGTATTTCCGTAAGGTATTTCATTTAAATAAAATGAACAACAATTTTCCTTTTATTACAAACGAAATTCAAACTTGTCTAAATAAGATACATAATAACATTTATTTTAAATGGAAATATCATGACAACAATATTTAATTCATCATTTAAGCCAGTGGTCAGGACAAGAGGCGGCTTATTATGGATAATGCAACAACATTTGCTTCATTTACACTCATAAGTCCATTTCTCCTTCTGCCAGATTTCTACTCCTTTTGTAATTCCTGCAAATTAACATTCGCATATGTGATTTATATCTAGTATCTAATACCAGAGATGTATAAGTCGATATTATAACATTTATACCTTATTTGGTTGAAGTCATACTTCAATTTTATTTTAGATCATTTATATATGTAAAACAATTACGCTTTCCCTTTGTTTTGAGGACAATCCTCAAATTTCGATGTTAGTCAAGAAATTTGATTTAATTTAGTTTATCCTTCTTAAGGATCAATTTTAGTAATAAATTATTGGAGTTGTTTGTCATTTAGTATCTACAGTAGATAATAATAAAAAATGGTAAATGATTTTGCAATATTTATACATACGAATTTTGAAAATCAAAATTATATAGAACATTGCATATTAATATAAATGTATAATTTAAACTAAAATATACTCCCACTCAAATCAACATACCTCTATTTATGCATATATCAGTATGTATATATATATATATCTTAATGATACAAGATCCATATCTAATTATGCCTTGAGTTAGCTTTGGCTAATCCCCAAAACAAAATCTTTTAGGCAGACATCTTATGTCAATTATATCTAATATATAATTCTTGGATAGCATGATGAACAATTTTGTTCATTTAAATATTGAATATTTCATGCCCTTTGTCTTTAAGCCCTTAATCTTATTATAGCAGCCTAGTTAAGTCATACCAAATTATACATTTGAGTATCACATTTACTCTATCGCATATAACCAAAATAAATAATGTACTAATGTTTTGGCATTACCTACATCTATTGATTCCGGCATTGATGAGTGTATTTATTGGAAGACATCACCATAAATTAATATAAATAATTGATTTAAAGGGATTTTATAATTCGAAGTGGCAAATCATGACAGTTGCATTTATACATGTCAAAATGTATATCACTTTGGTAATTCTAGTTGCATACATATGCAAAAAGAAAATATATTTATATATAACATGCGTGTAAATTAAGAGAATGTTATATATATATATAACAAAAATGACTACTTATCATTTGAACATTTCAAAATTTTAGTCATCATAATTTATGTCTATACATATATTACCAGATATAACACAACGAACCTAAACAGATCGCATCATGTGTTTTTCAGAATTTAAAACTAAGGCCCAATATAACATATAAAACAAATTCCTAGGCCCATAACAATGTCCATATTCAATCTTGAATTTCCAAACCTATTGAACTTTTAATTCATATTAATATACACATGAGTATCATATTTCACATTTTCATGCTCAATCTTATGAATTCATATACACGCATCAGAATAGGTTTTTAAACATTTTGGTCAACTCATCTACACAAATGTTTAACAATAGAAATTTCTGCACACAAACATACATAAACATAAACATGCATATGGTATGTTCCATATGTATACATATATACATACAATTCAAATAAGATTAATATTAACACACTGCATCTTACTATCATACTTCCTTATACAAATATATATACATCAAAATGCTTACAGTATAGTTATATATATATACACACACGCGTGTGCGCGCTCGCACATACACACACAGAGACATCATGAAAGTGAAACAAGTCGTACTTATTTATCTTCAAAATCATAACTGTAGTAGTAGCTATTACCAACCCATGCTATTGTATTGCCCCTTTCTACTGAAACAATTTTAGTTTTTAGCTAAGCATTGACGCTGCCCCTATTAAAACAATTTTTAATTCACAAGGTCAGCTTGACTTAAATACATTAAATGTATATAATATATATGCAGTAGCTTAAATACATCAAATGTATATATTCAGCCAAGCATTGCCGTAAGCAATGAGAATCAAACATTCATATATATATATATATATATATCAGTAACTTGTAAATTGATTTCAATATCAATTCAGCATCAAAATATAGTTAATATTGAATCAAACATCAAGTTATAGTCGCTGTAGATAATAAATCATATTTGTAACATGCACATATATATGTATATATTTATCAATATAAATATATATACATAAACAGGACATCAACATATATAAAACTTGTTGCAAATTATATGTTGGATACATAACTCAATGTGTTTGAATCTAACTCAAACTATGATGCAGTACAATCTCACTGTATTGAAATAATACGGGGTATTATAAAATCATGTGCTTGTTTCTAGGCCAGCATGAGAAAACCAGGCATGTTTGTATACATATACATCAAAACGTGACATGTATAACTATATCAGCATATAGAAGGAGATAAACGAGTAAAATATAAGTCCAAGTTTTATTCAACAACATGTATTAGCATCATATACATTTATACAATAGACCTGGCACAACTTTTACACCAATATGTTATATGTTCTTTACTGATATAACACTAAATGTATTCTTTTGGATATCTAAATATCACTTACTTATAAATTGCAGTGTATATTTTAAAATCATGCATATACAAGTTGTAATTTGTGTATGCATACATACATACATACATACATACATACATATATGCATATATGTATATATATATATGTGTGTGAATATAGCAGTCCATATAATGTGTATGTAATTATTACAGAGCATGCATATTAAAAATTAACATTTACATTAACTTTTGATTTGATTGTCATCTCCCGGAATTATTATATATATGGACAATCGTACATTAGCACAATAACCTACAGTTAAAAAATATTGTATGCCTGCACATCTGTATGTGCAGGTCAATCAGGAAGTGACCCGTATCAATCCATGTTGACAAAGATATGTATGGATGCCAATAATCATATATATCTATATATATATATATATCATTGAAAACTTATAAAATTGTGTGTATAACTTAGGTTTTTAAATTGCCAGTCATATTTGCCATGCTAAGTATTTTTCAAAGAAAAATACAAAATATGTGTGTGTGTGTGTGTCAAGATACCGTATATATATATATATATATATATATATATATATATATATATGCTTTATTCAAGTACTAAATGCAAATCAATTTTGCATTGATAATTTTTTGAAAATAAACAACATGTCTTAGTGTGCAATATATATATCAAATATAGATAGTACTTTATAAACAAACAAAATTTATATCCAATATTATGTCTGAATACATGTATATATATTTCAAGCAAATATATGATACATAATCAATATCAATCAACATTGCATGCTAGTCCAGATTCCGGCAATAATGTCCACTACAACAAAAATGTTATATTACAACTATATTTTTACAACTTTGATAATACGACGGTTGTAATAATGGCTACTGACAACTTTACCAGATGTATACCGCAATCATTTTTGTATGTTAGCTGTAATCGATGCCAGTTTTCCATTTGGCTCCGAAATCAAATTTTTGGCTCCGAACTGAAATTTTTCCCATCCTGTTTCTTCTCCCCCAACCCAATTTTTGTTTTCCAAAATCAAATTTTTGTTGAACCATCCATTCTCTAGATCAAACTCAGTAATCCCCAAATCAGCACTCGTGTAACAACCCGGAAAATCTGAACCAATTTAAAATTTTTATTTTGGCGAATTTAATGGATTTTGAATATTTAAAATGATTTATATTAAATAATAACGACGAAAAATTTATTTTCGATGAAGTTAAAATGAATAAATTTATTTTAATTATATAACGAGCCTGAAATGGCGCGGCAGTTTGAAAATTCGATTTCGAATTTCAATTGAATATACATAATTCAATATAAACCAAAATTGAACGAAACAAGAAATATTTGAATTTGTTTGATGATATCTTTCTAACAAAGTTAAAAAACTAAGTTTCACTTTAGAAATGAAAAGTTACGTCCAGTTTAAAATTCAGAAAAGTCGCTGTGGATTTTTTTTTTTATATATATATATGTATATATATATAAAGGCCTTGAAAATAGCCATTTTGCAAACGACCCCCGTTTTTGATGAAAATACTTTTGTTGGATCCGGGATGTCAAATTATTGCTAGATTCCAAAATTCATAATTTTTGAAATTAATATGTGAGCGTGGCAAAGGAAAACGTGTTTGAACAGTTTTAGTCAATTTGGATCGACCATAAAATGACCATTTTTCAAACGGTCTTCAAATTTGACGAAATTAGTTTTGTTAGGACCGTATCATAAATACGAAGCTAGAAATATTTTTTCTAGAATTTTTAGGGTCAATACCTGGCCCCAGTAAATTAAAATGTACGTTCAAATTGAATATATACTGATTTATATTTTAATTTAAAGAGAAACTGATCGTAACAGCCGAATTGGGTTACGAAACATATCTCATTGTGTTCAGATTAAAGGTAATTAGCTAGGGCCGACAGGCGGTGGGTCTCGTTTTGAGATCGAAATTTAAAGTTACTTTTTGGAGGATAAATTAAGTAAAAATATAAATAATAAAAACCCTCCCTTGCCCTACCTTTCTCTCTCCCCGTCTTCACTCTTAACAAATTGAAAATAAAAAAAAGAAAAAAAAGAAAAAGGGGGCGGAGTCCCGCCTTATCGCCGTCGCGCGCTGCCGCCGGAGGATTGCCTCCCCAGCGCCGCCTCCCTCTCTCCCCCTCTCGCTTCCCTTCTTCTCCAATCACCTCCATGCCCACCCTCAAACCCAAATCGACGATAACCACCCGAACTCGCCCCAATCCGCGAGCACCACCTCACCAGCCACCCCGGCCTGCACCTCCGACCACTGCGATCGCCACAACGCCCCCTTCCTCCGATCCACCCAGTAAGTTTCTTCTTATGTATTTTTGTCTAGTTATTGTTTTTAAATCAGTTTTATTTTGTTTTATTTGAAAAAAAATATGATTTTTTTACTTATGTAAAGATAGGATGTTTCTATACATGAAGAAACGATTTTTAATAGTAAATAGAAGAGAAAAGATTTGATTTTTATAATCCAAAAAGATTAGATTTTTATAATAAAAAAGGTTAGATTCTTATAATTAAAAAGAAGATTTTGTTGTATAAAAAAATGTACGATTTTGTTTTATAAAAATATGATTTTGGTTTTCTATATAAACACGATTTTTTAGTTGTATAAAAATATTACTTTTAGTAGATAAAAATATAATTTTTATCATATGAAGTTATTTTAAATAGTCATGCAAAGGATTATTTTCAAAAAGATAAAAATACGATTTATATATATATAGTTTTGAAATATAAAAATATTATTTTTATATAAGCAGCGTATTCAAAATAGGATTTTTATATAAGAGAGAATATAACAATTAGATCTTTATATATGTAGCAATATAATAAAAATGCGATTTTTATTATATGTGTAACGATATAGAAATACGATTTTTATATATGAAGTGGCGATATAAAAATGTGATTTTTATCATATATGTAGCGAAGTAAAAATACAATTTTTATTGTTTGAATGGTTAAATAAAAATATGATTTTTATTCTGAATAGAGCGTTATAAAAATATGTTTTTTATATGAGTAGCGGTATAAAAATAGCGATTTTTAAATATATGAACATCATATTAAAAATGAGATTTTTAATTTGAACAGCAGAGAGAAGACTACAATGGAATTACAAGCAAATCTAGACTGTTCTGAATTTCAGAAATAAAATGGAGGAGTGGAAACCCAAGGTGAGAACTCCTCACTGTAATTTTCTTTATACAGTTATTTATTATGTAACTACATATATGAACTGTTTCCCCGTCGTCCACAGACCATGGACGACTTGTGTTTTTGTTTGGTTATTTGTGTTGTGGTTTTTGGTTGATGGGTTTGTTTGTTTGGATTGGTTTGGGGAAATGAATTATTAGATTGGGGATATGGCTAGGCCTTATCCCATTTCTAGTATCGCGCCGTTATGCCGTCAAAATTTTCTAAAATATGTTAAAACAATAAAAAAACCATTTTTATTGTGTAAATGAACCGAATAAATATTTTATCATAAAAAATTATAACGTGTATATGAATAAAATAAATATTCATTTACAAATCAGACGATTTGTTTATGTACACCCATTTGACTGATATAGGTTGGGACGATAAATTTTACACATCGCCCAACTACACAAAGAATATTCAGTATTTGTTGGTTGAAACCCCACACGGGTGTTGGGATAATATTTGACGTACACCAATCCCAATTGTTTAGTTGTATGTCGATCTATTGGTTGACAGGCTGTTGTAAGCGTCAATTATTTATAATTAATGCTTATGCAGTTGTGTAATGCATTATGGATGATGGTTGATTGTTTGTCATTGTTATTATATACATGTGTTGTATGGAATCCATACAAGTAACATTATATGGTATTTGATTGGGCCCCATTCCAATTTGGAAGATAAATAATATTTTAAAATAATATTCAGAAAAGGATTAAATAATATTCGTGTGTTGAAAATAAAATATTCATGTGTTGAAAATAAAATATTCATGTGTTGAATACAATATATAAACGATAAAAATATCATCTTTATTGAATGTATAAACCATTAAAAGTATTCATGTGTTGAATAAAATAAATATTCATGTGTTGAATAGAATAAATATTCATGTATTGAATAAAAGCCGTGTTGATTAGATATGCGCCATGTTGACGTGAATGATATTCATATCTATTTTATTCATTTCTCTAATGAATATCGAAAAGGAATTAAATTCAAAATATGATATTTTGAAAATATTATCATTTATATATTAATGATATGGAATATTCAATTTTGATTTGAAATCGAATATGAAGTTGAAGTTGTTTTGAAAACGAATTTAAACGATTTATAAAATACGTTTTGAATTGAAATCGATGAAGTATATAATATATATATATATATATATATATATATATATATTTAATGGCCTGAATAGAACGCGCCGAGCTGCGGCGGTTCACGAATTTCGACCATTGACTTCGAATTGACGTTACGGGAGATTCGACCATCGAATTCTCCTGAAACCGGAATCGTTGGGTTCGTATCGAAAAGAGCTTTCCAAGAATATAAGAGATTTGAAATCTAACGGTTGGATTTGGAATTATGTACAAATCAAATTTGGAAAAGGTCGCTGTAAGTGCAGTTCGACGACCGTTTGTGGAAATCGACTGTACGGGCCTTGATAAAATTATTAAAAATATTAATAATTTGTGTAAAATCTTAAGAAATTATTTGGAAAGGATTGGGATGAAAAATTCCATATTTGAAAAGATAAAAATATATTTTTATCGAAATGAACTAGTTATGAACTAGAATTATAATCCAATATTTTTAAATAAATATATTGGATTAGAAATGGTTTTAAAAGTAACCAGAGTTTCCAATTTATGAATTAGGATGGATTTGAATCGAAATTATCTTCGAAATATTTCGATATTGGATTCCGTGATTATACAGATATTGTGGAGGAATTTGAAAGATATATATCGTTATTCCCAATACAATATTTGTTGATTTCAGAATTTGATATGGAATATGAGCCGATATATTTTCTATTCAGAGCTTGTATTTAATGTCGAATTGAATTTTGGGTTTGTCGTGAATGGTGTCTTAAATAACACTGTTCTTAAACCCCGTGTGAAAAGAATAAATCTTTTAATTATGATTTAGAGAAGAATATACCAATTAATTAACATTTAATTGGGATTGGAATGGAATGTGAATTGGGGTTATTGTGAACTATGTTTTTAACGACATTCGTTCTTTAACCCGATTTGCAGTGAAATGTGATTTGGAATATATAAATCTTTTATTAAGATTTAATGTGAATTTCCAAAGTAAAGTTTTCCAATTTAACAAAATAAATTGGAGTGGAATGGAATTCGATTTGGTAATAATTGTAGTGAACTTCTATGGAGGAAGACTGTTACTATATATGGAATTTAAAATGCCTTGCCGTTTTTTCCATTTATATTATCGGTTGGATATGGAAGTTTATATCGATTATATATATTGATCTATTTTCCATGAAGATTCCATTGTTAATGGAATGTGATTTTTGGTTTATCATGGGTTGTGTTTTAAATGACATTAGTTCTTTAACCCATGCAAGGATAAGATTAAGTTCTTAACTTTGAATAATCATTAAGTAATGATTTTAGAGATTAAAACTGAATTAAAGTTTTGAGGAATCTTTAATTAGATTGGAATGTGAATGTGATAATTAAAATTATCAGATTCAAGAAATGATCGAGAATGGAGTATCACCAGTTTTGCTCCAAGCGATAGTGTAACGACCCGTATCCTACGCATCATAGGATCGTGGGATATTTATTTCTTTCACATACGAAGTCGTATGGTCATGTAACTTTGGGAGACGACTATTGGGGTCATTTCCCATGTTCATGATTTTTCTCGATTTTTAAATGACCATTTTACCCCTAGTTGGCACTGTTTTGGCCATAACTTTTGACTGGAGATGAATTTTGACCTGAAACCACTTCCATTGGCTTCGGATGATGGTTTCTCTTTCCGTAGAGTGGTCACATTAGCCAAACGGACTTACCGTTTGGGAGATATGGCTGAAACAAGTTTCAGATGGTGAAAAACAGCTTAATTGGGCTTAACCGGGTGATTAGCAGCTAGGCCCAAGGGGAATTTCGGGTTTAGAGGTATAGGAGGACTGATTAGGGTTAGGTTATCATTTTCATTTCAGTTTTGAGCCGCCACAAACCTTCTTGAGACCTTAGTAATGGCTTCCTACATCTAAAACACCCCAAATCACTCTCTAATTGAAGATTAGGCTTAGCAACACCAAATTAAGGAGAAAAAGCACCAAAGCAAGGTTGGAGCTGCTGCTATACATAGGAATTCGACCAAACAGAGAATATTTCAGATTTGGTGTTTCATTTGTGGCCAAGGTGAGTGATAGCATCATTTTGACACTAATTACAGTTAATTAAGGGTGATTAGTGAAGATTAGCGAATTTATACGTAAATAAATTCTGGAAAAATTCTTAAAATTCTAAAATAATGTTTTAAGGCTCTGTTAGAAATTTGGGTTAATTTCGATGTGTTTTGCTAATCGTATGCTTAAACATGATTAAGAAGGATTATGGGAAAATATGAAGTTTTAGTCACTTTTTGATCCATTTGGATTCATTTGAATTGTTGTTTGCTGTTTGTGGTTGCTATTACATGTTGCTATGACTCTATGGTATGTTTTATGATTGATTAGAATAGTTAAATTAGTTGAAAACGTCGTCGAATGGCGTAGAAAGCTCGCTGGAAAGTTGCAGAAATGTGCAGGTCCCGAACCGGTTCGGATCGGAGCAGGGGTCGGATCGGACTAGTGAACTGGCCAAGGGAATCCGAACTGGATTGGGACTTGTCACTGGAAGGAGCTTGGCAGGAAGGAAGGCCATTGCTTAGAGTTGGAGTTGGACAGAAGATCGGATCGGAGCAATAGAGCAGATCGGATCGGAGAAAGGGAACAGGACGGATCGGAGCAGGCAAGCACGTCAAACAGAAGGAATCAAATCGGATAAACTACCTCCGAATCGAACTCAAGCAGAGACACCCGAACCGAACCGATATCTGAAGGGGGAGAATCACTGAACCGACCCGACCCGGAGGAAGACACCGACCCGACCCGAAGTGGACTACCGACCCGAACCAAGCTAGACGAGGACCACCGATCCGAACCGATCAGGAAGGTTACACCGAACTGAACCAAACTAGATGAGGAGCACCGAACCGTACGTGGGCTATTACTACTACGCGATGACTCTTCTGAAAACCCACTCCAATTCGACCAAACCCGAGATGCAAAGGAAGTCCAAATGAGAAGTTAGAGCTCAAGATTTAGATGGGAATCAACGAGTTCGCTCCATGGTTGGGCTTTGCTGCGGGACGCGTGTTAAGGAGTTATCGACGTCTATAACTCTGGACCACTATGGTAGGAGGTGCGAAGGCGGATTCAGGGCCATTATGGCATCGGTAGAACCAAGGGCTACGACCAATGAAGTGGGTCATTGAAATGTTTGGTCATGACTCCAAGTGTTTGTCTTGGTCACAGCAGGGTTTCTACAAGTCGGGATTCGTCGTTACCTCAGTTTGTCTAGTGTTCCAAAGTGGTAGATGTCGTATGCTTTACGCACTGAATGAGAGATGTGAGGATGGTTGCTATGGATGACTTGCTTGCTATCATTGTGACATGTACACCCCACCCCCGTATTCTTACACTATTTATTATGGCACCTTGGAGTATTGTACGGTATGTGGTACTAACTCTTGGTTGCAGGTCCAGGTTCAGGTATGGTTTAGTATACCTGTTATTATTCTGTTTAGATGCTTATCGCTCATACCAGGCTTTATGTCTGACCCAGAGTTTTATGTCTCCTCTTATTACTCTGGGTGCTCACACGAGCAGACTAGAGACAGGTTAGCTGGTGATGCACGGGTAGATGATCCGGGGACGAGCAGGAGGCTTCCACGTAATATATATATATTATTCTCCCTGTGTTGTTGAAGATCACTGCTTGGGCATTGTTGGTGTATCTTCTACTTCAGCTTTCTTTTGTTTAGAGACAGTAAATTTGGAAAATTGTAATAAGCTGTATTTGGATTTCCGCTGCTTTGATGATTGGTGTTGATTTTAGTTATCAGCTTATGCACTGTCTCGCCTGTTTTGTGTCAAGTATGTTATTATTATATTTTATTCCATGCGCTGTGAGACATTCTACAGGTTTCTTGATTTGTTCATTCCCTTCTTTCCTTTCTTCTGACGACCGTCTGGTGCTAGTCGGGCATGGGTACAGCGCACTTTTGGAGGAAATGCAGGCTGGTGCGAGGCGGGCGTCACACTTGGTATCAGAGCTCTAGGTTGCGTAGTTAACCTAGGGAAGTTATAAGGGAGAGATAATACACGTATACGAGAGAGCGTATTTGTGATTACTTTGGTTTTTAAAAAGCTATATATATATATACACTATTACTAGTATAAGGATGAAGTCGTACTGCACTAGCACCACTATGGAGTCGTTAATCATTTCCTTTTTCAGATTGACGATGAGCCGATATACTAGAGGTGCTGGTAGGGGAGCCAATAATGGGAATGCTGCTGACATGAGGACGATGTTTACTGACCTCATGAGAGAGATGCTTAGAGATGTGCAGAGGGCAGCTCCCAATGGTGGAAATGGTGGTGGTCCAATAGTGCAGGCGCCAAGAGTCGACTTCGCCAAGCTGAATAAGGATTATACTAGCCTTGGTGGGAAGCCGTTCCACGGAACGGAGTCGGCTACGGATGTTCAGGATTGGGTGGATAGTTGCGAACGTATCTTCGAGGATTTGGGTATCGAGGATGCGATGAAGAGAAAGCTAGCGTCCCGTCAGCTGCAAGGGCGGGCAATGAATTGGTGGAATGCTATAAAGGCAGCTACTCCCGAAGATCAGATTACTTGGGAGCAGTTTAAGGCTCGCTTTAGTGAGAAGTTCATCCCAGCTGCTCAGAAGTCAATGTTGTTTAAGAAATTCTTGGAGCTCAAGCAGAATGGCAGGGCTGTCTCGGAGTATATTGCTGAATTTGATACTTTGTCAAAATATGGGCTATCTCTTATAGATACTGCCGAGAAAAAGAATGAGAAATTCATAACTGGATTGGATCAGTACTTGGGGGAAAAACTTATTAACCACATCGATGAGACGTTTGAATCGATTGTGGGGAAAGCGTTAAGGTCAGAAAGTCTCTACCCTAAGCCGAAGACTGAGGTTGCATCCGCAGATGAGCCAAAGCCACAAGCAAGTGGTGGAGGCAAAGGTGGTTCCCAGAATAAGAGAAAGCAGAATCAGGCTAGGGATGGCCAGAAGAAAAAGAATAAGCAAGATGTGGAGTGCTTCAGCTGTGGTAAGAGGGGCCATTATGCTAGTAATTGTCGGGCCAAGCCAGCGGATAGGAAGTGCTTCAATTGTGGCCAATTGGGACACCACAAGGACAAGTGTCCACAGCCCCCTAAGGAAAAGCAAATGGTGAAAGCATATGCTCTTAATGCTATTCCTTCTTCGTCGAATGCCCCAACTGCGGCGGAAAAGGGAAAGAACGTCGTCATTCAAGGTATGCTTTCCGTTTACGATATTCCTGTTAGAGTTTTGTTTGATACCGGAGCTTCCAGTTCTTTCATATCTAGTGACCTGGTAGATAGGTTGGGATTGGAGCCCGAGATTGTCGATAGACCTTTAGTAGTGACGAACCCGATTGGTGGTTCAACTAGCCTTAGCATGATTTGTCGTAATGTGGTTCTATCGAGTCATGGATGCATGTTTGTTTGTGATTGCTTTGTTTTGGGCTTTACTGGGTTTGGCATTATTTTGGGAGTAGATTGGCTCCAAAGATACGGGGTGGTGGTAGACTGTGAGGGCTTGTTGGTGACAGCTAGAGCGGATGATGGGCGGAGGATAGTGTTTGGTGGTCTACCCAGTAAGGGGGTATTGGCTAGTTTTCTAAACTCCCTCGACATTCCGCATAGTGAGTTGTCAGGTTTGCCCGTGGTTGGCCAGTATCCGGATGTTTTCGAAGAAGTGACCGGACTTCCACCACACCGAGAGATTGAGTTTCGTATTGATTTGGTAAAAGATGCCAGACCTATAGTGATGCCACTTCGTCGTATGGCACCAAGGGAGCAGCGAGAGCTCGAGGTGCAAGTCAGCGATCTTTTGAGGAAGGGATTTATCAGAAGGAGTGTTTCTGAATGGGGAGCACCAGTTGTGTTTGCTACCAAGGCGGATGGTTCCCTTCGTTTGTGTGTAGACTACCGCGAATTGAATAAAGTGACGAGGAAGAATAAGTATCCTCTACCGCGGATAGATGATTTGTTTGATCAGTTGAGTGGCGCGAGAATATTTTCTCAGTTGGATCTCGCGACAGGTTTTCATCAGCTTAGAGTGGAAGCTGAGAGTATAGCTAAAACGGCATTTCGAACGCCGTCTGGATTTTATGAATGGTTGGTTATGCCATTTGGGCTGACCAATGCCCCAGCATATTTCGTGGATCTTATGAATAGGGTATTCAGGGATCAGTTGAATAAGTCTGTCCTTGTGTTCGTTGATGATATTTTGGTCTATTCGAGGACAGAGGAAGAACACAAGGAACATTTAAGAGTAGCGATGGAGGTGTTGAGAAAACACCAATTGAAAGCAAAGTTTTCTAAGTGTCACTTCTGGAAGAGGGAAGTGAGGTTCTTGGGCCATGTTGTATCGGAAAATGGGATTGCCGTGGACCCGGCGAAGGTGGCTACGGTACAAGATTGGCCTACACCCAAGAGTGCAACAGATGTAAGAAGTTTCTTGGGGTTAGCGGGATATTATCGTAAGTTTATCCAAGGTTTCTCCAAGATAGCAGCACCATTGACCCAGTTGACCAAGAAGAATCAAGCTTTTGTCTGGGATGAAAGGTGCGAGAATGCATTCAAGAGTCTAAAGGACAAGTTGACAAGCGCACCGGTGTTAGTCATTCCTAAGGGGGATGAAGAGATGACGGTATACACGGATGCCTGTGGTACCGGACTGGGTGCTGTATTGATGCAAGGCGGTAGGGTTGTAGCTTATGCAAGTCGGCAATTGAAACCGCACGAGAGAAGATACCCTACCCATGATTTAGAATTGGCAGCGATCGTGTTCGCGTTAAAGATGTGGAGACACTATCTCTTGGGAGAAAGATTTGAGCTGTTTACAGACCATAAGTCGTTGAAGTATCTGTTCTCCCAGAAGGATTTAAATCTCCGTCAGCAGAGATGGTTAGAGTTCTTAGCTTCCTATGATTTTGACATCGCATATACACCGGGAAAGGGCAATGCGGTGGCTGATGCATTGAGTAGAAGACATGCCAGCTTAGGGGCTATGTTCCTTGAATTGAAGCAACTGGAGTTTATCGCAAGTTTTGATTTCAGACCAAAGTGCGAATTAGATCCAGAAATGTTAGCAAGTTTGACGATCAGACCCACTTTGATTGAGCGGATCGGCTCTAGTCAGAGGGACGATCCTAACCTATTGGAAATCATCTCCAAGTTAGAGATGGGAATCGGTGAGGAGATGAACAAGTATGGGCTTGATCGAGATAGATGGCTTAGAAAGAATGGAAAGCTTGTTGTACCCAATGTCAATGGATTGAGAGATGAAGTGCTTAGAGAATGTCATCACTCAAAGCTAACTATACACCCCGGTGGTAACAAGATGTATCGAGATATGAAGCAGACTTACTACTGGGAAGGAATGAAAAGAGACGTTGGGAAGTTTATATCCAAATGCATGAATTGCCAGCTAGTTAAAGCCGAGCAAAAGAAGCCTAGTGGGTTGTTACAGCCTTTAGAGATTCCCGAATGGAAATGGGAGCAAGTCTTGATGGATTTCATCGATGGTTTACCAAGGACTAGATCGGGACATGATAGCATTTGGGTGATTGTGGACCGATTGACCAAAAGTGCAAGATTTATACCAGTTAAATCGACCAGAATGGCAGCTAAGTTAGCAGAATTGTATATGAAGTGGATAGTGAGATTTCATGGAGTACCTAAAAACATTGTGAGCGACCGAGACCCGTTGTTCACTAGTGGGTTTTGGAGGAGCTTGCAAGAGGCGCTAGGGTCAGAGTTACATCTCAGTACCGCATATCATCCTCAGACCGACGGTCAGACGGAGAGGGTGAACCGTATTTTGGAAGATCTCTTGAGAGCATGTATATTGGATTTTGGTGGATCATGGGATGACCATTTGCATCTAGTAGAGTTTGCATATAATAATAGCTACCAATCCAGTATCGGTATGGCTCCGTTTGAAGCTTTGTACGGAAGGCCGTGTAACTCACCATCATGTTGGATAGAGACTGGCGAGAAGTTTATGCTTGGACCAGATGTGGTGAGGGAAACTTCAGATAAGATCAAGATCATTCAACAACGAATGAAGGCAGCCCAAGATAGGCAGAAGAGTTATGCTGATAAGAGGCGAAGAGACTTAAAATTCTCCGTTGGTGACTTGGTGTTTGTCAAGATTTCTCCGTTAAAGAGCGTAATACGATTTGGAAGGAGAGGCAAATTAGCACCAAGATTTGTTGGTCCATTCCCTGTTCTTGAACTAGTCGGGAATTTGGCATATAAAGTTGACTTACCAGAGAAGATGGCGGGAGTTCATAATGTATTTCATGTTTCCCAACTAAGGAAGTTCGTTCACGACTCAGATATGACTATTTCACCTGATCAGTTAGAGGACTTCGAAGTAGAACCCGAGGCGGTTGGGAACCGCAAGCAGGCCCGTATTGTCGAGCACGACATGAAGCAACTTCGAAGGAAGGCGGTGAAGCTAGTCAAGGTTCAGTGGAGCGAGGACGAGAA
This sequence comes from Allium sativum, assembly GCA_030737875.1. NCBI lineage: Eukaryota > Viridiplantae > Streptophyta > Magnoliopsida > Asparagales > Amaryllidaceae > Allium > Allium sativum. Next base: position 120,733,977 of record CM060915.1, read on the forward strand.
TGATTGTACTTGGGAAACAGAGGAGGACATAAGGAAGAAGTATCCAGAACTCTTTGTCTGGTAAGATTTTGACTTCGATTTAGTTTTTCCGCATGCTAGGATAGGCTTGTTTGCTTGTTTTGCATATTTGATTGTTGTATATGGTTATTAGGCATGCGGGATCCTTTGTATGTTTTGAGTTAAGGAATTTCGGGGGCGAAATTTCTTAAGGGGGGGAGAGTGTAACGACCCGTATCCTACGCATCATAGGATCATGGGATATTTATTTCTTTCACATACGAAGTCGTATGGTCATGTAACTTTGGGAGACGACTATTGGGGTCATTTCCCATGTTCATGATTTTTCTCGATTTTTAAATGACCATTTTACCCCTAGTTGGCACTGTTTTGGCCATAACTTTTGACTGGAGATGAATTTTGACCTGAAACCACTTCCATTGGCTTCGGATGATGGTTTCTCTTTCCGTAGAGTGGTCACATTAGCCAAACGGACTTACCGTTTGGGAGATATGGCTGAAACAAGTTTCAGATGGTGAAAAACAGCTTAATTGGGCTTAACCGGGTGATTAGCAGCTAGGCCCAAGGGGAATTTCGGGTTTAGAGGTATAGGAGGACTGATTAGGGTTAGGTTATCATTTTCATTTCAGTTTTGAGCCGCCACAAACCTTCTTGAGACCTTAGTAATGGCTTCCTACATCTAAAACACCCCAAATCACTCTCTAATTGAAGATTAGGCTTAGCAACACCAAATTAAGGAGAAAAAGCACCAAAGCAAGGTTGGAGCTGCTGCTATACATAGGAATTCGACCAAACAGAGAATATTTCAGATTTGGTGTTTCATTTGTGGCCAAGGTGAGTGATAGCATCATTTTGACACTAATTACAGTTAATTAAGGGTGATTAGTGAAGATTAGCGAATTTATACGTAAATAAATTCTGGAAAAATTCTTAAAATTCTAAAATAATGTTTTAAGGCTCTGTTAGAAATTTGGGTTAATTTCGATGTGTTTTGCTAATCGTATGCTTAAACATGATTAAGAAGGATTATGGGAAAATATGAAGTTTTAGTCACTTTTTGATCCATTTGGATTCATTTGAATTGTTGTTTGCTGTTTGTGGTTGCTATTACATGTTGCTATGACTCTATGGTATGTTTTATGATTGATTAGAATAGTTAAATTAGTTGAAAACGTCGTCGAATGGCGTAGAAAGCTCGCTGGAAAGTTGCAGAAATGTGCAGGTCCCGAACCGGTTCGGATCGGAGCAGGGGTCGGATCGGACTAGTGAACTGGCCAAGGGAATCCGAACTGGATTGGGACTTGTCACTGGAAGGAGCTTGGCAGGAAGGAAGGCCATTGCTTAGAGTTGGAGTTGGACAGAAGATCGGATCGGAGCAATAGAGCAGATCGGATCGGAGAAAGGGAACAGGACGGATCGGAGCAGGCAAGCACGTCAAACAGAAGGAATCAAATCGGATAAACTACCTCCGAATCGAACTCAAGCAGAGACACCCGAACCGAACCGATATCTGAAGGGGGAGAATCACTGAACCGACCCGACCCGGAGGAAGACACCGACCCGACCCGAAGTGGACTACCGACCCGAACCAAGCTAGACGAGGACCACCGATCCGAACCGATCAGGAAGGTTACACCGAACTGAACCAAACTAGATGAGGAGCACCGAACCGTACGTGGGCTATTACTACTACGCGATGACTCTTCTGAAAACCCACTCCAATTCGACCAAACCCGAGATGCAAAGGAAGTCCAAATGAGAAGTTAGAGCTCAAGATTTAGATGGGAATCAACGAGTTCGCTCCATGGTTGGGCTTTGCTGCGGGACGCGTGTTAAGGAGTTATCGACGTCTATAACTCTGGACCACTATGGTAGGAGGTGCGAAGGCGGATTCAGGGCCATTATGGCATCGGTAGAACCAAGGGCTACGACCAATGAAGTGGGTCATTGAAATGTTTGGTCATGACTCCAAGTGTTTGTCTTGGTCACAGCAGGGTTTCTACAAGTCGGGATTCGTCGTTACCTCAGTTTGTCTAGTGTTCCAAAGTGGTAGATGTCGTATGCTTTACGCACTGAATGAGAGATGTGAGGATGGTTGCTATGGATGACTTGCTTGCTATCATTGTGACATGTACACCCCACCCCCGTATTCTTACACTATTTATTATGGCACCTTGGAGTATTGTACGGTATGTGGTACTAACTCTTGGTTGCAGGTCCAGGTTCAGGTATGGTTTAGTATACCTGTTATTATTCTGTTTAGATGCTTATCGCTCATACCAGGCTTTATGTCTGACCCAGAGTTTTATGTCTCCTCTTATTACTCTGGGTGCTCACACGAGCAGACTAGAGACAGGTTAGCTGGTGATGCACGGGTAGATGATCCGGGGACGAGCAGGAGGCTTCCACGTAATATATATATATTATTCTCCCTGTGTTGTTGAAGATCACTGCTTGGGCATTGTTGGTGTATCTTCTACTTCAGCTTTCTTTTGTTTAGAGACAGTAAATTTGGAAAATTGTAATAAGCTGTATTTGGATTTCCGCTGCTTTGATGATTGGTGTTGATTTTAGTTATCAGCTTATGCACTGTCTCGCCTGTTTTGTGTCAAGTATGTTATTATTATATTTTATTCCATGCGCTGTGAGACATTCTACAGGTTTCTTGATTTGTTCATTCCCTTCTTTCCTTTCTTCTGACGACCGTCTGGTGCTAGTCGGGCATGGGTACAGCGCACTTTTGGAGGAAATGCAGGCTGGTGCGAGGCGGGCGTCACACTTGGTATCAGAGCTCTAGGTTGCGTAGTTAACCTAGGGAAGTTATAAGGGAGAGATAATACACGTATACGAGAGAGCGTATTTGTGATTACTTTGGTTTTTAAAAAGCTATATATATATATACACTATTACTAGTATAAGGATGAAGTCGTACTGCACTAGCACCACTATGGAGTCGTTAATCATTTCCTTTTTCAGATTGACGATGAGCCGATATACTAGAGGTGCTGGTAGGGGAGCCAATAATGGGAATGCTGCTGACATGAGGACGATGTTTACTGACCTCATGAGAGAGATGCTTAGAGATGTGCAGAGGGCAGCTCCCAATGGTGGAAATGGTGGTGGTCCAATAGTGCAGGCGCCAAGAGTCGACTTCGCCAAGCTGAATAAGGATTATACTAGCCTTGGTGGGAAGCCGTTCCACGGAACGGAGTCGGCTACGGATGTTCAGGATTGGGTGGATAGTTGCGAACGTATCTTCGAGGATTTGGGTATCGAGGATGCGATGAAGAGAAAGCTAGCGTCCCGTCAGCTGCAAGGGCGGGCAATGAATTGGTGGAATGCTATAAAGGCAGCTACTCCCGAAGATCAGATTACTTGGGAGCAGTTTAAGGCTCGCTTTAGTGAGAAGTTCATCCCAGCTGCTCAGAAGTCAATGTTGTTTAAGAAATTCTTGGAGCTCAAGCAGAATGGCAGGGCTGTCTCGGAGTATATTGCTGAATTTGATACTTTGTCAAAATATGGGCTATCTCTTATAGATACTGCCGAGAAAAAGAATGAGAAATTCATAACTGGATTGGATCAGTACTTGGGGGAAAAACTTATTAACCACATCGATGAGACGTTTGAATCGATTGTGGGGAAAGCGTTAAGGTCAGAAAGTCTCTACCCTAAGCCGAAGACTGAGGTTGCATCCGCAGATGAGCCAAAGCCACAAGCAAGTGGTGGAGGCAAAGGTGGTTCCCAGAATAAGAGAAAGCAGAATCAGGCTAGGGATGGCCAGAAGAAAAAGAATAAGCAAGATGTGGAGTGCTTCAGCTGTGGTAAGAGGGGCCATTATGCTAGTAATTGTCGGGCCAAGCCAGCGGATAGGAAGTGCTTCAATTGTGGCCAATTGGGACACCACAAGGACAAGTGTCCACAGCCCCCTAAGGAAAAGCAAATGGTGAAAGCATATGCTCTTAATGCTATTCCTTCTTCGTCGAATGCCCCAACTGCGGCGGAAAAGGGAAAGAACGTCGTCATTCAAGGTATGCTTTCCGTTTACGATATTCCTGTTAGAGTTTTGTTTGATACCGGAGCTTCCAGTTCTTTCATATCTAGTGACCTGGTAGATAGGTTGGGATTGGAGCCCGAGATTGTCGATAGACCTTTAGTAGTGACGAACCCGATTGGTGGTTCAACTAGCCTTAGCATGATTTGTCGTAATGTGGTTCTATCGAGTCATGGATGCATGTTTGTTTGTGATTGCTTTGTTTTGGGCTTTACTGGGTTTGGCATTATTTTGGGAGTAGATTGGCTCCAAAGATACGGGGTGGTGGTAGACTGTGAGGGCTTGTTGGTGACAGCTAGAGCGGATGATGGGCGGAGGATAGTGTTTGGTGGTCTACCCAGTAAGGGGGTATTGGCTAGTTTTCTAAACTCCCTCGACATTCCGCATAGTGAGTTGTCAGGTTTGCCCGTGGTTGGCCAGTATCCGGATGTTTTCGAAGAAGTGACCGGACTTCCACCACACCGAGAGATTGAGTTTCGTATTGATTTGGTAAAAGATGCCAGACCTATAGTGATGCCACTTCGTCGTATGGCACCAAGGGAGCAGCGAGAGCTCGAGGTGCAAGTCAGCGATCTTTTGAGGAAGGGATTTATCAGAAGGAGTGTTTCTGAATGGGGAGCACCAGTTGTGTTTGCTACCAAGGCGGATGGTTCCCTTCGTTTGTGTGTAGACTACCGCGAATTGAATAAAGTGACGAGGAAGAATAAGTATCCTCTACCGCGGATAGATGATTTGTTTGATCAGTTGAGTGGCGCGAGAATATTTTCTCAGTTGGATCTCGCGACAGGTTTTCATCAGCTTAGAGTGGAAGCTGAGAGTATAGCTAAAACGGCATTTCGAACGCCGTCTGGATTTTATGAATGGTTGGTTATGCCATTTGGGCTGACCAATGCCCCAGCATATTTCGTGGATCTTATGAATAGGGTATTCAGGGATCAGTTGAATAAGTCTGTCCTTGTGTTCGTTGATGATATTTTGGTCTATTCGAGGACAGAGGAAGAACACAAGGAACATTTAAGAGTAGCGATGGAGGTGTTGAGAAAACACCAATTGAAAGCAAAGTTTTCTAAGTGTCACTTCTGGAAGAGGGAAGTGAGGTTCTTGGGCCATGTTGTATCGGAAAATGGGATTGCCGTGGACCCGGCGAAGGTGGCTACGGTACAAGATTGGCCTACACCCAAGAGTGCAACAGATGTAAGAAGTTTCTTGGGGTTAGCGGGATATTATCGTAAGTTTATCCAAGGTTTCTCCAAGATAGCAGCACCATTGACCCAGTTGACCAAGAAGAATCAAGCTTTTGTCTGGGATGAAAGGTGCGAGAATGCATTCAAGAGTCTAAAGGACAAGTTGACAAGCGCACCGGTGTTAGTCATTCCTAAGGGGGATGAAGAGATGACGGTATACACGGATGCCTGTGGTACCGGACTGGGTGCTGTATTGATGCAAGGCGGTAGGGTTGTAGCTTATGCAAGTCGGCAATTGAAACCGCACGAGAGAAGATACCCTACCCATGATTTAGAATTGGCAGCGATCGTGTTCGCGTTAAAGATGTGGAGACACTATCTCTTGGGAGAAAGATTTGAGCTGTTTACAGACCATAAGTCGTTGAAGTATCTGTTCTCCCAGAAGGATTTAAATCTCCGTCAGCAGAGATGGTTAGAGTTCTTAGCTTCCTATGATTTTGACATCGCATATACACCGGGAAAGGGCAATGCGGTGGCTGATGCATTGAGTAGAAGACATGCCAGCTTAGGGGCTATGTTCCTTGAATTGAAGCAACTGGAGTTTATCGCAAGTTTTGATTTCAGACCAAAGTGCGAATTAGATCCAGAAATGTTAGCAAGTTTGACGATCAGACCCACTTTGATTGAGCGGATCGGCTCTAGTCAGAGGGACGATCCTAACCTATTGGAAATCATCTCCAAGTTAGAGATGGGAATCGGTGAGGAGATGAACAAGTATGGGCTTGATCGAGATAGATGGCTTAGAAAGAATGGAAAGCTTGTTGTACCCAATGTCAATGGATTGAGAGATGAAGTGCTTAGAGAATGTCATCACTCAAAGCTAACTATACACCCCGGTGGTAACAAGATGTATCGAGATATGAAGCAGACTTACTACTGGGAAGGAATGAAAAGAGACGTTGGGAAGTTTATATCCAAATGCATGAATTGCCAGCTAGTTAAAGCCGAGCAAAAGAAGCCTAGTGGGTTGTTACAGCCTTTAGAGATTCCCGAATGGAAATGGGAGCAAGTCTCGATGGATTTCATCGATGGTTTACCAAGGACTAGATCGGGACATGATAGCATTTGGGTGATTGTGGACCGATTGACCAAAAGTGCAAGATTTATACCAGTTAAATCGACCAGAATGGCAGCTAAGTTAGCAGAATTGTATATGAAGTGGATAGTGAGATTTCATGGAGTACCTAAAAACATTGTGAGCGACCGAGACCCGTTGTTCACTAGTGGGTTTTGGAGGAGCTTGCAAGAGGCGCTAGGGTCAGAGTTACATCTCAGTACCGCATATCATCCTCAGACCGACGGTCAGACGGAGAGGGTGAACCGTATTTTGGAAGATCTCTTGAGAGCATGTATATTGGATTTTGGTGGATCATGGGATGACCATTTGCATCTAGTAGAGTTTGCATATAATAATAGCTACCAATCCAGTATCGGTATGGCTCCGTTTGAAGCTTTGTACGGAAGGCCGTGTAACTCACCATCATGTTGGATAGAGACTGGCGAGAAGTTTATGCTTGGACCAGATGTGGTGAGGGAAACTTCAGATAAGATCAAGATCATTCAACAACGAATGAAGGCAGCCCAAGATAGGCAGAAGAGTTATGCTGATAAGAGGCGAAGAGACTTAAAATTCTCCGTTGGTGACTTGGTGTTTGTCAAGATTTCTCCGTTAAAGAGCGTAATACGATTTGGAAGGAGAGGCAAATTAGCACCAAGATTTGTTGGTCCATTCCCTGTTCTTGAACTAGTCGGGAATTTGGCATATAAAGTTGACTTACCAGAGAAGATGGCGGGAGTTCATAATGTATTTCATGTTTCCCAACTAAGGAAGTTCGTTCACGACTCAGATATGACTATTTCACCTGATCAGTTAGAGGACTTCGAAGTAGAACCCGAGGCGGTTGGGAACCGCAAGCAGGCCCGTATTGTCGAGCACGACATGAAGCAACTTCGAAGGAAGGCGGTGAAGCTAGTCAAGGTTCAGTGGAGCGAGGACGAGAATGATTGTACTTGGGAAACAGAGGAGGACATAAGGAAGAAGTATCCAGAACTCTTTGTCTGGTAAGATTTTGACTTCGATTTAGTTTTTCCGCATGCTAGGATAGGCTTGTTTGCTTGTTTTGCATATTTGATTGTTGTATATGGTTATTAGGCATGCGGGATCCTTTGTATGTTTTGAGTTAAGGAATTTCGGGGGCGAAATTTCTTAAGGGGGGGAGAGTGTAACGACCCGTATCCTACGCATCATAGGATCATGGGATATTTATTTCTTTCACATACGAAGTCGTATGGTCATGTAACTTTGGGAGACGACTATTGGGGTCATTTCCCATGTTCATGATTTTTCTCGATTTTTAAATGACCATTTTACCCCTAGTTGGCACTGTTTTGGCCATAACTTTTGACTGGAGATGAATTTTGACCTGAAACCACTTCCATTGGCTTCGGATGATGGTTTCTCTTTCCGTAGAGTGGTCACATTAGCCAAACGGACTTACCGTTTGGGAGATATGGCTGAAACAAGTTTCAGATGGTGAAAAACAGCTTAATTGGGCTTAACCGGGTGATTAGCAGCTAGGCCCAAGGGGAATTTCGGGTTTAGAGGTATAGGAGGACTGATTAGGGTTAGGTTATCATTTTCATTTCAGTTTTGAGCCGCCACAAACCTTCTTGAGACCTTAGTAATGGCTTCCTACATCTAAAACACCCCAAATCACTCTCTAATTGAAGATTAGGCTTAGCAACACCAAATTAAGGAGAAAAAGCACCAAAGCAAGGTTGGAGCTGCTGCTATACATAGGAATTCGACCAAACAGAGAATATTTCAGATTTGGTGTTTCATTTGTGGCCAAGGTGAGTGATAGCATCATTTTGACACTAATTACAGTTAATTAAGGGTGATTAGTGAAGATTAGCGAATTTATACGTAAATAAATTCTGGAAAAATTCTTAAAATTCTAAAATAATGTTTTAAGGCTCTGTTAGAAATTTGGGTTAATTTCGATGTGTTTTGCTAATCGTATGCTTAAACATGATTAAGAAGGATTATGGGAAAATATGAAGTTTTAGTCACTTTTTGATCCATTTGGATTCATTTGAATTGTTGTTTGCTGTTTGTGGTTGCTATTACATGTTGCTATGACTCTATGGTATGTTTTATGATTGATTAGAATAGTTAAATTAGTTGAAAACGTCGTCGAATGGCGTAGAAAGCTCGCTGGAAAGTTGCAGAAATGTGCAGGTCCCGAACCGGTTCGGATCGGAGCAGGGGTCGGATCGGACTAGTGAACTGGCCAAGGGAATCCGAACTGGATTGGGACTTGTCACTGGAAGGAGCTTGGCAGGAAGGAAGGCCATTGCTTAGAGTTGGAGTTGGACAGAAGATCGGATCGGAGCAATAGAGCAGATCGGATCGGAGAAAGGGAACAGGACGGATCGGAGCAGGCAAGCACGTCAAACAGAAGGAATCAAATCGGATAAACTACCTCCGAATCGAACTCAAGCAGAGACACCCGAACCGAACCGATATCTGAAGGGGGAGAATCACTGAACCGACCCGACCCGGAGGAAGACACCGACCCGACCCGAAGTGGACTACCGACCCGAACCAAGCTAGACGAGGACCACCGATCCGAACCGATCAGGAAGGTTACACCGAACTGAACCAAACTAGATGAGGAGCACCGAACCGTACGTGGGCTATTACTACTACGCGATGACTCTTCTGAAAACCCACTCCAATTCGACCAAACCCGAGATGCAAAGGAAGTCCAAATGAGAAGTTAGAGCTCAAGATTTAGATGGGAATCAACGAGTTCGCTCCATGGTTGGGCTTTGCTGCGGGACGCGTGTTAAGGAGTTATCGACGTCTATAACTCTGGACCACTATGGTAGGAGGTGCGAAGGCGGATTCAGGGCCATTATGGCATCGGTAGAACCAAGGGCTACGACCAATGAAGTGGGTCATTGAAATGTTTGGTCATGACTCCAAGTGTTTGTCTTGGTCACAGCAGGGTTTCTACAAGTCGGGATTCGTCGTTACCTCAGTTTGTCTAGTGTTCCAAAGTGGTAGATGTCGTATGCTTTACGCACTGAATGAGAGATGTGAGGATGGTTGCTATGGATGACTTGCTTGCTATCATTGTGACATGTACACCCCACCCCCGTATTCTTACACTATTTATTATGGCACCTTGGAGTATTGTACGGTATGTGGTACTAACTCTTGGTTGCAGGTCCAGGTTCAGGTATGGTTTAGTATACCTGTTATTATTCTGTTTAGATGCTTATCGCTCATACCAGGCTTTATGTCTGACCCAGAGTTTTATGTCTCCTCTTATTACTCTGGGTGCTCACACGAGCAGACTAGAGACAGGTTAGCTGGTGATGCACGGGTAGATGATCCGGGGACGAGCAGGAGGCTTCCACGTAATATATATATTATTCTCCCTGTGTTGTTGAAGATCACTGCTTGGGCATTGTTGGTGTATCTTCTACTTCAGCTTTCTTTTGTTTAGAGACAGTAAATTTGGAAAATTGTAATAAGCTGTATTTGGATTTCCGCTGCTTTGATGATTGGTGTTGATTTTAGTTATCAGCTTATGCACTGTCTCGCCTGTTTTGTGTCAAGTATGTTATTATTATATTTTATTCCATGCGCTGTGAGACATTCTACAGGTTTCTTGATTTGTTCATTCCCTTCTTTCCTTTCTTCTGACGACCGTCTGGTGCTAGTCGGGCATGGGTACAGCGCACTTTTGGAGGAAATGCAGGCTGGTGCGAGGCGGGCGTCACAGATAGTTAAATCTTTAATTAGATTTGAACATGAAATGGTAATTAAATTTACCGATAACACCGTGGTGTTAGATATGAAGTTTACCAGTTTTGCTTCATGGGATGTATAGGTTGGGATTGGGAAATTTAACTAATAATTACTTCGGCAAGGTTCACTAATCCCGACTAGTTTGGATAAACCTTAATATGGTTTGAATTGATATTCAAAGGAAGATTAAAGAATAAATTTAAAAGAATTTATCTTTGATAAAATTAATGGGAACCTTTCCTTAATGATAAGAATATTTGAATAAAAGAATATTCTGGATTGGAATGAGGCGTATGTGTGTTTGTGTAACACTTGTTTATTATATACGCGAGTTATTCAGAAAGACCGGGTTTATCCATTCTGAATAACGGAATCGACGATGGGTCAAAGATGAAGACGGTGGTTGAAGACCGGAGGTCTTCATGTCGTTTGGACGATTCCTGATAATTTTGATTGGGCTGTACACCCAAGAGGAGGGAAAAGTTGGTGATCGTCCTGACGTACTTGGAGATCGATGGATATGCGAGGAATAAGGTGCCTTCGATTTTGTTCAGACCCAAAACGAACTTGTAAATGGACTGTGTGTCCGACATTGGATATCATTCTGTGTGATTGATGGATATTGGTTGCATGGAGTGGTTTGCCTGTGTGGCAAGCTAAGATGCAAATGATCAAGACATCTGTTGAAAAGCAGAGTCTTGTGGTTGATGATCAAAGCACATCCTGTGTGGCATAGCTTTGTGTAGCGTTAATTCGCGAGCCTCACACCCTGGTATGAACCAGAAACGGGAGAGGACAGCAGGGAGGACATTGTGTTTCCTTCTAGCTAGAAGTGGCGTCAGTGGTTTTACATGCCCTGACGAGTTTGACTTATGTGGTTGTTGGAATGCGAGGTGCCTCAGTTATCTCGGTCGATCCGGGACCGATGGAGTCATTTGGCTCATTTTCGCCCTATAGGGCGGGGGAATGCATGTTCAGGCATTTTAATTCACCCTTTGCACTTCGGGTGGACCGACCCTGCATGCTGCCTTGGTACAGTTGTGGCTGAAGCCTGAGACATGGTAGGCTAGATTGTCTCAAAACGGTAAGGATTGCGCCTTGCCTTGGTTCATTAAGGAAATCCAATTTCCAATACGCGCCATTGCGGTTTTATTTGTAGAGCCTAGTATGGCGACATAGTGGGATGGGGCACTCATGCCGTCTATGATTGATACATTTATATTTGACGTTATTTCTTCACTTATAGTAATAATAAAAGATTAAATTTCGCGTATCAAGCATTATTTGACAATTATAAGGTAAAACTCTATCCTCCGGCTTACGCTGCATTGTGTGATGGGACCTGGGTCTTATAATAGCTTCACTGTTCTTTATTTAGCATTGCGTTGTTTGTTTTATGCACTAGTATTCTTAGGAGGAAACCCGTTCCGTGTCATACGGCATGGTCCCTTGATTTGCCTAACTTTAAAATAAAGATTAATAACTATTTTAGTTCTCACACCAGTCACATGATTGGCCTGGAGTTTATTGTTTTAACCTAAACTCTGGGTGCCCTTATTTTCCGCACCGGCAGCTAGTAGTTTTGGTTTTGCAGATTTATTCTTACAGGATCCTGGTTTATAACTGAAGTGATATTCAGAAAGCTCTGTATCCGTATATTTCTTTCAGTTGTGTTTTGTATTATTTTTCCACTGTAGTAATATATTTAAATCTCTAATGTTTATCAAGTGTATATTATTTATTCATACTCTGTATATTCTTGTATTCAAATGGCATTGTTGTAATAACCAATGAAATGTTCTTCTGTTTGTGTTTTGATTTGTCGTGTACTCAAAGCAATCCGTTCTTTCCTTCACGAGGAAGTTCGGGTCGTTTTAACTCGAGTCCTCTTCCATTCTCTAGATCTCGTCGTTTCCATGTCGTTTTGTGGTCTTGACACCTACAAACCTGGCTCCTTCATAGCCTTAAATCCGAACACTAACTCATGACAACATTGACCATTTCAAGATGCTCTTTTTTCCCATCTTCTTCGTTGCACGATTTTTCGAGGTATTTGGATCTCGCACTTCTCCTTTTTAAGTTAATGTTGTTTTTTGTTAATCTTTTACTTCATACGCAAATTGTTCGAAGACTATTTTGCAGCGTAAGAATGGTTTTTTTGAAAACTTGCAAAACATGCGTAGATCTTCTCATGAAAGGGAACTCCTTTCTTCGTCTTGAAACTTGGGCATCAAATTGCAGCTCTAGTTAAAAAAAACTTCAAATCAGATGTGTATGCAGATTTTCATTCCTTCAAACTTTGCTGGTACCAAGCAGTCCATATTTACATTACTCCTTAAAGCATAAAGGCTGCAAGTCATTGAGATGTTGTCATTATTTTTTGAGCTTAGAGATGAGAATCAGTCAGCTGATTGAGTGAGCAAGCAAGATAATTTTTTAATAAAGATTATCCATCGTTGAGCGAGGAAGCAAGATAGTAAAATAGTAGTATCACGTTGAATTAACTCAGATCTAACTTAATAGGGAATGATAAGTCACTCCTCATTTTACATATTTAAGATGCTCAAGGTTTGTACTATTCAAGTTTTTCAAATTCTTTTAATGCCCTTAGCTTTAGATTGTAAAAGTGTTTTGCAATTTTTTTTCATGTACTACAATAGTGTAATAACCCGGAAATTCTGAGCCAGTTTAAAATTTTTATTTTGGCAATTTTAGCGAATTTTGAATATTTAAAATAGATTATTTTAAATAATATCAACGAGAAATTTATTTTGAATAGAATTAGAACGTATATATTATATACGCCATCGTTAGAATATAAATAATTATATATAATTATAAAAGGAATTGAAAATGGCGCGGTAGTTCGATAATTCGATTTCAAACTTCAATTGAATGTACCGGGTGCAAAATAAACCGGATTTTAGTGAAACCAAAAACTCCGTATTTGAAAAGATAAAAATAGATTTTTATCGAAATGAACTAGTTTAGAACTAAAGTAACAACCCATTTATTTTTAAATAAATAAATTGGATTTGAAATGGGTTGTAAATAGAATTGATTTGTGGGTTTATCGTGAAGAGTGTATTAGACAACACTTGTTCTTTAACCCGACAATAAATAGAATGTGATTTGGGTTTATCGTGAACTGTGTTTTAAAGACATTAGTTCTTTAACCCAGTAAAAGGAGTTTTAATGAATCTGCAATTAGATTGAAATGTGAATTGATAATTTAAATTATCAAAATTGGCAAATGAGCGAGAATGGAGTATCACCAGTTTTGCTCCAAGCAATAGTTAAATCTTTAATTAGATTTGAACGCGGAATGGTAATTAAATTTACCGATAACACCGTGGTGTTAGATATGGAGTATTACCAGTTTTGCTTCATGGGATGAATAGGTTAGGATTGGGAAATGAAATAAACAATTACTTCGGTGTGGTTCGCTAATCTCGACTAGTTTGGAAAACCATAATTTGGTTTGATGAGACACCCAATGGAAGATTAAAGAATAAATTTTAAAGAATTTATCTTTGATAAAATTAATGGGAACCTTTCCCTAAGAATTGAAATTTAGAAACTAGCTGTAGGTTGGTTAAGAAGAATGGTTTCCTGGGTATTGATCTGATGTTGGTTTCGACCTTCGGGGTTAATATTTAGGGAATTGTTCTCTTGCTAATTTACGGTTAGTGACTAATAAATTGGAATGAGGCGTATGTTGCGTTTGTGTAACATTTGTTTATCATATACGTGGGTTATTCAGAAAGGCCGGGTTATACCCATTCTGAATAACCGATTCGACGAGATGTCGAAGATGAAGACAGTGGTTGAAGACCGGAAGTCTTCACATCGTTTGGGTGTTTACTGATGATCTCAATTGGGCTGTACACCCATGATGAGGGAAACAGTTGGTAATCGTTCAGACGTACTTGGAGATCGATGGATATGCGAGGAAAGTGCCTCCGGTTTCGTTCAGACCTAGAACGAACTTGTAAATGGATTGTGTGTCTGACATTGGATTTTATTCTGTGTTGATTGATTTCTGTTAAATATATATCTGTTTGGCGGCGGAGAATTTATTCTCTTGCTTAGCGCCCTTCTCTGAGACGTACGAGCTTAGAGGTTATATATCGATAGATATCAATCGCATGGCATGAATTGCCTGTGTGGCATGCTGAGTTGCATGGATCAAGGCTTCTGTTGAAAAGCAAAGTCTTGTGGTTGATGATCAAAGCACGGCCTACGTGGCAGCTTTGTGTATAGCGTGGATTCGCGAGCCTCACACCTCGGTATGAGTCAAAAACGGGATAAGGACCCAAGGAGTGCATGACGTTTCTTTCTAGCTATGGTGGTGTCAGTGACCTACCAGCCCTGACATTTATATACTTTTCACCTTTGTGGTTTGGATGCGAGGCGCCTTGATTATAGGTCTGTAAGGACCGGGAAACGTGTGTTCAGGAATAACTAATCCTCAAACGTAAGAGAGGACCGGCCTTGGAGGATCCAGGGTTACCCAGAGTGTGTAGTCCTGAGACATTTGCTAGAGTGTCTCGAATGCGGAGAGGAGCTTGCCCCTTGCCTCGACTCATGATGGAATCCAATTTCCAATACGAGATATTTCGGCTTTATTTGTAGAGCCTAGTATGGCGACATAGTAGCATGGGATGCTATGCCGTCTATGATTGATATTTATGATTGAAAATTGTTTTGACACTATACACTTATTATAGTATCAAACGATTTGTTTTTAAACGTACCAAGCATGTTTGGCTATTATAAGGGAAAACCCTATCCTCCGGCTTGCGTTGCATTGTGTGATGGGACCTGGGTCTTAAATAGCTTCATTTTTCGAAAAAGCATTGCGCTGTTTATTCTATGCACTGGTATTCTTGGGAGGAAACCCGTTCCGTGTTATATGGCGTGGTCCCTTGAATTACTTTCTTTTAAAGTAAAGTTTTAAATAACTGTTTTAGTTCTCACACCAGTCACATGACTGACCTGGAGTTTATTGTTTTAACCTAAACTCTGGGTGCCCCTATTTCCGACACGGGCAGCTAGTAGTTTTGGTTTTGCAGATTTATATTCATAGGATCCTGATTTACAGCTGGAACGATGCCCGGAAAGCTCTGTATCCGTGTATTACTTTCAGTTGTGTTTTGTATTATTTTCCGCTGCTATGTAATTTATTGTAACCTCTGATATTTATCGAATGTAATTTATTCATTATACTCTGTATATTCTTGTATCTGATGGAATTGTTGTAATAACAATGAAATGTTCTTCCGTCTGCGTTCTGTTTTGTCGTGTTCTCAAATGATCAGGGGTTTCGAACGGTCTAGATCGGTTTAACGACTGATTCGGGTCGAGCGAAATTCCCGGCCGTCACAAATAGACTGCAAAAAATAATAGTCCAACTACATAAAAGATAATTTTGATGACGCAGGTGATGGAATAATTTTCATGGGTGCATTATTTGTTAGTTTACTAGCACATCTTTTCAATGGATTTGTTGAGTTGGCAATGGACATTGCAAAGCTTTCAGTTTTCTATAAGCAAAGAGTTATTTTGTGCTTTCCAGATTACTTATGCAATATCGACTTGGATTTTAAAATTTTTGATAAATTTTGCAGAATGTTTCGTGTACACAGTTATTACGTGTTGTTACTAAGATCTTCTTATTTTACAAGAAATTATAGAAACTGGTGGATATGAGGATACCTGGAATCACCAATGATGTATGCACAAAATGTGAGATCAGTTAATGTTGGAGGATGGAGTTTCGATGACAATAACCTTATTTCAATATTAATTGATTATAAAATATATAATAACACTTTTGTCTAGAATATATGTATATATATACATATGCAGGATTTATATACAGGAATTATTACCGAATACTGTACAGTTTAAAGATATTAGAGATTCAAAATCCAAAGATGATTTAAGACTCATGAGTATTCAAGATTTCAAGAGTTCAAGACAAATATAGTAATAGAGTTTAGATTATGTAAGACTTTGGATAACACTCCAGGTTCAAATTCAAATTCTATTTTTCAAATTTCTGATTTCAAATTCTATTTTCAAATTTTATCTTTTCTCTCTATCTTCTCTATTTTATTTTCTTTACTTTACTTTTGATTTCAAACTCAAGTTTTATAAGTTTTATATATTTATACTTTTATATACTTTATATTTATATAGTTTTAACTCAATAATTTTATAAATATGTTTATATAATTTATATTTATGTTTTCATATGATTTCCTACTCTATAATATTCATTTATAACACTATGTTTTAATTCAAGAATTTCCAGAGTCATATATATGTGTATATATATATATATATATATATATATCAAAACACTTGAAAAATGCTCAAAATCTAGTTTTACACATGTATATGTCGACATACATTTTGCCCTATGTCGACATATAACTGTCATTTTTTCAAAATTGAAAGGAAGTGTCTTTTCACTATTTGTGACGATTCAGAATTGTTGCAACCTTTCAAATGTTATAAATAGGGGTTGATTTCGAATTTTATTATCATTTTTCTTCTCCATTTTCATTCCCTTTCCTTACACCATTATATCTTCTTGTTTTTATGATTTCTACACTTATACTCTGCCGAACTCAATTCTGTTTTCATTTAACTTCTTCTCTTCTCACTCTCTACTCAATACCCTCTGAATCAAGTGTTATTGAAGAGTTATAGGGCTATTTGTAATTGTTTGGGTTGTGTAAGTAATCAATGGTATCCCCTGTAGCCGTGAAATTAAGGACGGGTAATCGGTGGTATCCTTGTAGTCGTGAAATCGAGGAGGATATACTTGATCAAGTGTGTGTGGAATAGGTGGTATCCCTTGTAGCCGTGATATCAAGGAGAGGTTGTAATTGGATACTGATATAGTAATAAAACTCTATACAATCCAGCATTGCATGAGACTGGACGTAGGAGCAATTCCGAACCAGTATAAAATCCAATGTGCTCTTTCCTTTTCTGCACTTTATTTTTATTTATCTTTTTGTTTGTGTTTGTTTCTGTGTCTGTGATTATTTTTGTGGTGTCTGATCCATATAGTAGTTCACATAAGTTTTAGATTTTATTTAAATTCTTAAAACACCATTCACCCCCCTCTAGTATTTGTTTTGCCTTAACGATCCATTCCACAATCCCTAACAATTGGTATCAGAGCAAGGTCTAACAATAATAATTCTTTTGTAGAGGGTCAGTCCACTGTTAGACCACCACTATTTAATGGTAGTAATTATTCATATTGGGCATGTAGAATGAAAATATATTTACAATAAGTAGGATTAGACACATGTAATAGTACACAAAATGAATTTGTTGAACCCACAACTGCTTTTGCACAATGGACAGATGAATAAAAGACTGCTGCACAAAGTAATTCTAAAGCCATGAATATGTTATTTTGTTCATTAGATAGGAATGAGTTTAATAGAGTGTCAATATGTAAAACTACTTATGAAATTTGGAGAACTTTACAAGTTACTCATGAAGGAACTACCAAAGTTAAACAAACTAAAATAGCAATGTTAGTTAATCAGTTTTAGTTATTCAAAATGACCGAGAATGAGTCTATTTCAGATATGTATTGCAGATTTCAAGTGATAGTGTATTCATTAACGGCACTTGGAAAAACTTATTCTGAAGTAGATCAAGTCAGAAAAATATTGAGTTCATTGACTAGGATCGGAAAATTTTGGCAATTGAAGAAGCCAATGATGTCAATGAAATGAAGATTGAGGAGTTAATCAGAAATCTGATGTCATATGAAGTACAATTACAGAAGAAAAAAGAAAACAGGCCAACTGAGAAGAAACCTATTGCATTAAAAGCAACAGTAAATGATTCTGACTCGAGTAGTGAAGATGATGAAGAAACAACTCTTATGACAAATCATTTTAGAAAATTTCTAAGATACAGAAAGAAAAATTATAACCAAGGAAGTTCAAGAAGTAATGATGGTCGACGTTATAACTGCAACAAACCAGGCCATATAAAGAAAATGTGTCCATATCCAGATAAATCGACTCAACAAATCGACAATAGCAATTCGTCAAGAAAAAGAAAGAAAGCATATGCAACAACATTAGATGATTCAAATTCATCATCAAGTGATGAAGAGCCAGAAACCGGAAATTCAAATATGTACTTTACGGCAATTTAGAATTCAAAATCTTTTGAAGAAAAGGATCTAAAACCCGGGTACACCTTAATTAATTTTTAATTTTATTTGGTTGAATGATTGCTTTGTTTGTTTGCTTTGTTTTGAATTTAAAAACTTTAAAATTTAATATTGAAATTTGAAATTAAAATTTGAAATTTGAAATTTGAAATTCAAAATAATAATATAATTATAAATAACACATAAAATAATAAAATAAAATTTTGAATGTTGGTTAGGATTGGAATTATTTCAGGGAATCGTTAAAACTGAAATATAAATCGATATTATAAATTTCAATTCACAATAATTTAATCTCCTTTAAAAATAGGCACATATGCCGCATACATATGCCTATATGTCGACATATATTGACCAGAAATTTGAAATTTGAAATTTGAAATTCAAAGGTTTTGTAATGCCCCAGAATTTTGGACCAGTAAAAATAAAATTTCCAAATAATCCTTAGGTCCAAAACAAACAATGATAGTTACCATTTTATTTTATAAATATGAAAAACATCATTAAACGCACTGGATAGAATTCAAATAAATGCCACTTACCAAAGTATTCATTTAATCCACAGGGTGTTCTTCAAATACAAATAAAACATAATTACCATAAATCAACTATTATGCGACTCTGGTGAGACGGACATCGATATTCATTCTTGCGCACTTGATAATTACGTCGGTATGGCATAAATGATAACACATGAAAGATGCACCAACACAAGATGTAATAACAAGTAATAAACAAAAAATATTTTATTTAATAAAGCAGCTGCATCACTACCACTTGTGACTGCCTACGTACCTTTATCTGATTGGGTAAGCAATTAGATACAGGATCAAGCCGACGTAGTTCTTCTTTACAAAACATTTAAAATCAACATTTACTTCCAAAAATACTTTTTATATCAAGTAAAAACACTCTATAAATACTCGTTTTGAAAGGTATATAAGTTTTTCTTGTAAAACTTCCTTTCAAAAGATCTTCTACCAAAAACTCCCTTGCGATAAAATAAATTATAACTTAAAACTAATCATCGAAAAAGGAATACTGGAAAATAATATTCACATAAGACATTAATCAAAGGAATGCATCTCGATAATGCAATTATGGCTATCAAACCATAGGTAGTCTATGTTTGTCATAGTCCCCTACTAATCCTTATGTTCTTGTTTTCAAAAGTTTATGCCAGTCATACTAACTCATCAATGCTCTCAACCATCAGTCGTATTTGTTCTTTACTTACCGTAGCAAAGATTGCAATCAATATAGTATGTTAAAGTCATAGGCACCTTTAAATTAAAAAACAAGCTTATGAAATAATAATGGATTAGATGATAAGTGTACTCATAGTACTCCTTGCTATCTTCATGCAAAAGTATCGTAAAACATCATATAGTACTTATCATCACTCCAAAGTAATCAATTATTTTCCTTGAATTATTGTAATTCGTCAACCTTCCTTTTTCTTAATTTTGACACGTTTTGACTCTCTTTTACTTTGATTTAACATCCTTGATTTTGTCAGTTTGTCTATAATACTATAAGGAAGCTCAAGTCCAAATTTGAGAGGATTTGGAATAATTTACCATGATTTTTATACCCCAAACATCTATAACAGCGTTTTTGTCATGCTATGAAAGGTTCTGCTCGTTTTAAAATACTTCATAGTCAATTAAGAGAAAAAAAGCGCTTTCAGAAGTGCTATGACAAGTTCTCGGTGGTTTATAATTATTTTAGACTAAAAACAGCTTACTACAACATTTCTGAGACATTGTGAAAATTTTTGGTAGCTTATTATGCTTCATTAATAATTCAGAGCAAAGATAGCGTTTCAGAATGCTATAAATAGTTCCGAAACTCGGTTTTTCAACATGTTTTTGGGCAAAATGTTTGTCGCTGTTTCTTTATGATAAAAATAGCTTTTGACTCCGAATTTTTTTTATAGAGAGAAGCTTTCTTAGTTTACTTAATTATCATGAAATTAAAACCTCAAAATCATTTATCGACTTATTATATAAAATCAAACATCATAAGGCATTTTTAACATGTTCATTTCGGGCTGATTTTTACCTGACTATGCGTCTAGTTTTCAGGTATACAAACGAACGAATCGGAAAAAGTGGTACGGGTGAAAGATGTAGCCCTTTGAATTAGATTTGAAAATTGATAGATAAGTCGAAATTTCATTAAGAATTGCAAAAGTTATGCCCAAAATACCGAACGCCATTTTCAGGGTTTCAAGTCCAATCATTCATTCATAAATTTCTCAACTTTTCTTCAAAATATGAAATGAATACATGAACTCAAATAGTTTTTCTCACCTTGAACTTGAAACTTGAACTTGTGTTCCTTCTCTTGGTTTCTCCTAAACCTCTCTTCTTTTTCTTATCTTGGTTTTATGTTTTTTAAATCCATGACAAAGAATGAACCTTTCCACCCTTTCTATAGTAAATTTCAAGGCTAGTTTGGTAATTTAGTTTTGGACACTTGTCCTCCTTATCTTCATGCAAGCTTTAGGATGAAGACACATGCTTCCTTAGGTGTCTTTAGATGTTTATACACATGGAGACCTAATGGGTTTATGTGTCTTTACCTTATTTACTTACAAAACATGTGTACCATTCTTTTGATGACACGTGTCCCTATCATTTTAAGCCATTTTTCATATTCTAGAATACATACACATATGCTATTTGTATTTTATTTATATGCTATGTACATACACATATATGTGTTCTTATATTGTTACTACATGCACATGATATTACAACAACTTTTAATAAGCAAAACCTCGTTTAACGACAAAATTGTTTTCGGTCACGTTATCGATTTTTCTTTGAACTGCTTATCTTTGTAAACAAAAGCTCAACAACATGTTTTCTCCTCATTAATTATTATTTATAAAGGGATTTAATCTAGATTATGAAACCATTAAATCCATGTTTTAAATATTTAAATAACCTTGATATTTAAATATTTACTGCCCGAATTTTCAGGTTGTTACATTCTTTCCCCCTTAAAAGGAATTTCGTCCCTGAAATTCTATGCAACACTTAATCAAAAGAAAACTAAATATTCCATGAAAGAAACTCTATGTATCCAGGAAATTTTATTTAAAGTATGTTTTCAAAACAATTTCATAAATCGAAATTCAGAGTTTAAGACATACCTGGATATTATATGATTGGAACTTCTCAATTTTTGATCAACATTTTATCAATTCTGCAAGCTATTACTGGATCAGGAACGCCATAGTTTCTTTTTATTCCCAAATTCAGGATCTTGTTCTTTGTAATCTACATCGATGCCCAGTATCCTTCCCGTGAACATACACTCAATTTGGAATAGATTCTAGAGCCTCCAACCAATGCCAAATCATTCAGTAAAAACATACTCTTCTTGTTTGGTAACCATCGAAATGTACCAAAGATTCATCATACTCCGGCTCATCCGACATCATCATCATCATCTAATAAGGATGTATTCTCCATGTTGCGATACCCATCGAAATGTACTAGAGAGTAATCATGGCACTTTTATTATAAGAATTTCCAAATATATTTTCAAATAATATATTAAAATAACTCAAACAAGTTTTATAAGAAATTCTTTTATAAAAAATAGGATCATATTCATTAGATAACGATGTACTCTCCTTATTGCGGTACCCATCGAAATGTACCAGAGAGTAATATAAACATCTCATGTAATATCTTCAATTTTTTTATATAATATGATTGTATTCATCAAAGTGGATCAAAGCCACACACTCAAACTAGGATATTTTATCTTGTTGCGGTCGGCATCCCGACATCAAATAGGATTTACTCTACTCGGCTCGATACCAACATAGAGTAATAGTTGCACTATCCAAGATCTATTGTCTTGTGGCTGGCATCCCTTCATCAAATAGGATGTACTCTACTCAGCTCGATACCAACATAGAGAAATAGTGCACTACCCAAGATCTATTGTCTTATACTGCACATCGTCATCGTCATTCGAAGGTATCCATCATTGATGAAATAATCAAAAAAAATCTTTCATAAGTTTAAACAAAGTATTTTCTCAAAGTGATTTTATACTTTGTAATCGTTACTTCCACATGGATAACCATTTCATTTTGGAAAATCCACTATTTTTACTTCGAAAATCATCTTAAGTATAAACCCCCCTTCTTCTTCTTTTTTGTCAAACACATAGTTCAATTTACAAAATTGTTTTGGGATAGCAAACTTTCAAAATTTTGAAATATATATGATGTAAATATTCTAGATAATTAATCTAGTTCCCAATAAGATTAACTTTGACTAAACCCAAATTAAGGAATCAAAAGTTGTGACTGGATTGCTGAGAGATGTTTTAACAGCTTTAACCTAACATCATCAGTGCTAAACAACTCTAATATTGTTTACAACAAAAATGGTATAAAAACCCAAGGTACTAAACTGTACTTCACCAATTCGGTAAGAAATAAATGGAACTATGTTTAAGTGGCAATAAAAAGTAAAAATGCAAGAAAAAGTAAAGTAGAGACAAGATTTAGAGTGGTTCAGCCGTTAACGAGGCCTACGTCTACTATGAAGATAATTTCCTGCCTTTTAATGAGAATTACAAAGTACATCAACCCTTTAACCTCATACATCCCTATCCTCACTCAATATACCCTCGTTTATGTATTTTGATCTAGAGAACTATACAAGAGAATAATGGAGTTTTAGGAGAAGGAGGATGGATGAATAATTTGAGAGAGAAGATGCCTTCATTCGAAGATGGTGCTTGTCGCCATGGCCAGATCTGTGATTGAGTATAAAGTTTAGCAGCACTTCGTGGTTTTTCCAAAAGCCCCCTTCAAATGTTGGTGGCCATGGTGTATTTATAGGTGAATCCCTTTTGATAAATGATCTGGAATCCATTTATCCAGGCTGTGGGTCGTTCATTCTGCTAATTACGACCATGCCACTGGACAACTGTAGCCAGCTATCCGTGGTCATATCCAGCGTTATGTGCAGACGATTTGTTGAGTGTCTTGAACAGTTGAGCGGGTCCTTAAGTGCGGGCGCGAATGCTTCTGGAGATTTCGGGGTGCAGAGCTGAGATCGGTCCTCCTTTGTTTCCCGCGAGACAGTTCTTCTTGGACCAAAGGCGCTCGCCCTCTTGCTGTCTTTGTATGGTGTTGCTTAGCTTCACGGTTCTGCTATAAGGTTGCTTTTGCTTGTGCAGAGCGGGCGACCCGTTCTTACTTTGGTGTTTGATGGTGAGATGAAGGAACGAGTTGGCCATAATACCTCAACGTGGTTATGGCCGATTCGGCAAGCGAGCGATAGTGTCATGATTGGATGAGGGTGCAGTTCTAAGATGTAGACGTGCTTCTTTGTTGGTTGGTGTACGACCAATCAGCAGGCTCCGGGTCTGAATAATGAGTGATAGATGTTGTCGTCTATGAGCGATTGTTTGAATATGCATGCGACTTAGATTTATGTCCTGATATGCACGGTCGAACTTTGATGTTAGGTTGAGCTCTCTTTATGATTATTACTCACCATCATCTTTGGTCATGATGGTGGACCCGGCTTGTCCTGGGTGTGATATTTAGGTTTTGCCTTGTGCGGTTGCGTCGTGCGCGAGCGACCATGGCAATATTCCTCTTGTATCCTTTACCCAATGCGCGAGTGGATTTTTTTTAGGGATTAACACTTGCCCCTCGAAGTTCGTGATTTCTCTTTTAGCAGGGAATTACGGGCTTCGGCATGCCTGATCGCGCATTGTTTGGTAGGTTTATCCTATCTTGGCAAGAAGTCGATCGTGCAAGGACTGAGATGGTTTTGTTGTAGCTGACTGGTATTGTCTTTTCCTGTGAGCGAGAGGCTCGTTGTATTTTCTTGATTACTATGCGAATGGCTGAATCTCGGGATGCCAATTGGGACTTGATGAGACATTTTCGTGTAGTCAGGCATTAAGATGACGTGGCGAAAATTTCCTGGATGTATGCCTTTTAATCTTCCTTATTTTCCTCCCTTCTGTTTGTTTTTAATTGGTTTTCCCACGTATATCTATGTGCGCTTATTTTGGGCGATTTCCCACTCATTTGAATACTGGGCTTATCGATTCGATCGTTGGGCTGTTGAGCGACCGGATGAAAATACTACTTTGATTTGCCATCCCTTCTGTCTGTCCTCTATGTATTATTTCTTTACAAACTTCTCAAAAGAAAGCTTTAATGGCTACATCGTTTTGAGCGGTTTTCTTTACCACTGGGATTCCCTTTGCCATTTCTGAATATCAAAGCCCTTTTGTCGTTCCAGTTTGCACTCGTGTGTGGCGTCGTCATCAAGGTTTCTGCGATCTTGAGATCGATTCAGCTGGGTTGCTTGCCTAAGCTTGAGACTGCGTATTTGTCTGTAAGCAAATTCCCCCCTTGATTTTATTTTAATTCACTTTTGGATCATGAATTTGGTCGTGCGACCCTGGGGTTTAAAGTAGATTTTTCTTTTTCTTTTTTTCAAAAATTTCATAATTTCAGGGAGCCATTTATGTCGGACCAGGTCGGGAGGTTGGGTCGAGGAGAGAGTTCTGACCAGGTTACGTCTGCGCCCCATATTGTTTCTTCGATGGGTGTTGTCCAAAAATTTCCACAACCTTGTGCGCTTTCTGAAGTACCTAGTGAGAGGCCCTCGACGGAGCTTTTGCCTAGTTCGTTCCGTAAGTTGTGCAAGCAATTTGGGATTTCAGAAAAGGAAGAAGCCAGGCTGCCTGTGGGAGAGGAGTTCGCTGACAACCCTCCTAAAGGATTTATTGCTGTTACTCGTGGTATGTTGAAAAGTATAGCAGTTCCTCCCTTTAACCCTTACATAGAGATGATTCTTCGGAATTTGGCTACTGCCCCGTATCAATTACACCCCAATGGTTAGTCAATTTTGACAAGCCTTTATGTCCTTTTTATGAGAGAGAAACGTCGGGCTCCTTCATTTACAGATATACGCTCATTGTACGCTTTTAGGACAAGAGGCCAGCGTCCCTTATTTGTCTTCTTGGAAAGTCGGGGTTCGAAAATAATCACTGGTTTAGAGGAGAGTGTACGAGGATTTCCCAAGCAATACTTCTTTGTCCGATGCCCCGATAATTTTTGCGGCCTCTTGAGGACGGTCGGTGAGTATGAATTTCCACTTGCTCTTTTTTTCTTGGCTTTTATCTTTCTAAAAGTCTTTTAGGTTTCTTGTAGTGCTTCCTGATCAGAGCATACCCTTTGACTAGGATCTATGCAATTTGTTATTAGCCGTCAATGAAGAGCAGAGGAACAGGAAATTCTTGATTAACGAGGGGTTCCTAAGGCGATACAACTTGCTTTTATCTCCGCGCACCCTCCCGGTGGACACTTCTGGCAAAAAGAAAGCTATCAACAAATCCCCTGCCAAAAAATCTTTAGAGGAAGGTTGTTCTAGTGTCATGGGGAGCAATGAGGCAATTTCTAGTAGCAGAGTGACCCATGCCGAAAAGGTTGTATCCAGGCGCCCAAAGCGCAAAGGTTCTCAGACTTCAGTAGCTTTGTGCGAGGAAGATGGGCCTTTGCCGGAAGGAGCCGCCCGAGGATAGGTTCAGGAAACGGAGCGACTTGATGACATTGTAGAAGCTTCTGTAGAAAATCCGGGAAGCGAAGAGGGCTCTTCTAAAGAAAACCAAGGAGAAGATGGTTCAGAAGCCTCAAAAAGACTTGATCCTCCCGACTTGGCTGGAGAGCTCGCTCAAGGTAAAATCGCTACCTGGACGTCCATATTTCAAAACTTTTTGATCGTGAGGAATCTTTGGGTAAAACCTCTTGCTTTTGGATCAAAGCGATATCTCGAAAAGCATTTAACTGTTTCGGCATGTTGTATTTATGTTCCACTTTTGACGTATCCTCTTTCCGGCTTCTTTTCTCATCTTCACACAACTATAGTGCTTAAATTTTCTTTTCTTTCCTAGATCCGGGAATGAAGTTGCCCCTGTCGGAAAGTTTCTCTCATCAATTTGATCTTGTTGACCCACAGAGTATCTTGCAATCCAGTCTCTCTCACTGTCTCAAGCGCTCTTGTCCATCTTCAGACCTTCTAACCCAGGATGCTCTTGAAGCACCACTGGCGAGCTTGATAAAGAAGAAGAAGCATGACCATTCTTGGGTATCTGGAGGAGAAAACCAGGATACCGAGAAGAGAGGAGGTAATGATAAAAAAAAATTTGTACCGTCTGAATTCCCATGCTCCAGTTCCTTGATTCCTGTGAAGTCGTTGATTAGATCCCCTACTTCGGACTTGCCTACTCTTCGCCAGATCCAGGCGGTTCTTGACAGACCTTCCTACAGAGTTGCCCCTGGTAATCCCGAGTTGAAGGACAAGTTCAGAGATTGGGACCTGAGGGGAGTGGACCTTGACGTAGATTTGTCTCCATATGATGATCAGAACTCTGTTTGGGAATTGAGCGCTGTAAAAAACTATGTAACCTCCTAGTTTGCTGCTGTCATTGGTCAGCTTGAAGTTCAGTTGGATGAAGATCAACATACTTCCAAAAAGCAACTCGAGTCTTTGGATAAATTCTGCTTCGAATTTCAGAATTTGAATACTTAGCATCTCGAACGTATTGATCTTCTAGAGAACGATAAAAAAGAATTATGCCATGTGATTGAAAGTCAAGCGGCCGAGATTGCATTCTTTAAAGATGGGAACAGCAAAATGAGTAGCTTAGAAGCTGACAACAGAAGACTTCAGGAAGAGATTGAAGCCGCCAGGAGACAACTTGACGAGGCTCAGACCGGCCGTGAGTTAGCTTAATCTCAATTAACTTCTGCATGACAGGATGTGGTTTCTTGTCGGCGGGAGAAAGCGGCGCTTGAAGGTAGACTTGCCTTTCAAAATGGGACCCTGGAAGTTTTAGAAGGAGATAGAGTGAGGCTAACTAGTGATCTTGAGCGAGCCCAAAATAAAACTGAAGAGACCCTATTTCGATTTTACACCCTCAGTGTTATGACCCGCGGAAGCTTGAGTTTGTTTGAACAAAGATTTTCCTCGTACACTAGCCCTTGTTTGGGAGGAGGTGCTCAAGTATTCCAAAGGGAAGGAAGATGGTGCTCTCTAGAAGCCCTCCTTGAGGCAAAAGATCGCAACGATTTGGAGGAAGGTAGGAGAATATTGGCTGATGAACGAGCTCGATCCTTCGGAACAGAAGTCCAAAATGTTGTCCCTGTTCATGCTCCTAGTCCTGTGGGAGATGAAGCTTTGGGAGAAGCGATTCCCTTGACTGAACTTTCCGTTGCTGATCAAGGTATTTCCGAGGCTCACTTTGATTGATGGTCATGATGCCCCTGAAAAAATTCTCACATGATATGCTGTTGTTTTGCATTTTTAAGTTCCAACTTCATGACCATGTATCTTTATGATAAACCTGTATGTTGCTTTAGCGCGTTATCGTTGAAGTTTACAACTTATCGTAATTTATTCGTTTGCGTTGTGTTGCGCTTTTATTGGTCGTATGATGATTATGTTTTTACGTCGTACGTCGTTCAATATTGTTGATTTGCCTTGAATTTAGGACATCGTATTTTCATTTTAGCCCTTTCCTTAAGGGGTTTAGTTCTTGTTATGCATATGTTCATGTTTTTATTTGGTCTGATAGTTCAAACTTTTGAAGTTCATTTTTGGGTAAATGCCCTTATAAGGCGCAGACATCCTATTGTACATTTAATCTTGTTGTACATTTAATCTTGTTCCCTATTGACTTGGCGTCCCCAGCCCTTCAAAAACATGATTAAACGTACTCTATATGTTCAATTAAGGTATTTTTTATGTATCCAATCCCATATCTCACTAACTCAGTGACCTGAGCCCTTCAGAGTCTGGTTTTGGATACATGCCCCCATGGGAGGACTTGGGTTACAATTTTCGACCAAATTTCGATCTTATTTGATCCGGCTCGTTATGATCAAATAGAGACCTAAATTGGATACCCCCAAATGGCTAGGATTTCTGACACCCCCTTTCGGCTAGGATTTCTGCTGTTGTAGTCCATCCCTGGCTTTGTTTGACTTGGTTAACAACAAAGAACAATGATGGCCACCTTCCTTTCGGTCGGGTTTTTGTTTTGTGCTGGTCCTTCCAGCATGTTTGTGGGACTTTTCGATCCTAGGACTGGTGTTATCCAGCCTAGTTTTTTTCTTCTTTCTTTTAGAAAAGAAAGGAAAGAGCGCAGCCTCCAGATGTCAATGTGCTCTTCATGAGTTTTTTTGGAATTGTCCTTTCCTTTTGAGTTCTATAGGACGACGGGCTTGATTACCCCGTCTTTTTTGACCAATGCTCTTGATGCTCGATGCATGACTTGCCCTACATCAGAGACCAGTTTTAACATTATCTTGTAAACAATTTTTTTCTTTCATGAGATTATAATCCGTGAGCAAATATCTTTCATCATGTAGAGTTTTTACTTAACATAATAAGAAAGGGGGGTCACAGATTACTTCATGGAGATACAGTTGGGAAAGACAGAATACAGAAGTAGCAAATAAAGAGAAGGACAGTCACGCATTCCTATTATGGATGTTGG
Source organism: Allium sativum (assembly GCA_030737875.1). Taxonomy (NCBI): domain Eukaryota; kingdom Viridiplantae; phylum Streptophyta; class Magnoliopsida; order Asparagales; family Amaryllidaceae; genus Allium; species Allium sativum. The sequence goes on from CM060915.1 coordinate 120,762,893, forward strand.
ACCATGTCCAATGGTAATAGTCTATGATCGGTCGTAAGTCTTCGGGCGCCCGGGTTATCTCGCGCGACCCTGCCTGATCAGCACCCTTACCTTGCCACTTGCTTTCTGATGTGTTTTGTGGACTTTTAACATATTGCTGCAGTTGATTTTTTCAGATGAGATCCTCAATCAAATTTCTCAAGTGTCGACATTCATTTGTGTTGTGTCCTGGCTGATTATGAAATCGACAGAACTTTCCAGAATTTGCCTGTTGATCAGTGATTCTTTGCGGTTTCACCTGAGGGAACATGCCTGAGTCCTTCGTGGCAGAGTAGATTTTTTCTGGGGTTTCATTCAGGGGAGTCAATTCTGAATGCTTGAAGAATTTTGACTTCTTGTGTACTCCATTATTTCTTCCGTAAAACCCTCTCTTATGCCCGGAATTATCTTTCTGAGTTATCTGAGAAGATTCGTCGTTCTTCCCTTCCTTAATAATACTATTCCCCGCGTCCTTCTGAGCATTCAGGGTATCGGTTTCCACGCTCATGTACTCTTCGGCTTTCTTGTAGAACTTCTTTAGAGTCTTTGATTTCTTCATCTTGAGCCACTTTCCAAACTCTGATTTCCTATCGATGGCTCCTCTTAGAGCCACAAGCAAATACCAAGGTTCTGGCTCTACGACCTCTGCCGCCGCAGCGCAGAAGCATGTAAGGAAAACTCTGATGGTTTCCCCAGGCCGCTGTTCCATCTCGCTAGGCGACATCACGTCCCTTGCTTTGGTGGTCTGCAACCGGAATTGATCCTGAAATCTCCTTGCCAGATCTGCAAACTGGTCGATATACCTAGGTGGGAGCCTAGTGAACCATAGTGAGGCCACGTCTTCCAGGAAAACGGGAAAGTATAAGCACTTGATTTTGTAACAACCCAGAATTTGGGGCCAATTTAAATTTTCATTTTGTTGATTTTAAAGTTGTTTAAATAGTTGAAATGGATTATTTTAAATAAAAATGACTAGAAATTTATTTCGATTGGATTTAATACAAATATATTTAATTTAATTATAAAAGGAATTAGAAAAAGGACGGTAGTTTGAAAAGCCAAACCTGAACTTTGACTGACTACACAGAATGTAGAATAAACCGGATTTTGGTGAAACCAAAAATATTTAAATCTGTTAATGAATATCTTTCTAACGAATTTGAAAAATCGAAGTTTCATAGCGGGAATCAAAAGTTATGGCCAAATGAATTTTCAGAAAGGTCGCTATAGAAAATATATCGCCCTTGAAAATTGACATTTTGCATACGACCTCGGAATTCGACGAAACCACTTTTGTTGGATCCGGGATGTAAAATTATTGCTAGGTTTCAAATTTCATGATTTTTGAAGCTAGTATGTGAGCGTGGCAAAAGAAACTGCGTTTTGTCAATTTCGGTCAAAATTAATTGACTGAAAAATAGCCATTTTTCAAACAGTCTCAGAATTCAACGAAATAAATTTTGTTAGGACCGTATCGTCATAAGGAAGCCAAAAATAATTTTTCCAGATTTTTCTGAGTTAGTATGTGGCCCGGTGAAATTTAAAAGTACGTTCGAATTTAATATTAAAAAATTAATTTGAAAATAAAAGAAAACATACTGTAACTTCAGAATTGGACTTCGGAAATAGCACCATCGCGTTCGGAGGACGTCAAAACGTATTGTTCGACAGTCGTTGGGGTCCGTTTGGAGATCGTACAGAAAAACCCTAATTTCTAGAATTAATTAAATAAATAAATAAAATAAAAATACGGCCAAATACAGTATAAATACTCGTATGCAGTGCCTTCTTCTTCCCGATGGATTCAGCCGCAACAAACCCATAAGCTTCAAAACTTTGAATTCCGATTTCTCCTTCAATTCTCAACGGAATCCTTCGCCGTTGGGCTACTTTCGAAGAGATTCTCGTGCTCTTCCATCTCCGACAAGAATCAGACCCCCTCGTCACCTGAAACCGCCGCCCCGACCCCTTAAAGTCGCCGCCGTCGCACCCCCCGGGTCCCACCTGAGGCGCGCACAACCTCCCCCCTTCCCGGCGTTCAGGCGCCTCTTCACCCCCTTCGACCTCCAGCAATCGGTTTATGAAATTATCAACTATAGCTCCAGAAAATCAAGGTCAAAGTTTTGAACAAAAGGGTATGAATTTCACTTCAGAATTTGCCACGTTTTTAAGTGTCGCAGTGACAGTTGTTAAAAGTGTTTTCTAATTTATACCTATGAACTTCAAATTGAAATATTTCAGATCTGAAATCGCCGTAACTTCGAACACGAGATCTGATCGAGGTTGGACCTTCATTTCAGTCCCGAGCAATGTGAGAATTTATTTTTAATTAAATTTAATAAATTTAATGATTATTATTCCATTATGTGAAGTTGAAAGTCAAATACAAATAGATCTGCGATGGATGTTACCATAAGTTATGAATCCGAATTGGTTGTGATGTTATGATTTTAGATCTGTTATTGTCAATCGTGGATCTGTTAATAAAAATTATAGATCGGTAGGAAAATATTAGATTTCTACCTTGTTTAAATTGGTTGAAGTATGCCTTGTGGATGTGAATCATGTATAAATTTATCATCTTGTGCATCGTAAGAAATTTACATTATTTTAATGTGGATTATTGTAGAAATTTACATCGTATGAAGTTTACATTATTTTAATGTGAATTAAAGTAGGAATTTACGATGTAAGGAATTTACATTTTTAGGATGTAAATGTAAAATAGATTTTTCGTATGTTAAAAATTACATTTTTCTATGTAATTAAAATGTGAATTTACATCGTATGTTAAAATTTACATTTTTATATGTAAATTATATAGGGAATTACACCGTATGTTAAAAATTACATTTTTCTATGTAATTAAAATGTGAATTTACATCGTATGTTAAAATTTACATTTTTATATGTAAATTATATAGGGAATTACACCGTAATTTAAAATTACATTTTTCTATGTAATTAAAATGTGAATTTACATCGTATGTTAAAATTTACATTTTTATATGTAAATTATATAGAAAATTACACCGTATGTTAAAAATTACATTTTTCTATGTAATTAAAATGTGAATTTACATCGTATGTTAAAATTTACATTTTTATATGTAAATTATATAGGGAATTACACCGTATGTTAAAAACTACATTTTTCTATGTAATTAAAATGTGAATTTACATCGTATGTTAATATTTACATTTTTATATGTAAATTATATAGGGAATTACACCGTATGTTAAAAATTACATTTTTCTATGTAATTAAAATGTGAATTTACATCGTATGTTAAAATTTACATTTTTATATGTAAATTATATAGGGAATTACACCGTATGTTAAAAATTACATTTTTCTATGTAATTAAAATGTGAATTTACATCGTATGTTAAAATTAACATTTTTATATGTAAATTATATAGGGAATTACACCGTATGTTAAAAATTACATTTTTCTATGTAATTAAAATGTGAATTTGCATCGTATGTTAAAATTTACACTTTTATATGTAAATTATATAGGGAATTACACCGTATGTTAAAAATTACATTTTTCTATGTAATTAAAATGTGAATTTACATCGTATGTTAAAATTTACACTTTTATATGTAAATTACATAGGGAATTACACCGTATGTTAAAAATTACATTTTTCTATGTAATTAAAATGTGAATTTACATCGTATGATAAAATTTACACTTTTATATGTAAATTATATTGGGAATTACACCGTATGTTAAAAATTACATTTTTCTATGTAATTTAAATGTGAATTTACATCGTATGTTAAAATTTACATTTTTATATGTAAATTATATAGGGAATTACACTGTATGTTAAAAATTACATTTTTCTATGTAATTTAAATGTGAATTTACATCGTATGTTAAAATTTACATTTTTATATGTAAATTATATAGGGAATTACACCGTATGTTAAAAATTACATTTTTCTATGTAATTAAAATGTGAATTTACATCGTATGTTAAAATTTACATTTTTATATGTAAATTATATAGGGAATTACACCGTATGTTAAAAATTACATTTTTCTATGTAATTAAAATGTGAATTTACATCGTATGTTAAAATTTACATTTTTATATGTAAATTATATAGGGAATTACACCGTATGTTAAAAATTACATTTTTCTATGTAATTAAAATGTGAATTTACATCGTATGTTAAAATTTACATTTTTATATGTAAATTATATAGGGAATTACACCGTATGTTAAAAATTACATTTTTCTATGTAATTAAAATGTGAATTTACATCGTATGTTAAAATTTACATTTTTATATGTAAATTATATTGGGAATTACACCGTATGATAAAAATTACATTTTTCTATGAAATCAGAAGTAGGGTTTACATTGTAATTAAAAATCATATTTTTACAATGTAAATAAGAAGTAAAGTTTGCATTGTAAATAAATTTACATTTTTAGATGTAATTTAGAATATGATTCTCAATGAAAATATAAGTTACACTTTTATTATTATGTAATTAAGATGAGAAAATACATTGATGTTAAATTTTACATTTTATATGTAATTTAAAGGTAGTATTCTGCAATGTATCAAAATTTACATTTTTAGTATAAGTAAAGAACGAATTTAGGATGTTGTGATATGATCTTCATTTTCAAATGAATTAAAATTTAATAAGGATCGGTAGTTGTTAGAGCGTTGTTTAAATCAAGCGACGTTATTGCGATTAAACGATTATATATATATAAATATAATTAAAATTAAACGAATGTAGCGCGGTAGTTTGCGTTTTTGAAACCGTACCTTTAAATGACTATACAAGAAGATCCGACCATCGGATTTTCTTGAAACCGAAATCGTTAGAACCGTCTTGGAAAAATCTTTCCAATGGTACATATTACGTTAAGATCCAACGGTTAGATTCTGAGAAATGTAAAAAATCAAAATTGGTTGAATGCAGCGCCATTGTCGCCCATTGACTTAAGGCGTCGTTATATAAAAGTTAATTATTTTAAATAATTAAAATAAGAAGTAATCATTATAAAGCGATACAAAGGATTTTATATATATATATATATATATATATACGAGGATTATTTGGAAAGTCTGAGTTCTCTCATTCCAAGTAATCAAACGACGTTAATGGAAGTATAAAGATGGCATATGAAGACCGTAAATCTTCCCTCGAATGGGCAACGATCGAGGCCCTGATTTGACTTGCTCCCAACTCAAGGGTCATGGTCATTGCCCAAACGTACGTGTTGATTTCACGGGTTTGGCTTTCGCTCAGACCCAGAGCATAAGCTAATAAATGGATTGTGTGTCTGACATCGTACTATATCATATATCATGTTATTGATCTTCTGTCGAATGTATGGATGTTTGGCGGCGGAGAATTTATTCTCTTGCTTAACACCCGTTCATATATTTCTTCAAAGGATTTGTTGTGCGATATGGAGTGATGATGTGGCATGCTAAGATGCATAGGATCAAGGTTTTGTTGAAAAGCAGGCCTTGTGGGATGATCAAAGCATAGCCTGTTTAGGCATAGCTTTGTGTATAACGTGACTTCGCGAGCCTCACCCACCGGCGGAGTCTAAAACGGGAGAAGGGAACGCAGGGAGAGCAGCACGTTTCTTTCTAGCTAGAAGTGGTGATTGGGCTTTAACACGACCCGACATTTTACTTATATGGATGATGGAATGAGGCGCCTCAGATGATAGGTCCTATGGGACTGGGAAACGTGCGTTCAGGAATAACTAATCCGCAACTCGTATGGTGGACCAGCCTTGCAGCTATCCAAGGGTTCACTGCGGGGGATCCTGAGGCACTAGCTAGAGTGTCTCGAATCGGTAAGGAGCTCCTCCCTAGCCTTGACTCATGATGGAAATCCAAACTTCCAATACGAACCTACGGATTTGATTGTATTACTAGTATGGAAGCATAGTATTATGGTATCTATGTGTCCTAGGATTGATACATTTTTTTTTGAAATGTTTTTTCCATACATACTAATAATAATATTAAACTCGTATTTGCCGTATTTAGCATGTTTAATCACCATAAGGTAAAACCCTATCCTCTGGTTTGTGTTGCATTGTGTGATGGGACCTGGGTCTTATGGTGATTCCATTTTTCTCAAAAGCATAACGTTGTTGCACGATTTACTTATTATTTGTTCTGACACTTTTATGCACGGCAGTCCATTTGAGCAAACTCGTTCCGCGTTAGCGGCGTGGTCTTTGGATTTGCCCTATTAATAGTGATTAATTAGTTAAGAATTCTCACACCAGTCATACGACTGACCCGTTGTTTGTTTCCACCTTTTGGCAAACTCGGGTGCCCTCCTTTCTACACGGGTAGCCAAGTAAACAGGTTCATTCTTTGCTTGGAATTTTTCTTTGGAGCTGCTTATTATCGTCTTGGATTTGCTTTTGTGGAGAGGTGATGACTTGGAGCTTGAAGACATCTATCATTCGCTACTATTGCATTTTTCTCTTTTTAATTCCAGACATTAAACTTGTTTCATTTCACGTTGTTTAAGTTGGAGTTGGAACTTATTTCTTTTTCAGCAAACTTGATGTAATAATTTAGAATTCTGTGATTGTGGACTTTCGGTGATTGATGACATTATATTTCCGCTGCTATGATGTTGTTGCTCTATGAATTTCCTATGCTATGTTGTATCTGTGATGTGTATTATTGTATTTATGTTGTATTCCAAATGATTATTCCTTACTTTCATCCCGTGGAAGTTTGGGGTTATCACAGTTGGTATCAGAGCTTTGGTTAAACTTAGCTTTGGAATATAACATATTTATAATAATCCGTTTACATAGAATCACAATATTCTATGGCGAACATTTCATGAGATACATAATAGCCAGTCACTTTATCATCATCTTTTCATTCATCCTTCGATCTTTTCTATCTATTTGAATCACCATTACAGTTGTTCTGACTCTTTCCTGGATCGTACAGAACCAACTAAAAATGAGTACTTGTGCCGCTAGAACTGCTAGAGTTAGAACAATGGGGAAAAATGTTATTGGAACCGAGGAGCCCGCAGTTCAACAACCACCACCGCAGCCCTTTGACTTGGTGAGGGTAGTGAAGTATTTTAAGAAATTAGATGGAGTTCCGTTCACAGGTACAGAGACCATGACGCAGGCTCGGGCATGGCTTAAGAATTGTGAAAAGATATTTAGAGCGCTAGAACTGGAAGATCAAAAGAAGAGATATGTGGCTTCATGGATGCTCCAAGGCGAAGCACAACTTTGGTGGGAAGAGGTCAATATTGGAGGTGATGAAGAAAATATGACTTGGACCAAATATAAAGAGATGTTTAATGAAGAATATATTGCAAGGCAAGAGGTGGAAAGGCTTTATGATAAGTTTGCCTGTCGTTATGAGAAGAAGTCTGAAGAAAGCAGTTCTGGAGCCACTAAGACTCATGATAAGACTAAGCTGCAATGCTACCACTGCCAGAAGTTTGGACACTGTAGCAAGGACTACGGGAATCCAAAGAAGGCCAGAAGAGAGGAAGCGAGAAAATGCTATAACTGCCATAAAAAGGGTCACATCAAACGTGATTGCCCACTATTGAGGAGTTCCCAAGTTGCACATGTGTATGAGGGGGCAAGTGCACCATCTTCTTCCGCTCCTACTTCTTCCGAAGGAGCAGGTAAGCCTGATGTTTTAGATGGTACCATTTCTGTTAAAAACATTCTTCGTGTCGGTCCCTACCCTTCTATTCTTTTTTTTTCTTTTCGAGGACGAAAAGTTCTTAAGCGGGGGAGATTGTAACAACCCAAAATTTGGGGCCAATTTAAAATTTTCATTTTATAGATTTTAAAGGTGTTTAAATAGTTGAAATCAATTATTTTAAATAAAAATGACAAGAAATTTATTTTGATTGGATTTAATACAAATATATTTAATTTAATTATAAAAGGAATTAGAAAAAGGACGGTAGTTTGAAAAATCAAACCTGAACTTTGACTGACTACACAGAATGCAGAATAAACCGAATTTTGGTGAAACCAAAAATATTTATATCTGTTAATGAATATCTTTCTAACGAATCTAAAAAATCGAAGTTTCATAGCGGGAATCAAAAGTTATGGCCAAATGAATTTTCAGAAAGGTCGCTATAGAAAATATATCTCCCTTGAAAATCGACATTTTGCATACGACCTCGGAATTCGACGAAACCACTTTTGTTGGATCCGGGATGTAAAATTATTGCTAGGTTTCAAATTTCATGATTTTTGAAGCTAGTATGTGAGCGTGGAAAAAGAAACTGCGTTTTGTCAATTTCGGTCAAAATTAATTGACTGAAAAATAGTCATTTTTCAAACAGTCTCAAAATTCGACGAAATAAATTTTGTTAGGACCGTATCGTCATAAGGAAGCCAAAAATAATTTTTCCAGATTTTTCTGAGTTAGTATGTGGCCCCGGTGAAATTTAAAAGTACATTCGAATTTAATATTAAAAAATTAATTTGAAAATAAAAGAAAACATACTGTAACTTCAGAATTGGACTTCGAAAATAGCACCATCGCGTTCGGAGGACGTCAAAACGTAATGTTTGACAGTCGTTGGGGTCCGTTTGGAGATCGTACAAAAAAACCCTAATTTCTAGAATTAATTAAATTAATAAATTAAATAAAAATACGGCCAAATACAGTATAAATACCCGTATACAGTGCCTTCTTCTTCCCGATGGATTCAGCCGCAACAAACCCATAAGCTTCAAAACTTTGAATTCCGATTTCTCCTTCAATTCTCAACGGAATCCTTCGCCGTTGGGCTACTTTCGAAGAGATTCTCGTGCTCTTCCATCTCCGACAAGAATCAGACCCCCTCGTCACCTGAAACCGCCGCCCCGACCCCCTAAAGTCGCCACCGTCGCACCCCCTGGGCCCCACCTGAGGCGCGCGCAACCTCCCCCCTTCCCGGCGTTCAGGCGCCTCTCCACCCCCTTCGACCTCCAGCAATCGGTTTCTGAAATTATCAACTATAGCTCCAGAAAATCAAGATCAAAGTTTTGAACAAAAGGGTATGAATTTCACTTCAGAATTTGCCACGTTTTTAAGTGTCGCAGTGACAATTGTTAAAAGTGTTTTCTAATTTATACCTATGAACTTCAAATTGAAATATTTCAGATCTGAAATCGCCGTAACTACGAACACGAGATCTGATCGAGGTTGGACCTTCATTTCAGTCCCGAGCAATGTGAGAATTTATTTTTAATTAAATTTAATTAATTTAATTACTATTATTGCATTATGTGAAGTTGAAAGTCAAATACAAATAGATCTGCGATGGATGTTACCATAGGTTATGAATCCGAATTGGTTGTGATGTTATGATTTTAGATCCGTTATTGTCAATCGTGGATCTATTAATTAAAATTATAGATCGGTAGGAAAAAATTAGATTTCTACCATGTTTAAATTGGTTGAAGTATGCCTTGTGGATGTGAATCATGTATAAATTTATCATCTTGTGCATCGTATGAAATTTACATTATTTTAATGTGGATTATAGTAGAAATTTACATTATTTTAATGTGAATTAAAGTAGGAATTTACGATGTAAGGAATTTACATTTTTAGGATGTAAATGTAAAGTAGATTTTACATATGTTAAAAAGTACATTTTTCTATGTAATTAAAATGTGAATTTACATCGTATGTTAAAATTTACATTTTTATATGTAAATTATATAGGGAATTACACCGTATGTTAAAAATTACATTTTTCTATGTAATTAAAATGTGAATTTACATCGTATGTTAAAATTTACATTTTTATATGTAAATTATATAGGGAATTACACCGTATGTTAAAAATTACATTTTTCTATGTAATTAAAATGTGATTTTACATCGTATGTTAAAATTTACATTTTTATATGTAAATTATATAGGGAATTACACCGTATGTTAAAAATTACATTTTTCTATGTAATTAAAATGTGAATTTACATCGTATGTTAAAATTTACATTTTTAAATGTAAATTATATAGGGAATTACACTATATGTTAAAAATTACATTTTTCTATGTAATTAAAATGTGAATTTACATCGTATGTTAAAATTTACATTTTATATGTAAATTATATAGGGAATTACACCGTATGTTAAAAATTACATTTTTCTATGTAATTAAAATGTGAATTTACATCGTATTTTAAAATTTACATTTTTATATGTAAATTATAGTGCATTGTTATTGACACTCCATTTTCTGTTAAGGGGAGGCCAAATTTTAAGAACACTCCACTTTTTTTAAATTGTTAAGGGAGGGATCAATGTGGATGACTATTTTTTTTTACTTTTTACGTTTTTACCCTTTCTTCTAAAAATTACTCACCATAAAGGCAAATTCTATTTATACAGCAAAAATTCCTTAACATACACCATTGTTTTTTCTATAAAATTTTATTACTAAATTACCCTTTTCTCATTGTTGCTTTTTTAATACTTTTGCATATAAAAAGTCAAATCATTCTTAAAAGTATTGAAATTTGATACAAACTAGATATGTTAATGAATTATTTAATCATGAAATCTAAAATTTCAATTAAGAAAACATTCATAAATAACGGTCTAATTTAGAAGTGTTGATTTATTTTGTAAAATTACAGTAATTTTGTTGAAATTGATTTTTTTTCATAAAGTTAATAAAAGTTGCAATATTAGTAGAACAAATATATTTCATTTTGTAAAATTTTATTCAATTTGATGCAAAGAGTTTCTAATTTTTAGTAATTGTGTTTTAAATTTGAAAAAGGAAAGAAAAAGAAGATGAGAACATGGATATTTTAGTAAAAGAAACGATATGTAAAATAATATATGGTGTATATTAGTTTATTATAATTTTTGGTATATGTTTAGCAATTTTGGGTGTATAAATAGAATTAGCCAACTATAAAATCATAAGTCTCCTAAATCACAAAAACCCAAATTAAGCCTAAATGGATAATAATGTAAAAGTACATTTATTTGTTAAGGGACTACTTTCCTCCTTGGTACTCCCCTTAACAATTTTTTAGAAAATAAAAAATTGGCCTCCCCCTAACAATATTTGGAGTGTCAATAACAATGCCCAAATTATATAGGGAATTACACCGTATGTTAAAAATTACATTTTTCTATGTAATTAAAATGTGAATTTACATCGTATGTTAAAATTTACATTTTTATATGTAAATTATATAGGGAATTACACCGTATGTTAAAAATTACATTTTTCTATGTAATTAAAATGTGAATTCACATCGTATGTTAAAATTTACATTTTTATATGTAAATTATATAGGGAATTACACCGTATGTTAAAAATTACATTTTTCTATGTAATTAAAATGTGAATTTACATCGTATGTTAAAATTTACATTTTTATATGTAAATTATATAGGGAATTACACCATATGTTAAAAATTACATTTTTCTATGTAATTAAAATGTGAATTTGCATCGTATGTTAAAATTAACATTTTTATATGTAAACTATATAGGGAATTACACCGTATGTTAAAAATTACATTTTTCTATGTAATTAAAATGTGAATTTACATCGTATGTTAAAATTTACATTTTTATATGTAAATTATATAGGGAATTACATCGTATGTTAAAAAATACATTTTTCTATGTAATTAAAATGTGAATTTACATCGTATGTTAAAATTTACATTTTTATATGTAAATTATATAGAGAATTACACCGTATGTTAAAAATTACATTTTTCTATGTAATTAAAATGTGAATTTACATCGTATGTTAAAATTTACATTTTTATATGTAAATTATATAGGGAATTACACCGTATGTTAAAAATTACAATTTTCTTTGTAATTAAAATGTGAATTTACATCGTATGTTAAAATTTACATTTTTATATGTAAATTATATAGGGAATTACACCATATGTTAAAAATTACATTTTTCTATGTAATTAAAATGTGAATTTACATCGTATGTTAAAATTTACATTTTTATATATAAATTATATAGGGAATTACACCGTATGTTAAAAATTACATTTTTCTATGTAATTAAAATGTGAATTTACATCGTATGTTAAAATTTACATTTTTATATGTAAATTATATAGGGAATTACACCGTATGTTGAAAATTACATTTTTCTATGTAATTAAAATGTGATTTTACATCGTATGTTAAAATTTACATTTTTATATGTAAATTATATAGGGAATTACACCGTATGTTAAAAATTACATTTTTCTATGTAATTAAAATGTGAATTTACATCGTATGTTAAAATTTACATTTTTAAATGTAAATTATATAGGGAATTACACTGTATGTTAAAAATTACATTTTTCTATGTAATTAAAATGTGAATTTACATTGTATGTTAAAATTTACATTTTTATATGTAAATTATATAGGGAATTACACCGTATGTTAAAAATTACATTTTTCTATGTAATTAAAATGTGAATTTACATCGTATTTTAAAATTTACATTTTTATATGTAAATTATAGGGCATTGTTATTGACACTCCATTTTCTGTTAAGGGGAGGCCAAATTTTAAGAACACTCCACTTTTTTTAAATTGTTAAGGGAGGGATCAATGTAGATGACTATTTTTTTTACTTTTTACGTTTTTACCCTTACTTCTAAAAATTACTCACCATAAAGGCAAATTCTATTTATACAGCAAAAATTCCTTAACATACACCATTGTTTTTTCTATAAAATTTTATTACTAAATTACCCTTTTCTCATAGTTGCTTTTTTAATACTTTTGCATATAAAAAGTCAAATCATTCTTAAAAGTATTGAAATTTGATACAAACTAGATATGTTAATGAATTATTTAATCATGAAATCTAAAATTTCAATTAAGAAAACATTCATAAATAACAGTCTAATTTAGAAGTGTTGATTTATTTTGTAAAATTACAGTAATTTTGTTGAAATTGATTTTTTTTTCATAAAGTTAATAAAAGTTGCAATATTAGTACAACAAATATATTTCATTTTGTAAAATTTTACTCAATTTGATGCAAAGAGTTTCTAATTTTTAGTAATTGTGTTTTAAATTTGAAAAAGGAAAGAAAAAGAAGATGAGAACATGGATATTTTAGTAAAAGAAACGATATGTAAAATAATATATGGTGTATATTAGTTTATTATAATTTTTGGTATATGTTTAGCAATTTTGGGTGTATAAATAGAATTAGCCAACTGTAAAATCATAAGTCTCCTAAATCAAAAAAACCCAAATTAAGCCTAAATGGATAATAATGTAAAAGTACATTTATTTGTTAAGGGGCTACTTTCCTCCTTGGTAGTTGGTACTCCCCTTAACAATTTTTTAGAAAATAAAAAATTGGCCTCCCCCTAACAATATTTGGAGTGTCAATAACAATGCCCAAATTATATAGGGAATTACACCGTATGTTAAAAAGTACATTTTTCTATGTAATTAAAATGTGAATTTACATCGTATGTTAAAATTTACATTTTTATATGTAAATTATATAGGGAATTACACCGTATGTTAAAAATTACATTTTTCTATGTAATTAAAATGTGAATTTACATCGTATGTTAAAATTTACATTTTTATATGTAAATTATATAGGGAATTACACCGTATGTTAAAAATTACATTTTTCTATGTAATTAAAATGTGAATTTACATCGTATGTTAAAATTTACATTTTTATATGTAAATTATATAGGGAATTACACCATATGTTAAAAATTACATTTTTCTATGTAATTAAAATGTGAATTTACATCGTATGTTAAAATTAACATTTTTATATGTAAATTATATAGGGAATTACACCGTATGTTAAAAATTACATTTTTCTATGTAATTAAAATGTGAATTTACATCGTATGTTAAAATTTACATTTTTATATGTAAATTATATAGGGAATTACACCGTATGTTAAAAATTACATTTTTCTATGTAATTAAAATGTGAATTTACATCGTATGTTAAAATTTACATTTTTATATGTAAATTATATAGAGAATTACATCGTATGTTAAAAATTACATTTTTCTATGTAATTAAAATGTGAATTTACATCGTATGTTAAAATTTACATTTTTATATGTAAATTATATAGGGAATTACACCGTATGTTAAAAATTACAATTTTCTATGTAATTAAAATGTGAATTTACATCGTATGTTAAAATTTACATTTTTATATGTAAATTATATAGGGAATTACACCGTATGTTAAAAATTACATTTTTCTATGTAACTAAAATGTGAATTTACATCGTATGTTAAAATTTACATTTTTATATGTAAATTATATAGGGAATTACACCGTATGTTAAAAAGTACATTTTTCTATGTAATTAAAATGTGAATTTACATCGTATGTTAAAATTTACATTTATATATGTAAATTATATAGGGAACTACACCGTATGTTAAAAAGTACATTTTTCTATGTAATTAAAATGTGAATTTACATCGTATGTTAAAATTTACATTTTTATATGTAAATTATATAGGGAATTACACCGTATGTTAAAAATTAAATTTTTCTATGTAATTAAAATGTGAATTTACATCGTATGTTAAAATTTACATTTTTATATGTAAATTATATAGGGAATTACACCGTATGTTAAAAATTACATTTTTCTATGTAATTAAAATGTGAATTTACATCGTATGTTAAAATTAACATTTTTATATGTAAATTATATAGGGAATTACACCGTATGTTAAAAATTACATTTTTCTATGTAATTAAAATGTGAATTTACATCGTATGTTAAAATTTACATTTTTATATGTAAATTATATAGAGAATTACACCGTATGTTAAAACTTACATTTTTCTATGTAATTAAAATGTGAATTTACATCGTATGTTAAAATTTACATTTTTATATGTAAATTATATAGGGAATTACACCGTATGTTAAAAATTACAATTTTCTATGTAATTAAAATGTGAATTTACATCGTATGTTAAAATTTACATTTTTATATGTAAATTATATAGGGAATTACACCGTATGTTAAAAATTACATTTTTCTATGTAATAAAAATGTGAATTTACATCGTATGTTAAAATTTACATTTTTATATGTAAATTATATAGGGAATTACACCGTATGTTAAAAATTACATTTTTCTATGTAATTAAAATGTGAATTTACATCGTATGTTAAAATTTACATTTTATATGTAAATTATATGGGGAATTACACCGTATGTTAAAAATTACATTTTTCTTTGTAATTAAAATGTGAATTTACATCGTATGTTAAAATTTACATTTTTATATGTAAATTATATAGGGAATTACACCGTATGTTAAAAATTACATTTTTCTATGTAATTAAAATGTGAATTTACATCGTATGTTAAAATTTACATTTTTATATGTAAATTATATAGGGAATTACACCGTATGTTAAAAATTACATTTTTCTATGTAATTAAAATGTGAATTTACATCGTATGTTAAAATTTACATTTTTATATGTAAATTATATAGGGAATTACACCGTATGTTAAAAATTACATTTTTCTATGTAATTAAAATGTGAATTTACATCGTATGTTAAAATTTACATTTTTATATGTAAATTATATAGGGAATTACACCGTATGTTAAAAATTACATTTTTCTATGTAATTAAAATGTGAATTTACATCGTATGTTAAAATTTACATTTTTATATGTAAATTATATATGGAATTACACCGTATGTTAAAAATTACATTTTTCTATGTAATTAAAATGTGAATTTACATCGTATGTTAAAATTAACATTTTTATATGTAAATTATATAGGGAATTACACTGTATGTTAAAAATTACATTTTACTATGTAATTAAAATGTGAATTTACATCGTATGTTAAAATTTACATTTTTATATGTAAAATATATGGAATTACACCGTATGTTAAAAATTACATTTTCTATGTAATTAAAATGTGAATTTACATCGTATGTTAAAATTTACATTTTTATATGTAAATTATATAGGGAATTACACCGTATGTTAAAAATGACATTTTTCTATGTAATTAAAATGTGAATTTACATCGTATGTTAAAATTTACATTTTTATATGTAAATTATATAGGGAATTACACCATATGTTAGGTAACAGATTCTTTGTTGCTTATGGATTGTGTGATGTGGTACATGAACAATTAGTGAATGAAACGCAGGGGATGAGGCATTGAAATTATGGAATGTGGTTCAGTATGGATTATGTATGATTCATTAATTTTGTATTTTGAATATAAAGTTGTAACTTTTTTGTATAAATGGATCCGATATTTTGAATTTATATGAATTTGTTTTCTGTTTATCCAGCTTTTGTTGCACTTGCAAAATGTATTTAATTACAGTTATAGTAAGTGTATTATAAACATAAATATTTGTAAAAAATATATTGTCTCAACGATTCTTTACAGTTGTAGTAGAAATTACTACAACGGTGCAAAAAAGTTGTAGTATGTATTACTACAACGGTGCATCACAGTTGTAATATATATTACTACAAAGGTGCAACATAGTTGTAGTAGGTGTTATGTAACATGTTTATTTGCACAACAAGTTTTCTAACATAAATGCTATATCTATTTGCATAATAAGTTTCTAACATAATTGTCATTTTTGTTAGCGATAAATTGTCATTTATGATTAGCGATAAAATTGTCATTTATGATAGCGATTTAAAACGAGAAATCTCACATGTACCATAAAAATAGGATTTTTATTGTCTAGAAAATCTTATTGATTCATATTTAAAATAAAAATATGATTTTGGATAGAAATGTACATTAGGATTTGTAACATAGAGGTCAGAGATTCGAATCTCATGGTTGTCACATGTTATTACAACGATGCAACATAGTTGTAAAAGATTTTAGTCTATTACAACTTCTTAATATACGACGATTGTGCCATCGTTGTAAAGGTATTTTACAACTGTTTTCCATCGTTGTAATATGGTTAATTTGTTGTAGTGGTCAGGTACCATTAGCATAGATCCAATATATAAAACAATTTCATTTATTTCAGTAACTACATATTTGCATTAGAAACCATTTCAAATAGAATAGTGTTCATATCCTATATTTCATACACTTTTGAAAGCAAATATATATACAAAATTACCACCAAAATTAATACTGTAGATTTTCATATATATATATATATATATATACACACATATATATATACACATATATATACCTAAATCATATACAATTTGATAATATAAAATGCAAATCATATTTTCAGATAACATTTATCAATGTGCACTCAGATGAATGATTCAAATGATTTAAATAGATATATGTATCTATGCAGCATGTAAGTGAATTAATTCAAAAAAAATCAAAGCAAAGGTTCTAACATATATATGACACATACAACTATTAAAAGCTTTAATATATATATATATATGTATATATGCAAAATTAAAATATGTACATTGAAAATTTAAAATTGCAAATCACATTTGCATTTATCAATGTACAAATGCAGACAGAAAGTCGTACAAGAGTTAGGGTCCTTCAACTATATATATAATTGGGCTTTAAAATCATCTCAGTATCTTAATACCGTAATGAATTCTAGTAGTATAAATGCAAAAACACGTCATTAAAACAATTATGCAACATGACTAAAATGAACATCATCAACCAATTGCTATAAGCCCCCTTTTTCAAACACATTCATAGGTTTAAACATATTTTTGCATATATATGTATATGTATTCATTCAAACAATACATATACATTTGCAGATTAAATTTTCATCTAACACATGACTATATAAATATGCAGAAGTGATTTAGATAGACTATATCAAACAATCATAGCATGGTATTTATTATGAAAGGAAGCTTATTTTAAACAAAGCCAAGGTGATTCAACATGTTGTTCAATCCGTAACAGAAACTGGGTTTTTAAAATATATAACAAAGTCACATTTTTCTAGTTTTAGCAATCAAACAGTTTGATTCATAATTTAATAGAACTAGCCATACTAGCAGATTCAGACACCTTTATATAAGCATACAGATAAAAAAAATTATCCTAGATGTCCAAAGTTCAATATGGCATGGAAACAACAATGTAATCGGTATCTAATATCAACCCATAAGGTTGTTTCCATATTTATATCAAATATAAATCGTATTTTGTACGAAACGAATTTACATTAGAACTAAAATTTTGTTTCAAGCCTTTTATTAACTCGCATCAATGTTCATAATACGTTATCATTTCTACCCAGCGATCAAACATACAAACCCAATACAAACAATTAGTAAATTCTTTTCACAAGCCTGGCTCTGATACCATTGTAGGTTTTATCGATGAATTTGACATTATAACTTACCAATTCAAATCCTAATTAGCAGGATCTATGAAAAAAAAGAGTAATCATGCCTAGGGTTTGCGAATCTATGGTGAAGATGGAAGCAAGATCAATTGAATTACGAATGCCACCACTTGAGACAACGTCTCCATAGAAGTCCACACGAACTATTTCCTCTTCGATAGTCATACGAATCGAAGAAGAAAAGGGATTGTGGTACTAGCCGCCGTTCTCAATTAGGTTTTCATTTTGGAAAGGGTATATGATATTTATTCGTATATTTTCTATAAAAGAAGGAAGTACCCCTTTTACTAAATAAGCGTGAACCATAAAATTAGAAACCAACCGGTATCCATATTCCAACGTTAAATAAAATATCAGCAGACTGATATTTTATTTATCCAAAAAAAAATTCCTCTTTATAACGTTCTACATGTGTGACCCTATAGGTTATTATAACGTTGACAATTATTTTAAATCATATTTGAAATTATAAGCAGTGAGCGACATCTAGTAATACATCATTGTTAACCAAGTTATAATAAAATCAACGATTCGATACAACTTTTTCTATGACCAGTGTTTCAATGTAATTTAATCATTTTAACCAATATATCCTAGATTAAACTCGAGGCTTGGAACGTATCATTCTTTTTATATTTTTATCCTTTTATTTTGATCAATGAGTAGACTATATAAAACGAATCAATATTTGAGCACGGCCATGCATTTCATAGTCTCACTCAATCAAGAGGCCCATGGATATCACTACTTATATTGTAGGGTTGAATTCCATCTAGATCATTCATAATTTTCAATCGGTTCGAGATGTATCCGATAATCACCTTTATCGTCTACTCGGTTAAAAGTAACTTTCGATGATATCAAAACACAAATAACATCGAATAAAATTATAATGATTTCAGGTCTGAGGACCAATACATCACTTCCACTATGAGAATAACTTATGACACTATTAATTATATTCCATGAAGTTTTCTCATGTTAGGTCAGCCCAATACATTATTCTCTAATACGTATTTATGTATTAACATTAATATCACACATATCAATGATCAATGAGATATGATCATTAGTCAATCAACATAGTAGTCTTAATGTTTTATTGTTGTCCTATATACAGTAAAACTTGACTAGGAACATTTAAGAATTATAATACTTATTATATTATATAATCTCATTTTCAAGTCACTTACTTGAAACCATATAATTCTATAATATTATTCTAAGGACTTTTATTATATTAATATTTATGTTGCGCAGTAAATAAAATATAACAGAATATTTTATTCAAAAATAAATATATCATCAACAGTATTATTAACCACATCAAATGGACTGCCTCTAGGGCAACTCTAACACCTTTATCATTTATCATTGCACTATAACATACATCAAACAAACCGGCATATTCAACTGTAATTATGTCATGCTATGTTTGTTTATCATTTTTTTTTCAATGCTATATTTATTTATTATTCTATAGCTATTCATCTAAATTTTGTTTATCATCTTTCAAACACTGAATGCTATGTTTCTCTATCATATATCATTCACCATAATACACAACAAAACAAACTGATTTATTCAATTATAACTATGTCATGCTATATTTGTTTATCATTTTTTTCAATGCTATATTTACTTATCATTCCATAGTTATTCATCTAACTTTTGTTTAACATTTTTCTAAAAACTTTATGCGAAGTTTGTTTATAATTTTTCAATGCTATATTTGTTTATCATTTTTCTTAAATCACATTATCAAAAAAATCAATGATATATGCAACTATCATTTAGGAATACTTATACTATTTGATTTCATAATGGTTCGATATATGTACTTATGCGATGTAACTATTTGATTTCTTTAAGGGACCACTTCAAAACGCTGATGATTACAAGATTTATATTGCACCATAACGATTTGATTTTGTGTTATCAGACGATTTGACTTCTTTAGGGGACCGCTTCAAAAAACGACGATGATTGGGTTCGATTTCTTTTTAGATGATGACGACGGCTTCAAGCCATGGCTGAGGTTTCAGGAGACAGCGGTAGCTTCATAATTGGATGACTTCGGTTAGAGGAAGAAACAGTTGAAGATGGATGATGGCATGGCGATGTTGGGTTTCTGGTTAAATCATAAACTTTGCGTCCCCAATTTGAAAATTATTATTATATTTTTCCTTTAAACTAATTTGCTCTATTAAATATGAAGACATTTATTTGCAATTTTATTTTATCTAGTACTTATAGTATCGATTAATATTCTTAAGAAATATCAGGTATATTGCAGTAAAATGAAGTGATATATTGCTAAATATTGGACGATATATTGCTTGTGTTATTTGTAGTGATGTTTTAGACAAAATACTGGTTAAAGAGTGATATTAGATACATCGATGATATGTTGGTGATATTAGCCAGTTATAACTACTTGGGTCATTTGGTTTGGATGTTGGACAATGTATACGAACCGTACCAATTAAAATTGGTACTTATCTTTTTATTTGGTTTTCAGAATACATGTATGTTATACTCATTTCCTGTCCATAAGAAATTCAAAATGATGGTTGAAAATGTAACATCATATACTCATAAAAGTAAAATGGTTGGAAATAAACCCTAAGTTAACCTTAGGTTAATGAAAAAAATAACATTGACATTTGACAAATGAGCAAGGCATAGAAATGACTAAAAATATGGAAATATAGGTTGAAAAATGAATTTGAAAAAACACCTGAAATTTAATGAGAAAAAGCTCGAAATTGCTCAAATATGGACCCAAAGTGTGCTTCGAGTCCGTATGGAAATGGCAACAAAGCATGTTTCAGGTTAGGCTCATTTGAGTGCTCCAAAATTAGAGCGTTCAAGCTGTAGCTAATTTGAGTTTGATAGAGAAAAAACATATCTTTGCAAACTCTTACAAAAAACTCCCAATAATTTATCCAAAATATCACATTTTTTACCAAAAAATATATACTTTTAAACATATCATATGTCTTCATTGTCTTAATCTCTTTGATTGAAGTTCGATAGTGTACTTTCAAGTTACCTATATTCTTCCTTCATAATACGGTTTTCCACAATAACGAAACAAATTTCGAAATCTTTGATCTCTTTAATCTCCATTACATGATGCAAAACGTACTACAAAGAAGAAAGTTTTCCAATCACAGGAAATATACTTTTAAAACGTATCATATATCTTCTTAGTCTTGATCTCTTTGATTGAAGTTCGATAAGTATACTTTCAAGTTGCCTACATTCTTCCTACACAATTGCATAGTTTGCGACAATGATGAAATAAATTCTAAAATCTTTGAACTCTTCAATATCCACTGCATAATTTAAAATGTCAATGAAAAAAGTTTTCAAATCATAGATCTTTGAACCTTCAATATCACATTTGATTCATATTCAACCTAAATGACTAGAGTAAAAATCTAAATTAGGTATTCATCCAGAGTGGATGTGAGTGGGGATCAAATGCAATCATTTATTGAGATGAATGCTTAGTCACTAAGATGACTCAACGTACTCATGTCTTTCTCAGTTTCTCTGATAGACTTGGAAGGGAATATAGTGATCCCAAGAGTTGGATTTATTATTTGTCGGAGAGCATATGTAAAGACATATAGTTTTGCATATTTTTAGAGCATAACTAAGAAATTTTATTTTTATATGAGGTCGTATGATTCTATATTTTTTGGGAATGTCAACTAAAGACAAATCCTACATTTAGGATTTTTATCGATTTTTTTCAGTGACTTTTTTACCACTGAAAAAAAAATCTTATTTTGTCCATGACTTTTGACTAAAGTGAGATTTGAACCTACATCCACTTTTAAGAAAACAGGCTTATCATTTAAGAGTTATGGATGTTTTAAGTGCTTATAAATTAGAGCTACAAAGATAGTTATTAAATCGTTAGCACAGCATAAAAAACATTCCTCCTAGAGAAGCTGTTAATATGAATAACATAAACTTTGTTATAGCCATTTCTATACATTTAACGTACTTTACGGATAGAGGAATTCATAGAGTTGAACATAGTAAAATAAAAAATAAAAAGATTTCGTTGAGATAAATCGAAATACTAGTTATAGTAGGAATGAAAATGCTAAATTAGATATCTTCTTTTGCTACATACGTTGATATAACATTTACCTAAGTTTCCATTTTTTCCAGATATGACAGTAAGAAAAAATCAATTGAAAAAAAGTTCTAATTGAAAGTTCTTACTTAATTCATTAGTCTTTATAGATAGTAAAAAAGAATTAGAAAGGTAGAAAAAAACCTTTGCCTAAAGTCAATAAAGGTGGGGACCATCATTAATTTTGAGATTAAAAGAGAATGGACTTGAAATAGGTTACTATAACTTATTTTTCTCATTTGTTTTCTTTCCAAAACATTCCCAACCCCCATAAAAAATATTTTATTCAGATTTACATTCAAAAATCACAAATTTTGCAACCCAGTTAACAAATTAAAAGGAGATAGTTCAGATTTACACCTAGGGAAGATGGGCTACTGCTTTGGGAGAAAAGGAATCCATTTTTGTTTATTATCCCATCTTAGATCTGGAAGGGTTTCTCAAATTCGTAACTTGTAGGAATATGTGAGTGATTAAATTTCTCATATATTGATTACAATGTTTTTCAATCTAAAATCTCTTTTGAAATTTAATAAAAAACCAGTTAGGAATCCTTCTGTTTTTGAACTCATACAGGTACACTTTTCACATAAGTTTAGATCCCTATTTTAGATCTAAACTATCTAAATTTATAGAAATTGACTAGTAAGATGTTTTATTCTTTTATGTTAGAGTATATGCATGATTTCTCTTTAACGGGATGAGAAAAAATGCCAACGAATTAGGACTTACACTTAGGATTGAATTAAGGTATTTTGTCAAAAAGCCTAAAATCAAAAGTGCACAGATTTGCATGCAAATTTGTGGAGATAGAAAGACATTCTACATACGTCAAGTTTCAAGTCATTTGGAGTTCGTATGCTCGAGTTACAGTGGCTGGAAGTTTTTTCCTACATAATTGTTCATCATGGATTTGATCGGCATAAGAATCTACCTCCGATCGACATCAGTTGTTCATCCCGCATCAAATCGGCCTAAGTTTAAATCGACCTTGGTTGGATTGGCATAGGAGGTGGTTGACTTTGGGTTAGCCTATGCAATCAACATTGGATCGACATGCGGTGATTTGTTCCGGATTAGTTTGATAAGAGATGAGGTGAATTCAAGTCTGTGGATGCATCTACTTCCGGACCAGTGGGGAGCTGTGTGCCTCAGATCGACTCAGAATTCGGGTCGACCTACTTAGGGTCCGCTTCGAATCGGGTTAGGGTCTCAAGAGGAGCTTAGCTTGAGGAGGTGCAATTTCTAGAGGGAGTTCAGGTAACCAAGTGGAGCTCGACCATGAAGTTGATTCCTCAATTTCGACATGATGGTTCTTCGACAACATGGTATGACGTTGACTT
Organism: Allium sativum; assembly: GCA_030737875.1. Lineage (NCBI taxonomy): Eukaryota > Viridiplantae > Streptophyta > Magnoliopsida > Asparagales > Amaryllidaceae > Allium > Allium sativum. The sequence continues at coordinate 120,786,817 of CM060915.1, forward strand.
TACTTTTTGAAGAACGACTCCTGTAACAACTAGCTACGCTTCGCGAGGCAAAGTTTAAGACTATAAGTTAGGATGATTGGACTGCTAGTTAAGATGATTGGTTTGTTGAGGAGGGTTATGGAACGAATGATACTCTAGGATTTATGATGCGTCTAGAATGGTTTCAAACCAAAATAAATTTGGATGGGAACTATAGATGTAATGACCCGTACTTTCATGGTGTAATAATTAATTAATTTAATTATTTACAAAGTGATTAAGTGATTTAAATGGTCGTTTAAATTAAATAACAATGAATATTTAATTAAAATAATAATTAAATAATATATTTAATTCTGAAATAATTAGAATTGGCTGAAATGGCGATATGGTGTGAATTGGGCAATTCAAAATATATAATTCAGTTTAGAATTGAATTACGATAACAAATATATTTAATTAACGATGGTTGAACGTATAAATTATATTATAATTAAAATCGAGCTCGAAATGGCGCTGTAGTTCGTAAATTGGCGATTCGAACTTCAAACGAATACAGAAGCCGTTTTAAGTCGGATTTCTGTGAAATAAGAAACGTTAGGAGCTGGTGAAATATATTTTTCTAGTGGAAGAGAAAAATCGAGATTTCGTGGTGTAGATTTTGAGATATGTCCAAATTAAATATTCAAAAAAGCAGCGGCATATTCATTTATGGCCATAACGGTTATTCAAAAATATTTGAATATCGGGTTTGAATTTAGACAAGGTTCTATTGAGACATAACGATAATTTAATTTTTAGAATTTTATTGTATTTTTTAGTTAATTAAATTAGCAACTTTTTATTTGAAGTATTTGGCACCCTGTATCAACATTTCAGGGTTTCACAATATGGGTTAACCTACCGATGTTATTATATTTTTGGGATCGTAGAACTCTGCTCAATAAAAGGGTATTTTTATCTCTGTTGGTTGCAGTTCATATATATAAACAAAATAGTGTACAAAGGGGTATCGATAATTTCGTTTTTAAAAGGTGGAAAAAGGGCCCCGCCTTCATCATTTTTAGCCGCCCATTTCTCTTGGTCTCAAAACCCATTCGTGGCCTTAGAAACTCCACACAGAAATAATGGAAAAAAAACTCTATAAATACCATCACTATCTAACCCTACACCATTTTCTTGGATAGTCGACTGGTAACATTTTCAGGCCGCCACTTCATTTTTAACTTCAAGAATTCAAACAAGTGATCCTCTAAGACCCTACGTCTTTCATTTGCGTCCACAGAGAGTTGTCGTGGGTTTCTGATCTTAGTCGAGGTCCAGAGAGAATAGAAAGTGAGGAGCAGCGGAGGGAATTGGTGAAAGGAGATCGAAAGAAAAAAATGGTGATAGACCTTTAGAAATTAATTCCCACTCTAATACGAAACGCAAAAATCCATAGGGTATATTTATGAGATGCTCAGATCTTCCCATTCAATTCTACACCGTTGCAATGGGTTTCTTTTTAACATTTAGAACTTCAAGCAGTAAGTCAAGAGGGTTCTTACCTTTGAGAAAAATCAAGTGCTGTTGGAGGTTTTCAAGTTTATATTCGGGTTGGGGGTAGGATGGGGAGTATGTAGGAAATTTGTGATGAATTTTGGTGCTAGGTGTTTTCGCGTTTGGCACTGTAGCCATGCTTTGGATGCGGAAGTCGCGATTCATGGAGTAGGGAGTTGCCGCATCTTGAATGACGAAGTATGAGGAGGTGAAGAGGTCACGAAGTAGAGCAGCAGGTCGGGTTCAGGTCAGGGCCCCCGGAGGTGAAGCTGTGGGGTCAGGCAGGTGCGGAACGAGACGTTGAGTCAGGTGATGGTGGTTGTGCCCTAGGTTAGTGACCGAGGAGGGGAGGATAAGGAGTCAAAGTGGCGGTCAACGGAAGTGGTGAGGAGTTGGATCTGGTGCGTTGATTTTTGATGTGGGAAGGAAGACATAGCGGGTTTCAAAACTGATGGGTATGGGCCTTTTAATAACAAGTAAATCCCAAATTTGTGTATATATATTTTAGTGTAATTAATTTAAATGCTTATTTAAACTTTGTAACACAATAACTTTTTCATACGATAACCAAATTCAGCGAACAAGATCCCTCAGGATCGTAGGGACGAGGACTTCGAAATCAAATTGACTGGAAGTCCATCGAAGCTCATTACAATTTATAGCAAAATAAATTGTCAGTCTGAATCAAGCGATGGTATATCATTATTAACGATGATCGTCCAATGTGAGTAAATCTCACTAACTCTGTACAGTTTATATTTTTATAAACTGTACTTTATTTTTGATAAATATTGATTGATCTCTATGTATGGACTATTTAGATGGACTGTTAAATAATTGATTGAAAACACAGTTATGGTTATATATATACATATATATATCGTTATTAAATATTAATTCTGGCAATTAGAATATTTCTTCTTGAAATGAAATCGATGTTATTATGTTGATTAACATCTGTGATGCAGGGAAACAGGTTGGAGGGGTCCAACTGGACTCCTCAATATTTATAATATTGTTCTGTTCATATATTGTAATATATGATGTGATATATAATCTGTTGTCGATTATGTGTGTTGGACGATACTGGCCATCGTGATTTGATATGGTAAATACCAAAATACCGGAATGTTAAAAAAGGAATTTTCAAAATGAATATTGAAAATAAATTATTTATAAAATCCAAGGATGTTATAAAAGAGAAAATATTTATAAAATCAAAGAAGATTTTATAAAAGGAATTTATTTATAAATGGAATATTTATAAATAGGAAATCTTTTCAAGTGGAATTATAAATAAAGGAAAATCTTTATAAAGGGGAATATTTATAAAGGGAAATATTTATAAACTCATAAGATTTTATAAATGTGATATTTATTTGTTAAATAAATAGAATATATATTAAAATGAGTTATTTGTTAGTTAAATAAATAGGAAGATCGAAAGGGATTATTTATAAAACAAATAGAGTTTTATAAAGGGATTATTTAAAAACAAATAGAGTTTTATAAAGGAAATTATTTGTAAAACAAATATAAAGGAAATTATTTGTAAAACAAATACAAAGGAAATTGTTTGGTAAAACAAATGTAAAGGAAAACATTTGTAAAACATTTACAAATGAAATTGAATGGAAATATTTATTTATAGGAAATAAATCGAATGTTATAAATGAGATATTTATTTAGAAAATAAATAGAAAGATAAAAGGGAAATATTTATTGGTTAAATAAATAGAATTGAAAGGAATATTTATTTATTAAATAAATAGGATTAAATCAAAGGAATATTTAGAAAATGAATCGAAGATGGAAATCTGTTTTTAACAGTAAAAGGGGAAAGATTTATTTAAAGTGAAATTAAATAGAAATCTGTTTTAACAGATATCTTGGGAAGATTAATTTATAAATAATATTTTTATAAATTAAGTAAAATATTTGTCATTGGATAAATGGAATATATAAGTCAGGACTTATGTAGAGAAGTAAGAATCGATTTCAACATCGATATTTGAAACTAAATATGGACGTAGAGTTAACCAAAGGAGTTAATCGAATAGAGTAAATGAGTTAGAGTTAACCAGTTAGGGTTAATCAATTAGGGTTGACCAGTTAAGTTGATCAGTGAGAGTTAACCAGTTAGGGTTAATCAATTAGGGTTGACCAGTTAAGTTGATCAGTTAGAGTTAACTAGTTAGAGTTAATCAATTAGGATTGACCAGTTAAGTTGATCAGTTAGAGTTAACCATTTAGAGTTAATCAATTAGGGTTGACGAGTTAAATTGATCAGTTAGAGTTAACCAGTTAGAGTTAATCAATTAGGGTTGACCAGTTAAGTTGATCAGTTAGAGTTTATCAATTAGGATTGACCAGTTAGAGTTGATCAGTTAGAGTTAACCAGTTAGAGTTAGAGTTAACCAATAGAGTAATTAAATAGAGTAATCGAATTAGAATAAATCGATTAGAGTTAGTTATCGAATATTAGTTATTCGAATAAAGTTAAAAGGAGCTATCGAATATTAATTATTCGAATAAAGTTAAAAGGAGTTATCGAATTTAGTTATTCGAAAGGAGTTATCGATTAGTTCAATCGAAAGGAGTTAATCGAATTTAGTTATTCAAAAAGGAGTAATCGAATATAGTATTCGAAAAGAGAGATTATCGAATATCGTTTATTCGAAAGAAAGAGTAATCGAATATTAGTTATTCGATGTGAGTTAATCGAATATTAATTATACGAAGAGAGTTAATCGTCGAATTCAATATCGAATTCGGGAAAGTACTTATACTTTCCGGTGTTTAAATCAAGATTTATTTATTTATAAATCAGGTGTTTAATTATTTATTCACATTAAAGAATAAAAGTTATAATGGAAGTTAGATATTTCGAAAGTAGGGATTATAACGTTATCGTTATAACCAATGTTTTCAATAAAGAAGTGGATTCGTAAATAGAATCCGAAAGTTACGTAAGGAAGTTTGTTAAAGATTAAAAGATAAACTTTGACCATTTCAAAGTTAAAACGTTGTTCAGTTAAGGTCTGAGAGGTAATTATACCCCAACTTAATTGACTTCCTTCTTAACTAAGGAATGGTAAGGTTTGATCGCGAAGGAGTTTTGGAAACGTTTTCCAAATACGAATCAGAAATGTTTTCTGATAATAGAAAATAAGAATTTAGAATATATGGAAACAGAAGGAAAGTAAATTAATGAAATTAAGAGATAAATGTTGAATGATGATTGATCAATATAATTTCCTCCTGGAAATAATATCGTTGTTTGCACACCTATTTTTCTTTGATGGTTAAATCACAGACTATCGAAGTTTTGACCATTTTAACGTTGTTAATATGGAGAGACCGGTTGGATTATTATCCAAAGAACCACTCTGTATTGGCATAAGCATTGCGAATCATATATGCCAAAGATAATTGAAGACGGGGTAAAGTGCAAGGGCTGTTGTATAAATCTTAGATAACAACGCCTAAGATGGATGTACTGAATAGTGCCTTCGGTTTGTCCAGTCCCAGGACAACTTGTATGGACGAAGGTCTGACAGAGTATATCTGATAGATTGCGTAAGTTGATCTCTTCAAACGTATTCACGTTTGGTGGCAAAGGAATTCGTTTCTCTTAGCTGTATACCCGTGTTATTTTTGGATAAATCAATTTGTGATTTAAAGGGTATGACAATGTGACATTCTAAGTGAATGAATGAGAAATCTATTGAAAGATACGTTATGACTTCTAGCCTCACAACCGGGAAATGACAGAAATTGGGCAGGCAGCATGGCTATGTAGGTCGCACCTGTTAGGGTGTATAATCACCTGATCTAAAGTTTCATTTACTTCTAAAAATCTATTGTTGATGATGTCCCGTTCGGGAAACGGTTGCTGATCCTAACCGTTGGTGATATACATTCGATACACTCAAGCGAAATGAGTGGTCGGTCATGTGTGGCCGGGTTGCAAGATGTTCTTATTGAACCCAATGTATTCCTCTCTAGAGTACACTAGCGAAAGGTGGTTCCATACCTTGTCATAGTTGGAAATTCATTACCCAATAGGTGCTTGCGGTTTTTATTGTATACTATATATGTAGGACGTGAGATGGAAGCGTTTCTGCTAGATGATTATTATATTGTGGTTGATAGACACTATTATAACATCAAGGATTTTGATATAAAGATTAAATTTGGATTCTCATAAGGGAAAAACCCGTTCCATTACACGGCGTGGTCTTATGAGATATCATTTACTTGCTCAAACTGTTTTAAACTGTTTTACTCACACCAGTCCCATGACCGACCCGGAGTTTATTTTGTTTTTGTTTTCCTTAAACTCTTGGGTGCCCAATTTTGTACGGGCAGTCAAGTAGTTGGGATTTACAGATACTTGAAGAGCTGGAGCAGGAGGCTTCAGGTTTTCATATAGCTATTATTTGTTTTCCGCTGTGTTGTAAGTGTTGAACTTTGGAAATGATATGTATATTCAAGTACTGATTTATATTTCAAAGTTTTGATATATATTATATGTTATTTGTTCCGCTGTGAGGTTCGTGTTACTTCTGTGTTGTGTTCTTCTTCTTCTTCTTCTTCTTCTATTCTAAGTTTCTGTCTTATCTATTCTCACCCTCTAATTTCTTTCATTAACTACCGGGTTTTTAGATGTTTGGTTAGTCGTCATTGAGTTTATGTCGATAACCAAAGTCGCTAAAAACCGGGTCGTTACATTTGGTATCAAAGCTTAAGGTTAAGTATTACCTTGGATCTGTGGCGTGACTCGGTAGAGATGGGGTTAGTAATACCCTAGATTGAGTTTGAGTGTATATATATGTGAGCGCGTATTTGTTATTCAATATAAAATGATTTTATATTGTGGAGATTTATTGGTTGAGTTGTTTATGTGTTCTGGTCGATCAGTTTGATCCACTGTATCGGTAGGAGCTTCTAAACACTCGAATACGATGAACCGTCATGGTATGTTTTGAAAAGAGGGTAAACGAAATAATTTTACCCAAATTATATTTTGATATAAAGGATTTATATTGGTTATAATTATAATCGAGTAAGATTATGAAAAGTGAAATGGCTATATAAATAATCGATCAGAATTCATATAAGTGAAATATATGAAATCAAAATGTATTAAATCTGAATTTAAACCAGAAATTGAATTAAAACTCCGGAAAATTGGATAAGTGTTTGTAAATGGATTTGGATTAAAAATAAGGAAAATTTAAGATCCTGGGAGATTTTAAATTGTTTTACAAGCAGTGTGAATTATATTTTGAAATGAATTTCAAAGTGTAAATGTTTAGAAATGGTTTTATAGTATTGAACTCACTTCGATCGCTGGAAATAGATTCTGATGATGACAGCTGCATCATCAGTATTCATTTTCGAGTTGTAAGTGACGGATTACTACCGAAAAGATTTTGTTTTTGAATTGTTTTGAGAGAAACAAGTTGTTTGAAATCCAAAAAGAAATATCTGGTTTTAGAAAAGCAAAGCTGTTTAAAACTCCCAGGAAGAGACTGTTTGAATTAAAAACAAATTTAAATAGAAATGTGTGAAACCAAGCTGGAACTGAATTGAAACCAATTAACTGGAAATTGAATTTGGCTTGGATAAGTGAATGGTTGTGTTGAGGATAAATTGATCAGAGTTTGATTGGATTGATATTGGTATATGCTGAAATGGGTAACAGGTGGAAGGGATATAATAATATGCCCGACAAAAAGGTACAAGTTTATATTTCTATTGGGTATGAGATTTATGAGCCGAATTGGCAAGCCGCTTGGCTGTTTGATTTTCTTTCGGGTTGGAGATGGCCCAGAGAGGCGAGTTGGAGTTTGACCTATTGACCAGTACAAAGGAGGTGCTGGCGAAAATTTTCAAAAAGTTAGCGTGTTAGAAAATTTTCAGAATTTTTGAAAATTTTCATTGATAAGGATTAATTAATATTTAATAAAATTTAAATTGGTCTAGTTGAAAACTGGAGTTAAGAAGTGAACAAATAAGTTCTAACCAGTTAATAGAGTTTGTTTTCTACCTTAGCAATTTCGAGGACGAAATTATTTTAAGTGGGGAAGAATGTAATGACCCGTACTTTCATGGTGTAATAATTTATTTATTTAATTATTTACAAAGTGATTAAGTGATTTAAATGGTCGTTTAAATTAAATAACTGTGAATATTTAGTTAAAATAATAATTAAATAATATATTTAATTCTGAAATAATCAGAATTGGCTGAAATGGCGATATGGTGTGAATTGGGCAATTCAAAATATATAATTCAGTTTAAAATTGAATTACGATAACGAATATATTTATGGTTGAACGTATAAATTATATTATAATTAAAATCGAGCTCGAAATGGCGCTACAATTCGTAAATTAGCGATTCGAACTTCAAACGAATACAGAAGCCATTTTAAGTCAGATTTCTGTGAAACAAGAAACGTTAGGAGCTGGTGAAGTATATTTTTCTAGTGGAAGAGAAAAATCGAGATTTCGTCGTATAGATTTTGAGATATGTCCAAATTAAATATTCAGAAAAGCAGCGGCATATTCGTTTATGGCCATAACGGTTATTCAAAAATATTTGAATATCGGGTTTGAATTTAGACAAGGTTCTATTGGGACATAACGATAATTTAATTTTTAGAATTTTATTGTAATTTTTAATTAATTTAATAAGCAACTTTTTATTTAAAGTATTTGGCATCCTGTATCAACATTTCAGGGTTTCACAATATGGGTTAACCTACCGATGTTATTATATTTTTGGGATCGTAGAACACTGCTCAATACAAGTGTATTTTTATCTGTGTCGGTTGTAGTTCATATATATAAACAAAATAGTATACAAAGGGGTATCGATATTTTCGTTTTTAAAAGGTGGAAAAAGGGCCATGCCTTCATCATTTTTAGCCGCCCATTTCTCTTGGTCTCAAAACCCATTAATGGCCTTAGAAACTCCACAAGGAAATCATGAAAAAAAACTTTATAAATACCATCACTATCTAACCCTACACCGTTTTCTTGGATAGTCAACTGGTAACATTTTCAGGCCGCCACTTCATTTTTAACCTCAAGAATTCAAACAAGTGATCCTCTAAGACCCTACGTCTTTCATTTGCGTCCACGGAGAGTTGTCGTGGGTTTCTGATCTTAGTCGAGGTCTAGAGAGAGTAGAAAGTGAGGATCTGCAGAAGGTATTTGTGAAAGGAGATCAAAAGAAAAAAATGATGATAGATCTTTAGAAATTAATTCCCACTCTAGTACGAAACGCAAAAATCCATCTGGTATATTTATGAGATGCTCAGATCTTCCCATTCAATTCTACACCATTGCGATGGGTTTCTTTTCAGCATTTCAAACTTCAAGCAGTAAGTCAAGAGGGTTCTTACCTTTGAGGAAAATTCAAGTGTTGTTGGAGGTTTTCAAGTTTATATTCGGATTGGTGTATGTTCGACGCTTTCCTATGAATTAGAAAAGCTTGAATTTTAAATTATTACTGCAAGCGTACAGGTGTGTAGCATACAGGTCGAACACAGGGAGGTGTAATTAAAAATTATTATTTATTTATTCTTGGGCGTGTTAGACGAAGCTTGTAAGTTGATTTTGCAAAACAAAATAAAAATTGAAACTACAAATAAAAGATGCAATTAAATTCACTTCAAATTCAAATCTAATCGGATCTGTAATAAATTCAACGATTAAAGATAAAATAGAACAATGGAAATAAAATTGCAGAACAGAATTAAACGAACAACAAATAAAAATTAGGATTACCGCTGAATCTAATCAGACGGTCAATCGCTAATGAAAATAAGTGAAAAATACAATTAATGCTCTACCGAATCTAATCGTGTAGACAACACTAATTGCTAAGAAATTAGAAAATTGCAGAAAAATAAAGAGAAGAACGTTGTTAATGGCAGAAGAATTACAAAAGAAGGGACCCCCCTTTACAATGAATACAATGGGTATTTATAGGGGATGTAGCCTCCATCCTATGTGACTTTTGGGCCAAGAAAATATCTCTTGAGATATTCTATTTACAAATAAAAGAGATATGGATATAGATTTGAGATATTCTATGAAGATTCTCCCTCCTTGATCGCTGACATGTGGTATTTGATTGAGTTGCATTCTGGTAAATATATGTCAAGTCCTCTCCTCAATGGCAAGTAAATATGCAAGATTTTCAATTGATTTCTTTGAGAAGAAAATGCCTAGCTCTTCAAATCTTAGTGCATATGTTATATACATATATATATATATATTTATAATATGACACTAGTCTCTTTATTCTTCAAAGCGACGGAGGCAATGTATATGTTCTTTTCTTCAAAAAAAAAGGCTTTTGACGGTGACTGAACTCAGAACACTCTATCCAAATTTCCAGGCTTAACCAGTGTGCTACAGCTTCCTTTATGATTGAAAATTTGTTGATTCCAAGAAGTAGCATTTCCTGTGCAATTGGTCTTAAATTGAATGAAGGAGACATTTATTTAACAACCTGTGAAAACACACGAAAATACCCAAAGTAATATTTATTTATTTACAATAAAGATAAGATATGAGCATAAAAATAAACACATTTCTGTGCTAATTAAATACCCCCACACTTATCTTTTACTCGTCCTCGAGTAAAACAAGAAATGAAAAAATAAACTAGATAGGTCACACTTTCGTAGGAAACACGATTGCATTGAGCGCATGCAACAAGCCGTTAAACCTCTAGGTGTCCCTAGTAGGACGAGTGGTGTCTCGTGAGGGTTTTCAGCGGATACTACCCACAAAATCCAAATGCAGTATGCTATGATTCTAATGAAACTACATGAATGCAATGGACATATGCAAATAAAAACGAAAAATGAAAACACGACTTATTTCAGGAAAGTGGTACAACAAATTAAGTTAACAATTTCTGATCAGTTGATTTTATTTTAGATACCTCGACTTGTCACAAATTTTCAATATAAATCAAGTTTTCAAATGTTAAATTCTAGTTTGGCCAGTTAGTTTGGTCGATAACATAGTGCAGCCATGAAATAAATTCTTAGTTTGCTTGGCACAGTTTGCAAAGTGGTATTCTAATTTTCTCATGTATGGCTAGTCAAATCAATAAGGTCAAGAAGTGTTTGGGCATCATCGCTTATTCTTTATTTTATAAAATTTTAAAATTTATGATTAAGTACATACACCTAACTTAGAAGACCAAGGTTTACCACCCATGCACTGCCTCGCGGACTAACGGAGAGTGGGTAAAGAGCTTGGCGGATTGTGCAGGCCGACTTTGACTTTGTCAACAACGTGTCGGTAATCCTTAGGTGTCCAATCTCATAAAATGAGACCAATATATTCCAACGCTGACTTTGTCAACAACGTGTCGGATAGAGCTTGGCGGGTTTGCACACCAATGCTCGATATACAAGCAATGTTGGATACCCTTGGATTACTATTATTATTATTGAAAATATAAGCACAAAAGAGAGTTACGCGAATTCAACTTAACACAACTTAGTTTTAAAGATTCGAAGGGCCAATATAAGTATTTTAAGTCCTCCACTTATTTAAACAAAGTCTACAATATAGAATAGATTCCATGGCCATCACCTAAGAATCTCCCTATGTACCGGTTACACTATTATTCCTCAAAATTAAACTTTTTTATTATATTTCAAATTCGAATTTAGCTGAGAGAGAAAAATACTATCAACTGGCTAAAAATTGTAAACTTATTTTGTTGTATCAATTGAAAATGAGTCGTATTTGCCAAAAAAAAATTATGGTATGTTCGTACAATCTAGAATGCATGATGGTCCTATCTAAATGCATGAAAAATGAAAAGGAAAAATTAAAGAAGAAAAAAAATAAAAAAAAATGAATTCAATGCAGACTCCCCCCCCGCACTAGAACTAAACAGTGTCCACACTGTAAACATTTCCTAAATTTGAAAGATCGTACCCAAAGGTGAATGAAATGCAAAATAATTTGAAGAATGACATGCAGTCTAGCAATATGTAAGAATGGATCATATGTACAATGATATATGTGTTTACGATGCATGCGATGCAAAGAATACCACCATCTTTTTCCCCCACACTTGGTTCTTGCCCTATGAGTCCCATTCCCACTATGTCTAGGCATGTTTTCTAACAAGCAGGAGTTTTTGAAAACCATCACATCTTTAAACCTAGATTTATAGTCCAGAAGATAAATGTCTAGGGTCATCCTAACATGAAGTTTTTCAATCAAGCTAACATTCCAAAAATGGTTCATGTGTTCAACAAATTTATCAGTGTAATTTTTCAAAAATTTGTGATCGTATATAAATTCAGTGAAATTTGAAATCTGAGTGTATGTGATCACATTTTTCAAAGTTGTTCAAGACACTGACAATTTCAAGCTCATTTGAAATTTTCTCAAAGTTAAAATTTTCGAACTCGTGATGTGAATCCATTTCTTCCTCATTTGGCAACTCATCCTCATAAAGCCCAAAAAATTCATGTTCGTCCAAATCCATTTCCACTTCTGAGTTTTTGAAAAAATCAACATTTTCATTTTGTTCAATTTCAAAATTTTCAGGTTTCTCGTAGTTTGAAAGAGAAAGATCAAAATCCAAGCTTAAATCTTTTTTCTGAAAAGAGTTGAAGTCCAAATCGTTTGTTGAATTTTGAAAAACTTCATCAAGATGATTATTCTCAATTTCCAAAGTCGTTATTTGAAAATTTTCAATGTCAGTAAGAGTTGAATTATTTTCTGATTCATCGCTTGTTTGAATTTGAATTTGTTGCTCTCGTTGTTCTTTCAAAGATGTCAATAAACAAAGAAGTTCATCCATCTTTCTATCTTTTTCATCAAGCTGTCTATCTAGCCTTTCTACCCTCTCATCAAAATGACATTCTTCAGAATCGTTGATTTGAGAGCTCTCATTTTGGATTTCTTGATTCTCATAATTATAGTCCACATCAATTTCACAATCAAAATTATTTCCAATGTGGTGGTTGTTTGAATTTTCAGAAAATTGGCAATGATATTGGAAATCATTTTGATCATAAAAATTATGTTCGTAACCAAATCTGTTGGAATTCGAGGGAAAATTGCAATTTTGGTTATTTTCAAGATGTTGATATGGGTTATAACTTTGAAAATTTTGGTTTACAACCCCATATTGATGTTGATCAAAGTTATATTGGGATTCAAAACTGTTTTGATGAGGATGTGGCTCATAATCAAAGCTATATTGGTCATTTGGAAAATTTTGAAAATTGTTGATATTGGGCCCACGAAAGTTTGGAAGATCTTGCCTCATGTGTTGTAATTCATACTCATACTCTTCAAGCGGATGTCTACTACGATTATTATCCCACAATTCTTTCAAGGATTTTTTTGAATCAGACATTTCAAAGAAGTCACGACAAGACAAAAATTATTCTCACTTCAAAATAATATAAAATACTAAGCTGCGCTCTATTAATTAACCGACTCAATTAGAAGGGGGAAGAGGGTCTTATGGCCGTTCACGTATAGTATAAATACTAAGGGATACGACCAATGTTTTACGGGTAGTATGCAACCTCTTTTGCTAATAGTTCAATAAACTGAACTAATATATATCCGCGATCCAATTATACGAGACAGTCAAGTTCACAAAGCACCACTTTTCAATTATATTATTTTGTAGCGTCTATTTTTTTATTGTTGAAAACAATGAGAGTGATGACAATAGTTATGGAAATTTCAACTCACAACAATCATACTGAATAATTGCAGAAATTAAAAATTGTACATTCAAGCCGCTGCCCCTGCAGAAATTTTTTACAACAATTGTCTATATATTTTTTTCCTTTTTGCAGCAGAGCACCTGTAGAGTTTTAGAAATTTCTCACCGTGGGGTATAGCTGTCCGTCCAGAAAATTTGTGAAGTGCTAACGCTTCTAACTCAACTGTTTGCAAATCGCTTGACTGTATCCTTCGATTTGTTTGCTTGAATTTCTTGTTGCTTGTTTGATCTCTTCACTTCAAAGTTGGCTTTTGATTTAAAACTCTTTTTTTCTTTTTCCTTTTTTTCCTTTTTTTTGTGAAATAAACAACTAAAAAAAGAAAAGAAAAGGAAACTAACAAGGAACTAAAAAAAACTAAATTAAAGAAGAGGAAAATACTAAATTCAGAGAAACAAATACAGAAAAAAGAAAAAATAGAAAGGAGCCAAATGGTGATTCAACCAAGTCGCACCATGCATATAAAAAGATTCTCTACCTTAACCTATTTATCAGCGCAGCACTCATCGTCTCACAAAAGAATGCATCCGCTAAAACCCAAAAAAAAACCAGCATACCCAAATCAAACGAAATCGGGGAAAAAAAATCAAACCCTTAAACAATTGAAGAAAGAAATACCCACGCCCAAATAAAGCTATCTATCTCCTCTTTCAATTTATACGCAACCCATATTTTTTTTCTTTTCGAAATTGAATCGAGTTTCCGTAAATTGCGATGGTGGCGTAGTGGAGATGTGAGTTGCTGTAAGATGGCAGGGGCTGGTCAAAGTAGAAGGACTGGATTTGATGCAGAACGTGAATGAAGGTGGTCAGGTGCTGGAGTCTTCGGGTAATTGATAATGGAAGTTGTTGTTCAAGGTGTTTGTGGGATTACAGATTTGAGTATCGGATTGTGATTGGTTTTATTGCTGAGATGAGGTGGACTGTTAAGGCCTATGGGAGTGGGGATTGTAATGAGCGTTGGACTACTGTGTTGATGATGGAGCAGTGCTGTCTTGACGTGAAGATGAATATGGATATAATAATGTTTGCCAAAGTGTGAAAATATGTGAATTGGTGGGATGAAATGCGAACTGGGTTTGTGGTATTTGTGCGTGAACTAAGGGGGGGTTGACTGCTATGTTGAAGGTGGAGTTTTGCGGTATTAGTTGGTTCTTTGTGATTGACCACGTGCTTCAGCAGAGGATTACATGGCTTATGGTTGCGGATTGGGGAGTTTCACTGAACTGGCTGCGTGATCTGTATGGAAGGAGGAGAGAGTTGCGAGTAGGACAGAAGATGGTGTTGAATTTTCGGATTTGAGGGGAAAGTGGATGCGTGTTGGGGTGTGGTTGGTGATAAAGCAGCAGTTTGGGTTAATGGGATTGTCGCAGAACTGGGTGAATTTGATCATGGCGGAAGTTTGTTGAACGGTGCTGAGTTGATTTGTTGCGACAGGGGATGGTGGAGATCTGAAAAGGATGAATGTGGGTGGATGTAGATACTTGATGGAGGATTGAAGAAGCAACGTTGGTTTTGTGAAGAAATTGGTGGGTGGACGTGAGGTTAGGACTGTGATTGAAGTTGGCAGAGAAGAATTATGGAAGAATTAAGGCAGAAGCAAGAAAAAATATGAGAGAGGAAAGGAAAGAAATTTAAAGCAATGAAAATGCACCGCAAAGAAAGAATTGCAAAAGAAGAATGTTTTTATGACTTTTTTTATTTGTTAGAAAATAAAGGAAAGAATTTGTATTGAAAAGAGGAAAGAAGTTAAAAAGAAAGAAAGTGGAAAGATGGGGGGAATTTTTTTTTTTAATTTTATTTTAAAGAAGATGGAAATAATTTGAAAGATGGAAAGTAATAAAGGGAAATTGGAAGGATTTTTTTTATTTAAAGAAGGAAAAGAATGTAGAAGATTGAGAAGAAAATTACAAAAGTGGAAAGAAATAAACAGCAAGGTAGATAATTAATTACAAGGCAGAAAAGGGAAATATTTCAAAAGAGAATATGTTTTTTTTTAATCCAAAGCAGGAAAGAATTTGTACGAGAGAAACAAATAAATGAAGAAAGAAGAAAGGGTAAAGAGGTTAAAAACAGGAAAGAAATAGAAGAAAAGTGGAAACAATTTTTTTCTTCTCTTGATTAGATGACAACGGTATTAGCGATCAATACCAAATCAACTAATTGAGATTTTTTTTATATAAATATATATACACAAGAAAACAAATGAAAACAAAAAAAATAAAATAAAACTAACACGAATCAGAAACTAAATAAATAAAAAAAATTAATCGTTACCTCCCCGGCAACGGTGCCAAAAACTTGTTCGACGCTTTCCTATGAATTAGAAAAGCGCGAATTTTAAATTATTACTGCAAGCGTACAGGTGTGTAGCATACAGGTCGAACACAGAGAGGTGTAATTAAAAATTATTATTTATTTATTCTTGGGCGTGTTAGACGAAGCTTGGAGGTTGATTGCAAAACAAAATAAAAATTGAAACTACAAATAAAAGATGCAATTAAATTCACTTCAAATTCGAATCTAATCGGATCTGTAATAAATTCAATGATTAAAGATAAAATAGAACAATGGAAATAAAATTGCAGAACAAAATTAAACGAACAACAAATAAAAATTAGGATTACCGCTGAATCTAATCAGACGGTCAATCGCTAATGAAAATAAGTGAAAAATACAATTAATGCTCTACCGAATCTAATCGTGTAGACAACACTAATTGCTAAGAAATTAGAAAATTGCAGAAAAATAAAGAGAAGAACGTTGTTAATGGCAGAAGAATTACAAAAGAAGGGACCCCCCTTTACAATGAATACAATGGGTATTTATAGGGGATGTAGCCTCCATCCTATGTGACTTTTGGGCCAAGAAAATATCTCTTGAGATATTCTATTTACAAATAAAAGAGATATGGATATAGATTTGAGATATTCTATGAAGATTCTCCCTCCTTGATCGCTAACATGTGGTATTTGATTGAGTTGCATTCTGGTAAATATATGTCAAGTCCTCTCCTCAATGGCAAGTAAATATGCATGATTTTCAATTGATTTCTTTGAGAAGAAAATGCCTAGCTCTTCAAATCTTAGTGCATATGTTATATACATACATATATATATATATATATATATATTTATAATATGACACTAGTCTCTTTATTCTTCAAAACGACGGAGGCAATGTATATGTTCTTTTCTTCAAAAAAAAGGGCTTTGACGGTGACTGAACTCAGAACACTCTATCCAAATTTCCAGGCTTAACCAGTGTGCTATAGCTTCCTTTATGATTGAAAATTTGTTGATTCCAAGAAGTAGCATTTCCTGTGCAATTGGTCTTAAATTGAATGAAGGAGACATTTATCTAACAACCTGTGAAAACACACGAAAATACCCAAAGTAATATTTATTTATTTACAATAAAGATAAGATATGAGCGTAAAAATAAACACATTTCTGTGCTAATCAGTGTAGGATGGGGAGTATGTAGGAAATTTGTGATGAATTATGGTGCCAGGTGTTTTCACGTTTGGCACTGTAGCCATGCTTTGGATGTGGAAGTCGTGGTTCATGGAGTAAGGAGTTGCCGCGTCTCAAATGACGAAGTATGAGGAGGTGAAGAGGTCACGAAGTAGAGCAGCAGGTCAGGTTCAGGTCAGGACCCCCGGAGGTGAAGCTGTGGAGTCAGGCAGGTGCGGAACGAGACGTTGAGTCAGGTGATGGTGGTTGCGCCCTAGGTTAGTGACCGAGGAGGGGAGGAGAAGGATTCAAAGTGGCGGTCAACGGAAGTGGTGAGGAGTTGGATCTGGTGCGTTGATTTTTGATGTGGGAAGGAAGACATAGCTGGTTTTAAAACTGATGGGTATGGGACTTTTAATAACAAGTAAATCCCAAATTTGTGTATATTTATATTTTAGTGTAATTAATTTAAATGCTTATTTAAACTTTGTAACACAATAACTTTTTCATACGATAACCAAATTCAGCAAAACAAGATCCCTCGGGACCGTAGGGACGAGGACTTCGAAATCAAACTGACTAGAAGTCCATCGAATCTCGTTTCAATTTATAGTAAAATAAATTGTCCGTCTGAATCAAGCGATGCTTATCGTTATTAACGATGATCGTCCAATGTGAGTAAATCTCACTAACTCTGTTCAGTTTATATTTTTATAAACTGTACTTTATTTTTGATAAAATTGATTGATCGTTGTGTATGGACTGTTTAGACGGACTATTAAATAATTGATTGAAAACACAGTTATGGTTATATACACACACACATACATATATCGTTATTAAATATTAATTCTAGCAATCAGAATATTTCTTCTTGAAATGAAATCGATGTTATTATGTTGATTAACATCTGCGATGCAGGGAAACAGGTCGGAGGGGTCCAACTGGACTCCTCAAATAATACCGTTCTGTTCATATATTGTAATATATGATGTGATATGTAATCTGTTATTGATTATGTGTGTTGGACAATATTGGCCATCATGATTTGATATGGTAAATATCAAAATACCGGAATGTTAATAAAGGAATTTTCAAAATGAATATTGAAAATAAATTATTTATAAAATCCAAGGATGTTATAAAAGAGAAAATATTTATAAAATCAAAGAAGATTTTATAAAAGGAATTTATTTATAAATGGAATATTTATAAATAGGAAATCTTTTTAAGTGGAATTATAAATAAAGGAAATTTTTTATAAAGGGGAATATTTATAAAGGGAAATATTTATAAACTCATAAGATTTTATAAATGAGATATTTATTTGTTAAATAAATAGGATATATATTAAAATGAGTTATTTGTTAGTTAAATAAATTGGAAAATCGAAAGGGATTATTTATAAAACAAATAGAGTTTTATAAAGGGATTATTTATAAAACAAATAGAGTTTTATAAAGGAAATTATTTGTAAAACAAATATAAAGGAAATTATATGCAAAACAAATACAAAGGAAATTGTTTGGTAAAACAAATGTAAAGGAAAACATTTGTAAAACATTTACAAATGGAATTGAATGGAAATATTTATTTATAGGAAATAAATCGAATGTTATAAATGAGATATTTATTTAGCAAATAAATAGAAAGATAAAAGGGAAATATTTATTGGTTAAATAAATAGAATTGAAAGGAATACTTATTTATTAATTAAATAGGATTAAATCAAAGGAATATTTAGAAAATGAATCGAAGATGGAAATCTGTTTTTAACAGTAAAAGGGGAAAGATTTATTTAAAGTGAAATTAAATAAAAATCTGTTTTAACAGATAACTTGGGAAGATGAATTTATAAATAATATTTTTATAAATTAAGTAAAATATTTATCATTGGATAAATGGAATATATAAGTCAGGACTTATATAGAAAAGTAAGAATCGATTTCAACATCGATATTTGAAACTAAATATGGACGTAGAGTTAACCAAAGGAGTTAATCGAATAAAGTAAATGAGTTAGAGTTAACCAGTTAGAGTTAATCAATTAGGGTTGACCAGTTAAGTTGATCAGTTAGAGTTAACCAGTTTGGGTTAATCAATTAGGGTTGACCAGTTAAGTTGATCAATTAGAGTTAACCAGTTAGAGTTAATCAATTAGGGTTGACCAGTTATGTTGATCAGTTAGAGTTGACCAGTTAGAGTTAATCAATTAGGGTTGACCAGTTAAGTTGATCTGTTAGAGTTAACCAGTTAGAGTTAATCAATTAGGGTTGACCAGTTAAGTTGATCAGTTAGAGTTAACCAGTTAGAGTTAATCAATTAGGATTGACCAGTTAGAGTTAATCAGTTAGAGTTAACCAGTTAGAGTTAGAGTTAGCCAATAGAGTAATTAAATAGAGTAATCAAATTAGAATAAATCGATTAGAGTTAGTCGAATTAGGAGTTATCGAATATTATTTATTCAAATAAAGTTAAAAGGAGCTATCGAATATTAATTATTCGAATAAAGTTAAAAGGAGTTATCGAATTTAGTTATTCGAAAGGAGTTATCGATTAGTTCAATCGAAAGTAGTTAATCGAATTTAGTTATTCGAAAAGGAGTAATCGAATATAGTATTAGAAAAGAGAGATTATCGAATATCGTTTATTCGAAAGAAAGAGTAATCGAATATTAGTTATTCGAAGTGAGTTAATCGAATATTAGTTATTCGAAGAGAGTTAATCGTCGAATTCAATATCGAATTCGGGAAAGTGCTTATACTTTCCGGTGTTTAAATCAAGATTTATTTATTTATAAATCAGGTGTTTAATTATTTATTCACATTAAAGAATAAAAGTTATAATGGAAGTTAGATATTTCGAAAGTAGGGATTATAACTTTATCGTTATAACCAATGTTTTCAATAAAGAAGTGGATTCGTAAATAGAATTTGAAAGTTACGTAAGGAAGTTTGTTAAAGATGAAAAGATAAACTTTGACCATTTCGAAGTTAAAACGTTGTCCAGTTAAGGTCTGAGAGGTAATTATACCCTAACTTGATTGACTTTCTTCTTAACTAAGGAATGGTAAGGTTTGATCGCGAAGGAGTTTTGAAAACGTTTTCCAAATACGTATCAGAAAAGTTTTCTGATAATAGAAAATAAGAATTTAGAATATATGGAAATAGGAGGTAAGTAAATTAATGAAATAAAGAGATAAATGTTGAATGATGATTGATCGATATAATTTCCTCCTGGAAATAATATCGTTGTTTGCACACCTATTTTTCTTTGATGGTTAAATCACAGACTATTGATGTTTTGACCATTTTAACGTTGTTAATATGGAGAGACCAGTTGGATTATTGTGATAACCCCAAACTTCCACTGGGTGAAAGTAAGGAATAATCATATGGAATACAACATAAATATAACAATACATATCACTGATACAACATAGCAGAGGAAAACCATAGAATAATAACATCATAGCAGCGAAAATATAATGTCATCAACCACAGAATCCCAACAGTCACAGAATTCCAAGTTTTTACATCAAGTTTGCAGAAATTGAAATAAGTTCCAACTCCCAAAATAAGCAACACGAAATGAAACAAGTTTAATGTCTGAAATTAAAGAGAAAAAAATGCAATAGAAGTAAATGATAGATGTCTTCAAGCTTCAAGTCATCACCTCTCCACAAAAGAAAATCTAAGTAGCTCCAAAGAAAAGACTCCAAGCAAAGGATGAACCTGTTTACTTGGCTGCCCACGTAGAGAAGAGGGCACCCGAGTTTGCAAAAAGGTGAAACAAACTACAGGTCAGTCGTGGGACTGGTGTGAGAATTCTTAACTAACATACTAATAATAATATGGCAAATCCAAAGACCATGCCGCTAATGCGGAACGGATTTATTTCAATGGATTGCCGTGCATAATTTTAAAAGTGTCAGAACAAGCAGATAAATAAATCGTGCAACAACGCAATGCTTTTTAGAAAAATGGAATCACCGTAAGACTCAAGTCCCATCACACAATGCAACGCACACCAAAGTATAGAGTTTTCCCTTATGGTGATTAAACATGCTAAATACGGCAAATACGGGTTTAATATTATTATTAGTATATATAACAAAACATTTCAAAATAAATGTATCAATCCTAGGAAGCATAGGTACCATATGCTATGCCTCCGTACTAGTAATACAATCAAAACCGTAGGGTCGTATTTGGAATTCAATCTGAGTCAAGGCTAGGGAGGAGCTCCTACCGATTCGAGACACTCTAGCTAATGTCTCAGGATTCCCCGCAGTGAACCCTTGGATCCTGCAGGGCCGGTCCATACATACAGCTTCGTGGATTGGCATTTCCTGAACACACGTTTCCCGATCCTATAGGACCTATCCGAGGCGCCTCATTCCATCATCCACATAAGTAAAATGTCAGGGCTGGTAGGTCACTGACACCACTCTAGCTAGAAAGAAACGTGCTGCTCTCCCTGCGTTCCCTTCTCCCGTTTTAGACTCCGCCGGTGTGTGAGGCTCGCGAAGTCACGTTGTACACAAAGCTATGCCTAAACAGGCTATGCTTTGTTCGTCCCACAAGGCCTGCTTTTCAACAAAACCTTGATCATATGTACCTTAGCGTGCCACATCATCACCCCATACCATACTACCAACCCTTTGCCGAAATATATGAACGGGTGTTAAGCAAGAGAATAAATTCCCCGCCACCAAACATCCATACCTTCGACAAAAGATCAATAACGTGATATTTGATAGAGTGTGATGTCAGGCACACAATCCATTTAATAGCTTATGCTCTGGTTCTGAGCGAAAGCCTAACCCGTTCAATCAACATGTTCGTTCGGGCAATGACCATGACCTTGAATTGGGAGCAAATCAATTCAAAGCCTCAATCGTTGTCCTCCTGAGGGGAAGATTGGCGGTCTTCATTCGTCATCTTCTACTTCAATCCTTAACGTCGTTTGATTATTCGGAATGAGATTAACTCGGCCTTTCCAAATAACCTTCGTATATATATATATATATAATGAAAATTCTTTCTTATCGTTATTTTTAATTTATAATGATTATTTCCTATTTTTATTTAATTAAAAATAATAAAATCCTTAATTACCGACGATTCCGGTCAATGTCGATTCTGGCGCTGTTTTCAATCACTTTTGATTTTTATATATCTCGAAATCTAACCGTTGGATTTTGACGTAGTGTATATTGTTGGAAAGATTTTTCCAAGGCGGTCCTAACGGTTTCAGTTTCAAGAAAATCCGACGGTCGGATCTTCTTGTATAGTCGTTTAAAGATATGATTTTAAAACGCGAACCACCGCGCTCGATTCGTTTAATTTTAATTATATATATATATATAAATATATAAACATAAACCGTTTAATTCTTAATTCTTATGTATATTTTCCATTCTTTATCCTTTCATTCCTTCATTTACAGGAAAATGTAAATCATAAATGGATGATGAATTCTTCCCTTTTATTTCTTTTGTTTCTTTAATTTACAATAAAATGTAAATTATAATCCATCGTCTCATTTCGTTCTTTTAATCCAACATTTACGTTGGAATGTAATTTATAATTCACCGTTATAAATTTTATTTACAATGTAAGTCCTACTTCTTATTTACATTATAAAAATGTAATCTTTAATTACAATGTAACTTCTACTACTTGTTTACATTATAATTTTTTTTTACAATGTAAATTCATACATTCATTTCATAGCATAAAATGAAATTTCATTCATGCGGGTTAAATTCATTCATCAATTACATAATAAAGTGTAATTTACTTCATGAGGACTAATTTCATTCATAAATTACATAATAAAATGTAATTTATTTAATATGATGTAAATTTATTTAATATGATGTAAATTCATTCATAAATTACATATAAAAACGTAATTTATTTCATACAATGTATATTCATTTATAAATAACATATAAAAAATGTTATTTATTTCATGCGATGAAAATTCATTCATAATTAACATATAAAGATGTTATTTATTTCATGCGATCTAAATTCCTTTAGATTACATTATAAAATAATGTAACTTATCCTACGGTCAATTTTCTTTTTATTAACATCATAAATAATGTCAATTATCCCACGGTGTCATTCTTTTATATTAACATTAAAAATAATGTTAATTCCTACGGTATAAGTCCTTTTTTGTAATTACTATTCAATTTATATTAAAAATAATGTAAAATATACGTACGGTGAAATTCATAAATATTTACATAAAAAAAATGTAAATTCCACATACGGTGAAATTCATACATATTTACATTAAGAAAAATGTAAATTTTCATTCTTGTCACATTTTTATTAAATTTGCATTAAATAAAATGTACTCTTCCATTGTCTAATTACAATAATAAAAAAAAAATCCATTTTTCTTTTCAATGTAAAATTTACTCTTTAATTACACTCTAAAGTCCATTCTTTTTATTACATTAAAAATAATGTAAATCTTCCTACGGTTAAATTCCTTTTTAATATTAACATTAAAAATGTTAATGACATCCTACGGTTAAATTTACTATTTAATTTACATTGAAAATAATGTAAATTTATACATGCGGTGAAAATACTTTATTTACATAATAAAATGTAAATTTCATGTCATCACAAATTCCAATTTTGATTTTTACATAATAAAATGTAAATTTCATGTCATCGCAAATTCTAATTTTAATTTACATAATAAAGTGTAAATTTCATGTCATCGCAAATTCTAATTTTAACACTACAAGAAAACATGTAAACGGCTGCAATAATTGGCTGCGTTGATGGTGCATCTGCAGCTACTACCGCCTTCACCATTTTTTTTCTTTTTTCAGTAAGCATCTCACGTTTATTTCTTACATTTCCCTCCACTGCTTTCCATTTCCCTCCCACGTTACGTTTTCCCCCAATTCTGCCCAAATTTCCCTCCTACCACATTCGCTTCCACTTTCATCAACTTTAGCAACGTCGCTGAACTTCTCCCCTCCATTTCGTTGAATCGGCTCGCCTTTAGCCCTCCACTTCGTTGAATCAGCTTCGCCTTTATCCTTTAGTTCGTCAATAGCTGCCTTGGTTTCATAGTTATTCTTCAATCTATTTGTTCTTATTGGTACGCCTTCTAATTGATACGTTATTGCTAATAATTAATAGGTTTTATTTTCATTGTACACAACTTTATTTAGGGTTCTTATTGGTACATAGGATCTATCTTTTCAACCTGAATACTGTAGTTGCTGTGAACTCGTCTCCTCCACTGTAAGCTCTTTTAATGTCATGGTAAAATTCAAAATTTGATTTTGGAATTCGAAGTCATTTGAACTTGAGCAATTCATAGTTTGAAAGTTGAATTTTTTGATTTGAAATAGGCTTCCAATATTAGAAAACAGATTTTTGACACTTGAAATTGATTTGTGATAATTTCCCTGATTTTATGCTCACTCCATTCCTAGTTAGTGGATTCTTTCCATTCTGATTTTGATAAAAGATTGCTTATGATAAATTTTTTTAACTGAATTAGAGTGTCATAGATTCTCCAAAAAGGATTGTTATAGTAGTGTATACACTGGATGTTTTAGATCATATACTAGGAAGAGCAAAATGGTAAATCTGTAGCAATTAATCACCTAAACCGCTTATTTGATTTATGTTCTTAAAACTGAGAAGTGGATGAAACATAGGAGATGGAAAAATATTCTGGAAAAGGATATCACATTTCTTAGGTCTGAGTTCTAGTTGTGATCCTATTCTTTTTTATAATCCTTTTATATTTTCTCCTGTTCCATTTTATTTTATTTTTTGTTCTTATCATCAATATGTAGTACATTTTCAAATTGTTGCATTAAGAGCTGCATGATTTTTGCAAGTTTGTTTGGCTTATCAAACTGTTGCATTTTCATAGACTTATCAAGTTGTTGCATTTTCATAGACATATCAAGCTGTTGCATTTTCAAAGTCTTTTCTTTCATCATCTTGTAGACACACACACACACACACAGATTTTGGTTTTGCAAGTTTGGTTAATAAGTTCCATTTAAAGTTGCTACAAACAAAACATGAATTTAGTACAAATTTATTTCGTGCCCTAATATTATAGTCTATTCGAGTTTAAACGTATAAGTAGAGAAAGTAGCAATAAAGTAGTAGGTTTTGGGTTCAATCTTGGGTATGAACATAGAAAAGAGCAACAAAGAAGTATGATTTGTGTCCGGTTTTGCTTTGCGCCCTGACATTATTTAAAAATCATGTTTGCACTGTCATCTTTGCGCATAATGTATAAACTGACCCAGAATCTTTTTCTGTTTTACTTTGATCCCCAATGCTATAGACTATTGGTATTACAATGCAGTCTCATAACAGATCGTAAAATAGAGAATTATAACTATGATTCAATTTTGCTATGTACCCCTGAAATTTGCTAGGTTATTGAAATTATAGTCTTGATAAGGACTTTAAAATTGTCACTTTAAGCAGAACATAATGAGAAAATTTTGCTGGGTTATTGAAATTTGCCGGGTCTCTTTAAAACTGTCACTTTAAGCACAGTAGGTTTAAGAGGCATGCCAACGTAGATATGTTTAGCAGCTGATCATGTACAATGAGTATGTGGCATCAAGCTCTCTGAACACTTATTGCAAGCACATCTTCTTCCTCATCATTTTGCCTAAGATAACAAAATGATTACATAATTCTATGATTTTTTTTATGAATTAAATGAACATTGGGAATATAAAGATATTCACTAAGACCGATTCATTATGACTTTTATTAAAGATACTTACTAAGACTGATTCATGCCCAATTCTTGCTTCAATGTTTCCTATGTAAAATTGTGATACTTAAATTATTTTCATCTTTTGTACAAGGACTACCATGAGCCTGTACTACATGCACGGCTATAATGTTCATTACTGTTTAATGGAGATATTTTTTTTATGGAAATAATAAATGGCGACAGAACTGATGAAGCCACCATCAATAAAATAAATAAATCTGTTGTTTTGACTGAGGTAAGGAGCCACATAAATCGCTCTTCATATTTTCTTAGCCCGAATGATGTTCGTTAGCCTTGAATGAAGTAAATCTGTTGTTTTTGTTCGAATTACCAAATGATGTAAATCTGTTGTTAGCCCGAATGATGATGTTCATTAGCCTGAATTTATAATATCTAAAATGCTAATATCTGAACTTATAATTATGATGTTCGTTAGCCAGAATGATGTAGGCATACAACTTGAAAAATCTTTGAAACTCAGTCCTAGACAGATTTTATTCATTTACTGAATCGCATGAACACAACAACACAAGAATACATGTAAAGATAACTAGTATAGCAACTATTGGCCAGAATGACTTGTAACTGGTACCGCTCCTCCTGTGGTAAAACCAAACCCACTGCGATGAGGGGTGATTTGTGAAGATGGGACAAAAGTAACTGAATCAGAAATATCTGTAGGATCAGAGCAAAGAATTTTATCCATCGACTTACAAATGATTTTAGATTGAAACTGAATATTTTCTTGAACTTACTTTTGTTGATCCGTAATGGAGGCTTTGTTTGCTGATTCAATAACTTCATCTGCGTCTTTCTCATTGACACATTCTCCCAAATGATTAAAGCTGAAAATCAGTAAAAGATCATCAAAATAGATATTTGTTGGTTCTTTCACATATGAACTCCTTTTCCATTTTCTTCTGATTTGTATTAGTTCATACAAAATTATCTAACAAATAGATGCATGCATAAAAATGTTAATAAGCTAGATATAATACCAATGAAAAATAAAATAAGCTAAATATAATAGCAATGAAAATGTTGATAAACAAGATATGATTCAGATTTTTGGTTAAACGTTAGTAGGCTTATCTAAAAAAATAATATACTAACTAATTCCTTAGCCAGAAGGAAAATGACGGTAAAGAATAAGGGTAATGGAGAGAGTTCTCGCAAGTGCAGCGTCGATTCCGGACCAAAGATAGAAGATCGAGAAGTACAAACATATTCTTTTCTCGGTCATTGCTCCGCACATCGATATTGATCCGGCTAAGCGGTTCATCGATCACATGGTATCAGATAATGTACCCCTTGTCGTTTCAAGGCAGCTGGTTAAAATATTTGCTCAAGAGCTTGGTGGACTGGAAGTTAGTATTCAAAGGAAATTTCTCACCATGCATTAACTCAGATTCAGCCTCGGGTTGTTTCTTTTGAAGTGCAGGTTTTAATTATATGGGGGTAACTTGTGGAAATTTACGAGTCTGAGCGACAATCGTCTAAGGTAGCCCAGATGTTAAGTGGGACTAACTTAGAATCAGGAATAAGGATGCTTGATGAAACATTCAAACATATAAACTGTCCAAGTGTGTCCAAATTGCTCGTCTTTATCTTGAGGATGATGATGCTGCCAATGTGGAGGCTTTTATTAACAAAGCTTCCTTTTTGGTTAACAACAGTCATTAAGAAGTTCTTAATTTGCAATATAAGGTTTGTTATGCAAGAATATTGGATCTCAAGACTTAATTTTTGGAAGCTGCACTGCCGTATTACGATATATCTAAAATTGAGAAACGTCAAATTAGAGATGAGGAAATCGATGAGGAAGCCTTGGAGCAAGCTCTCAGTGCTGATGTAACTTGCACAATATTGGCAGTAGCTGGCCTCCGAAGGTCACGTGTGTTTGCAACACTATACAAAGATGAGAGGTGCTCAATGCTGAAAATTTTTCAACCCCATTCTACAGAAGGAGTACTTGGAAAGGATTTTGAGAAAGCCAGAAATTGATGCATTTGCTGAAGAGCTGAAAGCTCATCAGAAAGCTCTTCTGCCAGATAAATTCATTGTATTAGATCGTGCAATGATTGAGAACAATATTTTGGGTGCAAGAAAACTTTGAACTAACATAAGTATTGAGGAACTTGGCGCATTACTAGGTATAGCTCCTCATATTGCTGAAAAGATAGATTCACGAATGATATGTGAAGGAAGAATGAGGGGATCTATTGGTCAAGTTGAATCCATCATACATTTTTAGGATGACAACGACGAGTTGCAATAATGGGATCAACAGATAGTTGGGAAATGCCAGGCGCTTAATGATATTCTCGATAGCATGACAAGCAAGGGCATTGCAGATTCAGTTTGAGCCATCCAACAAAGTCTGCAATGCTCCATATTCAAACATAAAATGAAGAGCCAAAATTTACTTTCAGCAATATATGCAAATCTGGTACTTGGGCTGAAACCTTTTACCATGTGTAGATGTTTTTTCTGTCTTGGCAATACATGTTGAATCTTGTTTTCAAAAAAAAAAAAAAAAACCCTTAGCTTGAATATAAATCTGTTTTTGTTTTTTGCATAATCCCTTACCCTGAATGATGTTTGTTAATTCATGATCATACTGTTTATTTTTATTTTTCTTTCTCTTTTTAGCTTGTAGGCTAGATTCAAACTGGAAGAATGGCAAAAAAAATTACCATATTTCAACAAATGGGAACTATTTGGAGATCCTCAAAAAGCAAATTGGTGTGAAAAATAGTTAATCCTCAAAAGTCAATGGAGTTTAAGGTATGATTATGTTTTTTTTCTTATTAGTCTACTGTTGAATTCTTTCAATTTATGTTTCGGTTATTCTATTTTCCATATCAATGCTAGCAATTATCAGTGAGCTTGTTACACGTTAGTCACATTATTTAATCAAAGTTCTGTTAACAACTAATGCGATTCTATTTTATGTAACCACCGGCTATGAAACTACTGGTTTGATGTTTATACTTGATGTGCATGCACTGATGCATGCCAGTTCATCTAAAATTTGATATGCAGGTTCATTATTTCTCTTTATTTTTTTTTTATTTTTTTTTTGGGGGAAACATAACCATGCATTCATATCATTGTGTATTAGCTTTTGCGCTCATGGATATAACTTTTGCTTTCAAAGCAATATATGCAAAATTCATGCAGACATATATCCCAGGCTTTCATGGTACATGTGACATGTACTCATAGCAATATGTTATATGTTTATAAATTTACCATGTCCCATATTTCAATTTTTCATCAATTTAATAGAACCATCTCTGCTGTTGATTCATTATCCTCACCCAATTTGTAGCAAATAATTTCTCTGCATATGATATACTAGTAGTAATTAAATTGTCCATCCCCGCAACCACCATTATCCTACAAGTCGTCCTCGCTATCGGCAAAATTAGCATGTCAGAAACCTTTCGACACTGGGTGGTTTGGACCTCTTGGTACCGGCTTGTATTGAAGTCTCTTTCTGCATTACCTATTTTTCTGCTCTTCTGTTCCGTTCAACGGGACAGGAGTTCTCTTCATTGGAATCAGATGATGGTGAATCCCTTTTATTCTACTTCTTCTTCAACTTTTTATTTATTGTTCCTATTTATTTTTTGTTGAGACTCAGTTCATTGTTACTCGGTTTGTTGTGGAGATCACCCTCAGATGTTGCAAGCTGCTCCTTTATTCTTCTCATCGGTTCAATCTAAGATTCTTGTTGTTCTAGTGTCCCCGCTACTCTTTTTCCTTTGAAACTTAGTTCGCATATCAGACTCATTTAGCCTTGTTTGAAACCTAGCCAAACTAGTTATGTATATTTATCCACCACTGCTTACACCTACTGAATTTCTTAATCTGTTCCCTCCTCTCTGGAGTTTTTGATTCATCTAGATGTGGCTCGGTTGTGTATATAACTGTATGTATATGAGTGCGTATGATGTATATGCGCCCATATGTGAGGATGTATTTTTATACCCAAACTAGAAAAGAAAAGAAGTACAAAAATTAAGATCGTTAATTCTGAGCAGAAACACAAAGATAACCAAATTAGGATAACAACGTAATGAACCTGACCATAGCCATAGATACACGCATACACCAACTAACTAGCTATACGTCACCACCAGTCCACTCGTCAAAACAAGAAAATGGGGAAACCAAACACCAAAGTAATCAAGACTTTAGTACAAACGCTACCAACCTGCTGACACGTAGAAAAGGCCTCCCCTCCCTCAGTCGGGGCCGGACCCAGGCCGTAACTCAGAGCTTCAACCCCAGTATAACCCGATGGGAAAGGAGGAGAAGAAGACGACACCAAAGGCGCAACCACAGCCACATGCGAAGCAGATGGAGCAAGCGAAGGAAGAACACATTTAGCCCAACTTCTGCGTGACCTCACAACAATGATCAACTTCTCCTCCTTCATGCACTGATTGTTAGAGTTTTTTATTTTTTGGCTTTTGGCTTTGATACCAATTTGTTGGTTTTTGAAGATGTTTTGATACTAGTTTGATAGAGTAGAGAAGATATGATACTAGTTTGTTGGAGGAAGGAGATGATATTTTGTAGGATGAAGAAGATAGTATTTTACTTCTTTTTTTCTTTCTTTTTCATTCACTTCATTCACCCATTACAACTAAAATGATAGGCTTTATATATAGCCTTTACATGACACTTCATTAATGAACATCACACTTAACTAAAAGATACACTAATTTTAATATGACTCTTAGACCAATAGACACAACACTTCACCAATAGACATAACACTTCGTCTACTGGATATGACACTTCATAATTGGACATGTCTCTTTATTTTAATAGACACTACTATTTGAATGAACACGATTTTTGACAAATAGATATGACACTTCGTCATATCATTTAATTTTGGTTTACACCAACAATGCCTCCCCTAAACCAAAATTCCTTCGAACAACCAATGCGGCAACACTTCTTGAACACGATATCACTTGTGCTCTTTTAGTCATTCACACCGCTATCCAATTTATATTTTTCATATTTCGGTAAAAATAGGGATATTATCCGAATTTTCTTTTTTGTCTTCTTTTTCTTCAATATCAATATCGTTGATGTGATTTCACGGAACCTTATTTTATTCTTTTCATTCTCCACATAGTTTTCGTCCAATGCAGTAGGTAAAAACTCTTGGATAACATATACATAGTGCAGTGCACCATGCTTGAGCTGGGTTCCACCACCTGGGTTTTTCAGAACTGACATAATAGTAGGATCATACATACGTTGATAAGTTACCTTGACTTCTTCGTCTTCATCTTTATCAAGATCCAACGATATGGGTATATTTGGAAATTTGGAAGGCAATTTCGAAATTGACTATTTTTGCATGTTGGAAACATTTTTCTCTTCAATGATTTTAGCTTCAGCTAGCATGGACCCAATGTCCTTTTCGGAGAGTTTTGCTTTCTCAAATAGTGACATAGCTGCAGATATATTGCCACAACGTTTTTGGCAGACTGTTTCTCTTTTAAGAGTGACAATTTCATGTTGCAAGGCTTCACAATTTAAAGAACTACGTTCTTTATCGTCTTCTTGCTGATTTTTTGCAGTGGTCTTGTTTCCTTCCACTGTCTTTCCAGCTTCTCCATTTGCTTTTTCAGCTTCTTCGACTGCCTTGACTTCTTGTGTTTCGATTTTTGCCGGTGCCTTTGAGGCTTCTGAATCTTTTATTTTGATAATTTCTGCAACCTTTTCTTCGGTCTCTTTTTCTATCAATTTTTCTTTTTTTATGTTCTCCTCCACATTCTTACCATAGATCTCCTTCAATAAATTCCATGCGTCTTTGGCGCAATTTTCTCCAATAATATGATCATATGCTTCATCATCGATATTTGCAATCATCATAATACGAGCTTGTAGATCATTCCAACTCAATATTGTGATTAATTTTCTTTCTTTCTCCGTCAAATCTTTAGTATCTTCTGGATCTTCAAAGCCATTTTCAACGATCTCCCATAATCCTTTAGAGATCAATTCTTCTTTCTTTTTGTTATTCCACGCTTTAAAGTTTTCTTTTGTGAGAACAAATGGAAAAAGAAATTGAAATGCCATATTTCAAACAGGCTCTTTCAACCAGGCTCTGATACCACTTGTTAGAGTTTTTTATTTTTTGGCTTTTGGCTTTGATACCAATTTGTTGGTTTTTGAAGATGTTTTGATACTAGTTTGATAGAGTAGAGAAGATATGATACTAGTTTGTTGGAGGAAAGAGATGATATTTTGTAGGATGAAGAAGATAGTATTTTACTTCTTTTTTTCTTTCTTTTTCATTCACTTCATTCATCCATTACAACTAAAATGATAGGCTTTATATATAGCCTTTACATGACACTTCATTAATGGACATCACACTTAACTAAAGGACACACTAATTTTAATATGACTCTTAGACCAATAGACACAACACTTCACCAATAGACATGACACTTCGTCTACTGGATATGACACTTCATAATTGGACATGTCTCTTTATTTTAATAGACACTACTATTTGAATGAACACGATTTTTGACGAATAGATATGACACTTCATCATATCATTTAATTTTGGTTTACACCAACACCGATCATGCCGCACGCTTATGAAGTAGAAATGGCCTGGGCAGTCGAATACAAACAACGATGTACCTGTGTCTATTTTCTTGATAGGCTCGCTTGCGTTGCATGACTCGTAGTCCTCCTTTGTTACCAAGAGCACCGACTCGTCCTTGTTGTACTTGAACATCGCATGTATGTGCAGTATGTTATGAAATGATATATTCAGAAGAAAATTAATAAAATTTAACATAATTTACTAGGGTGTCGTTGACTTGGAATCGGTTTTGTTGTGCCCAGCTGATGTACTTCATGGAAGGGTTTATGTCCCATCCTTCTCTGCCTCCAATGTAGGAATCATATGAAGTCGAACCTTGGAGCATAAAAGCTGCTATGGTTACTATGATCAAAGCTGTAATTTTGGCCATGATGGTTCTGTAATGTATATGAAACTAAACTGTGTAGGAAGCGGATGAAACTATGATCAAAGATGGAATTTTGGCCATGATGGTCGAGGAGGCGGATGCAAAAGGGAGGGTGAAAGATATTTTCTTTTGAGTTTAGCAGCATTTTTTATCTTGGATAGGCTTTAGGTTTTGTTGCTCATGGCCACAGGTTTCTGTGAAGAAGGGATGGCATAACGTGGCATTTGGTTTTGAAATGAAGTAGGGAAACAACCAACGCATGAAAATGAAAAGGAAGTGAGGTAGCAGGTGAAAAGGTACGCATGTATACATGCATGAAACGTTGCATTGGATTCAAGTTTTATCAAAATGAAGCATATTTTGAAAGCAGCCAAATATGCATGTGAACTGTGATTGTTAGCCTGAATGTAGTATCGTTTCCATTTCTCAAATGTTGTTATGATCTATATGTTTTTTACATAACTAATTTATCACATATTTTGCACTATTGAAGAGCCAGACTTGGCCGTATGGTAAATGAAAACCAATGTTTTTGTATCAGCCAATGGTTTGAGTCATGACTATGGCCTCATTTCGAAAGTTGAGACCATTCATCTTTCATCGATGGCCCTTCCAGACACAAGTAACATGGAATAATTATGAACCGAGTTCCATTATTAATGTCATGCTGCACTGTTGGGTAGCCGTCTTTACCTTCTATAAATTGCTGAAACATTTATGTCATTTTCAGTAAGTTTAGTGGGTGTTCCTACAACATTGAAATAATCGGATACTTATTTTTGAAATTCCTATAAAAAGATAAAATGCATAGATATGTTAAAACAACTAACATGAAAAGGTATAATACTACATACCTCCATTAATATAATGAAATTAGGTGCAGAATATAGAAAATAAACTTTCTGTTTTGCATAAGCATTATGTTATAGAACTTAGATGAATTTACATTACCAAATGATTTATTTTGCTTGGTTTGTTATATGCTCCAGCAGCCTGCAAGGTTTCATCGTTAGCTGAAAAATATGGTGCTCCAATTATTACTTATGGGGGAATTAGTAAGTATAGACATATAGTTAAAGCTTTAGCACTTGGAGCCTGTACAGTTATGATCGGAGGTTTCCTAGTTGGAAGTCATGAGGCGCCTATGGTCTATGAATATCAGGTAATTTTCTTATGTGCTCATATTATATTCATGCATAAATTAAGAAAAATGATATCAATTTATACTAATTTCTATGTGCAACATCTTTGGTATCTTGTTCAAATTGTGATGTAACAATCTTTGCTTTATAAGGATCAGGTAATTTTATTATGTGCCCTCACTTTTAGCCTGAAGCTATGTCCACTAATTACGTTCTGTTTTAGATTGACAGAAAGAACTATCCTGGAGCTAAACATTGTTTCCTATACATTGCTTAACACTTTTTTACACACTGAATCACGTTTGTCAGAAAATTAGTCACCTACCATTAACCTTGGCTGTCCAAGTTTGTCCAACCGCTCGAAGTAACCGATGTAAATAATGTATAAGCAAAATAAACTAATTACACACCATATAGTCATATGGTAAAAATACAGATTCATGGGAGGGTTAGCATGCACAATAGTGAGAAGTGAGGATTAAGTTCGATTGTTTAGACAAATGTATTTTCCTAATCATATACGCTAGTTATGTATAATAACCAGTCAATGGTTACCCTGCATAGTGCACAATAGTTAGACAGTTTGTCTCATTATGTATTTCCTTATATCCTTTTGGCTAGCTTGTTTGCCAAATCTGTTTTATTCATCATATACTACTTATTTTCAGTTTGGAGTATACGAGAATCATTTTTGTGTACCCTATAATTTATTCATTTATCATATATTATCTACTTCCAAATAATCTCGTTGGGTGATTTTATTTATTTATTGAGTAAATGAAGATGGATAGTTTACGTAGTATTTGATTCTTTAGAGATGGATAGTCCTCTTTGTAACATGTATCTTTTGTACTATTCATCTTTGTTTTAGTGTTTGTAAAAAGGAAAAATACATTATGGAACTTTTTGGTGATTGGCAAACGACGTGTGTCAATTTAGTAGTGAATTTAGTAGATGTACGTTCAATGTTTACTGACATATGGTACATTACATACCAATTTTGATTAGATGAGAGAGTCCTCGTTGAGTTGAAGAAAAGCATAATGCAAGCCTGAATGGGTAAAATACTCGGACACAACTTGCTTAGGTAAAATTTTCTTACTGTCTTTCTTTTTTAAAACCTAGCCCAAATAACGTCCATGGGAATTACATATCGATGCTCACTTATCATATGTCCACGGGAATTACATACTTACAATATGTTTCTGTTTTTTCTAGTGTAATAAATTCTATCAATATTGTTTACGTGCTTGTTTTAATAATGGCCAATTAATAGTCTATAGGTAATTAGCTTACCTGGAGTGAAGACCACCAGCAACAATGAACACGACTTTAATTGATGTATGTATTATGGTATTTGTTAGTACTTAATGTGTAAATTTATTTCTTAATACTCTTGGTATGTGAATTTTTTGATTTTATCAAATAACTATTGTCTATATGGTGATGGAAAATACTTATATGACTAATGTATTCTTAGTTATTTGAATATGATAATTATTTGATTGATTGTTGTTTTAAATCAAACTGTTATATGATCGTTGATAATTTTAATATATAACAAGTTGTTGGAAATAATATAAGCTATTAACAGTATACATGCATTAAATATATGTGACAAAACAATCAATACCTTTTAGTAGCGTTTTAGAAACGCTACAAAAACAAATGTAACATATAGTTGCATAAAATAAACGTTACAGAAAAGCAAAAAGTGACCCTCGTACAGACCTACGGTAGCATTGAAAAACGCAACTACAATAATCATATGGTAGCGTTTATGAAAACGCAACAAAAAAATTCAGACTTTTAGTTGCGGGACCTGTAGTAGCGTTCATTAAAACGCTACCAAAAGCTTTGGTAGCGTTTTTCAAACGCTACCAAAGGTCATTTCTGGTGTAGTGTAATTTACATAATAAAATGTAAATTTCATGTCATCGCAAATTCTAATTTTAATTTACATAATAAAATGTAAATTTCATGTCATCCCATCAACAACAACATTCAAATAACCCAATAGGTCTAAATCTAACAATTCACATCAAAATAATATATAGGGTGATGTTTATGTTGGCATATGACAAATCAACGAGGCATAATTCAATAAAATTAACAAATAATTTATTCTAATTAATCAATAAATTCAGATCTAATATTTAGATTTGTAGATCTAACATCATACGGCATAAACAATTTAGATCCATTTTTAAAATATCACGACATAGCAGATCTATCAATAAATATTCTTTAATAACAAAGAATTAATAATTAAATAAATTAAATTAAAAATAAATTCTCACCTAGGCCGGATCTGAAATGAATTGTCAACTTTGATCAGATCTTGTGTTTGAATTCAAAACGATTGCGGATTTGAAAGATTTCGCATTCAAGTTCATATGAATAATTACAAATCAGCTTTTAACAACTGACACAGCAACGCTTAAAAGCGTGACAAAATCTGAAATTATTTTACCTCAAATTTTCAGTTTTGGGTTCAAAACTTAGATTCAAATTTGCAGGAGCTGTGGTTGATGGTTTCCAGAACGGATGGCGTGATGTCGAAGAGCTTGGAAGAGGGGATGTTCGGCCAGAGGAGGGGGGAGTGCGGCGGCGGCGTGTGGGGTCCAGGGGGGCGCGACTGGCGGCCGTTCATGGGGCTGGGGCGGCTTCGACAGGGCACGGTTCGAGGTGATTTTGGTCGGAGATCGTAGAGCTCGGAAAGAGCTTCGAAACGGCTATTTATTTGCGGATTTTCATTGAGTAGAGAAGGAGAAATCAGAGCTCAAAGAATCGAGCAATCCATGGGTTTCGGCGGCTATGAAAAAGGGGAAGACGATGTACTGTATACGGCCGTATTTATAAAGTATTTCTAGGGTTTTTTTATTCAATAATTCCAGAAATTAGTGTTTTCACATACGATCTCCAAACGAAGCTCAACGACTGTCGAACTTAATGTTTTGACGTCTTCTGAACGCGATGGCACTATTGCCAAGGTCTAATTCTGACGTTACAGTATGTTTTTCCTTTATTTTAAAATAAATCATTTAATTTAAATTCGAACGTACTTGTTAATCCCACCGGGGCCACATACTAGCTCAGAAAAATCCAGAAAAATTATTTTTGGCTTTCTTATGTCAATACGGTCCTAAAAAAATTTATTTTGCCTTATTCTGAGACTGTTTGAAAAATGGCTATTTTTCAGTCAATTAATTTTGACCAAAATTGACAAAAAACAGATTCTTTTGCCACGCTTATATCTAGCTTCGAAAATCATGAAATTTGAAACCTAGCAATAATTTTACATTCCGGACCCAACAAAAGTGGTTTCGTTGAATTCCGAGGTCGTATGCAAAATGCCAATTTTCAAGGGCGATATATTTTCTATAGCAACCTTTCTGAAAATTCATTTGGCCATAACTTTTGATTTCTGCTATGAAACTTCGATTTTTCGGATTCATTAGAAAGATACTCATTAACAGATTTAGATATTATTTTTTTGTTTTAACAAAATCCGGTTTATTCCGTACCCTGGGTAATTAGTCAAAGTTCAAGTTTGACTTTTCCGACTACCTTCCTATTTCTAATTCTTTATGTAATTTATTTGAATATATCTGCATTAACTTTGCTCAACGTAAACTTCCATTTATAATTATTTGAAATAATTTATTTTAAATAATTGAACACCCCCAAAATCCCCAAAATGAAAATTTTAAATTGGCCCCAAATTCCGGGTTGTTACAATCTCCCCTCCTTAAGAACTTTTCGTCCTCGAAAAGGAAAAGAGAATAGTAGAAGGGTAGGAACCAACATAAAGAATAGAAAATAATTTAAGCATACCTCAAAATAAAACTAATCGGGGATGTCCACTCTGCATTTGGGATAGGCTTGTTTGATACTCTCCTCGGTTTCCCAAGTGCAGTCTCTAGGATCACCGCTCCATTGCACCTTGACTAGGTTGATCTTCTTGTTTCTAAGCTCCCTAGTTTCCTTGCCAATGATTTTCAGTGGTTCTCTCCTCACTGCTAGGCTTGGGGTAATTTCCAAATCCTGCTGTGCAGCTTCCTCCACAACTAGATCCGGATCATGGACATGCCTTCGAAGTTGAGATACATGGAATACATCGTGCACTCCAGGCAACCAGTCGGGCATCTGAATTCTGTAAGCTAGGGTACCAACCTTTTCAAGAATGGGGAAGGGGCCGATGAATTTGGGTGCTAGTTTCCCTGTTTTTCCAAAATGGATAACACCTCGCATTGGAGCGACTTTCAGATAGACATAGTCACCCACATCAAAAGCTAGCTCTCGCCTTCTTACATCTGCGTAACTTTTCTGTCTACTTTGGGCCGCCAATAGCCGCTTCTTAATAAAGTCAACTTTGTCTGAAGCTTCTCGGATCATGTTAGGACCCAACACAAGCCGATTTCCTTTTTCAACCCAACATGCTGGCGATCTACACGGCCTACCATATAAGGCTTCAAACGGAGACATTTTCAAACTTGCTTGATAGCTATTGTTGTACAAGAATTCAACTAAATGCAAGTGATCCTCCCAAGACCCTCCAAAATCGAGTATGCAAGCTCGCAATAGATCTTCAAGAATGCGATTCACTCGCTCAGTCTGGCCGTCAGTCTGAGGGTGATACGCGGTGTTAAGATTCAACTTCGTTCCCAACTCATTTTGGAATGCTTCCCAAAATTTACTAGCAAAGATAGGATCACGGTCGCTAACAATGCTACTAGGGACTCTGT
Organism: Allium sativum; assembly: GCA_030737875.1. Classification (NCBI taxonomy): domain Eukaryota; kingdom Viridiplantae; phylum Streptophyta; class Magnoliopsida; order Asparagales; family Amaryllidaceae; genus Allium; species Allium sativum. The sequence continues at coordinate 120,825,303 of CM060915.1, forward strand.
GAAAAAGAAAAGATTAATATTTATTTTGCAAAAGAAAACTTCCATTCAAATTATGAAGAGAAGGAAAGATTTAGTTTTATTACCCATGTAGCCTGACGATTTCTTTGAAATAGATTTGCGCCAGACCTTGAGCAGTTCTAGTGGATTTGACAGGTATGAAATGAGCGGACTTGGTGAAGCGATCCACGATCACCCATATGCTGTCATTTCCTTTCCTAGTACGAGGCAGACCATCTATGAAATCCATGGAGACTTGGTCCCACTTCCAATCTGGAACTTCTAATGGCTGCAACAACCCCGCAGGCTTTTGTTGATCGCTCTTCACTTGTTGGCATGTAGGGCATCTGCTCACATATATGGATATATCCCTCTTCATAGATCTCCACCAAAAAATGCGCTTTAAATCTTTATACATCTTGCTCACACCTGGGTGGATGCAAAGCTTTGATTTGTGTCCTTCATCTAAAACTTCCCTTACGAGCTCTGGGATATTTGGAACACAAATCCGACCTTGCAATCTAAGAATTCCCTTGCCATCAATTTGGAAGCTCGTGTTCTCCCCATCTTGGAATCTTTTAATAATTCTTTGAATAAATTTATCATCCTTTTGAAGAGCGGAAATTTTATCGATCAAAGAGGGGGTAATGATAAGGCTTGCGACAATGGCATTCTTTCTACTGAGTGCGTCTGCCACCACGTTGGCTTTCCCCGGCGTATATAAGATGTCGGGATCATATGCTGCAAGGAATTCTAGCCACCTTTGCTGCCTTAAATTCAGATCCTTTTGATCGAAGAGATATTTCAAAGATTGATGGTCTGTGTATAATTCAAATTTTTCGCCCAAAAGATAATGTCTCCAAATTTTTAAAGCAAAGACTACAGCCAGCAACTCTAAGTCATGGACACGATAATTTTTCTCATTCGGCTTTAATTGACGGCTTGCATATGCAACAACTCTGCCCCTTTGCATCAGTACCGCGCTAAGACCACCACTTTGAGAAGCATCTGTATAGACCTTTAAATCTTGGTTGCCATCGATGATGGTGAGTACGGGAGCAGTAGTCAAACTCACCTTTAGCTTTTGGAATGCCTCCTCACAATCTGATGTCCAATTGAACTTGGCATGCTTCTTGGTAAGTTTTGTTAATGGGCTAGACAGCTTGGCGAAACCTTCGACAAATTTTCTATAATACCCGGCCAAACCTAGGAAGCTTCTTACTTCAGTGGGCGTACTGGGCCGCTTCCAATCTCGAATGGCGGCAACTTTACTTGGATCAACTGCGATTCCTTCTTTTGACACAACATGGCCCAAGAATTTTACTTCCTCTTGCCAAAATGTGCATTTGGAAAACTTTGCTTTTAGAACATTTCTTCGCAGAATTTCCAACACTTCCCTTAAATGCCCTTCATGCTCCTGCTTAGTTTTAGAATAGATTAGAATATCATCAATGAAAACTAGGAAAAATTTATTTAGGACCTCCCTGAAGACCCTATTCATCAAGTCAACAAAGTAGGCTGGAGCATTGCATAGACCGAACGGCATCACTAACCATTTGTAGAATATATCGGGACCCCTGAAGGCGGTCAAAGGTATGCATTCTTCTACTATGCGGAGTTGGTGGAAACCTGTGGCTAGGTCCATCTTTGAAAACACCTTGGCTCCATTCAATTGGTCCATCAAATCATCTATGCGGGGCAAGGGATATTTGTTCTTCAATGTTTGTTTGTTAAGATCGCGGTAATCGACACAAAGTCTTAGTGTACCGTCCGATTTGGGGACAAACACCACAGCTGCACCCCAATTTGAAAAGCTAGGTCGGATGAGTCCCTTCCACAGAAGCTGCTTGGTTTGGGTTTGCAATTCTTCCTTTTCTTTAGGAATCATCCTTCTGATAGCATGAACTACAGGTCTGGCATTAGGAACAAGATCAATCCTGAAATCGATTTCCCTTCGCGGGGGGTAGGCTATCCACTTCTTCAAATACATCTGCGTAATCTTTGACCATGGGAATATTTTCTAAAGGGATAGGAGTGATCTCGAGAGAAGACCAGAATTCCTTTCTATCAGGTTTTGAGCCGTGACAAGGTATAGAAATAACATCTCCAAATTTCGTTTTGATTTCAACTATTCTCTCCGCACATCTTACTTTGGCCTCAAATTTTGCTAGCCAATCAAGACCAAGGATGATATCAAACTCGGAAAAATTCATAATGGTTAAGTCAAAAGGGAACCGAAAGTAAGAGTAAGAAATAGGCACCCTACCGTATAAATCAAGAGCGATCGAACCTCCTACAGGATTATGAACATTAATTGGCTCTTTAAGACATCTTTGCTTTAGTTTCAATTTCTGGACCGCATTGCTAGAAATAAAGCTTCTCGATGCACCCGTATCAAATAAGGCAGTAACATGGATATTTTTAACAGAAATGGTACCATCTAAAACATCAGGCTTACCTGCTCCTTCGGAAGAAGTAGGAGCGGAAGAAGATGGTGCACTTTCCCCTTCATACACATGTGCTATCTGCGCTCCTTTCAATAGTGGACAGTTTGGCTTGATGTGACCCTTCTTGTGGCAATTGTAGCATTCCTTGGTGTCGTCGTTCCGGGCCTTCTTAGGATTCCTGCAGTCCTTGCTGTATTGCCCAAATTTTTGGCAGTTGTAGCATTGCACCTTTGACTTATCGTGGCCCTTAGCAGCTCCAGAGTTGTTTCCCTCAGTCTTCTTCTCTGTTTGCTTCCTTTTGTTGTTAGCTAAGCTCCTTTCCCAGTCTTGTTGAGAATTCTTTCTATCATTTTCCTCATAACGACAAGCGAACTCCACCAACCTATTGAAAGAGAGGTCAATGTGAGCAGTGGCTCTATTAATATACTTCTTCGCAAGCCCATTTATGAATCTCTTATTCTTCTGAAAGTCATCTTGAACCAACTCAGGGGCATAGCGGGAAAGGTCTTCAAATCTTCATACATATTCTAAAATGGTCTTGTCGCCTTGCTTCAGATTGGCGAACTCATCATGTAGCTTCTCTACCTCTTGCCTTGGAATATATTTGTCATTGAAAAGCTCCTTAAACCTCGTCCAAGTCATATTGTCTGCAATTCCTCCAACCGTGACAGTGTCCCACCAGTTTTGAGCTTCCTCTTGTAACAGCCATGAAGCCACTAATCTTTTCCTCTGATCCTCCAGCTCCAATCCTCCAAAAATCTTTTCACAGTTCCTCAGCCAAGCTTGAGCTTGTGTCACAGTCTCAGTACCCTTGAATGGCACCCCTCCCAAGTTTTTGTACTTCTTAGCCGTCTTATCTAAATCAAAGGGTTGGGGTGGTGGTGCTTGTTGGACAGTAGCCACCTCGGTTCCAGCAGCATTCTGCCTCCTTGCTCTAGCTCTAGCGGCTCTAGCGGCAGCGGTACTCATTTTTAGTTAGTTTTGTACGATCAAGGAAAGAGTCAGAACAACTATAATGGTGATTTGAAGAGTTGATCAAGATAAAAGGACGGATAAAAGATAATGATAGAATGACTGACTATTATGTATTCACATGAAATGTTCGCCACAGAATATTGTGATTCTATGTAAATGAATTATCATAAATATGCTATATTCCAAAGCTAAGTTTAACCAAAGCTCTGGTACCAACTGTGATAACCCGAAACTTCCACTGGGTGAAAGTAAGGAATAATCATATGGAATACAACATAAATATAACAATACATATCACTGATACAACATAGCAGAGGAAAACCATAGAATAATAACATCATAGCAGCGGAAATATAATGTCATCAACCACAGAATCCCAACAGTCACAGAATTCCAAGTTTTTACATCAAGTTTGCAGAAATTGAAATAAGTTCCAACTCCCAAAATAAGCAACACGAAATGAAACAAGTTTAATGTCTGAAATTAAAGGGGAAAAAAATGCAATAGAAGTAAATGATAGATGTCTTCAAGCTTCAAGTCATCACCTCTCCACAAAAGCAAATCTAAGCAGCTCCAAAGAAAAGACTCCAAGCAAAGGATGAACCTGTTTACTTGGCTGCCCGCATAGAGAAGAGGGCACCCGAGTTTGCAAAAAGGTGAAACAAACTACAGGTCAGTCGTGGGACTGGTGTGAGAATTCTTAACTAACATACTAATAATAATATGGCAAATCCAAAGACCATGCCGCTAATGCGGAACGGATTTATTTCAATGGATTGCCGTGCATAATTTTAAAAGTGTCAGAACAAGCAGATATATAAATCGTGCAACAACGCAATGCTTTTTAGAAAAATGGAATCACCATAAGACTCAAGTACCATCACACAATGCAACGCACACCAGAGGATAGAGTTTTCCCTTATGGTGATTAAACATGCTAAATACGGCAAATACGGGTTTAATATTATTATTAGTATATATAACAAAACATTTCAAAATAAATGTATCAATCCTAGGAAGCATAGGTACCATATGCTATGCCTCCGTACTAGTAATACAATCAAATCCGTAGGGTCGTATTTGGAATTTGGATTTCAATCTGAGTCAAGGCTAGGGAGGAGCTCCTACCGATTCGAGACACTCTAGCTAATGTCTCAGGATTCCCCGTAGTGAACCCTTGGATCCTGCAGGGCCGGTCCACACATACAGCTTCGTGGATTGGCAATTCCTGAACACACGTTTCCCGATCCTATAGGACCTATCCGAGGCGCCTCATTCCATCATCCACATAAGTAAAATGTCAGGGCTGGTAGGTCACTGACACCACTCTAGCTAGAAAGAAACGTGCTGCTCTTCCTACGTTCCCTTCTCCCGTTTTAGACTCCGCCGGTGTGTGAGGCTCGCGAAGTCACGTTGTACACAAAGCTATGCCTAAACAGGCTATGCTTTGTTCGTCCCACAAGGCCTGCTTTTCAACAAAACCTTGATCATATGTACCTTAGCGTGCCACATCATCACCCCATACCATACTACCAACCCTTTGCCGAAATATATGAACGGGTGTTAAGCAAGAGAATAAATTCCCTGCCACCAAACATCCATACCTTCGACAAAAGATCAATAACGTGATATTTGATAGAGTATAATGTCAGACACACAATCCATTTAATAGCTTATGCTCTGGGTTTGAGCGAAAGCCTAACCCGTTCAATCAACATATTCGTTCGGGCAATGACCATGACCTTGAATTGGGAGCAAATCAATTCAAAGCCTCAATCGCTGTCCTCCTGAGGGGAAGATTGACGGTCTTCATTCTTCATCTTCTACTTCAATCCTTAACGTCGTTTGATTATTCGGAACGAGATTAACTCGGCCTTTCCAAATAACCTTCGTATATATATATATATATATATAATGAAAATTCTTTCTTATCATTATTTTTAATTTATAATGATTATTTACTATTTTTATTTAATTAAAAATAATTAAATCCTTAATTACCGACGATTCAGGTCAATGTCGATTCTGACGCTGTTTTCAATCACTTTTGATTTTTATATATCTCGAAAACTAACCGTTGGATTTTGACGTAGTGTATATCGTTGGAAAGATTTTTCCAAGGCGGCCCTAACGGTGTCAGTTTCAAGAAAATCCGACGGTCGGATCTTCTTGTATAGTCGTTTAAAGATATGATTTTAAAACGCGAACTACCGCGCTCGATTCGTTTAATTTTAATTTTATATATATATATATAAACATAAACCGTTTAATTCTTAATTCTTATGTATATTTTCCATTCTTTATCCTTTCATTCCTTCATTTACAGGAAAATGTAAATCATAAATGGATGATGAATTCTTCCCTTTTATTTCTTTAGTTTCTTTAATTTACAATAAAATGTAAATTATAATCCATCATCTCGTTTCATTCTTTTAATCCTACATTTACATTGGAATGTAATTTATAATCCACCGTTATAAATTTTATTTACAACGTAAGTCCTACTTCTTATTTACATTATAAAAATGTAATCTTTAATTACAATGTAACTTCTGCTACTTGTTTACATTATAATTTTTTATTTACAATGTAAATTCATACATTCATTTCAAAGCATAAAATGAAATTTCATTCATGCGGATTAAATTCATTCATCAATTACATAATAAAGTGTAATTTACTTCATGAGGACTCATTTCATTCATAAATTACATAATAAAATGTAATTTATTTAATATGATGTAAATTCATTCATAAATTACATATAAAAACGTAATTTATTTCATACAATGTATATTCATTTATAAATAACATATAAAAAATGTTATTTATTTCATGCGATGAAAATTCATTCATAATTAACATATAAAGATGTTATTTATTTCATGCGATGAAAATTCATTCATAATTAACATATAAAGATGTTATTTATTTCATGCGATCTAAATTCCTTTAGATTACATTATAAAATAATGTAACTTATCCTACGGTCAATTTTCTTTTTATTAACATCATAAATAATGTCAATTATCCCACGGTGTCATTCTTTTTTTTTTTTTAACTGCCTGATGAAATCGAAGGCAGCTAGGTTACTCGCCTGTCCACCACAGCGGCTCCCCTTTTGACTAGCCCAGCACAGAGGCTTGTTGTCCCCAACCGAGTTATAGGTTTTATGGGAACCCACCTCCGCGCCTTGAGTGGGAGTAGGGCAGACAGGTATCGAACCTGCGACCTCGTTAACAGGAAGCAGGTAACATACCGTTGCGCCACTACTTGTGGACACGGTGTCATTCTTTTATATTAACATTAAAAATAATGTTAATTCCTACGGTATAAATCCTTTTATATTAACATCATAAATATGTTAATTTTATACAGTGTAAATCCCCTTTTTTATTTACATTATAAAATAATGTAAAATTATCCTACGTTGTAATTACTATTCAATTTATATTAAAAATAATGTAAAATATACGTACGGTGAAGTTCATAAATATTTACATAAAAAAATGTAAATTCTACATACGGCGAAATTCATACATATTTACATTAAGAAAAATGTAAATTTTCATTCTTGTCACATTTTTATTAAATTTGCATTAAATAAAATGTACTCTTCCATTCTCTAATTACAATAATAAAAAAAAATCCATTTTTCTTTTCAATGTAAAATATACTCTTTAATTACACTGTAAAGTCCATTCTTTTTATTACATTAAAAATAATGTAAATCTTCCTACGGTTAAATTCCTTTTAAATATAAACATTAAAAATGTTAATGACATCCTACGGTTAAATTTACTATTTAATTTACATTGAAAATAATGTAAATTTATACATGCGGTGAAAATACTTTATTTACATAATAAAATGTAAATTTCATGTCATCACAAATTCCAATTTTGATTTTTACATAATAAAATGTAAATTTCATGTCATCGCAAATTCTAATTTTAATTTACATAATAAAGTGTAAATTTCATGTCATCGCAAATTCTAATTTTAATTTACATAATAAAATGTAAATTTCATGTCATCGCAAATTCTAATTTTAATTTACATAATAAAATGTAAATTTCATGTCATCCCATCAACAACAACATTCAAATAACCCAACAGGTCTAAATCTAACAATTCACATCAAAATAATATACAGGGTGATGTTTATGTTGGCATATGACAAATCAACGAGGCATAATTCAATAAAATTAACAAATAATTTATTCTAATTAATCAATAAATTCAGATCTAATATTTAGATTTGTAGATCTAACATCATACGGCATAAACAATTTAGATCCATTTTTAAAATATCACGACATATCAGATCTATCAATAAATATTCTTTAATAACAAAGAATTAATAATTAAATAAATTAAATTAAATTAAAAATAAATTCTCACCTAGGCCGGATCTGAAATGAATTGTCAACTTTGATCAGATCTTGTGTTTGAATTCAAAACGATTGCGGATCTGAAAGATTTCGCATTCAAGTTCATATGAATAATTACAAATCAGCTATTAACAACTGACACAGCAACGCTTAAAAGCGTGACAAAATCTGAAATTATTTTACCTCAAATTTTCAGTTTTGGGTTCAAAACTTAGATTCAAATTTGCAGGAGCTGTGGTTGATGGTTTCCAGAACGGATGGCGTGACGTCGAAGAGCTTGGAAGAGGGGATGTTCGGCCAGAGGAGTGGGGAGTGCGGCGGCGGCGTGTGGGGTCCAGGGGGGCGCGACTGGCGGCCGTTCGTGGGGCTGGGGCGGCTTCGACAAGGCACGGTTCGAGGTGATTTTTGTCGGAGATCGTAGAGCTCGGAAAGAGCTTCGAAACAGATATTTGTTTGCGGATTTTCGTTGAGTAGAGAAGGAGAAATCAGAGCTCAAAGAATCGAGCAATCCATGGGTTTCGGCGGCTATGAAAAAGGGGAAGACAATGTACTGTATACGGCCGTATTTATACAGTATTTCTAGGGTTTTTTTATTTAATTTTTAATTTCAATAATTCCAGAAATTATTGTTTTCACATACGATCTCCAAACGAAGCTCAACGACTGTCGAACTTAATGTTTTGACGTCTTCTGAACGCGATGGCGCTACTGTCAAGGTCTAATTCTGACGTTACAGTATGTTTTTCTTTTATTTTAAAATAAATCATTTAATTTAAGTTCGAACGTACTTGTTAATCCCACCGGGGACACATACTAGCTCAGAAAAATCCGAAAAAATTATTTTTGGCTTTCTTATGTCAATACGGTCCTAACAAAATTTATTTCGCCTCATTCTGAGACTGTTTGAAAAATGGCTATTTTTCAGTCAATTAATTTTGACCGAAATTGACAAAACACATATTCTTTTGCCACGCTTACATGCTAGCTTCAAAAATCATGGAATTTGAAACCTAGCAATAATTTTACATTCCGGACCCAACAAAAGTGGTTTCGTTGAATTCCGAGGTCGTATGCAAAATGCCAATTTTCAAGGGCAATATATTTTCTATAGCGACCTTTCTGAAAATTCATTTGGCCATAACTTTTGATTTCTGCTATGAAACTTCGATTTTTTGGATTTGTTAGAAAGATACTCATTAACAGATTTAGATATTTTTTTTGTTTTAACAAAATCCGGTTTATTCCGTACCCTGGGTAATTAGTCAAAGTTGAAGTTTGACTTTTCCGACTACCTTCCTATTTCTTATTCTTTATGTAATTTATTTGAATATATCTGCATTAACTTTGCTCAACGTAAACTTCCATTTATAATTATTTGGAATAATTTATTTTAAATAATTAAACACCCCCAAAATCCCCAAAATGAAAAATTTAAATTGGCCCCAAATTCCGGGTTGTTACAATTATTATCCAAAGAACCACTCTGTATTGGCATAAGCGTTGCGAATCGTATATGCCAAAGATAATTGAAGACGGAGTAAAGTGCAAGGGCTGTTGTATAAATCTTAGATAACAGTGCCTAAGATGGATGTACTGAATAGTGCCTTCGGTTTATCCAGTCCCAGGACAACTTGTATGGACGAAGGTCTGACAGAGTATATCTGATAGATTGCGTAAGTTGATCTCTTCAAACGTATTCACGTTTGGTGGCGGAGGAACTCGTTTCTCTTAGCTGTATACCCGTGTTATTTTTGGATAAATCAATTTGTGATTTAAAGTGTATGAAAATGTGATATTCTAAGTGAATGAATGGGAAATCTGTTGAAAGATACGTTATGACTTCTAGCCTCACAACCGGGAAATGACAGAAATCGGGCAGGCAGCATGGCTATGTAGGTCGTACCTTTTAGGGTGTTTAATCACCTGATCTAGAGTTTCATTTACTTCTAAAAATCTATTGTTGATGCTGTCCCATTCGGGAAACGGTTGCTGATCCCAACCGTTGGTGATATACATTCGATACACTCAAGCAAAATGAGTGGTCGGTCATGTGTGGCCGGGTTGCAAGATGTTCTTGTTGAACCCGGTGTATTCCTCTCTAGAGGTACACTAGCGAAAGGTGGTTCCATACCTTGTCATAGTTGGAAATCCATTACCCAATAGGTGCTTGCGGTTTTTATTGTATACTATATATGTAGGACGTGAGATGGAAGCGTTTCTGCTAGATGATTATTATATTGTGGTTGATAGACACTATTATAATATCAAGGATTTTGATATAAAGATTAAATTTGGATTCTCATAAGGGAAAAACCCATTCCGTTATACGGCGTGGTCTTATGAGATATCATTTACTTGCTCAAACTGTTTTAAACTGTTTTACTCACACAAGTCCCATGACTGACCCGGAGTTTATTTTGTTTTTGTTTTCCCTAAACTCTTGGGTGCCCAATTTTGTACGGGCAGTCAAGTAGTCGGGATTTATAGATACTTGAAGAGCTGGACCAGGAGGCTTTAGGATTTCATATAGCTATTGTTTGTTTTCCACTGTGTTGTAAGTGCTGAACTTTGGAAATGATATGTATATTCACTGATTTATATTTCAAAGTTATGATATATATTATATGTTATTCGTTTCGCTGTGAGGTTCATGTTACTCTGATGTTGTGTTCTTCTTCTATTCTAAGTTTCTATCTTATCTATTCTCACCCTCTAATTTCTTTCATTAATACTGGGTTTTTAGATGTTTGGTTAGTCGTCATTGAGTTTATGTCGATAACCAAAGTCGCTAAAAACCGGTTCGTTACAATAGAAAACAATCCAAGGAAGACTTTATTGTGAAAACTTATGGAAATGAATTATTGATAGGATAAGTTTCGAAGGGCACTGATGAATCAAGGGTATTTTGTTGTGATGCCCATTGAGGATACGATGTCCCTTTAACATTCCATTTGAGGATACAATGACCTCTGGATCTTATGATTGAAATCTATTATACCCTGGATCAATACGATGGGCATTCTAGTTTCCTAGTGTAATACCCTAATATTTTAATAATGAGGTTAATAAAGAGAAATGAATTTAATAGGAAAGAATTTACTTGAATAAAGAAAAAAAATTTAAAAACTTTTACAAATGTCTAAATTTAGTTAGGAAAGTTTCACATTGTGTCCATGGGGATTTTCTGGATAATTTACATATATAACTTGTCTAAAAACGAGTAAAAAACGAATAAATCATGAAGTAAAACTGAAAGAAGAAGTTACAAGTTTTAAAAAATGGATTGTATAGGTTATCCGCTCCCAAAAGGGGGTTAATAGTGGGTATCGAACGCCCCAAGAGGTCGGTCGACCGCCCAAGGACAGAAATACTCAGTATAGGTTGTACCTGGCCAGTTTTATGACCGTATACTTAATGAAAAAATAGGTCTGAAAACTTAAAATATGAACCATATTGATTTGAGGATGATGGTTAGATCTAGACCTGTGACATGGCATAACTAGATTAAATCTTATGATCTAATGGTCAAATATCCCCTAATACATCTATAAATGGAACCCAGTCTAGTCTAGTCATTTCATCTATTCTTCTTCCTCTACCTCTCGGTTTCCTATAATTTTTTAGAGGTTGAGCCTTAAATATATTTTTAGGAAGAAGACAATAACCTAAATGTTATTTAGAAGATCTTGAGAAGAGGGCCGAGGAAGGCCACAGGGTAAACGCATAGGATCTCAAGTGAGTGAAAAGTTACTATTCTTATAATTAGGAAAATAAAAGATATACATTTAAAAATAGTTTTAATTTTACTTGTTTTTAGTAATTCACAATTTATAGTTTATTTACAGTTTTACATTAATCAGTTAAGTATAATTAATTGGTAATCTTTTTTTGAGTAGAACTGGTGTGTAGCGCGAGACTACACAGCCGATTAAGCATAATATTAATATATATAATCCAGTTGACAAGCCCAACTGGTGGCTGATAGTACTAAAGTTCAAAAGATATAATTATACAATAGACCACACCATACATCCATTACATCAAAAAGTAAAACAGTCCAAGAACAACATTGATAATATGCATTACTTCGCTAGCCAAAATATGAAACCGTCGGAGAACATACATAAACCAGACCACCATATCCAGATTAATGCAAATTTGGTCACCATGGTTAGAGCCCACTGATTCTGCTGGGCCATTAGACGCTGGCAGAGCAAGCATGAATCTAACTGAAGAAGAAGGTAGACCTGTCTAAGAGTTAAAATAGAAAATAACGAGTCTGTTTAAACCTTCAAACCGCTTCAATGGTTTATTAAAAATCATCGCATTCCTCTCTTTCCAAATGCACCAACAAAATATTGCTAAAAAGAAATCTAAAGCATCATCAGCAGCATTATATTCCCAATAATCAAACACTAAAACAATGCTAGGCACGAATCCAAGCAAATGTGAGCTAGTGGTTGCAAGGATAGGGAATGAGAATTCACAATCAAAGAATAAATGATCAATAGTTTCTGCATGATTTGCACAAAAGCACAGAGAGGACTGGCAATCAAGTTGAGTCTATGCAACTTAACTCTGGTATTGATTTTACCATGTATCAAACACCAAGTGAAGATGAGAACCTTTGGAGGCAAACGAATTTTCCAAAGTCTTGGGAAAGAGAATAATATACCAGTGAAATTGATGAAATTGTACACTGAAGCAACAGTAAATCCTTTTCTTGGAGATAAAGCCCAAAGGTAGCAGTTAGGAGAGGGATAAGAATGAGTATTAAGGATCAAATTAGAAGCATCCAGAAGGTTATCAAAGACATGAACATCAAACAAAGTTGATGGGCAAAGCACAAAGGGACCAAGATGAATCAAATCTGCCACTGAAAAGAACTCATTGGAGGTTAAATGGAAAAGAGAAGAAAATGCCTGATAGAGAGGCAAATGACCATGCCAAATGTCATGCCAAAATAAGCAAGATTCACCATTCCCCAACTTAACATGAAACAAGTTTTTAATTCGAGGAATACAAGATATTAAACTTGACCAAAAAGGAGAAGGTCTAATAGAGGGAGAAGAATGCAATACTAAGTGGGGGTTGCTTGAATAATAAAGAGAAAGAATCCAGTCTTTCCAAATGAAGGAACCTGATGATACTGAACGCCATAACCATTTTGATAGAAGAGCAACATTAAAATTAGAGAGGTTGATAATGCCCAATCCCCCCTGATTAGTATGTAAGCATACAGTTTGCCAATTAACCAGTTTTTTGACTTTACTTCCATTCCATATTAAAGCACTCCTTATCGAATCGATTTTCGAAATTACCCACTTAGGAAGTTTGTGAAAAGACATCCAATAAGTTGGCAAAGCAGATAAAACCGATTTAACCAACACTAAACGACCAGCAGAGGATAGAGAATTAGCCTTCCAAGAAGATAATCTCTGTTCAATCTTGTGAATTAGTGGCAACCAGTCTTATTTATGGAGTCTAGTTGGTTTGAGGGGGATTCCCAAATACTGAATTAGGAACCTATGAATAGAGCAATTAAGGATGGAAGAGATTGATGGACCAAGATGATCAGCATTCCCTAACATAATAATAGAGCTTTCTGAAAAATTAATAGACAGACCTGAGATAAGCTCAAAAACATAAAGCACCACTTTTAGACAATGAATGTGATTAAGGTCAGGAGAGGAAAAAAATAATTGTATCATCTGCAAATTGAAGATTAGAAATTGCTAAAGAAGAATTAGGGAGATGAATTCCATCAAATAGATTGTGAGCATCACTCTCTTAACTATCCGGTTAAATACATCTGCAATCAGAACAAATATGAGAGGAGATAGTGGGTCTCCCTGTCTCAAGCCTCTGTTGGATTTAATTAATCCACCAATACTTCCATTAATGGAAATAGATGAATAGCTCAATTTAAGAATACATTCAATACAACTGCACCAACGCTTCGAGAAACCCTTGTGCTTAAACATTTGTAAAATAAATTCCTAATTCACAGAGTCAAACGCTTTTGAAAAGTCTAATTTGAGGAGGACACCAGGTGTATTAGAGTTGTGACAGTATGAAATTACCTCTTGTGTAGCTGCAATACAATCGAAAATGTTGCATCCTTGAAAAAAAGCAGATTGCTCAACACCAATAAGATCAGAAATCACGTATTGGAGACGATTAGCAAGAGTTTTAGTAATGTTTTGAAGGAGGTGTTAAGCAAACTAATGGGACAAAAATCGAAAAGCGAGATGGCACCGGAGAGTTTAGGAAGAAGAACAATGTTTGCATAATTCAAACGAGAGATAAGAGAAGGGTTATCATAAATTCATTGCACATGTCTAAAATATCTTATTTCACCACGGCCCAAAACATTTTAAAGAATGAAGGCCCAAAACCATCAGGCCCAGGGGCTTTATCATCATTCATTTTGTTTAGAGCAGCCCAAACTTCTTTTTCAGAAAAAGGTTGGTCAATAGAAATAGATACATGAGAAGGATAGAGAGAGCTCCAATCAATGAATGGTAAATCATCAGACGATCGACCAAGAGTTGAACGATAGAAATTAGAGAAAAGAAGAAGGATATCATTATGATTTGAATATGTATGACCATTATGAGAAATTTCAAGAATGTAGGAAGCTCTTCTCCTTCCATTGGCAATTCTATGGAAGTAAGCTGTATTTTTGTCCCCTTCTTCTAACCATTTTTCTTTAGATCTTTGTTTCCAACCAATTTCTTCCTGCTTGAACAATCTATCCAATTCCGTTTCAAGATTCTTTAAGGAGCTATATTCCTCTTCAGTTAAGGGGCGAGATTCTTCCAAGATGTTGAGATCTAAAATGGCCTCTTGAATATTTGAAACACGAGCACAAATTGAACCCCAAATATTTTTGGCCTATGGTTTAATCAGCTTTCTCAGGGATCTCAATTTAAGGACAATTTTATGAGTAGCCGATTGAGATTGAATATGATGATCCCAAGCTGTTTGAATGAATTCCTTAAAAGATGGTTCAAGTAATCATAAACGTTCAAATCTAAATGGACGCTTAAGATTAGATAGGGAACCAGAATAAAGGATAATGGGGCAATGATCAGAAATGATAGAAGCAAGGCCAGCTACAAAAGTTAAAGGACGAATCTCCTCCCAAGAGGAATTAAAGAGAAAGCGGTCAAGCTTAGCAAGAGATGGATTCATTCTGTGGCTAGACCAGGTATAAGAACGATTGCAAATGGGGGGGGGGGGGTCAATGAGACAACAATCAAATATAAAAGAATTGAAAGCATTAGTGTCAGATGAAATAGTTCTAGATTTCCTCTCGTTATCATTTCATATGGTGTTAAAATCTCCCACTATTACCCAAGGTCCTTGAAAATAGTTAGCCATTGTAACGACCCGTATTCTACACATCATAGGATTGTAGAATATTTATTTCTTTCCCGTGAGAAGTCGTATGGTCAAGTAACTTTGGGAAACATCTATTAGAGTCATTTTCCATGCTTATGATTTTTGTCGATTTTTAAATGACCATTTTGCACCTAGTCGGTACTGTTTTGGCCATAACTTTTGATTGGAAAGGAATTTTGGCCTGAAACCACTTCCATTTGATTCGTTCGATAGTTTCTCTTTCCGTAGAGTGGTCATAATAGCCAAACGGACTTACCGTTTGGGAGATATGGCTGAAACAAGGTTTGGAGGGTGAAAAACTGCTTAATCGGGCCAAATCGGGTGATTATTGAGTAGGCCCATAACCCATTTCGGGATTAGGGTTATGGGAGGGCTGAAATGAGATGGAGAATCATTCCATTTCAGTTTTCTAGCCTCCATTTATCACCAAGGATCCCTAAAAATGGCCTCCAACCTCTAAATCACCTCCAAATCATCTTTTGGTCAAGGATTTGGCTTAGCAACCCCTAATCAAAGAAGATCTTCACCAAATCAACCTTGGAGCTGCTGTTTAGCATCGGGATTCGCATCAAATCAGAGCATTATTTCAGATCTTAGTTTATTTTGTGGCTAAGGTGAGTGATTTGCATAGTTTTACACTAATTATGGCTAATTAGGGGTGATTAGTGTTAATTAGCGAATTTATACATGATAAAATTCTGGAAAAATGTTTATAAAATTCGGAATGATGTGTTAGACCTCTGATATGAATTTGGGTTAATTTGGTTAAGTTTTGTTAATCCTATCATTAGTTTCACCTAAATATGCTTAGGGGGAAATATGGGGTTTTGGGTATGTTTGATCCATTTTGACTTACCATGTTGATGTTTTGATGTTTGTGGTTGATTATGCATGTTGCTATGACTGTATGAAATGCTATGTGACTGTTTAGAATAGTTGGAATGGTCGAAAACGCCGTCGAGGGGCGTAAACAGCTCGCTGGACAAGGTGCAAGGGTTCGGATCGCATAGGGGGTTGAGGGACGATCGGATCGCCCTATGGGATCGTGGGACATCACCACGAGTCGAGTCATCTCCCCCGAACCGAACCATCTGCGCAAAGCCCACGAGACGAATCGATGCAGCGCCGTGCCCAAATTGAAGTACTCCGACCCGGATCGCCAATGAGCATTACGACCCGATCTGATCCACTCGTGCTTCATATCACGATCCAACTAGAGGAAGGCAGCATCCACGATCCGATGCACAACGAGACGATGGAGGAGCGCGATCCGATCCGTATGGGGTATTCACGATCCGACCAGAAGTGGAGACCCGATTCGATGGAGACTGGATTCACGAGACGATGGGGGAGTGCGACCTGATCACCTGGAGGACCACGACCCGATCCGATGTAGGAGGCGCGACTCGATCCGCTGAAGAATGTGAAGGCTGATCCGATCCGATTCGATTGTGATGACCAATAACCCGAGATGCAAAGGTAGTCCAAATGGAAGTTAGAGCTCAGGATCCCGGAACCAGTTGGGAACCAATGAGTTCACTTCATGGTTGGACTTTACTGCGGGACGTGTGCTAAGGAGTTGTCGACGTTCATAACTTCGATTCACCACTAAGAATGAATGATGGGCTACTTATCAGTGCAGTAGGGTCATTGTGACCTGAGGGGCAAGGTGATGGTAGCAAGACTACGTTATCAGTGCAGTAGGGTCATTATGACCTGACGGGCAAGGTGATGCGTAGTAAGACTATAAGCCAGCGCAGATGGGGTGAATAACTCCATGGGGCAAAGTGGACATAGCAAATGAAAGTGGCTACGTTATCAGTGCAGTGAAGCCATTTATGACTTCATGGGGCAAAGTGATCGTAGCAAGGTATGTTGGGTGATCGAAGTGGTGAATATCATATGCTTTATGCGCTGAGTGAGAGATGTGAGGATGGATGTTATGTTTGATTGTTTGCCATCATTATGGCATGCACACCTCCCCCACCTCCGTATCCTTATATTGATTGATATGATACCTTAGAGTGTTGTACAATATATAGTGCTAACTCTTTGGTTGCAGGTCCAGGTTCAGGTATGTTTTAGTCTACCTGTTATTGTTCACTTTAGATGCTTATCGCTCATACCAGGCTTTATGTCTGACCCCGAGTTTTATGTCTCCTCTTATTACTCTGGGTGCTCACACGAGCAGACTAGAGACAGGTTAGCTGCTGGTGTGCGAGTAGCTGATTCAGAGGCGGGCAGGAGGCTTCCACGTATTATATATATATGCACATTCTCCCTGTGTCGTTGGTGGTCGCTACTTGGGCATTAGTAGTGTGCCTCATTTATCTTGCTTTTGCTTTGAGACAGTTTGAAAAGTTGTAATAAGCTGTATTTTGGATTTCCGCTGCTATGATGTTTAGTTCGGATTTTCAGCTTATGCACTGTCTCTCCTGTTTTATGTCAAGTATGTTATTATTATATTTTGTCCTATGCGCTGTGAGACATTCTACAGGTTCCTTGTATGTTCATTTCCTTCTTCCTTCTGGCGACCCGTTCCGTGCTAACTGGACATGTGTACAGCGCACCTTTGGAGTAAATGTCGGTTGGTGCGGGGCGGGCCGTCACACTTGGTATCAGAGCCAGGTTGCGTAGTTAACCTAGGGAAAGGCACTAGGGAGAGTTAGTACGTATATGAGAGCGCGTATTTGTGATTACTTTGGTTTTCAAAAGCTATGTATATATACTATTAGTAGTATAAGAAAGAGGTTGCACTGCACTAGTACCACTATGGGGTCGTTAATCGTTTTCCTTTTTCAGATTGACGATGAGCCGACATGTTAGAGGTACCGGTAGAGGGGCCAATAATGGGAATGCCGCTGACAGGAGGGCGATGTTTACCAACCTCATGAGAGACATGCTTAGAGAAGTGCAAGGGGCAGTTCCCAATCCCGGAGTTGGTGATGGCCCAGTAGTGCAGGCGCCTAGGGTCGATTTCGCCAAGTTGTGCAAGGATTACACTAATCTTGGTGGGAAGCCGTTCCACGGAACGGAGTCGGCCACGGATGTTCAAGATTGGATGGATAGCTGTGATCGTATCTTTGATGACTTGGGTCTTGAGGATGCGATGAAGAGAAGGCTAGCGTCTCGTCAGCTTCAAGGGCGAGCGATGAATTGGTGGAATGCCATTAGAACAGCTACTCCAGAGGACCAGGTTACGTGGGTTCAGTTCAAGGCTCGCTTTAGCGAGAAGTTTATTCCCGCTGCCCAGAAGTCGGTGTTGTTCAAGAGGTTCTTGGAACTCAAGCAGGGTGGCATGGCAGTTTCTGATTATATTGCTGAGTTCGACACTTTGTCGAAGTATGGACTGTCTCTTATCGATACTCCTGAGAAGAAGAATGAGAAGTTCATTACTGGTTTGGATGGGCACTTGGGGGAAAGACTTATCAACCACATCGATGAGACTTTTGAATCGATCGTGGGGAAAGCTTTGAGATCAGAGAGTCTTTACCCTAAGTCAAAGACTGAGGCTGCATCTGCAGAAGGGCCAAAGCCGCAAGCAGGCGGTGGAGGCAAGAATAACTCTCAGATTAAGAGGAAGCAGGACCAACCAAAAGGGGGCCAGAAAAAGAGCAAGAAGGATGTTGAGTGCTTCAGCTGTGGAAAGAAGGGCCATTATGCTAAGGAATGTCGGGCCAAGCCAGCGGAAAGGAAGTGCTACAACTGTGGTCAAGTGGGACATCAGAAGGACAAGTGTCCGCAACCTCTTAAGGAGAAGCAGATCGTGAAAGCATATGTTATTGATGCTGTTCCTTCTTCGTCGAATGCCCCAACTGCGGCGGAGAAAGGAAAGAATGTTGTTATTCAAGGTATGCTTTCTATTTATGATATACCCGTTCGAGTTTTGTTTGATACTGGGGCTTCCCGTTCCTTCATATCTAGTGACCTGGTAGATAGGTTGGGACTGGAACCCGAGATAGTCGATAGACCATTGGTTGTGACGAACCCGATTGGTGGTTCGACTAGCCTTAGTATGATTTGCAGGAATTTGGTCTTATCGAGTCATGGATGTATGTTTGTATGTGATTGCTTTGTTTTGGGCTTTACTGGGTATGGCATTATATTGGGAGTCGATTGGCTCCAAAGATACGGGGTGGTGGTAGACTGTGAGGGCTTTTTGGTGACAGTGAGGGCGGATGATGGGCGGAGGGTAGTGTTTGGTAGTCTACCTAGTGATGGGGTTATGGCTAGTTTTGTAAATTCCCTCGACATCCCGCAGGATGAGTTGTCAGATGTGCCCGTGGTTGGCCAGTATCCGGACGTCTTCGAGGAGGTGACCGGGCTTCCACCACACCGAGAGATTGAGTTCCGTATTGATTTAGTGAAAGATGCCAGACCTACAGTGATTCCACTTCGTCGTATGGCACCAAAGGAGCAGCGAGAGCTCGGGGTGCAAGTCAGCAATCTTTTGAAGAAGGGATTGATTAGAAGGAGTGTCTCCGAGTGGGGAGCACCAGTTGTATTTGCCACTAAGGCAGATGGTTCCCTTCGTTTGTGTGTGGACTATCGCGAGTTGAATAAGGTGACGAGGAAGAATAAGTATCCTCTACCGCGGATAGATGATTTGTTTGATCAGCTGGAAGGAGCAAGAGTGTTCTCCCAGTTGGACCTCGCGACAGGATTTCATCAGCTAAGAGTGGCGGATGAGAGCGTTCCGAAAACGGCATTTAGGACGCCGTCTGGATTTTATGAGTGGTTGGTCATGCCGTTTGGGTTAACCAATGCACCAGCCTATTTTGTGGATCTTATGAATCGAGTATTCAGAGATCAGTTGAATAAGTTTGTTCTTGTGTTCGTGGATGATATCCTTGTTTATTCAAGGACAGAGGAGGAACACAAGGGGCACTTGAGGATAGTGATGGAGGTGTTGAGGAAACACCAATTGAAAGCGAAATTCTCTAAGTGTCATTTCTGGAGAAGGGAAGTAAGATTCTTGGGTCATGTTGTTTCAGAGTGTGGTATTGCCGTGGACCCTGCGAAGGTGGCTACGGTACAAGATTGGCCTACGCCCAAGAATGCTACAGATGTAAGAAGTTTCTTGGGATTAGCTGGATATTATCGTAAGTTTATCCAGGACTTCTCCAAGATAGCAGCACCGTTGACTCAGTTGACTAAGAAGAATCAGTCCTTCGTCTGGGACGGAGTATGTGAGGATGCCTTCAAGAGTCTAAAGGAGAAGTTGACGCGTGCGCCAGTGTTAGTCATTCCTAAGGGGAATGAAGAGATGACGGTATACACGGATGCTTGTGGTACCGGACTGGGTGCAGTATTGATGCAAGGAGGTAGGGTTGTAGCTTATGCTAGTCGACAGCTAAAGCCGCATGAGAAGAAGTATCCTACCCATGATTTGGAATTGGCAGCGATTGTATTTGCGCTGAAGATGTGGAGACACTATCTCTTGGGAGAAAGATTTGAGCTATTTACCGATCATAAATCGTTAAAGTATCTCTTCTCTCAGAAGGATCTGAATCTCCGTCAGCAGAGATGGTTAGAGTTCTTGGCTTCGTATGATTTTGATATCGCGTATACACCTGGGAAGGGTAATGCGGTAGCCGATGCCTTGAGTAGGAGACATGCCAGCCTAGGGGCAATGTTTCTTGAATGGAAGCAGCTGGAGTTTATCGCGGGGTTTGATTTCAGACCAAAGTGCGAATTGGATCCAGTTATGCTAGCTAGTTTGACGATCAGACCCACTTTGATAGAGCGGATTGGTTCTAATCAGAGGGACGATCCTAATCTATTAGAAATCATCTCCAAGTTAGAGATGGGTATCGATGAGGAGATGAATGTGTATGGGCTTGATCGAGATGGATGGCTTCGAAAGAATGGAAGATTAGTTGTGCCCAACGTGAATGGTTTGAGGGATGAAGTGCTTAGAGAATGTCATCACTCAAAACTGACTATACATCCCGGTGGTAATAAGATGTATCGAGACATGAGACAGACTTACTACTGGGAAGGGATGAAAAGAGACGTTGGGAAGTTTATATCCAAATGCATGAATTGCCAGCTAGTTAAAGCCGAGCAAAAGAAACCTAGTGGGTTGTTGCAACCATTAGAAATTCCTGAATGGAAATGGGAGCAAGTCTCGATGGATTTCATCGATGGTTTACCAAGGACTAGATCGGGACATGATAGCATTTGGGTAATTGTGGATCGATTGACTAAGAGCGCAAGATTTATACCAGTCAAATCGACCAGAACGGCAGCCAAGTTGGCAGAATTGTATATGAAGTGGGTAGTGAGATTTCATGGAGTACCCAAAAGCATTGTGAGTGACCGAGACCCGTTGTTCACTAGTGGATTTTGGAAGAGTTTACAAGAGGCTCTAAGGTCAAGATTACATCTCAGTACCGCATATCATCCTCAGACCGACGGTCAAACGGAAAGGGTGAATCATATATTGGAAGATCTCTTGAGAGCTTGTATATTGGATTTTGGTGGATCATGGGATGACCATTTGCATCTAGTAGAGTT
This sequence comes from Allium sativum, assembly GCA_030737875.1. NCBI lineage: Eukaryota > Viridiplantae > Streptophyta > Magnoliopsida > Asparagales > Amaryllidaceae > Allium > Allium sativum. The sequence goes on from CM060915.1 coordinate 120,847,042, forward strand.
TGCATATAATAATAGCTACCAATCCAGTATCGGTATGGCTCCATATGAAGCTTTGTACGGAAGATCGTGTAACTCACCATCATGTTGGATAGAGACTGGCGAGAAGTTTGTGCTTGGACCAGATGTGGTGAGAGAAACTTCGGATAAGATTAAGATCATTCAGCAACGAATGAAAGCTGCCCAGGATAGGCAGAAGAGTTATGCTGATAATAGGAGAAGAGATTTGAAATTCTCCGTTGGTGACTTGGTGTTTATCAAGATCTCTCCGTTGAAGAGCGTGATACGATTTGGCAGGAGAGGCAAGTTGGAACCAAGATTTGTCGGCCCGTTCCCTATTCTTGAACTAGTCGGGAATTTGGCGTATAGAATTGGCTTACCAGAGAAAATGGCGGGAGTTCACAATGTGTTTCATGTTTCCCAACTAAGGAAGTTCGTTCTGGACTCAGATATGGCTATTTCACCTGATCAGTTAGAGGACTTCGAGGTAGAACCTGAGGCGGTTGGGAACCGCAAGCCGATTCGTATTGTGGGGCACGATACGAAGCAACTTCGAAGGAAGTCGGTGAAGCTAGTCAAGGTTCAGTGGGGCGAGGACGAGAATGATTGTACATGGGAGGCAGAGGAGAGCATTAGGGAAGCACATCCAGAACTCTTTGCCTGGTAAGATTTACTTTGCGATTTAGTTATTCCGCATGCTAGGATAGACTTGTTTTGCTTGTTTTGTATGTTTGATGGTTGTTTTATGATTGATAGGCATGCGGGACCTTTGTGTGTATTTGGATTAGGGAATTTCGGGGGTGAAATTTCTTAAGGGGGGAAGAGTGTAACGACCCGTATTCTACACATCATAGGATTGTAGAATATTTCTTTCTTTCCCGTGAGAAGTCGTATGGTCAAGTAACTTTGGGAAACATCTATTAGAGTCATTTCCCATGCTTATGATTTTTGTCGATTTTTAAATGACCATTTTGCCCCTAGTCGGTACTGTTTTGGCCATAACTTTTGATTGGAAAGGAATTTTGGCCTGAAACCACTTCCATTTGATTCGTTTGATAGTTTCTCTTTCCGTAGAGTGGTCATAATAGCCAAACGGACTTACCGTTTGGGAGATATGGCTGAAACAAGGTTTGGAGGGTGAAAAACTGCTTAACCGGGCCAATCGGGTGATTAGTGAGTAGGCCCATAACCCATTTCGGGATTAGGGTTATGGGAGGGCTGAAATGAGATGGAGAATCATTCCATTTCAGTTTTCTAGCCTCCGCTTATCACCAAGGATCCCTAAAAATGGCCTCCAACCTCTAAATCACCTCCAAATCATCTTTTGGTCAAGAATTTGGCTTAGCAACCCCTAATCAAAGAAGATCTTCACCAAATCAACCTTGGAGCTGCTGTTTAGCATCGGGATTCACATCAAATCAGAGCATTATTTCAGATCTTAGTTTATTTTGTGGCTAAGGTGAGTGATTTGCATAGTTTTACACTAATTATGGCTAATTAGGGGTGATTAGTGTTAATTAGCGAATTTATACATGATAAAATTCTGGAAAAATGTTTATAAAATTCGGAATGATGTGTTAGACCTCTGATATGAATTTGGGTTAATTTGGTTAAGTTTTGTTAATCCTATCATTAGTTTCACCTAAATATGCTTAGGGGGAAATATGGGGTTTTGGGTATGTTTGATCCATTTTGACTTACCATGTTGATGTTTTGATGTTTGTGGTTGATTATGCATGTTGCTATGACTGTATGAAATGCTATGTGACTGTTTAGAATAGTTGGAATGGTCGAAAACGCCGTCGAGGGGCGTAAACAGCTCGCTGGACAAGGTGCAGGGGTTCGGATCGCATAGGGGGTTGAGGGACGATCGGATCGCCCTATGGGATCGTGGGACATCACCACGAGTCGAGTCATCTCCTCCGAACCGAACCATCTGCGCAAGGCCTACGAGACGAATCGATGCAGCGCCGTGCCCAAATTGAAGTACTCCGACCCGGATCGCCAATGAGCATTACGACCCGATCCGATCCACTCGTGCTTCATATCACGATCCAACTAGAGGAAGGCAGCATCCACGATCCGATGCACAACGAGACGATGGAGGAGCGCGATCCGATCCGTATGGGTTATTCACGATCCGACCAGAAGTGGAGACCCGATTCGATGGAGACTGGATTCACGAGACGATGGGGGAGTGCGACCTGATCACCTGGAGTACCACGACCCGATCCGACGTAGGAGGCGCGACCCGATCCGCTGAAGAATGTGAAGGCTGATCCGATCCAATTCGATTGGGATGACCAATAACCCGAGATGCAAAGGTAGTCCAAATGGAAGTTAGAGCTCAGGATCCCGGAACCAGTTGGGAACCAATGAGTTCACTTCATGGTTGGACTTTACTGCGGGACGTGTGCTAAGGAGTTGTCGACGTTCATAACTTTGATTCACCACTAAGAATGAATGATGGGCTACTTATCAGTGCAGTAGGGTCATTGTGACCTGAGGGGCAAGGTGATGGTAGCAAGACTACGTTATCAGTGCAGTAGGGTCATTATGACCTGAGGGGCAAGGTGATGCGTAGTAAGACTATGAGCCAGCGCAGATGGGGTGAATAACTCCATGGGGGCAAAGTGGACATAGCAAATGAAAGTGGCTACGTTATTAGTGCAGTGAAGCCATTTATGACTTCATGGGGCAAAGTGATCGTAGCAAGGTATGTTGGGTGATCGAAGTGGTGAATATCGTATGCTTTATGCGCTGAGTGAGAGATGTGAGGATGGATGCTATGTTTGATTGTTTGCCATCATTATGACATGTACACCTCCCCCACCTCCGTATCCTTATATTGATTGATATGATACCTTAGAGTGTTGTACAATATATAGTGCTAACTCTTTGGTTGCAGGTCCAGGTTCAGGTATGTTTTAGTCTACCTGTTATTGTTCACTTTAGATGCTTATCGCTCATACCAGGCTTTATGTCTGACCCCGAGTTTTATGTCTCCTCTTATTACTCTGGGTGCTCACACGAGCAAACTAGAGACAGGTTAGCTGGTGGTGTGCGAGTAGCTGATTCGGAGGCGGGCAGGAGGCTTCCACGTATTATATATATATATATGCACATTCTCCCTGTGTCGTTGGTGGTCGCTACTTGGGCATTAGTAGTGTGCCTCATTTATCTTGCTTTTGCTTTGAGACAGTTTGAAAAGTTGTAATAAGCTGTATTTTGGATTTCCGCTGCTATGATGTTTAGTTCTGATTTTCAGCTTATGCACTGTCTCTCCTGTTTTATGTCAAGTATGTTATTATTATATTTTGTCCTATGCGCTATGAGACATTCTACAGTTTCCTTGTATGTTCATTTCCTTCTTCCTTTTCCTTCTGGCGACCCGTTCCGTGCTAACTGGACATGTGTACAGCGCACCTTTGGAGTAAATGTCGGTTGGTGCGGGGCGGGCCGTCACAGCCATTTCTTTACAATGATCCTAAAGAGTTATCTTTCATAAGAGTCTTGAGGACCATATATATTGGAAAAGAAGTAGATTGTATTAGTGGCAATATGACTAAGAGCAACATGCAAAGCAAATTGGGAGGAAAAAGTTCGATGTAAAGACCACATAGATTCATTCCATGCAGTAATGAGACCACCCCTAGTTCCAGTAGCATTAATATAAGTCCATCCACTCAAAGAAGATCCACCAATCAAATTAAAGAAAAAATTCGAAGAATCAGAGAGTTTGGTTTCTTGAAGAAAAGTATATCTAAATTGAGTGGGGACAAAACTAGTTTAATAGCATGACATTTTGAATGGTCCCCCAACCCCCGTACATTCCATGTTACTACTTTCGTTAATGTTTATTAATACGCTCATGTTCTAATGCTTGCATGGATTTATAATGTGAGTCACGTAAATTCACACCCATGCAGCTTGATATCTTTTTGTTCAAACGTTTATTAGAAGAGGAAAAGACAATAGGAGTTAGAAAACTACCTGTTACTTCAGGATTGTTTCGCCTCCCACTTCGACGAACGAAAATAGGAGAGAGGAAATAAGGCCAATCTTGATCATCAGACCACAGTTGCCGAGGAGGAGATTGTGGTGGGGGAATAGTGCTAATGTCATAAGGGATAGTTTGAATAGGGACCACAGAAAAATCATTGACTTGAGAGGAGGCTTCATTGAAAGGTGGATTCAGATCAACATGCAAATCCAGTCTCTGGTCAACTTGCATTTCTTGATTTACTTCATCTTGACCATTTTGCTCTTGAGAATCAAAGTCTGGTAGGTTGAAATTCCTGTTAACTTCTCTAAAAATGGATGGTAATGGTGGTAACATCACTGCCTCTTCAATCATAGCATCTACCCGATCATCTGAGCTAAACTCTTGAAAATTATGGATACAAGGCACAACTTGCTCCTCCTCTATACCAATGAAGACAAGATCTGGTCTTGTTCCTGGATGTTCGTGTTTGCAACGTTGTACCTTAATAATATGGACTTTGTTGTTAAAACGAGCTGCAAATTCGTTTTTTGAACCTATTCCTTTGAAAAATTGCAACTTCACCAGGAAATCTCTATGATCAAAGTGGCACCAGTTGCAGTCATCCACAGCAAGTACCCTACCCATAGGTTTTAAAATTTCCTTCATAGCTTCATCGTTATTCTTAACGAATTCTGGAAATCCTTCCACTTTAGCCCATGACTCAGTTTCCAATGCAGGCTCTGGTTCTCTCTCGTCTGCATCCCAAGCTTCCAAACTTATCGCTGCTTCAGGTTTGGTCAGAATTTTAAGTAGAAGTGCATGATCTTTCTTAGCATAAGTTGGACAGTAAACCAAGAAAGAACTGTTTGAGATGATCGACATCGGCCAATAGTCATATTCAAGGTTAACTACCAGAGCTTGATGCAGGGTTTGTATATTCCATTTTCCAGTCAATGATTTGGCTACAATGCATTTCGATGAATTCGCCATTCTGAAGTTTCTTTTTTTAGGCGATTGAATTTGTGGAGACCGAGTTGGATGTTAATGAATATTAGGATCAGTAAATTTCCTAATATTTGAATTTACATGGTAATTAAGCTGACAGGTGGCATTACGAAGCGACGGCTGACAAGTAGTATTTGCAGAGTAATTGATTTTCTTAGGGACCCAACGAGCGTGATAATTAGTTTTATTACTGACGGCTTTGGGTGCAGAAGACGATGAGCTTCCAACGTAAAAGTTCTTCTTTGGACAATTATACACAAAGTGACCAAACATACCGCATTTGAAACAAATTTTTGGGTCTCTGCACGTGTTTGCCACGTGACCCTTGCATGCACATTGTAAACATCTCTTTTCTTTTTTCAGCTGAGCAACTGTTTGATGGATGGAGGCAAATTCTGGCAGGGGTGGTTTGAACATCTTTTTAGGTGGCGGTTTGGGCGACGCTGAAGGTGGCGAAGCCGCCGCCTGAGCATAAGACTTCAGTGGTAATTCTGCATGTTGATCAAATAGTACATAAAAGCGGTTAAATGATTGAGGAAAAGAAGAATGAGGATGAAAAGGACGAGAATGATTATGGACAGGAACATCGACTGATGGTGAGAAGGAAACACGCGGAGGAATACGATTTGGATTCAGCTGAGCACGATTCGAATAAGGATGAAAAGATGAAGCACGAGAAGACAAACGAGGAGAATGGGAATGAACAGAATTAGGATTAAAAGACTAAGCATGCTTAAAGGAAGGGTTAATGGAAGACGGGACAAAAGAGCGATGTGATGGAGAGGATGGTGAGGAAGAAACGGCACGGGGAAGAAGGAAGGACCTATATCTAGAAGGGAATTTTGAAAGAAAGGGAGGAGAAGGAGGAAGAGAGGACTCCATTAATGAATCAATTTAAATTTTAGAATTCAAATTCCTAGATTTTATTTCATAATTAATTGATAGTCTTGTACTTAAGTACAATTAATTTATGGTTTTGCAGATAAGTACAGTTAGTTTATAGTTTAATTACAGTAAATTTGCACCCCTTTTACATTTATTAAGTAGTTATAATTCTATAAGTTTAGATTTAAAAGCAGTTTTAAGTCCATTTAGTTTATGTGAAAATGGTAAGAAAAGAAAAGAGAGATTTCATGTATAGAAGATTTAAATAGAAAATGCAGAATTATTAGAAAATATTGGAAATACATGTAATGTAAATTGGAAAGCATAATATTAATCGTTATAGAAAGTTAATAGAGAGCAACAAGTTTTTAAAAATTATAGGTAAATTACAACAATTGTTATAGAAGAAAAAAGGATAAAAAGAGTAAAATTCTCATGATATTAACTCGTGATGGTTAGGTACAACTTTTAAGCAAAGATTATCATGATAAAGAAAAAGGCCTAGAAAGACTATAATATCGTAATAATATAAAACAACATAGTGAGATATGTACCAATGACGAACTTGACATTTGTCTGAGTGGTAGATAAGTGATCTGTAGTTAGACCTAGCAGATACGCACGCCAAAGTAGGTAGATAATTGACCAATAGTTAAGATTCGGTCATAGGGGGCTGAGGTGGGTACGTAACTAGGTTATTTTTTAGGGGGCGTACCAACGACGAATAGACACACAAGCCGAACGGAGATAAATAAGTAGCCTAATAGAGAAAGGACCGGAGGCAGTGTGCATCAATGATGATCGAGTGTGTAAATACTATAGGTTCTTATGCTAGATAGATTCCTATCTGAGAAGATATGCGGACAACTTCAGAGAGAGTAAGTGTCTACAACGGTCATAAGGTAGCCCGTACAACGATTCATGGGGAAGATTCTGGTTTGATGTAAGGGGCATGACTATTGCTAGCTTTATGGTAGAGAGCAGTAGGCCGATCAAAATAGAATTAGGAATCATTCCTAGAAGCACATTATTTCTATAGTAAGAATACAGTGCGAACAATTAACTTAACCAATCAATTTAAACAACCACCCTAAGTAATCATTATAAGAAACTATCCTAAGTAATCAACTTAGGTAAATCATGTACACTAAATCCTTGTAACACTTAGAACTTCTCTTAAGTCTATTACCTCTTGATTATCCTCTTTCAAGTAGTCACTTTATGCTCACCATACTTTTATGTCTGATCCATTCTCCTTTTCCTTTTTCCTCCATAGGCATACATGAAAGTAGAAGATTCTTGACAGGCTTGCAGCATTGCTTGGACACTCCATTCTTATGTGTTCTCATCCAATTCTTTTTATTTAATGTACTTAGATTTGGAAAGGTAGATGTTTTGATATATTATGTGCTCTTATATTACATTAATTTTGAAGCTTTGATGTAATGAAAGTTATGATTAATGAAATGTTACTTTTCTGAGAAGTTTATTTAAGCTATTTTGTTTCTTCTGTAAAATGTTTTACACTTATGTCATGTTACGTTAATCTCTATTAAGTTTTTAGTTATACATAGATGCTCCACATTCCTTGCTATGACTTTTTAGGGGTATGCTAAGGGGTGTGGGGTGTCGCATTTAGTACTAGAGCCTAAGGTTTTTAAGATATCAAAAAATGGTTTCAAAAAAATAAGTAAATTATTTCCTAAAAAGTGTTTTCTAAAGAAAAGCATTTTGAAAATATCAAAGTTTTTATATCAAAAATCCCTCAAATAAGGCTTTCTTCCTTATTAAATTCTCTACTTCCTTAGTTAAATTATCTATAGGATAACTTATCTAAGCTTACCCACAAATAGAGATTCCAAACCCTTGTAGGTTAAACTTTAGATATTGGGTGTTGATAAAACAGTTAAATTCTATCAATATTTACAAGTCCTTTGTGGGTATGGAGTTAGGACATAACTTGCTACTTAGTAGTTATTAGGTTTGGCCTAGTGTTGGTAAGAAAACTTTGGAGGAGAAGGATGGTGAGATGACTTAAGAATATTTTTGTAGAAATTCGAGAGAGAAAAAATGATCCTGAGAGGGATAAGAGAAAGAAGGAAATAGGGTCACCAACTTTAGAGAAGATTCAAAAAGAAAAAGAATTGGAGTATTATAGTTGCAACAAAGGGAGCATTAGGGCAAGGATTTTAAGTTTGACAACTTAGAGGAAAAGTGTTACATTTATGATAAAAAAGATCAAGTGATGAAGAGGGAAAGAGCAAATTAAAGAGGTTGAAAAGGTATATTGTCTATCTTTAGTTCTTTTTATTTATGATTTTCCTATTCGTGCTTTATTTGATTTTGGAGTATCCCACTCCTTTATCTTTGATACTCTAGTTGATTATTTGGAGTTAGATATTTCTCTAGTTACCAGCCCAGTAGTAGTCTCTGACCTTGTAAGAGAATCAACAAAGTTATTTATGATATATGGGGTTTTGAACTTCTGATTCTAGATTGAGAGTGATGCTTATGTTTGGACATTTCTGTGTACGGGTTGATTTTGAGTTTAAACTGGATAACTATTTGTTAGGCTATCCCAGAATTTGATAGAAGGATAGTTACTTGAGCACGTATAGCATTCATACCCTAGAGTTCTCCTTTGAAGGACCAGCTAACTTGAGCTATTTTACTTCCTAGACCTACCTTTTGATATGTTGAGTCCCAAACCTATAGGAAGATGTTCTCCAAAAATGTTTGAGGAGGTCAATGGACTTCAATATCACTGGGATATTGAGTTTGTGATGTGTCTAATAATGTTAGACACATAGCATTGCTCGTAAGATATAAGGCTCCAAAGGAATAATGCTTGTTAAGCTATAAATAAATTAAAGGACCATTGAGTAAACGGATAAAGGAACTTTTTGGTAAAAAAATCGAGGAACTTTTATACAAAGTATTTATAAGAAAAAGTGTTTCAAAATGAAAGAAATCACTCGTCTTTTCCAAAAAGGAAATAGTTCCTTCGGCTCTTTATTGATCATAGAGGGCTAAGTAGTCTAATAAGAACCATTGTACCTAGTCTCGCATTGATAGTCTCTTCGATTAATTTGTAGGATCCAACATTTTCCTATAACTTGATCATACTAGTGCTTCCACCCGTCATGAGTAGCGGAAGGTATTATAGACAAGATAGCTATTAGTGGATTTTATGAATAGTTAGTCGTACCTTTTGGACTAACTAACTTTTCATCCTATTTTGTTGACTTGATGAGTATGGCGTTTTGTGAAGTTACTAAATAAATTATAGGAGTCTTTGTGGATGACATTTTTGTTTAAGAAAAGGATGATGAGGAACAGTTTGGTATTTAGAAGAGGTATCAAGTATCCTCCTAGCACATAAACTATAGACCAAGTTTTAGGAGAACCACTTGCGGAGGTAGAAAGTTTTCTTGGATTAGCGGGATACTTATAATAAATCAGTTAGAGACTTTTCTAATATACCAACTCCCTTAACCCACCTTACCAATAAGAGCTCATCTTTTGTCGATTGAAAGTGTGAAAATGTTTTTAGGGAATTGAAAAGAGTTTTGGTTAGTGAGTCAATATCAGTCTTACCTAGTGGAACTAAGTATTTTCTATAGTGATAGACAACTAGAAACTCATGAGAGGAACTACCTTGAGATATTTGCCATTAGTTTTCCCGTTAGGTCATAAAAGTAGTACCTATTATGAGGAAGGCTTGGATTGTTAGCTAACCATAAGTGATGGGTTCATTAGTGCTCTTAAAGAGATTGAAACTTAAGATAATAAAACTGGATGGTACTTTCAAGCATCCTATAATTTAGAATCTGATGTACTCTTGGCGAGAGTAAGGGCATAGTAATTGAATTAGTGGAAAAAGTGTGACGTTAAGTTCTTTACTTTGGTATGAGAACTCTAAACTTGGGATATATGTAGCTACTACTGAGATACCCAACATTTGGAGAGAAACAAAGCATTTCCATATATCTTTAGGATACTCGAATTAAGGAAAGGATATAACACCCAACGGCATTAGTAGCAAACCCGCATGTGAAGAAGAACCTTTTACTACATAGGATTACCACTAGCATAGTTAGCACTTGAGACCTATTTTGCCTTAGTGTGTTCTGGAAGAATATCCAAGAACTCATAGGAACCAAGGCTGAATCTAAGTATAGTTTATCAAACATAAACAAATAATCGGGTGAAGAGGGTTAAAGGGGGCCTTAAGGATTTACCTTGGATGTATATCTTAGAGTGATGGGGCATAATGATGAACCTTACCACTAATAAAGTTCAATGTTGATAGTTTGATGTTCATCAAGATTTGGGCATGAGTTGAGGCTAGTGGATTCTAAAAACCACATTTATAATGTAACAATATATGGAAGGTCTTTGGAGGCAAATTATACATAATTGTCAGATTGGGTTGTTAGAACTTAAGAATATTATGTCCTTATGTGTCTACTAATTTGAATTATGCAATAATTTTAGCTATTGAGAAAATGATTGAATATCCATATGTTATAGGTCATAGAGAAATAGAAATTCCATAAGAATAATAGGATAAAAAATTGTTTTTCAAGGAAAGAAATTAAAAAAAAAGAATTTAAGAAAAATGAAATTTAAAAAAAGAATTTAAGAAAAATGAAATTAAAAGAATTTTAAGAAAAAAAAGAGAAAACAAACAACTTTTAGAGAAGGATTGTTAAAGTCCAAAAAGGCTAGAGAAGTAAGTGTTTTAATGAGAAAGGAAAGTGTAAGTCTAGCTTGAATCCAACCCCATATATGGTTTTAGAAACGTAAAATATAAAAATAATGTCATGTTTTGAAAATGGAATTCTTGTAACAACATATGTACTAAGTTTTACACAAAGATTTTTCAAATGAGAATTTAAAGGATAAATTGAGTTTTAAAAATAATAGAGAATTTATAAATAAGTAATCTTATGGGGTTGGACAATATAAGTGGAATGGATAAATGAATTACAAATAGAAAGATTAATTACCTGGATTTAGATTGTTAATACAATAAAAGTAATGAGGTCAAGAAGACTCTACGTGGAGAGTGCAGTAGACTCTAGAATTTTAGGGCAAGTTATAATAGCAAACGGGCAATGCCAAACTAGGTTAGAGTGGGTTCAGAAATGGAAAGAGATGAATGGACGAATGAGTCAGAAGAAAATGGAAATTTGTTGGGAGGTAAACTAGTGAATTTGTTCCAAGGCTTGTGAGACTTTTTCTTGTAGTAACTAGAGTGAGTAAGATGGTAAATCTTTCTAATGAATTTGGCTTGAATGACTCAACTACAATAGGAACCATTCAGCTAGAAGAGACGAATAAAAGGCAAGGTTGTTATTTCACCGTCATTAGATATGGTGTAACACCCCACATCCGTAAGGGTCACTCACAAAGGGAATGTCTTAACTTCAGTGGAGCATTATGGGTACTGGAACAGAAATATTACCAGACAGACATATATAAAACAGCGGAAAGTAAAGTGGAAGTACTTCAAATCATTTATATAATTGTTTATAATAAAAGCCCATCAACTTCCAATACCCAATTACATAGCTAAAATATCTGTCTTGCTCAAAAACAAAGAAGCATAAAAATAAATTGTGATATTCCCCAATAAAGCAAAGTAAGCCATCGCCAAGGGAAATCCAAGCCGTACATGAAAGACCCTTGGAGCTTGGTAAGATCCGAACTAAGCTGTATTCCCACCCTGCGAACCTAGGGGGGAAACGGAAGAAAAAGAGGCGAAAAAAAACGGGTCAGTCATAAAGACTGAGTAAGTCCTAGTGACTTTCAGCATAAAAATAGGTAAAGATAACATGGCATGAATAAACTGAAAATAAACATAAGCATGATCACAAGATAAGCTACAGGCACGATAACTAATAATAACATCATATGACTTTTGTCATGTATAACATTGCGAGGTTCCCATTCAAGATGAACTAAGTATAATTTCGCAAGATCGCAAGATTTCTCTGCTTCACCGTTAAAATATTTCTATGATATCTATTTGCTCTGCACCACCCGTACTAGTATCCCAACCCGTGTCATGTGTTGACTATAAAATGATCCCTTGCCTAATGTCTTGAAATGACCCATTACTTGGTCCTACGAAACGATCTATTAATCGATCGGCTCCTTACAAGTCCTATCTCGTTCATGTGTCTGTGTCATACGACCCAATCACGAAATGTAGTCACCTGTGCTAGGTCCACCATAGGGTGTATCAAGCCCTAGAGTGCCAACCATCGACACGAATCAAGCACGCACAGTGTAAACCTACTGGTGCCCAATGCCTGCTTTTTCAACTCCGGACTACGTGCACAACCATAGTCCGCCTGAACCTACAATGGCGCACCAACTCAGCCGTCGTTCTGGTCGCTTACAATCAGCCCAGTAATCGTGCCCCTCCCTGCCTAGTTCCAGGGTACCGTGATACATCAAGTGGGTTACTGCTGAAAAGGACCGCGTAACTAGGGTTTCCGTCCAGTAGGTTAAGTGTTGTCATTTAAATTGGAGACTTAACCCCATCAGTCTAGCATGTCAAGTTGGTTAAGTGTTGTCATTCAAGTTCGCGACTTAACCCGCCTACGTGTCATGTCAAATTGGCTAAGTGTTGTCGTTCAAGTTCATGACTTAGCCCTACGAATCATGTGTCAAGTTGGTTAAGTATGTTCAAGCGGTTCATGACTTAACCCTACCAAATCATTGTGTCAAATTGGTTAAGTATATTCAAGCGGTTCATGACTTAACCCTATCAAATCATCGTGTCAAATTGGTTAAGTATATTCAAGCGGTTCATGACTTAACCCTACCAAATCATTGTGTCAAATTGGTTAAGTATATTCAAGCGGTTCATGACTTAACCCTATCAAATCATCGTGTCAAATTGGTTAAGTATATTCAATCGGTTCATGACTTAACCCAACCCATTGGTCTGATTAACAGTTATGTTGGTTAAGCCCACATTTATAAGTTTTACATGTTCTTAACTCATACCGGTTAGGTCCGCATTTACATGTCAAATTTCCATGTCATCCCACCTAACCCTCTAACCATACCCATATCTTATTATGGTTAGTATTCCTTAATTCATTCATTATGACGAACGAATCATGACCTCTCACATTAGATCGTGCACTTTGTGGCCACTGGATTTGCCGGGCGATTTCGGGCAGATTTACACCACAAACTGGGTCTAACCTCGTGTCATAAATCGTTACGCCTACAATTCGATCTTTGACCTCTCACATTAAACTGACATTTTGTGGCCACTGGATTTGCCGGGAGGTTCCGGACAGATTTACACCACAAACTGAGTCTAACCTCGTGTCAAAGGTTCATTAATGGTCGTATTCCCCCAAAAACCTCAATATGTGTTTAACATATAAAAAAATGTTCATGTTTCAACCACGTTCATATTTCCAGTTATAAGCTAATTATCAAGTTCATAATTCACGTTTTTGTCCCAAAACGTATTCCCTAATTATTATCAAAATTCACTATAAGGTTATGCCAAGTTATAGCCTTTTATTTACAATACAAGCCAACTACCCAAAACCCAACTTAGGCGCGTTCATATTAAATTTTCTCCAAGTCATAAATTATCATATATGTTTCTACTCCAAATTTTACATAATTAACATATGCCCAAGTTCTAGATTACATGTCAATTTTACATATGCCCAATTCCTACCAAATTTACATATGTTCAATTCATGTCGTTTTAGATGTATGCCAACTTTATGCCAATTTACACATATACCAAGTTTCATGCCGCTTTACATATGTCAAGATTCATGATTTACATGTTTACAAAGCTATGCCCAATTTACATAGATCAAGTTTTATACCCAAAATTACATGTATACTACGTTTACACCAATTTACTCATAACAAGTTCTAGCCAAATTACATATATCAAGATCCATGTCAAAGTGTATATATATATATATATATCAAGATCCATATCAAATTATATATATCAAGATCCATGTCAAATTATATATGCCAATCCCCATTCTTGCAATTACCATTATAATGACAATACCCAAATAACAAGTTTCATGTTAATGGTAAATTATCCCCAAACATCCAATTTTCATATCATGCCTTCGATTCCACCAAACACATATATTCCACTAGGCAATATTCCAATATTTCCCCCGTATATCATCGCACGTATATCGTAGTTTAGGCCTTGGTCCGAAATTGACCTAGGTTCATCAAAAGAAAATAAATTGGGGGAGGTAGAAGTTGCAATAAAAACAAGATCAGAGAGAAAACGACATAAAAGCATCATCTCAGGCATAAAGAATAGATCTTGATAATAATATCAACATGAACCAAGAAAAATTGATTTACAACAGGCTGAATAGACCATAAACTTGTCATGCGAATAAAGATAGAAAAGTTCTCAAGATCGAGATCCAAGAAGAAACAAGAATAGACTTGAATCAAAAGTCCAATTTCACTTCATCACATGTCTATATTAAATTTAATTATTTTAATCTGAAAATAACTAGAACTTACAGAGCATGGCTAATGAATTAAGAACTAAAATTGTCGTAGAACGTTGCAGAGACATTGATTTGTCTTCTTGAATTGTTGTAGAATTGTTGTAGAAGCTTTAATCTCTAGTTTGAATCTAATTTGGAGGCTAAGAGAAAAGTTTAGAGAGCGGCGGCCATGATCAAGAGGAAGTCCAGCAGTATTTTGGTGTCATATGAATTCTTGTATGAATTAGGTTAGGCCTTAGGATGTTTATATAGGTGTAGGAACTAGTTTAGGCCCTTAGATTAACCCTAGAATCAATCCGGACCATCAAAACATGTCTCAGGCTTCAAAAATGAGTTCTGGGTCAAAACAGGCCAACCAGGTCGACCTGTAAGGGGGGGAGGTCGACACTATGGTTGACCTGGAGGGTAGGTCAACCCTATGGTCGACCTGAGGGGGGTAGGTCGACCCTATGGTCGACCCCCTGGTCCAATGCTGCCTGAAAACTGCTGAAACTTGTACAGGCCATAACTTCTTCATCCGTACTCCGATTTTCGAAAACTCGGACTCTATTTCATGTAAAATTTCGAGACGAACGCAATGGCGTAACCCATTTGCCCAGATTCTGACTTTAAAATTTAATTCTGCCTTGATTTATTGTTTTAACATGTTATAAAAATACGGGTTGTTACATTGCGTCAACAAATTCCACAACAAGATTATTCATCGTATAGGGAGAACTTTCAGATGTAGTGACTTGAGTGTCTTAGGAGAGAATCTAAGATTCTTACTCGTATCTTTTAAACAACTTCCTTTGGATTATCCATCATTCGCGTTTTCATTTAATTAGGATCTTTTTTAGTATAACTTGGGAGGATAGTCTTACGATTGAGTTTATGGATGGTAGGTTTAGATATAAATATGTTATTAGAATAATTTATGTATGATGGATGCAAGTTGTTGCGAGTGTCTACTGGTGGATGCAAATGGATGCAAATTCATACACTAGGAACTATTATCCATAGAATGATCAACCAACCATGTGACAAAAAGCATACACGTATGGATGTGTGTTACATCTTATTATTTATTCCATGATTGTCATAAATGGATGAATAATGTAACGACCCACATTCTACGAATCAGAGGGATCGTAGAATATTTATTTCTTTTTCTTGGTAAGTCGTATGGTCGTGTACTTTTGGGAAAACGACTAGTGGGGTCATTTCCCATGTTCATGATTTTTGACGATTTTTAAATGACCGTTTTGCCCCTAGTTGATCTTGTTTTGTCCATAATTTTTGATTGGTAAGGAGTTTTAACCTGAAACCACTTCCATTAGATTCGTTTGATGGTTTACCTTTCCGTAGAGTGGTCATAATAGCCAAACGGACTTACCGTTTGGGAGATATGGCTGAATTAAGGTTTAGAGGGTTAAAACAGCTTAACCGGGCTTAATTGGGTAGTTAACAGCTAGGCCCATTGGGGGATTTCTGGATTTGGAGTATTTAAGGGCTGTTAGGGTTAGGAATTTCGGTTTCCCAGCTGCCACAAACATCTTAGAGAACCCTAACAATGACCTCCACCATCTAAAAACACCCCTAATCACTTCTTAATCAAGTTTTGGCTTAAGCTACATCAAATCAAGGAGAAATAGCACCAAATCAGAGTTGGAGCTACTGTTAGGCATTGGAGTTCGACCCATATAGTAGATTATTTCAGATCTAAAGTTTATTTGTGGCAAAGGTGAGTGATTAGCATTGTTTTGACACTAATTACAGTTAATCAGGGTGATTAGTGGTAATTAGCGAATATATGCATGTTATCTGGAAAAATATTTATAAATTCTTAAATATCATTTTATGCCTCTGTTAGAAAATTTGATTGATTTGGTTAAGTTTTGTTAATCCTATCATTTGTTGTTCATAAACATGCTTAAGGGAAAATATGAGGTTTTGGCTATGTTTGATCCATTTTAACACATCAAATTATTGTTTTGGTGTTTGTGGTCAATTTTATATGTTGCTATGACTGGATGGTATGCTTTGTGATTGATTTGAAAAGTTAGATTGGTCGAAAACGCCGTCGAATGGCGTAAAACAGTCGCTGGAAAAGTTGTAGGAAATGTGCAGGGTTTCAGATCGGATCGGATTATATGCCCGGATCGGATCGGTGGACTGGGCAAGGGGAATTCGATTCGGATCGGAACTTGGCATCATATGTGGCTTGGCAAGAAGGAAGGCCACCTACATAGAGTTGGGTTGGGTCGGACTGGGGTTCAGCATGGGGATCGGACCGGGTGAAAGCAAGGGACGTGGGATCAGACTGGAGCTACGGAGAGGGATCAGATCGGAGGAGAGGAACTGGAGCAATGGATGGGATGGAGTGCCACAACAGAACCAACATGGAAGGTGGCGACCGAACCGAACCGAGTGGATGACCAGGAGCTAAAGCATGTCGAACCGAACCAAGGGGAAGCCACCAAACCAAACCGGATGTATGCCACTACTTTTATGCAATGACTCTTCTGAAGACCAACTCCAATTCGACCAAGACCCGAGATGCAAAGGAAGTCCAAATGGGAAGTTTGTACTCAGGATCTAGGTGGGAACCAACGAGTTGACTTCATGAGTTGGGCTTTGCCACGGGACGTGTGCTAAGGGGCTGTCGATGTCTATGACTTTGGATCACTATGTATGGGAGGTACGTGGATGGATTCAGGGCCACAGTGGCCTAGGTACGACTAGTGGGCTATAAACCAATGAAGTGTGATCATTTCAAAAGGTTTGGTCATGATTCCATGGGATAATCTTGGTGGTAGCAGTAGTTGTACAAGTCGAACTCCGTCATTACCTCGATGGGTTTAGTGATCGAAGCGGTGGACATCGTACACTTTACGCACTGAGTGAGAGATGGGAGGATGATTGCTATGCTTGATTGGTTACTATCATTATGACATGCACACCCCCACCCCCATATTCTTTACACCATGTTTAGTGGCACCTTAGAGTATTGAGCTGTATGGTGTGCTAACTCTTTGGTTGCAGGTCCAGGTTCAGGTTCAGGTATGGTTTAGTATACCCGTTATTGTTCTGTTTAGCTGCTTATCGCTCATACCAGACTTTTTGTCTGACCCAGAGTTTTATGTCTCTTCTTATTACTCTGGGTGCTCTCACTAGAAGACTAGAGACAGGTTAGCTGAGTATGCACGAGTAGCTGATCTGGAGACGAGCAAGAGGCTTCCACGTATGATATATATAGATATTCTCCCTGTGTTGTTGAAGACCATTGCTCGGGCATTAGTAGTGCATCTTCAACTTTAGCTTTCTTTTGCTTTAGAGACAGTTTTAAAGTTGTAATAATGATGTTGGACCATAAGCTGTATTTGGATTTTCACTGCTATGTTGGTTTAGTTTTCAGCTTATGCACTATCTCGCCTGTTTTATGTCAAACATATGTTATTATTATATTTTGTTCCATACGCTGTGAGACATTCGACAGTTTCTGTGTTAGTTCTTTCACCTTCTTTCCTTTCTTTGATGATTGTTCCATGCTAGTTGGGCATGTGTACAGCGCACCTTCGGAGGAGATGCCGGGTGGTGCGGGGCAGGCCGTCACACTTGGTATCAGAGCTCTAGGTTGCGTAGTTAACCTAGGGAAGTCATCAGGGAGAGATAGTATACGTATATGAGAGCGCGTATTTGTGATTATTTTGGTTTTCAAAAGCTATATATATATACTATTAGTATAGTTAAGGATGAAGTCGCATTGCACTAACACCACTATGGAGATGGTTAATCGTATTCTCTTTACAGATTGAACGATGAGCCGATATACGAGGGGTACTGGTAGAGGAGCCAATAATGGGAATGCTACTGATATGAGGACTATGTTCACTGACCTCATGAGAGAGATGCTTAGAGATGCTCAGAGGGCAGCTCCTAATGCTGCTAATGGTGGTGGTGCAGCGGTGCAGGCGCCTAGGGCCGATTTTGCCAAGCTGTTCAAGGATTACACTAGCCTTGGCGGGAAGCCGTTCCACGGAACGGAGTCGTCTACAGATGCTCAGGATTGGTTGGATAGTTGTGAGTGTATCTTCGAAGATTTGGGTATCGAGGATGTCATGAAGAAGAAGCTAGCATCCCGTCAGCTGCAAGGAAGGGAAATTAACTAGTGGAATGCTATAAAGGCGGATACTACCGAGGATCAGATTACTTGGGATCAGTTTAAGGCTCGCTTTAGCGATAAGTTTATTTCAGCAGCTCAGAAACCAGAGTTGTTTAGGAAGTTCTTGGAGCTTAAGCAAAATGGTAGAGCTGTTTCGGAGTATATTGCTGAGTTCGATACTCTATCGAAATATGGGTTATCCCTTATTGATACTGCCGAGAAGAAGAACGAGAAGTTCATAACTGGGTTGGATGGATACTTGGGGGAAAGGCTTATTAATCACATGGATGAGACATTTGAATCGATTGTAGGGAAAGCTTTGAGATCAGAGAGTCTATACCCTAATTCAAAGACTGAGGTTGCATTTGCAGAAGAGCCAAAACCGCAAGTAGGCGGTGGAGGCAAGAACAGTTCTGAGAATAAGAGGAAACAGAACCAAGCTAAGGATGGCTAGAAAAAGAGTAAGAAAGATGTTGAGTGCTTCAGCTATGGTAAGAAGGGCCATTATGCCAAAGAGTGTCGGGCTAAGCCAGCGGATAGGAAGTGCTTTAATTGCAGCTAAGTGGGACATCACAAGGATAAGTGTCCGCAACCCCCTAAAGAGAAGCAGATCATGAAAGCATATGCTATCAGTGATGTTCCTTCTTCGTCGAATGCCCCAATTGCGGCGGAGAAAGGAAAGAATGTCGTTATCCAAGGTATGCTTTCCGTTTATGATGTTCCAGTAAGAGTTTTGTTTGATACCGGAGCTTCCAATTCCTTCATATCTAGTGACTTGGTAGATAGGTCGGGATTGGAGCCCGAGATTGCCGATAGACCTTTAGTAGTGACGAACCCGATTGGTGGTTCGACTAGCCTTAGTATGATTTGTCGTAATGTGGTCTTATCGAGTCATGGATGTATGTTTGTTTGTGATTGCTTTGTTTTGGGCTTTACCGGGTTTGGCATTATTTTGGGAGTCGATTGGCTCCAAAGATACGGGGTAGTGGTAGACTGTGAGGGCTTTTTGGTGACAGTTAGAGCGGATGATGGGCGGAGGGTAGTGTTTGGTGGTCTACCCAGTGAGGGGGTAATGGCTAGTTTTCTAAATTCCCTCGACATCCCGCATGCTGAGTTGTCTGATGTGCCCGTGGTTGGCTAGTATCCGGACAGCTTCGAGGAAGTGACCGGGCTTCCACTACACCGAGAGATTGAGTTTTGTATTGATTTAGTGAAAGATGCCAGACCTATAGTGATGCCACTTCGTCGTATGGCACCAAGGGAGCAGCGAGAGCTCAGGGTGCAAGTCAGTGATCTTTTGAAGAAGGGATTTATCAGAAGGAGTGTTTCTGAGTGAGGAGCACCAGTTGTGTTTGCTACCAAGGCCGATGGTTCCCTTCGATTGTGTGTAGACTACCGCGAGTTGAATAAAGTAATGAGGAAGAATAAGTATCCTCTTCCGCGGATAGATGATTTGTTTGACCAGTTAAGTGGAGCGAGAGTGTTTTCCCAGTTGGATCTCGCGACAGGTTTTCATCAGCTTAGGGTGGAAGCTGAGAGTATAGCTAAAACGACATTACGGACGCCGTCTGGTTTCTATGAGTGGTTGGTCATGCCATTTGGGTTGACCAATGCACCGTCATATTTTGTGGATCTTATGAATAGGGCATTCAGAGATCAGTTGAATAAGTTTGTTCTTGTGTTCGTGGACGATATCTTGGTTTATTCAAGGACAGAGGAAGAACACAAGGAACACTTGAGAATAGTGATGGAGGTATTGAGAAAACACCAACTGAAAGCAAAGTTTTCTAGGTGTCACTTCTGTAGGAGGGAAGTGAGATTTATGGGCCATGTTATTTCAGAAAATGGTATCGCCGTAGATCCTGCGAAAGTGGCCACGGTGCAAGATTGGTCTACGCCCAAGAATGCAACAGACATAAGAAGTTTCTTGGGATTATCTAGATATTATTGTAAGTTTATCCAAGACTTCTCCAAGATAGCAGCACCATTGACTCAGTTAACCAAGAAGAATCAAGCTTTCGTTTGGGACGGAAAGTGCGAGAATGCATTCAATAGTCTAAAGGAAAAGTTGACGTGCGCGCCAGTGTTAGTCATTCCTAATGGGAATGAAGAGATGACGGTATATACAGATGCATGTGGTACCGGACTAGGTGTTGTATTAATGCAAGGAGGTAGGGTTGTAGCTTATGCAGGTCGGCAACTAAAACCGCATGAGAAAAGATATCCTACCCATGATTTGGAATTGGCAGTGATCGTGTTCGCATTGAAGATGTGGAGACATTATCTCTTGGGAGAAAGGTTCGAGTTGTTTACTGATCATAAATCGTTAAAGTATCTTTTCTCTCAGAAGGATTTAATTCTTTGTCAGCAGAGATGGTTAGAGTTCTTGGCTTCATATGATTTTGATATCGCATATACACCTGGGAAAGGCAATGCGGTAGTTGATGCCTTGAGTAGGAGACATGCCAGTTTAGGGGCTATGTTTCTTGAATGGAAGCAATTGGAGTATATTGCAGAGTATGATTTCAGACCAAAGTGCAAATTGGATCCAGTAATGCTAGCAAGTTTGACGATCAAACCCACTTTGATTGGGCGGATTGGTTCTAGTCAGAAGGACGATCCCAATCTATTAGAAATCATCTCCAGGTTAGAGACAGGAAATGATGAGGAGATGAACAAGTATGGGTTTGATCGAGAAGGATGGCTTCGAAAGGATGGGAGACTAGTTGTACCCAAAGTCAATGGCTTGAGAGATGAAGTGCTTAGAGAATGTCATCACTCAAAACTGACCATACTTCCCGGTGGTAACAAGATGTATCGAGACATGAAGAAAACTTACTACTGGGAAGGGATGAAGAGAGACGTTGGGAAATTTATATCCAAGTGCATGAATTGTCAGCTAGTTAAAGCCGAGCAAAAGAAGCCAAGTGGTTTGTTACAACCACTAGAGATTCCAGAGTGGAAATGGGAGCAAGTATCAATGGATTTCATTGATGGGTTACCAAGAACTGGATCGGGCCACGATAGTATTTGAGTGATTGTGGACCGATTGACCAAGGGTGCGAAGTTTATACCCGTCAAGTCAAATAGAACTGCAGCTAAGTTAGCGGAATTGTATATGAAGTGGGTAGTGAGATTTCATGCAGTACTCAAAGGCATTGTGAGTGACCGAGATCCGTTGTTTACTAGTGGATTTTGGAAGAGCTTACAAGAGGCCTTAGGATCAGAATTACATCTCAGTACCGCGTACCATCCTCAAACCGACGGCCAGACAGAGAAGGAGAATCGAGTATTAGAAGACGTCCTAAGAGCTTGTGTTCTGGATTTTGGAGGATCATGGGATGATCATTTGCATCTAGTAGAGTTTTCCTATAATAACAGTTATCAATCCAGTATTGGTATGGCTCCATTTGAAGCTTTGTATGGAAGACCGTGTAATTCACCATCATGTTGGTTGGAAACCGATGAGAAGTTTGTGCTTGGACCGGATGTAATAAGAGAAACTTCAGACAAGATGAAGATTGTTCAACAACGAATGAAGGCTGCTCAAGATAGGCAGAAGAGTTATGCTGATAAGTGACGAAGAGAATAGAAATTCTCCGTTGGTGACATGGTGTTCGTTAAGATTTCTCCATTAAAAAGCGTGATTCGTTTTGGTAAAAGAGACAAGTTGACGCCAAGATTTGTTGGTCCATTCCCAGTCCTCGAGCAAATTGGGAATTTATCATATAAAGTTGAGTTACCGGACAAGATGGCAGGAGTTCACAATGTATTTCATGTTTCCCAGTTAAGGAAGTTTGTGCATGACCCTAGTGTGGCTATTTCACCAGATCAGTTGGAAGATATCGAGGTTGAACCCGAGGCGGTTGGGAACCGTAGGCTAGTTTTCCGCATGCTAGGATAGATTTGTTTGTTTGTTTTGTATGTTTAATTGTTGTGAATGGTTGATGGGCATGCGCGGTCCTTTGCTTGTTTCATAGTTAAGGAATTTCGGGGACGAAATTTTCCTAAGTAGGGGAGAATGTAACGACCCGCATTCTACGCATCAGAGGATCGTAGAATATTTATTTCTTTTTCTTGGTAAGTCGTATGGTCATGTACTTTTGGAAAACGACTAGTGGGGTCATTTTCCATGTTCATGATTTTTTCCGATTTTTAAATGACCGTTTTGCCCCTAGTTGATCTTGTTTTGTAACACCCCGTAATTCTGTAACACTAAGATTCGCAAATCAAGGAAGAATTAAAAGTTAAAATCAAAATCAAGGGAAACGGGCAGCTCCATTGCGTTCGTCTCGGAAAAATACGCGAAATAGAGTCTGAGTTTTCGAAAATCGGAGTCTGTATGACCAAGATATGGCCCGTCAATGTTTTCAGAAAATTCCAAGTTCAAAACAGTTTAAACTAGAGTTAAATTCGAATTCAAACGCGCAGGGGGTAGGGCGGGAAAATTCCCGCCCAGGTCAAGTCGACAGGGGTGTCGACTGCACAGTCGACACCACCCCCCTATGTCGACTGCCCAGTCGACATGGGTGTCGACCTGCCCGCTTTTTCCAGCTTTCTGCACCTGGTTCGTTCTGCTGTATTTGGTCACGTTTTCTGACCAGGTTCGTCCGCCTAACACTATATAAACAGCCCTGGTCTTCTTCTCTATTCACAATTCTTTTCTACCATTATGGTGCAAAGATTCTTGTTAGTCATGGCTCCTCCTCCTCCTCCAAAATAATATATATAAATGAAACCAAGATGAGGAAATGCTGCTAAAAGATTTTCAAGAAGAGGTTCAAGTCAAGCTAGGGTTCAAGAGGAGGTTCAAATGACTTCAACGACTGTTTTTCTACGAATCTTAGCAACGCCATCTTTCTATTCTAATCTAATCTCTGTAAGTCGGTTATTTTTAGATTTGAACGTTTTTCTTTGTTCGTGACATGAAATCAAAGGAATAAAAGAATATGCCAAATCTCTCTCTCTCTATTCGAATCAGTGCCTACATTCTTGAACCAAATTAAGAACTGTTATGATTCAAGGACAAATAAGACTATGACTATGAGCATTTGCCTATGACTATGAACATTGCCTATGACTTTGGACATTGCCTATGACTATGAACATTGCCTATGACTTTGGACATTGCCTATGACTATGAACATTGCCTATGACTTTGGACATTGCCTATGACTATGAACATTGCCTATGACAGTGACAGTGACTATGAGGATTATTTCCTTGACTAAGCCTTTGCCTTTGATTAGAAAACATAAACTATTGCCTTGACATAACAAGGACATCTGTTATTAATCACCTATGATTCATGACTAGGAAAGTGTTGTTTAAGCTTTGTGATTATGAGATTGGGTCTAAGCCCGATTATTTATTCTGCCTGTCCTTGTTTTTCTTTGGTTTTAGACCATGGGAATTTACCTATTAAGTTAGGTCTACCCATGTTCTTGAACCTACTCTGTCTATTCTTGGTTTTAGACCTTGGGAATTTACCTATTAAGTTAGGTCTACCCATGTTCTTGGACCTACGTCGTTATTCAAAACCATTTTATGCCAGTTGTTATATCTATCAAATCTTTGGTTCATTCCCTATTTGCTACGAATCTAGATTTATCTATAATCTAGATTGAAACACGATTATACGAACGATGGGAATGCGATTTGGGGCAAAATATAAAATTTACTAAAACATAGTTATAAACTCGGCATAAATTGGGGACATGTACTATGGCATGTTCATAGAAATGCAAATGGGATAAATTTGACAAGAATCATAGGATGTGTAATTTGAATCTAGTATTGACATGTAAATCTAGCATTTACATGAAATTTTGAACTAGAGTAATAAGCCTAGTTTGACATGAATTAGAATGTTAAATCAGAATTGGATTAGCTAATTTGGCTCGATAAGTATATTGGCATAAACTTGAGATTGGCCATAATTAGGAGTAATTGGCAGGTTTAGCAAAATCATGGTTAATGACACTTGATTTGGTATAGTTTACATACCAAAAAGCATAAACATGATTTAGAGGGAAAATGAGCCATAAGAATGAATGTTGACAATTTATATTAAAAGGGGAATTAGGAAATAAGTAAATTAGGAATAATTTACTTATAGAATTTGTTCTAAATGAGAAATGTAAACTTAGACAAATTAAAAGTTTGTTAAACGACATCTCTTTTAATAACACACCAGAAAGTTCTAGGGTGACAGAGAGGATAGTGTCTAGGCTTGGGTTTGGAAAATACAAGTTTCCTGCTCTCCCTGGCTATCCCTAAGTGATCCGACGGACGGGATGGTTACTTTCAAAACCTGAATTGAAAACTAATCAATACCCTTTGAGTTTAGAAAACACGAATATGCCTAACCCGAGGTTAGACCGAGCTGCGATGTAAACCTGCCCGGAACCAACCGGCACATCCGGTATTCGCAACAATATCTGTCTAATGTGAGTGGTCGTGGCTTTAATTTACTTAATTAAAGCTAGAACAAGAATGGTAGGGTTAAGTTAACTAAGACACTTAACCAGTTCAACAGGACAACTAAACTGATGGGTGGGGTTAGGTTCGTAAAAACACTTAATACAGTTAAGCTAGAATGGGAGGGCTAAGTCCATAGAAACACTTAACCAGACTCAAGGTAACAAGACAAGATTTGTAGGGGTTAGGCAAAGTTAATACAATTAGCCAAATTAACATGTTAACTAGACTAGAGGTTGGGGTTAAGTAAAGTTAATACACTTAGCCAAATTTACATGTTAACTAGACCAGAGGTTGGGGTTAAGTAAAATCTAATACACTTAGCCAATTGAATATGTTAGCTGGGCCAGACCGTAGGGGTTAAGTAAACTTGAACACTTAACCATCAGGTTGTGATAAAGGAATGGGGTTAAGTCTAAAACATGAAGAGATAGTACTTAACCATTAAAAACATGTTAGTTAAAACAGACGAGCAAGGTTAAGTTAAAAGGGAACACTTAACCAATACAGGGTGAAGGGGTAGGGTTAAGTAATAAGAAATACTTAACCAATATAACTTGGTTTAGGGTAAGGTTAAGTCAACATGAATTATTGATAACACTTAACCGGTTTATCAGGATAAATGAAGAGGGTTAAGTTAGCTTGAATTGACTAATGACACTTAACCAACCCAAATTGACGGGAAAGAGAACTAAGTAGTAATTCTTAGTATAACACGGGAAGGAGCGAATGTCCGTCCAAGAAGACTCCAACGAATTGGGTTACGAAGCCCGAGGCTTCGAGGGGACGTGAGGGTACTCTTGGTATCCCTCTGTGAGACTGCAGATGATCCTCCTGGGCTCACAGAGGTTAAGGTCTGCGTAGAAGAACCAGGGGTATGCCTTGGTTGCAATATATGTGGCAACCTAAAGACTTGGATGGACCGGCGTGATTCGGCGAGAAAATGGTAGCCCTGTGATAGCAACTCGTCGTCAACCATCCATCTTGAGTCAGTCGAGATACGTGAAGCGGAAAGGCGGAGAACTCCAAAAGACCATAATTGCTATCTAGTTATGGGTAAGGATGGCCATAGGATAGTGGGGCACCGGGGGCCGGCGTATAGTTCTCATTTTACAAAGGGTGCCTTTCATTAGTTGAGGGAGGGGTCAAGTGGGACCATAGCCACTGGAATAAAAATAGACCTTAGCATCTGCATCGGCAGATATCTGAAAGCTCCCGACCGAGTTCTGTATTCCTTGATTTGCCCTGACACAGGACTCGGGTCGCACATTACAGGACATGTGCATCTAGACAAGTGATAACGATTCGCGATACAGGCGTGGGGAAGTATAGGAACATATACCACTCTAGGTAGTGTGTCCTAGACTTGGGGGCATCGTTCGACAGGTAGCATAATTCCTAGTTGAACTAGATGGCATAAATCCTGAATCCGAGAAGCGTTCAGCGGATAGCGTAAACTCTAGTTAAATCTAGAAAGCACTTGATAGAAAACCCTAGATTTGATCCAGGTAACAAATAATGAATGTATGCCGGAAGGCAATGGAAAATACAGGGATTGGGATCACGTTATCGTTACTAGTTGGAACACTAGTTAGGCGGTGCAGAGATATAGAAACCAGTATAACAGGGAAATAGTGAAGCGGCGAAAGTATTAGAGCGTATCCAGTTTATCTTATCTTAGCATATCTTGTGATTACCTTGTCTAATCTTGTTGACCCTATCGTCATGGTGTAATCTTGTATTCAGTTAATTCATGTCGTTTTGTTTTTCCATGTTCACATGCTAGAAGTTACTGAACTTACTCAGGCTTTATGTCTGACTCTGTTTTTCTTTCGTCTTCTTTTCTTCCGTTCCCCCCCAGGTAGTAAAGGAGGGAATTGTTTAGCTCAGGTTAAGTTGGACTGCCACTCTTTCCCAGCTTGAAGATTCGTCGAAGTTTGCTTGGACTCTCTTTTCAGATGCTATGGCTGGCTCTTGCTAAAATCGGGGAATATAAATGTTGTTTTTATGCTTCTTTATTTTGTAAGACAGATGATACTCTGATATTAAAAAGAAACCATTGTACAAACTGTTTTATCAATAAAGCAAAGTTTTATTTTCCGCTGTTTAATTTCTGTCTGTCTTGTAATTTATCTGCATCTTTTACCCTAAATGCTCCACAGAACTTAGTGCATTCCCTCTGTGAGTGACACTAACGGATGTGGGGTGTTACACGTGGTATCAGAGCTGAAGGTTACCAGATCAGATAACGGATTTGAAAAATTATTTTCAAAACGGTTTTTACAGAAGCATTTTCAAGAGAAAAGATTTGTTTTAAAGACATATTCCCCAAAGCCATACGCACTATCTTCTCTTCCTCTATTTAAATTCTTGTCTCCTCCTTTCTTGAGTCTCTGGGGCTCCTGGCTTTCTGGGAGGTAACCTCATCGAAGGGCAAAGTAGTGCCCGGCTTCCATCCATAGCCGTAGTTGTTTCATCTACGAGCAGTTTTCTTTCGAAGCTTAAAGGGTTTTCCGGACGATGGAGGCAGTTTTTGAGGGATTTGTCAACATGACTATACACGGAAGGGGATGAGGAGTTTGGCTAGGGAGCACAACCCTAGGATGAGGAATTCGTTGATGCAGATTTAGCTCACAAAGGAAGAAGGAATTATAAAACCTAAGACAAGAGGAAGTATCTTTACTAGGGTATGATAGGGCAAGAACAAGGAACAAGATTTTCGGAAGGGCAAGTACATACTTTCACCACCAAGCGTGCCTAGGAGAAAGGTAGTAAAGTTCTGTTGGAAGAGTCTAGTTTTGTTGTTCGTACTATTTCCTTTGGTTTTAGCGCTTCGCATTTGTTCATATCCACTTCCACACTTGAGTCTCTGCACCATAGTACTTGTATAGTAGAAAGATCCTACTAGAGTCTCAAATCCAATTGGTGGTCCGACCAGTTTATTTTTGGTTAGTAGGGATTTGGGGATAGCTATCGAGTTTGCTTATATCATCTCACGAGGAACGTCTAAATTCGGAAGAGATATTCCTTGGATGTTTGTCTAATATTGGTTTAGGCCTTTGGGGCTTGTACTTGAGGAATGTCGAGTTCGGTTTGGATGGTTTGCGTGAGAGATGAATAGTTGTGGCAGGTACCCTAAAAAGTTGGAGTGATCTTTTGACTCTCATAGTTATGGCGTGATGGATAAGCTAAGAGGGAGACCTCTAATCATCTTAGTACATATACTTGGCGCCGTGATTGGCATCTGTTTATTTTGGAAATGGAAATCCGGAACTTCACAATCGTAAAGTTAAATTAGTTAAGATACAGTGGAGTAAAGCTCAAGAAGACTAGATACTAGCATCATACCCTTTTCTTTGAGGGTGCATCCTTGATTTCTTTGTTTTAGGAGCTTTACGCATAATTGTTTCTCTCTTTCCAAAGTATATCACCTAGGTCGTATCTTCGATCCTTAGGTAGAAGCCAATGGATGTAAACATGTGTTTGAAACATGTTATGGTTGGTGGTTGCAAGTGGTTGCTAATGGTTGCTTGTGGATGCATAATGCATACGTATTAGGCACTAGCTCAGTTCGGACGCTTTTATATTGCATTTACAGATATGTATTTATTTGTAAGTTGAGCCTGATATGTTATCATATGGATGTTGCATATGGATGAATGGCCGTGCACGCATGTAGTATTTACATAACTAGGGATGCTTGCATACATGATTGGACGCATGGCACTGACATGATTCACATTAAGGAGGTCAACTAAATTAGTAGACCGCCTGATTTTGCATTAGATAAAGACATATACACACACTATGCATATGAACATGAAGGCATTAGAAATCTTTTAAGGACAGTGGATGCCTGTGATTGAATGGTTGAGTAGATGGGTGATTGGATGGTAGGACACATTCTTCCTAACTTGGAGATTTCGGGGATGAAATCCTTTTAAGTGGTAAGAATGTAACACCCCGTAATTCTGTAACACTAAGATTCGCAAATCAAGGAAGAATTAAAAGTTAAAATCAAAATCAAGGGAAACGGGCTACGCCATTGCGTTCGTCTCGGAAAAATAGGCGAAATAGAGTCCGAGTTTTCGAAAATCGGAGTCCGTATGACCAAGATATGGCCCGTCAAAGTTTTCAGAAAATTCCAAGTTCAAAACAGTTTAAACTAGAGTTAAATTCGAATTCAAACGCGCAGGGGGTAGGGCGGGAAAATTCCCGCCCAGGTCAAGTCGACAGGGGTGTCGACTGCACAGTCGACACCACCCTCCCCCCATGTCGACTTCCCAGTCGACATGGGTGTCGACCTGCCCGCTTTTTCCAGCTTTCTGCACCTGGTTCGTTCTGCTGTATTTGGTCACGTTTTCTGACCAGGTTCGTCCGCCTAACACTATATAAACACCCAGGGTCTTCTTCTCTATTCACAATTCTTTTCTACCATTATGCTGCAAAGATTCTTGTTAGTCATGGCTCCTCCTCCTCCTCTAAAATAATATATATAAAATAAACCAAGACGAGGAAATGCTGCTAAAAGATTTTCGAGAAGAGGTTCAAGTCAAGCTAGGATTCAAGAGGAGGTTCAAACGACTTCAAAGACTGTTTTTCTACGAATCTTAGCAACGCCATCTTTCTGTTCTAATCTAATCTCTGTAAGTCAGTTATTTTTAGATTTGAACGTTTTTCTTTGTTCGTGACATGAAATTAAAGGAATAAAAGAATATGCCAAATCTCTCTCTCTCTCTCTCTCTATTCGAATCAGTGCCTACATTCTTGAACCTAATTAAGAACTGTTATGATTCAAGGACAAATAAGACTATGACTATGAGCATTTGCCTATGACTATGAACATGGCCTATGACTTTGGACAATGCCTATGACTATGAACATTGCCTATGACTTTGGACATTGCCTATGACTATGAACATTGCCTTTGACTTTGGACATTGCCTTTGACTATGAACATTGCCTTTGACTGTGACAGTGACTATGAGGATTATTTCCTTGACTAAGCCTATGCCTTTGATTAGAAAACATAAACTATTGCCTTTGACATAACAAGGACATCTGTGATTAAACACCTATGATTCATGACTAGGAAAGTGTTGTTTAAGCTTTGTGATTATGAGATTGGGTCTAAGCCCGATTATTTATTCTGCCTGTCCTTGTTTTTCTTTGGTTTTAGACCATAGGAATTTACCTATTAAGTTAGGTCTACCCATGTTCTTGAACCTACTCTGTCTATTCTTGGTTTTAGACCTTGGGAATTTACCTATTAAGTTAGGTCTACCCATGTTCTTGGACCTACGTCGTTATTCAAAACCATTTTATGCCAGTTGTTATATCTATCAAATCTTTGGTTCATTCCCTATTTGCTACGAATCTAGATTTATCTATAATCTAGATTGAAACACGATTATACGAACGATGGGAATGCGATTTGGGGCAAAATATAAAATTTACTAAAACATAGTTATAAACTCGGCATAAATTGGGGACATGTACTATGGCATGTTCATAGAAATGCAAATGGGATAAATTTGACAAGAATCATAGGATGTGTAATTTGAATCTAGTATTGACATGTAAATCTAGCATTTACATGAAATTTTGAACTAGAGTAATAAGCCTAGTTTGACATGAATTAGAATGTTAAATCAGAATTGGATTAGCTAATTTGGCTCGATAAGTATATTGGCATAAACTTGAGATTGGCCATAATTAGGAGTAATTGGCAGGTTTAGCAAAATCATGGTTAATGACACTTGATTTGGTATAGTTTACATACCAAAAAGCATAAACATGATTTAGAGGGAAAATGGGCCATAAGAATGAATGTTGACAATTTACGTTAAAAGGGGAATTAGGAAATAAGTAAATTAGGAATAATTTACTTATAGAATTTGTTCTAAATGAGAAATGTAAACTTAGACAAATTAAAAGTTTGTTAAACGATATCTCTTTTAATAACACACCAGAAAGTTCTAGGGTGACAGAGAGGATAGTGTCTAGGCTTGGGTTTGGAAAATACAAGTTTCCTGCTCTCCCTGGCTATCCCTAACTGATCCGACGGATGGGATGGTTACTTTCAAAACCTGAATTGAAAACTAATCAAAACCCTTTGAGTTTAGAAAACACGAATATGCCTAACCCGAGGTTAGACTGAGTTGCGATGTAAACCTGCCCGGAACCAACCGACACATCCAGTATTCGCAACAATATCTGTCTAATGTGAGTGGTCATGGCTTTAATCTACTTAATTAAAGCTAGAACAAGAATGGTAGGGTTAAGTTAACTAAGACACTTAACCAGTTCAACAGGACAACTAAACTGATGGGTGGGGTTAGGTTCATAAAAACACTTAATACAGTTAAGCTAGAATGGGAGGGCTAAGTCCATAGAAACACTTAACCAGACTCAAAGTAACAAGACAAGATTTGTAGGGGTTAGGTAAAGTTAATACACTTAGCCAAATTAACATGTTAACTAGACTAGAGGTTGGGGTTAAGTAAAGTTAATACACTTAGCCAAATTTACATGTTAACTAGAACAGAGGTTGGGGTTAAGTAAAATCTAATACACTTAGCCAATTGAATATGTTAGCTGGGCCAGACCGTGGGGGTTAAGTAAACTTGAACACTTAACCATCAGGTTGTGATAAAGGAATGGGGTTAAGTCTAAAACATGAAGGGATAGTACTTAACCATTAATAACATGTTAGTTAAAACAGACGAGCAAGGTTAAGTTAAAAGGGAACACTTAACCAATACAGGGTGAAGGGGTAGGGTTAAGTAATAAGAAATACTTAACCAATATAACTTGGTTTAGGGTAAGGTTAAGTCAACATGAATTATTGATAACACTTAACCAGTTTATCAGGATAAATGAAGAGGGTTAAGTTAGCTTGAATTGACTAATGACACTTAACCAACCCAAATTGACGGGAAAGAGAACTAAGTAGTAATTCTTAGTATAACACGGGAAGGAGCGAATGTCCGTCCGAGAAGACTCCAACGAATTGGGTTACGAAGCCCGAGGCTTCGAGGGGACGTGAGGGTACTCTTGGTATCCCTCTGTGAGAGTGCAGATGATCCTCCTGGGCTCACAGAGGTTAAGGTCTGCGTAGAAGAACCATGGGTATGCCTTGGTTGCAATATATGTGGCAACCTAAAGATTAGGATGGACCGGCGTGATTCGGCGAGAAAATGGTAGCCCTGTGATAGCAACTCGTCGTCTACCATCCATCTTGAGTCAGTCGAGATACGTGAAGCGGAAAGGCGGAGAACTCCAAAAGACCATAATTGCTATCTAGTTATGGGTGAGGATGGCCATAGGATAGTGGGGCACCGGGGGCCGGCGTATAGTTCTCATTTTACAAAGGGTGCCTTTCATTAGTTGAGGGAGGGGTCAA
Organism: Allium sativum; assembly: GCA_030737875.1. NCBI lineage: Eukaryota > Viridiplantae > Streptophyta > Magnoliopsida > Asparagales > Amaryllidaceae > Allium > Allium sativum. The sequence goes on from CM060915.1 coordinate 120,879,486, forward strand.
GTGGGACCATAGCCACTGGAATAAAAACAGACCTTAGCATCTGCATCGGCAGATATCTGAAAGCTCCCGACCGAGTTCTGTATTCCTTGATTTGCCCTGTCACAGGACTCGGGTCGCACATTACAGGACATGTGCATCTAGACAAGCGATAACGATTCGCGATACAGGCGTGGGGAAGTATAGGAACATATACCACTCTAAGTAGTGTGTCCTAGACTTGGGGGCATCGTTCGACATGTAGCATAATTCCTAGTTGAACTAGGTGGCATAAATCCTGAATCCGAGAAGCGTTCAGCGGATAGCGTAAACTCTAGTTAAATCTAGAAAGCACTTGATAGAAAACCCTAGATTTGATCCAGGTAACAAATAATGAATGTATGCCGGAAGGCAATGGAAAATACAGGGATTGGGATCACGTTATCGTTACTAGTTGGAACACTAGTTAGGCGGTGCAGAGATATAGAAACTAGTATAACAAGGAAATAGCGAAGCGGCGAAAGTATTAGAGCGTATCCAGTTTATCTTATCTTAGCATATCTTGTGATTACCTTGTCTAATCTTGTTGACCCTATCGTCATGGTGTAATCTTGTATTCAGATAATTCATGTCGTTTTGTTTTTCCATGTTCACATGCTAGAAGTTACCGAACTTACTCAGGCTTTATGTCTGACTCTGTTTTTCTTTCGTCTTCTTTTCTTCCGTCCCCCCACCCCAGGTAGTAAAGGAGGGAATAGTTTAGCTCAGGTTAAGTTGGACTGCCACTCTTTCCCAGCTTGAAGATTCGTCGAAGTTTGCTTGGACTCTCTTTTCAGATGCTATGGCTGGCTCTTGCTAAAATCGGGGAATATAAATGTTGTTTTTATGCTTCTTTATTTTGTAAGACGGATGATACTCTGATATTAAAAAGAAACCATTGTACAAACTGTTTTATCAATAAAGCAAAGTTTTATTTTCCGCTGTTTAATTTCTGTCTGTCTTGTAATTTATCTGCATCTTTTACCCTAAATGCTCCACAGAACTTAGTGCATTCCCTCTGTGAGTGACACTAACGGATGTGGGGTGTTACATGTTTTGTCCATAACTTTTGATTGGTAAGGAGTTTTAACCTAAAACTACTTCCATTAGATTCGTTTGATGGTTTAACTTTTCGTAGAGTGGTCATAATAGCCAAACGGACTTATCGTTTGGGAGATATGGCTGAATTAAGGTTTAGAGGGTTATAAACAACTTAACCGGGCTTAATTGGGTAGTTAACAGCTAGGCCCATTGGGGGATTTCGGGATTTGAAGTATTTAAGGGCTGTTAGGGTTAGGAATTTCGGTTTTAGTCATTTCCTAGCCGCCACAAACCTCTTAGAAAACCCTAACAATGGCCTCCAACATCTAAAAACACCCCTAATCACTTCTTAATCAAGTTTTGGCTTAAACTACATCAAATCAAAGAGAAATAGCACCAGATCAGAGTTGGAGCTGCTGTTAGGCATTGGAATCCGACCCACACAGTAGATTATTTCAGATCTAAAGTTTATTTGTGGCAAGGGTGAGTGATTAGCATTGTCTTGACACTAATTACAGTTAATCAGGGTGATTAGTGGTAATTAGCGAATATATGCATGTTAAAAATCTGGAAAAATATTTATAAATTCTTAAATATCATTTTATGCCTCTGTTAGAAAATTTGGTTGATTTGGTTAAGTTTTGTTAATCCTATCATTTGTTGTTCATAAACATGCTTAAGGGAAAATATGAGGTTTTGGCTATGTTTGATCCATTTTAACACATCAAATTATTGTTTTGGTGTTTGTGGTCAATTTTATATGTTGCTATGACTGTATGGTATGCTTTGTGATTGATTAGAAAAGTTAGATTCGTCGAAAATGTCGTCGAATGGCGTAAAACAGTCGTTGGAAAAGTTGCAGAAAATGTGCAGGGTTTCGGATCAGATCGGATTATAGGCCCGGATCGGATCGGTGGACTGGGCAAGGGGAATTCGATTCGGATCGGAACTTGGCATCATAGGAGGCTTGGCAAGAAGTAAGGCCACCTACATAGAGTTGGGTTGGGTCGTACCGGGGTTCAAAATGGGGATCGGATCGGGTGAAGGTGAGGGACATGGAATTGGACTGGATCTACGAAGAGGGATCAGATCGGAGGAGAGGAACTGGAGCAATGGATGGGATGGGGTGCCACAACCGAACCGACCTGGAAAGTGGCGACCGAACCGAATCGAATTGATGACCAGGAGCTAAAGCATGTAGAACCGAACCAAGGGGAAGCCACCAAACCAAACCGGATGTATGCCACTACTTTTACGCAATGACTCTTCTGAAGACCAACTCCAATTCGACCAAGACGCGAGATGCAAAGGAAGTCCAAATGGGAAGTTTGTACTCAGGATCTAGTGTGGAACCAACGAGTTGACTTTATGAGTTGGGATTTGCTATGGGACGTGTGCTAAGGGATTGTCGATGTCAATGACTTTGGATCACTATGTATGGGAGGTACGTGGACGGATTCAGGGCCACGGTGGCCTAGGTACGACTAGTGGGCTATAGGCCAATGAAGTGGGATCATTTGAAAAGGTTTGGTCATGATTCCATCGGATAAGCTTGGTGGTAGCAGTAGTTGTACAAGTCGAACTCCGTCATTACCTCGATGGGTCTAGTGATCGAAGCGGTGGACATCGTACACTTTACGCACTGAGTGAGAGATGGGAGGATGATTGTTATGCTTGACTGGTTTTCTATCATTATGACATGCACACCCCCACCCCCATATTCTTTACACCATGTTTAGTGGCACCTTAGAGTATTGAGCTGTATGTTGTGCTAACTCTTTGGTTGCAGGTTCAGGTATGGTTTAGTATACCCGTTATTGTTCTGTTTAGCTGCTTATTGCTCATACCATACTTTTTGTCTGACCCAGAGTTTTATGTCTCTTCTTATTACTCTGGGTGCTCTCACTAGCAGACTAGAGACAGGTTAGCTGAGTATGCACGAGTAGCTGATCCGGAGACGAGCAGGAGGCTTCCACGTATGATATATATAGATATTCTCCCTGTGTTGTTGAAGATCACTGCTTGGGCACTAGTAGTGCATCTTCCACTATAGCTTTCTTTTGCTTTAGAGACAGTTTTAAAGTTGTAATAATGATGTTGGACCATAAGCTGTATTTGGATTTCCGCTGCTATGTTGGTTTAGCTTTCAGCTTATGCACTGTCTCGCCTGTTTTATGTCAAACATATGTTATTATTATATTTTGTTCCATGCGCTGTGAGACATTCGACAGGTTCTGTGTTAGTTCTTTCACCTTCGTTCCTTTCTTTGACAACCGTTCCGTGCTAGTTGGGCATGTGTACAGCGCACCTTCGGAGGAGATGCCGGCTGGTGCGGGGCGGGCCGTCACAAATAACATATGGATGATAGTTGTAACGCACATATCGAACTATCAGTCATTATTAAAAATTTAGCATACATCTGGATGCAAAACACGAGCATATTTGCATACACAGGAGGTCGATTGAATCAGTAGACCACCTATTCTTTTGCATTAGTTAGAGACACGTACACTACATGATTGCATAACAATACAATTTGCATTAGAAATCTTAAGGACAATGGATGCAATGGATGGTGTTTAAGAAGATGGCTATATATTTTAGTTGTGGTTGTTAATTATATTATTTTGTCTTTGGAGATTTCGAGGTTGAAATCCTTTAAGGAAAGGAGAATGTAAGAATTCGATAATTTAATGATAAGATTATTGAAGAGAAATTTACTTTAATAGAAGGAATTAACTTAAATAAAGAATAATTAAAAATGAAACCTTTTACTAATGTTTGAATTTAGCTGCGAAAGTTTAACCATCGTGTCTGCGGTGTTTTTCAGGATAATTTCCATATATAACTTGTCTAAAACCAAGTTAAAATAAAGAGGTTATGAAGGAAAAATCAAAGAAGAATTTACAAGTTAAAAAAATGGACTGCGTAGGTTGACTTCCCCTAGAAGTAGGTCTATCATGATGGTCGAACGTCCCAAGAGGCAAGTCAACCGCCCACGGGTGAAAATGTCTAATAAGGCGTGTACCCGACCAATTTTCTGGCCAGGTACATAATGAGACAATAGATATGATGAAATTTGAACCATATAGATTTAAGGCTAATCGTTAGATATAAGCCTGTGACATGACATAATTAGATTAAATCTTAATAATATAATGGTTTAAGGTCCCTTGTACACCTATAAATAGAACCCATTTTGGTCATTTTATTTCACACATTCTTCTTCCTCTACCTCTATGTTCCATCTCAATTTTTAGAGGTTGAACCTAGAAATTAAATATTTTATGAGGAAGAAGATAATAATTTAAAATTTATTTAGAAGATCTAAAGAAGGGGTTCATGGAAGGCTACACGACATTAACATAGGGCCTCAGGTGAGTGGACAGTTACTGTTCTTAAAATCAGGAATATTAAAGATATAGGTTTAAATATAATTTTAAGTTTACATGTTTTTAGTAATTTATAGTTTATAGTTTTATTTACAGTTTTACATCTAAGTTCAATTAAACGAAAGTTTAACAATAAATCGGTTACATACAATTAATTGATAATTTTGGAGTTAAGTAAAATTATTTATAGTTTTGCAGATAAATACAGTTAATTTGTAGTTTCATTTATAGTAAATTTACATCCCTTTTACATGTATTAAGTAGTTAAAATTCTGATAAGTTTAGATTTAAAAATTGTTTTAAATCCATTTAGTTTATGTGAAAGTAGTAAGAAAAGAAAAGAGAGCTTTCACATAATGTAGATTTAAATAGAAATTACAAATTTATTAGAAGAAGATTGAAAATACATGTAATGTAAATTTGAAAGAATAATATTAACTATTATAAAAAGTTAATAGAAAGAAACAAGTTTCTAAAACTTGTAGGTAAATTGTAACATTTTTTATAAAATAATTAAGGATAAAAAGAGTAAAAAATTATGATATTATGTAACAACCCTCCTGGAGTGGGCTAAATTTTGACCCAGCAAAGACCCATCGGAATTTATAGCCAATCTGAAAGGATCATTGGTTCCTAGAAGGAATTTCATTTACACAGAAATAACATAGAAAACTAAACGAAATGAAAATCTCACACAGCAGAAGGGATAAAATGTAATATCAGAAATAAATGTACTGTTATTATAAAAATACCATAAATGTAACTTACAACATTATTTTAATTGTCATAACCGGTACATCATAATAAACCCAATGATAAAACAACAACACAACACTGCCATAAATAATAATGAATGGATCCTTCAGCGTCAGGCCCCAAAGACTTCATCTCTCATCATGAAATCCCACCTATTATCCTATAATTATGTTAAGAGGAGGGATGCCAAAACATAAAGTCCCGGTGAATGAAAATCACATAAGTTTAAGGATAACTATTCTCTATATTTGGCAATAGTAAATGTTTCATGATATGTCTTTGCAATCAAACATACACACAATCTAAACATATAAGGCAGATGCCCTAGAAGTCACTTAAGGCTTATATGTAAGTCTAAGGGCGGACGTGCTTACGGTCACTTAATACCCCCATAAGTTAATTTAATGGCGGGCATTTTTACTGTCGCTTAATACGTTATGAGGCGGGCTATTACTAGTCACTTAAGGCCATATTCTAATTTATTTAGGGTGGACATCCCTACAGTCACTTAATACCCTATGGTGGACCCTTAACCACTAAAGACCTGTTCTAACGTCAACATCATAACTAATATTTCTCCTTATAGGTCGAGAAATAGTAACAACCACTTACTATCTGGTTGAGTCAGGAACTCAACTTCATTTAAGATAACCCTCCTGGCGAACCTTCCTGCTACTATTTGGTTGTTCGTAAGGGCAAACTCCTAGCCACTTGATACTTCCCTTAGACGGTGGTTCCTTAGGCCATATATAATCCATCCCTAGGTTATCCCTCACTAGGCCCTAGATAAGAAGCAAACATTACTTGGAGAACTACCCAACTCACGTTATCATCTATTAGGACCATTTATGTAATAACCCGCTTGGAACAGACAAATTTCGACCCAAAAAAGCCAATAGAAACTTAGAGCCACTCTAAACGGATCGTTGGTTCCTATAAGGAATTGTTATAATAGATATAACAGAGCATATTAGAACGAAATCGGAATCTCACACAGTGGAAGAGATAAAATATAATAACTTAAAATAGATATATGTTTAATTAAAACCATCATAAGTGTTGGTTACAACGAATCTCATACAATAATAGGTACACCAACATTAATTATCCCAAAATAATAATATTGCCATAAATAATATCTAATAGTTATAGATCCTCCTTCGTCAGACTCCATCTCTAAGGTATCATAGATCTAAGTATTCCCACCTACTGTCCTGTTGATATGTTAAGAGGAGGGAGGTCAGAAAATAAAGTTCTGCTGAATAAAAATCACATAAGTTTTCAGGAATAACTATCTCCTATATTTGGCAATATAAATTCTTCATGATACGTCTACACGAACAAGCATACACACAAATAAACATATAGTCCTAGAAGTCACTTAATATCCCAAAGCTAATTTAACGGCGGACACCTCCTATAGTCACTTAATACCATATTTATTTTGGACGAACATCCCTCTTGTCGCTTAATACCCAATTGGGGACCTCAAGCCGCTTAAGACCCTGTTCTAACGTTAATCATTATAAATGATAACTCTCATTGTAGGGAGAGAAATAGTAACGACTACTTATTACCTGGGTTTGAGTTAGAAACACGACTTCCTTTAAGAAAAACTCCCCCTAACGAACCGTCTTTTACTATTTAGTTATCCCTACGGGTGAAATCCTAGTCACTTAATACTTCCCTTAGACGGTGGTTCCTTAGGCCATGTATATATAATCCGTCCCTAGGTCAGCCCACTTTAGCCCCTAGATAAGAAGCGGACATTGCTTGGAGAACTACCCTACACACATTATCGTCTACCAGGACCATTTAATACCTTTTTATAGTAAGGCTATCCCAATGACCACTTATTATTATGGTGGGCCCAATATGACTTCGGCCTTTCTAAATAATAAACATTAGAAGGGGCCCAATGTCTTAACCACTTAATACCCAAATAAGGTAGGTAAGCCACTTAATACCTTCTTGAGACAGACATACTTCATGCACAAACAATCATATATATATATATGTATGTATGTACACTAGACATATCACATTAGGCCTACCACTTGTAGATGTTGTATTTGCCGAGCGGCTCCAAGCAGGTTTGTACTACAAGTTGGGACTAACCTCGCATCATAGCGTGCTAATTATAATGACCCATGACACTTAGCCTCTCATATTGACCATATTTACTTATAGACGTTGGATATGCCAGTCGATTCTAGGAAGACTTCTACTACAAGTAATGGTTAACCTCGTGTTTATGTGTCATTAATATTAATTAAGCTATTAACTTACACACATAGAAACATACAAATTCCTATGGGGACATTCAAATTATATTCCTATTTTAATCGTATTTATTGCGCACTTAATACGTATTAATATACATTGATTACGTTATAGATATATATAAATGTAAATGTAAATTAAGTGAATAGAGATTAGCGTCGTTACGACGTTTTTGAAATGTCAATCCCTATTAAATTCTTAAAGGTGTACAAGTCATTTTCCCATATTTTCTCAACTACCGCACAAATGTACACTTTAACATATGCCAATAAAATGGAAAAAACAATCACATCAACATATAAACTCGCAACCCAAGTTTTGATTATTGTAACAATAAGGGATAAACATAACTTTATCCATCAAATATACATATATGTTTATAATTTCTATTTTGGATAGACTCCTTTCTTATATTTGTTTATGCACAAAACCTTTATACTTAGATATATTGTAAATAATACGTTCGAAATCTCTATTTAGAGAAATAGAGATTCAAACCTATTTAGATTAACAAATTTATCCAAATCTTAACCTTTTGCATAAGATCAAACATATGGATTTAAATGAAATAGAATAAAAAGGAATATACACAATATAGATAATTATACACGAGCATCATGTCCTTCTTTTATTGTTACACTAACCTGAAACCACAAACATAACTAGATTGATTAATTCTATGAACAAATAAAATATAGGGAATATGGAGGATGTTTAATATTATATTTTCATTTAGATCTAAATCCCCTTAGGCTTATAGATCCAAATCCACACTACAAAATAGAGAAAATAGCAAACTAATGTAATTTACTCACAGTGCTAAGAAGGATAAAATAGTAGAAATCTGAACGGTGTTTGCTTTTGGATACAATCCTTCGTACAAAACATTCTCTAATTCTTGTTAATCTACATATAAGAATCAAGATATTAAAATCTTATATATAAATCTTTGAATTCCATAATATAAAATCTAAATCTAATCCTAAATCAGAATAGAGAAGAAAAGAAATATAGATTAAGGATTTAGAAGAAAACCTAAACTTTCTCTGGAATTCTAACGGTAGAATGGAGGCATAGGAAGAAAATAGATTAGGGTTTGGGATGGGCTAGGTAGGTGGTATATATAGTTGCAAGTGTGTATACAACCCGTTAGATCAGTTAAATTTAATCTAGATAATTCGTTGTTTGCAATTTATATATAAGTCCTTATAAAAACAAGCCACCTGCATCAAAATCCCTTAAGGGAGGTCGACACCCCCCATAGAAGGGCAGTCGACCCCCTTTCTGTGTCAAGCCCAGGAGACAATTGTCTCTTGTATGTTACTTTTTAATTAATTCTTATTAATTTTTATTGATTTCTTTCTATATGTTCGTTATTCTTGTCCCCATTGTATACAAATATACATACACACAAGTTTGAATCCAAAAGGTATATTCTTTTTCATTCTTATCCAATTAATATATCCTATGGTTGTATATATATTTATTTGAAATTCAAACTCTGTATGTTTAATATATACACACAACTTAATTTATTAATAATTTTTGCATACAGACTCCGTTTTCAGTAAATAAAATATGAAAACAGATCAGAATCTCGCCAAGAACGCAATACTAATACTCTTGCAACCCAATTCTCAATTTTCCAAAATTCTTATTTTCAACCCATTAATATTTTATTAATTTATTATTGTTTATACTTAATTTAATTATCTATGTCTATTTAGCGTATATTTTTACGGGATGTTACATTCTTCTCCCCTTAAAAGAGATTTTGCCACGACCTCTTTCCGAAGAAGAAAAAACCAAACTAGCTCTAAACAATAATGTTATATACCCATGTCATTTTATAAACATCCATAACTCAAAGTGATTATGCAGCAAACTTGCTAAAGTGAGCTCAGTCCTAGCGTGTACGTGTAATAAGTGATGACGGATGTTTGCAAAACTTCCTAACATGCAAATAATTTCTATATGAGTGCACGGTGCATTTGTGTTACAACCATCTCCTACCATGCAATCTAGCAACCACAATGCAATCAAAGAATCCTAAATTTTCGAGAAAGGCTACAAAAAAAATTATGCCTATTCTTGAATTTTCTCCTTACTATGCTCGAACCAATCTAATTAAATAATGCAGAATCTTAAAATCTCGTGCTCCAAAATATCTTTGCTGGAACAAGATTCTCAAGGTTCTTTGTCCCCGTTTCTTGATTAGGCCCTACCAAAATTCGATGTACTGTGAACGTATCTCGTCAAACATAAATGGTTATGGGCTCCTATATTCAATAATATCAATTACCTCCCTAACTTTGGGAAAGCCCAAAATACAATATCGACCCTTTATCCTTTACAAGCAACCTAACCAAATTAGAATTTTTCCAAAGTTTAACCACAAACTTGGTTTGAGTAGAAATTCGTTAATGGTTATTCCATCAACACTTTGGTATTTTAGATGATCTTCTTATAATTCTTTATGAGTGTCCACTAATTACCAAAGAAAAAAATAATTACGCTATTCCTAAAAAGATAAATATTATTCCTATTGTCTAAGATATCCAAGATGCAACTCTTCTTCTTATTCCCAAAGCTCTGGTCATATTCAGTTTGTCCTTCAGTCTTTGAATGAGATGTAACTCAAAAATTTAGTAATTTCCTAATCAAAATTTCCAATTCTAATGAATTAATGCCCTAGTCTATACCGATAACTAGATTATTTTCTTATGCTCCAATTTGCTGGAATTTAAACCCTAGTGAGGTCTTTTGTTATAATTTCCATAAATTTCCCCAAACAATCATATTGACATATTTAAAATAATAAGGAATGGGTATTGTCTTATTTTGAATAGATAGTATAATGTAACAACCTGGATTTTCAGAACCAATTTAAAATTTTTATTTCAGCAATTTTAATGGATTTTGAATATTTAAAATTATTTATTTTAAATAATAACCATTAAAAATTTATTTAAATCGAAGTTAGAACGAATAAATTTATTTTAATTATAAAACGAGCCTGAAATGGCGCGGTAGTTTGAAAATTCGATTTCTAATTTCAATTTAACATACAGAATTCAATATAAGTCAGAATTGGACGAAACAAGAAATATTTGAATCTGTTTAATAATATCTTTCAAATGAATGTAAGAAACTGAGATTTCACTTTATAAATTAAAAGCTATGTCCAGTTTAAAATTCAGAATAGTCGCTATGGAATTTATATATATTTTAATATAATATATAGCCCTTAAAAATAACCATTTTGCAAATGACCTCCGTTTTCAATGAAACCACTTTTGTTTGATCCAGAATGTCAAATTATTATTAGATTCCAATTTTCATAATTTTTGGAATTAATATGTGAGCATGGTAAATTAAAACGTGTTTGGTAATTTCAGTTTGAATTTAATCGACTGGAAAATGGCCGTTTTTTCAAACGATTTCCAAATTCGACGAAATTAGTTTTGTTAGGACTGTATCATCAAAACATAGCTAGATTTATTTTTCGGGAATTTTTGGAGTCAGTATGTGGCCTCGGTAAATTAAAATGTATGTTTAAATTCAATATATATTGATTTATATTTTAATTTTGATGAAAACTGATCGTAACAGTCGAATTGGCTTATGAAACATATTCCATTGTGTCTGAAATGGGGGTGTTTAGCTAGGGACGACAGTCATTGGGTTTGATTTGGAGTTCGGATATATAAACCACTAATATTGGAATTAAAATAAAATAATAATTTATATAAATACCCCTCAAATATCTCCAAACCTTAAGCCCCAATTTTCTGCCGCCGTCAGTTAGAAATCAAGGGCGATATTCATCTGATTTTAAATCCATAAATTCTCCCCGATCTGTTGGAATTAAATCATAAATTCAATATGAAGTTGGTGGAGATTTTCGAGCGCTGCAGATCTATACGACTATGATCGATTTTAACACAATGGATTGGGGGATTTGCGAGCTTCAACTCGTCTCGTTCGCAGCAAAGTTCAAGGGGCAGGATTTCATCGGGTTTCGTGCTATTTAGGGCAGAGGGGCATCGTGCGTGGGACTGTCAAGGGGAGGCGTTGGATCTAGCTCTGGCTGTAACGGCCCGGGAAAAATTCGACGCTCGAATTTTCAACAACAATACTAAATCCCGTATTACTTGTCAAAAATCCAAGTATCGAACCCCAAACTGTTAATAGAAAGAAGTTAGAGGATGAGGAATAGGAAGAAAGAAATTTTAGAATAGAAGAAAGAAGAAGAACACATCAGAATCTCACAGCGGAACGAGTAAATATAATATAACAAATCTCGTTGAAAAGAAGACTGTATATATACATACCATTTATCAGAGTAAACATACATCAATCACAGCGGAAATACTTGTATAACTAACGGTGAACCCTCCTGCTTCCAACTCTGAAACTTGTAGCGGAACCTAACCTGTAAATATGCTTGGTCTGACCCGAGCACATTTGATTTAAAACAAAAACACACCGGGTCAGTCTGGAATACTTTCAGTGATAAATTCACAGAACACACAACTTGTTTAACTTTGGAAAATCCCTTTGAAAAAAAGATAATAGTAAGACCAGCCCACACATAAACACGGACGGTTTTTACCTTACTATAACCCAAAACGTTTTTGAAATCAATATCTTTTCTGATATTATCATAGTGTCTAAATACAAGTAAATATCAATTTAGAGGAACGCTTGCATCTCACACTCCACATATATAGTATACAAACCAAAACCGCGGGCGCTTATTGGATATTGGATTCCAACTTGACAAGGTATGGGTCCACCTTCCGAACGTGTATCTCTAGAGGCGAATACACTGGGTTCAACAAGAACGTCTTGCAACCCGGCCCACACATGACCGACCACTCATTTCGCTTGAGTGTATCGAATGTATATCACCGACGGTTGGGCTCAAACCACCGTCTCCCGAAAAGGGACAGCATCGATAGATACAAGAAGCAAAAGGAATTTCTCTAGATAGGTGATTATACATCCTAATGGGAGCGACCCACATAGCCATGCTGCCTGCCCGATTTCTGTCATTTCCCGGTTGATGAGGCTTGAGGCTACGCTTTACCATCACATCAGATTCACTTCGAATGCCACATTGTCAGATCCATCGAAATCACTTAATTGACGTCTACAACAATACATTACGTGTCAGCTAAAGAAGTTTCCTTCTCTACTTCCACTCTTGGTACGGCTGGAGAAATCAATGTACATGACCTTTCTGGAAATACTCTGTCAGACATCCATCCATACAAGTCATCCAGGATCAGGATGAACCGAAGGCACTCTCCTACTGCATCCTAGGTATCACCCTATAGATCAGTAGCGAGAAGTCCTTGCAATCCGAAGATTTCAATCACGACAGAATCACAAGTCAAAATATCTTCGGGAGCGACCTTTAGAAATCCAACGAGTAGTTCTTCCGCTCATGAAGATCAACGGTCTTCAATGCTCCATCTCGACCATCTTCTGATATCTTCGACGTTACGTATTTGCTGGTCGGAATGGTTTTCGAATATAAATTCGATCCCGGTCTTTCCGTACCAACAATCGATAAAAGGCCAAACTTTGATAGTCGGTGATTTAACTATCAAATCATAACAGTGTATCTCAGTGGACTGGCAGCTCAGGTCCTTTATATGAAATATCTCATAAAAACCAATTTATCGATTTCTTATAATCGACTTCATAACTTTATCTTAACAAAACTCTTATGGGTTTCGTTACTTGAAAACATTACTCGCTACCCGCTCTAGCACAACATACTTACCAAGCTTCTTTTTTTTTTCCTTTGTTTGGAAATAATGCCATCTTTTATGAATCATCCTTTATTTCTTTTGGTCGTTAACATCGTATAATTACCTCAAAACCCTTTTTACTTTCTCTTTGATTTGAAATCATGGTTATAGTTCAATAAATCCACTTTCCCTTTCCCCTTATCATTTTCATATCGTTATATTCTTATTCAATCAACGACAAATATTTAATTACCAAAATCTCTTTCTTATCATGATTAAACCACTTCGCTTAATCTCGTTCCCAGGTGAATGCTTGTTTTAAAATCCTGGTTTTGGGTAAAACCCCTTTTTCATACTCGTTTATACGATTTGAATTAGATTCAATTCCTTTCGATGCTAATCCATTTTGAAAGGTTTGTTTTAAATAAATGATAAATTCCATTTATCGCAAAATATCTCGATAATCACTTCTCTATACATTTCAAACAAATATCATCTCTCGATAATAGCGGAGCCGTTCAAGTTGGGGTATTCCAATTACCTCTCAGACCTTGATCGACAACGTTCTTATCTCAAGATAGATAAAAGCTTATAATTTAAAACCAATGTCAAACCATCTCAATAATCCAATATGTTATTCCCATTTCCATTTATCTTGGTTTTATAAACCATTTTCTTTCATTTGAAAACCCACTTTTCATATTAATTTCTTTTTCTAAATTGAGTAAAACTCTTATTGGAATGTACGCCTTAGGTTGCACCCATATTTACAAATCTTGTTTATACGATTTGAAATAAATTCAAATCCCTTTCATACTAATCTACCCATAACTTATATTTATTTTAAAGGAAATTTCAAGTCTTTTAAATGTCAATCCCTTGATTTGATCAATTAAAACAAATCGACACAATCGTCAAATTCCAACTTTAAACGGTTGATTTTCGCCAACCGTACATATCAGTTAACCATTAACTGATTTACGTTATTATTTCTTCCTTAAATTTATTAAATAACTTAATAAATTTAAAACATAAGTTAATTGATTATAAGAACAATTATTTCATTTCACTAACCCGTAGGTTAGTTCCTGACTGTAGTTCATGAATGACTGCAGTTCATAAATAACAGGATAAACAGTTGGTTCCTGCCAACCATAACCCTCAGTTAAGTGGCTATCTGACTTCTATTCAATTTCTCTTCTTAAATTAATTAAATAACTTAATTAATTTAAAACATCGGTTAATTGTTTTGTAAAAACAATTATTTCTTTTCACTAACTGTATGTTAGCTTCGACTGCAGTATTAAAAATCTCTATTGAAACTGATTATAAACATATAAGGAAAATTATAAACATTTTCCCATATAACATAAATAAATACTTTAATTTATTTAAAAACATCACTTTGCTTATTGTATAAACATTTATTTAGTTTACTGATTCATATACTAGCTCTTTACTTTTCTGTTCGTAAACAGCGTAAAAATTCATTGTATAACTTATAAATAATCATGTTTGTAAAACATGATTCTAATTATAAATATTTTTATAAAACTTCTTATTCATTAAAAATAAAATAAAATAAAATAAACCCCAAAGATTTAATTCAGTTATAAAATAAATTTTATAACTTGAAACTGCGTTTGTTCGCCTGACGGCAAAACGATGTTTTGAAAACTATAGATTTAAACCCTCACTGCCAACCACTGTCGACTGATTAAAAATCACATCAACGGTCGCATCAATTCAACCATCAACAGTCAATAGGTTTTGATGTCAATTGGGGTTCAAACAGTTCATGTGCAACCAGTATAAAAATAAACAACACACAAATTATTTTGAGGAATCCGGTCGGATCCCTCCAATCTGTCCTTCTCTGCATCACAGATGGTTATCACATTTAAATAAATAATTTAACAGCAATGATAAAACAAACATCCCTCTAATCAACCATAAGCAACCAATGCAGTCAATCAACCAGTATTTACTTTTTTTAATGGATTTATCACATCATAGTAGCCCAGAAAAGTGTGAGAATTAACTCACCTTATTTCGATTGATGGTTCATGCGTTGTTCATTTAATTTTAAACAAGCGTTTAAAATTAATGAAATTCTCATCGCTTTCGATTCCAACAAACCCAGCTAGACTGCGTACTCTTCGTTGCCGCGATTTCAACGTGACTTGTTCTGTGCGATTCTGTTTACGAACGAATAAATCACACGTTGTCAAAATAACTTATACTCTTAAAAATTAATTAACTATCTAATTAACACCTAATCATTGCGTTAATTACCTTTCTGATTGATGCAGTAACCCGGCTTCCTTCGGCAAAACATCTGTACCCCGTCCCCTTGCCATTCACGTAACCGTCTTTCTTCCGTCCGTATGCTAAAACATGCATCGCCACGGACCTTCTTTTCTCCCCTTAAAACTCGTTGCCTTCTACTTCTTCTTTCCTTTTTTTTTTCTTTTTTTTTTTAATTATTATAACGGTACAGCTCAAGCCCACCACGTCTCCCCCTTCCATGTATGCATTACCAGCTTGGATTCCCATGTAGCTTCCATGCACAGACCAATTTCTAACTTCATGCACCAATCATTTTATTGTTCTTACCTTTTTTTTTTTAATACTCTTACATAAGGCCCAAAGCCATGCAAATTCCATCCCACCTTTTCAATCTTTCCCATGCGCATGCGCGTATGCATGCAATGCCTTCTTCAACAATTGCTCCTTCCATCTCATGTTTCATTTCCCCTTCTTCTTTTTTTTTTTTTGGATGTTGCCGTGATAAGCTTTAGAGAGAGGAACGAGTTACCAATATTTATAGGATGGGGAGCCTTGGCAAACACGACTTAATAGCTTGGACACCACGGTTCAAATATTTGGAGAGCATGACAGTTGTAGCTTAGGGAGGATAGGGCGCCAGTGATAATTTCCTTGCATTGATGGTGATATAACGGTGACAGGTGTTTTCTTATCAAATGAAGTGATAGGCGTATGGTCTTAGGGAATAGCTGCTATGTTCTTTCGCTTTCACGTGTAGGGTGTGCATGTGAAAAGTTAATGTGTATGGTCAGAAAGCTCTAACAAAGCAGGTGCCTCCTTCCCTTTGGTCATTTCACTATAAATGATTTCACATGGTTACTGCAAAAGTATGGCCGATGCCATGTTTTGTCTTCCAAGATTTGTCCAGATTACGGCTTGCTTATATCATGTAGTTGGATAAAGAAAGGGGTGGATTTATTAATAAAATAATGTATGCAACATTGTCGTGAGATATCACGTTAAAAACCACCACATACGATCGTAAATCGAGATAAAGGCACCTATTTCTAGCATAAAAACATATTCCGGATCCAATGGGACAGGTTTCGTTGAATTCCGACACCGTTTGCGAAAATCCCTTAGAAAATATCGATGAAAAACACCGAGCAATAATTCCTAACAATTCCAGAAAAAATCCTAAAAATATGAGGCCTTGACGTTTCACTAGACCTCTTCCTAAGGTTTTGTATGAAACTTGTTTCGTTGAATTTAGAGTTCGTTTGACCAGTTAACCATTCAAATAAAGTTACCTACACCACTATGTATTCATATATGAGCGTTGCAGACTGAAATAAAAATACAGTCGTGTTCAGTGAGGTGTCGCGATCCCAAAAATGTAATAATACCGGTAGATTGACTTATTTTGTGAAAATCCAAATTCGCTGCTTAAGGGTGCAAAATACTCCAAATAAAAAGTTGCATATTAAATTAATTAAAAATTACAGTAAAATTCTAAAAATAAAATTATAACTACGCCTCAAAAGAACCTTGTCCAAATTCGAATCTGGTACGGAGTTATTTCAAATAAACCGTTACGGTCGATAAACGATTATGCCGCTGCTTTGTTGATTATTTAATTTGGACATAACTCGCAACATATAACGTGGAATCTTGATTTTTCACTTCTGTTAGGTAGATATAGTTCAACAGATTTCAATGTTTCTTGTTTCCTAGAAATCCGACTTAATTTGGGCCCTGTACAGCCAATTGAAGTTCAAAATGCCAACTTACGAACTGCCGCGCCGCTGCAGCTCGTTATTTAATTAAATTATAAACTATATATATTCATCGTCGTCATTTAGCCGAAATCATCAATATAATTTAATATAGACTAATATTCAACTATTCCAAACTGCCAGTTCACACTATATTGCCAATTCAACATTTTCTGACGGTTTGGAAACTTAAAATATTATTTTATTATTTATTTAAATAATATATTCTTAAATAAACCATTAAATTCAATTATTTAAATCAAACCCATATTTTAAATAATAAAATAATTACCAGAAAAATGCGGGTCGTTACATTCCTTCCCCCTTAAAATAATTTCGTCCTCGAAATTGCTAAGGTAGAAGAAAGTGGCAATCTCGTTATCTTTTCGAAAATATATTTAATTAAACTCCGTTTTTATTTTCAAATCTAATCCAACTGGTTTTTAAAACCAATTTATTTCAAATAACAAATTTTCCCAAAAATTCCAACAAATTTCTAACACTTTAAATTCTGGAAAAATTTCGGCAGAGTCTCCCATGTACGGAGGGACATTTGCAATATTGCAGGTTTAAGAACTATCTATACATCGACCAACAGGGTCGGAAAAATCCAAAATCCAAACTCAAAACCTAAACAAAAATCGAAATTTTATATTTTGCGTAGGCGTACCTTTTGCGAGCGCTATTACGCGATAAGTGATATATATGTTTGCTTACTCGACTAGCACACCAAACTAGATTCAAATTTCTCCAGGGTTTTTCTTGGATTAACTTTGTACTTGTACTCAACTCCAATAAAATCCATTAGTATTCAAACCAAAGTCAATTTGATCCAAATATCTCCCACATCATCCAATTCCAACAATTGGAAATAACCACATCACTTTATTCAACTCTGATGGACTTAGCAATCCATTTATTTTAAACATCCATTCAAATTAATCTTGGTTTAATTCCTTTACTTGATCAGTTCAGATTGGTTTCATCCAACAGTTGGTGAATTTTATACACTCCATCCAACATCAAACAACAACCAAGGCATTCAATTCAACAAAACCATTTTGGTTAATATTTCTCATTTGCTTTTACTTTGTTTTCACATTCATTTGATTTACATTGGATTAATTCCATCCAATTATCCTTTACTCGATTTCACCAGTGAAATTTCTTTATTTCAGTTCAATATTCCAATTTGAATTCTTATTCAAGTTATTCAAACAAATCTATTTTATAATCGATTGAGAAAATATATTTGTATAAAATATAATCCGGGCAAAACCATATGAAAATAATTTTATAACAAATTACAAATACGCGCTCTCATATATACAGTCAAACTCAATCTAGGGTATTACTAACCCTATCTCTATTGAGTTCACCACAGAGCCAAGGTTATCACTAAACCAATAGCTCTGATACCAACTGTAACGGCCCGGGAAAAATTCGACGCTCGAATTTTCAACAACAATACTAAATCCCGTATTACTTGTCAAAAATCCAAGTATCGAACCCCAAACTGTTAATAGAAAGAAGTTAGAGGATGAGGAATAGGAAGAAAGAAATTTTAGAATAGAAGAAAGAAGAAGAACACATCAGAATCTCACAGCGGAACGAGTAAATATAATATAACAAATCTCGTTGAAAAGAAGACTGTATATATACATACCATTTATCAGAGTAAACATACATCAATCACAGCGGAAATACTTGTATAACTAACGGTGAACCCTCCTGCTTCCAACTCTGAAACTTGTAGCGGAACCTAACCTGTAAATATGCTTGGTCTGACCCGAGCACATTTGATTTAAAACAAAAACACACCGGGTCAGTCTGGAATACTTTCAGTGATAAATTCACAGAACACACAACTTGTTTAACTTTGGAAAATCCCTTTGAAAAAAAGATAATAGTAAGACCAGCCCACACATAAACACGGACGGTTTTTACCTTACTATAACCCAAAACGTTTTTGAAATCAATATCTTTTCTGATATTATCATAGTGTCTAAATACAAGTAAATATCAATTTAGAGGAACGCTTGCATCTCACACTCCACATATATAGTATACAAACCAAAACCGCGGGCGCTTATTGGATATTGGATTCCAACTTGACAAGGTATGGGTCCACCTTCCGAACGTGTATCTCTAGAGGCGAATACACTGGGTTCAACAAGAACGTCTTGCAACCCGGCCCACACATGACCGACCACTCATTTCGCTTGAGTGTATCGAATGTATATCACCGACGGTTGGGCTCAAACCACCGTCTCCCGAAAAGGGACAGCATCGATAGATACAAGAAGCAAAAGGAATTTCTCTAGATAGGTGATTATACATCCTAATGGGAGAGACCCACATAGCCATGCTGCCTGCCCGATTTCTGTCATTTCCCGGTTGATGAGGCTTGAGGCTACGCTTTACCATCACATCAGATTCACTTCGAATGCCACATTGTCAGATCCATCGAAATCACTTAATTGACGTCTACAACAATACATTACGTGTCAGCTAAAGAAGTTTCCTTCTCTACTTCCACTCTTGGTACGGCTGGAGAAATCAATGTACATGACCTTTCTGGAAATACTCTGTCAGACATCCATCCATACAAGTCATCCAGGATCAGGATGAACCGAAGGCACTCTCCTACTGCATCCTAGGTATCACCCTATAGATCAGTAGCGAGAAGTCCTTGCAATCCGAAGATTTCAATCACGACAGAATCACAAGTCAAAATATCTTCGGGAGCGACCTTTAGAAATCCAACGAGTAGTTCTTCCGCTCATGAAGATCAACGGTCTTCAATGCTCCATCTCGACCATCTTCTGATATCTTCGACGTTACGTATTTGCTGGTCGGAATGGTTTTCGAATATAAATTCGATCCCGGTCTTTCCGTACCAACAATCGATAAAAGGCCAAACTTTGATAGTCGGTGATTTAACTATCAAATCATAACAGTGTATCTCAGTGGACTGGCAGCTCAGGTCCTTTATATGAAATATCTCATAAAAACCAATTTATCGATTTCTTATAATCGACTTCATAACTTTATCTTAACAAAACTCTTATGGGTTTCGTTACTTGAAAACATTACTCGCTACCCGCTCTAGCACAACATACTTACCAAGCTTCTTTTTTTTTTCCTTTGTTTGGAAATAATGCCATCTTTTATGAATCATCCTTTATTTCCTTTGGTCGTTAACATCGTATAATTACCTCAAAACCCTTTTTACTTTCTCTTTGATTTGAAATCATGGTTATAGTTCAATAAATCCACTTTCCCTTTCCCCTTATCATTTTCATATCGTTATATTCTTATTCAATCAACGACAAATATTTAATTACCAAAATCTCTTTCTTATCATGATTAAACCACTTCGCTTAATCTCGTTCCCAGGTGAATGCTTGTTTTAAAATCCTGGTTTTGGGTAAAACCCCTTTTTCATACTCGTTTATACGATTTGAATTAGATTCAATTCCTTTCGATGCTAATCCATTTTGAAAGGTTTGTTTTAAATAAATGATAAATTCCATTTATCGCAAAATATCTCGATAATCACTTCTCTATACATTTCAAACAAATATCATCTCTCGATAATAGCGGAGCCGTTCAAGTTGGGGTATTCCAATTACCTCTCAGACCTTGATCGACAACGTTCTTATCTCAAGATAGATAAAAGCTTATAATTTAAAACCAATGTCAAACCATCTCAATAATCCAATATGTTATTCCCATTTCCATTTATCTTGGTTTTATAAACCATTTTCTTTCATTTGAAAACCCACTTTTCATATTAATTTCTTTTTCTAAATTGAGTAAAACTCTTATTGGAATGTACGCCTTAGGTTGCACCCATATTTACAAATCTTGTTTATACGATTTGAAATAAATTCAAATCCCTTTCATACTAATCTACCCATAACTTATATTTATTTTAAAGGAAATTTCAAGTCTTTTAAATGTCAATCCCTTGATTTGATCAATTAAAACAAATCGACACAATCGTCAAATTCCAACTTTAAACGGTTGATTTTCGCCAACCGTACATATCAGTTAACCATTAACTGATTTACGTTATTATTTCTTCCTTAAATTTATTAAATAACTTAATAAATTTAAAACATAAGTTAATTGATTATAAGAACAATTATTTCATTTCACTAACCCGTAGGTTAGTTCCTGACTGTAGTTCATGAATGACTGCAGTTCATAAATAACAGGATAAACAGTTGGTTCCTGCCAACCATAACCCTCAGTTAAGTGGCTATCTGACTTCTATTCAATTTCTCTTCTTAAATTAATTAAATAACTTAATTAATTTAAAACATCGGTTAATTGTTTTGTAAAAACAATTATTTCTTTTCACTAACTGTATGTTAGCTTCGACTGCAGTATTAAAAATCTCTATTGAAACTGATTATAAACATATAAGGAAAATTATAAACATTTTCCCATATAACATAAATAAATACTTTAATTTATTTAAAAACATCACTTTGCTTATTGTATAAACATTTATTTAGTTTACTGATTCATATACTAGCTCTTTACTTTTCTGTTCGTAAACAGCGTAAAAATTCATTGTATAACTTATAAATAATCATGTTTGTAAAACATGATTCTAATTATAAATATTTTTATAAAACTTCTTATTCATTAAAAATAAAATAAAATAAAATAAACCCCAAAGATTTAATTCAGTTATAAAATAAATTTTATAACTTGAAACTGCGTTTGTTCGCCTGACGGCAAAACGATGTTTTGAAAACTATAGATTTAAACCCTCACTGCCAACCACTGTCGACTGATTAAAAATCACATCAACGGTCGCATCAATTCAACCATCAACAGTCAATAGGTTTTGATGTCAATTGGGGTTCAAACAGTTCATGTGCAACCAGTATAAAAATAAACAACACACAAATTATTTTGAGGAATCCGGTCGGATCCCTCCAATCTGTCCTTCTCTGCATCACAGATGGTTATCACATTTAAATAAATAATTTAACAGCAATGATAAAACAAACATCCCTCTAATCAACCATAAGCAACCAATGCAGTCAATCAACCAGTATTTACTTTTTTTAATGGATTTATCACATCATAGTAGCCCAGAAAAGTGTGAGAATTAACTCACCTTATTTCGATTGATGGTTCATGCGTTGTTCATTTAATTTTAAACAAGCGTTTAAAATTAATGAAATTCTCATCGCTTTCGATTCCAACAAACCCAGCTAGACTGCGTACTCTTCGTTGCCGCGATTTCAACGTGACTTGTTCTGTGCGATTCTGTTTACGAACGAATAAATCACACGTTGTCAAAATAACTTATACTCTTAAAAATTAATTAACTATCTAATTAACACCTAATCATTGCGTTAATTACCTTTCTGATTGATGCAGTAACCCGGCTTCCTTCGGCAAAACATCTGTACCCCGTCCCCTTGCCATTCACGTAACCGTCTTTCTTCCGTCCGTATGCTAAAACATGCATCGCCACGGACCTTCTTTTCTCCCCTTAAAACTCGTTGCCTTCTACTTCTTCTTTCCTTTTTTTTTTCTTTTTTTTTTTAATTATTATAACGGTACAGCTCAAGCCCACCACGTCTCCCCCTTCCATGTATGCATTACCAGCTTGGATTCCCATGTAGCTTCCATGCACAGACCAATTTCTAACTTCATGCACCAATCATTTTATTGTTCTTACCTTTTTTTTTTTAATACTCTTACATAAGGCCCAAAGCCATGCAAATTCCATCCCACCTTTTCAATCTTTCCCATGCGCATGCGCGTATGCATGCAATGCCTTCTTCAACAATTGCTCCTTCCATCTCATGTTTCATTTCCCCTTCTTCTTTTTTTTTTTTTGGATGTTGCCGTGATAAGCTTTAGAGAGAGGAACGAGTTACCAATATTTATAGGATGGGGAGCCTTGGCAAACACGACTTAATAGCTTGGACACCACGGTTCAAATATTTGGAGAGCACGACAGTTGTAGCTTAGGGAGGATAGGGCGCCAGTGATAATTTCCTTGCATTGATGGTGATATAACGGTGACAGGTGTTTTCTTATCAAATGAAGTGATAGGCGTATGGTCTTAGGGAATAGCTGCTATGTTCTTTCGCTTTCACGTGTAGGGTGTGCATGTGAAAAGTTAATGTGTATGGTCAGAAAGCTCTAACAAAGCAGGTGCCTCCTTCCCTTTGGTCATTTCACTATAAATGATTTCACATGGTTACTGCAAAAGTATGGCCGATGCCATGTTTTGTCTTCCAAGATTTGTCCAGATTACGGCTTGCTTATATCATGTAGTTGGATAAAGAAAGGGGTGGATTTATTAATAAAATAATGTATGCAACATTGTCGTGAGATATCACGTTAAAAACCACCACATACGATCGTAAATCGAGATAAAGGCACCTATTTCTAGCATAAAAACATATTCCGGATCCAATGGGACAGGTTTCGTTGAATTCCGACACCGTTTGCGAAAATCCCTTAGAAAATATCGATGAAAAACACCGAGCAATAATTCCTAACAATTCCAGAAAAAATCCTAAAAATATGAGGCCTTGACGTTTCACTAGACCTCTTCCTAAGGTTTTGTATGAAACTTGTTTCGTTGAATTTAGAGTTCGTTTGACCAGTTAACCATTCAAATAAAGTTACCTACACCACTATGTATTCATATATGAGCGTTGCAGACTGAAATAAAAATACAGTCGTGTTCAGTGAGGTGTCGCGATCCCAAAAATGTAATAATACCGGTAGATTGACTTATTTTGTGAAAATCCAAATTCGCTGCTTAAGGGTGCAAAATACTCCAAATAAAAAGTTGCATATTAAATTAATTAAAAATTACAGTAAAATTCTAAAAATAAAATTATAACTACGCCTCAAAAGAACCTTGTCCAAATTCGAATCTGGTACGGAGTTATTTCAAATAAACCGTTACGGTCGATAAACGATTATGCCGCTGCTTTGTTGATTATTTAATTTGGACATAACTCGCAACATATAACGTGGAATCTTGATTTTTCACTTCTGTTAGGTAGATATAGTTCAACAGATTTCAATGTTTCTTGTTTCCTAGAAATCCGACTTAATTTGGGCCCTGTACAGCCAATTGAAGTTCAAAATGCCAACTTACGAACTGCCGCGCCGCTGCAGCTCGTTATTTAATTAAATTATAAACTATATATATTCATCGTCGTCATTTAGCCGAAATCATCAATATAATTTAATATAGACTAATATTCAACTATTCCAAACTGCCAGTTCACACTATATTGCCAATTCAACATTTTCTGACGGTTTGGAAACTTAAAATATTATTTTATTATTTATTTAAATAATATATTCTTAAATAAACCATTAAATTCAATTATTTAAATCAAACCCATATTTTAAATAATAAAATAATTACCAGAAAAATGCGGGTCGTTACACTGGCGAACGGTGCAGCGACGGCAAGGGGAACCCTAGTTTTCTAGGTGGGTTTGATTTTCACGATGAGGGTATGGAGATGTTCAAAGACGGGGGAGAAAGGTTTAATAGAGAGTTAATTATAAATTTAATTACATTTTATTATCTTAAGTAGTAATTAATCTTCAAATTGCGGTATATTGCTCAAATCAAAACAGATTTCCGCAAAACAAAGTCCGTTGGAACCGTAATTTCGAGCACTACGCAATAGAGATGGGCTGGACAAGATTTTGAGCTAGTTGATATTTTTAATCAAATTAACCGTCCTATTTAATTTTATTAAAATGATCATTTTATCGATTTCTGAAACCGATCAAGGTGAGAACTCTTTCTCACTCAATTTATTTCCCAGTAAAATATGTACTAGGATGCAGATGGTGCTTAGCAGCAACCGACACCATTTATTGTACAAACCATGATTGTTTGGACTGTATTGTGATTGTTGATTGTATTATGTTGAATAAAATGTTTGAACAATAAAAATATCATTTTTATTGTATAAATGAAATGAATAAAATATTCATGTGTTGAACAAAATATTTGAACAACAAAAATATGATTTTATTGAATGTATAAACTATATAAAATATTCATGTGTTGAATAAAATATGTGAACAATAAAAATATCATTTTTATTGAATGTATAAACTATATAAAATATTCATGTGTTGAATAAAATATGTGAATAATAAAAATATCATTTTTATTGAATGTATAAACTATATAAAATATTCATGTGTTGAATAAAATATTTGTACAATAAATATATCATTTTATTGAATGTATAAACTATATAAAATATTCATGTGTGGAATAAAATATTTTATCGTTAAAAATATAATTTTTAACGTATATATGAATGGCATAAAATTCTGCTGAAATGGAAATAAATATTCATTTACAAATCGGACAGTTTGTTTATGTATACCCATTTAACTGATATTGATTGGGACGATAAATTTTACACATCGCCCAACTGCACAAATAATATTCAGTATTTGTTGGTTGAAACCCCACACAGGTATTGGGATGATATTTGACGTATATTAATCCCAATTGTTTAGTTGTATATCGATCAACTGGTTGACAGACTGTTGTAAGTGTTAATCATTTGTATTTAATAGTTATGCAGTTGTGTAATGCACTCTGGATGATGGATGATTGTTTATTATTGTTGTTGTATACATGTGTTGTATGAAATCCATATAAATAACATTATATGGTAATTGACTGTGTCTGATTCCAATTCAAAAAGTACGAATATTTTAAAATAACTAATATTTTAAAATAATATTCAGTAAAGGATTAAAATATGTATTTGATGTCCAATTTTGGATGGACATGAAATTATTGAAATGTGTGAAGCCGTATTGATTAGATATGCGCTACTTTAACGCGAACGATATTTATATCGATTTTATTCATTTTTATAATGAATATAAAAAAGGAAATGATTTCAAAATCTGATATTTTGAAAATATTGTCATTTATATACTATAATGATAAGGAATATTCAATTTTGATTCAAAATTGAAAATGAAGTTAGAATCGTTTTTAAAACAAATTTAAAACCATTTATAAAATACGTTTTAAATGGAAATCGATGAAATATATATATTATATATATTTAATGGCCTGAATAGAACGTGCCGCGCCGCGACCGTTCCCGAAGTTCGACCCTTGATTTCGAATTGACATTACGGGAGATCCGACCGTCAGATTCTCCTAAAACCAAAACGGTTGGGTTCGTATCGAAAAGAGCTTTCCAACAAATATAATAGATTTGAAATCTAATGGTTGGATTTGGAATTATGTCCAAATCAAATTTGGAAAAGATCGTTGTAAGTGCAGTTCGATGACCGTTTATGGAAATCGACTGAAAGGGCCTTAATAAAAATATTAAAAATATTAATAATTTGTGTAAAATCATAATAAATGATTTGAAAGAATTGGGATGAAAATTCTACGTTTGTAGAGATAAAAATATTTTTTTTTATTAAAATGAACTAGTTATTGACTAGTTTGGATAATCCAATAATTTTTAAATAAATAAATTGCATTTATAAAGGGTTTTAAAATAACCAGGATTTTCCAATGTATAAATTGGAATGGATTGGAATGGAAATAATCTTCGGAATATTTCGATATTGGATTCCGTGATTATATGGATATTGTTATGGGAATTTGGAAGATATATATATATCGTTATTCCTAGTACGATATTTGTTGGTTTTAGAATTTGATATTGAATATAAGCCAATATAATTTCTATTCAGAGCCTTGTATTTAATATCAAATGGGATTTTGGGTTTGTCGTGAACGGTGTCTTAAATAACACTGTTCTTAAACCCAGTTGAGAAAAGAATAAATCTTTTAATTAAGATTTAGTGAAGTTTTCCGATCAATTAATATTTAATTGGAATTGAATAAAAGAATTGGATTTTGGGTTTGTCATGAATGATGTCTTCAGTAACACTGTCCTTAAATCCGGTGTGAAAAGAATAAATCTTTTAATTAAGATTATTAGAGTTTCCAGTTATATTTAGTAACTGAATTAAAATGGAATGTGAATTGGGTTTATTATGAACTGTGTTTTTAACGACATTCATTCTTTAACCCGATTAATAGTGAAATGGAATTTGGAATTATAAATCTTTTTATTAAGATTTAATGGAAATTTTCCAAAGTAAAGTTCCAATTTAATATATTAAATTGGAATGAAATGGAATTCGATTTGGTAATAATCGAAGCGAACTTCTGTGGAGGAAGACTATTACTATATATGGAATTTAAAAGGTTTTGCCATTATTCCATTTATATTATTGGTTGGATATGGAAGTTTATATCGATTATATATATTGATCTGTTTTCCATGAAAATTCCATAATCAGTGGAATGTGATTTTGGGTTTATCGTGAACTATGTTTTAAACGACATTAGTTCTTAACCCAGTTAAAGATAAGGTTAATTTCTTAACTTTGGATAATCATTAAGTAATGATTTTTGAGATTAAAACTGAATTAGAGTTTTAATGAATCTTTAATTAGATTGAAATGTGAATGGGATAATTAGATTTATCTAATTCATGAAATGATCGAGAATGGAGTATCACCAGTTTTGCTCCAGGCGATAGTTAAATCTTTAGTTAGATTTGAACGTGAAATGGTAATTAATTTGACCAATAATACTGTGGTGTTAGATATGGAGTACTACCAGTTTTGCTCCATGGGATGGGATTGGGAAATAAAATAAATGATTTCTTCGGTAAGGTTCGTTAATCCCACCTAGTTTGGAAAACCTTAATTTGGTTTAAAATTGTGAAAAGAATATTTGAATAAAAGAATATTCTAGATTGGAATGAGGCGTATGTTGTGTGCTTATATCACCTAATTATTATATACGTGAATTATTCAAAAATGCCGGGTTTATACCCATTCCGAATAATTGATTTGACGATAAGTCAACGATGAAAACGGTGGTTGAAGACCGGAGGTCTTCACATCGTTTGGATGATTACTGATGTCTTGATTGGGCTGTACACCCAAGACAAGGTAATAAGTGGTGATCGTCCAGACATACTTGGAGATCGACCGGGTATGCGAGGACCTCTCTCCTGTATTAGACATATGGGATAAGGAATAAGGTGCCTCCGGTTTCGTTCAGACCCAGAACGAACTAGTAAATGGATGTATGTCTGACATTGGATTTTATTTTGTGTTGATTGATTTCTATTAAATATACATCTATTTGGTGGTGGAGAATTTATTCTCTTGCTTAACACCCTTCTCTGATACGTATGAGCTTAGAGGTTGTATATTGATAGACATCAGTCACATGGCGTGAATTGTCAGTGTGGCATGCAAAGATGCAAATGATCAAGGCTTTTGTTGAAAAGAAGGGTCATGTGGTTGATGATCAAAGCATGGCTTTAAATAGCATAGCTTTGTGTATAGCGTTAATTCGCGAGCCTCACACCCCGTTATGAACCAGAAACGGGAGAGGACTGCAGGGAGAACATGTGTTTCCTTCTAGCTAGAAGTGGTGTCATGGTATGGAGCCCAGACATTTTTACTTGTGTGGATGATGGAAAGCGAGGTACCTCGAATATATCGGTCACCACGGGGCCGATTGATGGATATGGTCGACATACTGATCAGATTTACGCCCCATGGGGCGGGTAAACGTATTGTTCAGGGATTATTAATCCACTTAGTGTGGACCGGCCCTGAATATCCAAGGGTTGATGCATTCTGATCCTAAGACTCAGGCTAGAGAGTCTCGAATTTCGTAAGGATGATCCCTTGCCTTGGTTCATAGATGGAATCCAATTCCCAATACGACATCGTGCGGTTTTAATTGCATAACTAGTATGGCGACATGATATATGGTACCCATGCCGTCTATGATTAATACATTTAAATCTGAAGTTGATTTCTTCACTTATTGTTATAATAAAAGATGAAATTTCACTTATCAAGCATTATTTGGCTATTATAAGGTAAAATTCTATCCTCCGGCTTACATTGCATTATGTGATGGGACCTGAGTCTTATAATAGCTTCATTTTCTTTAATTAACATTACGCTGTTTGTTTTATACACTAGTATTCTTGGGGGTAGACCCGTTCCGTGCTATACGGCGTGGTCCCTTGATTTACTTAACTTTAAAAAGTAAAGATTAAATAACTATTTTAGTTCTCACAGCAGTCACATGACTGACCTGGAGTTTATTGTTTTAACCTAAACTCTGGATGCCTCTATTTTCCACACGGGCAGCTAGTAGTTTTGGTTTTGCGGATTTATTTTCATAGGATCCTGGTTTACAACTGGAGCGATATTCGGAAAGCTCTGTATCCGTGTATTTCTTTCAGTTGTGTTATATATTATTTTTCCGCTGCATTGTAATTTAAATCTCTGATATTTCCAAATGTATATTATTTATCTGTACTCTGATATATTCTTGTACTTTGATGTAATTGTTGTAATAACAATGAAATGTTCTTTTGTTTGTGTTCTGATTTGTTGTGTTCTGAAAGCAATCCGTTCTTTCTCTTCTCTTCGGAGACCTGGGAAGTTCGAGTCGTTATATATAATCTACGTGAAAATACATAAAATTACAAATCACATTATTTATATTTTGAGTATATTCCTTAAAATTTCAAATATAGTCTCTTTTGTGAAAAACGACAAAATGACTAATTTATAAAAAATTAAACGAATACCCTTAAGCAAACCAAACTTGGTCATATTCAAACTAGAATGGCTAGTCCAGTGTTTGAGCCTATTCCTTATTTTCATGCTTTAAGTTCTTATTCTTGAGGATGGGATTCTCGAAGGTTAAAAAATTTCTTCACTAAGTATTTCAAAAATCACAAGACAACTCACTTCCTTCTTATAAGCTACAAATCTAATTCCGTCATTAACTTCCAAATTTCATAGATGGTAGATCACTAAGCTAAGTATCCCGATGAAATCCTCTCTTACACATTTATCTCAAAATTTAATAAGGGTTTCAGATCCTAACATCATATACATAAATAGGGATCTATTACTTATACTAGTATATACCCTTATCAAATCAATATGGGAGACCACTAGCGATTACAACCCAAAAAAATACTCTTTTGGAAGTTCTATCCTACAATTACGTGGTTAAATGGTGCTGAGGTCTAAAGGTTTTTATTCCAATTTCCTAAGATGCCAATACATTTCTTTAAATTTTCCACCTTTTCCTTTCTTATAATTGGGGTCCATATATTCTCCAGACTGGACCACTCCATAGATTTTACTTAACTATTTCAAGCTCCTTTAAGCTTGGAAATATATCCATTTTCTCTGAATTAATTTATTTTTCTGAATCAGTCCCCAAAATCCTCTTTTGATCTTATTAATTACAAATTTACTACCCACTAAATTTGCAATTAATATCCATGAATCTCTCTTCAAAATCGTGAATTACAGTAAGTTACGTTACACTAATTTATATATATATTAAGCGCTAAAAACATATATAAACGTACTAATCCCTAAACCATCTATCTAGGGTAATCTAAAATCAAATTCACAACCATCCCTTGACTTTGGAAATACTACACCTTACCATCTTTCAAATAGAAACTTTTGGGACTACCGCTAAAATTTCTAGATTAGATTGTGCAGTTTATCCTTACTTAGTCCTAGAACCTAATCCTAGCTTAACAAATAGCTATTCTTATTACTCCAGAGTTTCCTCTTTTTATAAGGTGAAATTTTTAGTGATTACACAAAATATGTTCTTCTGAATATTATTATTATTTTCAAACTTGCACAAATTCGAAAGTAGGTATTTAAATCTTACTAAAACCTGAGATGTTAAATTTTCGTGAAGACTTTAATACTTATTCTTAATGTCAATACATTTTTGTTTTTAACAAAACATCCTTTTAGAAAATTTTCAAAAATGTTACAAAAATGTTTCTTATGCTTCTTCGTTTTCTTTTCAATGTTAATTAAATGTACAAAATAAGAGTAAAATACTTTTCCTTTTTAAACACATAATTTTATTAATTACTTGAATGCCAATGTATGATCTAAATAAACCCTAGACGGGGGTGGATAAGGTTTATTGCAGTTTTTGGAATATAAAAATTTTCACAGTGCAGATCACAGCAGAATAAATAAATGCAGAAAATAAACGACACAAAATTTACCCAACTTCGACAAACCATTTCCTACTGTTGCATTCCCCAAGGTTTCTACTAAGTATTGAAATAATATCCCGCATACAACACCTGTACACCTGCGACCCCTCGCTGTAGTTCTAATCCTACGCTCAAAACCCTGTACTGATCTAGAACCCTAAGATCAGATTTTCCCTAACTATAAACCCTATAGTTAGAACCCTAGTTTACAGAAAACTATAAGAACTATTAATCGGTTTAGAAAAATGTAACAACTTAAAAACAATAAAAAAAACCCTAAAAACCCAATTTAACACATAAAAAAATTAAAAAAATCGGCCCCTTCTATTATTTTCTTTGTCACTTTAACGACTTTTCTTTTCCTTCAATTGCAACCGATATGGAAGATTAGGGTTTTGTGTTTTCCCAAAAAAGTGACTCGTAACACTCTGGTGAAATTGCTTCTCTGATAGCTCCTAATTGATTCGTTTTCTTGGTCGGCAATTTGGTCTTACTGCTAATCAAAAACACTCGTGCGTTATTCTGATTTAAATTTCTCTTACACTCGATTTGTTGCTTGGTTTTCGATAGTTTGCCTATAATGAATTGCAGTGTATTTATAGGGTATTGAAACCCTTAGGTTCTTTGATTTCGCATGTAGATTTGGTCGTGATTATCCATTTGATTTAGGAAATGTACAATTTAAAATCTTGCCCAAAATGTGCTCTAGCAAGTTTCTCACTGTGAGTTTGGGAAATAAATTGCTAGCTTCAATCAGCTATGATTTCTCGGGAAGATTGTTGTCGAAATTCACACCCTTGAATACGCTGATAAATTCTTGCATGATTGAAAACATTTCCAAATATTTGTTTGCCAATTTTAATAGATTTCAATTTTGGAAACTTTGTATTATCTTGCCAGATATTCTTGAATCGAGACTAAATAATTGCTTACTCGGAAGTCTTAAATATTCTTCTTGTTTGAATTTGAATATTTTTCTGCTCTTGTTCAGTGCAAGTCATTTGTTATTCCATGTTGCACGTACTTGGTTTATAATTAAAAGAAAGATCCATACACACACATCATACACACACAGATATATATATATATATGTATTATTATGTGTATATATGTGTGTGTGATGCGTGTGTTGACATTGGCCGCTCCTTGCATCCTTGATGCTATGTCACTACTTCTTGTTTATGTGTCATATTGTCATGCTCCATGCAATTAAACTGCTATGTTTGTACTTGTACTTATGCACCACTTCACTTGCATGCTTGTGCTTATGTGTTTGCATTTTCTTGTCTGCTCACTTCTCTGGCTCGCTGATCATTTTGTATGCACCATGCTTGCTGCATGTCCAGTTGCCACATATGTGATGCCATGAAATATGTTTTGTCTTGACCATTCTGTGTTTGATGTAGATGTCTGTATATGCCATATCATCATGTGTTGGGCCATTTTAGTGCACTTGGTTTGCACTCACTTAACCATGCAGCTATATTGTGTACATGTTTTGGTTCATATCTTGGGACACTTGACCATTGCTGAGATTGAACAGTTGCCTTTGAACTTGTTCACTTGGTCTAATGCATGTTTAGTGTCCTTGATTACTTCCCAGTTTTTCCTTTTCTTGTGGTATTGTTATATATATATATATGCACACACATATATACATTGATGTGTATATGTATGTGTTTGTGTTTACTTTTAGCCCATTTGTACCCTGCCTATTGCACATCTACTTGTGCCATGCTGTAGTGTTGTATATCTAACTTGTCAATGCACACTCATGTGTGACTGCTCCACTAGTTTGAGCATGTTTCCTTGTCATGTGCATATGAACATTTCAGTTTATTCGTCTGGTTTGTTCTAGTCTTGATTATGTATCCTTTTGTTCATTTATGTTGTCTGATGTGTCCATGCTTTGACGTGTCTGGTTTGCTCATGTTTTGCTTGGCTGGTCCCCATAAAAAAAATGCTTGAACTGATTTGTTTGAAGCTTTGAATCATTCTGGTCGATTTGCTTGGTTGGTACACAGATGCAGTGCTATGCCATTTGGATCATTTTGGTCGATGGCATGTTGTGTTTTGACCATTTTTACTATCACTTTTGTGCTCGCATACATCCCATGTACATGGCTGCACCTGACTTTGCTGGTTGGAAATTTCGATTTGCTTGAACCTGAAATGTTTGTTGTGTGCACAGTGTACACTTGTTTGTACTGAGTTTTCACTTGTTGTACCATGTTGTAATTTCTATCATCTAGTTGCTTTCTTGAAACTGCCTCGTCATGTTTGACAATTCCCCTACACAATATCAATATATATATATATATGTATATGTATATACATACACATGTATGTGTATACATGTATTGTGCATGTGCAATTATATTTTCTATTTACATCAGCAGATCACAATATGATGTGTCGTGGCTGGTCAAGATCAGTAAACCACAAATGTGACTCGAGCCTGGTCTTGATCAACAAACCACTATAGCTGTGTTGTAATGACCCAGAAATTTGGAACTAATTCAGAACTTCCAAATTTCATAAGAATCAAAATAAAATTGAAAATGGATAATGATATAATTGGAACAGGGTTATAATAATGAGTTTTAATATAAAAATAGCATGTTTGTGGAGGAAGTATATGAAATATTCATTTCCAGACTCTGAAACGGGTTCCATTGAATCCTTAATAATGAAATTAGGTAACTAGCCATGTTTGGCTAAAAACAGAATCCGTTTAATATTGATTAAAGATTGAAAGGTTAAAATTTGAACTAAAAATAAATGATTTTGAGGATATCTTGAGAACAGGATATCACTAGGTCGTGTGACCACCTCCTTTGGATCTAGAATAGTGAATTTTAGAAGTCTGGGAAGTTTCACATATAATGACATCCGTATGTGGAAAAGAAAAAATTAAAGGCCGAAATTTGAATTAAATTTTGATGGTAACTGGAATTTGATAGTGCTAATGACAAAACTGGAACCTGAGACCTATCCAGGAAAATTCTAAATGTAGGATATTAGTTATGTATAAAGTTTGAGAAAATTCCCTATCGAATATAAAAAGTTATTAACAAAACAAAATTAAAATAAATTATTTGAAAATAAAAACGAACTCAGATTTTGTATTTGAACAATAGGATTAAAGTACGTTAAAAGTCGAACCTTATAATTGAAGAATTTCTGAAAACCGTTATCATTTGATACTCCGACACGAGTCCTGAAGGTGCTTGAGAAAACACAAGTTACTATTCATGAAGATACAGATGAATTTAATCCATAAAATCTTTCATGCTTATCCACAAGACACATGTCATTAATCCATGCATTACCCCTTTATTATATAAACCTTATTCCTTTCGTATCACTCCATTCTTCTTCTTGGAAAATTGCTCCTCCCCTCTCCATGAATTGCTCACGTTTTTGACCCATATTAAATATAAAAAAGATTTTTTATCATGAAAATAAAGAAGATAGGAAGGAGAAAAGCTAGGAGAAGGACTATACATCCTAGGCTAAGTTCTGGAAGCATCCGGGGTGAGAAATCATGTAGTTTAAAGGGTTTATTTCCTTAGTTTTAACATGTATACAAAGTTCTTGTAGAAATTCCTAAATGAAACATTAAATGATTATGTGATGAGATATTCATAGATTAAGGTTGTAGTTAATAGCTTATCACTTCCATGAAGTTTATATGTGAATCTGTTGAGATTAGAAGTAAGAACTTGAAGGTAGAAAGCAAATTTTATTAGCAAATTTGTGTATGGAAGCCGAAAATGGTAACAGAAAAAGTGAATATTCCTAAGTGAAAGGAAAAATGATTTAGAATAATTAACACCTATGTGAAGTATTGATGTCATTGGAGTTGAGTTAAGAATGAAAATCCTAAAGGTAATACGCTAATTACCTATTTAAGTGATTAGCAAAATTAGGTGTAATATTGTGAAAGCTATAATGGTCTTTGAAAATCGTAATCATGAATTTAAGTTAGCTAAGTCCATGCAGAAGGTTTTCTCATGTATGAATATAGTTATATTTGGAAATCAATAAGTATATTCATGTTAATTAGAAAAGGTATTAATATTACAAGGGCTAATGTTAATTATAACCCTTAATGGCTAGATTGTTAAACATTCGAGAGAGAGCGCAAAGCTGTGATGGTCCTACAGTGAAGGAACTGAAGGAACCTACTGGGATGGTGAGTGGTTTATCCTCTCACATTTTCTTGTGGTATTTGTTTGTGTGTGATAATTTCATGCATGTTGTTGTGTGGCTTGAAATGTTTTATATTGTTTGGAAACCCTACACAGGTCGTGGGATGAAATTACACTAGTCCCATGTGTTTATTACACGGATTGCTATTTATTAGTAAACCCCTACACATGGTAATGGGATGATGACTCACACCAGTCCCAAGTGTTCACTAAATTGTGTATGTGGTCGCTTTGCGGATGTCATAGTGTTTGATATTTGGATTGGGCTGACCAGTGGTTATGAATACCATTTGGTTTGCTATGTGATTTTATGGCCTTTTAAGGCAATAGTGTGGTTGTATCGATGCTCCCGTATAGGGGAAGTTGTGGCAAAATTTTCTATAAATATAGAAACTAAATTAACACTGACATATATGGTTATATAACCAACGAGTTTGGTTGCAACTTGTTAGACACATGTCATCTTGTTTATGTTTATTGGATGTTTGTATATACCCAAATTCTCGAGTTATACAGGAGTTAAATGAGTGTAATTCCAGAAATTGGATTTTAAATGATTATTTTAATAATAATAATACAATCGGGGAAAATAAAATTTGAATTTAAGTTCTAATACTTTTCGGAAATGAAATTGAGTTCATAACAATGAACTTTTGCAAAAGAACGAACTGCTTTTGAAGAAGTTAAGAACAAGTTATGGCTTACCGAATATTGAGACGAATAGTAAACCAATTTTATGATGAATAGTAAATTGAAGTTGCGTTTGCCTAACAAATGGACTCGGTTTTGCGAAATTATGGTTTCAATGTTCTTTCTTATTTTCATAATGGGCGTCATCCAACTTTGAGACTTTAATAATCATTTTTGAAGAATAATATTATTTTAATGATTTAAATATTAATCTAAATATTTAAATGCGGAATAATTGATCTAAAGGTCAAAAATGTTGAAATTGAATTACAAAAGTTATTTAATATGGTTTGAATAATTATTGAACTTATTCTGTAGCGACCCGAACTTTCCCGTAAAGGAAAGAACGAATTGCTTGGAGGACAAGACGAATCGGAACGAAAACAGAAAAACATTTCATTGCTTATTACAACAATTTCCATCAAAATACAAGAATACACAGAGTATGAACAAATATTATACATCAGATAATTATCAAAGATTTAAATACATCACTGCATCGGAAAAATAATACAAAACATAACTGAAATAAATACACGGATACAGAGCTTTCCGTATATCACCTCAGCTATAAACCAGGATCCTGTGAATATAATATCTGCAAAACCCAACTACTAGTTGCCCGTGTAGAAAATAAGGGCACCCAGAGTTTAGTTTCAAACAATAAACTCCAGGTCAGTCATGTGACTGGTGTGAGAACTAAAACAGTTATTAATCTTTATTTTAAAGTTAGGTAAATCAAGGGACCACGCCGTATAACACGGAATGGGTTTCCTCCCAAGAATACCAGTACATAAAACAAACAGCGCAATGCTAAATAAAGAACAATGAAACTATTATAAGACCCAGGTCCCATAACACAATGCAACGCAAGCCGGAGGATAGAGTTTTCCCTTATAATAACCAAAGAATGCTTGATACGCGAAATCTAATCTTTTATTATTACTATAAGTGAAGAAAACACTTCGAATATAAATGTATTAATCATAGACGGCATGGGTACCATATATAATGTCGCCATACTAGGCTCTACAAATAAAACCGCAAAATGTCATATTTGGAAGTTGGATTTCCATCTGTGAACCGAGGCAAAAGATAGTCCTCACCGCTTCGAGACAATCTAGCCTACCATGTCTCAGGAACAGCCGCAACCGCACCTTAGGAGCCACAGGGCTGGTCCACTCGATGTGGATTAAATAAAACCCTGAACACTACGTCTCCCCGCCCTATGGGGCGTAAATGAGCCAAATGACTCCATATCCGAGGCGCCTCGCATTCCAACAACCACACAGGTGAAAATATATAAATGTCAGGGCTGGTAAGTCACTGACACCACCTCTAGCTAGAAAGAGGCGCACGTTCTCCCTGGATCCTTCTCCCGTTTATGGTTCACACCGGGGTGTGAGGCTCGCGAATTAACGCCATACACAAAGCTATGCCACACAGGCCGTGCTTTGATCATCAACCACAAGACTTTGCTTTTCAACAGAAGCCTTGATCAATTGCCACTTAGGCATGCCACACAAGCAATTCACTCCATGCGACTGATGTCCATCGATATACAACCTCTGATCCCGTACATCTCAGAGAAGGGTGAAGTAAGGGAATAAATTCCCCTTCACCAGCCAGAAGTATATTTAATAGAGATCAGTCAACACAGAGCAAAATCCAATGTCAGACACACAGTTCATACAAGTTCGTTCTGGGTCTGAACGAAACCGGAAGAACCTTATTCCTCGCATATCCATCGGTCTCCAAGTACGTCTAGACGATCACCAACTGATTCCCTCCTCTTGGGTGTACAACCCAATCAAGATCATTAGAAATCATCCAAACGATGTGAAGACCTCCGGTCTTCAACCACCGTCTTTAACTTCGACTTATCATCGTATCAGTTATTCAGAATGGGATAAACCCGGTCTTTTCGAATAACTCGCGTATAAACAAGTGTTACACAAACACAACATACGCCTCATTCCAATTCATCAGTCACTAACCGTAAATTAGTAAGAGAACAATTCCCCAAATATTAACCCGAAGGCCGAAACCAACATCAGATCAAAACCCAGGAAATCATTCATCTTAACTGATTTGCAGTTAGTTTCTAATTTTCTTAACTCAATTTGGGTTTAAGAACAGTATTATTAAAGATATTGTTCACGACAAACCCAAAATCCCATTTGATATTAAATACAGGCTCTGAATAGAAAATATATCGGCTTATATTCAATATCAAATTCTGAAACCAACAAATATCGTATTGGAAATAACGATATAAATATATCTTTCAAATTCCCATAACAATATCTGTATAATCACGAAATCCAACATCGAACTATTCTGAAGACGATTTCGATTCAAATCCCTTCCAATTCACATATTGGAAATTCTGGTTATATTAAAACTCATCCTCAATCCATTTTATTTATTTAAAAAAATAATGGATTATCATTCTAGTTATAAACAGTGTCGGTCCTAGGCCTAGGCCACCTAGGCGGTGGCCTAGGGCCCCGGATCCGGCGGTGGCAGGAGGAGGCAAATAAAGGGCCTCAAAGTTCTGATTTTTTTTTATAAAAAGGACACTCAATTAATATATGTCGTATGAAGTAGTGTGGTCTGGTGGTGAGGCGCACAGCTGTTAGGCATGCATCCCTGGTTCGAAGCTTGGCAGGTGCATCATATAGTAATGTTGTTTTTGCTCCTCTTGTCAGTCTAGTTGCTGCTATGTAAACTTGGGCCTAAAAAAATTTCGCCTAGGGCCTCGGGACAGCCAGGGCTGGCACTGGTTATAAGCTAGTTAATTTCGATAAAAATATATTTTTATCCTTATAAATGTGGAATTTTTAATCCCAGTTCTTTCCAGTTCATATATTATTATTTTACACAAATTATAGATATTTTTAATAATTTTATTAAGGCCCGTACAGTCGATTTCCATAAACAGTCATCGAACTGCACTTCCCGCGACCTTTTCCAAATTTGATTTGGACATAATTCCAAATCCAACCGTTAGATTTCAAATTTCTAATATTCGTTGGAAAGATCTTTTCGATACGAACCCCAAGATCCCGGTTTCAGGATAATCCGACGGTCGGATCTCCCATAACGTCAATTCGAAGTCAATGGTCAAAATTTGCGAACGGTCGCTGAGCGGCGCGTTCTATTCAGGCCATATTATATATATAATATATATATATTTCGTCGATTTCCATTTGAACCGTATTTTATATATCGTTTTAAATTCGTTTTAAAAACGATTTCAACTTCATATTCAATTTTGAATCAAAATTGAATATTCCATATCATCAATATATATATATATAAATGATAATATTTTCAAAACGTTATATTTTGGAATCACTTCCTTTTCTGTATTCATTATAAAAATGAATATAATCGATATAAATATCGTTCGCATCAAAAAGGCGCATATCTAACCAACACGGCTTTATATATTTCAATAACTTCGTTATTCTATTTAATAAATGAATAATTTCTTCAACACATGAATATATATTTTATTCAACACATGAATATTTATTAATTCTTACTTATAATAGAAATGTGAATTCTATTGTATAAAATATTTCTTTCAACACATGAATAGTTTCAACATATGAATATTCTCAACACATGAGTATCGTCAACACATGACTATTTTTGTTATTAAATATATTTGATAAAATTATGGTTTTTATCGTTTAATTCTTAATTAGACTCTAACCGTAAATTAGTAAGAGAACGATTCCCTAAGTATTAACCCCGAAGACCGAAACCAACATTAGATCAATACCCAGGAAACCACTCATCTTAACTAGTTTCTAGTTAGTTTCTAATTTTATATATGATAAAGATGTGAATTTTATCTTTTAGAGATTTTTCTCAACACATGAATTTTCTTTTATTCAACACATGAATATATGTTTTATTCAACACACGAATATTTATTCTATTCAACACATGAATATTTATTTTATAATATTCTTTATTTTCCAAATTGGAATGAGGCCCAATCGATTACCATATAATGTTAATTATATGGATTCCATACAACACATATATATAATAGCAATGATAAATAATCAACCATCATCCAGAGTGCACCACACAACTGCATAAGCATTAAATATAAATAATTAATGCTTACACAGTTTGTCAACCAATCGATCGACATACAACTAAATAATTGGGATTAGTGTACGTCAAATATCATCCCAACACCCGTGTGGGGCTTCAATCCACAAACACTGAATATTATTTGTGCAGTTGGGCGACGTGTAAAATTTATCGTCCTAATCAATATCAGTCAAATCAGTGTACATAAACAAATCGTCTGATTTGTAAATGAATATTTATTTTATTCACATACACGTTAAAAATTATATTTTTAACGACCAAAATATTTTATTCAACCTATGAATATTCTATTCAGTTCATTTATTCAATAAAATGATATTTTTATTTTTCTAACTTATTTTAGAAAATTTCGGCGGCATAACGGCACGATACTAGAAATGAGAGAAGGCCTAGCCTTGTCCCTAGTCTAATAATGGCCCGCGCCATACACATACCAATCTAATCAATTCTATTTCACCCAAACAACCAAATTCAAACCAATAATCCAATCAACTACACAACCAAATAAACAAGTCGTCCATGGTCTGTGGACGACGGTGTCGGGTGCTGCTAAGCACCGTTTGCATCCTAGTATATATTTTTAACTAGAAAATAAATTAAAGTGAGAAGTTCTCACCTTGGGGATCCACTCCATCATTCTTTATTTATGAATGGTTTGGATTTGCCCGACATTCAACTCAACCATTTCACGTTGTTTACAATAAAAATCACATTTTTATTCTTGTATTGTTCATATAAAAATCACATTTTTATTCTTCTCATTATATAAAAATTATATTTTTGATTCACTACTTATATAAAAATTATATTTTTACTACTCTACATATACAAAAATCATATTTTTATTATCTCTATAATATAAAAATCAAAATTTTAATATCTCTATTATATAAAAATCATATTTTTTATCCGCTACTCATATAAAAATCGAATCTTTATTCTCGCCACTTCATGATAAAAATAAAGTTCATATTTTTATTCCACTTCAATATTGTAAAGATTATGTTTTTATATCGCTTCACATAAAAATCTCTTCTTTAATAAATAAAAATCCTACTTTTTATAAATCAAATCTTTTATAGTTTAAAAACCAAGTCTTTTATAAAAATATCATTTTTAATGGTATTAAATAAATAAAACAAAAGAAATATAAAGCTTACAGTGTTCGTTCGAGGCAAAAGGAGGGCTCGGGGTGGCGCGGGGCTTGCTGGTGTTCATGGTGGAGGCACTCGCAGGTGGGTGGCGCGGTGGCAGGGTGTAGCGGCAGTGGTGGAGCGGGTTTTCTAGAGGAAAAGGGGGGTTTGGGCTGTTTTGGGAAGAAGGAGGAGGAGGGGGTGCTGGCTGTCGCGGGTGGGGGTAATGGGGTGCGCAGGTGGTGCAGGAGGGGGGTCAGGTAGTGGCGGAGGGGCCCAGGGAGTCGGGTTTGGCTGCTTTGGGCTAGGGTTTCTCGAATTGGGTTGGAGGAGGCGTTGGAGGGGACAACGACCGGAGGGGGAGGGTGTGGCGATGAGCGGCGGCGCTGGTAGGAGGGGGGTTGCGGTGGACAGTTGCGGCTGTTGTGGGGGCGGCGCAACGTTGTTTTTTTTTTTTTTTCGTTATTCGACTGAGTCAACAGGGGAGGGGAGATAGATAAAGGGGTGGGATTATATATATTAATTTAATTATTTATTTATTCTCTATAAAGTTGATTTTTTCGTTCGAACTCCAAACGAAACCCAATGACTGTCGCCCCTAACTAATTACCCCCATTCCGAACACAATGGGATATGTCCCATAAGTCAATTCCATCGTTTTGATCAGTTTCCATTTAAATTAACATTTAAATCCTTATATTGAATTTTAAACGTACATTTCAATTTATTGGGGTCACATACGGACCCCAAAAATTCTAGAAAAAATATTTCTAGCTTCGTATTGACGATACGGTCCAAACAAAATTAATTTCGTCAAATTCTGAGACCATTTGAAAATTGGCCATTTTCTGGTCGATCGGAATTGACTGAAACTGTTAAAACATGTTTAACTTCGCCACGCTCACATACTGATTCAGAAAATTATGCAAATTGAAACCTAGCAATAATTTGACATCCCAGATCCAACAAAAGTGGTTTCATCGAAAATTAAGGTCGTTTGCAAAATGGTTATTTTTAAGGGCCTTTATATATATTAAAAAAAATATAAATTCCACCGCGACTTTTCTGAATTTTAAACTGGATGTATCTTTCAACTTCTAAAGTGAAATCTCAGTTTCTTAGCTTCGTTAGAAAGATATCATTAAACAGATTCAAATATTTCTTGTTTCGTTCAATTCTGACTTATACTGAATTCTATATATTCAATTGAAATTCAAAATCGAATTTTCGAACTGCCACGCCATTTCAGGCTCGTTATATAATTAAAATAAATTATTCGTTCTAAATTCATCGAAAATAAATTTTTAGCCGTTATTATTTAAAATAATCCATTTTAAGTATTCAAAATTCATTAAAATCGCCAAAATAAAAATTTTAAATTGGCTCAGAATTTCCGAGTTGTTACATATTTTGAAGTATTTCGACTCAGTTTTAATAATAAGTCACTTTTGGGTTCGAATAGGATTCGCCGCGTAGCGGCAGTTCGTGTATTTCGACCCGAAATTTGAAATTGAAATTCCGGGAGATTAACCGTCGGATTTTCTTGAAATGCATCACGTTTTGTTCGAAATTTGAATAGCTTTCCAGCACAAGAAAAATAAATATTTTTCAACGGTCGGATTTTCCTACAAGTCTAAATCAGTTTGGATGGAAAATCCAATTTCGGCAGTTCAAGTGCCAATTCGGATTTTTCGTAGAAAGGTGTTTATAAATTATATAAAAATATGGAAAAATCATATTAAATGATTTAAAAGTGTTTTGGACAAAATATATTAATATTTGGTAAAATAAAAATGAATCATTTTAAAGTGACCTATTTAACAACTAAAGTGAACCCTTCAAGAAATCCGGTTTTGACTTTTAATAAGACCTTTATTTAAATATAAAGGTGTCTTCAATTGATCTATCCAATTCGTAGGGAAGCGGCTTCCTACTGATATGGATGTTTTCTGGGGAACCCAAACGAAACCATTGTGTATATGCAATTCATGAATAGTTCACCTGTCGACATCAAAATAATCTAGTTTAAACATTTAAGTAAGATCTTCATTTAAACATAAAGGAGTTTATTTATTAATAAATAAGATTATTCATATGGGTAAATTAGAATCCAACTTTCCAATCTATTTAATTAAATTGAAATT
Source organism: Allium sativum (assembly GCA_030737875.1). NCBI lineage: Eukaryota > Viridiplantae > Streptophyta > Magnoliopsida > Asparagales > Amaryllidaceae > Allium > Allium sativum. The sequence goes on from CM060915.1 coordinate 120,923,263, forward strand.
GAATAGAAACCAAATTGGTCATTGACTGAGATAAGTCTCCATGGATGATGACTTAGACTATTCAAAAGATTTAAAAGGCTGTGTCGTTATCCCGCTTATAGTGTTTGTTGGATATGGAGTTTTATATCGATTATAGACCAATATGATTTATGTAGAGATTCTAATATAAAAGGAAATATGATTTTGGGTTTGTTGTGAATGATGTCTTTAATAACATTGTTCTTTGGCCCATGAAAAGGTAAGATAATTTTCCAAGTTAAGCAAATGAAATCTTTATTTATAAAGATTTTTGGGAAAGGAATGAACATGTTTTTACATGAGGCAAATGGTGAATAATAGATAAAGATTATTGGAAAGATTTAACTTTGAATTTGAAGTTAAGTAATCAGAATATTTGATTTGAAATCTTTCAACAAGATTTGAAGGAATAGGATTTGAAAGGTAATTCAAATTACCAAAACATAAGATGAATAGAAATGGAGTATTACCAGTTTTGCTCCATGAGATAGAAATAAAGAATTTTAACGTCTTAAAACTCAATACAGTTTTAATGAATGTATTCTAAAAAATGGAATGGGGTTCATGAGATCCTGTAAATCGATTGGTTTTAAAAGATGTGCTAATTATTTGGAAAGGTCGGGTTTTTATTCATTCTAAATATTTATATGATGTGAAAGGATTATGTTCTCAATGATAATGGTTGAAGACCGGTATTCTTCACATCGAATGGATAGCTTGTTGATTCCTCGGGGTCGCTCCTCAAGAGGTTAAAGTAACGGCATTATCTGACCATACTTGAAGCGTATCGGATTGCAAGGACTTGCACTTCCTGGTGGGGACATGGAGTTAAGTGCCTTCGGTTTCGTTCCTATTCCCGGAATGGACCTGTGGATGGATTGCATGTCTGACATAGAATGACCATGGGGCATGCTAAGTGCTGACCAATGATCGGGGCTTTTGTCGAAAAGCATGGCTCTATGGTGATGATCAAAGCATGGCTTAAATGCGTAGCTTTGTGTATGACGAGACCTCGTGATAGCCTCACACCCCGGTATGATGGTATGCCAATGGTCAGATCAGCATGACTTTATGTTTTGCATGGATTCGGTCGACCCAATAGGTGAGGTGGCCTGCCTACTGATAGGTTGTAGGGATTAAATTCCACCAACCTAAGAAAATGGGTGCGGTGTTGTGTACAAACATGGTATCCGCTGAATGCCCGAGAGATCTTTCGAATCAGTAACCATCATGATGGAATCCAAACTCCAATATGAACCCTTTTACGATTTTCAGTTGTATACCTATGTAGCCAACATAGTGGTATAAGACACTATGCGAGCTAAGATTTATAAGTTATTTTTCGGAAGGACTTTTCCGCACCCTAGACATTATTATAATATGAAATGTTTTGTTTAAGCTATATCAGGCATGTTTTGCATTTATAAAGCAAAACCCCATCCTCCGGCTTGCGCTTGCATTGCGTGATGGGACCTGGGGCTTATAATCATTAATTTTTTCTAAAAGTCATGTTTTCAAACATGGTTTATGGTTGCTATGGATGAATTGTTGCTGTGTTTGGTTATGGTCTCTATGGTTAGGTTTATTACATTATTTTATAACTGATATAACCCAAGCCTGACCCGAGTGTTTATCGTTCAGGTCAGATCCGAGCGAGTATTTCCAGGATGAAAGCTTGAAAACTTGGAATCCCATAGAGGATCGGGGCTTCATATAAAGGCCGGACATACTCTATTATCGGTACATTATGTTAAGTCGACAAAGGTATGAAAAATCAGACTTTTATTTTAAAGTGTTTTTGTTTCAAAAAAAAATTACGCTGTAATGATATTTTCATATTATATTTTATCTATTTCGCTGTGAGTTTTGTATTTCGCTGTGTTTTGCTCTGATGAGCCCTAGCGAAACGTAATTTTTCTTGCGTTAAATCGACGTGGGTTCGGGTTATTGTCGATTTGAAGTAAGTAAAAATGCGGGTCGTTACATGTGTTGAGGCTGATCCGCACGCACTAGTTATTCAATATACCTTTTGTTATTTACAGTGAATCACTATGAATATCATAAGCAATCTAGACTCAAATAAATGTATATACATATCAGACCAAGTCTAAACATATGATGAGAAACACACCAAAATTCCGAGGCAAATAAATTTATATTTGCAAGAGTGTAAATCTATTTTTGTTCCACTTTACTCTATGTGTGTTTCTGTGACAGGTACGTAGGTGACTTGGATTCGATCTGAAGCAGCTGAAGACAAGGTGTATGTGTCAGAGTGAACTAAGTGAAATGTAGTGAGGAAAAACTATGTATATGAAATTGTATGTGACATTAGGAGAAATCAGAGTGAATTGAGTATTGTAGTGAGGAATGAATGCAAAAGTGAATTGAATGAATTATATCATAGTGGAATGTACAATAGTGGAGTTAGAAATATGTACCAATTCAAAGGTTGAAATGAATACTTTTTTGAATAAAAATACTTGTTTGAATATTTAATTCTGTGCAATAGCATTTTATTCAAAATAAATATTTATTTCTGTATGTGATGGAATATAGTATAGTACAATTACAAACACATTTATAAAATATTATATGTTTGTTATCAACAAACAAAAATCATATTGTTATATTCAACAATCTCCCCGTTTTGATGATGACAAACATACATTTAAGATTTTGAATATAATAAATGTGGTTGATTGTGAACTATGAGAACTCCCCTTATTTGTAAGCTCCCCCTACAACTGAACTTCCCCTACATATATGCATATGAGTGAGTTTTAAATCAATTGACTTTCCAGCATTAAAATATTCTTGAGTTATTCACTCATCAATCAAAATTTTAACCATTTTCCTCATTTTGTTATCATCAAAAGGATAATTGAAATTGAAATAGTGATGAATATAGACTAGAAATATAAATTCAGATCAAGAGAGAGAATGTATATCGTAAACTCATCTAATCAAACAAAAATCATAATATTCCTCAAACTAGAAGCAAATTTCACATTTTAGAATGATGGATTTACGATGGATTCTGTAGATGGAGAGAGTTACAAAACATATGAAATCCAATAATTTCCAAATAAATTTTAAAGTTAAGCACAAAATAGCGATGGATTTGGACTATAATTATCAATTCAAGTCAAGAGACAAAACCAAACATCGCAAATCCAAAAATTATCAACAAAAAAATCATAATATATCATAAAATAGTAACACATTTCACTTTTCAAATAGTTGATTGATAGGTTGGTTTTACATAACGAGGAGGATTTCATATATATATATATATATATATATATATATTATTTTCTTTTTTTCTTTTAAGAGCACACTGACCATGCATAATCATAAGAACTTTTAAATGTGGTCAGTTGCAACTTAAATTATATGCATTCTCTAACCATGCATGACCATAACTAGGTTTTTTAAATGAGATTAGGGTAACGACTATTATATAAAATCCCCTCATTACATAAAACCATAATAAATGATAGAAATAGAGATGGTCGTGAAACAAGTTTCTAAATTAATCATATTATGAATATGTTCAATCGTACTAGGATTTTTTAAAAACCATCAGGTCTCTCTCATTTTAAAAAATAGTATAGTCACATTTCCATCAAATTTTTGAAGATGTACTTTCTTTAATGATTTTAAAAAATTAAACTCTCCACGTTATATAAAACCATGATGAATGACAGAAAGAAGGTAGAAAAAGGAGATGATCGTGAAATAAGCACCAATTCAAAGTTATTATAAAATTTGTCCAATCATCATGAGAATTTGAATAATATCACCTCTTGTTATGAAATATACTATAGTCACAACTCATCCCAATTTAAAAAATTTAATAATAATTTTGATGAGTTCCACATATAGTTCAATTTGGTCAATAATTTCAATTTTTGAATAAATAGCCAAAAATGATTTTAAATTTGAAAATACCAATTTCAAGAGGGATTCTGAAAGAACTATGCAAGTTGAAAAATATTTAAAAAAAATCAATCAGTCGAGTGTGGATTTTTTTAATACTTCTAAGGCTGGTACCACTTGTAGGTCGGGAATGCCCATAGAAGTCAATGAAGTCTAACCACTGATTTTTCAACAAATCAAGCAGTCGTCAAGTTCACTTAAACACTTTAATTTCTTTTATCAAAGCAGCAGAAAAATTCAGTTTCAAAGCAAGATTCACTAGAGAATTTTTCAGAGCATCTTTAACGAGCATAAGTGACAATCAATGATTCAAATCAAAAACAAGTTATTTGAAACTACTTGATGAAATTTATTTTCAGAAATCAAATCCAAAAAATATAATCCATGAGATTCAAACTACCATCAATCACAAATGATTTCAAAAAATATCTAAGGCAAGATCATGATTTGAGATCAACTTATCAACTACTCAATTCAAATGATTTTTAAATCAAAATAGTCAAGCCAAACCAAAAGCTATGAAATTATCACAACTTATCAAAAGCAGTTTTTCAAGTAGTGTGCTGTGTTGAGTGCAGATTTTCAAGACTTTCCAAGATGAATGAGAAGAAACTCATAACAGCAGAGATGCGTGAAATTTCATAAGCTTTCCAGAACATCAAAATTTTTAGAGTTCCGAGAGAAAGTGTTTAAGATACGTACAAAATACTACAACACTGTTAGAAATTCAGGGAACTGTCAAAAAGTTAAACTTAATTATTATTATTTGGCAGATATTCACAATTTTTAAGTTCAAAATCTATAAATCATCAAAACATGAAAGTTTTAGATAAATGAATCTAATTTCTAGAAAATCAAGAATTTTACAATTTGAAGTTAAGAAGCTTAAGAAGAGTCAAAAATACTGTGGTGGTTTCAATACAAATCAGCATAAACCAAAGGAAGAATAAAAGGAAGAATACTAGAAGAATAAAAAGAAAAAGAAAATTAGAAAAAGAATCGTGAGTTTAGAGATCATACCTAATTTACTATTGACAATGTGGATTCTCTAACTCAACAATCATGTCTAAGAAACTCTGAATCATTCAATGATATGGAACAACTTGAATTCAGTATCTCTTTTGCAAAGTTATTCCGCAGCCATCTTCAGTATCTAGTTGTTTATAGGATTGGGTGGTTTAACAAAAGTTGTTTTACTACTCCTTGCATCGTTTAATTATTGTGGTACCCAAACTCGTTTATATAACAATCCATTAGCATCTACTAAAGTACTGTTAGGAACCCAAATTCGCTTAAGTCCTACTTGAATTGATTTTATTATCTTTTCGGATCCGAACACGTTTAACTAGATTGTTTCTAAATGAGTATTCATCACATTTTCGTCCAAAAAATTCTTTGAAATTATTAGAGTTCAAAATCCCAATTCGGTCTTTTCCAAAACTATTTGAACGATCTTTGAAAATGTTTGAAATTTGCTTTTCATCAATTTTCCTAAAACCAAGTCCACTCTTATCTCCAACACAAAATTGGTTTTTCAACAACATATTCAATGATTTTTTTTCCATTATAAAATTTATCCAAAGTTGATTCAAGTCGTTGAATTTGGGATTTAAGATCACTATTTTCTTGCATTAAATTTAACAATTACTAATAGCGATCTTTCTCTTTTCAAAATCAGTTTGTTTCAAAACCAAATTTTCATCTTAAAGCATTTTAATTTTGGCTTTGGACTCGGAAATCTCAAATTCAAATTGTTTACACTTTTCAAAGCAAATTTTCCAAACTCCTTGAATTTATCAATTTCATTTTCAAGCTCTTTCGAAATCAGTTCAATTTTAAACAAATGTTCTTTCTCAACTATTTCATGTTTGGAATTTTTGGCCATTTTAAAATTCTCATTCTCGTTTTATTTTAAAATCAAAACTTCTTTTTCAAGCTTTTGAATATTTTCATTGAGATGGACAAGATTATTTTCCAAATTTAAATAATTTTTGCAATCAAGCTTGAAAATTTTCTGTTTTTCAAGTTTCAATTCCAAATCATGATTTTTATGTTACAACTCAAGCTTTTCAGATTTCAAGTTTTTATTTTTCAGTTTGAGACTATCAACAACTTTAGTTAAATCATTACAAGGATGAACTAAATCTTTATATGAAAAATCAACTATCTCATTGTCTGTTGAGTCTCCGTCGCTATCGTCATCTGTTTCTTCATCTGTAACTGATTTCAAGCATATTTCTGAACTTGAGTTAACCTTCGAGGGTTTTGAGCTATTATTTTCATTTTCACCATACATCGAGTCGAGAGTATTCCAAATATCATGTGCAGATAAACAATGAGAGATATGGTTAAGCAGATCAATACTAAGATAAGAATAAATAATATGCATAACACGAGCTTTGATAACTTTATTCCTCTTATCTAGCATATTACCAATGTTTTCAATAATATTCCAATATTCAAAATTAACATATTTTAAATAGGATTTAATTTTTGATTTCCAATTTAAAAATCTGTTCTATTGAAAATAGTTGGAATATTACTGGATCGACTCTCGCTAGACTAAAAACTAGGAAGGACGTTGTTTGAGAGATCTATGACTCTAGAGTTAAACGAATAATATCAGCTCCAATACCACTTGTAGGATCTAAATTAACCCTAGAGGGGAGGTTGAATAGAGTTTCTTGCAATTTGCGAAATATAAAAATTATCATAGCAGGATAAATAAATGCAGAAAATAAATGACACAGAATTTACCCAACTTTGGCAAACCCCTATCTACTGCTGCATTGGCCAAGTTTTCTACTAAGTATTAAAAAAATATCCTGCATACAACACCTGTACACTCGCAACCCCTCGTTATTGTTCTAATCCTACGCTCAAAACCATGTACTGATCTAGAACTTTGAGATCAGATTTTCCCTAATTACAAACCCTATAGCTAGAATCCTAGTTTACAGAAAACTAGAAAACTATAAATAGGTTTACAAAAATATATCAACTTAAAAACAATAAAAAAACAAAACCCAATTTTAAACATAATCAAATTGAAAAAAATCGACCCACTTCTATTACTTTCTTTGTCACTTTAACGGCTTCTCTTTTCCTTCAATGGCCACCGATTTGGAAACTAGGGTCTTATTTTTTCAAAAACGCGACTCGTAACACTCTAGTGAAATTGCTTCTCAGATAGCTCCTGATTGATTGTTGTTCCTGGTCGGCGGTTTGGTCATACTACTGATTGAAAACACTCGTGAGTTATTTTGATTTAAATTTCTCCTACACTCGAATTTGTTGCTTGGTTTTCAATGGTTTTCCTATGATGAATTGCAGTGTATTTATAGGGTATTGAAATCCTTAGGTTCTCTTATTTCACATGTAGATTTGGTTGTGATTATCCATTTGATTTTAGGAAATGTCCGATTTAAACCTTGCCAATATGTGTGTGATGTGTGTGTTGACATTGGCTGCTCCTTGCATCCTTGATGTTATGTCACGACGTCTTATTCATGTGTCATAGTGCCATGCTCCATGCAATTAAACTGCCATGTCACTGCCACGTTTTTACATGTACTTATGCACCACTTCACTTGCATGCTTGTGCTTATGTGTTTGCATTTTCTTGTCTGCTCACTTCTCTAGCTCGCTGATCATTTTGTATGCACCATGCTTGCTACATGTCCAGTTGCCACATATGTGATGCCATAAACTCAGTTTTGTCATGACCATTATTTGTTTTATGTAGATGTTTGTATATTCCATGTCATCACGTTTGGACCATTTTAGTGCACTTGGTTTGCACTCACTTGACCATGCTACTATGTTGTGTACATGTTTTGGTTCATATCTTGGGACACTTGAATATTGCTGAGATTGAACAGTTGCCTTTGGACTTATTCACTTGGTCTAATGCATGTTCAGTGTTCTTGACTATTTTCCAGTTTTTCCTTTGCTTGTGGTATTGCTATATATATATATATTATGTGTATTTATATGTGTGTTTCTATTTTCTCTTCGCCCATTTGTACCCTGCCTCTTGCACATCTTCTTGTGTCGTGTTGTATATCTAACTTGTCTGTGCATACTCATGTGTGACTGCTCCATTGGTTTGAGCATGTTTCCTTGTCATGTGCATGTGTACATTTGAATTTAATGGTCTGGTTTGCGCCAGTTTTGATTACTGCCATGAGTTGGTGCATGTATCCTTTTGTTCATTTTTTTGTCTGATGTTTCTATGCATTGCCTTGTCTAGTTTGCTTATGTTTTGCTTGGCTGGTCCACATAAAAAATGCTTGAGTTGATTTGTTTGAAGCTTTGAATCATTCTGGTCGATTTTCTTAACTGGTACATAGAAGCAATCATATGCCATTTTGTTCGACGACAAATATTCTATGAATTAGAAAATCGTCGCATGAAATATCGTAATGATAACCATAATCACACGGCATATAATCGTAATACGTGGCAAATATGGGTCGATCCGCAAGGAAAGAATTTATTCTAATCCTACTCAATTAAATTAAGCTGAAAGCTAGTGAAATTGTTAACTATAAACTAAAAGAAAACTAACAATGTTAAAATGAATACAAAAATGAGACTAAGAGACAATTTAGGAGTAGATTCACTATCAACATCAATCTAATTAATGTAAAAAATGACTCTAACTCTCTTTAATAACTAGCACATTAAGTGTTGTATTCATACAAGCATGATTTATATGCTAGAAAATTCAAGCTACATAAATCATCAATTTTCAATACAAACTTAAAGCCCTAATTATCACATAGAAAATAATAGTTCTAATAAAAATGAAATATTATGAGTATGTTCTGTATGTTAATATTCACTAACTACATATAATATCAAGGATGCTTTCACTTTTAATGTCACTATTTTTTCTAAAATGGATTAGATTGTAATAAAGTATGATTCTATTAATGATATGAGTATAACACATTTGGGAATAATCAACCAACATGTGCTATCAATTTTCACCATATAAAACTTTACTTTATCTATATCCAATTTTAGATTAAGCTCAAATAAGAGAGTTAGAAACATGAAATTCTTATGTAAATTATTCATGAATCATGAGAGCTTCACTACCCCTAAATTGAAGGGGTTTAACTACTCATAATGGATTCAATAATAACATAAAGAGATTTCATTATAAAAGACAACAAAAGAAAAGAGCACTATATTAAAATTACACTAAAAAATTACATAAAAGAAATGGCTAAGAAGCCATGGAAGAGAAATAGAGTTTTGATTTCAGCCACCCTAAACTAAATAAAGTCCAAGATCCTTTTTACATCAACATACATGGGTTATTTATACACGAGTAAAACCCTAATACGACTTTTAGCGTGCTACCAAGAATGCCCTTTATTAAGCTTCCTTTTGTCTTTAGCAATAATGATTCATGAGGCCCTTTTTTTTTGTCTCCACTAAAGAAGGAGGGAGAGTGTGTGGGGTCCTCCACCAATCTTCTATTTGAATTGATCCTTCTCCATTGATTGATTTCCTTTTTTGTGGAAAGGCATTGATTTCCTCTTTTTTCCTTTGTATGCGTATATATATTTATGAAGCTCTCTTCCAAATGCACCAAATATCTACAAAAATAATGAAAAATGTCCAAGTAAAAATTTTCAAAATAATTTAAGCTAAAAAATGGACCAATCTTTACCGTAGGACTACCCGAATATAGTGAAAAAATGGCGGCCCACGTCTCCCCCTTCTCTTCTTCTTTTCGTCAAGACTGTAGATTGAGTGATTCTTTTGGAGATTCTTGCTGGAATTCGCCCGCCTCTCCAGCGTCTTATTCTTCTTGTCAAGGCTGTAGATCGGGTGTTCGAAATTCTTTTTGTGTTTCTTTCTGGAATTCGTTTTCGAGGAAGCGTACAATTATTGGGAATTCTCCCAGAAGACGCTTGTGTTTCAGATGTGGTGGATCGAACCATATAGTGAAAGATTGTAGGAACAAGATTCGATGTTACTGTTGCGGTGGATTTGGGCATCGGAAGTTTTTCTGTCCAGAGTATTACAAAGGAAAATCAATTTTTGAATGTGTGCACTTCAGTTGTTCGAGACTATGTCAGAAGCTTATTTCATTCATTTTTCTCTTTGATTTGGTAAGATCATTACAGAAGGATGAAGGTGCGTATATTTTACTTTTGCTGGGTTGGCATTTTGAGGGTTTAGTGGATGGTTTGATGTGGTCAAAGAAGTTTCATGGCGTTTTAAGTAAGGCTGTTTTTCCTCCTTTGCCTCGTCCGCTTGGGAGGAAGGAACATGCTGATTTGTTTTGTTATAATTTCTTGAAATTAAGGAGAATATTCATGGCTTCGGATTCAATGTTTAAGAAGAAGGGGCTGATATTATTGAAGGGTATCATGATGCATTTTGATATCATAAATGCTGCAGTTAATTGTGCTTGTGATGATGCTATTCCTTTGGGTTATTCGAAAGATATCATGAGGCCTGAGGGGTTATCCAATCAAAAGGTGGTTGTATCCAGGACTGAGGTAGTTGGTGACATAGCTGATGTTGTAGATAATGAGTTATATGAGGGTTCTTTGAATTGTGTAGATGAGATGGTGGTTTTGCATGAGAGGTTCTTGGGGTCACAGAGCTTGGATCCGCTGTTTCTGGATCCATTTGTGCAGAATTGTGTTGGCATTCCTGAGTTGATGTTAGTTGATGACAGGGGGTTAGAGTCATTGAGGGTTGGTATGGAGAAGGAGTCGATGATGGGTATAGATGTTGTGGATGTGCAATGTCCTGATACAGTAAAGTGTTCAGTTTTCTCTCCTGTTATTGTTAACTCATTAAAGGTGGATGGTATTAGATATGCGAGCTTAATAGTTAAGAATTTGAAGTTTTTTAATAATTTGGGTGTTTTTTCTAAGCATGGTTATGATGCTCATATGATTAAGAGGAAAAGGTATTCACCTGTTATGAAGCATGACTTATGGTCGATTATAAATAAGGGGATCGGCATAAATTCAGGTTTGTGTACCAGTCTGGTTACTCTCTCTCATGGTGATTCTTTATCAGAGGATTTTAGTAAGGTTGGAGTTCCGGTTGCGGATGGATTGAAAGAGGATATTGGTGACAAATCTTCTGATTGTGATATGTCTCTTCCTTCGACTAGGAGGAGCAGGCGTAGGAGAGTTTATCCTAGATCGGGTTTGTTACGTCGTAGCAAACGTATTAGATCTTATATTGTTGATCATGATAAGTTTCTGAGCTAGGATATTTGCTTGTATTGGATCTCAGGACTCGGATAAGATGTTTTGCTGAGGAGTTTTTCTAGTGTGCTGACTTGTCTGGAGATGGATATCGCGTTGGAGTGTATTGTGGTTGGGTCTGGTGTGTATGTGTAGGATAGCCTCTTCTTATGTTTTTCGTTGTTTTAGTTATGTGAGGCTTGTCATAGCTTGTGGCATAGAGTGTGGTGTCTGTTTTTTGCTTTTTGTTTTTGTGGCAGAAAGTCTGTTGTTGCAATCCTTTTCTTTTCATAAATATATATATATACATATATGTGTGCTCTCTTCTTTTTAGAAGATCACACATTTTCCTTTCAAAAAAAATTTAAGCTCAAAAATGACCATTTTTCCTTTCTATAATGATGAATGTATGATATTTTAAAATCAATGGTTTAAATGCGATATACCCACATATGACATTTATTTACACTAAACAAGAATAAATATATGAATATAAATGTGCATTTTTACGTGCACATCAAATACCCCCACACTTATCTCTTTTTTCGTCCTCGAATAAAGTAAAAACTAAGCTAAATCCGTTTTCGTTGGGAGCACGATTGCATTGAGCGTATGCAACAAGCCATTAAACCTCTGGGTGTCACTAATAGGACGAGTGTTGTCTCGTGAGAGTTTTCAGCGGATACTACCTACAAAATCCAAAAGTTAAATGCAAAAAGTATGTACAAAATGCAAATTTGAAATTTTTTACAAGATGAATGCAAGCTTTTAAAGGAATATTTACAAATGGATAATTTACTTTTAAATATTACACAAATAAGTTAACACAAATTTGTGTCGTCACTATGAAATTTGAGTCCGTTACTAATCAAAACTTCAATCAAAAGTCATGTTATCGCCACAAACTCGTCCAGCTTGGCCAGTTGTTTTGGTAGAAACATAGTGCAAATATGAAATGAATTCCGTAATCGATATCAACAGTCATATAACGGCATCTCAACTTCCTTTTTGTTAACAAGTTAGGTCGAATAAGTGAAGAGTGTGCTTGGACTTTAAGTGCTAACTCTCTCTTTATTACAAAATATTTATATTATTATTATTTACAAATACCTAGGTATACCACCCTTACACTGCATTACGACTTACGTGAGGGTCTGTAATCCTAAGGTGTCCAATCTCATGAAATGAGACCAAGATATACCGACGATGACTTTGTCAACAAGGTGTCGGAAAGAGCTTGGTGGGTTTCCACACCAACGCGAGATGTACTAGCAATGTTGGATACCCTTGGATTATTATTATATATATACATTCTTTTTTTTTCTTTTCTTCTTTTTTTACATAAGAGAGAGAGTTAAACGAGGATATCTTAGCACAACTTACTTAAAAGATCTAAAATGTTATCGCAAGTAGTCTAAATCAATCATTCATTTAATCAGATTACAATTCAGAAAACATTTCACACTCATCACCTACGAATTTCCCAATATACCAGTTACACCAAATTTTCTCATAATTCAAACTTTCCTTTTGTTGTCCGCTAAGAGAAGTAAATGTCCAAACATTTTAGTCGAATGACCAAAATTATATGCTAACTCCATCATGTCTTATTTAAAAGTAAATAGAAATGCAATTTTTTTTTGAATGGAAAAAAAGGAAAATTCTATGCAAAACCAAAATAAATATGAAACTCCCCCACACTTGACTTGAACTGTGTCCCTACATTCAACCCAAATGGAAAGAAAATGAAAATTTTGAAAATATGACTTATATACACAAGAGAGATTTTTTTTTACAGTATATCAGAAAATATATTGACAAGAAATAAATGAAACAGTCTTCTAAAGACCGATTCATTTGTCTCTTCAAGTACAAGAGACACGACTTAAGCTTGAAAAACCAAAATCGTAGAAGATTTTAAAGGTGAGTGTAGATTTGGAAAAACGAGTATCGCTTTATTTAAAATCGAATGAGTTGTTTTGTTTTTGATGGTTTTCGGGATAGATTGAATAATGGATTGAATTTGATGTTTATTTTCACCAAATTGAATTTCAAAATTGTCATTGAAAAATTCTTTTGAATTATCGATTTCAAAATCAAAATGGTGATTCAAATCTACCTCTTTAAAATTCAACTCACTTTCGAAAAGTCCAAAAAAATAGTATTCATCAAATTCGTCATCCTTTAATGAATTATCAGCAACTTCAGTGCATGTATCATTTTCAAAATCCAAAGTTGTTGTTTGAAATTCGTTATTTTCAGAAAAGGAATATCAAATTTGAGATTTGGTTCCACCCTCTCAAAAGAATTGAAATCCTGCCCAATTACCATATTATTAACAACTTCATTAAAATCGCTATTTTCAATTTCGAAAGTCATTATTTGAAAATCATCAATTGTGGGTAAAGGTGGATTTTTATTCGAGTCGCCACATGTTTGGATTCGATTTTGTTTCTCATGAAACTTCAAGTAACTGTCAAGTTCATTCGTTTGCTCAACAAAATCAATTTTATAATTATTTACATGAGAATTTTCAATTTGAAATTGTTGAGAACAAAAGTTTTTAATAGCACCACAATTGAAATTATTCCCGTTTCCAAAATCATTTGAGAAGTGATTTACATTTCCATTTTGAATTTGAAATTCATTTTGGAGTTCAAAATTGAATTGACAAGGGTTATAATTAGAATCATTTGAATTTGGAGGTGAAATCGAATTTTCATTATTTTGAAAGATTTCACTTAAATTGTTGCACATGTATAAATTACACAATTCATTTATATCTTCATTTTGTTGTATGCTCATTTCAAGTAAAGATTCAATTCTTGTTTTCAAACTTGGGGGTTGATCATTAGTTTGAAATTTTGTGGTGCAAAAGCAGGACTATTTTGAAAATTTTGAAAAGTTGGTGGCGTAAAGTCCAAATTGCTTGTACAATAGTTATTATTAAAATATCCATATGAATTTGGTATCAAATTATATGATTATATTGATTTTCACAACTATCGTAAAGTCCGTGGGAACAAGGAAATTTGTACATTTTCAAGAAAATGTTTTTTTTAATTTATGAACCTAATGCAACTATATGAATGCAAATTACTTATTTACAATTTTCTAAAATTATACATTGACAGTTAGATTAATTTCAACAAAAAGTTTCTCAGCCAGTTAATGGACAGAAGTTATCGGTGCACCAGAAATCACCCTAGCAATGCAACCGAAGGTTTAAGTACCTTCAGAGGAACAAACGATATAATATTTACGAATCACCGTAATATATATAAATGGTTATTACTCTGCCGTAGTCTAGACATCGAGAAATAATTTGTTAGAAAGAAACCAGTTTGTCAAAATATAACAATGTCCTTAGAAAATAAAAATAAAATGAGATGACTGCAAAACAGAAATTAAACGTGAACTACAATGCAACTACCAATGAATTTTTTTTTTGTTTTTGAATTTTTTTTATGCAAATGCAATCAAACAACAATGCGATTAAATGAAAATGGAGTTGAGAGCACAATACCAGAGCATGCCGAATTTATTAAGCAATATTTTTTCTTTTTTTTTAATGGCGATTTTTTTAGCAATCAAGCACAAGGCAAAGCGATTTCTAGCGAGTCTCTTCTAATTCTGCAACCTGAAATTTTGAACAAAAGCCAAAGGAAAAAAATGACAAAAACAAGACTAAAGGAGGAAATTCACGAAGCAAAAGCAAACCGTTTTTTTTTGTATATAAAATCAAAAACTAAAACATAAACTTGGCAATCTAAAATACTAAAAACAAATGACACATGCTAAAATGACAGCCGATACAAGTCACTCACCCCACACAAACTATAATCGGCTAAAATCCCAACCAAATAAAGCCCAGTAAAATGCCAATAAATAAAATGCAAATGCACAAGTACAACTTCAACTCAGAAGCACAGACAAGTCAAAATCGAGGTCCCAACGTTGGATTTTACAAATCCCTTCCCAAAAAAATAAATAAAAAATTATGTGATTATGGCTCGCGTGTTGAATTCGGCGAGCTCGGAAGTGGGTCGAGTTAGATCTGTTGGATTCGATTAGAGCTTCTAGTTGTTTAGGGCTTCCAATTGTTTTCAGGGATCAAGTTCGTTGATTATGGGGATTGCGAAAGTTCGAATTATGGTCTTTCAATTGGGTTTCGGGTGATGTTGCTGAGGGTCAGAAATTGATATGTCGTGATTAATTGTGTATGACGTCGTAAGTTGCTCGGGTATGATGATGTCTATGGTGTTGCGAAGCAGTTGGTTGAAGGTGCAAGGGTGTGTAAATGAGTGGAGGACTTGGTTTGTATAGTTTGGGGTTTGTTCGAAAGGAGTTCAGAAGGGGCTGTTTTCTTGCTGATGATGGGGGAGGGACGTATGTTGTGTGTAGTTGATTTTCGGGTTCAGGAGCTTTTGCGATTTGAGGAGTGTGTAACTGGTATGAACGGGTGTACAGAGAATGTTTGTGTGGACTGTGATGAATGGAGGGTTTGTGTGCGTGAAGATGTAAATGATGAACGGGTCTGGATTTGTGATATGAACGTGTATGGAGTATGGAGTGGGTTTGTGTTGTGGAAAATTGTATGGCACACAGACAGGGGTTATGTGGACAGGGGTGTGGTTCAAGCTTAAGCCGTTTACAGAGGATGTCGGCATCCAGGTGAATGATATTGGAGATGTAGTGGTTGATGGTGCATGTATATATGTTTGTATGTTGGTTTGTGAAGGAGCTGTGTTGATTGACAGAAAGGGGATGTAGTGATCAAGGCAGGTGGACTGGAGTAGTTTGGTGAATGGTTCATGGATGGCACTCTGTCAATTTGAGGTGGTGATGATTGTTGTTGCGTGATTGTAAAGGGTGGTAAGTTTAGAAGTGGATTGCGCAGTGACGATGGAGTTTGAAATGGGTTTGCGAAGGGAGCAATTGTGACAGTGGGGAACTTGGCACTGTGTTGAAGCTATGGTCAGAGATGTTGTCGAGCGAGAAAGTGGAGTTTGGTGCTATTTGGTCTGAGGGTTCGGGTAGAGGAAAGCAATGTTTTTGATATGTTTGCAGGAGAGAAGGTTTGGTAGAGATGATATGGGATCTGGATGATGAAAATTGTGATCTATAAATAAGGCAGAGAATGAAAGAAAATTATAGAGAGAGGACAAGATAAAGGAAAGCAATAAATTGGTGTTTTTTAATTATTTGTAAGAATTGTAAAAAGAGAGCAATAAATGTGAGAGAGATAAAAGGAAAGAAATAAAGGAAATTGAAAACAAGAAAAATGGGAAAGAGACTGAACAAAAGGCAAGTGTTTTTTTCTTATTTCTAATAACTGGAAGATAAATGACTGGATATTTTTTATGAAGGGAGATGCAAGAGACAGATAGTACAAACAAATATTCACAAATGCAATTACAAACACACATACAAAACAAACAATAGCAACAAATGCAATTCACACAACTAACTACAGAATGAAACAGTAATTTTTTTTTTAGGAAAGAAAACTAAGAACACTAAAACAAGGCACAATGACACACATAAACAAATAAAAGTGTAATAAAACAAAAAAACACACTATCTTTTTTTTTCAGTAGAACACAAATAAGAATATTAATTCGAAGAATAAAATTAAAACTAATTTCTTTTCCCGGCAACGACGCCAAAAACTTGTTCGACGACGAATATTCTATGAATTAGAAAATCATCGCATGAAATATCGTAGTAATAACCACAAGCGCACGGCGTACAATCGTAGTACGTGGCGAATACGGGTCGATCCACAGGGAAAGAATTTATTCTAATCTTACTCAATCAAATTAAGCCGAAAGCGAGTGAAATTGTTAACTATAAGCTAAAAGAAAACTACCAATGTTAAATTGAATACAAATATGAGACTAGGAGAAATTTAGGAGTAGATTCACTATCAACATCAGTCTAATTAACATAAAAAAGGCTCTAACTCTCTTTAATAACTAGCACGTTAAGTGTTGTATTCATACAAGCATGATTTATATGCTAGAAAATTCAAGCTACATAATCATCAATTTTCAATACAAACTTAAAGCCCTAATTATCACATAGAAAATAATAGTTCTAATAAAAATGAAATATTATGAGTATGTTCTGTATGTTAATATTCACTAACTACATAGAACATCAAGGATGCTTTCATTTTAATGTCACTATTTTTTTCTAAAATGAATTTGATTGTGATAAAGTATGATTCTATTAATGATATGAGTATAATACATTTGGGAATAATCAACCAACATGTGCTATCAATTTTCACCATATAAAACTTTACTTATCTATATCCAATTTTAGATTAAGCTCAAATAAGAGAGTTAGAAACATGAAATTCTTATGTTAATTATTCATGAATCCTGAGAGCTTGACTACCCCTAAATTGAAGTGGTTAACTACTCATAATGGATTCAATGATAACATAAAGAGATTTCATTATAAAAGACAACAAAAGAAAAGAGCACTATATTAAAATTACACTAAAAAAAAATTACATAAAAGAAATGGCTAAGAAGCCATGGAAGAGAAATAGAGTTTTGATTTCAGCCACTCTAAACTAAATAGAATCCAAGATCCTTTTTACATCAACATACATGGGTTATTTATAAACGAGTAAAACCCTAATACGACTTTTAGCGTGCTACCAAGAATGCCCTTTATTAAGCTTCCTTTTGTCTTTAGCAATAATGATTTATGAAGCCCTTTTTAATTTTTTTTGTCTCTACTAAAGAAGGAGGGAGAGTGGGTGGGGTCCTCCACCAATCTATTTGAAATGATCCTTCTCCATTAATTGATTTCCTTTTTTTGTGGCAAGGCATTGATTTCCTCTTTTTTTCCTTTGTATGCATATATCTTTATGAAGCTCTCTTCCAATGCACCAAATGTCTACAAAAACAATGAAAAATGTCCAAGTAAAAATTTTCAAAATAACTTAAGCACAAAAATGACCATTTTTCTTTGTATGACGATGAACGTATAATATTTTAAAATCAATTGAATTATGGTTTAAACGCGATAAAATACCCACATATGACATTTATTTAACTAAACAAGAATAAATATGTGAATATAAATGTCCATTTTTACGTGCACATCACATTTGGATCATTCTGGTCGATGGCATGTTGTGTCTTGACCATTTTTACTTGTACTTTTGTGCTTCTTGCTACTGTGTTCTTGTGCATTGCCTTGTTTATGTGTTACTACCATGTACATTTATACTGACTTGGCTTATGTTCGTGTACATCCCATGTACATGGCTGCACCTGACTTTTCTGATTGTCCATTTCGATTTGCTTGAACCTGAAATGTTTGTTGTGTGCACAGTGTACACTTGTTTGTGATGAGTTATCACTTGTTGTGCCATGTTGTAATTGCCGATATTTAGTTGCTTGCTTGAAACTGCCTCGTCATGTTTGACAATTCCACTACACATTATTAGTATATATATATGTGTGTATATACATAAACATGTATGTGTATACATGTATTGTGAATGTGCAATTTCTATTTACATCAGCATACCACTATACGATGTGTCGTGGCTGGTCAAGATCAGCAGATCACAAATGTGAGTCAAGGCTGGTCTTGATCAGCAGAACACTATAGCTGTGTTAAGGCTGATCCGTAGGCATTAGTTACTCAGTCTACCTTGTGGTATTTACAGTGAATCTCAATGAATATCACAAGCAGTCTACACTCTAATAAACATATATACATATCGGACCAAGTCTAAAAATATGATGAGAAACACACACAAAATTCTAAGGTAAATAAAATTTAAAATAAATTTATATTTGCAAGAGCGTAAATCTATTTTTTCCACTTTACTGTGTGTGTTTGTGTGATAGGTATGCAGGTGATTGGACTGGATCTGAAGCAGCTGAGATAAAGTGTACGTCAGAGTGAACTGTGTGAAATGTAGTAAGGAAAAACTATGTATATGAAATTTTATGTGACATTGAGAGAAATCTGAGTGAATTGAGTGTCATAGTAAGGAATGAATGTAAATGTGAATTGAATGAATTATATCACAGTGGAATGTACAATAGTGGAGTTAGAAATATGTATCATTTCAAATATTGAAATAAAATATTTATTTGAATAAAAATACTGTTTAAATATTAAATTCTGTGCAATAACATTTTATCCAAAATAAATATTTATTTCTGTCCGTGATGAAATATAATATAGTACAATTACAAACACATTAATAAAATAATATATGTTTTGCAATGATCTGAATTTCCGTACTATCCGAGTTGATTAAATACACCACACATCCAACCCAAATTGCAATGAAATACAAATCATTATGGGTTAAAGAAGAAAACCGATAAGAGATGAACAGAAATAACAACACAGAATCTTACATCATAGAGGAATAAAATATAATATATAACAACTTTTGGAATACAAAATTTTAACTGTAAATATACATATCATTATCAGAGTACAACAATTGTTCATCACAGCGGAAATAAATAATACGTAGTTATCTAATGTTGTAACCTCTGCTCCAAGCTTCTCCAAGGATGTCTGTAAACTCCTGAACTACTTGACCGCCCGTACAAATTTGGGCACCCAAGAGTTTAGGGTAAAACAAAATAAAATAAACTCTGAGTCAGTCATGGGACTGGTGTGGGTAAACTCCAACCACTTGGTTTAAAATTTAAAAAAATCCTTTTAAAAGAAAGGATAATCGTAAGACCAATCCATACATAAATACGGATGGTTTTTACTTTACGATAACCCAAAACATTCTTTAAATCCATACAATTCTGATATTATAATAATGTCTAAATCAAATAAATAGCAATCGAGCAGAACGCTTGCATCTCACGCTCCACATACATAGTATACAATCAAAACCGCATGCGCTTATTGGAGAGTGGATTTCCAATTATGGAAAGGTATGGGACCATCGTCCGACAATGTATCTTTAGAGAGGAATACACTGGATTCAACAAGAACATCTTGCAACCTTGGCTAAATATGACCGGCCACTCACTTCGTTTGAGTTTATTAAATGTATTATCACCAACGGTTGGGATCGACAACCATTCCGAAGCATACAACAGCTATAGAATAAAGAAGCAAACAGATTTATCTCTAGATCAGGTGACAATACACCCTAATTTGGAGCTATCCACTTAGTCATGCAACCTACCTGATTTTATATCATTTCCCAGTTGTGAGGCCTGAGGCTACATCTTACCTTTTTGATATCACAACAATCATTCACTTTGAATGCCACATCATCAAACCTGCCAAACCATTTATTGATTTCCCTAAAAATATCACGGGTATAAAGATAAGAAAACGAATTCCTCCGCCACCAACGTAATACATTTGAAGAGATCAATATTGATGATCTGTTAGTCATATTCTGTCAGACATTCGTCCATACAAGTTGTCCTGGGACTGGACAAACCGAAGGCACCATCCATTAATCCATCTCAGGCAATCTCTACCTAGGATTAACAGAACAACACTTGCATTTTACTCCGTCTTCAATTATCTTCAACATAATTGATTCACAACGCTTATGCCAATACGAAGTGGTTTTCGGATAATAAATCCAACCGGTCTCTACGTATTGACAACGATGGTATTAATTGACCAATACTTCGATAGTCGGTTAATTAACCATCGAAGGAACAAACATCCATCCAAATATCTAATTTCCAAATGGAATTATTATTGATCAGCACCAAACGATCACCGAGCCCTTTTTAATTAATATCTTATCAATTAATTTCTTCCCAATATTCATTCCCAATCTACCGACATCTTTCAACCTCGCTTGGATTCTCACTACACTTGGAAAACATTTCCATATTACACATTTTTTGTTTTCTATATTTAGAAAATATCTTTTATTCATTTGGAAAACATTTCCAATTACTTATCTCTTCCACGGAACTATTTATTTTCTATGTTAGGAAATATTTGTTATTATATTTCCAAAATCATACTTACTTAGGTTAAAATGGCTGTTGTGTAAAACATCGTTACGAAAACCCAAATTACTGCTAATTATTCATTTTTAAAGTATATACGTTTCTCCTTCCAACCTCTCAAGATTTAATTTTACAAATTCTCTTTTTACATATAAAATTCCATTATAAGTGTATTCTCTTATTTAATTCCATATATAATTGATAAGTTGATTCTAGTCATCCAACTTTTCTTAATTTTTCCTAAGATATTCATTCCCAACTCTTATTTAATCACACTCACAATATTGAAGCATATATGACAATCACATCAAGTTCTACATGATATAACTAGCTATATTATCTCGAACCTCGTCCATCTCTTGTTGGCTATAAGAATCAACATGTATAAAATTATGCAATTAAGAGGTATTTGTTTTTTTCAAAAAAATTAACCATATGATTACTTAATACAAAATATGAAGGGAAAAGATAAAACTAAGAAGGTAATGCCTCATGTAACTCGATAATTTGACAGTGGTTTTCTATTATATCATGCATATACCATATTAAATATGTTGACCCCAGTTGTTGGGGATACTATAGCAATATTTCAAGAAAATTAAACAATATGTTTAAAATGGATTTATATCCCAGACAATATACAAGTTTATTATTATTACTATTGTTGTTGTTATTATTATTATTATTGTTATTGTTATTGTTGTTACAAAATATATCACCTTAACAATCTTCCATTTCAAGGTACTCGCTCAAGGCTTGCCGCCATATGCATTGTAAGTGTTAAAGGCCCTGAACATGCAACAAATGTTAAACAATAATTATTACAACGAAATAAAAATATACAATTCGTTAACTCTTCATGCAGATTAGACACAAAGCTATATAATTAGTTTGATATTATCATTTGTCTACCAAGCCAAAAGGATATTAAAAAGAAAACAAATAAAACATTCACTTGTGGCTTGATTTCCAATTTTTTGCGTTCGACCTTGGGATAAAAAACATAAACCTCATTCTTTTATATACGGAAAACAAGTAAGTAGATAATGTTTCATGCGACATGACAAAGGATAACCTGCTGGAACTTTGACGCCATGAAGGCACTCACGTAAACTAATTTTATGTTTTTTGGACAGGATAATGTATAACATGTAAGGGGTAAATAACTATGTTTACTTTTCTGGACCGGTGCTAGCTCATTTCGGATAACAATTTTCAGCATATCTCCTATGTTTTACCATGTATATTCAAGAGTCTCCAAATGAAACTGTAAGTCTATAACAGAGATTTTGTTTTTCTATATGCATATACATCTAGGCAGTGTCTAACACGCAGATGTCTCCAACACGAAAGTTCCCAAATATAGATTTCTTCTTCCACGAGCCTTCTATAAGAGGAAAGGCTTTGCCAAATGCATTTTCAATATTCGCGACTCGTTCACAAACATCATTTCCTATTAATGGTAAACAAGCAACTTTATTTTCTATCTCTCCATTGAAAGGTGTGAAGACCCGTAACTTCCCCGTAAAGGAAAGCGACGGATAGTTCGAGAACAAACCACAACAGAACGCATATAAAAGAACATTTCATTGATATTACAACAATGCATCAGATTACAAGAATATACAGAGTATAAATGAATATTACACAGAAATATCAGAGATTTAAATTACATTTAAATACATAGCAACGGAAAAATAATACAATACACAACTAGAAGGAGATATACGGATACAAAGCTTTCCGGATATCGTTCCAGCTGTAAACCAGGATCCTATGAATATAAATCTGCAAAACCCAAAACTACTAGCTGCCCGTGTCAAAATAAGGGCACCCAGAGTTTAGGTTAAAACAATAAACTCCAGGTCAGTCATGTGACTGGTGTGAGAACTAAAACAGTTATTAATCTTTATTTTAAATCATTAGGTAAATCAAGGGACAACGCCGTATAACACGGAACGGGTTTCCTCCCAAGAACACCAGTGCATATAAGTAAACAGCGCAATGCTTAATAAAGAAAAATGAAGCTGTTATAAGACCCAGGTCCTATCACACAATGCAAACGCAAGCCGGGGGATAGGGTTTTCCCTTATAACAGCCAAAGAATGCTTGATACGTTTAAAACAAATCATTTGATACTACTATAAGTGCATAGTGTATAAAACAACTTCAAATCATAAGTATCAATCATAGGCGGCATGGGTACCATATATCATGTCGCCATACTAGTTCTACAATTAAAACCGCAAATGTCACGTATTTGGAAATTGGGTTTCTATCTATGAACCGAGGCAAAAGATAGTCCTCAACCGATTCGAGACGCTCTAGCCCGTGTCTCAGGATCAGAGCTCGAGTGACCCTTGGAGCGACAGGGCCGGTCCACCGATGTGGATTAAAATGCCTGAACACTGCGTTTCCCCACCCTTTGGGGTGTCAATGAGCCAACAAATGACTCCATCGATTCGAGAACGACCGATCAATCCGAGGCGCCTCGCAACAGCAACAACCACATAAGTCAAACTCGTCAGAGCGTGTAAAACCACTGACGCCACTTTTTAGCTAGAAGGAAACGCATGCCCTCCCTGAGGTCCGTCTCCCGTTTTTGGTTCATACCGGGTGTGAAACTCGCGAATCAACGTTACACAAAGCTATGCCACAAAGGCCGTGCTTTGATCATCAACCACAAGACTTTGCTTTTCAACAGAAGCCTCGATCAATTGCCACTTAGGCATGCCACACAGGCAATTCACTCCATGCGTTTGATATCCATCAATATATAACCCCTGAGCTCGTACGTCTCAGAGAAGGGCGTTAAGCAAGAGAATAAATTCTCCGCCGCCAAACAGATATATATTTAATAGAGATCAATCACACGGACTAAAATCCAATGTCAGACACACAGTCCATTTACAAGTCCGTTCTGGGTCTGAACGAAACCGGAGGCACCTAGTACCCCGCATATCCATCGATCTCCAAGTACGTCTGGACGATCACTAACTGTTTCCATCTTCTTGGGTGTACAGCCCAATCAAGATCATCAGTAATTACCCAAACGACGTGAAGACCTCCGGTCTTCGACCACCGTCTTCATCTTCGACTTATCGTCGTATCAGTTATTCAGAATGGGATAAACCCGGTCCTTCCGAATAACTCGCGTATATATTATAAAAGTGTTACACAAACACAACATACGCCTCATTCCAATTCATTAGTCACTAACCGTAAATTAATCAAGAGAATAATTCCCCAAATATTAACCCCGAAGGCCGAAACCAACATCAGATCAATATCCAGAAAACCATTCTGCTTAGCTAATCGACAGTTAGTTTCTAAATTTCACATTCATAGGGAAAGGTTCCCATTAATTTTATCCAAGATAAATTCCTTGAATTTATTCTTTAATCTTCTTTTGAATTTCGATTCAACTAGTCGGGATTAACGAACCTTATCGAAGTAATCATTGGTTTTAATTTCCAAATCCCAACCTATTCATCCCATGAAGTAAAACTGGTGGTACTTCATATCTAACACCACGGTGTTATCGGTAAATTCAATTACCATTTCACGTTCAAATCTAATTAAAGATTTAACTATCGCCTGGAGCAAAACTGGTGCTACTCCATTCTCGATCATTTCAATCTAATTAAAGATTCATTAAAACTCCGCTTAGTTTTAATCTTCGACTGGGTTAAAGAATCGGTGTCATTTAAAACACGGTTCACGATAAACCCAAAATCACATTCCATTAATTATCGGGTTAAAGAACAAGTGTTATTTAAAACACTGTTCACGATAAACCCAAAAATCATTCCATTAATTATCGGGTTAAAGAACAAGTGTTATTTAAAACACTGTTCACGATAAACCCAAAAATCATCCCATTAATTATCGGGTTAAAGAACAAGTGTTATTTAAAACACTGTTCACGATAAACCCAAAAATCATCCCATTAATTATCGGGTTAAAGAACAAGTGTTATTTAAAACACTGTTCACGATAAACCCAAAAATCAATACCAATTCAATTCCAATTAAATATCATTTAATTGGTATACTTCATTAAATCTAAATAAAAAGATTTAATCTTTTCTCAACTGGGTTCAAGAACAGTGTTAGTGAAGACACCATTCACGACAAACCCAAATCACATTTGATATTCAATATAAGGCTCTGAATAGAAAATATATCGGCTTATATTCAATATCAAATTCTACAATTAACAAATGTCGTATTGGAAATAACGATATATATATATATATCTTTCAAATTTCCATAACAACACCTGTATAATCACGAATTCCAACATCGAAATATTCCGAAGACAATTTCGATTCAATTCCACTCCAATGCAATCATTGGATATTCTGGTTATTTTCAAAACCATTTTCAAATTCAATTTATTTACTTAAAAATAAATAGAATTATAATTCTAGTTCAAAACTAGTTTATTTCGATAAAAATCTATTTTTATCTTTTCAAATATGGAGTTTTTCATCCCAAACTTTCACAAATCATTTCTTATGATTTTACACAAATTATTACTATTTTTAATAATTTTATCAAGGCCCGTACAGTCGATTTCCATCAATGGCCATCGAACTGCACTTACAGCGACCTTTTTCAAATTTGATTTGGACATAATTCCAAATCCAACCGTTAGATTTCAAATTTCTAATATTCATTAGAAAGCTCTTTTCGATACGAACCCAACTGTTCCGGTTTTAGGAGAATCCGACGTTCGGATCTCCCGTAATGTCCGTTTGAAATAAATGGTCGAAATTCACGAACTGCCGTGGCGCGGCGCGTTCTATTCAGGCCATTATATTATATATATAATATATATAATATATATTTCGTCGATTTCTATTTAAAACGAATTATATAAATAGTTTTTAAATCCGTTTCAAAAGCAATTTCAACTTCCATTTCAATTCAAATCAAAATTGAATTCTTCTTTATAAATTCGTTTTAAAATTCACTTCTATTCAATTCAAATTTCAATTCAATTTGAATTCATTTCAATTCACTTTCAATTCAATTTGAATTCGTTTTCAATTCATTTCGAAATCGTTTTCAATTCAATTCGAATTCGTTTTCAATTCAATTCATTTCGAAATCGTTATATATTCAATTCATTTCGAAATCGTTATATATTCAATTCATTTCGAAATCGTTATATATTCAATTCATTTCGAAATCGTTATATATTCAATTCATTTCGAAATCGTTATATACTCAATTCATTTCGAAATCGTTTTCAATTCAATTTATTTCGAAATCGTTTTCAATTCAATTCATTTCGAAATCGTTTTCAATTCAATTCATTTTGAAATCGTTTTCAATTCAATTCATTTCGAAATCGTTTTCAATTCAATTCATTTCGAAATGAATAAAATCGATATAAATACCGTTCGCGCCAAAATGGCGTCAATCTAATCAACACGGCTTCATAAATTTCTATTTTCAAATATTCTATTTCAAATATTTCTTTTCCAAAATAGTTGTTATTATCAAAATATTTCGTTCAACACATGACCAATCTCAATGGATGAGTACTGTCAACACATGAACCTTTATTTTATAATATTATTTATTTTTCAAATTGGAATGAGGCCCAATCAATTACCATATAAAGTTAATTATGTGGATTTTCATACAACACATGTATATAATAGCATTGAAAAATAATCAGCCATCAACCAAAGTGCACTACACTGTATAAGCATCAAATATAGACATTTAACGCTTATAGCAGCCTGTCAATCAATCGATCGACATATTTAATCAATCAGGATGAGTGAACTTCAAGTTTCATCCCAACACCCGTGTGGGGTTTCAAACAATCAAACACAGATTTTATTTGTGCAGTTGGGCGATGTGTAAAATTTATCGCCCCAATCAATGTCATTCAAATAGGTGTACATAAACAAACCGTCCGGTTTATAAATGAATATTTTATTTTATTCACTTCACGTTAAAAATTATATTTTTTTAACGATAAAACATTTTATTCCAACATATGAATTTCTATTATTCATTTACACAATAAAATGATATTTTTATTTTCTAACATATTTTAGAAAATTTCGGCGGCATAACGGCACGATACTAGAAACGGGACGAGGCCTAGCCTTATCCCCGGTCTAGTGAAGGCCCACGCCATTCACACATCAATCAAAATCACCAAACAACCAAATTCAAATCAAATCATATAACTAATCTATGCAACCAAACAAACAAGTCCATGGTCTGTGGACGATTGTGTCGGGTGCTACTAAGCACCGTCTGCATCCTAGTATATATATATATATAAATAGAAATGAAATGGAAAGGTGAGAAATTCTCACCGAAAGCTATCCAAACATCTTGACTCTTCTTTGATATAAATCTTCTTCGTTCTCGCCTTTTTGTTACCTTCGTTGCCCGCTTTTACTACCTATGTAAAAATCGAATTTTTACTTCGCTATTCAATATATAAAAATCATATTTTTATTTCGAAGTTCAATATATAAAAATCATATTTTTATTTCGAAGTTCAACATATAAAAATCATATTTTTATTTCGAAGTTCAACATATAAAAATCATATTTTTATTTCGAAGTTCAACATATAAAAATCATATTTTTATTCTTTCTATATTATAAAAATTATATTTTTAACTTTTCTATATTATAAAAATTATATTTTTAACTTTTCTATAATATAAAAATATCGTCTTTCTTCGTTTTAAAAATCAAAATTTTCTATCGATGTTCATTAAAAAAAAAACTTTATCTTCATATAAATCCTAACTTAACATCATTAAAAATTAGAATTTTATAACGGAAAAAAAATCAGAGTTTTTATAAGGATAAATACATATAAAAACTGGTTATTCGAATTTAAACGAATTAAACAACAACAAAAAACTTACCGCTCTCTTTTCTTTTCGCTGTTTTCGCTTGCGGGGGCCCCACGTCACATGAAGGAGGAGGACGGGTGCTGAAGGGGGCGTCGGCTAGGCAAGGGTCGAGCAAAGCGGTGGCGGGCGGCGCGATTTGGTGGTTCGCGGTTTAGGGTTCCGCGTTGGGTTAGGGGGGGATTGGGGCTTCGATCTACGGAGAGGGGAAAGGAGGCAGAGGCGTTGGGGGGGTTCTGGTAGGGCGGAGGACGGGTCTCGCGATGGCGGGCGTCGATCGGAGGAGATCCATCGATTTCCCTCTGCGCGTTTTTTTTTTCCTCTTTTTTTTTTCTTCTGATTTAATTTCGAAGAGGGGGGGGGGGGCCAGAACGGTTTTAAGGAGGAGGGGGTTCTTCTTTTTTTTTTTATATATATATTATTTAATTTCTAGAAGTTGACTTTTACATACGACCTCGAAACGAGGCCCACCGCCTGTCGTCCATAGCGTTTTACCCCCATTCCGAACACAATGGGATATGTATCGCAGGTTGATTCGATCGTTTGAATCAGTTTCCGTTAAATTTACATTTAAATCGCTATATTGAATTTTAAACGTACATTTCAAATTACCGGGGTCACATACTAACTAGAAAAATTCCAGAAAAATATTTTCTAGCTTCGTATTGACGATACGGTCCTAACAAAACTAGTTTCGTCGAATTCTGAGGCCGTTGGAAAAACGTCCAATTTCCAGTCGATTAAAATCAACTGAAACTGGTCAAACGCGTTTTCTTTTGCCACGCTCACATATTGATTCAGAAAATTATGTAATTTGGAATCTAGCAATAACTTTACATCCCGGACCCAACAAAACTGGTTTCGTCGAAATCCGAGGTCGTTTGCAAAATGTCCATTTTTAAGGGCCTGAATTCCATAGCGACTATTCAGAATTTTCAACTGGATATATCTTTTGATTCCCGCTATGAAATTTCGATTATTCGGATTCGTTGGAAAGATATTATCAATTAGATCCTATTATTTTTGGTTTCACTAAAATCCGGATTGTTTGGCACCCGGTACATTCAATTGAAGTTTGAAATCGAATTATCGAACTACCGCGCCATTTTAATTCTATTTATAATTATATATAAATATTTATATTCTAACGACGACGCGTATAATATATACGTTCGAATTATATTCAAAATAAATTTTCTCGCCAATATTATTTAAAATAATTCATTTTAAATAATCAAGATTAGCTAAGATTGCTAAAATAAAAATTTTAAACTGGCCCAGATTTTCGGGTTGTTACAATCTCCCCCACTTAAAACTTTTCGTCCCCGAAAAGGAACAAAGTCGAAAGTGGTTTGATTATTCAACTCTACGCTCGATCTGGCTTCCATTCTCCAACTCTTTAGTTTCTAAGAATTTTCAAAATTTCAAAAATTTGGCTAACACCCTAAATTTTCGAAAAATTTCGCCATAACCTCCCCTGCACCGGGAGCATCGGGGAATTTCAAATAGCTTCCCCGGTCCTTCAGATCTCAAAAAGAAAAAGAAAAAGCCAAGCGGCTAGCCAATAGGCTCATAAAATCATCATCACCCAAACAAAACAGGAAATTATGTAGTAAACATGTACCTATTTGTCGGGCAAACAAATTTTATTCTCTGGCTCTAGCCTCCTTGCTATGACCTGTTCAATGATATATATGCACATGCAAGCAAATGCAACCAATTCTCAATATAATTCATTATTTGATGCTATTAGGCATAATGGTTCAAAATTAGCAAACAAATAAACAAACAACACAAAACATCAATCAATTAGTGAATTAGAGTTTCAAATTCATAATTTTGATACATATACAAAAAATCATGTTTTTGATGCCAATTCACAACAATGTGTTCTAACTATATATAAGTTTTGGTTCTCACACCAGCCTAATGGAAATATATAGATAGCACACCTTCGTCACTCGAAAATAAATACTGGTAACGCTGCAGCATTATCAGAATCATCCCCGGGCAACTAGAATGTGATTCTATATCTACCCAATATATTAAAACTTTGAATATACGTTTGCAAGGCGTATATGCAAATTCTTTATATACTGAATTGTCCAAAATCAATATAAATAACTAATCAAATACGAATGATTGGTTTAAATTTTCAAAACAAAGTTTGTTTTCATTTGAAAAATATACTCTTCACACTCGTTCTAGGATACTACTGATCCCATCTCTAACGAGTCATTCCCATTGGATATTACTAACCCAATATCTGATGAATTCTTTCGTATGGTTCTAATGTGCCTTGTTCTCTGCTTTGTAAACCAAAGCTCTGATACCAACTGTGAAGACCCGTAACTTCCCCGTAAAGGAAAGCGACGGATAGTTCGAGAACAAACCACAACAGAACGCATATAAAAGAACATTTCATTGATATTACAACAATGCATCAGATTACAAGAATATACAGAGTATAAATGAATATTACACAGAAATATCAGAGATTTAAATTACATTTAAATACATAGCAGCGGAAAAATAATACAATACACAACTAGAAGGAGATATACGGATACAAAGCTTTCCGGATATCGTTCCAGCTGTAAACCAGGATCCTATGAATATAAATCTGCAAAACCCAAAACTACTAGCTGCCCGTGTCAAAATAAGGGCACCCAGAGTTTAGGTTAAAACAATAAACTCCAGGTCAGTCATGTGACTGGTGTGAGAACTAAAACAGTTATTAATCTTTATTTTAAATCATTAGGTAAATCAAGGGACCACGCCGTATAACACGGAACGGGTTTCCTCCCAAGAACACCAGTGCATATAAGTAAACAGCGCAATACTTAATAAAGAAAAATGAAGCTGTTATAAGACCCAGGTCCTATCACACAATGCAAACGCAAGCCGGGGGATAGGGTTTTCCCTTATAACAGCCAAAGAATGCTTGATACGTTTAAAACAAATCATTTGATACTACTATAAGTGCATAGTGTATAAAACAACTTCAAATCATAAGTATCAATCATAGGCGGCATGGGTACCATATATCATGTCGCCATACTAGTTCTACAATTAAAACCGCAAATGTCACGTATTTGGAAATTGGGTTTCCATCTATGAACCGAGGCAAAAGATAGTCCTCAACCGATTCGAGACGCTCTAGCCCGTGTCTCAGGATCAGAGCTCGAGTGACCCTTGGAGCGACAGGGCCGGTCCACCGATGTGGATTAAAATGCCTGAACACTGCGTTTCCCCACCCTTTGGGGTGTCAATGAGCCAACAAATGACTCCATCGGTTCGAGAACGACCGATCAATCCGAGGCGCCTCGCAACAGCAACAACCACATAAGTCAAACTCGTCAGAGCGTGTAAAACCACTGACGCCACTTTTTAGCTAGAAGGAAACGCATGCCCTCCCTGAGGTCCGTCTCCCGTTTTTGGTTCATACCGGGTGTGAAACTCGCGAATCAACGTTACACAAAGCTATGCCACAAAGGCCGTGCTTTGATCATCAACCACAAGACTTTGCTTTTCAACAGAAGCCTCGATCAATTGCCACTTAGGCATGCCACACAGGCAATTCACTCCATGCGTTTGATATCCATCAATATATAACCCCTGAGCTCGTACGTCTCAGAGAAGGGCGTTAAGCAAGAGAATAAATTCTCCGCCGCCAAACAGATATATATTTAATAGAGATCAATCACACGGACTAAAATCCAATGTCAGACACACAGTCCATTTACAAGTCCGTTCTGGGTCTGAACGAAACCGGAGGCACCTAGTACCCCGCATATCCATCGATCTCCAAGTACGTCTGGACGATCACTAACTGTTTCCATCTTCTTGGGTGTACAGCCCAATCAAGATCATCAGTAATTACCCAAACGACGTGAAGACCTCCGGTCTTCGACCACCGTCTTCATCTTCGACTTATCGTTGTATCAGTTATTCAGAATGGGATAAACCCGGTCCTTCCGAATAACTCGCGTATATATTATAAAAGTGTTACACAAACACAACATACGCCTCATTCCAATTCATTAGTCACTAACCGTAAATTAATCAAGAGAATAATTCCCCAAATATTAACCCCGAAGGCCGAAACCAACATCAGATCAATATCCAGAAAACCATTCTGCTTAGCTAATCGACAGTTAGTTTCTAAATTTCACATTCATAGGGAAAGGTTCCCATTAATTTTATCCAAGATAAATTCCTTGAATTTATTCTTTAATCTTCTTTTGAATTTCGATTCAACTAGTCGGGATTAACGAACCTTACCGAAGTAATCATTGGTTTTAATTTCCCAATCCCAACCTATTCATCCCATGAAGTAAAACTGGTGGTACTTCATATCTAACACCACGGTGTTATCGGTAAATTCAATTACCATTTCACGTTCAAATCTAATTAAAGATTTAACTATCGCCTGGAGCAAAACTGGTGCTACTCCATTCTCGATCATTTCAATCTAATTAAAGATTCATTAAAACTCTGCTTAGTTTTAATCTTCGACTGGGTTAAAGAATCGGTGTCATTTAAAACACGGTTCACGATAAACCCAAAATCACATTCCACTAATTATCGGGTTAAAGAACAAGTGTTATTTAAAACACTGTTCACGATAAACCCAAAAATCATTCCATTAATTATCGGGTTAAAGAAAAAGTGTTATTTAAAACACTGTTCACGATAAACCCAAAAATCATCCCATTAATTATCGGGTTAAAGAACAAGTGTTATTTAAAACACTGTTCACGATAAACCCAAAAATCATCCCATTAATTATCGGGTTAAAGAACAAGTGTTATTTAAAACACTGTTCACGATAAACCCAAAAATCAATACCAATTCAATTCCAATTAAATATTATTTAATTGGTATACTTCATTAAATCTAAATAAAAAGATTTAATCTTTTCTCAACTGGGTTCAAGAACAGTGTTAGTGAAGACACCATTCACGACAAACCCAAATCACATTTGATATTCAATATAAGGCTCTGAATAGAAAATATATCGGCTTATATTCAATATCAAATTCTACAATTAACAAATGTCGTATTGGAAATAACGATATATATATATATATCTTTCAAATTTCCATAACAACACCTGTATAATCACGAATTCCAACATCGAAATATTCCGAAGACAATTTCGATTCAATTCCACTCCAATGCAATCATTGGATATTCTGGTTATTTTCAAAACCATTTTCAAATTCAATTTATTTACTTAAAAATAAATAGAATTATAATTCTAGTTCAAAACTAGTTTATTTCGATAAAAATCTATTTTTATCTTTTCAAATATGGAGTTTTTCATCCCAAACTTTCACAAATCATTTCTTATGATTTTACACAAATTATTACTATTTTTAATAATTTTATCAAGGCCCGTACAGTCGATTTCCATCAATGGCCATCGAACTGCACTTACAGCGACCTTTTTCAAATTTGATTTGGACATAATTCCAAATCCAACCGTTAGATTTCAAATTTCTAATATTCATTAGAAAGCTCTTTTCGATACGAACCCAACGGTTCCGGTTTTAGGAGAATCCGACGTTCGGATCTCCCGTAATGTCCGTTTGAAATAAATGGTCGAAATTCACGAACTGCCGCGGCGCGGAGCGTTCTATTCAGGCCATTATATTATATATATAATATATATAATATATATTTCGTCGATTTCTATTTAAAACGAATTATATAAATAGTTTTTAAATCCGTTTCAAAAGCAATTTCAACTTCCATTTCAATTCAAATCAAAATTGAATTCTTCTTTATAAATTCGTTTTAAAATTCACTTCTATTCAATTCAAATTTCAATTCAATTTGAATTCATTTCAATTCACTTTCAATTCAATTTGAATTCGTTTTCAATTCATTTCGAAATCGTTTTCAATTCAATTCGAATTCGTTTTCAATTCAATTCATTTCGAAATCGTTATATATTCAATTCATTTCGAAATCGTTATATATTCAATTCATTTCGAAATCGTTATATATTCAATTCATTTCGAAATCGTTATATATTCAATTCATTTCGAAATCGTTATATACTCAATTCATTTCGAAATCGTTTTCAATTCAATTTATTTCGAAATCGTTTTCAATTCAATTCATTTCGAAATCGTTTTCAATTCAATTCATTTTGAAATCGTTTTCAATTCAATTCATTTCGAAATCGTTTTCAATTCAATTCATTTCGAAATGAATAAAATCGATATAAATACCGTTCGCGCCAAAATGGCGTCAATCTAATCAACACGGCTTCATAAATTTCTATTTTCAAATATTCTATTTCAAATATTTCTTTTCCAAAATAGTTGTTATTATCAAAATATTTCGTTCAACACATGACCAATCTCAATGGATGAGTACTGTCAACACATGAACCTTTATTTTATAATATTCTTTATTTTTCAAATTGGAATGAGGCCTAATCAATTACCATATAAAGTTAATTATGTGGATTTTCATACAACACATGTATATAATAGCATTGAAAAATAATCAACCATCAACCAAAGTGCACTACACTGTATAAGCATCAAATATAGACATTTAACGCTTATAGCAGCCTGTCAATCAATCGATCGACATATTTAATCAATCAGGATGAGTGAACTTCAAGTTTCATCCCAACACCCGTGTGGGGTTTCAAACAATCAAACACAGATTTTATTTGTGCAGTTGGGCGATGTGTAAAATTTATCGCCCCAATCAATGTCATTCAAATAGGTGTACATAAACAAACCGTCCGGTTTATAAATGAATATTTTATTTTATTCACTTCACGTTAAAAATTATATTTTTTTAACGATAAAACATTTTATTCCAACATATGAATTTCTATTATTCATTTACACAATAAAATGATATTTTTATTTTCTAACATATTTTAGAAAATTTCGGTGGCATAACGGCACGATACTAGAAACGGGACGAGGCCTAGCCTTATCCCCGGTCTAGTGAAGGCCCACGCCATTCACACATCAATCAAAATCACCAAACAACCAAATTCAAATCAAATCATATAACTAATCTATGCAACCAAACAAACAAGTCCATGGTCTGTGGACGATTGTGTCGGGTGCTACTAAGCACCGTCTGCATCCTAGTATATATATATATAAATAGAAATGAAATGGAAAGGTGAGAAATTCTCACCGAAAGCTATCCAAACATCTTGACTCTTCTTTGATATAAATCTTCTTCGTTCTCGCCTTTTTGTTACCTTCGTTGCCCGCTTTTACTACCTATGTAAAAATCGAATTTTTACTTCGCTATTCAATATATAAAAATCATATTTTTATTTCGAAGTTCAATATATAAAAATCATATTTTTATTTCGAAGTTCAACATATAAAAATCATATTTTTATTTCGAAGTTCAACATATAAAAATCATATTTTTATTTCGAAGTTCAACATATAAAAATCATATTTTTATTTCGAAGTTCAACATATAAAAATCATATTTTTATTCTTTCTATATTATAAAAATTATATTTTTAACTTTTCTATATTATAAAAATTATATTTTTAACTTTTCTATAATATAAAAATATCGTCTTTCTTCGTTTTAAAAATCAAATTTTTCTATCGATGTTCATTAAAAAAAAAAACTTTATCTTCATATAAATCCTAACTTAACATCATTAAAAATTAGAATTTTATAACGGAAAAAAAATCAGAGTTTTTATAATGATAAATACATATAAAAACTGGTTATTCGAATTTAAACGAATTAAACAACAAAAAAAAACTTACCGCTCTCTTTTCTTTTCGCTGTTTTCGCTTGCGGGGGCCCCACGTCACAGGAAGGAGGAGGACGGGTGCTGAAGGGGGCGTCGGCTAGGCAGGGGTCGAGCAAAGCGGTGGCGGGCGGCGCGATTTGGTGGTTCGCGGTTTAGGGTTCCGCGTTGGGTTAGGGGGGGATTGGGGCTTCGATCTACGGAGAGGGGAAAGGAGGCAGAGGCGTTGGGGGGGTTCTGGTAGGGCGGAGGACGGGTCTCGCGATGGCGGGCGTCGATCGGAGGAGATCCATCGATTTCCCTCTGCGCGTTTTTTTTTTTCCTCTTTTTTTTTTTTTCTTCTGATTTAATTTCGAAGAGGGGGGGAGGGCCAGAACGGTTTTAAGGAGGAGGGGGTTCTTTTTTTTTTATATATATTATTTAATTTCTAGAAGTTGACTTTTACATACGACCTCGAAACGAGGCCCACCGCCTGTCGTCCATAGCGTTTTACCCCCATTCCGAACACAATGGGATATGTATCGCAGGTTGATTCGATCGTTTGAATCAGTTTCCGTTAAATTTACATTTAAATCGCTATATTGAATTTTAAACGTACATTTCAAATTACCGGGGTCACATACTAACTAGAAAAATTCCAGAAAAATATTTTCTAGCTTCGTATTGACGATACGGTCCTAACAAAACTAGTTTCGTCGAATTCTGAGGCCGTTGGAAAAACGGCCAATTTCCAGTCGATTAAAATCAACTGAAACTGGTCAAACGCGTTTTCTTTTGCCACGCTCACATATTGATTCAGAAAATTATGTAATTTGGAATCTAGCAATAACTTTACATCCCGGACCCAACAAAACTGGTTTCGTCGAAATCCGAGGTCGTTTGCAAAATGTCC
Source organism: Allium sativum (assembly GCA_030737875.1). Lineage (NCBI taxonomy): Eukaryota > Viridiplantae > Streptophyta > Magnoliopsida > Asparagales > Amaryllidaceae > Allium > Allium sativum. Next base: position 120,959,999 of record CM060915.1, read on the forward strand.
ATTTTTAAGGGCCTGAATTCCATAGCGACTATTCAGAATTTTCAACTGGACATATCTTTTGATTCCCGCTATGAAATTTCGATTATTCGGATTCGTTGGAAAGATATTATCAATTAGATCCTATTATTTTTGGTTTCACTAAAATCCGGATTGTTTGGCACCCGGTACATTCAATTGAAGTTTGAAATCGAATTATCGAACTACCGCGCCATTTTTAATTCTATTTATAATTATATATAAATATTTATATTCTAACGACGACGCGTATAATATATACGTTCGAATTATATTCAAAATAAATTTTCTCGCCAATATTATTTAAAATAATTCATTTTAAATAATCAAGATTAGCTAAGATTGCTAAAATAAAATTTTTAAACTGGCCCAGATTTTCGGGTTGTTACAAAAGGCTTCTTTTCTACGATATGCATGATTAAGAGGGAGAAATCTACGATGATGCATACACATTATTCTTGCAAAAATGCAAGCGCTCAACTATCATATCATTTTGACAGATGGGATATGCTTTGGCACCTTTTGTATTATAGCTAGGCAAGTTACCATACGCAGTAAAATCATTTATGGTACAAAAAAGCATGGCATGCAATGTAAAATTATTTTTACTATATGCATCAAACAAACTGACTCCTTTATCCCATAAGAGTTTTAGTTCATCAATAAGAGGAGTAAGATATACATCGATGTCATTTTTTGATTCACTACAAGAGAAATCGCTAATTTCTGACGTAGATTAGTGATGCCACAACGACTCGGTGTCGATTTGGCGTCGCTAAATTAAATTTCTTCAATAATACATCACTAAGACGACACAAGAGAGTATTTAATTAGCTATGCTTTAGTGACGCCCTGAATATTACAACATATTAACTTGGCGTCTCAAATGCATTAGAAATTACCTACACCATTACTATACCAAAGAAATTTAATGATGTTATAGTGACTCCAAAAATAATTTGTTTCAAAGAAAAACATGTGTCATAAAGACATCGGTATTTTATGTGGGCGTTTGTGACGCTATTGAACTTTAGCAATCCGCACCTTTGGTTTACTTTTCATATGAACCATTCAATATAAAAGATCCAACGCCCAAAATTAGCAATCCAGACCTGGTTCGTCTTCTCTGCTTTAATTTTTTTACATTGTTTTTGTTCTTTATTTGTCCCTCCTCGTTGCTTTTCTGCAATCAGACTTTACAAAAAAAACCTAATCTATTTGGATCCCAATCCATTTGGGAATCAAATCTTCACAAATTGAAATATCGTCATATACGATGCGAATTTCCACGTCTCAAATCAGATCTCACTTCTGGATCTTATCGCCAGCAACTCCAGTAGTGGAAGCATGATGTAAGAATTTAAATCTTAGTCTTCAAATCAAGCTGGACTCCATCCCCAAGAAAACTCATCCTACCATCAATGACGGTCTCCAATTCATCTAGTATCAGATTTGGCAAGTCAGTCCCCTTGTCACTGTACTAAAAAATTTTGTTTTATTAACGACCACCGATTCAAAGAAGTATGATATTTGTGAATTTTTTTAGATATCAAGCTGAAAGTAAGTCGATATTTGTGAGATAATGGCTTAGTTATTTTGGAAAAGAACCTAGGGCTATTGGAGTTTTCATTAGTTAATTAGCAGAGGCATATTTGATCCATCCTTTGACTGTATTGTACTTATAACATGTTCATTTCAATATTTTTTTCACATGAATTGTACTTATAGATTACCCAGTCAAAATTTTGATCTTTATGCATTATCATTTTTGTATTAGGTAGTAGTCTTTATAGGCAGGTTTATAAGGTTTGAAAAATGCAATACAATGGTACTTCGTATACATATAGACCTTGCTAAATTCCGTATAATGATTTTATTGCGAGGAAGAAAACTGGAGAATTCGCAAAATGTGTACCACTTAGAAAGTGCATGCGAGAAGAGATGCTAAATCAAATTTTCTTTTGAAGTATACCGATTATATTTTCTCTTATTATATGGAATAGGAAAAACGATTCAACAAACAATTATATTAGTTACTAGAACATATTCACTACATGAATTGGTTGCACAGTTTGTAAAGTTGGAGCGAGCTTACCTTCCCCTTTCCCTATATGTATCTAGCTTGCATAAGTGACTTCGGTAGAATAAAATGTGCTACGAAGAGTGGCATGATTGCTTATATTGTCATAGATATCTATTTGAACTTTTAAAATATATTTAGTATTTCTATGGATTATCTTGCGTACTTACTGGTTATCTGATCCAGAAGAACAGTTCCTCTTAAATCGGCAAGAAAGATAATAGATTATGAAAAAAAGCATTGAAGATTGCAAAAGCATGCAAGCAAAGCCGATAACATAAGACGCTGGGTATTTTGTGAATTGATAGATCAAATATGTGCACTTCTAAACATAAGACGTTGGTTATCTGATCAAGATTTATTGTATCGGTGGTCGTTAATAAAACTGACAAGGGGCCTTCTTATCAAGCCAACATGACAGTAAGGTACCTAGGGTAAGAAAGGTAGAACATCAAAAAAATACAGGGGAAGACCTTTTAAACTAAAGACCAGGTGTGGTGATAGGTTTAATAGATGCACTTTTAGGAAGCATGTTGTATAATCATGATGAGAGTGAGTGGCTCGAAGTTGAACGAGAGTTTTATCATTCTGTCTAGTAGTTTACAAGTTACGAATTGTGAGCTTACACTTATTTTTCTCTTTTATTTTCATTTCCCTTACCTGCATGGAGCACCTTATAGTTATATTGTATGTTCTAACTTCGTGCTCATTTATAGGATCATCCAGATTCCAAAATTCTAGGGAAAACAATGGCATCTAATCATCATGAAGAATTAATCAGAGTTGGAATTTAGCCATCTTTAAGAAGTCATACACTTGGTACTTGATTCCCTTATGTAATATTCTGCGCTCCTCCGTCAAGGACTGATGATTATCCTGGTGATATTAGGTATTTGCTTGCATCTTAAAGGCAGTATGAATTAATGTACAACATTGCTTTCTCTTTTGCAATCTTATTAGGTAGATTTTCCATCCTTCTTTAACAATCTTTTATAACTAGGAATCAATACACGGTAAATTAAACCTATGACAGCTATCTCGGAAGAAAAAAAAGAGTCAGCAGTGAATGTTATTGTCAAACTTAAAATCAGAGTCATAATTAGAGTCAAGAGTGAATATTATTTCTTAATACCAATGTTATGGAGAGTTATTGGAACTTTTCAATGTTAATTGTTTAGTCTTTTAGTAGTGTATCAGAGGTATGTTGCAGTTTTTGGACAGACTGGCCCCAAGGTGGGAAATTTGATGCAGGTTATGGTTCGTCCATTATGTCGCTCTTGGTTGGACCCAAGAAAGCTCGTGAAATGTGGTTTCTCTCGCGTTTCCATGCCACTTGTGAAGCAGAAAAGATGGGACTTGTTAACATTATGGTACTGCTTCAGAAATTAGAACGGGTTACTCTAGAATGGTGCAGGGAGATTCTACGAAACAGTCCAACAACAATCCGTATACTTAAATCTGCTCTTAATGTTGTTGATGATGGTCATGCTGGTTTGTAGGAAAGTGGAGGGAATGCAAATTTTATATTTTATGGGACTGAGGAAGCAAAAGAAGGGAAGGACACATATGTTGAGAGTAGGCGCCCTTACTTTTCAAGATTTCAAAGAAGACCTTAATAAGGAGGATACATTTTTCAACTTCATGTTTTTGTAGTTGGATCCACAATGGTTATATCTAATAGGCATCTGTCTCCTCCAAGTCATAAGATAAGATGATGCATGTATGAGCATCATGGCGAGGGACGCATCTAATATACACAACCAGAGAACTAGCGATCACCCAGCAAAGGAGGGTAAATCTTTTTTTTTCTTTTCAATACCAAAGTTGTGACATGTATGCATTAGATGACCTTTTTTGACATGTCCAAATGGTCCTTTTTTGACATGGGTGCCATCTGGAAGTTGTAAACTATACGTGCATACTCCTTTCTTAGTTAAATTGCAGGTACATTGGGAGATTAATCGGGCCTTTCTTGACATTGTTTGTCCTAGAGCTGCATCTAATTTTTTCTCTACTTGCCAAGTTCAACCGCATTAAGATGTTCAACATTTGTGTCATCCAGGTACCTTTGGGAATTTCCATTAGTTCAGCGTTGCTTCTTGGGCATGCAGTATTCCTAACTTGAGTCTGGGGTAATTTTCTTTGTTGCTTACTCTGTCCACCAGTGTTGCCTTTGTTGACTTCTCTTTCTACATCTGAGAACTGTCAATAGCATTGAATATCCATGATATGTGCATGAATCTGTAGCCAAATATATAACGCAAATAAAACTAGACATGCACAACCATTGAGTCCTCTATTTCTGTATTTAAAGTACATTCAGGTTACCCGATGGAGAACTGCTAATATAGAGAAATTGGTCCTTAACTTGAAAGGGTATACAGGTAAGGAAGCAAATATGGAGAGGACGGATATCAATGGTGGGATATATACAATGAAGTAGCAAGTCAAATGCACAAAAAGATAGAGACTAATATCAGGTGGTAGCTTATTTGGTCTAAGATATGAAGTTGATAATGAAGAAATACCACAATCAAATTTCAACATGATAGTAGTAAATTCTTTTGCTAATAGCCTAAAGCATTGGAGTAATATGATTTGTGTAGAATATATGTAATTATATTTTTAAGTGTTATTTAGACATATTAAGTTGTAACTATAGCTCTTCCATGACTTAAATTGTATTTGTTTATCATACTTTATTGGTTAAATATAAGTTTTTCATATATGTGATTTTCTGTGATATATATATATATATATATATATATAGGCAAGCGTTCCGTTGCACCCTAAAAATAGAGCACCCTAAAAGTCTCCTGATTTCCACCTCTTATTTATATTAAAGAAAGTGAGTGGGAAGTGAGAGAGTTAGTGGAAGGAAAGAGAAAGGGAGTTAGTAAGAAATGAGTGGTGAAAAAGTGGAAGGCTAAAGGGGTGCTCGTTATTTGGGGTGCCATTGAACCTGCCTCATGTGTGTGTGTGTGTGTGTATTGTGGCATGTTTGATACAGATAGTTTGATTTTATAAGATAATTCTATTTGTTTGCTATTGGAGTTAGGTGATCGACGAATTTTCTATTTTAGAACGTTGGTGTTATAATGGTGTCACCAAAATTTAGTGATGCCATTACGACCCTGGTTTTTGATGTAAACACGCGTCAGGAAGGCGTCACAAACGTCTTTAACGACATCATAGTGACACCAAATGTGATTAGAAAAATGACATCATTAAATTGTTTGGCGTCGCTAAGGCATCATAAGACCGGCATCGCTATGGTGTCATTGATAATTAGTGACACCACAGCGACGACAGTTCTGTGACACCTTAGCGATGCCATGCAATTTAGTGATGCTCATTTTTCTGATTCGTATTTGGCATCAGTATGGCGTGGCTAAATTTTTTAGCGATGCCATAAAGTCGCCAAATGCTCGTCAGAAAATCGCAGATTTGTAATAGTGATTGTTGTAGTTCATAAATTAGACATATGATGTACTTGCGCTTCATACTCAACTGAGGTGGAAGATTATAAATCACAAAAGAAATGGCCAAGTACTATGCTGACTGCTTAGGATACCAAATGGTTTTACGCCATTTGTGCAAAGACCAAGTATGAGATTCCTACTTTCTTCACTGAAATAAGGATACGTTGCATCAACATTTCTCAATTGCGAAGAATCGACTGGATGCCCAAGTAACCCATCTTCTTTCCTCACATCAACATTCCATCTAAGTTTTTTTTTTGCATTTTCTTTATTTGCAAATAAGGGTTTAAAACTTGGTATAATTGGCAAATACCATACGATCTTTGCCGAAGACCCTTTGGATCATTTTGAAAATTCCCTCGTGACTTGTAACGGGATAATCACACTTGCGACGCTCATGAAAATTCTCATGTCCATTTCGATACAGCATACAATCATTTGGATATGCATGTATCTTTCTTCACCCTATATTGATAGGTCACATAATTTTCTTTGCCTCATAGTTGGAGGTAGGAAGCTCTTTACCTTTTAGAAGAATCTCTTTCAAAAGTACCAACGATGATGTAAAAACTTTTGTCGCTCCATCCGTAGTTTGATTTTAAATTAAAAATCTTATGCTACAGTGAATACACTATCATCAAACAAAGAGTTCTCGGTATTTATTAATATTCTTTCGTGTAACTTTGGCTCTTTTATCAAATTATCTTCAACATCACGAAACATCTCATGAATGCAATCATTATCGTCATTTGCCTTGTAATTCACATCATGCTCCTGATCATTCCCGTCATTCTCATAATTACTAGAACTAGTTCTACTAAGTATACTTTCACCATGCCATATCCACCATTCATAATTTTGCCTAAACCCATAACGAAATATGTGATCCCCAATTTGATCTATGTTACAGAGTCTCCTCGTATATTTGTAGTGTCTACAAGTACAAAAAATAGTTTTATCTCCTTTTCTTGATTGATCATTTAATGCACAATTGACAAACTCTTCAATTTTGTTGAGAAACTCATGACTGCTATGTCTTACATTGTACATCCAACTATGATCCATTTCCAAATGTCAAGGACAAAGTACACAAACAAAATAAATAAATAAATAAATAAATAAATACCAAATAAAAGAGCATATGAAAGGGGGAAAAAGGAAAAGAAAAGGGGGGAGGGGAGGAGGGGGGGGGACGGGAAGGAAAAAGAACTAAATTATAATTTTCTTTGATTAGCATGATAAATCTTATAAGATTATATTCTATTTGGCTAATAGAATGGATTCTTTTTATTCACTAATATCTTACTTCATTCGTTTAGACTATGGGAAGATCATTAAATCCTTAATTGTTCACTTTAATTTAAAATATTAGTTACAAAATCATGCTTTGGATAAAACTAATTACAATGTTTTTATATTAAGCAAGCTGTAAGGGTTAAAAGGTAAGGCAAAATTTTACCTTAAGATTTAAGAAAAGATATGTCACAGCCTAACATAGAATACTGAGGCATCAATGAAACCATTGAAAAATACCTTAAGATTGTTGTATAACATAAGTTTTAAAGTATATGTCTCAAGTGACTATAAAAGTTTAGTAAGACTTATGTTTAATCTGATAACATTCACTACAAGATGAACAGTGAATAGCGACGGCAAATAGCCGTTGGCGGCCGACGCTTGCCGTCGCTAGCCGTCGCTATTTGTCGTCGCTATAAATGTCATCACGAGGGAAAAAAGTGACGGAAAAAGCGACGGCTCCGTCACTCGTTTAGCAACGGCTTGCAACGGATACTTGCCACGTGGCACATTAGAAGGCAGGTGGTTTTTTTTGCCGCGAAGCCGTTGCAAATGTCGTTGCTAATGGTGTCCAACAAGCCGTCGCTCTCGTTCGTTCTTTGCCGTCGCTAGCCGACGTAAAAAAATGAACAAAAATCCATCGCCAGCCGTCACTAGCCGTCGCAAATCTAGAACCATTTTTCTGCACTACACAGCCATACCTTTACAACAAGCCTCCACATCAAAACCAATCCACTACCAATCCATCAATATCATTCCAAATTCATCAATACGCACTCATAAATACAACTACATCACACAATATATCCAAAACATTACTAAATTCATCACAATACCATAACATACCATCGTCATACATCCAAAAAACAATATCATCACCGTATATCATCGTCCCATCATCACAAAACATCAAAATACATCAAACCACACCCTACCGTCATCAAATACCATCGTACGTACATAAAGCAAATAAAAAAGTAAGTGTATATACATACCCAAGCACAAGAACAAACAAACTACTCGTCATCTTCTTCTTCTTCGCTTGTAGCATCCCCACCATCGTCCTCGTCTGGCATCGATTCATGCTCGTCATAATAGCGTGCAATGCGCTCGTCTATCTCCTGAGCCAGCTGGCTTCTTCTCCAATCGTTCATCTCTTCCCCTTGCTCCTTCAACTGAGTTATCGCCTCCTACTCCATGGACTTCCTATATCCTTGCTGAAAATCAATAGCCTGCGAAATAGTTCAAGTTCACATTTATAAATGGGCTTGTAATATATACATGGACAATGAAGATCAATACACATGTCAATTTGAAGCTTCTATAATTATAATGTCAATTTAACATGTTAATATAAAAAGAAGGTAAAAGAATGCATGTTAATTGAATACATTTTAAATGTAAACTTAAATTAAAAAAGGTACCTCCTGATTGCCGAAGCCGTATTGCCTATTATGAGTAGGCGGCTTAATAATAGCATCCCAAATACGATCGCACTCTGCAACCATAAGCTCATCTCGTCCACTGGCCTGAGTCACTCTAGCTAACTCTGCATCATATCTCTCCTACAATACCAATATAATTTCAATACAAATGCCATATAATTTAATAATATAATGTGATATGAACGAATATGAAATATTTTAATTATTAATAAGTATATTTATCATTACGCCCGCAGCCTTGTCGTCCGCCCAATCATATGTCACGTTCCCTTCGTTATCAGTATGCTCCACCGCATGAGTATGCCTGAAAACCTCTGCCATCGTAGGCTCCCTTCTATACTTTGCCATCTGAGTATATATACAGTAATAAAATTACTAAAAATAAAAATGAATGATATGCACTCAATTTTTACGTGAACATATGCTAAAAACTATTTCAAATTTATACCAATTCTCTCCTATGCTGCTGGAATGATTTTGAGCCACCGCGATGTAAACCAGGATTTTTAGCTCTATTTTCTTTATTCCTTTGTGCTACTTCCTATTAAATTTGATACATTATTAAATAAAAGAATGCAATCAACATAAATGTGATTATTTTCATTATATCTTACTTTCGCTGCTTCAGTATCCCAATATGCTAGAAATCCAGCTCAAACATCGTCAGCCATCCATTTAGGCTTCTTCCGTGATGTCTTCGCCCTGGAAATTGTTTCTCGGTAATTCTTTCGCATTTTGATATTTCAGTGTGTCAAAAAAACCTGCATGTCCTGCTCCTCTACACGGACAACCGCCTGCAAATTAAATTTATTTTGAATTATTTATAGTATATATGAATTTCCAATAATAAAATAAATAAATACTTACCAGCAAATCGGCTAGAATGGCGTTCTTGATGTGGGGTGGGATACTATCCCAATGAGGCCAAGTCCCAGACATCCTACTCGGGTACGACTGCTTCGACGCTTTTAAAATGAAATCCGCTGGCTCGATTTCAAACCCGGTGCTGTGTACATGTTTACATAGATAAACCATATATTTTTAACTAATTTAAACTGAAATAAATTAGATACTTACCCAGCACTCTTCGGAACAACCTCTGCACATCGCCGCAGATCTGGCTCAGAGCTGCTAGGACCTACACCTGGCGCAGGAGATGGTGAAGGAGTCGGCGGAGATGAACTCCTCGAGCGGCGTCTATCTGACATATCTGTTACAATCATATAATACATACAAAATAACTTGAATTATTAACATCAGTCATCATTATCATTACATAAATCGTACATGACAAGAACAATGCATAACACATATACATATTCAACATTAACATTGTTATTACATAGCTCATAAGAGTACACAACATGATACATAGCTCATAATAGTACATAACATAAATACATAACATCAGTCTTCATCATCTTCGGATGCAGACTCAGTCTCATACTCCATATCATTTTCTTCAGTACTTTCAAATGCATCTACTAACACATTCGCTTCATCATTCAACGACCCGACATCAATGTCATCAACTATTGTAATTTCAGTATTCGGCTCAAGATCCGCTTGATACGCTGCTTCATCTGGAATATTATTTCCACCAAATGTAAATCTTGCCTTTGTTTTAAAAACTGCCCACCAATCTGCTTTTTTTTTAAAGGATGGATACGGAGCAAAATACACTTGTAGTGCTTGGTTGGCTAACACGAAAGGATCATACTTATAGTAATGCGATGTATGCCTTATTTCTATTAGCTTGTAATCTTTGTGCACGTTAACTCCAGAACCAGGAACATTGCTAAACCAGTTGCATTTGAATAGATAAATTTTCTCTAAGGGACGAACATAATATGTCAACTCTACAACTTGCGTTAAGACGCCATAAAAATCTTTTATATGCTCCTCTGGATCATCACTACCTTTGACAAATACACTGCTATTATACGTTAATTTTTCAGCTCCGTAATCATTGGTGTTGAATTTAAATCCATTGACAAAGTATATTGGATAAGTCTTGACATTTCTTTTTGGTCCAATAGCAAGATGTCATAATCCTTCGTTAACAACATAGTTTTTGGGATCATGAACATAGTCTGAAAACCATACAACAAATTCTTTGCTGAGATCACCAGATGGATGTTGTGATTCGTATATACTGCAAATATGTGTTATGTTCCTTTTCTATTAATATAGACAAATAAATATAGATGTATATATAATTGAATTGAACATGAATTTTATATAACCTGACAAATGGTGCAACTTCCACACAATTTAACAGAACATATGTGTGTGCCACATTGTAGTCTTTATCGCTTAATCATATTTCTACACATTTTCCAGCAGGTCTTCCGTGTTGTCTAAAAATAGATAACATTGTCTGAGAAGACTCCTGTTCAACGGCTTCTTCATTACGAGGAACAGATATGAAAGACAAGTTCACATCTTCACTAAAGTAATGAGAGAAAAAAATGAAGCTTCTTCTTCAAAGTACGATTTGCAAATCGAACCTTCTACTCGAGCTTTTTGCCTAATTTTTTTCTTCAAATGATTCAAGTACCTATAATAAGAGTAATTTAATTTATATGTTGGTACAAAAATCTAAGTTGTAATCTATCAACAGTATTGAGTATACACAAAATTACCTCTCAAATTGATACATCCATCCATATTGCACTGGACCTCGAAGGAGTGCTTCAGACGGAAGATGAATAGGTAAATGTTCCATTACATTAAAAAAACCCGGTGGAAATATTTTCTCAAGTTTGCAGAGCAGTACAGAGATTTCTAATTGAAGCTTACGTAAACGATCTATCTTCAACGTCGTTGAACAGAGTTGTTTATAAAACATACTTAATTTTGTTATAACACTCCATATTTTTGTGGGCAACAGTTCCTTGAAAATCACAGGTAAAAAGTATTTCATCATTATATGACAATCATGGCTTTTCATCCCACTCAATTTACTGTTTTTAAAGTCCACACATCTACGGAGGTTAGAAGAAATCCCATCAGGACATCGTAATCCTTCCACCCACTTTAGCACGAGTTTTACTTGCTTGTTGTCTAGCTCATAGCATGCTTTGGGTTTTTTATTCTCGGCATACAAATGAAGTTCCGGCCGTTTACAGAAGTGTAATATATCACGTCGTGAATTCGCGTCGTCCTTGGTTTTCCCCTTTACATTCAAAACTGTATTAAAAACGTTATCAAAAACGTTTTTTTCATTGTGCATGACGTCAATATTATGCCGAAGTTTTAGATTTTTCCAGTAAGGTAACTCCCAAAATATACTTTGTTTGCACCAATTATGAATGTCCGATTTACCTGGAATTTCAACCTGCTTACCATTTTCGTGTATATTTAGGTACTCACTTACAATTTCATATATCTCTTCACTTGTCCAAACTTTAGGCGGTTGTATATTCTCTACTCTGTTAGCTTTGAAGTTCTTTTTATCCGTTCTAAATTTATGATAGGATGTAAAAAACATCGATGACATTCAAACCAAGATATTTTTTTCTCATACTTTAATGAAAATGCTCATGACTCATCCATACAATGAGGACAAGCTAGACGCCTGGATGTGCTCCAACCTGAAAGCATTCCATACGCAGGAAAATCACTAATAGTCCATAATACAGAAGCAAACATACGAAAAATCCTTTTTCTCGAAATGTCGTATGTTTCGACCCCTTCATTCCACAGTGTTTTCAACTCTTCAATCAACGGTTGCAGATAAACATCAATTCCTTGTGTCGGATCATCGGGACCAGGGACGACAACCGTTAGAAACATATATGGATTTTTCATACACATCCATGGAGGTAAGTTATATGGAGTAACAATGATAGGCCATGATGAATATTTACTACCAAATTGAGAAAACGGCGAAAATCCATCCGTACATAAACCGAGCTAGGCTAAGAGTTTATCATGTGCATAGGCTAAGATCAGCCATTTATGTGGTGTTCGCGGACCAGACTAGGTGCACTGGGACCATTTTACGACTTCGGTTCGTTTCCCTTCTAAAAAAAAAAAAGAGAGTTTTGTAAGACTTTATGTTTAAAGTGAAGACATTTACTCAAATTAAGGAACCTTTAAGACTTCACTTCATCTTTTAAACTTGTAAAACCTTGTTACTAAACTTGTAAACGTAAGAACAATCTTTTATATGGTATTGATCCTGGAATACAAAGCAGTAACCAACTACTTAACACTGGAACATACACACCACATACCATATTCTGACAGCACACCATCATTTGCAAAGCGGTATTGTCTCTATTCAACATCAACAATATATTGAGAAGTTCATAAAAATTAAATCACTCAAATTGAATTGACCACAGTCAAATGGATTGAATTGTATCACCAAATTTAATTAATAGCTAAAAAACCATTTGCCAATTTATCAAGATTCTGAATGTGAAAATTCCATGTTTCAAATTAACAAGTACATTAAACAGAATTCTAAGATATTACCATATTAACATTCAATAAAAGAAATGTTCGCCACCATAAAGGTGAAACATGTTTTAAAATTTTGCTTACCCATACATAACGCAAGTTCAAAGTTGCAGTTTATTAATATATTCACATGTAAATGGATAAACAAAGTACAGGTCTCCATGTGTACGTGTGAAAAATAATACCAGTTAAGTTTACAGTATAATAGTAGACTATACATTATTTCTAAATACTAAATGTTGGAATTTGTTTCTATAGCATTAAATAGTAGACTAACAATTTTTTAATACTTTTAATCCTTCTACTTTATGCTAATTAGGTTTTCGGTATTATTTTTAAAATATACTAATACATTGACCAATTAGTTCGGGTGGGTTCATGGTTGAAAGCTAGCTCATACCCATCGAATAAAAAAGCAGAAACTACTATGTAAATAAGAAGTATAAAATGCAAAACCTAAAGTCACAGACCTAATTTTTTAAATTAACATAAAATATCAAATTCATTCATTTCTGTTAAATCCCCTAAATACGAAATAATAATGTTATAAAAAAAGAATAGTTAACCAAACCTTCTTTACCCAGATTGGGAGAATAAATCCAACTTAAATAGAAGTGTATTTAGATAACAGAAACCTCACCCTTCAACCAACATTACCACAAAAAAATGCATGCATGTGCATCCATGTTTCTTTCCTGACAAAAGGTCGCATTATTGAAGTAAACAAAATGTTGTACATAGCATAAACAGACTTCTCTACCATATAATTAGATGTATCTTTTACTGCCTAGTTACTACAGTAATACCTGTTGAATGTGAGGTAGTAGGGATGAAAATTTCTTATTTCTTGGCAAATTCATGTTGATCATTCACTGCATTTTACTGGATGAAACTGAATCATATTTAACGTTATGTCACTGCTACCTCACCAGCAAAAAAAGATTTACTTACATGAAGCAGAAAAAGAGAAAGAAAAAAAATTTCCCAATCAGATCCATGCCAATAACCTACTAAAGATCCACTAACCATGACTCATTTGTCAGTCCTAACTGGATCGATTCAGGCCATAATCCAAACCTGGAAATATACGATAATGCTAGTATGGATTTTATTTAATATATAGTTAATTTACTATACTTACACATGCTGCAATGATGCTAAATTTTGGTTAGTATATATTATTGTAGAAAAAAGAATATAAAGAAATACTTGTGGATCTTAGTACGTATGCTGGTAATCTATACTATATTATAATTACTGAGTTTAGAATGCTGCGCTCAGAGGCAAAGTTGCTGTCCTAAACTCAACAGTCCCGTATTAATTTCTTTCTCAAATATAGTCGCTCTCTCTTCCTTTCCTAGATTTTCCTATTTCCTTTCATTTTCCGCCTCCCTCACGCCAACTCCAATTGGCTTCACCTTCGCTTTACAAAATCACAGCAGCCTGACTGTTTTCGATTCCAAAATTTTTACGTTTTCCTAAATCAGTTCCTTCCCTCAACCTCCTCCTCCCACCGTATTAAATACAAAATTAATGTTGAATTGTAATCCCTACTTCCTTCCCTTAACTATCCCCTCTACCCTTGGCCTCAGTAACCTCTCTCCATGCCTTGACAAATTAGATTAGATTCGAACTACTGCTCAACGTCTCTACTACAAAACCCCGTGCTTAATAAAATTCCACGTAACTGATTCTGATATCTGCTGAACATGTCGATTCTTTTTTTCTTTAAACTGTTTAGTTAGGGTAATATACCATTTGATTCGACTTTTGACATATAAGATAAATTAGCATATTTTGAAATCTGGAATGGGGTTTCGTAAGGGTGCCAGGCCGACGATTAATTAGTACGTTCAAGTTCTATTATTGAACAATCATTAGGTTTAGTTTTTTTTGGCAGCGTAGTCTAAATTAATTAGGCTTTTGTTAGATTGATAAATGTTTCATTTTGGTATAAAATAATGAATTTTTTATGTGTAGGTTTGGTTGAAATTCACACGGTATTGGATCTGGGTTCACCTCAGTTGTTTTCCTCTTAGACATGATAATGGACTCATGCATTAATTGGAAGTGTATTAATTTATCAAGATTCTTAGTTTTGACTTATTTGGATATTATTATTGTTGTTGTTTTCTTTCGCTGCAAATGATTGGAAAAGCATGCATTTGGAAACCCGACAATATACACTTCTTCAGCAATTGATTCATTCTTATCAACTGAAATTTTAATTGGTAATCATGTCTTCAGATTGTACTGAATTGAATAGAAATGGCGGAAATTGAAGATGGGCTCAAGATTAAGAATGAGAGGAAGGTAAATTCTCTTCAAGCTCAATAATTTTCCATTTCAGTCCCAATATGTGTTAACTAATATTTCATAGACAATGACAACCTCCTCTTCATCGTGTTACATTTCTTCAAATTTGAACATGTAAATAACTAATTTAGTTCTTCACAGTACATTATAATTGAGGAATTCTAGGAAAGATAAAAATTTCAGATGAAAGGTAAAGCATAAAATAAATCGAACCTAAACATCATACATGGTTTCAGTTAAGTCGGTTTTACAGTTTTATTAAACAGCCATTGCAGTCAGTTTTATCCAAGGCACAAAGGTGTGTCAAGGTTCTATTACATTGATCCTGCTATCTGAAGTGTTGTCCAGTTTTTTACGACATAAATGGTATAATGAAATAGACTACAATTTCATTAGCCACAGCAGTGACCATATTCAAACTAAATGTCAGCGAATAAGTTTATAAATTGGAACCAGTGTTATGCACACCTTTAAATCGGGATTTCACGAAATGCAAATTAATCATCCTAATTCATATTTCTCCACCTGTAAACCATGATTTGGTCTTAACAAATGAATATAATAGTAAAAATCCTTATTTTAGTTATGAGTTCGCTTTTAATATGTTATTTGTAATCACAGTACTCTGAAACGAACTTTGATTTGTGATTGTCTAACTCCTCATTGTCGTTTGAATAATACCAAAGCTTTGTTAACTCCATTTCAACCAAACATAATTTCATGATTTGCTAACTTTTTAGCATACTATGAAATGCTATGATGAAGCGTACTATGACATGCTATGGTAAAGTTGATTTCATGCTGCTTGAATTTCCATTACTACTTCTTGAGTTGGAATATTTCGATATTATATCAACTTTAGTTATTTTGATCAATTATGTGCTTTATTTTGATATTATATTGACTTGAGTTGGAATATTTTGATGTTGAATCGACTTTAGTTATTTTGTAATCGCAGTACTCTAAAACAAACTTTGATTTTGATTAGCTGACTCCTCATCGCCATTTGATTAATATAAAAGCTTCGTTAAGTCCATTTCAACCAAATATAATTTCACGATTGACTGACTTTTTAGCATACTATGAAATGTTATGATTAAGTTGATTTCATGCTACCTGAATATCTATTACTTCTTTATGAGGGGAAATATTTTGATATTGCATTTACTTTAGTCATTTTGGTCCATTTTTCTGCTTTATATGCAGAGCCTGTGGCTCAAATGCCTCATGTGAATTATAAGTATATAGATTTATCTTCCTAACAAATTTTTTATGGATAGTTTTAGCTTACCGTTGTTATCTATTGAATTTTAAGATAAGAACGATCTTTAATTTTATAGTCATGCTACTTTTACAAGTGTATAGATTTATCTTGCTAGCTAAAATTTTATGGATAGTTTTAGCTTATGGCTGTTATCTCTTGAATTTTAAGACAAGAACGATCTTTATTTTTTTAGTCACATGATTTTTACAATTATCTATTATTATGTGCTAATTGGTTAGAGCTTTATTCACATGGTTTTAAGTTAATTAGTTTTAAGTCAGTATAATTATTATGTCTAGATTCCTTTCATCTTTGCCAAATCGCCAATTCTGCTACATGGCGACTATGATGATGTTCGAATTAGTGAGCATCATTTCCGAAGTTTTTCATCATAAAAGAGATTAAACGGAATAAAGCATGCAAATAATTTTGATCCCAAAATTTTGCCTCCACATTTATTAGAGAGGTATTTAGAAATATACTGTCACATGCACACAATCCCATTCGTTTCCAATTACCTCACAAAATTCAAATCACTGAGTTTTTTACTACTAACTTTGAGTACGTGTATTAGTTATGCTCTGTTAACCAAATGATCAAATTCTAATGCGTTACAATCTCAAGTTTAATTTGAGTACTTATATCATATTTCACTTGGTACTTCTCTTTTCGTGCCAGGACTGCCTCCTGAATTATTGATCATATATATCTTACCAATTAATGTTTTATCAAAATTTTCATCTTTCATTTGAAGCATACAACATAAAGTTTAAAAGCACTATGTTCCTTCGGATTTACTATCTTGAAATGAACTTGGGTGTTTGACAATTAAATGCTCTATTAATTCTTAAGGTTCATAAATTTTTGTTGTCGGCTGATTTTCTATCCTCAATATTCAATTTTAGTTCCATCAAATTAATATGGTAGAAAAAAGACGGTCATTGCGAGCACACATACATGTATGTGTATGAATATATATATATATATATATATATATATATATATATATATATATATATATATATATACGTAATTATATCTTTGTAACAATATGTCATGTTATATATTCATATGGAACATGAGAAAGAAAATTAACATTTAGCTCACAGGATTTTCTTTGTGAAAAATAGTATAACTTAATACTTAGTTCAAAGTGGATGTTTTGACAGTAAAATAGATGGTAACGAATTTATTAAACTACTGGTGTTATTTGACAATTTTTTTTTTCTTACAAAAATATATAGCTTCAAAAATAAAATTTATTACGTCATATAATAATAGATTGATATTTAATGCAAGATACTTGGTTTCCATTATGATTGCGATTTATTTATGAGCGTTTTAGTAAAATTAACTGCCAATTTTAGCTACAAATTGGGAATAAAAATGATTGTCCTGCTTCCTTCATTGAATTAGGCTATAACGTACAACCAGTAGATGCATTGTTGATTTTTTATTTTTATTTTAAAAAAACTTATTTTATATAGAAGAAATATAATAATAATAAGTCATTTTAATATTGAAATTAGTGTGACCATGTGTTTCCAAGTACTTCAAGGCTTAGTTTTATTTGTACAGTTTGTGATATAGTTTTTTGTTTTGTTTTGGATGACCAATTGATAGGTTAAAATATGCAATAAATTGCATTCCAAATATCATGACATAAAGTAGATTAAAAATATATAATCATAGACAAGGGCGCACACATACGTATGTGCCTGAGTATACACTTATGTGTGCACATGCACGTTTGTCTATATACACATAGGTATGTATGTGTGTGTATGTATACAGCTCATTCTTAATAGTTAAATGTTTCAGGTTTGGCGCATAGTTAGTTACATAACACTACTGCTCTTATTGTTGAGGTAGCTGCATACACCCCATCTTGCACCTAAGGAACTATTGAGCAAGTTAGTGTCCGTAATCTCATTAATATCCCATTATACTTTGATGATATTATTTCCTTTATCCTTCATATCAGAACATACGCTATATGCTTTGATATTCAAGCTATTTGCTGCTTGATAAGTTAGTTATATCAACCACGTTTAGAACTTTTCTAATTTGTTTTTCTATGAACTTTGTGACTAAACGTTTAGCCGTCAAATTTTAACATTTAGTAGCTATACTGAGACCCATATATTTTCAGCTAAAACATGAATGATATGGTCTATGGTATTTTGAATCTAATTAGGGAGAAATATTGCGTATGCTATCATTTATATATTACCTAACAACAGAGGGAAACCGCCTGTTACATATTTAATACCTATGTTAGAGTTGACATCATGACTCATCATATTTTACTAGATCAATTTACCTATGGATGCCCTGTATACCGCTATTTTGTCATTTCCTGCCATCATTGAATCGTTCATAATCTTGAATGAGTGGAACACTTATAGGTCACGGAGTAGTGATAAACTGCAGTCTAAATATACCATTATGTTCATTTATCAATACTAGGATTTAAGGAAATAAAATTATGCTCTATTTGGATTCAAACTCATATCATCTTATTCTATATGCATACTACGCCCTTCTAATTTCATCATCGCTTTCTGTATATATAGTACAGTTGATAATTAGATTCATATGCACAGTTGTGCCTCATCTAAGTATGTGTGTGTGTGTATATGAGGATACTTTTGTACAGTAGTAGGTAAGATTGTTTATTGAGTCCTAAAAATCAGTTTTCATTTGTCATCTAATTTTCATATTGATCATTTGTCCGTATGCACTAACTTATTTTTTAGGTGGAATGGGAAACTCCCAGTATGTACGTACATGAATTTTATAAGCGAAACCTCCAGAATTGCTCCAAGATGATAGAGATATGCTCTACAAAATTAGAGAAGTAGATTTGTTTACATTTTTTTTCTTAGTTCCTTTTTAACGAAAGAATAATAAAATAACCAAGCTGTTTATTATTTCTATCTTCATTTAGGCATATAAAAGGACAACTGCACCATTCCATTTTCCAAATGCGTAATTATGACTTTCTGAAGATCTTAATGGGTGGCTTATCATTATAACCATAAAGAAAGTTGCAATAGATTTTGCAGACCCAACTACTTGAAGAGAGAGATTGAGGTATTATTCAAGTATTCTAGAGAACCCTACACCTTATCTTCAAATTATATATAAAATTTTAAAGCTATTAAACTAGATTGAAATTGCTTTATCTAACATATAAATTTACATTTCAACATTTTTATATGGCTCCAAAATGTTTTTCATCAGTATTAGTTAGAGTTTAAGATGATTAATCTTTTTATAGTGAAGATATTAAAAATTTACTGTGTGTAGAAGAAGAATCATTTCATGAATATACTCTAAACTTTGCCTATTCATTTTGAGGGGATTGAAAATTTGTTCTAATGAAGCAATTGGTTCCTATGATACAAAAAATGTTGTCATGGTGTATTTTTTTAAAATTGTTCATATGGAAGAAAGATTCCTATATTGCCTATTTCATACCATTTTAGTGGGGGAAGGAATATGTATTAAGCACGATACTTGCCATGGTTTCAATGATAAAAATGTAGCATGAGCAGTGAGATGGTAAGAATTTTAAAATATTTGCAGATAGACTATATGTTGGTGAACATTTATGCAAAAAATATAAAGGGGGTATTCTATTACCTATTTTAATGTGTAGATTTTGGACTTTCCTAAAGGGAGAGTGAGCTTAGCATTTCTCTTGTGCAGAATTGCATAACCGAGTGGAAGAATGTAATGTAATGGTCACTAAGGTGATGGAAACATGTAACGCTAATTAAACAAAGCACATCTATTTGTATGGCCCTTTTGCAAATTCATTATTGTAGTTTATTTCTGGGAGTGCAAGAGGTTATTGTGTTCAAGACGAAGCTGATGAGGGTTCGGTACTGACAATTATTTTTCTAATGCAGACCTGGAATTTTTGGTGGTCCCTTAAGAAGAATTCTCAACCTTAATATAATTATTCAGCTCCATCACCACATTAGTTGGTTGTATGATATAAATTTTGTATGTGATGTATGTAAGATATTATGTCCATTTTTTGTTTCCGTTTAAATTAATGTCAGAATGTCTATTTGTGCACGAATTGAAAATGTCATGAGTACTGTCTATTTCATTTATGTTCCTTCCATCTGAAATTACTGTTAAGTAGTTTGCGTGATTCAAATACTGTGATAATTGAACGCACTATTGAAATAGATTAGGCACACAATAAATACTGTGATAATTGAACGCACTATTCAAATTCTGCGATAAGTGAACGCACTATTGGATTAGGCACACAACAAATAAACTGAAATTTAAGCTACTGGAGTTCAGTCATGTTTGTCTGATTTGAACTGAGAATATTTTTGAGAAATATAGTGTTGTATATTTACATTTAGAAGGTATCCATTTTCATATTCCTAATGTGATTGTACACAAGTATCTAATTCATTCATCAATTAATAAAAATGTGTTGCATCTATGGATTTCTTTTTCCATTTTCTTTTCTTCATTAACTTGAAATGTGCAAACAAACTAATCAACGTACATAACCGCAAACAATATAATTTGGTAAATGTATAGTTAGCTATGCATGTTGCTATGTATGTTTCTTCTGTTTGCATAGCTTCTTCTGTACATGTAGCTTAGCTTTGAACGACTACTACAGGCATATGGCCACTGTTCGTAATTGTTTAAGAAATTATAATTATAACCATAATATATAACTTAAAAAGTGATTTAAACCCAAGCATGAAAAATAAAATTGATCTTCAAAATGAAGGAATGAGGGACTGTAAAAATTCATAAAATTTTGTGTTGTACATGGTAGACATTGTTGCTTAGGTTATTTTATAGCTTCGTCCTTAGCTATGAAAATTATTGAAGTTAAAAGTAATAATCTTACAATTGACATTGGTGATTATATCACAAAAGTAATAAAATTTCAATATATATGTTTCCTTCTTTATAATGTTTTTTATCTATCAACTTATATTTGAACACTTTGAAAACAATTACGTTTATACATTTTTTAAGAATCTGGAATGTCCAAATTAATTAGGTCCCTAATGATAATTTCATAAGCATATAAACAAATGTATGGTATTAATCTATAACAAAATTTTGCTATAACCCTTTTGCAAAATTAAAATAAATTTCAAGTAATATTTTTGTTTAAGTTTTTGGGTCGTGTATGCTATGTATCCATATGTAAGTTTGGGAAACATGTATTTAACAAGAATGCCAGGGATATCATTTGTACTTGCATATGCGTTTTTAATAATAAATTTGCATAAGAGGTATCCTACTAAACCAACACCAACGGTAATTGCAACATTTTGCATGATTTCACTCCGTTTTTAGTTTACGTTATGATGTTGTTGTCTAGCGCTTTGCTTTTCAGAAGAATTATAGGTAGGATTGTTAAAGGACCATGTATGTTTTGAACATTAAAATATGTGAATTGAAACCGAGTAATGCGGCTTACACATAAATCAGCCATGATTGTCAGGCAAAGTTAAATTTTATGATATTTGAAGCTAAGTTATGAGATCAAGCAAAATTTCAAGCCAAGTCCGTACCTGAGTAAAATTAACCACTGACCAGAACTTATTCATATATATTTCTTAATGTTGATTTAATGGTTGGAACAACTTACTCATTTAAATGCAGAGCAAACAAGTCCAGTGAAAAAAAACCTACAACCTTTTTATGAGTTTACCTCTTACACCATCATAAAACCTACTTACTAAAGAAATACTTTTTGAATTTGCTCCATGATAAATTTCCAAGCAAATTCAAGTGGCCGGTGCATAGCTCAATGTTTTGGAAATTGAGAATAATAGCTTCCGACCAATATAGGAGTAAAAATCTATATATCAATATAGCATAACAACATAAGGAACATGAGTGTTAAAAAGTTGATATTTCCTTTCTTCAGAGACAATTATTCAAAAATAATATAAATATGAAGGACCTATTAGCATATGCTATATGATTAGTTGAACCTGGATATAAATTCATCCAATTTCATATTCCGCAGAATTACAATTAAAATGTTCCCTTAATTAGTTTCGATTTTTTTTCTTCTCTAAATCATCAAAGGGTGAACCCAACAAACTACTCAAATTTAAAAGTAAACACATGCTTTCTATTTTTTCTCTCCTTTAGATAAATCATATTTCATCAAAAACCATGCTCAGTGTACAATTTGTCAAGTAGGAGTACAACATACACAACTATGTCCAACAGTTGCTCAATGTTAGTTTTTCTGTATTATCATTTGTAACAATTAGTAATTGAAACATTATTGTAATATTAAATAATTTCTTAATTTCAGATTATCGCCTATGTTGTGGTATATCAAAATCTCAAACTTATATAAACTAATTTATGTCTTGGAAAACAATAAATAATATTAAAAGTTATTTACGTATACCTTATGAGAAGAAATTCATGTCCATATATGTATGGTACTTTGTATTCGCTCTGCTATATATAATAATAATATTTTAAAAAAAAAAAAATCTATAACCATGTTATGTTCCCTTTCCATTATTTATAAGCACCTGTCTACTTCAAACTATTACTCTCTTAGCCGTTATGTTTTGTAGCTTTTTAAAAAAATAAAAAGCAAGACGTTTGTTGCTAATAAAAACGTCTAATAATAGTGTACTTTTTCGTACAAGTTTCAAATGGTTAATACCTACTATGCTACATTCCAACTATTTTTTTGTTTTCCCCAGCCCGTGTGCGAAGCACGGGTTCACACTTGTTAATACTTGATAGTTCATATGCCTAAATACCTCTTTAAACTATTTAAAAGAGAATTTATATAAATTTTTTTACTGAAACAAATAAACAATGCTTCATCTAATGATCTAAACTAAGTGTCGCAAACATATTCACAACGTAAGATGTGTTAGGATTGTCTCACATGTTGTTAAGGAGGAATGGCGGGTTGGAATTAATAGTCCCACATCATGGAATATGTTGAAGGAGTTGTGTACAAATATGAGTTGGTAGGCACGTAACATCAGAGATTCCTTTTGTTATATGGGAGTTGTGTACCAACTCATATGCATGCAAGGAAGGGGGACTTTGTTCCGACCGTCGTTACATAACAGTGGTATCAAAGCCGAAGGTTACGGACTGGGCCATGCGAGTAAGGCAGTGCTCTCAAAAGATACTCGTAGGATGCGAGTCAAGGGGGAGACTATTAGGATTGTCTCGCATGTTGTTAAGGAGGAATGGCGGGTTGGAATTAATAGTCCCACATCATGGAATATGTTGATGGAGTTGTGTACAAATACGAGTTGGTAGGCACGTAACATCAGGGATTCCTTTTGGTATATGGGAGTTGTGTACCAGCTCATATGCATGCAAGGAATGGGGCTTTGTTCTGACCATCGTTACATAACAAGATGAACTGTCATATGTACCATAAATGGACACTGCCAAAACCGACAGCAAAAACAACATTAAATAACTGCAAATATCCTATATGTTGTAGCATACGCACCAAATGCTTTTTTATACTGCAGGAAGAATGCCGAACACTCATAAATTCAAAATTGAACTTGGTTACAGAAATTAGGATGCTAACACTTTTGCCTACACACTAGCTAGAAACTATTCTCCCATAAATTCTGTCTTATAAATTAGGATTCTGACTAACATTTTGGCATACACATCATAACACCCCATTAACTATTTTGAACTAATTACACAATTTGATACTTCTGCTATCGATTGCACTAAGTTTAATAACATATAACTTAACAACAAAAAATCATACATCACTTTAAACTCAAAAACATTAATTTAGAGAATCACAAAAAAGAGAATTAGTAAATTGGTAAATAACTGAAGCAATCCAAACTAACTAGCGTATCGGTAAATCAGGCAGATCCAAATTAGCATTGAAAATGAAATTTTCCTTGATTAGATTAGCGAGGAAATCCAATTTATAACATTTCTAACCCTTATTGAATGTAATGTCATTGAACGCTTATGTTCCGTGTCTATTTCACTATGTGAAATACATAAAACAAATTTCAACAACAAAATTAAAATTTGTTCTTCAATGCATATGCCTAAAACATACAAATTTGTACATGTGTCATTATAGGAATATTTTAAAATTAAATAACTAAAAAGTAGTGGTTGTACATCATTACAATGTCTACTACTAGACATTATGTTTCACAATGCTATGTAATTTTTTTGACATGTCATATTCCAAATTCATTCAACAATTGCGTTGAAGATAGTAAATTTAATAAAATATTAAGGACAAATTGACATGATTAATCCCAAGTTTCACGTGTCTTCGCATATTAATCCAGAGTTTGGATTATTTTTAGTTAATCTCAAGCATTGAGGGTCTCTTCTGTCCTCTTATTCGAATCGTCATCCACTCTTCATCGACATCAAGGATGTACTTTTTAATCGACATCTTCCCTAAGAGCATCTCCAATGCTTTGTCAATTTAAATGTAAAATCAAAGACACATCATCTATTAATATTTGGACAAATTAACACGACTAATCCCAAGTTTCATGTGTCTTCCCATATTAATCCAAAGTTTGAATTATTTTTAGTTAATCTTAAATATTGGGGGTCTCTTCCCATATTGATCACAATTACATGTTGACTTGTTATAGTAGGTTTCAAAGGTTTAACTTCCCCAAATCAACACGTGAAATCACTTTTCCTCCAATACTCTGTTACATCATACAGAAAAAAGTTTAAATTGCATTTCAATTTTCGTCCCATTTGGTTTAATTCTCTGCTGCTTCTTATTACATCTGTGGCATCATAGTATCAATTCTACTTTTCCTTGATTTATTCCTCCACCAACAACGCTTCAGCCTACACCATCAACAGCCAGCCACTGCCATGGACAACATCACCATATCCTCCTCTTGACATACGATTCTTCCAACCACGACAACCATCCTTCCACAATCAACACACTGCAAATCCAACAATCTGAACAGCTCTCCTTTGCACACCCAATCTGCAGCCACCACACATCAAATACATACACCATTAGCCTTCAAAAGTCTTCTCCAAACACCTCTCCTCTACACACTTACATCGCCTGTTTCATTACAAACTGCCTGTTTCCTCTATCCTCCACAACCTCAAACCCAGCAACACGCAAACATCCATCATCCCCGGAAGCCTACCAAACCTGAAGCCACCCATTCGACAACTTCCGCCATCAATAACCGCAACCCCAATTCAACCGGAAAAAAAAAACATCGTTGATCACAACTCCACTCTTACTAAATCCCAAAATGACTGTTTTGGGTCCACAAGGTTTCTCAATGGAAGCGAATAATTTGGTTGAACTGCTCCATGCTTTGCTTTGAATCTGATCAATCGCCTTGCAGAAAACATAAACAATATTGCAAGCGGCAAGAAGGCCATGACCACCATAACTTTCAATGGTTCACCTATACAATCCAAACTTGGCACAAACTCTTCATACACAGCAAAAGCTCCATTAAATCGAGAATTCTCCAGAACCTAAACATTTGTCGAGCTCCCAAACTTTTCAACCAAAAAGTAAGCAATGTTTCCACGATCAGACAGCCTCTGGATTAGCGGGTTGTTTGTGCCACACACCTGATCTCCGATTGAAATATATTACATTTTTTGACGGTGCCTGCAGTTGACACGGGTCAGAGATGAGAATAATAGGGAGCTTGGAAATTAGGATTTTCAGAGACGGTTAATTAATTACGATTAGGGTTTCGGAGGAAGGCAGAAGAGGAGAAACGCAAAATTTTGAGAGATTGGAGAGGATGAACAGTTGGGGTTTAGTGAGATTTTGATTGTGCTCCAACCTCTTTTTTTGTTGGAAAGTAAACCCAATTAATGTCGGTTCGTAATCTGTAGTGTCTTTTGTTCCAATATGACCTCCAGTCAGCTCCTGCATTTTACTATCTGCTTCTGCTTCCACTGTTTTTTCAATAACCTCTTTAATGCTATCGTGTAGATGCTCACAGCTCTCTTTTGAGTGAATTGAAGCAATTTGCAAGGGATGGATCCTAGGCTGATAAAGCACTTCATATGCAACTCAATTCCCGATGCCTGATATAAAATTCCGATCTAGGAGTAGAGTTTTTATTGCAATTTTCTTTTTGCTCAAAGCTTCCGCCTTTTCATTCTTTATATTTTTGTTTTCACCTCCTTTTTCTTCGACCTCTTCATCCTCTTCTTCAACCTCATTGTTCAACATCATTTTCTGTTTCTTCCTGCATTGCTCCCTCGTCGACAGCCTGTTCTTTTTTATTCTTCATTAGTGCCTCATTATCATAATCTGCAATGATCATTTGTACTGACTCCTCATCAGATTCTTGATTGTCAACAGGTTCCTCCTGCTCGACTCTTTTTAGAGCCATATAATCAGCCTTGTCTTCTGATTTTTCGGCTTCAACATCTCTCTCCTCCTCACTATTTTTCTTCTCATCCTCTTTACCATAAATCTCCTTCAATAAAACCCACGATTCTTTTGTGGATTTTTCTCCAATAATATGGTCGAAAGCTTCTTCATCAACGTTCTCACTCATTGCAGCACATGCACAACGATCTTTCCATCTCAACTTTGTGAATGCCTCACTCTCTTTCTCCATCATATTTTGACATCTTCTGGCCACTCATAGCCATACTCAACGATCTCCCAAAGCCCTTTGGAGATCAATTCTTCTTTCTTTTTATTACTCCACTCTTCGAAATTTTCTTTGGTGAGAACGAACGACGAGAAAAATAGCATTGCCATAGTTTCAACCTGGCGCTCCGATACAAAATTGTTGGATTTTAAAAGGAGGAGGATATTGAAGTTTAATGGAGGAAAAACTCTTTTATAATTTCCTTATCAGTTTCTTACTTACTTACTTTTATTACAACAAATATGACCACCCTTATATATAATAGACTAGACACCCTTACACATACCAATAGACACCGTTTCATTAATAGACACTACACTAAACGAACAGATATGATACTTAAAACAAAAGACACTACAAATTACGAACAGACATTAATTGGGTTTACTTTCCAACAAAAGAAGAGGAGCTGATGAGAAAGAAAGCTTGGAAATTTTTAGCTTTGTAGTAGAAGTTAAAGTGGAAGAAGCAAACGATTAAAACTTAATCCGGATACAATTAGGGATGGCAATGGGGCGGGTCTAGGGTCCAAACCCGCTTGATCCACCCATGTTTTTACCCATTTAGACCCACCCCATAGGGTCTTCGGGGCGGGTAGACCCGCGACCCGCTTTTGGAGGTCCGGGTCTAGGGTCGGGTCTTGGGAGCGGCTAACCCGCCCCAACCCGACACGTATGCATTAAAACATCATTAAAAAACTTTATAATTATAATGATTACTTATTAATCTTCTTAGATATGCATAGTTATAACTTGAATATTATATTATTTCAATCAATAACTGTAAATTTTTCGTAGTATTAGATTACATCAATGATAATCATACAATAACAAATTCATACATTTTGAACTATTATCTTACAATCATTTTATTATATTCTCTTATCATTGTGAACACGTTACAATATGTATATAATTTATCATTTAGTGATAAAAAATATAAATATATAAATTTGTGTACATTAGAACACAATATCACCGGGTCATGGGGAGAGTCGGATCTATCCTGACCCGTACGTGTTTCGGGTACGGGGCGAAATTACAGACCCATACCGGGACTACGGGCGGGTCTGGGGCATGGATTAAAAAGTCCGGGTCGGGTCTGGGGCATGAGAAACCCGCCTCATTGTCATTCCTAGCTACAATAAGTCAACAGGTAATTGAGATCAATTTGGGAAGAAACCCCCAATACTTGGTTGGATTAACTAAAAATAATTCAAATTTTGGACTAATATGGGAAGACACGTGAAACTTGCGATTAATCGTGTTAATTTGTCCAAATATTAATAGATGATGTGTCTTTGATTTTACATTTAAATTGATAAATCATTGGAGATGCTCTTAGGGAAGATGTCGATTGAAAAATCCTTGATGTCGATGAAGAGTGGATGGCGATTCGAATAACAGGACAAAAGAAAATTTACTTTTTTTCTTCGATTTCCTTACTGTGAATTTTAGGAAAGGCGGTGAGATGCTGGTTTGGGCGGGGATAATTGGGCTTATGCGATCCAATATCATCTGCGTCAGATGGTCACGTAGCTGGTACGAATAAAACGTACTTGCTTATATTCTACAGTGATTCGGAACAAAAAATTGAATTTTCTTTCTTGTTATTGCTTCGGTTTCTACAACAACGGAAGCAAATTTCTATACGTAGATTTTCTGCTGCTTTCCCTATACTAATTTCTTCTGTTGTAACGATGGAACAGAAGCAAAAAATATTATTTGCTTCTGTTTCAAGTCCAACAAAAGAAAATGAGGCGAAGCAACATGTGCTTTTTGTACTAGTGATTATAAATTATTGGTTAAGTGTTAAATATTAATTAGGAAGGATAATTTGAATAAAAGTTATCCAAGTACAAATAAATGAGAGGTTTGGGAATTTATTTGGAAAGTGATTTAATAGAATGAATATTAATAATTTAAATATGAGTAAAAATGTGAATTGTAGAAATTATAATTGGATGCGAATGAGCTTATGGAAAATAATCTCAACAATATGTTTTGTGTCAAATTGGGTAAATATATGGGATTTTTGTCAGAATAGAGTTTTGTGATAAGGTGGGGTTAAACACCCAATATTGTGTACTTAAAGATTGGAAAATAATAAATAGTAGTATAAAGTCTTTGAAATATTAAAAATGTAAAATTTATTAATAAGTAGGAATTTATAAAATTCCTAAAAGTTATTGCTTGAAATTGCAATAAATAGAAAACAAGGGAAATTTTTGTGAAAAAACTATCCATTTAAATGAAGTTTATGCTGAAATGAATGTTAAAAACAAAAACAATATTGAAAAATATTTATGTGTGTGTTAACAGAAATTTTTTGTGTTTGGGAATTTTCTTAGGTTAAAATGGTGTTTCAAACAATTAAAACTTTTAAAATGTTCATTGTTCAAATTAATATGAAATGTTTATTTTTAGGGAAAATGTTAACTTTAAGTTTGATTGAGTTTAAAATATCAATAAAAATGGTTTAAAAAAATATTTTAAAATATATTTTGATGTTTTCAGTATTGACGTAGTACAAATTTTATATGTTTTAAGTTTAAACTTGTATAATTAGAGAAGAAAGAATGCTTAAATTTGTGTAAATAGGGCGCCTTGCACCCTCTAATTACATTACTAAGCCCAAATCTCTAGTTAATCACTTCATTAAGGCCAAATTGGTCCGATTAGGAGTGATTAGTGAAGATTTTTATGGAGATTATGTACTTTTCATCATTTTACAGAGAAAGAAAACTTCATTTTCCTCCTCATTGTAAAAGAAAATCATGGCCTCCTCTTACTAATTTTAATTCTCAAGCTCTCTAAATCAAAATTAAAGAGAAATTACAACTTTAAACTTGAATCTAAGCAGGTAATCCATATAAAGACTACCATTTCATCTCAGTTTTGTCTAACCCTGTTTAGTTTGTAAAATCATATATTGTAAGCTTTTGCATGCCTCTATAGTTAATTCTATAGGTGTTGAAGCTCAAGAAGGAGCCCAAAGTCTCATACTTGATCTAAATCAAAGCCTATTTCCATTCATATTCACCGCAAATCAAAGTGAGATGTTCCCCACACTTTCTAACTTGAATTCCATAATAAAATTGTTGAATTTGTGCATGTTATGTTGATTTTTCATTCACTGTATAATGAAAGTTATATGAGGCAGCAAAACATGACATGAGTCCATGTTTGAGGCTGCAAAACTTTTTCATTTCTTAATGGAAATTTGAAATTCTTCTTCATGCATGTTGTCTAATATTTCTAGTGTTTCATATCAAAATTCATCAAGTTCTGAAGTGATCTAGGTGACATCGTCGTGTTTCAGGCCTGGGCACATTCGAATGCCCAGGTTAACCCAAAATGGAGCTGGGTCGACCTAGGGGTCGACCCAATCCTAAGTTGGATCGACAAACCCTGGGTAATATGACTAGGTAATTTCCAGTGATTTTTTTTTTGTTTTTAATCTACTTGTTTGAATTCCTAAGCCTGATTTATTAATAGAATTCAATTATTTCTTCATGCACATAACAACACTTGCAATGGAGAGTTATATTCATGAATTCTTTTGATAATTTTTTGGTTTGCTTCTACAATAGAGAAGCATTGTATATCATAAATTCCTAGTAGTTCCTTTGACATGTTTAGTATGAATTTCTAGTGTTATTTCCCTTATGGTTTCAAATACAGGATTTTTAAGTCATTTTTGAAATGTTTTGAGTAAAGAACTATGGTTTTGAAAAGAATTATCATTACAGGAAGATTTTGTAGATTTACAAAAAAAAAAAAAAAAATTACATGAGAGTTTTATAAGATTAACGATTTTCAAATATTTTCCAAAAAATAATTTTCAAATAGTTTTTCTAAAGTACATTTTCTAATATAGAATCACACATTCTTGCACCCTTCGAGAAGTTGTGATGGTGATTAAATGATATTGTAAACCCCATGGTATGAGACGTAACAATATACAAAATCAATTAATCCTAAACCCGTCTAACTGAAGCTACGATTCTCTGTGATCTCTTGGGTTTTCCTATTATTTCTAGTGTGGAGTTGACTAGCGGTCAGTAAACCATTAGTGAGAACGTGTGGTATGGGACGCATAGTTATTACTGTATGGATTAATTTCTATGATTCTATGACGCGTTCATGTTGTTTAGCAAGTACTAAACTTTCGAGTCACCCCTATGTAGATCTCGTGGACCTTCGAGTCAATCATGTTGTATTATGATTGTCAGGTCAATCATATTGTATATGGTACCCCTCATGTCGATATTGGTACTAGTTATGGACATGAGCCATCATGTTGTTAGACATGCAAACATATCTTCGACTTGTCAATCATGTTATTGGATCTAAAATCATGTTGTTTCTGTGTTTTGTGATTAGCTAATAATTTCTACATTTTGAAATGATTATTAATATATGTACATATTTATCTTTGAGTTGTATGAAGATTTCCATATATGTATATAGTGATTTCATTTCTGTAGATTTAAACTCTTAACAAAGTTTCTGTGTTTCCATGATTTTTGCGGTTTTGTGTTTCCTTTATGATTTTCCATGAGATTACTAGTGTCACATATGATATAAAGGAATGTTCCATATTAGTAAATTGTTTCCTTTATCTTACTTCATACTAATTATCTTATTCAAGTTAGATTGTCATGTGTGTTCATTACTCGGGTTAGATTGAGTCGCAGGTTAGGAACATTTGGCTTATACTTTGTAGTTCTCCTTTGATATCATGTTCTACCCTTTTGAATCGTATATTTTTTAGTATACATTTGTAGTTCTACTATACATGATGATG
Source organism: Allium sativum (assembly GCA_030737875.1). Taxonomy (NCBI): domain Eukaryota; kingdom Viridiplantae; phylum Streptophyta; class Magnoliopsida; order Asparagales; family Amaryllidaceae; genus Allium; species Allium sativum. Next base: position 120,991,849 of record CM060915.1, read on the forward strand.
TATATTCTTTTATGGGGGTTATGATGTGTGTGTGTATATATATATGCATGTACGTATATGTATGTAGTGGCTTACCTAACCACCTATGTAGTATGATGTATTGTACACGATGTAGTTGTACATATGTATATTTGTGTCTGTTGTTTTTTAATCTGTGCATATCATTGTATTGCATTTTGTTTTGGATAGATCTTGTAGCCATCGTACTAGTGTATTCGATAAGGATTAAGTATGTCGATACGTGGTAAGTAAAGAAAAACTCGACATATTTAATACTTACTTGATACAATATTAAGGATGGTCGCTCCTAACAAGCCCTATCCTCCGTATGAACAGATAGTACTACTTATTAATACTCTTTATAAATATGGGTCTCGAGGTGGAGGTCGCAACTTGGCATCAGAGCAGTATTCAAAACATTATGTGATATAAATATAGAACAATTTTCACATTACAATACATCGATTTATAACACTAGTACAAGCATCATCCCCAATCAAGGATATCTAATCGCGTCTTTCGCCTTTTGTTTATCCAACTAATAGAGTTAGAGTGGAATACGTCTAGGAATGTGTAATTTAAATTCCATAGTATTCCTTTCTTATTTAATTCCATTGATAATATCTTATTTTAGCAAATGATCCTATCTTACCTTAACTTTCAACGTATATCTAGCCGAGGCACAACGTGTTATTCGGGTGTTGGGCCGTTGATGGCTCACACACCGTCTGGTGGCTCATGCACCGAAGAGAGAGCCAAGCCATTTAGTTATCCCTACCCTGTAGAGGTATATATGTCCACTGATCAAATTCTAGAGCTTATCAGGAGAAGTCAACCTTTTGCACCTCCTCTTTCTTCTCCTGCGCGTGAATCCGCATTTGCGCGAATAAGTAGTGATTTCACTCATCTTGATGGAAAGCCATTCAAAGGCACTAAGACCATTCTTGAGATTCAGGCATGGCTTCACATTGGTGAGCGTATTTTTACCTACATGGATATATCGCACCATCACCGTGTTTTTGTAGCATCGAGAATGCTACATGATCGTGTGCTTGATTAGTACGATTTGTTGGTAGTTGATGAGTCCACCTTTGAGTGGAAGCAGTTTAAAGAGAGATTTGAACTCAAGTTTATGACCGAGTTTGAGAAGGAGATTCATGATCATCACTTCCTTGACCTTAAGCAAGGAAAGTCGACCGTATCCGAGTATGTTGCATCTTTTGAGGCCTTATCTAAGTATGGCCTAGAACATATTTGTGCTTCCTATAAGAAGAATCTTAAGTTCATGAACGGACTTAAGAAATATCTCAAAAAATCCTCTTATGTTGCAACTCAAGTTAACTTTTTAAGAATTAGTGGATACGGCCCTCCATCTCGAGGCAGTCGAGAGGGAGAAAGACAGCGACGATAAAGCGGGTAATCCAAACAAGAAGCACTTTCCTTTTTCAAATTCCAATCCTTTTCACCAGAAAAGAAGAATAAGCATAGTGGTTCTAGTTCTCGGTCTCTTATAGCACCTCCTTCAGCTTCAGCAAAGGGGCATGTTTCAACTGCGGGACATTTGATCAATTTGTCAGGGTATGTCCTAAGCCTTGTGTATGTAGACATTGTAAGAAAGAGGATCATGAAATCTCCTTTTGTCCTAGGATGACAAAGGGGACTAATTTGGGCAAGCTTAATGTGGCTAGAACATTTAGTGGTCCATCTCAGCCTAGAGGTATGCCTTCCATTCTTGAAGACGCATTACTATTTTGTGATCGATCATTTTGAGTTTCATTAAATACGGGTACATCACATTCATTTCTATCGAAGGAACTTGTCGCGTCACATTCAAGCCTTATCTTTGGATGTTGTATGCATGTTGACTTATCTTTGGATTGCGAATCCTATTGCGGAATCTGCAACGCTCGGTTTGATGTGGGAGGATATTGAGTTATTTCGGATTGCAACCCAAACGTGCTATCGAGTTCCGCATCGACTTAGTTCTCGGTGCTCAGCCCGTGAGTCGACCTCCTACTAGGATGTCAACTAGAGAAAAATGAGGAACTTAAGAAGCAACTACTTGAGCTTGAGACCAAGCATTTTATTTGATCTACCACTTTACCGTGGGTTGCGGCGGTGGTACTTGTAAGGAATTATGATGTGAATCTTAGAATATGCATCGATTATCGCAAGCTTAACGAGTTAACCATTAAGAACTGCTATCTGTTGCCTAGGTTCGACGATATGTTCGACCAATTGAGTGGAGCAAAGATCTTTTCCCGACTTGATCTAGTCACAAGATTTCATCAGCTTATAGTTATGGAGGACAACATTCCTCTTACTGCATTTTGTACTCGATATGGTTCTTATGAGTGGCTCATCATGCCATTCAGTTTGACGAATGCTCTTGCGTATTTTACTAATCATATGAATCGAGTATTTTGGGAATATGTCGATAAATATGTACTTGTATTTATTAATTATATTCTAGTATATTCCAAGCCAAAAGCTGAGCATTCTAATCATTTGAGAATTGAGTTGAGTACTCTTTAGTAGCATCAACTCAAAGCCAAACTTATTAAGTGTCATTTCTGAGAAAGACAAGATAAATTCTTAGGCCATGTCATAAAGTTGACCCTTCTAAGATTGAAGCAATTCAGAATTAGAAGAGGCTTAAAAATATTATGGTGATTTGCAGCTTTTTGGGATTAACGGGTTATTATCGTCGTTTCATCAGAGATTTTTCTCGTATTATGCTATCTCTTACCAATCTCACTCGTAAAGGCGTTCAATTTATTTGGCCCGGTCATTTTGAAGATTCCTACCAACGACTTAAGAAGCTTCTTACTCATGCACTTATCCTCGTGGTTCCCGAAGGGAACCGAGATCTTGTTGTCTATAATAATGCGAGCCATGGTGGTCTTGGCATTGTTCTTATGCAGCATGATCGAGTGGTTACCTATGCTTTTAGGCAGTTACGTTCTAATGAAGTTCGTTATGCTATCCATGATCTTGAGCTTGCCGCCATCATCAGTAGGAGCTTAATATACATCAGCAGTGTCGGATTTAGCTCCTTGCATCGTATGACTTTGATATTCAGTATACACCAGGGAAGGATAATCGTATAGCCGATGCTTTGAGTCGTAAGCAAGCGGTCGTCGTTTCCATGATGATAACTGAATGGAATGATTTAGAGCTTATAACTTTGTGTGATATTCGCGGCCATTCTATTCCTTTGAATTCTCCTGTTATATTATGTAATTTGGAATATCGATCTATTCTCTTGGATCAGATAACCAAGGCTCAACGGCAAGTCCCGATATTCTATCTCTTTTTCAGAATATTAAGACTGGATCCCACAGTAATGTTGAGATGAGTGATTTTGGTCTTGATGATCATTGATGCCCTTGTAAGAAAGGAAGGTTATTTGTGCCTCCTGTCTCAGAGCTTAGGCGTGACATTATAGCGGAATGTCATCGTTCTAATTATACCATTCATCTAAGCAATAGCAAAATGTATTCTGATATGCATCGCTTATATTTTTGGGATGGCATGAAGCGAGATGTGGTAATCTATGTAAGCAATTGCATTACTTTTTAGCTCGTGAAAGCCAAGCATCGGTGACCTAGTAGTCTTCTTCAGCACTTTGAGGTCCCGACGTGGAAGTGGGACCAAGTTTCTATGGATTTTGTTGATGACTACCTAGTTCAAGGACGAGCCATAGTAGTATCTGGGTTATTGTTGATCGCCTCACCAAGTCTACGCCTTAATCATATTAAGTCTAATAGTACTTATTCGCGACTTTATATTAAGGAATTCATGCGATTGGAAGGTATTCCTAGTTCTATTATGTGTGATCGAGATCCTCTCTTTATGAGCCATTTATAGAAGAGTCTCTAATTAGCTTTGGGTACAAAGTTAAAATCTAGCACTTCTTACCACCCATAGTCAAATGGACAAACTAAGCGGGTGAATCATATATTGGAAGACCTTCTTTGATCCTGTATTCCTGATTTTGGGGGTAGCTGGGAGTATCGTCTCCCCTTGGTTGAGTTTACTTATAATAAAAGCTGCCAGTCTTCTATCGGTATGGCCCCATTTGAGGAAATATATGGGAGATCATGTCGTTCTCCAGCTTGTTGGTTTATTTCTACGAAGAAACTTATTTTAGACTCCAGTTCTATTTGTGAAGCATCCGAGAAGATTTATCTTATTAGAGAAAGGATTAGAGAGGCTTAGAGTCGCCAACAATCCTATGTGGACAACCGTAGGAAGCCCTTTGAGTTTTCTACTGGCGATCCTGTATATATCTGAGTCTCTCCTTTAAAGGGAGTGATACGCTTTAGTCAGACAAAGAAATTGGAACCACATTGTATTGGGTCATTTCCTATTACAGAGCGTATTAATCTCATTGCTTATCGTTTGACACTTTATGATAGATTCTCTGATATTTATGACGTATTTCACATCTCTCAACCGAGGATGTGTTTACGATCCTGATTCAGTGATTGATACTTGTGGCTTAGAAGAACTTGTGATTTCACCTGATTTGACTATCTTGCATCATCCCATTCGTATTCTTGAAATGGAAGTTAAATGCCTTTGATACAAAAGCGTGTCACTCATGAAAGATCAATGGTTTGAGAATCCAAATGATTGCACATGGGAAACATAGGATTTTATCTAGCGGATAAATCCTGATGTTTTATCTTCTTATGGAACGGGTGAGAAAATCCTTATACCATAATGTGTCTCCGTTGTTAACTTCCTCTGAAAGGAGATGAAATTGGGTTAAATGCAACTTTTCCTTAAAGAAATTGCGGGGACGCAATTTTTGTAAAAGGGAATATGTAACAACCCAGTCTTATGTGATTACCTTTTCTTAATTATAATAGAGAATTATAACTAGATTATAAATTATTGGTCAAGTGTTAAATATTAATTAGGAAGCATAGTTTGAATAAATATTATCCAAGCATAAACAAACATGAGGTTTGGGAATTTATTTAAAAAGTGATTTAATAGAATGAATATATATAATTTAAATATGAGTAAAAATGTGAATTGTGGAAATTATGGTTGGATGGAAATAATCTTATGGAAAATAAGCTCAACAATATGTTTTATGTCAATTTGTGTAAATATGTATGATTTGTGTTAAATGGAGTTTTGTAATAAGTTGGGTTAAACACCTAATTTTGTATACTTAAAGATTGGAAAATAATAAATAATAGTAAAATAAAGTATTTGAAACACTAAAAGTGTAAAATCTGTTAATAAGTAGGAATTTATATAATTCCTAGAAAGTTATTGCTTAAGATTGCAATAAACCGATAATAACGAATTTTTTGTGAAAAACTATGCATTTAGATATACTTATGTTGAAATGAATGTTAAAAACAAAAAAAATATTGGAAAATATTTATATGTGTGTTAATGGGAAATTTTTATGTTTGGGAAATTTCTTGGGATAAAATGGTGTTTTAAATAATTAAAACTTTTAAAATGTTCATTTTATTCAAATTAATATAATATGTTCATTTTTGGGAAAAATGTAAACTTTAAGTTAGATCGAGTAAAAAATATTAATAAAAGTGGTAAAAAAATATGTGAAAACATATTTGATGTTTTTAGTAATGACCTAGTACAAATTTTGTAAGTTTTAAGTTTTAGCTTGTGTAATTAGAAAATAAAGAATGCTTAAACTTGTGTAAATAGGATCTTACATCCCCTAATTAAATTACTATGCCCAAATCTCTAGTTAATCGCCTTATTAAGGCCTAATTAGCCTTACTAGGAGTGATTAGTGAGATGCTTTCTGGAGTGTACTTACTTTTTCATTTTACAAAGAAATAAAACTTCATCTTCCTCCATGCTGTAAAAGAAAATCATGTCCCCATCCTACCAATTTTATTTCTCAAGCTCTCTAAATCAAAACTATAGAGGAATTACAACTTTAAACTTGAATCGAAGTAGGTAATCCATACAAAGACTACCGTTTCATCTCAATTTTGTCTAACCTTGTTCAGTTTTGCTTTTGCATGTCTCTGTAGTTAATCCTACAAGTGTTGAAGCTCAAGAAGGAGCCCCAAAGTCGCATCCTTGATCCGAATTAGAGCCTATTTCAATTCATATTCGCTGAAAATCATGGTGAGTTGTTCTTCACACTTCCTAACTTGAATTCAGATAGAAATTTGTTGATTTTGTGCTTGGCCTATTGATTTTTTGCTTATGGTATAATGAAAGTTTCCTGAGGTAGCAAAACATGGCACGAGTCCATGTTTGAGGCTGCACAACTTCTTTATTTCTCAATGGAATGTTGAAATTCTTCTTCATGTGTGTTTTCTAATTGTTCTAGTGTTTGCATGCTCAAATTCATCAAGTTCTGAAGTGATCTGGGTGTCGGAAAACGATCTGAAAGTTGAACTATTGTCATGTTTAGGCCTGGGCATATTCTCGTTCCCAGGTCGACCCAAAATGGAGATGGGTCGACCAAGGGACTGTCCTAAGTTCAAGTTGGGTCAACACATCCTCGAAAATTGGCCAGGTAATTTCCTGTTTTTCCAGTGAAATTTTTGTGCTTTTAATCCTGCTTGTTTTCATTCCTGAGCCAGTTTTAGTAACAAAATTCAAGTGCTTTTTCGTGCACATAGCAGCACTTGTAATCGATTGTTATCTTCATGAATTATTGTGATAAGTTTGTGGTTTGCTTTTGCAATAGAGAAGCATGTATATCATAAATTCCTAGTAGTTTCATTGACGTGTTTGATGTGCATTTCTAGTTATATTTCCCTTGTATTTCCTAATACATGTACATGGATTTTTAAATGTTTTTAAAGCATTAGAGTAAAGAAATATCATTTTGAATAGATTTTTTTTAGAGTAAAGAAATATCGTTTTGATAAGCTTAACAATTTCAAATATTCCATTTTCTAAAGTTCTTTTTAAATATAAAATCACACATTCTTGAATGCTTCGAGAAGTCGTGAACATGATTAAACGATACTGTAAACCCCATGGTATGGAAGATGATGGTACAAAAGAAATCAAATAATCCCAAACCCATCTAATTGCAGTTGTGATTCTCTATGTTCTCTTAAGTTTTCCTATTCTTTCCTGTGATTTTTAGTGTGTAGTTGACTAGCGGTGAGTAAACCATTAGTGAGAATGTGTGGTATGGGATGCACAGTTATCACTATACATATCACTTTCTATGATTCTTTGACACATTCATATTGTTTAGCAAGTATTAACTCTTCAGCTCATCCTGTGTGGATCTCGTGGACTTTCGAGTCAATCATGTTGTATTTTGACCGTAAGGTCAATCATGTTGTAATTTGACGTTCAGGGTCAATCATGTTGTATAAGGTACTCCTCATGTTGATATTAGTACTGGCTATGGCCATGAGGCATCATGTTGTTAGCATGTGCAGGCATAACTTCAACTTGTCAATCATGTTGTTGGATCCAAAATCATGTTGTTTCTGTGTTTTGTGATTAGTTGATAATTTCTGCATTTTGAGATGATTATTAATATATATATATACATATATATATATATATATATATTAATTTGTATGAAGATTTCCGTGTATGTATATAGAGATTTCATTTCTATGGATCTAAACTCTTAACAGAGTTTCTGTGTTTCCGTATTTTTATGGTTTCATGTTTCCATCTTAGGACTTTGCATTAGATTACCAGTGTTACATTGTGGAAGAAATTCTTAGGGAAAACTATGATAATACATTTCTTTATGATTTAAAGGAATGTTCCTCCTTAGTAAATTATTTCCATCATCTCACTTCGTACTAATTATCTGATTCAAGTTAGGCTGACATGTGTTTTTATCACTCGGGTCAGAACGAGTCGTGGGTTAGGTACTTATGGCTTATGCTTTGCAGTTTTCCTTTAGATATCATGTACTACACTTTTGGATCGCATAATTTTTGTAGTAAACTTTTGTAGTTCTACTAATGTATATTATTTTCTGGGGGTTATCATGTGTGTGTGTATGTGTATATATATGTATTTGCTTACCTGATTGTCTATGTAGTATGATGTATTATACATGACGTAGTTAAGGATTTAGTATGTCGAAACGTGGTCAGTATAAAAAACTCGACATATTTAATACTTATTTGACACAAATAGATGGTCGCTCCTAACAAGCCCTATTCCTGTATTAACAGATAGTATTACCCATTAATACTCTTTATTAATATGGGTCTCGAGGTGGGGCGTCATAGCTTTTTCGTGACTGGTTTCTATATTCGGGAATCGACCTAGGCGGGTGAAGGTTTTTTCTGCCCCTGTGAGTGAGGACATTTTTGCCTTAGCGGATGAGGTTTTTTTGAAATTAGTTCCTTAGAATCAACCTCAGTGGGTGACGACTTTTTGTGCCTTAGTGGATAAAGGTTTTTTCTATAAAGGATTTCTTTGTTCAGGGATCGATTTTTGCAGATGAGGATATTTTGTGCCTCGATAAGTGAGGGTTATTTGTGCCTTAGTAGGTGAGAGTGTTTTGTAAAAGACTCTTATCTTTGGGGATCGACATTAAAGTGAGTTTTTTTTATAGAATTCTACGTCTCAAAATTCGAGAGGAAAATGAAAGCAAACAAAATTTATCTAGTTTAAAAGCTAATTTTATTCATTCTTAAAAGAGACAATTTTGTAAGACATAATGCCCTAGTAAGCTTTAGAGGTTAATTTTGCTAGTACATGAAATGGTAAAAGTTATAAGCATAATATGGCCCTAGCAAGTCGTTGTTCCAAACTCATAGGATATGAGTTCCTTCAACCATCATGAGACTGAAGGTTCCGCCGGAAAGCTTTTTACCAATCACGTAAGGCCCTTCCCAGTTTGGTCCAAATTCGTTGGTGTTTTCCATTACTCGTTTGAGGATGATCAGGTCTCCAACTTTGAATTTTCTTTGGTGTACATTGATATTGAATTTCCTTGCCACTCTTCTTTAGAGTGCCATGACGCTCAACTCTACTTCTTCCCCATTCTTATTTACTTGGTCGAGCGCTTCAAACAGCAGTTTCTCATTTTCTTCTTGATTGAAATGCATTTGTTAATTAGTAGGGACATCCTGATCTACTGGGATCATGGATTCCAAACCACAGGCCAAAGCCAATGGTGTGTTTTTAGTCGTAGACTTTTGCATTGTCATGAAAGCTCATTATGCAAGTCATAGATCATCAACCGCGCCATCTTTAGCCTTTATGAGATGTTTATTAATGGTAGATTTGATGATCTTAGTTAGTACTTCTACTTCCTCGTTTGTGTGTGGATGTGAGACTGCATAAAAGTTCATCTCGATAATGAACCACGCATAAATTCTAGAACTCAACGCTTTTGAAATGAGTCTCGTTGTCAATCACGATCTTTTGGCACTCCAAATCAGTAAATGAGATTTTTGGTCATGAAGTTAATTACTTTCTTAGTGGTAATCATAGCCATAGGCTCTGCTTCGTTCCATTTTATAACATAATCAACAGTGATTATTACACCTTTTGCTTCTTCATTTGCTATTGGGAGGACACCAATAAGATCAATCCTATATATAGCAAATGGCCAGCAGGACCATTTGCGTCAAATCAATCGAGGGGGATCTTGCTATTTTGGAGAAACCTTGGCACGTATCGCACCGTCTAATGTACTTAGTTTGGCTCTGTTTAAATATGGTCAGAGGTATCCATCATAGGAAATCTTAACGCTTTTCAAAAGAGTTTCTTTCGTGCATTTGGATCTCTAGGCAAGGTTCAATGGACCAAATATTATATGATTGGAGTCATCCATGAATTTGGCTCTTAGACGGTTTCTAAAATCCATTCCACATGCTTAGGGTCATAAGAAGTTCATCCAGTACAAATTTGAGGAGCTATGCTTCTCCGAAACTACTGTACTAGGACATAAAATCTGCTTTCATGTTTTCTACTTGGGGAATATGGGTAATCTTGTAACGATCGAGGTCATGAAGTAATTCCCAAATGATAAAGGGTAATATTCAACCCTTTTCTTGAAATTCCATTCGGACTTGGTGAATAAGTTATGAACCATCAAAGATTTGTAGGGCTCAGATTCTTAATTCTTTCGCTATTTTTAGTCATGCAATTAGTGCTTTATACTCTATCTCGTTATTAGTAGTTGGGAATGTTAGGGATTGCAGAATGGATCGTTAAGGCAAAACAAACACTAGAGGGGGGGGTGAATAGTGTTTTTTAGAATTTAAACAAAATTTAAAACTTATGTGAACTACTACATGGATCAAACACCACAAACACAATCACAGACACATATTCAAACACAAAAATAAACAGAAATAAAATGTAGAAAAGGAAAGAACACACCGGATTTTATACTGGTCTGGATTGCTCCTACGTCCAGTCTTACACAATGCTGGATTGCGTAGATTTTTATTACTATATCAATATCCAATTACAATCCTCCTTGATTTCACGGCTACAAGGGATACCACCGTTTCCAACCTCCTTGATTTCACGGCTATAAGGGATACCACCGATTACCCGTCCTTGATTCCGCGCCTACAAGGGATACCACCGATTACTTTACTCAACCAAAACAATTACAAACAGCCCTATAACTCTTCAATAGCACTTGATTCCTAGAGTATTGATTAGAGAGTGTAGAGAGAAGAAGATTAGTGAAAATAGAATTGAATTTGGCAAAGTATAGGTGTAAAAATCATAAAAATGATAAGAAATAGTGGTGTAATGAAAGTGAGTGATAGTGGAGAAGAAGAAGTGATTAAAAATTCAAAATCAGCCGGTTTTTATAATGTGAGAAAGGTTGCAACGTTTCAGAACCGTCACAAATAGTGAAAAGACACTTCCTTTCAAATTTAAATTTATGACAGTTGTATGTCGGCATATACATAAATGTATGTCGACATATCCATCAATTTTATGATTTTTAAAGCAATTTTCATTAAATTCTGGAAATTTCGGAAACAAAACTAGTTGCTAAAACATTATTTTTCAAGTATAAAAACATAAGAAAATATTATTTAAAAATATGATTAAAAATTTATATATATGTGATATAAAAACTATATATAATATACTTATAAACATATACATGTAGGATTTTATAAAGAGATATTTATAAACTATATATATACACAAAGAGTTGTATGAAAACTTAGAGAATATTATAGTCAAATATAAACTTAGTAAAATATATTTAATAAAACTATAAAAATAAGAATACTTATAAATTAGAAAATATAATTGAAATCATAAGTTTGAAATTCTTGGAAGATAAAAAATTATTTTGAGAGAAGTTTTAAATCAAATTGAAAATAATTTTGAAAAGAGATAATTTGAAAAACAGAGTTTGAGACAGAGCGGTAAAACTCGTGTAAAAAAAAGATTTTTTTTATGGTAAAAAATTCATTCATCTTGGCTATTCGACAAGAAAAAGAAAAAAAACTGTGGATTTGTTGAATTTCAAGTATTTAGTTTCACTGATAAGATACAAAGACTTACTTTACATTTAAAATTACATAAAAAATATATTTTTTATCACAAAGAGGTCTACGAATTTTTTTGGGAAAACGTCTGAACCAGGAATGCTATTCAGAGTCATACATATAAACTATACTCTATTACTATATTTTTCTTGAACTCTTGAAATCTTTATAGCTTGATAAATCATGAGTCTTGAATCTATCTTGAATTCTGATTCTCTTGAAACTCTAAAACTGTATAGTCATCAATACTTAAGTCCTGTATACAAATCCTGCACATATATGTCTATATATTCTAGATAGAGATGTTAGTATATATTTTATAATCAATGATAACTGAAACAAGGTTTTTGTCATCAAAACTCCATTCTCCAACAGGGAATTCCAGTCTTAAGGCTTAGAAAATGGAACGTTCCTGAAGCAATATTCACTCATCGTGCCATCAACAAACAATTTCCACGATGTTACTACAACCGTTGTTTCTTCCTTCTTGTCTTCCATGTTTGTGAATTATACGATAAAGTTAACCAGTGTATGTCCATTGATTGCCCTTCATCGGTGATGATTCACATTGTATTCACTCGACGCACGTTCTATTTCAGTAATCGTCCAGAAGTACCAAGATAGAATAAGGCCTGCTTCATTGGTGGATCGGTAAGCAGTTTTATCAAGTGAGCTTGGATGTATAGTCATTCCTTGGAACTATCAACAAATAGTAGGCAATATTTTTCGATTTTGGGTAGTTCTTTTATGCATCTGCAAATCAATTATTGAGATAATAAACTAGTCTTTGAACTCAAGCTTCTTTCCTGATAAGTGTCACACTTAGTGCATGAGGATATACAACCAAGCAGATGAACGAATTGCCATCTATCAACTTAGAAAGAATTAGAAGAACTTCCATGTGTCTACGCAAAAATTTGAAAGCTGTTGAACATTCAAATATCCATCTAAAATTCTTTTTTCCTTTCTTCAGCGCGTCGAAGGAATGTATTCATCTATCTATGGCCCTTGAAATGAAATGGCTTGAAGCTGTAATCTTCCCGTATAGGCTCTAGAGTCCGCGCTTACTCATAGAGCTTCGATGTTCCTAAACGTAGTGCTTTACGTTACAAGCTTTATTTTCCCTTGAATTTACCATAAATTCCTGGGTACTTTCCGGGTGCGACAACAAAAGAACACTCAAGCAAAATCAGTTTTATCCTATATTTTCTTAGTATCTCGAACATTTCAACCAAGTTGTCTAAGCTACGAGGGATTTTACCAATATGTCATCGATATGGACTTCCATGGTTTTTCTAGTTTGATCCTTTAACATCATATTCACCAGTTACTGCTAAGTTGCTCAAGCATTCTTAAGTTCGAGTGGCATCACTTTATTCTAGGTAATGGAAAGTTGCCCTTAGGATAAGATTTATTAAGATTTAAATAACCCATATAGGCTCGCCGCTTTCCATTTGAATTCCTAACAAGGAGAGAGTTTGATACCCAATCTAGGTATGTTACATTTATTATGAATTTGTTCTCCATCAGTTTATCTACTTCTATCTTCAGAGCAACTGGTCATTCAGGCCTTGATTGCCCTTTTCTTCTTAAGCAGGGTGAAGTGTGGGACGATGTTTGTTGATGGGCCTTTCGGACCACCCATCAAGGCATAACAACGTGGTAGACCCGTATTCAAATTCCTCGAAGTAAATGGGTTGAAGAAGCCCATTATCTTAGTCCACTTCATCCGTAGAGCGCGGCCCAGAAGGAGCTTGAGATGACCAAGCCTGATCGATTACGATATGTTCATTTGAAGCCCGAGAAACCAGCCTAAAGAATAGCTCATTTCAGATCTTCTTGCTCAAACCGCTTAAGTCAGATGAATCACAACACGTTTCATGCCAGATATTTGGAAAAGAATACCGATTCTCCAGCGAGTGCCAATTCATTCAACCGTAACTATTCTTCTGGATCTAGTAACATGTGTAGATAATGACCAAGTATTGTATCAACTATAAATACCTATGTTTCAATTCAGAGAAAGGGAGATTTTTTGTTATCATTCTAGTTGATCATAAAGAAATAATATGTGAACTGGACGTAGGCACCATCTTTGCTGAACCACTATAAAACTCTGTGTGTGATCTTTTTAATTTCTGTGCGTTGTTTATTGTTAGCAATGTTCACTTATTCTCTACAAAATTCTTCTCTTTGGGTGTTTAACCAGTTTTTGGTATCAACATTTTGGTGCTTTCACTGAGAAACAGATTTTCTCAGGTCAATTCGGATTTTCGCTCTACTTTTGGATCACCAAGTCTAAGATAGAAAGCTCATTTTTGGCATTACATTGATTTAGTAATGGCTGGAAAAACAGTTCGCAATACCGGAAAGAATCCACAAGTTGGAACATCCATGGAAGCAGCCGGCAGGATGGCTGACTCTGAAGCTGCCTCGGATCAGCCTACATTGCCCACTGAAGGGGATGTAGCCCCATCTTCTGCCTTCGCCACACGAGACGAATTTATGGCCGTGGTAGATCGGCTTAAGGAAACTACCAATGCCTTAAGGTCCCATTCTCGAGAGAATGCCGCCATGCGTGAAGACATGACTCGCATAGCGAGACAGTGGAAGGAGTTCAGAAAGCAAGCTCAGGAGGCCCGGCACGATCAACTCCCTCCTCCTCCGCTAGATCGAGTGTCAGAAAGCTCCTCCTCATCGGAGGAAGGCAGAGACCCACGTCAACCTCGGCGATCATTAGAAAGAGCTGAAAATGTCCGGCAGCTACGCATAGAAGAACACCAGAATCCACCAGATGAACACGACCACGAACATGCTGACAGGTTGAGTTAGAAGTGGTCGATCCCATAGCCCCGCACAATCAGGAGGCATCCCTTCCTGTAAACTGAAATGTTGTTTGAAGAAATCGGGCCCCTGCACATCCTCCTCGGAGTCTTGTGATTGACCAAAAAAACCGGAGAAGAAGAAATGCCCGGACGGCATTTCCTGATGGAGGGGGTTGATGAAGTCGACCCGGACACGGTAGTTCCACCAAATTTAGCCGCTATGGTATGACAAATTATGAACGATAGTCGTGGGCATAGAAACGAGGATTGGGGAGTCGACCGAAGCCATACACCATTCACTAATGACATCTTGCAAGCAGAGTTTCCCAGGAGATTCTGTATGCCCCAAATGAATCAATATGATGGAACTTCAGACCCATAACAACATCTGATGAGATATTCTTGGCACATGGAAGTAGCAGTTGCTCCTGACACAATTAAATGCAAGGCTTTTCCAATCTATTTAAGTGGGATGGCCCTTATGTGGTTTGTCCGTTTACCCGCAAAGTCAGTTCCTAGCTTTAAAGACTTGAGCGAAAAATTCCTAACTCAATTCCGCCTTCATGCTACCAAATCGAAACATGTCATGGCTTTATCATCAGTTAAGTAGGGAAGAGGCGAATCCCTAAGGAATTATCTCAATCGGTTCAATTGAGCAGCAACCGAGGTTAGCAACCCCAACCACGAAACCGTCTTAATGGCCATAGTCGATGGCATCAACAAACGAACTGAGTTTGGAAAATATTTGATTGGAAATCCACCAACTACGATTGAAGCTTTCTATGAAAAGGCTCACATCCGATTGGGGCAAGAAGATGCGCAGCTGGAGGAAGAAGATGGTCAGACGGGCGCTTTCAATCCGTCAGCTCAAAACAACATCGCAGTTAAACAATCTGGCGATAACTCAGGGAAGGTCGAGGTGAATGTTGAAAACCGTGGCAAGCGAAGCGGTGAAGAGTTGAGAGAAAACAGCGGGAGCTCAAAGCAAAGAGGAAACTCCCGAAAGCACCCCCGCTTCCAGGTGGTTGACATGTATATTGCATTAAATGACACATTAGAGAACATATATCTCGATACCTGCAACACAATGCAGTATAAGAAGCCTCCCCCACTAGAGCCTACGGAGAAGGAACAAGCGACTGGGAAGTACTTCTTATTCCATGACATTTACGGGCATACTTCCAATGAGTGCCGACATCTTAGGGACATCGTTGAAAAGCTGATTCGAGAAGGGAAACTCGATGAATATAAAACAGCTCCAAGGGACAGAGGGCAAGGAACTTCGATGTCCAAGTAAAGTCTGCCTGCACCTCGTGCTACTCCTCAAGAAAAAGGGAAAGGAATTGTTATCAACGCCATTGTGGGAGGACCACATCCGGCGGGACATAGCATTAGAGCCATGGAACGATATGTCCACGCCGCGAAACACCTCGATGTCGAAGAAGTAAACCCCCATGAGGCCGCAAGTCCCGTCAAACAAAGGAGGACAATGGGAAAGGATATCGTCTTCCGTGACCGCGATCCAATTGGTATAGAAACCCCAACGGTTGATCCGTTGGTGATAACCGCCATCATCGGCCCAGCTACTATCCGAAAGGTTCTGGTAGACAATGGAATCTCAATGAACATCCTATTCAAACAAACCTACGACCAAATAAAGTTAGAAACAAAGGACTTGGAGTTATATGAAGGTCAAATACGTGGTTTCAACGGAGCATCCACCGAACCTATCGGCCAGGTCAAACTATCGGTGGAGTTAGGAGATGGAGAAAGACAAAGAGTTAGGATTCTACCATTTGTGGTAATGAATATCAACTCGCACTATAATGCCTTCTTGGGACGACCTGCCCTGGCGGTATTCCGAGCATGCATCGCCCCTTGGTGTTTGCTTCTGAAGTTTCCCACCGACACTGGGATCGGAACTGTGCGAGGAGACCAAGTAACAGGTCGAGCATGCTATATGGCAGAGTGGAAGGGGTTGAGGAGCAGCGGTAACAAGGAGTCTGAAAAATCTTCTCCCCCAGGGGAGGGGAAGGAAGCATAGCAATTACAGAGAACACCACGACCGGGACCGTCGTTCTATAGGGTCGAAGGCATCGACCCACGAGATGACGATGAGTCGGGGTGCAGAAAGGCAGCTCCAAATGAGGCCACCATAGAAGTCCCGATCGATGACAATGATCCTAACAAAGTTCTAAAGATTGGCTCTCATCTTAATCCCTTCCGGATGAAGGAGCTAAGTGAATTACTCCATGCGAATTTAGACGTATTCGCCTGGACCCACGCTGACATGTGTGGGATATCTCTGTCTATCATAACCCACTCCCTCAGCATCGACCCAAAACACACTCCTGTAAAACAGAAAAGGCGAATGTTGGGCCCTGAAAGGTTGAGAGCTTTAAAAGAAGAGATCGGGAAGTTACAAGCCAATGGATTCATCCGAGATTAACCTATCCCGACTGGATAGCCAACCCGCTACTTGTGAAGAAGGCTAATGGGAAGTAGAGAACCTGTATCGACTTTTCCGATTTAAATAAGGCATGTCCTAAGGACAGCTTCCCATTGCCTAGAATAGATCAGTTAGTCGACTCGACCGCCGGGCACGAGCTACTTTCATTCATGGATGCATATTCCGGATATAATCAGATTGCCATGCACGTCCCTGACCAAGAACATACCAGCTTCATTACTGACCTCGGACTGTACTGTTATGTGGTGATGCCTTTTGTTCTAAAGAACGCAGGAGCTACCTATCAAAGGCTAGTTAATACGATGTTTCATGATCAAATTGGGAAAACGATGGAGGTGAATGTAGATGATATGTTGGTAAAGTCGAAACAGTCATCCGAGCACGTGAACGACCTGTCAAGGATGTTTAACATTCTCCGGAAATACGGAATGAAACTAAATCCATTGAAATGTTCTTTTGGAGTGGCATTAGGCAAATTTCTCGGCTCATTGTGACTTCCCATGGAATCGAGATCAATCCTGATCAAATTGCATCCCTTAAGGGAATCCAGGAACCTCGCTGGATAAAGGATGTTCGGAGTTTAGCAGGAAAGGTAGCAGCCACGGGACGATTCATCTCGAAAGCCACTGATAAATGCCTATCCTTCTTTGAACTGATAAAAAGGGGGAAACGAAACTTTGCTTGGACGCTCGACTGTGTCGAAGCATTCCGAAATCTGCTTGGTCATGTCGAAAAGCCTCCTATTCTATCCAAACCTGTCGACCATGAAGACTTGTTCATTTATTTAGCAGTATCCACACATGCAATTAGCTCAGTCCTGGTCCGCGAAGAAGATCGAGTACAACGACCAGTCTATTATGTGAGTAAGAAGTTGACCGGATCTGAACGTAATTATCCTAAAATCGAAAAACTGGCCTATAGCTTGTTAATCACGTCAAGAAAGCTTCGACACTACTTCCAGGCCCATCCAATTAAGATATTCACTGAGCAACCTCTTCGACAAATCTTACAACGACCAGAAGCAAGCGGGAGGCTGCTAAAATGGAATATCGAATTAAGCCAGTTCGACCTAACGTTTATTCCTTGGAAATCAATCCTAGGACAAGCTTTAGCTGATTTCATAGCAGAATTTACAACCTCGGAGGAGGAGTGTCAAGATGATGACCCTGAGCCTATGAAGGTCGATCAGGAGCCAATCAGCTGGAAGCTTTACACGGATGGAGCCTGAAATAAACAACGTTTGGGAGCCGGCATAGTACTTCTGTCCCCTGAAGGACGCTCGATTTATTATGCTTTGAGGCTAGAATTTTTGGCAACCAATAATGACTCTGAGTACGAAGCCCTAATTGCTGGCTCAGATTAGCGAGAGACTTGAAGATAACATCGCTTGACATCTTTTGTGACTCACAGCTTGTAGTTTGCCAAGTCCGAAAGGAATTCATTACCCGAGGAGAGCAACTGACCTCTTACCTCAAAGAAGTCGAGAAGTTGCTACGGAACTTCGGCCGATATAGCATTTCTCATATTTCCCGGGTAGAAAACCAGAAAGCAGATATGCTAGCAAAGCTGGCTAGTTCGAACCATCCGAGCGAGACAGAGTTAGTTCCCATAGAAATCTTGAGAATGCCAAGCATTGATCAGATGGATGTCGACTAGACTGATGTCGAACCTGAAGAAGAATCGTGGATGACTCCCATCAAAAATTTCCTTCTCCATGGACAGCTGCCCGAAAAGAAAAACGAGAAGCGAGCCTTGGTACGACAAGCTTCTAGATACCTTATTCAGCAAGGCCAGCTCTGTAGAAGAGGATTTTCTGTTCCGATGTGTAGCCAATGATGACATCAAAAGAATACTGCAAGAAGTACATAAGGGGGATTGTGGAGCACACACCGGGGGGCAAACCCTGGCCTGGAAAATACTGCGCTATGGGTATTTCTGGCCGACCTCAGTAAGGATGCCGCCAACTATGCCAAAAGATGCGATAAGTGCCAAAGGTTCGCGCAAATCCCATGAGCGCCCCCAACGAATATTACCCAGATGATAAGTCCTTGGTCGTTCGCTGTATGGGGAATTGACATCATCGGAACCTTGCCTATTTCGAAGAGGGGGTGCTAGGTACGCGATTGTGGCGGTAGACTACTTCACAAAATGGGCGGAAGCCGAGCAGATAACTACGATTACAACAAAGAAGGTTATCAACTTTATCGTCCAGAACATTATATGCCGATATGGAGTGCCTCGAACCATCATTACAGATGGGATTCAGTTCGATAGCCTAGAATATCGGGATTTTTGTGAGAAATATCATATTTAGAAGAAATACACAGCAGTAGCACATCCCCAATCCAATGGTCAAGTTGAAGCGGTTAATAAGTTCATTAAAACCATTTTGAAGAAAAGGTTGGAACGCGCTAAAGGAAAATGGGTCGACGAGTTGCCTCTGGCATTATAGGCGTATCGTACTACCCCCAAAACTGCGATAGGACATACTCCCTTCGCTTTGTCGTACGGCTCTGAGGCGGTTCTCCCAATCGAACTTGAAGTCCCGACTCACCAGATGACTTACTATGATCCCCTGACTAATAAGGCGCTTCTCTTGACGTCACTGGACATGGTCGACGAAAAAAGAGAAGAGGAGAACCTACGTGCCATGGCCTACAGGCAACGAGTCGCTCGGTATTACAACAAAAAGGTCCGACCAAAGACTTTCGAAGTAGGAGATTTGGTCCTGAAACGAATCTTCCCGGTCCCCGTACACATGGGCCCGAGATGGGAAGGACCATACGTCATTCAAAGAAAGCTCGATAATGGGAGTTTTAGGCTGATAACTATGGATGGCGAACCATTTCAAAAAGCATGGAACGTAGAGCATTTGCAACTTTATCTTTCTTAGGATATATTTTAATGTTTTTTGTTTTCTTTCTGCGTTTAGATTGTTGATTTATTTGTTTTTGGCATTGTAATAAGCGACCATCATTAGTCGCGATAGCATATTAATAAGAGTCTCCGTTCTTGCTCTGACTTGTTATGATTGTAAAGAGCTAACAATTATGATTGACTGACTTATTTTACAACTTTTACCTTGAATGAATCAAGGATAAAGTCGACGCCCGTCCAGGTATATTGATCGACCATCAGGACTCAACTCCCGACCTCATTGACTTGAGGAAGCATATAAATGACAATCGAGCGTGAATGGTGCACCTTGACAAAAGACCGCTCAAATGATAAAACTTTGCCCTTTACTGACTAAAGGATAAGTATAAAAGCCTCAAGGCGCCCCTGCTCAATTGCGTCCAAACCTCGATTAAGGATGGGACTAGTTGAGTTCGACAGGGGAGTTCGCCACTCAAGCATCTAACCGACACTGGAGGCAAAAGAAATAGTTAGCACCCCCGACGAGGGTAAAGGGCGATTCACCCTTAACATTAAAAACATAACCATGAGATTCACGCGACATCTATGTTGCATATGTTACCGTCAAAATAAGTTGATTTTCATTTAAAGTACTCTGACATCATTACAAAATACTACGACGTGACAGGTACCATTCAAACAATGCTACTGAAGATACATCATCAAACAACTACAAAGGGAAAGTCCTAAAAGGGAGGCGACATCAGTCCTTGTTCTACCATTTCATCCATCTCTTTTTGCTTGATCATCTCCTGCATCTCTTCAGTGGTCATTCTACGTCTCGACCCTCCTAACGTGCTGCCAAAAGGACGAGGAGTTGAGGCAGAAGCCTGTGAAATAATGGGGGCAGCAGGACCCGAGGCTGAAGAGAGGATGGTCCGGGGAAGGAACTGGAGAGGTTTGATGTTCAAAGGATCTTCAGCAGGCTCGGGCTTCATGGCAGAAATTTCCTTGTCCTTCTGATCTTTGATCTCGGCCATGGATGGGTGATCCTCCCTTTTGGACTACTTAACAACCTCGACGTCCCTATCTTCAGGAGATACCAAGTCGACCATCTCTACTTCTGCAACCTTGTTTACTTCTTCGGTGGTACACTTTTTCTCGACAGTAGGTCCTTCATCCGCTCTTTCAGTAGCAACAGAGATCCCTAAGAAAGAAAGGAGATGCATGCAAATTAGGGGAGGATAAGGACTCAAACTCAAAAAAAGAAAAAAAGAAAGAGACTTACCTCCAATGTTGGAACCAATCACCTGCCCTTAACTGAATCAGACGGAAAGGTAGAAGACGGACCCCTTTCCATAACCATGTGCGCAGAAGATGTGGGAGCATAAGGCCGACTATCACTCAGTTCGGTTTGGAGGACCGATTTTCCCTTCGTCCTACGACGCTCTACCTCTGCTATTTTCTTTTCATGGTTTAGTGGCTCCACCACGATGGCACGTTCTCTATCATTCAGAATATGGGTCATTAGTGACGCCTCATCCACTGGGTGACCCTTTGCCATCTTCTTCTCTTCCCATAGGAGTACCTTCCATATGTCAACCAACGACCTGGGAAATCCAGGCATCCAAGGCAAATCCCTGTAGCGAAGGAAATGTGCGCAAAACAAAAGAACCTGGCGAGCATGCCCCTTTTTCAGTTCAACTTTCTCTCGGGCGTGCTCAGCCTTAAGAGTCTCGATCTCAACATCATGCTGAAGCTTCTAATTGCTAGCCGACTCGATTGTTGCTGCTGTATTCTTCTCAGCCTGATCCTTGGCTAACTCGAACGAATGAAGGGTAGCCTTTAAATTCTGAATTTCAAGATCGAGTTGAGCTCTATCCCTCTTCAAAGTTTCAATCTCTTCCCTCATAGAATCACATTCCTGGCCTCTCTGTTGAACATGAATGTTCAAATCTTCGACCTCTCTCCTGTACTTTTCTTTGTCTGCCGCCGCCTGTAGCTCTTGATCTTTGATTTTCTTTTCTAGAAACACAAAGATCTTCTTACCACTGTCGATGTCCCTTTTTAAACCAGCGATCTCGTTGAGCATTCCCTTTAATGCTCCACTCAATTGCCCGGCATATTCCAGCATAGCATCATATTGAGATAGGGCATATTCCAGATTATTGCGCATGCGGCGACGAAAGCTATGGGTTAATGGTTGTATTTCGGGGGGTGGCCTAATTTCAAAAAAAATGAGATTAGGGAAATTTCGTTCCAATTCTTGGAGTGGATCGGCAGAAGAAGTTCCAACCGTAGGACTAGAGCGATGAGTTACTATTCGAGAAGGCTCGACTCCTTTTCCCTCCTTGGATTTGGGAGAATTATCTTTTTTCCTTTTCTTGGGCACGCGACCCAACTCTTCCATATCTCCCAACGTTCGACCATGTCTTTTCAAGCGTCTCTTTTTCTGCCCATCCTGATCCTCGGGCAGTTTGCCCCCTCCTTCTTCCCTTGATTCTTCCTTTTTTCCTTCCTCCCTGTCTTCCCTCGTGTCTTCTGCCTCCTTCCTTCTGCTATTATTGTCTTCTTCGTTGCCACCTTTTTCAGTACGTGGAAAAGTAGCCTCCTCCAACCCAATGTCCATTGGGAAGGAGGCAAACAGGTCTCCATAAAACTCTTCATCAACACCTGCAAGGAAAGCAAAATGAAGCAAGCGATCCTCAATTTGTGCATAAGTATTTAATGTTGTGACGTGCAGTAAACCTTATAGTCATAACAAGATTATACCTCAAATACCGCCCTGTCTGTCTGGAAAGGACATTCCTTCAGATTGGTTGGCAAAGAATCGATTTGGATCTATGCTTTGTGGTGAGAGAATAACGTTGGGCATTTAAAGATTTTCCAACCCTGAAAGAGGGGTTACGTCATGCCCCTCCTGTAGATCATGAGTCGAGGGAAAATCATCCTCAACTCCCGAATCTTTCAGATGAACCTCGATAGGTTCTTCTTCGTTTTTTTCCTTTGTGCCACCTTGGGAGCTCTATTGGAAGGAACCTTCTCTTTTTATCAATGTCCGACCTCGCCACGAGCAACTTCTTGAAACTCGACCCTTCGAACCCATCTTTTGAAAATGGGCTTCTTCAGACCGGATTTCTCTTTCTTTCCAGACAAAGGGAGAGTAGGGGATCCTTCAACCAAGCGAATCGCCCGTTCATCCCCCGACTTCTTCGTGACTGGGGGCACCTCGTCTTGAGCCGGTACTACAGGATCAAGTCCGTATTTTGCTGATCCCCTTGTCCTACTTCGGTCGAGTAGGGCATATTGGCGCAAGTTTTCATCGGTCAGGCAGTTCCAAAACCGTCGTCGCTTCTTTTTTATTCTGATCAATCACTCGTGGCGCTCTTTAAAAACTTCATCCTCAGGTCTTACAGGCTCGTCCTCTATATATAAAAAATTGGGTGATCAGAAAGAGAAATCTTTACGGAAAAGGAGTATATAAAGAAAAGAGGAGAACCTACCACATTTGAGCCAGTATTGAGTACACCCTAGCTACTGCTTAATCCAAAACCAGTCTCGCTTGGGATCGCCCGCCTTGCTTGGGACATCCTCGATAATCTTCCAGTCTCGAACAACTTCAAAGTAGCGTAAAGAAGGAGACGGTGTCTTATTGTGTCTAATGTTAAAGAGAAAGGCTATATCATCAAAGTTCGGAGGATAACCCAGATATTTCAGATATAAATAATAGGTCGACAACAAATTTTCATAAGTTATCGGGTAAAATTGCATCGGAGCCAAATTCATTCGACACAGAAAATCGACAATGAAAGAAGGAAAGAGGGAAATGGCTCCCACGTTGCACATTGGAACGGAGATTGCCATGTAACCATCCGGGGGATTATGAGGTCTCGCAGTTTTTTCAGGGACAAGGACATCGTCAAATGGAATATTGTGCTTTGTTGTTAAATGCTGTAGTCGTTTAAGGTGATGTTGGACTTTTCTGCTTCTGGAGGGTTCCTCAAAATCTCCGCACCTGGGAGCATGTCAGGAGCCAGTGGAATGGGCACCGCTTCAACTAGCTCGACGGCTATTGGAGGAACATATTACGGATCCATCGATCGATTTCTAGGATCGTTGTCAAAAGTAGGTCCTGACTGATCCGAAGACTCTGAAGAACTGTCCACTCTAATGGAAAAAGGTATCTCTCCACCAGACTCTTGCTTATGGGTGTCACGCGTTATGACCATTTACCTATGAAGAACCTATGGCATAAAAATAAAAGAAAAATCACAAAAGAGGAGATAGAGTCAGGACTTTCTACAAGCATGGCCTTAGCAAACAATGAATCACAAGTGATATGTTCTGAGTTATGTGGAAATTGATATCCCTTCCATCGCCCTTTTTAGCATTGTCACATGCCTTAGGGTTCAAAGACACTCTGATTCACAAAATGCTTAGAAAAGGCGGGATCTTTTTGTAATACCATCAAAATCAAGGATTCGTTATTTGCGGGTCTTACCCAAAGGGTGGATGTAACAACCCGAATTTTTATAACATGTTAAAACCATAAATCAAGGCAGAATTAAATTTTAAATTCAGAATCAGGGGAAACGGGTTACGCCATTGCATTCGTCTCGAAATTTTACATGAAATAGAGTCCAAGTTTTCGAAAATCGGAGTCCGGACGAAGAAGTTATGGCCTGTACAAGTTTCAGCAGTTTTCAGGCAGCACTGGACCAAGGGGTCGACCTACCCCTCCCCCCCCCAGGTCGACCTACCTCCCAGGTCGACCATAGTGTCGACCTCTCCCCTTACAGGTCGACCTGTTTTGACCTAAAACTCATTTTTGAAGCCTGAGACGTGTTTTGACGGTCCGGATTGATTCTAGGGTTAATCTAAGGGCCTAAACTAGTTGCTACACCTATAAAAACACCCATAGACCTAGCCTAATTCATATCAAATCATTTTTACTCCCTCTTGAACCATGGTCGCCGCCTCCAAATTAAAGCTTAAGCATTCAAACTCAAATCAATTCGAAGAACAAAGCTTCAACAATGGTTCAAACAATAAATCAACACTACTACAACGTTCTATGACAATTTCAGTTCTTAATTCGTTAGCCATGCCCTGTAAGTTCTAGTTATTTTCAGATTAAAATATTTAAATATAATATGGGCATGTGATGAAGTGAAATTGTATTTAAGTATGTTTATCAATCTATTTCTGTTACTTCTTGGATCTTGAGTTTTGAGACTTGTCAATCTTTATTCCCATGTCTAGTTTATGATCTATTCAGTCTGTTGTAAATCAGTTTTCTTGATTCATATTAATATTATTACTAAGTTGTAATCTTCATGCCTGTGATGATGTTTTTCTCTCTGATCTTATTTTTATGCAAAATTCTACCTTCCCCTATTTATTTTCTTTTGATGAATCTAGGTCAATTTCGGACCTAGGCCTAAACTACGATATACGTGCGATGGTATACGGGGGAAATATTGGAATATGGCCTAGTGGAATATATGTGTTTGGTGGAATTGATGGCATAACATAAAAATCGGATATTTGGGTATTACTACCATTAACATGAAATTGGATATTTGGGTATTGTCAATATAATTGAAATTGCAAGTTTGGGCATACATGAATTGGAATGTAAATTAAATCACGAGTTTGAAACTATGTAAATTAAATCAAAAGATTGGGCTTATGTTAATTAGGCATATGTAGAATTGGGAATTTGAACATGAAAGCAATCGTAAACTTGATAGTTGGTATAAACATGTATTATGAACTTGGGCAACTGACATGTACTGTAATAAAAAGGTTATAGTTTGGGATAACTACATCATGAATCATGATTTGGGTTTATTGGGTATGAAACTTGATACATGTAATTTTGGCTAGAACTTGATATGGTAAAATGGCATAAAATTGGCATACATGTAAAACGGCATAAATTGAACATATGTAAATTTGGTACGAATTGGGCATATGTAAAATTTACATGTAATCTAGAACTTGGGCATATGTTAATTATGTAAAATTTGGAGTTGAAACATATATGATAATTTATGACTTAGTAGATGTTTAAGATGAACGCGCCTAAGTTGGGTTTTGGGTAATTGGCATGTATTGTAAATAAAAGGCTATAACTTGGCATAACCTTATAGTGAATTATGATAATAATTTGGGAATACGTTTTAGGCAAAAACGTGAATCATGAACATTTCTATATGTTAAACACATGAACTGATATTGGGGTTTTGGGTGGAATACGACCATTAATGAACCTTGGACACGAGGTTAGACTCAGTTTGTGGTGTAAATCTGCCCGGAACCGCCCAGCAAATCCAGTGGCTACAAAGTGTCAGTCTAATGTGAGAGGGCGAAGGCCAAATTGTAGGCGTAACAGTTTATGACACGAGGTTAGACCCAGTTTTGTGGTGTAAATCTGCCCGGAACCGCCCGGCAAATCCAGTGGCCACAAAATGCACGGTCTAATGTGAGAGGTCATGATTCGTTCATCATAATGAATGAATTAAGGAATACTAACCATAATAAGACGTAGGTATGGTTAGAGGGTTAGGTGGGATGACATGGAAATTTGACATGTAAATATGGACCTAACCGGTATGAGTTAAGAACATGTAAAACTTATAAATGTAGGCTCAACCAATATGTTATGAATGGGTGGGTTAAGTAACGTGGCTAGGCTAATGACACTTAACCGTTATAACATGACTAGCGAATGGGTTGGGCTAACTTGAATAGGTTGATAACACCCAACCGATATAACCTGATGCGTGGTAAGGTTAAGTAAAACAGAGGGTAATACTTAACCGTCACAACATGATAAGTAGGTGGGCTAAGTCAATATATACTTAACCAATTGGACACAATGATTTGATAGTCATGAACCGCTTGAATATACTTAACCAATTGGACACGATGATTTGATAGGGTTAAGTCATGAACCGCTTGAATATACTTAACCAATTGGACACGATGATTTGATAGGGTTAAGTCATGAACTGCTTAAATATACTTAAATTTAACGCGATGATTTGATAGGATTAAGTCAAGAACCGCTTGAATATACTTAACCAACTTGACAGATGATTCGTAGGGCTAAGTCATGAACTTGAACGACAACACTTAGCCAATTTGACATGACACGTAGGCTGGTTAAGTTACGAACTTGAATGACAACATTTACCCAACTTGACATGCTAGACTGATGGGGTTAAGTCTCTAATTTAAATGACAACACTTAACATACTGAACGGAAACCCTAGTTGCGCGGTCCTTTTCAACAGTAACCCACTAGATGTATCACGGTACCCTGGGACTAGGCAGGGTGGGGCACGATTACTGGGCTGATTGTAAACGACCAGAGCGACGGCTGAGTTGGTGCGCCATTGTAGGTTCAGACGGACTATGGTCGTGCACGTAGTCCGGAATTGAAAAAGCAGGCATTGGGCACCGGTAGGTTTACACTATGCGTGTTTGATTCGTGTCGGTGGTTGGCACCCTAGGGCTTGATACACCCTATGGTGGACCTAGCACAGGTGACTAATTCGTGATTGGGTCGTATGACACAGACACATGAACGAGCTAGGATTTATAGGGAGCCGATCGATTAATAGATCGTTACGTGGAAAAAGGGTGTTGTTCGTTAGGTAGCATAATCCCTGGTAGCTCTAGGTGGCATAAACCCTAATCGAATCTAGGAAACGTTCAATAGGTAGCATAATCCCTAGTGGTCCTAGGTGGCATAAATCCTAGTTGAACACGCGATAGTTCATGATAAGGAAACCTAGCCAGAACAAGGGTGGCAGTCCAAATGATTTCAAGAATGGTGGCACTACGTTGAAGTAGTATAGAAATACGTGATGAAACCCGTACGATATATGGCAAGGGACTGTACATATATACGGAAAGGATGATACGGGTTGGGATACTAGTACAGTTGGTGCAGAGAATTTAGGAAATCAAAGAAAATAGTCGAATGGTGAAGCTTAGAAATCTTGCGATGTTATACTTAATAGAAACCTTGCAATATGATACTTGGTAGGAACCTTGTGATGATACTCTTGATAGGAAGCATGGAATGTTATACTTGATTCATCGTGCCTGTAGCTTACTTTGTCATCATGCTTATGTTTATTTTCAGTTTATTCATGCCGTGTTATCTTTACCTATTTTTATGCTGAAAGTCACTAGGACTTACTCAGTCTTTATGACTGACCCGTTTTGTTTCGCCTCTTTTTCTTCCGTCCCCCTCCCCCCCCCCCCCCCAGGTTCACAGGGTGGGAATACAGCTTAGTTCGGATCTTACCAAGCTCCAAGGCTCTTTCATGTACGGCTTGGATTTCCCTTGGCTATGGCTTGCTTTACTGTTTTACTTGGGGAATGATTTATGACCATGGTTTTATGCTTCTTTACTATAGCAAGACATATTTCGATGTAATGGATTTAATGGCATTTTGATGTAAAAAGGCTTTGGACCTTTCTAGATTTTTAAAGCAATAAAATTTGGTTCTTCTTCCGCTGTTTTATATGTTCTGTCTTGTAATATTTCTGTGTATGTTTACCTAGATTATGCTCCACCAAAGCTAGTGCATTCTCTTTGTGAGTGACCCTAGCGGAGGTGGGGTGTTACATTTGGTATCAGAGCAGAAGGTTACCAGACTGGGTAAAAGTTTTTAAAACTTTTTGAAATTATTTTCGAAACCATTTACAAAGAAGCATTTTTCAAGAAAAGATTTATTTTTAAATGCTATTCCCCAAAGGCCATTAGCATTATCCTTTGTTTCCTTATTCGAATCCCTTTTCCTTTCTTTCCTCCATCTATTGTCACATTAGTTCCATCTGCGACTAATCTTATTTCAAGCTTTGTAGGATTGCCGTGCGATGGAGGTAGTTCTCGAGAGACCTGTTAACACGTTATATAAGAGGGGATAAGAGTGGTTAAGGCGAATGAGGCTCAGAACAAGAAGGTAGAAATGTTTCTGTAGGAAAGTCTAGTTTATATTTCTATCCTGTTCATACCCTTTTTGATTATGGTACATCGCATCCTTTTTATTTCTGCTTCGATAGTTGAGTCTTTGCACCTTAGTACTAGCGTAGTAGAGGATCCTGTTTTTTTTTGATGCAAAAAGGTAGTGAATCGCTAGATTCACGCCTTCATTCATTCATTAAGCATGAAACAAGTACAACGTGTTCAGCATGCATAGGACTAGCTACTGATTACAACTATTTACATAAATATGTACAACCAAAATTACATGCACGCAGGCATGTTTACATAGTGCCCAATATATACATAAAACAACTACATAGCAGCATGCAAACCCAGTAAACTGAAGCGTGGCATCATCAAGCTCGGCTACCACGAGCCCTATCCATCACTCGAGCGTCGATTGTGTCTACAAACTTGATCTCCTCCTTGCCTGACCAAAGAGAAACAAAATTAAGAATGCGAAGAATAACTGAGTTGGGCCGTTTCATTTTGCATTTAAACTTTCGTGAGTTGCGTTTGTGCCAAAGGATCCAAACATAAGCAAAGTTCAAAAGGGCAAACATATGTCGCATGTTAGTGTCAGGTAGTGAAATAATAGTGCTGTGCCAGAAAAGAAATTGATCGGTGATGAAGTGGGACCAGTCTAAGCAGATATTAAGGCTAACTAAAACACTTCGTCCACACATAAAAGGCGAAATCGCAATCAACAAAAAGATGCTGGTAATCGTCGTCGTCTTCAGTGCAAAAAACACAGCCCCCAGCAACATGAACACCTTTTTGACATAATCTTCTCACTGTATTAAGCTTGTTGCTTTTGGTCTTGTAGAGGATCCCGTTTTTGTCTCAAATCCTGTGGGGAATCGGCTCATTTATTCATGACTTGTTTGGATTTGAGAATGTCTATGCGAAGTGTTGAGTTTAGAAGTAATGCTTATGTTTTTGGGCAATGGGTTGATTCTAGGGATGGAGTGGTTTTCCAAAAATGATACCATTCTCGAGTATGAAAAGAAGGTAGTTAGACTCTTGACTTGCCCCGGTAATGTCCTCGAAGTCTAGTGTAACCCTTAGGGTTCTGCCATGCTTAGTTTCCTAGAATCTCTTGATATATTTATTGATCCGCTTGAGTAGTGTTTGCCACCAAGGCGGATGGTTCATCTCGTTTATGCATGAGTTATAGAAAATCACCTTAGTAAGTACTCTTGGCAACATGGTTGGCATTTATTTATTTTCAAGAGATAATTCATTTATGTGAAATACCTTTTAGTAAGTGAACGAGATCCGAGATTCACTAGTGAATTTTGGAGAGCTTGCATGAAACCATGAGTACGCAGTTATGTTTAAGCCGAGTATACTAGAAAAAGAATAAGTGAGTGGAACGAGAGGCGATAGTGAAATGAGTTCCAACTCATATTTTGGAAATAGGAATTAAGAAGCTACGAAATTGTGAAGCTAAAGACGGTCCAAGCACAATGGAGTTAAGCTCAAGGAAATACGACTTAGAAGATTGAAGACTAGACACGCACATCATACCTCTTTTTAAAAGTATATCCTTGATCCCTCTTTTCATGCAGAGCTTATTTGCTTGCTATCTTTTAAGTATAACCTCTCGGTCCTATTCTCCATCCTATTTCTGTTGCCAACCCCATAGGGAGTATGACTCATCTGTTAGTAATACATGTTGGGGCTTGAGGGTGTCCGTTGGGTTGACTAAACTTTTTGGGTTTTATAGGATATGGGTTGGTCTTAGGAAGGGATTTCTTATGACCAAAAAGGTGTCCATCATGCTTAGTTTCCTAGAAACATATATATTGGTTGGTCAGTTCTTTGGGTATCAGTCTGATATTGATTTCGGTCTTCGGGGCTGGTGCTTAGGGAGTTCTTCTCCTAATCAGTATATATATGACATAGATTTCCAGTTTTGACATTGCCTAATGGGCACAAAGTTTTTACTTGCTTCTATCGTTCGACTATATCTTTAGGTAGGAACAATTGGGTGTAAACATGTGTTTGAGACATGTTATGGTTGATGGTTGCAAGTGGTTGCAAGTGGTTACTAGTTGTTGCTCATGGATGCATGAACACACATTAGGCACTAGATCGGCTTAGTCATATTTTCATATTGCATATGCATGAGTGTTTGTACTTGTTTATGGATGGAATTGAATGTGTTATCATATGGATGTTGCATATGGATGGATGTTTGTGCACACATATAGTGTTTATATGACTAGGACTATTTGCATACATGTTGGATTCATGGCACTAAACATATTTTACATTTAAAAAGATCAATCATGCCTGATCATTTGCATTAGACAAGGAACATATACACACATTTCTTGCATATGTTCATACAGCATTAGAAATCTTTTAAGGACAATGGTTGCTTCTGAATGATGGTTGAGTAGATGGTTGATTGGATGATAGGATGCATTCTTCTTAACTTGAAGATTTCGGGGACGAAATCCTTTAAGGAGGGAAGAATGTAACAACCCGAATTTTTATAACATGTTAAAAACATAAATCAAGGCAGAATTAAATTTTAAATTCAGAATCAGGGGAAACGGGTTACGCCACTGCGTTCGTCTCAAAATTTTACATGAAATAGAGTCCGAGTTTTCGAAAATCGGAATCCGGAAGAAGAAGTTATGGCCTGTACAAGTTTCAGCAGTTTTCAGGCAGCACTAGACCAGGGGATTGACCATAGGGTCGACCTACCCCCCCCCCCCCCCCAGGTCGTCCATAGGGTCGACCTACCTCCTAGGTCGACCATAGTGTCGACCTCCCCCCTACAGGTCGACCTGGTCGGCCTGTTTTGACCTAGAACTCATTTTTGAAGCCTGAGACGTGTTTTGACGGTCCGGATTGATTCTAGGGTTAATCTAAGGGCCTAAACTAGTTGCTACACCTATAAAAACACCCTTAGACCTAACCTAATTCATATTAAATCATTTTTACACTATTATGCTGTTGAACTCCCTCTTGAACCATGGCCGCCGCCCCCAAATTAAAGCTTAAGCATTCAAACTCAAATCAATTCGAAGAACAAAGCTTCAACAATGGTTCAAACAATAAATCAACACTACTACAATGTTCTATGACAATTTCAGTTCTTAATTCGTTAGCCATGCCCTGTAAGTTCTAGTTATTTTCAGATTAAAATATTTAAATATAATATGGGCATGTGATGAAGTGAAATTGGATTTAAGTATGTTTATCGATCTATTTCTGTTGCTTCTTGGATCTTGAGTTTTGAGACTTGTCTATCTTTATTCCCATGTCTAGTTTATGATCTATTCAGTCTGTTGTAAATCATTTTTCTTGATTCATATTGATATTATTACTAAGTTGTAATCTTCATGCCTGTGATGATGTTTTTCTCTCTGATCTTATTTTTATGCAAAATTCTACCTTCCCCTATTTATTTTCTTTTGATGAACCTAGGTCAATTTCGGACCTAGGCCTAAAGTACGATATACGTGCGATGGTATACGGGGAAAATATTGGAATATGGCCTAGTGGAATATATGTGTTTGGTGGAATTGATGGCATAACATAAAAATTGGATATTTGGGTATTACTACCATTAACATGAAATTGGATATTTGGGCATTGTCAATATAATTGAAATTGCAAGTTTGGGCATACATGAATTGGCATGTAAATTAAATCACGAGTTTGAGACTATGTAAATTAAATCAAAAGATTGGGCTTAAGTTAATTAGGCATATGTAGAATTGGGAATTTGAACATGAAAGCAATCGTAAATTTGATAGTTGGTATAAACATGTATTATGAACTTGGGCAACTGACATGTACTGTAATAAAAAGGTTATAGTTTGGGATAACTACATCATGAATCATGATTTGGGTTTACTAGGTATGAAACTTGATACATGTAATTTTGGCTAGAACTTGATATGGTAAAATGGCATAAAATTGGCATACATGTAAAACGACATAAATTGAACATATGTAAATTTGGTACGAATTGGGCATATGTAAAATTTACATGTAATCTAGGACTTGGGCATATGTTAATTATGTAAAATTTGGAGTTGAAACATATATGATAATTTATGACTTAGTAGAGGTTTAATATGAACGCGCCTAAGTTGGGTTTTGGGTAATTGGCATGTATTGTAAATAAAAGGCTATAACTTGGCATAACCTTATAGTGAATTATGATAATAATTTGGGAATACGGTTTGGGCAAAAACGTGAATCATGAACATTTCTATATGTTAAACACATGAACTGATATTGGGGTTTTGGGTGGAATACGACCATTAATGAACCTTGGACACGAGGTTAGACTCAGTTTGTGGTGTAAATCTATCCGGAACCGCCCGGCAAATCCAGTAGCCACAAAGTGTCAGTCTAATGTGAGAGGTCGAAGGCCAAATTGTAGGCGTAACGGTTTATGGCACGAGGTTAGACCCAGTTTGTGGTGTAAATCTGCCCGGAACCGCCCGACAAATCCAGTGGCCACAAAATGCACGGTCTAATGTGAGAGGTCATGATTCGTTCGTCATAATGAATGAATTAAGGAATACTAACCATAATAAGACATGGGTATGGTTAGAGGGTTAGGTGGGATGACATGGAAATTTGACATGTAAATATGGACCTAACTGGTATGAGTTAAGAACATGTAAAACTTATAAATGTAGGCTCAACCAATATGTTATGAATGGGTGTGTTAAGTAATGTGGCTAGGATAATGACACTTAACCGTTATAACATGACTAGCGGATGGGTTGGGCTAACTTAAATAGGTTGATAACACCCAACCGATATAACCTGATGCGTGGTAAGGTTAAGTAACAACAGAGGGTAACACTTAACCGTCACAACATGATAAGTAGGTGGGCTAAGTCAATATATACTTAACCAATTGGACACATTGATTTGATAGGGTCAAGTCATGAACCGCTTGAATATACTTAACCAATTGGACACGATGATTTGATAGGGTTAACTCATGAACCGCTCGAATATACTTAACCAATTGGACACGATGATTTGATAGGGTTAAGTAATGAACCGCTTGAATATACTTAACCAATTTAACACGATGATTTGATAGGGTTAATTCATGAACCGCTTGAATATACTTAACCAACTTGACAGATGATTCGTAGGGCTAAGTCATGAACTTGAACGACAACACTTAGCCAATTTGACATGACACGTAGGCGGGTTAAGTCACGAACTTGAATGACAACACTTAACCAAATTGACATGCTAGACTGATGGGGTTAAGTCTCGAATTTAAATGACAACACTTAACCTACTGAACGGAAACCCTAGTTGCGCGGTCCTTTTCAGCAGTAACCCACTAGATGTATCACGGTACCCTGGAACTAGGCAGGGTGGGGCACGATTACTGGGCTGATTGTAAGCGACCAGAACGACGGCTGAGTTGGTGCGCCATTGTAGGTTCAGACGGACTATGGTCGTGCACGTAGTCCGGAGTTGAAAAAGCAGGCATTGGGCACCGGTAGGTTTACACTGTGCGTGCTTGATTCGTGTCGGTGGTTGGCACCCTAGGGCTTGATACACCATATGGTGGACCTAGCACAGGTGACTACATTTCGTGATTGGGCCGTATGACACAGCCACATGAACTAGCTAGGAGTTGTAGGGAGCCGATCGATTAATAGATCGTTACGTGGAAAAAGGGTGTTGTTCGTTAGGTAGCATAATCCCTAGTGGCCACAGGTGGCATAAACCGTAATCGAATCTAGGAAACATTCAATAGGTACCATAATCCCTAGTGGTCCTAGGTGGCATAAATCCTAGTTGAACACGCGATAGTTCATGATAAGGAAACCTAGCCAGAACAAGGGTGGCTGTAACAACCCGAATTTTAATAGCGTGTTAAGACAAGAACCGAGGCAGAATTAAATTTTAAAATAAGAATCAAGCGAAACGGGTTGTGCCGTTGCGTTCGTCTCGGAATTCTGGTTGGAAACGAGTCCGAAATTTCGTAAATCGGAGTCCGTATGACCGAGATATGGCCTCTAGAAGTTTCACGAAAAATCAGAAAACGAAAACAGGTTTTCGTTATTCGAATTTAGCCCCAAACTGACTGGGCGGGAAAATTTCCCGCCCAGCCCCAGGTCGACTGGAGAGTCGACTGGGGAGTCAACTGGGGAGTCGACCCCCCAGGGACCAGGTCGACTGCCCAGTCGACCTGGGTGTCGACCTGGGTGTCGACTTCCCTGGTCGAGCCAGGTCGGCCTTGGTGCACCTGCATGGTCTTTTGGCTCTGATTTGGGGGCCTGTGATGATTTTGACGGTTCAGATCTAAACTAGGGTTAATCTAAGGGCCTAAACTAGTCCTAACTTCTATAAAAACACCCTAAGACCTAACCTAAATCACTACAATTCATTCTAACAATGAAGTGCTGCCAAAATGCTCCTAAATCATGGCCTCCATCTTCATCATTGAGAGCTTGACAGTTCTAAACTAAAGCTAAGGAAAAGGAGCAATCTTTCTCCATCAAATCAAGGAGCTACTTATATTCTCAAGGCTTCTAGTGTTGCTACATCATTCCTAGAGCTTCTACAATGATTCTATGATGATTCTTGCCCCTAATTCACTAGCCACGCTTTGTAAGTTCTAGATGCTTTTAGATTGAAACGATAACTTGAATATGACATGTGATAAAGTTGAAATTGGATCTATGAATGATAATTGATCCAAGCTCATTCTTGTTCATTTTGGATCTTGACCTTTGGGGATGTCGCTATGACATTAATTTGGACCTATGCATGTTGCAAATCACTCTTTCATATCCTTATCATGCATGTAATGATGTTTTTCTCTCGGATCTTGTTTTATGCAAAGTTTCTACCTTCCCCTATTTATCTTCTTTTGATGAACCTTGGTCGACTTCGGACCTAGGCCTAAACTACGATTTACATGCGGTTTGTATACGGGGAAATATTGGGATTTCACCTATTTGGACATGGGTGTGTGGTAGAATTGATTTCATAACATGAACAAGGGGAATTTGGGGTATTGCCAATGTAATTTGCAAGTTTGGGCATACATGAAATGGCATATGAGTTAAATCACGAGTTTTTGGGGACTATGTAAGTTAAATCAAGGGATTGGGCTTATGTAAATTAGGCATAAGTGGAATTGGGAACATGAACCATGATGTGGGTTTATTTGGGCATAAACTTGACATACATGCAAATAGGCGAGAATTGGACATATGTGAAGTGGCTAGAATTGGGTACACATTTTGATGGACATGTAATTGGGAACTTGGGAACTTGGGAATATGCTTAGTAATATGTAAAGTGGGGATCTTGACTTAGATGACACATATGTAATTAACAATCTAACGGATGCCTTCGGCACGAGGTTTGACTTGAGTTGTGGTGTAATTCTTCCCGGAACCGCCCGACATATCCAGTGACCACAACAATAATAGTCTAATGTGAGAGGTCTTAGGCAAAGATTAGATTGTGGTAATGCTTGAACCCGAGGTTGGAATGGATTTGCGGTGTAATTCTGCCCGGAACCGCCTGGCGTATCCAGTGACCGCAAATAACTCCAATGTGAGAGGTTGATGCATTAGTAAATAATAAATGAATATGACATGGACGGGTGGGTTAAGTAACTTGATTAGACTAATGACACTTAACCAATATGACATAGACGGGTGGGTTAAGTAACTTGATTAGACTAATGACACTTAACCAATATGACATAGATGGGTGGGTTAAGTAACTTGATTAGACTAATGACACTTAACCAATATGACATGGACGGGTGGGTTAAGTAACTTGATTAGACTAATGACACTTAACCAATATAACGTGGATGGGTGGGTTAAGTAAAACCGGACTTGATTTCTTGATGACGATTAACCATATAACACGATTAGAGGATGGGTTAGTTTAACCTGAATGGGTCGATAACACCCGACTAGTATAACGCGATGCATGGTAAGGTTAAGTAAACTCACGAGGGTAACACTTAACCATTATAATTTGACTAGTGGATGGGGTTAGGTTAACATATACTTAATCAATCTAACACGATAACTTGATGGGGTTAAGTCATGAATCGCTTGAATATACTTAACCAATCGAACATGATAACTTGATGGGGTTAAGTCATGAATCGCTTGAATATACTTAACCAATATGACATGATAACTTGATGGGATTAAGTCATGAGTCACTTGAATATACTTAACCAATCTAACATGGTAATTTGATGGGGTTAAGCTTAAATAAACTTAACCAATTCGACACGATGATTTGGATAGGGTTAAGTCATGAACCACTGGAATACGCCTAACCAACTTGACACGTGATTCGTAGGGCTAAGTCATGAACTTGAATGACCACACTTAACCAACTTGACATGCTAGACTGATAGGGGTTAAGTCTTGA
Source organism: Allium sativum (assembly GCA_030737875.1). NCBI lineage: Eukaryota > Viridiplantae > Streptophyta > Magnoliopsida > Asparagales > Amaryllidaceae > Allium > Allium sativum. The sequence continues at coordinate 121,028,908 of CM060915.1, forward strand.
ATTTAGATGACAACACTTATCCTGTTGGACGAAAACCCTAGTTACGCGGTCCTTTTCAGCAGTAACCCTCTTGGATGTATCACGGTACCCTAGGGACTAGGCTAGGGTGGGGCACGATTACTGGGCTGATTGTAAGCGACCAGAACGACGGCTGAGTTGGTGCGCCATTGTAGGTTCAGGCGGACTACGGTCGTGCACGTTGTTCGGAGTTGAAAAAGCAGGCATTAGGCACCGGTAGGTTTACACTGTGCGTGCTTGATTCGTGTCGGTGGTTGGCACCCTAGCGCTTGATACACCCTATGGTGGACCTAGCACAGGTGACTACATTCGTGATAGGGCCGTATGACACAGACATATGAACGAGATAGGACTTGTAGGGAGCTGATCGATAAGGTCGTTACATGGAAAAAGGGCGTTGTTCGATAGGTAGCATAATCCCTAGTGGTCCTAGGTGGCATAAACCCTGATCGAATCTGGAAAACGTCCACTAGGTAGTATAATCCCTAGTGGTCCTAGGTGGCGTAAATCCTAGATGAACACGCGATAATTCATGATAAGGGAATCTGGCCAGAACAAGGATGGCAGTCCGAGCGATTTCAAGGATGGTGACACTACGTTGTAGTGGTACATAATAACGTGATGGAACCCGTACGATATACGGCAAGGGACTATACATATACATGGAAGGGATGATACGAGTTAGGATGCTAGTACGGTTGGTGCAGAGAACGTTAAACATGCGATGCTATTCCGAGTTTATCTTGTTATCCTGTCACCTTGGTTATCTTGTTACTTGAGTTTATCTTGTTTTGTTAGTTTGATCTGTTTATCTTATCATCATGTTTATGATTAATTTCAGTTTATACATGTCATGTTACCTTTACCTGTTTTTAGGCTGAAAGTAGCTAGGACTTACCAGTCTTTATGACTGACCCCATTTTGTTTCGCCTCTTTTTCTTCTGTTCCCCCCTAGGTTTACAGGGAGGAAATGTTGCTACTTAGTGCGGATTTTCTGCTTCAAGATCATCATCTATGGCTTGGACTTTTCTTGGCTATGGCTATTTTACTGTTTTACTTGGGGAATAATTTATGACTATGGTTTTATGCTTCTTTATTATTGCAAGACAGGTTTCGATGTAAGTAATTTAATGGCACTTTGATGTAAAAGGTTTTAGTCCTTATTACTTTTATAAAGTAATAAAATCATGTTTTCTTCCGCTGTTTTATATGTTCTGTCTTGTAATATTTCTGTGCATGTTTACCTAGATAATACTCCACCAAAGCTAGTGCATTCCCTTTGTGAGTGACCCTAGCGGAGGTGGGGTGTTACATTTGGTATCAGAGCAGAAGGTTACCAGACTGGGCACAAGTTTTAAAACCTTCTGAAAACTATTTGAAAACCGTTTACAAAGAAGCATTTTTCAAGGAAAGTTTTATTTTTAAAGGCTATTCCCCAAAGGCCATTAGCATTATCCTTTGTTTCCTTGATTGAACCTCTTTCCCTTTCTTTCCTCCACCTGTAGTCACAGTGGTTCGAACTGCGACTAATCCTTTTCTAACTACATCAGTGTTTTCGATACGATTGAGGCAATTCTCGAGAGACTTGTTACCACATTACAAGAAAGGATAGGAGTGGTTAAGGCGAATGAGGCTCAGAACAAGAAGGTAGTTAAGTACTATAGGACAAGGACATGGGTAAAGAACAAGATCGTCGAGAGGGCAATTGTATACTCTCACCTAAGAGGGATGGTAACGTTTCTGTTAAAGGTTTTCCTTTCTATCATCTCATCAGGACTTTGTTTTGTACATAGCATCCCTTTTTTTTAAAAAAATCTTGCTTCAATAGTTGAGTCTCTGCTCCTTAGTACTAGCACAATAGAGGGTCCCGTTTTGTCTCAAACCTTGTTGGGGGATTGTCCCATTTATTCATGACTTGTTTGGATTTGAGGACATCTATGACTTTTGGGAATAATGCTTATGTTTTTGAGCATTGAGTTGATTCTAGGGATGAAGTGGTCATCCTGTAAGGGTGCCACCCTCGGGTCGGAAAGGAGGGTAGTTAGACTCTTGACTTGCCTCGGTAATACCCTCGAAGTCTCGTGTAACCTTTAGGGTTCTGTCATGATTGGTTACCTAGAATCTCTTGATGCATTTGTTGGTAATCCATTCTAGTAGTGTTCGCCACTAAGGCGGATGGTTCATTTCGCTTGTGCATGTGTTATGGAAATCACTCTAGTAAGTACACTTGGTAACATGGTTGGCATCTGTTTGTTTTCAAGAGATAGTTCTTCTGCGTGAAATGCCGTATAGTGAGTAAACGAGATCCAGAGTTCACTAGTGAATTTTGGAGAGCTTGCATGAAAACCAAGAGTACACAGATATGGTTGAGCCAAATATACCAGAGGGAGAATAAGTAAAAATGGAACGAGAGACGACAATGAAGTGAGTCCCAGCTCATATTTGGAAATAGGAGTTAAGAGGCCACGAAATCATGAGGTTAAAGATGGTCAAAGCACAATGGAATTAAGCTCAAGGAAATGCGACTTAGAAGATTGAAGACAAGATACGCGCATCATATCTCTTTTTAAGGGTATATTCTTGATCCCTGTTTTCCTGTAGAGCTTACCCGCATGCTATCCTTTATGCATATCCTCTCGGTCCTATTCTCGATCTTATTTCTATTGCAAACTCCATAGGGGGTATGATTCATCGGTTAATAATACCTGTCAGGGTTTGAAGGTGTCCGTTAGGTTGACTAAACCTTTTGGCCTTTATAGGATATGGGTTGGGTTTAGAAAGGGATTTCTTGTAATCCAAAAAGGAGTTTATCTTGCTTATCTTCTTGATCCTTTCTTGAGGACCTTAGGTAGAACCCTATGGATGCAAACATGTATTTGAAACATGTTATGATTGATGTTTGCGAAATGGTTTGCAAATGGTCGCAAGTGGTTTCTCGTGGATGCATGAATACACATTAGGCACTAGATCGGCTCAGACACATCTTCATGTTGCATATGCATGAGTGTTTATACTTGTTTATGGATGAAATTGAATGTGTTATCATGTGAATATTGCATATGGATGAATGTTTGTGCACACATATAGTGTTTATGTGACTAGGACTATTTGCATACATGTGGATTCATGGCACTAAACATATTTTGCATTGAGGAGATCAATCAGGCATGATCATTTGCATTAGATAAGGAACATATACACACACTTTCTGCATATGTTCATATGGCATTAGAAATCTTTTAAGGACAATGGTTGCTTGTGGATGATGTTTTGAGTAGATGGATGATGGATGGTAGGATACGTTCTTCCTAACTTGGAGATTTCGGGGACGAAATCCTTAAAGGAGGGGAGAATGTAACAACCCGAATTTTAATAGCGTGTTAAGACAAGAATCGAGGCAGAATTAAATTTTAAAATAAGAATCAAGCGAAACGGTTACGCCGTTGCTTTCGTCTCGGAATTCTGGTTGGAAACGAGTCCGAAATTTCGTAAATTGGAGTCCGTATGACCGAGATATGGCCTCTAGAAGTTTCACGAAAAATCAGAAAACGAAAACAGATTTTCGTTATTCGAATTTAGCCCCAAACAGAATGGGCGGGAAAATTTCCCGCCCAGCCCCAGGTCGACTGGGGAGTCGACTGGGGAGTCGACCAGGTCGACCTGGGTGTCGACTTCCCTAGTTGAGCCAGGTCGGCCTGGGTGCACCTGCATGGTCTTTTGGCTCTGGTTTTTGGGCCTGTGACGATTTTGACGGTTCAGATCTAAACTAGGGTTAATCTAAGGGCCTAAACTAGTCCTAACTTCTATAAAAACACCCTAAGACCTAACCTAAATCACTACAATTCATTCTAACAATGAAGTGCTGCCAAAATGCTCCTAAATCATGGCCACCATCTTCATCATTGAGAGCTTGAGAGTTCTAAACTAAAGCTAAGGCAAAGGAGCAATCTTTCTCCATCAAATCAAGGAGCTACTTATATTCTCAAGGCTTCTAGTGTTGCTACATCATTCCTAGAGCTTCTACAACGATTCTATGACGATTCTTGCTCCTAATTCACTAGCCATGCTTTGTAAGTTCTAGATGCTTTTAGATTGAAACGATAACTTGAATATGACATGTGATAAAGTTGAAACTGGATCTATGCATGATAATTGATCCATGCTCATTCTTGTTCATTTTGGATCTTGACCTTTGGGGATGTCGCTATGACATTAATTTGGACCTATGCATGTTGCAAATCACTCTTTCATATCCTTATCATGCATGTAATGATGTTTTTCTCTCGGATCTTGTTTTATGCAAAGTTTCTACCTTCCCCTATTTATCTTCTTTTGATGAACCTTGGTCGAATTCGGACCTAGGCCTAAACTACGATTTACATGCGGTTTGTATACGGGGGAATATTGGGATTTAACCTATTTGGACATGGGTGTGTGGCAGAATTGATTTCATAACATGAACAAGGGGAATTTGGGGTACTGCCAATGTAATTTGCAAGTTTGGGCATACATGAAATGACATATGAGTTAAATCACGAGTTTTTGGGGACTATGTAAGTTAAATCAAGGGATTGGCCTTATGTAAATTAGGCATAAGTAGAATTGGGAACATGAACCATGATGTGGGTTTATTTGGGCATAAACTTGATATACATGCAAATAGGCGATAATTGGACATATGTGAAGTGGCTAGAATTGGGTGCACATTTTGATGGACATGTAATTGGGAACTTGGGAATATGCTTAGTAATATGTAAAGTGGGGATCTTGACTTAGATGACACATATGTAATTAACAATCTAACGGATGCCTTCGACACGAGGTTAGACTTGAGTTGTGGTGTAATTCTGCCCGGAACCGCCCGGCATATCCAGTGACCACAACAATAATAGTCTAATGTGAGAGGTCGTAGGCAAAGATTAGATTGTGGTAATGCTTGAACCCGAGGTTGGAATGGATTTGCGGTGTAATTCTGCCCGGAACCGCCTGGCGTATCCAGTGACCGCAAATAACTCCAATGTGAGAGGTTGATGCATTAGTAAATAATAAATGAATATGACATGGACGGGTGGGTTAAGTAACTTGATTAGACTAATGACACTTAACCAATATAACATAGACGGGTGGGTTAAGTAACTTGATTAGACCAATGACACTTAACCAATATGACATAGACGGGTGGGTTAAGTAACTTGATTAGACTAATGACACTTAACCAATATGACATGGACGGGTGGGTTAAGTAACTTGATTAGACTAATGACACATAACCAATATAACGTGGATGGGTGGGTTAAGTAAAACCGGACTTGATTTCTTGATGACGATTAACCATATAACACGATTAGAGGATGGGTTAGTTTAACCTGAATGGGTCGATAACACCCGACTAGTATAACGCGATGCATGGTAAGGTTAAGTAAACTCACGAATGAATCGCTTGAACATACTTAACCAATCTAACATGATAACTTGATGGGGTTAAGTCATGAATCGCTTGAATATACTTAACCAATCTGACATGATAACTTGATGGGATTAAGTCATGAGTCACTTGAATATACTTAACCAATCTAACACGGTAATTTGATGGGGTTAAGCTTAAATATACTTAACCAATTCGACACGATGATTTGGATAGGGTTAAGTCATGAACCGCTGGAATACGCCTAACCAACTTGACATGTGATTCGTAGGGCTAAGTCATGAACTTGAATGACCACACTTAACCAACTTGACATGCTAGACTGATAGGGGTTAAGTCTTGAATTTAGATGACAACACTTAACCTGCTGGATGGAAACCCTAGTTACGCGGTCCTTTTCAGCAGTAACCCTCTTGGATGTATCACGATACCCTAGGGACTAGGCTAGGGTGGGGCACGATTACTAGGCTGATTGTAAGCGACCAGAACAACGGCTGAGTTGGTGCGTCATTGTAGGTTCAGGCGGACTACGGTCGTGCACGTAGTCTGGAGTTGAAAAAGCAGGCATTGGGCACCAGTAGGTTTACACTGTGCGTGCTTGATTCGTGTCGGTGGTTGGCACCCTAGGGCTTGATACACCATATGGTGGACCTAGCATAGGTGACTACATTCATGATAGGGCCGTATGACACAGACACATGAACGAGATAGGACTTGTAGGGAGCCGATCGATTAGGTCGTTACGTGGAAAAAGGGCGTTGTTCGATAGGTAGCATAATCCCTAGTGGTCCTAGGTGGCATAAACCCTGATCGAATCTAGAAAACGTCCACTAGGTAGCATAATCCCTAGTGGTCCTAGGTGGCATAAACCCTGATCGAATCTAGAAAACGTCCACTAGGTAGCATAATCCCAAATGGTCCTAGGTGGCATAAATCCTAGATGAACACGCGATAATTCATGATAAGGGAATCTGGCCAGAACAAGGATTGCAGTCCGAGCGATTTCAAGGATGGTGACACTACGTTGTAGTGGTACAGAATAACGTGATGGAACCCGTACGATATATGGCAAGGGACTATACATATACATGGAAGGGATGATACGAGTTAGGATGCTAGTACGGTTGGTGCAGAGAACGTTAGACATGCGATGCTATTTCGAGTTTATCTTGTTATCCTGTCACCTTGGTTATCTTATTACTTGAGTTTATCTTGTTATCTTAGTTTGATCTGTTTATCCTGTCATCATGTTTATGATTACTTTCAGTTTATACATGTCATGTTACCTTTACCTGTTTTTAGGCTTAAAGTAGCTAGGACTTACCAGTCTTTATGATTGACCCCGTTTTGTTTCGCCTCTTTTTCTTCCGTTCCCCCCCCCCCCAGGTTTACAGGGAGGAAATGTTGCTACTTAGTGCGGATTTTCTGCTTCAAGATCATCATCTATGGCTTGGACTTTTCTCGGCTATGGCTATTTTACTGTTTTACTTGGGGAATAATTTATGACTATGGTTTTATGCTTCTTTATTATTGCAAGACAGGTTTCGATGTAAGTAATTTAATGGCACTTTGATGTAAAAGGTTTTAGACCTTACTACTTTTATAAAGTAATAAAATCATGTTTTCTTCCGCTGTTTTATATGTTCTGTCTTGTAGTATTTCTGTGCATGTTTACCTAGATAATACTCCACCAAAGCTAGTGCATTCCCTTTGTGAGTGACCCTAACGGAGGTGGGGTGTTACAGTGGCAGTCCAAACGATTTCAAGAATGGTTGCACTACGTTGAAGTAGTATAGAAATACGTGATGAAACCTGTACGATATATGGCAAGGGACTGTACATATACACGGAAAGGATGATACAGGTTGGGATACTAGTACAGTTGGTGCAGAGAATTTAGGAAATCAAAGAAAATAGTCGAATGGTAAAGCATAGAAATCTTGCGATGTTATATTTAATTGAAACCTTGCAATATGATACTTGGTAGGAACCTTGTGATGATACTCTTGATAGGAAGCATGGAATGTTATACTTGATTCATCGTCCCTGTAGCTTACCTTGTCATCATGCTTATGTTTATTTTCAGTTTATTCATGCCATTTTATCTTTACCTATTTTTATGTTGAAAGTCACTAGGACTTATTCAGTCTTTATGACTGACCCATTTTGTTTCGCCTCTTTTTCTTCCGTTCCCCCCCCCCCCCCAGGTTCGCAGGGTGGGAATACAGCTTCGTTCGGATCTTACCAAGCTCCAAGGCTCTTTCATGTACGGCTTGGATTTCTCTTAGCTATGGCTTGCTTTACTGTTTTACTTGGGGAATGATTTATGACCATGGTCTTATGCTTCTTTACTATTGCAAGGCAGATTTCGATGTAATGGATTTAATGGCATTTTGATGTAAAAAGGCTTTAGACCTTTCTAGATTTTTGAAGCAATAAAATTTGGTTCTTCTTCTGCTGTTTTATATGTTCTTTCTTGTAATATTTCTGTGTATGTTTACCTAGATAATTCTCCACCAAAGCTAGTGCATTCCCTTTGTGAGTGACCCTAGCGGAGGTGGGTGTTACAGTGGAAGTCTTACCTTGGGGAACCGCACAGCCGCTGACTCCGATGGTCTGATGCGGAAGATCTCCGTCGATTGGGCCAAATTGAACCCTAGATTATAATAAAAAAGTGGGGAGACTCCGTGCAAGAATGATGCTTCGATATGAAGAATGATTCATACCTGAAAAGATGATTTTAGGTGGAGGTGATGTTCGCTAATCGTCTTTCTTTCCGGAACAGTAGATTAACCCCTGTAGAGATTAAAAGTAAAAAGAAAAAGGTAAATGGGATTTTACTTTTATAATGAGAAAGAAGAGCGGCTATTCTAATTCAACCAATATGATTGGACCAAGCGGACGTGTAAAGAAGTTGGAGAGTTGGAAACCAATTGATAGGACGGGAAGACGGGGAGGCATCATCATTATCTTAACTCATTCATAATTTTGAAGCGATTGATGGGATTTGACATAGTTTGCGATGTTTGCTGAATAAAAGTTAAAGTAACCGATGAGACAATCAACATATAGAGTCTGACTTGAGATATATGACAACAAAGTATGCTTCTCACTAAATGAATCATACTTTGGTGGGCAAAGTGTTGATGGGCCTTTGGACCGCCCATCAAGGCATAACAACCTGGTAGATTCGTATTCAAAGTCGTCGAAGTAAATGGGTTGGAGAAGCCCATTATCTTAGTCCACTTCGTCCGTAGAGCGTGGCCTAGAAGGAGCTTGAGATGACCAAGCCTGATCGATTACGATATGTTCATTTGATGCCCGAGAAGCCAGCCTAAAGAATAGCTCATTTCAGATCTTCTTGCTCAAACCGCCTAAGTCAGATGAATCACAGCACGTTTCATGCCAGATATTTGGAAAAGAATACTGATTCTCCAACGAATGCCAATTCATTCAGCCGTAACTATTCTTCTGGATCTAGTAACACGTGTGGATAATGGCCATGTATTGTATCACCTATAAATACCTATGTTTCAATTCAGAGAAAGGGAGATTTTTTGTAATCATTCTAGTTGATCATAAAGAAATAATATATAAAGTGGACGTAGGCACCGTCTTTGCCGAACCACTATAAAAACTCTGTGTGTGATCTTTTTAATTTCTGTGCGTTATTTACTGTTAGCAATCTTCACTCATTCTCTACAAAATTCTTCTCTTTGGGTGTTGAACCAGTTTTTGGTATCAACAATGTTTAATGCATGACTCGCTATCTTCAGCGAGACTCCACGCATACCTGCGGGGCTCCACGTGAACACATATGAATAGCCTGGAGAAAGTTGATTAGTTCCCTTTTCATATTGGAGCTGATGTGTGATCCAATTTACAGCATTCAGGATGGATTTTCCACATCTGCAGAGATAGATAGTGTGATTTCAGCCTGTACTATCTGATTGTCCCTTGCACCCTGCTTTCTAAGGTGCGTAGCCTTGTGAATATAGCTATGTCTTTCAAGTTGGGGCTTCTATGTAGTCAAAAACTTGAAATGCAAGAGATTCACAAATGCGAAGGGATATCCATGCACTCTTCTCCTTTTCTTTCTTCTTTGCCTCTCTTATCTAGAAGATGTAATGTTCACGTGTCATGCCTTGCCAACATATTTTTCTATAGGAAACGTCATTGTCATACAATACAGGTTCAATACAATTCTAAAGTCCATTTAGGCTGATTGCTCTAGAAATGCGATATAAGTCGACATCTCACCGACAATCACAAAAAATTAGATTAGCACAACTCTTCTTTCTCTTTCACCTAATCATATAGGAAAATCAATCACCCCAATTGGTTATTTTGGCTCTACAGCAAATCCTTGAATCTTTATTTGGCAAGCCTCCAAATCTCTCATGGAGATTTTTGCGCTCAAAAGTTTTGTAGAATAAAATGTTCACAAAGGCTTGATTATCAACTAACACCCTTCTAACTATTACTGGTTCGATCTATCTTGCCATAAACATGATATCATCATTGAATATCCCTTTTTACTTCACGGGAGTTCCCTGCTCAACTATTAAGCGAATTTCAATCCTCGGTATGTGCTTCAATCTGGTTTACCTTTCCATCTCCTGCAAATTCTTCGAGCGAGATTTGGGTCTCCAGAGATCGTATTGACCACCAATTTTTCTATCATTTCATCAAACAATCTAGTTACTAATGATTAGTTTTTCAATGAGATTCTTCAGGATGTGGCACCCATTAGTGGTACGTCTATGGGTTTCATGGTAATTGTAGTACTTTCTAAATAACTTGTGTGCTTCTATTAGTTTCTAGGTAATGAGTTTTGGGTAATGTTCAACTTCTGAAACAAACAATATTTTCAGCACATTCAAAATCACTGAAATATTTGGTTACTATAAAGTTACTAATGAAAACAACCACCTTAACACACAATATTTGAAAAATATTCAACACTATTGAATGTATAGGATAATATATTTTTTACTATACAAACTATCAAAAATCTTTTTATACACAAGGCGTGTTATAATGCAAGCAAGCTTAAATAAATAAATCAACCATTGCACAAATCAGATGAGATAGAAAACAATAGTCACTCCTGCAAACTCAACAAACAAGTCAAATGTGGAATAATATAGTAAGCATGAAATATACCACATCACAAGATAATAACAAACAGAAAAGTGTTAAGATACTTTCGTGGCTGAATCACTACCACTTATGATTGCCTGCACATCCTAATCTAATTAGGTACCTAATTAGATATAGGATCAAACCAACGTATTTCTCCTATTCAAAAATAGGACTCATGGAGCCTACAATGCCAAAACGACTATGCAATTCCAAAAATACCCTTTAGGCTTAATCTTCACGTTAAGATTTATCGAATCAACATTATTATTTAAAAAATCCATTCTTTTAAAAATAATTTCTTCTATCATATTTTAAATTATTGAAACTATATATATATATCATATCAAATCATACTTCAGTTGAAAAACAAATCAATTTAATCAATCTCAAATATTCTACAATACAAGCATATCAACATATATGCAATCGGATTGGAAGGTTTCTCTCAATAACAAGGCGACTAGGTCCTAGCCATCATACACATAAATAAATAAAGTATGTCTCTCTGATCATCTAGAGCGGACCATACCTAGGCACCTATAAACTCACTACCTGATTTTGTCATTGTTACCCAAATCTTCTATAACACAGCAAATCATTTTGTATTTCGAAGTGATAAATCAATTCACAATAATAATAATAAATATAAACAAATCATGGTGTTGTTGTTTTCAAAAAAGTTTATATATCGAAATATAAATTGTCAAAATTCTCTTCATTTATAAAACAACTTTTTATAAATCATTTATCATCTTCCAAATATTTATTTCTAAATATTTTCTATATCTTGAAAAACATTTCATTTCATATACTTTTGTGAGAACCAACTTACGAAACAATTCATTTAAATTTATGTTCACAAATTAAATAAACCAAATATTAACACAAAACACCTTTCAGTCAAATCATGAAATAATTCATTATGTGTTAGCCTACAAATATTTTCCACCCAACCTAATGCTAAATTAAAACAATTTTTTTTCATAAACCGATCGAGCACAATCAACCCAATCAGTAAAACAATAATAACCAACGATAAATGACAATCAATAAATAACACAAAGTTTACCAATACAAATTAACAGACATATAAGCAATTGTCCAAATTATTATAATAGCAGAACAATGTTTAATTTTGATAACAGGCATCGCTGTAAAATATTTTTATTTAATTATGTTAGATGTAATTAAATCCATAACTAATATTTTTACTATATTTCATACTTAACCTAAAACACCTCGCACCACTTAACATTCCTCAAAGTAGGGTCATGCTATGAAATGTGAAGCGTTATAGGTATAAAGACTTATAATCATAGAGACTAAGATTCACAAGACATAAAAATATAATTACAGCAGAAGCATTTTAAAAACAAAAATAAAATATTTATTTCAAAAAACCACATGTCTTATGAAAACCATATATCAGCCACAAAATCAGAGTACAATATGAATATCCCTCAAAATAGCCATCAACATAACCAACACCATAAAATAGAAACAAAATGATGAATACATCTACAGTAAGAATAAGCTACCAAGAAAAATCTTCCAAAATAATGAGATCTAAACACCTCCACCCTGTGAGCCTGGAGGAGAAGAAAAAGGAAGAATGAGGATTGGGTCAAACAGAAGGCTTGTCGAGTGTTGTAATTACTATCATGATTGAGTAATAAAGGAACATAGACTCAATAATAGTTCTAGTGTCGGATAGGGTAAGTGTTAGTGTACAGCTACAAAAGGTGAACATATTAGAATAATATACAAAGAAATATACTTGAACTGTATGACTATAGGTTTGTTCAATTATTTGCACTTTCTTAACCACTATAAACATGACCAAGATATATTCCTAATACCGCCCACCTGTCGGTTGCTAGTCTACCATCATGGTAGCTTAAGTCATTAAGGCTTTTGAGTTTTATCCGACCTTATCGATTAAGAAAGACATAACATAATCGTTATTGGACGCAGTAGTGACTTATTTCCCTCGTCGATGCACATGTACGCTTATTGCACCATTGAAACGCACCATCACATGGCTTTGTCTCTATTAACCCCTTATTTACCCTAATCGACATAAGCGTACCCAACCTCTACCATCATCATTTGTGAGACCATCAGTGACAAAATCGAAAGAGAATGTTGTTTGTATAGACCCTAGTAAACAAATATTCTAATTTGCGATTTAGCCCAAATCCCTCTTGATGCGAGCCTTACCCTTTGGTCGCTTATTCCACAATCAACCCCCGACATATGCTTATTAACTTATGTCGCTTATTTTCCCAAATCAGCCTCATGATGCTGGAAAGGACCATAACCAGTACATAAATATTAAACTTGACCTTAGTTTTGAATTTATGTCAGTAATAAGCATTTCTGTTATTTCATTCAACTATATCTTTCGTGTTATTATTATATTTGCAAATAAGCCCAAAGTATTTATTATATCTCTATGTGTGTCTGTACAATTTATTATAATATCACTTTTGCAAATATGTTTAGTCTTTTCCAATTACATCCCATGTGATAATTTAATTACAAATCTATATTATTTGCCAATTTCAATCTAATCTCTTTTTGATTATAGATATATATTTTATGTACATTATTATGTATATTGATCATATGTTTAATCCATATTTGCACAATTATTCTTCAACAATATTATTTCCACATGAAAAATAAAAGAATTACATCTGTCATCAAAATACTAACATTTACAAATCTATGCATGTTTTAGAAGTAAACGATAAATAAATACAGAAACCATAAAATACTGAAAACACAGAAAGACGGAAGAAGACTGATAAAATATCTTACAGTATTTAAATAAAATAAAACTACAGGAGAAAGACTGAAATACTATAGAAAATAACTATAAATAATACTTACAAAAAAATACTAACTTAAAGAAAACTAACAAAAACTGCAAGAAAAGATGTAAGAAAATTATAAAGAAAAACTATACAACTATTAGAAACCCTATTTTCATAAATTAACAAAATTAAAAAATAATTACAAACTCACCAGTGAACCAAAGCGTTCCTTCGTGGTCCCTATAAATCTCGTCTCTAAGAAGGGTGTATATATATGTATGTATATATATGTATATATATATATACATATATATATATATATATATATATCTTTCCCCCTAAAAATTAGGCCAAGTCCGTCTCAAGAGAGAACCTAGAGGGGAAGGGGTTGTGTTGTGAAGAATGATCTATGGCTAGGGGTCTCTTTATATGTTAGGCTAGTGCTCTTACACCGTTGGATTTTTTAGATTAAATGTAGGTCAGCCACGTCACAGACTAATAGGAACTTTCCACTCAGCATAAGTTTGAATTTAAACCAAGAAAAATAAGCCAACTCAATAGAGTAACAAAGAAAAATGCAATCGACCAGTATTGCATGCACCTAGGCGTGACTTGCGCCCAAATGCTGGGCTAGGTCGACCAACCTGCTACATGGGTTGGCCAATGGATCCACCCACCATGGGTATTTTATTCCTTTTGATTTTCATTTTGCCATAACTTATTTGTTTTAAATCCGTTTATTGCAAACTAATTAAACTTGACCAGAAAATTGCCCTGGATCTAATGGTGCAAGTCTCATAGCCAAATTCTAACTATTTTACAGCATATAATTTTATTAATTAAATTTTCAATTAATCTCTGTGTCTTCAAAATTTGGGTTGTTATATTCTTCCTTCCTTGAAGGATTTCATCCTCGAAATCTCCAAGGATAGAAGAATGAGATAAGTATTTTCACCCAAATATCTATAACCATCTACTCAAATATCATCCATTAGCATCCACTGTCCTTAAGTTTTCTAATGTGATTTATGTAGTAATGCAATATTGAAGTGTATATATCCCTAATTAATGCAAAAGATTAGGCGATCTATTGATTCAATTGACCTTCTTTTTATTTAATTCTTCTTGTGCGATGTATCTGAATGTACGCAAAATCCTAATGATTGCAAATAGTTCTACGTACATGCTCCAAACACCATTTATATACAACAATCATTTGATAATCATCCATTATATCAATCATGGAAATAAAGTAAAAAATGCACACACATCCATAGGCATATGTTTAGTGTCCTAAATTGTCAGTCACTTATAGTGCTTAGTGCATCCACTTGCAACCACTTGTATATGTCATACATACCACGTTATACCAACATGTTTCAACCAAATCTTATCATCCATTGGTTATACCCTAAGATTTACTGATTCAAAGGATAGGAAAGATAGAAATTATTCAAAGATAATAATGAAAAAATTAAAAGTGTACCATTAAAAGAGAATGGATAGGAAATGTGTATCTTCTCTTCAACTTCCTAATATCCTCATTCGCATTGTCTCCTTATTGAACTTTTACCAGTCACACTTCCTTATTCCTGAGATTCTTCACTTCATGGTATATAATCCATGTAGGCATGCATTGGACAGATTACTCTCTATCAATCTTCACATCCTCTAGTATACTGGGCTCGACTATCACAGTAGGATCATGTAGCACTTTTGTAAGTGCAAAACATGAAATACATCGTGAACTCCAGAAAGTCTCTCGGGTATTCTAACTTCGTATGTCATTCGCCCTACTCTATCCATGATGGAAAATGGTCCTACAAATCTAGGAGCCAACTTACCAACCAAACAAACCTCACCATGTTCCTAAGTAGCGATACCTTCACGAAAACTAGATCTTCGACCTTAAACACTAAATCACTACTCCTCCTACCAGCATAGGATTTCTATAGGTCTTAGGTTGCCTTCATTCTTTCCCTTATTAGGTGATATTCTTGGGAGCCTCTCTCACAATGTCTGGCCCAAGCAGCAATATATCAGTCATCTCCCACCAACACGTGGGAGATCTTTAAGGTCGTCCATACAATGCCTCGATGGGAGCCATGCCAATGCTTGTCTGGAAACTATTATTATATGTGAATTCCACCAAAAGTAGAAGCTCCTCCCTTGCCCCTCCGAAGTTTAAGATACATAACCTCAATAAATCTTATAGAATCTTGTACATCCTCTCAGTTTGTCCATCAATTTGAGGTTAATAAGCTATACTCATTCTAAGCTGTGATCCTAATGCATCTTGTAGAATCCTCCAAAACTCACTAGTAAAGATAGGATTCCTATCACTCACAATGTTGGTAGGAATGCCATGGAATCGAATGATCCCTCTAATGTATATAGAAGACAACAGAGAAGCCATTTTCTTGCTCTTGACGGGAATGAAGTGGGTGTTCTTTATTAATCGGTCTGCTATCACCCAAATATGGGTATTGCATTTCCTAGAACTAGGCAACCCATTGATGAAGTCTATGGATACACTCTCCCACTTCTACAGTGGCATGTCTAATGGTTGGAGCAATCCCCCAGGTTTCCGTTGTTCTGCCTTCACTCTTTGACAAACCATGCACTTTGCCACAAAATTGTCTACATCGTTCTTCATGCTAGTCCAATAGAAAACTCCCTTTATGTCCCTATACATTTATAAGTACCGGGAATGATGGTCATCCTCAAATTGTGTGCCTCAGCTAATACCACACCCACAAAATGTAACAACCCGAATTCTGACAAACCGTTTTTTTTTTTCAAAAATCCCAATCTATCGAAACTCGAGTTGGCTTATCTGGTATCATGTAGAAAAGACAAAGATATAAAATATATCAGAGCTCGAAAAACATCTCACAACGGAATGGAATAAAATATAATATAATCAAATATAGCCTCACAAAAGTAATAACATTGTCTAACAAGTATCCAAAGTTATCCTATCTATGCCACAAACCTAACCTGCGAGTGTGTTATAAGAAGGGGGTCGGAACACAAAAATTCTGATGACTGGACAAATTATACATTCTAAAATAATCCTACATATACCATTTATTTATATTTTCTTATTTATTAGGTTGTTTGGGTTAACAACTCTCAAGGCTCTATACTCACGTCGTACCCATCTACATCCCAATAGATTAACCTAACATAGTATTAGGTAGGTACACCTAACATCTCAAGGTACTCCCCATAGTACCCTCGCACTGTCTCCATCGACATGCCACGGAAGTGTATCCTATGCCGAACGACGTATGAAAATCCAAATCATAATGCCACGTTACCGCACAGAACCCTCTTCGTTATGCCATGCAAGCGTACGGAGTAATGCCCTAACGTCTACGATACGCCACCTGGTGCATGTACCTAGACCCTCATGCATACATACTGCCTACTGTATCCCGAGTCCCGTAATAGGGCTGCAACCAATGCACGGAACTCGATCGAGACCATTTCCATATCCATACAGGCCCGCCATTAAGGGCGTACAATACAGATATCCAAGTATGGTCTCCTTTTTCACGGTGGCTATGGCTCTGCCCAGGCCCCTTCCTCAACTAGTGAATGACTACATCAATAGCTAAGTGATGTGCCCCTAACAACCAATCTAGCATCCAATTTGGTGTGTCCCTCAACCATGACGCAATAGTGAAAGGACAATGGTATCTTGGTTTATCTCTAGTCTTTCTGCATCCCACTGAGTTCCGATGATAGATATCTGATGATTACTATCCTTAATTTGGTCCTGACCAACCTCCCTGCATGAGCGAGGAAACCCGCCAAATCACCCCAATGCTATACCGCCACAGCCTTCTAACTGCTAAGCTACTGTTATAGTCAAGGTATACCCCCTTAGGTGGTATCGTGTAGACTCCACCTCTGCGAGTACATCCTGAGCGTGTACCGCACAAAGGACCACCACGGAGTACCCTAACACGTCCTTTGGAAGGCGTGTGCTTCCCTCCAGTCCCACCATGTAATCAAGCCGCATGTCGAGCCGAGCAATCAAGTGGACGTGCTCCTACCGTGTCTCTAGACACCCCGATGATCTACCCTATTGGGTTCTTCACCTTCATTCATGCAGATTGGTCCAAGTGCTTCATGCAAACATGTTAGTTGACCCTATGTCTAATCTTTTAATTGCGCTTACTTTAACGATAGCAATCTACACCCTTTTACCCTAGAATGTAATTAACGAAAGCAATCTACAACCCTTTTTCATTACCATGTCATTTACTGTCTATTACATGTTTACAAGTTCCAATAACATGTTTTACATAATGTATAATTAAATATATCTTATCTCAATCCACACATACATGTTAGTTAATATATATAATTAAGTACAACTTATTTCATTCCATAAGTTTACCTCATTCTTCCTTATTTGATCATAATTCTTACACTGTCATCACAACCTATTTTTTTTACTTATTAACTTAGGTTTATTAATAAGTTTCCTTTTTATTTATTTTAACCCATATTATAATTCCACTTGTCCCTAGGACAAGTCTACCTATTATATTGCATTCACATTAATGTAATTAATTATAATACATTATATTTCTTGTTCATTTCATTTTTTCCTTTTTAACCAAACTTTTACTGTTGTTGCTTCCATTTCTTTGCTGACTTGAATATTTTCACATGTACCATTTATTTCTATTGGTTACTATTAATGTCACTTTTGAACCTAACGGCCATATTTCCCTAAGACATTAATGGACAATAAAGTATCCTTATTTTATTACTCCCCAAAATATACCAATATTTTACCCCAATAGACATTACTAATTTATTTATTTCTTGCATGTTTTATACATATATTTTTAATATATGTGTAGGCACCAGACCTCTCACATTAAGTTGACCACTTGTGGATGTTGGATTTGCCGAGCAGTTCCAGGCACGCTTCTACCACGAGTTGAACTTAACCTCGTGTCTTAATATGGTTATCTACAATTTCCCAATTACTGTAAATTTTACATGCAAATTAGGCATATTTATTCATTTATATTATTCCCAATTTCACTGTAATTTGATTTACAATACCCAGTTTGTCATTAACCACATTTCCAGTAACTTGTTCACTTTTATTGTAAATTTCACAATTTCAGTATTATAGTGATTTTAATCCAATCAACAGATTCATTGAATAGATCTATACAACAGTAATATTCTTAACATAATTGAGAATAAATTATAATGCAATTATCATAATTTACAGTTATTTAACATGTTAAGAATGACGGGGAATGTAAACGGTAAATATACCATTATTTAAAAAGGACTAATTTAAATCCACTCACCTTAAAGCTTTCCAATCCATGAATCTGATCCAGATTTGTTGTTCTTTGGCATCCCTAACTGAATCTATTATTAAAATAACCACAGATTCACAAATCTGATGCTAAAAGAAGAGGGAAAGGAAGAGAAAAACCTAATAAATCAGATTCAAGAACTTACCTTACGTTGGTCAGAAACTTGTGCACCTATGCCTTACGTTGATCAGAAATTTGTACACCTATTTCGTAGATTTACATTCTTTTATCTTGAAATCTTAAATTGGAATTTCCTAAAATTAATATTCTAATTTTCTAAAAAGATTTGAAGGAAGAAGATAATGGCAGATCCTAGGCAACATCTTTGAAAATACGAGTTTAGAGCTAGCCCTGCTAGTCTATTTATAGGTGTATAAGAAAGTCTAGACCATTGGGTTTATTCAAATATAATCTGAACCGTAAAAACCAGAAAACCACGTCATAAAAAATATTTCTGGGCCCGATCGGGTTGACGCCTATGTTGACCCATCTTCCTATGGGACGACCCTTGGGTTTACCGATAGGTCGACTCAGGCCAACTTGGGTCGACCCATCCGCGGTCCAGGCACGTATTCTGCTTCGTTTTGTTTACTGGTTGTAACATTAATAAAAAACATTAATTTTATAGCATATCTGATTTTGAACTTTAATTAATAATGTTATTCACTTGCTTAATATAATTCTTTTGATTTATATTATTCCAATTATAAACTATATTTACTTTTGAATTTCAAATTTATACGTGAATATATGCATAAAATCTTTAAATTCCTTGCCCGTTAATCAATGCAATTAATGACGCTTTGTTTTATTCCTTTTAATGCACTCTAATTTCAAAGACAGCTTATTTCTTGTCCATTTTCCATTTATTATGCATTAATTATATTATGCTCTTAACTTGTACTTTTTATCTTAACATTCGAATTTATACGTATATATATATACATGCAACTTTTATTTCTTTTTCAAAATTCAAACGAAATTATGTCGTCATTTGATTCTTACTTATTTTTCATTGATTGTAGGATCATTTTGGATTTCTCTTTCATATGTATATGTTTTTACACACACATACACATATATTTACATATGCATGTATACATATATTTTTTGATACTCACTTTTATGTATAATTTTCCTTATATGTGCATTTGTACATATTTTCCTCTTAGAGTATGCATATCTTTGATTGTTCCTCTAAAATAAAAACATAGTGCCAGCACGACTCGAACTTGCGCCACTTACTTGGGAGAGACATGTCTTTACCAACTGGGCAACCTAGGCTTTTGTTAATAAGACTAAAAACAATAGCGGTCATTGTTCTCTATAGTGTTCTTATACCTTATTTTCACGTTTTTTGTTGTATTTGATTTAAACATATATTTTTAATCTTAAATCACGTTTCCTACAAATCATAGGTCTAAACTGATCAGAAAATTGCCAAGAATGAAATGACACTAATTCCGTGACCAAATTATGAAAGCTTTTTAAATTTTATTTCATTATTTAATTTAAAAACGGGGTGTTACACAAAATCACCAGCGAGGGGAACACAAAGCTTTCCATTCATACGCAGTCACCCACTATTATCCACAGAATAACGCTTAAGATATCTAGAGGTCTCTCCTCTATCAATAGTTTCTAGAATATCCACTAGCTCTAGATCCACTTGTTGTCTCGATCCAATCTGTTCCTACAATGTGGATGTACTTCCAAAGATGCTAACAATATGGAGTATAGTCCATGAAGGTTCTAAAATAAGAAGTGGATATATACTCCAAGCTCTCTCACTCTACGAACAGTGGAAACAAAGATTCCCTCTTGCTACTCAAGGCATCCACGATTACATTCCCCTTACCGGAGGTATAAGCTATCTCTAAATCATCTGATGCCAAGAAATCCATCCAATTTTTTTTTCTTATATTTAGATGCTTCTACGAGAACAAAACCTTTAGCGACTTATGATATATATAACTCAAATATCTCGCCAAGTAGATAATACCTTCATGACTTAAGTGCAAAAACTATCGCGGCTAATTCCAAATCATGGGTAGTGTGATTCCTCTATGAACCCTAAGTTGTATGCTCCCATAGTATACGACCCTACCTTCTTGCATCAATGCCACACCCAAGCTAGTCTCACCTTCATCAGTGTGTAATGTGTGCATCTTAGAATCGTCAGGAAGTATCAACACCGATGCACTGGTAAGAGCCTTCTTGAGTCCCATGAAGGAGTGCTCACAATCCACGTCCCATACAAATGCCAAATTCTTCTTGGTGAGTTGGGCAAATAGTATTGAAATCCATGCAAAGTACTTGATAAACTTTCTATACTAACTCGTTAAACCTAGAAAGCTCCTCACCTCGGTCGCATTCTCATGGCCATCCAATCCTATACTGCCACTACCTTGGCGGGATCCACAACTAAACCATTTCTAGAGACCACGTGCCTTAAGAAACAGACTTCCCCTCGAGAAAAATGGCACATTGAACTTTTGCCTTAAGTTGTTGTTCTCAGAGAGTATGGTGAACCTCTCCTAAATGTAAGGTGAGCTCATCCTTGCCCCTCGATAATACCAAGATGTCATCCACAAACTTATTAAGAACATCCCTGAACACTCTTCTCATCGAATACATAAAATAGACAGGTGCATTGGTTATTCCAAAAGGCAAAACCAACCACTCGAAAAATTCGTCTAGTTTCCGAAAAGATGGCTTGTCTATACTGTCCTCCTCGACCCTGAAATGATGGAAACTAGTGGCTAAATCCAACTAATAGAACAATAATGCACCAACCAACTAGTCAAAAACTCATTAGTCGAAGGGAGTGGGTAGCGATCCTTCTTCGTGAGCTTGTTTAACTCCCTATAGTCTACACAAAGTCGAAGAGAATTGTCCGCCTTTGTAGCAAAGACCACCGGTGCTCCTTACTCAGAAATACTTCGCCTAACGAATCGCTTCTCCAATAGCTCACTCACTTTCTTGCTCAGCTCTCTCCGTTCTCGCAGAGCCATACGTAGTAAGGGAAATGCAACGGGCTTCACATTCTCACTGAGATAAATCCAAAAATCTATCTCTCGCCTTGGATGTAGCCCTCTCACCTCCTCAGACACATCTAAAAACTCACACACTACAGGTACAAAATCAATATAGTTGATAGATGAATCTAAGGAATAAATAAAACTCAACATGACTGACCCTCGTGAGTCGTAAGAAATCTCGAGGGTCCAACAATACATGCCACTAATTGAATGACCCTTCTCTCGCAGTCCAAGAGAGTTATATACATGGCTAACTAATTCATCCCTAATATCATCTCATATCCCTATAATCCCAATACATCGTCGTCACAGTCAAACTCAATGCCTAATATTAAAATTTTCAAACCCCAACCAACTATAGATAATTGTATAGAACCACTAATCGAGTTTGAAACAACTATGGGATCGGTGACTAAAGAAATGTCAAGGTGCAAACAATCGACTAAAGTGCTAAAGATGAAAGAATGAGATGTTCCTGAGTCAAAAAGAGTAAGAATGCGAAAGTTAGAAATAGACATCAAACCTTTCACTGTGACTTTCCTATCTTTTTTTGGTCCACTACTAGACGGAGCTGCCTTTATGACTTGTATCTGAGTCACTAATGCACTAGCTCCTGCCCCATATTTTGAGGGCAAGCTCTACTTATATGTCCATAATGTCCACATTTGTAGCACTTTCCTTTCATCGCGGCCTTCCTACAATCTTTGATGCAATGACCCATCAATCCACATCCATGACACTTGATGTCCCTCTTGATTTTCCCTTTCTAAGGGCCTCCAATATTCTTCTTGTTGCGTTTCTTATCTTTCCACCACTCTTTCTTCGAGCTCACTGACTTGGAAACTTCCACTATACCATCTTTAACTTCTTTCTTTGCATCCTCAAGCGTAAGTGCCATCTCTACTAATGACTTAAATGTCGCCCCATCAGAATATGCGTCATCCCAACCTTTGGAGAGGTTGGTTCAATCCTCTCGCAAATATAACAACCTTATTATGAGTTGTATTGACTAAATCCATTCTAAAACTCGATAGATCGTTGAAGTGATTGATATATTTCTTAATATTAAGTTTCCTTGATTCAATCCAAGAAATTGCTTTGTCTGCATCACTTCCTCAGCCTGTGACAAGAATCTCCTTTCAAATCGGTCTCTAAGTCCAGTCCAATCAATATATCTAACCTCTGCCTCGACTAACTTCCACTAATAAGATGCCTCTACTTTCAGCTGCCAAGTGGCCAGTTGAGCTCTTTGACGATCCCCAGGCTTCAAAAATCCATAAATTTGCTTTGTACTCTTCAACCAAGTATGAGCCTCTACAAAAGTCTCTATGCCCGAGATAGTCCTACAACCAAGATTCGAGAGATCCTTACAAAGCTGAGAGAAGTCGACAACTGCTGCGAGAGTAGGAGGAACCACAGTAGCAAGTGTTAGATCTTGTGCATGCTCTTTCTCTTCACCTGGTGTCATAGCCTCAAGATAATTATGAAACCAACTAGGAACTGGGACACCCTCTGGAAGATTTGGGCCTCTAACATACTGCGTAAAAGAAAAGGTAGAGATTTAAGATTTCTAAGGGATCAAATGAAGGTTGTATTTCACTTGAGGGTAAAAACTTTTGTTTTAAAAATCTACTTTCTTTTAAAAAATATTTTCCTATCAAAAATAAATTTTAAATCCTATAACCTGGCTCTGGTAACAAATGAAACACCCCGCACCCCTTAACATTCCCCAAAGTAGGGTCAAGTTAGGAAATGTGAAGCGTTATAGGTGTACATACATATAATAATAGAAACTAAGATTCACAAGGAATAAAAATATATTACAGCGGAAGCATTTTAAAAGCTGGAACACAATATTTATTTCAAAAACCACAAGTTATTTTAGTACGAAACCACATGTCTCATGAAAACCTTATCCTAGTCACAAAATCAGAGTATAATATGAATATCCCTCAAAATAGACATCAACACAACCAATACCATGAAATAAAAACAAAAGAATGAATACATCTGTAGCAAGAATGAGTCACCAAGTACAATATCCCTAAGGAATCGGAGCCAAAAACCACCACTCTATGAACTTGGAGGGGAAGAAAAGGGAAGAAAGAGGAGTGGGTCAGATATAAAGCATGGTGAGTGTTGTAATTACCAGCGTGATTAAGTAATAATGAAAAGATAGACTCAATAGTAGTTCTTGTGTTATATAGGGTAAGTGTTCGTTTACAACTATAAATGTTAACATACTAGAATAGTATACAAAGAAATATACTTGAACAGTATGAGTATAGGTTTGTTATGTTGTTTGCGCTTTCTCAATTGCTGAACCTGATAAACAAGATTAGGGTATATACCTAATACTACCCATCAATCGGCAACTAATCTACCATCTTACGTGGTAGCTTATGTCACTATCTTGGGATTTATCCAACCTGACCTAGCAATAAAGATAACATAATCATTGTGGGACGCAGTAGTGACTAATTTTCCCTCGTCGATGCACATGCCTACGGATTGCAACACCAAAATGCACCTATACATTGCCTAGTCTCTATTGACCCATTATTTACCCTAATCTGCATAAGCATGCATAACCTCCACCATCATCATTTGTGAGACCATTCATGATAAACCTGAAAGAGAATGCTTCCAGTACAGGTCCTAGCAAATAAATATTCTAACTTTCTCTTGAGCCCAAATCCACCTTGATTCGGGCCCTAACTTTGGTCGCTCATTTTCCTCAATCAACCTATGTACTCTTGGAACGGACTACAATAAACATATGCTTATTAACTTATGTTGCTTATTTTCCTAAATCAGCATCGCACCGCCAGAACGGACCATAAAAAATGAATATATATATATATAAACTTTACCTCATTTTTAAGTTTATGTCAATAATAAGCATATTCATCATTTCATTCAACTATAACCTTCGTGTTATAATTATATTTGCAAATAATCCCAAACGTTCATTCGTTATGATCTCTAGGTGTCTCGGTACAATTTATCATAATATTTCTTTTGCAAATATGTTAACTTTTTTCAATTACAACCAATGTCATATAATTGCAAATCTACAATAATTTTCCTATTTAAGTCCAGTCCCTTTTAAATTATAGATTTATATTTTATGCACGTTATTCTGTAAATTTAGTCTCATATGTTTAATCCATATTTTCACAATTATTTTTAAATAATTTATTTCTGCACGCAAAATAAAAGGATTACATCAGTCGATAAAATACTAACATTTGCAGATCTAGGCATATATTAGGCATAAACGACAAATATGTACAAGAACTAGAAAATAACTGAAACGCAAATAAAGAGGGAAGAAGACTGAGAGAATATATTACAATATTTAAATAAATTAAAACTATAATAAAAAAGATTGAAAAACTGTAGAAAATAACTTATAGAAATATACATATAAAAAATACTAACCTATAGAAATCTAATAAAAACTATAAGAAAACTATAAAGAAAAACTATGAAAAACTCTACAACTATTAGAAACCTAATTTTCCTAAATTATCAATTTTTTAAAATAATTACAAGGTCATTTATGGTCCAAAGCGTTCCCCCGTGACTCTTATAGATCCCGCCTCCAAAAAGGATATAAATATATGTACATATTAATAATCATTTTTACAAATCTTTTCCCTACAAAAAATTTTGGTCAGGTCTGTCTCAAGAGAGAATTCAGAGGGAAAGAAATTGTATTGTGAAGAATGAGTTTTGTTTTTGAGTCGGTTTATAAGTTAGACTAGGGATCTTACGATGTTGGAATTTTAGAATAAATCTAGGTCATCTTTGTCACGCGACCAATAGGGACTTGCCACGTCAGCATACATTAGAATTTGAACCAATAAAAACAAGTCAACTTAGCATAGTAACAAAGAAAAACGAGTTTGGCCATTATCGCACGCACCTGGGCGTGACTTGCACCCAAATGCCTTGGTGGGTTGACACACCCGCTACTTGGGATGACCAATGGGTCGTGTAACAACCCGGAAAATGCGAGCCAATTTAAAAATTTTATTTTGGCAATTTTAGCGAATTTTGAATATTTAAAATAGATTATTTTAAATAATATCGACTAGAAAATTTATTTTGAATAGAATTAGAATGTATATATTTATATAGAACGTCGTTAGAATATAAATATTTTATTTATATATGGCGCGGTAGTTCGATAATTCGATTTCAAATTTCAAATGAATGTACCGGTTACAAAATAAACCGAATTTTAGTGAAACCAAAAATGTTTGAATCTAATGGAGAATATGTTTCCAACGAATCCGAAAAATTGAAATTTCATAGCGGGAATCAAAAGTTACGCCCAGTTGAAAATTCAGAATAGTCGCTATGGAATTCAGGCCCTTAAAAATGGAAATTTTGCAAACGACCTCGGATTTCGACGAAACCACTTTTGTTGGATCCGGGATGTCAAATTATTGCTAGAATTCGTAATTTTTCGAATCAATATGTGAGCGTGGCAATGGAAAACGTGTTTGGCCAGCTTCAGTTGATTTTAATCGACTGGAAAATTGCCATTTTTCAAACGGTCTCAGAATTCGACGAATCTAGTTTTGTTAGGACCGTATTGTCAATACGAAGCTAGAAAATATTTTTATGGAATTTTTTGAGTTAGTATGTGACCCCAGTAAATTGAAATGTACGTTCAAATTCAATATATAGAGTTATATTTTGATTTTAACGAAAACTGATCGAAACGATCGAATCAGCCTACCATACATATCCCATTATGTTCGAAATGTGGGTAATTAGCTGCGGACGATAGTCGGTGGGTTCGATTTCGAGTTCGAAATAAAAAGTAACTTTTGGAATTAAATTAAATTAAATATTATTATATATACTTGGTCAAACCTTCTTCCCCCTTTCTCTTTCTCTTCTTCCCCCGTTCATTTCAGCGTGAGGAAAAAAAAAGGAACGCACCGCACTCCAGCTCCCCCTCCTTCGCTGCCACCACCGCTCCCTCTTCCTCCTCTCCCCCTCCTCCTCTCCTCCCTCTCCTCCTCTTTCTCTCTTCCAATTTCAAATCCCTAAACCCCAAATTGCAAAATACCACCACCTTGGGCCCCTCCAGCACCACCACCGCCACCAGCGGCCTCCCCCATGTCAATCAGGTCCAGCGCCCCCTTCTAGCCACCTAGCTCTGGCCGTGGGCCCCTCCTCTTCAAAAATCACATTTTTCACAAAATCCCATTTTTGCAAATAACACCCTGAGCTTCCACAGCCCATAACTCCCAAACGGTGCGATTATGGCCAAAACGCCACAATACCAATATCGAAGAGCACAATTTTCTCTTCAATTTGGTATATGATAGTCCTATTTTTCATTGCGGAGTTGTCGGGAAAACACGTCCAAAGTCTGCTATTCAAACACTGTCAAAATGCTGTCTTTTCGCGATTTCCCGCGAAATGCACATTTTCGGAAGGAAGACCACTAGGCGAAAGTTGTCCGGAATGGCATGTTTAAGCTAGAAAAAAAGTTGGTGTGATGATTGGAGCTCGTTTGCAAATTCTGGAACCAGAACAGCAAATCCGGGCGTTAGAAAAAAATGTGAGTTTTCTCCGCCTTAAAGCTTATATGGTTTTTGAAGAATGAAGTATGTAAAAATATGTTTTTTATATTATAGAAAGAACAAAAATATGATTTTTATAGTATAGAGAAAATAAAAATATGATTTTCATATAATGTAGATAATAAAAATACGATTTTTATATTATATAGATAGTAAAAATTTGATCTTTATATATGTAGCGGAATAAAAATGTGATCTTTATTATATATATGTTGTAAAAACGTGATTTGTATAGCGATGAAATAAAAATTCGATCTTTATATTATAAGTAGATATATAAAAATAGAATTTTTATCTATATAGTAACAATATAAAAATATGATTTTTATATATGTAGTGGCTACGGGCAATGAAATTGACAAAAGGCGAGCACGACGAAGATTTCTACGTATAAAGAGTCGTGGTATTGGATTAGCTAGTCGGTGAGAACTTCTCACTTTAAATTTCTTTTTCTAATTATAAATATATACTAGGATGCAAACGGTGCTTAGCAGCACCCGACACCCGTCGTTCACAGACCATGGACGGCTTGTTTGTTTGATTGATGTGTTGTGAAAATTGTTTGTGATGTTGATGTGAAATCGATAATAAAATATATTTCATGTGTTGAAATAAATTAATTATCGTTAGAAATATAATTTTTAACGTGAATGTGAATAAATAAATATTTATAAACAAATCGGCCGATTTGTTTATATACACTGATTTGACTGATATTGATTGGGACGATAAATTGTACACATCGCCCAACTGCACAAATAATATTCAGTGTTTGTTGATTTGAAACCCCACACGGGTGTTAGGATGATATTTGACGTACACTAATCCCAATTATTTAATTGTATGTCGATCAATTGGTCGACAGGCTGTGTAAGCGTTAATTATTTATATTTAATGCTTATGCAGTTGTGTGGTGCACTTTGGATGATGGTTGATTATTTATCGGTGCAATTTATATACATGTGTTTTATGGAAACCATATAATTAACATTATATGGTGATTGATTGGGCCTCATTCCAATCGGGAAAATAAAGAATATTATAAAATATATATTCATGTGTTGAATAGAATAAATAGTCATGTGTTGACGATGTTCATGTGTTGAAACTACTCATGTGTTGAGTAAAATATTTTAACAATAAAATTTACATCTATATCATATTTAAGATTAGAAACTACCTTACGGTTGGAGTCTGATTAAAAATCAAACGATAGATACCATAATTTTATAAAATATATTACATAACAAAAATAGTCATGTGTTGACAATACTCATGTGTTGAGATTAGTCATGTGTTGATAGAATAAATATTCATTTGTTGAATGGAATAACGAATTTATTGAAATATATAAAGCCGTGTTGATTAGAGTTGCGCTATTTTGACGTGAACGATATTTATATCGATTATATTCGTTTTTATAATGAATATAGAAAAGGTAGTGATTTCAAAATATAACATTTTGAAAATATTATCACTTATAGGGTAATGATATGAAATATTCAATTTTGATTTGAAATTGAATATAGAGTTGAAATGGTTTTGAAAACGAATTTAAAATGATTTATAAAATACGTTTTAAAAGGAAATCGACAAAATATATATATATATATATATATATATATATATATATTATATAATGGCCTGAATAGAACGCGCCGCGCCGCGGCAGTTCGTGAATTTCGACCATTGACTTCGAATGTACATTACGGGAGATCCGACTGTCGGATTCTCCTGAAACCGGAACCATTGGGTTCGTATCGAAAAGAGCTTTCCAATGAATGTTAGAAATTTGAAATCTAACGGTTGGATTTGGAATTATGTCCAAATAAAATTTGGAAAAGGTCGTTGTAAGTGCAGTTCGATGGCCATTGATGGAAATCGACTGTACGGGCCTTGATAAAATTATTAAAAATATTAATAATTTGTGTAAAATCATAATATGTGAATTGGAAAGAACTGGGATGAAAAACTCCATATTTGAAAAGATAAAATAGATTTTTACCGAGATGAACTAGTTTTGAACTAGAATTAAATCAATTTATTTTTGAAATAAATAAATTGTATTTGAATTGGTTTTGAAAATAACCAGAATTTCCCATATATATAAAGTGGAAGTGGATTTGAATCGAAATTGTCTTTGGAATATTTCGATGTTGGATTCCGTGATTATATAGATATTGTTATGGGAATTTGAAAGATATATTTATATCGTTATTTCCAACACGATATTTGTTGGTTTCAGAATTTGATATTGAATATAAGCCTGTATATTTTCTATTCAGAGCCTTATATTTAATATCAAATGTGATTTGGGTTTGTCGTGAATCGTGTTTCAGATGACATTGGTTCTTTAACCCAGTTAAAGACAGAATATTGATTTTTGAGAAGATTAAAACTAAGTGGAGTTTTAATGAATCTTTAAATAGATTGAAATGTGAATTGATAATTTAAATTATCTGAAAAGTGATTGAGCATGGAGTACCACCAGTTTTTCTCCAGAGCGATAGTTAAATCTTTAATTAGATTTGAACGTGAAATGGTAATTAATTTTACCGATAA
The DNA here is from genome assembly GCA_030737875.1 of Allium sativum. Lineage (NCBI taxonomy): Eukaryota > Viridiplantae > Streptophyta > Magnoliopsida > Asparagales > Amaryllidaceae > Allium > Allium sativum. The sequence goes on from CM060915.1 coordinate 121,058,887, forward strand.
CACCATGGTGTTAGATATGGAGTATTACCAGTTTTTCTCCATGGGATGAATAGGTTGGGATTGGGAAATAAAATAAATAATTACTTCAGTGTGGTTCGCTAATCCCGACTAGTTTGGAAAACCATAATATGGTTTGAAATGATACCCAAAGGTAGATTAAAGAATAAATTTAGAAAAATTTATCTTTGATAAAATTAATGGGAACCTTTCCCTAAGAATGTGATTTTCTGAATAAAAGAATATTTTGAATTGGAATGAGGCATATGTTGGGTGTGTGTAACATTTGTTTATTATATACGTGGTTTATTCGGAAAGGCCGGGTTTATACCGATTCTGAATAACCGATTCGACGATAAGTCGAAGATGAAGATGGTGGTTGAAGACCGGAAGTCTTCACATCGTTTGGGTGATTACTGATGATCTTGATTGGGCTGTACACCCAAGATGAGGGAATCAGTCGGTGGTCGTCCAGACGTACTTGAAGATCGATGGATATGCGAGGAAAGTGCCTCCGGTTTCGTTCAGACCCAGAACGAACTTGTAAATGGACTGTGTGTCTGACATTGGATTTTTTTGTATTGATTGATCTCTATTAAATATACATCTGTTTGGCGGCGGAGAATTTATTCTCTTGCTTAACGCCCCTCTCTGAGACGTACGAGCTCAGAGGTTGTATATGGACATCAGTCGCATGGAGTGAATTTCCTGTGTGGCAGATGATCAAGGCTTCTGTTGAAAAGCAAAGTCTTGTGGTTGATGATCAAAGCACGGCCTGTGTGGCGCAGCTTTGTGTATAGCGTTAATTCGCGAACCTCACACCTCAGTATGAGTCAAAAACGAGATAGTGACTGCAGGGAGAGCACGACGTTTCTTTCTAGCTAATGGTGGTGTCAGTATTTAAACTGGCTGACATTTATACACTTTTCACCTGTGTGGTTGTTGAATACGAGGCGCCTCGGATATAGGTCTGTTAGGACCGGGAAACATGTGCTCAGGAATTGCCAATCCTCAAAAGTAAGAGAGGACCGGCCCTGAAGATCCAAGGATCATAGTGGGGTCCTGAGACATTTGCTAGAGTGTCTCGAATTGGAGAGGAGCTTGCCCATTGCCTCGACTCATGATGGAAATCCAATTTCCAATACATGATATTGCGGTTTTATTTGTAGAACCTAGTATGGCAACATAGTGGTATGGGTTATTAATGCCGTCTATGATTGATATTTATGATTGAAATTGTTTTGACACTATACACTTATAATAGTATCAAATAATGTGTTTTAACGTATCAAGCATGCTTTGGCAATTATAAGGTAAAAACCCTATCCTCCGGCTTGCAATGCATTGTGTGATGGGACCTGAGTCTTATAATAGCTTCATTTTTCTTTATTTAGTATTGCGCTGTTTGTTTATGCACTGGTATTCTTGGGAGGAAACCCGTTCCGTGTTATACGGCGTGGTCCCTTGATTTACCGAACTTTAAAATAAAGATTAATAACTGTTTTAGTTCTCACACTGGTCACATGACTGACCTGGAGTTTATTGTTTTAACCTAAAATTTGGGTGCCTTTATTTTCGACACGGGCAGCTAGTAGTTTTGGTTTTGCAGATCTATTTTCACAGGATCCTGATTTACAGCTGGAACGATGCTCGGAAAGCTCTGTATCCGTGTATTACTTTCAGTTGTGTTTTGTATTATCTTTCCACTGCTATGTAATTTATTGTAATCTATGATATTTATCGAATGTATATTTATTCATACTCTGTATATTCTTGTATTCTGATGGAATTATTGTAATAAACAAAGAAATGTTCTTCTGTTTGCATTCTGATTCGTCTTGTTCTCAAGGCAATTCGTGCTTTCCTTCACGGGGAAGTTTGGGTCGCTACAGGTCGACCCATGCTGGGTAGTAATTTTTTCCTCTGATTTTCATTTTTTCATAACTTCTTCATTCTAAGTCCGTTTCTCGCAAACCATTAAGTAAATTGACCAGCAAATTGCCATGGACCCAATGGTGCAAGTCCCATAGCCATATTTTGACAATTTTACAACTTTAATTAATCTTTGTTTCTTAAAAATTCTGGTTATTGCATGACCAAATTTGTTGAATAATTAAATTAACATGCTCTTTCGTCAATATGAATCTAATATCGAAATCCGCGGGTGAAAAGAATTTCGAATGGGTTAAATAACATGTTTCAATCTAAGTTATTTCGATTTGTAAGTCAAAACAACCAAAAATAATGATAGTAGCGGTATTGTAAACCTCACTCCCTATACCTGTGCATGCAAACTATTTATATCACCTTCCACCATTTTTAAATTCGAAATCCCATGAAGGCGCGCCTGCTACCATTTCATGCCTACTAATATTTCAATCTTTATGTCAAGTAGGCATGGGCCAATACTCATCTTCCAAGCTCTAAACCACATACACATTTTATGCCTGCTAACTCCACCCTCATCTAGCAAAAAAGAGCCATATATGCACCTCTGGCCTCCAACGCATGATCGCTAAGAACCGAGCCGCTCCTCGCTTGCAGCACTAGCAACAGCGCCCACCTACCCAAACACCCACAGCTCGAGTACACTGGCAACTTCCAGAACCTACATGCATTATGTGTATATGTATGTATATATATAAGGCCGAATATTTGGACATAAAATTGGACACAAAGAGGGATATACAATGCCTCAACCGTTCGATTTTTTTGTGCTTATATGGAGCAGCGGATTTCAAGGGGCGATCCAACGGTGTAAATCTAATGTGTCTAGGAGACCTTCCTTACTATTTGAACACAAAATTAGACACAAACATAGAGAAACAAAGCCTCGAACGTTGGTTCTTTTTGTCCTTATGTGGATAAGTGGAATTTAGGGGGTGATCCAACGGTGGAGATCAATTGTGTCACAAATTGTGTCCATTTTTTGTGTTCAAATCGACTTTCCCTATATATACATACATATATACACACACACACACACATACATACACGCACATGAGTACACACATACCACATATTTTCAATACCACTAATGCATATGTTTGCTTCATAATATATATTCTCACATACTCTAATTCATAACTATTATATCATGCAATATGTATCACATTCTTTGGCAGAGAAGAAGAATGGAAATAAAATGTTTTTAGCTATAGAAAGGGCATGGTTTTATGTTTTTCATGTTTGAGAAGTTTACAGGAAGAGAAGATAAAAAGAGAAGGGGAAAGAAAGTGGACAAATGAGAACATATTGTGGCATAAAGAAAATAATGTGGCTATTTTCCTTTGTTTTGTGCGCAGATTTGATATATATATATATATATATATATATATGTGTGCAAATTTTGCTTTTAGTCTAATGTAACCAAACATGCATAACTAATGCAAAGTAATGGTGAAAACAAAGACATTAAATGGAAATGTATTAGATGAAGATATGGTGTACGCAAGGAAGGTGCTGTGCATAAACAAAGTATGGTGGCATGTGTTTAAAATTTAGAGTTTTGTGTACCCCACTGCAAAAAATTCAAAATTTGCATCCAAGTCGCAAACAATAACAAATATATGATCATTTCGAGCAATGTTTCACGATCACATAATGATAATAAAATGAACAAGTTATCTTGTTTTGTGAAATTTCAAAATCGCTGATATTTGACATAAAATACGTTAAACGAAAAGTTGTTTATTTACTAAATTAAAAATAATGGTAAACTTCTAAAATTAAAAATATGTCATTAACAATCTTGTCTACATTTCAAATGTATTTTTTATAACTCGAAAATGCGGATTGTTACATTCTTCCACTTAAAAGGACTTTGTCCTTGAAATTACAAGGTGGAAAAACAATTAGAAAAATTAAGCACACCAAAAATAATTCAGCTCATATCCTAACCGGAAGTACGGTGTCGTATCGTATCCATTTTTATTCATCAAACTAAGGAAGTCTCATTTTAAAATTTCTAGGTTGAATTACTAATCTAGATGAATTTTGCTTAGGCATCTAACCTAATTTCTGATACCAGCAGAAACGACGCAATTTTCAGAATAGTCAAAATCACTGAAATATCTATCCACTATAAAACTACTAATGAAAACTACCACTTTAGTACATAATATTTGATAATATTCTACACTTCTAAATGTATAGGATACAATTTTTTGAATATACAAATTATCGGATACCTTTTAATACACTAGATGTGCTATAATACAAGAAAAATTAAATAAACAAATCTACCATTGCACAATTTGGATGAGACAGATAGAAATAGTCCCTCCTACAAACTCAACAAATAAGTTAAATGCAGAATAATATTGTAAGCAGGAAATATGCCACATCATAAGATAAATAACAAACAACAAACAGAAAAGTGTTATATTATTTTCGGGGATGCATCACTACCACCTATGAGTGCCTATGTACCCCTGTCTAATTGAGTACCCAATTAGATACAGGATCAAGCCAACATAGTTCTCTTTTTCAAAAATTAGACTTATGGAGTCTACGATAAATAAACAACTATTTAATTCCCAAATTACCACTAGGCTTAATCTTTACGTTCATGTTTATCAAATCTTGTCATATTTATTATTTTTAGAATCCACACTTTTGAAAATAATCTCTTCTAACTTAAAATCCCAATTTCATTTCAAATCATATAAATAATATATATCTTTAAATCAAATCATACTTTTCTTTCGGATTGATAAACAAATCACTTTTGGAAATCGAACATTCTACAATACAAGCATATCAGTATATATGCGACCAGATCTGGAGATATCTCCCGAAAATAAGGTCATTGAGTTTGATCCATCATACGCATAAGTAAATAAAGTACGTCTCTCTAGTCATCTAGAGAAGACCATACCTAGGGCCATATAAATCCCCTACCCAGTTTTTAGTCACGGGTTAACCGTATCTCTGATAACACAATAAATCATTTTGTATCCCGAAGTGATTTACCAATTCGTGGTAATAATCACAAATATTTGCAAACCATAATGTTATTGTTTTCAAATATTTTAAATATCGTTATATAAGTTGTCGAAATTATTTTAGTTTATAAAATATCTTTTTATAAATAATCTATCATCTTCAAAAATATTTATTATCAAATATATTCTATTCCTTGAATTGAAACATTTCATTTCATATTTTAAACGAAAACCAACTTCCAAAAAATTTACTTAAATTTAAATTCACAAACCAAATATTAATGTTAAACACCTTTCAATCGAATCGTGAAATAATTCACGAGGTGTTAGCCTACAAATATTTTCTACCAAACCCAGTACTAAATAATAATATATGTTTTGCTCATAAACTGGTCGAGCGCAATCAATATAATTAGTTAAAAATAATAACCAACGGTAAACGACAATCAGTAAATAACACAACGTTTATTTATAAAAATTACGGACTTATAAACAAAAATCTAAGTTATTATAATTGCAGAACAATGATTGATTCTGCTAATAAATGTCACTATAGAAAAAAGTTATTTAATTATGTTAAACATAATTAAATACATAACTAATATTTTTAACCATATTTTATACTTAACCAAAATTTTCAAACAATTATATTAACATGCTATATTCATCCATATGAATCTAATATCAAAATCCGCAAGTGAAACGAAATCTGAATGGGTTAAATAACATGTTTTAGTCTAGGCTATTTCGAATTATAAATCAAAACAACCTAATAATAATAATAATAATAATAATATAAATCTCCCCTTCCTCCGATACATACACATGGAAACTATCCATATCACTTTCCATCATTTTCGTGTTCATCCTCCCATGAATGCGCGCCTATTACCATTTCATGCCTGCTACTATTTCATCCTTCATGCCAATCATGCATGGAACAATAGCTATCTTCAAAACTCCAAACCACTTACACGTTTTCTACCAACTAACTCCACCCTAATCCAACAAAAAGAACCAAGTAGGAATCTCTACCCACCCCAACATGATTGCTAGGAACCAAGCTGCTCTACCCTTGCACCATTAGTAACATCACTCGCCTACCCGAACGCGCACAACTTTATACACTAGTAACTTCCATAGCCTACACGTCGTGTGTGTGTATGGTATACATATACCACATATTTTTAATTCCACTCATGCATGCACAAGCTTTATAATATAAATTCTCACAGGCTCTAATATTTAATATTATATCTTGTTGTGTTTATTACTTTCTTTGATAGAGAAGAAGAATGGAAAGAAAATGTTTTTTAGCTATCGAAAGGGAATGGTTTTCTATTTTTCATACTTTAGAAGTTTACAGGAAGAGAAGATAAAAAGAGGAGGGGAACGAAAGTGGGAAAAGAGTACATGTCTGTGCAGGGCCGGCGTTGGGGCTAGGAGGAGCAGGTGGCTGCCAGGGCAACCCCCATTGCCAGGGCAACCGTCAGAGGTTGATTATAGTGGAAATTATAATGATAATTTATAAACACATAAATCGGTATATGAAAGGCTAAATGGTGAATAAGTTGTCTTGGTGGTTGTGCGTTTACATGACTTTGAAAACGTCAGGAGTTCGATAATTGTAGGCACAAGTGAGGGTTAATGCTCAAAACTATGCTATTTTTTTCCATATTTCCTCCATCTTTATCCAAGGGCAATCCATTTTTGCCCATTCCTGTTGCCCTCACTAGGGAAACCCATTTTTTCATGGTTTGTTGAGCCACCACTATGTTTATGGCATAAAGTAAATAATGTTGCCTCTCTTTCTCTGTTTTGTACGCACGTTTGATATATATAGGAAAATGTTTCTTTTAGCCTGATGTGACCAATCATGCATAATTATTGCAAAAGAATAGTGAAAACAGTGACATTTATTGGAAGCATGGCAGTGTATTAGATTGAGATATGGTGTAAGCAAGGAAGGTGTTGTGGATTAATGAAGTATGGTGGTACGTGCTTAAAATTTGAAGTTTTGCGCACCGCGCTACAGAAATTCAAAATTCGCGTTCGAGCCGCAATAACCAGAAATAAAAATATGATCATTTCGAGCAATGAGTCACGCTCACAAAATGATAATAAAATGAACAAGTTAACTTATTTTGTGACATATCAAAATCATTGAAATTTGACGTAAAATAGTAAAATACATTAAGCAAAAAGTTATTTATTTCTAAATTAAAAATGACAGTAAAACTATGTAAATTAAATTTAAAATATTCGATTAAAAATATTGTCTAAATTTGAAATGTATTTTTTTTATTTAAATTCAAATTTAACAACTTAAAAATGATGGTTGTTACATTCTTTCCCCCTAAAAGAAATTTCTCCCTCAAAATTACATGGATGGAAAATTTAACAAAAAACAAACAATCAAAAAATTAAGTACACTAAAAATAATTTAGCCCATATCCCCGCTCGGAGTTATGGTGTCGTATCCTATCCATTTCTATTTATCAAACTAAGGTAATCTCATTTTAAAATATCTAGGTTAAATTGCTAATCAAGACGAATTTTGCTTAGACACCTAACCTAAGCTCCGATAACAGCTGAAACAACCCGGATTTCCAAAACAGTCAAAATCGTCGAAATATCTGACCATTGTAAAACTACTAATGAAAACTTACACTTTACTGCACAATATTTGATAAATATTCGATACTGATAAATGTATAGAATAGTGAAAACAATGACATTTAATAGAAGAGTGACATTGTATTAGATGGAAATATGGTGTAAGAAAGGAAGGTATTGTGGATTAATAAAGTATAGTGGTACGCGCTTAAAATTTGAAGTTTTGCGTAGCCCCCTAAAGAAAATTCAAAATTTTCGTTCAAGCCGCAACACATAATTAAAATTATGATCGTTTCAAGCAATACGTTACGATCACAAAATGATAATAAAATGAGCAAGTTAACTTATTTTGTGAAATATCAAAATCATTGAAATTTGACGTAAAATAGTAAAATACATTAAACTAAAAGTTGTTTATTTCTAAATTAAAAATAACGGCAAAATTTTATATATTAAATTAAAATACATCATTAAAAATCTTGTCTAAATTTGAAATGTATTTTTTTAATTTAAATTCAAATTTAACAACTTAAAAATAATGGTTGTTACATTCTTCCACCCCAAAAGAAATTTCGCCTTCAAAATTACAAGGATGGAAAATTTGTAATAAAAAACAAACAATCAAAAAAATTATGTATACCAAAAATAATTTATCTTATATCCCCAGTTGGAGTTAAGGTGTCGTATCCTATCCATTTCTATTTATCAAACTAAGGTAATCTCATTTTAAAATTCCTAGGTTAAATTACTAATCTAGACAAATTTTTCTTTTAACCTAACCTAAGCTCTGATACCAGCTATAATAACTCGGATTTCCAAAACAGCCAAAATCGTCGAAATGTCTATCCGATACTAATGAAAACTTCCACTTTACTGCACAATATTTGATAAATATTCGATACTGCTAAATATATAGAATAGTGAAAACATTGACATTTAATGGAAGCGCGACAGTGTATTAGATGGAGATATGGTGTAATCAAGGAAGGTATTGCGGATTATTGAAGTATAGTGGTACATGCTTAAAATTTGAAGTTTTGCTTACCTCACTATAGAAAATTCAAAATTCGCGTTGGAGCCGCAAACAACAGAAATAAAAATACGATCGTTTCAAGCAATGGTCACGATAACAAAATGATAATAAAACGAACAAGTTAACTTATTTTTGAAATATCAAAATCGTAGAAATTTGACGTAAAATAGTAAAATACATTCAATGAAAAGTTGTTTATTTCTAAATTAAAAATAATGGTAAAATTCTATAAATTAAAATATGTCACTAAAAATCTTGCCTAAATTTGAAATGTATTTTCTTATTTAAATTCAAATTTAAAAACTTAAAAATGATGGTTGTTACATTCTTCCTCCCTAAAAGAAATTTCTCCCTCAGAATTACAAGGATGGAAAATTGTAACAAAAAACAAACAATCAAAAAAATTAAGTACACCAAAAATAATTTAGCCCAGATCCTACGGTATCGTATCCTATCCATTTCTATTTATCAAACTAAGGTAATTTCATTTTAAAATTCTTAGGCTAAATTACTAACCTAGACGATTTTTTCTTAAACACCTAACCTAAGCTATGATACCAGCTAAAACAACTTAGATTTCCAAAACAGCCAAAATCATCGAAATATCTATCCCCTATAAAACTAATAATGAAAACTTCCACTTTACTGCACCATATTTGATAAATATTTGATACTGCTATATGTATAGGATACAATTTTTTGATTATACAAATTATCAAAGATCTTTTAATACACTAGGTGTGCTTGAATACGAGAAAAAAAAATCTATTTATGTATAACCCAGATGAGATATATAGCAATAGCCACTCCTGCAAACTCAACTAACAAGTTAAATGCGAAATAATATAGTAAGAAGGAAAGTTACCACATCACAAGATTAATAACAAACAACAAACATAAAGTGTTATATTATTTTCGAAACTGCATCACTACCACTCATGACGCTTATGTTCCCCTATCTAATTGGGTACCCAATTAGATACACGATCAAGCCAACGTAGTTCTCCTATTCATAATTTGTATTCATGGAGCCTAGATGCACAAACAACTATTCAATTGTCAAACTACCCATTAGGTTTATTCTTCATGTTCAGATTTATCAAATCTAATCAACTTTATTATTTTCAAAATCCATTCTTTTGAAAAATAATATCAACAGACTTAAAATCCTAGTTTTATTTCCAATCATATATACATATATATACATACATACATATATATATACATGTATATACATACATACATACATATATATATATATTTACATATATATATGGGAAATGTTCTGCTACACCTCTTAGGCTACACGTGAATCTCCCCTCGAATTCCAACCACTCATTCCAATTTTAATATTCATTCTTTCTCTCTCTTTCCGCTACTTTATACCATGCAAAGGCATGTCCATATTTTGCAAGCATTTAACATTGCCTATTTTTAGGTGCTAAACGATACTTTTTGCCATGGTTAATGTGTCAGATGTCCACCAACGTTTTCAGCATTGCTATACATTGCATAAATCTATTTATTACCCATGTAAGTATACTTAAATAGTCCACTATTTAACACTATATGTTGTTTAATTTTATTTCTAATGTTTCCATTCTATTAAGAACTTCAAGTAATGGATGGTTGCATTTTTGTTATAAGATATTCAATGATGATGAGACTCTTGGATACAATGTTTCCATTATATCATATGTTTGGAAATTGAAGAAACATCCATTATATCTAATGTTTCCATTGATATAAGTGTTATATACTGAGTTCACGGTTTGGCAACTGAGTTGCACACTGTCAGTTTGGCAACTTAGTTGCAAACTGTCAGTTTTGCAACTGAGTTGCAAATTGTCAGTTTCCCGATGTAGTATGCATTTTTGAATACAATTCATTTTCCCTTTCTATCTTAGTATGACATCCTTTCCCCTACTAAATTGTTGTTGAATGTTGTATGTGATTTTATTGTTATGCTAAATTACACAAAACACCTTGATTCAAGAAGGAAAAGAGACGACATCTTTGTTATATACATATTGCAGTTGCATGAAGGCTCTTTTATAGGTTTTATCCCATGAGTTTTTGTAATGTTGCATAATTGTAGAATATATTTTTGTCACCCCCTTTGATGCTGTCTACAACTCTGTCAGTTTTCCAGTATCTTAGTAAAATAACATAGAAACTTAAAAGCATAACTGAATCTAATGAGAGACATAATGTATGGAAAAACTTATGTTGTGCAATTCATGTATTAGCTCAGCAGGTCCCAGAAAATCATGGGGATCTTTTATGTGATGAAGACTCCCATCGAGTGTTACTAGACCATTTTTCCGTAGAATACATTGAAATATGAAATTAGGAAAAAGAGTTATTTTAGTGTATACTACACCGCTCATCCTTTAATACAATATGAATACCTTGTGTGGCTAAGTTGATTTGCTTAAAGTCTATTCTCCTGCTGAATTCATATACTAAGTCGAAGTATTTCTATTGTAGCTACTTGATTCTATGAAGCATTTGCCTGATTCTACGGAGGCTTATCAATTTCTTGATATAGAAATGAGTCGAATACGAGAAATTCAGCATCGACAAGCATCTTCTATTTCTAAGATACCCATGATTTTGTCATATAGCTATATTCTTTATCGTCAATACAAAGCACTAGTATTTAAAAATGGAACGGTTTTAACTCATTGCTCGATTATTAAAACCTTCTTTTCAATTTTATAGGTAATACTAATAAAAAAACTTCATTTACCACTTTATTTCTCTTTAATATGCTCTAAAAGTCATAAGAATATCAGTAATGAAAGAAACATCAGACTGTATTTTATTATTACTGTGTGTGCTCTATTATTGGTGTTAGTGCCAATGAGCACGTTTTATTGCTTATTTCTGTTGAGATATGTGATACAATATATCTAAATTGATAATAATTTTGTCATGATCGTAATCACGAAGCCCGCTGATATAAATTATACATGTTTTAGGCCATTTGTGTAGGTTATATGACTGAGTTCTGATACAAAGAGGGGTGTTCAAGAAAGCTCGGTCAATTTGCAGAATTAGATCAACAAATTCATCTAGAATTAGATAAACAAAGAGGGTAATCAATATTTTCAAACTTGAATAATGTATTTTGTCTTAATTATCTAAATATTTAATCATGTTTCCTTCTGCACTGACAATTCTCCATCCAATCTTTTTTTGTTCCTATCCAGTTAGGATGCAGTCATGTATGAAAAAATTCGTTCTAGACATGTTGATTCTATTGTTGATGCGCAGGACCATTTTAGAAGACATGGTACATAAATCAAATATTTTGTGTTGCCTTATATAATAAGTTAAACTATTTACATATTACTCAATTCTGTTAAATAATAATTACAACGTTGCTTTTTCGAGGAACATGGCACTAATCCTATTGTAAAATCTGTAAATTTATGAATATGGCATTAATCCTATAGTAACTGTTTAAGCATCACCATTGATATATTAATATGGTAAGATTGTAGAAACATTTCCTCATGTTTAACACTTGGTACGAACATAGGAATCAAGTACTGCAAGGCTCAGTTTTAGTGAGCCATTAGGCTCACTTTAACTGAGCCATATAGGCTCCGTCTAAAGCTGAGCCGACTCATTTTACTGAGCCTGGCTCAATTTTACTGAGCCTTGTAGCCTCAATTTAAAACATAGCCACTTGGTTCAGTAAAACTAAGCCTACAGGGCTCATTCTAACAAAGCCTAATGCTCAGTTAAATTGAACCTAATAGGCTCAGTTTAGTGAGCGATTAGGTTCAATAAAACTGAGCCTAATGGCTCAGTTTTAGTGAACCGTTAGGCTTAGTTTAACTGAGTCATGTAGGATTAGTTTAAAACTGAGTCGGCTCAATTTACTAAGCCTTGTAGGCTCAGTTTAAAACTAAGCCACTCGACTCAGTTTTACTGAGCCATTAGCCTCAGTTTTACTGGCCTGGCGGCTCTATTAGAATTTGACTAATAATAATGGTTAGATGTTGAACTTAAGGGACTCGTGGGCTCATCTAGGGCCTAATTATATTTTGATTGTTGATTTATTTTGAACGAATTATTTCTTGGTGTCTAGACTATGGCAAAGAAATAACCGCTTATAAATATTATGGTGATTCATAAATATTATATCGGTTGTTCCTCTGAAGATACTTAAACCTTCGGCTACATTTCTAGGGTGATTACTGGTGCACCGATAACTCATGTCCGTTAAATGGCTGAGAAATTTTTTGTTTAATTTAATCAAACTTGTCAGTGTACAATTTTGTGTTAGGAGCTACTAAGGAAAGAAAATTTGCAGTTAATCTTTGCATTCATTTAGTTGCATTAGATTTATGGATATATAAAAAAACAAAAAAAAATTAAAAAACCTAAAAAAAAATTCATCATTATTTGTAAAGCAAATCCTTTCTTTTATCCAAAAATTCCAAAAAAAAAACAAAAAAATCATTTAAATATTTTCTTTTTACAAAATTTTAACTTCTTCTTCTTTTGTGTAAAAAAGGTTTTTTCTTCTTTTCAAATAAAAAAAACCAATAATATTTTCCTTTTGTAAAAATTTAACTTAAAAAAAGCGAAAAAAAAAGAATTTCAAAACAATTCTCGTTTTGTAAAAAAAATCGCTTCTACTCTCTTCTCAAATTTGTTATTTCTCTTCTTCTCGCTAGTGCATGAGTATTTGGACTCACAACACTTCTACGAATCATTGATACGTGACCCTTCCACTAATCGTGTAGTCCGAACAAACGTTCCTTTAACCATGGCCGACAAAAATCCACCTCAAAATCTTATGGATAGAATCTTCCCAGATCGAGTTTCTATTCCTTCTTACATCATATTGCCCGCCCCAACGGGTAATCACTTTGAAATTCGCTCTAGTCACATAAATACTCTTCCAAAATTTGGCAATCTTAAACTTGATGACCCTTACATTTTCTTAGCCGAATTTTAACAAGTTTGTGCAACCATGAAAATTCAACAATTAAGTGACGATGGAGTCAAACTTAGGTTAATTCCATTTGCACTTACTGATTACACTGACAAATGGTTATATAGCTTGCCTTCAAATTCGATTGGAACATGAGGGGAATTTGTGAAACTTTTTGTAAAGAAATTTTACCCCTTGGAAAAATTTCCAAAATACGAAATGAAATCGTTAATTTTCATCAATTTTGGGGTGAATCCTTTTCAAAATATTTCAACGGATTTAAAGAACTTTTAGTCAAATGTCCACACCATAATTTCGAAAAATGGACTCTTTGCCAAATTTTATATGATGGACTTGAAAATAACTCTCGAACCAAGTTCGAATCAATGTGCCAAGGAAACTTTTAGCCCAACATCACGATGCCGCTTGGCAATTTCTTGAAAACTTGGCCCAAAAATCGTCTTAATGGGAACGTTCTAATGAGAAATTGACTTATTCCCAATCAAACACGCATTCAGTAGAAACTTCATCTTCATTGGCCTTAGAAGAAAAAATCGACGCGATGTTAACAAAATTCGATATCGTCCTTTCATCAAATCAAATGAATCAAGCTCAAGCTTCTCAACCCCGTGTTGCAAATGTAACGATGCTAATCACATTGCCGATCAATGTCAACACTCGTTAGAATAACTCAATGCTTTCAACAGAGTTAGGAACGACCCATTCTCTCCAACGTACAATCCTGGCTGGAAAAATCATCCTAACTTCTCTTCGACCCAAAACAACTCAAATTCGAATTTGGTTCGACCCCCTTTTCAACCATTTTCGTATAATCCTTCGAATGCTCCTTTTCAAAATCAATTTCAAAAATTTTGCGCCACCTTCTCAGAACCAAGCGCAATAATCGTTCGTTCCCCATGACTACAAATGAATGACCTCTCTTGAAAAAAGTTTTGGAAGCTTTTACCAAGGCGGCCAATCAAATCGCAAATAATTTGCAAAACATTCTAACCTCGTATATGCAAAACATGAATTAATCGATTGCGAAATTTGAAATGCAAATGAGTTAATTAGCCACCTCTGTGAGCAAACGGGAAAGAGGATCATTCCCGAGTCAACCTATTCCAAACCCCAAGAGCCAAAATCCAAATCCAAACTAAGCTCATGTTGTTCAAGGTAGAAATCTAACTCGATTGAATGCTATCACGACTTTACGATACGGTAAGAAAATCGATAATCAAGGTAAAAATCTAAATAATATACCAAATATTCCTCTTGACTCTTCTAATCCAAATAATGTATACCGACCTACTGAGTTTCATTTTCGATTTCCACATTGTTGGCTCGCTTTTTGACCAAGCCACCCAGGATCATTCGTAAGAGGAAAGCAGGAAACCACGATATTTAAGGACATGAAGGAATCGATTCGCGTACCATCGTCTCGCCCAATATCGATTCGCGTACCATCGTCTCGCCCAATATCGGATCGCCCCTTCTCATCAGCGAACGATACAGCCGGGCGATCCGATCCGAACTTATATTGTTGCCCCGAGCGAACCGATCCGATTCCCTGGTGCATGGCGAACCCTCTGACCCGTTCAAGCGCGAGCTAGTCTTCAGCGATCCGAATTGCACGGATCTGGCGACACGTGTCCCTAACCGTCACTTGGATCGATTCTCCCCATCTGCACGATCCGATTTTCAAGCAGATCACGACACCTGTCCACAACGGCTAATTTGACTGTTTCTCCAACGATGGCGATGCGATCCGATGCTCTCGGGATTCGTGCCACGTGTCCACGATCCGCCTGACAAAATCAGCTATAAATAGCCCAGAGCTTGGCATTTTTCGGGATCTTTTTGGCAATATTGAGCATTGAATCCGCCATTGTTGTCAAACTACTGAAATATTGAGAGAAATCATTGTTGTATTAGCTTTTACAGCCTAATCAATAAATTATAAAGTGGACGTAGGCTCGTTAACGCCGAACCACTATAAATTCTGAGTGTTATTTTCTTTTTCCTTGTTCTTCATTTGAAATTCTCTACTGTTCATAACAATTTGGGTGTTAGGTCCAAATTTCGATCTAACATTTTTGGTGCTTTCACTGAGAACTTAGTCCTAAAGTTTCACTATTCGCTTCTTTGAGGATTCCAGCGATTCGGATATCATGGCTGGAAAAAGATCTAAAGCTTCGCAGACCAACGAAACGATTGAGGAGAGTGTGCATGAACCGGGCAATGAAGAAACTCTGGATCGCGGAGCGTAGGGGGCGAACCAATCCGACGAAGACACCGCGTTCCGAGTCGATGAGAACGAGACGATCCGTGCCACTGAAGGGGTTGTCACTCGATCCCGAGGTAACACCTCGCAGCCTCCGCGTACCACAACCACGAGTCGATCTCAGGGAGGCGCAGCGAATCGCCCTCCACGAACCGCAACTATCCGAACTGATGGTCAGACTACAACTCGACCTGGAAAAGAACCTATGACCCACTCCTATCGTCCCGGAACCTCTACTCGACCCGGTTCGACCTCTTTGCGCATAAGAGAGAGTGATGATGACCACTATGATCCTGCTGCTCCTGTCACCGAGGGGGATCTTTCTCGCTTCGCCGAAATGTGGGATAGGTTGTTTGATGAGTTGGCTGCCCAAAGGCAGGAAAGTTCCATCCTGCGGTAAAATTTGACGGCTATGGATAGAAGACTTGATGAGCTAGCAAGGCAAAGAGCATCACCGGTTCGTCCACTCCCCCCAGTATATTCTTCTTCGTCTGAAGAATCGCCGAGACCTCCGCGGCGACCGTATGAGAGAGCCGAAAACATAGAACAGCTTCGGTTCGGAACCCTGCCCTCACAGGAAGAGGAAGAACTAGGGGCGGGGCCCCCAAACCGCAATGTGAATGGACAAGCAACGACCCTCAGGACTCGAGATGTGAACAGTCCTGTGCATAACAGACCACCTCAGCCCCGTCGCCGCACGCATACTCATGATAACAGGGGGCAGCGAAGCCCTGTCCAAGCCCCGGATTTTGTGGCTTCTTCCCGAAGAGAGATCAGAGAACCTCGTCGGGCCAGAGGCACTGACCCTGAACCTCCTTTGACCAGTGCAAATGTTGCAGCCATGGTCCACCAGATTCTGGCCGACAGCCGCGGACAGCGGAACGAAGATTGGGGGATCGACCGTAGTCATACTCCTTTTACTGACGATATTTTGGATGCGACTTTTCCAAGGCGTTTCAACATGCCACAAATGAACCGATATGCTGGAAGATCTGATCCTGTTCAACACCTGATGAGATACTCGTGGTCGATGACCGCTGCCGCCGCTTCTGACGCAGTTAAGTGTAAAGCGTTTCCCATATTCCTGGAGGACGTGGCTTTGTTATGGTTTACTCGCCTGCCGGCGAGATCGATTTCTAGCTTCAGGGAGCTGAGCGAGAAGTTCGTAGAACAATTCCGTATCTACGCACAGAAGACAAAAAGCGTGATCGATTTATTCCTTGTCAAACAGCGACCAGGCGAGAGCCTAAAGATGTACCTGGATCGTTTCAATTTGGCCGCCACTGAGGTTAAAGATCCTCATGAACCGACCATCGTCGCAGCACTGATTGACGGAGTAGATAAGGACACTGAGTTCGGGAGGTACTTGGCAGGCAAACCACCCCACACTAGAGAGTTATTCTATGAGAAAGCCAACGTACATCTACGCCGGGAAGAGGTATACGCAAACCGAAAGGTTAAAACAACTGATAAGGAGGAAATTCAGAGCAATGTCGCCGTCAAACAGACTGGAGACAGCTCGGGGAAAGTTGAAGTTAACGTCGGAAATCAGAATCAGGGTGGTCGCCAACCAGGTAACAACAATAACAATGGTAACGGCAACAACCGGAAGAGGGGCCGAGGGAACGACTCCCAGAGAAGGACTCGTCCCAGGGCCTTTGAAAGTTATACAGTGATACTCTGGAAAATATCTTCATGGATGCGTACGAAGTCCTCTAGAATAAGAGGCCACCTCCTAGAGAGTCGACAGAGAAAGAGCGTGAGACAGGGAAGTTTTGTCTCTTTCATCAAATCCACGGCCATTCGACGAATGAATGTCGTCACCTGAGGGATGTAGTCGAAAGGCTGCTTCGAGAAGGAAAGCTAGATGAATACAGAGTAACGCCCAGGGACAGGGGGCAAGCAGTGCAGGCCCCGAATCAGAATCAAAATCAGCTTGCTGCTAGGCCGACTGCTCAGCAAAAAGGAAAGAATATTGTTATCAATACCGTGATCGGAGGACTTTATCTTGTTGGGCACAGTTCCAAAGCATTGGATCAATACGTCAACGCAGCCAAACAGCACCTCGAGGTGGGGGAATGTAGCAACCCCGAGGACAGTATCCCGGTGAAGCAGCAGAAGATGATGACCGATGATGTTGTTTTCCGAGAACGAGAAAGCGTCGGAGTCCATGCTCCAACTGAAGATCCACTTGTAATTACGATACCCATTGGGCCAGCCACTGTTCATAAGGTTCTGGTGGACAACGGGAGTTCCGTTAATATTCTTTTCAAAAAGGCCTTTGACCAGATGAATCTTGAAATAAAAGACTTGAAGCCCTGCCAAGGATGGATCCGTGGATTCAACGGAGCATCCACCGCTCCGATGGGTTATGTAGAGTTGCCAGTTACACTTGGGGAAGGAGAACGCCAGAGAGTGAGATCCTTCCCTTTGTGGTTTTGGATGTTGAATCGCCCTACAATGCCTTCTTGGGCCGACCGGCCCTCGCAAAGTTCAGAGCCTGTATAGCCCCCTGGTGCTTGTTATTGAAATTCCCCACAGAAGCTGGCATTGGTATCGTCAGAGGGGATCAAGTTGCTGCGCGAGCGTGTTATGTTGCCGAACTAAAGTTACTTCGCAACGGAGGAGATATTGAAACTAAAGGCACTTCTCCCCCTTCGGGGGCGGAGACCTTATAGCAACCAAAGAGGATAATCGTTGGAGAGTTGCCCAGAGAGATGCCCGAGGATATAGATCCCAGAGAGGATCAAGAACCCGGGGGCAGAATGGCGACTCCCAACGAGGCAACTGTGGATGTACCAATCGATGACAGTGACCCGGAGAAGGTCCTTAAGATTGGATCCCAGTTAAGTCCGAATCTTGCTGAAGAGTTGACGGATTTTTTAAAGAACAATTTGGACGTATTTGCTTGGACCCACGCGGACATGTGTGGGATATCCCCATCAATCATGAGCCATTCCTTGAGCATTGACCCCAAACATCCTCCAGTTTAGAAAAAAAGGCGAATGCTGGGCCCAGAGAGGTCCGCTGCCTTGAAAGAAGAGGTTGGAAAGCTAAAGAGTAATGGGTTTATCAGAGATTCAACCTACCCAGACTGGATTTCGAACCCAGTCCTGGTAAAGAAGGCCAACGGGAAGTGGCGAACGTGTATCGACTTCTCGGATTTGAACAAAGCCTGTCCAAAGGATAGTTTCCCATTACCTCGAATTGACCAGTTGGTAGACTCAACGGCAGGTCACG
Organism: Allium sativum; assembly: GCA_030737875.1. Classification (NCBI taxonomy): domain Eukaryota; kingdom Viridiplantae; phylum Streptophyta; class Magnoliopsida; order Asparagales; family Amaryllidaceae; genus Allium; species Allium sativum. The sequence goes on from CM060915.1 coordinate 121,077,957, forward strand.
AGCTTCTCTCATTTATGGATGCTTATTCAGGATACAACCAAATTCCGATGCATGTTCCAGATCAAGAGCACACTAGTTTTATCACTGATCTGGGATTATATTGTTATGTGGTAATGCCCTTTGGCTTGAAGAATGCGGGCGCTACATATCAGCGTTTGGTCAACAGGATGTTTTATAACCAGATCGGGAAAACGATGGAAGTATACGTCGACGATATGTTGGTTAAGTCCAAACAATCTTCTCAACACACTATTGACTTGGCAGAGATGTTCGGCATTCTCCGAAAGTATGGAATGAAACTCAATCCAACCAAATGTTCATTCGGTGTTGCTTCTGGAAAATTCTTGGGATTCATTGTCAGTTCCCGCGGTATCGAGATTAATCCAGACCAGATCGCGGCAATCAGAAACATTCAGGAAACTAGGCAAATTAGGGATGTGCAAAGCCTTGCCGGAAAAGTGGCCGCACTAAGCAGATTTATCTCCAGGGCTACGGATAAGTGCATTCCATTCTTTGAATTAATAAAGCGAGGAAAACGCCACTTTAAATGGACACCCGACTGCGTAGAAGCATTTCAGAATTTGCTCAGGCACTTGGAGAAACCTCCGATTCTATCTAAACCAATAGATCACGAGGATTTATTCGTGTATTTGGCAGTGTCATCCCATGCGATCAGCTCAGCGTTGGTAAGGGAAGAGGATAAGGTCCAAAGACCTGTGTATTATGTGAGCAAAAAATTGACAGCAGCAGAGCGTAGTTATCCACGGATAGAAAAGCTGGCGTATAGTTTACTGATTGCCTCCAGAAAACTTCGGCACTACTTTCAGGCACATCCTATCACCATATACACTGATCATCCACTCAAGCAAGTTTTGCAGAGACCGGAGGCATCTGGAAGGTTAATCAAATGGAATATTGAGTTAAGTCAATTTGACTTGAACTTTCAGCCCAGACGGTCAATTCGGGGGCAAGCGATAGCCGACTTCATAGCAGAGTTCACTATCCCTGAAGAAGATATAGCCAACGAAGAAGTGGATCCTTCGAAGTTACTTTTCGATCCAAATGCCTGGAGATTGTATACTGATGGCGCTAGGAACGACGAAAGATCCGGCGCTGGAATAGTGCTTGAAACCCCCGAGAAACGATTGATAACCTATGCAATCCGAATGGAGTTTCAGGCCACTAACAACGATTCCGAATATGAAGCTCTGATAGCCGGATTGAAGATTGCAAAGGAACTTGAAGTCACAAAGCTGAACATCTTCTGCGACTCCAAGTTAGTTGTGAATCAAGTCACTGGAAGATTCCAAGCTAAAAGTGCGAGATTGATTCTATACTTGAAGAAAGTGAAAGAACTGCTGAATGATTTTGATCACTACAGCATATCTCATATTCCGCGGTCAGAAAATCAGCAGGCAGACAAGTTGGCAAAGATGGCTAGTTCTAATGATCCCGAAGTGATCGGGCTAGCCCCCGTTGAAGTACTTCGGTCCCCCAGCATAGATCAGATGGAAATCGACCTAGTACTAGAGACGAAACCGGAAAGGGAGTCCTGGATGACCCCTATAAAGAATTTCCTAATGGATGGAACACTTCCGACCAAGAAAAGCGAGAGGCGTAAAGTGATTCGTAAAGCCGCCCGATACGTTTTGCAAGGCGGAGTTCTTTACAGACAAGGGTTTTCAATGCCCCTCCTTCGGTGTATAGCCCACGATGACATCAAACGTGTGCTGCAAGAAGTCCACGAAGGCGAATGTGGCGACCACACTGGAGGGCAAACTTTGGCGAAAAAGGTATTGCGGCATGGTTATTTCTGGCCTACCATAAACAAGGATGCAGTAAGATATGCACGACGATGTGATGCATGCCAGAGATTCTCAAAGATACCTAGAGCTCCTCCAAGTCAGTTAAAAACAATGATGAGTCCATGGCCTTTTGCTATGTGGGGAATTGATATCATAGGAAGCCTCCCCATAGCAAGGGGCGGAGCAAAGTTCGCTATTGTGGCCGTAGATTATTTCACTTAGTGGGTCGAGGCAGAACCACTAACTACAATCACAACTAAACGAGTGATCAACTTCATCGTGAGAAACATCATCTGTCGATTTGGGATTCCAAAGATTGTGATAACAGACAACGGAACTCAGTTCGATAGTGCTGAATTCAGAAATTTCTGCCAAAGATACCACATCGAGAATCGGTACACCTCCGTGGCGCACCCACAATCGAACGGGCAAGTCGAAGCGGAAAATAAAGTAATTAAGTCTATCCTGAAAAGAAGAATGAAGCGGGCTAGAGCCATGTGGGCTGATGAATTGCCCTTGGCACTATGGGCCTACAGGACGACATATAAATCGGCAACAGGACACACCCCGTTCTCTCTTGCTTTTGGAACGGAAGCAGTCATCCCGGTTGAGATAAAGGTACCTTCTCATCGGGTGACTTATTATGATCCAATGACCAATAATGAATTGCTCCTTGAGTCCCTGGATATGATCGAAGAAAAGAGGGATGAAGCAGACCTGCGTGCTTTGAGATGCAAACAGCAGGTCGCCCGATATTACAACAAAAAGGTTCGAGTCCGAACATGGGAACCCGGAGACTTGGTTCTAAAACGTGTCTTCCCACCCCCAACTCATATGGGAGCGAAGTGGGAAGGACCGTACTCCATTTTGAGCAAGCTTGATAATGGAACCTTCAAGCTAGCAACCGTAGATGGACAGGAAATCCCCAGAGTGTGGAATGCCCAACATTTACGGCCATATTTAACATGAGAGTTTCAAATCTATTCTTTTGCTTTGTTAAAAAACTATGTACAAGGCATGACTTGCCTAGATTAGTCTGATTTCTTAAAGCAAGAGATTATAAAGTGGACGTAGGTCATGATTCGACCGAACCACTATAAAAATACTGTGTGTTATTTGCCTGTATTGCACATTTATTTATTTGCCTGTTTATTTTTATGAAAATCAATGTGAATAATCCAGGTACTCGAAGTCTGGTGCCAACCGTTCCTCCCGTAGACTAATCGGAAGAACCCAAAGCTTTGGCAAAGGCTCCAACTGCTTGTCCGATTAGCTTTAATCCACAGAGTATGGGTTAAAGTATACCCCAAGGATGAGTTTGATGAGAATGCATGATTGCAGACTGCTTAATCCGTGACTCTAACTCTCCAGAGAAGAGAGAGAGTATAAAGGACACGAAAATCGACATCCACGAATAACGGCGGTATACCATGATCGGAGCTGCCTAAGCATGAACTCTAACTCTCCAGAGAGAGAGAGAGTATAAAGGCGTCTCCGATTGAGCGCTGAGAAAGAGCTCCTTCCCCGCTGAAGGATCGGGGGGCGAGTAAATCGCTGAGCTCGAACTCTAACTCTCCAGAGAGAGAGTATAAAGGCGTCTCCGATTGAGCGCTGAGAAATAACTCCTTCCCTGCTGAAGGATTGGGGAGCGAATGAATCGCCAAGCACAAAACCCTAACTCTCCAGAGAGAGAGACAGTATAAAAGCGTCTCCGATTGAGCGCTAAGAAAGAACTTATTCCCTGCTAAAGGAACAAGGGCTAACTGAGCTACTGTTATCCCATGAAATCTCCTATACCCCCGTATTCAGGGATAGGGGGCAACTTGCCGACAGTACTAACCAATCCCTAGTAAACCCCAGTCAGATGCTACGGTAACAACTGATTGGGGGGGACCATGCACTCATATACAAACACTAAACTTTGATACAACAGTGTAACATAGCATGAACTTTCTTCTTCCTGTTGATTGACCGATTTATAATTATTAATAGTTGGCTAATGACTAAACATGGAAAGTTTCTCTGAATACAGGTACACAATGATGCAAGGAGAGATGAATTCTTGTTTATATACTGCAAATCAACAAAGTGAAAGACAACCTAGAAACAAAAAGTGAGGACCAGTCTCACAATTACACTTCCTGGCCAGTGGAAAACCTAAAGACAAAATATCAACAAACATCCTATTTACGCTTCGGCCTCTTCTCTCGCTTCTGCCTCTCCAGCCTCTCCTTGTCGGCTTCAGATGGATCCCCTTTTTTCCTCTTCCGCTTGTCTATGAGGGGAACATCCGACTCCTCTGAAGTCTCCTCTTCCACCTCTTTCCTCTTGCTTCTGCTAGAGAGGGAAGCCGGGAAGTCATCGGGATTTGCGAAGTGAAGCTGCCGGCTGATGGACTGGGACTGGATTTTCACGATCATCCCAGTTTTGGGATCGAATTCTGCGAGAGGGACTACGTCCAAAGCCTCGTCTCCCACCTTCTTTGAAGCCAACTCTTTCTCTTGTCTGGCTTTTCGGCTGGCCAGGGGTTCCTCATCATCATCATCATCGGCCTTTTTGGTGCCGGTAATGCCCTCTTCGTCATCCACATGGCGGCCATCCATGTCTTTTAAAGCTTCAATAGTCTCAGCATCTTTGGGTACATCGGTGCTAGGTGCCGGGACGCTTCCTCCTACTATTGTGACCTCGACCCGCTCTGACACATCAGCGCCAGTACCCGGCGGGGCAGCCCCCTCTCCACTTCTCTCTCTTTTTCAGCATCCTTGTCGACGGGCTCACCACCTGCATTACGAGAGACACACATTACTAATTCAATTGGTTGTTCTGCCAGACGACGACAATTCGCAATTGCTTTAGCAAACTGCGGGGAAAAGAGAGAGATACCTTCAGCAGATGCTCCCTCTTGAGTAGTTCCAGATGCTCCAACAACCACGGGAGTTAGGCCCAAAGGGATTAGCGGATCGTCAGGATGGTACTCCTCAACTCCGGAGGTTTTAGGCTTCGCGGCGGAACTGGAACCTTCGTCAATTTTGGTTTTACCTTTAGCCAAGGTTCTCTCCTTTTCCATTTCCGCCAGGATTAGGCGATGACCCTCTGCCAGGTCCTCAGGTTCGTTGTCTCTTAGGATGCTCTTCATCAATTCATCCTCATTGATCTCTTCGACCCCCAGTCTATGTTTTTCGCCCTCCACGATGGCATCCCATAAATTGGCCAAAGTAACATGGTAATCCAGGATCCACGAGATGTTGCGAGTCTTAAGAACCTGGCCAAGGAAATCGAAAATCATCTCCTCAAACCCCTCGATTTCTTTCTCTCTTTCGAGGAGCTTGTTGTTAGAAGCAGTGGCCAACTCAAGGGCACTTTCAACGTTCTTTTCGGCTAGGGCTGCCCTTCTTTCCGCATCTGAGACCTGGTCGTTCAAGATCACCGTTCCCTCTTTTGCCAGAGCTAAACTTTCTTTTAAACTCGCTTTTTCCGCCTCCCAAGCAGCCTTCTCAGTTTCAAAATGGCCTTGTGCCGTTATCAACTCGATGTTGGCCATTCTGAGGTCTTCAACCTCCTTTTTTAAGGCCATTTTTCCTGGCTATTGGAATCCAGTTCTGAATGAAAGCGCTGCTTGGCATTTTCTAATTCAGTCTTATAATTTGCAGCGTCTCTCTGTGCCAAAGCAAGCTGGGCCTGAGCGTCTTCCAGGTCCTTCTCTAATTTTGTCCTAGCCCTTTCGTTATTTTCGAGTTTTGCTTTAGATCTGTGTGCTTCTATTTCAAGTGTTCGGATGACTTCCGAAAGGTTAACTACGTGCTTTTTCATCATCTCGTACTGCTTGGCCACATGACGGATGTGCCCGATAACTTCATTATCCCAGTTTTTAGGGACCGGTTCCAAGGCAGGAACAAATACCATCCTATCAAAGAATATGCCTGGAAATTGTTCCCGCAGCTTTTCCAGCCTACCTTGGATCTCGGGACCATGGACGTAATCCCGTGACCCGGGGGCAGCTAACTCTGGTTGACTAGTGGGAACGATATCACTTCCCCCCTTCTCAGTCTCTTTGGATTATTCTCTGTCCCTATCTTTGGATTCGTGATGCCTTTTGGACGACCGACTGTGGGAAGGTGCACTCTTTGGAGGAGTCAACACTTTTGGAAGTTGCTTTCCCCCGGTCGGAATTGTCGGATGACTCGAAGGCCTGGTAGAGGTTGATTTGGGTGGAGATCGAGGTTGCGAGGAACTCGGCCTATGAGGAGGACCGCGAGGGCACTCAGTATCCGGGCGAAGGCTAGGTGTGCCCTCACGAAGGGAACGATACGAATAAGATTTCCTGCGGGACATCGCTCCTGTAAAAAGAAAAGAAGAGCATATTATAACTTTGAATACCCACGATATAATAGTGCAAGGTCAGGTAGCATGTGTGATGTGTGCATCCCATATAATTCCCCCTAACAGACCCGGGCCTGGAGACAGGCTCATCTGACCCGTTTCTCGTCCCCTAGTTGAAGCAATCGCCTCTTCAGAAGCAGAGAAGAAAGGCCCCTCTCCGAAATCTTTCTCCGTATATACATCATCGGGTAGAGGGATTTTATTCAGTTCATCAAATAACTGCTCTTCTGTCAAATCGTCGGCAGTAACAGTTACTATGGGAGCAGAGATAGGAATTTCCTTCGACGTGTCACCGTGGGCCCCATCCCCTCTGTATATGTTCAAGTCTTCGTTGTCTTGGATGACTATCGGAGAAGGACTCTTGCGAAACTTAGTTGTTTCCACCGCTTGTGAAGTTCCCTCTTCTTCCGTTGGGGGCACATATTTATAAGGCTTGCCGCCGGTCCCAAGTCCAAATCTTCTACCCAGAAGACGATGCTTATGAAGGTTGTCATCAGTAATGCATTTTTTAATCCTTAAAAAGTCGGATCTGGTTTGCAAAAGAATGGACAACCGGTTATTGTATAGTGCACCCTCTGTTTTTGGGAAGACATGATCTGTTTAAGACAAAGGAAAAAGCGGAAGAATGTTAATACTTAGACTCCTTAAGCAAGGTATTCGACTAGGTGATCAAAGTTTACTTGATTTGAGCCATCTCCGTGAGCATCCAGCCTGTTTCCTTATGTAAAACCAGTCGGACTTAGGATCCCCGATGTTGCTGTATCCGTCATACAGAACTTTCCTGTTCGCCACTGATTCAAAAAAGGAAAAGTTTGGAGTTGCAGAAGAACGGTGCTTAAAGAGAAAGAAGAACACCAGATCTCTGAATTTAAGCTCGGCATGCAAGATCTCCGCATAAGCAACATATAAAGAGTATAGAGATGCGTAGGCGTTTGGGTGAAGTTGCATCGGAGCAATGCCTAGTCGTCTTAAAGTTTCAATGGCAATCGGAGGAAACGGAGGAATAGCTCCTACTAGACACATTGTTCGACTGATCGACATGTACCCTTCCGGTGCTAGATGGGGTCTATCTTCGCTTCCAGTCGTCAAGACATCGTCCCAAGGAATGCCGTGTCTTAAGCAGATTCTCTTAAGTTTTATCTCGTCAAGCTTGGACGCTAAAGAATCAGAAAAATTATCTATCCCGAGTGCGCCTGGGATCTCGTCAGGAGCTCGCTCATCAGTCTCAGAGTTGTTGCTGGATGAAGTACTTTCTGTCGGATCTGATTCTGTAGCTTCATACTCAGATCCAGAATCCTCACCTCCCGGATTGATTGGAGGAATTTCGGGATTGTACTGTTCAGGAGTCTCGGATTCTGCTTCTGCTACGGATCTTGGAGAAGAGTTATCGTTCGACATTGCTGCTGGGACGAGAAAATGTGAGCAATAGGATTAACACTACCCGTCCCCCGTGTGTGCAAGTGCCGGTGTGTGTACTCGTGTGTACATTAAAAATAAAGCGTGAAAGCAATCAAGATCATCAAAGCATTAATCGTCGTATGCCGTCAAATTATGAGGTCATTTAGTCCAGAAAGTCCAACATCAAGGCTCTATCCTAACTGTTCAGAGTTTTATAGTGACAAGGCGTTGATTAAAGTCTGAAATTCCTTCGTATCGTCAGCTATGAGTCGGATCGCAAAGCAGTGGGATCGCCCCTTTCGGATCGCAGGACGGGGGGGTCGCCCCCATCGAATCGCCGGGCGAAGGGATCGCTCCTTCACGAACCGTTGCGACCCCCACGATACGTCCCTTTGCTGCCGCCTCGATCTATCGTCTCGCCATTCACTTTCGTCTTCTATCCTTGACCACGATCCGAGACGGCTTTCCTTCTCCTTCTGCCTCCTTCGTTTTCCTCCTCTCCTTCCCATCCTCGAATTCCGAGCTCTGCGCCCGATGGCCATGGCGACTTGGTGATTTCTTCAGAAAATTGCGGATTTCCATCGTTTCTTCCTCGAATCAGTCTTAAAAATTCGGGAAGGTGCTGCATTTACAAATGAGAATGTTTTCTGTGAAGTTACCTTTCTAAAAATTGAGAGAATGCTCGGATTCTTGAAGGTTTGGAAAATTTGGGTTCGTTCTTTGATAACGCAAGACGATTCGGCAGAGAGAAAGAAGAAGGAGAATGAAGAGGAGAGGGTCGGCTTATATAGGCAAAGAGGGTGACCGTTTGTCTCCCTTTCTTTGTCCTATTCGGTCCACGAAACGTCATGCAGGCTACGATCCGAAGCTTGTATCGCATAGAAGCCCACGGACCGCCTCAAACGATGGCCCACCAAACTCAAAGCCCGACACGACTCGAAAGAAAGTCCGCCTCGTTTCGCACAAAGGCCTGGATACTCAGCTCGAGACGAGCACGTGAACACTCGGACCGTGGCGCTTTATGGCGATCTGATTCATACTTGCGTTGATTTGAACCAATGCGACTGTTGATTTACGTCCCTTCAAGAAAAGGTAGATTGGAATCTTCGAAGCATGTTCCATCATCGATAAAACATACTTCGAGGGGGCAAAATGTTGGCTCGCTTTTTGACCAAGCCACCCAGGATCATTCGTAAGAGGAAATCAGGAAACCACGATATTTAAGGACATGAAGGAATCGATTCGCGTACCATCGTCTCGCCCAATATCGATTCGCGTACCATCGTCTCGCCCAATATCGGATCGCCCCTTCTCATCAGCGAACGATACAGCCGGGCGATCCGATCCGAACTTATATTGTTGCCCCGAGCGAACCAATCCGATTCCCTGGTGCATGGCGAACCCTCTGACCCGTTCAAGCGCGAGCTAGTCTTCAGCGATCCGAATTGCACGGATCTGGCGACACGTGTCCCTAACCGTCACTTGGATCGATTCTCCCCATCTGCACGATCCGATTTTCAAGCAGATCACGACACCTGTCCACAACGGCTAATTTGACTGTTTCTCCAACGATGGCGATGCGATCCGATGCTCTCGGGATTCGTACCACGTGTCCACGATCCGCCTGACAAAATCAGCTATAAATAGCCCAGAGCTTGGCATTTTTCGGGATCTTTTTGGCAATATTGAGCATTGAATCCGCCATTGTTGTCAAACTACTGAAATATTGAGAGAAATCATTGTTGTATTAGCTTTTACAGCCTAATCAATAAAATATAAAGTGGACGTAGGCTCGTTAACGCCGAACCACTATAAATTCTGAGTGTTATTTTCTTTTTCCTTGTTCTTCATTTGAAATTCTCTACTGTTCATAACAATTTGGGTGTTAGGTCCAAATTTCGATCTAACACACATCGTCTTCAACCAAAGAAATATTCGTACCAAATGGAAAAGATGTTATAAATTTTCAAACAAGTGAAAGTCAACATTCCTCTTCTTGACATCATTCAACATGTCCCAACCTACGCTAAATTTCTCAAAGACTTGTGTACCCAAAAACAACACACTCATTTACCGAAGAAAGTCTTCTTAGCTGCCGGACTTAGCGAAGTCTTGACCCAATTGATCCCCGTCAAATACAAAGATCCTGGATGTCCTACGATACCGTGCACGAGAGGAGATAAAACAATTAACAAACGCCTAGTTGATTTGGGTGCGAGTGTCAGTTTGATTACTTATTCAGTTTACCGACAACTTGGTTTGGGTGAACATAAACCAACGAAAATAACTCTTCAATTTGCTGATCATTCAGTTAAGAAACCCATTGGAGAAATCGAGGATGTACTCACCAAAGTTGGGGAATTCATATTTCCTTTTGATTTCATCGTTTTGGAGACCCAACCCTAGAATAATCCAATAAGTCAAATTCCATTGATTTTAGGCCGACCCTTTTTGGCTACTTTAAATGCTTTAATAATTTGTCACAACAGCTCAATGAAAATCCCTTTTGTAAACATGACTTTAGATCTTAACATTTTCAATCTTGAAAGTCAATCGAATGAATCATGCGACCAAACCTTGGAATTGAATGCCTTTCACGAAAATTTCGAAAATGAATCAATTGACCTTAATAATGAACATGAGACTGAGTACGAAAAATTGTTCCAAGATGCTCATAACGAAATCGAATACACGCTTCCATTTGAATCGCTTTCGGGTTTGTCCAAATCTCAACCAAGTTCTTTGAACGAGCAACCACCAATGTTGGATCTTAAACCCCTTCCCGGTCACCTCAAGCACATTTACTTGGGTGATAATGACATTTGTCCTATCATAATTTCTTCAAATTTAACTCGTGATCAAGAAATTTCTCTTCTTTCGACTCTTTCTAAAAATAAAGACGCAATCGGCTAGTCCATTTCTGACATCGAGGGAATTAGCCCCGCAATCATTCAACATCATATTCACTTAATCGATGAAGCCAAACCCATCGCGAAGCGCAACGTAGACTTAAACCTAAGATGAAGGAGGTAGTTCGCGAAGAAATTCTGAAATTTCTTGACAATGGTATCATTTACCCCATTTCTGATAGCTTATGGGTCAGCCCCACTCACGTTGTTCCTAAAAAGTCCAGATATACCATTGTCGCAAATGAACAAAATGAAGTTCTTCCAACTCGTACTCAAACGGGTTGGCGTGTTTTCATCGATTATCGAAAGTTGAATTCTACAACACGTATAGATCACTTTCCTCTTCCCTTCATCGATCAAATTATCGGACGTTTTGTTGGTCACAAATTCTACTGCTTTCTTGATGGTTATTCCGATTATAACCAAGTTCATTCGCTCCTGAAGATCAAAATAAAACGACTTTCACATGTCCATTTAGTACCTCCACTTATCGACGTATGCCTTTCGGACTTTGCAACGCTCCTGCGACTTTACAACGATGTATGGTTGGCATATTTTCCGATATGATTGAATGCTTTCTTAAAGTTTTTATGGATGATTTTTCGAACTTTGGAGATTCTTTTTCCTCTTGCTTACATCATCTTGAACTTGTTTTAAATCGATGTAAAGAAAAACTCTTAACGTTAAATTGGAAAAAATGCCACTTTATGGTCAAACACGACACTGTCCTTGGACATGTAATTTCAAATAATGGCATTGAGGTAGATAAAGCGGAAGTTGACGTTATTTCAAAACTACCCATTCCAAAATGCGTCAAGGACGTATGTTTGTTTGTTTATTGGGCATGCTGGCTTTTACGGACGCTTTGTGAAAGAATTTAGCAAAATCGCTCGTCCTTTGACTACTCTTCTGGGAAAGGATGTTCCATTCGACTTGAACTCTGATTGTGTAGCTTCTTTTGAACGTCTTAAAAACGAACTCATTTCAGCCCCGATAATTTTCTCGCCCAACTGGAACTTCCTTATGAAATCATGTGTGACGCCTCTAACTTTGCAGTTGGTGTTGTCTTAGGACAACGCATCAATAAAATCCTTCATGTAATTTACTATGTGAGTATGACCTTGAACGATGCTCAACTCAATTACACGACCACCTAAAAAGAACTTTTAGTTGTCGTCTTTGCGCTCACTTGATTGGCTCCCACATCACGGTCTACATTGACCATTCTGCTCATCGACACCATTTTGTTAAAAAGGATGCTAAGTCACGCTTAATCCGATGGATCCTTTTACTTCAAGAATTTGATCTTATAACCAAATACCAAAAAAGGATCCGATAATGTCATAGCCGATCACTTGTCTCATCTTTTGAAACACCATCTTCTTTGCCAATCAATGAAAGCTTTCCTGACGAACAACTCCTTTCTGTTTCAATTGATCCTTAGTTCGCCAACATAGTGAACTATCTAGTCACTTAAGAAGCTCCCTCTTTTTGGTCCAAATAAGATAAATACAAATTTCAATCCCAAGTGAAATACTTCTATTGGGACGACCCATACTTATTTAAGTATTGTCCAGACCAAATCATTCGTCGATGCATTCTTGATAGAGAAATTAGGAGTGTTCTCTCATTCTGACATGATCATGTGTGCGGTGGACATTTTGGTCCTAGGAAAACCGATGAAAAGGTACTTTAATGTGGTTTTTATTGGCCAGCGCTTTTTAAAGACTCGTTTCAATCATGTAAAACTTATAATCGTTGCCAAATGCTAGGAAAGATTTCTCGACGAAATATAATGTCGTTGAACCCCATCCTTACGATCAAAATCTTTGACGTTTGGGGTATTGACTTTATGGGACCATTCCCAAACTCATTCGGAAACTTGTATATTCTTCTCATCATCGACTACATTTCGAAATGGGTTAAAGATGTTCCATGTAAAACCAATGATCATAAAATTGTTGTGAAATTTCTATAAGAAAACATCTTTTCGAGGTTCGGCACACCTCGCACAATAATAAGCGATAATGGAACGCATTTCTATAATCGATCTTTTGAATCCTTAATGAAAAATAATTGATAACCAAAAAGTTATACACTCCTTATCATCTGCAAACTTGTGGTCAAGTCAAAGTGTCGAATTGTCAAATAAAACAGATTTTGGAGAGAACTGTAAATAAAAATCGAAAAGATTGATCGTAGAAATTAATTGATGTGCTTTGGGCTTACCGTACTGCTTTTAAAACTAATCTTGGAATGTCACCTTCCCGATTGGTTTACAGTAAAACCTGTCATTTACCAGTTGAACTTGAACATAAAGCGCTTTGGGCAATAAAGAACTTAAAATTTAATCTTGAACAAGCCGGCGAAAATCGAAAATTGCAACTCAAGGAATTAGAAGAAATTAGGAATGACGCATACAAAAACGCAAAAATTTACAAAGAAAAAAAAGTTTTTCATGATAAGTCAATCTTGAGAAAAATGTTTTTTCCAAACCAAAAAGTTCTATTATATGACTCACGACTTCATTTATTCCCTGGGAAGTTAAAGTCGAGATGGAATGGACCTTATATTGTTCGAACTGTCCTTCCACACGGCGCCATCGAAATAGAAAACCCGAGGGACAGATCCATTTTCAAAGTCAATGTCAACAACTAAAACCATTTCTGGAATTGCCCACTGATCGAGAGGAGGAGCTCATGATTCTTCATGAGCCATGCTACGTCAAGTAAGAAAGTTAAGTTTAACCCTCCTTTGTATATATTTCTCTTCCATTTACTCATTTTGTAATGCATTAACTATGGGGACACAGTCAAAATTAAGTGTGTGCGGGGTGGGGGGAGGAGTCACATTTTCATTTTGTTTTTCATAGTTTAAGTTTGCATTTTTTCCTTTTTCTTAAAAAAAATTCAAAACCAAAAAGAAAAAAAGATATTCATTTCTATTTACTTTTAAATAAGACGTGATGAAGTTAGCACGCAATTTTGGTCGTTCGATTAAAATGTTTGGAGATTTACTTCTCTTAATGGATAACAAAAGGAAAGTTTGAATTATGACAAAATTTAGTGAAACTGGTATATACTGAGATTCGTAGTTGATGAGTATGAAGTTTTTTCTAAATAGTAATCCGATTAAATGAATGGTTGAACTAGACTACTTGCGATAATATTTTAGATGTTTTAAGTGAAGTTTGGCCAAAATATTCTCGCTTAACTCTCTCTATTATGAAAAAAAGATATATATATATATATGTGTATGTAATAATAATAATCTAAGGGTATCCAACATTGCTAGTACATCTAGCGTTGGTATGCAAACCCGCCAAGCTCTATCGCAACTTTCACGTAAGCTGTAATGCAGTGGATTGGTGGTATATCTTGATCTCATTTCATGAGTTGGACACCTAAGGATTACCGACATGTTGTTGACAAAGTTAGTGTCGGTTTGTCCAATCCTCCAAGCTCTGTCCCAACCCTCACGTAAGTCGTAATGCAGTGGAGGGGTGGTATACCTTGGTCTTTTCAGTTAGGTGTTTGTAAATAGTAATAATATAAATATTTTTCAAAATAAATAGAGAGTTAGCACTTAAAATCCAAGAACATTCTTCACTTATTTGACCTAACTTGTTAACCAAAAGGAAATAAGATGCCATCTTACAATTGTTGATATCGATTATAGAATTCATTTCATATTTGCACTATGTTTCTACCAAAAAAACTAGCCAAGCTGGAGGAGTTTGTAACTATAACCTAAATTTTGTTTGCTGGAGGAGTTTGTAACTATAACCTAAATTTTGTTTGAAGTTTTGATTAGTAACAGACTTAAATTTCATCGTGATGACCCAAACTTGTGTTAACTCATTCATGTCAAATTTAAAATTAAATTACCCATTTGTAAATATTCTTTTGAAAACTTTCATTCATCTTGTAAAAAAATTCGAATCTTGCATTTTGTAAATATTTTTTACATTTAACATTCGGATTTTGTGGGTAGTATCCGCTGAAAACCCTCACGAGACAACACTCGTCCTACTTGGGACATCCAGAGGTTTAACGGCTTATTGCATACGCTCAATGCAAACGTACTCCCTACGAAATTGGATTTATCTTAGTTTCTTTACTTTATTCGAGAAGAATAAAAAGATAAGTGTGGGGGTATTTGATATGCACGTAAAAATGCACATTTATATTCATATATTTATTATTGTTTAGTTGAATAAATGAACATTTTTGGGTATTTAATATAATCAAACCATGTTTTAAATGTTCTCAAAATCATCACTCATTTGGGTGGTTTAACGGTAAAATGTGCATGTTCTAGTTTGATATTGCATTTACTTGTTCCTTGAAATTATCTCTTATAGGTATTTAAGAGCAAAAATGATACATACACATGAAGATATGAAGGAAAGCATGCATATACACAAGAGCAGGCAAAGATATAATCCATTCTATGGATAGTGGAGGCCCCCATCTTTTAACTAACCCACTTACTCTTAAGCTTCATATTAAAGACTGATTGGATGAGACAAAAGGCTTCATGCATTCTACATGACTTATTAGTGGCTAATGACAATTAGAAGCTTCATGAAGCGGGTATTTTGGGGAATCCCTAAGATGAGTGATTAAGGTTTCAGGGTTTTATATCATGTATATATACCCCCTTATTTCATATATTTTGGATCCCTCTTTTTATGATATGAAAGTGTAAGTGATCAAATGAATAAAAATGGCTTCCAAGCCACTTTCTTTTATGTTTATCTTATGTCCCTTTAATTTCTATGCTCTCTACTTTATGTTCATATTTAAGATTTACTTACATGCACTTAGTTTAGTTCTTTTCATGTTCTATTTAGATTTTCTTTCATTTTGCTTTCTTTTCCAATGTTGAAACTTACATGTGTTAATATGATAACACATATTAGTAGCAAATCCCCTATAATTTAGGGGTAATGAAGCTATCTAATTTTATGTAAGTTCAACGTTTGTATGATTTGTGTTCTCTCTAACTTGTGCATCATGGTAGTGAATTTTGATGTAAGTTTATGCAAGTGGGTTTGATAGTTTATGCTGCATATACAAATAAGCTATTCTTATTCAATGTAAACACAAATCACATCAATATTTGCTAAGTGTTTTTTGGTTATGAAACAAAAGCAAGATCAAAATTTGATGATCTATTCACTAATTACAATAGTGAATAGGTCATACTTAAAATAGATTTGGCTTTGCTTTCATTTTCATGGGAACAAAGAGTGGTTTAATTGTTGTGTTATAGTTTGATAGTTTATGTTATGTTAACTAATAATATAAATAAACTACACTTGTGATAAATGCAACATTTATGTCACTTAATATTAAAAATAGAGATCATAGATTGTATGTTTGTTAATTTAATAAATATGAGAGGAGATTTACCTCTAAATTGCTCTCTAATATCATATTTAACTCTCAACTTAGTTTCTAGTTTTCATTAGTTTTTGTTTGTTAATACAATCAAAAGTTTGGTTTAATTTGATTGAGTAAGATTGAAATTACTTCTTTCCCTGCGGATCGACCCGTACTCCCCCCCCCCCCGTACAAACAACTGTACGTCGTGCGCTTGCGGTTTTATTATGATATTTTGCTGATGGTTTTCTAATTCGATAGAAATACCGTTTTGCAAACATGAGCCTACAATTTAATGTATTTTCATACGTAATGCATACTCATGTTTCTAGCAAGGAACTGAAATTTTCAATTTAATGTGATATTAAATGAATGCATGCACTTCTAGAGGCAGTAAAAGAATAGAGTAAATTGAATGGTAGTTCTAAGGTGAAGTTGAAGATCTTGAACTAGATGTTATTGAACTGGATGCACCAATTTGGGATGGTCCTCAAAATGGAACGTACATGTTATGTGAATTTTCAGACGGTGACTTCATTCTATGGTTGGAGTTTTGTATTTGGTATTTGTAGAATTTCATTTATGTATTGTAACACCCCGTAATTTTAAAGAACATTATAATGATAAACTAAAGAATACTTAATTAAATATCGGGAATTAAGTAAAATAGATTGGGTCATTGCGTTCGTTTCGGAATGTTGCTTAAGATAGACTCTAATTTTGCGTAAAACAGACATCGTATGAAGAAGTTATTAAGGTTTGAAGTTTGTATACACATAAGTAATATATATATATATAACCAGTCCAGAAAATCAAAATCAGAAGGCGGGAAGGTGCAAGAAATCGTCCCATTGGGGGTCGACCCCATTCCCCATGGGTGTCGACCCATGGGTCGACCCCTACAAGGGGGTGTCGACCCCACCCAGATTTGGGGCAAATCCATTCTTTGAACCGAGACTTGTTTCTTGACCAGATTTGTTGACTATATGCTATAAATAGGACCTCATTTCTATTGTTATATTCATAAAAACAATGGAAACAATGAGGTGCTGCCCCAACTCAAATTGAATTAGCTTATTCTTCTACCACAATAACTTATACGTATTCAAGAATCTCTACTACAACATCAACAGTCATTTCTCAGTCCTTTAGATCCAGTCCTTATGAGTTTATGTTGCCTTTAGATATAAACATTTAATAAGTAATCCTGACATGTTTCTAAGTTGGATCTAAACCTTTGCCTATTAGTAACCTGAATCATAACTAAACAGATCTTCCACTACTTTCACACCTAATCTACTGCTTAGTTCTCATATGCCTATTCTGTTATTCTGCCTAATTATGTCATCATAGGCCCATTCTGCTACTCTACATATTTCTGTCACCATATGCATGTTCTGTTAGTATGCCTATTTTGTCATCATATGCCTGTTTTGTTACTATGCCTATTTTTGTTCTCTTCTCTCCCTCCTTCCCTTTTTATTTTTATAGCCAGGCTACCTTCGAGCCTAGGCCTATCGCTGAAACATGCGAATGAACAAAATTGAGAATGGTTGGGAATGATAAATTGGGGTATAACTTGTACTGTATAACATGACTGGGATTTGGGGGCATAACCTATACCGTGACCTAAGACTTTAATTTGGGCATATCGTACATAATGATTTATGACTTGAGGGTAGGGGCATGAAAAACCTTTAAAGAACATGAACAATTGTTTAAGAATGAACATGCCTAAATTTACAGTAAATAGAAACTGTAATCGCACTTAGACCCGAGGTTAGGTTACACTTGTGGTCGAAGTCTGCCCGGAACCGCCAGGCAAATCCAGCATCCACAAGTGGTCAATCTAATGTGAGGGATCTAGTGCGTAAATGTACACGTAACGGTGCTAAGACACGAGGTTAAGTCTGACTTGTAATAGAAGTCTGCCCAGAACCGCCTTGCATATCCAGCATCCACAAGTGGTGAACTTGATGTGAGAGTCTAATGCATTAACAGACATGAATGGAATAATGATAATAAACTGTTAACCTGTAATACTTAACCTGTTTAAATTTGTGGGGTTATATATGAACCTGTCAACATTGTGTGAGGGTTAAGTAAACTTGCTTGAATCAATGAGGGGTTAAATAAATCTGTTAAATCTGTGGGGAAGGGCTTATATAAACCCGACAAACTTAACCTGTTTTATATGGTGGGGTTATGCGGGCTTGTTAATCTATTAAGCATAACCTGTCAAAATCCAAGTAGTGGGGATGCAAGCCTAGGGGGTAGCTTGTATCATCTGTTGTGTGGGACCCGTATCAGTCAGTAACCCATCTTGGTATCAAAACGGGGGACCGCGAACTAGGTAGGGGTCAGGGCACGCTTACTGAGTTGATTATAAGAGGTTCATTTGAGTGGGGGGTGTTGACGGCGCATTCCAACAGAGTCATATGCGTGCATGGGTCCGAATTGCTTGGAAAATTAAGATGTTGTGATATCAGTAGATATGGTTTGCCTCTTGAAAAAAAGGGTTTGCCCTTTAGGAAGTGATACATCCTACTGTGGGGCCAACATAGAGTATCTACATGATAGGAAGTCGATCGATTGGGGTAGTAATTAGGGTACATCCAGTCTACTTGTTTAGGAACCCGTTATTATCGTTGGGGGTAACACCTGTCATTTCTGTTGGGCTGCCTGTTATTAATGTTTGGGGTAAAACCTGTCATTAGAAGTACACCTAAGTCTACCATCTGTTTATGTTGGGATCATTCTATTTCTGTTATACTAGTATTGGTGCAGCGAGAAGTACTTGGGAAGCGCAACATATTATGTTTTGTTTATTCTGTTAATCCTGATCAGTCTGTTATACCTGTCTTATGATATTGTTATCTCTCTCATCCAGTTTATATGCATGTCATTACTCTTTTACTTATTTATATGCTAAAAGTAACTAGACTCGCAAGACTTTACATTTGGCCTGTTTTGTTTCATTTTCTCTCTCTTCCCTCCCTCCCCCCCAAGGTTCTCAGGGTGGAAATACTCAGGCTTGATTAAGATTCTCTCTTTCGTTCTTCTTGAAGCTACTTAGATGTACCGCTTTGATTTCCTGTCTACTCTAATACGGCTCTTTTTGGGGACTATGCTTTTATATTACTGTACTCTGATGATTTTAGTACAAGGCAGATATTTTAATTTGATGTAATGGGTTTTCTGTACTTCAGACTTATGTTGTAACTGGGTTTTGGACCACGATGTTTTCTATTTGGAAAATAAAGTTTTAAATTCCGCTGTTATTTTATATCTATCTTGTGATATTTCTGTTTTTGTTTACCTATAACGCTTCTTGAAACTTAATGCATTCTGTTAAAGAGTGACACTAACGGGCGTGTGGTGTCACATTTGGTATCAGAGCTGAAGGTTACCGGATTGGATAAAAGATTTTGAAAATTGTTTTCAAAAGGTTTCAAAAAAAAGCATTTTAAAAAAAAAGCATTTTCAAAAGAAAAGTCTGTTTTTGAAAAACATATTCCCCAAAGCCATATGAATTATCTTTCGATTCTCCGCTTGAATCCCTTTTCCTTTTCTTTTCAGCATGTCTGGGGAACCAATTCTTCCCGAAGGGTGCCCCCATTGCGGTATGGTTCCGTAAGCATGTTAAAACCACGACACATGTCGAAGGGAAAGGAAGTGCCCAACCTCTATCAATAGCCGTAGTAGTTCCACCTACAACTAATTTTCTCTCAAACTTCGTAAGGATTTATGTGCGATGGAGGTAGCTTATAAGAGATTTGTTAACATGTTACACAAGGATGGTAAAGAGGAGAATAAGGGAGTTAAGGCTGAGGAGCATTGCCCAAGGATGAGAAAAATGGTGACCTAAAAAGGGAACATAGATGAAAGAAGGAAAGCCTAATAAAGTTCAAATAAAGGCAAGAAGAAATGTCATGTTTGTGGGAACGTAGGTCATTTGAGCAAAGATTGTAGAAAAAGGAAGAATGCTTGTTTCCAATATGGAGAGGTCAGACACCTTATTAAGGATTGCCCGAAGAAGCAAGGACAGGGACAAAGGGGCAGGATCTTCTGGAGGGCAGGTGCATGCTCTCGTGGCCGGTGTACCGGATAGAGGTAGGAAATTTTCTTTTGAAGGTTTGATTTCTCTTTCCGATCATCCTATTAGAACTCTTTTGTATTCTGGCGCTTCACATTCTTTTATATCTGATTATGTGGTTGAGTCTCTGCACCTTAGTACTAGTATGGTTTTGGATTCCGTTGTTGTCTCAAATCCCATTGGGAGTACGGCTCATCTGTCTAAGATTTGTTGGGGTTTGAGAATATATGTGTTGGGCTTGAGTTTGAGTGCGACGCATATGTGCTTGGTTTCATGGGCTATGGTTTGATTCTAGGGATGGATTGGCTAGCCATGTGTGGTGCCATTCTGGATCGTGAAAGGAGGGTTGTTATACTTTTTACTTGCCATGGGAGGACCCTCGAGATTTCTAGGGCTGTCAGCGGGTACCCAAAAAATCCGATATCCGTCCGCATCCGTATCGAAAAATACGAAATATATCCGTTATCCGAGATGCGGATACAGATATCCGATATCCGAAAATCATTTCGGATACAGATATGGTTATAGTGTTACCCGTATCCAAAAAATATCTGTCCGATTTTCTGATACATGTATGTGTGTGTATGTATGTGTGTATGTATATATTATATAATTTTTAATTTATATTTATGATTAAATTAATATATAAATTTTCTTAAAATAACTAAACTAAACTCAACTACTGAATTATAAAGGAATGTTGTATTTGGTATTATGCAACATTTTAAATCATGTACTCATTTTATTTTGTGGTATGGTTATAATTAAAACATAATTGTGTATGCGCTTCTATGTTTTATGTTTTGTTTTATTTTAGTCTTAGGGTTGTGTATTTCATATTTCGAACAATTTATCTCTTAAAATATTTATTGTAAGAAATTTATTTGATTGATGTACTACTACTTGTAATTTTTAATTATATGTATTCACATTTTTAGAAAAAAATACTTTATGAGCCAAATTTGCATGTGAGTGATGTATTTGTAAATTTTTATTATTTTATTTTCGGATATTTTTGGATAACCACATCCAATGTACAGTTTTAAGTTTTGGATACAGATATTTTCGGATATCCGAAAATATTCGCGGATATGGATACGGATATTTTCAACTGGTATCCACGGATATTGGATATGGATTCGAATACGGATTTTCTTTTTCAGATACGGATTCAGATACAGCACTATCTGTATCCGGCTGCATCCGTTTACAACCCTAGAGATTTCTTGTGACCCTAAGGGGTATGTCATGCTTAGTTTCCTAGAGTCTCTTGATGCATATATCGATGATCTATGATCTGTACCAGTATTCTGTGAGTATCCTGATGTTTTTTAGGAGGTTTGGGGCTTACCTCTGAGGCGTGAGATTGATCTCTGGATATACTTGGTGGACAATGCAAAGGCAGTTGCATTGCCTGTGCGCCACATGGCTCCGAGTGAAAGGAGGTAGCTCGGCAAACAAGTATGGGAGCTACTTGAGAAAGGATTTATTAGGCGAAGTATATCAGAATGGGGTGCTCCAGTAGTATTCGCCATAAAGGCGGATGGTTCGCTTCGCTTATGCATGGATTACAAGGAGTTGAATAAGCTCACTAAGAAAAATAGGCACCCACTTCCAAGGATAGATGATCTGTTTGACCAGCTTGTTGGTGCATCTGTTTTCTCCCAGTTAGACTTGGCCATGGGGTTTCATCAGTTGAGGGTGGCCGGGGACAATATAGACAAGACTGCTTTTAGAACTCCATATGGTTTCTTCGAATGACTCGTCATGCCTTTTGGGTTGATGTATGCGCCCGCCTTTTTGTGGATCTGATGAGTAGGGTGTTTCGGAGTTTCTAAATAAGTTCATTGTGGTCTTTGTTGATGACATCTTGATTTTCTCGAAGAGCGAGGAAGAGCATGCCCAACATTTAAGGGAGGTTTTGAAGACTCTCAAAGCGCATCGGCTTGAGGAAAAATTCTCCAAATGTTATTTTTGGAGAAAGGAAGTGAAATTTCCAAGGTTTGTGGTCTCCAAGGATGGGATAGCAGTGGATCCCGCAAAAGTACTTGCAGTTCAAGATTGGCAGATTCCAAAGAATGCTACGGAGGTGAGGAGTTTTCTTGGTTTAGCGGGCTATTATAGTAAGTTCATTAAGGACTTCGCAAAGATATCAGCCCAACTCACCAAACCGACGAAGAAGAATCTGACATTTTCTTAGGATATCGACTGTGAGGATGCTTTTTAGCGATTGAAGAGGGCTCTGACAACAGCCCCAGTCTTGACTTTGCCTGAGGGGAACAAAGTGTTCACAATATACACTGATGCACGTGGTACAGGGTATGGTGCTGGTTTGATGCAAGAGGGAAGGGTAGTATGTTATGAAGGTAGACAGTTGAGAGTTTATGAGAAGAACTACCCTACCCATGACTTAGAGTTGGTTGCCATTGTATTCGCGCTTAAGACTTGGCGTCATTATCTACTTGGAGAGAAGTTCGAGTTTTATACCGATCATAAATCTCTCAAGTATTTATTCTCGCATAAGGATCTCAATTTGAGGCAACAGGGATGGATGGAGTTCCTAGTATCCTATGACTTTGAGTAGGCAGAGGATGACATTGAATCCACTATTCGTAGAGAGGTAGGGATTGGAGTATATACCAACCTTTGATTTTAGGCCATCTACGGATCTTATCCTGGTTTGTTAGCATCCTTAGAGGTGCGACCTACTCTTATGGATCAAATAGGAACTTCGCAGTGAGAGGACCCATAGATAGCAAACATCTTGGACAGGCTCAGTAGAGGGGAGACTTCCGACCACCTCAGTAGATATTCCACGGATGACAAAGGGTGGTTGCGACGAGATGGAAGGCTTTGTGTTCTCTGAGCTGGGAGTCTGTTGAAGACTGTCCTTGAGGAAGCCTATCAATCTAGGATGACTATCCATCCAGGCGGTGATAAGATGTATAGAGATATGAAGAGGGTTTTCTTTTGGGATGGGATGAAGGAAGATGTAGCGGAGTTTGTTTCTCGATGTTTGATTTGCCAGCAAGTCAAAGCTGAGCAAAAGAAGCCCAGTGGTTTACTTCATCAATTGGAGGTCTCATAGTGGAAGTTAGAGAGCATCCCTATGGATTTCATTGATGGTTTATGTAGATTGAGGAAAGGCAACACTAGTATTTGGGTTATAGTTTATAGGCTTACTAAGAGCGCTTATTCCTGTTAAGAGTAAGAGAATGGCAGCATGGTCGGCAGCAGTTTATCTTCGTGAGATAATTCGTCTACATGGAGTACATTCCGGTATAGTGAGTGATCGTGACCCTATATTCACCAGTGATTTTTGGACGAGCTTGAAGGAGGCATTAGGTACACAGTTGTGTTTGAGCACCGCTTATCACCCTCAGACCGATGGGCAGACGGAAAGGGTGAATAGAGTTCTTGAGGATCTTTTAAGACCGTGTATCCTAGAGTTCGAAGGGACTTGGGAAGAGCATTTTCCATTGGTAGAGTTCTCCTATAACAATAGTTATCAAGCTAGTATTGGCATGGCACTCTTCGAGGCATTGTATGGACGATCTTGTAAATCACCAACTTGTTAGTGGGAGTCTACAGATAGGCTTCTACTTGGACCTGAGGTGATTAGAGAAACTTCAAAGAAGATTAATCTTAGTAGTAGACGCATAAAAACAGCTTAGGACGGGCAGAAATCCTACGTAGATAAGAGAAGAGATGATATTGAGTTCGTGGTGGGAGACATGGTTTTCATCAAGGTATCACCTTTGAGGAATGTGATTCGCTTTGGATCTATAGGGAAATTGGCACCAAGGTTTGTAGGGACTTTTCCCATAACAGAAAGGATTGGCCAAATGGCTTGTAGGGTGAAGCTACCAGAGAGATTGACGAGTGTTCATGATGTTTTCCATGTTTCTCATTTACGGAATGCCTGCATGATACAACAGAGGTAGTTTAGTTGAGTATGCTTGAGGAAGTAGAGGTGGAACGGGAGGCGACAGTTAGACGAGTTCCTACCTATATTCTTGGATCAGAGGTTAAGAAGTTACGCAACCGAAAGGTCAAGTTGGTGAAAGTTCAGTGGGGAGATGACCATAAGGATGCAACTTGGGAGACTGAAGACAAGATTCGCGGTTCGTACCTGTTTCTTTTCAAGGGTATGTTCTTAGCTTCTTTTCCAAATCTTTTATTTGTACTTGCTTTTGTCATTTAAGTATATCCTATCGATCGAATCTTCGACCTTTAGGTAGGGAGCCAATGGATGTAAACATGTGATTGAGACATGTTATTTTTGATGGATGCAAGTGTTTGCTAGTGGTTGCTCGTGGATGCATATACACTAGGCATTAAATCGCTCAATCACTCTCATACTACATATGGATGCGTGTGCATTTTTCTGCTTTTATGGATGGAAATGGGTGTATCATAATATGGATGTTGCATTTGGATGGATGATTGTGCATGCATATAGCATTAACATGGTATATTAGGGTTATTTGCATGCATATAGGATTCATGGCACTGACATACATTGCATTATGGAGGTCGACCGAATCAGTAGACCATCTGATCTTTCGCATTAGCATAGGGACATATACACACACTATTTTATATGTTCATATAAGCAATATAAATATTGCAAGGATAATGGATGCCTGTGATTGGTGGATGGGTAGCTGGATGTTATGATATACATTCTTCTTAACTTACATATTTCGGGGACAAAATCCTTTAAGTA
The DNA here is from genome assembly GCA_030737875.1 of Allium sativum. Classification (NCBI taxonomy): domain Eukaryota; kingdom Viridiplantae; phylum Streptophyta; class Magnoliopsida; order Asparagales; family Amaryllidaceae; genus Allium; species Allium sativum. Next base: position 121,102,661 of record CM060915.1, read on the forward strand.
TGGGAGAATATAACACCCCGTAATTTTAAAGAACATTATAATGATAAACTAAATAATACTTAATTAAATATTGAAAATAAAGTAAAACAGACTGCGCTGTTGCGTTCATCTCGGAATTCTGCTTAAGATAGACTCCAAGTTTGCGTAAAGCGGACATTGTATTAAGAAGTTATTAAGGTTTGAAGTTTGTATACATATAAGTAAATATATATATATAAAAACCAGTCCAGAAAATCAAAATCAGAAGGCAGAGGAAATCGTCCCGTTGGGGGTCGACCCCTACAAGGGGGTCGACCCCACACAGATCTGGGGCTGATCCATTCTTTGAACTGGGACTTGTTTCTTGACCAGATTCGTTGACGGTAGGCTATAAGTAGGACCTTATTTCTATTGTTTTATTCATCAAAAACAATGGAGCCAGTGAGGTGCTGCCCCAATTCAGATTGAATTAGCTTATTCTTCTACCACAACAACTTATACGTATTCAAGAATCTCTGCTACAACATCAATAGTCATTTCTCAGTTCTTTAGATCCAGTCCCCACGATTTTATGTTGCTTGTAGATATAAACATTTAATAAGTAATCCTGACATGTTTATAAGTTGGATTTAAACCTGTGCCCGTTAGTAACCTGAATCATAACTAAACAGATCTGCCACTACTTGTACACCTAATCTATCGTTTAGTTCTCATATGCCAATTCCTGGTATGCCTATTCTGTTATTCTGCCTAATTATGTCATCATAGGCCCATTCTGCTACTATGCCTATTTCTGTCACCATATTCTTGTTCTGTTAGTATGCTTATTTCTGTCATCATATGCATGTTTTGTTGCTATGCTTATTTCTGTTCTCTTCTCTCCCTCCTTCCCTTTTTATTTTTATAGCCAGACTACCTTCGAGCCTAGGCCTATCGCTGAAACATGCGAACGAACAAAATTGGGAATGGTTAGGAATGATAAATTGGGGCATAACCTGTAATGTAAAACATGACTGGGATTTGGGGACATAACTATACCATGACCTAAGACTTTAATTTGGGCACATCGTACATAATGATTTATAACTTGATGATAGGGCATGAAAAACCTGTAAAGAACATGAACAATTGTTTAAGAATGAACATGCCTAAATTTACAGTAAATAGAAACTGTAATCGCACTTAGACCCGAGGTTATGTTACACTTGTGGTAGAAGTCTGCCCGGAACCATCCGGCAAATCCAGTATCCACAAGTGGTCAATCTAATGTAAGGGATCTAGTCCGTAAATGTACACGGAACGGTGCTAAGACACAAGGTTAAGTCCGACTTGTGGTAGAAGTCTGCCGGGAACCGCCCGGTATATCCAACATCCACAAGTGGTCAACATGATGTGAGAGGTCTAGTGCAGTAACAGACCTGAATTGAATAATGATAATAACCTGTAATACTTAACCTATTTAAATCTGTGGGGGATATATATGAACCTGTCAAAATTGCGTAAGGGTTAAGTAAACTTGCTTGAATCAATGAGGGGTTAAGTAAATCTGTTAAATCTGTGGTGGGGTTATATAAACCCGACAAACTTAACATGTTTTATATGGTGGGGTTATGTGGGCTTGATAATCTGTTAGGCTTAACCTGTCAAAATCCTAGTAGTGGGGATGCAAGCCTAGGGGGTGGCTTGTATCATCTGTTGTGTGGGACCCATATCAGTCAGTAACCCATCTTGGTATCATAAAGGGGGACCCCGGACTAGGTAGGGGTCAGGGCACGCTTACTGAGCTGATTATAAGAGGTTCATCTGAGTGGGGGTGTTGACGTCACATTCCAAATGAGTCATGTGCATGCATGGGTCTGAATTGTTCGGGAAATTAAGACACCGTGACATCAGTAGATATGGTTGTGCCTCTTGAAAATGAGCGGTTGCCACTTTAGAAAGTGATACATCCTACTGTGGGGCCAGAACAGGGTGTCTATAGGATAGGGATTCGATCGATTGGGGTAGTAACTAGGGTACATCTAGCCCTTCTTGTTTAGGAGCCCAATATTACCATTGGGGGTAACACCTGTCATTTCTGTTGGGCTGCCTATTATTAACATTGGGGGTAAAACCCATCACTATAAGTACACCTAAGTCTACCATTTGTTTTTGTTGGGATCATTCTGTTTCTATTATACTAATATTGGTGTAGAGAAAAGTACTTGGAAAGCACAATATATTTTGTTCTGTTTATTCTGTTTATCTTGCTCAGTCTGTTATACCTGTCTTATGATACTTTTATCTCTCTCATCCAGTTTATATGCCTGTCATGATGCTTTTACTTATTTATATGCTAAAAGTAACTGGACTCGCCAAACTTTATGTCTAACCCGTATTGTTTCCTTTTCTCTGTCTTCCTTTCCCATTAGGTTCTCAGGCTGGGAATACTCAGGCTTGATTAGGATTCTCTCTTTCGTTCTGCTTGGAGCTGCTTAGATGTACCGCTTTGATTTCCTATCTACTCGGATATGGCTCTTTTTGGGGACTATGCTTTTATATTACTGTACTCTGATGATTTTAGTACAAGGAAGATATTTTAATTTGATGTAATGGGTTTTTTGTACTTCAGACTTATGTTGTAACCGGGTTTTGGACTACGATGTTTTCTATTTGGAAAATAAAGTTTTAAATTCCGCTGTTATTTTATATCTATCTTGTGATGTTTCTGTTTCTGTTTACCTATAATGCTTCACGAAACTTAATGCATTCTGTTAAAGAGTGACATTAATGGACGTGTGGTGTCACATGTATTGAATTTAGCAAATTAATTATGTAATGTACTTGTCTGCTCTTAACTGATATTCTACATCGATTGTAACACCCCGTAATTCTGTAACACTAGGATTCACAAATCAAGGCAGAATTAAATTTTAAAATCAAAATCAAGGGAAACAGGCTGCGCCATTGCGTTCGTCTCGGAATTCTGCATGAAAGCAAGTCCGAGTTTGCGAGAATCGGAGTCCGTATGAAGGAGATATGACCCTCCGAAGTTTCAGGAAATTTCAGAATTGAAAATAGCTCGAAATTCGAATTCAAAATTCAAATTCAAACCCAGAAGCAGGCTGGCAGGAAATTTCCCGCCCAAGCCCAGGTTGACTAGGGAGTCGACTGGGTAGTCGACCCCCTTGACCAGGTCGACTGTGCAGTCGACCTGGGGGTCGACCTGGTGCCAGAACCCAGTTTTGAACCTAGGTTCATTCTGATGCTTTTAGCCCGATTTTCTGACCAGATTCATAACCCTAATCCTATATAAACAGCCTCCTAGCCTCCTTCTCTCTACACCATTTCATTCTATCCTTATGCTGCCTCTGAGAAAATGTATAAATAAATAAAAATAAGAAAGTAATACCAAAATCTAAGACAAGGTTATGCTGCTCAAGTTTGTCAAGAAGAGATTCGAATCAAGATTAAAGCTTCGAGATAAGAATCAAAGGCTAACTCAAATGGTTTCGAGCAACGTCGCACGAATCATAGCAACGCCATCTTTCTATTCTAAAAACCGATCAATGTAAGTCGGTTACTTTTTAGATTTGAACGTTTTCTCTATTCGTGACATGAAATTAAAGGAATAAAAGAATATGCCAAATCTTTCTGTTCGAATCAGTGCTTATATCCTTGGACCTAATTAAGAACTGTTATGATTCGATGACCAATAAGACTGTGACTATGAAACTATGGATCTTAAAACCATATGCCTCTTTGACTATGAACATTGCCTATGACTGTGACTCATAATTGTGTGAATTATTTTCCTATGACTATGAACACAGCCTATGACTGTGATTTATTAACTGTGAGGATTTGTTGCCTATGACTATGGATATAAGGTTTTTATTTACGCCCATGACACTGTAGTTACAAAACCATGTTGCACCCCAAACTGGCATTATATTGAATCTAGGCTTAACTTTCTATTTCTAGTTATCCTTGGATCTTGATCTTGGGAATTTACCTATTAAGTTAGGTCTACCCATGCTCTTGAACCTATACTATTCAACCTTTTTCATGTCGTAATATTACCAGATCTATGTGCCTGTGAATTATCATCTTATGCCAGTTATTATGTCTATTCTTTCATGGCATTTTGATTCATTCCCTTTTATCCATGAATCTAGATTTATTTATAATCTAGGTTGAATCACGATTATACGAACGATGGGAATACGTTTTGGGAAAAACATGAAATTGACTAAACTTGGAAATTGGCATAATTTGGGAACATGCATTATAGCATGACTATTAAGATGAAAATTAGAATAACAAGTCTAGTTTTGACATGAACTGAGATTAGAATATTAAATCAGAATTGGGTGGCTAAATTAAGCATGATAAGTATATTAGCATAATTGTGAATAATTTACATACATTGGGCGTAAATTGTAAATGGTTAAATGGGCCACAAAGTAGGTAGTTGGTATGCAAATTAAGTTTTGGGCATAAACGGTGAACTAGAATATGAAATCTAGTTTGGCATAAACTGTAAACTAGAATATAAAATCTAATTTTTGGCATGAACTGTAAATGAGGATGTTGGATCTAAATTGCTATAAACTGTAAGATAGGCAAATCAAGATTTGGGCCTAGAATATAAGTCCATTAGTGGGCATGGCAAATGTATATGGTATAGGCCAAATTTATTTAAAAAGGGAAAATGGACTTTGAGGATAAATGGTTAAACTTTGAGGATAAATTGTTAACAATTTATATATATACAAAAGAAAGGTTTATTAATGACATCTCTTTTAATAATACATACACCAGAAAGTTCTAGGGTGACAGAGAGGATATAGGCTTGGGTTTGGAAAACACAAGTTTCCTGCTTACCCTGGCTATCCCTAACTGATCCGATGGACGGGATGGTTACTTTCAAGACCTGATTTGAAAATTAATCAAAACCCTTTGAACTTAGAAAACACGAATATGCCTAACCCGAGGTTAGACTGAGTTGCGATGTAAACCTGCCCGGAACCAACCGGCACATCCAGTAATCGCAACAATATCTGTCTAATGTGAGTGGTCGCGGCTTTAATTTATTTAGTTAAAGCTAGAACAAGAATGGTAGGGTCAAGTTAACTAAGACACTTAACCAATTCAACATGATAACCAAACCGATGGGTGGGGTTAGGTTCATACAGACACTTAACACAGTTAAGCTAGAATGGGAGGGTTAAGTCCATAGGAACACTTAACCAACTTAACACAGTTAAGCTAGAATGGGAGGGTTAAGTCCATAGGGACACTTAACCAAACTTAACATCGTAACAAGACAAGATTTGTAGGGGTTAAGTAACTAAGAAAACACTTATCCAAATTAACATGTTAACTAGACTAGAAGGTGGGGTTAAGTAAAGTTAATACACTTAGCCAAATTAACATGTTAACTAGACTAGAGGTTGGGGTTAAGTAAAATTTAATACACTTAGCCAATTTGATATGTTAGCTGGACTAGACCGTAGGGTTAAGTAAACTTGAATACTTAACCATCAGGTTGTGATAAATGAATAGGGTTAAGTTTAAAACGTGAAGGGATAATACTGAACCATTAATAAGATGTTAGTTAAAACAGATGGGCAAGGTTAAGTTAAAAAGGAACACTTAACCAATGCAGGATGAATGAATAGGGTTAAGTAATAAGAAATACTTAACCAATATAACTTGGTTTGTGGTAGGGTTAAGTCAACATGAATTACTGATAACACTTAACCAGTTTAACAGGATAAATGAAGAGGGTTAAGTTAGCTTGAATTGACTAATGACACTTAACCAATCCAAATTGACGAGAAAGAGAACTAAGTAGTAAACCTTAGTTAAAAGGAGCTAAGTAGTAAACCTTAGTTAAGAAAACAACGATTCTGGAAACTAAGTGGTAAACCTTAGTTAACAAAACTAAGTAGCAATTCTTAGTATAACACGAGAAGGAGCGAACGTCCATCTAATTTTAAAGAAGGCTCTAACGAATTGGGTTACGAAGCCCGAGGCTTCGAGGGGACGTAAGTGTACTCTTGGTATCCCTCTGTGAGGCTGCAGATGATCCTCCTGGGCTCACAGAGGTTAAGGTCTGCGTTAGAAGAACCAAGGGTATGCCAAAATATGGCAACCTAAAGACTAGGATGAACCAGCGTGATTCGGCAAGAAAACGGTAGCCCTGTGATAGCAACTCGATGTCTACCATCCATCTTCAGTCAATCGAGATACGCGAAGCGGGAAGGCGGAGAACTCCTACGGACCATATACTTGCTATCTAGTTATGGTTGCGGTTGCGGATGGTCATAGGTTAGTGGGGCATAGGGGGCCTGCGTATAGTTCTCATTTTTCAAGATGTGCCTTTCATTAGTTGAGGGAGGGGTCAAGTGGGACCATAGCCACTGGAATAAAAATAGATCTTAGCATCTGCATCGGCAGATATCTGAAAGCTCCCGACCGAGTTCTGTGTTTCTTGATTTGCCCTGCCACAGGACTCGGGCCGCACATTGCAGGACATATGCATCTAGACAAGCGAAAACGATTCGCGATACATGCGTGGGGAAGTCTAGGAACATATACCACTCTAGGTAGTGTGTCCTAGACTTGGGGGCATCGTTGGACAGGAAGCATAATCCCTAGTTGGACTAGGTGGCATAAACCCTGAATCCGAGAAGCGTTCAGCACATAGCGTAAACTCTAGTTGAATCTAGAAAGCACTTGATAGAAAACCCTATATTAGATCTAGGTAATAAATAATAAATGTATGCCTGAAGGCAATGGAAACTACAGGGATTGGGATCACGTTACCGTTACTATTTGGGACACTAGTTAGGTGGTGCAGAGATATAGAAACCAGTATAACAAGGAAATAGCGAGGCGGCGAAAGTATTAGAGCATATCCAGTTTATCTTATCTTAGCATATCTTGTGTTAATCTTATCTAATCTTGCTGACCCTATCATCATGGTGTTATCTTGTATTCAGTTAATTCATGTCATTTTGTTTTTCCATGTTCACATGTTAGAAGTAACTGAACTTACTCAGGCTTTATGTCTGACTCTATTTTTCTTTCGTCTTCTTTTCTTTCGTTCCCCCCCCCCAGGTAGTAAAGGAGGGAATAGTATAGCTCAGGTTAAGTTGGACTGTCACTCTTTCCCCGCTTGAAGACTTGTCGAAGTTTTGTTTGGATTCTCTTTTCAGATGCTATGGCTGGCTCTTGCTACATTGGGGAATATAAATGTTTTTTTATGTTTCTTTATTTTGTAGGACAGATGATACTCTGATATTGTAAAGAAATCGTTGTACAAACTATTTTATCAATAAAGCAAAGTTTTATTTTCCGCTGTTTTAATTTTTGTCTGTCTTGTAATTCATCTGCATCTTTTACCTTAAAATGCTCCATAGAACTTAGTGCATTCCCTTTGTGAGTGACACTAACGGATGTGGGGTGTTACACGTGGTATCAGAGCAGAAGGTTACAAGATCAGATAAAGGATTTGAAAAATTATTTTCAAAATGGTTTTAAAAGAAGCATTTTCAAGAGAAAAGATTTGTTTAAAAGGCATATTCCCCAAAGCCATACGCATTATCTTCTCTTCCTCTGTTTGAATTCTTGTCTCCTTCTTTCTTGAGTCTCCGGGGCTCCTGGCTTTCTGGGAGGTAACCTCATCGATGGGCGAAGTAGTGCCTGGCTTCCATCCATAGCCGTAGTTGTTTCACCTACGGCAAGTTTTCTTTCAAGCTTAGAGGGTTTTCTGTACGATGGAAGAAGCTTTCGAGAGATTTGTCAACATGGTTACACATGGAAGAGGATGAGGAATTCATGGATGTAGATTTAACTCACAAAGGAGGAAGGAATTATAAAACCTAAGACATGAGGAAGTATCTTTACTATGGTGTAATAGGGCACGTAATTAAGGGCAAAGGACAAGATTTTCAGAAGGGCAAGTACCTACTTTCGCCACCAAGCGTGCCTAGGAGAAAGGTAGTAAAGTTCTGTTGGAAGAGTCTAGTTTTGTTGTTCTTACTCTTTCCTTTGGTTTTAGCGCTTCGCATTTGTTCATATCCCCTTCCATAGTTGAGTCTCTGCACCATAGTACTTGTATAGTAGAAAGATCCCACTAGAGTCTCAAATCCAATTGGTGTTCCGACCAGTTTATTTTGGTTAGTAGGGATTTGAGAATAGCTATCGAGTTTGCTTATATCATCTCACGTAGATCGTCTAAATTTGGAGGAGATATTCCTTGGGTGCTTGTCTGATATTGGTTTAGGCCTTTGGGCTTGTACATGAGGAATGTCGAGTTCGGCTAGGATGGTTTGCGTGAGAGATGAATAGTTGTAGCAGGCACTCTAAAAAGCACGTAGTGACCTTTTGACCCTTATAGTTATGGCATGGTGGATAAGAGGGAGACCTCTAATCATCTTAGTACATACACTTGGTACCGTGATTGACATCTGTTTATTTTGGAAATGGAGGTCAGAAACTTCACAATCGTGAAGTTAAATTAGTTAAAGATACAGTGCAGTAAAGCTCAAGAAGGCTAGATACTAGCATCATACCCTTTTCCTTAAGGGTGCATCCTTGATTTCTTTTTTTTGTAGGAGCTTTACGCATAATTGTTTCTCTCTTTCCAAAGTATATCCTCTAGGTCGTATCTTCGATCCTTAGGTAGAAACTCTTTTGGATGTAAACATGTATTTGAAACATGTTATGGTTGATGGTTGCGAGTGGTTTCTAATGGTTGCTCGTGAATGCATATACATACGTATTAGGCACAAGATCAGTTCGGACGCTTTCATATTGCATTTACAGATATGTATTTGTTTGTAAGTTGAACTTGATATGTTATCATATGGATGTTGCATATGGATAAATGGCTATGCACACATGTAGTATTTAAATAACTAGGGATGATTGCATTAATGATTGGACGCATGGCACTGACATGATTCGCATTAAGGAGGTCAACTGAATCGGTAGACCGCCTGATCTTGCATTAGATAAAGACATATACACACACTATGCATATGAACATGAAAGCATTAGAAATCTTTTAAGGAAAATGAATGCTTGTGATTGAATGGTCGAGTAGATGGGTGATTGGATGGTAGGACACATTTTCCTAACTTGAAGATTACGGGGACAAAATCCTTTTAAGTGGGGGAGAATGTAACACCCCGTAATTCTATAACACTAGGATTCACAAATCAAGGCAGAATTAAATTTTAAATTCAAAATCAAGGGAAACGGGCTGCCCCATTGCGTTCGTCTCGGAATTCTACATGAAAACAAGTCCGAGTTTGCGAGAATCGGAGTCCGTATGAAGGAGATATGACCCTCCGAAGTTTCAGGAAATTTCAGAATTGAAAACAGCTCGAAATTCGAATTCAAAATTCGAATTCAAACCCAGAAGCAGGCTGGGCGGGAAATTTCCCACCTAAGCCCAGGTCGACTGGGGAGTCGACTGGGTAGTCGACCCCCCCCTGACCAGGTCGACTGCGCAGTCGACCTGGGGGTCGACCTGGTGCCAGAACCCGGTTTTGAACCTGGGTTCATTCTGATGCTTTTAGCCTGATTTTCTGACCAGATTCATAACCCTAATCCTATATAAACAGCCTCCTAGCCTCCTTCTCTCTACACCATTTCATTCTATCCTTATGCTGCCTCTGAGAAAATGTATAAATAAATAAAAATAAGAAAGTAATACGAAAATCTAAGACAAGGTTATGCTGCTCAAGTTTGTCAAGAAGAGATTCGAATCAAGATTAAAGCTTCAAGATAAGAATCAAAGGCTAACTCAAACGGTTTCGAGCAACATCGCACGAATCATAGCAACGCCATCTCTCTATTCTAAAAACCGATCAATGTAAGTCGGTTACTTTTTAGATTTGAACGTTTTCTCTATTCGTGACATGAAATTAAAGGAATAAAAGAATATGCCAAATCTTTCTGTTCGAATCAGTGCTTAAATCCTTGGACCTAATTAAGAACTGTTATGATTCGTTGACCAATAAGACTGTGACTATGAAACTATGGATCTTAAAACCATATGCCTCTTTGACTATGAACATTGCCTATGACTGTGACTCATAATTGTGAGAATTATTTTCCTATGACTATGAACACCGCCTATGACTGTGATTCATTAACTGTGAGGATTTATTGCCTATGACTATGGATATAAGGTTATTATTTATGCCCATGACACCGTAGTTACAAAACCATGTTGCACCCTAAACTGGCATTATATTGAATCTAGGCTTAACTTTCTATTTCTAGTTATCCTTGGATCTTGATCTTGGGAATTTACCTATTAAGTTAGGTCTACCCATGCTCTTGAACCTATACTATTCAACCCTTTTCATGTCGTAATATTACCAGATCTATGTGCCTGTGAATTATCATCTTATGCCATTTATTATGTCCATTCTTTCATGGCATTTTGATGCATTCCCTTTTATCCACGAATCTAGATTTATTTATAATCTAGGTTGAATCACGAATATACGAACGATGGGAATACGTTTTGGGAAAAACATGAAATTAACTAAACTTGGAAATTGGCATAATTTGGGAACATGCATTATAGCATGACTATTAAGATGAAAATTAGAATAACAAGTCTAGTTTTGACATGAACTGAGATTAGAATATTAAATCAGAATTGGGTGGCTAAATTAAGCATGATAAGTATATTAGCATAATTGTGAATAATTTACATACATTGGGCGTAAATGGTAAATGGTTAAATGGGCCACAAAGTAGGTAGTTGGTATGCAAATTAAGTTTTGGGCATAAACGGTGAACTAGAATATGAAATCTAGTTTGGCATAAACTGTAAACTAGAATATAAAATCTAGTTTTTGGCATGAACTGTAAATGAGGATGTTGGATCTAAATTGCTATAAACTGTAAGATAGGCAAATCAAGATTTGGGCCTAGAATATAAGTCCATTAGTGGGCATGGCAAATGTATATGGTATAGGCCAAATTTATTTAAAAAGGGAAAATGGACTTTGAGGATAAATGGTTAAACTTTGAGGATAAATTGTTAACAATTTATATATGTACAAAAGAAAGGTTTATTAATGACATCTCTTTTAATAATACATACACCAGAAAGTTCTAGGGTGATAGAGAGGATAGTGTCTAGGCTTGGGTTTGGAAAATACAAGTTTCCTGCTCTCCCTGGCTATCCCTAACTGATCCGACGGACGGGATGGTTACTTTCAAAACCTGGTTTGAAAATTAATCAAAACCCTTTGAACTTAGAAAACACGAATATGCCTAACCCGAGGTTAGACTGAGTTGCGATGTAAACCTACCCGGAACCAACCGGCACATCCAGTAATCGCAACATTATCTTTCTAATGTGAGTGGTCGCGGCTTTAATTAATTTAGTTAAATCTAGAACAAGAATGGTAGGGTTAAGTTAACTAAGACACTTAACCAATTCAACATGATAACCAAACCGATGGGTGGGGTTAGGTTCATACAGACACTTAACACAGTTAAGCTAGAATGGGAGGGTTAAGTCCATTGGAACACTTAACCAACTTAACACAGTTAAGCTAGAATGGGAGGGTTAAGTCCATAGGGACACTTAACCAAACTTAACATCATAACAACACAAGATTTGTAAGGGTTAAGTAACTAAGAAAACGCTTATCCAAATTAACATGTTAACTAGACTAGAAGGTAGGGTTAAGTAAAGTTAATACACTTAGCCAAATTAACATGTTAACTAGACTAGAGGTTGGGGTTAAGTAAAATTTAATACACTTAGCCAATTTGATATGTTAGCTGGACTAGACCGTAGGGTTAAGTAAACTTGAATACTTAACCATCAGGTTGTGATAAATGAATAGGGTTAAGTCTAAAACATGAAGGGATAATACTTAACCATTAATAAGATGTTAGTAAAAACAGATGGGCAAGGTTAAGTTAAAAAGGAACACTTAACCAATACAGGATGAATGAATAGGGTTAAGTAATAAGAAATACGTAACCAATATAACTTGGTTTATGGTAGGGTTAAGTCAACATGAATTACTGATAACACTTAACCAGTTTAACAGGATAAATGAAGAGGGTTAAGTTAGCTTGAATTGACTAATGACACTTAACCAATCCAAATTGACGAGAAATAGAACTAAGTAGTAAACCTTAGTTAAAAGGAGCTAAGTAGTAAACCTTAGTTAAGAAAACAATGATTCTGGAAACTAAGTGGTAAACCTTAGTTAACAAAACTAAGTAGTAATTCTAGTATAACACGAGAAGGAGCGAACGTCCATCTAATTTTAAAGAAGGCTCCAACGAAATGGGTTACGAAGCCCGAAGCTTCGAGGGGACGTAAGGGTACTATTGGTATCCCTCTGTGAGGCTGCAGATGATCCTCCTGGGCTCACAGAGGTTAACGTCTGAGTTAGAAGAACCAAGGGTATGCCTTGGTTGCAAAATATGGCAACATAAAGACTGGGATGGACCAGCGTGATTCGGCGAGAAAACGGTAGCCCTGTGATAGCAACTCGTCGTCTACCATCCATCTTCAGTCAATCGAGATACGCGAAGCGGGAAGGCGGAGAACTCCTATGGACCATATACTTGCTATCTAGTTATGGTTGCGGTTGCGGATGGCCATAGGTTAGTGGGGGCATAGGGGGCCTGCGTATAGTTCTCATTTTTCAAGGTGTGCCTTTCATTAGTTGAGGGAGGGGTCAAGTGGGACCATAACCACTGGAATAAAAACAGACCTTAGCATCTGCATCGGCAGATATCTGAAAGCTCCCGACCGAGTTTTGTGTTTCTTGATTTGCCCTGCCACAGGACTCGGGCCGCACATTGCAGGACATGTGCATCTAGACAAGCGATAACGATTCGCGATACATGCGTGGGGAAGTCTAGGAACATATACCACTCTAGGTAGTGTGTCCTAGACTTGGGGGCATCGTTCGACAGGTAGCATAATCCCTAGTTGGACTAGGTGGCATAAACCCTGAATCCGAGAAGCGTTCAGCAGATAGTGTAAACTCTAGTTGAATCTAGAAAGCACTTGATAGAAAACCCTAGATTAGATCTAGGTAATAAATAATAAATGTATGTCTGAAGGCAATGGAAACTACAGGGATTGGGATCACGTTATCGTTACTAGTTGGGACACTAGTTAGGTGGTGCAGAGATATAGAAACCAGTATAACAAGGAAATAGCGAGGCGGCGAAAGTATTAGAGCATATCCAATTTATCTTATCTTAGCATATCTTGTGTTAATCTTATCTAATCTTGCTGACCCTATCATCATGGTGTTATCTTGTATTCAGTTAATTCATGTCATTTTGTTTTTCCATGTTCACATGCTAGAAGTAACTGAACTTACTCAGGCTTTATGTCTGACTCTGTTTTTCTTTCGTCTTCTTTTCTTCCGTTCCCCCCCCCCCCCCTCCCCAGGTAGTAAAGGAGGGAATAGTATAGCTCTGGTTAAGTTGGATTGTCACTCTTTCCTAGCTTGAAGATTTGTCGAAGTTTTGCTTGGATTCTCTTTTCAGATGCTATGGCTGGCTCTTGCTACATTGGGGAATATAAATGTTGTTTTATGCTTCTTTATTTTGTAGGACAGATGATACTCTGATATTGTAAAGAAATCGTTGTACAAACTATTTTATCAATAAAGCAAGGTTTTATTTTCCGCTGTTTTAATTTTTGTCTGTCTTGTAATTCATCTGCATCTTTTACCTTAAAATGCTCCACAGAACTTAGTGCATTCCCTTTGTGAGTGACACTAACGGATGTGGGGTGTTACATCGATACTTGATTATGAATGTTGTCAATTGGTATTCTATAACGACCCGTCTTTATGGTCGATTCAAATTGATTGTCAAACCGGCTTGAACCGAACATCAAGACGTATCGCTGGGATTCTAACTAATAAGAACGCAACAAAAAAATCATTAACATCATTTCAATGTTACATCAGAGTATAGAATATATCAGAGAACATCGGAAATATCAAAGAATAATACATTACTATACACAGAGGAAACATAATTACATTCATCGGAAGACTATCAAATGCTCTAGACACAGCTCTAGCTTCAATCTAGAGTCCTACTCTAAAAGGACTCCAAGACATATATGCAAAACCTTATGCTCGTGTGGAAAATATGGGCACCCAGAGTTTAGGTTGGAAACAATAAACTCTGGGTCAGTCATGAGACTGGTGTGAGAACCAAAAACGATTATTATACTTTATTTTAAAGTTGGGTGAATCGCAGGACCACCCTGTATAACACGGAACTGGTTTTCTCCACATCAATACCAATCATAAACAACTCGCAATGCTTTTGGAAAAATGAAGCTATTATAAGACTCAAGTCCCATCACACAATGCAACGCAAATCGGAGGATAGAGTCTTACCTTATCATAGCCAAACTTGCTTGATACAAAAAAAATTCTTTATTATTACTAGAGCATAGTGTGGAAATCACTTTCACAAACTAATGTATCGATATTAGACAGTATAAGGCCCCATACCATTATGTCACCATATAGGTTTACAACTGATAAATGCAAACTCGTATTGGAAATTGGATTCCATCATGATGGTTTCTGATTCGAAAGATCTACTGGGGTTGTGTGTATCTCGACGGTTAAGTCCAAGCATTAGATAGCACTGTAATACACATTCATACTACACTCTGGAATCTAGTATCACGCCCTGTGGCTTTAGTCTAGGCTTGGAACACCGCTATACTTTATCCCTTTAGGAGTGAAGCTACCACTACCTAGATCATTTAGATCGACCAAATCCATTACAACTTAATAGTAGTTCATTCTCAACCCGTAGGTTTTTCAATCTCAGTTTGAAAGTCACACTGATCTAACCATCAATTTACCATCATATCGGGGTCTGAGGCTTGTCGAAGTCACGTTTCAACACAAAGCTGCGCTATATCAACCATGCTTTGATCATTATCCACAAAGCTCTGCTTTTTAACAAGAAGCTTTGATCGGCGCAGCACTTAGCATGCCACATTAATTTTTTGAATTCACAACATATAATCGGTAACTGATAATATATAACTGTCTAAGTTCATAATTCTGAGATGAGGGTGTTAAGTTAAGAGAAGAAATTCTCTGCCACCAACTGATATAACATCAATAGAAACCAAAAGTTATGTCATAAAATACAACGTCAGACACATATCTATTTACAAGTTCGTTATGGGTTTGAACGAAACTGAAGGCATTTTATTCCTCATCCAACAAATGGAGAGAGGCCCTTGCATATCTAAAAAATATCCAAGTACGTTTGGAATATTGTTACAATATAACCCCTCAGTGGGTGTACGGGTTGAGGCATCAACGAGCAGTCCTCTGAATGTGAAGATCTCTGGTCTTTAAGCACCGTGTTCGATATCTTCAAAAATTGTCGTATAGTTATTCAGAATGGGTCGAAACCTTGTCTTTTCGAATGACAAGTGCATCTTTAAAATAAAGTGATATATAAACATATCATGAGTCTCATTCCAATGCGGAATATTCTTTTACTCAAATCATCTATTACATTGGGAATTACTTCCTTAAATTTTATCAAAGATTTACATCTTTTACACTCTTGTTTAAATCTTTCCTTGGAGATCATTTTCCCATTCCCATCCTACTCATCCCATGGAGAAAGACTGGTGGTACTCCATATCTAATACCCCTCATATTTTGGTAAGTTTACTTACCTTCCTTAATTTCAAATCTAATTAAATATTCATTAAAACTATAACTTATTTTCAATCTCCATTTCACTCGTTTAAATATTTGTTGAAAGATTTATTAAAACTCTAACTTAGTTTTAATCTCCGTTTCATTCGTTTAATTCTTTGTTGAAAGATTTATTAAAATTCTAACTTAGTTTTAATCTCCATTTCATTCATTCTAATCTTTGTTGAAGATTTATTAAAACTCTAACTTAGCTTTAATCTCCATTTTATTCGTTTAAATCTTTGTTGATAGATTTATTAAAACTCTAGCTTAGTTTTAAAACCTCCATATCATTCTTCAATGATTACTTAACTTTGGAAACCAATCCTGTCTTTAAGTGGGTTAAAGAATAGATGTTATTCAAAACATCATTCACGAAAAACCCAAAATCCAAATTTATATCAAATATAAGGCTTTAAATAGAAATTATATCGACTTATATTTAACATCAAATTCTAAAATAACCAAATACCGTATAGGGAATAATGATATAAATATCTTGCTAGTTCCTCAAATGGTATCAGTATAAGTACGGAATCCAATATCAAAATATACGAAGATTATTTCTATTTAAATCCAATCAAATTCATACATTTGATAAACTTCGCTTGGTTAAGTACTTATTAACTTCAAAACATTTTAATCACTTTTATCAAAATAGCTAGTTTTCACAAAATAGCTTTATATCATTTTTAACTGGATATATTAAATCCAAATCACTTTTGAATCTTACGATTAATCATAATTTTTCCCTATATTTAGTAAATTAAAAATAGGTTATTTCTTTGAAATCCATTTTCAGGTCAATAACGACACTAGCGTTGTTTTTAATCGAAATTGATTTAAACTTATCTCAAGATTTACCCTTTGGATTTTAAAACTCTTATATTCATTAGAAAGCTCTATTTATTTCGAACCAAACATTTTTTCATTTTGAGAAAATCTGATGGTCGGATCTCCCGGTATGTCAGTTTAAAATTAATGGCCGAAATTCGCGAACTACTGCTGTGCGACTAGTCCTATTCAGAAAAAATTTGATTTATAATTAAAATTAAATCAAATTCCTTCCAAAATTGCTTATTAATTATACAAATCGTATACAATTACTTTTGGAAACTATATTTTAATAATTTCACTTAAAATCACATATTCCATTATTTAATCATTATAAAATAATTTAAAACATTAAAATAATTATATTTTTCAAAATTTATTATTGAAACCAAACTTTTCCTTAAGTCCATTATAGAAATAGTTAAGATAGTTTGGAAAATAAAATCTTATTAAAACATTGCCTGGATGCCAAAACCAAACTTCACGTTTTGAAATTACTATTCATTTTCAATTTAAATTTGAAAACATGCCTTTATTAATTGAAAAGTAATTCAAATCAAATACTTACTTTTACGAAAACTATTTGTAATGACTTAAACTACCTTTCAAAATTATTTCGAATTTAAAATTCAAACTTTCATTTTTTCACTGAATATTTTACTAATAAAATATTACATTAAATTCTAATTTGGAATAATACTCAATTATCCATTATATAATTTAATTTATATGGATTTCACACATCATTAGCATCCAGTAATAGCTGTTAACAAATATTAACATCCAACTACCACACAGAGGCATCATAAGCATAAGTGTTAAGGCCATTAACACTTAATACCAAATCAAACCATCGTTAATTAAGGTATTAAACCTCATTAACGTTTTATTGCCATAATTAGCAACCCAAATCATATCAAATCATCATTAGCGCACAACACATTCAAATTTCAAATCAATATAAACCCATTTATGTTGAATCATTCCATACACCAATCACAAACAAACAATATTCCGCAAGTGATCAAATTTTTCCCCACTTGAAATCATGGTGTATTTCAACTACAAGCTCAAATTGCTTACTATTTTTTATTTCTAAATTCATATCTTTAGCCAACTAACCATATTAACTTCGATCTTATCAAATCATTATTTTTCTAACTTAAACATTTGGCCATTTTAATTCAATTTTACATGTCATTAACGAATGTCACTTTAAAGAACCCTACTTTATTAACATTAGCTAACAAACATAAGCATCATGAGTTACCATAACCATTATCAATAAGATATCATCATCATAACAACTTATGAACATCGTGAACATCCAATAACTAGCTAATTTTCCAAACATAGTAAAACTAGTTATGCTAACTAAACTAGTTAACAAAACTTGAGTAAGGAGTTCTCACCGAGGAATTCAATCCTTCAATCTTTAAAGGTAGGACCTTTACTTTAAATCCGCAACTCCAAGCCTTACTAGCAACCAAACAAGCTACTTTCTTTACCTTAAAATACCATGAACTAAAATATATATGTTTTAACTTGCATGAATCGAAGAAAGATGGGATCTTTATGGGTTATAAGTTGTAAAGTTGGGATTTCGGAAAAAATGTTGGATCTTTAAGTGTTAAAATGCTGAAGGTTGGATCTTTGGTTAAGGGTGCTTCGGCTTAGCCTGGTGGGGTCCACGCACAGGTATGGAGAAGGCGTGGAGGTGATGGTGGATGGTTTTGCCTTGGAAGAGTTTGACCATGGAGGTTCAAGTGGAGAAAGGTTGGATTTTGAGACAGAGGAGGGAGCTTTGAGCTTGTGGTGACCACGGGAAGGTGGAATGAGGCCTAGGGGAGGTACGCAAGTGGTTGGTGGTGGTGGTAGGGAGGTGCGGCCATTAAAGTTGGAAGGGAGGAAGAAAGAAGTAAATTGGAAAATGAAAATGGAGTGACATGAAATGGAAGTGAAATGAAAAGATGGAAGGCAAGTGGAAGTGATGGGTTTGTACATAGGTTTTTAAGAAAGGAGGCAAGATCTCATGCAATGACAAGTGGAAAGGGGGACATGTGAATGAAGGGCGTGTTGTCTAAAATCCTAAGCTTTAGGAAGTTGTGCTAATTTGAGTAATTAGCTCTCTTATTAATTATACTTCCTTAACTTGTCTCTATTCATATGACCACATACTAACTCTGACTACTACGAAATTTGAAACCCTGCTACGTTTTACAAATATGGTTCCAACGAGCCTGGTCTCATCGAATTCGTAGACAGTTTGAAAATTTTCCTTATTGTTAGCTTTTATTGAATTTTAACTGACTTTTCAATACACGTTTAAATTAAGTATGCTTACACACTAACTCTAATTGATTTGAAATATGGAACCTTATCATATTTAACGTTACGGATCCGATAAAATTGGTTTTGTCGAAATCCTAGACTATTTGCGAAATGTCTATTTTTAGGCTATCAAAATAATATTAAATTATCAATTTCACAAAACTCATTTTAATTCTATTTTAAAAGTTCACTAACCTTAACAAAATATAAAATTAAAATTTATTTTCAATAGTTTTCCAAGTCTAGATTCAATATTTACTAGAAATTTGAAATTCAGTCAGACTTATCCATTTAAAAATCCTATTAAATTTTTTTAAATCCTACTTCAAATTGATTGAAAATTCGGGTCGTAACATTCTCCCCTACATAAAATGATTTCGTCCTCGGAATCGAAGACGGGACTTAAGGTCATTTACTTAACCAACACAGCCTTTGTTCTAATTTACTCGAGTTCTTTAACTTTTCAGTTTCTAAGAACTTCCTAATTTCTCGAAATTTGGCTAATGTCTTTAATTTTCGAAAAAAAATCTCCATAACCTCTTTTGTATAGGTTAATCAGTATAACTGCAACTTTCCTCTCTAGGCCCTCAACAATCAAAAAGAAAAACCAAAAGCCAAGCGGCTTAATAATCGGCTCATAAAATCATCAAACCCAATCAATACAGTTAAATATGTACCTTTGTATCAACCATTCAATTTTCTTCTTCTTCTTAGCTTCAATTCAATAACCTATTCAATATGCATATGTACAATTCTAACTAATCTCCAATTCAATTCAACATTAACGTTAAATTTTACTTGTCTTGACTTATTTTCCATTCTTATATTAGTTTTATCGTTCCAATTTTATTTAACTAAAGTTAAGTTTTAATTCTTTTGATTCACTTTTGTCTTTTCAATCCATTTAACTTGTATTAGTTAAATTTAAAACTTAAATCATCTTAATAGTCCAAGCATATCTCGACATTTTAATTGGAATTATATAGTCATCCCACTTTTGAAACTTGAAAATAAACACTGATGATTTCGCGACAATCACCAGAATCATCCTCAAGCGACAGGAATGTGATTCTATATCTGTCCGGTATATTTGAGACTTCGGATATACGTTTGCAAGGCATATATTCAAAATCTTCTTAAACTCGATAGCCCAATTTCAATATCAAATAAAATACCCAAATTCTTATTATAAGATGTAATCTTTCAAAACAAAATTCATTTATATATATACGCAAAAAAAATCTATAATATGTAATACTCTTCAAACTCATCCTAAGGCATTACTAACCCCATCTATAATGAGTCATACTTCCAGGATATTACTAATCCTATCAATGTTGTGTTCTTTCCTTTTATTCAAACGAGTAGTACCACAAAGCTTTGAATAATACCAAAGCTCTGATACCAAATGTGACGACCCGTCTTTTTAGTCGATTCAAATAGATCGCCAAACCGACTTGAACCAAATAGCAAGACGTATCGCTTGGGATTCCGACTAATAAGAACACAGCAATAAACTTTTTCATTAACATCATTTCAATGTTACACCAGAGTACAGAATATATCAGAGTACATCGCAAATATCAAAGAATAATACATTGCTAAACATAGAGGAAACATAATTACATTTGGTGGAAGACTGTCAAATTCTCTGGACACAACTCTAGCTTCAATCCAGAATCCTACTCTAAAAGGACTCCAAGACATATCTGCAAAACCTTAACTACTAGCTTCCCGTGTGGAAAATATGGGCACCCATAATTTAGGTAGGAAACAATAAATCCGTGTCAGTCACGGGACTGGTGTGAGAACCAAAAAAATTATTATACTTTATTTTAAAGTTTGGTAAATCACAGGACCACGCCATATAACATGGAATGGGTTTTCTCCGCATGAATACCAATCATAAACAACTCGCAATGCTTTTGGAAAAACGAAGCTATTATAAGACTCAAGTCCCATTACACAACGCAACGCAAACCGGAGGATAGAGTTGTATCTTGTAATAGTCAAACATGCTTGATACGAAAAATTATTTTTATTATTACTAGTGCATAATGTGGAAATCACATTCGCAAATAAACGTTTCAATATTAGATAGCATAAGTCCCCGTCCTATTATGTCGCCATATTGGTTTACAATTGAAAAATACAAACTCGTATTGGAAGTTAGATTCCATCATGATGGTTTCTGATTCGAAAGATCTCCCGTGGAGGTGTGTATCTCGACGGTTAAGTCAAGGCATTGGATAACACAGTAATACACATCCACACTACACTCTGGAATAAAGCATCACCCCCCGTGGCTTTAGTCCAGGCTTGGAACACCACTATACTCTATCCCTATGGCTTGGAGCTACCACTACCAAGATCATCTTGGACGATCGAATCCATTACAACTTTTAAAAAAAAAATCATTCTTGTTAACCGGCTTTTGGCTTTTTGGTCCGGTTCCCGAAAGTACACGAGCCACGCTTGACTCAACGCATCGCGTGGGATGAAGCCGAAAGGGACGCCTAGGAGCGAAGGAGATGGGGTTGAAGAGGGATCACGCCACTAAGGACCTCGTGCCTCCATCAGCACGTTTCCAAACCAAGTCCTCGAAACCCCAGGACTCACAAGCCAGGATCTCGAGCCCCCGGACCCCCATTTAAACGGACCTCACACCTCTCGAAATAGGAGTTTCGTACTCTTGGAGGTGCAAATTTCGCACCTCTAAGAGGTGCGAAATTCGCACCCCCTGGGGCAGGGTGCGAAAAAAGCGGATGTGCAGGCTCCAGGTGCGAAATTCTGGGTGTGGTCACCCATTTCTACCTACTCCTACCTACTCCTTTCCTATAAATACCCCATGACTTCACACTTGAAAGGGGTTGGGATTTGTGAGCTCAAGACCTCTAGAGAGCTACTTTAATGGCATCTCCCATTTGAGGAATAAGAAGGGCAAAAGTGTCTTTTTCCTAATATATTAAATATATGATAATTATGACATCATATATGATAATGATGACATCATGTCTTAGAGGTCACATCATATAGCCTTAGAGATGACATCATCTAGCTTAGAGATGACATCATCTAGCTTTGAGATGAATGTAATGAGATGTCATGAGATGGCCTCAACATTGTAACTTTTTGTGATCAATAATATTCCAACAACGCTTCAAAGTGGAGTATGCCCCTCACAAGGCCGAACCACTATAAATCTCTTGTGTTATATACTGCTTTTTGCTCTTGTCTATACGAACAAGTTAATTATTCCTAGTAATTGGAATCTTTGGTGTTTACGACATTTTTTTGCCGTCAACAATTCTCAACCCACAGGTAGTTCATTCTCAACTTGAAGACTGATTTAACCATCAGTTTACCATTATACCAAGGTGTGAGGCTTGTCGAAGTCACATTTCAACACAAAGCTATGCTATATTAGTCATGCTTTGATCATCATCCACAAAGCTCTACTTTTCAACAAGAAGCTTTGATCGGCTCAGCACTTAGCATGCCACATTGTCAATTCACAACATATAATTGGTGTCTATTAAAATATAACCCTCTGAGTTCATAAGTCTCAAAGAAGGGTGTTAAGCTAAGAGAATAAATTCTCCGCCACCAACTAATATACATCAGTAGAAACCAATCGGTTATGTTGTAAAATACAACATCAGACACACATCCATTTACAAGTGCGTTCTGGATTTGAACGAAACCAAAGGCACCTTATTCCTCGTCCAACAAATGGAGAGAATCCTTTGTATATCCGAAAAATCTCCAAGCACGTTTGGACTACTGTCACAATATAGCCCCATAGTGAGTGTATAGCCCGAGGCACCAACGAGCAGTCCCCTCGATGTGAAGGTCTCTAGTCTTCAATCAACGTGTTCGATATCTTCAAAAATCATCGTATAGTTATTCAGAATGGGTTGAAACCCAGTTGTTAGATCGAAATTTG
Source organism: Allium sativum (assembly GCA_030737875.1). Lineage (NCBI taxonomy): Eukaryota > Viridiplantae > Streptophyta > Magnoliopsida > Asparagales > Amaryllidaceae > Allium > Allium sativum. The sequence continues at coordinate 121,125,506 of CM060915.1, forward strand.
GACCTAACACCCAAATTGTTATGAACAGTAGAGAATTTCAAATGAAGAACAAGGAAAAAGAAAATAACACTCAGAATTTATAGTGGTTCGGCGTTAACGAGCCTACGTCCACTTTATATTTTATTGATTAGGCTGTAAAAGCTAATACAACAATGATTTCTCTCAATATTTCAGTAGTTTGACAACAATGGCGGATTCAATGCTCAATATTGCCAAAAAGATCCCGAAAAATGCCAAGCTTTGGGCTATTTATAGCTGATTTTGTCAGGCGGATCGTGGACACGTGGCACGAATCCCGAGAGCATCGGATCGCATCGCCATCGTTGGAGAAACAGTCAAATTAGCCGTTGTGGACAGGTGTCGTGATCTGCTTGAAAATCGGATCGTGCAGATGAGGAGAATCGATCCAAGTGACGGTTAGGGACACGTGTCGCCAGATCCGTGCGATTCGGATCGCTGAAGACTAGCTCGCGCTTGAACGGGTCAGAGGGTTCGCCATGCACCAGGGAATCGGATCGGTTCGCTCGGGGCAACAATATAAGTTCGGATCGGATCGCCCGGCTGTATCGTTCGCTGATGAGAAGGGGCGATCCGATATTGGGCGAGACGATGGTACGCGAATCGATATTGGGCGAGACGATGGTACGCGAATCGATTCCTTCATGTCCTTAAATATCGTGGTTTCCTGCTTTCCTCTTACTAATGATCCTGGGTGGCTTGGTCAAAAAGCGAGCCAACATTTTTGGTGCTTTCACTGAGAACTTAGTCCTAAAGTTTCACTATTCGCTTCTTTGAGGATTCCAGCGATTCGGATATCATGGCTGGAAAAAGATCTAAAGCTTCGCAGACCAACGAAACGATTGAGGAGAGTGTGCACGAACTAGGCAATGAAGAAACTCTGGATCGCGGAGCGCAGGGGGCGAACCGATCCGACGAAGACACCGCGTTCCGAGTCGATGAGAACGAGACGATCCGTGCCACTAAAGGGGTTGTCACTCGATCCCGAGGTAACACCTCGCAGCCTCCGCGTACCACAACCACGAGTCGATCTCAGGGGGGGCGCAGCGAATCGCCCTCCACGAACCGCAACTATCCGAACTGATGGTCAGACTACAACTCGACCTGGAAAAGAACCTATGACCCACTCCTATCGTCTCGGAACCTCTACTCGACCCGGTTCGAGCTCTTTGCGCATAAGAGAGAGTGATGATGACCACTATGATCCTGCTGCTCCTATCACCGAGGGGGATCTTTCTCGCTTCGCCGAAATGTGGGATAGGTTGTTTGATGAGTTGGCTGCCCAAAGGCAGGAAAGTTCCATCCAGCGGCAAAATTTGACGGCTATGGATAGAAGACTTCATGAGCTAGCAAGGCAAAGAGCATCACCGGTTCGTCCACTCACCCCAGTATATTCTTCTTCGTCTGAAGAATCGCCGAGACCTCCGCGGCGACCGTATGAGAGAGCCGAAAACATAGAACAGCTTCGGTTCGGAACCCTGCCCTCACAGGAAGAGGAAGAACTAGGGGCGGGGCCCCCAAACCGCAATGTGAATGGACAAGCAACGGCCCTCAGGACTCGAGATGTGAACAGTCCTGTGCATAACAGACCACCTCAGCCCCGTCGCCGCACGCATACTCATGATAACAGGGGGCAGCGAAGCCCTGTCCAAGCCCCGGATTTTGTGGCTGCTTCCCGAAGAGAGATCAGAGAACCTCGTCGGGCCAGAGGCACTGACCCTGAACCTCCTTTGACCAGTGCAAATGTTGCAGCCATGGTCCACCAGATTCTGGCCGACAGCCGCGGACAGCGGAACGAAGATTGGGGGATCGACCGTAGTCATACTCCTTTTACTGACGATATTTTGGATGCGACTTTTCCAAGGCGTTTCAACATGCCACAAATGAACCGATATGCTGGAAGATCTGATCCTGTTCAACACCTGATAAGATACTCGTGGTCGATGACCGCTGCCGCCGCTTCTGACGCGGTTAAGTGTAAAGCGTTTCCCATATTCCTGGAGGACGTGGCTTTGTTATGGTTTACTCGCCTGCCGGCGAGATCGATTTCTAGCTTCAGGGAGCTGAGCGAGAAGTTCGTAGAACAATTCCGTATCTACGCACAGAAGACAAAAAGCGTGATCGATTTATTCCTTGTCAAACAGCGACCAGGCGAGAGCCTAAAGATGTACCTAGATCGTTTCAATTTGGCCGCCACTGAGGTTAAAGATCCTCATGAACCGACCATCGTCGCAGCACTGATTGACGGAGTAGATAAGGACACTGAGTTCGGGAGGTACTTGGCAGGCAAACCACCCCACACTAGAGAGTTATTCTATGAGAAAGCCAACGTACATCTACGCCGGGAAGAGGTATACGCAAACCGAAAGGTTAAAACAACTGATAAGGAGGAAATTCAGAGCAATGTCACCGTCAAACAGACTGGAGACAGCTCGGGGAAAGTTGAAGTTAACGTCGGAAATCAGAATCAGTGTGGTCGCCAACCAGGTAACAACAATAACAATGGTAACGGCAACAACCGGAAGAGGGGCCGAGGGAACGACTCCCAGAGAAGGACTCGTCCCAGGGCCTTTGAAAGTTATACACCCATAAGTGATACTCTGGAAAATATCTTCATGGATGCGTACGAAGTCCTCCAGAATAAGAGGCCACCTCCTAGAGAGTCGACAGAGAAAAATCGTCCTCTTTTCCGAATGACTAGTGCATGTTTAAAACCAAGTGATATATAAACATATCATGAGTCTCATTCCATTTCATGATATTCTTTTACTCAAATCATCTTTTACATTGGGAATTACTCCCTCAAATCTTATCAAAATTTACATCTTTTAAACTCTTGTCTAAATCTTTCCTTCGAAATCATTTTCCCATTTCCATCCTATTCATCCCTTGGAGCAAAACTGGTGGTCCTCCATATCTAATACCCCTCGTATTTTTGCAAGTTTACTTACCTTCCTTTATTTAAAATATAATTAAGGATTCATTAAAACTCTAAGTTAGTTTTAATCTCCATTTCATTCGTTCAAATCTTTGCTGAAAGATGTATTAAAACTCTAACTTAGTTTTAATCTCCATTCAATTCGTTCAAATCTTTATTGAAAGATTTATTAAAACTCTAACTTAGTTTTAATCTCCATTTCATTTATTCAAATATTTGTGGAAAGGTTTATTAAAACTCTAAGTTAGTTTTAATCTCTATTTCATTCGTTTAAATCTTTGTTGAAAGATTGGTTAAAACTCTAGCTTAGTTTTAAAACTTCCCTATCATTCTTCAATGATTACTTAAATTTGGAAGCCAATCCTGTCTTTAACTAGGTTAAAGAATAGATGTTATTCAAAACATCGTTCAAAACAAACCCAAAATCCAAATTGATTTCAAATATAAGGCTTTAAATAGAAATCATATTGACTTATATTTAACATCAAATTCTGAAATCAACAAATACCGTATAGGGAATAATGATATAAATATCTTCCAAATTCGTCAAACGATATTCGTATAACTACGGAAACCAATATCAAAATATTCGAAAATTATTTCCATTCAAATCTAATTAAATTCATACATTGGAAAAACTTCACTTGGTTAATTACTTATCAACTTCAAAACGTTTTAATCACTTTTATCAAAATAGCTAGTTTTCACCAAATAGATTTATATCATTCAAAACTTGATATATTAAATCCAAATCACTTTTAAATCATTTATTATCATTTATCATATTTTTCCCTATTTTTAATAATTTGAAAATACATCATTTCTTTGAAATCCATTTTCAGGTCAATAACGACACTAGCGTTGTTTTTAACCAAAATTGATTTAAACTTATCTCAAAAATTAACCTTTGGATTTCAAAACTCTTATATTCATTAGAAAGATCTCTTTATTGCGAACCAAACGTTTTTCATTTTGGGAAAATCAGATGGTTGGATCTCCCGGTACGTTAGTTTAAAGTTAATGGTCGAAATTTAGCGAACTGTCGTTGTGCGACTAGTCCTATTCAGACCAAATTTTGATTTATAATTAAAATTAAATCGAATTCCTTCCAAAATAGCTTATTAATCATATACGATTACTTTTGGAAACTATATTTTAATAATTTCACTTAAAATCACATATTCCATTATTTAATCATTATAATACTATTTAAATCAATATAATATTATTTTTCAAAACTTATTATTTGAAACCCAAATTTTCTTGAAGTCCACTATAAAAATAATTAACATAGTTTGGAAAATAAAGTCTTTTTAAAACATTTCCTGGATGCCCAAACCAAACTTCACTTTTTGAAATTGTTATTCATTTTTAATTTAAATTTGAAAACATGCCTTTATTAATTGAAATCTAATTCAAATCAAATTCTTAAAACTATTTGTAATGACTTAAACTACCTTTCCAAGTTCTTTTGAACTTCCATTTTTCATTGAATATTTTATTAATAAAATATTCAATTAAATTCTAATTTGGAATAATACTCAATTATTCACCATATATTTTAATTTATATAGATTTCACACATAATTAGCATCCAATAGTAGTTATTAACAATTATTAACATCCAACTACCACAAAGAGGCATCATTAGCACAAGTCTTAAGGCCATTAACACTTAATATCAAATCAAACCATCGTTATTTAAGATATTAAACCTCATTAACATTTTATTGACATAATTAGTAACTCAAATCATATCAAATCATCATTATCACACAAAAAATTCAAATTTCAAATCAATATAAACCCATTCATGTTGAATTATTCCATACACTAATCACAAACAAACAATTCCTCTAATGTCATTCCACCTCGTTTGTTTCCTTCAATTGCTTCTAAGGTCAATGTGACCTCGTCGATTTTAAATGATTATAATGTCGATAATATTAATGCGAATAATGTGATTCCTCCCATTTTGAATTTTGTTGATGGTTTTGTGAACCCTTATCCACTTAATTATTTGAAATCTACAAATGTAATTTTGTCGAACACTTCAAATCCATCAAATACCTCTTTTTCGAACAATTCTAATACTAATCTTACTTCATTCAAATCTGATTTTGCATCACTTTTCAAATCGCTACGTCGTAATGTCGGTATATTCAAGCCAATTGAATTTGATATAATCAAGGATGGTATAACCAAAGAGATTCCAATCTAGTTAAACAAGAAGGCAAGAAGTACTGGACAATCATCTGGTTGGCTTTTTCTTGGACGGTACATTATCGTATATCACTGTTGTAAATTTCTTACATAAACATTGGAAGTTGAGTGGTGAGCTTAATATCAAATCAGATGGGTTTAATTTTTTACTTCAAGTTTTCAAATGAGCATGATAGAGATTTTTTTTTGCATTCTGATCCAACTTTTGTTAAGAGGTAGAATGTTCATTGTTACTCAATGGGATCCTTCAATTGGTAGTTCTCAGGCTCAGATAAAAAGGGTTCTTATTTGGATTCATTTTCATAGGATACCAATCATTCTCTGGACACTTTTTGGAATAAATTAGCTGGCACGCTATGCTGGAAAACTCATTTGTTTTGATAAAAGCACAGAAAAATGAACAAATTCAAATATGTTAAGGCTTTGGTAGAAATTTCACCAGATTTTGAGTTACCTGAGCATATTGAGGTAGCTAGTTTAGGAGTTAATTGTCCATCGATCAAGATATCTTATGACTAATGTGACACCCTAGGTCCGTTATTGTCACTCTTTATCAGAATGCATTAAGTTTCGTGAAGTGTTATAGGTAAAATGACACAGAATTTCACAAGACATATATAAAATAGCAGCGAAAATTTAAAACCTTATTTTTCAATAGAAAACATCATGGTCCAAAAATCCAGTTATAACATCAGTCTGAAATACTGAAAACCAATTACATCAAATTAAAGTATTTGCCATGTACTAAAACCATCAAAGTACATAAATATAAAATCATAGTCCCCAAAAATAGCCATAGCAAAGTAGACAAGTAGTCAAAGCGATACATTTAAGCAGATCCAATTCCAAGCAGAAACAGGAGAGAGAGTCCTAATCAAGCCTGAGTGTTCCCACCCTGAGAACCTGGGGGGAGGAAGAGAGAGAAAAGGAAACAAAACGGGTCAGACATAAAGTCTGGCGAGTCCAGTGACTTTTAGCATATAAAGAAATAAAAGTATCAAGACAGTAAATAAACTGGATGAAAGATAACTGTAGTATATACAGGTAAAAACAAGATGGACAAGATAAACAGAATAAACAGGATAAACTATGCTCCTCAATTACTTTCTCTGCACCAATACTAGTATACCGAATTAAGTGTTTTTCAATTACTTAATAGAAACAGAATGATCCCAATAGAATATAAATGGTAGACTTAGGTGTACTTCTAGTAACGGATTCTACCCTAAACATAAATAAAGGTACCTAAACAGAAACAACAGGTGTTACCCCAAAACAAAAATAATAGGTACCTAAACAGGACTAGATGTACCCTAGTTACTACACCCAACAATCGGCTCCCTACCACATAAATACCCTGTGCCGGCCCCATAGTAGGGTGTATTACTTCCTAAAGTGGTAACCACCAGAAGGACACAGACCTATTTACAGATGTTATGGCATCATATTTTCCCAAACAGACTGGACCCATGCACGCACATGACCCTGTTGGAACGTGCCATCAAAACACCCCCTCCTAAATGAACCTCTTATAATTAGCTCAGTAAGCAGGCCCTGACCCCTACCTAGTGCGGGGTCCCTTTTTAATACCATAATGGGTTACTGACTAATATGGGTCCTGCACAACATATGACACAAGCCAACCCCTAAAATTGTGTCCCCAATCAAATAGGATTTCCATGGGCTAAGTCCTACAGCCTAACCCCTCCCCCCCCCCAGAATTCAACATGTTAAGTTTTACACGGGTTAGCAGTGTCCATAAAACCCCAACAGAATAAACATATTACATAAGTGACATATAATTCCATTAACATGTTCCACTTAACCTTTGAATTAAGCCTACATGTTTACATGTTCATACACCCCATATTTTAGTTATATTACACGATATAAGTTATGCCCCAAATTTTAGTCATATTCACAGTATAGGTTATTCCCCCAAATTACCATTCCCAATTAAACCCAATTTCGTTTGTACACATATTTCAGCGATATTGGCCTAGGCTCGAAGGTAGCCTAGGCTATAAACTAAAAAGGGAACGAGAGAGGAAGAAGAACAGTGTAAAAACCCGTAACTTCCCCGTGAAGGAAAGCGTGGATAGTTCGAGAACAAGCCACAACAGAACGCAGACGGAAGAACATTTCATTGTATATTACAACAATTCCATCAGAATACAAGAATATACAGAGTATGAATAAATATTACACAGAAATATCAGAGATTTAAATTACATTTAAATACATAGCAGCGGAAACTAATACAAAATACAACTAGAAGGGATATACGGATACAAAGCTTTCCGGATATCGTTCCAGCTGTAAACCAGGATCCTGTGAATATAAATCTGCAAAACCAAAACTACTGGCTGCCCGTGTCAAAATAAGGGCACCCAGAGTTTAGGTTAAAACAATAAACTCCAGGTCAGTCATGGGACTGGTGTGAGAACTAAAACAGTTATTAATCTTTATTTTAAAATTAGGTAAATCAAGGGACCACGCCGTATAACACGGAACGGGTTTCCTCCCAAGAACACCAGTGCATAAAACAATAGCGCAATGCTAAATAAGGAAAAATGAAGCTATTATAAGACCCAGGTCCCATCACACAATGCAACGCAAGCCGGAGGATAGGGTTTTTACCTTATAATAGCCAAAGAATGCTTGATACGTTTCAAACAAGTGATTTGATACTATTATAAGTGCATAGTGTATAAAACAACTTCAAATCATAAGTATCAATCATAGACGGCATAAGCGCCCCATCCCACTATGTCGCCATACTAGGCTCTACAAATAAAACCGCAAATGTCACGTATTTGGAAGTTGGATTTCCATCTATGAACCGAGGCCAGGGATCGTCCTCTACCGATTCGAGACTCTCTAGCCCGAGCCTCAGGCAAGCGCGCAGGCAAGCCTTGGATCGTCAGGGCCGGTCCATCGATGTGGATTATTATGCCTAAACACTACGTTTCCCCGCCCTTTGGGGCGTAAATGAGCCAACGAATGGCTCCATCGGACCCGGATCGTCCGATCTAACCGAGGCGCCTCGCAACAGCAACAACCACACAAGTGAAAAGTATATAAATGTCAGGGCTGGTAGGTCACTGACACGACCCTAGCTAGAAAGAAACGCATGCCCTCCCTGAGGTCCTCTCCCGTTTCTGGTTCACAACCGGCGAGACGGCCGGAAATTTCGCTCGATCCGAATCAGTCGTTAAACCGATCTAGACCGTTCGAAACCCCTGATCGTTTTGAGAACAGGACAAATCAGAACGCAGACGGAAGAACATTTCATTGTTATTACAACAATTCCATCAGATACAAGAATACACAGAGTATAAATGAATAAGTTACATTCGATAAATATCAGAGATTACAATAAATTAAATTTAAATACATCGCAGCGGAAAAATATACAAAACACAACTGAAGGTGATACACGGATACAGAGCTTTCCGAGCATCGTTCCAGCTGTAAATCAGGACCCTGTGAATATAAATCTGCAAAACCAAAACTACTAGCTGCCCGTGTCGAAAATAAGGGCACCCAGAGTTTAGGTTAAAACAATAAACTCCAGGTTAGTCATGTGACTGGTGTGAGAACTAAAACAGTTATTTAAAACTTTACTTTAAAGGATAGTAATTCAAGGGACCACGCCGTATAACACGGAACGGGTTTCCTCCCAAGAATACTGGTGCATATAACAAAACAGTGCAATGCTCTTTGCAAAAATGAAGCTATTATAAGACCCAGGTCCCATCACACAATGCAACGCAAGCCGGAGGATAGGGTTTTCCCTTATAATAGCCAAATAATGCTTGATACGTTTAAAAACAAATCATTTGATACTATTATAGGTGTATAGTGTCAAAACAATTTTCAATCATAAATATCAATCATAGACGGCATGGGTACCATATATCATGTCGCCGTACTAGTTCTACAATTAAAACCGCAATATCACGTATTGGAAATTGGATTTCCGTCATGAGCCGAGGCAAGGGGCAAGCTCCTCTCCGCATTCGAGACACTCTAGCAAATGTCCCAGGACCCCACTTTGATCCTTGGAATCGGCTGGACCGGTCCTCTCTTACTTTTGAGGATTAGTTATTCCTGAACACACGTTTCCCGGTCCTTACAGACCTATTTCCGAGGCGCCTCGCATTCCAACAACCACACAGGTGAAAAGTATATAAATGTCAGGGCTGGTAGGTCACTGACACCACCCTAGCTAGAAAGAAACGTCGTGCTCTCCCAGCGGTCCGTCTCCCGTTTTTGACTCATACCGAGGTGTGAGGCTCGCGAATTCACGTTATACACAAAGCTACGCCACACAGGCCATGCTTTGATCATCAACCACAAGACTTTGCTTTTCAACAGAAGCCCTGATCAATTGCCACTTACGCGTGCCACACTGACAATTCACTCCATGCGACTGATGTCCATCGATATACAACCTCTGAGCTCGTACGTCTCAGAGAAGGGCGTTAAGCAAGAGAATAAATTCTCCGCCGCCAAACAGATGTATATTTAATAGAGATCATTCAACACAGAATAAAATCCAATGTCAGACACACAATCCATTTACAAGTTCGTTCTGGGTCTGAACGAAACCGGAGGCACTTTCCTCGCATCTCCATCCATCTCCAAGTACGTCTGGACGATCACCAACTGTTTCCCTCATCTTGGGTGTACAGCCCAATCAAGATCATCAGTAATCACCCAAACGACGTGAAGACTTCCGGTCTTCAACCACCGTCTTCATCTTTGACATCTCGTCGAATCGGTTATTCAGAATGGGTATAATCCGGCCTTTCTGAATAACCCACGTATATGATAAACAAATGTTACACACACACAACAAACGCCTCATTCCAATTCAGAATATTCCTTTATTCACAAAATCACATTCTTAGGGAAAGGTTCCCATTAATTTTATCCAAGATAAATTCTTCAAAATTTATTCTATAATCTTTCTTTGGATATCATTTTAAACTAGTCGGGATTAGCGAACCACACCGAAGTAATTATTTGTTTTATTTCCCAATCCCAACCTATATATCCCATGGAGAAAACTGGTAATACTCCATTCCTAACACCACGGTGTTATCGGTAAAATTAATTACCATTTCACGTTCAGATCTAATTAAAGATTTAACTATCGCTTTGGAGCAAAACTGGTGGCACTCCGTTCTCGATCGCCTATCAGATTTGATAATTTAAATTATCAATTCACATTTTAATCTAATTAAAGATTCATTAAAACTCCACTTAGTTTTAATCTTTTCAAAAATCAACATCTTGCCTTTAACTGGGTTAAAGAACCAATGTCATATAAAACACGATTCACGATAAACCCAAATCACATTCGATATTAAATACAAGGCTCTGAATAGAAAATATACTGGCTTATATTCAATATCAAATTCTGAAACCAACAAATATCGTATTGGAAATAACGATATAAAATATATCTTTCAAATTCCCATAACAATATCTGTATAGTCACGAAATCCGACATCGAAATATTCCGAAGATAATTTCGATTCAACTCCAGTCCAATTCACGTATTGGGAATATTGATTATTTTTAAAATCACTTTCAAATTCAATTTATTTATTCCAAAAATAAATTGATTTTAATTCTAGTTCAAAACTAGTTCATTTCGATAAAAAATTATTTTTATCCTTTAAAATGTGGAATTCTTCAGCCCAATTTTTCCCAAATCATTTCTTATGATTTTACACAAATTATCAATATTTTTAATAATTTTATCAAGGCCCGTACAGTCGATTTCCAACAACGGCCATCGAACTGCACTTACAGCGACCTTTTTCGAATTTGATTTGGACATAACTCCAAATCCAACCGTTAGATTTCAAATTTATAATATTCATTGGAAAGCTCTTTTCGATACGAACCCAACGGTTCCGGTTTTAGGAGAATCCGACGGTCGGATCTCCCGCAACGTCAATTCGAAGTCAATGGTCGAAATTCACGAAATGCCGCAGCGCGGCGCGTTCTATTCAGGCCATTATATATATAATATATATATATATATATTATATATATTTCGTCGATTTCCTTTTAAAACGTATTTTATAAATCGTTTTAAATTCGTTTCAAAAACAATTTCAACTTCATCTTCAATTTCAAATCGATTTGATTTCATTTCAATTTTATTTACTTCGAATTCGTTTCAATTCAATTCAATTTGAATTTACCTTCTATTTAATTCAATTCGAATTCATTTCAAATTGATTTCAATTCAATTTCCGTTCCTTTTAAATTTCATTCAAAACGATTTCTATTCGTTTTAATTCAATTTCAGTTTAATTCAATTTGAATCCATTTCTATTCAATTCGAATTCAAATTCACTTTCTATTCAATTCGAATCGAATTCATTTTCTATTCGATTCGAATTCATTTCAAATTGATTCAATAAAATTTCAATTTGAATTTTAATCTAATTTAATTTGAATTTCATTTCAAAATATTAAATTTTGAAATCACTTTTCAATATTCATTATAAAACGAATAAAATCGATATAAATATCGTTCGCGTCAAAATAACGCATCTCTAATCAACACGGCTTTATATATTTCAGTAAATTCGTTATTCTATTCAACAAATGAATATTCATTCTATTCAACACATGAATTTATATTTCTTTCAACACACGACTAATCTCAACACATGAGTACTGTCAACACATCACTATTTTTGTTATGTAAAATATTTTATAAAACTATGGTATCTATCGTTGGATTTTTAATTAGATTTCAACCGTAAAGTAGTTCTAATTTTAAATATGATAAAGATGTAAATTTTATTGTTAAAATATTTTACTCAACACATAAATAGTTTTGACACATGAACATCGTCAACACATGACTATTTTTATATTCAACACATGAATTTTCTTTTATAATATTCATTATTTTCCCGATTGGAATGAGGCCCAATCAATCACCATATAATGTTAATTATATGGATTCCATACAACACATGTATATAATAGCAATGATAAACAATCAACCATCATCCAAGGTGCACCACACAACTGCATAAGCATCAAATATAAATAATTAACGCTTACACAGCCTGTCGACCAATCGATCGACATACAATAAAATAATTGGGATTAGTGTACGCCAAATATCATCCCAACACCCGTGTGGGGTTTCAAATCAACAAACACATATTTTTATTTGTGCAGTTGGGCAATGTGTAAAATTTATCATCTCAATCAATATCAGTCAAATCGGTGTATATAAACAAATCGGCCGATTTGTTTATAAATATTTATTTATTCACATTCACGTTAAAATTATATTTTTAATGATAATTAATTTATTTCAACACATGAATATATTTCATTATCTATTTCACATCAACTTCACAAACAAATTTCACAACACATCAAACAAGCATACAAGCCATCCATGGTCTGTGGATGACGGGTGTCGGGTGCTGCTAAGCACCGTCTGCATCCTAGTATATATATATATATATATCTAGAAAAAGAAATTTAGAGTGAGAAGTTCTCACCGACTAGCTATTCCAACTCCACGACTCTTCTATTGTAGAAATCTTCGTCGTTCTCGCCTTTTGCCACTTTCGTTGCCTGTATTCACTACATACATAAAAATCACATTTTTATATTATTGCTATGTATATAAAAATCATATTGTTATAATTACTCCATATGGAAAAAAAATCTATTTTTACATCGCTACTATATAGATAAAAATTCTATTTTTACATCGCTACTATATAGATAAAAATTCTATTTTTACATCGCTACTATATAGATAAAAATTCTATTTTTACATCGATATTCTCTACATAAAGATCTCGCCTTTTCAAATATAAAGATTTCGCCTTTTTATTTCATCTCTATAAAAATCCCATTTTTACTTCATTATATATATATAATAAAAATCAGATTTTTATTTCGTTACATATATAAAGATGATATTTTTATACTCCTACAATATAAAAGATTATATTTTTATACTTCTGCAATATAAAAATCTCTTCTTTATGGTTTTAAAAATCTAACTTTTTCCCTGATTAAAAATCTAATCTTTTTGTTTATAAAAATCAAATCTTTTATGTTGATAAAAATCAAACTTTTTGAAACTAAAAATCTAATCTTTTTCCTGTTAAAAATTATAACTTTCTATCATCAAAATTTATAACTTTCTCTAAATAAAAATTATAACTTTATATTTATAGAGATCAGAATTTTATAGTGTAAGAAAAAAATCAGACTTTACATGTTTAAATAAATAAATAAAACTAAGTAAGTAAATAAAGAACTTACAGTAAATCGTGAGGAGGGGGTGATTCCATTGTGCGCGGCTGACAGGGGGTGTCGGAGAAGAGGGGAGGTGCGGATCCGGTCGACGGAGGTGCGGGCGTAGCGGAGGAGGCCAGGGGATCGGGTTTTGGGCGCGGGTTCGATCGCAAGGGGCTAGGGTTCACGCAGGAGAGGGAGAGAGGAAGGAGAAGAAGAAGGGGAGGGGGCGCGCATCGCCTGTGGTGGAGGCGGAGGGGTGCGACGCGGTGAAGCTGGGTAGGGCTGAGCGGGAAAAGGGGATCGGGTGAATCGAAGAAGAAAGGAGAATGAGAGAGGAGGGTGGAAGGCGGAGGCTGCCGCACGGTGGCGCGCTCGTCGAAGGAGCGGCGGCGCTCCTCCCGTTTCTTCCTCTCTTTTTTTTTTGAATGAACGAAGGGGGGGGGCAGAATGAATAAAGGAAGAGGAGAGAGGAAGTTTTATTTAATTATTTTTAATCCCAAAAAGTTGACTTTTACATACGACCTCTAAACAAGGCCCACCGCCTGTCGTCCATAGCTATTTACCCCCATTCCAAACACAATTGGATTTGTATCGTAGGCTGATTCGATCGTTACAATCAGTTTCCGTTAAAATCAACATATAACTCTATATATTGAATTTGAACGCGCATTTCAATTTACTGGGTCATATACTAACTAGAAAAATTCCAGAAAAATATTTTCTAGCTTCGTATTGACGATACAGTCCTAACAAAACTAGTTTCGTCGAATTCTGAGACCATTGGAAAAATGGCCATTTTCCAGTCGATTAAAGTCAACTGAAACTGGTCAAACGTGTTTTCCTTTGCCACGCTCACATACTGATTCGAAAAATTATGAAATTTGGAATCTAGCAATAATTTGACATCACGGACCCAACAAAAGTGGTTTCTTCGAAATCCGAGGTCGTTTGCAAAATGTCTATTTTTAAGGGCCTGAATTCCATAGCGACTACTCAGAATTTTCAACTGGACATATCTTTTGATTCCCGTTATGAAATCTCGATTTTTCGGATTCGTTGGAAAGATATTATCAAATAGATCCTATTATTTTTGGTTTCACTAAAATCTGGTTTGTTTTGCACCTGGTACATTCAATTGAAGTTTGAAATCGAATTATCGAACTACCGCGCCATTTTCAATTCTATTTATAATTATATATAATTATTTATATTCTAACGACTACGTATATAAAATATACGTTCTATACTATTCAAAATAAATTTCTCGTTGATATTATTTAAAATAATTCATTTTAAATGTTCAAAATTCGCTAAAATTGCCAAAATAAAAATTTTAAACTAGCCCAGATTTTCGGGTTGTTACAACCGGGGTGAGAGGCTCGCGAATTCACGTTACACAAAGCTATGCCACACAGGCAGTGCTTTGATCATCAACCACAAGACTTTGCTTTTCAACAGAAGCCTTGATCATTTGCCACTTAGGCATGCCACATAGGCAATTCACTCTATGCGTTTGATATCCATCAGTATATAACCCCTGAGCTCGTACGTCTCAGAGAAGGGCGTTAAGCAAGAAAATAAATTCTCGGCCGCCAAACAGATATATATTTAATAGAAATCAACCACACAGACTAAAATCCAATGTCAGACACACAGTCCATTTACAAGTTCGTTCTGGGTCTGAACGAAACCAGAGGCACCTAGTACCCCGCTTATCCATCGATCTCCAAGTACGTCTGGACGATCACCAACTGTTTCCATCTTCTTGGGTGTACAGCCCAATCAAGATCATCAGTAATTACCCAAACGACGTGAAGACCTCCGGTCTTCGACCAACATCTTCATCTTCGACACCACGTCGAATCAGTTATTCAGAATGGGATAAACCCGGTCTTCCTGAATAACTCGCGTATATATTATAAAAGTGTTACACAAACACAACATACGCCTCATTCCACTTCAGAATATTCTTTTTATTCAAATATTCTTATATTTTGGGAAAGGTTCCCATTAATTTTATCAAAGATAAATTCTTTAAATTTATTCTTTAATCTCCTTTTTGAATATCAATTCAAACTAGTCGGAATTAGCGAACCACACTGAAGTAATCATTTATTTTATTTCCCAATCCCAACCTATTAATCCCATGAAGTAAAACTGGTCATACTTCATATTTAACCCAACGGTTCCGGTTTTAGGAGAATCCGACGGTCGGATCTCCCGCAATATCCATTCGAAGTCAATGGTTGAAATTCGAGAACTGCCGCGGCGCGGCGCGTTCTATTCAGGCCAGTATATTATATATATAATATATACTTCGTCGATTTCAATTCAAAACGTGCTTTATAAATCGTTTTAAATTCATTTTCAAAACGATTTCAACTTCATATTCAATTTCAAATCAAAATTGAATATTCCAATATAAATTCGTTTTAAATTCATTTCAAATTGATTTCAATTCAATTTCAATTTAATTCGAATGCAATTCCTTTCGATTTCAATTCGAATTCAATTCTATTAAATTTCAATTCGAATTCACTTCTATTCAATTTAATTCGAATTTCAATTTTTTTCAAAATTTCAGATTTTGAAATCACTTTCGATATTCGTTATAAAATGAATAAAATCGATATAAATATCGTTCACGTCAAAATGGCGTAAATCTAATCAACACGGCTTCATATATTCATAATTTCAAATATTCTATTTCGAATATTTCTATTCGAATATTTCTATTCAAATATTTCTTTTTCAAATATTCTATTTCAAATATTCTATTTCAAATATTTCTACTTCTAAACTGGAATGAGGCTCAATAAATTACCATATAATGTTAATTATATGGATTTTCTACAACACATGTATACAATAACAACGATGAATAATCAACCAGCATCCAAAGTGCATTCTACACTGTATAAGCATCAAATATAAATATTCAACGCTTATAACAGCTTGTCAATCAATCAATCAACATACTACTAAACAATCGGGATTAGTGTACGTCAAATATCATCCCAATACCCGTGTGGGGTTTCAAACAATCAAACACAGATTTTATTTGTGTAGGTGGGCGATGTGTAAAATTTATCGTCCCAATCAATATCAATCAAATCAGTGTATATAAACAAATCTCTGATTTGTTTATAAATATTTATTTTAAATACACGTTAAAAATTCTATTTTTAACTATAGAATATTTTTAACTATATAAATATTTTATTTCATTTCACATCACATCACACAATCTACTACACATCAAAATCAAACAAACAAGCATACAAGCCGTCCATGGTCTGTGGACGACGGGTGTCGGGTGCTACTAAACACCGTCTGCATCCTATTATATATTTCAAACTAGAAATAAAAATTAAAAGGTGAGAAGTTCTCACAGAGGGTTCCATTCCGCCGTGCTTTGTTGTTGAACTGCTGAATCGCCTGGATTGGTTTGAACCTCCAATGCAGTTTTTTTCCCGCTGTTCAAGTAAAGATTATATCTTTATTGCTTCATTCAATAAATAAAAATCGAATTTTTCTTTCATATATATTTTCAACGCTTCTTTCTATATAAAAATTATATTTTCATATTTCTACTTTATATATAAAGATCGAATTTTTATTATCTATATAATATGAAAATCGTATTTTTAATATGCCACTAGTATAAAAATTATATTTTTAACCCTTTTATATAATAAAAATTATATTTTTAACCTTCCTATATTATAAAAATTATATTTTTAACCTTCACATTATATAAAAATCAGATTTTTACCCCTCCTGTTTACAAAGAAAAATCACAACTTTCTATCATGAAAAAAAAGAATCACATTCCTATGTGATTTTGTAAATAATAAAAATCAAATTTTTATTCGCTATTTAGATTTTAAAAACCATATCTTTTTATATTTTTCAAAATCATTTCTTTATCGCTTTTAAAAAAAACAAATCTCTTAGTACATTAAAAATCTATTCTTTTATAAATTGAAAATCACATTTTTTTTCCTTCTAAAAATATAATTCTTTCATCTAGAAAAATAAAAATGAATCTCTTTATAACTAAAATCATATATTTTCTTAGCAGGGCCTTTACTATATATAAAAATGAATTTTAACACTTATTTACATTAAATATAATAAATAAAAAGGGAGAAAGGTAATAAATGAAATATAATAAACTTACATTTTTTTTTCACTCAGCGAAATGGGGCGTCGGGGTGGAGGCTGACTGGCGGCGGGGTGCGGGTGGGTCGGAGGCTAAGGTGGCGCGTGAAGGGGGTGCGCAGGCGGGGTGTGGTGGTCGTGGGAGCATGGGGTGTCGGGTGCGGTGTTTGATGGTGGGCCAGGGGCTGCGCTACTCGTTCGAGAGGAGGGAGAGCGAGAGAGGAGGGAGGAACGCGAGAGGGTGAGGGCGGGGGAGATGAACGGAGGCGGCTCCGCTGGCGTGGCGTCGAGGGCGATGGATTGCCTGGGGGAGATCGCGATTCTCCCCCCTTTCTCCTTTTTTTTTATTTTTTTATTTGAGCGTTGACCAGAAAAGTGTGGGGAGAGAGGTAAGGGTTTATATATATAATTATATTTTATTCAGTTTTAAATTCCAGAAAGCAACTTTTTATTTCGACCTCGAAACGAGGCCCACCGCCTGTCGTCCATAGCGTATTACCCCCATTCCGAACACAATAGGATATGTATCGTAAGCTGATTTGATCGTTTCGATCAGCTTTCGTCAAAATCAACATATAACTCTATATATTGAATTTGAACGCCTATTTCAATTTACTGGGGTCACATGCGAACTCTAAAAATTCCAGAAAAATATTTTCTAGCTTCGTATTGACGATACGGTCCTAACAAAACTAATTTCATCGAATTCTGAGACCGTTTGAAAAATGGCCATTTTCCAGTCGATTAAAATCAACTGAAACTGGTCAAACGCGTTTTCCTTTGCCACGCTCACATATTGATTCGAAAAGTTATGAAATTTTGAATCTAGCAATAACCTGACATCACGGATCCAACAAAAGTGGTTTCGTCGAAATCCGAGGTCGTTTGCAAAATGGCTATTTTTAAGGGCCAAAATTCCATAGCGACTATTCAGAATTTTCAACTGGGCATATCTTTTTATCCCCGCTATGAAATTTTGATTTTTCAGATTCGTTGGAAAGATATTCTCCATTAGATTCCATTATTTTTTGTTTCACTCAAATCCGGCTTATTTTGCACCCGGTACATTCAATTGAAGTTTGAAATCGAATTATCGAACTACCGCGCCATTTTCAATTCCCTTTATAATTTAAAATAATTATTTATTTTCTATCATCGATTCAAACGAATATATACGTTCGAATTATATTCAAAATAAATTTCTCGTTGATATTATTTAAAATAATTCATTTTAAATAATTAAAATTCGCTAAAATTGCCAAAATAAAAATTTTAAATTGGCCCAGATTTCCGGGTTATTACAAACAGAAATAGGCATATAGCAGAAATAAGCATAGAAATAGGCATATAGTCATAACTGAATAACAAAGTAGCTGTATGGAAAATTTCATGTTATTATAGCAGATCTGTTTAGGTATAAATAAATTTCTTAACAGGCATAGGTTTAGATTCAGTTTATCAACATGTCAAGATTACTGTTAAATATTTATATTTGAAAGTAACATGAACTCACAGAGATTGGATCTTGAGAACAGAGAATAGTATGCTAATATTGCAGGAGAGATTCTTGTATACATATAGGCTATCGTTGTAGAAGATAATCTAATTCAATCCAAGCTGAGGCAACATCTCCTTGTCTCCATTGTTTTAGGAGTCTAAAACAATAGAAATGTTAGACCTTATATAGAATTTCTCCAATGAATCTCGCTCAGAAACAAGTCCAGGTTCAGGAAATGAACCTGGATGGATCTGGGGTGTGTTGACCCTAGGGTCGACACACCCATGAGTGGGTCGACCCCCAACGGGTCCAAATCCGCATCATCTTCCCGCTTTGATTTTGAACTATTTTAAATTTTTGGACTGATTTGTTTATATATATTTCTTATACAAACTTCAAACCTTGATATCTTCTTCATACGATGTCCGTTTTTCGCAAAATCAGAGTCTATCTGAACCAAAATTCTAAGACGAACGCAATGGTACAGTCCTTTTTACTTAATTTCCAAAATTAAATTAAGTATTCTTTAGTTTATTAATGTTCTTTAAATTACGGGGTGTTACAACTGGAAATCAAATATTTGCACGCATTGTAAAGCGTTTGGGCATAGAACAGTTGAATGCGATCTTAGGAATAATGATGATAAGATTGATACTATTCAAAATCATGATTCATTTGAGGAGGAGCATGTCATTGCTAATATGAATGCTAATCAAAATTTGAGAAGGGATCAAATGGACAAATATCAGAAGGGATGGTATGAAGTTGCTCCAAAAGTGAAAAAGGTTTGGAGAAAGAAAGTGAATGCAGATCAAAGTGATGATATAAATGTGAATAAAGAAAAATTTGGACATATGGAGAAACCTGAGAATAATAAATTTAGACAAAATTTGGTGGAAAAGTGAATGAAGTTATTATTATTGATAGTGGTGGTGTTTCGCATCAAAAGGGAGTGTTAAACAGTGATATGCAAAAAGTTTTGGGCAAAGATAATAAAGTAAACGAAGAACAAGTAGTGATAACATCTGATGTTGAAGAAGGTGAGTTACAAATGCATAATCCATTTTCTATGCTTTCTGATTTTGATACCATGGAAGATACTCATAATAATCCTGCTTGTTTTTCTTCTTTGAATTCTTTTGCTAACTCATCATTAAATTCTTTGTCAAGTGTATCTTCTTTCAACTTTCAAACACCCTCTTCCTCTTCAAATGCTAACTTGTCTACTACATCTAATTCTAGTCATAATTCTTCCACTTCCTCATCAATACATACCATGTCATGTGCCTCTTCATTCAGCTTTCAAATGAATTCTTCTTTCACAAATCTTAATTTGTCAAATTCCTCTGCACAATCTAAATCCTCTCCTTACTCTCATCTTTCACCGTCTCCACATGTCATTCTGCCTCTACCTCCTTTGGATTCTACTAAAAACTTCACAGCCAATTCTTCTAAAAGCTGTAGGAAAATAGCAAAAAATAAGAAGTCCGATGAAATTGATGATTTAAATGATGGTAAGGACTACAAGCCAGATGAGTTATTAACATCAAATAATAATATGAAATCTTCATCAAGACACACAAGGAAGAATGTTTCCACTCTTCTTAGTCCCCTCCAATTCAAATGATGAATAAGATTGCTTTTTGGAATATAAGAGGAGCAAATTCTCCCTCAAAACAAAGTGAAATTAAAGGTAATAACATCCAATTATTGTGTTTATCTGAAACAAAGCTTGATATTAATTCAACAAAGGAAGCTGCTTCATTTATATCATCAACATGGCAGTTTGATCACAACTTAAATGAAGCAAGTTTTGGAAGGCTATTGACAATATGGAACCCAAGTTTTTTCAGTATCTCAAAAGTTTCTACCTCTGACCAATACTTTCATTATTCATGTGTTCATATTCCCTCAAATACATTTCCTTCTAACTTCTGTTTATGCCCACAACTCTGTTTTCTTAAGGATTCCTTTTCTAGAGCAATTTATCAAACTTAATTCTTTTAATGCACCATGGATAACTGAAGGTGATTTTAATTGCATGTACTCTTGTATGCAAAATTTTGGTGGCTTTACCTTATCCACTATTGTTATTTCTCCCTTGAATCAATCCATAATAATGCTAACTTGATCCCTGTTAGTAGTTTTGGCTTATCTTACACTTGGTCTAACTGCACTAGATCAGGTAATCCAACATTGTGCAAGCTTGATCACATTTTTGTCAATTCTAACTTTTTAAATCTCTAGCCTAAATCATTTTATCAAATTCTTACTTCATCCATTTTTAATCACTGTCCTTTATCTTTTCAATTGGGGTACTGAGGATGGTATTGGTAAGGGTAAGTCCTTTAAATTTTTAAATTTTTGGACTAAACATCCGTATTTTTCTAACATTGTTTTGCAGGTTTGGTCTCATCAAGTCTCTAGTAACCCAATGTTTAGATTGTTACATAAAATGGAAATGTTGAAGTTTCACCTTAAATCATAGTCTTCTATTAATTTTGTAAAGGGATCTAAGCAATCAACATCCATTAGAGAAGGGCTCGTAAAGATTCAAGTAGATATTCAGAAGTATCTAAATAATTCCCATCAACAACAGTCTGGATTTGAACTGAAAAATAAGCTCAAGCACGCGTTGGATATGGAATTGCAGGCATTCAGGCAAAAATCATATCTTAGCAAGGAAGTGGAAGCTGATAGGAATACAAGTATTTTCACAATCTCATAAAGGTTAGAAAGGCCAAAGATACGATCTTTATGATAAAGGATTCGAGTGGTAATCTTCAATCTAATTCTAAAGGTATTAACAATGCATTTGTGAATTGCTTCTCATCTATATTGGCTTCATCAAATGTTACTCAAGTAGATGAGTTGCCACTTTTTCACTTAAGTTTGCCTTCATTCTCAGCTGAACAATCTGATATTATCATTAATGTTGTCACAACTGATGAGATTAGAATAGCTGTTTTCAATCTTGATGCAACTAGTTATGGAGGCCCTGATGGATTTAATGCATATTTTTTACAACAGTGTTAGTCAACAATAGGTGATGATCTTATTAATGCAATTCAACACTTCTTCCTACATAATCACTTACCTTCATGTCTGTTCGTTGCAATTGCTCTAATTCCAAAGGTGGATAGCCCAGTCTCTATTTCTGAATTTCGACCAATCTCTTGTTGTAATATAGTGTATAAAGTGATTTAAAAGATTCTATCAAATAGAATGCAATTAGTGATGCCCTCAATTATATCTCCTAATCGGTCAGCTTACATAAACGGAAGATCAATCAGTAATAATATCCTTATTACTCAGGAATTATTACATGGTTACAATAGGAAGAATTATCACCTAGATGCATGGTAAAGTTGGACATTAGGAAGGCATTTGACTCGGTTTCCTGGAATCCTATCTTAGCAGTAATGTTAAGGATGAATTTTCCTAAACCTTTTCTAGTCTGGATTTATACTTGCATGTCATTGCCTTTTTATTCTATTTCGAGAAATGGTGGTTTACATGGTTACTTTAAGGGAACTCAAGGAGTGAGGCAAGGAGATCCTATATCAGCCTTTCTCTTTATTATAGTTATGGAGCTTTTAAATTCTCTACTTATTAAATAGGTTGAAGAACGAAATTTGGAACTGCATCCAAAATGTAAAACACATATGATCACTTATTTACTATTTGCTGATGATTTAAGAATATTTACAAAGACAACTTCCCAGAATATTCAGTGTATTTTAGATATTCTCAAGGTTTTCTATACAATCACTAGGCTTCAAATCAATGTGAGTAAATCTCATTTTCTAATAGCTGGTTTACCACATTAGAGAAAAGAGGTGATAATTAATTGTTCAAGTCTATCAGAATTGCCCTTAAATGCTTATTATTTAGGGATGCCTCTCGTATGTTCAAGGATTACTAAGGAGAAGTGTGTTCCACTATTTGAGAAAATCATTAATAAATTGCAACTTTGGCCTAGTTGTAAGCTTTCTCAAGCTGGTAGATTAACCATTGTGCAATCTATTGCCACTACTATGACGACATATTTGCCAAGACATTATATTTTTCCTGTCAATTTAATAAGTATAGTTACATCAGCAATTAATAAGTTTCTTTGGCATGGAGATCCTTTTTCTAAGAAGATGATTCCATTTTCTTTTCATAAACTATATGATGATAAGAAATTTGGTGGTCTTGGAATTACTAACCTATCATTATGGAAAAAAGAAGCAATATCAGTATATTGTGAAAAGCTTTTTTCAGCAGAGAAAGGATTATGGGATATATGGGTTCATCATAATTTGATTGGAAATAAGAACTTCTGGACTATGCCAATTTCTCAAAATGCGAGCTGGAGTTGGAGAAACATTTTAAAGCTCACGGGTATTTTTTACCATTTATACAATGCAATTATAGGAACATATCAAAATTGTCTTTTTGGCATAGTCTTTGGGCAAAAACTGGGCTTTAAGTGAAGTGCTAGAGTATAACTTGAGGAATAATTCTGGAATTCCTGAATATGCAATTGTTGTTGATTACTTTCACGATGGCAAACTCATATTATCCTACACAAATACTACAATTTTGAAAGGTATATGGAATGATATTTCTGAGCATTATGGTTTTACTGGAAACACTGCTATTCAGTAGAAGGGGAAAGATAATTCGATCAAACATGTCTACAACCTGTTACTTTTAGAGAGAAAAGTTTTCCCATGGTATGCTAGGATCTGGAATGTTGGTGATTCGGCTAAAGAAAATCTTCTTCTTTGGAAAGTTATGGCAAACGCAGTGAACACTTAGGATAAATTGCATTCGATAGGGCTAATTCATGATGATTTATGTTTATTGTGTAGATAGATACTGAATCTAATGTGCACATATTTTTCGAATGCACTTTTTTTCATCAAATCTGGGTTAGACTGTTGGCAACAGGTGGTTCTCATAGGCCAACAACTACAAGCAGGCTCGAATGGTTCGATATTTTCAAAGTCACTCGATGGAAGAGCAAGAGAACAAGATTAGTTTTGAAGATGTTGAAAAAGGTTGTTTATGCAGTTTGGATGGAAAGGAATAATAGAATTTTTGGAAATGGAGTGTTGAATGCTAATGAACTGTTCACCATTATACACAAGAGCTTATTGAAGGCTATACAGGTTCGAGTAAGAAGTAATTGATGTACTGTTTTATAGTTGTTCATTGATTTTTATATAAACAGTAGCTTTTGAGTGTTAATCCTTTTGTATAGGTTAAGTGAGTTGATTTTGATATTTTCTAGTGCGTGGCTTTTTTGTAAATTGTAATAGTATGGTGTGATTAATATATTTTACTTGCCTTTCGGAAAAAAACTTGAGTGAGGAGTTCTCACCAAGGAATCCACTCCTTCAATCTTTAAAGGTAGGACCTTTACTTTATATCGACAACTCCAAACCTTGCTAGCAACCAAACAAGCTACTTTCTTTACTTTAAAATACCATGAACTAAAGTATATATGTTTTAACTTGCATGAATCGAAGAAAGATGGAATCTTTATGGGTTATAAGTGGTAAAGGTGGGATTTTTGAAACAAAGGATGGATCTTTAAGTATTAAAAGGCTAAAGATTGGATCTTTGGTTAAGGGGGGTTCGGCCTGGGCTTGTGGGGTACACGCGCGGCTAGGGAGGAGGTGTTGAGGTGATGGTGGTGGATTTGGCCTTGAAGGAGTTCGACAATGGAGGTTTAAGTGGAGAAAGGTTGGATTTTGAGATAGAGGAGGGAGCTTTGAGCTTGTGGTGACCATGGGGAGGTGGAATGGGGCCAAAGGGGAGGTGTGCAAGTGGTTGGTGGTGGTGATAGGGAGGTGCAGCCATTAATGGTGGAAGGGAGGAAGAAAGAAGTAAAATCGAAAATGAAAATAGAGTGACATGAAAAGATGGAAGGGAAGTGGAAGTGATGGGTTTGTACTTTGGTTGCTTAAGGAAGGAGGTAAGCTCCCATGCAATGACAAGTGGAAAGGGGGCCATGTGAACGAAGGGTGTGTTGTCAAAATTCCTAAGCCTTAGGAAGTAATGCTAGTTACACTTCTGTAATGTGTTTTTATTCGTATGACCACATACTAACTCCAATTGCTTCTAAATTCGATACTCTGCTATGTTTCACAAGTACGGTTCCAACGAGCCTAGTCTCATCGGATTCGTAGACTGTTTGAAAATTTGCCTTATTTATAGCTTTTATTGAATTTTAACTGACTTTTTAATATGCGTTTATATTACGTATGCTTACACACTAACTTTGATTGATTTGAAATATGAAACCTTATCATATTTAACGTTACGGATCCGATAAAATTGATTTTGTCGAAATCCTAGACTATTTGCAAAATGTCTATTTTTAGGCTACCAAAATAATATTAAATTATCAATTTCACAAAATTCATTTTAATTCTATTTTAAAAGTTCACTAACCTCATTCTAACCTTAACAAAATAAAAAATAAAATTAGAATTTATTTTCAATAGTTTTCCAAGTCTACATTCAATATTTATTGAAATTCAATCAGACTTATCCATTTAAAAATCCTACTTTAAATTGACTGAAAACTCAGGTCGATACATTTTCATTGAGTTATACTTTTTAAATTGAGACTAATATTTGTTTTGGATTTATATTAAATATCGTCTATATTATAATCATGTTAGTTATTAATTGACTATTAATGTTAGAATATAGGAATTAGTAATATATATTTCTATTACTAGTAACATTTATATTTGTTGTGAATGAAAATCTTGCAATATGTATAAGCGTTGCAAACAAAAATATTGCAAAATGTATAAGCGTTGCAAACAAAAATCTTCCATCATTTATAAGTGTTGGGAGAGAAAATCTACCAACGCTTATAAGCATTGGAAATTAATTTCCACGTCCCCATAGCAACACTAATAAGCGTTTCTGAAAATTTTTACGATGATTATACTCGTTGGGAATCACCTGTATTCATATAGTTTGTCACCATGGGACCTCTATGTTGATTCTAGAGTCTTAATCATCGTCTTCTGCAACAATTTGATTACATGAATACATCTCCACACATCAATCCATTACCGCCCCAGCTCGAGACGCTTCTCCGACCATTGTGCATCACCTCATGGCGCCACAACGATGTCAGCATCACCTTCGATGGCACCTTCGGCACCATCACCGCTGATGACAAATTATGAGATGCATAGCATCATTTTGAGACCAATTCGAGCAAGAAACATGAATTCACGACTTAATTCGTATGAAGATACAAATAGAAACATGGAGGTAAACTAATTGAAACCCACTAAGTTAGTTGCAAAGAAGTAGTTGAATCGGCTTTGGTTTTGGAAATTTTCTAAATTTCTCGGTAAGGATCAATGAGCAAGATAAAGTAAAAAGTGAAATAGTTGTGTGGACCACGTATTTATAGGAAAGGAAGAAAGAATCCTCGCATTCTCCCCAAAGAAGCAATTGATTTGGTCTAACTTGACCCCATTCGATTTGACTAGGACGTGATCGACAATGTCGACCCGATTAGTTCGGATCCACTATGTCGATCCGTAATTCTTTTCGATCATCAATCCGAAGAAAAAAAAGAAAAAGACAAGTGGAAAAGGAAAATCTTATATTATTCCCCTAATCTGGACGATAATACCATACACTGACTTGTGAGTGGTAGATGGCTTGACTCGGCCATGCGCTCGACTTATGCAAGAAGACAATATTGTTCTGCCACGATCACATACGTGAGGCAGCGACTCGACATGATTATTCATTATTGATCTCTTAAGAATAGATGACATGTATAAGAAGATGCAGCTCAACCTGTTCAAAGCACATTCTGCCTATGACGCAATGTACTTTAGGGAGAAAAGTGTTGACATGCCTTTTGACAAGGACTTCAAGATCATTAATGTTTACAATGCTATGGACTCGAGTGGAGCACATTCGGATACTCACGAGATCAAGATAGTCACAATGTGATGTTATCCCTGATTCGGCCTAAGTTCGGCTCGAATAATATGAGTACTTGGGAAATTTCGGGTCGACATGTTCTCGGCCTGACCAGTGGATCAAGTGCACAACACTGGGTCGAAGAAGACTATAACTCAGGATCGGTTTAACTTCGGCTCGACTATGTTGATTTGGGCATTATCGAGCCGGGAATATTACTTCCCTAAAGAAATGCTCTAACTCCTAGAATACTGCTTCCACTATTTGCTCAAAAATCGTATCGGTTGCCATGTGTTCAAAATCGGACCAGACAATGTCGATTCGAACCGATACCCTATCTGAAGATGCGCTCCAATAACAAGAAGATCGCGTACTCCACCCTTCTACATAACCGAATCGGCCTAAACGTGGCATGTCGAACCGAACATGTACCAGCCTATAAATAACCCTCCAACTAAGCAAAAAGGGACTTTTGGAATTTTTATCTTCTTTATACTCTTTATTATAGCATTGTACTCGAATTTACTGCCACTTCCACCATTGTACTCAATCTTCTCAAGTTATTGAAGAGATTATAAAGTGGAATCATTAACGCCAAACCATTATAAATTCTTACGTGCTTGCTTTTTCCTTTTTTTAATTTGTTATTTTCTTCAAAAACATATTTGGGTGTATGTGCAACTTTTAGGCGTCAACAGTTAATTAGAACCAGGGCAGGATATGATAGCATATGGATAGTTGTAGATCGTTCAACCAAAAGCGCGAGATTTTTTCTTGTCAAATCTTCCAGAACAACGTCCAAGTTGGCTGAGTTTTATGTTATATGGATAACTTGATTTCATGGAATATCCAAGAGTATAGTAAGTGATATAAATCCTCGGCTCACTGGTTGATTTTGGAAGAGTTTGCAAAGCATTAGGAACCGTATAATACATAAATATATATTATAGTCCGCAGACCAATGGGAAAATCAAGAGAGTTAAGGAGTTTTGGAAGATGTTGTTATAGATTTTGCTTTGGATTTCAGGAGATCATGAGAGGACCACCTGTTAACTCCGTTGTGAAAATGCGGTTCAGAAAATAATGCATCGACCGATAACAATTATTCAGGAGCGTCTCAGAGCGTACGAGCACTAGCCTGGTCAAGCCCAATGTGGTCGAGTAACGTAATGGATCAGTCGTACATCATCCATTCAGTTACAAATGATCGTGTGTCGTAGATCTCGGTCGCGCATTATAGTTCATTCGCGCACAGCATCTCGGTCGCATCACTCAGACCGCTTGCTCATTTCTACCTAATAAGGGTCAAACGGTCTTTGTCAACGACGATGAATCAGGCATTGTTGAATGTTATGGTCGAACGATACCATCAAGCAACGTTCCATAATACATAAAGGACTAGTTCGGAAAACTAATATAACAAGCTACGTGAATTAAATATAGGCAAGCCAAGCATAGATGTTTGCAAGGCTTCAACATGCGGATTGGTATATTATCCAAAGTAAGGCATGAACATGTGGCAAAAATTGAGCTTTGTTGTTCCAGTAAATAGTAGTATGGACAAATATATGGCAAGAGTCTTCAACGTATGACAAACATAAGAGAAGAGTGGCATTTGAGTGGATAAGCGGGTCACACACATCATTAGTACACAATGAGTCGCACATGCAATGTCTATTCATAGGTCGCTCACACATTATGCTCCAAGCTCGCTCGTTCACAACTTAAAAGATCGATCGTGTGTGCATTGCAAACAGTTACCGCTCAGTGGATAAAGTGCTCGCTTGAGCATGAAAAGGAATGAGTGGCAAGAGTGTAATTTACAATTCCATATAATTCAACAATATGCAATGTTGGTATATGTCATACAAGGACACGAGAGTCAATGAGTTCAAATAATGGTTATCCATCTATTACACTACCAGCTCACTCGCACTTCATGGTTACCTTCGAACGAGCAGCCTCCAAGTCATGCAAAGTATCAGGGTCGCTCATCGAGTTCAGTCAGGTAACGAGTGTTATGTTTATGGATCAATCTCAAGTGGAAAGGAGCAATTGTGAAAGTCAACATGGTAATATATTTGGAGAACACATGGCAGGCTTATGTGCATACACAAATATAAAAGCCAAGAGGTAAAAGGGACAGGGAGCGGTCCCCATCAATGTTTGAATGCTCATTCGTACACATTAATTCCTGGTCGCCCATGTTTTATCCTCAGGTCGCTCACGCGTTATAACATGGAGTCGAACATGGCATTTCTATGGTTGTTTGCTCACTGCATGATTGACTCATACAAACCAGCGTTATAACATGGGGTCGAACACGGCATTTCTATGGCCTTTTGCTCACTGCGTGATTGACTCATATAAACCATGACAGCTGTGTACAGCTATACACAGCTGGCCGATGGCAGTTCTGTAAATACCCCGGCGTGCGACCCGTAACCTGAACACCATAATTACGACTTTGCCACCAAGTTCAACATTCTCCTATAAATACCCCATTTCACCACACTTCAGGGGACCAATTCCTCTACCCTGAATGGCTGTCAAAATCCTTCCTCCACCATTATAGAGCTTCTCAAGCTCCATTAATAGCCGCCAAGGCTCTCTCCTTCTTCTTCCTACATGAAGTTGATCTCATCTTCTCCAAACACCATTGATTCTCACTCCAAGTGATCTCCAATCACCATTTTATCTTTAAAGCTCAGATCTAACACCATTTTCATGATGGAACCAAGGAAAATAATCTAATCACAAGATCTAATCCATTCCTTCTCAAAATCAAGTGAGATCTAAAGTGAAAAGAGAGCGAAAAGTGGAGAATCATTGTAAAGAATGATTAAGTGTAATGAATGAGATGCTTGAGATGATGCTATATGTAATTCTCTCCATGATAGTGAAAAGCACTTCGAAAGTGGATGTAGGTCTTTTCTAAAGATCGAACCACTATAAAAACCCTGTGTCTCTTATTTTCTTTTACCCTCTTTTTACTTGCATTTGTATTTGTGGCCCCATTTTCATTTTGCATACCATTTGGTGAAGTGTCGATAAGACACCTTTGGTGTTTGAACCATTTTTGATTCAAACATTTGGCGCCCACCATGGGGGCCGATCCGCTCTTCTACGTCAAGTATCTTGTGAAATCATCTAAGTTCTAAGGTAGTCCTCATCGTAGATTCCTCAAATCAAAGAATCTGATCAGGCGGTGAATATTCTTAAAACCTGTTGTTCTAATATAGATCTCCGTGATCTAGAAGTCAGGTCCTTCTGAAAATCCTTCTTACCAAAAGCTACGGAGTTTCCCGAGGATGTTCACCATTTACGATTTTGTAGATGCTCATAGCCAAAGTTGATCATGCAACAATGATTCACGTTTGTTAACCGGACTCGAACCTCAAAATTCGAGAAGCAACTGAACGACGCTGAACTTCATTCCCAGTTGATAATGTTAATTTGAACGTGTGATTTGGCAAAATGTTTTAAGGATTGGTCGCTATCTCTAACGCCGTCATCTCATGAAGACGCATTACCATCAGTGTAACGACCCGGAAAATCCGAACCAATTTAAAAAAAATTATTTTAAATTATTTGGTGGAAAAATGTGGCAGAAATTAAAATTTTCGTTTTTAAATAATATTAAAGCCAATGAAAATAGTCAATTTTCAAACGACCCCTGTTTTTGACGAGACCACTTTTGTTGGAACCGGAATGTCATATTAATGCTAGGTTTCAATTTTTAGAATTTTCCGAATTAATATGTGAGCGTGGCGAAGGAAAATGTGTTTGGTCGATTTCAGTCAAATTTAATCGACTGAAAAATAGCCATTTTTCAAATAGTCTCAGAATTCGATGAAATTAATTTTGTTAGGACCGTATCGTCATAACAAAGACAAATATATTTTTTTTGGATTTTTCTGAGTCCGCATGTGGCCTTAGTAAATTTATTTGTGCGAACGAATTAATTTAATAAAGAAATTAAATATTAAATTAAATAATACAGGCCACAGACAGCCGTTTGGGCTGACGGGACCTGTCCCATTAGATCCGGAATATGGGCTATTGGCTAAGGGCACCTTCTGTTGGACTGAAATTGAACTGGTTTGAAAGATATGGATATAATTGTAAAAATAATTTTAAAAAAATTATAAATATAGGATTTTAAAACCCTAAATCCACTATTCATCGTCTCTACGGCCGCCACCCCCCAAATCCATGGCCAAAATTGTCCGAACTTCTCCTCTTAATTTTTCCTTCGTCTCTTCGAATTAGAACCCACTCTTTATACCAAATCGAAGCCATTTCCTCCCTCTTTAATCTCATATGGATAGATCGTCCTCTCGTCGCCTAAAGTCCGAGCAGCAACACCCCAAAGACCGCCGCTTTCCACCGCGTCGCCCCCCCCCCCCCCAAGGCTCGACCGATCTGCGCCAAACCACCCCCCTCGTGCGCCCCACTTCCCTCTCCAACGTGCCACCGACCGATAAGTGTCTCATACCCTGTAGTGGCCGTAAATCCGAACCCTAGATTTGAACTATAAGGATAACCAACGGCCTGTAATACTGAAGGAGGAAGAAAGGTATTTTGGCGAATTAATTAATTATTAATTAATATAAAATTGTTTTATAACCAAATTGATCATAACTAATTCGTTTCAACTCGGAATTCGATGATTTCAGCGACGTTGTGATCGTATTGTCAAGATCTACGGCTCTGAACTGAAACGGGAGCATTCCAAATAGTTTGAATTTTGGCCAAAATCTACAACGACAGTGAGATTTCTAAATTTTAATAATTAAATAATTTAATTCTATTTGTTATATGAATCATTGTATGTTATTGTTTCTGATCTACGATGTTGTGATTGTTGTATGGTTGATTAATATTCGTTGTGATATTATGATATAGCATGTCAATTTAGATCTGTAAAATTCTGATGTAATCTCTATAAAGTTCTCATCTTTATTGGTTTTATTTTTATTTGATTTCTATTTTTATTTATATCTCTTTATAGGAATATAAAAATTGAATCTTGTTTGTTTTACAAACAAAAATGAAATTTTGAATCTTTATTTTGTCTTTACAAAATAAAATGAAAAATTGAATCTTTGTTTGTTTAACAACAAGAACGAAAAGTTAAATCTTTATTTTTGGTTCAACACTTAAAATGAAAAGTTGAGTTTTTGTTTTGATTAACAAAATAAAAGAAAGGTAAATTTTTATTTTGATTTGCAAAGTAAGAGCATAAGGTAAATTTCTATTTTGATTTGCAAAATAGAACATAAGTTGAAGCTTTATTTTCTATTTGAAAAATAAAACAAAAATCGAATCTTTATTTTTGATTTGCAAAATAATAACAAAGGTGGAATCTTTATTTTGATTTACATAATAAGAACAAAAGATTGAATCTTTATTTTGTTTATGATTTATAAAAAAAAGTTTAAATCTTTTAAATTTTAATTAAAAGATAAATTAAGATTAGATATTTTATTTTGATTGACAATATAAAATAAAGATTAGATATTTCATTTGATTTACAAATAAAGATTAGATATTTTATTTGATTCACAAATAAAACAAAGATGAGACCTTTTATTGTGATTCATCAAATTTATACACCAAATCATATATTGTGTTGTATGTGTGGACATTGAAATGACGATGTTGTGTAAATAGAAATGATTATACCAAAACCATATTATTATATTTGTGGATATTGAAATGACGATGTTGGGTAAATAGAAATGGAAAAAAAACCATTATTTTTTGTTATCAAATTTTGACACCAAATTGAGTTGAGTCAGATAGGAAATACTCCCTATAGGAAAAATGTGCATTAAGAAGACAACTAGAAAATTTTACATTTTTCTAATGTAATGAAGAAAATTAGAAAAATTTACATCTTTCTAATGTAATAATGATAATTAGAGGATTTACATTTTTCTATGTAAAATATAAGATTTACATTTTTCTATGTGAAGATGAAAGATTTACCATTTTTCTTTGTAACAATGAAAGGTTTACATTTTTCAATGTAAAGGTAAAAGAATTTATATTTTCATTGCAAAAGAAAAAGAGATAAAATATTTACATTTTATAAAAACATAAAAAAGTACATTTTGTGTATTTATAATGGATTAGATAAAAAGTACATTTTGTGTATTTATAATGAATTAGATAAAAAGTGCATTTTGTGTATTTATAATGAATTAGATAAAAAGTAAATTTTGTGTATTTATAATGAATTAAATAAAAAAAGTATATTTTTATGTATTAAAGAGGAATAGGATAAGAAGTGCATTTTTATGTTATAAAAATGAATTAAACAAAGTACATTTTTATGTTATAGAAATGAATTGGAGGAAAAAGAACATTTTTATATAATTAAAGAAAGAGTACATTTTAAAACCGTCATTTTTGTTGCATTAGAATTGGTGGACAAAAATGTCATTTTTGTTTAATATAAAAATATAAAATGTTGAAAACCGTCATTTTTGTTGCATTAGAATTGGCGGACAAAAATGTCATTTTTATTTAATATAAAAATATAAAATGTTGAAAACCGTCATTTTTGTTGCATTAGAATTGGCGGACAAAAATGTCATTTTTATTTAATATAAAAATATACAATGTTGAAAACGTCATTTTTGTCGCATTAGAATTGGCGAACAAAAAATGTTATTTTATTGAATATAAAAATATACAATGTTGAAAACGTCATTTTTGTCGCATTAGAATTGGTGGACAAAAATATTATTTTCATAGAATAAAAGAAATGGATTTTAAATAAGGGCAATCGCCAAATGGTTTTTATATATACATATAAAATTTAACGAAATGAGAGCGGTAGTTCGCATATCGACAATCGTAACTTCAAACTATTATATAGAAAGATCCGACCGTTGGATTTTCCCAAAACTGGAACCGTTAGGACCGCTTTGGGAAGAGCTTTCCAACGATATAAATTTCATCAAAATCTGACGGTTAGATTTTAAGATATGTGTAAATCAAATTTCGGTAAAAACAGCGCCAGGGCCGCCCATTGACCCGAAACGTCGTTTATTTATTTTGAGTTATTTTAAATAAATAAAAATAGCGATAAATAGTTATAAATATATATGAAATGTTTTAAACTGTAATTATGCGACAATTATTTGAAAAGACCGAGTTTAACTCATTTCAAATAATTGCACGGCGATTAAATCAAAGATGTAAGAAGATGATGGTTGAAGACCGGCGATCTTCGCATCGAATGGACGACGACTACTGATGCCTTGGACTGACTTGCTCCCAGGATGGGGTTGAAGCAGTAATTGTTCGGACGTGTGTGTTGGTCGCGCAGATAAGCGAGCGCCTCTTTGGTGTCTCCGGTTTCGTTCAGACCCAGAAAGGACTTGTGAATGGATGTGTGTCTGACTTTGGAGTTCATCCCATGTAATTAAATCGATTTGTATTAATATATGTCTATTTGGTGGTGGGGAATCTATTCTCTGCTTAACACCCGGATACATAGTAATAGTTATCGATCGCATGGTGTGAATTGTCAAGGTGGCACGCCAAGATGCAATGATCAAGGCTTTGTTGAAAAGCAGGCCTTGTTGATGATGATCAAAGCATAGCCTGTTTAGGCATAGCTTTGTGTATAACGTGACTTCGCAAGGCTCACACCCCGATGTGAGTCAAAAACGGGATTAGGACTACAGGGAGTGCACACGTTTCTTTCTAGCTAGGTGTAGTGCCGGTGCTTTAACACGGCCCGACATTTTACTTATGTGGATTTTGGATTAAGGTACCTCGGGTTTTTATAGGCCGGAAGTGGTCATACTATAGGTTCATAGGAACCGGGAAACATGTGCTCAGGCATAATTAATCCACTACCGTTAGGTGGGGACCGACCCTGAAGATCCAAGGGTTGCCCATAGGTGTGATCCTGAGACATTTGCTAGAGAGTCTCGAATCGGAAGAGGATGAACCCTAGCCTCGATTTCATGACATAAAACCAATTCCCAATACGACAACATTTCGGTTTTGATTGTAAACTTATATACGGCGAAATAGTAGGATGGGGTACTATGCCGTCTGGGATTGATATATTTATATTGAAGTATTTTACTACTGCTTAAACACTAATGACAATATTAAAATATTACTTTTCATGTATTAAGCATGCTTGATCATCATAAGGGAAAACTCTATCCTCATGTGTCCGTTGCATTTTGTGATAGGACTTGAGTCTTATGATGACTTCATTTTTCAAAAGTCATTTCGCTGTTTTATATAAACTTTATAAAATTATGCATTGGCAATCCAATGGAGTAAACCCATTCCGCGTTAGCGGCGTGGTCCTGAGATTTGCCACGTTGTTAGATAATTTAGTTAAGAATTCTCACACCAGTCCCATGACTGACTCGTAGTTTGTTTCACTTTTGCAAACTCGGGTGCCCTCTTTCCACACAGGCAGCCAATTGACAGGTTCAGGTGATACATTCTTATTGAAGCTTGCTTGGACAGAAGAAGAAGAAGACCTTTCTCTAGTTTTTACTTCTGCTTGAGTCATTTTACCTTCTGTAGCTTTGATGTATGTGATGGAGTTTGAGACTGTTTCTTTCCATTTGAAAACTTATTTCCCTTTTTGTTGAGACTCTTTATTTGGCTAAGTTGTATCATGTACTGCGTACTCCGATGTATTGGATATTATGATGCTGATGACATTTATTTCCGCTGCAATGGTTATGTGTTATGATAGTTATCTGAGATCTGTTTTTGTTGTAAATATGTTGTATTCGAAAAATGATTATCCTTACTTTCGGTCTATGGAAGTTTGGGGTCATCACAGTTGGTATCGGAGCCTAAGGTTAACCTTAGCTTCGGAATATAACATATTTAGAACAATTCGTCTAGATAGAATCCACATTATTCTAAGACGAGTAGCTTATTAGAGATAGGACTAGTAGTGTCCTAGAATGAGCACAGCAGAATAGCACATATGTATCAGTCATTACATCATCATCTTTTCATCTCGTCCTTATCTTAACTTTCCTTGAAAATTCTCATTTTTGTTGGTCTAACTCTTTCGTTAATGGTACAGACTGATTTAAATGGATACTAGAGCAAGAACTGCCCGAGGCGGAGCCCGAGGTAGAGCTCGAGGCGGGGCTAGAGGAGGAGCCCGAGTAGGAACTGGAGGGCAAGCTAAAGACGAGACACCCATCACTCAGGAACAACATACTTCAGAGGTTGTAGCCGAACCACCTCCACCTCCACATCCCTTCGATTTGGAGAGAATGTCAAAGAAATTCAAAAACCTTGGAGGTGTACCTTTCACGGGGTGAGAGTCTGCGATTCAGGCAGAAGCATAGCTTAAAGATTGCGAAAAGATCCTAGAGGGCTTGGAACTAGAGGATCAACGAAAGCGTTACCTGGCAGGTTGGCAACTAAAAGAGGAAGCCGGGCATTGGTGGGATACGATCAAGATCTGCAATGATGTGGCCAATATGTCTTGGGCCAGATTTAAGGAACTTTTCAATGAGAACTATATACCCCCACAAGCTAGAGAGCGCCTACGCGAGCAGTTCGTTAACCTACAACAAGGGAATATGACCGTTTCCGAGTATGTAAGGAAGTTTGATGAGCTTTCACGATATGCTCCTAGTTTGATTCAAGATCCGGTAGAGAAGAATAAGAAATTTATCAAGGGGATGTCCAAGAAATATTTGAACTGAGTCACTACCCATATCAAGCTTCCTTTCAATGAGGTAGTAGAGATGGCGTGCCACTACGAGGAAAATGACGAGTCTGGACCGCAGGATAGAGGGAAAAGTCAAGGCAACAACCAGAAGGAACAGGCTAACAAGAAACAGGAGGCGAGCAATTCTTCTACAGCTAAACCCCAAGGGAAGAAGAGGGATAGGAGCAAGGTGACTTGCTATAACTGCGGCAAGATTGGGCATTTTGATTATGAGTGTAGAGCACCTAAAAAGGTCAAGAGAAATGATTCAGGCCCTAGTCAGAACCGTGGTCAGAGTTCCCAGAATCGTGGCCAGAATTCTCAGAATCGTGGTCAGAACCCCAGGAGCACCCAGGATTGCTATAACTGCCATAAGCCGGGGCACTTTGCCAGAAACTGTCCCCTGTTGAAGAAAACTGAAGTGGCACATGTTTATGAGGGAGCAGATGCCCCAGCTTCTGCCGAGGGTCCAGGTAAACCCGATGTCTTAGGAGGTACGCTTAATATTAAGAACATCCCTATTACTGTCTTATTTGATACTGGTGCTGCATGAAGTTTTATTTCTAATGATGCCATTCAAAAGTTGAAACTGAAACCAAGACAACTTAAAGAGTTGATTAGAGCAAATAGTCCGATAGGAGGTTCGCTTATACTCGATAAATACTGTAGAGTGCCGATCTTCTATTCTTGCTACCAATTCCCTATAAATCTAATAGTTATGAATTTCTCTAGGTATGATGTAATCCTTGAGATTGATTGGTTATCGAGGCATGGGGCTGAAGTCAAGTGTGCCGAGAGGATTGTCAAAGTTAAAACTAAACTCGGTAATGTATGTATCCCCTGCCATGGCTCAGCGACCAACAGGAAAACATTCTGGTCTTCGCTAGAAGTTACCCCTACTTCTATTGAGGATATCCCTGTCGTCAAAGATTTCGCTGATGTATTCAAAGAAGTTGAGGGCTTACCTCCGCATAGAGAAATCGGCTTCCGAATTGATTTAGCTCCGAATGCAAGGCCTGTCGTGCATCCCATTCGGAGAATGTCGCCAAAATAAAGAGAGGAACTGAAAAATCAAACCAAGCAGCTTTTGTGGAAGGGTCTGATCAGGCCCAGCTTCTCAGAATGGGGAGCAGCAGTGGTGTTCGTCCCAAAATCAGACGGTACACTCAGGCTATGTGTAGACTACTGTGATCTCAACAAACAAACTCTGAAAAACAAATACCCACTGCCTCGTATTGATGACTTGCTTGACCGCTTGCATGGAGCGCGAGTATTTTCTAGGATGGACCTAGCTACAGGCTTCCATCAACTTCGCATTGCAGAAGAGTGTATGCCTTTAACTGCTTCCAAAGGCCCGGATATATTTTACAAATGGCTAGTAATGCCTTTCGGTCTATGTAATGCTCCAGCATATTTTTTTGATCTGATGAATAAAGTATTCAGAGATGTTTTAAATAAATTTGTGCACGTGTTCATCGATGACATCCTCATCTTTTCTAAATCCACTGCTGAGCACGAACAGCATCAGAGAGAAGTCTTAGAGATTTTGTGAAGAAATGTGTTAAAAGAAAAATTTTCTAAATGCATATTCTGGCAAGAAGAGGTGAAATTCCTCGGCCATGTTGTATCAAAGGAAGGCATCTCAGTAGATCCAGGAAAGATCTCTGCCATCCAAGAATGGAAGCAGCCTAGAACTCCCACGGAGGTCAAAAGTTTCTTGGGACTGGCTGGCTATTATCGGAAATTTGTCAAAGATTTTTCGAAGGTAGCTTGCCCATTGACAAACCTGACCAAGAAACATACAAAATTCAAGTGGACACAGGAATGCGAGACAGCTTTCCAAGAGCTAAAGAAGAGGTTGACCAATGCTTCTGTGTTGACCATCATAGATGGCAATCAGGATTTGAAGGTCTGGACCGACGCTTCTAAGCAAGGTTGTTTCTTTATAAATTAACATGTTAGAGATAACATTTTTCCTCTAATGTCAAATCTCATTTTAACATGTTATCCCTTATTTATTTAAGGTATTGGTGCGGTGCTGATGCAAAGAGGCAGAGTAGTCGCATATGCTAGCTGCCAACTGAAACCGCATGAGAAGAATTACGTCATGCATGATCTTGAGCTAATGGCCATTGTGTTTGCT
The DNA here is from genome assembly GCA_030737875.1 of Allium sativum. Classification (NCBI taxonomy): domain Eukaryota; kingdom Viridiplantae; phylum Streptophyta; class Magnoliopsida; order Asparagales; family Amaryllidaceae; genus Allium; species Allium sativum. Next base: position 121,164,483 of record CM060915.1, read on the forward strand.
CTTAAAATATGGTGGCATTATCTCTTGGGGGAGAAGTTTGAAATTTACACGGATCACAAATCCTTGAAACACCTTTTTACCAAAAAAGATTTGAATATGAGGCAGCAACGCTGGGTTGAATTTCTTGCATTATATGACCTGGATATCCTATATACTCCGGGAAAAGCCAACGTTGTAGCCGATGCGCTTAGTAGAAAGAATGCAGAAAGCAACAATCTCATTATCGCCAGTCTCATTATCACTTCTACTTTGATTGATAAAATTTCTTCTCTTCAGAAGAATGATAAATTTATTCAGAAGCTTTGTGAGCGAGTTCGTAAGGGCGAGGCCTCAAGTTTCCATATTGACAATAATGGGACCCTTAGATTGCAAGGGCGAATTTGTGTGCCAGACATTGCTGAGCTAAAAAGAGAAGTGATGGGTGAGTGCCACAAATCTAAAATCAACGTCCATCCAGGTGTAAACAAAATGTACCATGATCTTAAGCGCACCTTTTGGTGGAAATCGATGAAGAGAGATATTTCTATTTACGTTGCTAGATGTCCCACTTATCAGCAAGTTAAAAGTGATCAACAGAAACTGGCAGGTTTGTTGCAACCACTAGGAGTTCCCGGTTGGAAGTGGGAGGAAATTTCTATGGACTTTATAGATGGCTTTCCCCGAAGCAGAAAAGGCAACAATAGTATATGGGTGATTGTCGACTGCTTAACAAAGTCTGTCCATTTCATCCCTGTTCAGTCCAATAGAACAGCTCGTAGTTTGACACAACTTTATCTTAAAGTGATAGTCAGACTACATGGGGTTCCCAAAAGCATTGTCAGTGATCAGGATCCATTATTTACTAGCAAATTCTGGGAAGCTTTTCAAGAAGAGCTTGGGACCAAGTTGAATCTGAGCTCTACCTATCACCCTCAGACAGATGGCCAGACTGAGAGGGTGAATCGTGTTTTGGAAGACTTGTTGCGAGCTTGCATTCTTGATTATGGCGGTTCATGGGAGGACCACTTGCACTTGGTGGAGTTCTCCTGTAATAATAGCTACCAAGCAAGCTTGAAGCTGTCACCGTTTGAATTACTTTATGGAAGGCCATGCAGATCTCCGGCATGTTGGGTGGAGTCAGGAAATCGACTAGTCTTGGGCCCCGACATGGTTCGTGAAGCATCGGATAAGGTTGACTTGATTAAGAAGCGCTTGCTAACTGCTCAGAGCCAACAGAAGAGCTATGCAGACCAACGAAGAAGAAATCTAGAATTCTCGGTGGGTGATCGAGTATACTTGAAGGTTTCTCCTTTGAGAGGCGTGATTCGTTTTGGGAAGACGGGAAAGTTGGCACCGAGATTCATTGGTCCATTCCCTATCCTAGAAAGGATTGGTACTCCCGCTTATAGAGTGCAGCTGCCTGACTGGTTGCCAGGGGTGCATGATGTATTTCATGTGTCTCAACTCCGCAAGTATGTACATGATCCAGATCTGATAGAGGATGAATTAAATCAACAGGTCCTAGATATTGCTCCAAATCTGACAGTGAGAAAGGACCCGGTTAAGATCATTGGCAAAGAAACCAAAATTTTGAGGAACAAGAGGATCAACCTAGTCAAGGTTCAATGGAGTGGGGATCCTAGAGACTGTACTTGGGAGACATAGGATAGCATCAAAAAGGCTTACCCCAAGTGCAGAGTGGATATCTTCGAGTAACTCTTGTATTGAGGTACGTTGATACCAATTTACATTTTCCATCTTGGTTCCTACTTTACTTTATTTCCTTTTTGAGGACGAAAATTCTTAAGTGGGGGAGATAGTAATGACCCGGAAAATCCGAACCAATTTAAAAATTTTTATTTTAAATTATTTGGTAGAAAAATATGGCAGAAATTAGAATTTTCATTTTTAAATAATATTAAAGCCAGTGAAAATAGTCAATTTTCAAACGACCTCTGTTTTCGACGAGACCACTTTTGTTGGAACCAGAATGTCATATTATTGCTAGGTTTCAATTTTTAGAATTTTCTGAATTAATATGTGAGCGTGGCGAAGGAAAATGTGTTCGGTTGATTTCAGTCAAATTTAATCGACTGAAAAATAGCCATTTTTCAAACAGTCTCAGAATTCGACGAAAATAATTTTGTTAGGACCGTATCGTCATAACAAAGACAAATATATTTTTTCTGGATTTTTCTGAGTCCGTATGTGGCCTCAGTAAATTTATTTGTGCGAACAAATTAATTTAATAAAGAAATTAAATATTAAATTAAATAATACATGCCACAGACAGCCGTTTGGGCTAACGGGACCTGTCCCATTGGATTCGGAATATGGGCTATTGGCTAGGGGCACCTTCTGCTGGACTGAAATTGAACCGGTTTGAAAGATATGGATTTAATTGTAAAAATACATTAAAAAATATTATAAATATAGGATTTTAAAACCCTAAAGCCATTATTCATCGTTTCTGCCGCCCCACCCCCAAATCCATGGCCGAAATTGTCCGAACTTCTCTTCTTAATTTCTCCTTCGTCTCTTCGAATTAGAACCCACTCTTTATACCAAATCGAAGCCCTTTCCTCCCTCTTTAATCTCATACGGATAGATCGTCATCTCGTCGCCTGAAGTCCGAGCAGCAACACCCCAAAGACCGCTTCTTTCCACCGCGTCGCCCCCCCCCAGGCTCGACCGAGCTGCGCCAAACCACCCCCCCTCGTGCGCCCCACTTCCCTTTCCAGCGTGCCACCGACCGATCAGTGTCTCGTACCCTGTAGTGGCCGTAAATCCGAACCCTAGATTTGAACTATAAGGAAAACCTATGGCCTGTAATACTGAAGGAGGAAGAAAGGTATTTGGACTAATTCATTAATTAATGTAAAATTGTTTTATAACCAAATTGATCATAACTAATTCGTTTCAACTCGGAATTCGATGATTTCAGCGACGTTGTGATCGTATTGTCAAGATCTACGGCTACGAACTGAAACGGGACCATTCTGAACAGTTTAAATTTTGACCAAAATCTGCAACGATAGTGAGATTTCTAAATTTCAATAATTAAATAATTTAATTCTATTTGTAATATGAATCATTTTATGTTATTGTTTCTGATCTACGATGTTGTGATTGTTGTATGGTTGATTAATATTCGTTGTGATATTATGATATAGCATGTCAGTTTAGATCTGTAAAATTCTGATGTAATCTCTATAAAGTTCTCATCTTTATTGGTTTTATTTTATTTCTATTTTTATTTTTATCTCTTTATAGGAATATAAAAATTGAATCTTGTTTGTTTACAAACAAAAATGAAATTTTGAATCTTTATTTTGTCTTTACAAAATAAAATGAAAAATTGAATCTTTGTTTGTTTAACAACAAGAATGAAAAGTTAAATCTTTATTTTTGGTTCAACACTTAAAATGAAAGTTGAGTTTTTGTTTTGATTAACAAAATAAAAGAAAGGTAAATTTTTATTTTGATTTGCAAAATAATAGCATAAGTTAAATTTCTATTTTGATTTGCAAAATAGAACATAAGTTGAAGCTTTATTTTTGATTTGCAAAATAAAACTAAAATCGAATCTTTATTTTTGATTTGCAAAATAATAACAAAGGTGGAATCTTTATTTTGATTTACATAAGAGAACAAAAGATTGAATCTTTATTTTGTTTATGATTTATAAAAAAAAAGTTTAAATCTTTTAAATTTTAATTAAAAGATAAATTAAGATTAGATATTTTATTTTGATTGACAATATAAAATAAAGATTAGATATTTCATTTGATTTACAAATAAAGATTAGATATTTTATTTGATTCACAAATAAAACAAAGATGAGACCTTTTATTGTGATTCATCAAATTTATACACCAAATCATATATTGTGTTGTATGTGTGGACATTGAAATGACGATGTTGGGTAAATAGAAATGGGAAAAAACCATTATTTTTGGTTATCATATTTTGACACCAAATTGAGTTGAGTTAGATAGGAAATACTCCCTATAGGAAAAATGTGCATTAAGAAGACAATTAGAAAAATTTACATTTTTCTAATGTAATGAAGAAAATTAGAAAAATTTACATCTTTCTAATGTAATAAAGATAATTAGAGGATTTACATTTTTCTATGTAAAATATAAGATTTACATTTTTCTATGTGAAGATGAAAGGTTTACCATTTTTCTTTGTAACAATGAAAGGTTTACATTTTTCAATGTAAAGGTAAAAGAATTTACATTTTCATTGCGAAAGAAAAAGAGAAAAAATATTTACATTTTATAAAAACATAAAAAAGTACATTTTGTGTATTTATAATGAATTAGATAAAAAGTACATTTTGTGTATTTATTATGAATTAGATAAAAAGTACATTTTGTGTATTTATAATGAATTAGATAAAAAGTACATTTTGTGTATTTATAATGAATTAGATAAAAAAAGTATATTTTTATGTATTAGAGAGGAATAGGATAAGAAGTGCATTTTTATGTTATAAAAATGAATTAAACAAAGTACATTTTTATGTTATAGAAATGAATTGGAGGAAAAAGAACATTTTTATATAATTAAAGAAAGAGTACATTTTAAAACCGTCATTTTTGTTGCATTAGAATTGGCGGACAAAAATGTCATTTTTGTTTAATATAAAAATATAAAATGTTGAAAACCGTCATTTTTGTTGCATTAGAATTGGCAGACAAAAAAATGTCATTTTTATTTAATATAAAAATATAAAATGTTGAAAACCGTCATTTTTGTTGCATTAGAATTGCCGGACAAAAATGTCATTTTTATTTAATATAAAAATATACAATGTTGAAAACGTCATTTTTATCGCATTAGAATTGGCGAACAAAAAATGTTATTTTATTGAATATAAAAATATACAATGTTGAAAACGTCATTTTTGTCGCACTAGAATTGGCGGACAAAAATATTATTTTCATAGAATAAAAGAAATGGATTTTAAATAAGGGAAATCGCCAAATGGTTTATATATATAAATATAAATATAAAATTTAACGAAACGAGGGCGGCAGTTCGCATATCGACAATCGTATTCAAACGATTATATAGAAAGATCCGACCGTTGGATTTTCCCAAAACTGGAACCGTTAGGACCGCTTTGGGAAGAGCTTTCCAACGATATAAATTTCATCAAAATCTGATGGTTAGATTTTAAGATATGTGTAAATCAAATTTCGGTAAAAACAGCGCCAGGGCCGCCCATTGACCCGAAACGTCGTTTATTTATTTCGAGCTATTTTAAATAAATAAAAATAGCGATAAATAGTTATAAATATATATGAAATGTTTTAAACTATAATTATGCGACAATTATTTGAAATGACCGAGTTTAACTCATTTCAAATAATTGCATGACGATTAAACCAAAGATGTAAGAAGACGATGGTTAATGACCGGCGATCTTCACATCGAATGGACGACGACTACTGATGCCTTGGACTGACTTGCTCCCAGGACGGGGTTGAAGCAGTAATTTTCCAGACATGTGTGTTGGTCGTGCGGATAAGCGAGCGCCTCTTTGGTGTCTCCGGTTTCGTTCAAACCCAAAACGGACTTGTGAATGGATGCGTGTCTGACGTTGGAGTTCATCCCATGTAATTAAATCGATTTGTATTAATATATGTCTGTTTGGTGGTGGGGAATCTATTCTCTTCTTAACACCCGGATATATTGTAATAGTTATCGATCGCATGGCGTGAATTGTCAAGGTGGCACGCCAAGATGCAATGATCAAGGCTTTGTTGAAAAGCAGGTCTTGTTGATGATGATCAAAGCATAGCATGTTTAGGCATAGCTTTGTGTATAACGTGACTTTGCGAGCCTCACACCCCGATATGAGTCAAAAATGGGATTAGGACTGCAGGGAGTGTACACATTTCTTTCTAGCTAGGGGTAGTGTCGGTGCTTTAACACTGCCCGGCATTTTACTTATGTGGATTTTGGATTGAGGTACCTCGGGTTTTTATAGGCCGGAAATGGTCATACTATAGGTTCATAGGAACCGGGAAACGTGTGTTCAGGCATAATTAATCCACTACCGTTAGGTGGGGACCGACCCTGAAGATCCAAGGGTTGCCCATAGGTGTGATCCTGAGACATTTGCTAGAGTGTCTCGAATCGGAAGAGGACGATCCCTAGCCTCGATTTCATGACAGAAAACCAATTCCCAATACGACAACATTTCGGTTTTGATTGTAAACTTATATACGGCGACATAGTAGGACGGGGTATTATGCCGTCTAGGATTGATATATTTATATTGAAGTATTTTACTACTGCTTAAACACTAATGACAATATTAAAATATTACTTTTCACGTATTAAGCATGTTTGATCATCATAAGGGAAAACTCTACCCTCCTGTGTGCGTTGCATTGTGTGATAGGACTTGGGTCTTATGATGATTTCATTTTTCAAAAGTCATTTCGCTGTTTTATATAAACTTTATAAAATTATGCACTGGCAATCCAATGGAGTAAACCCGTTCCGCGTTAGCGGCGTAGTCCTGAGATTTGCCACATTGTTAGATAATTTAGTTAAGAATTCTCACACCAGTCCCATGACTGACTCGTAGTTTGTTTCGCTTTTGCAAACTCGGGTGCCCTCTTTCCACACGGGCAGCCAATTGACAGGTTCAGGTGATACATTCTGATTGAAGCTTGCTTGGACGGAAGAAGAAGAAGACCTTTCTCTTGTTTTTACTTCTGCTTGAGACATTTTACCTTCTGTAGCTTTGATGTATGTGATGGAGTTTGAGACTGTTTCTTTCCATTTGAAAACTTATTTCTCTTTTTGTTGAGACTCTTTATTTGGCTAAGTTGTATCCTGTACTGTGTACTCTGATGTATTGGATATTATGATGCTGATGACATTTATTTCCGCTGCAATGGTTATGTGTTATGATAGTTATCTGAGATCTGTTTTTGTTGTAAATATGTTGTATTCCAAAAATGATTATCCTTACTTTCGGTCTATGGAAGTTTGGGGTCATCACAATCAGTAGTGTCAAAACTCTAAAGACGATATCACCTGCGCACTATGATAGGGTATTTACAAGCGACATCAATAGTTATATTCATTTGATAACTACTATGAGCTCGATCGAACACCTCAACTCATTAAATTAACCATCTAAAGACAATGCACCACTTCCTGAAATAAGCATCAAGCTAATGTCATCAAATCAAAGTTCTAAACTAGCAAGTCCATTGATGCAGACAATTCCCATTAATCTTCTTCTAAGCTACTGATTTGTTGATTTGATTGTAAACAAGAGACTGATTCTATATTCTCCTTCAATCTAAGGACCTTTTCCTATGCTTTTTAGGTAGGAATACATTGGTAAATGGATATTATGAGGTCAAGCAAGACTTTAGCAAGTTCAATGCTTGCACATTATAGAATTTGGCTGTTAGAATCAACAAAGTATAGCTGAACGCGCATAGAAACGCGAATCTGTGTTCACGATGATGCGATGAGCTTACGTCAAGTTCATCAACATAAATTTTAATTTTCTCTAAAGCAGCCAAAAAATCATTGCACTTTTTAGCAGTTTGAAAGCCGCAAAGTGTTGAGAATGGTTTAATCTCAAGCTGTTACATCAACGTTCTTCGCCCCATGCTCGCATATGGATTCATCGCTGAAAGATTTGCTCATAAAAAAAAGCATGACAACTAGAGAAAGATGCAATCTTACTTCTGTACTCACTAACAGAAAATATTGTTTCCATGTGTCTAAAATAAGCTGCAAACTTGGGGTGCAGCAATAAGTTCCTTGCATCAGGCTTCAAATTCATGCAATCTAAGCTCATGTTTTCCACACCTTTGTATAGATTGTCTACATAATCAATATACGACAATTTGTTCAAAAGCATTACGATAGTTCCCAATGGAATAGTCAACAAGCTAAACAGTTAACCAACCTTGGATCGAGTAGCAGCTCTTGAATGGACTAGTCGAGCAGCACGCCATCAGCTACGAGTCGAGCAGTGCTTCAGCTGAGGATCGTACATGACAACAACTTCTCCGGTGGTCGCTCTAGCATTGTTGTTGATTGAAGAGGTCGAGCAGTGCTAGGTTAAAGAGGGTCGATCTTGCATAACCTTAACTAAGCATAACCTGGGAGAGAATGGAAGGTCGCTCGGATACTCTAGAAAAATAGCCCTAGAGAAATAGAAACATCCATTCATCCAATGACATCCAGGCATTTCCACACGAGAATCCATCCGAAGACTTTCAGAGTCGGAGATCTCGTCTTGAAATGAGAAATGGTCGAGGCAGGAATGTTTGGAACCAACTGGCAGGGGGCCTTCAAGATCAACCAAGCACTATCAAATAGGACTTCCGCTTTAGCGACTGTCGATGGAATTCAGATTCCGTAAGTATGGAATTCAGATTCCGTAAGTATGGAATGATGACCAACTGCAACGACTCTTTGCATAATACACTCCTCGTCTTCTAGACTGTTCACACGAAGCTTGCTTCATCATGAACTAATAAAGTTATGCCACCCTTGCTGTGAATCCCAATGATAATGACTCAAATACCATCTATTACATTATCCAGCATGAGTGCAAAGATGTAAGGCACTTCCTTAGAAGTCGCGCCGATGGGAATCAAATGGGAACAAGTAGCAAGCAAATCTGAAATAGAAGTTGTGAAGTTTCACCTCCACAGGTTCACCAAAGGAAATTTCTCACGAGAGACGAGGTCCAAGCCTTTGGTTTTATAATCAAGATCGCTCGTTAAAACGAGCATCTATGTAGAAAAACCCAATTCGAATTCTGGAAGATCTAAAACTACCCAGTCCCTGGGGTACAATAAACAAACACCTAGGCTGGAAGTACATATCCTAGTGCCGGAAGGACCGGCAACAAGCTGGAAGGACCAACATTAATCCCAAGTCCTCCTAATGTGGGGGCTATTAATCCCAAGACCTCCCAATGTAGGGGAAATTAAACCCAAAGTCCCCCCTTAGCGGGGACACCAAACATAAGACCCAACAAGAAAAAGATTGCAAGTTCCACTAAAGGGGGACCTTGTTAGGTGCAGGACACCAGTTCTTTAAATCGATATAAAACTCGATAAGAGGAACTAGCGTCCGCCTCATGGGATAAAGCATCAAGTCGGGAGGACCAAAAAAACCTAGGCTGGAATCCCCAGTCCTAGTGCCGGAAGGACCGGAAATAAGCTGGAAGGACCAGCATTAACAGAAATCCTAGCCGAAAGGGGGTAAAAGAAATCCTAGCTGAAAGGTGGTAACAGAAATCCTAGCCGAAAGGGGGTATCCAACAAAGTCCTTTTGATTCTGAGTTAATCAGAACAGACAGGACCAAAATTGGATCAAAATTTGAAACCCAAGACCTCCCCGGGGGCACGTATTTAAACCTAATCTCCGAAGGACTTGGGCTACCAAGTTAGTGAGAAATAGGGTTAAGTACACACATAAAAAACCTCACGTATTTAAACCTAATCTCCGAAGGATTTGGACCACCAAGTTAGCGAGAAATATGGTTAAGCACACAAAACAAAAACCTTATGTATTTAAACATAATCTCCGAACGACCTGGGTCGCCAAGTTAGCGAGAAATATGGTTGAACACATTATAAAACATGTGTTTAGACCGAACCTCCGAAGAGGTTGGACTACCAGTGTGCCAATGAAAGTGCAACAAAGCTGAATAAGAGGCTAAAGTACAACAAGCAAAAACACTGTCCCATGCGAACAAAACAAAGCACAGTTTCATCACAGGGTCTCGAATCAGTCACAGGGCCACGGAGTTAACAACATAAGCAAAAAGCTACATGAGTTTTCTAGGCTTAACCAGGGAAGGAGCAGTGGTTGGTTGACTTGCATCCTTATCATAACCTTCAAGACCACTCCATTATTCTAGCTCTGAAAGAGAAAACTTCTAACTCATAAGAAGCAGTCCTTCCCCACAAACTAGCATTGATGTGCTGCTCCACGGCTAATCTGTTCTTAGCAGCCCTTCGAGCCGATTGAGGATAGTTAAATTGATCAATCAACAAGACCTTCTTCTATTTACAAAAGAAAAATCATAAACAAAGGTATAGAAGTATCCAAGCATTCTTCTCAATAAGAATTCCTTGGTTGAATTTTTTGATACAACATTTCATTCAGAGACCAGGGCATCCGGTGTTTTAGGCATAGAGCAGGAAGTAGAAGAAATTCCCCTAGAGGGAAAGCATAGAGTAAGTACAAGTAGCCCAGATTCAAGAAGAAATCCTTTTGTGATAAGAACATGCTCAAAAGCTCTAAATAAGCTGGTAAAAGAGGAAGGATTTTGCCAACAATTTAGAAGCTTCTAGTGTGACAATCTGAATCAAGGAAATTTGGCTAGGTTGATCACATTCATCTCGGGTAATTCACGATGACCCATGGTAAAAGAGTAACACGACCACATCAAGATTGGACAACGTTCGGAAAGCACACCATGGGTTCATTATGACATTGGGATGAGGGAAAGTCGTCTCGCACTCAGCAAATGAAAATTTGACAAAATCGATATGACTCGAAAAAGCTCATTACATTAATAAGATACAACCTTGAGAATCCGGCTAGTTAATGTCGATCAGTTGCAAGCCTCAGAAAATAGCGGAGATGAATACATCGCTCAATTACATTAAAAGAAATATCTTCTGAGAATGAATTCATTCGTTAAGGAAATTAAGAGTCCTTCAACACAAAAGCTTCCTCGTTTGCAAAACTCTAATCCTATGTAACTCCAAGAACCTGATGAAATCTGCTTCAAACCCGAAGATAAATGATGCTCAAAGGGAAACTATGCTAATATGGCATAGCTCAAATCCCATTGAGTGTTAACATTTCTCTAGGAATTGAAATTAATATCCATCAGTCGTATCAACATGAGTTATAAAAAAGGGGTGAGAAATAATCATGCGCTGAGGCAAGCCATTGTTAAGTAAAGATTCAAAGTTATAGCTCGGGATAGCCCATGGTGATAGACACCGTCGCAAGGGATGACAATTCCACGAGGCTGCAATAACTGAAAAAGCATCCCAAAGTACGGAGGAAGTCAATATATGAGCAAATGCAGGAATAATGCTAGAGGCAATTCTTTATTGCACAACACCCGAGTTCCAAGCTTCGAGGCTCTCGGTATGGATATCACAAAAGGCAACATATAAAGTGTTGGCCTGATATAACTTATTAAGTGATGCACATAAGCCATTACGTTTCCTGAAAATCCTATGGTTATGGTCACTCAAAAGGATTGGCAGAGAGCACGAAATAGGCTGACTGGGGCATCACTAATAATGGTATGAGCCAGACTAAACTTAGAATTCCTTTAGATAAATTGTCAGGTGCACGCCTTCCATAAATATTAAACCTAATGCAGTGGTAATTCAAAAGATAATACTTAAAATTTGTTGTCTAAAACCGAGATTAACGAATCTCGAGTGTTGTCGATAAGCGAATTGAGTGTATTTTCAATGTGAACTGTACCTATCAAGTCATAAACTCCCAGATAAAAGCAGCTTCACATTGATAAGACAGTCAAATTTGCGAATGATTCTCATGATTTATTTCCATTTACCGGACTAATCTATTGTCGTCTCGAGCAATCGACAACGAATTCGCCACCAAATGCGCGCGATGGCTCCTCATTACAGGTTCTCTGGATAAACACGTATGCCAATAGAAACTCTCCAGTAAAGCTAGGTCGATATTGCGTCATTGTTCAGCTGTCTGTTATTCACTTAACGCATGGAATCCTGTTTTAAAAGAGCTACGAACAGAAAGATGTGCACTGCTTACTAAGTTCTAAATCCCAAATTCGAAGTATTTGCACATCAACAAAGCATCGGTAACAGCAAGTATGAGTTCAAGTATCGATCAACATAGATGAACTTGTGGAACACAGCGACGTCGTTACTCATCAATGTATTCGTCATCAAAATGCCAAAAACCAAGTCTTGATCATTGCTAACATGTTGAATCCATAACTCAAGCAGTGATGACCAGGCAGTTTAAAACAGCTAGACGAAACATATTCTACGATCAAAGGCATTCGAGACAAATTCCTGCAGATTTCAGCTCCGAGAGGTTTGCAAATTTCAATGCCAAACTGTATAATACCACAGCGCAAGATTGGCATCGAATTGAAAGACTAGTAAGGTTGTTCCAAGAAATAGGAGACTAAAGCACATGACCAACGTCATAGAACAAGCTCAAGCTTCAACCAACAAAATACAATCAACGAATGGTTCACAGTACCATACCATGCCGAAACATGCAAATTATAAACTACCCCTCCATAGTAAAGGCACCTAATGGAATCTTCGGTGTCAAAACAGATCAACAAAGCAGGAAAATGTTGAGCAATGAAAGCCTTTCCCGCAGTAAGAACTAATGATAAGCCTCTTAGGCGGGGGAACAAACATTCAAAGCTCTTCCAAGAAGGAGCAGAAAATGAATCATATATACGTATTTTCCAAGTGGCAAGTATCGTATATCATCATATAAGTCGTTAAAACAGCGGCGTCTGAGATCCGCAGTCGACTTTATTCAATTAGTTGGTCTCAAACATTAACGCGAATTCAAAATTGAATATCGTGTTTGTGCAAACGATGTACGATGAGTTATAAGCCGACGAATTAAACTAGTTCTACGCAAACACTTTATCCAATTCAAATAAAAATTCGCTATAATTCATTTCTTAATGATTAACCGACCCACCATCGATATGGACGGTCGATGGTGAAGTATAAGTACGAAATCGTGCAATCACTTGTTTTAATTACAGGACGGGTGGATTAGAGCAATTCACTCTTCAGTGCAATGTCAAAAATCAACGAGAAAAGTTGTAATTCTGGCGAATCATCGGCAGTGCAAAAATACACTGGAATTCGTGATACCAGAACAAACACATGAAAATATGAACAAATCCAGGTTGTAATCCATTTTGCAAAGTCAATCAAGGAAAAGTTCAGCAGCTACAATGTTCATTTCGAAGCCCGTGTTTTTCACAAGCAAAAAATATAATCTTCGAGGGGAAATGTTAACTCCGTTGTCAAAACGCAATTCAGAAAAAATGCATCGACTGATAACAATGATTCAGGAGGGTCTCAGAGCATAGGAACACTGGCCTGGTCGAGCTCAAGGTGGTCGAGTAACATAACGGATCGATCGTACTTCATCCATTCAGTTACAAGTGATCGTGCGCCGCAGATCTCGGTCACGCATTATAGTTCGTTCGCGCACAGCATCTCGGTCGCATTACTTACCCCGCTCGCTCATTTCTACCTATTAAGGGTCAAACGGTCTTTGTCAACGACGATGAATCAGGCATTGTTGAATGTTATGGTCGAACAATACCATCAAGCAACATTCCGTAATACATAAAGGAATAGTTCGGACCACTCATATAACAAGCTACGTGAGTTAAATATAGGCAAGCTAAGCATAGATGTTTGCAAGGCTTCAGCGTGCGGATTTGTATATTATCCAAAGTAAGGCATGAACATGTGGCAACAAATGAGCCTTGTTGTTCCAGTAAGTAGCAGTATGGACTAATATATGGCAAGAGTCTTCAACGCATGACAAACGTAAGAGAAGAGTGGCATTTGAGTGGATAAGCGGGTCGCACACATCATTAGTACACAGTGAGTCGCACATGCAATGTCTATTCATAGGTCACTCACACATTATGCTCCAAGCTAGCTAGTTCACAACTTAAAAGATCGGTCGTGCGTGCATAGCAAATAGTTGTCGCTCAGTGGATAAAGTGCTCGCTTAAGCATGAAAAGGAATGAGTGGCAAGAGTGTAATTTACAATCCTACATAATTCAACAATATGCAATGTTGGTATGTGCCATACAAGGGCACGAGAGTCAATGAGTTCAAATAATGGTTACCATTATTACACTGCCAGCTCGCTCGCACTTTATGGTTACCTTGGGTCGAGTAGCCTCCAAGTCATGCAAAGTATCAGGGTCGCTCATCGAGTTCAGTCAGGTAACTAGTGTTATGTTTATGGATCAATCTCAAGTGGAAAGGAGCAATCGTGCAAGTTAACATGGTAATATATTTGGAGAACACGTGACAGGCTTATGTGCATACACAAATATAAAAGCCAAGAGGTAAAAGGGACAGGGAGTGGTCCCCAGCAATGTTTGAATGCTCGTGCGTACACATTAATTCTTGGTCGCCCATGTTTTATCCTCAGGTCGCTCACGCGTTATAACATGGGATCGAACATGGCATTTCTATAGTCGTTCTCTCACTGCATGATTGACTCATATAAATCATGACAGCTGTGTACAGCTATACACAGCTGGCTCCAGCTGGCCGATGACAATTCTGTAAATACCCCGGCGTGCGACCTGTAACTTGAACACCATAATTACGACTTTGCCACCAAGTCCAAACTTCTCCTATAAATACCCCATTTCACCACACTACAGGGGATCGATTCATCTACCCCGAAGGGCTGCCCAAATCCTTCTTCTACCATTCTAAAGCTTCTCAAGCTCCATTAATCGCCACCAAGGCTCTCTCCTTCTTCTTTCTACATGAAGTGGATCTCATCTTCTCCAAATACCATTGATTCTCACTCCAAGTGATCTCCAATCGCCATTTTATCTCTTTAAAGCTCGGATCTAACACCATTTTCATGATGGAACCAAGGAAAATAATCTAATCTCAAGATCTAATCTGTTCCTTCTCGAAATCAAGTGAGATCTAAATTGAAAAGCGAAAAGTGGAGAATCATTGTAAAGAGTGATCAAGTGTAATGAATGAGATGCTTGAGATGATGCTATATGTAATTCTCTCCGTGATAGTGAAAAGCACTTCAAAAGTGGACATAGATATTTTCTAAAGATCGGACCACTATAAAACCCCATGTCTCTTACTTGCTTTACCCATTTTTTACTTGCATTTGTATTTCTGGCCCCATTTTCATTTTGCATACCATTTGGTGAAGTGTCGATAAGACACCTTTGGTGTTTGAACCATTTTTGATTCAAACACCATCTTCATATAGTGGAGTTTTCCTACAATAATAGTTATCAGTGGAGTATTGGAATGGCACCATATGAGCCATTATGCGATAGACCATGTGATGCACCGTCTTGTTGGTTGGAAATAGGATAGAAGTTGATACTTAGGTCAGAGATGATAAGAGAAACTACAGATAAGATTGAGATAATTCCATAATGAATGTAGACACCCTAAGACAGCCAGAAGAGTTATGTTGATATAGAAGGAAAGATTTAGATTTACTGCTGGAGATTTAGTATTTATTAAGGTTTCATCTCCAAGGAATATTGTTCGATTTGGGAGGAAATGGAAATTAGCTTCGAGATTTGTTGGACGGTTTTCGAATGTGGAAAGAATCAACAAACTTGCTTATAGAGTAGAATACCTCAAAAGATGGCGGGTGTGCACAATGTTTTTCATATCTCGTATATATGAAAGTTTGTGCATGACTCGAGTATTGTAGTATCTCCAGACTAGGTTGAAGATGTAGAGTTAGAGCCAGAAATCTCAAGACCTCGTAAGCCGCTTCAAGTCATTGGGAATGACCCAAAATAACTTTGGATGAAGGTAGTTAGACTATTCAAGGTACAATGAGTGAAATAATGATGATTGTTTATGTGAGACAAAGGAGAGTATGAGGATGGAATATCCAGAACTCTTCAAATGGTATGTCCCATATATCATATCTACTTATTTTACTGTGTCTTGCACTATAAGAATTCCACATGTTAATACAGGGATTTGCTTGCATGAATAATTTGATACTAGATTGGAAGATCGATTGCTTACTCGTCGATAGCAGGCATGCGGAATGTGGTGTGTACTTGTGTTTGTTAAGAATTGGAGGGAAAAATTCCAAAAATGGGGAGCATGTAACTACATATATTTTGTATTCGAGGATCGTAAAATAAGTCTATTTAATTCACAAGTGGTCTAAAATTCTAATACTCTAATTTATAGTTCATGGGGACGTGTTACATGTATATGTGTTTTACCGAATCATTTAATGATCATTTTGTCCTTGTGAAATCTTGCATTAGCTATAGCTTTTGATAGAGACCGAATTAGGTGTCTAACTAGTCTCATTGCTTCCGGTTGTGGTTGGTCATTCCGTAGAGTGGTCACATTAGAAAAACGGTTCAATGGTTTGAAAGAAATTATAGTTTTAAGTTTATATTTCTACTGACATATTAAGAGACAGCTAATATGTTGATATTAGCTAGCCCATTAGACTAATGAATTATGACTATAAATAGGGGCTGTAGGGAGAAATTAGAAGTTATCTCCCTCATTCTCAAAATTAGGTTAGACAATGATCTAATTTAGTTCAACCTAATTCTTTCAAACCTAATATCTGTTTGCATTAGGTCATCCTAAATCTAAATCTAGAGCTAGATCTATACCGAGGAAGATTAGATCTCATCGTTGAATTATGCACCTTTATTGCTGTACAAATTAGATTTTCGTCAACCGGCATCGAATTGAAGGTTTCGGTAAGTGATAATGATCTCTTACATGACTATGTTGAAATATATGTTGTAATCAGATATTTTCAACACCATACATGTTAATTAAACTGTAACACCCCGTATTTTCTGTGAACATAAAAGTAACAAAACAAAGTATACTTAATTTTTAGGAGAAGAATTAAGGGAAACGGGTTGCGCCATTGCGTTCATCTAGGAATTCTGCTTGAGATAGAGTCCGAGTTTGCGTAAATCAGACTCCGTATGAAGAAGTTATGGCCTTCAAAAGTTTCAGAAAATTTAAATTAATTAAAATAGCTCGGTTCGAAATTCAAGATACACACCGGGCTGGGCGGGAAATTTCCCGCCTAGGACCCAGGTCGACCAGGGGGTCGACTAGGGTGTCGACCTGGGGGTCGTCCTCCCCCCTATTTCTAGATCCGAGGACTGGTTCGTTTTTCTGTAGTTGGACGCCCATTCTAACCAGATTCGTTGATACCTATGTTATTTAAACACCCCCAAACCTCACCTTCTCTCTATACCAAACCATTGTAACGCTATGCTGCCTCAATTCTAATTAAAATAAATCAATGGTGTCTCTACTCTGCTGAAACCTAAGCTAGAACTAGTGCTTCTTCTTCCAATCTGAATAGGATTAAAAGAGAACAACTACAACCCTTTTTCTTTTAGAATCCAACCAAGGTGAGTACAGTTATTTTCAGATATGAAATTTAATTATGATCTTGACATGGTTATAAATCTGAATTTGAGATTATGCATGTTCTTGGTTATCAGGTCTGTTTTTCTGTGTAGATCTATCTTATTAATATTATAGTAAGTATTCTGTATCTCTTCTTTCCTTCTATTCTATAGCCAGGCTACCACGAGCCTAAGCCAAATCTCATAAGAGATTGACGCACGAACGCTAAATTTGGGGAAAATAGTGAATGATGCATAATTGGATATGACTGATTTGTGACTGATTTGAGAAAACAACATATGTTGTAATTTAAGATCTAGATCTGGGCAAATTATATATGATAGGCTGTGATTTGGAAGAAGGAGAATTAATTTATATATAACTTAGGCGTAAAGATCTATATTACAATAGGATAACTATTAAATGTGAACACGCCTAAATAGGGATTTTTGGATATTTGGCATATGCTGAAATCAAAGGCTATAATTTGGCATAATTCGTATTGTATATCATGATTTGGGGTTTTTGGAGAATATTTTGTACTGTGCAAATTTAACTAAAATTTGGGGCATATGTTATATTGTGAATCATGACCATAATTTGGGCATGTCAAATTAGGCTTAATTTTATGATTAGTCGAGATATGCCAATGGAACTTTAAGGGATGATTAAATCTGTTAAATTGCCTAATTTGCTAAATCTGTTGAAACTGAATACGGTAATTTAGGGTATGAGAATCTATAGGCTCGATCTAAAATTGAGCAAAACAAGTTAATAGAACTATGAATAATCTGTTGTAACTTGTAAAGAAGTTTAATTTGTTGAATTGGCATAATTAGTCTGATATTGGCAAAATATGTGAATGAATACTTTAAGAATGCTGAGACACGAGGTTAGACTCTGTTTGCGGTAGAAGCCTGCCCGGAACCAACTGGCTTAACCAGCAACCGCAAACTGGGAGTCTAATGTGAGAGGTCGTAGGCATAACTAAAAGATGCTTAGACACGAGGTTAGGTCTGGCTTGTGGCAGAAGTCTGCCCGGAACCGCCCGTCACATCCAGCGGCCACAAGCTACCGACCTAATGTGAGAGGCCTGTGCATTAGTAATTAATTAAGGCAAATCTAACATAAATATGATGCCTAAAACGTGTTGGGTGGATAGGGTTAAATCAACTGGGCAGATGAATCCAATAAACCCGTTTCGTAAATCAGTAGGCCCAATACAAGGTTAAGTGAAACAATCTGTAAGTCTGTTAATCTATACATCTGATCCGTTAGTCTGAAAACTTGTTATCCTTTATGCCTGTTCGGAGAACTAGTTAATCTAAACTTTGTACATCAGAAATCTGTAAGTAAGTTAATATGAAATCTGTTAGTCTGGGGACATAAGGTTAGGTGGGGTAATTACTTGTGTCATCTGTTGTGTGGGACCCATATTAGTCAGTAACCCTTTTCTGGTATCAAAACTATGACCCAACACTAGGTAGGGGTCTGGGCACGCTTACTGAACTAATTGTAAGAGGTTCATTCTGATAATGGCGAGGGGTGTTGATGGCGCATTCCAACCGGGTCATGTGCGTGCATGGATCCGGTCTGCCCTGAGGAAGTTAAGACGCCGTGACATCTGTAAATAGGTCTGTGTCTCTCCGTAGTTTGCCACTTTAGGGAGTGATACACCCTACTGCGGGGCCGACACAGGGTATTTATGTATTAGGGAGCCGACCGCTTGGGGTAGAATTTAGGGTACACCTAGTTCTGTTTCTGTTGGGGTACCGTCTGTTTTTGTTGGGGGTGGTAACACCTATCTGTTTCTGCATAGTACCGTCTGTTGGGGTGGTAAAGGCCCATTATTAGCATTCTGTTTCTGTACCTTCTGTTTCTGTTGGGGTGGTAAAGGCCCATTACTAGCATTCTGTTTCTGTAGAGATTATTCTGTTTCCGTTTCTGTTTTAGTTTAGGCAATAGGGCAACACCTAATCGTGTTACACTAGTATTAGTGCAGAGAAGTAAGATATAAGTAAGAAGCATAACCTGATCTATATCATTTTGTTTCTTCTGTTTAACTTAAGCATACCTGCTACCCTTATTGCTGTTATCTCTCATCCAGCTTTACTACATGTCATGATACTGTTATCTGTTTATATGATGAAAGTCACTGGACTCGCCAGACTTTATGTCTGACCTCGTTTGTTTTCGCCCCTTTTCTTTCTGTTCCCCCCCCCCCCCCGGGTGCTCAAGGTGGAAACATAGGAGCTTGATTCAAATTCTCTCTGGTTGAAGTGCTTGAAGTATTGCTTGACTTTGACTCTATCTTTTCATGGCAGTTTATGTTGGGGATTATGGCTTTAAAATTATGCATTCTGAAGGATTTTGTATAAGACTGATACTTGTGTACTTGGGTTTTGGTATTGTGATTTTGAAAGATGTAACCAAACTTATTTCTGTTTCTGCTGTAATAAAGTTATAAAATTTTCAAGTACTACTTAACGTATCTGTCTCGTAATATTCTGTTCTATTTACTTATAATGCTTCATGGAAGTTAATGCATTCCCTTTGTGAGTGACATTAACGGACATGGGGTGTTACACTTGGTATCAGAGCTGAAGGTTACCAGATTTGATAAAAAGTTTTTGAAAACTATTTTCAAAATGGTTTTAAAAAGGAAGTATTTTCAAAAGTAAAGTTTATTATGAAAAACATAATCCCTAAAAGCCATATATCTATCTTTCAACTCTCCGTTTTGAATCCCTTTTCTTTCGTTTCAGCATGTCTAGGGATCTTAACTTTCAGAGGGCGTACCGGTTCCTGGCTGGTTCATAAGGTACCTAGAAGCTAGGGCTAATGATGCAGGCCCAGCAGACGTCCCTCCTCCCCCAAATGCAGTGGTTCCTACTCCTCTTCCTCGTACAAATGCTTTCTCAAAGATAGGTAGAGACTTTCGAGCCATAGGTGGAAAGAACTTTAATGGAACTGAATCATTCGTGGAAGCAAGGAACTGGCTCAAAGAAACTGAAGATTTGTTTGTTATCTTCGAAGTGGACGACAGGCAAAAGATACAGTTGGCTGTATGGTTGCTTAGAGACGAAGCTTCTTATTGGTGGGAGGTTACCAATGCAGAGAGACCAGTTGAAACTTGGGAGGATTTCAGAATGGGGTTTGAAATGAAATTCCTCTCACAAGCTGAACGAAGCCTACAGGTGTAGAAGTTCTTAGCTCTCAAACAGGGAAGCGTATCGGTCAAGGAATACGTCAATCAATTCAATCAGTTGGCCAGATTCGGACTGGAGTTAGTAAATACTCCACATAAGAAGGGTCTCCGCTTCGTTAAAGGGTTGAATGAGCTACTACACAGCCTAGCTATGACCCATATACCTATGGGTGTGACTTATGAGAAATCTGTTGACATGGCGTTGATGCATGAAGAGGAAGCCAAAAGTGAGAAGAAGGAAAAAAAGCTCGAAGGACCACAGAACAAGAAAGCATGGCCCAAAAAGGAAACACAAAAGAAGGATGAAAAGTTTGAATATAAGAAGAAGAAAAAGTGCTTTACTTGTGGAAGCTTGACTCATCTGAACAAGGATTGTAGAAAGAGGAAGGGCGCTTGCTTCAACTGTGGTGAAATGGGACACTTCACTAGGGACTGCCCGAAGAAACGAGGGCATGGGAAGAGGACAGGACCTACTTCTGGAGGGCAGGCGAATGCTCTTGTGGCTGATGGATAGGATAGAAATAGGAAAATTTATGTAGAAGGTTTAATTTCCTTATCTGGTTATTGAGTTAAAACACTTTTTGATTCTGGCATTTTGATTCTGTAATTGAGACTCTGCACTTTAATACTAGTCTTGTTTCTGATCCCGCTATAGTCTCAAACCCCATAAGGGTTACGACTCATCTGTTTGTGATAGGTTGGGGTTTGAGGGTATCTGTGTTGGGCGTTAAGTTGACTATGACGCATACATTCTGGATTTTGTGGGATATGGTGGGGTTTTATCATGCTTAGTTTCCTAAGAATCATTTGATATGTACCAGTAGTCTGTAAGTATCTTAATATTTCTGAAAAGGATTGGGGTTTTACTCGAAGCGTGAAGTAGATTTCCAGTTTAGACGTTGTTTAATGGGAGTAATTCTTTGAGCGACAATCTGATGTTTATTTCGGTCTTCGGGGTTGATACTTAAGGAATTATTCTCTTAACCGATGTTTAATGGGAGCAGAGCTTTTGTTTTAATTGTACTTGCTTCTATCACTCGGCTGTGTCCTATCGATCGAGTCTTCGACCTTTAGGTAGAAACTAATGGGTGCAAACATGTGTTTGAGACATGTTATGTTTGATGGTTGCAAGTGGTTGCTAGTGGTTGCTCGTGGATGCATATACACACACTAGGCACTAGATCGGCTCAAAAACACTCTCGTACTGCATATGGATGTGTGTGCATTTTTCAATTTTTGAGGATGCAAAATGATTGACTCATCACATGGATGTTGCATTTGGATGAATGGTTATGCACTCATATAGAAATGATGTGTATCAAATAGGATTTCTTGCATACATAATTGGACTCGTGGTACTAACATAATTCGCATTGAGGAGGTCAACTGAATCAGTAGACCACCTGATCTTTGCATTAGATAAGATACATATATACACACTTTTGCATATGTTCATAAAACATTAGAAATTTTTCTAAGGACAATGGATGCTTGTGGACGATGGTTGAGTAGAT
Organism: Allium sativum; assembly: GCA_030737875.1. NCBI lineage: Eukaryota > Viridiplantae > Streptophyta > Magnoliopsida > Asparagales > Amaryllidaceae > Allium > Allium sativum. Next base: position 121,186,410 of record CM060915.1, read on the forward strand.
GGGTGATTGGATGGTAGGACATATTCTTCTTAATTTGAAGATTTCGGGGACGAAATCTTTTAAGGAGGGGAGAATGTAACACCTCATATTTTCTATGAACATAAAAGTAACAAAACAAAGTATACTTGATTTTTAGGAGAAGAATTAAGGGAAACAGGTTGCACCATTGCGTTCGTCTCGGAATTCTTCTTGAGATAGAGTCCGAGTTTGCATAAATCAGACTCCGTATGAAGAAGTTATGGCCTTTAGAAGTTTCAGAAAATTTAAATTAATTAAAACAGCTCAGTTCGAAATTCAAAATACACACTCGGACTGGGCGGGAAATTTCCCGCTCAGGACCCAGGTCGACCAGGGGGTCGACCTGTGTCGACATAGGTCAACCAGGGTGTCGACCTGGGGATCGACCTCCCACCCTATTTCTAGATCCGAGGACTGGTTCATTTTTCTGCAGTTGGACGCCCATTCTGACCAGATTCGTTGATCCCTATGCTATTTAAACACCCCCAAACCTCACCTTCTCTCTATACCAAACCATTGTAACACTATGCTGCCTCAATTCTAATTAAAATAAATCAATGGCGTCTCTACTCTGCTAAAACCTAAGCTAGAACTAGTGCTTCTTCTTCTTCCAATCTGAATAGGATTAAAAGAGAAACACTACAACCCTTTTCATTTAGAATCCAACCAAGGTGAGTACAGTTATTTTCAGATATGAAATTTAATTATGACCTTGACATGGTTATAAATCTGAATTTGAGATTATGCATGTTCTTGATTATCAGATCTGTTTTTCTATGTAGATCTATCTTATTAATATTATAGTAACTATTCTGTATCTCTTCCTTCCTTCTGTTCTATAGCCAGGCTACCACGAGCCTGAGCCAAATCTCATAAGAGATTGATGCACGAACGCTAAATTTGGGGAAAATAGTGAATGATGCATAATTGGACATGACTGATTTGTGACTGATTTGAGAAAACAACATATGTTGTAATTTAAGATCTAGATCTGGGCATACTATATATGATAGGGTGTGATTTGGAAGAAGGAGAATTAATTTATATATGACTTAGGTGTAAAGATCTATATTAAAATAGGATAACTATTAAATGTGAACATGCCTAAATGGGGATTTTTGGATATTTGTCATACGCTGAAATCAAAGACTATAATTTGGCATAATTCGTATTGTATATCATGATTTGGGGTTTTTGGAGAATATTCTGTACTGTGCAAATTTAACTAAAATTTGGGGCATATGTTATATTGTGAATCATGACCATAATTTGGGCATGTCAAATTAGGCTTAATTTTATGATTAGGCGAGATATGTCAATGGAACTTTAAGGGATGATTAAATCTGTTAAATTGCCCAATTTGCTAAATCTGTTGAAACTGAATACGGTAATTTGGGTTATGAGAATCTATAGGCTCGATCTAAAATTGAGCAAAACAAGTTAATAGAACTTTGAATAATCTGCTGTAACATGTAAAGAAGTTTAATTTGTTGAATTTGCATAATTAGTCTGATATTGGCAAAATCTGTGAATGAATACTTTAAGAATGCTGAGACACGAGGTTAGACTCTGTTTGCGGTTGAAGCCTGCCCGGACCCAACCGGCTAAACCAGCAACCGCAAACTGTCAGTCTAATGTGAGAGGTTGTAGGCATAACTAAAAGAAGCTTAGACACGAGGTTAGGTCTGGCTTGTGGCAGAAGTCTGCCCGGAACCGCCCAACACATCCAGCGGCCACAAGCTACCGACCTAATGTGAGAGGTCTGTGCATTAGTAATTAATTAATGCAAATCTAACATAAATTTGATGCCTAAAACGTGTTGGGTGGATAGGGTTTAATCAACTTGGCAGATGAATCTAAAAAACCCGTTTTGTAAATCAGTAGGCCCAATACAAGGTTAAGTGAAACAATCTGTAAGTCTATTAATCTATACATCTGATCCGTTAGTCTGAAAACTTGTTAACCTGTATGTCTGATCTGAGAACTAGTTAATCTGAACTTTGTACATCAGAAATCTGTAAGTAAGTTAATATGAAATCTGTTTGTCTAGGGACACAAGATTAGGAGGGGTAATTACTTGTGTCATATGTTGTGTGGGACCCATATTAGTCAGTAACCCTTTTCTGGTATCAAAACTATGACCTAACACTAGGTAGGGGTCCGGGCACGCTTACTGAACTAATTGTAAGAGGTTCATTCTGATAATGGCGAGGGGTGTTGATGGCGCATTCCAACCGGGTCATGTGCATGCATGGATTTGGTCTGCCCTGAGGAAGTTAAGACGCCGTGACATCTGTAAATAGGTCTGTGTCTCTCCGTAGGTTGCCACTTTAGGGAGTGATACACCCTACTACGAGGCCGACACAGGGTATTTATGTATTAGGGAGCCGATCGCTTGGGGTAGAATTTAGGGTACACCTAGTTCTGTCTGTTTCTGTTGGGGTACCGTCTGTTTCTGTTGGGGGTGGTAACACTTGTCTGTTTCTGCGTGGTACCGTCTGTTGGGGTGGTAAAGGCCCATTATTAGCATTCTGTTTCTATACCTTCTGTTTCTGTTGGGGTGGTAAAGGCCATTACTAGCATTCTGTTTCTGTAGAGATTATTCTGTTTCCGTTTCTGTTTCAGTTTAGGCAACATGGCAACACCTAATCGTGTTACACTAGTATTAGTGCAGAGAAGTAAGATATAAGTAAGAAGCATAACCTAGTCTATATCATTATGTTTCTTCTGTTTAACTTAAGCATACCTGCTACCCCTATTGCTGTTATCTCTCATCCAGCTTTACTACATGTCATGATGCTGTTATCTGTTTATATGATGAAAGTCACTGGACTCGCCAGACTTTATTTCTGCCCTCGTTTGTTTTCGCCCCTTTTCTTTCTGTTTCCCCCCTCCCCCCAGGTGCTCAGGGTGGAAACATAGGAGCTTGATTCAGATTCTCTCTGGTTGAAGTGCTTGAAGTATTGCTTGGCTTTGACTCTATCTTTTCATGGCAGTTTATGTTGGGGATTATGGCTTTAAAATTATGCATTCTGAAGGATTTTGTATAAGACTGATACTTGTGTACTTGGGTTTTGGTATTGTGATTTTGAAAGATGTAACCAAACTTATTTTCTGCTGTAATAAAGTTATAAATTTTTCAAGTACTACTTTACGTATCTGTCTTGTAATATTCTGCTCTGTTTACTTATAATGCTTCATGGAAGTTAATGCATTCCCTTTGTGAGTGACATTAACGGACATGGGGTGTTACATAAACCCTAAAAATCTAATTATAATGTTAATTTCAGGTCTAGAAAACCCTAGGATAATGTAATTATAATATATGCTAAGTAATTTGTAATAGATCCAATAAGTGTGTAATTAAGTATTAAATTGTATTAGATCTATGATTATTGTTGATTGATTCTTGTTTATGTGTGAACCTATGTTTGTTTATGACTGAAATTGGATGTAATTACTATCTGATTATTTGAAGTGCATGATATACTAGATTCATGTGTTAAAATTGCTTGAATTAGGAATTAGGATTAATGATCAGGGAGTATCGAGATCAAATTTGGTCAGATTTAGATGAACCTTGGAAGATAGGCTCTGGAGGACATCAGGACGAAGCATAGAAATTTTAAAGCTAAAGATGGCTAAGTACATGGATCGGTACCGACCAATAGCGCATGGATCGATATCGATCCATAGGGCATGGAACGAAATTAATCCATGTAGAGAGGTCACAGGGGGCAACGACTTCTATGGTTACTTGTGAGACCTTGTTGAAGCTACGGTGAAATTTTGGTATGATTTGGATAAGCTATGTACCGGATATGAGACAGATTAGTCTAGATGTAGATGAATGACCAAATGTGGACTTGGATCGATACGACCTGATCAAGAGGCACAGTAGGATGGCTTGAAGGAAGGCATGAAGTAACTAAGATAAATTTGTCTAGATATATGGACCAGTCTCGATCCATAGGGAATGGATCGGTACCAATCCATAAGAATGGTCAAGAGATAGTGTAATCCATATGGCTGATGAAGGACTTCTACAGGAGAGTGCGAGAGCTTGTAGTTCATCGATTAATTCTACGAGCTGGAAGTTATAACTAACGAAGTTATAGCTCTTCGGCTATGGACTCTGACGAAAGCGGTCAAAGGAGTATGTGATCGGGAGCTCGGGATGGAATGAGGTTGCTTGATAATGGACAGGTCCGAGTAGGACTCGACCTAAAGATGAAGTTGTGGATACTTTTGTGCTTGGAAGTGCCAAGGAATCGTTGATAGATCGGAGTGCTCTAGTTATCGACTCAAAGCATGGGTACTATGGGGATGCCCATTAGGAATGGTAGTGATGGTCGTGTACTTTAGATTGCCCATACAAGATGTCTAGCTAATGGACGATAGGGTCCTGAAGGCTGCCGTGTTGAACTATGGGTTACGCAAACACGATAATCCGACTAGAACCAGGGTTTTCCATTAGCCTCTAGCATAAGTGAGGGTATTTATATGGGTTATCAGCATATTCAAGGCTTTAGAAGGTGATATCTATGATATTGCTTAATGGATGCTATGTTTGCTATGCATATTTTCTTTCTTCTTTCTCAAGATAAGTTATAACCTATAGGATACTGAAGTAATGTGAGGGTTTAGGGAATATAGTGCCAAAAGAGGCTACTTAGATTCATCTGTCCTATTCTATGCAGTATCTATTATGTGCTTTACTCAGTTGTTATGTGATAACTCTTTGGTTGCAGAGACAGATGGCTACGAGATTTGAACTTATATTATCATATTCTGCAGTATAGCTATTGATAACCATTTATTTCTCACTCCAAACGGTTACCTAACTCAATTTTTTATGTTTCCTTTTATTACCTTGGGATGCTCATCAACGATGTTGTTGAGTAGACTAAGTAGTAAGATGGTGTTGCAGTTGCTAATCGACGACGAGATGGAGCCTGGTGTATCACTTATATATATATAGTTATTTGCCCGTTTTCCGCTGTTATGATTTATATACTCCGAAACAGATTGTAGTGTGGCTTGGTGTATACAAATTGTTGAGATATTAGATCATATTCTGATTTTTTATTTGCAGATGGGAATTTTGCTTTATTATGCTTTATTATATATTCTGCTGTATATATTCTTATTATATTTTATCCATGCGCTATGAGATATACGACAGGTTCCACTTAGGTTTATTTTCCTTGGTGATCGTCCTATATCGTCTTGGCATGGTCTACATCGAATCTTTCTTATAGTTTGTGCGGGAGGTATGTGGAGGTCGTTATAGCCTTATTAGTAGTTTCAATCATTTGATTCATGCTCTCTACCACTATATCCAATTCTCTCCGAGTGATGGCTTCTTCTTTAGAGAGAATTTCAGTTTGATTGTTGAATGCCCTACCAGTGTGGATTACGTTAGTATTTCCTTCCACTATCACATAACAACTAATTTGTTAGGTTTGTTCTCCGAAGGCATTTTCCTTTCCAATTAGTAAGCAATTAACAAACTTCCATAGGTTTGGTTATAGACCTAACTTCAAACCTTGCAGAACTATAGCAGATAGCTTATGTCTTCTCTTGTGTTCGAGCTCTCAATGAAAGCAACAAATGTTAATGCTAAAAATGGCATCAACAGTAGTTTTAACCCAAAAAACCAGCCTATTGGGAAACTAAATAAGTTCTTGCATAGATTCAACTATAGATAATAAAAGTAAATGAAAAACAAAAGGAAAAAAAGATAAAATAATACAAAATTTACAGTAGTTCGACTGTTAACTAAAGTTACATCCACTTTTAGAAGATTAGCTTTATTATTCTCTGCCCATTATAGGTGTTCTAATATAAGATACTGAATAGATGTGTAACACCCCGTGTATTCTATAGCTGTGAAATTAACAAATTAAAGTATAATTAATTCGAAATCAAAGAACTAAGGGAAACAGGTTACGCCATTGCGTTCTTCTTGAAATTCTGCTTGAGATAGAGTCTGAGTTTGCGTAAATTGGACTCCGTATGAAAAAGATATCCTTAAATTAAAAATTGCAGCAAAACATGGAAAAAGAGGAATGAGAAAAGAATAATGTTTAGCATTGTTCTAACTTTTGTAAGCAAAAGACTTAGTAGCTCATTTGGTTGGAACACATGACTTGCATACAAGAGGTACAGAGTTCGATCCCCGCCAGCGCCTTATTTTTGTTTTAGGGGAATGGCTTAAAATAGCCTAGTGTGAATGCAGTTCAAAAAGTGGTTTAGTGTGAAAATGGGTAATTGGAAAGATAGATAAAAAGAAAAAAAAAGAAATATATATATATATACATATACGTATACATACATATATATATATGACATGTACGTATCATGAGGCGTATGTTGCGCATTTTTGCCTGCCAAGAATTGTTTTTTTTATAAGTGGCCTTCTCTAATTGGATTCATGACAAATTAAAGGAAAGAAATATTTAACATATTCGTACATATGTGCATTTATGTCATAAACATACAAATTAAATAAAGATGTGTGGATGCAAGCAGTGAAAAGAAAGGTTTATGCATAATATTTGTATGCAGTAAATGGGGATTTTCAAAGAGGAAGAATATGAATAGGTTAGACTTAATTTTCTATTAATAGGAATGTCATTTATAAACCTGCAATTGACATCAATGTGGCACTGAATAAGAAAAATATGGTATGTGATATTATTTTGTGAACATAACATGCAAGCATATTAATATGACGAATATTTATCTGGCATTTAATTTAAAGATATGTCAATAGGGCATTGATTTGAAAACATGCTATTAACATTTATCTGTACATGTTAATTTGAGAAATATATAAATATGTTGAGAAATATATAAATATGCTAATTTACAATGAAAAGGATACATTAATATTGTCATTCTTGTTAATTGACATGTAAATATGAATAATTAATGTATACGGTAAAAGGAAAGATGTATCTATTAAATACGTATTTATGTTTGATGGATTGGCAATAAATAATGAATGTTGATAATGTACATTAAGGGAGTACTTATGGCATAAGTGTGTTAGGAATTATTTATATATAGAATTTGTCCTAAATGAGAAATGTGTACATTGTAGGAAATATATATATATGCTAAAACATGGAATTGCATGTAATTGGCCTCTTTTGAAATTGATGGCCTTGATTTACCCTAGCATCATCGGACGGCTCAAATTAACTTGCAACTCTATAAAAATGACCCTAGACTCTACCTAGGTTTCTTACACAATTCTCTAGCCTCCATTGCTCTCTTCTTCTAATAAAAATAAAAATAAAAATGGCGTCGCTGCTCTGCTGGAATTAAAACTAGAAGATAATCAACATCAACCTAAGCAACTCAATTCAAACTAGAGATTAAAGTTTCTGCAAAGATTCTACAACAAGTTAAAGTTCTTTCTTTAATCCAATCAAGGCAAGTACAGTTATTCTCCGCTATAAACGTTAATTATAATTTTGATATGCATTTAAATCTGAGTTTGAGGTTGTATTCTCTTCTGTTAGATCTGTTTTCTGTGACTGTTCTATATTCCTTTCTTCTTTTCTGTTTCTATAGCCAGGCTACCACGAGCCTGTGCCTAATCTCATAAGAGATGAACGTATGAACGCAAGTTTTGGGATGAATGATGAGAAATTTGACAAAACCAAATTGAATGTATGACTTTAGGACTGAGGCATAAATTATATTGGACATATGACTTGGGATTGGATGCATAAATTTGACTATGAACATATAATTTATGCATGTTGTATGCATAGTTATGTTGTAATTTATACCTGTAATTAATTAGAAAAAAAATAGCATATGTTATAAAATAGTTTTAGACCTATGCATATTTTGTGATAAAAGAAGAAGAGGAACCACTGTAAGATTTCATATGATTTGAGACTTTGAACAAATGCATATAAAAGTCAAGATATGATTTTTAGAAGATATGATTTAAAGATTTATATTATTGGGTATAGTTTGCATAATGATTCATGACTCAAAAAGAAGAAAATATGGAAACTTAGGTGTAAAGATTTACATTAATTAGGATATCTATTATTGCGATTACACCTAAATAGGGATTTTTGGATATATGGCATGCATTGAAATTAATGGTTATATTTGGTATAATCTATATGTGAATCTGCTGTAAAATGCTAGTTTAACAAAAATTGGAACATATGTTATATGGCAAATTATGTCCATATTCTGTGCTATGTAACTTTATGCAAACATGGAGTATATGTTGTGAATCATGACAATTATGTAAGCATATGAATTTAGGCCAATTTATGATTGGGCAAGGCATGTAAATAGAACTTTTAGAAATATTAAATTTGCTAAATCTGCTAATTTGTCTAGTTGCCTAAACTACTAGTTTTGTTATATTGCCTAGACTGCTAATTAGATTGAAATGCCTAATCTGTTAAATTTGTCGGTTGAAATGCCTAACCTGTTATATGCCAAAAATCTGCTAAGTTGCTAAATCTGTTAAATCCGTTATGTCATATAAAATCTGTTATCTGCTATGTTGATATAATCATCCTGTGATTGATATAATCTGAATTGGCATATATATATTGGGCACGCGCATAAACGGTAAATTATTAATTAATTGGCCGCAAAGATAAACATGGCTAACTCGAGGTTAGAATGAGTTTGCGGCGTAAATCTGCCCGGAACCGCCCGGCACATCCAGTGGCCGCAAACAATAGGTTCTAATGTGAGAAGTTAGTCATAACATGCGTAAGACACGAGGTTAGGTCTGGCTTGTGGCAGAAGTCTGCCCGGAACCGCCCGGCATATCCAACGGCCACAAGCTACCGACCTAATGTGAGAGGTCTGTGCATTAATAATTAATTAATGCAAATCTAAGATAAGAATGACGTCTAAAACGTATTGGGGAAAAATGGGGTTAAACCAAAGGGATTAATAAATGTAGTAAAACCCGTCCATGAATTTGTAGGCCCAATACAAAGTTAGACAAATCTGAAAAATCTGTACATCTGACCCGTTAGTCTGAAACTTGTTAACTTAATTTGTGAATTAGTAAATTTGAACTCTGTATGTCTGAACTTGTAAACAAGTTAATCTGAAATCTGTTAGTCTGGGGACACAAGGTTAGGAGGGGAATTACTTGTGTCATCTGTTGTTTGGGACCCATATTAGTCAGTAACCCTTTTCTGGTATCAAAACTTTGACCCAACAATAGGTAGGGTCCGGGCACGCTTACTGAACTAATTATAAGTGGTTCATTCTGATAATGGCGAGGGGTGTTGATGGTGCGTTCCAACCGGGTCATGTGCGTGCATGGATCCCGGTCTGCCTCTGAGGATGTAAGACGCCGTGACATCTGTAAATAGGTCTGTGCCAATTGGTTGTCACTTTAGGGAGTGATACACCCTACTGTGGGGCCGACACAGGATATTTATGTATTAGGGAGCCGATCGCTTGGGGTAGGGTTTTAGGGTACGCTTAGTTCTGTCTGTTTCTGTTGGTACCGTCTGTTTCTGTTGGGTGGTAACACCTGTCTGTTTCTGTGTGGTACCGTCTGTTCGGGTGGTAAAGGCCCATTACTAGTGTACACCTAATTCCACATTCTGTTTCCATAGGGATAAATCTGTTTCTTCTTCTGTCTGTTTCTGATCGGGTAGTAAAGGCCCATTATTAGCATTCTGTTTCTGTTAAAGTATTCTGTACCCGTTCCTGCTTCAATTTAGACATTAGGGTGACACCTAATTCTGTTATACTAGTATTAGTGCAGGGAAGTGTAAAACAATAGTTTATATCATTCTGTTTTTCTGTTATATCTGCTACACCTGTTATAGTTATCTCACATCCAGTTTTATGTTCATATCATATTATTATTATCTGTTCATATGCTGAAAATCACTGGACTTGCCAGACTTTTTGTCTGACCCTTGTTGTTTCGCCTTCTTTCTTCCGTTTCCCACCCCCCCCCCCCCCCAGGTTATCCAAGGAGGGAAATACTTTAGCTTGATCCGGATTTCTCTTTGCTTGAAGTGCTTAAAGTATGGCTTGGCTCTGTATAGCTTCTGTTCCATGGGGATTATGATTTTAAACTATGCATTTTGAAGGCTTTTGTACAAGACTGATATTTTGTACTTGAATTCTGAAATTGAAAGGATGTAACCATACTAATTTCTGTTTCCGCTGTAATAAAGTTAAAAATTTTCAAGTACTGTTTTATCTGTCTTGTAAGTTTCTGTTCTGTTTACTAAAATGCTCCACCAAAGTTAAGGCATTCCCTTTGTGAGTGACCTTAACGGAGGTGGGGTGTTACACTTGGTATCAGAGCAAAAGGTTACCGGATTTGATAAAGAATTTTTGAAAACTATTTTCAAAAAGGTTTTGAAAAGGAAGTATTTTCAAAAGTAAAGCTTATTTTGAAAAACATAGTCCCCTAAGCCATATATCTGTCTTTTGATCCTCTGCTTGAATCCTTGTTTCCTTCTTTCTTGAGTCTCTGGGGCTCCCGGTTTTCTGGGAGGTAACCTCATCGAAGGGCAAAGTAGTGCCCGACTTCCATCAATAGCTGTAGTAGTTTCACCTACGGCTAGTTTTCTTTAGAGCTTTGAAGGATTTTTCCGGGCGATGGAGGCAGCTTTCGAGGGATTGGTCAGCATGTTACACAAGGATAGTAAAGATGAGAATGATGAGGTTTGGCTAAGGAGCACAACCCAAAGGTGAGAAACTCATATAGACTTAGTTCACAATGGAGGCAAAAGGGAAACACAAAAGAAGGAAGGAAAGTTTGAAGATAAGGAGGAGGAAAGTGTTTTACTTATGGAAGCTCGACTCATCTGAATAAGGATTACCGAAAGAGGAAGGGGAGGGCGCTTGCTTCAACTGTGGGGAGATGGGACACTTCACTAGGGACTGCCCGAAGAGACGAGGACAAGGAGGGCAGGCGAACACTCTTGAGGCTAGTGGCTAGGATAGAAATAGGAAAATTTCTATAGTAGGTTTAATTTCTTGTAACAACCCGGAAAATCTGGGCCAGTTTAAAATTTTTATTTTGGCCATTTTAGCGAATTTTGATTATTTAAAATGAGTTATTTTAAATAATATCGACGAGAAATTTATTTTGAATATAATTCGATCGTATATATTATACGCGTCGTCGTTAGAATATAAATATTTATATATAATTATAAATGGAATTGAAAATGGCGCGGTAGTTCGATAATTTGATTTCAAACTTCAATTGAATGTACCGGGTGCAAAACAATCCGGATTTTAGTGAAACAAAAAATAATGGAATCTAATTGATGATATCTTTCCAACGAAGTTAACAAACTAAGATTTCACTTTAGAAATGATAAGATATGTCCAGTTGAAAATTCAGAATAGTCGCTGTGGAATTTATATATATTTTTATATATATAAGGCCCTTAAAAATAGCAATTTTGCAAATGACCTCGGATTTCGACGAAACCAGTTTTGTTGAATCCGCAGTGTCAAGTTATTGCTAGATTCCAAATTTCATAATTTTTCGAATCAATATGTGAGCGTGGCAAAGGAAAACGCGTTTGACCAGTTTCAGTTGATTTTAATCGACTGGAAATTGACCATTTTTCCAACGGCCTCAGAATTCGACGAAACTAGTTTTGTTAGGACCGTATCGTCAATACGAAGCTAGAAAATATTTTTCTGGAATTTTTCTAGTTAGTATGTGACCCTGGTAATTTGAAATGTACGTTTAAAAATTCAATATAGTGATTTAAATGTAAATTCAAAGGAAACTGATTGTAACAGTCGAATCAGCTTGCGATACATATCCCATTGTGTTCAGAATGGGGGTAAAACGCTATGGACGACAGGCGGTGGGCCTCGTTTCGAGGTCGTAATTGAAAGTCAACTCTTTTGGATAAAATAAATAAATTAATAAAAAAAAAAAAAAAAAAATCTCTCTCCTATATCCCCTTTGCCCCCCCCCCCCCCCCGTTCTAAATTCATTCAGAATCGAAATTATAAAAAAAAAAAAAAAAGAACGACGAGCGATCGTCGGAGTCGCCACATCCTCCCACCGCGACCCACCGCTGGCAAGCCGCACCTCCTCCATCGCCCTCTCGCTCCAGTCCATCCATCTCTCCCCGATTCGATGACCCCGCCACCCTCGAAGTCGCCGCCACCCTTGAAGCCGCAGCCTCCCCTCATCGCCAGCGCCGCCTGCTCCACCATCCACGAGCGCCGCCTCCTCCTGAGTAGCCGCACCCCTCCCTCTTTTAAAAAAAAAAACGCTGTAAGTTCCCACTGATTTTTTTTTTATTTTACTTTAAAACTGATTATTTATGATTTTAAAAACTGATTATTTATGATTTTAAAAACTGATTATTTATGATTTTAAAAACTGATTTAAAATGAAAATAAAAATCATACTTTTAAAAAGAGAAAAGACGGGATTTTTATTATTATGTAGAAGGAGCAAGACATGATTTTTATATTTTTAAAGTAATAAAAATATGATTTTTATGTTTTTAAAGTATTAAAAATATAATCTTTCATATAGTAGAAGGGTAAAAATGTGATTTTTATGTGTGTAGAGAGTAAAAAAATATAATTTTTACATGATCGGGATATTAAAAATGTCATCTTTATATGTGTAGAAAAATAAAAATGAGATTTTTATAAAGATGAAATCTTTAAATTTGAAAAAGCAAAGTCCATGTTTTTATAAAGGCGAAATCTTTATTTTAGGAAAGGCGAAATCTTTTTATATAGTAGCGTAATTAAAAATAGAATTTTTATATATTGAACTTCGATAGAAAAATAGAATTTTTATATATTGAACTTCGATAGAAAAATAGAATTTTTATATATTGAACTTCGATAGAAAAATAGAATTTTTATATATTGAACTTCGATAGAAAAATAGAATTTTTATATATTGAGCAGCGATAGAAAAATAGAATTTTTATATATTGAACATCGAAGTAAAAATTCGATTTTTATATATTGAATAGCGTAGTAAAAATGTGATTTTTACGTATGTAGTGAAAGCAGCAACGAAGGTGACAAAAAGGCGAAACGACGAAGACTTCTGCAAAAGAAGTGCCGTGGAGCTAGGATAGCTAATCAGTGAGAATTTCTCACCTTTCAAATTTATTTTCTAGTTATATATATATACTAGGATGCAGACGGTGCTTAGTAGCACCCGACACAATCGTCCACAGACCATGGACTTGTTTGTTTGGCTGTTTGGTTATTGATTGTGATATTGGTTTGAATGTGGTTTGTGGTGTGAAAAATAGAATCGATAAATTGGTTAGGATTAGACGTGCGCCGTTATAAGGCGAAGGAGTAAGGCTAGGTTAGACCCTTACTTCAAATTTTGTGGTTTGCATAACGAAAGTGAATTTGATTGATGTGTGAATGGCGTGGGCCTTCACTAGACCGGGGATAAGGCTAGGCCTCGTCCCGTTTCTAGTATCGTGCCGTTATGCCGCCGAAATTTTCTAAAATATGTTAGAAAATAAAAATATCATTTTATTTGTGTAAATGAATAATAGAAATTCATATGTTGAAATAAAATGTTTTATCGTTAAAAATATAATTTTTAACGTGAATATGAATATAGTGAAAGTGAATAAAATAAATATTCATTTACAAACCAGACGGTTTGTTTATGTACACCTATTGGAAGGACATTGATTGGGTCGATAAATTTTACACATCGCCCAACAGCACAAATAAAATATGTGTTTGATTGTTTGAAACCCCACACGGGTGTTGGGATGAAATTTGAAGTTCACTCATCCCGATTGATTGAATATGTCGATCGGTTGATTGACAGGCTGTTTTAAGCGTTGGATATCTATATTTGATGCTTGTGCAGTGTAGTGCACTTTGGTTGATGGTTGATTATTTTTCCATGCTATTATATACATGTGTTGTATGAAAATCCATATAATTAACTTTATATGGTAATTGATTGGGCCTCATTCCAGTTTTAAAATAGAAATATTTGAAATAGAAATATTCGAAATGGAATATTTGAAAATATCAATATATGAAGCCGTGTTGATTAGATTGACGCTATTTTGACGTGAACGATATTTATATCGATTTTATTCATTTTAATATGAATATTAAAAAGTAATTTTGAAATGGAATATTTCGAAATGAATTGAATTGAAAGTGATTTCAAAGTGAATTGAATTGAAAACGAATTCAAAGTGAATTGAAAACAATTTCGAAATGAATTGAATTGAAAACGAATTCAAAGTGAATTGAAAACGATTTCGAAATGAATTGAATTGAAAACGAATTTAAATTGAATTGAAATTTGAATTGAATAGTAATGAATTTTGAAACGAATTTATAAAGAAGAATTCAATTTTGCTTTGAATTGAAATGGAAGTTAAAAATAGGTTTTAAAACTATTTATATAATTCGTTTTGAATAAAAATCGATGAAGTATATATTATATATATTATATATATAATATAATGGCCTGAATAGAACGCGCCGCGCCGCGGCAGTTCGTGAATTTCGACCATTTATTTCAAATGGACATTGCGGGAGATCCGACCGTCGGATTCTCCTAAAACCGGAACCGTTGGGTTCGTATCGAAAAGAGCTTTCTAACGAATATTAGAAATTAGAAATCTAACGGTTGGATTTGGAGATACGTCCAAATCAAATTCGAAAAAGGTCGCTGTAAGTGCAGTTCGATGGCCGTTGATGGAAATCGACTGTACGGGCCTTGATAAAATTATTAAAAATAGTAATAATTTGTGTAAAATCATAAGAAATGATTTAGAAAGAATTGGGATGAAAAACTCCATACTTGAAAAGATAAAAATAGATTTTTATCGAAATGAACTAGTTTTGAACTAGAATTATAATTCTATTTATTTTTAAATAAATAAATTGAATTCGAAAAGGGTTTTAGAAATAACCAAAATTTCCAATGATTGCATTGGAATGGATTGGAATCGAAATTGTCTTCGGAATATTTCGATGTTGGAATTCGTGATTATACAGATGTGGTTATGGAAATTTGAAAGATATATATCTATATCGTTATTTCCAATACGACATTTGTTAGTCGTAGAATTCGATATTGAATATAAGCCGATATATTTTCTATTCAGAGCCTTGTATTGAATATCGAATGTGATTTGGGTTTGTCGTGAATGGTGTCTTCACTAACACTGTTCTTGAACCCAGCTGAGAAAAGATTAAATCTTTTGATTTAGATTTAATGAAGTGTACCAATTAAATGATATTTAATTGGAATTGAATTGATATTGATTTTTGGGTTTATCGTGAACAGTGTTTTAAATAACACTTGTTCTTTAACCCGATAATTAATGAATGTGATTTGGGTTTGTCGTGAATGGTGTCTTCACTAACACTGTTCTTGAACCCAACTGAGAAAAGATTAAATCTTTTGATTTAGATTTAATGAAGTGTACCAATTAAATGATATTTAATTGGAATTGAATGGATATTGATTTTTGGGTTTATCGTGAACAGTGTTTTAAATAACACTTGTTCTTTAACCCGATAATTAATGGGATGTGACTTTGGGTTTATCGTGAACCGTGTTTTAAATGACACTGATTCTTTAACCCAGTCACAGATTAAAACTAAGTGGAGTTTTAATGAATCTTTAATTAGATTTGAATGTGAAATTTAGAAACTAACTGGCGGTTAGCCAAGCAGAATGGTTTTCTGGATATTGATCTGATGTTGGTTTCGGCCTTCGGGGTTAATATTTGGGGAATTATTCTCTTGATTAATTTACGGTTAGTGACTAATGAATTGGAATGAGGCGTATGTTGTGTTTGTGTAACACTTATTTAAAATATACGCGAGTTATTCGGAAAGACCGGGTTTATCCCATTCTAAGTAACTGATACGACGATAAGTCGAAGATGAAGACGATGGTCGAAGACCGGAGGTCTTCACGTCGTTTGGGTAATTACTGATGATCTTGATTGGGCTGTACACCCAAGAAGATGGAAACAGTTAGTGATCGTCCAGACGTACTTGGAGATCGATGGATATGCGGGGTACTAGGTGCCTCCGGTTTCGTTCAGACCCAGAACGGACTTGTAAATGGACTGTGTGTCTGACATCGGATTTCATTCTGTGTGACTGATATCGGTTGCATAGGATGGTTTGCCTGTGTGGCATGCTAAGATGCAAATGATCAAGGCTTCTGTTGAAAAGCAAAGTCTTGTGGTGATGATCAAAGCACGGCCTTTGTGGCGTAGCTTTGTGTAACGTTTACCTCGCGTGTTTCACACCAGGTATGAACCAAAAACGGGAGACGGACCTCAGGGAGGACTTGCGTTTCTTTCTAGTTAGAAGTGGCGTCAGTGGTTTTACACGCCCTGACGAGTTTGACTTATGTGGTTGTTGCTGTTGCGAGGCGCCTCGGTTATATCGGTTTCGGCCGATGCATTCTGGTCGGCTGACGGACCAGACTTACACCCTATAGGGTGGGGAAACGTAGTGTTCAGGCATTTTAATCCACATCGGTGGACCGGCCCTGACGATCCAAGGGCCCACCTGAGTCTGGGTCCTGAGGCTCGGGCTAGACAGTCTCGAATCGGTTGAGGACTATCTTTTGCCTCGGTTCATAGATGGTAATCCAATTTCCAAATACGTGACTTTGCGGTTTTATTTGTAAACCTATATATGGCGACATAGTGGCATGGGACGCTCATGCCGCCTATGATTGATACTTATGATTTGAAGTTGTTTTATACACTATGCACTTATTATAGTATCAAATGATTTGTTTCAAACGTATCAAGCATTCTTTGGCTGTTATAAGGGAAAACCCTATCCCCCGGCTTGCGTTGCATTGTGTGATAGGACCTGGGTCTTATAACAGCTTCATTTTTCTTTATTTAGCATTGCGCTGTTTGTTTTATGCACTGATATTCTTGGGAGGAAACCCGTTCCGTGTTATACGGCGTGGTCCCTTGATTTACCTAACTTTGAAAATAAAGATTAATAACTGTTTTAGTTCTCACACCAGTCACATGACTGACCTGGAGTTTATTGTTTTAACCTAAACTCTGGGTGCCCCTATTTTGACACGGGCAGCTAGTAGTTTTGGTTTTGCAGATTTATATTCACAGGATCCTGGTTTACAGCTGGAACGATATCCGGAAAGCTTTGTATCCGTATATCTCTTCTAGTTGTGTATTGTATTATTTTCCGCTGCGATGAATTTAAATGTAATTTAAATCTCTGATATTTCTGTGTAATATTCTTTTATACTCTGTATATTCTTGTAATCTGATGCATTGTTGTAATATACCGTGAAATGTTCTTTTATATGCGTTCTGTTGTGGCTTGTTCTCGAACTATCCGACGCTTTCCTTTACGGGGAAGTTACGGGTTTTCACATTTCTTTATCTGATTATGGAGTTAAGACTTTTTCTGATTCTGGTATTTTGATTTTGTAATCGATACTCTGCACTTTAATACTAGTATTATTTCTGAATTCCGCTGTAGACTCAGACCCATAAGGGTTATGGATCATCTGTTTGGGACTGGGGTTTGAGGGATATCTGTGTTAGGCGTCAAGTATGACGCATACATTCTGAGTTTTCGTGGGGTATGATTTTATCATGCTTAGCTTCCTAAGAATCATTAGGGAACCCGATCTGTGCCAGTAGTCTGTAAATATCTAAATACTTTTTATAGGATTTCCAGTTTCGACATTGTCTAAAGAAGGTACTCCTCTGGGTGTCAATTTGATGTTGGTTTCGGTCTTTGGGGCCGATACTTAGGACCCATGTCTAATGGGAACCAAATTTTCGTTCTATCTGTACTCGCTTCCATCATTCGACTGTATCCTATCGATCGAATATTTGAACTTTAGGTAGAAACTAATGGGTGTAAACATGTGTTTGAGACATGTTATGTTTGATGGTTGCAAGTGGATGCAAGTGGTTGCTAGTGGTTGCTTGTGGATGCATATACACACACTAGGCACTAGATCGGCTCGAAAGCACTTTCATACTGCATATGGATGTGTGAGCATTTTTAAATTTTTATGGATGCAAAATGGTTGAATCAGCATATGGATGTTGCATATGAATGAGCAGTTGTGCACTCATATAGAAATGATATGTCTCAAGTAGGAAAATTTGCATACATATTGGACTCATGACACTAACATGATTTGCATTAAGGAGGTCGACTGAATCAGTGGGCCGCCTGATTTTGCATTAGATACGGACATGAACACACACTGTGCATTTAAACATGAAAGCATTAGAAGTCTATAAGGACAATGGATGCTTGTGGATGATGGTTGAGTAGATGGGTGATTGGATGGTAGGACACATTCTTCTTAACTTGAAGATTTCGGGGACGAAATCCTTTTAAGTGGGGGAGAATGTAACACCCCATGTATTCTATAGCTGTGAAATTAACAAATTAAAGTATAATTAATTCGAAATCAAAGAACTAAGGGAAACAGGTTACGCCATTGCGTTCTTCTTGAAATTCTGCTTGAGATAGAGTCTGAGTTTGCGTAAATTGGACTCCGTATGAAAAAGATATCCTTAAATTAAAAATTGCAGCAAAACATGGAAAAAGAGGAATGAGAAAAGAATAATGTTTAGCATTGTTCTAACTTTTGTAAGCAAAAGACTTAGTAGCTCATTTGGTTGGAACACATGACTTGCATACAAGAGGTACAGAGTTCGATCCCCGCCAGCGCCTTATTTTTGTTTTAGGGGAATGGCTTAAAATAGCCTAGTGTGAATGCAGTTCAAAAAGTGGTTTAGTGTGAAAATGGGTAATTGGGAAGATAGATAAAAAGAAAAAAAAAAGAAATATATATATATATACATATACGTATACATACATATATATATATGACATGTACGTATCATGAGGCGTATGTTGCGCATTTTTGCCTGCCAAGAATTGTTTTTTTTATAAGTGGCCTTCTCTAATTGGATTCATGACAAATTAAAGGAAAGAAATATTTAACATATTCGTACATATGTGCATTTATGTCATAAACATACAAATTAAATAAAGATGTGTGGATGCAAGCAGTGAAAAGAAAGGTTTATGCATAATATTTGTATGCAGTAAATGGGGATTTTCAAAGAGGAAGAATATGAATAGGTTAGACTTAATTTTCTATTAATAGGAATGTCATTTATAAACCTGCAATTGACATCAATGTGGCACTGAATAAGAAAAATATGGTATGTGATATTATTTTGTGAACATAACATGCAAGCATATTAATATGACGAATATTTATCTGGCATTTAATTTAAAGATATGTCAATAGGGCATTGATTTGAAAACATGCTATTAACATTTATCTGTACATGTTAATTTGAGAAATATATAAATATGTTGAGAAATATATAAATATGCTAATTTACAATGAAAAGGATACATTAATATTGTCATTCTTGTTAATTGACATGTATATATGAATAATTAATGTATACGGTAAAAGGAAAGATGTATCTATTAAATACGTATTTATGTTTGATGGATTGGCAATAAATAATGAATGTTGATAATGTACATTAAGGGAGTAATTATGGCATAAGTGTGTTAGGAATTATTTATATATAGAATTTGTCCTAAATGAGAAATGTGTACATTGTAGGAAATATATATATATGCTAAAACATGGAATTGCATGTAATTGGCCTCTTTTGAAATTGATGGCCTTGATTTACCCTAGCATCATCGGACGGCTCAAATTAACTTGCAACTCTATAAAAATGACCCTAGACTCTACCTAGGTTTCTTACACAATTCTCTAGCCTCCATTGCTCTCTTCTTCTAATAAAAATAAAAATAAAAATGGCGTCGCTGCTCTGCTGGAATTAAAACTAGAAGATAATCAACATCAACCTAAGCAACTCAATTCAAACTAGAGATTAAAGTTTCTGCAAAGATTCTACAACAAGTTAAAGTTCTTTCTTTAATCCAATCAAGGCAAGTACAGTTATTCTCCGCTATAAACGTTAATTATAATTTTGATATGCATTTAAATCTGAGTTTGAGGTTGTATTCTCTTCTGTTAGATCTGTTTTCTGTGACTGTTCTATATTCCTTTCTTCTTTTCTGTTTCTATAGCCAGGCTACCACGAGCCTGTGCCTAATCTCATAAGAGATGAACGTATGAACGCAAGTTTTGGGATGAATGATGAGAAATTTGACAAAACCAAATTGAATGTATGACTTTAGGACTGAGGCATAAATTATATTGGACATATGACTTGGGATTGGATGCATAAATTTGACTATGAACATATAATTTATGCATGTTGTATGCATAGTTATGTTGTAATTTATACCTGTAATTAATTAGAAAAAAAATAGCATATGTTATAAAATAGTTTTAGACCTATGCATATTTTGTGATAAAAGAAGAAGAGGAACCACTGTAAGATTTCATATGATTTGAGACTTTGAACAAATGCATATAAAAGTCAAGATATGATTTTTAGAAGATATGATTTAAAGATTTATATTATTGGGTATAGTTTGCATAATGATTCATGACTCAAAAAGAAGAAAATATGGAAACTTAGGTGTAAAGATTTACATTAATTAGGATATCTATTATTGCGATTACACCTAAATAGGGATTTTTGGATATATGGCATGCATTGAAATTAATGGTTATATTTGGTATAATCTATATGTGAATCTGCTGTAAAATGCTAGTTTAACAAAAATTGGAACATATGTTATATGGCAAATTATGTCCATATTCTGTGCTATGTAACTTTATGCAAACATGGAGTATATGTTGTGAATCATGACAATTATGTAAGCATATGAATTTAGGCCAATTTATGATTGGGCAAGGCATGTAAATAGAACTTTTAGAAATATTAAATTTGCTAAATCTGCTAATTTGTCTAGTTGCCTAAACTACTAGTTTTGTTATATTGCCTAGACTGCTAATTAGATTGAAATGCCTAATCTGTTAAATTTGTCGGTTGAAATGCCTAACCTGTTATATGCCAAAAATCTGCTAAGTTGCTAAATCTGTTAAATCCGTTATGTCATATAAAATCTGTTATCTGCTATGTTGATATAATCATCCTGTGATTGATATAATCTGAATTGGCATATATATATTGGGCACGCGCATAAACGGTAAATTATTAATTAATTGGCCGCAAAGATAAACATGGCTAACTCGAGGTTAGAATGAGTTTGCGGCGTAAATCTGCCCGGAACCGCCCGGCACATCCAGTGGCCGCAAACAATAGGTTCTAATGTGAGAAGTTAGTCATAACATGCGTAAGACACGAGGTTAGGTCTGGCTTGTGGCAGAAGTCTGCCCGGAACCGCCCGGCATATCCAGCGGCCACAAGCTACCGACCTAATGTGAGAGGTCTGTGCATTAATAATTAATTAATGCAAATCTAAGATAAGAATGACGTCTAAAACGTATTGGGGAAAAATGGGGTTAAACCAAAGGGATTAATAAATGTAGTAAAACCCGTCCATGAATTTGTAGGCCCAATACAAAGTTAGACAAATCTGAAAAATCTGTACATCTGACCCGTTAGTCTGAAACTTGTTAACTTAATTTGTGAATTAGTAAATTTGAACTCTGTATGTCTGAACTTGTAAACAAGTTAATCTGAAATCTGTTAGTCTGGGGACACAAGGTTAGGAGGGGAATTACTTGTGTCATCTGTTGTTTGGGACCCATATTAGTCAGTAACCCTTTCTGGTATCAAAACTTTGACCCAACAGTAGGTAGGGTCCGGGCACGCTTACTGAACTAATTATAAGTGGTTCATTCTGATAATGGCGAGGGGTGTTGATGGTGCGTTCCAACCGGGTCATGTGCGTGCATGGATCCCGGTCTGCCTCTGAGGATGTAAGACGCCGTGACATCTGTAAATAGGTCTGTGCCAATTGGTTGTCACTTTAGGGAGTGATACACCCTACTGTGGGGCCGACACAGGATATTTATGTATTAGGGAGCCGATCGCTTGGGGTAGGGTTTTAGGGTACGCTTAGTTCTGTCTGTTTCTGTTGGTACCGTCTGTTTCTGTTGGGTGGTAACACCTGTCTGTTTCTGTGTGGTACCGTCTGTTCGGGTGGTAAAGGCCCATTACTAGTGTACACCTAATTCCACATTCTGTTTCCATAGGGATAAATCTGTTTCTTCTTCTGTCTGTTTCTGATCGGGTAGTAAAGGCCCATTATTAGCATTCTGTTTCTGTTAAAGTATTCTGTACCCGTTCCTGCTTCAATTTAGACATTAGGGTGACACCTAATTCTGTTATACTAGTATTAGTGCAGGGAAGTGTAAAACAATAGTTTATATCATTCTGTTTTTCTGTTATATCTGCTACACCTGTTATAGTTATCTCACATCCAGTTTTATGTTCATATCATATTATTATTATCTGTTCATAT
Organism: Allium sativum; assembly: GCA_030737875.1. Taxonomy (NCBI): domain Eukaryota; kingdom Viridiplantae; phylum Streptophyta; class Magnoliopsida; order Asparagales; family Amaryllidaceae; genus Allium; species Allium sativum. The sequence continues at coordinate 121,208,871 of CM060915.1, forward strand.
GCTGAAAATCACTGGACTTGGCAGACTTTTTGTCTGACCCTTGTTGTTTCGCCTTCTTTCTTCCGTTCCCCCCCCCCCCAGGTTATCCAAGGAGGGAAATACTTTAGCTTGATCCGGATTTCTCTTTGCTTGAAGTGCTTAAAGTATGGCTTGGCTCTGTATAGCTTCCGTTCCATGGGGATTATGATTTTAAACTATGCATTTTGAAGGCTTTTGTACAAGACTGATATTTTGTACTTGAATTCTGAAATTGAAAGGATGTAACCATACTAATTTCTGTTTCCGTTGTAATAAAGTTAAAAAATTTCAAGTACTGTTTTATCTGTCTTGTAAGTTTCTGTTCTGTTTACTAAAATGCTCCACCAAAGTTAAGGCATTCCCTTTGTGAGTGACCTTAACGGAGGTGGGGTGTTACAAGATGCGAATTAATTGATATCACAAATACAAATGCTAATCGGAGTAAAACACAGTATCCATCTTAGTGAGTAGTCTTGATAGAGAAGGAGGATGGAGAAGCACTTTAGTAGCGCATAGGTAGAGAAAGTCCAAATCCTTTTCATGCTGGGGTGGTCGTGTATTTATAGATATTTGAAGATGAGTTAGACTGAGATATGCACTATCATGCTAGAATGGAGGGTAGGAACACACGCCAGAAAGCTTAACATCATATGAGCAAATCTAATGGATCAATATCGATTCATAGGGCATGGATTGGTACAGATCCACGTCCTTAGCTTTTGGTATGTTCTTGTCCACTTTTTCTGCCTTCTTATGTTCTTTTAATGCCCTGTGCCAAGTTTTTTGTTTTGTCCTTTGTTTATTTGTACTTCGTATTCAAGCTGTGTTGATCTACTTTCCAAACTGTACGATCCACCAATGTATTAAACTAGAGACACTGGATTACAACCAAACTTGGAGGAGAGGCTAATGGCGTCATGTTAGTCACAATGGCATGTTCCTTTATGGATCGCATGTTAATCCTATGGATTAGTATCAACCCATATGGATGGATCTGTATCAACCCATCTACTTAATGTACTTTTAGTTGAACCTTTTGGGTCTTATCTTGGTCATCCTTTGAGCATTTTGATTAAGTTTCAAGTGTAATTTTATCTAAACTTCTAACTTTTATATAATTCTAATTGAGTTAAAATATGGGTTAATAGATTATTTCTAGGAGATAGTTAAAATGCAAATTTAAATAGAATTTTTCCTAAGGGTAAAAGGGACAAATTAGGAGTAGCGTGACAGATACAGCTATCGTTTTAGATTATGAAATTTAAGTCAAATACTTGGTTGCAAATCTACTAGAACTGACCTGTCCACTTTCAGTATTGACAAACAAAATTGTGAGGTTTTCCATGACATTTATGAAATGAATGAAAATTTCAGAATTTAAACATAAAAATATGATAAAAGAATGACTTATAAGTCTAATTTTACAACAAAGCATTGCTTCGAGGGAAAAAATTACGATAGTCGACCTAGAATTTTTTTAAAGCTCTTTTTGCAATATAATATAGTTATTACATCAATTGGGAACAAGTCTGTTTAGATGATATTTTTCAAAGAATATTTCTAAACATGAGAACGCACTTTATCATAATGTGTATCTTACTAGAATACTTGGATATTTTGGTGTTGACTTCTGAGGAGAATCAACCTTTCCTCAAAAAGATTTCAATAAGGCCAACATCTCTATCATGCATATTCCTCCTCATTTCAAACTTTATGAAACTCTCATTGAAAAATAGAGATTGGCATGGCAAGAGGAGCAAGAAATTCATCAAGAAAAAGAAGGAGAAGAAATGGAAACTGAAGAGAGGGAATTCAAGAAGAAGATGATGAGGAAATGGTTGCCCATTTGAAAAGCTTTGAAAAAACATTTTATCCTTCCAATAAAGAGATCCAAAAAAACCAAGATAAGCCCACCAAAAACTAAAATATCATTAAACGTTCCTTCAGTTAAAAGTTCACCTGTCTCTATAACAAAGTGGATAAATACTTTTGGAAGATCATCAGAAAGCTTGATGGAAAAAATTCATCTTCACCACTATCCTTTTAGATATGATTATCCTATCCATGTGCCTATGTAATGTTTAATTTCATTTCACTATCATGTATTTTTGTTTTCCTTTGAAATCCATGCATCTTTCTATTTTATCTAATGAAATCTATTTCTTACTATTTTACATTATAATGTTAGTGTCTGGAAGTTATAAAAATATAATGTTGTAAAGTGAAAAAAAAACTATAACAAAAACACGAATTTGGCATTTTTTGACATGTATGCAAACGAACATGGATGTTATATGTCGACCTATATTGGTTACTTGGCTAAAAATGAATTTTGAATTTTTTTACTAAGTACCACATATTCAATCATCCCAAGTAACTTCTCACTTCTATTTAATTCTATATCTTCCAAAAATATTATTCTCCATTCCATTCGCTATCTCTTTCATTCTCAATTTCCTTTTAAATAAAATGGCTTATCCCCACAAACAACTTTGTGAGAATCTTGAAGAATCAATTCAATCCTTCAAAGAGAAAAGGTGTTATCTCTTTTATCCTAAGGAATAAAAGATTTTTGGAACTAAGCCAAATGTTAATGATAAAGGAATAGGAGAAACACTTTGACGCCCTACATGGGTTAGTCTCACTCTTAATCAAATATGATTCGAACAAAAGTCCACATTACTCTAACTGTAATATCCCGCATTTTATCGGTTTGAATTTGAATATTTAAAACAGTTTAAATGTTGAATTCTTAATATAAGTGGATGTATATATTAATTAAAATGAAGTTGAACGTATAAAAATATATATTAAATATAATCGAGCCCGTAATATCGCGGCAATTCGAAATTTAACGTTCTGAACTTCAACTGAATGTACATGACTCGTTTTAAGTCGGATTTCTGAGAAACAAGAAACGTTGGAATCTGTTGAACTGTATTTTTCTAACTGAAGTGGAAAATAGAGATTTCGTCAAATAGATTGCAAGATATGTCCAAATCAAATATTCAGAAAGTCGTTATAGAATCGTTTATCGACCGTAACGGTTTATTTGATATAACTAGATACTGGTTGCAAATCTGGGCAGGATTCTTTTGAGACATAGTGATAATTTATTTTTTTAGAATTTTACAGTAATTTTTAATTAATTAAATATGCAACTTTTTATTTGGAGTATTTTGCACCATGTATCAGTAAATCGGGGTTTCACAGAACAAGTTAATCTACCGATATTATTATATTTTTGGGATCGTGGCACCTCGCTCGAGACGATCATATTCTTATTTCTGTCCATAGCGCCTCTGACGTGAGCTTAATTTTTACAGAACGTGGTATACTTAAACATTTAAAACAATGCACGAAAACATAACCCTTCTTCAAACTATTTCAACAGATGGGTGTGGAAATCTCAGCATGATATCAAGGAGCAGATGTGAACAAAAACCTGAAAATGACAAACTTTTGCAAAACCAAAAAGCTTACGGAAATAAGGGAAGATGCACCTATGTTTGACATCAAGCGTGCCTATTGTAATAGGACAACGTGGTAGCCCATACACAACATAAATTTCCCCATACCCCTTCTTTCCTTATAACCATAACCCTACCATGTTTCTCGCCTAATCTAACTAGTAGAAAAAATATATAATAAAACTAAAACTTAGCAACTAAGTCTAGTTACCATTCCTACACGCTATATATAGGTTTAAAACATTTAGTACATCTGTGAAGATATGCGGTCACCCTATATATTTGTTTTCTCATTTGCAAAATAATAATAGTACAGCAATTCCGCAACTTCATGCGCAAGCTTACTATTCCCATCCTTTCGAACAGTGTATCCTTGCCTTAAGCATTAAGCCTCCCCGATTGGACAAATCACTACAAGCCTACACTAAGGAAATTTTAATAAAAACCTACCTCTAAAACGGCGTGGGTGTCATCCCTCTATTTTGTGCGTGCCAAGTACCCTGTTCCATAAATACCCGATTACCTTCTATGCCTTCCTCCAGCTCGTCATTTCCAGAGAGAAACCCAATATGTGGATCATCTCAAAAAGCCGACAACTTATAATGGCGCCAGCTCAATGTAGCTTGTAAAGCTACTGTAGCGACTAGGGGTGGAGTATTCAAACGAACGGGTTTTGAAGTATTGCGACAGGGCTCTTGTGGTTTCGGATAGGTGACAGCCGTTTTTGGGAGTTGAGTGGAAGTTGATGTAGGGAGATGAAAGCAGTAGGGTTTGTGCGAGTATATATATGAATGGGAGCATTTCGAGACAACAGGATCTAAAGGTATTTGTATTTTTATCTTGTGCATTGTTGGGCGGATGTTGAATTGATGAGGACGTGGAGCTTTAGTGGTTCGAATTTAATGGTGCGATGGCATTTTAGAAAGGAGAGCTATGGACGTACATATGGGTTTAAGGGAATTCTCGTTCATGGTTTTATATATAGCGCGCACCCCTAGTTTGTGGTGTATGGGAAGGTACTGAATGCGATGGGCAAAGGGGATGTGAGAGCTGGGTGGCTTGTGTATGTAAAAGGCGTTGTGGGGTTTTAAATATAGGGGATGTACGGTGAGAAGGCAGGGACGTGAATAATGTAGCACGGTGGATTTTTTTACTACTGGTGGTTCAGTACGTACAAAAGGGGAAGGGGCCGTTGTTTTTAACAGCACGGAGGACATATAGCACGTGAGGCTTCATTGTTGGTGCAGAAGGAGACCTGTTTTAAAAATAGTGAATGGACGTGGGGCGTATTATGAAGGTGGGAAATCTTTCAATGCAGAAAACGAAAAGGGTGAAGTGCACAGCAGCACATTTGAAGACAGCAGGGACCGACGTTGAGTAGTCGCATGTGAAACAAATAAAACAACAGCATCTGGTGGCGCATGCGAGAGGACAACATGGGTAAGTACAACAACATCATCCACGGGATGAATCTGGATAGAAGCTGAAGCCTCAACATTGATATTAATTGGCGGGTGGGTATAGGCATTTTGACTGGTATGTTTCTATAAACGGTGATATAAGGGTTTAGCAGCTTAGACAAGCCACAGTTGGCATTTGGTGATGGCATTGAACAGAGCCATCATTAGTTGAAGCCAAAACATCCACACCATTGTATAGGTTATCAGCGCAACCTAAAAATGAATACTTGTTAAAGAGTTTCACAATTGAACCCAATGGAAAGTAAGAAATGAGAAAAGAGTATCAGCGATCTGCTTCAGTATACAATACTAACTTTGTATTTTTGTCCCTCATAAGCTTAAAAACAACTTTCTTGTCCGGACCTTCGAGGTCATCTTCCGGTATGACATGAGAAAGGTTGGGGAAAGTGAGTTAGCCGGGATGGAGAATACTGTGTATTCATGAATGAAAGGAGGAGTCTAATGAGAGCAGGCGGGTTAAATGTTGTGATGGGATGAAGTTTAGATGAGAGCACAGTATGATTTTTTGTTTAAACATTTGTGGCTGATAGGAGTCAAAATGTGGGTATGGGCCGATATAAATGACGCTGAGGCCCAATTTAAATAAGCAAAAAGAGAGAGAATATAATCACTGTTTGAACAAGGAAGAGAAGTTTGGAGCTGATATAAATGGAGAAGGAAGAAGCTACTTGAAGCCAACATATTAAATTAAGAATAGAACGTCGTCTGTTGTGTGGAGTTCATATGGACAAAGGCAACGTTCTGGAGCTGTTCTGACGCAAATCGTTATTTAACGGTTAAATCGCCAAGGTGAGTAAAATCACTAACTCTGATCAATTTCAGAATATTATAATTATATTTTAATGTTGAATACTGTGTGATGGTCGTTTAGGTAGATCACTATTAAATTGGTTGAAAAATATATCGTTGCTTATGTTAGATACTGATTCTGCCGATTATAATATTCCCTAGTATGGAATCAGTGATGATTGTTTGACTAACATCTGTGGATGTGGAAACCGGTTGGAGGAATCCCAGATTCCTCCATATTTATATGCACTGTTTGTTTTATATGCACTATTTGAACCCGAATTATATTTAAAACCCCATGTGAATATTGATGTTGAACGAAAATTCAACACTTGTTTCGATAAATCAATAAACGATATCGATTAAGAAAGTGATAACAGTCGACCGTAAAACTATCATTTTGTTAAGAAGTGATTGACCATTAGGCAAATCAACGAAGTTAATTATAAAAATTAAATTTTTATAATTAAAGCGAAGTTTTAAATTATAATAGAAGCTCTATTATAAACCAGTATTTTAGAGTTCGTTTTTATAAAGTAAATAAAAACGATTGTTGACCTGTAAATAAGTTTATAAAGTAGAAATTATCCTACGATTAAATATTTGGATAATTATTTTAAGACAAACAATTTAGAAATATTATTAGATTAAATATATTAATCTAATGGTAAGAAGTAATTAAAATCAGTTAACGAATTTACTGATGGAATGAAGTTGATTTAAATCAAATATTTAATTGAAAAATGATTATTAGATTAACTGGGTTCTTGTAAAGAAGTTATAAATAGAAACTGTGGAATGAAGTTAAAGCGAAGAATTAATGTTTAAAATAAATAATCATAAACAACGAAGATTTCAAAGTATTAATATGGTATTCCAAAATAAAACAAGAAAATACGATCTGATAGATATTACAAGTAATAAGGGATTAGAGTACAGACTTATATCCGTTCTAAGGTAAGAACGTTGTCGATCAAGGTCTGAGAGGTAAATAAAATACCCCAACTTGAACGGCTTCACTATTATCGAGGAACGATATCAGTTTGTAACCGAAAGAGATGTCAAGAATAGTATAAAGGGAATATGGCAGCGTATTGCAAGTCTTAGAACTATAGCGATAAAATAAACGTTGTTGACTAGGCTTAAGCGTGACTATTATGTCAAGATTAGTCATAAAGGAGAATATTATAACGTATGACAAGTTTTGAACTGTAACGATAAATTAACGTTGTTAACCAAACTTAAGCGTGATTTTTATAGATAGCAGCACTTTCTAGGGAATGGAAACAGTTTAGTTTGAAATCCATTTAGTCTAAAGAAATAAATAACAATGTTTGTCCAAAGAAAATATAAGAATAAGTTTAGAAAGAGAAATTGGAGAATCGTGTTAGAAAAACGATGGCAGCATTTCGATGTTCGAAATGTGATTAGAATTAAACCATTAGGATTTGGTACTAGAATTCGACGATGTCGAATGTATTAAAAGTAAATTATTTTTAGGAATTATAATCTGATAAAATGGTTAATATTTAGTTTTAAACCACTAAATTATAATAGGTTATATAATCAATATTTAATTATAAACTTAATATTGATTTAACAAGAAGTTGACTTAGAAACAGGATCTATAAAGTGGAATAGGAATATAAATTCAGGAAAGAGATGTCAGTAAACAAGATAAGGGTGTTTATTACCCGAATAAAGATTTATATGATAAAGATGTAAAGATTTCTATAATAAGGGATGGTATTCACATTTCAAAGTGAAAAATGTTTAAAAGTTAACGTTGGGCCGATTAAAAGGTTAAAATGAAATTGGAAATATTTTCCAGTGTAGATAGGGTAGATTATCCAATTATAGAAATAAAGAATGTGAAATTAATGGAAATAGTTTGAACATTAATAACGTATATTATCTGGAACATGGGAGAATAAGAGTTTATAATAACTGGAATTGTTTTCCCAAGAAGCGTAAAAAGGCTAAAACGGAGTTTGAGAAATATCTGGTAAGATATGGGAATTCGAATAATAAAAATGAATGTTAAATAAAAAGTACCCGTGTGATACATTTGAATAAATGTTTATTTTTACTTCGATGGTTAAATAACCGACTATCGAAGTGTTTTGACCATCGTTGTCAATACGGAGAGATCGGTTGGATATATTATCCGGAAACCACTCTGTGTAGGTATAAGCGTTGCGAATTATATTATGCTAAAGACAATTGAAGACGGAGTAAAATACAAGGGTCGTCCAGTTCTAGAATGGTGCTTTCTGTTTGTCCAGTCCCAGGACAACTTGTATGGACGAGTGTCTGACAGAGTTTTTCCAATGGTCACGTCGTTGATTCTTATGAATATACCAAGTTGGTGGGGAGAAGGTAACTTCTCTTTATTCTACACCCAGCGTGCATTTGTGTAATCAATATGTGATTAAGGATTTGACGATGTGGCATTCAAATTGAATGGTGATCAGATGTTCTGAAGATAGACATAGCCTCTTGCCTCACAACCAGGAAGTAACAAAAGTTGGGCTAGGCAGCATGGCTAGTTGGGTCATCCCCAAGCAGGGTGTATTGTCACCGATCTAGAGAAAATTCATATTTTACTTCTTTTTCGATTCTGTATCTTCGGATGATGGTTGGATGGCCTACAACCGTGGTGGTAATATATTCGCGACACTCAAGCTAAATGAGTGAGCGGTTATGTGTGGCCGGGTTGCAAGACGTTCTTGTTGAACCCAGGTGTATCCCCTCTAGAGTACACTGATCGAAAGGTGCTCCCATACCTTGTCTGTTGGAATCCATTCCCAAATAAGCGCCCTGCGGTTTATGATTTATACTATATATATGTGGAGCGTGAGATGCAAGCGTTCTGCTACTTTGATATTTATTTGTTTAGACATTATCATAATATCACTCAATTTGATATCAAAGTAATTTGGGTTATAATAAGGTAAAAACCGTCCATGTTTATGTGTGGGCTGGTCTTATTATTATCCTTTTATTTGAAAAGGATTTTCGAAAGATAAACAGTATGGTTGGAATTTACTCACACCAGTCCCACGACTGACCCAGAGTTTATTTTGTTTGTTTTCCCTAAACTCTTGGGTGCCCAAATTTGTACGGGCAGTCAAGTGTTTCAGGCTTTTGCAGATTCACTGGGAGGAGCTCGAAGCAGAAAGCTCCACCGTTAGTATTTAGAGATTATTTCTGCTGCAATATGATGTATTGTACTCTGATAATGGTATGTATATACAATACAGTTTTGTAATTCAAAGTTATGTTATATAATACATTTTATTCGTTCCGCTGTGAGTTTTGTGTTTACTCTGATTCTGATGTTCTTCTTCTTCTTCTATTCTATTAGTTCTATCTTATCTTTCTCATCCTCTAACTTCTTTCTACTAATGATATGAATTTTCGTGCATTTTGAGTTGAATGTGTAGGATATTAGTCAGCTCAAATTGGTACGGATTTTCGGGACATCACAGTTGGTATCAGAGCTGAAGGTTAAGTTATTACCTTGCCTCTGTGGCGTAACTCAATAAAGATGGAGTTAGTAATACTCTATATTGAGTTGAGTGTATATATATGAGCGCGTATATTTAATTAATATAAAAACCGTTTTATATTTTATTAACTGGTCAGTCGAGTGGTTTATGAATTCTGGTCGAAACATTAATGCAAACTGTGTCGATAGGTGTTTCTAAACTCTTGAACAGAGTAATTCGACACGGTATGTTTTGAAGAGAGGGTAAATGAAATAATTTTACCCAAAATATATTTTGATTTAACAAAAGCATATATATTGGAAATATCTAATAAATATTGAATGTGTTGGTTGAATTTATGATCAAATAAGATTTATAATTGAGTTGGTTATATAAATAATCAAATCAAAATATTATATAAGCATAATATGCGAGATCAGATGAACTAAATCTGAATTTAAAACCAGAATTGAAATAAAACTATAGAAATTCGAGAAGATGTTGTAAATGAATTCTGGATTAAATATATGGAAATTTTAAGATCCTGGGTGAATTTAGAAATGTTTTCTAAACATTGTGAAGTATATTTTGTAGTGATTTCAAAATGAAAATGTTTGGAAATAAGTTTTGAAAGTGATATAGTATTGAACTCACTTTGATCGCTGGGAAATAAATTCTGATCATGAAGTCGACCATTATCGGTGTTCATTTTCGAGTTCTAAGTGACGGATTACTACCAAAGATTTGGTTTTGAATTATTATAAGGGAAAAATTTGTCAGAAATTCAAATGTTTTGAATAATATATGATTTCAAACTGATTTGAAATAAAACCCAGAAATTTGAATTCTGAAATAAAGATTTAACTTATGGAGTTAAAATGGTAAAAGTGGAACTTAAACTAAGATAAACAAACTAGACTGAATTTGGAACGATCCAGAATGAAAGTTGTAAAAGAGAAATATTGGAGATTTGGGTTACTAAAATGGATTGATTCTTGGAGAATAAGAATTGAATTTTGAATTTAGAGATGAAGATAACTGATTTGAGAAATAAATCAGCAAATGGAATTAAAGTTGAAATAGAAATTCGGCTCGGTAAAAGCGAATTGATGGAAATTGAAGATAAACTGAGTGGAGATTAACTAGAATTCTAGAGTATAGGCTGAATTGGTAGCAAGAGATAAAGTTGAATGCCCAACAAAAAGGTACAAGTTAATGTCAAATTTGGATAAGAGAATTTTGAGATGTTTGCCAAGTCACTTGGCTATTTTCCTTTGGATTGGAGAATGCCCAGAGAGGCAAGTTGTAGAAATATCAAATGAGCCATGCAGAGGAGATACTGACGAAATTCGCCGAAAATTAAGATGTTAGGAAATTTTCAGAATTTCTGAAAGTACTCGTTAATAAGAAGGAATTAATATTTTAATTGGAATTAATCAGTTCAGTTGAAGCTGAAATTATGAAGTAAACCAAAAAGATTTTTAACCTGTTTATAACAGAGACTGTAGCATTTTCCCTATCTTTGCAATTTCGAGGACGAAATTATTTTAAGGGGGAAGGAATGTAATGTCTCGCATTTTATCGGTTTGAATTTGAATATTTAAAACAGTTTAAATATTGAATTCTTAATATAAGTGGATGTACATATTAATAAAACGAAGTTGAACGTATAAAAATATATATTAAATATAATCGAGCCCGTAATATCGCGGCAGTTCGAAATTTAACGTTCTGAACTTCAACTGAATGTACATGACTCGTTTTAAGTCGGATTTCAGCGAAACAAGAAACGTTGGAATCTGTTAAACTGTATTTTTCTAACGGAAGTGGAAAATAGAGATTTTGTCGAATAGATTGCAAGATATGTCCAAATCAAATATTAAGAAAGTTGCTATAGAATCGTTTATCGACCGTAACGGTTTATTTGATATAACTAGATACAGGTTGCAAATCCAGGCAAGGTTCTTTTGAGACATAGTGATAATTTAATTTTTTAGAATTTTACTGTAATTTTTAATTAATTAAATACGCATCTTTTTATTTGGAGTATTTTGCACCCTGTACCAGTATTTCGGGGTTTCACTGAACAAGTTAATCTACCGATATTATTACATTTTTTGGATTATGGCACCTCGCTCGAAATGACCATATTCTTATTTCTATCCATAGCGCCTCTGACGTGAGCTTAATTTTTATGGAACGCGGTATACTTAAACATTTAAAACAATGCATGGAAACATAACCCTTCTTCAAACTATTTCAACAAATGGGTGCAGAAATCTCAGCATGATATCAAGGAGCAGATGTGAACAAAAACCTAAAAACGCCAAACTTTTGCAAAACCAAAAAGCTTACGGAAATAAGGGAAAATGCACCTATATTTGAAATCAAGCGTGCCTACTGTAATAGGACAACATGGTAGCCCATACACGACATTAATTTCCCCATACCCCTTCTTTCCTTATAACCATAACCCTACCATGTTTGTCGCCTAAGCTAACTAGTAGAAAAAAAATATAATAAAACTAAAATTTAGCAACTAAGTCTAGTTACCATTCCTACACGCTATATATAGGTTTAAAACATTTAGTACATCTGTGAAGATATGCGGTCACCCTATATATTTGTTTTCTCATTTGCAAAATAATAATAGTACAGCAATTCCACAACTTCATGCGCAAGCTTACTATTCCCATCCTTTCGAACAGTGTATCCTTGCCTTAAGCATTAAGCCTCCCCGATTGAACAAATCACTGCAAGCCTACACTATGGAAATTTTAATACAAACCTACCTCTAAAACGATGTGGGTGCCATCCCTCTATTTTGTGCGTGCCAAGTAACCTGTTCCATAAATACCCGATCACCTTCTTTGCTTTCCTCCAGCTCGTCATTTCCAGAGAGAAACCCAATATGTGGATCATCTCAAAAAACCGACAACTTATAATGGCTCCAGCTCAATGTAGCTTGTAAAGCTACTGTAGCGACTAGGGGTGGAGTATTCAAACGAACAGGTTTTAAAGTATTGCGACAGGGCTCTTGTGGTTTCGGATAGGTGACAGCCGTTTTGGGATTTGAGTGGAAATTTATGTAGGGAGATGAAAGCAGTAGGGTTAGTGCGAGTATGTATATGAATGGGAGCATTTTGAGACAACATGATCTAAAGGTATTTGTATTTTTATCTTGTGCATTGTTGGGCTGATGTTAAATTACTGAGGACGTGGAGCTTTAGTGGTTCGAATTTAATGGTGCGATGGCATTTTAGAAAGGAGAGCTATGGACGTACATATGGGTTTAAGGGAATTCTCGTTCATGGCTTTATATATAGCGCGTACCCCTAGTTTGTGGTGTATGGGAAGGTACTGAATGCGATGGGCAAAGGGGATGTGAGAGCTGGGTGGCTTGTGTATGTAGAAGGCGTTGTGGGGTTTTAAATATAGGGGATGTACGGTGAGTAGGCAGGGACATGAATAATGTAGCACAGTGGATAGTTTTACTACTGGAGGTTCAGTACGTACAAAAGGGGAAGGAGCCGCTGTTTTTAACAGCACGGAGGACACATAGCACGTGAGGCTTCATTGTTGGTGCAGAAGGAGACCTGTTTTACAAATAGTGAATGGACGTGGGGCGTATTATGAAGGTGGGAAATCTTTCCATGCAGAAAACGAAAAGGGTGAAGTGCACAGCCGCACATTTGAAGACAGCAGGGACCGACGTTGAGTAGTCGCATGTGAAACAAATGAAACAACAGCATCTGGTGGCGCATGCGAGAGGACAACATTGATAAGTACAGCAACACCATCCACGGGATGAATCTGGATAGAAGCTGAAGCCTCAACATTGAGATTAACTGGCGGGTCGGTAAAGGCATTTCGAATGGTATGTTTCTATAAACGGTGATATGAGGGTTTAGCAGCTTAGAAAAGACACGGTTGGCATTTGGTGATGGCATTGAACAGAGCCATCATTAGTTGAAGCCAAAACATCCACAACATTGTATAGGTTATCATCACAACCTAAAAATGAATACTTGTTGAAGAGTTTCACTATTGAACCCAATGGAAAAGTAAGAAATGAGAAAAGAGTATCAGCGATCTGCTTCAGCATACAATACTAACTTTGTATTTTTGTCCCTCATAAGCTTCAAAACTACTTTCTTGTCCTGACCTTCGAGGTCATCTTCCGGTACGATATGAGAAAGGTTGGGGAAAGTGAGTTAGCCGGGATGGAGAATACCATGTATTCATGAGTGAAAGGAGGAGTCTAATGAGAGCAGGCGGGTTAAATGTTGTGATGGGATGAAGTTTAGACGAGAGTACAGTACGATTTTTTGTTTAAACATTTGTGGCTGATAGGAGTCAAAATGTGGGTATGGGCCGATATAAATGAAGCTGAGGCCTAATTTAAATAAGAAAAAAGAGAGAGAATATAATCACTGTTTGAACAAGGAAGAGAAGTTTGGAGCTTGATATAAATGGAGAAGGAAGAAGCTACTTGAAGCCGACAGATTATCGTCTGTTGTGTGGAGTTCATATGGACAAAGGCAATGTTCTGGAACTGTTCTGACGCAAATCGTTATTTAACGGTTAACGCGCCACGGTGAGTAAAATCACTATATCTGGTCTATTTTAAAACGTTATAATTATATTTTAATGTTGAATACTGTGTGATGGTCATTTAGGTAGATCACAATTAAATTGGTTGAAAAATATATCGTTGCATATGTTAGATACTGATTCCGTTGATTATAATATTCCCTAGAATTCGATTTTCAGAATTTCTTGTGTTGAAGTTTCAGATAGAATTGTATTTGTGAACGAACAGGAAAATTGTATTATTGATTGATGAATGTACAGAGTATACCTGTATACTTATATGTGAAGATAACGGACTGAAAGTTAATTACAAAAGAAGCTAAGTGGGCTGAGCCCATGAACAGCCCAAGGCTATATATTATCTTAAGTGATAAAGCGGTGCCGCATCGATTCATTAGTCTCTTATTTGCCCCCTTCAAATCTAGGGTTACTGAAACCCTAAATTTGATTTCTCGAGTGAATCGATGCCTTCATCTGGATCTCTTTTGAGTCTTTCATGTCTGTCTTCAGTTTGTTGCTTTCAATTCTGGGATTCCACGAGCTAAGTTGAGCTTTAAGGCTTCTGGATCTGACTCTAGCTTTGTTAAGTAATTGGTCTTCAGATCTGAGGCTTTATAATTGTAATTGTCTTTAATCGAGGGTGATGAGCTTTCAAAGTTTGTCCCTTGCTTTGTTGTCGTGTTCGGAGAGGTGCTTTGCTTTACTTTCAGATCTTCGTGAAGTCTGGTGAAGTTCTTAGCTAAGAGAGCTTTGGTAAGTTTGTCGGATTTTTGATGGAACGAAGGTACGTAGTTAATCTGCAATTTTCCTTCTTTAATTTGTTCTCGAACAAAATAGATGTCTATTTCTATGTGTTTTGTTCGAGCATGCTGAATTGGATTAGCTGACATATAAATTGAACTCTGATTATCACACCAGATTGTAGCTTTTGATGAGTTGCTTAGTTTCAGTTCCTTTAGTATAGATTGTATCCACATGATTTTAGCTGTAGCACACGCAATACTTCTATATTCTGCCTCTGCACTTGATTTCGATATGTAGATTGTTTTTTAGAACTCTGTGATATTAGATTATCTCCCAAGTATATACAGTATCCAGTGGTTGATCTTCTATCATCTGGATCTGCAGCCCAGTCTGAGTATGTAAATCCAGTGATGTTTAGGTCCTTTCTGCCTTTTAGTGTAAGTCCATAGTCCAGAGTGCCTTTTAAGTATCTTAGGATCCTTTTCACAGCTTTCCAGTGCTCATCCTTGGGTTCCTGCAAGAATTGAGATACTTTGTTAACACTGAAGGATATGTCAGGCCTTGTTATGGTGGCATATTGTAGTGCCCCCACAACACTCCTTTATTGCTTGATATTGTTTATAGCTTCTCCCCTGTTTTTAGAGTAATTTTGACTAGAAATCATAGGGGTTGGTTGAGATTTGGCTTCAAGCATGTTTGTTCTGACTAACAATTCAGTGATATATTTTCTTTGATTTAGTAGCATCTCTGATTTTGAAATCCTTTTGGCTTCAATGCCTAAGAAATAGTTGATGTCACCCAAGTTTTTGATGGAAAACTCTTTGTTCAGGTACTTGATAAGATTTGTTATTTCAGTGTCACTATTCCCTGTAACAATTAAATCATCAACATAAATTAGTATGTATTTAGTAAGTGATTGTGTGATTTTTGTGAATAGAGATGAGTCAGATTTAGTGGGCCTGTATCCCAGAGAGCTTAGAGTTGACTTGAGTTTATCAAACCATACTCTGGGTGCCTGTTTCAATCCATAGATTGCTTTGCTAAGTTTGCACACAAGTCTTGAGTCTTGAATATATCCTTCTGGTTGTTCCATATATATTTCCCCTTCCAGATTACCATTAAGGAAGGCATTGTTGACATCTAGATGTTGAATATTCCAATGATTTTTGAGTGTTATAGTAAACACTAATCTGATTGTAGTGGGCTTGACTACAGGTGAGAATGTCTCTCTGTAGTCAAATCCATACTCTTAAGTAAAGCCTTTTGCAACCAGTCTAGCTTTGTATCTATTGATGGTGCCATCTGGATTTCTCTTAACCCTGTAAGTCCACTTGCAGCCTGTTATATTCTTGTTGAGCGGTTAAGGGACAAGGGTCCAGGTTTTATTTCTGATTAGTGCACTGAATTCTTCATCCATTGCTATTTTCCATTCATTGTGCTTGATGGCTTGAGTGTAGTTTGTTGGTTCATCTTTGCTTTCTGTGATCAGGTATGCCTTTGGTTTAAATATACCACTTCTGGATCTGGTCTGCATATGATGACCAGTGGTGGTGAGTGGAGGATCAGTGTGCTGTTCAGGCTGCCTTATATTGTCATCAGTGGCAGGTGAGTCTTCATTGTATTCTTCAATAGAGACTGATTGATTTTGAGTTTCTGATTCTTCATTGTTGTTGTGTGCAGGTGCTGGAGTGGCAAGGCTGACAGGCTCACTGTTGCTGGGTTGATTATTCTCAGTGATATGTATGACTTGATCAGCAGCCATCCTTCATTTGCTACTGATGGTAATTCAGGGTATACTGGAATATCAGGTATATATACCTCTTTATTGATTACCTTATTTGTGGTTTTGATATTGGATTGAGCATAAGGATAGACACTCTCATTGAATATGACATGCCTGCTTATATAGATTCTGCCATTTTCATCAATGCATCTGTACCCCTTTTGTTTAATAGCATAGCCCAAAAAAGTGCAAGATTTTGATCTAAAATTGAGTTTGTTAGTGTTGTAAGGTCTGAGATAAGGAAAGCACTGACATCCAAAGGCCTTTAAATCATGATAATTTGGTTTAACTTTATACAATGCTTCAAGTGGGCTGATATCATTTAACACTTTGGTTGGCATTCTATTAATTAGATATACTACAGTGTTAAATGATTCAGACCAGAAATTCAGAGGTAGTGAAGCTTGTGCTAGTAGAGTTAAGCCACTTTCTACAATGTGTCTGTGCTTTCTTTCAGCTAAACCATTTTGCTCAGATGTGTATGGGCATGTGAGTCTGTGGATTATCCCTTTTTCATCAAAATATTTACTAAGAGTTTTATATTCAGTACCACCATCAGTCTGAAATACTTTCACTCTAGTTTTAAACTGATTTTCTATCATATTCAGGAATTTTATGACCACATCATAAGTATCAGATTTGGACTTTAAGAAATAAATCCATGTATATCTGGAATAAGCATCAATAAAAGAAATGTAGTACTTATATCCAAAGTCAGATGATATAGAGGTTGGGCCCCATAAGTCAGTAGCTATTAGATCAAAGGGATTAGAATAGAGAGTGGATGAGTCTTTAAATGGTAATTTGTGATTTTTACCCATTTGGCAATATGTGCAGACATATGGTAATTTTATATCACAGTAAGGAATTTTACTATTATTCAGAACATTCTTGACAATTTTAACACTTGGGTGACCCAATTTATGATGCCACAGATCAAAGACATTATAGTTGTTACTGTTTTGATTTTCAATAGTAGAAGCACGACATTGTTTTTCTTTTGCTGTGGGCAGTTGATTTCCAAACTTGAATTTGTACAGACCATGTGCTTCATCACCCTGCAATAAGATTTCATGTGTTATCATGTCTTTAACTACACAATGATTAGGGTAGAATTCAAAATAAGCATTGTTGTCCTTTGTAAATTGTGACACACTCATTAGGTTTTTCCTAATTTTGGGTACCCTTAATAGTTTGTGCAAGAATAATTGTTTCTTACCTTTTAATAGAGCATTACCAATATGAGAAATACTTATGCACTTACCATCACCCATGGTTATTAACTGATTACCTCTGTACTCCTTATTTCCAAGATTGAGATTGTCAAGATTGTTGGTCATATGATTTGTAGCACCTGAGTCTGGAAACCAGTTATCATCCAATATAGAGTCTGACTTGTTTGTATCGGCTTGATTTCACTGTGCTTGATTTGATGATTCAGGTTGTGTCTGTGCCATATTAGCATTGAGGTTGTTGTCACTATTACTGTTATTTCCTTGATTTCCAGTGTAGTTTGAGTTAAATCTGAAGTAACATTTGAGTGCATTGTGGCCAACCCTCTCACATATTTGACATTTAGGTTTGTTGTTGTTTGACCATCTGCCTCTTCCTCGGGAAGGGTAACCTCCTCTTTGATTAGAGTTGTTTCTATAATTTCCTTGCCCCCTACCTCTATTATTTGCAGCATAATTGAGTGAGTAGTCTGACTCATTGAGTTTCTTATGAGAGATTCTTGCCTCATGAGAATGTAACATAGAATGCACATCATCTAATGGGGGAGTAACAATTTGTGATGTAATAATAGCCACTACGGCTTCATATTCATCTCCAAGTCCATTAACCAGGGACAGAACCTGATCTGATTCCTCAACATTGGTTCCTGAGGCTTTCAACATATCACAAATGTTTTTAACTTTTACTAAATATTCACTCATACTCATATTGTCTTTCTTGCAATTTTGAAGTTGCCTTTTATAGAATAAGGACTTGGCTGCAGACTGTGAATTAAAGATTTTTTCATAGGTAATCCAAATTTCATTAGCCGTCTTACACCCTATAACTTGTGGCAGTAGAGCAGCACTGATGGATGATAATAACCATGCACTAATTATTCTTTCTTGCCTATAGTATGATGTATAATCATCATTGCTTATTATTGTATTTGAAGCATCAGTGACAAACCTTGGTGGGATTGGTATGGTGCCATGAATGTAACCTTCCAGGCCATATCCTTGAAGAGAGGTTTCCACCTGTAATTTCCAAAGAAGATAGTTATTTTGGTCAAGAGGAATGGTGATTAGTTGACTTTTTAGACTGATCACATTTTTGGGAGGATTTGCAGGTGGATTTGCAGGCTGTGATGCCCCTGAAGTATTGCTGGATTCGACATTGCTATTTGTCATCTTGAGAATTACAGTGAGGGTAAATGACACAGAACAGAGGTAACCAAACTGAACTTCTTTGCCTCGAATTGAATTGCTCAAGAAGTTGCTTTGTGATCAAGATGTTGGGCATGATGACTGTTTTTCACACTGAGTTTTCGGTTGAAAATGTTTCTGATTGCTTTCTTGATGCTCTTTTTTCTTGATTTTGAATGCTTCTTGAAGTAGTTTGATCGGTAGGGAATGATTCAGATTTGTTTTCCTCACTCTTGATGATTGAATCACTGATGCAGCCAGTTAAATCTGAGCGTGGCACAGTGGCTTGATCAATTCAGGAGCCGAAAATCTCAAATGATAAGATCGAGGAAAGATCTTTGATGAGTCAGATTTAGATGATGAAATCTAACTGATGAATCTGCCAACAAAATTTCTTATGTTGTTTTGAAATGCAGATTTGAAAATGGCTCTGATACCAAATTCGATTTTCAGAATTACTTATGTTGAAGTTTCAGATAGAATTGTATTTGTGAACGAACGGGAAAATTGTATTATTGATTGATGAATGTACAGAGTATACATGTATACTTATATGTGAAGATAACGGACTGAAATGTAATTACAAAAGAAGCTAAGTGGGCTGAGCTCATGAACAGCCCAAGGCTATATATTATCTTAAGTGATAAAGCGATGCCGCATCGATTCATTAGTCTCTTATTTCCTAGTATGGAATCATTGATGATTGTTTGACTAACATCTGTCGATGCGGAAACCGGTTGGAGGAATCCGACCGGATTCCTCGATATTTATATGTACTGTTTGTTTTATATGCACTGTTTGAACCCGAATTATATTTAAAACCCCGTGTGAATATTGATGTTGAATGAAAATTCAACACTTGTTTCGATAAATCAATAAACGATATCGATTAAGAAAGTGATAACAGTCGACCGTAAAACTATCGTTTTGTTAAGAAGTGATTGGCCGTCAAGCAAATCAACGAAGTTAATTATAAAAATTATATTTTTATAATTAAAGCGAAGTTTTAAATTATAATAGAAGCTCTATTATAAACCAGTATTTTAGAGTTCGTTTTTATAAAGTAAATAAAAACGATTGTTGACCTGTAAATAAGTTTATAAAGTAGAAATTATCCTACGATTAAATATTTGGATAATTATTTTAAGACAAACAATTTAGAAATATTATTAGATTAAATATATTAATCTAATGGTAAGAAGTAATTAAAATCAGTTAACGAATTTACTGATGGAATGAAGTTGATTTAAATCAACTGTTTAATTGAAAAATGATTATTAGATTAACTGTGTTGAGTCAAAGATTTCAATGAATATTTTGATTAATGACAAGAAGAAGCTTCATGATCGACAAAAAGAAGAATCAAGGACAAAAAGAAGAATCGATGTTTTCATAGGTTAGAAGTTGGTTATTTAGAGTTATAAATGTTAAAATCTATCCTCAAATAATCATACTCCTCATCATTTTTGAATATATTCATAAATACACGTTTTCTGTGCAAATTGACAAAAACAGGTCAACCTACAAAAAAATCCGGTCGACCTAATTCATTCCAGAGAGTTTTTAGGTCGACCTGTCATTTTCAACCTGTCGACCTACAAAACCTGTCGACCTACAAAAAAATCCTGTCAACCTACAAAACCTGTCGACCTACAAAAAAATCCTGTTGACCTACAAAACCTGTCGACCTAAAATTTTTACCTGTCGACCTGTTTCAGACAGAAGCAAAATCTGTCAACCTAAAATTAAATCCTGTCGACCTGTTTCAGGCAAAATGCACAGAAAGTGTCCGTTCATGAATATAACAGTCAAAAACCTGTCAACCTATTATTTTTTTCCTGTCAACAGCTTTTTGAAATTTGTGAAGAGTCATCTTCTTTTTGAAAAGTTGCATCCATTTCTCTTCATTAAAAATCGCTTCTTTTGATTGCAACTTTTCACCAATAATTACAACTTCTCATTTGCTATAAATATATCAAGATTCAATCATTCAAATCACCGATTAACCGATTCTTGCTCTGATTTCTGATCTTACTTTCTAAATACTCTTGCATTTTAAAAAGCTCCCAAATTCAAGTTACTTATTGAATCCTTGATAATATTTCTCATATTTTGATTCAACAAGCAACTAACTTCCTTCAAATCTTCGCATTCAATTCATATACTTGAGGATAAGATTATAGGAAGGTTATACTCAATCATTGACTAATCAGTGTTGAAGAAAGAACACATTCAAGGTCAAACTCTTGTAATCGTCTTGTGGGCAAGCTTGTAGCCCGTGAAATCAAGTGGGTAAGCTTGTAGCCCGTGAAATCAAGTGGGTAAGCTTGTAGCCCGTGAAATCAAGTGGGTAAACTTGTAGCTCGTAAATCAAGTAGTTGTGAACCTATTCCTCTGGGTGAAGCGAGGGTGTTGTTTAGTGAAAAGCCGAAGAGGAGCTTCGGGACTGGACATAGGACTGGAGGTCCGAACCAGTATAAAAATCCTGGTGTCGTTACTCTACTTTACTTTACTTTACTGCATTTATAGTTATTTGTGATATATATATTGTTTGCGAATATTTATTCGCATAACTATTGAATAGCTTAAGTTATCACATACATTCCGCATAGCCATATTATAGATCCTGCACAAGTCATACACACTCGGACTTTTTCAAACTGGGCCCTTGTAAAGAAGTTATAAATAGAAACTGTGGAATGAAGTTAAAGCGAAGAATTAATGTTTAAAATAAATAATCATAAACAAAGAAGATTTCAAAGTATGAATATGGTATTCCAAAATAAAACAAGAAAATACGGTCTGATAGATATTATAAGTAATAAGGGATTAGAGTACAGACTTATATCCGTTTTAAGGAAAGAACGTTGTCGATCAAGGTCTGAGAGGTAAATAAAATACCCCAACTTGAACGGCTTCACTATTATCGAGGAATGATATCAGTTTGTAACGGAAAGAGATGTCAAGAATAGCATAAAGGGAATATGGCAGCGTAATGCAAGTCTTAGAACTATAGCGACAAAATAAACGCTGTTGACTAGGCTTAAGCGTGATTGTTATGTCAAGATTAGTTATAAAGGAGAATATTATAGCGTATGACAAGTTTTGAACTGTAACAATAAATTAACGCTGTTAACCAAACTTAAGTGTGATTTTTATAGATAGCAGCACTTCCTAGGGAATGGAAACAGTTTAGTTTGAAATCCATTTAGTCTAAAGAAATAAATAACAATGTTTGTCCAAAGAAAATATAAGAACAAGTTTAGAAAGAGAAATTGGAGAATCGTGTTAGAAAAACGATGGCAGCATTTCGATGTTCGAAATGTGATTAGAATTAAACCATTAGGATTTGGTACTAGAATTCGACGATGTCGAATGTATTAAAAGTAAATTATTTTTAGGAATTATAATCTGATAAGATGGTTAATATTTAGTTTTAAACCATTAAATTATAAGAGGTTATATAATCAATATTTAGTTATAAACTTAATATTGATTTAACAAGAAGTTGACTTAGAAACAAGATCTATAAAGTGGAATAGGAATATAAATTCATGAAAGAGATGTCAGTAAACAAGATAAGGGTGTTTATTACCCGAATAAAGAGTTATATGATAAGATGTTAAGATTTCTATAATAAGGGATGGTATTCACATTTCAAAGTGAAAAATGTTTAAAAGTAAACGTTGGGCCGATTAAAAGGTTAAAATGAAATTGGAAATATTTTCCAATGTAAATAGGTTAGATTATCTAATTATAGAAATAAAGAATGTGAAATTAATGGAAATAGTTCGAACGTTAATAATGTATATTTTCTGGAACATGGGAGAATAAGAGTTTATAATAACTGGAAATGTTTTCCCAAGAAGTGTAAAAAAGGCTAAAACGGAATTTGAGAAATACCTAGTGAGATATGGGAATTCGAATAATAAAAATGAATGTTAAATAAAAAGTACCTGTGTGACACATTTGAATGAATGTTTGTTTTTACTTCGGTGGTTAAATAACCGACTATCGAAGTGTTTTGACCATCGTTGTCAATACGGAGAGACTGGTTGGATATATTATCCGGAAACCACCCTGTGTAGGCATAAGCGTTGCGAATTATATTATGCTAAAGACAATTGAAGACAGAGTAAAATGCAAGGGTCGTCCAGTTCCAGAATGATGCTTTTTTTTTGTCCAGTCCCAGGACAACTTGTATGGATGAGTGTCTGACAGAGTATTTCCAACAGTCACGCCGTTGATTCTTACGAATATACCAAGTTGGTGGGGAGAAGGTAACTTCTCTTTATTCTACACCCAACGTGCATTTGTGTAATCAATATGTGATTAAGGATTTGACGATGTGGCATTCAAAGTGAATGGTGATCAGATGTTCTGAAGATAGACATAGCTTCTAGCCTCACAACCAGGAAGTAACAAAAGTTGGGCTAGGAAGCGTGGCTAGTTGGGTCATCCCCAAGCAGGGTGTATTGTCACCGATCTAGAGAAAATTCATATTTGTACTTCTTTTTCGATTCTGTATCTTCGGATGACGGTTGGATGGCCTACAAACGTGGTGGCAATATATTCGTGACACTCAAGCTAAATGAGTGAGCGGTCATGTGTGGTCGGGTTGCAAGACGTTCTTGTTGAACCCAGGTGTATCCTCCCTCTAGAGTACACTGATCGAAAGTTGCTCCCATACCTTGTCTATTGGAATCCATTCCCAAATAAGCGCCCTGCGGTTTATGATTTTATACTATATATATGTGGAGCGTGAGATGCAAGCGTTCTGCTACTTGGATATTTATTTGTTTAGACATTATCGTAATATCACTCGATTTGATATCAAAGTAATTTGGGTTATAATAAGGTAAAAACCGTCCATGTTTATGTGTGGGCTGGTCTTATTATTTGAGACGACCCGAAATCCCGTTCAGACGGAACCGAGGGTTATCTTTGGAATATAACATAGAAACAGATAATAGCAGAACCAAATTAAATAAATACACCAGATAATGAACAACAGAATATACTGGATAAAAGTAATCATCAGAGTTACACAGTATACAGGATCTTACTTAGTACAAATACAGTTCAGCTATACATAAATGTCTACAGCGGAAAACAAGCAAAATATGTACAATAGGAGCTGAACAGCATAAAAAGAGATAAATGATAGAATCCATCTTCAGCTCCAGCTATCCAGAAAGAACCATCTAAACCTGAATACAAGGCTGCCCGTGTAGAAAAAGGGGCACCCGAGTTTGAAAGTGAAACAAACTACGAGTCAGTCATGGGACTGGTATGAGAAATCCACTCAACACATATACAATTTGGCTAATCACAGGACCACGCCACTTTCGTGGAACGGGTTTACTCCATTGGATTGCCGGTGCTTTAAAACACATCTTTCTTTTAAACATCGCAATGCTTTTTATAAAAATGAAGCCATTATAAGACTCAGTTCCCATCACACAATGCAACGCAAACCGGAGGATAGAGTTTTACCTTATAATGGCCAAAATATGATTGATACGAATAAAACAAAAGCATTTGATATTATTACTAGTGCCTATTTATTTCAAAAACAATTTCAAATCATAACTATCAATCATAGACGACATGAGCGTCCCATGCCACTATGTCGCCAAATATCTATACAATCGAAACCGCACGATCACGTATTTGGAAATTGGATTTCCGTCATGAACCAAGGCAAAAGATAGTCCTTACCGAATTCGAGACAATCTAGCCCATGTCTCCGGAACAGCCGCAACTGCCCCTTGGATCGTCAGGGCCGGTCCACCGATGTGGATTATTATGCCTGAACACTACGTCTCCCCGCCCTTTGGGGCGTAAACGAGCCAACGAATGACTCCATCGGACCCGGATCGTCCGATCAAACCGAGGTGCCTCGCAACAGCAACAACCACATAGGTGAAAAGTATATAAATGTCAGGGCTGGTAGGTCACTGACACCACCCTAGCTAGAAAGAAACGCATGCCCTCCCTGAGGTCCTTCTCCCGTTTTAGGTTCATACCGGGGTGTGAGGCTCGCGAATTCACGTTATACACAAAGCTACGCCACATAGGCGGTGCTTTGATCATCACCACAAGACTTTGCTTTTCAACAGAAGCCCTGATCATTGCGTCTTAGCATGCCACACAGGCAATTCATGCCATGCGACTAATGTCCATCGATATACAACCTCTGAGCTCGTGCGTCACAGAGAAGGGCGTTAAGCAAAAGAATAAATTCTCCGCCGCCAAACAGATGTATATTTAATAGAAATCAATCCACACAGAATAAAATCCAATGTCAGACACACGGTCCCTTTACAAGTCCGTTCTGGGTCTGAACGAAACCGGAGGCACTAAATACCTCGCAAACCCTTCGATCACCACGTACGTCCGGACGATCACCACTCATTATCCATATTTCGGGATGCCTCCCAATCAGGACCTCGGTTACCATCCAAACGAGGTGAAGATCTCCGGTCTTCGACCATCGTCTTCATCTTCGACTTTCAATCGTCGGTCAATTATTTGAAATGAGAATTAACTCGGCCTTCTCAAATAATTCACGTATATTTAGAATTTCAAATCAATTTACTTCAATGGTTAAATTATTTGACAACGCCAATCTTGTTCTTTAATGTAATTTTCACACCAAACACATTCAACCATCAAAAGCCACATAAATCGAGCAAATTCAGTTTATTTCCATTCCATATCACTTATGATATTTTATAACTATTTATTGCTATTTTTATTTATTTTAAAATAGCTAATTTATTCAAAACGATGCTTCGGGCCATAAAGCGGCCATGGCGCTGTTTTTCTTCAGATTTGATTTACACATATCTGAAAATCTAACCGTTGGATCTTCACGAAATTTACATCATTAGAAAGGTCTTTTCAAAACGAATCCAACGGTTCCATTTTCGGGAAAATCCGTCGGTCGGATCTCCCGGTACAATCGTTTGAATTTTCGATTTCAAAATACGAACTGCAGCGTCGTTATTCGATTAAATATATAATTATGTTTATATATATAAATATAATCGCTTCTGGCGCTGTTTTTCATCAGATTTGAATTAAACATTCCAGACAATCCAACCGTTGGATTTTTGCAAGGTTGGTGCCGTTGGGAAGATATTTCCAAGGCGAACCCGACGGTTGAGATTTCGGGAAAATCCAATGGTCGGATTTCCCGCACTAGTTGTTTGAAATCACGGTTTCAAAATGCGAACTGCACGGCCACGTTTCGTTTTAATTTTATTTATATTTATATAATTATATAAATATAGTTCATTCAACAATTTCAATACCGTTTTCACTTCAAATATTTCACTAACGCCTTAAAATTTTGGAAAATTTCGCCATAACCTCCCCTGCACCGGGAGCATCGGGAAATCGCAAATAGCTTTCCCGGTCCTTCTAATCTCAAAAAGAAAAAGAAAAAGCCAAGCGGCTAGCCAACAGGCTCATAAAATCATCACCCAAACAAAACGGTAAATGTGTACCTATTTGTCGGGCACAAAATTTTATTCCTCTTCTCTAGCCCCTTTGCTATAACCTGTTCAATGAATATGCATGTACATATATATACAGTTCTTATCATTTATCATTTTCTATTCAACTTCATATTTGATTTCTATTTGGTTTAAAAACACCATTCATTCTAATGTTACATACATAGGTGCAAATCATTTCATTAGCTAATTAATGAATATTTCAACTCATATATGTTTATTTTGAACAAGTGGCTATTTTTAACACTTCACATTTCAACGATTCATGCATACAATAAAAATGTGATTTTTATTGTAAAACAATTCATTTCAAAACACTATTTTTCTATATAGTTCATATAGGTGACAAAAATAGGATTTTTATCATAAAACAATTCCTTTTAAAACGAGATTATTTTACACAGTTCATATAGTCGATAAAAGGTGATTTTTTTATTATCAAACAATTTATTTCAAAATATGAATACCATTCAACACATGAATTTCAAATCAACGAATGAATATCGATTCAACACATGAAGGTTTTCTATAGTTTCTATATATAGATAAAAATGTGATTTTTATATTTAAAACGCGAATACCATTCAACACATGAATTTTTAATCAACGAATGAATATCAATTCAACACATGAAGGTTTTCTATAGTTTCTATATATAGATAAAAATGTAATTTTTATATTTAAAACGCGAATACCATTCAACACATGAATTTTTAATCAACGAATGAATATCAATTCAACACATGAAGGTTTTCTATTCAATGAATAAATATAGTTTAAGCAAATGAAAATAATTTAAACACACGAATATTATTCAAAATTTCGGCAGCATAACGGCAGGGTAGTTAAAACCGGGACCGTCCCTAGTACGACTCCTCGCTCTACCTTAAAACCTCGCGGTTTTTGACAATGGGGATCATGCATCTAGTTCGCACGCAGGCGGCATGTATATATTTATTTCATTTCCACAAACTAATCCTATGTGGTTTCAACCAAATATTTTTCAACCACAAACGGGTATTTTCCAACCATAATCAATCAATATCAACCACAAACAATCCCAAACAATCATTCGCTATCAATCAATTTTCACAACAATTTCAACCAATAAATATCGTCCATGGTTTGTGGACGAGGGGCGTATATATATATATATATATATATAGCAATTCACTTTTATTTCAACACATATATATACAGCTAGAAAAAGAAATTGAAGAGTGAGAAATTCTCACCGATTAGCTAATTCAATCCCACGACTCTTCTTTGCATAAATCTTCACCGTTCTCGCCTTTTGTCGCTTTCGTTGCCCGTATTCACTACATATGTAAAGATCGAATTTTTACTTCGTTATTCAGTATATAAAAATCATATTTTTATTATGCTATTCAATATATAAAAATCGAATTTTTCTCACAACGATGTTATATAGATAAAAATTATATTTTTCTGACGCTACTATATAGATAAAATTATATTTTCACATCGATGTTCATATAATAAACATTATATTTTTATCACGCCATTCTTCATATAAGGATTTCGCCTTTTAAAAATAAAGATTTCGCCTTTTCAAAAATAAAGATGATATTTTTAATATTCCTATCATGTAAAAATTATATTTTTATTACTTTAAAAATATAAAAATCATATCTTACTTCTTCTACTTAATAAAAATTCCGTCTTTTCTATTTTAAAAATCTGATCTTTTCTATCCAAGTTCAAATCTTTTTCTTTTTAAAGTTCAAATCTTTTTCTATTTAAAGTTCAAATCTTTTTCTATTTTAAAGTTCAAATCTTTTTCTATTTAAAGTTCAAATCTTTTTCTATTTTAAAGTTCAAATCTTTTCCTATTTAAAGTTCAAATCTTTTTCTATTTAAAGTTCAAATCTTTTTCTATTTTAAAAATCTTTATTGAATCAAAAGCTATTTCATAGTATGATTATTTTACAAGTAACATACATAAGTTAAAAATCACATTTTCTACTTTTAATTATAAATACTTTGAATAAATTAAAATAAATCTCTAAATAAAATGTAAATTAAGACTTACAGTTTTTGATTGAAGAAGGGGGCGTTCTCGTCGAGAGGAGGGAGGTCAGCGCATCTCAGCGGTCAGGGCTTCACTGTGGGACCCGAGAGGAAGGGAAGGCGGACGAAGGTGGCTCAGGGGGGTGCGGTGGCTCAGGGAGGTCCGGCAGGGGTTTGGAATAAAGGGGCACGCGATACTGGAGGGTCTCGTTTTGGGGCAAAGTGGAAGAGGAGAGGAAGGGGAGAGAGGAGATCGGAGAAGATGGAGGTGATGGGGGGAGTTCGGCGACGGCTAGGCGGCGCTCCGACGAGTGCGACGGCGTCGTTTATTTTAGTTTTTTTTCTTTTCTTTATTTTTGTTGAACGACGGGGTTATGGGGAGGAAGAGAGAGAGTGAGGGTAAGGGGTTATATATTATTTTATTTTATTTCTATTAAAAGTTGACTTTTTTATTCGAAGTCGAAATGAGACCCACCGACTGTCGTCCCTAGCGTTCTACCCCCATTCCGAACACAATAGGATATGTATTGTAAGCTGATTCGATCGTTTGAATCAGTTTCCATTGAATTTAAAGTGTAATTCTTTATATATTCAATTTAAACGCACATTTCAATTTAGTGGGGCCACATACGAACTCTATAAATTGCAGAAAAATATTTTCTAGCTTCATATTGGCGATATGGTCCTAACAAAACTAGTTTCGTCGAATTCTGAGACCGTTTGAAAAATGGCCAATTTCTAGTCAATTAAAATCAACTGAAACCGGTCAAACGCATTTTCCTTTGCCACGCTCACATATTGATTCGAAGAATTATGAAATTTGAAACCTAGCAATAACTTTACATCACGGATCCAACAAAAGTGGTTTCGTCGAAATCCGAGGTCGTTTGCAAAATGTCCATTTTTAAGGGCCTGAATTCCATAGCGACTATTCAGAATTTTCAACTGGACATATCTTTTGATTCCCGCTATTAAATTTTGATTTTTCAGATTCGTTAGAAAGGTATTCACTAACAGATTTAAATATTTTTGGTTTCACTGAAATCCGGATTGTTTTGCACCCGGTACAGTCCAACAAAGTTTGAATTCAATTTTTGAAACTGCAACGCCATTTCAAGCCTTGTTTATAATTATAATTAATTATATTCGTTTTCAATTGTCGATTCAAACTCAGTTTTCATCACCATTATTTAAAATATTTATTTTAAATATTTAAAATCCATTATCTTAGCCAATTTAAAATTTTTAAATTGGTTCAGATTTTCTGGGTCGTTACATTATTATCCTTTTATTTGAAACGGATTTTCGAAAGATAAACAGTATGGTTGGAATTTACTCACACCAGTCCCATGACTTACCCAGAGTTTATTTTGTTTGTTTTCCCTAAACTCTTGGGTGCCCAAATTTGTACGGGCAGTCAAGTGTTTCAGGCTTTTGCAGATTCACTGGGAGGAGCTCGAAGCAAAAGGCTCCACCGTTAGTATTTAGAGATTATTTCCGCTGTAATATGATGTATTGTACTCTGATAATGGTATGTATATACAATACAGTTTTGTAATTCAAAGTTATGTTATATAATACATTTTATTCGTTCCGCTGTGAGTTTCGTGTTTACTCTGATTCTGATGTTCTTCTTCTTCTATTCTATTAGTTCTATCTTATCTTTCTCATCCTCTAACTTCTCTCTATTAATGATTTGAATTTTCGTGCATTTTGAGTTGAATGTGTAGGATATTAGTCAGCTCAAATTGGTACGATTTTCGGGACATCACACTAACACTGAGAACTATGAAGATTGGAATGCCGAGAAAAAAAATCCAATCTTTTGATCCGATGATTGGGTTGTGATCCTTATGAATGTTTAGTTTTCTATGTATTCTAATTGGTAATTGTCATATTGCGTATATATATTAATTACGTAAATTAGTTCGGATTTCTGTAATATAACATAGATTCCAAGTATGGATTTTCAGTAGTGTATTATAAAGTAAAGATATGATTCGATTGTATTACGGTTTAATTAATAAATAAATTTTGGATTATTTATTTATTAATCTTAGTATTATTGACTAAATTATATTTAGTATTCTTATGTCCCTCATGATGCATATTCATATGGTTTTATGCATGAATCTTTATATATTGTATTGGTTTTAACTCCACAGTTTGTAAGTATTTTATTTTTGGGGGCAGTTTTCTTTTTTTCTCATATTTGTTAATGACGAAGGAGAAGAAAACATAGAATATACTTATGCATGCATTCAGGAGAAGTTATCTAACTCGAGAGGGGGAAGAGATTGTATCATACTTTTATATGTAGGATTATGTAGTAATTGTCATCATAAAAAAGATGGTGAATTATTGATGTTAACAGCAATAACCTTATACACACATAAAATGAATATTATTGATTTTTATGACAACAGCCACATATTCTCATATAAAATACAAATATTAATGCTTTATCAATTTATATAGTATATTGTGTAGGATATTATATAAGTGTTTAATTGAAGATTGTACAGTATAAAGACTCAAAACATAGGCACGAAGACTCAATAGACGTACATGAAGACCCACGAGTTCAAAGAACAAGGTATACAGATTTTAAGACTATAATTAAGTGTATAAATCATAGCATATATATATATATATATATATATATATATATATATATATATATATATATATATTGCTGAATTCCTAAATAGCAATAGTTGATCTCTATCTCCTATTTTAAAATCTTTCGTATTAAAAAAAAATCAAATTATCATTCATGTTTTAACCAAAATAAATTTCAAACTATCTTTCGTATTTTTTAACCAAACTAAATTTCAAAATATCTTTTACATTTTAACTAAAGTAAATTCTGAAATATCTTTATATTTTTAATCAAAATAAATTTCAAACTAGATTTTAAATATTTATAATCAAAATAAATTTCAAATTAAATTTTAAATATTTTATAAAAAAAAATAAATTCAAAATGTTCATAAACTATGCTCAAACTATTTTATAAAGTATCAAAATATTTTAGCAGTACTTGTTTAAAAAGAAAACAAATTTCATTTTTAGCAAAGGTATGTCGACACGTTGACGCCTAATATGTCGACATATATGTCGCCAAGTGTTTTGAATGGAAGAGTCTATTCGTTGAATATTCAACCACTTAAAAATCATATAGAGTCGCTTCAGACTTCATTGTATTGAGTCGCTACCATTTGCTTTTAGTTTGCAATCATCTCCCTTTCACAATCTAAGATCGGAGTACTACGTAGAAGACTAGAGAATTCATTGTATCCAAAGAAAAGTATTTTCCTTTAGAAAAACTACCAACTCTACTCGAATTCTCTTAGATGTGTTTATAACCCAAAAATCAAGTGGGTGAGCTTGTATCCCTTAAATCAAGTGAACGTGCTTATAGCTCAAAAACATCAAGTGGATGTGTTTGTAGCCTCAAAGATGGGGGTAATCAAAACGTGAGTTGAGCAGCCGATTTCATCTACTTTACAGCTAGTTGAAATATTAAAAAATACAAAACCAAAGTCGGTGAATCTCATGCAGTCTGATCAAAATTCGACCCCTTCTCCCTCCTACTACCACCCTTCTCCAATTCATTCCAATAAGTTATAAGGCATTACCTAACCTTGATTCAACTATAGATAATAAAAGTAAATGAAAAACGAAAGGAAAAAAAGATAAAATAATACAAAATTTATGGTAGTTCGACTGTTGACTAAAGTTACATTCACTTTTAGAAGATTAACTTTATCATTCTCTGCCCATTATAGGTGTTCTAATATAAGATATTGAATAGATGCGAATTAATTGATATCACAAATACAAATGCTAATCGGAGTAAAACACAGTATCCATCTTAGTGACTAGTCTTGATAGAGAAGGAGGATGGAGAAGCACTTTAGTAGCGCATAGGTAGGGAAAGTCCAAATCCTTTTCATGTTGGGGATGGTCGTGTATTTATAGATATTTGAAGATGAGTTAGACTGAGATATGCACTAGCATGCTTGAATGGAGGGTAGGAACACATGCCAGAAAGCTTAACATCATATGAGCAAATCTAATGGATCAATATTGATTCATAGGGCATGGACTGGTGCAGATCCATGTCCTTAGCTTTTAGGATGTTCTTGTCCACTTTTTTTGCCTTCTTATGTCCTTTTAATGCCCCATGCCAAGTTTTTTGTTTTGTCCTTTGTTTATTTGTACTTCGTACTCGAGCTGTGTTGATCTACTTTCCAAACTGTACGATCCACCAATATATTAAACTATAGACATTGGATTACAACCAAACTTGGAGGAGAGGCTAATGGCGTGATGTAAGTCACAATGGCATGTTCCTTTATGGATCGCACGTTAATCCTATGGATTAGTATCAATCCATATGGATGGATCTGTATCAACCCATCTACTTAATGTACTTTTATTGAACCTTTTGGGTCCTATCTTGGTCATCCTTTGAGCATTTTGATTAAGTTTCAAGTGATCCTAATTTTGTCTTAACTTCTAACTTTTATATACTTCTAATTGAGTTAAAATATGAGTTAATAGTTTATTTCCTGGATATAGTTCAAATGCAAATTTAAATAGAATTTTTCCTAAGGGTAAAAGGGACAAATTTGGAGTAGCGTGACAGATAATGCTACCGTTTTAGATTATGAAATTTAAGTCAAATACTTGGTTGCAAATCTACTTGAATTGACCTCTCCACTTTCAATATTGACAAACAAAATTGTGAGGTTTTCCATGACATTTATGAAATGAATGAAGATTTCTGAATTTAAACATAAAAATATGATAAAAGAAAGACTTATGAGTCTAATTTTACAACAAAGCATTGCTTGAAGGGAAGAAAATTACGATAGTCGGCCTAGAAATTTTTTAAAGCTCTTTTTGCAATATATTATAGTTATTACATCAATTGGGAACAAGTATGTTTAGATGATATTTTCCAAAGAATATTTCTAAACATGAGAACACATTTTATCATAATGTGTATCTTACTAGAGTACTTGGATATTTTGGTGTTGACTTCTGAGGAGAATCAACCTTTCCTCAAAAAGATTTCAATAAGGCCAACATCTATATCATGCATATTCCTCCTCATTTCAAACTTATGAAACTCTCATTGAAAAATAGAGATTGGCATGGCAAGAGGAGCAAGAAATTCATCAAGAAAAAGAAGGAGAAGAAATAGAAACTGGAGAGAGGGAATTCAAGAAGAAGATGATGAGGAAATGGTTGCCCATTTGAAAAGCTTTGAAAAAACATATTATCCTTCCAATAAAGAGATAAAAACAAACAAGATAAGTGCACCAAAAACTAAAATAAGATTAAACGTTCCTTCAGTTAAAAGTTCACCTGTCTCTATAACAAAGTGGATAAATACTTTTGGAAGATCATCAGAAAGCTTGATGGAAAAAATTCATCTTCGCCACTATCCTTTTAGATATGATTATCCTATCCATGTGCCTTCGTAATGTTTAATTTCATGTTATTATCATGTATTTTTGTTTTCCTTTGAAATCCATGCATCTTTCTATTTTATCTAATGAAATCTATTTCTTACTATTTTACATTATAATGTTAGTGTCTGGAAGTTATAAAAATATAATGTTGTAAAGTGAAAAAAAACTATAACAAAAACACGAATTTGGCATTTTTTGACATGTATGCAAACGAACATGGATGTTATATGTCGACATATATCGGTTACTTGGCTAAAAATTGAATTTTGAATTTTTTACGAAGTACCACATATTCAATCATCCCAAGTAAATTCTCACTTCTATTTAATTCTATATCTTCCAAAAATATTATTCTCCATTCCATTCGCTATCTCTTTCATTCTCAATTGCCTTTTAAATAAAATGGCTTATCCCCACAAACAGCTTTGTGAGAATCTTGAAGAATCAATTCAATCCTTCAAAGAGAAAAGGTGTTATCTCTTTTATCCTAAGGAATAAAAGATATTTGGAACTAAGCCAAATGTTAATGATAAAGGAATAAATAGGAGAAACACTTTGATGCCCTACATGGGTTAGTCTCACCCTTAATCAAAGATGATTCGAACAAAAGTCCACATTACTCTAACACTGAGAACTATGAAGATTGGAATACCGGAAAAAAAAATCCAATCTTTGGATCCTGTGATTGGGTTGTGATCCTTATGAATGTTTAGTTTTCTACGTATTCTAATTGGTAATTGTCATATTGCGTATATCTATTATTTACTTAAATCAGTACGGATTTTTGTAATATAACATGGATTCTAAGTATGGATTTTCAGTAGTATCTTATGAAGTACAGACATGATTGGATTGTATTACAGTTTAATTAATAAATAAATTTTGGATTATTTATTTATTAATCTTAATATTATTGCATAAATTACATTCAGTATTCTTATGTCTCTCATGATGCATCTTCATATTGTTTTATGCATGAATCTTTATATATTGTATTGGTTTTAACTCCACAGTTTGTAAGTATTTTATTTTTGGGGGAGTTTTCTTTTTTACTCATTTTTGTTAATGACGAAGGAGAAGAAAACATAGAATATACTTATGTATGCATTCAGGAGAAGTTATCTAACTCGAGAGGGGGAAGGGGTTGTATCATACTTTTATATGTAGGATTATGTAGTAATTGTCATCATAAAAAAAATGGCGAATTGTTGATGTTAATGGCAATAACCTCATACTCACATAAAATGCATATTATTGATTTTTATGACAGCAGCCACGTATACTCATATGAAATACAAATATTAATGTTTATCAATTTATATAGTATATAGTGTAGGATATTGTATAAGTGTTTAATTGAAGATTGTACAGCCACGTATACTCAGTATAAGCGGTGGACGATCCACCTTAAAAACCGAATAGCTGACTGCTAACTACAGTCACCTGTACCTATTGTAATTTTATTATTAATCATAATAAAAGAGTGTTACGGAACACTATAAAAACCGGTAGGCTGTGAAAAAAAAAAGATTGTACAGTATAAAGACTCAAAAGTCAAAACATAGGCACGAAGACTCGATAGACGGACATGAAGACCCATGAGTTCAAAGAACAAGGTATAAAGATTTTAAGACTATGATTAAGTGTATAAATCATAGCATATATATATATATATTTGAATTCCTAAATAGAAATAGTTGATCTCAATCTCCTATTTTAAAATCTTTTTTTCAAATTATCATTCATATTTTAACCAAAATAAACTTCAAACTATCTTTCGTATTTTTTAACCGAGCTAAATTTCAAAATATCTTTTATATTTTTAACTAAAGTAAATTCTGGAATATCTTTATATTTTTAATCAAAATAAATTCAAACTAAATTTTAAATGTTTTTAATCAAAATAATTTCAAATTAAATTTTAAATATTTTACAAAAAAAATAAGTTCAAAATGTTCATAAACTATGCTCAAACTATTTTATAAAGTATCAAAATATTTTAGTAGTACAAACTACATTTTTAACAAAGGTATGCTGACACGTCAACGTCTAATATGTCGACATATATGCCGCCAAGTGTTCTGAATGGAAGCTTCTATTCATTGAATATTCAATCACTTCAAAATCATATAGAGTCGCTTCAAACCTCATTGTATTGAGTAGTTACCATTTGCTTATAGTTTGCAATCATTGCTCTCTCAGAATCCAAGATGGGAGTACTACATAGAAGACTAGAGAATTCATTATATCCAAAGAACAAGTATTTTTCTTTGGAAAACTACCAACTCTATTCAAATTCTCTTTGATGCGTTTGTAACCCGAAAATCAAGGGGATGAGCTTGTTTGAATATTAAAAAATACAAAACCAAAGTCGGTGAATCTCATGCAGCCTGATCAAAATTCGACCCCTTCTCCTGCCTACTACCGTCCTTCTCCAATTCATTCCAGTAAGTTGTTGGGCATTACCTAACCTTGATTTCCAGCCAAAAACACCATTATATAGTTGGATTTAATGAACTTAAACTTGAAATCAAAATTAGGAATAGTGGAGAGTGATTACTCACAAATTTCAAAGAAGAAGACCATTAAAAGTTTAAACAAGTTGCCTAAATCAATAAATTTGAACCATTTAATGCTTCTCACAGTTGGAGAACGTCTTAATCAGCTTATAGCAAGTCCACTTTTGATTTAAGGAACTACTTCTATTTGCTTATTGACTTCTAAGAACAAAGCTTAATGGAGGCTACAGCTAGGTTATGTTTATGAGCGGATTTTAGTTGATTGATGAGATTTTGGATCATTAACCAACATAATTAGCCGAATACCCGATTAAGATTACATGAATTTCATATAACCTTTACAAATAGTACGTTCTAACTTACAATTCCAAATTCAGCGAAATTATAGGTTGAACTGATTAACCCAATAACACACATTTAAAACAAATAAAAATAAAAAACATCAAAAAAGGATTGAAATAAATTTTCGGTGGGATTGTCCAAGTCTCCCATCACTTCACAACATAAACTACAAATTGTGTATACAGATCAGAAATTTAACTAATGACCAAAAAAACAATAATGTACAGTATAGGATTAATGAATTGTCGATTTAGTTGTACTATATAATCCCCGACACGCTGGAGGTTGCATGAATTTTCAAAGGCTGCTCTGGCCTGTACATTACACCTGTTAAACAAGAAGAAGAATAACACTGAGAGCGAGAAAAGAAAAGGAAAACTTCCTCATTCAAATCGATCTGGAAAATATGCTTACCTTT
Organism: Allium sativum; assembly: GCA_030737875.1. Taxonomy (NCBI): domain Eukaryota; kingdom Viridiplantae; phylum Streptophyta; class Magnoliopsida; order Asparagales; family Amaryllidaceae; genus Allium; species Allium sativum. The sequence continues at coordinate 121,245,976 of CM060915.1, forward strand.
TTCTTTCACAGCCACTCCAAGGGTGTTAAGTGTTATAATCCCATCAGTCAAAGGAAGCAACTCAAGCTTCACTGTCGCACTAGAACCACCAGGCACACATCTATATTTACATTATTCGTTAGAAACAATTACTGTTGTAATCACTAGATATATTCATATAAATTAACTGCAGATAATTTGATCCGGTCCATTTACAGATTTTTATTTGAATATCAAAGCCTGAGATGAAAGAACAGTATTTCTTTTCCCTAAAAGAGATTGAGGGATTCATAGCTCACACCAAGGAAGTTGAAATTCAAATACTGATGTGGTTGGTATGGAAAAAAGATGCATGGCACCCTTCCCTAGTAGCACAACAATCCTATACTATTTTTAGTCGCACTTTTTCAAAATAATGTTCCAAGTAAATGTCCAGTAATAACATTAAGAATACCATCTGTCCAAAAATAAATCCATCTTTGTTTAAAATTATATATACATATATATATACATACATACATACATATATATACATACATACATACATACATACATACATACATACATACATACATATATATATATATATATAATCTTCACAATTATATGTCAATATATAGTGTTAAATCGTGTAACACGTTAAAATTATTAAAATGAACCCATTTTCGGAAATGATATTGAGTATGGTGTGATAGACTGATGGTAAATCATGTTTCATATTGGCTTGCAATTTAGAAGAGGTTAAAAAGATCGAAAAAATCCAAAGTTCTGTGCAAATGGTCTCACAAATGAATATAGCTTATCTATATATAATTACTTCGTTTCAGGTTTTATGTTTTGTTCTCTTCTTCTTTTTTCCCTTTTTTTTTGGGCACCGAAGTGATGTACAAAAAGAAGGATCTGGGGTTCTACAGCCCTCCCTTATGTACATATTTGTATTTGTATGTATATATATATATATATATATATATATATATATATATATATATATATATATATGTGTGTGTGTGTGTGTGTGTGTGTGTGTGTGTGTGTGCACGCGCGTCTGTGTGTGTGTGTGTGTGTGTGTGTGTGTGTGTGTGTGTGTGCATTTCTATATGTATGTCAATATGCGAGTTCACTTCAAAATTTTGCACGTAGTTTGTTCTTTACATTGCACATATGATACAGGAATTAGAAGAGATATATTACCCTAGAGGAATAGTGCTCTGTAACCAAAGATGAGTGCATCCCGAATCTGAACTTGATGATACATCTGAAGATGTGAAATTTTGCTGTGAAAAAGAGTTTGATCCTTGTCCGCTATCATATGTAGTCTGCATAGGTGTTGAAGTCGGCTTTTGTTGCCCATTAACTCCTTTTGGAGTTGCTAAGGACCTCACCGAAGAAGAGGACTTAGATGCTACAGGAGCATGAATTGTGAGTGTAAGATCCTCGGATGTCAAATTTGAAGCCTGGAGTGTCAATGTCTGTGACATTATAAAAGATATTTAGTTAAGGAACTGTTGAATGGAAAACCATATTGAACAAGGTTATTATTAAGGGAAAAAAATTAGATTGATAAGGAAAATGAACAAAATAGCTTCTTCCCCACTACAAAATATTATTCTACCCTTCTACCCATTTAAAAATGAATAAATAAATTGACATCTGAAAAATAATAACATAAATTTCATCTGTTATTATTTTTTTGATGGGTTTTTAAAAGCCTTAAGAAATATTGAATATGAACCTTTTGATATTGTAACTACTTCAATAGTTCTTTGTTTTTCTGGAAATATTCTAAAATTTAAACCTAAAACTTAATTAAAAAAAAGTATATTTTTTTCTAAACTGATGACTTTTTTCCCTTCAGACCTTAATTTCAATTCTTTTTCTAAAATTTCAAATTTCATTTCTGATTAAATTCCACAAAGAAAAAGTTACATGGATATTTCTGTCAATAATTGTTAAAAACAACAACAAAACCACCCTAGCATTTCCCACTTACGAGGGAAAAAAGAATCAATCTTCAAAATCTTCCCATTAGCCAATCATGCTCCTTATCTAACTTGTTTCTCCCTTCAACAGGCACCTTAATTAAGATTTAAGACCAACTCCTTATACGGAAAATGTCATGTGTTTAGCATTTGCTAGTTACCATACCACCAAACTTCTCAAGTTTTTGGCAACAACAAAAAGCTTGATAGGCGTGCCAAGCTTCATGTTGTGAGAAGCTGTGGGTATACAAACATCGTATTGTTTCATTTGTATATAAAAAAGGCAGGTAATTGTTGATGGATGTTAGAAAAAGCTCAATGTCAAAAAGGTCCCACATGAAATCAATGTTCGTTACTTTAACCATCATTAACCATCATTTCAATTGAACGCTGGCAAAGAAGAATGGAACTCATTGTTACAGAAGCATCCTACTTGTGTGTTGCAAGTTGCATGTCATACCATATATGAAAACTTCTGTAAAACCCCTTACCAAAATTCAACAATTTCAAGATTGGTGAATCTACCATAGAATAGCCAAAAGTATCTCCAGTAACTATTCAGCATAGTATTCGGCCAGTAGTTTCATCTTATCACAGCTAAAAAAAGGACAAAACTTTGAAATAGGCCTCTAAAATAGAAAGCTTACTTGAAAAATATGTTTGATTATAACTTACTATGAAAATAGGCATGTTTTTGGTTCAGACGCCTTATACTTGCACATACTGTGAATTCACAGAATGTGCAAGGTACAAGATTTTTTTTTTCCTTTTTTTTTTTATAAACATACTTGCGCATTTTGTAAATGCGCGATACAGCTAAATGTGCAAGTTCAAGGCTCCTGAACCAAAAACAGACTTATTTACATAATAAGTTTGAAATGAAGCCTATTGTTGAAATAAGCTATTTTCAAATACCTATTTTAACAAATTATCCAATATAAAATATGCATTTATGATCAAACATGATTGCTAATCCAGTATGTTTATATGTTTATTTAAATCAGTCTTATATATTTGTAGAGCTTTTATGGATTTCCACATTCTAACCATCCTACTTATAACTGGGGAATATGACATATCTAACAAACTCAAGTAGGATTTCAGTGAATTTTTTAATGGTTTGTAAAGAGGACCAGGTAGTACAAGTATAGTGCATTATTTAGCTTGTTCTACAATTATTCCACAAAATGCATCGAAATTTGGGGATGGAAATTAAATCCACATAAAATTCACCTTATCTACGAGTTATATAGTTTATATAAAATTATATACATATATATACATATATTCTATTACCTTTTTTCCCTATACAAAATGAGTTGATGTGATACACTGCTGTACAAATATTTTATACTATGTTAGGTCTTCTATTTATTTATTTATTTATTACTGCCTTCTATAGTGTTTTTTTTTTTTCCTTCCAACACATGGACCTCAAGATAAGTATATATTTACTGAAAGGACATGGGATTTCGAATATGAAACAAGTTCTGTGAACTCTTAAAGCCTAGAGAGGTCACAATATATTATTTATTAAATTAAATGGGCATTCCATGAACTTTCTAACAAACTCGTGCAGAGGCTTACCAAAATGTTTCATGCACAATAACTCTACAGCACTAAACAAGAATTAAATAAAAACCTGGACAGGAAGTTGAGGAACATTATCACTTGACTGAACGCTTTGGTCAGATACTTCTGACAGAACCGAGATCATAAGATCCCTTGCAATACGTGGCTGCCAACTTGTTGTCTGCTTGAAAAATAGTTTTGATTCTGATGCAAATATTAAAAAATCATGAGATCACATTTTTCAGATAGGCATGTATGGAATATTTTTCATGATATACCTGTGTAATTGCAGCGATAAGATACTAAGATTGCGTATTGATTAGCACTTGGAGAAACTCTTTTCACATCACTGGCCTTATAAGTAGAAGCAGACAAGTTTTGATGTGACTGGATAGACCTTTTCTCACCAGGAGCTTTGAAACTCTTTCCTGTGGTAGTCACCGGTTTCAGTATGAATGAATGCTCCTCGCCTCTTCTGCATAACAAATAACCAAAAAGTTATCCATATTAGCGTCTAAAAAGCCTGAATAGTATTGACAAAATATCTTGACAAGAACTTAACATTAACTAAACAGAAGGTGAAGGTCTGTTGATTAGCATATGAGTTGGTATATTATGTTTCAGTGTTTTTTGTCCAAATCAAGTCAACGTTTCTCCCACTTTTTATGCATCCATTTATTAGTAATATCTGTATGAACATTGCATTATAAAGAATATGTGCGAGAGTATCTATATATAGATGACACGCATGCACACATATGTATGTATGTGTGTGTGTGTACACACACACACACACACATATGTGTGTGTATCACTGTTGTCAATAGCAAATAGCGCAACATTTATTAGTAATATCCGTATAACATTGCATTATAAAGAATATGTGTGTGTATCTATATACAGATGACATGCACGCACGCATATGTATGTATGTGTGTGTATATGTATGTATGTGTATGTATACAACTATACATATATAATATGTGTGTGTGTGTATGTGTGTGTGCATCACTGTAGTCAACAGCAAATAGTGCAAGGCTTGTGCTATGCACTAGCGTGGTTCTTACTTTTTAAAACTAACCAAGTATGCTAACTGAAATTAGTTTTTATTTTTTTTAATTATTATTTTTGCATATTTTGTGCAATATCCAAAAAGTTCAAGACATCAAATACAAGCACTACCATAATTCATTCATGTACTAAATATTTTTTGATGTAAAATATTATTGTATTAGAGAAAGTTAATAATTTCATATTGTACATTCAAAAAGATTAATCGATATAACATATTCGCATCTTACAGAATTTGAAACTTATTTTTATGTGGGTTATGATGAAATCCATTAATATTTACAAGTTATGATGAGATAAAACTCTACAAAAAATTGCATGATAAATACAATTTTGCACAAAATGTAAAAGATTTTATAATGACAACTAAGAAAAAATATAAACAAGAAAAGCCATAGAGTAAATTAAGGTCAAATGAAATTAACATATATAAAGTCTAAAATAAGAAGATTTAATAAACAAAAGTCAAAAATGATTCGAAGTGTATAATAAAATAACATAGAAATTACATTATATTTCTAAATTTTTAAAGCATAGTCACCAATTTCATCCAAATCAATACACTCATCATAACTAAACAATCATCAATTTCTTCTTCTTTTGAGTACTTTACGTCGTTTTCCTTTCGGTTTACAAGTACAACATACTATTTTGGGCTTATATTCACTATCCAAACCTTTTATACGAAAAAAGAAAAAAAAAATAGTGCACTATTTAGAGCTATGCACTATTTTGTGCTCGGATAAAACAGGGCACTATTTTTGCGATATGGGAAGCCCTACGCTATTTTAAGTACAACAGCGCAAGCTATGCGCTATTTGCCGCTATAGCTTGCATTTTGATCACACACAGAGTGTGTGTGTGTGTGTGTATATATATATATATATATATATATATATATATATATGTGTGTGTGTGTGTGTGTGTGTGTGTGTGTGTGTGCGCGCGCGCGTGTGTAGAGAGAGAAAGAGATAAATCAGAAAATATTTTTACTTCAACAAACCTGAGTGAAAGATTTGGCAAGCTGTGACCATTTCCTGTCTCAACACTTGCAATGGGCAATGAAAGAGGCAGTCCTTCCTTAGATGCCTCCTCGAAGATAATAGCTATTGAGTCCAGATATATAACAATATCAGGAAAATGTGTTGGTGCAACATTCTAGCATATAAGAAAAAAGGTAAAATGAACAATTGTTAACTGTGATCTCTTGTACAAAAGAAGCTTGGTCCAAGCTTCAAAAAAATAGTTATCAAAAGAATGCGAACTCTGAATAAAAAAGAAACTTTGGTAAAACATAACCAAGTTATAGAGCTAGGTACTTGTATAATAATCTCAACAGAAACAGATCCAACATTTATGGTAGACATATTGAATTATCATACCTTCACTTGAACACATAGAAGATCCTCCGTAGAATGCTCAGATGCAAAGGAATGTATTTCAATTGGTTGAATAATCTCAATCTTTTTACGCCATCTCCTCCTTGGTAGATATATACCATTCAATCCACAATGAACCGAAAATCTTTCTGGTTCCAAAGGTATGCCGCGAAAAGATAATAGCTCCCTGTTACTCATATCTTTATTCGACACCTTTTCTTTTGATAAGCGATCATAATCTTCAAGGTCAAATGAAGGCTTTGATGGAGTTGTAGGTGCAGAAGATGACCCACTAGCTTGAGGCAGTGCGGACATTGAGTAACTTCTAAAGTGCCCAAAGGAGAACATCTGTGAACTGGAGGATACAGATATTGATCTCTGAGTTGTGCCAGACAGTGATGGTGAATTTAACGAAGGAGAAAGAGAGTGAGTGGGTAAAGTGTGATCTAAAGGAAGTAACCAATTAAGTAACTCATGGCATGGATCGTCGTAATTAGAAATCAAGTTGTCTGGGTTTTGTGAAGCTTTCTTTGTAGAAACATGCTTTTCAAATTGTAAAACCTCTATGACTGGGTCGCTTAAATTATTGATTGCAACATTCACTTGTAAGAGTACCTGCATCCTTCCAACAAAACCAGGAAGGATATATATCAGCAATCAACTTTAGTCATACAAGGATATTGCTGCGGAGCAGGATATTAACAAATTAATGTGACATGTTTAGATGTCTACGATTATAATTGAAATCCCATAATCAGATACATACAAATGTTTATGGTTTTCCTCTAAACAATCAGTAAGTGTTACATGGAATCATAATACTTATTATGGTTAAATATTCACTTTCAAATAGACAATATAACGACAAAAGTGCAGGCTCAACAGCTGATCGCAGTAATATATTACAATCATATGTAGAAGACACAATTCATACAAAACATGCTCATCATCCAATATCTATAAGTGTTGGTTTGGTCTAAAGCAGACCCAGTCTTACTATTATCTGACTGGTCTAATTGACCTAATTGGGAAACTAATGTCTGCGAGATGTAAATTTTACATGCCTTTGCTTCTGCTACTTTTTATGTGACAAAAATTTCATTAAAAAATATTTTCCCATCTTCCAACCAAGTAAATTTTAGTCTGGATATGGTTATCATGAGTGGCATTACTTAAGCAGGAAGCAGTTTTCTTGTATGTACTTCTGTTGGCTGTAAGAAATAGGATTAATAACATATTGACAAAATGAAAAACATGGATAAATCAGAACTTGTCTATTGAAGTTTTAGCTTCATAACAACGTATTGATTTGTGATGACAATAGCATCTCAGATGAAACTAGACTAAAGAGAAAGAGTTGAATATTCTATAAATTATAAAGTCTGATGCTCAAAATCTGTGATTAATATATTAGCTCTGATTAGATAAAAATCTTAGTGTGATGATTCCTTAGTTGTCACTGATTATTGGTGCCGTTATTTTGTGGCATGATGTAATTTCTAAATCTGCGATGTGGGCTGCGAGAAGTTGGATTAATGAAATGTTTGCAACAGTACGTGAATCATTCAGAATTTCCATTGAAGCTTTATCTAAATAGCAAACACACCTTGATTCAGTATATACTATATAGAAAACAATGATGACTGTGAGACATCCTAAATGAAACATGGACTGAAGGAAATATGTTGAACATTCTATACATTACAAAACTTAAAACTCAACAAAATGCTGAAATGTTTTTATATTTAGGTCAAGACAATTAATATGTAATATGGTAGTAGATGAAATGGTGATGATATTGAGATCCCAAGATTAAAGGAAAGTTTTTGCTACCCCTAAATGCTCCTTGAAAATACGGCAGAAGGGTGTTGCCATTTTAATTTTAACCCTTATTGTTATAAGGGGTGTTAAAAAAAGGGAATGAATTCATGGGGTGTTATTGAATTTTGGATGTGTGTTGCAAAAAGAAATTATCCCCCATTTAATAAAAAATGGTGTAAATCCTGTTCCCTCGCAGTCTCAACTTGTACTGGCTGCAGAAAGCAGATTGAGGTCGTGGAAGTGTGAGAACACAAGTCAATCAGTGGTCTAATATTTTGTCCATGAAATACGGTGTACAAGATTCCCAATAGCAGCGCCCAAAATTTATTAGGGAGAAGTTCATCGAGCTATTCATGGGAAAGAATTCTATTAAAAGGTGAATATAAGGTAACTTCTAGACAACATCAATGCATGCACTTGCAATTGTGGCCAACATTCTGTATCACATGGCAGGGTCTTTCCAAGGATATCAACTAGAGAATGTTTATTGAAGTAGCCGGTTCTCAGTAGTTGCTCTTTGTAAAAATAAATTATTTGATTTAAAGCATTGTGAAATGATCTGAAAGTTACTATCATGTATTACTCTGTAACATGCATGGAAAAATCCTTTAGTTTCTATTGTTATGTGCAAATTAATCCTAATATATTCATGCAAAAATTATAGAAGAAGCATATGGCAATGGAAATAATTAAAGGGCAATTCAATACCAACAAAAAAAGTAGAAGAGTATAAATTTAAAAATAGACAAAGTGCTTCCGCATGGGCATTTTATTCAATACTCAACTCAAAATAATATAGAGTTATGTATGGCTGGAAAAATCAGGTGAGTACCAAAAAACACTAAACTAGCTATTAAAGATGTACCACTATATCTCCATTGCATAAAGGGTAGCATTTAACGCTATTCCTAGCCACTCCACCAGAAGTTCTCCCATCAAAATTTCCTTTATCAATAATTGCGTTAAGATTACTCCTGGAAACGTATTTTTGAGAATTATCTGATGATGGATTAGCAAAACTTCTTCGAGACCAAAGTTGTTCATTTGATTCCGCAATTCTAGCAAAGAAGTGTGAATTTTGAAGACTCTCCAATAGATATTTAGTCTGAATTTTCTGGTCTTCAATACGCAGAATGGACTCAGTTTCCGATATGTTCGCTTCTGGAATTGAATCAGGTGCTTCTTCGTTTTTGGCATCCAAACCATACTGATCATTGGCAGGAATATGCTCACTTTCTGAATTCTCTTGTTTTTTGTTGCTGTTATTCTTAGATATCGCAGCAGCCACTTTAAAAGGAGTTAATACTTCAGTATCTTTCTTAGAAGCTGACAAGCAAACTAGCAAATGAATTTGTTCACCTGAAAATTCAATAAATAACACACTTCTTAGAGATTACAACTGTTAATGGTTCATATTAAATTACCTGAAAGAAAAAGTAATAACAAAATACCAGGAAAGACAAAAGCACGATCCAAAGAACGCAGCTGAAGTATATTTGGTGAATTAATCCAATCATCAGAAAGTTCCTCTGTAAATAAAAGTTGTGTTAAAATCAGAATACCTTAAGTGTCCTAGAAATTATGAGCTAAAAAAAGATTGACAAACAGGAAGATAAACTCAAGGTAGCGAGCACAAAAGTGAACAGTGAAACCAGTAAACAAAAAGCTGAAAGAATAACTCGTTCTCACAATAAAAAATGCAATAAAATCTTTGGTTCTTCAACTTCAATAGTAAAAGAAGCTACATTGTTGGTCTTGCCATATGGAAGATCTTTGTGCACAAATGGCTTGTGCTAATATACTACTATATCTAGTTACATTTCATTTTATATACTACTGTATCTGGTTACATTTCGTTTTAGCAATTAAATGAGCTACTCATATTACCATAAGGTCCCACAACAACAAACGATTAATTTGCTAGTAATGTGACAAAAACAGAAGTTTCAATAACCAGCTAATTAATCAATCAATGTGACAATTTTGACTCGGTATAGTTGACACTGCCAGTTGCTTGTTAGAAATTCTGTAATACTTTGATTTGAACAACTATGTGCCAATGAGTCTCTTTTTATTTTCAGTACAATGTGCATGTCAAGCGCTAGCCGTCAACCACACAAAGATAATCAACCAAATGAGATGAAACATACTGCAAGGAATAATTATCCATCCTTCATCCTCTGCAACATCAGTATGATTATCAGCTAAAACAGGACGTTCTAAATTCGAGTCTCTGTGTGCTTCGCTGCCATTGTCAATCCCATTACTCTCTTTATCATCGTCGTCTCCTGAAGAAGACTTCCGCAATGGATCTTCGGCAATAAGACCCTCTAACGTAGTAGCTCGCCTATGAATAGATTGTTCTTTTTGCAGCGAATTTTCAGGAATCTTGGGCAGATCTGGGGCTAACTGTTGTGCTGAGCGCAAAAATATATTCATCGCTCAACACAAAATAGTCTGCATAATAATTCATCGATCTGTGGTAAGTTTCAGAACGAAGTTCCGCATAGTGTGTGGATTAACTTGGATCCATTTTTGGAAAATAAACGAATAAATAAATAAAAGGTGAACTTTAAACGGTAAAAATCATTACACTGACCGGTCCTCAAAGTGAAAATAAGACGACCTTCATGCTCCAGCAGATCCCAAAACTCTGATTCCTGATGGAATCCGAAATAGGGAAGCAATACTAATCGCTATATTTGGCGATTGACGATTGACGATGTTGGGGGAAGGAAGGGGAGAAGTTGAATGAGTGGGCCGTAGTTTACTTGATTTACGAGCTTCCTGGCTGCCTAAGTACCTTTTTATGATTCTTTTCGCCTAGCTGCACTCAGCGTCAGTTGATATGAATCCAGAGTAGAAGGAAAAAAAAAATGTTTTAAAAAAAAAAAAACCAGAAGAACCCGGCGACCGGTAAACTCCTGAAGAAGGCACAGATCGACATGAAACCGTCTCTTTGACAGTTGAGTAGCTCAGCCAACAGTCACCCCCTCTTCGCTCATCCTTTTCGTCGGTCGTCCGTGCCTTCTAAAGCCATCATGTTTGCTTCAATCGGCTCAAGCCATTGATGTCTAACTGTCTATGGAAAAAAAAAACTTCATATGTCATGTTTTTTTGCAAAAACTGATGCAAAGGGTAGCTTTTGGAATTTCTAACGATTTGTATTTATAAATATTTGAATCTTGGATTAAATTTTATTAAAGCAATTTAATAAGCTTTTTAACTTCTTATTAAATCATAAGTAATGATGGTAAACTTGTTTTGAAAAAATTATTTATGAAGATATATTACTTGTTTTCATAATAGAATACATGTATATAACAAAAATATTTTGTACTAAATCCTTAAGAAGCTTATTAAGCTTATCTAATTATGTGTGAAAGGAAAATAAGCAAAAATGGAAAGTCTTTAAGTGTCAAATAATGAAAATGAGATGTGAAGTTAACATGTGAAAGGTGGCTCGTTTTCATACTTTCTTGAAAGGTAAAAAGTGGTTTTGACCTCTTATAGATCATGTATAAGGACATGCATATTCCTAAGAAATAATCACAAAATTCCTAAGCTTGAGGTGAAGCTGGAGGATTGAAAATGGTGGAAGTGCGTAAGCACTATTGATTGCTCTCAAAACTTTTTCGGAACTTAACAAAATCTTCTCTGGTCTCTTTCATACTTTTGATTTGGGCCTAGACATCATGGAAAACATGATTAGCAAATAAAAAGTGGAAAAATGTGAGAGGAAAATGAGGGTTTTAAGGAGGGTCGATGAGTAATAGTGGAGGAGGAGGAGAAGTGTTGACTTGGTTTGGAAGTGCGGAATATTGGATCTTTAGGCTTGTGGTAATGAAATAAGGTGGTTCTTTTGTTCTCATGGCTTTGTGGTTAGTTAGGCATGGATCTAAGTAAGTTATCTCATAACCTTTTAATTGTATATTGTATATTGTATATACATATGTTGTGTTTGAAGTATAAATTTAAAGTAACATTAACTAAATAAAGTTATTAACATTGGACCCCTCTTAATTTTGAAAGCAAATGACAACTTTATATTATGTAACATTACTTCTATTACCCTATAAACATGTGGCATGACCTGGGATTAATGTTTAAATGATTGTCTAGCTTGTACATAAACTGAAGTAAGTCTGGAAGTATCATATAAGTGTGCTTCATAATCTCTTTTTTTTTGGAATTCTTATAAATAAATTGGCAGATATCCTTAGCGGTTTCTTTCCATGGTTTTTAAGTATCTTATGGATAATACTTACAATAAAAATTTCAAGTCTTAAATCATTTGTTTATTTTATTAAAACTAGTCACAAAGAACATAACTTTCAATGCTATTTTTAACAAGGCTTTTAACAACATTTAAAGTGATGCGATAAACTGTTTAACATTTTGAGTGTTTAAATATGGTACTTAAATCTAGTTTTTTCCTCTAATCTCTTCAAAGGTGTTGTTCAAACCTATTTACAAGTATTTATAAAGTATTAAGTTATTTGTATAAGTTTTGGAAAAGTAGTTGACTATGCTTAACAGTAATAAACCGACGAAATATGTTTATCTATTTATGAGAGTTAAGGTTGATATTGAAATAAGGATGGAGAAATATAGCTCTAACTTACTAGTTTCCCTCTTGATTGGGAAATAGTTAAGTTGAAAATGTCGGAAAAGTGTATATGTGTGGATTTCTCAATCATTTATTAAAATCATTAATATTACACTTAACTCTGTCTGATACACCACAAGTTAGAATTATATATTTGTGAGATTCAAAAATGGAGTGTCTAGGTAATGTTAGAACTTTTGTAAATACACAACTGTATTACAAACAAACAACAACAACAATCAGTGTTACTCAATTGAGCCACAATTGTCACGTCAAACTGTGTTTATAATAATCACAGAAAGCGCAACCGATTTGTGCAGCAAATTGAAGATATACAGAAAGTATTCTGTTTCAGTAATGTCCGAGTCAAGAAATATTCTGTTTCCTTGAAACAATATTGCCGTCGTATGCACTAATCAACGTAGTTGCAATTTGTTTTTCAGGATAAAACGGACCAACTCTGCTGCGTAGTGCCAGCAAACGGAGCTCTGACGAACTGAAGTTGATAACAGAAACTAGATCAAAGGATTACTTTGAAGAAGAAGAAGCAATTCGATCAGAAAAAGTGATTTCTGTCTTGTTTGGGGCAATGTATTTATAGGCAAGAGAAGGTGCCTATTCGTATGCATCAGTAACCGACAAATTGGAAAGGTTGCGACCCTTTAACCACTCGGTTATTAATGTTCGTACGCTAAGAATTCAAATGGTTATACTCATTCAGCTAACAGACATGCCTTTAGAATTCTAGACTGAACAAACACACCTTTAAAATTCTGAGAAAAAATTCTCATTTTAGTGCACTAGCCCAATCAGCAACCGTCGACCATATTCAATCAAGAGACTCCAAGTGCCCCAAGGCCCAATCTTTGACATTTTAATGTATTATTATGTCATGGCCAAGCCCCCACGTCCCCATATAATCCCTCTTTCTTTTATCTTATATAAGCCTATTGGCTTTTAATATATTAGGAGAGATTGTGTTAATGTTTTTATGATATGGTACTTATATGTTGTTATCTCTTCTTCTTCCCAAAATCCTCTTTCTCTTGCTCTTTCATTTCCAACAATCCCCTACATGAATGAGCAGTCGATCTTAGTTTCACGAACCATTTATCGCATCGGTTAAAGTAGCACATGGGCCTTGAACTTTCCTAATAATTACCTATTTGAATCACAGGCGAATCAGTAGACATAGACTGTCCTTGAACTGTAAGCCTTTTGTGTGATTCCAAAGTAGATAACACACGATAAATGTTTCTTATAACCCTTCGTTCTCTGTATGTGTTCGTTTTTGCCTTGAACACTTGCCTGGTCTCATAAGTGCTTAGAGAATTTGGCCTCATAATTCTCTTTGAAGTGGCGTCTTCGCACTTACGTAGGTGATTCTGTAAAGGGTATTCACTAATTCCTCAAATACAGACATCATTAAAAGTACAAATACTTGTCCTTATTTAACATATATTGCACTAGCTTATGATGGGAATGGTTTGTGTATAACAGTGCCATCAAGTTTCTCTTAACTTCGTTGTCCCTTTAAACCTACATCTTGGGATCTCCAGTCAACTAGGTGGGGTTTCCATTTTATAAAAACCTTTAGTCTATAGGCCTTAGCCCCATTCCCATCGATAAGGTTTGAACTTTCTCTCTTTGCAAGCCTTTTGTAAGTGGATTCGCTAAGTTATCTTTAGATCGAGTGTAACCTATTGTGATAACCCCGTTAGAGATAAGTTGTCTTATCGTTTTATGTCTATGAAGAATATGCCTAGATTTACCATTGTATAGTGTACTATTGGCTCTTCCAATAGTTGATTGACTATCACAATGTATACACATTGGAGGCATATGTTTGCTCCAATTAGGAATGCCTTCCAAGAAGCTTCGAATCCATTCTGCTTCTTCTGCAGTCTTATCTAGTGCAATAAACTCTGATTCCATCATAGATCTAGCAATACAAGTCTGTTTGGATGATTTCCATGAAATTGCTCCATTTCCTAATATGAACCCATATCCACTTGTAGACTTTGTATCATTTGATCCAGTGATCCAATTTGCATCACTATATCCTTCCACTATTGAAGGATAGTTTGTATAGTATACACCATAATTCTGTGTATGCTTCAGATATCCTAGAACTCTAATTATCGCTTTCCAATGATGCTTACCAGGATTGCTGGTAAATCTACTTAGTTTGCTTACAGCATATGCGATATCAGGCCTAGTACAGTTCATAACATACATGATACTTCCTAGTATACGAGAGTATTCCAATTGGTAGATACCATCACCAGTGTTCTTTACCCAATTTTGGTTCATATCTACTGGTGATTTTGCAATAGTTACATTATATTGCTTGAATTTTTCAAGTATTTTGGTGATGTAATGCGATTGGGATAATGCATATCCCAGTGGTGTTCTAGAATTTTTACACCCAATATCACATCAGCCCGTCCTAGGTCTTTCATATCAAATCTAGAGGATAACATATCCTTTGTAGATGTTATTATGGCCTTGTTATTGCCTAGGATCAACAGGTCATCAACATAGAGACAAACAATGACATATCCAATGTGTGTGTGTTTAATGTACACACGTTTATCTGATTCATTTATTGTGAATCCATTTTATAACATAGTGTTTTCAAACTTCTCATGCCACTGTTTGGGAGCTTGCTTAAGGCCATAAAGTGATTTTACCAGTTTGCAAACTTTATTCTCATTTTCTGAGCTTAGAAATCCTTCAGGTTGTTTCATATAGATTTCCTCCTCTAGTTCACCATTCAAGAATGCAGTTTTAACATCCATTTGATGTATTTCTAAGTCATGTATGGATGCAATTGCAAAGAGCATTCTAATTGAAGTTATCCTCGTTATAGGTGAATATGTATCGAAATAGTCTAGGTCTTCCTTTTGTCTAAATCCTTGTACTACCAGACGAGCTTTGTACTTGTATATTGAACCATCGGGTTTCAGTTTCTTTTTAAATATCCATTTATTACCTAAGGTCTTACATCCTTGAGGTAAATCAACTAATTCCCATGTATGATTTGACATAATGGATTCAATCTCACTGTTAATTGCCTTTTTCCAATAAGGGGCATCGCTGGAAGATATAGCTTGTTTGTATGTTAATGGATCATCTTCTATCATAAATGTAATGAAGTCCGATCTAAAGGATTTTAAAGTCCTTGACCTTTTACTTTTTCTTGGTTCCTCCACTTGTTGCTCAGCACTACTGGGTGTTATTTTGTTCAGCATCCTCAAGAGAATAAGGAACTTCATCTTCCCTTGGGTTTTTAGGTATATCAGTTTCAGTACCATGTTTCAAGGGAAATATATGTTCGAAAAATCTAGCATTTCTCGACTCAATGATGGTATTTTCATGAATATCACAAATTTCAGATTTGTGTAACCAAAATCGATATGCAGCACTGTTTTGTGCATATCTAATGAATACACAATCAAATGTTTTTGGTCCAATTTTGACCTTCTTTGGTTTTGGTACCTCTACTTTGGCAAGACCCCCACACTTTTAGGTATTTATAGGATGGTGGCCTATTTTTCCAAAGTTCATGAGGATATTTAGATGTTTTCTTTTGGGGTATTTTATTTAAAATATGATTTGCCGAAAGAATAGCTTCTCCCTAAAAGTTATCTGGCAGCAGAGCTAATTAATAAGGCATTCATCATTTCTTTAAGAATTCTATTTTTCCGTTCAGCTACACCGTTGGATTGAGTTGAATATGGGGCTGTAGTTTGATGTATAATTCCATGCTTAGCACAAAATTCCTCAAATGGAGACTTGTATTCTCCTCCTCTATCATTTCTTAAAGATTTTATTTTCTTGTTGAGTTGATTCTCAACTTCTGCGTTATACTGCTTAAACATTTTGAATGCTTCATCCTTGCTTCTAAGGAGATATACTTGACAGTATCTGGTATAATCATCAATGAATGTAATAAAGTACCTTTTTCCACCTCTAGTTTGACACATTTTCAAATCGCATACATCGGTATGTATTAAGTCTAGAGGTTCTGTCTCTCATTCAACATGATGAAATGAGGTTCTTGTCAATTTTGCTTCTGCACAAATTTGACATTTATAGTTGAAATCTAATTGCATTTTGGTATAAATTCTAGCAATGTATCAAAGTTTACATGCCCTAATCTAGAATGTCATATGTTAGAAGATTCAACAATATAAGCAGAAGATTCACTTTTATTCATATCAGTGCATGGTACAATAGTGGTTACATTTGCTTTAAATAAACTATCACACACATATTCTCTTCCAACATACACACCATTCTTGGAAAGAACAAATTTATCGGCTTCAAAGGTCAATTTGAAGACATGTTTGCTCAACAACGATCCTGAAATCAGGTTCTTGCGAATTTCTGGAACATGGAGAACATCATTTAAAGTCAGTTCCTTTCCAGAAGTCGGTTTCAACACAACTTTTCCTTTGCCTTCGACCTTTGAAGTAGAAGAATTGCCCATAAAAAGTTGTTCATCATTAGCTGCAGTTTCATAGGTTGTAAACATCCACTTGTTAGTACATATGTGTCGAGTGGCTTCAGTGTCTATAAACCATTCCTTTGAGTTACCAACAAGGTTGCATTCTGATATTACTGCACATAAATCAAGATCAGAAATGCCTTTTGAAACATTAGCCGTATTTGCTTCTAACTTCTCCTTTTTAGATGCACGACATTCGGCCGCTTTGTGCCCCTTCTTTCCACGGTTGTGGCAAAAACCCATAAATTTCTTTTACTTCTTAGGAGCATTCTCCATTTTTCTTTTGTTAGTCTTGTCTGACTCAACTACATTTACTTTGGCAGCAATATTCTGAGAAATCTTTTTCTTAGAATTTCTGTTATCTTCCTCAATGCGTAGCCGAACTATGAGCTCTTCCATTGTCATTTCCTTATGCTTGTGCTTAAGATAAATTTTGAAGTCCTTCCAAGAAGTTAGGCAATTTCTCAATAGTTGCGGCAATTTGAAAAGTCTCGCTAAAAGTCATATTTTCATCTTCTAGTTGACGGATGATAAGTTGCAGTTCTTGAGCTTGACTTATCACCATCTTTGAGTTAATCATTTTGAAGTCAAGAAATTTCCCAGCAATGAATTTCTACATGCTTGCATCTTCAGTTTTGTACTTATTTTTCCAAAGCCAACCAGAGTTGTTTGGACGTTGCAAAAGTATAATACACATTGTAGAGGTTATCATCCAGACCATTCAGAATATAGTTTTTACATATGAAGTCTGAGTTTTTCCAGATATTAAGGGCTTCTACTTTGGTAGTATCAGGTTTGAGTTCAGCTACTACAGGAGCATCTTTAGTCAGAAACTTGGCGAGGCTCAATGTTGTTAAATAAAACATCATATTCTGTTACTAACGCTTGAAATTAATTCCGTTGAACTTCTCTGGCCTTTCGCCATGGGACAAAGCCATTGTTGGAAGCAAAGGTGCTAGCTGAGTGTTTGTCACTGTCTGAATCGGTGCAGAATCATTGTTGCCGTTTTTCGTCATCTACAACAAATAGTGTTTCAAGATTGTTAGAACTTTTGTAAATACACAACTGTATTACAAACAAACAACAACAACAATCAGTGTTACTCAATTGTGCCACAATTGTCACGTCAAACTGTGTTTATAATAATCACAGAAAGCGCAACCGATTTGTGCAGCAAATTGAAGATATACATAAAGTATTCAGTTTCAGTAATGTCCGAGTCCAGAAATATTCTGTTTTCTTGAAACAAAATTGTCGTCGTATGCACTGATCGACGTAGTTGCAATTTGTTTCTCAGGATAAAACAGACCAACTCCATAGCGTAGTGCCAGGAAACGGAGCCTTGACGAACTGAAGTTGATTACTGAACTAGATCAGAGGATTACTTTGAAGAAAAAGAAGCAATTCGAGCAGAAAAAATGATTTCTGTCTTGTTTGGGGCAATGTATTTATAGGCAGGAGAAGGTGCCTATTCGTATGCATCGGTAACCGACAGAATTGGAAAGGTTGCGACCTTTTAACCACCAGGTTATTAATGTGCATACGCTAAGAATTCAAATGGTTTTACTCATTCAGCTAACAGACATGCCTTCAAATTCTGGAATGAACAGACACACCTTTAAAATTCTGAGAAAAAATTCTCATTTTAGCGCACTAGCCCAATCAACAACCGTCGGTCATATTCAATCAAGAGACCCCAAAAGCCCTAAGGCCCAATTTTTGACATTTTAATGTATTATTATATCATGGCCAAGCCCCCACATCCCCATATAATCCCTCTTTCTTTTATTTTATATAAGCCTATTGGCTTCTAATATATTAGGAGAGATTATGTTAATATTTTTATGATGTGGAACTTATATGTTGTTATCTCTTCTTCTTCCCAAAATCCTCTTTCTCTTGCTCATTCATTTCCAATAGGTAAGAGGTGATGCAATCGATGCTCTAACTTACATGGTTTCATTCTTATACGAGGAGTAGTTAATTCGAGAATGTCGGAAATGAGTTATGTATACAAATCGTGATTTCTATAAGCAATTGTTTTCAATGAGACAGTTGATTGTTTGACTATCGAACTTACATAAATATTAACTTAAATATTTGAATGAACGTTTTAAATATAAGAATAAGTTAAATGGTTTCGGGTTTGTCATGATAATGTGTTAGCTACAATCATCTTTGACCCTCTCAAATTATGCACATAAAGTAAGTATATCTTTAAATGAATGTTTTAAGGATAAGTATAAGTAAAATGGTTTTGGATTTGCTATGACAATGTGGTGATTACATTTGTTCTAACCCTCTTTGATTATACTTAGTAATATAATTGGATCTTAAATGTATATTTTGAAGACAATTATAAAAAATGAACGTGTAACATCCAAGACTTATAATAGTTAGATTAACAAAGAAACGGATTAAATAAGAAATAAACTTCTACAGTTGCTCAAATTTGTTTATGGAAACTTCACTATTTTGTCCATAGTAATTTTATGGATAGTTTTCATAATAACTTGTTATGATTCATGCCAGAATGGAGAAGTTATGAGCGAAAGAAGTTTTTAAATTTTAAGTTTATCTATATATATATATATATATATATATATATATATATCGAGCTCGAGTCAACTACTACCCTAGAGGACAATCGGCCTAAGGCAAAGTACTTGGCCATATTTTCGGCCATATACGTGAGGGATGGGTGTAAAATATTAACTAGATTCTTAATATATTAATCGACTTACTTTTGAGGGTTAGATTTGAATCTCGAAACTTAGGTGTATAATTATATTTAAATTAAAACTTAACCTAAGTCTAGATCTAAATCTAATGTTTAATCTGATGGTTAGAAATAAAGTGTGATGTGGCTGAGTTAGACTAAATCATGCTAGATCCAATAGCCCTGGGTTCTCCACTGAGCTACAAATAAAGGACCAGACCTAACCCTCAAATCACATTCTCATTCTCCCTCTTCCTCCACGATCAGTCTCTTTCTTCCCCCCTCCCCCTCTAAACTTTAGAGAACAAGACTAAAATAAATATTTTTAAAAGGAGAATATAAATGATTTTTTTTATTAAATAAGCTAGGACAAGGAGAATCTGCAAGACCCAAAGGATAAAGCTTAGGACCTTATGTAAACAGGAAGTTTTCTATTTTATAAACCAATAAGGTTAATGAAATAGGCTTAAAAATTATTTCTAGTTTACACCTGAATTATGTATAAACTCATTTGTAATAATTAGGCTTAACTGTAGTTTGTAGATTCATATGTACTCATGTGCAAAATACGAAAATTTAGATAGAAAGACTTACACGTAAATCTAGATCTAAATAAAAAATGCAGATTTAGATGTAAGATATTGATTAACCCTTTTGCATGAATTATACCTACATGTAATGAAAAAATAGTTTAATGAAAATGACTATTAAAACTTGAAATCTCTAAAGTTGTAATAGGAAGGAAAAAGACTCAGGTTCAATACTCGTGGTTATAATTATAACTCAAATTATAATAAGACATTGATAATGACTATCTTGGTGGATAGGCAGTGGCTATCATTATTTTGGCATAGATTTTCAAAGACAATGACTATCATGATAGGTAGAGGCTTAAAAGACTATGATTATCACTATAATAGGTGGAGACTTTAAAAGATAATGACTTTCATTATGAAAGGTAGAGGCTTTACTAAATAAACAATTACAATGACTACCACATGATTGGTAGAGATTTAGAAAGGAAAATATTAGATTTTCTTCCAAAAATATTCAGTGGAGATTGAGGTATAAATGCAATAGGATTATTCTTTTGGGGTGGTCCAAATGATAGATGGACATGCATGTCGGAGCTATATATATATGTGGCCTTAGAAAGGAATGAAAACTAAAGGAAGTGTGTCCTAACGATGTTTGGGCATGTAGGCATCAAAGAAGGAAATAAGACACTTTGGGTTCTCAAGCGCTAAATTGGTAGGTGCCAGTCTAAATGGATGGTGGACAACGTTGAATATGGATAGAAGAGACCACAACTACAGGTGGTCCATCCAAATGATGTTTGTTTGGGCAAACTCCAAAGATAGAAGTAAGAGGCTTTTTGCTAGTACTTATAAACAGAAAGGGGAAAAACAATTTTGATGAATCATTATGTGATATTATGCTTTGCGCCCTCCTTCAAGCAAGGTAGAGTAGTTGTGGACAGAGATCCGACTGCCCAATCATCAGGTAGAATTTATGGTGCAGACAATTACTTCTAGTAAGAAAGAACGAACATGGAACCTTTATGACACCTACAATAGTTTTAAGACTATCTGCGTTTGATATTTTTCTTTCTATTAGTTTAATTCTCGTTCACCAGACTTTTATGTCTGACCCGTCCCTTTTCTTTTCCTTGCCTTAAGTTTATAGAGAAGTAGCTCACTCTTGGAGGACAGGGAGCATGCTAGGGAGCTCCGTTTTCATTATGTATTCCCAATTTCATCTTTATCTTCAGTTTGATTTTAATGTGGTAGGTTATGATATGTCCTTTGATTTTATGGTTGGAGATTGAGGTGTATTGACATTATGATTTTCTATGACATTTTGAGATGATGTTTTTCGAGAAGATTTAATTAAATTAATTATTTCTATTATGAAATGTTTTCTCATGTCATGATATCTTGGTTTCTGTATGATTCAGTTATACCCAGACATCTCACACTCTTTAACATGCCTATGATTGGGGTATGTCAAGGGGTGAGGTTGTCACATTTGTTATCGGACCCTGAGGTTTCAACATTCCTAAAAAAAAATTAAAGGAAAGTTTTCGAAAAGGTTTTCAATAGCAAATCATTTTGGAAGAAATATAAAATGATTTATTTATTAGAAATCCCTCAAACGTAACTCCATTCCTTCGATTTTTTCCTTCTTTATCTTAACTCTTATCTTATTCATATAATGGATGACGCTCCTGATATTCTAAGCATAAACATTCCTACCTTGTTTCGCATGTACTTATAGGATATGACACCCATAAGGCCTTAAAATAATTGGTAAGCTTAGGTACCCACTAATGGAGCCCCCGCTTGTCCATTTGGTGCTGTATATTTTCCTAGACTTTGTAAGGATTTCGCTTATCTAGGAGGAAAATCCTTTAGTGATATTAAATTGTATGTAGAGGTCAAATCTTAGATCAGAAATCGTGAGAAGATAATTAGGCTGATGGAGTTGGAAAATAGGACTAAGATACAACTTGCCACTTGGTAGTTAAAAGCAGAGTCTTTTTGATTGTGGGAGGTTCTTGAGGTAAGCTTAGAGAGATAAGTTAGAGTTGTTTTAGAAGGAGATCTAAAAGGAAGTTATTGTCTCAAGCAGAAGAGGGGCTTCAACTAGAGAAACTTATAAATTTGAAACAAGGAGAAATTTCTATCGAGGAATACGTCAACCAATTTAATGAGTTGTCTAGATTTGGGATAGTGCGTGTGAACACTCCTTATAATAAGGTTTTGAATTATCTAGGGGGTTGAACTAACCGCTGCAAGGGTTGGTTATCAGCCATGTCCCCATAGCGGCCACGTTTGAGGCACTAGTTGAGATGAAACTGATGGTTTAAATTGAGAAGAAGCAGGCCCCAGTTGTAGTTTTTGGAGAAGGAAAATATTTCTGAAAAGACAAGGAAAATAAGAAAGGAAAAGGACCATTGACAAAAGGATAGATTCAGAAAGATTTGAAGTGTCGTAATTAGTAGTACACTATTCCAAGGTTTGCAAATTTATTCGTCTGAAAGGGAAGTGCTTTTTGTGTGAACAATCTGGACATATTAGCTGGGATAGCCAATAGAGGGCTCGAGCTACAACTTGAGTTACCACACCGTCAGCATAGTTACATGCATTAAAGGTGACACCATCTGTAACACCCCACACCCGCTAAGGTCACTCACAAAGGGAATGCCTTAGCTTCGGTGGAGTATTTAAGTGAATATAAAACTGAAAAATTTCAACAAGACAGATATAAGTAATACTTGAAATTTAAAACATCATTTCATTGCAGCAGAAGGTAAACATGTTTGGTTACATCTCAAAAACCAACAAGAGTCAAGTACAAAATATCCATCTCGTTAAAACATAAGTACATAATCCCACTACATACTAATAGCCATAATAGAAAAGATAACCGAGCTTTTCTTCAAGAGTCCAAGCTCCAAAAGATAGATAAAGCAATCTGATCAAAGCCCACTAGTGTTAGGCCCACTCTGAGAACCTGAGGGTTGAGAAAAAGATAAAAACAACGGGGTCAGACATAAGTCTGAGTGAGCCCTATAACCTTAACAATACAATCATTAAAGTAATTAGGGTATGATATAAACCTGGTACGGTACGACTCGGGATAAATGACTACACTAAGTAGCCAACTAGACTTAGGATAAACTAAGATAACGGTAAAGACGCGCCTATCCACCCAAGGATAAATACTACACTGCACCACACTAGATCTACCCACCCAAGGGTAATTCCTACACTGCACCACACCAGATCTACCCACCCAAGGGTAATTCCTACTTAAAGGTTGATCCCACTAAGTGTACTTAGTAATTTTTAAGAATAGTTTCGTGTACCCCTAGCTGACTACATAGGTGCCGTCTGCCCTTATATCCACTAGGTGTACCCACAACTTAGTAATTTTAATAGTAGTCTCTTGTACCCCTAGCTGACTACATAGGTGTCGTCTGCCCCTATCTCCACTAGGTGTACCTGCTACTCCCCAAGCGATCGGCTCCCTAACGTAGATACCCGTGCTGGCCCCACAGTGGGGTGTATCACTCCCCAAAGTGGCAACCCGATAATCAATGGTGCACGGCTTATACCTACACGATGCAACAACGTCTTACCTACCAGCCCGGGTCCACACACGCATATGAAACCTGTTGGACTCGCGTTGCCACCGCTACCCCGTTTTGGCCTCTTATAGTCAAGCCCAGTACGCGTGTCCCGTCCTCGACATGTGTCGAGCCCAATAAGATACATATGGGTTACTGGTTGAAATGGGCCCCCCACAAGCTACTACTTAAGCTTGTCATTTTATCTAGTGCATCCCACTTAACCCCTTTTTCATAATCATGCCCACTTACATGTTAAGGTTTGGTTAAGTCATCTAATCATATTTCAATTGCCACTCAAGGCCCCCACAAGCTACTACTTAAGCTTGTCATTTTATCTTGTGCATCCCACTAGATTTCTACATGCCACCCAAGGCACCCACTTGATTTCCACATGCCACCCAAGGCACCCACTTAACCCTTTAATCATGTTTAGTTACATGTTCCACTTTGGTTAAGTATTCTAGTCGTATTCTCTATTGCCACCCAAGGCAACCCACTAGATTATTCCACATGCCACCCAAGGCACCCACTTAACCCTTTAATCATGTTTAATTACATGTTCCACTTTGGTTAAGTATTCTAATCGTATTTTCTATTGCCAACCAAGGCAACCACTAGATTTTCTCATGCCACCCAAGGCACTTACTTAATCTCCACATGCCACCCAAGGCACCCACTTAACCCTTCATGCCCCACTACATGCTTATCTGGTTAAGTGTTTCTTAATTGATTAAGAACGTAACTGTTGTAAAGACCTCTCACATTAGACTATCTTTTATGGCAGCTGGATTTGCCGGTTGGGTCCGGGCAGCCTTACGCCATAACCGAGTCTAACCTCGTGTCTATACACTTGTCACGTATTTAGTTTGTGCCTAAGACCTCTCACATTGGGCCAATCATTTGTAGCCGCTGGATATGCCGGTCGGTTCCGGGCAGTCTTATGCTACAAAAGGGTCCAACCTCGTGTCTTAGTCGATTAATTACACCTAATTAATCACCCCATAATTTGTATTAATTATCCCTAATTAATTACAAATTTAACGATGTACATAATTGACTCAATTATGTCCATCCACTTTATGGTAAGCATAATCATACCAACTTCACACCATTTCATTAACATGTATATTAACCCCATCTTTCCCCACGTAATTCGCAAACATGACATAAAAGGGAAGATTCATCACAAATATAATGGGTTCAACTTGCATAACATTAGCATCAACATGGGTTTTAAAGGTGTCATCATGCATATAGCATCAAACCCAACTAGCATAAATAATCAACCCAAACTTGAATGAATCACATATGTCATAAAGAGATTAACTTGCATAAGTTACTTATGTCATACAAAGGGGTAAACTTGCGTATGTATGTATGACATACAAAGGGGTTAACTTGCATATGTATGCATATCATACAAAGGTGTAAACTTGCACATGTTACTTGCATAAAATCAAACACCAAACTTGCATATCATATCATGTATGAACTTGCATATAATCATAAACCAAACTTGCATATCATGTCATGTATGAACTTGCATATAATCATACACCTAACTTGCATATCATGGTGTCATAATGGATCAATGTTTCTCATATGACTTGCATATCTTGCATAACATCATAAACACCTAGCATATGACTTGCATAACTTGCATAACTTCATGAACATATATCATATGACTTGCATAACTTGCATAACACCACAAACACATAGCATATGACTTGCATAACATCATAATCACATAGCATATGACTTGCATAACTTGCATAACATCATGAACATGTATCATATGACTTGCATTGATCCACATTCATAGTCATAACCTCATTATATCCTATCATAATCATTTCAACAATTGGTTATTAAGGCTATAGAAAACTCACAACTTGTTGATTAGCACTCCTAAGAAGAAGATTAATTTGCTAGAGTTGATTAGAGATTGATTTGAGAAGCTATCTTCCTCTTTAAGTTGATGGAGGCTCCTTCAAGTTGCATTTTGACGGCATAACGGTGTTGTATCTATTTTTAGTATGAATTATGGTAGTCTTAGGGTGTATTTATAGATTAGTTAGGTGTTTTAGACCCTTAGATTAACCCTAAATTAGATTAGAGCCGTCAGATCATGTCCTAGCCACCAAAACACAGCCCAAAAGCCAAACTGATGCACCCAGGTCACCTGGGCTCGACCAGGGAGGTCGACCCCCAGGTCGACACTAGGGTCGACTCCCCAGTCGACCTGGTGGGCAGGTCGACTCCCCAGTCGACCCCCGGGTCGACTCCCTGGGTCTGGCGGGAATTTTCCCGCCTAGCCCATAGTCTGCATTTTTGAAATCTGTTTCGTTTTCTGATTTTTCGTGAAACTTCTAAAGCCCATATCTCGGACATACGGACTCCGAATTTCGAAAACTCGGACTCTATTTCGCGTATTTTTCCGAGACGAACGTAATGGCATAGCCCGTTTCCCCTGATTCAGATTTTAAAATTTAATTCTGCCCTGTTTTATATTATAGCAAGTTATTCAACATACGGGGTGTTACATTCTCCCCTACTTAAAGGATTTCGTCCCCGAAATCTCTAAGTCAAGAAGAACGTATCCTACCAACCAAACAACCATCTACTCAAACCATCAAACACTGGCATCCATTGTCCTTAAAGTTTCTAATGCGTATGAACATATGCAAAGAGTGTGTGTATATGTTCCCTGTCTAATGCAAAATTAGGCGGTCTACTAATTCAGTTGACCTCCTTAATGCAAACCATGATAGTGCCATGCATCCAATATGTATGCAAAAGATCCCTATCGACACATACTATTTCTACATGTGTGCACAACCATACACCAAAATGCATCATCCATTTGATAACGCAACCATTATACATCCATTAATATAGTTTCCTACACACAATTTTATGCAATATGCCATATGAAGTGATTGAGCCGATCTAGTGCCTAGAGTGTGTGTAGTTGCATCCACGAGCAACTACTAGCAACCACTTGCATCCACTCGCATCCACCAATCATAACATGTCTCAAACACATGTTTCAACCATAGGTTTACCCTATCTAAAGGTCAAAGATACTAACGAGAGGTCATACTAAAGATAAGATAAGTACTAGACAAACGATAAAGGAGAAGTTAAAGGACATACCCTCAAAAAGGAATGGGTACTATGAACGCATCTTCGCTTCTGTCTCCCAAGTAGCATTACTCTCATCTTCTCCCCTTGGCACTTTGACTAGTCGAACCTCTCTGTTTCTCAACTTCCTAATTTCTGACCCCAAGGATGCGGGTAGGAGCTCGTCGAATAGTCGGATCACGCTCTACCTCCACCTCTCTAAGCAAGCTAGGCTCTACCACCTCTACGGTCTCATGTAGGCACTTCCTCAAATGTAACACATGGAATACGCCATGTACCCCACTAAGTCTCTCGGGTAAATCCACTCTATATGCCATGGAGCAGTCCTCTCGCCCTTCACGGGTATGAAATGGGCACTCTTAGTAAGTCTGTCTACCACAACTCAAATTCCCATATTACCCTTCTTCGACCTAGGTAACCCATCAATAAAATCCATCGAGACGCCATCTCATTTCCATTGCGGAACTTCCAATGGGTGAAGCAATCCACCAGGTTTCTTTTGCTCCGCTTTCACTTGTTGGCACACCAAGCATCTAGCGACATACTCGGCCACATCCAAAAGAAAACTCGCTTCATGTCTTGGTACATTTTGTCCCCACCGGGATGAATGGTCATCTTCGAATGATGCGCATCATCAAGTATAGCCTTCCTCAAACCCTCGTCTTGCGGTACACAAAGTCTACCGTCTCTACGCAACCACCCCCTATCGTCTAGGGTGTACCTACTCAAATGGCTGGACGATCCCCCCTATTGAGCCTCTCTACTAACTCAACCAACTGTGGGTCGTCCCGCTGTGCCTCGCCAAGCCATCCCAAAAGAGTAGGTCTGACCTCTAAGGATGCTAGCAAACCGGGTACAAAGTCAACGGAAGGTCTAAAACCAAACATCGAGATAAATTCCAAGCTTCGTCGTTCCACGAACCATGGACTCAAGGACAACCTTTTTCTGCTCTAGGCGTCCGCCACCATGTTACCCTTGCCAGGGGTATACGCTATCTCGAAATCATAGGATGCTAAGAATTCCATCCACCTTTTTTGTCTTAAGACTATGCGCTCGCAGAGTCCCCAACACTTCCCTAAGATGTAGGGCATGCTTTTCTTCTCTTCTAGAGAAAACCAGGATATTCTCCCATGCAAAAATCGTCACAACTATCCATCTCCCACGCAGACCATCCTAGTCGAACTAGACATCCCCCAAGTGCAAGCCCCAAAGGCCTAAACCAATATCAGACAAACACCCAAGGGATACCTCCTTCGAATTTAGGCGACCTACGTGAGATGATACTAGTAAAACGGCTAAATGATTAAGCCCTTGTCCAACTCAGGATGTCCTTGCCAGTCTCGCTCCAAAACCACCGTTGATCAAATAACTGGCTTTGCTTAACCTATTAAGCACACACGAAAACTTATTTCGCTCTTTAGAAAAGACCAAGATGTCATCCACAAAGACCACTACGAAGTTATTTAGGTACTCCCTGAACACCCTACTCATCAAATCAATAAAATATGCGGGGGCGTTCGTCAAACCAAATGGCATCACAAGCCACTCATAGAAACCATCCGGAGTCCTAAAGGCGGTCTCCTCTATACTATCCTCAGTCACTCCCAACTGATGAAACCTCGTGGCCAAGTCCCACTGCGAAAATACTGAGGCGCCAACCAACTGATCAAAGAGATTATCAATCCTTGGCAATGGGTGTCTATTCTTCTTTGTGAGTTTGTTGAGTTCTCTATAGTCTACACAAAGTCTGAGGGACCCATCCGCCTTCGTGGCAAAAACTACTGGAGCACCCCACTCCGATATACTTCGTCTTATGAACCCCTTCTCAAGCAACTCCCCTACTTGTTTATGGAGTTCCCTCCTCTAACACATCCGAGTATTCCCGGACCACTCTAACAGATCGCAAACTCTCGACCGAAGCGTCACGCGATTCAAGATAACTTAGCATAACAAAATCTATGGGATTACAAGAGATCTCGAGAGTGTTACCCAAGCGGGTCATGAGTCTAACAACTCTCCTTTCGCAATCAAGAACGGCACCATTACTGGATAACCAGTCCATGCCCAAAATCAACCCATAGCCCGTGAAGCCCAAAACAAAGGCATCACATCTAAACTCAACGCTAAGTATAGAAATCTTCAAACCCAAACATATAATGGACAAATAAGTGGAGCCCCCCCCAATTGGGTTTGAAACAACCACGGGATCATCTACTAAACTGGTGTCTAGGTGCAGTGACTCAACTAATGATGATGAGATAAACGAATGTGGTGCGCCCGAGTCGAATAAAGTTCGAACAGGATGATCGAGAGAACCAAATTTCAACTTAGACGGTCCTACCCCCATCAGGTATACCCGTCGTGAGGGAATACATCTACCCTCCAGAAGATCCTGTACTTCGTCCTTACCTCTTTGGACAACCCCAAGGTGTCCTATTTTTTCAAAACAACTAGCCTTCCCCTTCACATTCTCCTTTCGTGGCCTTCTTACCACAATAAGGTTTCGTCCTTCATTTACCTAACAGCTATTTGAACCTTTCTCTCTCGTCCATCTTAATGGTACCCATAAGCCCTCCACCTCCTTGGACTAACTTGTTAGCCTGGCAAACGTCTTAGTCCCTTGAAGCGGTTCTTCAGTCCTTCATACGGAAGTCCTTACTTATCTTAAAAAGACATCTATACGCGGAGGGGAAATTCAAAAAGAGAAAGAGGAAGAGATTCAAAACGGAGAATCCGAAGAATAAAGATATGGCTATTTGGGGATTTTGCTCTTTTCTTTCAAAAACTTTTCTCTTAAAAACATGTTTTTGAAAATACTTCTTCCAAAAATGTTTTTTGAAAAATAATTTTCTAAAAATTTTATCTGTTCCGGTAACCTTAAGCTCTGATACCACGTGTAACACCCCACACCCGCTAAGATCACTCACAAAGGGAATGCCTTAGCTTCGGTGGAGTATTTAAGTGAATATAGAACTCAAAATTTTCAACAAGACAGATATAAGTAATACTTGAAATTTAAAACATCATTTCATTGTAGTAGAAGGTAAACATGTTTGGTTACATCTCAAAAACCAACAAGAGTCAAGTACAAAATATCCATCTCGTTAAAACATAAGTACATAATCCCACTACATACTAATAGCCATAATAGAAAAGATAACCGAGCTTTTCTTCAAGAGTCCAAGCT
This sequence comes from Allium sativum, assembly GCA_030737875.1. Lineage (NCBI taxonomy): Eukaryota > Viridiplantae > Streptophyta > Magnoliopsida > Asparagales > Amaryllidaceae > Allium > Allium sativum. The sequence continues at coordinate 121,276,087 of CM060915.1, forward strand.
CCAAAAGATAGATAAAGCAATCTGATCAAAGCCCACTAGTGTTAGGCCCACTCTGAGAACCTGAGGGTTGAGAAAAAGATAAAAACAACGGGGTCAGACATAAGTCTGAGTGAGCCCTATAACCTTAACAATACAATCATTAAAGTAATTAGGGTATGATATAAACCTGGTACGGTACGACTGGGTATAAATGACTACACTAAGTAGCCAACTAGACTTAGGATAAACTAAGATAACGGTAAAGACGCGCCTATCCACCCAAGGATAAATACTACACTGCACCACACTAGATCTACCCACCCAAGGGTAATTCCTACACTGCACCACACCAGATCTACCCACCCAAGGGTAATTCCTACTTAAAGGTTGATCCCACTAAGTGTACTTAGTAATTTTTAATAATAGTTTCGTGTACCCTAGCTGACTACATAGGTGCCGTCTGCCCCTATCTCCACTAGGTGTACCCACAACTTAGTAAATTTAATAGTAGTCTCTTGTACCCCTAGCTGACTACATAGGTGTCGTCTGCCCCTATCTCCACTAGGTGTACCTGCGACTCCCCAAGCGATCGGCTCCCTAACGTAGATACCCGTGCTGGCCCCACAGTGGGGTGTATCACTCCCCAAAGTGGCAACCCGATAATCAATGGTGCACGGCTTATACCTACACGATGCAACAACGTCTTACCTACCAGCCCGGGACCACACACGCATATGAAACCCGTTGGACTCGCGTTGCCACCGATACCCCATTTTGGCCTCTTATAGTCAAGCCCAGTACGCGTGTCCCATCCTCGACATGTGTCGAGCCCAATAAGATACATATGGGTTACTAGTTGAAATGGGCCCCCCCACAAGCTACTACTTAAGCTTGTCATTTTATCTAGTGCATCCCACTTAACCCCTTTTTCATAATCATGCCCACTTACATGTTAAGGTTTGGTTAAGTCATCTAATCATATTTCAATTTCCACTCAAGGCCCCCACAAGCTACTACTTAAGCTTGTCATTTTATCTTGTGCATCCCACTAGATTTCTACATGCCACCCAAGGCACCCACTTGATTTCCACATGCCACCCAAGGCACCCACTTAACCCTTTAATCATGTTTAGTTACATGTTCCAATTTAGTTAAGTATTCTAGTCGTATTCTCTATTGCCACCCAAGGCAACCCACTAGATTTTTCCACATGCCACCCAAGGCACCCACTTAACCCTTTAATCATGTTTAATTACATGTTCCACTTTGGTTAAGTATTCTAATCGTATTTTCTATTGCCACCCAAGGCAACCACTAGATTTTCTCATGCCACCCAAGGCACTTACTTAATCTCCACATGCCACCCAAGGCACCCACTTAACCGTTCATGCCCCACTACATGCTTATCTGGTTAAGTGTTTCTTAATTGATTAAGAACGTAACCGTTGTAAAGACCTCTCACATTAGACTATCTTTTATGGCAGCTGGATTTGCCGGTTGGGTCCGGGCAGCCTTACGCCATAACCGAGTCTAACCTCGTGTCTATACACTTGTCACGTATTTAGTTTGTGCCTAAGACCTCTCACATTGGGCCAATCATTTGTAGCCGCTGGATATGCCGGTCGGTTCCGGGCAGTCTTATGCTACAAAAGGGTCCAACCTCGTGTCTTAGTCGATTAATTACACCAAATTAATCACCCCATAATTTGGATTAATTATCCCTAGTTAATTACAAATTTAACGATGTACATAATTGACTCAATTATGTCCATCCACTTTATGGTAAGCATAATCATACCAACTTCACACCATTTCATTAACATGTATATTAACCCCATCGTTCCCCACGTAATTCGCAAACATGAAATAAAAGGGAAGATTCATCACAAATACAATGTGTTCAACTTGCATAACATTAGCATCAACATGGGTTTTAAAGGTGTCATCATGCATATAGCATCAAACCCAACTAGCATAAATAATCAACCCAAACTTGAATGAATCACATATGTCATAAAGAGATTAACTTGCATAAGTTACTTATGTCATACAAAGGGGTAAACTTGCATATGTATGTATGACATACAAAGGGGTTAACTTGCATATGTATGCATATCATACAAAGGTGTAAACTTGCACATGTTACTTGCATAAAATCAAACACCAAACTTGCATATCATATCATGTATGAACTTGCATATAATCATACACCAAACTTGCATATCATGTCATGTATGAACTTGCATATAATCATACACCTAACTTGCATATCATGGTGTCATAATGGATCAATGTTTCTCATATGACTTGCATATCTTGCATAACATCATAAACACCTAGCATATGACTTGCATAACTTGCATAACTTCATGAACATATATCATATGACTTGCATAACTTGCATAACACCACAAACACATAGCATATGACTTGAATAACTTACATAACATCATAATCACATAGCATATGACTTGCATAACTTGCATAACATCATGAACATGTATCATATGACTTGCATTGATCCACATTCATAGCCATAACCTCATTATATCCTATCATAATCATTTCAACAATTGGTTATTAAGGCTATAGAAAACTCACAACTTGTTGATTAGCACTCCTAAGAAGAAGATTAAGTTGCTAGAGTTGATTAGAGATTGATTTGAGAAGCTATCTTCCTCTTTAAGTTGATGGAGGCTCCTTCAAGTTGCATTTTGACGGCATAACGGTGTTGTAGCTATTTTTAGTATGAATTAGGGTAGTCTTAGGGTGTATTTATAGATTAGTTAGGTGTTTTAGGCCCTTAGATTAACCCTAAATTAGATTAGAGCCGTCAGATCACGTCCTAGCCACCAAAACACAGCCCAAAAGCCAAACTGATGCACCCAGGTCACCTGGGCTCGACCAGGGAGGTCGACCCCCAGGTCGACACTAGGGTCGACTCCTCAGTCGACCTGGTGGGCAGGTCGACTCCCCAGTCGACCCCCAGGTCGACTCTTTGGGTCTGGCGGGAATTTTCCCGCCTAGCCCATAATCTGCATTTTTGAAATCTGTTTCGTTTTCTGATTTTTCGTGAAACTTCTAAAGCCCATATCTCGGACATACGGACTCCGATTTTCGAAAACTCGGACTCTATTTCGCGTATTTTTCCGAGACGAACGTAATGACATAGCCCGTTTCCCCTGATTCAGATTTTAAAATTTAATTCTGCCCTGTTTTATATTATAGCAAGTTATTCAACATACGGGGTGTTACACCATCGACAAATAGGTGGTAGGATAAATGGAAGAAGGTCTGGTGTGTAACGAACCGACCAATTCCTGATCCTGATTATCGACATAAATACTAGATCGACTAACCAAGCACCGAAAATTTACTAGATCATTAATAGAAAGAAGTTAGAGGGTGAGAAATAGAAAGAAAGAAAAGTTAGAATATAAGAAGAAGAAGCACATAAATATAACATCAGAGCTGTCACAATCTCACAGCGAAACGAAAAAATATATTATATAACATAACTTTTGAAATACAGATCTGTACTGTATATACATATCATCTATTAGGGAATGCGAAATGAATCGTTAAGGAAAAACAAACACTAGAGGGGGGTGAATAATGTTTGTGAGAATTTAAACAAAATCTAAAACTTATGTGAACTACAGGATGAATCAAACACCACAAACACAATCACAGACACTGATTCAAACACAGATGCAAAATAAACAGAAATAAAGATGCAGAAAAGGAAAGAACACACCAGATTGTATACTGGTTCGGATTGCTCCTACGTCCAGTCCCACACAACGCTGGATTGTGCAGAGTTTTATTGCTATATCAATAGTCAAGTATACCCTCCTTGGTTCACGGCTACAAGGGATATCACTAATTTCTACTTCCCTGATTTCTCGGCTACAAGGAAACACCGATTCCTACTTCCTTGATTTCTCGGCTACAAGAATACCACTGATTCCTCTTTACTCAACCCAAATAATTACAAACAGCCCTAGAACTCTTCAATAGCACTTGATTCAAAGAGAGATGAGAAGAGAGTGTAGAGAGAAGAAGTTTGATCAAAACCGAATTGAATTTGTTAGAGTATAAGTGTAGAAATCATAAAAATCAGATTTTGAAATAGGAAAATTAGATAATACTTTGTTTATCAAGAAAAATAACAAAGATATACAACTTGTACAAATATATGTTGACGATATAATTTTTGGGTCAATAAATGATAAAATAAACAAAGAATTTTCAGATATTATGACTAAAGAATTTGAAATGAGCCATATGAGAGAATTATAATTCTTTTTAGGATTACAAATTCGACAATTAACGAATGGAGTATTTATTATTCAAGAAAAGTATGCAAGAGATTTAATTAATAAATATAATCTAACAGTAACAAATGGTAGACCAACACCTATGGCAACTAATATTGCTTTAAGTAAAGACGATACATCAAAAGACGTTGATCAAAAACTATATAGAGGAATGATAGGATCATTATTATATATAACCGCTAGTAGACCAGATATAATGCATAGTGTATGTCTCTGTGCAAGATATCAATCACAACCTAAGGAAACACATTTAAAAGCCGTAAAACGTATTCTAAGATATGTAAAGCATACATCATATTTTGAATTATTTTATCATAAGAATGATTTATTCGATTTAGTTTCATACTATGACGCTGACTATGCAGGATGCAAATCCGATCGTAAAAGTACTAGTCGAACATGTCACTTCCTAGGACATTCCCTTGTGTCATGGTTCAGTAAAAAGCAAAATACTGTATCTTTGTCAACAACTGAAGTAGAATACAACTCTGCTGCTTTGGCTTGTTCACAAGTAATATATATGCAACAAACTTTAAACGATTTAGCTTTAAGTATAAATAAATCACCTATACACTGCGATAATACAAGCAATATAAATATTTCTAAAAATCCAACTGGTCAGTCGAAAACTAAACATATCAATGTGAGACATCATTTTCTAAGAGATATTGTAAGTAAAGAAAAGATTTCACTTGAATTTATAGAAATTGATAAACACTAGCAGATATATTAATTAAACCATTAAATGAAGCAACATTCACTAAATTTAGGAGAGAATTAGGCAAATGTTCATTAAGTGAGTTAGAATAATTAAATATAGTAATATATATATAAATAAAATAAGAAATTAAAATAATAAAATTTAAAACAAGACTATGTCGACATAGAGTTTTTGTGTAACGTCCCGTACTTTTACGGTAGAATAATTAATTTATTTAATTATTAAAATATCGATTTGGCGATATCGATAACTTGAGTTAAATAATATTTATATTTAATTAAATAATGGAATAATATATATAATTCAGAAATAATCAAAATTAGTGGAATTCACAATACAATGTGAATTGGATTATATATAAGGTATAATTCAGTTTAGAGTTGAATTTTATTCACGAATATATTATTTAAAAGAAGTTTGAATGTAGAAATCGAGCACGAAATGGCGCGGCAGTTCGCAATTTGGCGATTTGAACTTCAACCGAATATACGGAAGCCGTTTTAAATCGGGTTTCTGTGAAACAAGAAACGTTAGGAGCTGGTGAAGTATATTTTTCTAATGGAAGAGAAAAATCGGGATTTCGTCATGTAGATTTTGATTTATGTCCAAATCAAATTTTAGAAAAGTGGCTGTGGAATTCCTTTATAATTTATAATGATTTATTTATATTTATAAAAGTAATTTCATTATAAATCGAATATCTTTTAATCGGGATTTGAAATATCGAGTTAGAAATTCATATAGGAATATTGTGGAGCTGTATGATATCGTATGTGAATATATATGATAATATTTATTTATAAATATTTAATTTAATTGTTTTTAAATATATATAATATTTAAATGGCTTATTTAGAGCTTTAAAAATAGCCAGTTTTGCAAATGACCTCAGAATTCGACGAAACTAACTTTGTTGGATTCGTAATGTTAAATTATTGTTAGATTTCAATTTCCGCGATTCTTGAAGTCGGTATGTGGTCGTATGGGATTTTAATGTGAAAAACAACCGATAGTTGGACCTTCAAAAATACGCTGTGTGAGCAAACGGAGTCGGAATTCGATGAAACTAGTTTCGTTGGGTCTGTAATGCCAGACAGTAGTTGCATGTCCAGTTTCGTGATTTTTGGGTATCGTATGTGATCACAGGAATTTTAGAGGACGAATACAATTAGCGATTGCTTAAAATAAAATAAAATAATCGAATAAAAAATATATAAACTATCTTATATATACCCCTCAACTATACTAACCCTAAAACATATTTTTCTCTAGTCAAAAATTATAAGCCGCCACCCATTTTTCCAGAAACCCAAACGCAACTTTGGGAAAAATCAAAATCAATTCATATGAAAATCATAAAATGGTATAAAATATATATTTATACTCGTGATGCGCTGCTCTTCAACGTAGTAGTTTTTATGTGTTGCTCGACATCTCTTTTCCGTCGCTGGAAGGTGAATAGCGAACTAGGGTTAAGGATTTAAGGGATGCAAAGCAATGATTCATGTTGTTGAGGTCATTTTCGGGTTTGTAGTGGAGAATGGAAGGTGTTGGTGGATTTTTGGGAGGATTCAGTGGTAGTAAGTGTCGCGGTTTCCTGTAGGCGTCGAAATCAGGTCGAGGACGGAAGTTCCAGCGTGGGCGTGCGAGTTCGATCTTGAGGGCATGGGGAGATGCGACTCTCAAAGGGAGTGGAGCTGGTGATTTTAGTTTGATTTAATTGGAAGGAAAGGAGGAGATAATTGGGTTAAAGGATGTGTTAAGGCCACGATTTGCCATTTGAAGGAGGAGCCGGCTTGTTATCTCGTTCAGGAAGAAGGGTCCATTAACGAGTTGGGGGTATTAATGTGAGTGGGCCGACAAAGCAAAGGTTAAAGCCCAAACCAAATTAAATTCAAGTTTGTTTTAATTTTAAATCATGTACTAATTTGTGAATACCATAACTTATTGATACGTGATCGAAACTCAGCGAAACAAGATCCGACAGGATCGTATGGACGACGGCTACAACATGGAACAGACTGGAAGTGAATTGGGGCTCGTTACGATTTATTGCGAAATAAATTGTCCGTCTAGATCAACAGATGCAAATCGTATTTAACGGTTAACGCGAAATGTGAGTAAAGCTCACCAACTCTGAACAGTTATATTTTTATAACGTATTCTTAGAACTTATAATTATCTGTTGATTGCTGTGTGTTAACTCTTTGGTCGAATTGCTTATGTATTGGTTGAAATTATAGATAACGATATATATATATATATATCGTTAATCAAATATTGATTCTGTTTAGTAGAATATTTCATATTGAATGAAATCGATGTTGATTATATTGTTTAACATCTGTGATGCAGGGAAACAGGTTGGAGGGACCCAACTGGGTTCCTCAATATATAAAATACTGTTTGTTTCATATATTGTGTTATATGATGTGATATGAAATTTGTTGATGATTTTATATGTTTGAATGATACCGATCATTGTTATATGGTACGTTAAATACCATAAGGAATACCGGAATGTTAAAAAGGGAATTTTCAAAGTGTTTATTGAAAATAAAATATTTATAAAATCAAGGGTTTTATAAAAAGGAATTTTAATTATAAAATCAAAGGATTTTATAAAAGGGGTATTCATTTATAATATGAATTAGAATTTATTTAAGGAGAAAATACTTATAAAATCAAGGGATTTTATAAGAAGGGAATTTTTTTAAAATCAAAGGATTTTATAAAGAGGGATATTTATTTGGAAAATAAATAGAAGAGTATAAGAGGAATATTTATTTGGAAAATAAATAAGATATTATAAATTATATTTATTTGGAAAATAAATAGGAAAATATTAGTAAAACAAATATAAAGGAAAGTATTTGTAAAACAAAATATAAAGGAAAATATTTGTAAAACAAATATAAAGGAAAATATTTGTAAAACAAATATAAAGGAAAATATTTGTAAAACAAAATATAAAGAAAAATATTTGTAAAACAAATGTAAAATGAATTATTTATAAATGGAATTATAAGGAATATTTATTTAGAAAATAAATAGAAGAGAAAAAGGTAAAACATTTACAAATAGAACTGAAAAAGAAATTTATTTATTTAGAAAATAAATAAAGTTATAAAGGAAATATTTATATGAAATAAATATAGACAAATAGAAAAGGAGGTATTTGTAATCGAATAGAGTTAGTCGAATAGAGTTATCAAGTATAATTTATTTGAATAAGAGTTAGTCGATTAGAGTTAATCAGTTAGAGTTAACCAGATAGAGTTAATTGAACATAGTTAATCGAATTAGGATAAATTGGATATTAGTTATTCAATTAGAGTTGATCGAATATAGTTATTTGAGATAGAGTTAGTCAAACATAGTTATTCAGGATGAGTTGCCATTTCGTACGACTGCTAGCGAAATTCATAGGCTGTAGATAGTCTACGGCGGTCGGATGTTTCCTGAGGGAATCAGGCGTAACCATTGTGATCGCTGCGATCTAGAGTCAAGCGAATGGAGTTAAATCGAATATTAGCTATTCGAAATAAAGTTAAAACAGACATAGTTAATCGAATATTAGTTATTCGATAGGAGTTAATCAAGTTGAGTTAAATAAGTCGAGTTAATCAAGTTGAGTTAATTAAGTTAAGTTAGTCAAGATGAGTTAATCAAACCGAGTTAATCCAAATGAGTTAATCCAAAGGAGTTAGTCGAATATTAGTTATTCAAATCGAGTTAAAGGAGTATCGAATATAGTTTATTTGAATAGAGTTAAAGGAAAGGATATCGATTATAGTTTAATCGAAAGGAGTTATCGATTATAGTTTATTCGAAAGGAGATATCAGTTTTAGTTAATCGAAAGGAGTTATCGATTTTTGTTTAATCGAAAAGAGTTATCGAATATAAGTTATTCGAAGAGAGATAATCGAATATTAGTTATTCGAAGTGAGTTAAACGAATATTAGTTATTCGAAGAGAATTAATCGCTGAATTCGATTATATCGAATTCGGGAAAGTACTTATACTTTCCGGTGTTTAAATCAAGATTTTATTTATTTATAAATTAGGTGTTTATTTATTTATTCAAATTAAAGAATAAAAGTTATAATTGAAGTTAGATATTTCGAAAGTAGGGATTATAACGTTATCGTTATAACCAATATTTTTATAAAAGAAGTGGATTCGTAAATAGAATCCGAGAGTTATGTAAGGAAGTTTGTTAAAGGTTTAAAAGATAAACTTTGTCTATTACGAAGTTAAAACGTTGTTCAGTTAAGGTCTAAGAGGTAATTATACCCCAACTTGATTGACTTCCTTCTTAACTAAGGAATGGCTAAGGTTTGATTGTAAAGGATGGTTAAGTGAATTTAGTTAATAAGTGAAATGGTTTGAGTTGGCATGGCGATGTTTGATTTAAACATCAGTTTAAATCCAGTGAAGGAGTTTTGGAAATGTTTTCCAAATAAGAATCAGAAATGTTTTCTGATAACAGGAAATAAGAATTTAGAATATATGGAAACAGGAGATAAGTAAATTAATGAACTAAAGGGATAAATGTTAAATGATGATTGATTGATATAATTTCCATATGGAAATAAAATCGTTGTTTGCACACGTGTTTTTCTTTGATAGTTAAATCGTAGACATCAAAGTTTTGACCATTTTTCCATCGTCAATACGGAGAGACCGGTTGGATTATTATCCGAGAACCACTCCATATGGGCGTTAGCATTTCGAATCAAATAGATCGAAGACAAATTGAAGACAAAGTTTATACCAGGGTTATTCTGGCGATCCTAGGTAGAAATTGCCTAAGATGGATTTACAGAATAGTTCCTTCGGTTTGTCCAGTCCCAGGACAACTTGAATGGACGAGTGTCTGACAGAGTATATCTGGTAGATCGCGTAAGTTGATCATTTCAAACGTATTTACGTTGGTGGCGGAGGAATTCATTTCTCTTAGCTTATACCCATGGTATTTTTGGGGAAATCAATTTGTGATTTGAAGGGTATGACGATGAAGTAAATGGAGGAGTGATCTGTTAAAAGACACGTTTTGACCTCGAGCCTCATCAACTGGGAAATGACAGAAATCGGGCAAGCAGCATTGCTAAGTGGGCCGCACCCAATTAGGGTATATTGTCATCATCTAGAGACTATTCATATTTGTACTTCTTTCAATTTTGTATCTCCCGGGAATGGTTATGTTGGAATACTAACCGATGGGTAGCAATATATTCGATACACTCAAGCGAAATGAGTGGTCGGTCATGTGTGGCTGAGTTGCAAGATGTTCTTGTTGAACTCCAGTGTATCGCTTCTAGAGCACACTGAGCGAATGGTGGATCCATACCTTGTCATAGTTGGAATCCATTCCCCAAATAAGAGCCCGCAGTTTTGATTGTATATTATATATGTAGAACGTTAGATGCAAGCGTTTCTGCTAGATTGCTAAGAACTTGTATTTAGACATTAATGTAATATCAGAAGAGACTTAATATAAAGAATAATTTGGTTTATCTTATGGCAAAAACCGTCCGTTTTTATGTGTGGATCGGTTTTACGAATATCCTTTCTTTTAAAGAGATTTTAAAAGTTAAACAAATGATTGGAGTTTACTCACACCAGTCACATGACTAACCCAAAGTTTATTTTGTTTTGTTTTCCCTAAATTCTTGTGTGCCCAATTTTGTACGGGCAGTCAAGTAGTCGGGACTTACAGATACTTGAAGAGTTGGAGCAGGAGGTTTCAAAATTATATGCTATTATTATTTCCGCTGTGTTGTAAGTGTTATACTCTAATAATGGTATTGTATACATATACTGTTTTATTTCAATCAAGGATGGCACCATTACTGGATGGCCAGTCCATGCCTAAGATCAATCTGTATCCCGTGAAACCCAAAACAAAGGCACTACATCTAAACTCAACGCTTAGAATAGAAATTTTAAAATCCAAACAAGCCATTGACAAATAAGCTGAGCCCCCAATTGGATTTGAAACAACCAAGGGATCTTCTACCATACTAGTGTCTAGGTGCAGAGATTCTACTAAAGCAGATGAAATAAAGGAGTGCGATGCGCCAGAATCAAAGAGAGTGCGAACTGGATGATCATAAAGATAAACTACACTTTCTATAGAAATATTTCTACCTCGTTCCTGCGGAGGTGCCACCAGTGCGTGAACTTGTCCCCCTGAAGTGGATCCAGCCCTCTGTCCCTGCCCTCGCTTCTTTGGGCAGTCCTTAGCCATGTGTCCTGTCTCGCCGCAATGGAAGCAACCACCATTCGTCTTTGCCTTCCTCTTTCTGCAGTCTTTCACCACAGTCCAACAATACCACAGAAATTACACTTTCTCTTTTCACGGGATTTGTTGTTCTTCCTGCCTTTCTTGAAGTCCGTTTTCTTAGCTTGTAAACCCTTTTTCTTTTCTTGAGGCACTTCCACCTTTTCCTCGATCCTGCCCTTGTCTTCCTCGTGTAGCAGTGCCATGTCCACCAAGCTCTCATAAGTCGCCCCCATAGGCACATGGGTCATAGCAAGGTTGTGTAGTGGCTCATTTAAACCTTTGACAAAGCGAAGAGCCTTCTTGTGTTGAGTGTTTACTAAATCCAGTCCAAATCTGGCTAGCTGATTAAACTGATTGACATACTCCTCGATCGTCATACTTCCTTGCTAAAGAGATAGGAACTTCTCCATCTGCTGGCTTTTTCCAGCTTGGGAGAGGAATTTCATCTCAAATCTCATCCTGAAATCTTCCCAAGTTTCCACTGGTCTCTCAGCATGGGTAACCTCCCACCAATAAGAGGCTTCATCTTTAAGCAACCACACTGCTAGCTGCATCTTTTGCCTGTCGTCAACTTCGAAGATGATGAACAAATCTTTGGTCTCCTTCAGCCACTTTCTTGCTGCCATAAAAGATTCAGTTCCATAAAAGTCCTTTCCACCCGTAGCCTTGAATCCTCTACATATCTTTGCGAAAGCATTACCACGAGGAGGAGGAGGAGGAGGAACCGCTTCCACTGGGGGAGGAGGAATGTCTGCTGGGCCCGCGTCATTGGCCCTAGCCTCTAGGTACCTTCTGAACTAGCCAGGTACCGGTACACCCTTAGGAAGGTTAAGATCCCCAGACATGCTGAAACAAAAAGGAAAGATTCAAAATGAAGGATAGAGGGATAGTGCATATGGCTTTGGGGGATTATGCCTTTTAAAATATAACATTTTTCTTGAAAAACAATGCTTCTTTATACTTCTTTCTGAAAATAGTTCAAAACCCTTTATCTAATCTGGTAAACCTATACTCTGATACCAAGTGAAACACCCCACCTCCGTTAAGGTCACTCACAAAGGGAATGCCTTAACTTTGGTGGAGGGTTATAGGTACAAGACACAGAAAATTTTACAAGACAGATATAAATATAAGCAGCGGAAAAACGAACAATTATTTCATACGTAGTTCAGTACCAAAACATCACAGTAAATTGTCTCACAGTAACTACCACAACATTACATCATCATCTCTGTCTTTATTATTAAATAAAGAAGTATAAAACATAATTAAAACTGCATAAATCCCCACAGAATGTGTCCAAAGGCCATAGCCAAGGAAAGAGAGTCCAAACCATACATCTACTATCTTGAAGCTTGCACAAAGTCTGACTAAGCTAGATTGTTTCCTCCTTATGGACCTGGGGGGGGGGGGGGGAACGGAAGAAAAGAAGACGAAATAAAAAATAGAGTTAGACATAAAGCCTGGTAAGTCTAGTGACTCTTCAGTATGTGAATAAGAAAAAGGATATGATAGGAATAAACTAAAAATAGGAAAGTACCATAAACTAAGATAAAGTAGTTTAGAACTGTATATACTATCGTACCCCACACTATATCTCTGCACCACTTGTACTTGTTCCAACTGGCGCCCCATGATCGGGGTGAAGTGATCCCCTTTCTAAAGATCGGCTCCTACTCGCAAAATCATATGTGTCGCATGACCCCCAATGATTGTAGATACCTATGCTAGTCCCACCATGGGGTGTATCAAGTCCCATGGTGGCGGCCCGACACAATTCTGGAATGCATAGTGTATACAACTGGTGCCAAGTGCCTTCTTTTTCTGCTCCGAAGTGTGTGCATGCCCGCACTGCGTTAGAACCTACACTGCTGCACCACTCGCCGTCGCTTTGACCGCTTATAATCAGCCCAGTAATCGTGCCCCACCCTGCCTAGTTTTAGGGTACCATGATACACCTATGTGGGTTACTGCTGAAATGGGTCCCCGTTACTAGGGTTTTCTAGTCAACATGCTAAGTTGGTTAAGTGTCTGTGTTAACCTAACCCCACCCATCCGTTTAGTTAACATGTTGAATTGGTTAAGTGTTTTAGTTAACTTAATCCTACCATCCTTATCCTAGCTTTAATTTATTCATTAAAGCATCGACCACTCACATTAGACAGGTGTAGTTGCGGTTACTGGATGTGCCGGTCGGTTCCGGGCAGGTTTACACCGTAACTCAGTCTAACCTCGGGTCTTAATTGGGCTCAATGCCTTAACCTCTCACATTAGATAGGTATTGTTGTGATTACTGGACAGCCGGGCGGGTCCGGGAAGGTTTACATCACAACTCAATCTAACCTCGGGTTAAGCATATTCGTATTTTCTAAATTTACATATTTGTCCTTTTTTTATTTTTATATGTAAATTTGTTAACAATTAAATGTTATGGCCCACTTTCCAAGTTCATCATTTTTGGTATAGAAATTTATACCATTTAAATGTCACCAATTTATTGGCATGTGCCAAACATGCCAATTGCATATATTTTCAAGCCTACTTCCAACGATATCCCCCGTTTGTACGTTCGCAAGCTTATAATGAATGTTAGGCTTGATATTTCAGCCCAACTTATAAACATAGAAGGGGAAAGCGAAGAACATGAAGTATTCTAAATAACATAAAGGGTGTGTGACATACGAACTTGCAACTTTGAGATCTAATTAACATAAATCATGGGTTTCAACTTGTCATGTGGGCTTGCATTGAAATGGGAATCTAATTAAATAGGTGTCACATGAATTTTTGGCATACAATTTAGACTTAGATAAACATAAGCCTAAAACTATTTAGATCTAGGCATAACTCCAAATACAACTAGCATATGACAAGATTGTGACATGCCCACAAAGTATGTATATTTTTGACGTTAACACATAGATGTGAGCTAGATCAAATCATGTATCCAATTCTAACATGAAACTTATATTGACCATGTGAACCTAAATGGATCTTGGCATAGATCCAATTATAAACTTGTAATGAAATCATGTAGGCATAAAGCATATATATGTAGATCTTAACTTGGACCTAGCATAACACATACAACCTATATTAATCATATAAACATATAGGTGAAGATCCTAACATGAACCATATAACTTGCATGTGATGTTGTTCTCATTCTAAATGTTTAATAGATCCAACAGCAAACAAATTAAACCACAAACATTCCAATACCGTTCATGATAAAGTCATCGCCATAAATAGATATGAATTAGCATCGTTAATATTATACAATCATAGTATAGTTTTATTTTCACTTTACATCAAATCACATCTTAATTTTATTCGCATCGGAAAAGCAACTATACTTACAACAAACGACGATTTTGATTTTTGGGTTCTGAGTTCTGGAGTTGAAATGCTCGCCTTTGGGTAGATAATCGTTGTTTGGATTTAGTCTTTAATTTAGTTTTGTTCGTCTCTAAACTTTCTTCAAGGGGTGGCCACTCTTAGTTATCTCACGGTAGCATGACGGCTTAAGTTCTATTTTTTTGTGTGAATTTAGCTTGAGTATTAGGTTGTTTATATCGAATTTCATATTAATTTGAGCCGTCAGATGATCATAGAGTAAATCTAGACCATTCACATCAAGAGGAGCCAACCAGGAGGTGACAAATCAGCCCGAATGACACACAAGGAATCAGAAAACCGCTCAAAGCCCGACCAGGCCGACCAGACCTGACCAGGTCGACTGGGTAGGTCGACCCCCTGGTCGACCAAGGTCCTGGGCAGGAATTTTCCTGCCCAGCCCAATTCTGACCCTGTTTTCGAATTTTGAATTTCGTTCTGAGCTGTTTGAATTTTAAATTGAATTCTGAAACTTCTGAAGGTCATATCTTCTTCATACTGAGCCCGATTTACGCAAACTCGGACTCTATCTCAAGCAGAATTCCGAGACGAACGCAATGGCGTAACCAGTTTTCCTTAATTCTTACATTTTGAATTAAGTATACTTTAATTTGTTAATTTAATGTTAACTGAAAATTCGGGGTGTTACATTCTCCCCTCCTTAAAGGATTTCGTCCCCGAAATCTTCAAGTCTAGAAGAACGTATATCCTACCATCCAATCGTCCATCTACTCAACCATCAAACACAGGCGTCCATTGTCATTGAAAGACTTCTAATGCTTCATGATCATATGCATAGTGTGTGTACATGTCCTTATCTAATGCAAAATCTGGAGGTCTACTGATTCAGTTGACCTCCTTAATGCAAATTATGTCGGTGTCATGAATCCATTATGTATGCAAATCCTTCCCTACTCATAATTCTACATGAGTGTGCAATCATTCATACAAATGCGACATCCATATGACAACACATCAAGTTTTCAACCGTAAACAAATATGAATAGATATATGCATATGCAATATGGAAGTGACTGAGCCGATCTAATACCTAGGATGTGTGTGTATATGCATCCACGAGCAACCACTAGCAACCACTTGCAAACACTTACATCCATCAATCATAACATGTTTCAAATACATGTTTACATCCATTAGTCTCTACCTAAGGATCTAGGGAAAAAGGACCGAGAAGATACACTAAAGGGTAGATACAAGCATAAACTTATGGAAAAAGAGAGATCAAAGATGTACCCTCAAAAACAAAAGGGTAGGCCGCGCGTATTCTTTCCTCAGTTTCCCAAGTCGCGTCTTCCTCGGCATCGCTCCCTTGAACTTTAACAAGCTTGACTTCACGGTTGCGTAGCTTTTTGACTTCAGTTCCTAAGATTCGAGTTGGAATTCTCCTCACAGTTGCTTCTTGTTCTATTTCAACTTCTTCTAGAACGCTTGGCTCCACCACTTTCGCAGACTCATGTAAACATTTCCGGAGATGAGAAACGTGAAAGACATTGTGAACTCCAACCAACCTTTTGGGCAGCTCTACTCTATAAGCCATCTTCCCAATCTTCTCGATGATAGGGAAAGGTCCTATAAATCTTGGTGCTAGCTTTCCTGCGGATCCAAAGCGAACGACGTTCCTTAAAGGAGATACCTTAAGGAAAACCCTGTCCCTAACCTCAAACTCAAGGTCGGACCTTCTTTTGTCTGCGTAGGACTTCTGACTATCTTGGGTAATCTTCATTCTTCTTCGTATCAAGTCCACTTTCTCTGAAGTCTCTCTAATCATGTCTGGCCCAAGTATACGCTTGTATGTAGACTCCCACCAACAAGTTGGTGATCGGCAAGGTCTTCCATATAGAGCTTCGAAGGGTGCCATGCCGATGGTGGCTTGGTAGCTGTTGTTGTAGGCGAATTCCACTAAAGGAAGATGATCCTCCCATGTCCCTCCGAAGTCAAGAACGCACAGTCTCAAAAGATCTTCTAATACTCCGTTCACCCTTTCTGTTCGACCATCGGTTTGGGGGTGATAGGCCGTGCTCAAGCATAACTGTGTGCCTACAGCTTCTTGCAGTCTCTGCCAAAATTCACTTGTAAAGATAGGATCTCAGTCACTCACTATGCTGGAGGGTATTCCATGGAGCCGAACTATTTCCTTGAGATAAAGAGATGCCAGAGATGAGGCAGTCCTTCTACTCTTGACAAGTATAAAGTGGGCGCTTTTTGTGAGCCTGTCCACTATTACCCAAATGCTAGTATTGCCCCTTCTTGACCTAGGCAACCCATCAATAAAGTCCATTGAAATGCTATCCCACTTCCATTGCGGGACTTCTAGAGGATGGAGCAGACCACCAGGCTTCTTCTGTTCCGCCTTGACTTGTTGGCATATCATGCACTTAGAAACGAATTCAGCCACATCCCTTTCATGCCGCTCCAAAAGAAAACTCTTTTTATGTCCTTGTACATCTTGTCTCCGCCTGGGTGTATTGTCATCTTGGAATGGTGTGCTTCCTTGAGAACCATCTTTACCAAATCCCTTGCTTGTGGGACGCATAGTCTTCCATTCCGCCTCAGCCAACCGTTATCATCGAGGGAGTACCTATTGAGGTGACTAGAAGTCTCACCCCTAATTAGCTTATCAATCACATCAAGAAGCTGAGGGTCTTCACGTTGTGCGGTCCCTGTTAAGTCCAAAAGAGTGGGCCGCACTTCCAGTGATGCCAACAAACCATGTATAAAATCAGAGGAGGGCCTAAAGTCAAAACTGGCTATATACTCCAAGCTTTGCCTTTCCATAAAGAGAGGGCTTAAGGTCAGCTTCTTTCTACTCAAGGCGTCTGCTACTACATTTCCCTTGCCAGGAGTATAGGAAATCTCAAAATCATACGAGGCGAGAAACTCCATCAACCTTTGTTGCCTCAAGTTAGGATCTTTCTGCGAGAAAAGATACTTCAACGATTTATGGTCAGTATACAATTCGAACTTCTCACCTAGGAGATAATGGCGCCAAGACTTAAGCGCAAAGACGATGGCGACTAACTCAAGATCATGGGTTGGGTAGTTCTTTTCATGAACTTTCAATTGTCTTCCACCATAAGCTACTACCTTCCCTTCTTGCATCAGAATAGCGCCTAGTCCCGTACCGCATGCATCCGTGTATACTGTAAACATCTTGCTTTCATCTGGCAATGTCAGAACTGGGGCTGTTGTAAGAGTCCTTTTCAAGCATTGGAAAGCAATATCACAATCCAAATCCCAAGCGAACGCTGGTTCTTCTTTGTCAACCGTGTGAGTGGAGCTGAGATTTTCGCAAAATCTCTGATGAACTTACGGTAAAAACCTACTACCCCGAGAAAACTTCAGACTTCAGTTGCGTTCCTTGGTGCCTTCCAATCTTGCACCGCCACTACTTTCGCGGGGTCCACAGCTAACCCCTCTTTGGACACTACATGTCCAAGAAACCTTACTTCTTCTCTCCAAAAGAGGCACTTGGAGAATTTGGCTTTCAACTGACGTTCTCGAAGAGTCTCCATGATCTCCTTTGGATGCTGAGCATGCTCTTCCTCATTCTTTGAGAAAATCAAAATATCGTCTACGAAGACCACCACAAACTTATTGAGGAACTCCCTGAATACCCTGCTCATTAGGTCTACGAAATAAGCGGGTGCGTTTGTCAAGCCGAAAGGCATGATAAGCCACTCGAAGAAACCATCTGGGTTCGTCTTATCTATGCTATCTTCAGCCACTCTTAGCTGATGAAACCTGGTAGCCAGATCAAGTTGGGAGAAAACTGACGCACCTACAAGCTGATCAAACAAATTGCGTGTTCTTCTTGGTTAGCTTGTTTAGCTCCCTATAGTCAACGCATAGGCGAAGCGAACCGTCCGCTTTGGTTGAGAACACCACTGGAGCACCTCATTCTGAAATGCTCCGTCCAATGAACCCCTTCTCGAGAAGCTCTCTAACTTTCTTACTGAGCTCCTTCCTCTCCCTTGGAGCCATGTGTCTAACAGGTAAAGCTACGGGCTTTGCATTATCAACAAGGTATATGCGGAAGTCTATTTCCCGCCTCGGAGGTAAGCCCTTTACCTCTTCAAAGACATTCGGAAATTCACGGACCACTCTAACCGACTGCAAATTCTCAACAGAAGCGTCAAGCGACTCTAGATAACTAAGCATAACAGCGTTCAGGGGATTACAAGAAATTTCAAGAGTGCTACCGAGCTGAGTCAAAAGCCTAACCACTCTCTTCTCACAATCAAGGATGACACCATTACTGGATAGCCAGTCCATGCCAAAATCAATATGTATCCCGTGAAACCCAAAACAAAGGCACTACATCTAAACTCAACGCTTAGAATAGAAATTTTCAAATCCAAACAAACCATTGACAAATAAGCTGAGCCCCCAATTGGATTTGAAACAACTAAGGGATCTTCTACCATACTAGTGTCTAGGTGCAGAGATTCTACTAAAGAAGATGAAATAAAGGAGTGAGATGCCCCAGAATCAAAGAGAGTGCGAACTGGATGATCATAAAGATAAACTACACTTTCTACAGAAATATTTCTACCTCGTTCCTGCGGAGGTGCCACCAGCGCGTGAACTTGTCCCCCTGAAGTGGATCCAGTCCTCTGTCCCTACCCTCGCTTCTTTGGGCAGTCCTTAGCCATGTGTCCTGTCTCGCCGCAATGGAAGCAACCACTATTTATCTTCGCCTTCCTCTTTCTGCAGTCTTTCACCACATGTCCAACAATGCCATAGAAATTACACTTTCTCTTTTCACGGGATTTGTTGTTCTTCCCGCCTTTCTTGAAGTCCGTTTTCTTAGCTTGTAAACCCTCTTCCTTTTCTTGAGGCACTTCCACCTTTGCCTCTTTCTTGCCCTTATATTCCTCGTGTAGTAGTGCCATGTCCACCAAACTCTCATAAGTCGCCCCCATGGGCACATGGGTCATAGCAAGGCTGTGTAGTGGCTCATTTAAACCTTTGGCGAAGCGAAGAGCCATCTTGTGTTGAGTGTTTACTAAACCCAGCCCAAATCTGGCAAGCTGATTAAACTGATTGACATACTCCTTGATCGTCATACTTTCTTGCTTAAGAGATAGGAACTTCTCCATCTGCAGGCTTCTTTCAGCTTGGGAGAGGAATTTCATCTCAAATCTCATCCTGAAATCTTCCCAAGTTTCCACTGGTCTCTCAGCATGGGTAACCTCCCACCAATAAGAAGCTTCATCTTAAAGCAACCACACTGCTAGCTGTATCTTTTACCTATCATCATCTTCGAAGAGGATGAACAAATCTTTGGTCTCCTTCAGCCAGTTTCTTGCTGCCACAAAAGATTCAGTCCCATAAAAGTCCTTTCCACCCATAGCCTTGAAGTCTCTATATGTCTTTGCAAAAGCATTACCACGAGGAGGAGGACGAGGAGGAGGAGGAGGAATCGCTGCCACTGGAGGAGGAGGAATGTCTGCTGGGCCCGCGTCATTGGCCCTAGCCTCTAGGTACCTTCTGAACCAGCCAGGTACTGGTACACCCTTAGGAAGGTTAAGACCCCCTGACATGCTGAAACAAAAAGGAAAGATTCAAAACAAAGGATAGAGGGATAGTGCATATGGCTTTGGGGGATTATGCCTTTTAAAATATAACATTTTTCTTGAAAAAAAATGCTTCTTTAAACTTCTTTCTGAAAATAGTTTCAAAGACCTTTATCTAATCTGGTAAACCTATGCTCTGATACCAAGTGAAACACCCCACCTCCGTTAAGGTCACTCACAAAGGGAATGCCTTAATTTTGGTGGAGGATTATAGGTACAAGACACAGAAAATTTTACAAGACAGATATAAATATAAGCAACGGAAAAACGAACAATTATTTCATATGTAGTTCAATACCAAAACATTACAGTAAATTGTCTCACAATAACTTCCACAACATTACATCGTCATCTCTGTCTTGATTATTAAATAAAGAAGCATAAAACATAATTAAAACTGCATAAATCCCCATAGAATGTGTCCAAAGGCCATATCCAAGGAAAGAAAGTCCAAACCATACATCTACTATCTTGAAGCTTGCACAGAGTCTGATTAAGCTGGATTGTTTCCTCCCCGTGTACCTGGGTGGAAACGGAAGAAAAGAAGACGAACGAAAAAATAGAGTCAGACATAAAGCCTGGTAAGTCTAGTGACTCTTCAGTATGTGAATAAGAAAAAGGACATGATAGGAATAATCTGAAAATAGGAAAGTACCATAAACTAAGATAAAGTAGTTTAGAACCGAATATACTATCGTACCCCATACTATATCTCTGCACCTACTTGTACTTGTTCCAACTGGCGCCCCTTGGTCGGGGTGAAGTGATCCCCTTTCTAAAGATCGGCTCCTACTCGCAAAATCATATGTGTCATACGGCCTCCAATGATTGTTGATACCTATGTTGGTCCCACCAGCGGGTGTATCAAGTCCCATGGTGGCGACCCGACACAATTCTAGAATGCATAGTGTATACTACTGGTGCCCAGTGCCCGCTTTTTCTGCTCCGAAGTGTGTGCACGCCCGCACTCCGTTAGAACCTACACTGTTGCACCACTCGCCGTCGCTTTGACCGCTTATAATCAGCCCAGTAATCGTGCCCCACCCTGCCTAGTTTCAGGGTACCATGATACACCTATGTGGGTTACTGCTGAAATGGGTCCCCATTACTAGGCTTTTCTAGTCAACATGCTAAGTTGGTTAAGTGTCTGTATTAATCTAACCCCACCCATCCGTTTAGTTAACATGTTGAATTGGTTAAGTGTTTTAGTTAACTTAACCCTACCTTCCTTATCCTAGCTTTAATTTATTCATTAAAGCACCGACCACTCACATTAGACAGGTATTGTTGCGGTTATTGGATGTGCCGGTCAGTTCCGGGCAGGTTTACACCGCAACTTAGTCTAACCTCGGGTCTTTATTGGGCTTAATGCCTTAACCTCTCACATTAGATAGGTATTGTTGTGATTACCTGATAGTCGGGCGGTTCCGGGAAGGTTTACATCACAACTCAATCTAACCTCGGGTTAAGCATATTCGTATTTTCTAAATTTACATATTTGTCCTTTTTTTATTTTTATATGTAAATTTGTTAACAATTAAATATTATGGCCCACTTTCCAAGTTCATCATTTTAGGTATAGAAATTTATACCATTTAAATGTCATCAATTTATTGGCATGTGCCAAACATGCCAATTGCATATATTTTCAAGCCTAATTCCAACGATATCCCCCGTTTGTACGTTCGCAAGCTTATAATGAATGTTGGGCTTGATATTTCATCCCAACTTATAAACACAGAAGGGGAAAGCGAAGAACATGAAGTAGTCTAAATAACATAAAGGGTGTGTGACATATGAACTTGCAACTTTGAGATCTAATTAACATAAATCATGGGTTTCAACTTGTCATGTGAGCTTGCATTGAAATGGGAATCTAATTAAATAGGTGTCACATGAATTTTTGGCATACAATTTAGACTTAGATAAACATAAGCCTAAAACTATTTAGATCTAGGCATAACTTCAAATACAACTAGCATATGACAAGATTGTGACATGTCCACAAAGTATGTATATTTTTGACGTTAACACATAGGTTTGAGCTAGATCAAATCATGTATCCAATTCTAACATGAAACTTATATTGACTATGTGAACCTAAATGGATCTTGGCATGGATCCAATCATAAACTTGTAATGAAATCATGTAGGCATAAAGCATATATATGAAGATCTTAACTTGGACCTAGCATAACACATACAACCTATATTAATCATATAACATATAGGTGAAGATCCTAACATGAACCATATAACTTGCATGTGATGTTGTTCTCATTCTAAATGTTTAATAGATCCAACACCAAACAAATTAAACCATAAACATTCCAATACCATTTATGTTAAAGTCATCACCATAAACAGATATGAATTATCATCGTTAATATTATACAATCATAGTTAAGAAGTGAACAAATAAGGAGGTGTTGGCGAGTTGGAGTTTGAGATATTGACCAGTACAAAGGAGGTGTTGGCGAAATTTTTCGAAAAGTTAAGGTGTTAGAAAATTTTCAGGATTTTTGAAAATTTTCGATAATAAGAATTAATTAATATTTCAGTTGAGATAAATTGGTTCAGTTGAAACTGAAGTTAAGAAGTGAACAAATAAGTTCTAACCAGTCAATAGGGTGTGGTTACTACCTTAGCAATTTCGAGGAGGAGATTATTTTAAGGGGGGAAGAATGTAACGTCCCGTACTTTTACGGTAGAATAATTAATTTATTTAATTATTAAAATATCGATTTGGCGATATCGATAACTTGAGTTAAATAATATTTATATTTAATTAAATTAAATAATATAATAATATATATAATTTAGAAATAATCAAAAATAGTGGAATTCACAATACAGTGTGAATTGGACTGTATATAAGGTATAATTCAGTTTAGAGTTGAATTTTATTCACGAATATATTATTTAAAAGAAGTTTGAACGAAGAATTCTAATATAATTATAATCGAGCTCGAAATGTCGCGGCAGTTCGCAATTTGGCGATTTGAACTCCAACCGAATATACAGAAGCCGTTTTAAATCGGATTTATGTGAAACAAGAAACGTTAGGAGCTGGTGAAGTATATTTTTCTAATGGAAGAGAAAAATCAGGATTTCATCGTGCAGATTTTGATTTATGTCCAAATCAAATTTTAGAAAAGTGGTTGTGGAATTCCTTTATAATTTATAATGATTTATTTATATTTATAAAAGGAATTTCATTATAAATCGAATATCGATTTAATCGGTATTTGAAATATCGAGTTAGAAATTCATATAGGAATATTGTGGAGCTGTATGATATCGTATGTGAATATATATGACAATATTTATTTATAAATATTTAATTTAATTGTTTTTAAATATATTTAATATTTAAATGGGTTATCTAGAGCTTTAAAAATAGCCAGTTTTACCCCAGAATTCGACAAAACTATTTTTTTGGATTCGTAATGTTAAATTATTGTTAGATTTCAATTTCCGTGATTTTTGAAGTCAGTATGTGGCCGTATGGGATTTTAATATGAAAAACAGTCGATAATTGGACCTTTAAAAATATGTTGTGCGAGCAAACGGAGTCGAAATTCGACGAAACCAGTTTCGTTGGGTCCGTAATGTCAAACAGTAGCTGCATGTCTAGTTTCGTGCTTTTTGGGCATTGTATGTGATAGCAGGAATTTTAGAGGACGAATACAATTAGCGATTGCTTAAAATAAAATAAAATAATCGAATAAATAAATATATATAAACTATCCTATATATACCCCTCAACTAAAACATATTTTTCTCTGGTCAAAAATTATAAGCTGCCACCCATTTTTTCAGAAACCCAAACGCAACTTTGGGAAAAATCAAAATCAATTCATATGAAAATCATAAAATGGTATAAAATATATATTTATACTCGTGATGCGCTGCTCTTCAACGCAGTAGTTTTTATGTGTTGCTCGACATCTGTTTTCCATCATTGGAAGGCGAACAACGAACTAGGGTTAAGAATTTATGGGATGCAAAGCAATGATTCATGTTGTTCAGGTCATTTTCGGATTTTTAGTGGAGAATGAAAGGTGTTGGTGTATTTTTGGGAGGATTCGGTGGTAGTAAGTCTCGCAGTTTCCTATAGGTGTCGAAATTAGGTCGAGGACGGAAGTTCCAGCGTGGGCATGCGAGTTCGATCTTGAGGGCATGGGGAGATGCGGCTCTCGAAGGGAGTGGAGCTGGTGATTTTAGTTTGATTTAATTGGAAGGAAAGGAGGAGATAATTGGGTTAAAGGATGTGTTAAGGCCACGATTTGCCATTTGAAGGAGGAGCCGGCTTGTTATCTCATTCAGGAAGAAGGGTCCATTAACGAGTTGGGGGTATTAATGTGAGTGGGCCGACAAAGCAAAAGTTAAAGCCCAAACCAAATTAAATTCAAGTTTGTTTTAATTTTAAATCATGTACTAACTTGTAAATACCATAATTTATTGATACGTGATCGAAACTCAGCGAAACAGGATCCGACAGGATCGTATGGACGGCGGCAACAACATGGAACAGACTGGAAGTGAATTGGGGCTCATTACAATTTATTACAAAATAAATTGTCCGTCTGAATCAACAGGCGCAAATCGTATTTAACGGTTAACGCGAAATGTGAGTAAAGCTCACCAACTCTGAACAGTTATATTTTTATAACGTATTCTTAGAACTTATAATTATCTGTTGATTGCTGCGTGTTAACTGTTTGCTCGAATTGCTTATGTATTGGTTGAAATTATAGATAATGATATATATATATATATATATAAATCGTCAATAAAATATTGATTCTGTTTTGCAAAGTATTTCATATTGAATGAAATCGATGTTGATTATATTGTTTAACATCTGTGATGCAGGGAAACAGGTTGGAGGGACCGAACTGGGTTCCTCAATATATAAAATACTGTTTGTTTCATATATTGTGTTATATGATGTGATATGAAATCTGTTGATGATTTTATATGTTTGAATGATACCGATCATTGTTATATGGTACGTTAAATACCATAAGGAATACTGGAAGGTTAAAAAGGGAATTTTCAAAGCGTTTATTGAAAATAAAATATTTATAAAATCAAGGGTTTTATAAAAAGGAAATTTAATTATAAAATCAAAGGATTTTATAAATGGGATATTCATTTATAATATGAATTAGAATTTATTTAAAGAGAAAATACTTATAAAATCAAGGGATTTTATAAGAAGGGAATTTTTTTAAAATCAAAGGATTTTATAAAGAGGGATATTTATTTGGAAAATAAATAGAAGAGTATAAGAGGAATATTTATTTGGAAAATAAATAAGATATTATAAAGTATATTTATTTGGAAAATAAATAGGAAAATATTTGTAAAACAAATATAAAGGAAAATATTTGTAAAACAAAATATAAAGGAAAATATTTGTAAAACAAATATAAAGGAAAATATTTGTAAAACAAAATATATAAGGAAAATATTTGTAAAACAAATGTAAAAGGAATTATTTATAAATGGAATTATAAGGAATATCTATTTAGAAAATAAATAGAAGAGAAAAAGGTAAAACATTTACAAATAGAACTGAAAAAGAAATTTATTTATTTAGAAAATAAATAAAGTTATAAGGGAAATATTTATATGAAATAAATATAAACAAATAGAAAAGGAGGTATTTGTAATCGAATAGAGTTAGTCGAATAGAGTTATCAAGTATAATTTATTTGAATAATAGTTAGTCGGTTAGAGTTAATCAGTTAGAGTTAACCAGATAGAGTTAATTGAACATAGTTAATCGAATTAGGATAAATTGAATATTAGTTATTCAATTAGAGTTGATCGAATATAATTATTTGAGATAGAGTTAGTCAAACATAGTTATTCAGGATGAGTTGCCATTTCATACGACTGCTAGCGAAATTCGCAGGGCTGCAGATAGTTTACGGCGGTCGTATGTTTCCTGAGGGAATCAGGCGTAACCATTGTGATCACTACGATCTGGAGTCAAGCGAATGGAGTTAAATCGAATATTAGCTATTCGAAATAAAGTTAAAACAGACATAGTTATTCGAATATAAGTTAACCGAATATTAGTTATTCGATAGGAGTTAATCAAGTTGAGTTAAATAAGTCGAGTTAATCAAGTTGAGTGAAATAAGTCAAGTTAATTAAGTTAAGTTAGTCAAGATGAGTTAATCAAACCGAGTTAATCCAAATGAGGTAATTCAAAGGAGTTAGTCGAATATTAGTTATTCAAATAGAGTTAAAGGAGTATCAAATATAGTCTATTCAAATAGAGTTAAAGGAAAGGATATCGATTATAGTTTAATCAAAAGGAGTTATCGATTATAGTTTAATCGAAAGGAGATATCAATTTTAGTTAATCGAAAGGAGTTATCGATTTTAGTTTAATCGAAAAGAGTTATCGAATATAAGTTATTCGAAGAGAAAAAATCAAATATTAGTTATTCTAAGTGAGTTAATCGAATATTAGTTATTCGAAAAGAATTAATCGTCGAATTTGATTATGTCGAATTCGGGAAAGTACTTATACTTTCCGGTGTTTAAATCAAGATTTTATTTATTTATAAATTAGGTGTTTATTTATTTATTCAAATTAAAGAATAAAAGTTATAATTGAAGTTAGATATTTTGAAAGTAGGGATTATAACATTATCGTTATAACCAATGTTTTTATAAAAGAAGTGGATTCGTAAATAGAATCTGAGAGTTACGTAAGGAAGTTTGTTAAAGGTTTAAAAGATAAACTTTGTCTATTCCGAAGTTAAAACGTTGTTCAGTCAAGGTCTGAGAGGAAATTATACCCC
Organism: Allium sativum; assembly: GCA_030737875.1. Taxonomy (NCBI): domain Eukaryota; kingdom Viridiplantae; phylum Streptophyta; class Magnoliopsida; order Asparagales; family Amaryllidaceae; genus Allium; species Allium sativum. Next base: position 121,303,237 of record CM060915.1, read on the forward strand.
AACTTGATTGACTTCCTTCTTAACTAAGGAATGGCTAAGGTTTGATTGTAAAGGATGGTTAAGTGAATTTAGTTAACAAGTGAAATGGTTTGAGTTGGCATTGTGATGTTTGATTTAAACATCAGTTTAAATCCAGTGAAGGAGTTTTGGAAATGTTTTCCAAATAAGAATCAGAAATGTTTTCTGATAATAGAAAAAAAGAATTTAGAATATATAAAAATAGGAGATAAGTAAATTAATGAACTAAAGAGATAAATGTTAAATGATGATTGATTGATATAATTTCCATCTGGAAATAAAATCGTTGTTTGCACACGTGTTTTTTCTTTGATAGTTAAATCACAGACATTAAAGTTTTGACCATTTTTCCGTCGTCAATTCGGAGAGACCGTTGGATTATTATCCGAGAACCACTTTGTATGGGCGTTAGTGTTTCGAATCAAATAGATCGAAGACAAATTGAAGACGAAGTTTATACAAGGGTTATTCTGGCGATCCTAGGTAGAAATTGCCTAAGATGGATTTATAGAATAGTTCCATCGGTTTGTCCAGTCCCAGGACAACTTGAATGGACGAGTGTCTGACAGAGTATGTAACAACCCATAGTTTAATAACATGTTATAACCATAAATCAAGGCAGAATTAAATTTTAAATAAGAACCAAGGGAAACAGGTTGTGCCATTGCGTTCGTCTCGAAATTCTGCATGAAATCGAGTCCGAGTTTTCGAAAATCGGAGTTCGTATGACCAAGTTATGACCCTCAGAAGTTTCAGGAATTTGAATAAAATAAAATATCTTGAAAATAAAGCCAGAAAGTTCGAAATTCAAACCCAGAGATGGCTGGCGGGAAAATTCCCGCCTATATACCCAGGTCGACTGGGGAGTCCACCTCCCCCCAACCAGGTCGACTGGGGAGTCGACTGGGGTGTCGACCTCCCCATGACCAGGTCGACTGGGGAGTCGACCTGAGGGTGGACCTGCCTCCCGAACCTATTTCCTGAACCAATTTGATAGGGTTAAGTCATGAACCACTTGAATATACTTGACCAATTTAACACGATGATCTGATAAGGTTAAGTCATGAACCGCTTGAATATACTTAACCAATTTGACACGATGATTTGATAAGGTTGAGTAATGAACCGCTTGAATATACTTAACCAACTTGACACATGATTCATAGGGCTAAGTCATGAACTTGAACGACAACACTTAGCCAATTTGACATGACACATAGACGGGTTAAGTCACGAACTTGAACGACCATAGTTAACCAACTTGACATGCTAGACTGATGGGGTTAAGTCTCGAATTTAAATGACAACACTTAACCTGCTGGACGGAAACCCTAGTAACGCGGTCCTTTTCAGCAGTACCCCACTAGATGTATCATGGTACCCTGGAACTAGGCAGGGTGGGGCACGATTACTGGGCTGATTGTAAGCGACCAGAGCGACGGCTGAGTTGGTGCGCCATTGTAGGTTCAGGCGGACTATGGTCGTGCATGTAGTCCGAAGTTGAAAAAGCAGGCATTGGGCACCAGTAGGTTTACCTGTGCGTGCTTGATTCGTGTCGGTGGTTGGCACTCTAGGGCTTGATACACCCTATGGTGGACCTAGCACAGGTGACTACATTTCATGATTGGGCCATATGACACAGACACATGGACGAGCTAGGACTTGTAGGGAGTCGATCGATTAATAGATCGTTACGTGGAAAAAGGGTGTTGTTCGTTAGGTAGCATAATCCCTAGTGGTCCTAGGTGGCATAAACCCTAATCGAATATAGAAAACGTTCAATAGGTAGCATAATCCCTAGTGGTCCTAGGTGGCATAAATCCTAGTTGAACATGCGATAGTTCATGATAAGGAAACCTAGCCAGAACAAGGGTGGCAGTCCAAACGATTTCAAGAATGGTGGCACTACATTGAAGTTGGTGCAGAGAATGTTAAACATGCGATGCTATACGTAGTTTATCTGGTTTGCATAGTCTATCTTGTTACCGTAGTTTATCTTATTACCATAGTTTATCTTGTTATCTTAGTTTAACTTGCCTACCTTGTCATCATCCTTATGTTTACTTTCAGTTTATACATGTCATGTTACCTTTACTTGTTTCTATGCTGAAAGTCACTAGGACTTACCAGTCTGTATGACTGACCCGTTTTGTTTCGCCTCCTTTTCTTCTGTTTTCTCCCCTGGTTCTCAGGAGGAAACACTACTACTTAGTTTGGACTTCTTTCTGCTTCAAGATCATCATATATGGCTTGGACCTTTCTTGGCTATGGCTGCTTTACTGTTTTACTTGGGGAATGATTTATGACTATGGTTTTATGCTTCTTTACTATTGCAAGACAGATTTCGATGTAATAGATTTAATGGCATTTTGATGTAAAAGGCTTTAGACCTTTCTGGATTTTAAAGCAATAAAATTTGGTTCTTCTTCCGCTGTTTTATATGTTCTGTCTTGTAATATTTCTGTGTCTGTTTACCTAGATAATGCTCCACCAAAGCTAGTGCATTCCCTTTGTGAGTGACCCTAGCGGAGGTGGGGTGTTACATTTGGTATCAGAGCAGAAGGTTACCAGACTGGGCAAAAGCTTTTAAAAAAACCTTCTGAAATTATTTTCAAAACATTTACAAAGAAGCATTTTTCTAAGAAAAGTTTTGTTTTACGAAAGGCATATTCCCCAAAGCCATATGCACTATCTTTTGATTCTCTCTTTGAATCTCTTCTTCCTCTCTTTTCACCATAGTCTTGTAGGCGTGTGTCGGAGGGCAAAGGAGTGTCCAACCTCCATGAGTAGCCGCGGTAGTTCCATCTACGACTAATCTTATTTCAAGCTTTGTAAGGTTGCCGTGCGATGGAGGTAGATTTCAAGAAACTTGTCAACAAGCTATACAAGGATAGTAAGAACAAGGATAAAAGAACACAAGCCTAAGGATAAGAAACTTGTTGATATGGCTTAATCCACGAAGGAGGAAAAGGTGAAAAGGAAGAGGCCAAAGTGAAAGAATAATAAAACCCATGACAAGAAAGAGTATCGTTAGTATGGTAAAAAGGGACATGTAGTTAAGTGTTATAGGGCAAGGACAAGGGCAAAGAACAAGATCGTCGAGAGGACAATTGTATGCTCTCATTACTAGCATACCTAAGAGAGGTGGCAACGTTTCTGTTAAAGGTTTAGTTTTTCTTTTCTATCATCCCGTTAGAACTTTGTTTTTGTTTATCGCATCCTTTTTTAATTCTGCTTCGATTGTTGAATCTCTGCACCTTAGTACTAGTGTAGTAGAGGATCCCATTTTTTGTCTCAAATCCTGTTGGGGAATCGGCTCATTTATTCATGACTTGTTTGGATTTGAGAATGTCTATGCTAAGCGTTGAGTTTAGAAAAAATGCTTATGTTTTGGGCTATGGGTTGAATCTAGGGATGGGGTGGTTATCCAGAAATGGTACCATTCTCGAGTATGAAAAGAGGGTAGTTAGACTCTTGACTTGCCTCGGTAATGCCCTCGAAGTCTAGTGTAACCCTTAGGATTCTGCCATGCTTAGTTACCTAGAATCTCTTGATACATTTGTTGATCCGCTCGAGTAATGTTCGCCACTAAGGCGGATGGTTCATTTCGCTTACGCATGAGTTATAAAAATCACCCTAGTAGGTACACTTGGTAACATGGTTGGCATCTGTTTATTTTCAAGAGATAGTTCTTCTACGTGGAATACCTTATAGTAAGTAAACGAGATCCAGGATTCACTAGTGAATTTTTGGAGAGCTTACATGAAACCATGAGTACGCAGATATGTTTGACCCGAGTATACTAGAAGGGGAATAAGTGAAAGTGGAACGAGAGGCAACAGTGAAATGAGTTCCAACTCATATTTTGGAAACAAGAATTAAGAAGCCATGAAATGTGAAGTTAAATATGATCAAAGCACAATGGGGTTAAGCTCAAGGAAATGCGACTTAGAAGATTGAAGACTAGACACGCGCATCATATCTCTTTTTAAAAGTATACCCTTGATCCCTCTTTTCCTGTAGAGCTTACTTGTATGCTATCTTTTAAGTATAACCTCTCGGTCCTATTCTCAATCCTATTTCTGTTGCAAACCTCACAGGGAGTATGACTCATCTGTCAGTAATACATGCTGGGGCTTGAGGATATTCGTTGGGTTGACTAAACTTTTTGGGTTTTATAGGATATGGGTTAGTTTTAGGAAGGAATTTCTTGTGACCTAAAAGGAGTCCATCATGCTCAGTTTCCTAGAAACACACACACACACACACACACACACACACATATATATATATATATATATTGGTTGGATTGAGTAATTCTTTGGGTGCCAGTCTGATGTTGATTTAGGTCTTCGAGGCTGGTGCTTAGGGAGTTCTTCTCCTAATCAGTATATGTGTGATGTAGATTTCCAGTTTTGACATTGCCTAATGGGCACAAAGTTTTTACTTGCTTTTATCTTCTCGATCCTGTCTTGAGAACCTTAGGTAGAACTCTATGGATGTAAACATGTATTTGAAACATGTTATGATTGATGTTTGCGAATGGTTGCTCGTGGTTGCATAACACACATTAGGCACTAGATCGGCTCAGTCACATTTTCATATTGCATATGCATGAATGTTTATACTTGTACATGGATGGAAACTTGATATGCTATCATTTGGATGTTGCATATGAATGAATGTTTGAGCACTCATGTAGAAATTGTGAAATGTAATAGGAATTTGCATACATGTTGGACTCATCGCACTAACATACTTTGCATTAAGGAGGTTTACTGAATCAGTAACCGCCTGATCTTTTGCATTAGATAAGTACATATACACACACTTTCCGCATATATACATACAGCATTAGGAATCGTTTAAGGACAATGATTGCTTGTGGATGATGTTTTGAGTAGATGGATGATGGATGGTAGGATACATTCTTCCTAACTTAGAGATTTCGGGGACGAAATCCTTTAAGGAGGGGAGAATGTAACAACCCGTATTTTAATAACATGTTATAACCATAGATCAAGGCAGAATTAAATATTAAAATAAGAACCAAGGGAAACGGGTTGCGCCATTGCGTTCATCTCGAAATTCTGCATGAAATCGAGTCCGAGTTTTCGAAAATCGGAGTTCGTATGACCAAGTTATGACCCACAGAAGTTCCAGGAATTTGAATAAAATAAAACAGCTCGAAAATAAAGCCAGAAAATTCGAAATTCAAACCCAGAGAAGGCTGGCGGGAAAATTCCCGCCTATATACCCAGGTCGACTGGGGAGTCGACTTCCCCCCATCCAGGTCGACTGGGGAGTCGACTGGGGTGTCGACCTCCCCATGACCAGGTCGACTGGGGAGTCGAACTGGGGGTTGACCTACCTCCCGAACCTATTTCCTGAACCAGATGCATTCTGATGTGTTTAGACTTGTTTCATGACCAGATTCGTCTTCCTAACCCTATATAAACAGCTCCCTAGCCTCATTCTCTCTACACCATTTTATTCTGCCCTTATGCTACCTCTGTGAAAATCAAAATGATAATTAAAAGAGACTACTTCTTCTTCGTCAAGACAACATCTAGGAATTGCAAATTGGGGGTTTTCAACTAGAACAAGACTATACAAATAGAGATTCGACAACTGCAATAACAATTTCCAGAATCAAATCTCTTCACTCTAATTCTCGTTTCGCGCTCTGTAAGTTCTAGTTACTTTGAGATTGAAACTTGTTAAATTTGATATGGACATGGAATAAAATGAAATTGGACCTAAGCTTGATTATCTATTTGGATCTGTTATTGTCTCTTCTTGAATCTACGATTTTGGGTTATTTCTTATCGACTGAATCATGCCCATTCATGTTGTTGGACCTAGTTTATTATTCAAATGCGTAAAATGAATTCTTGGATCGTGACTTGATGATAAGACTATGCCTATACCTATGACTGTGAACATAAGACTATGCCTACGCCTATGACTGTGAACATAAGACTATTGCCTATGACTATGACAAGGACAACTGTGGCTAATCACCTATGACTCATTACTATGAATTATTGCCTATGATTATGAACATAAGGCTATCGTCTATGACCATGACTTTGAAACTATTACAGTTAACTGCCTATGACTATTTAGGGTAGTTGCCTAGAACTATTTTGGATAATTATCCATGACTATTGAGATTAATCGCTCATGATTCACTATGACTATGGCTGTTGTGGTTAATTGACTATTATAGTTGATTGTTCATAACACTATAGTTGAAAACCAAGTTGTACACCGAATTGGCATTTTGTTGGATCTCATACCTAGGGTGTGACTTGCTTAGTTTATTCGCTATTATGTACACCAAAACCATTGGATCCATTATCCTTGTATTTGGATTGCTTTTTCATGCCTATTCTTTTATGCCAACTTTTATCATGACTATCGCCTTATTATGCTAGATCTGTAATCCTAATGTTTTGGGACTATTATGCTATATTCCAAGGATGTTATAACCAATTGTCTCAAGCTATATCATGTTAGATTTATCACCTTGTGCTCGTTCTTTTGCCTATCATAGTTTTGAATGTCTTCCCTTTTCATTTAGGATTTGGATTTACTTGTTGTATAGATTGATTCATGTTTACGTGCGATGAGAATACGATTTGGGAAGATTAGGCAAAACATGAATTCGTTATGAATATGAATCATGAACTTGATAATAGGCATAAGTTAAAACCTGAAAACTTGACATGAAAACTTGACAGGAAACTCGCTTAGAAACTTGACACGAACTTGACACGAAACTTGAACATGGACATGACATTAGGATGAACTTGAAAATGGCCAACTCGAGGTTGGGTTGAGTTTGCAGTGTAAATCTGCCCGGAACCGCCCGACGAATCCAGTGACTGCAAACAATAGGACCCAATGTGGGTAGTTGGTCATATTACGCTTATGACCCAAGGTTAGACTAGGTTGTGGTGTAAATCTGCCCGGAACCGCCCGACGAATCCAGCGACCACAACAACTAGTCTAATGTGAGAGGTTGGGGTGCATTAATGAATTAATGCCACATGATAGGGTTAAGTCATGAACCGCTTGAATATACTTAACCAATTTAACACGATGATTTGATAGGGTTAAGTCATGAACCGCTTGAATATACTTAACCAGTTTAACACGATGATTTGATAGGGTTAAGTCATGAACCGCTTGAATATACTTAACCAATTTAACACGATGATTTGATATGGTTAAGTCATGAACCGCTTGAATATACTTGACCAGTTTAACATGATGATTTGATAAGGTTAAGTCAAGAACCGCTTGAATATACTTAACCAATTTGAAACGATGATTTGAAAAGGTTGAGTTATGAACCGCTTGAATATACTTAACCAACTTGACACTTGATTCGTAGGGCTAAGTCATGAACTTGAACGACAACACTTAGCCAATTTAACATGACACGTAGACGAGTTAAGTCACGAACTTGAATGACAACACTTAACCAACTTGACATGCTAGACTGATGGGGTTAAGTCTCGAATTTAAATGACAACACTTAACCTGCTGGACAGAAACCCTAGTTACGCGGTCCTTTTCAGCAGTAACCCACTAGATATATCATGGTAACCTGGAACTAGGCAGGGTGGGGCACGATTACTGGGCTGATTGTAAGCGACCAGAGCGATGGTTGAGTTGGTGCGCCATTGTAGGTTCAGGCGGACTATGGTCGTGCACGTAGTCCGGAGTTGAAAAAGCAGGCATTGGGCACCGGTAGGTTTACACTGTGCGTGCTTGATTCGTGTCAGTGGTTGGCACTCTAGGGCTTGATACACCCTATGGTGGACCTAGCACAGGTGACTACATTTCATGATTGGGCCGTATGACACAAACACATGAACGAGCTAGGACTTGTAGGGAGCCGATCGATTAATAGATCATTACGTGGAAAAAGGGTGTTATTCGTTAGGTAGCATAATCCCTAGTGGTCCTAGGTGGCATAAACCCTAATCGAATCTAGAAAACGTTCAGTAGGTAGCATAATCCCTAGTGGTCCTAGGTGGCATAAATCCTAGTTGAACACGCGATAGTTCATGATAAGGAAACCTAGCCAGAACAAGGGTGGCAATCCAAACGATTTCAAGAGTGGTGGCACTACATTGAAGTAGTATATAAATACGCGATGAAACCCGTACGATATACGGCAAGGGACTGTATATATACATGGAAAGGATGATACGGGTTGGTGTACTAGTACAGTTGGTGCAGAGAATGTTAAACATTCGATGCTATACGTAGTTTATCTGGTTTGCATAGTCTATCTTGTTACCGTAGTTTATCTTGTTACCATAGTTTATCTTGTTATCTTAGTTTAACTTGTCTACCTTGTCATCATCCTTATGTTTACTTTCAGTTTATACATATCATGTTACCTTTACTTGTTTCTATGCTGAAAGTCACTAGGACTTACCAGTCTGTATGACTGACCCGTTTTGTTTCGCCTCTTTTTCTTCCGTTTTCTCCCCAGGTTCTCAGGGAGGAAACACTACTACTTAGTTTGGACTTCTTTCTGCTTCAAGATCATCATATATCGCTTGGACCTTTCTTGGCTATGGCTGCTTTACTGTTTTACTTAGGGAATGATTTATGACTATGGTTTTATGCTTCTTTACTATTGCAAGACAGATTTCGATGTAATAGATTTAATGGCATTTTGATGTAAAAGGCTTTAGACCTTTCTAGATTTTAAAGCAATAAAATTTGGTTCTTCTTCCGTTGTTTTATATGTTCTGTCTTGTAATATTTCTATGTATGTTTACCTAGATAATGCTCCACCAAAGCTAGTGCATTCCCTTTGTGAGTGACCCTAGCGGAGGTGGGGTGTTACAGAGTATATCTGGTAGATCGCGTAGTTGATCGTTTCAAACGTATTTACGTTGGTGGCGGAGGAATTCATTTCTCTTAGCTTATACCCGTGGTATTTTTGGGGAAATCAATTTGTGATTTGATGGGTATGACGATGTGGCATTCGAAGTAAATGGAGGAGTGATCTGTTAAAATACACGTTTTGACCTCGAGCCTCATCAACTGAGAAATGACAGAAATCAGGCAGGCAGCATGGTTAAGTGGGCCACACCCAATTAGGGTATATTGTCACCATCTAGAGAATATTCATATTTGTACTTCTTTCAATTCTGTATCTCTCGGGAACAGTTATGTTGGAACATTAACCGAGGGGTGGCAATATGTTCGATACACTCTAGCGAAATGAGTGGTCGGTCATGTGTGGCTGAGTTGCAAGATGTTCTTGTTGAACTCCAGTGCATCGCTTCTAGAGTACACTGAGCGAAAGGTGGATCGATACCTTTTCATAGTTGGAATCCATTCCCCAAATAAGAGCCCGCGGTTTTGATTGTATATTATATATGTAGAGCGTTAGATGCAAGCATTTCTGCTAGATTGCTAAGTACTTGTATTTAGACATTAATGTAATATCAGAAGAGACTTGATATATTGAATAATTTGGTTTATCGTAGGTAAAAACCGTTCGTGTTTATGTGTGGATCGGTCTTACGATTATCCTTTCTTTTAAAGAGATTTTAAAAGTTAAACAAATGATTGGAGTTTACTCACACCAGTCACATGACTGACCCAAAGTTTATTTTGTTTTGTTTTCCCTAAACTCTTGGGTGCCCAATTTTGTACGGGCAGTCAAGTAGTCAGGATTTACAGATACTTGAAGAGCTGGAGCAGGAGGTTTCAGAATTATATAGCTATTGTTTTTTCCGCTGTGTTGTAAGTGTTATACTCTAATAATGGTATTGTATACAGATACTGTTTTATTTCAAAGTTATGTTATGAAATATATTTATTCGTTCCGCTGTGAGATTCGTGTTTACTTTGAAGTTGTATGTTCTTCTTCTTCTTCTTCTATTCTAAGTTTCTATCTTATCTATTCTCACCCTCTGTTTTCTTTCTATTAGTTTTCTGGTTTCCGGTATAATTTGGGTTGGACTTGTGTTATTGGGTCATCTTAAATTGTACCGGAATTTCGGGACACTACATTTTGGTATGTCGACATATAGCTGCCAAAATTTCAAATTTAATTCCCACCAAAAGTTAGTTATTTCAACTTTTTAAACCTTTTATTTCGACTACTCTTCTTCATCTTCATTCTTCTTCTTTGTAAAAATCTAAGTTAAAAAATACAATGGCCTCCACTAATCTAAATACTCAAATCAACTTCGATTCACACGTTGGACCATCCGAGGGTCCGTTTCAACGATCTACGCTATCTAGGGTTATTAAAATTGAAGTAAAAATGGAGTATATACTGCAGATGGTGGCTGAGATACAAGTACTCCAGATTAGGACGAGTCAAGAGCAAAACAGGCATGGGAAAGTAATGAGAAGCCTCTTAAAGTTTATAATGGATAACGAGGCTAATTCGATAATCATCGATGATGATAATCAGGCAATGGAAGAGGAGGAAGAACCTGAAGAAGAACTAGAGGAAGAACCAGAAGAGGAAGAAGAAATGATGGAGGAGGAAGAACAACAAGAGACTCAACCAATGATTACGGACGAAGATAATAATGTTGAGTGCGTAGGAGAAGTTCTATATTGACGAAAATGGGAATGTGATTGAAAAGAATGGAGAATTCCGTCTCCATTATCCAAATTGCCCAATTCACAAATCTACAGTTGCCAAATAATTAGGTGTTTAAGGGTTTCTTGTTCTTTCGTTTTATTGTGTTCCTACGATAAGTCGTATTTGTATAAATTCATGTATTTGTACAAATCATTGTTTAATAAAATTATCATTTATGTTTATGGTTTAATTAGTTATAACCTTCTAAACATAAATATACAGATATATGATTAAGTGGATTATCTTTATTAGGTTATTTACTTAAGTGTTATTCAGAAAGTTATACAATTTAGGGAGAGTACCTTCAAAATTTCTTTTTGATAATGCCAAAGGGGGAGAAATTATAAAATATAGACATAGTTTATAGGATTCTAACAGACAGGGGGAGTATTAGAAGGATCATCATCAAAAGTTATATACAGGTATGATATTTTATAAACTAATAAATATTGAATCCTCCCGCTCCAAGCTCGTCCAAGTGTATCTGTAAAATCCCGACTACTTGACTACACGTACAAATTTGGACACCCAAGAGTTTAGGGTAAAACGAAATATAAAATAAACTCTGGGTTAGTCATGGGACTGGTGTGAGTAAACTCCAACCACTTAGTTTAACTTTTAAAAATCCTTTTCAAAGAAAGGATAATCGTAAGACCAATCCACACATAAAAACAAATGGTTTTTACCTTACGATAACCCAAAATATTCTTTGTATCAACACTATTCTGATATTATAATAGTGTATTCAAATCAATAACAATCTACTGGAACGTTTGCATCCCATGCTCCACATACATAGTATACAATCAAAACCATGGGCGCTTATTGGATAACGGATTTTCAATTATGACAAGGTATGTAACCACCTTCCGATAGTATATCTCAAGAGAGGAATACACAGGGTTCAACAAGAACATCATGTAACCCAGGCTACACATGACTGGCCACTCATTTCCTTTGAGTGTACTATATTATCACCAACGTCGGATCAACGACCGTTACCGAAGCATACAACAGTAATAGAATAAAGAACAAATGATCTTTCTCTAGAACAAGTGATAATACACCCTAATGGGAGTGACCCACTTTGCCATGCTGCCTGCCTGATTTTTGCCATTTCTCGGTTGTGAGGTTTAAGGTCATACTTACCTTCTTAACACCATAACATCATTTACTTTGAATGCCACATTGTTGAACCTGTCAAACCATTTATTAATATCCCTAAAATATCATGGGCATAAAGCTAAGAGAAACGAATTCCTCCGCCACTAATGTAAATATGTTTGAAGAGATCAATATAGAAGATCTGTTAGGCATACTCTGTCAGACATTCGTTTATACGAGTTGTCCTGGGATTGGACAAACCGAAGGCACCATCCCATCAATCAATCTTACAAATTTCAACCTAGGATTAACGAAACAGCCCTTGCACTTTACTCCTTCAATTATATTTAGTATATTTGATTCGCAACGCTTATGACCATACGGAGTGGGTTTCAGATAATAAACCTGATCGCGGTCTCTCCGTATTAACAACGAAAACATAAAATAGCCAAAAATTTGATAGCCAGTTATTTAACTATCAAAGGAACTTCCAAACAACCAATGGTCCTATTTCCAAATGGAAATTCTATCGATCAAGCATACACAACACTGAGCCCTTTAAATTCATTTATCATTAATTTATCGTTTTCCAATTTCCCATTTCCTAGATATTCTCAAAATCGCTTGGCCTCTCACGATTTTTGGAAAACATTTCCATATATTCACAAATTCTTAGTTTCTATTTTTAGAAAATATAAGTTATTAATTACTGGAAAACATTTCCATATATTTACTTTTCTTATTTCCATATATTCGTATTTCTTATTTCCATATATTCATGTTTCTTATTTCCATATAGTTGCATTTCTAATTACCATATATTCGTATTTCATATTCAACCACCACATTCCATTTTCTATGCTTAGAAAACATCTATGATTATATTTAGAAAACGTTTCCAAAACTCATTTATATGGATTTAAACGAATGTTGTATAAACATCGTTACGACAACTCAACCCGTTAATCACCCGTTAACTAACTGTATTTCTAACCAATCCTCGCTACTGAACCTTAACCATTCCTCAGTCAATAATGAAGTCAATCAAGTTGGGGGTATAATTACCTCTTAGACCTTAACTGAACGACATTCTTAACTTCGAAATAGACAAAGTTCACAACTTTAATCTTTAACAAACATTGCTTATGTAACTCTTGGATTCAATTTAAGAGTCTACTTATTTAACGTAAATCGTTGATTATAATAGTAAGGTTATAATCCATGCTCAGAGGTATTAAATCTTAAAATATAACTTTTATTCATTTATTTGAGTAAACAATATAATAACTAATTAATCAAATAAATAATTAAATCTTGAATAAAACGGAAAGTAAATAGTACTTTCCTGAATTCGATATAGTCGAGTTTCAATGTATAACTCTCTTTTGAATAAACTCTATTCGATAACTCTCTTTGAATAATATTTATTCGATAACTTTCGAATAATCTCAATTCGATAACTCACTTTTGAATAATATTTATTCGATTAACATTTCAAACATCAGAATAAATTACCATTTCAGGTTAACCCAATTTCCAATTTCCTTTTAAATTCACCTTTGAATTTATCACTTCCAAACCCTTATCAATTTCCCTTAAAACCATTGCAATCTGCAAAACGTTTTCTTTTAACCAATATACATTTTAAAATTTGAATATTATTCCTTTACAGAAATCTAGACTCGTTTTATAAAATAAATCTTGATCTTTAACTTATAAATACCATTACAGGTTAAAATTCCGTCTATTGAGTCATTTTATAACTTCTCGTCCACTTTCCCTTTTTTTTTAAATCTCGTTTACACATCAAGTTTCTAGTATATTTTATTAATAAGTTTATAATTCTATATTGCCTTTACGTTCAATTATAACATATCGGTTCCAAACCGAATATTAGTTATCTTGTCACGTTCCGAATTATATAATATATAATTTTTTAAAATAAATTATTTAGCATTCGACACAGTCGCATTCTAATTATAAATCCTTATGGATTTATTCAAATTCTATTCACTTTCCGAACATCAGAATAGATTTCATTGTTTTCTTTTTGGAATGATTTCCAGTTTCCCATTAAATTTATTCTTGAGTTTACATTTCCAAATTATCCAATGATAATTATTCTACTTCATTTATAAACATCGTTTATGAATTAAACCACTTGTTTTTATTTTTAAGAAAAAGTTATCATATTCATCGCCTATTCGAAATTCAATTTCTATTTTTAAAAAAATAGATTTTTCCTTTTTAAAACTCAAATTCGTTTTCATTTCATTTGAATATATTTTTACGGTATTTAAATATCAATTATTTTAGGGCCAGTGCTATTCAAACACCCAACGCAACAAAAAACTATCACATAACATTTATCACATCATATATCACAATTAGGATAACAAATAGAAATAAATTTAAGGAATCCAGTTGGATCCCTCCAACTTTTTTCCATGCATTCACAGATGTTGATCAATGTAAATAACGTAGATTTCATTTTAATATGAGATATCATAATAAATAGAATCAATATTTAACCAATAATTTTTATATATAACTACCTATGATTTCAACCAATTTATTAGCAATTCATCCAAACAATCATCACATAACATTTAATCATCGTTAATCAACAATAAAATATGTTTATAATATTATAAAACTGGACAGAGTTAGTGAGTTTACTCACTTTGGTCATTTATCGTTAATAACGGTAAACAGTCAATAGATTTGATCAGGCGTTTTATCTCACCATAAATTGCAATGATTTCCAAAATGCCACCAAACCTGTTTCATTGTGTAGCGTTCGTTCACACGATCCCAACGGATCTTATTTCGTCAGATTCAGATCACGTATGAATAAGATATTAATTTTACAAGAATGTATACATTTAAACGATTATAAGCTTAAATATTTATTTAATTAAACCTGAATTATTTCTTAATCATGCTAACATCCGCTAATTACCGTTCTCATCTCTTTCTTCACGCGATATAAACCCTACTCCAGTATATTATTCTGCTATTGCCGAGTTTTTCCCCATAACTACTCCTTCATTTATCCATAATAAATCTAATAAAAATCACCAATAATCCCCTCTTTCAAACCTCTTTATACCCATACCATAATCAACAAACTCGATCATCACTTCAAAGTTGCATTTGAAACAGTGCCATCTCACGTGAACAGTGCCAGGTGTGAACTCCAAATCAATCGAATCATGCCAAAATTTGAATATAAGTGCTAACCGATGCTCTAAATCCAAATATCATGTTAACAACTTGAATTGATGCCTGTATTTTTCACAAAACCAATACCTAGTTTACACTGGAAACATACAGCGAACAAAAAATGATTCGAACACCTCAAAATGCGCGCCAAGTTGAAGAGAATTACCACACGAACTCGGATATATTTATCGTGTGATATATAGATTTTTACTTGGATTGTTTCGAATTTTTAAAGATGTAGAATTCATGTTTTGGAAGATGAATGTGGCGACGCATTTTTCTGTTGACTACGGGATGTAAAGAATAAGGGTTAGGGTTAGTGGTAGTGTATTTATAGGGGTAAGAAATATTATTTTATTTTATTTTTATATTCAATTTTATTGTATCGCTACTTGTATTCATTGTTTAAAAATTCGTATGATCACATACGATATCCAATTTCGATGAAAGTGGACATACAGTTATAGTTTGATATTACGGACCCAAATGAAACTTATTTCATCGAAATCCGAGTCCATTTTCTCATAGCCTCACACAACGTTATTTTAAAGTCAAATTAGTGCTCGATTCACATTTTAATTTTGCACGGTCGCAAAACAACTCCGATTGGCGCGAAATTTGAAATTTAGCAATAATAAATCATTACAGATTTAATAAAATGCATTTCATCAAAACAAAGGTCTTTTGCAAAATGGCTATTTTAAAGGCTTATATATAACCAATAAAATATTAATAAATTCAAAAACAATTCAATTTAATAAAAAATAAATTAATAATATTTTACATATCCAAATAGAATATCATATATCTTCAACATATTTGGATTTATAACTAGATATTTCAAAATTCAAGTTAAATCGATATTCACTTTATATAAAAATCCTTTTATTTTATTAAATAAATCGTTATGGTTTATAAACAATTCCATAGCGACTTTCTGAAAATTTGATTTGGACATAACTCACAATCTAGAAGATGAAATCTCGATTTTTCACTTTCGTTAGAAAAATATAGTTCAATAGATTCGAACGTTTCTTGTTTCAACGAATTCCGACTTATAACGAATCATGTATATTCAATTAAAGTTCAAAACGTAAAAGTATGAACTACCGCGATGTTACGGGCTCATTTTAATTATATATATAATTTATACGTTCAAACGTCGTTGAATAAAAAAATTCGTTTTTATAACACGAATTTAAACTCATTTAAATATCTTAAATTATCCAATTCACACAGTATTGCAAATTCAACTATTTCAAAAATAAATATATTATTCCACTATTTATATAAATTAAATATTCAATATTATTTAATTCAAATCATTTAGATTACCAAATCACTATTTAAATAATTAAATAAATTAATTATTTAATTGCTAAAAATATGGGATGTTACATTTCTTCCCCCTTAAAAGAATTTTGTCCCCGAAATTACTACGTAATAAAGATGCTATAATACTACTAGCTCCTCACAACCCACTTGGCTGAATTCTTATACTTCATATTTCCTCAACCCAGTCCTCTATAGACTTTTAATCCTTATGCCACACTCAAACTTCCATGATTCATCTCAATTGATTTGTCCACCGTTTTTGGTCAATCCATCATCACATTCTTATCTTCAATCCATATGCTTTCCTGTATATTTCCACATCTATTTAAATCGATTTTAAATTAATTTATCAACTTCATTATTTACACTAAGTTTTATTAATTACATCTGGTTTTCTAATCTTGTATACAATCGATGAGTCTATTTCTAATTATCAAAATTTTCTTATAAATTTTCTAACTCTTTAAGTGTTCGAAAAAATTCGCTAGTTTCTCTGTTGTATGGCTCAATCAGTACAACTCCAAATAGCCTCTCCAGGCCTTTTCCATCCAAAAGAAAAACCAAAAAGCCAAGTAGCTTGCCTAAAAGGCTCATAAAATCCCATACTCAATTAACCACGTACCTTTTGTCGAGCATACCATTTATTTTCTTCATTCGCTTCATTCCATACCTACTCAACATATATTCATCCATTTCAATCGATTTCAAATCAATCCATTAGTTTTGATTCACTAATCAACTTCTTGATTAGTTCACTTACATTCTATAATTCTAACTTGATTTATATTCCAAAAATCTACCCACTTATTCTGCTTGAGTTCAAATTTCATTCCAATAATTAGCAATGTCCAATATATACTCACTTGTTTATGCATAAACTGAATCCATTTTAATAATTCAAATTTCAAACATTTTTCTTTTTCACCATATTCAATTTCATTTAGGATTATCTGTAATCCAATACAATTCCATTCAACTTAGCTTAAGTTAAATTTCAATTTATTTGGTTCACTTTTCCATTTCAATCAATTTAAATTTACAAGTTAAATTTAAATTTCAAAATTCAAATTCCTGGGTTTTATTTTAAATCAGTTTGAAATCATATACATTTATACATATATAATAACCATAGAAATTAAAAACTTTTGAATTCTCAAAGCAACTTGTTTTCTCAAACAAATTTTCACTAGTAATCTTACTATGGTAGCAATCTGTCACTTAGAAACTCGAAAATGGACACTGATGATGTGGCCATCCATCATCAGAATTATTTTCCAACGACTGAAGTGATTTCAGTGCTTAATCATTTCCAAAATCTATTTAAAAATGATTCTTATTCAAATCCTTTCAAATATTCTTCTATAATATTTTCAAAATACTTCAAAAAAATATTTCCTGACATTCTAGGGTTTAAATTCCATATTTTAATTCGAACTCAATCTTGATTCATCTCATTCATATATTTAATCCCTTACAAAATTGTATTGGGTTATATATCACCATCTCAAATTCATTTTAATAATTTTGTTGAGAATTTCAGAACCAAATTCTGGGTTTTAAAACCATAAATTCTGGATTCAAAACTAAATTTCGTTTTAATCCAACCATTTATTTAAAATCGTAAATCTTACTTCGAAACTCGAAAATGAACACCGTTGACATTCATGATCATCCGCGGTATTATTTCCCAGTGATCCAAGTAAAAATTATGCATACAAAAATCCTTTAAATCCATGTATATTCATAAACTCCTTAAAAAATAATAATCAAAACATCCCTTTTCCAAATCCACCGAAAATTAAAATCCTTGATTCTCAACTCGAATCCATTTTCCACTTACAATTGTTTATAAACTTACTTAAATAATTTTAATTCTATATAAGCTTAGTTCACATGGGTTCTTCTTGGTTTAAATTCATATTAAATAATTCTGCTTATGTTATTTCTTACCTAACCAATGCCCAAAATGATAAGATTACACTTATCCAACAAGTAGCTAACACCCACAATTAGTCGGGTAAAACTACCAATCAATCAACAATCCATCAAACTATAAGTAGTTTGAAAATTCCTTTATATATAAAATATATAAAATTTTGGAAAAAATATTTCCTTTACTAACTCTGTAAAATAATATTATGTCGATTTGTCTTGTCTAAGTTTTTACAAATCCATATTGATCACGTCAGCTAAAATGCATCAATGTGGAATTTATATACCACTCAACCGATAAACAAACACAACATTAAACATCGTCATAACAATTAAAAGTACACTCTCTCGTATATAAACACTAAACTCAATCTAGGGTATTAGTAACATCATCTCAATTGAGTTATACCACATAGCCTAGGTTATCACTTAACCTTCAGCTCTGATACCACTGTAACGAACTAACCAATTCCCGATCCTGATTATTGACACAAATACCAGATCGACTAACCAAGCATCAGAAATTTATCGAGTCATTAATAGAAAGAAGTTAGAGGGTGAGAAATAGAAAGAAAGAAAACTTAGAATAGAAGAAGAAGAAGTACGTAAATACAACACCAGAGCAGACACAATCTCACAGCGGAACGAATAAAATATATTATATAACATAACTTTGAAATACATATCTGTATTGTATATACATACCAACATCAGAGCACAATAGATATTTCTGGAACAGTTACAAACACTTGCAACCAGATACACATATAGTACACAATGGAAAGAAAACAATAGCTAATAAATACTGAAGTCCTCTGCTCCAAGCTTGTTCAAGTGTATCTATAAAGTCCCGACTACTTGACTAGCAGTACAAATTTGGGCACCTAAGAGTTTAGGGTAAAACAATACAAAATAAACTCTGGGTTCAGTCATGGGACTGGTGTGAGTAAACTCCAACCACTTGATTTAACTTTTAAAAATCCTTTAAAAAGAAAGGATAATTGTAAGACCGATCCACACATAAACACATATGGTTTTTTACCTTACGATAACCCAAAATTTTCTTGTATCAACACTACTCTGATAGCAGAACGTTTGCATCTCACGCTCCACATACATATATACATTCAAAACCATGGGCGCTTATTGGGTAATGGATTTCCAACTATGACAAGGTATAGAACCACCTTCAAATGGTATATCTCTAAAGAGAAATACACATGGCTCAACAAGAACATCTTGTAACCTGGGCCATACATGAACAACCACTTATTTCCTTTGCGAGTATCGAACGTATTTTCACCAACAGCTGGGATCAACAACAATTACCGAAGCATACAACAGTGATAGAATAAAGAAGCAAATGATATTTCTTTAGATTAGGTGACAATACACCTTAATGGGAGCGACCCAGTTAGTCATACAGCAAACAAAAAAATGATTCAAACACCTCAAAACGCATATCAAGTTGAAGAGAATCACCACACGAACTCGGATATATTTATCTTGTGATTTATGGATTTTTACTTGGATTGTTTCGAATTTTTAAAGATGTAGAATTCACGTTTTGGAAGAAGAATGTGGCAGTGCATTTTCTGTTGACTACGGGATGTAGAGAATGACGATTAGGGTTAGTGTAACAACCCAGAATTTTGACAACAAAATTAGCTATTTAATTAGATTCTCAAAAATAGGAATTTTTGCAAATAATGCACCACGAAACTTTAACTAATGCGTTCGTCTCGGAATTCTGGTCAACTTTCATGTTTGGAGTTTCGTGAACGGAATCCATATGAAAAAGTTATAGACGAAATACGAAAAATGACAGAAATAAATAAATATAATAAATAATATATTCATTTCCTTCTTTAACCAGCCCTCACTGAGCATTTCGACCAGAGGACGGTTGACCGCTCCAAGGGATGGTATCGACCGCTTCGAGCCTGAATCGCCCATGACGGCTAAGTTTTGGAGGGTATTTTCGTTATAATATATAAAATAAACGGACGGATGTTTATTTAAATAAATATAACGGTTCATGGACAATTCTACTCATATAAATAAAAGGGTAAGGCCTCACTCTTTTCCACACAAATATGTAGGTAGCAGTGAAGCTCTGCCATTTCTCTTTCTCTTCAAATAAAATTCTTAATCAAAAATTATATTCATATACAATCTATCAAATATAAATCATATAGATTAGAAAGGGATTATCAGATCTAAGTGGAAAAAGATTATGGATTGACGTCTAAGTTGTTCAACATCAAATCCTCCCCTCTATTCCTATTTTCTTGCAAATCTACATATTTGAAAGTATCCCGTTTTTAGAATAATTATAGATCTAAAAGAATTTGGGAATTGTAGACCTAAAAATTATTCAGTTTTCAGATTTGGATGCTTTCAGGTGAGTGGGAAATTTTTATACAAAGTTATAGTAACCTATTTATTTCGTTTGAATTAGATCTCAAAATATATGCCTAAATTCATCAGATCTATTTATAATATTGTTGAATTTGAAATGATACCTATCAGATCTATTTATAAATATTTGCCAAACCTTGAAAGTATAAGCTTATGGTTATGAATAATATTATTTTTAGGTTTATTTAATTGTTTATACATAACTATGTTAGATAATATATTGTGGTTGTTACAAAACACTATAGATCTGAAAATCAGTCCCAATTAACACTGTTTAGATGTAGTATATTATAGATATCTAGTTTCAGTGTTAATTTATGAATTATGTGATTTTGATTGAAACAGTACAATGGTGAATTATGTGACTTTGATTTAAAAAGACATAAACCAGTTTGTATTCAACATTGCTGGAATTTTGGCTTAGTTGTTGTAAATATGTCGTTTTCTCCTTTTTGAACAAAAAGATATTATTTTGAAACCCACAAGAAGTGTAATAAAAGAATAATATGGGGAAAAGTTGTGCTAATGTATGTATAAATATAAATATACATATTCGTGCGTAGTTCGCATCAACCATTCCAAAATATAGATAAACATATATATTTCTTGTGGTTTTGAAATATGTCTATTCCATTAATCAGGCATAATTTACAATAGTTATAGCTAACAGTCTTTTTGTAAGATTTGGAACCATTTGGTAAGATTTAATGCGAAAAGGAACGTTTGGCTATTGGTTAAACCAAATTATTAAATTTAACAATAAATAATAATAAAGAAAGATAACTACGTTGACCGCGCAAAAATATAAATATATACACATTATCCGTTCGAATCTACGTAAAACGACAAAATTTACATTATATTGAATGTATGAATGTTTGAACGATATTCATTTATGGAATCATACATGTAAATGTAATCCATGTTAAATCAATATATTTGGGGTGACCATTGTGGCAATTAATGTGATTGGTTGTTATAAATAGAACCATAAATAAATAAATAACAATTGTAACCAACATTGATTGGGGAAAGGTGAATTTAATAAGGTAATGGTCACAATTCCTAAATTGACTAGGATTAATGTTGTAAACCCCAATTAGGAAATTTGAATTATAACAACATTAAGACACGAGGTTAAGCTCAACTTACGGTAGAAGTCTGTCTCGAACCGACCGACAAATCCAGCATCCACAAGTGGTAAAATTAATGTGAGAAGTTTGGTGCACAAATATATGTATATATATATAGCAGGAAATAAATAAATAAGAATAATAATATCTGTTAGGGTACAACAAATAGATATTTCGGGACTGACAAGATAAGGATATCCATTGTTAATTAATGTCTTAGGAAAGTTATGGCCATTAGGCTCATAAATGACATTAATTGTAATCAATGGTAATAAAAGGAAATTAAAGATAAATCGTTGCCTTAGGAAAATATGACCAGTATGGTTATAAAGGGCAATAAACATATGAACAGAAATAGATGAAATAAAAAGGGGATAAATGTGTATTGATGGTTGTTTAAATTGCTAAGTCCAATTAGGGAAAATAATCAAAAAAATGTCCTAGGATAAGGACGATATAACTTTCCTTATTAAACAAGTTAACACAGAACCTATAATTAAAAGTTAGAATTGGACTTGGTAGGTTAATGATGTGAAATATTATTTACCATAGGAACCCGTGACGATACATTCTTGATGTACATATAGTATTCTCGTGAAGTGAAACTAAACGGGAATGACTCAATAATGCAACCAACTTCATTCTCATAAGAAGAGGTATTAAAGTATAATTGGATACGAACTTAACAATCTTCATGTATAGTCCGCTTCCTCGGGTCTTAAGTGGCTTGGGTCGAGGAGTCCACCTGGGAGTAAGACTTTCAATTTAGGGGTCTTAAATGGTGTGTGTGAGGCCTACTCAAACCTGGAAATATAAAAATGTCAGATATGGCTACCTATCCTATGGGAAGTAGTAATTGACTAAGGAGATTATCCAATAAGGTCAGCTAGATGGTATAACAAGCGATAAGATACCATCTCTCACCATACACGGGGTATGGGTTATATGCGTGAATGATGGAAGCCTTAACTAGTAGGGTTCGGTAGCTAGTCCCCTCTAGTTTATGTTAACGATGAATAAATCATCGAGGAATATTAAGTGACCAATAGGTCCGCCTAAGGTCTTAAGCGATCGGGAGAATCCACTCTATCTATTATTAATAGTGAGGCGATAAATAGTAAAGGATGAGTGTATGGAAATATATATATATATATATAAAACTCTGTAATTTGGGGTTCACCCTCGATTAAATAACCATCAATATTCTGGTATAAAGGTTTCATAAATATATGTGTAAACGTTCTATCTCGGTATCATATTTTGGGAAGTCTACCTTAGGAAGTCTACCTTGGGAAGGGTGTTGGATCTAGATTGTAACACCCCGAATTTCGGTTAATGCTAAAATTCACTAATTACAGAATAAATAATCTCAGAGGTGAGAATTGGGGGAAACGGGCTACGTCATTGCGTTCGTCTCAGAAAAATACGCGAATTAGAGTCCGAGTTTTCGAAAATCGGAGTCCGTATGGCCCAGTTATGGCCCGATGAAGTTTGCAGAAAATTTGAAACTAAAAACAGATTTATAATTTAAATTCAGATTTTAAAATAGAGCAGGCGGGGCCAGGCGGGAAGGTTCCCGCCCTACCCACGTCGACAGGGCTGTCGACAGGCCTGTCGACAGGGGTGTCGACTTGCCTGTCGACTTGCCTGTCGACAGGGGGTGACGCCCAGTGAAACTGGGTGCACCAGTTTGGGTTCTTGGGCTGGCTTGGTGGGCTAGTTCTGGAAGCTTCTTGGATCTGACGGATCTGATGGTCCTAAATTAATCTAGGGTTAATCTAAGGGTCTAAAATGCAACCTAATCCTATAAATAACACCCTAACCCTACCCTAATTCATTCATAATTAAACCTAGTAACTAAACTATGGCAAAATGAAACTTGGTCATGGCCTCCACAAATCAATGAAGAGGAAAGCAAGCTCTAATCAACCTCTAATCCATTCTAAGTATCTTAATCTTCTTCATTAGCTTGCTAATTGTGTTTTGGTGAGTTTCTATCACTTTGATGATCAATTGTTAAGATAAGTAGATTAGGTGTAATGAGACTTATGGTCTTGAATGCGGATTTGTGAGGTTGAATCATTTGTAATGATATGCTAATCTATGTGTAATATTAATCCTATGTTGAATATGAGGGTTTATGCAAGTTGGATATGTGGATTTATGCATAATAAGCAATTGATTTTATGCAAGTTTAGTATGTGATTCTATGCATGCTAAGTATATGATATTATGCAAGTTTAGTATGTGATTCTATGCATGCTAAGTATATGATATTATGCAAGTTTAGTATGTGATTCTATGCATGCTAAGTATATGATATTATGCAAGTTTAGTATGTGATTCTATGCATGCTAAGTATATGATATTATGCAAGTTTAGTATGTGATTCTATGCATGCTAAGTATGTGATAATATGCATGATTAATAAGTTGTTTTATGCATATTTAACAAGTGGGTTTATGCATGTTTAACAAGTTCATATGCAAGTTACATGTATGATAATATATGCTATGCAAGTTACATGTATGTCAATATGCAAGATATGCTATGCAAGTTACATGTTTGTTAATATGCAAGTTACATGTATGTTAATATGCAAGATATGCTATGCAAGTTACATGTTTGTTAATATGCAAGTATGTGAATGCTTATGCAAGAATGTGAATGCTTATGCAAGTTATGTGTATGCTTAAATGCATGTTTAACATGTTATGCAAGTTGTGAGAATGCTTATATGCAAGTTCAACATGTCATGCAAGTTAGGTGTGCTTATGCAAGTTATGTGAATGCTTATATGCAAGTTCAACATGTTATGCAAGAGATGTGTATGATAATATGCAAGTTTGGGTTAAATATAGTTGGGTTAATATATGCTCATATATGCAAGTTGACGTCCTCTTAACCCATGACAAAGTTATATTCTAAGATTTGGTTAAACCCATGATATTTGTGATAGATCTTCCCTTTTATTATGTCGTGAAATGAGAACGATTTGCGTGGGGAACGATGGGGTTAATAAATATGTTAATAAAAGTATGATTGGGTATGATTAAGCATACCATAAAAATAAATTAACATAAGTGGGAATTTACCTATTGAGTTAGGTCTACCCCATGGGAATTTACCTATTGAGTTAGGTCTACCCATGTTATGAAAAACTTGATATTAATTAGGGATAGTTAATATAAATTATGAGGGTGATTAATTAGGTGTAATTAATCGACTAAGACACGAGGTTGGACTCAGTTGTAGCGTAAAACTGCCCGGACCCAACCGGCTTAACCAGTTGCTACAAATGTTAGCCCAATGTGAGAGGTCTTAGGCACAAACTAAATACGTGATTAATGTAAAGACACGAGGTTAGACTCGGTTATGACATAAGGCTGCCCGGACCCAACCGGCTTAACCAGCGGTCATAAAAGATAGTCTAATGTGAGAGGTCTTTATGAGGATCACGGTCTTAATTAATTAAGAAACACTTAACCAAATTAGCATGTAGTGGGACATGAGGGTTAAGTGGGTACCTTGGGTGGCACGTAGTAACTAGTGTGGGTGCCTTGGGTGGCATGAGGAAACTAGTGGGTTGCCTTGGGTAGCAATAGAAAATACGATTAGAATACTTAACCAAAGTGGAACATGGAATTAAACATGATTAAAGGGTTAAGTAAGTGCCTCGGGTGGCATGTGGGAATTAAGTAAATGACTTGGGTGGCATGAGGAAATCTAGTGGGTGCCTTGAAAGGTAAATAAAAATATGATTAATGACTTAACCAAAGTATTTATAACATGTAAGTAGACATGGTTAAAGGGGTTAAGTGGGATACACTAGATAAAATTAACAAGCTTAGGTGGTAGCTTGTGGGGGCCCATCTCAACCAATATCCCAAACGTATCTTTGTGGGCTCGACCCAAGTCGAGTGACGGGACACGCATATTGGGCTTGACTATAAGAGGCCAAAAACGGGTTAGCGGTGGCAACGTAGGACCAACGGGTTTCATATGCGTGTGTGGACCCGGGCTGGTTAGTAAATCGTTGTTGCATCGTGTAGGTATAAAGCCGTGCACCGTTGATATTATCAGGTTGCCACTTGGGGAAATGATACACCCCATTGTGGGACCAGCACGGGTATCTACATTAGGGAGCCGATCGCTTGGGAGTAGTGGGTACACCTAGTAATGATAGGGGCAGACGGCACCTATGTAGGGGTACTAGAAACTACTGGGTAAAAATTACTAAATACATTTAGTGGGATCAACCTTTAAGTAGGAATTAATCTTAGGTAGGTAAAACTGGTGTGGTGCAGTGTAGGAATTACTCTTGGGTGGATAAGTCTGGGGCGGTGTAATCTAGTAATTATCCTTGGGTGGATAAATGCGTCTTTACGGTGATCTTAGTTTATCCTAAGTTTACCAAGCTGCTTAGTGTAGCCATTCATCCCCAGTCGTTACCGTATATCAACTTATGTCTTCTCTGGTTATTTTAATGATTGTATTGTTAGGGTTATAGGACTCACTCAGACTTATGTCTGACCCCGTTGTTTTTATCTTTTTCCCCCAACCCCAGGTTATTAGAGTGGGCCTGGTGCTAGTGGGCTTTGATCTGATTGATGTATCTATCCTATGGAGCTTGGACCTCTGGAGTGAAGCCGAGCTTATCTTTCCTTTTATGGCTATTAGTTATGTAGTGGGATTATGTACTTCTATTTTATCAAGATGGATATTATGTACTTGACTCTGGTTTATGGTTTTGTGATGTAACCAAACATGTATTACTTTCCGTTGCAATTAAATGATGATTTAAATTTTCAAGTATTACTTATATCTGTCTTGCTGTAATTTTACTGTTCTATATTCACTTAAAATACTTCACCGAAACTAAGGCATTCCCCTGGTATGAGTGACCTTAGCGGACGTGGGGTGTTACACGTGGTATCAGAGCTTAAGGTTACCATAACAGATAAAAATTTTAGAAAAACTATTTTTCTAAGAAAATTTTTGAAGGAGTATTTTCAAAAACATGTCTTTTAAGAGAAAAGTTTTTGAGAGAAAAGCATAATCCCCGATAGCCATATCTTTATCTTTCGAATTCTCCGTTTGAATCTCTTTCTCTCTCGATTTGAGTTTCCTCTCCGTGTGTAGATGATCTTTCTAAGATAGATAGGAATGGAAAACCGCTTCAAGGGACTTAGACGTAAATCAGATTAGAAGTTGGTTCAAGAAGGAGGAGGACTTGTAGGTACTTATTGGATGGACGATGGGAGGAAGGCTTTAATAGTTGTTTGGTTAATAAAGGACGAAACCTCATTGATGGGAGGTTACGAGTGGAGAATGGGAAGGAGAAGGCTAGTAGTTATCCTTTTGGGGGGAATAGGACACCTTATTAGGATTGACCAAAGAAGCAAGGACAAGGTATGGAATCTTCTGGAGGGTAGTTGTATTCCCTCACGACTAGGGTGCCGGATAGGGATAAGACCGTCTAGGTTGGAATTTGGATTTCTTTATTATCCGATTCGAACTTTATTTGATTTGGACGCATTAAGTTCGTTTATCTCATCATTGTTAGTTGAGTCACTGCACTTAGACACCAGTTTGGTAGATGATCCCTTAGTTGTTTCAAACCCAATTGGGGCTCCATGATGTGTTTGGGTTTGAAAGTTTCTATACTTAGCGTTGAGTTTGGATGTGATGCTTGTTGGGCTTCACGGACTATGGGTTAGTTTTGGGGCATGGACTGGTTATCCAGTAGGGGTGCCGTTCTTGATTGTGAAGAGAGAGTTGTTAGGCTTATGACCCGCTTGGGTAACACTCTCGAGATCTCTTGTAATCCCATAGAATCTGTTATGCTAAGTTATCTAGAATCGCTTGACACGTCGGTCGAGAGTTTGCGATCTGTTAGAGTGGTCCGGAATACTCGAATGTGTTTAGGAAAGTGAAGGGCTTACCTCCGGAGCGGGAGATTGACTTCCGAATATATCTGGTAAACAATGCCAAACCAGTGACTTGGCCAGTGTGCCACAAGGCTCCTCGTGAGAGGAGGGAACTCCATAAGTGAGTAGGCAATTGCTTGAGAAGGGGTTCATAAGAGGAAGTATATCGGAGGGGGGTGCTCCAGTAGTTCTTGCCACGAAGGCGGATGGGTCCCTCAGACTTTGTGTAGGCTAAAGAGAACTAAATAAACTCACAAAGAAGAATAGACACCCATTGCCGAAGATTGATGATCTCTTTGATCAGTTGGTTGGCGCCTCAGTATTTTCGCAGTTGGACTAAGCCACATGGGTTCGTCAGTTGAGAGTGGCTGACGATAGTATAGAGAAGATTGCCTTTAGGACTCCGGATGGTTTTATGAGTGGCTGGTGATGCTATTTGGTTTGATGAACGCCCCCGCATACTTTGTTGATTGGATGAGAAGGGTGTTCAGGGAGTACCTAAATAAGTTTGTAAATGACATCTTGGTCTTTTCAAGGAGCATAATAAGTTTCGTATATGCTCAATAGGTTGAGCAAAGCCAGTTATGGGATAAACGGTGGTTTTGGAGCGAGACTGGCGAGGACATCCAAAGTTGGTCAAAGGCTTAATTGTTTAGCCATTATTTATTTTAGTATCATCTCACGTAGGTTGCCTGAACTCGAAGGAGATATCCCTTGGGTGTTTGTCTGATATTGGTTTCGGCCTTTGGGGCTTGCATTTGGGGGACGTCGAATTCGACTAGGGTGGTCTGCGTGAGAGATGGACAGTTGTGACGATTTTGGATAGGATTCTTAGCATCTTATGAGTTGAGATAGCGTATACCCCTAACAAGGGAAGCATGGTAGCAGACGCCTTAAGAAGAAAAAGGTTGTCCTTGAGTTCATTGATCGTTAAACGACAGAGCTTAGGGTTTATTTCTATGGTTGACCTTAGACCTTCCGTTAACCTTGTACCCAGTTTGCTAGCCTCCTTGGAAGTTAGGCCTACTCTTTTGGGACGGAGTGGCGAGACATAGCGTGACGACCCATAGTTGGTTGAGTTAGTAGAAAAGCTCATAAGGAGGGGAGTCGTCCAGCCATTTGAGTAGGTACACCCTAGATGGTAAGGGGTGGTTGCGTAGAGACGGTAGACTTTGTGTACCGCAAGACGAGAGTTTGAGGAAGGCTATACTTGATGATACACATCGGTCAAGGATGACCATTCATCCCGGTAGGAACAAGAGGTACCAAGACATAAAGCGAGTTTTTCTTTTTGGCCAATCTGAAGAAAGACGCGGCCAAGTATGTCGCTAGATGCTTGGTGTGCCAGCAAGTGAAGGCGGAGCAGAAGAAACCCGGAGGGTTGCTTCATCCGTTAGAAGTTCCGTAATAGGAAGTGGGATAGTGTCTCATTGGATTACCGAAATCAAGGAAGGGTAATACGGGGATTGGGCTTATGGTAGATAGACTTACTAAGTGTGCCCATTTCATACCCGTGAAGAGCAAGAGGACTATTACATGTCTAGCTTCAGTTTACCTTCGAGAGATTATTAGATTGCATGGTGTACCTTCCAGTATAGTGAGCGATCGAGATCCTATCTTCACTAGTGAGTTTTGGAAGAGCTTGCAAGAGGCGGTAGGGACTCAGTTGTGGTTGAGCACCGCATATCATCCTCAGACGGACGGTTAGACCGAGAGGGTGAACCATATCTTAGAAGATCTTTTGAGGTTATGTATTATGGATTTTGGAGGTACATGGGAAGAGCATCTTCCATTGGTGGAGTTCGCATGTAATAGCAGCTTTCAGTCCAGTATTGGTATGGCTCCTTTCGAAGCTCTTTATGAAAGGCCTTGTTGATCACCTACAGGTTGGTGGGAATATACGGGTAAGATCTTGGTTGGACCGATGAGATTAGAGAGTCTTCAGAGAAGGTTGGTTTGATTCGAAGAAGGATGAAAGCGGCGGAATCTTATATGGACAAGAGGAGAACAGAGCTTGAGTTTGATATTAGGACATGCTTTTTATTAAGGTATCTCCGTTACGGAATGTGGTTCACTTTGGATCTGTTAGGAAGTGAGTACCAAGGTTTGTAGGGCCATTTCCCATTAAGGAGAGAATTGGACGGATGGCATATAGAGTGGAGTTGCCTGACAGACTTAGTGGTGTACCGGATGTATTTCATGTGTCCCATTTGAGGAAGTGCTTACATGAGACCGCTGAGGTGGTAGAGCCGAGTTTGTTTAAAGAAGTAGAGTTAAAGCGCGATGAGACGATTCGACGAGCTCCTACTCGCATCATTGGGTCAGAGACTAGGAAGTTGAGGAACAGAGAAGTTCAGCTAGTTAGAGTGCAATAGGGAGATGACGAAAGCAATGCTACTTGGGAGACGGAAGCGAAGATGCGTTCTTTGTATCCATTTCTTTTTGAGAGTATGTCTTTTAACTTCTCCTCTATCGCTTGCCTAGTACTTATCTTATCTTTAGTATGTCCTCTCGATTAGTGCTGTTTGACCTTTAGATAGGAAAAACCTATGGTTGAAACATGTGTTTGAGACATGTTATGGTTGATGGATGCAAGTGGATGCAAGTGTTTGCTAGTGGTTGCTCGTGGATGCATATATACACACTCTAGGCACTAGATCGGCTCAATCACTCCATATTGCATATTGCATAAAATTGTGTGTAGTTAGCTATATTTATGGATGTATAATGATTGTGTTATCATATGGATGATGCATTTTGGTGAATGATTGTGCACTCATATAGATACTGTATGTGTCGATAGGGTTATCTCGCATACATATTGGATGCATGGCACTATCATGGTTTGCATATGTTCGTACATTAGATAGGGAACATATACACACACTTTTCGCATATGCTCATACATCATTAGAAATTGTTTAAGGACAATGGATGCTCGTGTTTGATGGATTGAGTAGATGGTTGCTTGGATGGTAGGATATACATTCTCCTTAGCTTAGAGATTTCGGGGACGAAATCCTTTAAGGAGGGGAGAATGTAACACCCCGAATTTCGGTTAATGCTAAAATTCACTAATTACAGAATAAATAATCTCAGAGGTGAGAATTGGGGGAAACGGGCTACGTCATTGCGTTCGTCTCGGAAAAATACGCGAATTAGAGTCCGAGTTTTCGAAAATCGGAGTCCGTATGGCCCAGTTATGGCCCGATGAAGTTTGCAGAAAATTTGAAACTAAAAACAGATTTATAATTTAAATTCAGATTTTAAAATAGAGCAGGCGGGGCCAGGCGGGAAGGTTCCCGCCCTACCCACGTCGACAGGGCTGTCGACAGGCCTGTCGACAGGGGTGTCGACTTGCCTGTCGACTTGCCTGTCGACAGGGGGGTGACGCCCAGTGAAACTGGGTGCACCAGTTTGGGTTCTTGGGCTGGCTTGGTGGGCTAGTTCTGGAAGCTTCTTGGATCTGACGGATCTGATGGTCCTAAATTAATCTAGGGTTAATCTAAGGGTCTAAAATGCAACCTAATCCTATAAATAACACCCTAACCCTACCCTAATTCATTCATAATTAAACCTAGTAACTAAACTATGGCAAAATGAAACTTGGTCATGGCCTCCACAAATCAATGAAGAGGAAAGCAAGCTCTAATCAACCTCTAATCCATTCTAAGTATCTTAATCTTCTTCATTAGCTTGCTAATTGTGTTTTGGTGAGTTTCTATCACTTTGATGATCAATTGTTAAGATAAGTAGATTAGGTGTAATGAGACTTATGGTCTTGAATGCGGATTTGTGAGGTTGAATCATTTGTAATGATATGCTAATCTATGTGTAATATTAATCCTATGTTGAATATGAGGGTTTATGCAAGTTGGATATGTGGATTTATGCATAATAAGCAATTGATTTTATGCAAGTTTAGTATGTGATTCTATGCATGCTAAGTATATGATATTATGCAAGTTTAGTATGTGATTCTATGCATGCTAAGTATATGATATTATGCAAGTTTAGTATGTGATTCTATGCATGCTAAGTATATGATATTATGCAAGTTTAGTATGTGATTCTATGCATGCTAAGTATGTGATAATATGCATGATTAATAAGTTGTTTTATGCATATTTAACAAGTGGGTTTATGCATGTTTAACAAGTTCATATGCAAGTTACATGTATGATAATATATGCTATGCAAGTTACATGTATGTCAATATGCAAGATATGCTATGCAAGTTACATGTTTGTTAATATGCAAGTTACATGTATGTTAATATGCAAGATATGCTATGCAAGTTACATGTTTGTTAATATGCAAGTATGTGAATGCTTATGCAAGAATGTGAATGCTTATGCAAGTTATGTGTATGCTTAAATGCATGTTTAACATGTTATGCAAGTTGTGAGAATGCTTATATGCAAGTTCAACATGTCATGCAAGTTAGGTGTGCTTATGCAAGTTATGTGAATGCTTATATGCAAGTTCAACATGTTATGCAAGAGATATGTATGATAATATGCAAGTTTGGGTTAAATATAGTTGGGTTAATATATGCTCATATATGCAAGTTGACGTCCTCTTAACCCATGACAAAGTTATATTCTAAGATTTGGTTAAACCCATGATATTTGTGATAGATCTTCCCTTTTATTATGTCGTGAAATGAGAACGATTTGCGTGGGGAACGATGGGGTTAATAAATATGTTAATAAAAGTATGATTGGGTATGATTAAGCATACCATAAAAATAAATCAACATAAGTGGGAATTTACCTATTGAGTTAGGTCTACCCCATGGGAATTTACCTATTGAGTTAGGTCTACCC
The DNA here is from genome assembly GCA_030737875.1 of Allium sativum. NCBI lineage: Eukaryota > Viridiplantae > Streptophyta > Magnoliopsida > Asparagales > Amaryllidaceae > Allium > Allium sativum. The sequence goes on from CM060915.1 coordinate 121,335,803, forward strand.
ATGTTATGAAAAACTTGATATTAATTAGGGATAGTTAATATAAATTATGAGGGTGATTAATTAGGTGTAATTAATCGACTAAGACACGAGGTTGGACTCAGTTGTAGCGTAAAACTGCCCGGACCCAACCGGCTTAACCAGTTGCTACAAATGTTAGCCCAATGTGAGAGGTCTTAGGCACAAACTAAATACGTGATTAATGTAAAGACACGAGGTTAGACTCGGTTATGACATAAGGCTGCCCGGACCCAACCGGCTTAACCAGCGGTCATAAAAGATAGTCTAATGTGAGAGGTCTTTATGAGGATCACGGTCTTAATTAATTAAGAAACACTTAACCAAATTAGCATGTAGTGGGACATGAGGGTTAAGTGGGTACCTTGGGTGGCACGTAGTAACTAGTGTGGGTGCCTTGGGTGGCATGAGGAAACTAGTGGGTTGCCTTGGGTAGCAATAGAAAATACGATTAGAATACTTAACCAAAGCGGAACATGGAATTAAACATGATTAAAGGGTTAAGTAAGTGCCTCGGGTGGCATGTGGGAATTAAGTAAATGACTTGGGTGGCATGAGGAAATCTAGTGGGTGCCTTGAAAGGTAAATAAAAATATGATTAATGACTTAACCAAAGTATTTATAACATGTAAGTAGACATGGTTAAAGGGGTTAAGTGGGATACACTAGATAAAATTAACAAGCTTAGGTGGTAGCTTGTGGGGCCCCATCTCAACCAATATCCCAAACGTATCTTTGTGGGCTCGACCCAAGTCGAGTGACGGGACACGCATATTGGGCTTGACTATAAGAGGCCAAAAACGGGTTAGCGGTGGCAACGTAGGACCAACGGGTTTCATATGCGTGTGTGGACCCGGGCTGGTTAGTAAATCGTTGTTGCATCGTGTAGGTATAAAGCCGTGCACCGTTGATATTATCAGGTTGCCACTTGGGGAAATGATACACCCCATTGTGGGACCAGCACGGGTATCTACGTTAGGGAGCCGATCGCTTGGGAGTAGTGGGTACACCTAGTAATGATAGGGGCAGACGACACCTATGTAGGGGTACTAGAAACTACTGGGTAAAAATTACTAAATACATTTAGTGGGATCAACCTTTAAGTAGGAATTAATCTTAGGTAGGTAAAACTGGTGTGGTGCAGTGTAGGAATTACTCTTGGGTGGATAAGTCTGGGGCGGTGTAATCTAGTAATTATCCTTGGGTGGATAAATGCGTCTTTACGGTGATCTTAGTTTATCCTAAGTTTACCAAGCTGCTTAGTGTAGCCATTCATCCCCAGTCGTTACCGTATATCAACTTATGTCTTCTCTGGTTATTTTAATGATTGTATTGTTAGGGTTATAGGACTCACTCAGACTTATGTCTGACCCCGTTGTTTTTATCTTTTTTTCCCCAACCCCAGGTTATTAGAGTGGGCCTGGTGCTAGTGGGCTTTGATCTGATTGATGTATCTATCCTATGGAGCTTGGACCTCTGGAGTGAAGCCGAGCTTATCTTTCCTTTTTTGGCTATTAGTTATGTAGTGGGATTATGTACTTCTATTTTATCAAGATGGATATTATGTACTTGACTCTGGTTTATGGTTTTGTGATGTAACCAAACATGTATTACTTTCCGTTGCAATTAAATGATGATTTAAATTTTCAAGTATTACTTATATCTGTCTTGCTGTAATTTTACTGTTCTATATTCACTTAAAATACTTCACCGAAACTAAGGCATTCCCCTGGTATGAGTGACCTTAGCGGACGTGGGGTGTTACATAGATTAACCCTGGAAGGGGTGAATAGGGTTTATTGGATTTTTACGAGATATTAAAATATATCACAACACAGATTGCAGTAGAGAAAATAAATGCAGGAAATAAATAACACATATTTTACCCAGCTTCGGCAAACCCTGCCTATTGCTGCACGCCCAAGATTTCTACTAGGTATTAAAACAGATTCTGCTTACAAAACCCTGTAAACACGCAAACCCTACTCCTGTTCTTATCCTACGCTCAAAACCCTAGACTGATCTTTATCCCCAAGATCAGATTTTTCCGAATTACGAACCCGTAATCCGTAAACCCTAACTATAAATCCTATAGCCAGTAAACCCTAGTTTTACAGACAAACTAGAAAACCCTACAATACTACAAAAGTGGGCATATTCGATACTATTTTTATGTGGCCGTAGATCAAAAAAGCGTTGCCGTAGGTCATTTTTTCAAATAGGCAACACCAGGAGGGCGTGGCATCCGCGGCCGTTGCATTAGCCACCTAAGGCAACACTTTTGCCCATCTACGGCCACGGAAAGAAAGTGTTGCATTATAGCCATAATGCAACACTATTTGCACGTAATGCAACACTATTCAGCGTTGCCTTAAGCATTAGTTAGGGCCTGGCTTCCAGTGCCGCCACGTCAGCTTTCCATGTCAGCTGTCTACGTGTCACACGACACGTCATCTCTCCATGTCAGCACTCCACGTGTCACTTGCCACACCAGCTATCCACGTCAGCTGTGGGGTCCACGTGCGACGGGTAAGCAATTATATTTAATGTAATGCAATACCACTACAATATGTAATGCAACACCATTACAATGAAATGAAATATCAATAAAAGCTAACGCAGCAGTAGAAGAAGGAAAATGCAACACTAATTTGATAGAAATACAAAGCTTTAATTAAATATTTTGCAATACAGGTTTTGTACAAGAAACTCATCCAAAGCAATTGTTTTAATTATCCAAATATCAAAACTCAAAAATCAGCTACACCGTTTTGTTCATTGTATACAGTAAGCTCGAACTACTTCAAGAATAGGTGCACGACATAAGGGACATTATCCTGATCCATTCCTGGCCAATTCTTTAGCGAATTCTGAACATGTACACATGTGTCCACACCTGCAAAATGTATTACTCATTTATATATATGAATCATATATATGCAGCAATCCGATTGCAATAGGAAATATATATGTATGTTAGTATGTACCTATATATGAATCATATATATGCAGCAATCCGATCTGCAAAATGTATCCCTCTGCCTTCCAGAATTAAATATGCACCTGATCAAATGATAACAAGTTATTTGATAAGTGGTGGCATCGAATGGCCATTGGCCTTCTTAGTAAAATGTTATGAATACAATTATTACAATTGACTTACTGACCATTGGCGATTGGTCACTCATGCCAGCCAACAAATAAGCAATTTCATATGGCCATTCGTCTTCTGAGCAAAAAGTTTTCAGTTCCCATATTACTGCCACGTACAGTGTGTCACTTCATATCCTGTCAAGCTTCAGAAGCATATCGTCGTCTACATCTTCAACTCCTAAACAAAACTCCATCGTCAAAAGTTAAAAAAAAAAACAATGGAGGACTCTTCACTATGCATCACTGCCACTGTTCTTTCAGGACATTGGACTTACGAATTTGTGCATCTCACGCTTAGGCATACGCTGAAGCTTAATGAGGAGTGGACTATACGGGTTATACCCAAAAACTCTTTTCTAATAACATGCCCATCTTACAGTACGCGTGATCATGCGCTAATGTTGAAACTTTTTACAAAATTGGAGGTGCTTTTTATGTGCAACAATGGTCTGCTGAAGAATTTGAGCCTGAACCAGCGTTCGAGGCAGAATCATGGGCCAGAGTTGTTGGCTTTCCCGAGTTCCTGAAGACAAATGTTCCTGCAATAAAAGAATTAATGACGCCAATGGGAAATGTGTGTGAAATTGACGACTGTCATTGGTCTCGAATTGACCATAGATCACTATACCTGAAAATGGAATTTTATGAAGGCATTGGCTTGGAGAATGTTTTTGCTGCTCGATTCGACAACAAGAAATACATCATTAGGGTTGAGCGCACCACACATACTCATCCTTTGACGAGGCCTGAAATTCTGTTTGTGAGCAATAGGGAGGAACCGGTGGTACCATTTTTTTGTGATCATAGGTAAATTTTACTTCCATCCACAGTTTCTTATAGTGAGACACAACCACACATGCACACACTCACATACATACATACAAGGTTATAATGCCCCACCCAAGATTCTGAAATAATAATACAAACTGGTGCTCTGTTAGTTGTACATAGATGTGGTTGTGTGGCTTGAATTTGAGACACTGTTATTGTATGGCTTGAATTTCCTTCAGATGTGGTTACATGTCAAATTGTTTGATAATTAATGTGTGTTACATGTCAAATTGTTTGATAATTAAGGCATATAAACTCGTTGGTGGATCACATTATTTGAGAATTGAATCATATAATATATTAGGTGGATCACAAAATGTTTACAAAAATAGAAGTTTGATCATATAATATATTAGGTGGATCACTTTGAAACACTCTGACATAGACAATGACTCTGACATGGACAATGACTCTGACATGGATGCTGGTGCTGATGCTGGTGTGGATGCTGGTGATGATGCTGGTGATGACTGGTGATGTTTGTGGATGTTGGTTTTATTCTGCTGGTAATGATTTTTGGCTTGAAATTTTGTGAATATTTGTGAAACTTTGTGTGGTTGTGGAAGTTTGTGATGAATGGTGATGACTGATGATGGATGCTGGTGAATGTTTTTGAATGTTTGTGAATGGTATGTTGTTTTGTTTGTGAATGCTGGTGATTTTTTAAAATCTCTGCGTACGTCTCTGGTGTATACTTATGATACTTGTGCGTGTATACTTGTGCGTGCCTTCAGATGGCTGCCTTATGATACTTGTGCGTGCATGTATACTTGTGCGTGCGTGTATACTTGTGCGTGTCTACTTGAGCGTGTGTACTTGTGCGTGTATACTTATGATACTTGAGCTTGTATACTTGTGATACTTGTGCGTGTATACTTATGATACTTGAGCGTGTGTACTTGTGCGTGTATACTTATGATACTTGAGCTTGTATACTTGTGATACTTGTGCGTGTATACTTGTGCGTGTATACTTATGATACTTGTGCGTGTATACTTGTGCGTGCGTGTATACTTGTGAGTGTATATATGCACTGCGTGTATGATGTGTATTGTAATAAAACGAAAATGCTTGAGTGCCCGCTTCAGATTTTGTCAAAATCTGCGGTAAGAGGCTTAAAATTCGGATGTCACCGCAGTGCATATACACCGCAGTGCAAATTAACCTCAAGCATACAAATTAACCGCAGTGTAAGGTATGAACCTCAAGCGGTGCAAATTAACCGCAGTCCCCATTCCTTAACTAGCTCGACCTCTATAATAAACCAATGTCTTTTTCATGCCAGTAGCCCGGTTCTCATGGTTTATTGCTGGGTATAATTTTCGAATAAACCTCAGCATAATCCCAAATCCCAAATCAATAATAAGCGCAACTAATTACTCATAAGCGAATGGGTTTTCCAAAATGTAACAAATGAACTAATTACTCATAATCCAATCTATAATAAGCGCAACTAATTCACAGTGCAATACAAACTGAACTTGAGGGGAAAAACTGGCGATGTCAGCGCCCTGAGCAATCAAAACTAGAAAGCGTTTCAAAGCTTCATCCTTTTCGGAATAGAATTTGCTGTCGAGGAGAGGATCGATACTGACGTGAATTTAGGTTTAAATTTTTGTCAATAGTAAAAAGGGAGAAAAACGATTAGATGATAGAGAAGAAAACAATTTCGTGAAGGGAGAAGATCGCGCCAAAATTTCGTCAAAAGAATGAAATGACGTGGCTGTCAATGATTGGATGATGGCTAACATTAAGATCATCAGATCCATAGATGGTTTGAACCGTTGGATTAATCTTTCATCTACGGTTGGGGTTTTTATATGTTGATAACGCGGATAGCTGAGCTGGATTATATATACGTAATGCTACGCTTTTAACTGGTGTTGCACATCAAAACACTAAAATTCCCACCGCAACAGTGCATCCACGTATAATGCAACAACATATGAATGCTGTTGCAGAAGCTCGAAGAAATCATAGCTTTTGCCACACTTTTCATGCAACGCACACAAATTAGTGTCGAATATGCACACTTTTGTAGTAGTGCTAGTTTTACAAACAATCTAGAAACCTCTAGTTTTCACAGAAAATCTAGAAAACAGTATGAAACGGTTTACAAAAAATAAAAACAATACAATAATAAAATAAAACAAAACCCCCTGTCACTTAATAACAAAACAAGCTGGCCCCCTCTGTTTATTTCTTTTATCTCCAAAAAAATGTCGGCCGACTCTATCAAAAATAGGGTTTTTGCTTCCCTAAGGTTTCTCGTCCAAATCAAATCGCAATTATGAAAATGAAAGGTTTGGAAATTGTCTCTAAAGCTAGAATCCTTGTTGCTTGTTCCTTGATTGATTTTCTCCTTCTGGCGATAAAAAATGTGAGTTATTATGAATTCATTTGTTCGATTTTTCTGCTTGAATTTTTCGATGGTTGTTGCTTGGTTTTCGATAATGTCGATGATGAAATCGGTGTGATAAATATAGGGTTTTTAGTCCCTTAGTTTACTCTCTGATTTCTGTAACCAGTTTTGATGTGTGGTTGTTTGGACCTGAGAAATTTTGCACTTGCTGACTTGTAATTCAGCCCAGACTTGTTCGACTTGCATTCATACATAGCACTTGTTTGAACCTGAGAAATTTTGCACTTGCTGACTTGTAACTCAACCAGACTTGCCCGACTTTGTGATGTTTGCATTCTTGTTGGCATATTCATCTTGCATTGTTGTATCCATACTCCTGAACCCCTTTGTACTAAGATGTTCGACCATGTTGCTTCCTGCGTATCTGATGCTGCATTAATTTTTTGGATAAGTATCTTTGGCCATTGATCTATCTATATGGCTTGCGTTGTTTTTTCTCTTGAGTTGGTGCTGTCATGTAAGCTTGTGTGTGTGTTCGACCCATTTCTTGTCTGTTGTGTATATTCTTGAATTTGACATCACTTTGGTTTGTATATGAATACCCCATGTCCATGACACTGGTATGATTCTTCTGATCCAGTCATAAATATGCATGCATATATATACATTTATGTATATATATGATTGCTTGGCTTTGATCTTGGCTGGTTTGAATGTGTTCATGCAGGCTCGAACTCGTGCATGTTCCTTGTGTTCACTGTTGCACACTTGTCTATGCTGCTTTGTCATCTTGACCCATGTTGCGTATTTACATGTTGTCATGTATACATATATGTACACACACACACATATATATATATATATGCATATGTGTATATATATATATGTTTTTATATGAGGTTAGCTTCATATGTGCATTGTTACTTGTGTTCAAATTCTTGGTTCACGTCCACTCACGATGTTTGACTGTATTGCCCATGTACATAAATATGTGTATATACATACACATGTATGTGTATACATGTATAGTGCATGTACAGAATATATATATATATATATATGAGCACTATAGACGATGACTACCTTGTGGTATTTACAGTGAATCACTGTGAGTATCACAAGTAGTCTAGAACAAATGGATATATACATATACATCCATATATATATATATATATAAAGTCAGATCAAGTCATGAAATATGATGAGGAACACACCAAAATTCTAAGGTAAATAAATTTTAAACTAAAATTATATCTGCTAGAATTTAAAAATATTATTTTCCATTTTACTCTGTGTGTTTCGCGATAGGCAAGCAGAAGACTGGACTGACTGTGCTGGTGGACAAAAGAAAAGTGTGAGGACAGTGAGTGAATCTATATGTATGAGAAGTCTGTATATGAGTGACTGATAGATACCGAATGTATATGTGTTTGTACAACTGAGTGACTGAGTGTTGTAGTGAGGAGTAATGTAACAAATGAAATTGACATTGAAATGTATTGTATTACTGAGATGTACAAATAGTGGAGTCATAAATTTGTACTATTAAAATGCAGAAATAAAAATTTATATTTTAATAAAATACTGTTTGAATATTTGAATTCTTGTGTTGTAGTATTTTATTTAAATATTGATATTTAATTTTGTCGGTGATGTAGTAGAATAGTACAATAGCAAACTCATTAATAATAATATTTTTTTTATTATCATCAAACAAAAATCATAGAATTGTTATATACAACAATCTCCCCCTTTTGATGATGACAAATAAATAAAAAGATTTTGAATAAAATAAATGTGTTTGATAGTGAATTGTTGAACTCCTGCTATATGTATGCTTCCCCTACAACTTAACTCCCCCTAGATATGTGCATGAGTGAAAAGAATAAATTAACTGAAATTTCAATGTTGAAATATTTATGACAAATTCACTCATATATCAAAATCTTCACCCATTCTCCCGCTTTTGTTATCATCAAAAGGATACTGAAATTAAAAATAATGATGCAAAAATTGACTAGAAATATAACATCGACTTAAGAGGAATAACGTTCATCATAAATCTCAATCAAACAAACAAAAATCATAATTTTTCAAGAACTAGTGGCAAATTTCACATTGTAGAATGATAGATTTACGATGAAATTTATAAAAGTGAAAATTAGGCTCACATCCCTAAAATGAAACTTAATTCAGGCCACATCCAGTGAATTATTTTAATCCATTTCCGGTCCCTATTTTAAGGTGCCGCCCAAAATTTTCAGCCCATTCCGCCCCTTGCCATGCCATGTTACGTGTTTTGCTATTTCTGACCAAAAAATATGCGCTATGATATAAAAAAATTCAAAAAATAGGAAATATTCCCAGAAGCATTCGCCAAAAAAAAAAGTTGCATACTTCTGTGCAACTATTGCCTATAGTAGCATACATGCATGCATATATTCATATAGTGTATTTCTGTTGAAAATCAGGACCAATATATGCATACATGTATGCAACTATTAGCAAATAACTGCATACATGTATGCATACAAAGCTAAACTGAGATTCACGTGTAAAGAAGAGTTGCATACATGAATGAAACTATTCTGTATATATGCATGCATGTGTGCAACAAATTTAAAAGGGAAGTTGAACTGAGATTGTAACACCCCGAATTTTAGTCAATACAAATATTCACTAATTACAGAATAAATAATCTCAGATTTGAGAATTGGGGGAAACGGGCTACGTCATTGCGTTCGTCTCGGAAAAATACGCAAAATTGAGTCCGAGTTTTCGAGAATCGGAGTCCGTATGGCCCAGTTATGGCCTATTGAAGTTTTCAGAAAATTCAAAGTTCAAAACAGATTTAAAATTCAGGTTCAAATTTCGAAATTGGGGCCATTGGGCCCAGGCGGGAAAATTCCCGCCGAGCTAACCAAGTCGACATCCCTGTCTACTGGGCAGTCGACTTGGCTAGGACCAAGTCGACAGCCCTGTCGACTTGTGTGTCGACAGGGGGTGCTCGGCCAGTTTGGCCTGGTGCACCATTTTAGGGTTTGGCTGTGTTTTGGGCTGTGTTTTGGGCTGTTTTCTGGAAGCTTCCGAGATCTGATGGTCCTAATCTAATTTAGGGTTAATCTAATGGCCTAAAACACTTGCCTAATCTATAAATAAGACCCTAAGCTAGCCCTAAATGATCATAATCCTATCCTCTAACTAAACTATGCCAAAATTTTCTATGATCATGGCCTCCACTCAAAACCCTAGCCTCCATCCTCTTTCTAAACTATTTCTATGAAGGCTTTCATGTTCATACAAGCATTTTTAAGTTGTATGAGTGATCATTAGCTTGCATTCATCATCAAGTTGCAAGCTTTATTCTCAAGGCTAGAGTTTTTGGGTGATTGTTGGCAAGGGTTTGCTTATTGGAGTTTAGTGGTGAGTTTCTATAGCCTTAATAATTAATTGTTAAATTGATTATGATAGGATATGATAAGATATGGCTATGTTTGTGGATCAATGTGTTTATGCAAGTTTAGTATAGTGTATGTTGTGTGTTTTGCAAGTCTTATGCTATATGCAAGTTTAATGCTATGTTTTATGATGCTCATTATGCAAAACACTATGATGAACATTGATTCATATGTAACATGTTATGCAAGCTATATGTGAGATTATATGCAAGTTCATATGTAACATGTTATGCAAACTATATGTGAGATTATATGCAAGTTCATATGTAACATGTTATGCAAGCTATATGTGAGATTATATGCAAGTTCATATGTAATATGTAATGCAAGTTATGTGCATGATTATATGCAAGTTCATATGTAACATGTTATGTAAGTTATGTGTTTGGTTATATGCAAGTTATGTGCATGATTATATGCAAGTTCATATGTAACATGTTATGCAAGTTATGTGTTTGGGTATATGCAAGTTAACATGTGACATGCTATGCAAGTTCACACCTTTGTATGACATAAGAATCATATGCAAGTTACCCCTTTTGTGACATATGTGCTTCATGCAAGTTTGGGTTAAATGCTAGTTGGGTTTAATGTATGCTCATATATGCAAGTTGACACCTTTTAAACCCATGATAAGTTATATGCTACGTTGGTTAAACCCATGGCATTTGTGATGAATCTTCCCTTTATTATGTCATGTTATGAGAACGAATTACGTGGGGAACGATGGGGCTAATATGCATGTTAATAAAATGGTGTGAAATGGGTATGCTTAAGCATAACATAAAGTGAATGGACATAATTGGGAATTTACCTATTAAGTTAGGTCTACCCATATTATGGAATTGGGAATTTACCTATTAAGTTAGGTCTACCCATATTATGGAATTGGGAATTTACCTATTGAGTTAGGTCTACCCATATTCTTGAAATTGGTAATTAATTAGGGATAATTAATACAAATTATGGGGGTGATTAATTAGGTGTAATTAATCGACTAAGACACGAGGTTGGACCCTTTTGTAGCATAAGACTGCCCGGAACCGACCGGCAAATCCAGCGGCTACAAATGATTGGCCCAATGTGAGAGGTCTTAGTCATAAACTAAATACGTGACAAGTGTAAAGACACGAGGTTAGGCTCTGTTATGGTGTAAGGCTGCCCGGAACCAACCGGCAAATCCAGCTGCCATAAAAGACAGTCTAATGTGAGAGGTCTTTACAAAGGTTACGATCTTAATTAATTAAGAAACACTTAACCAAATTAGCATGTAGTGGGGCATGAGGGTTTAAGTGGGTGCCTTGGGTGGCATGTAGTAACTAGTGAGGGTGCCTTGGGTGGCATGAGGAAACTAGTGGGTTGCCTTGGGTGGCAATAGAAAATACGATTAGAATACTTAACCAAAGTGGAACATGTAGTTAAACATGATTAAAGGGTTAAGTAAGTGCCTTGGGTGGCATGTGGGAATCAAGTAAGTGCCTTGGGTGGCATGTGGAAATCTAGTGGGTGCCTTGAGTGGCAATTAAAATATGATTAAAAGACTTAACCAAAATTTATAACATGTAAGTGGACATGGTTAAAGGGTTAAGTGGGATTCACTAGAAATGACAAGCTTAGGTGGGTAGCTTGTGGGGGCCCATTTCAACCAATATCCCAAATGTATCTTTGTGGGCTCGACCCAAGTCGAGGACGGGACACGCATATTGGGCTTGACTATAAGAGGCCAAAACGGGTTAGCGGTGGCAACGCAAGTCCAACGGGTTTCATATGCGTGTGTGGACCCGGGCTGGTAAGTAAGACGTTGTTGCATCGTGTAGGTATAAGCCGTGCACCGTTGATATTATCGGGTTGCCACTTTGGGGAATGATACACCCTACTGTGGGGTCAGCACGGGTATCTACGTTAGGGAGCCGATCGCTTGGGGAGTAGTGGGTACACCTAGTGGAGATAGGGGCAGACGACACCTATGTAGTCAGCTAGGGGTACACGAAACTACTATTAAAAACTACTAAGTACACTTAGTGGGATCAACCTTTAAGTAGGAATTACCCTTGGGTGGGTAGAACTGGTGGGGTGCAGTGTAGGAATTACCCTTGGGTGGGTAGATCTGGGGTGGTGCAGTGGAGTAATTATCCTTGGGTGGGTAAATGCGTCTTTTCGGTTATCTTAGTACATCCTGTGTTTAGTTGGCTACTTAGTGTAGTCATTATCCCCAGAGGTACCGTACCTTGTTTATATCATACCCTAATTACTTTAATTATTGTATTGTTAAGGTTATAGGACTCGCTCAGACTTATGTCTAACCCCGTTGTTTTTATCTTTTTCCCAACCCTCAGGTTTTCAGAGTGGGCCTAGCACTAGTAGGCTTGGATCAGACCGCTATATCTATCTTTTGGGGCATGGACCGTAGAAGTAAAGCTCGGTTTATCTTTTTTGTTATGGCTATTATCTATGTAGTGGGATTATGTACTTCTATTTTATCAGGATGGATATTATGTACTTGACTCTTGTTATGGTTTTGTGATGTAACCAAACATGTTTTACTTTCCGCTGCAATGAAATGATGTTTTAAATTTTCAAGTATTACTTATATCTGTCTTGTTGTAATTTTTCTGTTCTATACTCACTAAAAATACTCCACCGAAACTAAGGCATTCCCTTAGCGAGTGACCTTAGCGGGTGTGGGGTGTTACACGTGGTATCAGAGCTTAAGGTTACCAGAACAGATAAAATTTTTAGAAAAACTATTTTCTAAGAATATTTTTGGAAAGGAGTATTTTCAAAAACATGTCTTTTAAGAGAAACGTTTTTGAAAGAAAAGCATAATCCCCAATAGCCATATCTATATCTTTCAAATTCTCCATTTTGAATCTCTTCCTCTCTCGTTTTGAGTTTCCCCCTCCGCGTATAGATGATCTTTCTAAGATAGATAAGAATGGAAAACCACTTCAAGGGACTTAGACATTAGTCGGACTAGAAGTTGGTTCAAGAAGGAGGAGGACTTGTAGGTACCTATTGGATAGACGATGGGAGGAAGGCTCAAATAGTTGTTTGGTTAATGAAGAGCGAAACCTCATTTTGATGGGAGGTTACGAGTGGAGAATGGGAAGAAGAGGGCTAGTAGTTATCCTTTTGGGAGGAATAGGACACCTTATTAGGATTGTCCAAGGAGGCAAGGGCAAGGTACGAAATCTCCTGGAGGGTAGTTGTATTCCCTCACGGCTAGTGTACCAGATGGGGATAGGACCGTCTAGGTTGGAATTTGGATTTCTTTATTATCCGGTTCGAACTTTATTTGATTCTGACGCATCAAGTTCGTTTATCTCATCATTGTTAGTTGAGTCACTGCACTTAGACACCAGTTTAGTAGATGATCCCTTAGTTGTTTCAAACCCAATTGGGGCTCCATAATGTGTTTGGGTTTGAAAGTTTCTATACTTAGCGTTGAGTTTAGATGTGATGCTTTTTGGGCTTCACGGGCTATGGGTTAGTTTTGGCATGGACTGGTTATCCAGTAGGGGTGTCGTTCTTGATTTTGAAGGGAGAGATGTTAGGCTTATGACCCGCCTGGGTAACACTCTCGAGATCTCTTGTAATCCCATGGAATCTGTTATGCTAAGTTATCTAGAATCGCTTGACACGTCGGTCGAGAGTTTGCGATCTGTTAGAGTGGTCCGGGAATACTCGGATGTGTTTGAGGAGGTGAAGGGCTTACCTCCGGAGCAGGAGATTGACTTCCGAATATATCTGGTAGACAATGCCAAACCAGTATCTTGGCCAGTGTGCCACATGGCTCCTCGTGAGAGGAGGGAACTCCATAAGCAAGTAGGCAATTTGCTTGAGAAGGGGTTCATAAGACGAAGTATATCGGAGTGGGGTGCTCCAGTAGTTTTTGCCACGAAGGCGGATGGGTCCCTCAGACTTTGTGTAGGCTAAAGAGAACTAAATAAACTCACAAAGAAGAATAGACACCCATTGCCGAGGATTGATGATCTCTTTGATCAGTTAGTTGGCGCCTCAGTATTTTCGCAGTTGGACTTAGCCACGGGGTTTCGTCAGTTGAGAGTGGCTGAGGATAGTATAGAGAAGACTGCTGTTAGGACTCCGGATGGTTTTTATGAGTGGCTGGTGATGCCATTTGGTTTGACGAACGCCCCCGCATACTTTATTGATTTGATGAGAAGGGTGTTCAGGGAGTACCTAAATAAGTTCGTGATGGTCTTTGTAAATGACATCTTGGTCTTTTCTAGGAGCGAAATAAGTTTTCGTATGTGCTTAATAGGTTGAGCAAAGCCAGTTATGAGAAAAACGGTGGTTTTGGAGCGAGACTGGCGAAGACATCCAAAGTGGGTTAAAGGCTTAATTGTTTAGCCATTTTTACTAGTATCATCTCACGTAGGTCGTCTGAACTCGAAGGAGATATCCCTTGGGTGTTTGTCTGATATTGGTTTAGGCCTTTGGGGCTTGCACTTGGGGGATGTCAAGTTCGACTAGGATGGTCTGCGTGAGAGATGGACAGTTGTGATGATTTTGGATGGGGTAATATCCTGGTTTTCTCTAGAAGTGGAGAAGAGCATGCCCTACATCTTAAGGAAGTGTTGGAGACTCTTCGAGCGCATAGTCTTAGGACATCTAAAGTGGATGGGATTCTTAGCATCCTATGAGTTTGAGATAGCGTATACCCCTGGCAAGGGTAACGTGGTGGCAGACGCCTTAAGCAGAAAAAGGCTGTCTTTGAGTCCATTGTTCGTGCAATGGCGAAGCTTGGAGTTTATTTCTATGTTTGACTTTAGACCTTCCGTTGACTTTGTACCCGGTTTGCTAGCCTCCTTGGAGGTTAGGCCTACTCTTTTGAGACGGATTGGCGAGGCACAGCGAGACGACCCACGGTTGGTTGAGTTAGTAGAGAAGCTCATAAGGGGGGGAGTCGTCCAGCCATTTGAGTAGGTACACCCTAGATGGTAAGGGGTGGTTGCGTAGAGACGGTAGACTTTGTGTACCGCAAGACGAGGGTTTGAGGAAGGCTATACTTGATGATGCACATCGGTCGAAGATGACCATTCATCCCGGTGGGGACAACATGTACCAAGACATGAAGCGAGTTTTCTTTTGGGCCGGTATGAAGAAAGATGTGGCTGAGTATGTCGCTAGATGCTTGGTATGCTAGCAAGTGAAAGTGGAGCAGAAGAAACCCGGCGGGTTGCTTCACCCATTGGAGGTTCCGCTATGGAAGTGGGATAGTGTCTCGATGGATTACCGAGATCGAGGAAGGGTAATACGGGAATTTGGGTTGTGGTAGACAGACTTACTAAGAAGCGCCCATTTTATACCCGTGAAGGGTAAGAGAACTGCTCCATGGCTAGCTTCAGTTTACATTCGAGAGATTATTAGACTGCATGGTGTACCTTCCAGTATAGTGAGCGATCGAGATCCTATCTTCACTAGCGAGTTTTGGAAGAGTTTGCAAGAGGCGGTAGGGACTCAGTTGTGTTTGAGTACCGCATATCATCCTCAGACGGACGGCCAGACCAAGAGGGTGAATCGTATTTTAGAAGACCTTTTGAGGCTATGTATCTTGGATTTTGGAGGTACATGGGAAGAGCATCTTCCATTGGTGGAGTTCGCATATAATAACAGCTTTCAGTCTAGTATTGGCATGGCTCCTTTCGAAGCTCTTTATGGAAGGCCTTGTCGATCACCTACATGTTGGTGGGAATCTACGGATAAGATCTTACTTGGGCCCGATATGGTTAGAGAGACTTCGGAAAAGATTGATTTGATCCGAAGAAGGATGAAAGCGGCGCAAGACAGACAGAAATCTTATGCGGACAAGAGGAAAGCAGAGCTTAAGTTTGAAGTTGGGGACATGGTTTTATCAAGGTATCTCCGTTACGGATTGTGGTTCGCTTTGGATCTGTTGGAAAGTTAGCACCAAGGTTTGTTGGACCGTTTCCTATTAAGGAAAGGATTTGACAGATGGCATATAGAGTGGAGTTGCTCGACAGGCTTAGTGGTGTACATGATGTGTTCCATGTGTCACATTTGAGGAAGTGCCTACATGAGACCGCCGAGGTGGTAGAGCCGAGCTTGCTTGAAGAAGTAGAGATAGAGCGTGATGAGACGATTCGACGAGCTCCTACTCGCATCCTTGGGTCAGAAACTAGGAATTTGAGGAGTCGAGAGGTTCAACTAGTCAAAGTGCAATGGGGAGAAGATGAGAGCAACGCTACTTGGGAGACGGAAGCGAAGATGCGTTCACTATACCCATTCCTTTTTGAGGGTATGTCTTTTAACTTCTCCTTTATCGTTTGTCTAGTACTTATCTATCTTTAGTATGTCCTCTCGTTAGTACTTTTGACCTTTAGATAGGGTAAACCTATGGTTGAAACATGTGTTTGAGACATGTTATGATTGATGGATGCATGTGGATGCAAGTGTTTGCTAGTGGTTGCTCGTGGATGCATATACACACACCCTAGACACTAGATCAGCTCAATCACTTCATATTGCATATTGCATATAATTGGGTGTGTAGGTAGCTATATTTATGGATGTATAATGGTTGTGTTATCATATGGATGATGCATTTTGGTGAATGATTGTGCACTCATGTAGATATAGTATGTGTCGATAGGGTTCTCTCGCATACATTTTGGATGCATGGCACTATCATGGTTTGCATATGTTCATACATTAGATAGGGAACATATACACACACTTTTTGCATATGATATACACGTAAATGTGTATATTTTATCCGCATATTTACCTTATTTTATCTTTTAAATAATTGATATTGTGTATTTATAGCTGTGTTTTCAGATTGTTGACAAGAATCATGATTTAGAGCATTTGATGGATAAAGCATGAAGAATTTGCTTAAAAAGAGTGAAGTTTAAAATTGCTAAAGCTTGAAGAGTCTAAAGCTTGAAGAACGGTTGCAATTATATTTCAGTTAAGAAGATTTGGCTCAATAAAGACTCAAACTGCATTCACATTAGCTCATTTGGAAGGCCTCTTACTCATGTTGCATTCACACTAGCCTATTTGCTAGACCACTCACTCTAAAGCTGCGTTCACACTGGCTTATGTGTTATTTGGGTTATTTCTTTAGTCCCACATTATGTAATTAGCTAGCTAGCCTTTGTCATATCAGCTATAAATACATTGTATCTTAGTCTTGTAAGAAACACATTAGGTTTATTCTGTAATTCTCTTCTTGGAATAAAATCATTCTCTCCCTTTCTTTTTACTTTTTGTTTATTTTATTTATGTTCATGTTATTTATTTTCTTTTTCTCTTCTTCTTTAGCTATGTCTAGCTAATCCCCTTTGATTAGGGGGTGATGACGCTGATAGTATGATTCAATATGAATCACATAGCCAAAAGATGAAGACTGTATACATGTAGATCTAGATCTGAATTAAGGGTTAGATCTGAACCTTCATATTTTGTGTCGTTTAAGAGCTATGCTCCTTCACAGGATATATTCGTGTTCGATCTAACGTTTATCGGATCTAGATCTAATTTTAGGGTTTTAGAAATTAATTAGTGAATCTGTCCTGATAGTCTATGGTTGTAGAGCTGAGCTCCTGCATAGGCTATGCTTGTCGTTATTTACATATTTGTTTCTAAAAACCTATTATCGTTGATTCATGTTTGTGACAGAAACATGTATTAGATCTGGTTAATCTTTTGGCTATTGATGATTATGAATCTGATCTATGTCATTACCCCTAATTGCTTTCACTTATTGTTAAAACTCTCTTTTATTTAATTTCTGCTATTTTCTTTGTTTTCAACCAATCAAAAGTTAGGGATAACTTGATTGGATTTATTAATAAAATAATTTGGTCCCAGAGTTCGACACCCTCTACAACGATCCTTGTTGTTTAGGAAAGACGAACGAATTTTACAGTTGTTTACAATTGTATAATTTGTTCGCAAACAATGCTCATACATCATTAGAAATTGTTTTAAGGACAATGGATGCCCGTGTTTGATGGATTGAGTAGATGGTTGTTTGGATGGTAGGATATGCATTCTCCTTAGCTTAGAGATTTCGGGGACGAAATCCTTTAAGGAGGGGAGAATGTAACACCCCGAATTTTAGTTAATACTAATATTCACTAATTACAGAATAAATAATCTCAGATGTGAGAATTGGGGGAAACGGGCTGCGTCATTGCGTTCGTCTCGGAAAAATACGCGAAATAGAGTCCGAGTTTTCGAGAATCGGAGTCCGTATGGCCCAGTTATGGCCTAATGAAGTTTTCAGAAAATTCAAAGTTCAAAACAGATTTAAAATTCAGGTTCAAATTTCAAAATTGGGGCCATTGGGCCCAGGCGGGAAAATTCCCGCCGAGCTAACCAAGTCGACAGCCCTGTCTACTGGGAAGTCGACTTGGCTAGGACCAAGTCGACAGCCCTGTCGACTTGTGTGTCGATAGAGGGTGCTCGGCCAGTTTGGCCTGGTGCACCATTTTAGGGTTTGGTTGTGTTTTGGGCTGTTTTCTGGAAGCTTCCGAGAACTGATGGTCCTAATCTAATTTAGGGTTAATCTAATGGCCTAAAACACTTGCCGAATCTATAAATAAGACCCTAAGCTAGCCCTAAATGATCATAATCCTATCCTCTAACTAAACTATGCCAAAATTTTCTATGATCATGGCCTCCACTCAAAACCCTAGCCTCCATCCTCTTTCTAAACTATTTCTATGAAGGCTTTCATGTTCATACAAGCATTTTTAAGTTGTATGAGTGATCATTAGCTTGCATTCATCATCAAGTTGCAAGCTTTATTCTCAAGGCTAGAGTTTTTGGGTGATTGTTGGCAAGGGTTTGCTTATTGGAGTTTAGTGGTGAGTTTCTATAGCCTTAATAATTAATTGTTAAATTGATTATGATAGGATATGATAAGATATGGCTATGTTTGTGGATCAATGTGTTTATGCAAGTTTAGTATAGTGTATGTTGTGTGTTTTGCAAGTCTTATGCTATATGCAAGTTTAATGCTATGTTTTATGATGCTCATTATGCAAAACACTATGATGAACATTGATTCATATGTAACATGTTATGCAAGCTATATGTGAGATTATATGCAAGTTCATATGTAACATGTTATGCAAACTATATGTGAGATTATATGCAAGTTCATATGTAACATGTTATGCAAGCTATATGTGAGATTATATGCAAGTTCATATGTAACATGTAATGCAAGTTATGTGCATGATTATATGCAAGTTCATATGTAACATGTTATGTAAGTTATGTGTTTGGTTATATGCAAGTTATGTGCATGATTATATGCAAGTTCATATGTAACATGTTATGCAAGTTATGTGTTTGGGTATATGCAAGTTAACATGTGACATGCTATGCAAGTTCACACCTTTGTATGACATAAGAATCATATGCAAGTTACCCCTTTTGTGACATATGTGCTTCATGCAAGTTTGAGTTAAATGCTAGTTGGGTTTAATGTATGCTCATATATGCAAGTTGACACCTTTTAAACCCATGATAAGTTATATGCTACGTTGGTTAAACCCATGGCATTTGTGATGAATCTTCCCTTTATTATGTCATGTTATGAGAACGAATTACATGGGGAACGATGGGGCTAATATGCATGTTAATAAAATGATGTGAAATGGGTATGCTTAAGCATAACATAAAGTGAATGGACATAATTGGGAATTTACCTATTAAGTTAGGTCTACCCATATTATGGAATTGGGAATTTACCTATTAAGTTAGGTCTACCCATATTATGGAATTGGGAATTTACCTATTGAGTTAGGTCTACCCATATTCTTGAAATTGGTAATTAATTAGGGATAATTAATACAAATTATGGGGGTGATTAATTAGGTGTAATTAATCGACTAAGACACGAGGTTGGACCCTTTTGTAGCATAAGACTGCCCGGAACCGACCGGCAAATCCAGCGGCTACCAATGATTGGCCCAATGTGAGAGGTCTTAGTCATAAACTAAATACGTGACAAGTGTAAAGACACGAGGTTAGGCTCTGTTATGGTGTAAGGCTGCCCGGAACCAACCGGCAAATCCAGCTGCCATAAAAGACAGTCTAATGTGAGAGGTCTTTACAAAGGTTACGATCTTAATTAATTAAGAAACACTTAACCAAATTAGCATGTAGTGGGGCATGAGGGGTTAAGTGGGTGCCTTGGGTGGCATGTAGTAACTAGTGGGGGTGCCTTGGGTGGCATGAGGAAACTAGTGGGTTGCCTTGGGTGGCAATAGAAAATACGATTAGAATACTTAACCAAAGTGGAACATGTAGTTAAACATGATTAAAGGGTTAAGTAAGTGCCTTGGGTGGCATGTGGGAATCAAGTAAGTGCCTTGGGTGGCATGTGGAAATCTAGTGGGTGCCTTGAGTGGCAATTAAAATATGATTAAAAGACTTAACCAAAATTTATAACATGTAAGTGGACATGGTTAAAGGGTTAAGTGGGATTCACTAGAAATGACAAGCTTAGGTGGGTAGCTTGTGGGGGCCCATTTCAACCAATATCCCAAATGTATCTTTGTAGGTTCGACCCAAGTCGAGGACGGGACACGCATATTGGGCTTGACTATAAGAGGCCAAAACGGGTTAGCGGTGGCAACGTAAGTCCAACGGGTTTCATATGCGTGTGTGGACCCGGGCTGGTAAGTAAGACGTTGTTGCATCGTGTAGGTATAAGCCGTGCACCGTTGATATTATCGGGTTGCCACTTTGGGGAATGATACACCCCACTGTGGGGCCAGCACGGGTATCTACGTTAGGGAGCCGATCGCTTGGGGAGTAGCGGGTACACCTAGTGGAGATTGGGGCAGACGGCACCTATGTAGTCAGCTAGGGGTACACGAAACTACTATTAAAAATTACTAAGTACACTTAGTGGGATCAACCTTTAAGTAGGAATTACCCTTGGGTGGGTAGAACTGGTGGGGTGCAGTGTAGGAATTACCCTTGGGTGGGTAGATCTGGGGTGGTGCAGTGGCGTAATTATCCTTGGGTGGGTAAATGCGTCTTTTCGGTTATCTTAGTACATCCTGTGTTTAGTTGGCTACTTAGTGTAGTCATTATCCCCAGAGGTACCGTACCTTGTTTATATCATACCCTAATTACTTTAATGATTGTATTGTTAAGGTTATAGGACTCGCTCAGACTTATGTCTGACCCCGTTGTTTTTATCTTTTTCCCAACCCTCAGGTTTTCAGAGTGGGCCTAGCACTAGTGGGCTTGGATCAGACCGCTATATCTATCTTTTGGGGCGTGGACCGTAGAAGTAAAGCTCGGTTTATCTTTTCTATTATGGCTATTATCTATGTAGTGGGATTATGTACTTCTATTTTATCAGGATGGATATTATGTACTTGACTCTTGTTATGGTTTTGTGATGTAACCAAACATGTTTTACTTTCCGCTGCAATGAAATGATGTTTTAAATTTTCAAGTATTACTTATATCTGTCTTGTTGTAATTTTTCTGTTCTATACTCACTAAAAATACTCCACCGAAACTAAGGCATTCCCTTAGCGAGTGACCTTAGCGGGTGTGGGGTGTTACAGAGATTCACGTATTATAGTGCAACTTTTCTGTATATATGCATGCATGTGTGCAACAAATTTAAAAGGGACAATGGCTTGTGAATATACGCATGAATGCATGCATGTATCCTGTACAAGAGCATAAATGTGTGCAACAATGTCTGAAAACGGCGAATGCTTGCAAAAACAGGTTAAATTTGAATATATGCATAAAAGGATGCGTGTAATGCTGTTTAGTTGCATAGGTGTATGCATTTATACTGCAGTTTCGGCGCAACACTGAAATATAAGCATGAATGTATGCAATTATTTACGAATAGGTGCATCTTTTGATGTAAAAACCTGCTGTTTCGTTGTTTTCTTGTTATTTTGGGTTTTGATGTGGTTTTTGATTGAGTTTCCACCTGAATTTTTTGGCGTGAAGGTGTTTTATTTAATAATGAATTTTCGTGATTTTTTAATATGTTTTTGAAAAATAGGGACCTAATTTATAATAAGTTTAGGACCGGATGTGGGCCTAATTTTGAAACTTAATAGGGACCTGTGACAAACGAACCCTTTATAAAAACGGAGGTAGTTTAAAAAACATATGGATTCCAATTATTTTCAAAAGATTTTTTATAAAAAATGGGCACAAAAATAGTGATGGATTTGGACTACTGTTATAAGTTCAACTCAATTGACAAAATCAAATAATCTCAAATCCCAATGACTATCAATCAACAAATCATAATATATCATAAAATATTAACACTTTTCACAAATTAGAAAATGGATTGATAGGAGGGTTTTACACATCTAGGAGAATTCCATATATTTTTTTATTTATATCAAATCATTTTCTTTTCATTTTCTTTTCATTTAACTTGGATTTTTAAATGAGGTCAGTTGCAGCTTAAATTATAAGTAATCTCATAACCATGCATGACCAGAGCTTGGATTTATAAATGAGGTTAGAGAAACACTTATGTATATTATATTTTTATCATTTTCTTTTTCAAAAAATTCTCAATACATAAAATTAATATGGATGATAGAAATATGGTAGATACAGAAATGGTTGTGGAATAAATTTCTAAATTAATCATATTATGAAATATGCTCAACTATACCAGGATCTTTGAAAATTTTCAATTATCTCTATTTCTGAAAAATAATACAGTTACATTTCCATCACAAATTTGAAGCTGTAAGTTTAAGATGATTTAAAAAAAATATTAAACTCTCCACATTAATATAAAATCATAATGATGGTAGATAAAGAAGATGTTCGTGAAATAAATGCCAATTCAAAGATATTATAAAAACTGTTTAATCATAATGAAAATTTAAATAAAATTTCCTCTTATTGTGAAATATTTTATAGTCACAGCTCATCACAATTTTAAAAATATGATAATAATTTTGATGAGTACTGAATACAGTTCAATTTGGTTATTGATTTCAATTTTTGAATAAATATTCAATAAATGATTTTAAAATTGAAAATCAATTACAAGAGGAATTTGAAAGATCTATACAATTTGACAAATCAGTTTAAAAGAATCAAGTAGTTGAATGAAAAAATATAAGACATGAAGACTGATACCACTTGTAATCTCCATTAACGAGAATTTTATGACCATCTAGGTGGCTAACAAAGGTATCTCAGACAACAAGCCCAAGCAAGAAAACAAATTTCATTTATCAGAGCAGCAATCAATATTTACCAAAACAAGCAGTCATCACATTTTCAAAATGATTCCTATTATCAGAGCAGCAACATCAATTAGATTCAAGACAAGCAACCACAAGATTTTCTCTGAAGATTTTGCATCAAACTAAAGAGATGATTCATGATCCAAGTTTAGAAATAGTTTATTTGAATCACTTGAAGGAATGTGAAAACTTCAAGTTACAATGAATCGATCACATAAGATTATAATTTTAAATCCAAGATGTGTGTAAGATTCACAAGATCAGTAATTTCAAATGATTTCAAACAAAAACAAATATCCAACCAAAATGATTATGAATAAAAATGAATTTCAAGATGCAACACAATAGTTCAAGCCAATTGTTTTTCAATTCAGTAATAATCAAGCCAATCCGAAAAACTAATGAAATCATCACAATTGAAAAATAGTAGTGTGCTGTAATGAGTATAAATTTTTAAATCTTTCCAAAATGAATTAGAAGAAACTCAAAACAACAAAGGTCTGTGAAATTTCAATAGTTTGTCAAATCTTCAAAAATTTAAATTCAAATTAACAGTGTTCAAGATATGATGTTAGGAATTCAGAAATTAGAAAAGAATTAAACTTCAAAATAATTGCAGAAATTTACAGTTTTAAGTTCAAGATCTAGTAATCGTTAAAACATCAGAGATTTCTACAAATGAAGCAAATTTCCATAAAATCATGAATTCTGCAATTTGAAGTTAAGAAAGCTCAAGAAGGATATATATATATATATATATATATATATATATATATATATATATATGGCAGTGTCAGATCAAATCGGCACAATAAAAAAAGAAGGGGTAGAAGAAGAAATACACAAGGAAGAAAAAACAAAGAATATTAATAGTGATGAGTTTAGAGATCATACCAGATTTACAGTAAACGTTGTGAATCTCCAACTCAGCAATTTTGGCTAAGGAACTCTGAAAAATTCAATGATATGAAGCAGTTTGAATTCAACTCTCTTTTTGCAAAGCAGTTCCTCAGCCTCCACCGGTACCTAAGGATTAAGGGGATCGAGTGGTCTAACAAAAATTTTAAAATCACTCATAGTTTTGTTCACATATTTTGGTACCCAAACCTGTTTGTATAACAAACCATTTGAAATTATCTTCGTACCTTTAGGAACTCATATCTGTTTGAATTTAACTGAATTCATTTTATTTCCTTTTGGGATCCAAAAATGTTTAAACGGTTTGTTACAAAACAAGTTCACATCTCGTTTATGATTTTAAAATGCTTTGAAATTATCAGAGTTTAAATTTTCAAATCAATTCTTTTCAAATTAGTTTGAAGGATTTTTAAAATCATATGAATTCATGTTTTCAAAAACATTTATTTTCCCAAAGGCAAGACCATATTTATTTCTAACAGAAACTTGGTTTTGCAACAACATATTCAACGGTTTTGCCCATTAGAAATTTATCCAAAGTTGATTCTAGTCGTTGAATTTTGGATTTGAGATCACCATTTTCTTTTATTAAATCAGAAAGATGATTATTAGTGATTTTCCTTTCAGTAATATATTGTTTCAAAACCAAATTTTCATTTTCAAATAATTTAATTTTAGTTTGGGATTCAGAGATTTCAAATTCAATATGCTTTTGCTTTCAAACCCACGTTTTTCAAAATTCTTGAATTTCTCAATTTCACTTTTAAGCTCTTTCAAAATAGATCTAGTTTTCAGCAAATTTTCCTTTTCAAAAATTTCAAGTTTGGAATTTTCAGGTGTCGTAAAAAAAATCCAATTCCTTTTGCAGCAAATTTTTCAAACTTAATAACTCAATCTTGTTCTCTTTTACGATCAGAATTTCATTCTCAAGCTTTTGAATATTTTTATTGAGATGCACAAGATTTATTTTCAAATTCTAACAATTTTTGCAATTAGAATTTTTAAATTTCTTGACGTTTTCAAGATTTAATTCCAAATCATTATTTTTGCTAATCAACTCAATTTTTTTTAGATTTCAGAGTTTTATTTTTTCGTTGGAGTTTACCAACATATTTAGTTAAATCAGTACACATGTAAACTAAATCTTCATAAGAGAAATTTCCTGTCTCATCAACTGTTGAGTCTCCATCGTTTGATCTATCTGAATTTTCATCTGTAAGACCCGTTAAGCACAAAACTGAATCTGAGTTGATATTCTGGGGTATTGAGAGTTGTCGTCTCTTCCATACAAGGCGTCGAGAGTATTCCAGATTCCCTGCGCAGTTAAACATTGGGAGATAAGATTATACTGATCGTCATCAATATGAGAAAATAAGATATGTGTAGCATGAGAATTAAACCCAATATCATTCCTATCTACCCAATTATATCCATTTATAACAATATCCCTACATTTAGTATTCACATATTTTAAGTAGAACTCCATTTGTGATTTCCAATTTAAAAAATCTGTACCATCAAAAATATTTGGAATATGACTGGACTGACTCTCACTGGATTGAAAACAAGAAATCATGACTCTAGAGTTAATGAAATACCTTCTCTTATACCACTTGTTGGATCTAGGTAACCCTAGAGGGGGTGAATATGGTTTATTGGATTTTTACGAGATATTAAAAAATATCACAGCATAGGTTGCAATAGAGAAAATAAATGCAGGAAATAAATAACATAGATTTTACCAAGCTTCGGCAAACCCTGCCTAATGTTGCATTCCCAAGATTCCTACTAGGTATTAAAACATATCTCACTTACAAAACCCTGTAAAATTGCAAACCTGCTCCTGTTCTAATTCTATGCTCAAAACCCATGACTGATCTTTATCCCCATGATCAATTTTTTCCCGAATTACAAACTCGTAATCCGTAAACCCTAACTATAAATCATATAACTAGTAAACCCTAGTCTTACAGACAAACTAGAAAACCCTAGTTTCACAAACAAAATAGAAAACCCCTACTTTTATAGAAAAAACTAAAAAACAAACTGAAACGGTTTACAAAAAATAAAAACAATAGAATAATAAAATAAAACAAAAGCCCTCAATGACTTAATAACAAAACAAGCTGGCCCCCTTTGTTTATTTCTTTTATCTCCAAAAAAAATGTCGGCCGACTCTATCAAAAATAGGGTTTTTGCCTCCCTAGGGTTTCTCGTCCAAATCAAATCGCGATTATGAAAATGGATGCTTTGGAAATTGTCTCTGAAGCTCGAATCCTTGTTGCTTATTCGTTGATTGATTTACTCCTTCTTGCAATCGAATACGTGAGTTATTCTGAATTGATTTGTTCGATTTTTCTGCTTGAATTTTTCAATGCTTGTTGCTTGGTTTTCGATAATGTTGATGATGAAAATGGTGTGATAAATATAAGACTTTGAATCCCTTAATTTACTCTCTGATTTCCCAAAAAGACTTGGCTGATTTGTGCGTGCATCTTGTGATTACTGTCCATGGTATAAAAATGATCCTTGCATGATATGTAGCTGTGAATCCTATGTTTGATTTTCTGGAAAGAAATAAAAACTTTTCTTGTTTATTTGATGTCGTGACTCATTCATATGATATCTGAAACAAATTGTGACTTCGAAATTGGTTTCTTGCCTAGAATAAAAGAATGTATGATTTATCTGGAAAAATATCAATTTGTTTCCATGTCTAAAAACAGAGTCTTTGAATTTTTTGGGAGATTTCTTGATAACCTAGAAACAATGAAATTTGAAATCGACTTTGCCAAAAATAAAAGTTGCCAGGGTAATTTTTTGATTGTTGCGTGAATTTCTCTTGCATGATTATGTTTGAAATATCTCCGTGAATATTTGAAACATTTTGGAAATACTGGAACCACTTGAAATGAATTCTTGCCGAGGTTGTCCTTGTGTGATTGTTGCCATGCCAGGGAAAATGATTTATTTCTGAAAACAATTCTGAACTGATTTTGTGGCCCCTTGAAAAAATTTGCGTGATTTTCTTTGTTTTGGCGTGAATCATTCTAATCATTCATGTAAATATTTGAATGAAATGCATGCCTAAAAATGTTGCTGAGATTTCTTTGTTGAATCTTGAAAACAGTAGAATAATTTGTTCCCCAATATACACTTGCCGAAAATTGATTTTGCCACAATGATTTGTGAATTGTCTCTTGCCCAAAAAACCCTTGCCATTCACTTTGAATGCACTGTTGTCACTTGCATGGTTGACAAGAAAAATTGTCTAAAAACTGTTTGCCAGTCGTTTCAAATCTGGAAACCTGTATAGCAAAATATTTTTACTTGCCATTTATTTCTTCATGTGTACATGTACATAACTTGGCCTATGCTTTGTTGCTATGTTGTTGTCACCATTCATGCATAGTTGCATGTAACACCCATTTTCATAACCAGTTTTGATGTTTGCTTGTTTGGACCTGAGCAATTTTGCCCTTGCTGACTTGTAATTCAGCCCAGACTTGTTCGACTTGCATTCATACATAGCACTTGCTTGAACCTGAGCAATTTTGCACTTGCTGACTTGTAAATCAACCTAGACTTGCTTGACTTTGTGATGCTTGCATTCTAGTAGGCATATTCATCTTGCATTGTTGTATCC
This sequence comes from Allium sativum, assembly GCA_030737875.1. Taxonomy (NCBI): domain Eukaryota; kingdom Viridiplantae; phylum Streptophyta; class Magnoliopsida; order Asparagales; family Amaryllidaceae; genus Allium; species Allium sativum. Next base: position 121,363,454 of record CM060915.1, read on the forward strand.
ATACTCCTGAACCCCTTTGCACTAAGCTGTTCGACCATGTTGCTTCATGCGTATATGATGTTACATTAATTTTTTGGATAAGTATCTTTGGCCATTGATCTGTCTATATGACTTGCATTGTTTTGTCTCTTGAGTTTCTGTTGTCATGTAAGCTTGTGTCACTTTGGGCTTGTGTGTGTTCGACCAAAACATTGTCTATTGTGTATATTCTTGAATTTGACATCACTTTGGTTTGTATATGAGTATCCCATGTCCATGGCACTGGCATGCTTATTCTGATCCAGTAATAAATATGCATGCATATACACACACACATACACATTTATGTATATATATGAGTGCTTGGCTTTGATCTTGGCTGGTTTGAATGTGGTCATGCAGGCTCGAACTTGTGCATGTTCCTTGTGTTCGATGTTGCACACTTGTCTATGCTGCTTTGTCATCTTGGCTCATGTTGCGTATATACATGCTGCCATGTATACATATATGTATATATACGCATATGTGTATATATATGTTTGTATATAGGGTTAGCTTCATATGTGCATTGTCACTTGTGTTCCAATTCTTGGTTCACGTCCACTTACGTTGTTTGACCGTATTGCCTCTGCACAGAAATATGTGTATATACATACACATGTATGTGTATACATGTATAATGCACATGTAGAATATATATATGTTAGCACTATAGACAATGACTACCTTGTGGTATTTACAGCGAATCACTGTGAGTATCACAAGTAGTCCAGACATAGATGGATATATATACAAATCAGATCAAGTCATGAAATATGATGAGAAACACACCAAAATTCTGAGGCAAATAAATTTATATTTGCTAGAATTTAAAAATATTTTTGTTCCAGTTTAATGTGTGTGTTTCTATGACAGAAAAACAAAAGATTGGACTAACCATGCTGACATATAGAAGACAAGTGAGAGGACAGTGAGTGAATCTGTATATATGAGAGGTCTATATATGAGTGACTAAGAGATACTGAATATATATGTGTTTGTACAACTGAGGGACTGAGTGTTGTAATGAGGGGTAATGTAACAAATGAAATTGACATTGAAATTTACTGTATTATTGAGATGTACAAATAGCGGAGTCATAAATTTGTACCATTCAAATGTAGAAATAAAATACTATATTTTAATAAAATATTGTTTGAATATTTGAATTCTTTGCCATAGTATTTTATTTAAATATAGATATTTATTTATGTTTGTGATGTAGTAGAACAGTACAATAGTAAACACATTTATAATAATATATATTTGTTTGTTATCATCTAACAAAAATCATAGAATTGTTATATACAACAAAGGGTAGTTAAAGTCATGCGTAATCATATTTACAAGGTTAGCCTAGAATCACTAACCTTGGTAGACATACATTTTGGGTTGAATCAAAAGGGATATATCTGTGTATTATAATATGTGTTGTACATTTCCTGTTCACCAGAATTTTGTTGCTCTGACCCCTCCTCATTACAACCACCTAGGTTTTCTAGAGAAGGTCGGGTTCTCACATGTTTTTAGGTTTGGCCTCTAGTTCCCGTGCTCTCTCATGCTCGGTATTGGCAAGGTGACTTACTTTGAAAAATGTAGTTACTTGAGTTAATACTAGTCTATCCTGTTTTGTTTTCACTGTGAGTTTCTTTTACCATACTCTGATTATGCTCATGCTCATTTGTTTGTAGGTACCAGATCTACATGCTCCATGCTTAGATGTGTTCAAGTCTCGATTTTTATCGAAATTTCGGCTCAGAAAAGTGTGGGGTGTTACATTTGGTATTAGAGCATAGGTTAAATGATCACAGGAATTAGTTAAATTAGGACTCGTGAGAGAATGTAATTCAATTTTCTTTTCTGTTTTTCTTTGTCTTTCTTACTCGACTTTAATTTATTTTGACGATGAATTAGTCATGGGCCGAATTATAAATGGGCTTTAAGCAACCAAGAGTTGAAGTATGTTGAGTTCGGGTTTCTAGCCAGTTCTGTCTTACCCTACAATATGTTGGCGATCTCGTCGTGAAGAGCACGAGGACGACATATGGTGAATTCTGTGAATTAGAGTTTGAGAGACTGGACAAAAATCTAGCTACAACCGAGATAGTCGCGATTTCTGGTTTTTTGTTTCGTTTGGTAGTTCCAGTCAAAGGCCTTTCCTTGGTCAGAAATCGGAAATCCATATTAATATGTCGTATCCGTTTGGAAATAATTTCGAGGTGTATCCATTCGTCACTTCATTGAATTTTCGAATATTCCTTTATTAGAAATATTTATTTGAGTTCTTGGCCTTGTATACGAGGGAATTTATTTTTAAAACTGTTTGAAAAAATAAAAATGGGTTTTGAAAGTTTTGAAATACGGTTTCGGAAAATGGTTTTATAAAGGCCCAATTTTATAAAAATATGGTTTTTAAATTTTAATCTATTCGTGTTTCAAAATTTGTTAGGGCTTTGTGTAATTTTAATAAATATAATCTGATTAGTAAAAAGAAAGAAATTAAAAATAATAAGGAATATGCCATTAAACTTGAGAATAATAAATATCCCTTCCTTGCGATATTTAGTATCCCTCTTAATATATATATATATATTGGATAATTTATTGAAATTATCATAACTAATCCTTCATATTTTGAGGTTCTGACATTTTTGAGCATGAAAAGATTTTTCAGTTTGTAATATGAACTGAAATACAAATAATAATAATAGTTATAATAAATTACATTTATATAGATTTATAAATACGAAACCGTTAGTTTTTAGTAAATTCCATTTTTAAAGTTTTAAATTTTCCTTCGAAAAGGCTAAGAAAAAAATCCTTCATCCAGATTTTTGGGGTATTTGATTTCGATTCATTTAATTTTGATTGTCAGCTAGGTAAGGGGAAAATCTGTTTTGATTTAATTTTAATTATGGATTTCTAGCTGAATTGTTTTGGAATTCGTAAATTCGTTCGCTTTGTGGTCCCTGCATCGTTGTTGAGACTACATTGAATCTTTGGAGATGGTTCGGAGTTGGACTACGGTCTTTGATACCGCCGTGATGAGGATAATTGTTTTTCGGGTCACGTCAAACCTTAAAAGATGACGCGAGACTATTAATATTTTAATCCGGCCTAATAAGGTCAAGATTCAACCTTTGCCCAAAACCCATTTGGCATTTGACCGTTTAGTGTTATACCTAGGATGGTCAACTTGTTGGTGGGTTTTGGTACAACTTGGACCTAGGACTCAACCATAAAAGTTCCATCTAAACCACCCCCTTAACTTCTTTCTTTCTTCCTTCCTTCCTCATCTAGCCGAACCATTTCTCTATTCTTCTTCTATTTCTTTGTCGTCGCCTCGTCTCCTCTTTTTCCGCATTAGTTTGCACATTAGATCTTGCCTCACTAATACTCTATGATCTAATTTCTTCTCTCCGACCATTGCTTAGTCCATAATACCTAATTGCGCTATCCGATCTTACTTGTACCATTTAAGTCTCATCCTTAGGGAGAGATCATTTGGTTAGATCGGAATGAGCAAAAGGTCTCACCATTTTAGGGCTATGAAAATTTGTCAATGTAGTTGGACTTGCACCGGTCCAATGCTTCGAGATCTTAGAATATGATTTTTTTGTGCTGCATCCACCTTTTTTATATCTTGTTGGAATAGATTTTATGAGGGTGATCGTCGTTTCAGAGATGAAGATTAATCTATCTTTGGATGGTTTTTCTGAGGAGAATCTTGATGAGATTTTAGAGGAAATATGCGGACTTGAATGGTCTTTTGTTTGACCGGCTTTAGAGATTTTGCAGCAAATCTCTTTTTCTTAATGTCAGGTTTTGAATTCAGGACTCTATGTTCGAACTATCCATGTAGACGTGTGACCCATTTAACACATCATTCTATAAATAGGAAGTTATGACTGGATTTGTCTAATGATGCGGAAATTAATTTTTTGTTTGATCGATGGCGTAACCATCATTTAGTGCTGCATCATATTTGATTCAGCTTGTTGTTCCTGTGTGTTGTCTCATGGAGTTACTTTTTGTAATTTCACCTATCCATTTTGTCTTTAGGCAATATTGAATGGATTTCCATGAGAAGCAATTTTATGGTAGGTTTCTTTTCTCATCGCAAATTCTCTCTTAGTAGAGGTGGTGATGTGGGAACCTCCAACAACACCAATAGTGTTTGTAACGCGAGACCGAGCATTTTGCTACCATGATATGGTTAATTAAAGATCATAAAAATTGTTTTGAACTCCAGCCGCGGAGCAAGACATCTCGCTATTTATAGCCATTGTTTTGGGAATTTCGGTGTTGTTATTTTGTCATCGTCTTTGTTGTTTTCCCTTTCCAGCATCGGGTTCTTGGCTTTGTGGTGATTCGTGCTTGTAACTGATAGTGTTATTTAAATCGCACGACTTAGGTTAATGAGACTTCTATATCTGGAATGTTTATATCATTCACGCATGCTTGTTTGAATATAATCTCATTTCTCTTATCTAAAGTAGCAGTTGTCCAAGAGCTGGAAAGAATAGAATTCTGTGTTGGATAATTTTTTAGCAAAGGACCGGTTTTGCTTTGTTTTCGTCATGGGTACAAATAAATAAATAAATCACCGTTTCTTGTTAGGCTAAAATTTATTTTGGTCTTTTGTGTGTGATTTCAATTTTCGTATTTTCTGCGCGACTGACTCATTTTTTGCCAACATGTGTCTTAAATCGTTTAAGTTTTTGCAAAATACATTTTCAAGCTTTTGGAAATCGCTGTCTGAAAAAAAATCATTTCAATTGTTACAGAATTACTTTCTTTTATTTCGATTCGCGTGAAAACGCAAAATTTGGATACAGCAATTTGTGTATATTTAAAGGTCTCTTTTACATTAAAATGGATGATTTAAATGGCGCAAAGCACATGCTACCGAAATTTTGTTTTTTCACACGAATCTCATATGGAGAGTGAAACGGTATTAAAACGAAATTTTCAAAATAAACATAAGAAGTTTGAACCGGAAATTTATTTTTACGAAAAATTTCGATTCTTGGTCACATGAGTAGCTTAAGGAAGATGTTTGGATGGTTTGTGTGCGCGTTTTAGCGGTGCAGTAGGACCGACGATACAATAAAAACGATAACGACAACAAGGAAAAGACTGTTTTAGCCATGGAAACGTTGTTTTCATACCTTGTCAACGATGCGCTCGAGTTGCCAATTAACTCGTTTTACGTTTTAGAGCTTGTTTTAAGCCTCCTTTACAGTCTACATATGGAAAATTTTGGAGATTTTGGGTAACTGAGGTAGAAATTTTCACTGTAGGGCGGGAAACAGAATATTTGTAAGCGGATGAAATGTTAAAATTCTTCATTTTGATTTCCTTTTTCCGATTTTAGCAAAAATTAAATAGGAAACGATTAGATTGCGTGACATTTTGGATGGTAGAATTTGGATGCAAAAATTGGTTGCTTTACACTTTTATTCATAATCGTGTGAGGGTTATGGATGAAAAAAGTTTTTTAAAATTTGCATTCATATAGAACTTCCAGTATATTTAGGATGTTTTGCATTATGTTTTCAAAAGTTTTTTTGAAATCTCAATGCATATATATAGAGGGCCTGGTTTAGAATCATCTTGCATACATGTTTTATGATTGAAATGCATTATGTACAATGTGCACATATACACATGGTTGCAAAGTGGATGTACACTAATTGGTTATGTAGGGTAGGATAAGTAGCTGTCAGAATTTCGAGACAAAATTCCTTTTGGGGAGGGGGATGTAACAACCCAGAATTTTGACAATAAATTAGTTATTTAATTCGATCCTCAAAAATAGGAATTTCTGCAAATGATGAAAATTGACGATGAAACTTTAACCGATACATTCATCTCAAAATTCTGGTAAACTTTCATGTTTGGAGTTTCGCGAACGGATTCTATATGAAAAAGTTATGGATGAAATACGAAAAACGGACAGAAATAAATAAATATAATAAATAATATATTCTTTTCCTTCTTTAACCAGCCCTCACTTGGCATTTTGGCCAGAGGGCGATCGACCGCTCCTAGGGAGGGTGTCGACCGCCTCGGGCCTGAAACACCCAGGTTTTGGAGGGTAGTTTCATTATAATATATAAAATAAATGGACGGATGTTTATTTAAATAAATCTAACGGTTTATGACCAATTCTACTCCTATAAATAAAGGAGTAAGTTTTCACTCTTTTCCACACAAATTTGTAGACAACGGCGAAGCCCTGCCATTTCCCTTTCTCTTCAAATAAAATTCTTAATCAAAAATTATATTCATATACAATCCATCAAATATAAATCATATAGATTAGAAAGGGATTATCATATCTAAATGGAAAAGTGTATGGATTGACGTCTAAGCTGTTCTACATCAGATTCTCCCCTCTCTTCCTATTTTCTTGCAAATCTACAGATTTAAAAGTATCCCCTTTTCAGAATAATTGTATATCTATAAGAATTTGGGAATTGTAGGCCTAAAAAACTGTTTAGATTTCAGATTTGGATGCTTTCAGGTGAGTGGGAAATTTATATACAAAGTTATAATAACCAATTTATCTGGTTTGAATTAGATCTCAAAATATATGCCTAAAATCATCAGATATATTTATAATATTGTTGAATTTGAAATGACACATGTCTGATTTGTTTATAAATATTTGTCAAAACTTGAAAGTATAAGCTTGTGGTTATGAATAATATTATTTGCAGGTTTATTTAATTGTTTATACATATTGCCTACAACTATGTTAGATAATATGTTGTAGTTGTTGCAAAATGCTGTAAATCTGAAAATTAGTCAAAATAAACACTGTTAGATGTAGTATATTCCAGATCTCTAGTTTCCGTGTTAATTTATGAATTATGTGATTTTGATTAAAAAGATACAATGGTGAATTATGTGACTTTGATTTAAAAAGACATAAACATGTTTGTATTCAATGTTGTTGGTGTTTTGGCTTAGTTGTTGTAAATATGTCATTTTCTCCTTTTTGAACAAAAAGACATTATTTTGAAACCCACAAAAGTGTAATAAAAGATCAAAAAGGGGAAAAGTTATGCAAATGTATGTATAAATATAAATATACATATTTGTGCGTAGCTCGCTTCAACTATTCCACAATATACATAAACACATATATATTTCTTATGGTTTTGAAATATGTCTATTCCATTAATCAGACATAATTTACAATAATTATAGCTAACGGTCTTTTTGTAAGATTTTGGAACCTTTTGACAATATTGAATGCAAAAAGTAATGTTTGGTTATTAATTAAACTAAATTATTAAATTTAACTGAAAATAATAATAAAGAAAGATAACTACGTTGACCGCGCAAAAATACAAGTATAAATATATATATATACATTATCCATCTGAATCTACGTAAAATGACAAAACATACATTATATTGAATGTTTGAATGGTATTCATTTATGGAATCATATATGTAGATGTAATCCATATTAAATTAATATTTTTGGGGTGACCATTGTGACAATTAATGTGTTTGGTCGTTATAAATAGAACCATAAATAAATAAATAACAATTGTAACCGTCGTCAATTGGGGAAATGTGAATTTAATAAGGTAATGGTTACAATTCCTAAATTGACCAGGATTAATGTTGTAAACCCCAATTAGGAAATTTGAATTATAACCGCATTAAGACAAGAGGTTAAGTTCAACTTGTGGTAGAAGTCTGCCCGGAACCAGGGACGTACGCAGAGATTTCATAGAGTGGGGGCGGTAATTTTGTTATTTTATTTTTTGAATCCCTAACTGTATGTTAATACGTACTAAATGCATCTATATGTCAAAAATTTGTATATCGACCTTTGATATAAACCATGAAAATAATCACCACGTAACGAAATCTTCAAAATGTCACATTAAATCATTTTTCTTTTGAAATATAATCCCTACCCAAGATTCTTTACGAAAACTCCTTTGACCTGCATATTATAGAAGTGTTGAGTCTTCATTGGCTTCAATGTTAAGGATGAAATATAGAAACAAAACTAATAGATTTTTCTTATTAAAATTTTAATTTAGATTAATGTAAAGTATACATGAATATAAACTAAAATTATGACAATATCTCAGGGATATGAAAGGGACATGCAATTTAAACGATAGCAAGGCCAGACCTAGGCATAGGCTACCTAGGTGGTGGCCTAAGGGCTCGGATCCGGGAGGAGGAGAAAGGGGAAGGGAACCTTAAACATTCGTGCTTTTTTAATTAAAATCGATACTCTTCCCACTAATATAAAGCTGCATTCAATCAGTTGCAATGACTTGTGTCTTTCCTTAATGCCATGATCATGAGTTTGATCCCTAGAAAATTTATTATACAAACTTTGTTTTTTTCCTCCTTCTATCAGCTTTGGGGCCACAGAAGAATTTTGGCCTAGGACCCCAGCTAATCTAAAGCCTGCACTGTCGATAACAATTAACTTTTTGGTGTATGATATTGGTAGATAGAGGTATGCTAGCGTAGAGTATTTATTTAAATATGGGAGGAAGGGAGAAGCAGTAAAACTGCAAATATAAAGGTAACTGAAGTAAGTAAATCAAGTTGAAAGTAAAAAAAGAAAATTTTCTTTAAAATTCAGTGGGGTCGATTGTCCCCACTAGGCCTTAACTAGGTACTTCATTGCCCGAAACCGACCGACAAATCCAGCATCCACAAGTGGACAACTTAATGTGAGAGGTCTGGTGCACAAATATATGTATATATATAACAATAAATAAATAAATAAGAATAACAATATCTGTTGGGGTACAACAAATAGATATTTCGGGACTGATAAGATGAGGATATCCATTATTAATTAATGTCTTAGCAAAATTATGGCTGTTAGGCTCATAAATGACATTAATTGTAATCAATGGTAATAAAAGGAAATTAAAGATCAATTGTTGCCTTAGGAAAATATGATTGTTATGGTTATAAAGGGAAATAAACATACGAATAGAAATATGTGAAATAAAAAGGGGATAAATGGGTATTGATGGTTGTTTAAGTTACTAAGTCCAAGTAGAGAGAATAATCAAATAAATGTCCTAGGATAAGGAGGATATAATTGTAACTGTCCGCATTTTACATAACCGGAGATCGTAAAATATTTTTATTTTATTCCCTGTGGGTTGGATCATTCTCATATTTTAATATGTTGCTTATGGGGATGTGAGACATGTCCATAATTTTTACCGATTTTGTTTGTGACCATTTTGCCACTGTCAGTCTTGTATAGGGAATAACTTTTTACTCAGGTCGAATCAGGTGGTGAGACATGTGCTATTGGAAAGGAAATGATGATTGCCTTTCCGTAGAGTGGTTACGTTAAAAATTTGGCCCAACGGTTTGGGAGGAATCGCAGTTTTAAGGTTTTTCAGTTGATTGTCCAGGTTTTGGGAGCCTAATGGGCTAATTTGGGGGAGGCCCATTAGTGGGCTAGTGGAAACTATAAATAAAGGGTGAGAGGTATGGGAAATAGTTTACTTCCTCATTCTCTCATTTGGAGGCCTTGTGCTCCTCCTTCCTCTAACACCTTTCCACCGTTAAAAATAAAAATCTAAGGTAGGAAATTGAAGATCTATACCATTGGAGTCTAGATCTACATCAACTGAAGCGGGAATTCATCGGATCAAGAGGTTTGGTGCGAAGTGCTTGCTGTCCGGGATCTTATTACATTGATTTTAGATTGTTTTGGAGAATCAGTGAATGATTTACATCTCTCACATGGATTCAATGAAGTATATGAGTGTTTAGTCATGTTTTACATCATATTCAAGTGTTTAACCATAGATCTATACCATTATAAGTCCATTTTCATATGAATCACCCTATGATCGATTTTAGTAAGTTTAAACCGGTAATTTCTATGCTATTCCATATGATTATGCAAGTTAGATCTATAGTTTTGTTCATATGATCATTCATTATGATTTTTGAGTGATTTGCATAATGTTGGCGAAAATCGTCATATTCATGTTGATAATGGTTTCATAACATGTTTGTGGTTATATTTGATGATTTGGACGAGTTGGTTTTGTTGAATCTATCGTTTGGCGAAGTTTTGGTTGAAGTCGGAGTTGAATTGCAATATGCAGGTTTTGGGTCAGTCATGGATGGGTCGGTCAAGCCAAAATCATGTCTTGGGGAGCAAGTCAGGAATGGGTCGGTCTCACTTTTGGGTCGGGTCGTTCCATCTCTGGTCGGTCCTCTTCTGGGTCGGTCGGTCTAGAGTGGGTCCGTCGTTTTGGAGCTGGTCGGTCGTAAAGTATGAAGGTGAAGTGGACAGGTTGGGTCGGTCGGCTGTTGTGAGGCGGGTCAATCCTAAAGGAGAAGGTAGGTAGGTCCTTCATGAAGCAACTGGGTCGGTTTGGTGTGAAGAAACCGGGTCGGTCATGCAAGGAGGGGTCGAGCAGAGGAGGGTGGAGTCTCTGGTCGGTCATGGTGAAGGGTCGGTCAAGGGCTCAGGCCGTTCATACCATGGGTGGTTGGTCGAACATGGTCATGGTGGAAGACAATCAGGGTCGAGCAGTGTTGGCTCGGGCATGGTTGGATCGAGCAGAAGGGGTCAGTCACACCAGGGGGGGTCGGTCGAACAGGGTCATTTTCTGAAAATTTATATTTTCGGGTACGACTCAGATTTAAATAAAAAGGCTTGAAAAAATATTTTTCGGGGGCAACCCCCCGAACTCTAGCCACAGCGTAGTGATGTAATTGGCTCGGTGATGGTGTGACTTCGAAGTAAATTCAAGTAGGAAGGTTCGAAGTGTTGAAAGGTGTTCATTGATTGGTGTAGAACAGCGAATGAGGTGAAAACTCAAAGGTCGTGAGTTGGTGGATAATGGTTTCTTGAGCTATGAAAAGTCATCGGGTTGGATGACTAGAGATGCGAAGGCCGAGTGATTATCATTGTCGTAAGTTCTAGCAGGCTCGAAGCAGGGGTTCGATAGGGGCACCAAAAAGACCGGTTGTAGGTCGAGTACCCTGGGTATCGTTGAAAGGCCTAGTTGTCAAGGTTGGACATACATACGTATCGTTGAAAGGCGTATGGAGTTTATGCTAGAACTGGGTTACCATTAGCCCTTGACATATGGCAAGGTTGGCCGTCATACGATTAACGATGGTTTCAAAGCAGGATTGACGGTGATAGCCAGAGTCAGTCATGGATGATTGGTTGTTCTGTTTATACCGTCTCATGTTGGTTCTCTAACATCGAAGGAGATGTTCCTTGAGTGCTTGTCTGATATTGGTTTAGGCCTCTGGGGCTTGTGCTTGAGGAATGTTGAATTCGATTAGGATGGTTTACATGAGATATATATAATCTAGATGTTATGAGTGCTTACCATGACTGAAAGGATGTTCTGGGTTCCATGGATGATTGGTCGGATTGTTTATCGTAAAGGTTATCACTGTCTGATGTGGGGAAGATAGGGTTGAATTCTTCTCTTGTGTTGTGGGTAGATTAGTATGCTTATCTATCCATTCTCATATACTTTATTGTTGAAGTTTATTAGCTGTTTTATCGCTCACTAAGACTATTTGACTCAAGGTTTTATGTCTCTTCTTATTACCTAGGGCTGTTCATCCGGTTGTGGATGGGCAGACTAAGTAGCAGGTGACATGTGATTAGTGAAGACGATGCTGCTGTGCGAAGGCGAGATGGAGGCTTACGTACCAGTTTTATTACTATCTAGTATTTCTGTTTCCGCTGTTTGAGTGCTCTATGAGGGTTGTAGTGAGGCCTTATGTACAAACTTTGGTATCAGTTGGATAACCTTTCAGGTTGTTGAGAAAGTTTCAAAAGTTTGTTATGTGATGCTTCACTATTATTACATGTTGTATATTTTCTACTATACTTTATCCTTGCGCTGTGAGTTCTACGATAGGTTCTGACTGTGTTTACCTACTCTGATGATCGTCCATAGCTTCCAGGCACACCTTTCAGCGTATTATTCCTCTTGAATAGTGCGCGGGATGTGGGCGGTCGTCACAACAACTTTCCTTATTATACAAGTTAATATAGAACTTATAATTAAAAGTTAGAATAGAACTTGGTAGGTTAATGATGTGAAATATTATTTACCATATGAACCTGTGACGACGGATACTTGGCGTACGTATAGTATTCCCGTGAAGTGAAACTAAATGGGAATGACTCAATAATGCAGCCCACTTCATTCTCATAAGAAGAGGCATTAAAGGCTAGTTGGGTACGAACTTAATAATCTTCGCGTATAGTCTGCTTCCTTGGGTCTTAAGTGGCATTGGTCGAGGAGTCCACCTGGGAGTAGGTCTTTTAGGGGTCTTAAATGGTGTATGTGAGGCCTACCCAAACCTGGAAGTTAAAAATGTCAGATATGGCTACCTATCCTACGGGAAGTTGTAAGTAACTAAGGAAATTATCCAACAAGGTCAGCTAAATGGTATAACGAGCAATAAGATACCATCCCTCACCTTACACGGGTTATGAGTTATATGCGTGAATGAAGGAAGCCTTAACTAGTATGGCCCCATAACTAGTTCCCTCTAGTTTATGTTAACGTTGAATAAATCATCGAGGAATACTAAGTGACCAATAGGTCTTCCTAGGGTCTTAAGTGATTGGGAGAATCCACCCTATCTATTATTAATAGTGAGGCGCTGAAAAATAAAGGATGAGTGAGCTATATATATATAAACTCTATAATTAGGGGTCCACCCTCGATTAAATAACCAGCCATGTTCTGGTATAAAGACTTCATAAATATATGCGTAAACGTTTTATCCCGGTATAATATTTTGGGAAGTCTACCTTGGAAAGGGTAGTTAGAATTGTGCGTAATCATATTTACAAGGTTAGGCTAGAATCACTAACCCTGGTAGGCATACATCTTGGGTTGAACCAAACGGGATACATCTGTGTATTATAATATATGTGTACATTTCTTGTTCACCAGAATCTTGTTGTTCTGACCCCTCCTCATTAGAACCACCCAGGTTTTCTAGAGAAGGTCGGGTTCTCATAGGTGTTTAGGTTTGGCCTTCGGTTTTCGTTCTCTCGTGCTCGGTATTGGCAAAGTGACATACTTTGAAAAAGGTAGCTACTTGAGTTAATACTAGTCTATCCATTTTTTTCCCGCTGTGAGTTTCTTTTACCGTACTCTGATTATGTTCATGCTCTTTTGTTTGTAGGTACCAGATCTACACGCTCCATGTTTGGATGTGTTCAAGTTTCGATTTTTGTCGAAATTTGGGCTCACAAATGTGTGGGGTGTTATAGTTAGTGGTAATGTATTTATAAAGGTAAGAAATATTATTTTATTCTATTTTTACACTGAATTTTTTTGTATCGCTACTTGTATTCATCATTTAAGAATTCATATGATCACATATGATATCCAATTTTAATGAAAATTTACGTATAACTATAGTTCGACGTTACAGACCCAATGAAACTTGTTTTGTCAAAATCCGAGTCTGTTTTCTCACACAACATTATTTTAAAGTCAAATTATTGATTGATTCACATTTTAATTTCACACGATCACAAACAACTCTGATTGGCGCAAAATTTGAGATCTAGCAGTAATAAATCATTACAGATTTTTGTAGAAAACGGAGGTCCTTTGCAAAATGGTTATTTTAAGGCTTGCATATAACCAATTAAATATAATAAATTCAGAAAAAAAAATTCATTTTAATAAAAATTAATTAATATTATCATATATATCTAAATAAAATATCATATAACTCAAACATAAACATATTTGGATTTATAACTCGATATTTCAAAATTCAAGTTAAATCGATATTTAATTTATATAAAAATCCTTTTATTTTATTAAATAAATCGTTATGCTTTATAAACGATTCCATTTCTGAAAATTTGATTTGGACATAACTCACAATCTACAAGACGAAATCTCAATTTTTAACTTCCATTAGAAATATATAGTTCAATAGATTTGATCGTTTCTTGTTACAACGAATTTCGACTTGTAACGAATCTTGTATATTCAATTAAAGTTCAAAACGTAAAACTACGAACTACTGCGATGTTACGAGCTCGTTTTAGTTATTTATATATTTCATACGTTCAAACGTCGTTTAGTAAATTAATTCGTTATTATAACACGAATCTATACTCATTTAAATATCTTAAATTATCCAATTCACAATATTGCAAATTTAACTATTTCCAACTATTTCGGAAATAAATATATTAGTCTACTATTTATATTAATTAAATATCCAATATTTTTAATTCAAATCATTTAAATTACCAAACCACCATTTAAATAATTAAATAAATAAATTATTTGCTAAAAATCCGGGACGTTACATGGTGGAAGGTCTGATTTCTATTTATGGTTGTCCCATTCGTGCTTTATTTGATTCCGAAGCATACAACTCCTTTATTTATAGTACTTTGGTTGATAGTCCGAATTTAGATATTAGCTGTGTCATGGACCAAGTTGTAATTTCTAACTCTGTTAGAGGATCTTCTTATTTATCTATGATATGCTGGGGTTTGAAACCAATAATATTTGATGTATAATTTGACTGTGATGCTTTTGTTTTGGGATTTTCTGGATACGAAATGATATCGAGGATGGACTGGTTAGCTATGTGTATGGCTATCCTAGATAGCAGTAGGATGTTCGTCATCCTAGGAACTTGTAATGGCCACATCCTAAAGGTTTCTTGTGACCCGAGAAGGTCAGTTATGCTCAACCATCTTTACACTCTAAACCTATCTTCTGATGAGATGAGTTATTTATCTATCGCTGGAAACTTTCGAGATGTTTTTGAGGAGGTCACTAAACTTTTGTCTAATAGAGAAATAGAGTTTAAGATGCATCTTACTGGCAATGACAGACCTGTAACATTACTAGTAAGACATATATCTTTGAAGAATAGGTACGAGTTAGCTAAACGGATCATGGAGCTTATGGATAAGGGTTCAATTAAAAGGAGAATTTAAAATGGGGAGCATCGGTCGTCTTTGCCACAAAAGCGGATGGTTCTCTTAGAACCTATGTTAATTACAATGAATTAAATAAGTTGACAAAGAAGAACCGCTATCCCTTGCCTAGCATTGATGATCTCTTCGATCAGTTAGTAGGAGGCTAGTATCACTTAGTTAGATCTTGCCAGTGATTTTCACTGGTTAAGTGTAGCAGCGGATAGTATCAATAAGACCGCCTTTAGAACACTCAATGGATTTTATGAGCAGTTAGTTATGCCATTTGGAATATTCGACACTCCAACCTATTTTGTGGATTTGATGAGTAAGGTGTTTTGATATATTTTGAATAAGTTTGTTCTAGTCTTCATCGATGATATTTTGATCTACTTGAAAAATGAAGAGGAAAATGCTTTTCACTTAGAGAAAGTCCTTATTACCCTCCGATCGCATGGACTCAAGGCCAAATTTTCCAAGTACAATTTTTGGAGAGACGAAGTTCGCTTTTAAGGATGTACAGTTTATGAACATGGGTTAGCGATAGATCCTACCAAATTAGCAGCGAGACAAGATTGACAAGTTCTCAAGAACGCCACATAAGTTAGATTTTTTCTTGGCCTCGCGGGTTATTAAAGAAAGTTCATTAAGGACTTCACGAAGATTTCTATGTCCTGGCCCGACTCACTAAGAAGAGCTTAGTTTTCTCTTGGGATGAGGGGTGCGATGAATCCGCCCTCGCCACTGAGTACTAGTTCTTCCTAATGACACTAAGCCTTTTACTCTCTACACCCATGAATGTAGGACCGAACCTGGAGCAGTGTCTATGAAAGTAGGTATGGTATTATGTTATGCTAGTAGGAAGCTTAAGACCTATGAGAACAAATACACTATCCATGGCCTTGAGTTACCCGCCATCGTATTTTCCCTTAAGTCATGGAGGCATTACTTGTAGGAGAGAGGTTTGTGTTATTCACAGACCATAAGTTGCTTAAATAACTTTTTCTCATAGAGACTTGAACTTAAGGCAACAGAGACGGATGGAACTCCGAACATCGTATGATTTAGGGTTTCATCTACCCTGGTAAAAGGAATATGGTGGTGGATGCATTTAGTTCGAAGGAAGTGTCTTTGAATTCTTTGTTGATGGAGTGGAGGCATTTGGAATATATTGCCAAATCTAACTTTCAATCCTGCTACGGACCTTACATTTGGATTATTTGTAGGTTTGAAGATTTAGCCTACTTTTTAAGAAAAAAATTGCTTTAGGAAGAAGGAGGATAAGGAGCTAGCAGATATTAGTGGTAGGAAGAATAAATAAAAATACAAAGAAGGGTAACTTAGAAAGAGACTTTCATAGCAAAATAATAGTGTGTTCCGATTTATAAATAGAAATTAGTCTTCTTTTTTCTTCCAAACGAGAAAAATCAGAGAATAAATTAAATATCTATTGTCCATTCTCTACTAATCTCAATAAATATTCCATAAAAATGTTTTACTTTGGTATTTGTTATAATTAGCCAGCTTTTAACACTACCCATAAAACATACATGAATAACATGGTATAAATAAATACTGAATTTAGATGAAATTTGATAGTGAAATAAATGGATAAACCATAAATGTAAATTTGTTACCTAACTAAATTTCAGTTTGGATCCATGTACGATTATATCTGAAGTTATATGACTGATTTACATTAAAGTTAATTATAGCGTAATTCATGCTATGTATGTATTGACTCATGATGTAATTTCTCTATTCTATTATAGGCTTAGCAAAAGTTGAAGCGAAATAGTTACTAGTTAATGCATAAGACTCTTACCAAGTTGGCATCACATCCAATTCATGTATTTATCCTTCATTTAAAAACAATAATTTCACTTTTTCACAAACCATTTTTTTAATCAATAAGTGCATGATTGTGTGTAGATTTTATTATTTCTATCTGCCAGAATCTACGTACAACTGAGCATAAATAGCAAATAAAAGAAGTAACTTAGATTGATTCTGAGACTATGATGTAGACAAAATCTATCAAGCATAAAATACAACTCTAAGTGCTTCGAGAGTGCATATTGAAGGGTTTTTAATTGGGATAGATAAGCTAGCACATTTTTTATATTCTAGTTCATTATTTGGAGATCAAAAATACAGCTATAGTCAACTATCTTGCACCAGTGATCCATAGATGGTCTGGATGGCTTATCAATGCAATAATATAATTTAAATGGTTGCCAAATATCTATTCATATGTGGATGAGATAAGTTAATGCAAATTAAAGATATCACATGCTTCAAGTTTAAGAAAAATGAAGCATTCAAGTCAATTGCTAGCTCTACTACCTTGCGAGTAAGCAATAGTTGCATTTATGGAAACTACTTCACTACGTAGCATGAGATTTGCTTGAATTAACAGCCTTACAACCACCATTGCCATGTTGATCTCTTGGCGAAGAAAATTTTGGTGCATTGAATGTATAGTATAATAAAACAAATAGTTTGGTTTTTCTTCCAAATTATAAATCTACCTTACTAAAAGTATGCAACATATCTAACTAAATCATCCATGCCAGTTGAGTATGTCTAAGGGATATTTATGTCTCTAACATATTAAAAAATGGTTAGTTAATGATAATTTTTGTCTATCATAGTCCATATAAATTTATAAATTGATTCTCCCATACAATAAAAATATGTAAACATTTTTTAAAAATATCTCTATATGTGTGTATATAGTTAAAGGTGAGTTAGAATTAAAAGTTTCACCCTAACATTATTTAGTAATGGTAAAAGAAACAGTCATCTAAGTAGAGTGATTAATGATATTGTTTTAATATAGTTTAATAATACACTATAGTAAATAAAACATATTACCATTATGATTTATAAAGTATAAAAAAAGATAGCCATCAATTATCTCATTTCGTAAGGAAGGTAATGATACTAGGTAGTAGGATTAAGCCAGCTATATATCATGAGCATCATCTTTTTTCCAAGATTGAATTCAAGAGAATATCATAATCCTGAATCAACCAAATTCAATCACATTCACAATTTATAATGAGAAAACAAAATGAAATATGTCTTTATAGCTAAATTAAGATTGATATTGAATGCAATTACTCAAACACTTCGATATATGTTTGTAACTATTTTTTTTTTTTCAAAACAAGTTCACATCCAGTTAACAAAATTGCATTCAAAATACAATTAATTAATCATCATAATATGAAGAAAAGTGATACCCTGGACTTTATAAAATGGAAACAAAGCAAAGTCAAAATCAAAGATTTTTGGCATGATTGATTTGGTCAGATTTGACGATGGCAGGTATGATGAACCCGCTTGATGTTTGGAAAATAGGGTTATCGCCGATGGTGGGATGGCAAAGATGGATTGGAAAACTACTATGAGATGGTGAAATGGAGGTAAATGTAGGTCAATTTTCCAAATTTAGTGCATTTCATCAACGTCGATTCAATGGCAGTTAAATATATTTAAATTATGGTTATGTAGAAGAACGAAATGAATGTTTTTTTGGTTAACAAAGTGATGTTTGGTTGTAGGAATACACATGGCATAGTCTAAGTGAATTTCATTAAGAAAGTGGAAGGGCATCAGAGTTAACGAAGCTTTACCTAATATTTATAGAATAACATATATGAGTTTGATTGTTTTTACTTTTGTTAGTTGACTTGATGGACTATTTCAGTGATTACTTCTTTCTACCAACTTGAACAAAAAATATAGTATTTTTAGTTTAAGGTGCACTCTTCAAAATATTTATTTAGTTTAAGCAAAAAATTATACAGTTTTAGCTTTGATCCCATATACAGAGTCCTATTCGTTTATTTTTGTACAAATATATTAAACCACGAATAATCATTGTATAGAATCTAAAGCTCAACTCAATAAAGTATATATGCTAATATATTGCAGTCTTATCCAATGTTCTCTGTATTTTGGTGTATCTTTATTAATAGCTAGATTAAAAATGTAACCTTTTGGTCTAAGCATGAACACTTGAAATTTCCTATTATACATATGATTCTTTAAAAAGTTGCTCTGTATATTACACAATTTCAAACAAAATTCTAAAAAACATTAATATCATAAAAGTACCATTTACTTAATAGTTCCTTAAAAAATTTCTTATCAAAACGCTGCACTAAACTTAAATTTCTTATGTGGGTAGGATTGAATAGGTCATATTAATTGCATGTTATTTAAAACAATTTATGGGTTATGATAAGACAAGATTGAATATGTCGTATTACTTATATATTGGTTAAAATAATACGCATGTATATTAATAGGAAGGGTTGAATATGTCATTTACTTACCTATTGGTTAAAACAATTAACATGGATCAGTATATATATATATATATATATATATATATATATATATATGTGTGTGTGTGTGTGTGTGTGTGTGTTAATTGTATAAACGAAAGGCTTTATGCAACTGCATGTGCCCTTTTTGATATAATTTTTAAAAAAACCAACTATCTTAACACCTTGTCATCTCTATTTTGACAATAGCAAATCAATATCATTGACATTGTATTTGAATATGGTATTCAAGGATAATCAATAAGCTACATTAGAAATTTTGTCACTACAAGAGAAAAAAATGATTTATTTTTGACAATTACTGTAAGGACATGCTATTTCGGACCATTAAGTCGATAATAAAACCAATTCAAATCATTTGAAATAGCGAATTATTATTGCTGTAGGGTTAAATATAAAATCATCAAGAGTCACAAACAGATCACAGACACAGAAAAGCAGAATATCTCGCAATGGAATAAATAAAATACAATAATAGTTCATGAAGCTACTATATACAAAATTTCAAACTGTATACATAATATCAGGATTATAAATCAAATGCAGAGGAAGTCAAATACATTGGATTTACAATACATAAGGAATACCAAAATAAATTAGATAAAGATGAGGTATTCAAAAAATCTCCAACTCCGAAAGGTGAAATCTCAATACTGCAATACTCGGTCTGATTTGAGCATAAAGTGATACAAAACACTCGAGTCAGGACTAATATTCTCATGAAACTAAATCAACTCAAGTGAACTGTTTAAATGAAATTCACAAGTAACTTAAAGGATATTTGGCATTCTCATCCTCTAAGGATCCGTTAAACTAGACATTATATAATACAGTACGCTATTATAATAGTGTCTACGGTAAATACTACTGAAAATAGTGCAAGCGGAGTTATATTTTTGTTCTTACACTGTTTATAAATACTATTGTACTACATTTTGCATATAAAACATCAGTAAACGTCGGTGGATAGAGATGCATCGTGATCGACAACGTCAAATCAAAATCGTAGAGGGCTCTATCACGGTAATATGACTAGGCATACGAGGCGATACCCTAGGTAGGATTGTACTGTTTTGTAGAGCCGGGCTAGTGGTAACGCATAGTCGCAACTACCACCCATTTCAAACAACACTTCCAAATTCAAAGGGTGCACCCAAATAGAAATGGTATCGAAGAAGTATGTCCGACAGGAGTAGCTAATTCGCTTGGCCTCGGCGCAACTCCTGTTTTAGTCATTTTAATTATAAATCGAAAGTCAAAGCTATCCATCATCATTTTCTAAGCATATATCATTTCAACCCGTGTACCAATTCAATATCAGAAGGTACAGCGATTCAGGTGTGTGTGTATATACAAAATTTCAACTCATAATGATTTTCCTAAATCTACAGGGAACTTGCAGTGTGAGAACATAAATTAAAACAAAATAGTATTAATATGTCACATAGAAAATTTGTGTCATGTCATTTGTGTCAATAACAGTCAAGACATATCATATGCGTCACAAATAAACATATATCGCAAAATCATTTTTTGTACAATTAAAATCATGATTTCCAAAAAATAATGGGGAAGGTTTGTCTTTTATCCACTAGTGGGGACTAGGTCACCATCATTTTCTTCCACCGCCACTTCTCATTTTCTTTTTTCCTTTGTTTCCCTATCATCGCTTTTCTTTTCCACTGGGTCAACCTAATTTTCTTCAATACTGTTTAGAATGAACATGGTTTCATCAACTCAATCATCTCCTTCTCAATGCCTTCTTCGTTACAAACCTATCAGTGAAATCTTTCGCCTTTGTTCCACTGTACAACACAGTCTCTTCTACCGTACCCTCCGAATCACTTTATGTCACTGTGCTTTCTTTGTTATCCCCTCTATTTCCCTACCACCACCTCAAACATTGGTCCAACTTTCTGTTGAATCGGGGTTGGACTTAGATCGATCTTCAACAAGCGTGGCTCTTCCCTGTGATGTTTTTGTCGACTGTTAACAATTAATCCAGCTTGGGAATTATTTTGGGTCTACTTTGCGTAAAGAGGTTTTGACTTCTACTTGTTGGTGCAGGTGAGGTTTTTTACTGTGGATTTGAAAAGAGATGTCTGGGGCTTTCGATTGTTTCTGATTTTGTCATCCTCGTATGGAAAATATTGTATCTTGTTCTTTTGGCGGCCTTTATGGGTTTGGGTTGGACTGCTGTGCTTGTGCAGTGTTGATTGTTTTGTCTCTCGGCGACTTCCTAACAACGGAGGGATAACCAGCGACTTGTTAGTCGTGTGGTGTACCCCTTCCCTTCCTTATCCACCTGGTTTCTACTGTGGTTTGCCGATGTGTCATGGGTTTGTTTTGTGATAGCTTATGCTACAGTTTCTTCTAGGTTATTGTTTCATCTGTTACTGTCTATGATGGTTTGTAATGGCTTTGCTACTTGAATATGTTATGCAGTGTAGGTTAGCAGTAGTCTATGTTGTATGTAAGCTTGTTAGTTTAAGATATCTTCGTACACGAAGAATGTTATTTTGCTGGTTATAATTTTGTTTCCTGCGTGGAACTTCTCGATTGTTTGTCTTTTGGCAGTCCATGTAATATGTTCTCCCTGTGTGGAGATGGTTTTTAGTAGCCTAGACGTATGATCTTGTTCTTTAAGCTAGTTAGGTTTCCTTTTTAGTGGTCCGTCCACTTTAAAAACCAATATAGTGGTTAACCGGTTCGCTTTGCCAAAAAAACATATATCACAAAATAGCATAATTTCATGTCATAAATGCAAATTTAAATTTAACATAACAATCAATTCAACTAAAGCAATCCTAACATTTCAATTTAACGATTCACATATCTCAATCATACTTTCATAAAATGTTAGTCAAGTATGAGATAAACTCACCTTTCATGGAAATAAAGCGACTCAAAAAAAAAATGAAGATAGACGCTCGCAGAACTAACCGACACAGCTGCGCACTCTCTAACACCATAACACAAATAAATTCACAAGTTAATACCCCAAGCAATTTAAAAGAAGAGAGCAGGGGGGTTTTGGTTAGGAAGTTGAATTTAGATTTTTACAAAATTTACGAAAATAGAACAAAATTTTGATTTTTGGATTAGTAGACCTCGAAATTTGGAAAAGTCATGAACATAAAAGTTGCAATTTGTTTTCTCTTCAATTTTTTTTAAAAAAATTCAATTTAGATAAAATTATAGGGAGATACGACGGAAACAGTAACAAAAAAATTTTGAAACAGAAATTTGCGTCCAAAAATGTGTCTGAAAGATTCATGATTTCGACATACAAAACAAGAAATCTGAAAAGTTGCACTATTTCAATTTCACCCAATCTAAAAAAAACGTGGAATCGAGTTTTCTATGAGCAAGTTATGGTCGCAGGAAGACAAGGAAAAATCCAAAAAAAACCAGAAAATAGAAACATGTGTAATAAGGTTTAGGGTTTGTAGATTTAGGGTTCGCTTCATGGTTGTGCAGTGTAACCAGTGGGTGCAGCAGGACTTAAACGGTTCCATACACTGGTTAGGTAGTGCAGATGCTGGGTGGCGGCTGGCTTGGTGGTAGGGTTTGGCTGCTAGGAAGGAGGGAAACAATGAATCTCCAAGAGAAAAAGGATTTAGGTTTTAGGATTTCTAGGTTTGTTTTAGATTTAGGAATTGAGAGGGAGAGGATTAGAGATTTAAGAATTTGTTTTGATTTATGAATCTATATGGTGACTGGAGAGAGAGGTTATGAAAATTTTCAGGAAGAACTTACGAAGAAGATGATTACAGAGTAAGAAGAAGAAAGATGATGATAAGTTTTATGAAATAAGAAATAGAGAGGAGATTCGATTTTTTTTTTTAGTTTAAGATTTGAAATTTGTGGAGAGAAGAGAGACGGAGTTGACCAAATTTTTCTTTTCTTTTATAGAGAAATGAATTGGGGAAGAAGAAGAAGAAACCTTCAGCGAATGAAACGAGAAGTCATGAGAAAGAAAACACGTGTTATAACTTTTCGGGGTCTCTTCGAATCGTGAAATAACAATAAGGTATGAGGTGACAAAGCTTTCCTAATAAGCTAAAGAAAGAATTCAGTAAATAATTCAAAAAAAGAGTAATAGCATGAATCACACAAACACTGTCCATTTTCCACTGAAAACCTAATATCTTGAGCAAATGGAAGCGGATTTTGACGAAATAAAAAGATGTCAAGCAACTCAGAATTTAGAGTAGAATCATAAAAAAAGAAAATTTCGAATTTTCAAACTTTAGAAATTTCATCTCAAATTCAAATTTTGATTGAAATCGACTTTTTCAGAAAAAGTTTCATTTCAACAGATTTAACAACTACATTACTAAATAATACAAGTTTATTATTTAAATTAAAATTTAAGAATGAACTTACATTCAAATAATAATATAGATCAAGTTAACTCGAGAAATAAGGTCTCCATTACAATTGTTTAATTTCGATTGTCAAATTATAACTATTGTTTGTATATAAAAAATCCAATTCATTTATTTCATAAAATTCAATAATAAATTAAGTCTTAGATTTTAAAATTTAAAGTTTCAATCAATTTTTTTTTTAAAAAAAAAATTCAAAATTTTACACTGTTACATTTACAAGATCTTTCTTTTCTCTCTCTCTCTCTTTTTTTTTTTTTTTTTTTTAGTTTTTTGAACTAATATATACGTAGAGAATGACATTCATCATTAAATCTTCATTTCATAATTATTTCATATTTTAAAGACTTAAAAAGTTGGACTTTATGCATGTTATTTGTACACTTGGATGACATATATCTTATGTACTAAAATTCCATATGCACTCGTGTAACCCGTGCCAACGTCTTACAGAGAACGAGGGGTTTTTATGGCAAATCCGATAGTATCACCAGTGTATCTATCTGTCTCCTGCACGGAGCAAATTAATGAGTAAAATTTTCAAACTGTCTTCTGGTTAATCCCCATTTTAAGAGAGAAAATCACAGCCTTTTTCATATCTAAATGATTTTATTATTATTCCAGTAACTCTGTTTTCCATGATCCTTTTTTCCACTATAAATCCATGGTCGATTATTTGAGCTGAAACCGTACAAAACCCTGCTGAGAAAGTTTAGATTTTTTGGAGGAACCATCTGCTCAAAATCTCAATTCAGGTAATTTTCACTGTTTTTGCAGTTCCTTCGTCTTTTTAAGCTAATTTTTTTATTTTATTTATAACAATGGAGGGTTTACTTAGTTAGCTCCTAGAAGCTTTGATTTTTAAATCTGGTAAACTGGCAGAACATTTTTTCTTCTATTTCAGCCCTTTTCGCTGTATATTGCAATGGAGTGGAATCAAAGTGACGAAAGTCAAAATTCAGATAGTGATAGTGATAGTGCGCCTTTAGATGTTAAACCACTGAAAACGTTAGCGCCAATGTTTCCATCAGCTAGTGGCGTTACTGCATTTTCCATTACCGATGATGATCCGTTTGTTTATGTTAGTACCACTAGAACTTCACTGCCTTCTAGTGACTCATCACCACCCAAGCCTGCTCTTTCGTCATTTACAACTCCATCTAAATCACCTAAAGTATCCTGTGAAGACAGTGATAAAAAGGACGATGGAGTTTTGATCAGTAGTCATACCTCGTCTTCTGGTAGAAAAATTAAATCAGTGGCCGAGTCTCGGTGTGAGTCTAAGTCAGTCACCAATGTCAAATTTATCAGTCAACCAAAGCCAAAAAGAAAGAAGGTTAAGGTGGAAAATCATAACAGCATGGCTCTGATACCTTCACTTAGTGACTCTAAAGAATCGGTAGATGCCGTTCTTATGACTTACGATGCAGTGAGGCGAAAGATAGTACAATTAGAAGATGGGCAGGATGTGAAAAAGTCACAACCAAATTTAAAAGCGGGTAACATTTTGATGAGCAATAACATAAAGGCCAATGTGGAAAAAAGAATAGGTGCGGTTACCGGTGTTGAAATCGGAGATATATTTTACTTTAGAGTGGAACTTTGTTTGGTTGGAGTGCATGCTCCAATCATGGGTGGGATAGATTACATGACTAGTAGTTTTGAGGATGGTGATGATACAGTTGCGATTAGTGTTGTTTCATCTGGTGGTTATGAGAATGAAGATAATGGTGTAAATTCGTTGATTTACACTGGGCAGGGAGACCCGTATTCAGATCAAAAACTTGGAAAGGGTAATCTTGCAATGGAAAGAAGCTTGTGTAGAGGCATATCGGTTAGAGTCATACGTAGTGCGCAAGATCATAGTGTTTCTAGTGGAAAAATCTACTACTATGATGGTCTATATAAAATCGAAAAGTCGTGGGTTGAAAAAGGAAGGATGGGATACAATGTTTTCAAGTTCAAACTTGTGAGGCAACCGAATCAACCCCATGGACTTGCAATATGGAAAATGACACAACAATGGAAGGATAACCCTAAAACTAGAGGTAAGGTTATTTCAAGTGACTTATCATCAGGTGTTGAGAATGTACCCGTTTGCTTAGTTAACGAAATCGATGATGAGATGGGACCCAAACAGTTCAAATACAGCAACAGAGTTGAGTATTTGTTCTCACTTGATTCGATGAAGCCTTTGGAGATTTGTCAATGCCTAAGTGTTTGTCTTCCTGGCGATGTTGATTGCTTATGTGCGAAGAAAAACGGTGGGCACTTGCCTTATAGTTCTTCGGGCACTCTTGTTAGTAGAAAACCAGTCATCTATGAATGCAATGCTTCATGTTGCTGTTCTACTAGTTGTAGAAATCGAGCTACCCAAAAAGGTATTAAACTGCAGTTTGAGGTTTTTAAAACACAAGATAGGGGATGGGGACTTCGATCCTGGGACCCAATTAGAGTGGGTACTTTTTTGTGTGAGTACACTGGTCAAGTCATTCAAAATGTAAATTTAGACAATGAAACCGATGAAGACAACGAGTATGTATTCAAAGCGGTTGGCATGGATGAAAGAGCATTTAAATGGAATTATGGGCCTGAATTAATTGGAGAACCAAGCACCGATCATTCAAATGAGACCTTTGGGTCGTTACCTATCATTATTAGTGCTAAGAATATGGGTAATATATCTCGTTTTATGAATCATAGCTGCTCACCTAATGTGTTTTGGCAGCCTGTGTTGTATGATCATGGAGATGAAAGGTATCCACATATTATGTTCTTCGCCATGAAGCATATTCCTCCTATGACTGAGCTGACCTATGATTATGGAATGTGTGGTGGGGATGGGTCTCGCAAGATGAAGAAGTGTTTATGTGCATCGTCGAAATGTCGGGGATTATTTGGTTAAATCTTTCAGCATGTGAAAGGTCAAAATCTTTCAGCATGTGAAAGGTCAGTGTATTTTCATCCTACCAGTTAAATGTTCATGTATCACTTAATATGTTATAATTTATAAACAGTCATACATCAAAGGCATATATTATCCCTAGTAGGATGTTTATCTCTCAGTCATCTTATTTTTATTGAACTTAAAATTCATATGACAACCAGCATTATCTTAATTTTTTTACTTCTTAGCATCAAATAAAAAATTCGAGTAGTTTAACCTAGACTTTTCATGTAATCTGTATTTTAAATAAAGAGTAACATCCAAGGAAAAATGGTGTGACATTTAAACAAAAATAATGATGATGTCACAATTTTGTATAGGGAAAGTCTATTTAGACACAGTTGATCTCCACCATTAGATTGCCCCTGAATTCCACTTCTCCACATAAGGACAAAAAGATCCAACGGTCAAGGCTTTGCGTTTCTATATTTGTGTTTAATTTTATGTCCAAATAGCCGCCCCCTTTTGTATATTTCTAAAACCTTTTGCTCTCTTTAATTATTATTTTACATATACGCTTCCTCTTTAACTTTTATTCTTATTTTTCCTTTTATTATATTTTATAATACAACATTTCACATAAGAATTTTAACTTTTATTCATTTCTTTACGTTTTGGAACAAATATTTTAATAAATTTATCTTTTTCAAAAACTCAATTTATATTCGGAAAGTAGTTCTTTTAATTGATTTTTAATATCCAATTGAAGTTAAATGTATTTATTTAATACTAATTTTCCAACCGTCTTAATGTTGTAATATAAAGTGGACATGCTACAACCATTTATTATCGTAACTTTCCATTACCAGTTTATAACAAAACATTATTTTAATAACAATTTCTCGTGATCTTGATTTGCTGTATAATTCAATATGAATAAACATATAAATAATTATTGGGGTTATTTCCTTGATTCATACCAGTATCATCCATTTTTTTCACATATCTCTATTATTATACAATGATAAATGAATAGATTAGTAAATACAATTTGATGTAGTTTATCTTGTCATTTGTTCAGTTGTCTTCAAAATACTCAGTTTCTTAGTATATTAATATAGGTGGTAGTGTGTGAAGATGGATCATGCAGTAGTTCATACATAATATCGATGTCGTTTTATCATTTAATGAATAGGTATAAAATTGCTTTTTTATTTGAATGATTAGTTATTGTAAATAATATCATGCGCTGGATATTCTGTTATCCTTTGAATTTTATGAAATTAGGTTAGGGTTTTACTATTCATAATCTTTCTGATAAATGGTTCACTTACGAACTAAAATTTTTAAGTTAAAAATTGATATTGATGGAGATCCATTTGATCAAAATTTGGTCCATTGACATGTGTAGTTCTATGATTGAGTAATATGGTTGAAGTTCAATTGTAGATTTGTCACATGATTACGGTTCTAATTCAGTTTGCTTAACTTAAGACATGATACTCCCTCTTCATAGTTATTAATGGCGAATGTCGGGAAAAGGTGCAAAGTCTTCCTTTAGCTTTGGCGCATGACGCTACAAATGACATATGTCTTCTATTTGATGTTCATGTTTATTTATTTTTTTCACAATATAAATGCCAATTAATTTCACAAGTTGAATATATATATATATATATATATATATATATATATATATATATATATATATTACTATTACTAACACATATATGACAAAAGTTACTTTGAACATTTTGCAAAATACGTCATTAGTTATAATATCGTAAGTATAAAATTTCAAGCATAATAGTCTTTAAAAACCAAAATTCAAGATAATAGCACGTAATGCTAATAACTTGAAATCTGAATTTGGTTCGCGATTATATTTTTCAAATCGATATATGTATCATCATTTTCATAAACTTCAGCATTTTCCTCGCTAATCTCATTTTTATTCATTTCTTCTTCATGAAGATGTAAAGAAGCTGAAGCATGTTAAATTTAACCGATTCAAATATTTGCCAAAGAAGAAAAGGATTAACTAATTAATCTCATCAATCAATTAAGTTATCTGTGGAAAGTACAAAAGGGAAGCTATAAAAAGATAACTTACGCTATGTTATCAAAGCGTGCGCTATAGCACGCTATAGCGATAAATAGCGCATAGCGCACTGCTTGCGCTATTGTACTTATAATAGCGCAAGGGTTCCCTATAGCGCAAAAATAACGCGCTATTTTATCATAGCGCATAGCTCTAAATAGTGCGCTATTTTGTTTTTGTTTCTTTTTTAAATGTTTGAACAGTGAATTAAGCCCAAAATAGCACGCTATTTGTATTTATAACGACTCAGAGGAAAAATGTCGTAGAGTACAACTCGAAAGAAGAAGAAATTGATGATCATTTAAATAGTGATTAATGGTTATGATTCAGATGAAACTAGTAACTATGTTTTAAAAATTTAGA
Organism: Allium sativum; assembly: GCA_030737875.1. Classification (NCBI taxonomy): domain Eukaryota; kingdom Viridiplantae; phylum Streptophyta; class Magnoliopsida; order Asparagales; family Amaryllidaceae; genus Allium; species Allium sativum. The sequence goes on from CM060915.1 coordinate 121,392,549, forward strand.
AGCATAATATAGTTTTTATGTTTTGTTATTATACACTTGAATCACGTTTAATTTTTGTTTATTTGAACGTTATCATTGGAGACTTCATATATTATTTTCATTTGATCTTATTTTCACTTTACAACTTTTTTATTTATAATTTTTTTCGTAGTACATGTAGATTTTTTTTAAACATTTTGTACAAAAGTGTATTTTCATGCATTTTTTCTTAGAGTTTTATATCACCATAATTCATAAATAGAAATAAATTTCATTATAACTCATAGTTATAAGAATAAATTTCAAATTTGTAAGACATAAATATGTTATATCCATCGATTATTTTGAATGTACAATATGAACTTACTGGAATTTCTATAATATAATTACATTTTACATGAAAATATATTTAATACATGCATAAAATATGGTAATGCTTGTATTTGGAGTCTTAAACAGTTTGGATATGACGCGAAATATGAAGATTTTTTTTTTCAGTTTGGTAATATATACTTGATTGCTTTTTTTTCTAAATGAACGCAGTAGCGCGCGCTATAGCGCAAAGCGTAAAATAGCCCATAGCGCAAGCCTCGCGCTATTTTGCACTTTGCGCTATAGACTACACTGAACTTACGTTGGAAGGATCCCAATTTTTTAGCAAGCTAATTAGTTAGTGGATGTTTAAATGAGGAAAGAAGTCAATTTGTGACATAATTGATTTTATAATGGGAAGAAAGAAAAGACATGTTATATGGAGATAGAAAAGTTTATATGTGGAGATTCAGTCAACAAAGAAAATTTATGGAAACCAAGATCGTTGTCATCTGTTTGCATGGAAATCAAAACATTGAAATTTGATAAGATTTCATGATAATTGAGAAATTACTTTTCTTAGCCTTTAAGTAAACTTTTCATTCTTAAGTCTATGTAAATGAAGGAATTTCATTTTAATAGCATGTAAGAGAGAGCATCTACTGTTATCATCTTCATTTTACTACCTATAATTTTGTAATCTCCCTTGTACTTACCTTCTTGATAAAATAAAGAATAGTTATTGGGTTCGTGGACTTAGGAAATTTAACCGAGCCAAGTTAATCTTTGTATTCCCTACTCTTCTACTTCTTCTTTTATTGGTGATCATCGTTTATTGAAGCGGTGGTTGATAAGTAATCGACAAGCTAAATTCTTTTATTGCTTACACACCCAAGTATTTCACAACAGTTCTGGAATGTGAGCAACTTGGTAAAAATTTCACACAACAAAGCGAGTGTTGAATTTTATTCAATATTTGTTTTAAAAACGCAATTGTCTACGGCGCATGAGTGACAATTTGGCTCGTCGGGTTAGATCTGGATCCGACCCGATGGGTCTTAATTCTAATTGAGTTGGGTATTGTCGGGTCCAAATTATATTTTTGAAACCTTGACTTAACACCCTTTTGGCAGGATCTGATTGGATGATAATATAAAAAATGCATATATTTTTCTTCTTTATTCTTGTTTTTTTGTCACACTGGCAAAATGAGTTTTTTTTTTTTTTTTTTAAACCACAAGCATCCAATGGGACATTTCATAAACCATCTCCCTTATTGATCCCTAAGGACTATTTCTCACATTGCTCACACGACAACTTAAAGATATTATCAGTCTGATTTTGATATGATGTGTCAGTTAACTATATGTTCTTAAAAACTTATGTCCTTTGAAAGGTATGATGTCCAATCTGTGGTGCTAAGATAATATGGATGTTGTACTCTTTAAAGAGTCCTATGAGTAAGTGCCAAATTAAGCCTTTTGACTTCTGGAGATAGATTTGATTAGTGTTAAATTTGAAATTAATACATTAATATTTCATTTACTTCTTTTCTCTAAAGCAAAAGGTTGCGCGATAACAACTAACAATTGGAATTACCTATTAGAAAATATATAGGGTTCATTTTGTTTTTAGCCAGATTTGTAAACTTTTATTACAAAAATATCATGTTTTCAAACATATTACATAAATAGTCCGGTTTTGGCCAACTCAGCGCTGAATTGGCCAAAACACACTGGCACAATCCCAGATTGCGCCAATGTAATATATATTTTATCTGGCGCCATCTGAAATGGCGCCAGACAATTTTTTATTTTTCTAAAAAATTTGCATTGGCGCAATCTCGGATGGAGGCAGTGCAAATTTGGAAAAAAAATAATACACTAGCGCAATCTGGGATTGCGCCAACTCAGCGCTGAGTTGGCCAAAACCCGGCTATAAATGAAATAAGTTTGCAAATATGGCTATTTGCACAATAAACCCTAAAAATTGGGCTATGAATGCTATTAACCCAAATATATATTGACTTAACGTTTTGAATATATTAGGACGAATAATCCATATTTTGTGGACATAATAATATATAGATTGAACTGCCTCAAAACTGCAATTGATTTCAAATGATGTGTGCGCCATTCAAAATATCTGGCATGCTCTTATTGAAATTAAAAAAAAAGAAAAAAAATGGCATGCTGGCAAAATGAAAACAAGGGACGAACTAAGAAAACACAAGCATCGGGTGAGACATTTGACAAACCAATCCCTCTATTGACCCCAATAATCGTTTCTTACATGATCAGCTACTGATGTAACCGATCCAACTTTGACATGGAAATTTTATGCCTTCCTTTGAAGGCGATGAAGTTTGATCTATAGTGCCAAATAGATATGGACGTTTTGCTCTTTAAGGATTTCTTTTAATAACTTAAATCAAGCTATTCTTTTGTGAATGAGTGTTGAAAATTCAAATTGGATAGATAAAAAAGGGAAAATCTATTTGGACATACATAGATGACAGACAGTAAGATGTCAACCATATAATCTTCCCTTGAATTCAACCCATATTAAGATCTAATGGGCAACATCAATTATGTTCCCCTTTTGTGTTTATTTCATCTCGGTAGCCATCCCCAATGAAAAAAGGCTAGATTATTAAAAGTTATATTTTGGCTAAATGATGTGAAAACAAGCGTTTTGACTTCTTGAAGTAGATTTGGCAGTGTTGGTCCAAATTTGAACTTCTACATAAATATCTTCTTTCAAATACAGAATGGACCCACATGACCTCTAGCTCTCAATTTTTAATCACGTCTTACAATATTTTCTCATTCTCACCAACCCATGTACACTCACCACACACCAACTAATAATTAAGTTACCCATTTAAGAACACAAATCGACTTAACATTCTGAGCACGTTTAATGTTATAAAACAATCTCATTTTTTATGGATGTGATTTTCATGTTGTAGACTGAACATTCTCAAGGTTTTATTTGATTTCAAATGGTGCAACACTTAAAAAAAAAAAAAAAAGAGCAACTCCAACAATTAAAGGTCTTAATATTCGGGGTTTTGACCAACAGTCAGACATCTATTTAATAAACATCTGTGAATAAACGACTATTAAAGAAATGTTCGATGTTCGGGTGCTTATTTAATATGCACCTAAACATTAGACGCTTATTTGACATGCGTTTGATATTGAGGCGTCTATTAAATAAGCACTTAGGTTATAGACATTATTTTTGGACGCCTATTAAATAGGTGTTCAATACTTAATGCATATTTAATAAGCGTCCAACAATTGGATGCCTAGTAAATATATTTCTGAGATCAATTCAGAATCTTGAATTGATCTCTAAATATTACATGTAATATTATGTGTTATACCGTCTGTTGGGATACTACCTTTTGTTTTGTTTATGTTTAAGGATGAAGGGTATGATGTTGTAGTCGCTCTAATAATGAAGAATGGGGTATATCATACACACACAAACACTTATATACATATACTGACACATGTACTCATGTGCATTTATTTTTCCTTTGGCTTCTTTTTTTAAGCTCAGTTAGGCAATCATCAACTAGTTATTGAGACACAATATCATTCTCAAATTCATTAACTGACATGATGCTTTGGATTTTCAATTTCAGGTGTAGGTTGTGTGCTTTGATGTATATTAGCTCCTCTGAAATCTCCTGCATTGAGCTGCAGCAGTACATATGTTACATGCAGGGGATCGTTCTTCAATGGATCATCAATCCAGCTGGGATAATATCTTTTTGTAATCTGTAGAAGAACTATATGGGACAGCTTTGTAACATATAGTGCTTCCTCTGTATCTTCTTGTTCCCTGCCATATCGTATCATACACCAACATACAAAGACTGTAACTGGCCTTTGTTGCGATCCTCACAATGTAAACTTATCATATTTTTGGTTTGTTTATGTAACGGCAACTGTGTAGGCGTTGTTACATGCATGCTTTGTTTATGACTTCATTTTGTTGCTCTGTTTGATCGGAAAAGCTATTGGGTCCTGTCTTCTTTTGAGGGAAAATACCTTGTAAAGAACAATTTATGTGAACATGAACTAGAAGTAAATTACCTGGCAATCCTATGTATCTACTAGTTATGTGTGGCCTGTGCTACGCACACGAACACGGGCTATTGCGGAGCACATAAATGTGGATATTGTACTATCCATTGTTTCTTTTGGTTCAATTATTTCTTCCTTCAATTTTCCATATGTGGAGAATAACTGCATATCTTTATTGGGACTTCATTTTGTTTTTTATTTTGAAAAACTTACTGAGGTATGTTGATGTAAAATGATAAATCCTGTGTTTTTCTTTTGATTGTTGAAAAGTGGATATGGATGAAGTTTTCGTTTTTTTTTTTGAATATATAAGTAATATTTCGATGTTACTATTAGACCACCATAAGTAACAAAATTTAATATATGAACGGATACATATACATGTTATTCTATAAAATAGATATTAAGTCATATGTATATTGTGTAAATTGTTCAAATTCATCAACGAAAGCAAGTCTTTTCACATTGTAACAGTTGAATTAGCAAGTAAATAATTGTTTTACATTGTAACACTTTTTTATATGCAGACATCTTTGTAAATATTCCTAGTTGTTATAGTTGTGCATTTTTTATATGTAAATGTTGTGTAATAATCTAACATGTCTTGTTCAAATAAAGATTATTGTATCCATATTCCATGTGTGGATATCATGACCATTTTAATTTTAGATTTAACATTTTCTTTGATGTAGCCTAAGTAACGTTTATGGTCCTTTCCTTCACACAACTTGAATGTTAAAAACATTTAATGAAGAGTGATATTATAACTTATAGCTCACAAGACAAAAATGAAATTACAAAATAAGTTGTGTGGAAATATTTTAAACTACAAGAAATCCAATTATAACAAGCATCATAAATTCTATTTTCATCCTTCACTTCCTAGTGATATATTTTTGTTCAACAATTCTAGACCCATTTAACTCATTTAGTTCAAATCTACCATATGATTTTCATCTCATAAAACCCTCCATGCTCCTTCTCCTGCATACAGTTATTACTTTTTTCAAAATGGTACATGATTTTTTAATTGTTTATAAAGAATTTACAATAGCACACAAATGGGATCCCTATTTGATAAAGCTATCTTACGACACAACTATAGATATGAAGTAAAAACTACAATCCGCTATTGTATTCATAAAATATATTTTCAATACTTTCATCCGAAGTTTTGTTCAAAATTAACTGTTCATACATATGTCACATTTAATAACGTGAAAATGTTCATGAATTTAATACATTAAAAAAACTAATAAATAGTGACATAAAATAAAACGACTTAAATCAATGTTAATTTAGACATGTATGCCACTGCAATTTCAATTACGGCAGAATGCCATAAATGAAGAACCCCTCGTCTGAGTCACCAGTTAATACATCCAACCGAAATTTTGGTAATATAACAGAACATTAGCGGGCATGGAAAAAAGAAACAACCTCGCTACCTCCTTCAAAACAGCCTGCGATGATTTTACGTGCTTTGTCCAAGTGAATATTGGCTGCAAGAACAATTTGAAATACTGCTTCAAATAACCAGCTAACATCCTTGCTTTTAATATATGTTTTTAAATATTACAATTCCCTTTAGTTTTCTAAGCATGTTCAGCATAAGCGGAAAAATGCACATAAAAAAGTTTTGTTTGCAACATAAAACAAAGGGCAATTTTTCCAACATACACTAGTTTTTTTTTTTTTTTTTCCATCCCATTTTATGTAATGAATGATAGCATGAAACATCAATGTTGTAAATGCTTGATGTACTAAAAAGACAAAGATCAATCAACATTTTTTTTTTTTTTTGGTTTTATTGCATCAGGAAAATAATCACAAGAACAAAATTAAGGGTTTTTTTATTCATAAGGACAACCCACTAAAATTTTACTCAGAAGGACAATACACTAATACATTTTAATTTCCTAAATCACGTGCTCCGTTTCTTCCCCGTCGCTTCTATCTCGCGTGCTTTTTTTCCTCGTTCAATTTTTCTCCAGTGCGAATTTAACTCCATGATTTGATTTTCAAACATCTCTCTTGTTCGATCATCTTCAGAATCGTTCGAGCTCCTCAATTTATTCGATTTGCCCTAATTTTATCGTATGAAAAGCTTCGTAGATTCATAAGGACACGCGGATTTTGATTCGATAGGCTGTAAAAATGATCTCGTGATTTTGATTCGATAGGCTGTAAAAATGATCTCGTGATTTTGATTTTGTGAATTCTTCGTAGAAAATCGTCCGAGAAATAGGAGCGACGGAGATGAACGACGGAAGTTACTTTTTTGGATGGTGAATTTAGTAACAGTTCGTAGGTAACATTTTTCTATTTTTTAAGGTATCATTTCTATGACGACCCCAAACCCCGTATCCATGATGGCAAGGGTAATCTTTGGAATATAACACATAAACAGTAACAGCAGAACAGAAATAAATCATTACACCAGATATGAACAACAAAATACACTGGATAAATATAATCATCAGAGTTACACAGTATATAAGATCATACTTAACACAAAATACAGTTCCAGTTCAATATAAAATGTCTGCAGCGGAACAAACAAAATATACATAATGATGACTGAAAACAGTAAAAGAAAAGATAAAGCCCAGCTCCAGCTCCATAGCTGCCCAGGATGAGTCTGCCAAAACCTGAATACAAGGCTGCCCATGTAGAAATAAGGGCACCCGAGTTTGCATAGTGAAACAAACTTCGAGTCAGTCATGAGACTGGTATGAGAAATCTACTTAACTGCTTAAACAACAATAACAAGGCAAATCATAGGACCACGCCACTTTCGCGGAACGGGTTTACTCCAGTGATTGCCAATACATTAAAACAAAGTAAATTCTTAAATCATCGCAATGCTTTTTATAAAAATGAGGTTGATATAAGACTCAAGTCCCATCACACAATGCAACGCAAACCGAAGGATAGAGTTTTACCTTATATCGACCAAGATATGCTTAATACGTGTAAAGTAAAATCACTTAAAGTAAAATCAGACTCCAACCGTAAATTAGTAAGAGAACGATTCCCTAAGTATCAACCCCGAAGGCCGAAACCAACATCAGACCAATACCCAGGAAACCACTCATCTTAGCTCGTTTACAGTTAGTTTCTAATTTTATATACAATCATAAATATCAATCATAGACAGCATGGGTAGTATATATCATGTCGCCAAATATATATATACAATCAAAACCGCACGATGTCGTATTTTAGAAATTGGATTTCCGTCATGAATCAAGGCAAAAGATAGTCCTTACCGAATTCGAGACAATCTAGCCTACCATGTCTCAGGATACAGCAACAACTGCACCTAGGATCTTCAGGACCGGTCCACTCGATGTGGATTAAATAAAACCCTGAACAATACGTCTCCCCGCCCTATGGGGCGTAAATGAGCACTATGACTCCTAATCCGAGGCCTCGTATTCCAACAACCACACAGGTGAAAATAATATAAATGTCAGCCAGTTTAGGCACTGACACCACCTCTAGCTAGAAAGAGACGCATGTTCTCCCTGAGTCCTTCTCCCGTTTCTGGTTCATACCGGGGTGTGAGGCTCGCGAATCCACGCTATACACAAAGTTTATGCCACGTAGGCTGCGCTTTGATCATCAACCACAGGACTTTGCTTTGCAACAGAAGCCCTGATCATATGCCACTTAGGCGTGCCACACAGGCAGTTCACTCTATGCGACTGATTTCCATCGATATATAACCTCTGAGCTCGTATGTCTCAGAGAAGGGCGTTAAGCAAGAGAATAAATTCTCCGCCGCCAAACAGATATATATTTAACAAAGATCAATCAGCACAGAATAAAATCCAATGTCAGACACACAGTCCATTTACAAGTCCGTTCTGGGTCTGAACGAAACCGGAGGCACCATATTCCTCGCATATCCGTACAAACAACATACACGTCCGGATGGCTACTACTTCAGCCCCTTTAAGGTAGCTACTCCAATCAAGTACCTCAGTAGCGCTCATCCATCCGATATGAAGATCGTCGGTCTTGAACCGTCTTCATAACTTCGACTTCAAATCGTCGATCAATTATTTGAAATGAGAATTAACTCGGCCTTTTCAAATAATTCACGTATTTTGGAATTCAAATGAATTCTTTTCATGGTTAAATTATTCGACATTCACTTTTCAGTTCTTTAGTATAATTTTCATGTCAAATACAATCAACCATCAAATAACAAGCAAACCAAGTATAATCGGTTTATTTTCATTTCATATCGCTTATAATATTTTATAACGATTTTTCGCCATTTTTATTTAATTAAAAATGGCCTTATTTAATTAAACGACGTTTCAGGTCGTGCCGTGGCACTGACGCTGTTTTTCTTCAAATTTGTTTTACACATCTGAAAATCTAACCGTTGGATCTTAACAAAGTTTATATCGTTGGAAAGATCTCTCAAAAGCGAGCCCAACGGTTCTAGTTTCGTCAAAATCCGATGGTCGGATCTTTCGGTATAATCGTTTAAAATTACTATTTCAAAACGCGAACTGCATGGCCTCGATTCGTTTAATTTAATTTATATATAGATACAATTCATTCGACGATTTCTATATCGTTTTCACTTCAAAAATTTCACTAACGCCTTTAAATTTTGGAAAATTTCGCCATAACCTCCTTTGTACGGGGAGGGTCGGGAAAATCCCCAAACAGCCACATGGACGTCTCATCTCAAAAAGAAAAAGTCAAGCGGCTCATAAAATCATCATCCAAGCAAAACGGTAAATGTGTACCTATTTGTTGGGCACACAATTTTATTCCTCTTCTCTAGCCTCTTTGTTATAACATGTTCAATAGATATGCATGTATATGTGCAATTCTAATCACTTTTCAATTTATAAATATTTATTTCAACAAGTGGTTATTTTTAACACTTCATATTTCATTATAAAAATGATATTTTTAGTGAACTAAAATATATTTCAACACATGACTATTTTATTTAGTTCCTATACATGTTAAAAATAATATTCATAGCAAACAAATATTTATTTCAACACTTGTATATTTTTAGCGAGTCATATACATGATAAAAATGATATTTTTATCATCAAAAATATTTATTCAACACATGAATGTTTTTAGCACTTCATATTCTCAATAAAAATGTAACCTTTATTGTTCACTTCATATATTCAACACATGAATGTTTTCGACTTCACATATACGATAAAAAAATGATTTTTATCGTTTTAGTCCTTTATTCAACACATGAATGTTTTCTTTAGTTCATATATATAATAAAAATGTGATTTTTATTGTAAAAACAATTTATTTAAAACACGAATATTTTATATACTTCATATATATAATAAAAATGTGATTTTTTTTACCCTTTCAAAGAATTTATTCGATACATGAATGTTATTATTCTTTCATACATACAATAAAAATGTGAATTTTATTGTATAATTATTTTATTCAACACATGAGCGTCTTCAACACATGAATATTCTCAACATATGAGCAGTTTCAACACATAAACATTTTTGTTGGTTCATACTCTTGATAAAAATGTGATTTTTATCGTTTCAGTTCTTTATTCAATCCATGAATATTTTCTATATTTCATTCAAGCGATAAAAATGTGATTTTTATCGTTCTAGATATTTATTCAACATATGAATATTTATCCACATCAGAATATTTCAAACACAAACAACCATAATCAATCATTCGCAATAATCAACCATTCGCATTTCATATATATTTACCATTCGCATTTCATATATATTTACACATCATAACTCAAACAAGCCGTCCATGGTTTGTGGACGACGGGTGTCGGGAGTTTCTAAACTCCGTCTACAACCTAATATATTTTATTTCTAAATTAATTTTGTTTAAGAAATCTCACATTGATTTTAATCCTTCTGAAAATTGTAGAAGGCTCGAAAAATTCTCCGGTCTCTTATAGAATGTAGCCCTCTTCCACACGAGTCCAACAAACTTTGAATCGTTCAATTTTGCCTCTGTTTGAACAAGTTATAGTCTTTTAAACTTTGACAACATTAATTATTAAACAAATATAATTAACTAATTTTAATTACTTTGCTAAGGGTGATTAACCCTTCATCTTCATCTCTTTTCTCGTTACAGGCACAGCGAAAGAACCCATAACCCTCGCGTTATAGGGCTTGGCTTTGCCACCAAAACACAGCCCCGGCCATCGATCAACTGGCGCCACCCAGACCGCCGATGCTCCGCCTCCTAATGGCCAGAATACTGGCGAACTCGAAGCGCCCCTCCCCCTTAAAAACGCTGGCGAACGGCAAGGCTTTACGCCTCAAAATCTCATAGTCTAGAACACGAAACATGGTCACCTCAGTATGGATTTAAAGAGCAGGAATCTCTCTTTGATTTTCACTTTGGGGTTTGGTTTAATTTACAAAGATTTAGGAGAATTTTGCTTGGGAAATTTTGATGAATGTCGGCCCTTGAGTTTTGAAAACTGACGGCGGCTTTAGGCAAACGGGAGTTAGGGTTTTCGAGGGCACAAAGAAATATATATATATATATATAATATTTAAATAATATTTAATTTGTAAAATACTTGTTTAACACAACGAACCACAAAGGAGACCCAACGACTATCGTCCCTAGCTAAATACCCCCATCCCGGACACAATGCGATATGTTTCTTAGGCCAATTCGACTGTTGCAGTCCATTATTCTTCAAATTAAAGTATAAAAAACATTCAAATTCTGTTTTGAACGTACATTTTAATTTGCCGGGGCCACATATTGCTTCTAAAAATTCCCCAAAAATTTATCTAGCTATGTTGGGACAATACAGTCCCAACAAAAATGATTTCGTCGAATTCAGAGACCGTTTGAAAAATGACCCTTTTCTGGTCGATCCGATTTGACTGAAATCGACCAAACGCGTTTTCCTTTGCCACGCCCATATATTGATTTCAAAAATTATGCAAAAAAATAAACCTAGCAAAAAATTGACATCCCGGATCCAACAAAAGTGGTTTCATCGAATTCTGAGGTCGTTTGCAAAATTGCTATTTTCAAGGGCTTTAATATTATTAAAATATATATAAATTACACAGCGACTTTTCTGAAAATTCATTTGGCTATAACTTTTGATTCCCGCTATGAAATTTCGATTTTTCAGATTCGTTAGAAAGATATTTTCAAACAGATTTAAATATTTCTTGTTTCGCTGGAATCCGATTTATTTTGCATCCTGTACATTCAGTCGAAGTTCAAAATCAAATTTTCAAACTGCCATGTCATTTCAGGCCTTGTTATATAATTAAAATAAATATTTATATTCTTACTTCAATTCAAATAACTTTTTAATCGTTACTATTCAAAATAAATCATTTTTAAATATCTCAAATTCACTAAAATAGCCAAATTAAAAATTTTAAATTGCCTCAGATTTTCCGGGTTGTTACAATCTCCCCCACTTAAAACTTTTCGTCCCCGAAAAGGAACGAAGCTGAAAGTTGTTTAATTAATCAACTCAACTTTCACTCTGGCTAAATTTATCTTTCATTTACATATGGGTTCCAATAATTTTATTAGTTAAACTAATAATCAAACAACACAACCAGCAATCAATTAGTTGATTAACTTTTCAAATATATATCTTTTATATATTCAAAAATCATATTTCTAAAACCAGACTATATATATATATATGTATGTATATAATCACAAATATGTTATTTATAAACATATAACTCTCAACTAGTTCTGGGGCATTTCTGACCCCATCTCTAATGAGTTACTCTGATTCTGCTATACTCATACTAGGACCTTACTTATCCTATCTATAACGAGTTATTCGTCCTAGAACTCTACTGGTTCTATTTCTGACGAGTTCGTTAATATGTTATATTCCCGAGCTAAGATTAACCAAAGCTCTGATACCACGTATGACGACCCCAAACCCCGTATCCACGGTGGCAAGGGTAATCTTTGGAATATAACACATAAACAGTAACAGCAGAACATAAATAAATCGTTACACCAGATATGAAGAACAAAATACACTGGATAAATATAATCATCAGAGTTACACAGTATATAGGATCATACTTAGCACAAAATATAGTTTCAGTTCAATATAAAATGTCTGCAGCGGAACAAAAAAAAAACATAATGATGACTGAAAACAGTAAAAGAAAAGATAAAGCCCAGCTCCAGCTCCATAGCTGCCCAGGATAAGTCTGCCAAAACCTGAATACAAGGCTGCTCGTGTAGAAATAAGGGCACCCAAGTTTGCAAAGTGAAACAAACTTCGAGTCAGTTATGGTACTGGTATGAGAAATCTACTTAACTGCTTAAACAACAATAACAAGGCAAATCATAGGACCACGCCACTTTCGCGGAACGGGTTTACTCCAGTGATTGCCAATACATTAAAACAAAGTAAATTCTTAAATCATCGCAATGCTTTTTATAAAAGTGAGGCCGATATAAGACTCAAGTCCCATCACACAATACAACGCAAACCGGAGGATAGAGTTTTACCTTATATCGACCAAGATATGCTTAATACATGTAAAGTAAAATCACTTAAAGTAAAATCAGACTCCAACCGTAAATTAATAAGAGAACGGTTCCCTAGGTATTAACTCCAAAGGCTGAAACCAACATCAGACCAATACCCAGGAAACCACTCATCTTAGCTCGTTTACAGTTAGTTTCTAATTTTATATACAATCATAAATATCAATCATAGACGACATGGGTACCATATATCATGTCGCCAAATATATATATACAATCAAAACCGCATGATGTCATATTTGGAAATTGGATTTCCGTCATGAATCAAGGCAAAAGATAGTCCTTACCGAATTCGAGACAATCTAGCCTACCATGTCTCAAGATACAGCCGCAACTGCACCTAGGATCTTCAGGGCCGGTCCACTCGATGTGGATTAAATAAAACCCTGAACAATACGTCTCCCCGCCCTATGGGGCGTAAATGAGCTCTATGACTCCTAATCCGAGGCCTCGCATTCCAACAACCACATAGGTGAAAATAATATAAATGTCAGCTAGTTTAAGCACTGACACCACCTCTAGCTAGAAAAAGATGCATGTTCTACCTGAGTCCTTCTCCCATTTTTGGTTCATACCGAGGTGTGAGGCTCGCGAATCCACGCTATACACAAAGCTTGTTCCACGTAGGCTGCGCTTTGATCATCAACCACAAGACTTTGCTTTGCAACAGAAGCCCTGATCATATGCCACTTAGGCGTGCCACACAGGCAGTTCACTCTATGCGACTGATTTCCATCGATATATAACCTATGAGCTCGTACGTCTCAGAGAAGGGCGTTAAGCAAGAGAATAAATTCTCCACCGCCAAACAGATATATATTTAACAAAGATCAATCAGCACACAATAAAATCCAATGTCAGACACAGTCCATTTACAAGTCCGTTCTGGATCTGAACTAAACCGGAGGCACCATATTCCTCGCATATCCATACAAACTACACAAACGTCCGGACGGCTACTACTTCAGCCCCTTCAAGGTAGCTACTCCAATCAAGTACCTCAGTAGCGCCCATCCATCCGATATGAAGATCGTCGGTCTTGAACCGTCTTCATAACTTCGACTTCGAATCATCGATCAATTATTTAAAATGAGAATTAACTCGGCCTTTCCAAATAATTCACGTATATTAGAATTTAAATCAATTCTTTCCATGGTAAAATTATTCGGCATTCACTTTTCAGTTCTTTAGTATAATTTTCATGTCAAATACAATCAACCATCAAATAACAAGCAAACCAAGTATAATCGGTTTATTTTCATTTCATTACGCTTATAATATTTTATAATGATTTTTCGCCATTTTTATTTAACTAAAAATGGCCTTATTTAATTAAACGACGTTTCAGGTCGTGCCGCGGCACTGGCGCTGTTTTTCTTCAAATTTGTTTTACATATATCTAAAAATCTAACCGTTGGATCTTAACAAAGTTTATACCGTTGGAAAGATCTCTCAAAAGCGAACCCAACGGTTCCAGTTTCGTCAAAATCTGATGGTTGGATCTTTCGGTATAATCGTTTGAAATTACGATTTCAAAACGCAAACTGCACGGCCTCGATTCGTTTAATTTAATTTATATTTATATATATAAATATAAATATAATTCATTCGACGATTTCTATATCGTTTTCACTTCAAAAAATTCACTAACACCTTTAAATTTTGGAAAATTTCGCCATAACCTCTTTTGTACGGGGAGGGTCGGGAAAATCCCCAAACAGCCACATGGGCGTCTCATCTCAAAAAGAAAAAGAAAAAGCCAAGCGGCTCATAAAATCATCACCCAAGCAAAACGGTAAATGTGTACCTATTTGTCGGGCACACAATTTTATTCCTCTTCTCTAGCCTCTTTGCTATAACCTGTTTAATAGATATGCGTGTATATGTGCAATTCTAATCACTTTTCAATTTATAAATATTTATTTCAACAAGTGGTTATTTTTAACACTTCATATTTCATTTTAAAAATGATATTTTTAGCGAACTAAAATATATTTCAACACATGACTATTTTATTTAGTTCCTATACATGTTAAAAATAATATTCATAGCAAACAAATATTTATTTCAACACTTGTATATTTTTAGCGAGTCATATACATGATAAAATTATATTTTGTAATCAAAAATATTTATTCAACACATGAATGTTTTTAGCACTTCATATTCTCAATAAAAATGTAACCTTTATTGTTCACTTCATATATTCAAAATATGAATGTTTTCAACTTCATATATATGATAAAAAAAAATGATTTTTATCGTTATAGTACTTTATTCAACACATGAATGTTTTCTTTAGTTCATATATGTAATAAAAATGTATTTTTATTGTAAAAACAAATATTTTATATACTTCATATATATAATAAAAATGTGATTTTTTTACCTTTCAAAGAATTTATTCGATACATGAATGTTATTATTCTTTCATACATACAATAAAAATGTGAATTTTATTGTATAATTATTTTATTCAACACATGGACGTATTCAACACATGAATATTCTCAACATATGAGCAGTTTCAACACATGAACATTTTTGTTGGTTCATACACTTGATAAAAATGTGATTTTTATCGTTTCAGTTCTTTATTCAACCCATGAATATTTTCTATATAGCATTCAAGCGATAAAAATGTGATTTTTATCGTTCTAGATATTTATTCAACATATGAATATTTTTCCACACCAGAATATTTCAAACACAAACAACCATAATCAACCATTCGCAATAATCAACCATTCGCATTTCATATATATATATTTACCATTCGCATTTCATGTATATTTACCATTCGCATTTCATATATATTTACACATCATAACTCAAACAAGCCGTCCGTGGTTTGTGGACGACGAGTGTCGGGAGTTTCTAAACTCCGTCTACAACCTAATATATTTTGTTTCTAAATTAAATTTGATTTAGAAATCTCACATTGATTTTAATCCTTCTGAAAATTGTAGAAGGCTCGAAAAATTCTCCGGTCTCTTCTAGAATGTAGCCCTCTTCAACACGAGTCCAACGGACTTTGAATCGTTCAATTTCGCCTCTGTTTGAACAAGTTACTATCTTTTAAACTTTGACGACATTAATTATTAAATAAATATAATTAACTAATTTTAATTACTTTGCTAAGGGTGATTAACCCTTCTTCTTCATCTCTTTTATCGTTACAGGCACAACGAAAGAACCCATAACCCTCGCGTTCTAGGGCTTGGCTTTGCCACCAAAACACAGCCCCGACCATCAATCAACTGGCGCCACCCAGACCGCCGATGCTCCGCCTCCCAATGGGCAGAATACTAGCGAACTCGAAGCGCCCCTCCCCCTTAAAAACGCTGGCGAACGGCAAAGCTTTATGCCTCAAAATCTCACAGTCTTGAACACGAAACATGGTCACCTCAGTATGGATTTAAAGAGCAGGAATCTCTCTTTGATTTTCACTTTGGGGTTTAGTTTAATTTACAAAGATTTGGGAGAATTTTGCTTAGGAAATTTTGATGAACGTCGGCCCTTGAGTTTTGAAAACTGACGGCGGCTTTAGGCAAACGGGAATTAGGGTTTTCAAGGGCACAAAGATATATATATATATATAATATTTAAATAATATTTAATTTGTAAAATACTTGTTTAACACAACGAACTCCAAACGAGACCCAATGACTATTGTCCCTAGCTAAATACCCTCATCCCGGACACAACGGGATATGTTTTGTAGGCCAATTCGACTGTTACAGTAAGTTATTCTTCAAATTAAAGTATAAAACATTCAAATTCTGTTTTGAACTTACATTTTAATTTGTCGGGGCCACATACTGCTTCTAAAAATTCCCCAAAAATTTATCTGGCTATGTTGGGACGATACGGTCCCAACAAAACTGATTTCGTCGAATTCTGAGACCGTTTGAAAAATGACCCTTTTCTGGTCGACCTGATTTGACTCAAATCGACCAAACGCGTTTTCCTTTGCCACGCTCACATATTGATTTCAAAAATTATGCAAAAAATAAACCTAGCAAAAAATTGACATTCCGGATCCAATAAAAGTAGTTTCATCGAATTCTGAGGTTATTTACAAAATTGCTATTTTCAAGGGCTTTAATATTATTAAAATATATATAAATTCCACAACGACTTTTCTGAAAATTCATTTGGCCATAACTTTTGATTCCCGCTATGAAATTTCGATTTTTCAGATTCGTTAGAAAGATATTTTCAAACAGATTTAAATATTTCTTGTTTCGCCGGAATCCGATTTATTTTGCATCCTGTACATTCAGTCGAAGTTCAAAATCAAAATTTTAAACTGCCATGTCATTTCAGGCCTTGTTATATAATTAAAATAAATATTTATATTCTAACTTCTATTCAAATAACTTTTTAATCGTTATTATTCAAAATAAATCATTTTTAAATATCTCAAATTCACTAAAATAGCCAAATTAAAATTTTTAAATTGGCTCAGATTTTCTGGGTTGTTACAAATTTTCTTGTAATAACAGTGTTATGCTTCTGTTTTAATTTATTTTCTTGATATATTAGTTTTGTACTTGTACTGTTGCACTAACTTTGCAACTCAATCCAAATTATGTCATTTTAATCAATTAAAGTGGGATGTAAACATTTTTATTCATTAGTTTTAATTTAAAATATTAAAGCAGTTTTTAGGTATCGTTTTTATATTTTTTTTAGGTATCATTTTTATTTTTTCTAGTTGAATTTACATCATACCAGTTTTTAGGTATCATTTTTATATTTTTTTTAGGTATCATTTTTATTTTTTCTAGTTGAATTTACATCATAGCAGTTTTTAGGTATCATTTTTATATTTTTTTTAGGTATCAGTTTTATATTTTCAACATGAATTTACATCATAGCAGTTTTTAGTTATCATTTTTATATTTTTTTAGGTATCATTTTTATTTTTTCAAGTTGAATTTACATCATAGCAGTTTTTAGGTATCATTTTTATATTTTTTTAGGTATCATTTTTGTTTTTTCTAGTTGAATTTACATCATAACAGTTTTTGGGTATCATTTTTATATTTTTTTAGGTATCAGTTTTGTATTTTCAACATGAATGTACATCATAGCAGTTTTTAGGTATCATTTTTATATTTCTTTTAGGTATCAGTTTTGTATTTTCTAGTTGAATTTCCAGTATTATGTTAGTATAAGTTTTGATTGTGTATGAAATACTTGCAGATACTGCATGTTGCTGGAGATTACTTGGATTCAAGACTGGATTGCGTATAAGTAAAAGTAAATGCATGAATGCATGCTTGGAATGGGGAGCAGTGTTCTATGTACTTAGATTGTGTAGGAAAAAAAATGTATTCCGTTAAATCAGTTATGTATCATTGTAGGTATTATATGATACAAGTGGGTATTATTGTGTATTACTGAGAATAATCTCATTTTTGTGACAATTGAATTGAATTGATTGCTATTATTTTTTTAATTAATAGGTATTATCGCGAATAAATATTATTTTTGTGAGATTTGAATTGAGTAGGTGGGTGTGATTTTTCTTATCAGTAGTTATCAGTTAGAATTAATGTTGTGTATCAAAAAAAAGTCAATTGCCAAAGCAAACAACAGAAATCTACCTAAAAGCTGCTATGATGTAAATTCAACTAGAAAATATAAAACTAATAACTAAAAAAATATAAAAATGATAACTAAAAACTGCTACAATGTAAATTCAACTAGAAAATATAAAATTGATACCTTAAAAAATGTAAAAATGATAACTAAATACTGCTTTAATATTTTAACGACGAAAGTATTACAGAAAATGTTTGAATCACAATTTGGTTGTTTAAAATGAAATAAATTCGTTTGAGTAGCAAAACTGATGCAGTAGTACAAGAACAAAATTAATACAACAACAAGAAGTAACTACCAAAAAACATAGCACAGTGAATACAGTAAAAATGATACCCAAAAAAAATATAAAAATTAGAAACTGATGTATTGTTTTTTTAAAAAAAAGTAAAACAAAAATTACTTACATCACGGTTTGGTTGGTTGTAACAAAACAATTTCAACTGTAATACATAGATAGTGCAACAATTCAACTACAAAATAAATACAACATTAAAAACATAACAAACAAATATAAAACAGTGTTAAATAAACAAAAATGATACCTAAAAAATATAAAAATGATACTCACGCGCTGAAAAGTTGAACATTAAAATTGCAAAACCAAAAAAAATCACAAATCACCTTGCGAAATAACCCTAAAACTAATCGGCAGAAATTATCATTAAATTATAATGATTATAGCAACAAATAAAAATCCAATCGAGGTTGATTTTTAAGATCGATTTCGTGCCCTAAATTTTGTTGTTTCGATTGATGATTGTGGTTCGACTGTAAGATATAGGCAGATTTGATTTGATTCGATTTCCGGTTGAGATGATTTCGTTAATTTTGATTTGTTGATTTCGTGGAAGAAGAAATCAGAGAAGAGAAAAAGGAGCGGAAGAAGAAATCAGAGAGGAGAGAAAGGGCGATGGAGATTTTTAGGGTTATGTCCTTTTGGATAAAATTTTAAACGTGCATCCTTATGGATAAAATATTAATACCGTTTGTCCTTCTAAATTAATTACCCTTATTGCATCACCAAAAGATACTTTCTTCGCATCTGTGTTAGTTGGAAATTCTATTCTTCTTTTGTTTATTGAATATATGCAAATCTAATAGGGAAACCACAATTTTGTTAAATTCTTGCACTAAAATTGCAAGATCCAATTGTTTTCAACCTTCATTAGAGTATGTACGCTTGTGCATAATAAGCAAGTCAATAAGAAACACCAAATGCTAATACATAATCGATATAAGCAACAAACAACAATTTTTTAAAACAATTGATTACGCATCCGCACATCGAACATGTACTAAAATGGCTTGTCACTTTATAGCTTTGTCTAGAAGAATTGCCTCTAAAATTAATATTATGAAATGTCACATAAAAACCTGATTTGTAAAAACAAAAAATGTGATTTTCGACCCAATTGGGTAGAAGTTCACATGGACTCTAATGAAATAACATGTCATCCTTGATTTCTGATCAATCAAAAAGTTATTGATGACTTGCTGACTGGCTATGAACTTAATTCGATCAGTTAACGCAATATTTTTCCTTTGATTTCATTCATCTGTGCTTCGTTTACTTTTAGTCCTTTATAGTTCTTAATAATTTTCTTTTATTTGTCATAAACTTGAATTAACATTCTTTGGCATTTTACTATTAAACTACACTTATATTAGAACCACTTATTTGTTAGATTCGAAAATTAAACAATTTATTTACAATGTTGATTACGATATGTAATTATATTTTGTGGTCATTACTCGAAATTAAGGAAATAAGGAAACAGCCGTATACTTCCTCTTATATCCCTAAGGTTATAGGGGTATTATTGTATTTTCCCTTTTCTTTATGACCGTAATTAGCCTATTATAAATATCGATCATTTGTACAAACCGATTACGTTATCATTAATAAGATCGAAGTTCTTCTTCTTATCACTGCATCTTTCTCAATATGGTATCAGAGCGCAAACTTGCTTAATGGCATCATCATTGCATCATGTTTCTTTCCATCGAGTTGAAGGTGGTTGTTTCTCCTCTCAGATTTATATTCATCATTGAGGAGATACCTTCCTCATGATCAAGGTAATTATTGAATTGATTCAAGATATATGTTCGCTCAAACTTGAAGTGTTATCCAAGGCCGATTGTTACCAATCCACCTAGTTGCATCATACCAGCAGATCATCAGCTTCTGCTTCATCTGATCTTTTTCCATCATCTTTATCATGGCCAACAATGACTGTAACGGCTGGAAATTTTCGACTCCTCGAGAGTCGAAAATTCCGAGAACGTTAGTGAAAGAAAGTAGAGGGTGAGGAAGAAAAGATAGAACTAATAGAATAGAAGAAGAAGAAGAACTTACATCATCAGAGTAAACACGAATCTCACAGCGGAACGAATAAAATATAACATAACTTTGAAATACAAATCAGTACTCGTATATACATACCATTTCAAAGTACAACACTTAACAACACAGCGGAATAATAATAGCTATAATCCTGAAGTCTCCTGCTCCAAGCTCTCCAAGTGTATCTGTAAAATCCCGACTACTTGACTGCCCGTACAAATTTAGGCACCCAAGAGTTTAGGGAAAACAAACAAAATAAACTCCGGGTCAGTCATGGGACTGGTGTGAATAAAACTCCAACACTTGGTTAAATAAAGGATATCTTTCTGATATTATAATAATGTCTAAATACAAATAGATATCAATCTAGCAGAACGCTTGCATCTCACGTTCCACATACATAGTATACAAATAAAACCGTGAGCGCTTATTGGAGATTGGATTCCAACAGACAAGGTATGGGAGCACCTTCCGATCAGTGTACTCTAGAGGAGATACACTAGGGTTCAACAAGAACGTCTTGCAACCCGGCCACACATGACCGTCCACTCATTTAGCTTGAGTGTAACGAATATATTATCACCGATGGTTGAGATCAGCAACCATCCTTCCCGATAAGGGACAACATTGAAATAGATTATAAAGAAGTACAATTGAATATTCTCTAGATGGTGATAATACACCCTGCTTGGGTATGGCCCAACTAGCCATGCTGCCTAGCCCAATGTAACACCCCACTCCCGCTATGGTCACTCACTAAGGGAATGCCATAGCATCGGTGGAGTATTTTAGTGAATATAGAGCAGAAAAATTACAACAAGACAGATATAAATAGTACTTGAAATTTAAAACATCATCTCATAACAGCGGAAGTAAAACATGTCTGGTTACATCATAAAACCACAATAAAAGTCAAGTACAATATCCATCAAAATAAAGAAGTACATAATCCCACTCTCATACAATAGCCATGACAAAAGAAAAGATAACTGGGTAACTGGAGCTTTACATCTATCCAAGCTCCGAAAGACTGGAACAGCAATCCGATCAAGCTCCACTACTGCTAGGATCCACCGTAGGACCTGAGGGTTGGGAAAAAGATAAAAACAACGGGGTCAGACATAAGTCTGAGCGAGTCCTATAACTTTAACAATACAATCGTTAAAGTAACCAGAGAAGACATAAACTGATATACGGTAACTAATGGGGATGAATGGCTACACTAAGCAGTCAACTAAACTAAGATAAAAGATAAAGACGCATCTACCCTTCCAAAGGTAAATTACTAAACTGCACCACACCAGTCATTCCTAACTTAAAGGTTGATCCCACCCATGGACTTATAAAATTAACTTAATAGTTCTCGCGTACCCCTAGGTGACTAAGTAGACGCCACGGGGCCCTACAATCCACTAGGTGTACACACTACTCCCCATTCGATCGGCTCCCTAACGTAGATACCCGTGCTGGCCCCACCGTGGGGTGTACCATTCCCCAACGTGGCAACCTGATAAAATTAACGGTGCACGGCTTATATCTACACGATGCAACAACGTCTTATTTACCAGCCCGGGTCCACACACGCATATGAAACCCATTGGTCATGCGTTGCCACCGCTAACCCATTTTGGCCTCTTATAGTCAAGCCCAGTATGCGTGTCCCGTCCTCGACATGGGTTGAGCCCACTAAGATACGTATGGGTTACTGGTTGAAATGGGCCCCCAGCACAAGCCATCCCCCTAAGCTTGGCCCACACACTAGTGTTTCCCACTTAACCCTTTAATCATGTTTAATTACATGTTTCATCTTGGTTAAGTATTTTATCATATTTTCTATTGGCAAGCACTAGCAATTTCCACATACCACCCAAGGTACTCACTTAACCCCCATGCCCCACTACATGCTTATCTGGTTAAGTGTTTCTTAATTGATTAACACCGTAACCGTGTAAAGGACCCCTCACATTGGACCGTCATTTGTAGATGCCTGGTTAAGCCGGTAAGTTCCGGGCAGTCTTACACTACAAACGGGTCCAACCTCGTGTCATTTACCCTTGTTACGTATTTAATTTATGATTAAGACCCCTCACATTGGACCGTCATTTGTAGATGCCTGGTTAAGCCGGTAAACTCCGGGCAGTCTTACACTACAAACGGGTCCAACCTCGTGTCTTAATCGATTAATTACTCCTAATTAATCACCCCCATAATTTGTGTTAATTATCATGTTTATTTTAGGAATATGGGTGCACCTAACTTAATAGGCAAATTCCCAACTCCAAAGTGTGGGTACACCTAACTTAATAGGCAAATTCCCAACACATAGTATGGGTACACCTAACTTAATAGGCAAATTCCCATACTATGTTCATTTATTTTATGTTATGCATAATTATATTAATTTCACACAATCTTATTAACATATGCATTTAATTAACCCCATCGTTCCCACGTAATTTCGTTCTCATGACATAACACATATAAAAGGTGTCAACTTGCATATGTATGAACATGTTTCAAAGGTGCCATCTTGCATATTAACAAACACATAACTTGCATATGAACTTGCATAACATGTCACATAACTTGCATATAATCTTGTATAACATGTCACATAACTTGCATATTAACTTGTATAACATGTCACATAACTTGCATATTAACTTGCATAACATGTTACATAAACTTACATATTAACAAATACATGACTTGCATATGAACTTGCATAATATGTCACATAACTTGCATATGAACTTGCATAACATGTTACATAACTTGCATATGAACTCATAAACTTGCATATGAAGAAACATACAACTTGCATAATTATCATACAAGTAACTTGCATATTATCATACATGTAACTTGCATATTAACATATGATCACAAAGCACAAAACTTGCATAACCCACATACATTAGCAAACTAACATCATGTCATATGACTTAAAACCCATTAATCCACAAACAAAACCATATGATCTCATCATATCTCATCTACTTAGTTTAGCAGTTGATCATTAGAGTGATAGAAACTCACTACTAGCCAATTTGCACTCCAAATGAAGAAGATTAAGATGCTTAGAATGGATTAGAGGTTGATTAGAGAGTGATTAGCTTGCAATCCTCTTCATAAATTAGTGGAGGCTCCTTCTAAGATTTAATTTGGCGGCATGTAGCCCTCAATTCTATTTTTAGTATGGATTAGGGTAGGTTTAGGGTGTATTTATAGATTAGGTGAGTGTTTTAGGCCCTTAGATTAACCCTAAATTAGATTAGGACCCTTAGATTTCGGAACCTTCCAGAAACCAGCCCTAAGACCAAGCCCAAAACCCAAACTGGTGCACCCAACCACAGAACTCTCTAGAAACTGTGCAGGTTTCCTGTCCCGACATGGGCGCACTTCCCAAGTGCGCCAGTGTATTTTTGTGCTGGCGCACTTCACAAGTGCGCCAGTGCATTTCTGGCCTGTTTCGGGTTTTTCTGCCTAACTTCGTTCGTCCATATCTCTTTCATACGGTACCCGTTTTACGTAAACTCGGACTCTATTTCGCGTATTTTTCCGAGACGAACGCAATGACGCAGCCCGTTTCCCCTGATTCTCACATCTGAGATTAATTATACTTTAATTACTAACCATTAGTGTTAATTGAAATTCGGGGTGTTACACCCAACTTCTGTTATTTTCCAGTTGTGAGGTTTTGAGGTCACGTTTATCACTTTGACGGATTATTTCTTTAATTACTTTGAATGCCACATCGTCATACCCGCCAAATCATTATCGATTTCTCAAGGCATCATTGATATAAAAGCTAAGAGAAACGAATTTCTCCGCCACCAACACGTTTAAAGAGATCAATATATATGATTCGTTAAGAATACTTTGTCAGACACTCGTCCATATACGTTGTTCTGGGACTGAACAAACCGAAGGCACTATTCAGTGAATCAATCCTACCTAGGCTTTTCACAATAGCTCTTGCACTTCACTCTGTCTTCAATTATCTTCAGCGTACTTGATTCACAACGCTTATGCTAATACAGAGTGGTTCTTCGGATAATAATCCAACCGGTCTCTCCGTATTTACAACGTAAATATGGTCGAAACTTTGATAGTCTGTGATTCAACTATCAAATGAAAACATGTCGGTGTACAAACAACGATCTTATTTCCAAATGGAAATTCGATCGATCAATCATCATATACATATATTTCCTTATTTCATATATTTAGAAAATATATGTTATTAATCATTGGAAAACATTTCCATAGCTTATTTTCACATCACTATTATTTCGCAACTATCAGTCCCTAACTGTAACTAGTATGAGAACAATTCTCTAAGTATCAATCCAGAAGGTCGAATCCAACATCAGATCGTCACTTAGAAAACCGTTCAACTTACCCTCTCTAGTCAGTTTCTGAATTTGCTTAACTCTATTTCTTAAATTCTTATCATGAAAACATTTCAATTTCTATGTTTAGAAAACATATCTGACTATATTTGGAAAACGTTTCCAAAACTCATTTACGGATTTCCAATGAACGTTGTATAAAACATCGTTACGCTTAATCCATTAATCGCTTATTCCTTAACTTTATTCCTAATCAACCTTTTAGATCGAACCACAACTATTCCTTTGTCAATTCTGAAGTCAATCAAGTTGGGGTATAATTACCTCTCAGACCTTAATTGAACAACGTCCTTTACTGTGAAATAGATGAAGCTCGTCACTCACTTTTTCCAATCATCTGTTTACGCAAATTCTCGGATTCAGGTTACGAATCCACTTCTTAAATGACAACGTTTGATTATAACTATAACGTTATAATTCCTACCCCCAAAATATCTAACCTAAATTATGAATTTATTTCCTAACTCGAATAATTTAACAGACACCTAATTTCTAAATCAATAACTAAATCTTGATTTAAACCCTGGAAAGTAAATAGTACTTTCCCGAATTCGATATAATTGAATTCGACGTATTTCTCTCTTTCGAGTAATCTCTATTCGATTAACTCCCTTGTTAATAACTTATATTCGATAAACTCTATTTCGATTTACTCCTATCGAATAACTAATATTCGAATAACTCTTCTTGGTTGGCTCTATTTCATTAACTCTTATCGAATAACAAATATTCGAATAACTCTTCTTGGTTGGCTCTATTTCATTAACTCTTATCGAATAACAAATATTCGATTTTCTTAAATGTGTCAGTTCTTATCGAATAACTAACATCCGATTAACTTATATGGATTTACTCTTATCGAATAACTTATTCGATTAACTTAACTTGATTTTCTTAACTCGATTATCTCAACTCGATTTCTTAACTCGATTACTTAACTCGATAAATCTTAACTCGATTACTTAACTCGATAACTTAACTTAACCCAAATCGGTTAACTCAACTCTAATCGATTAACTAAATTTGATTTACCCCTTCGAATAACTAATTCGAATAACTTAATTGATTAACTCCTTCGAATAACTAATTCGAATAACTTACCTTCGAATAACCGATATTCGATTTACTCTAACTCGATTAACTTAATTCTAATCGATTTACTCCATTTCGATTCAACTTAATTCAAATCGATTAACTTAACTCAAATTGATTAACTCCTTTCGAATAACTAAATTCGATTTAATCTCTTCTCGAATAACTAAATTCGATTAACTCAAATTGAATAACTAATATTCGATTTACTTAAATGGATTAACTCTTATCGAATAGCTAAATTTTATTAACTCAAATTGAATAACTGATATTCAATTAACTTGGTTTGATTTATTCCTTCTCGAATAACTAATATTCTAATAACTTATATGTGAATAACTAATTCGAATAGCTTATATGTGATTAACTCTATTCGAATAACTAATTCGAATAACTTAACTCTATCCGAATAACTAATTCGAATAACTTATTTGATTTACTCCTTCGAATAACTATTATTCGAATACTTTATTTGTTTATAAAGATTTCCCTGTTTATAACGTTTATTCATTTAAAAGATTTCCTTTAACACATTTATTCATTTATAAAGATTTACTTTTAGTAACGGTTCTTCACTTTATAAATGTTCCTTTTAATAACGTTTCTACTTCTCTATATAAGTCCAGACTTATATATATTCCATTTATCAACGGTAAAAATTTATTTAATTTATAAAACATTATTTATCAATTAATCTACTTCAATTTATCTGTTTAAAACAGATTTCCTATTTAATATCTCATTTAAATCCATATCGTGTTATACCGTGTGCAAAGCACGTGTTTAAATCTACCCTTGTATAATTCTATTTATTTTCCGAACAAGTGTTCCTTTATTTATTCCCTAAATAAATATTCCTTTATTCCATTTATTTATAATCTAAATAAATGTTCCTTTATTTATTTCCTAAATAAATATTCCTTTATTCCATTTATTTATAATCTAAATAAATGTTCCTTTATTCCATTTATTTTCTAAATAAAAGTTTCCTTTTTCATTTATTTATTTCCTAATTAAATAAATGTTTTCCTTTTATAAAATCCTATCGATTTTATAAATAAGATTCATTTCCAATATAAACATTGAAAATCCCCTTATCAACATTTCAGTATGTTGTGGTATTCAATCATATCAAATCACGATGTTCAATATCGTCCAAGCACATATAATTTCCCACAGATTTTATAACATATCATATAGCAATATATGAAAAACAATAAAATAACTGTTGAGGAATCCAGTCGGATTCCTCCAACCTGTTTCCCTGCATCACAGATGTTAGACAATATAGATAACATCACTTTCAGTTCAGTACGGATTATTCTGATAACAGCGTCAATATATAATATTTAATGATTTATATATATATATAATTTCTACTAACTGACTAGCAGTTCAATCAATCCACCAACACACAGTCAAACAGACAATTTTAATAGTTCTAACAATACAACATGAAATTATAAACTGTTCAGAGTTAGTGAGTTTTACTCACATTGAAGCATTAACCGTTAAATAACGGTTTGCGTTATTCGACTCAGTCGGACAATTTATTTCACCATAAATTGTAACTAGCTCGGATTCACTCCCGGTCAGTCTCATTGTGTTGCTCCCGTCCATACGATCCCAACTCAACTTACGGTTCGTGATTCTGATTTCAGATGAGCAAGTTATTAAGTTTACAAGTTAATACACTATATTTAAATAAAATAAAACTTGATTTTAAAAATCTATTTGGGCTTAACTCTTTTGACTTGGCCCATTTCCTTCTCAACAGACCCGTATAAGTCTCCTTCCTCCCCCAACTTGAAACCCGATTCCACCAGTAACTTACGAACCCAATACCTCCTTGTTGACCGCCCCTTTGACCTCCACCATCCTCCACCTTGGCCGTCCATTTGTGCCGCCGTCAACACCCCAGGATTCCTCGCCTCCTCCTCTACCTGAATGACACCATCATCCCCTACTCGGTGGCCCCCCCAAGCTTCGATCTGTTGCTGCCTCGCGTCGGATTTGGCCAGAGACCACCGGAGTTCCTCCGAGCGCCACCACCAGCTGCGTCCCGTCGCTCCGAACATCACTGCACCATCGAATCGGCCTCTGACTTCGCCTAGCTCCGTCGAACCCCTGCCCTAGGTTCGCTGTCCACTTTCAGCGAACAAAAATTGAAACCGAGACCAACAAAATTTGCTACTGCGTTGAAGAGGATCGACTTACGAGTGTGAATATGCTTGTACTTTGATTTATAGGATTTGTATTTGGATTTTATTTTGATTTCTCCTTTTGAAACTTTACTGTAAAAACATATGCGGGTATATATACTTGTTGTGGTGGTTGGTAGCATATGTGGTCGAAAATACATGGTGCGTGGCCTGTAGTTGAACCATGAAAGGGTTTGGATATTTTTCCCTTTTATTTTGTTATTTTATTTTAATGATTATATATTTGTTCTCGGTCCTCAAAAATCCCTGCGACCACATACGATACCCAAAAATCACCAAACTAGACATGTAGCTAGAGTTCGACATTACGGTCCCAACGAAACTGGTTTCGTCGAATTCCGACTCCGTTTGCTCACACAGCGTATTTTTAGCTGTCAAAATACTGACTATTTTACACTCTAAAAATCCGTACAGCCACACAGTGACTCTAAAAATCACGAAACTGGAAATCTAACAACTATTTGATATTGCGGATCCAACAAAGCTGGTTTCGTCGAATTCCGACTTCGTATGTAAAAGTGGCTATTTTTAACGCTCTAAATAGCCCATTTAAATATATAAATATATTTAAATAAATTTAAATATTAATAATTTAATATTATCGTATATCTTCACATATGATATCGTACAGCTCCAGAATATCATATCAGAATTTACAGTTTGATATTTCAGATTTTAGATTATCCCGGTATTCAGTTTATACTGAAAATCTCTTTTATAACATA
Organism: Allium sativum; assembly: GCA_030737875.1. Taxonomy (NCBI): domain Eukaryota; kingdom Viridiplantae; phylum Streptophyta; class Magnoliopsida; order Asparagales; family Amaryllidaceae; genus Allium; species Allium sativum. Next base: position 121,421,925 of record CM060915.1, read on the forward strand.
TATAAAGCGTCGCAAATTATAAAGGAATTCTACAGCGACTTTTCTGAAATTTGATTTGGATATAACTCAAAATCTACACGACAAAATCCTAATTTTTCTCTTCCACTAGAAAGATATACTCCACCAGCTCCACACGTTTCTTGTTTCACAGAAATCCGGCTTAAAATGAATCATGTACATTCAGTTGAAGTTCAAATCGCCAAATTGCGAACTGCCGCGACGTTTCAGGTTCGTTTTAATTATAATTATAAATTATAAGTTCGAACGTTGTACTTTAAGTTATCGATATCGCCAAATCGATATATAAATTATTAAATAAATTAATTATTCGATAGCTAACAAAACGCGCCATTACAGACTTCCCCCCTTAAAATAATTTCGTCCTCGAAATTGCTAAGCTAGGAAAATGCTACCAACTTTAATAACTAGATTCAAATATCTTTTAGTTTACTTCTCAACTCTAGTTTCAACTGAACCATTAAATTTTCAATTAAATTATTAATTCATTCTGGCTAACTGAAATTTTCAAAAATTCTAAAAATTTTCTAACACCTTAAATTTTCGAAAAATTTCGCCATAACCTCCTTTGTACGGCTCAATACGTCAAACCACAACTCGCCTCTCTAGGCCTCCTCCAATCCAAAAGGAAATCAAAATAGCTAAGCGGCTTGCTAATTCGGCTCATAAAATCCAAACTCATATATGATATAAACTTGTACCTTTTTGTCGGGCATTTAACTCTACCCCTTGCATCTGCTACCACTTCAACATATACCAATGTTATCCATTCTAATTGATCTCCAATCAGTTCATATCCTCAAATCCAAATCGAATTTCATTCGAACTAATATCAAATTCCAAATTATTGACTTATCAATTTGGTTCCATTCTAGATTATCTCTAATCCAATTCAATTTTATTTAACTCGGTTCAAGTTAAATTTCAATTTATTTTTACCATCTCATTTTATTTAACTTCATTAGTTAAATTTTAATTCCAGAACTTAAGTTCCTGGGTTTCTTTCAAATCAATTTGAAATCATAATGCCAATTCAAAACCTTTGAATTTCTAAACAACTTGTTTTCTCAAAAAAATTGGAAAAAAAAACCTTTGGTAGTAATCCGTCACTTAGAACTCGAAAATGAACACTGATGATGTGGCCACACTCATCAGAATCTATTTTCCAGTAATCAAAGTGAGTTCAATACTATTTCACTTTCAAAAATCATTTCTAAACACTTCCATTTTGAAAACAGTTCAAAATCTCCCAGGAACTTAAAATTTCCTTATTTTAATTCCAAATCTGATTTAACTTTAGATTCAATTCGTCTTACTTCATATACTTTACTTATATGAATTCTGATTAGTTATTTATAACCATTTCACCCTTTTATAATCTTATTCGATTATAATAACAACCAACACAATCAATATACTATAATAATTTCAAGATATATATTTCTTCTATAAACAAATATATTTTGGGAAAAATTATTTCATTTACCCTCTTTCAAAACATATCATGACGGTTCATCGTATTCGAGTGTTTAGTAACCCTTATCGATACAGTGGATCAAACTGATCGACCAGAATTCATAAGCCACTCAACCAATGAGTCTCCACAATATAAAACCATTTTATATTGAATAACAATTACGCGCTCATATATATACACTCAAAGTCAATCTAGGATATTACTAATCCCATCTCTATCGAGTTATGCCACAGAGCCAAGGTAATCACTTAACTTAAGCTCTGATACCAACTGTAACGGCTGGAAATTTTCGACTCCTCGAGAGTCGAAAATTACGAGAACGTTAGTGAAAGAAAGTAGAGGGTGAGGAAGAAAAGATAGAACTAATAGAATAGAAGAAGAAGAAGAACTTACATCATCAGAGTAAACACGAATCTCACAGCGGAACGAATAAAATATAACATAACTTTGAAATACAAATCAGTACTCGTATATACATACCATTTCAAAGTACAACACTTAACAACACAGCGGAATAATAATACCTATAATCCTGAAGTCTCCTGCTCCAAGCTCTCCAAGTGTATCTGTAAAATCCCGACTACTTGACCGCCCGTACAAATTTAGGCACCCAAGAGTTTAGGGAAAACAAACAAAATAAACTCCGGGTCAGTCATGGGACTGGTGTGAATAAAACTCCAACACTTGGTTAAATAAAGGATATCTTTCTGATATTATAATAATGTCTAAATACAAATAGATATCAATCTAGCAGAACGCTTGCATCTCACGTTCCACATACATAGTATACAAATAAAACCGTGAGCGCTTATTGGAGATTGGATTCCAACAGACAAGGTATGGGAGCACCTACCGATCAGTGTACTCTAGAGGAGATACACTAGGGTTCAACAAGAACGTCTTGCAACCCGGCCACACATGACCGTCCACTCATTTAGCTTGAGTGTAACGAATATATTATCACCGATGGTTGGGATCAGCAACCATCCTTCCCGATAAGGGACAGCATTGAAATAGATTATAAAGAAGTACAATTGAATATTCTCTAGATGGTGATAATACACCCTGCTTGGGTATGGCCCAACTAGCCATGCTGCCTAGCCCAACTTCTGTTATTTTCCGGTTGTGAGGATTTGAGGTCACGTTTATCACTTTGACGGATTATTTCTTCAATTACTTTGAATGCCACATCGTCATACCCGCCAAATCATTATCGATTTCTCAAGGCATCACAGATATAAAAGCTAAGAGAAACGAATTTCTCCGCCACCAACGTAATACGTTTAAAGAGATCAACATATATGATTCGTTAAGAATACTTTGTCAGACACTCGTCCATATACGTTGTTCTGGGACTGAACAAACCGAAGGCACTATTCAGTGAATCCATCCTACCTAGGCTTTTCACAATAGCCCTTGCACTTCACTCCGTCTTCAATTATCTTCAGCGTACTTGATTCACAACGCTTATGCTAATACGGAGTGGTTCTTCGGATAATAATCCAACCGGTCTCTCCGTATTTACAACGTAAATATGGTCGAAACTTTGATAGTCTGTGATTCAACTATCAAATGAAAACATGTCGGTGTACAAACAACAATCTTATTACCAAATGGAAATTCGATCGATCAATCATCATATACATATATTTCCTTATTTCATATATTTAGAAAATATATGTTATTAATCATTGGAAAACATTTCCATAGCTTATTTTCACATCACTATTATTTCGCAACTATCAGTCCCTAACTGTAACTAGTATGAGAACAATTCTCTAAGTATCAATCCAGAAGGTCGAAACCAACATCAGATCGTCACTTAGAAAACCGTTCAACTTACCCTCTCCAATCAGTTTCTGAATTTGCTTAACTCTATTTCTTAATTTCTTATCATGAAAACATTTCAATTTCTATGTTTAGAAAACATATCTGACTATATTTGGAAAACGTTTCCAAAACTCATTTACGGATTTCCAATGAACGTTGTATAAAACATCGTTATGCTTAATCCATTAATCGCTTATTCCTTAACTTTATTCCTAATCAGCCTTTTAGATCGAACCACAACTATTCCTTTGTCAATTCTGAAGTCAATCAAGTTGGGGTATAATTACCTCTCAGACCTTAATTGAACAACGTCCTTTACTGTGAAATAGATGAAGCTCGTCACTCACTTTTTCCAATCATCTGTTTACGCAAATTCTCGGATTCAGGTTACGAATCCACTTCTTAAATGACAACGTTTGATTATAACTATAACGTTATAATTCCTACCCCCAAAATATCTAACCTAAATTATGAATTTATTTCCTAACTCGAATAATTTAACAGACACCTAATTTCTAAATCAATAACTAAATCTTGATTTAAACCCTGGAAAGTAAATAGTACTTTCCCGAATTCGATATAATTGAATTCGACGTATTTCTCTCTTTCGAGTAATCTCTATTCGATTAACTCCCTTGTTAATAACTTATATTCGATAAACTCTATTTCGATTTACTCCTATCGAATAACTAATATTCGAATAACTCTTCTTGGTTGGCTCTATTTCATTAACTCTTATCGAATAACAAATATTCGAATAACTCTTCTTGGTTGGCTCTATTTCATTAACTCTTATCGAATAACAAATATTCGATTTTCTTAAATGTGTCAGTTCTTATCGAATAACTAACATCCGATTAACTTATATGGATTTACTCTTATCGAATAACTTATTCGATTAACTTAACTTGATTTTCTTAACTCGATTATCTCAACTCGATTTCTTAACTCGATTACTTAACTCGATAAATCTTAACTCGATTACTTAACTCAATAACTTAACTTAACCCAAATCGGTTAGCTCAACTCTAATCGATTAACTAAATTTGATTTACCCCTTCGAATAACTAATTCGAATAACTTAATTGATTAACTCCTTCGAATAACTAATTCGAATAACTTACCTTCGAATAACCGATATTCGATTTACTCTAACTCGATTAACTTAATTCTAATCGATTTACTCCATTTCGATTCAACTTAATTCAAATCGATTAACTTAACTCAAATTGATTAACTCCTTTCGAATAACTAAATTCGATTTAATCTCTTCTCGAATAACTAAATTCGATTAACTCAAATTGAATAACTAATATTCGATTTACTTAAATGGATTAACTCTTATCGAATAGCTAAATTTTATTAACTCAAATTGAATAACTGATATTCAATTAACTTGGTTTGATTTATTCCTTCTCGAATAACTAATATTCTAATAACTTATATGTGAATAACTAATTCGAATAGCTTATATGTGATTAACTCTATTCGAATAACTAATTCGAATAACTTAACTCTATCCGAATAACTAATTCGAATAACTTATTTGATTTACCCCTTCGAATAACTATTATTCGAATACTTTATTTGTTTATAAAGATTTCCCTGTTTATAACGTTTATTCATTTAAAAGATTTCCTTTAACACATTTATTCATTTATAAAGATTTACTTTTAGTAACGGTTCTTCACTTTATAAATGTTCCTTTTAATAACGTTTCTACTTCTCTATATAAGTCCAGACTTATATATATTCCATTTATCAACGATAAAAATTTATTTAATTTATAAAACATTATTTATAAATTAATCTACTTCAATTTATCTGTTTAAAACAGATTTCCTATTTAATATCTCATTTAAATCCATATCGTGTTATACCGTGTGCGAAGCACGTGTTTAAATCTACCCTTGTATAATTCTATTTATTTTCCGAACAAGTGTTCCTTTATTTATTCCCTAAATAAATATTCCTTTATTCCATTTATTTATAATCTAAATAAATGTTCCTTTATTTATTTCCTAAATAAATATTCCTTTATTCCATTTATTTATAATCTAAATAAATGTTCCTTTATTCCATTTATTTTCTAAATAAATGTTTCCTTTTTCATTTATTTATTTCCTAATTAAATAAATGTTTTCCTTTTATAAAATCCTATCGATTTTATAAATAAGATTCATTTCCAATATAAACATTGAAAATCCCCTTATCAACATTTCGGTATGTTATGGTATTCAATCATATCAAATCACGATGTTCAATATCGTCCAAGCACATATAATTTCCCACAGATTTTATAACATATCATATAACAATATATGAAAAACAATAAAATAACTGTTGAGGAATCCAGTCGGATTCCTCCAACCTGTTTCCCTGCATCACAGATGTTAGACAATATAGATAACATCACTTTCAGTTCAGTACGGATTATTCTGATAACAGCGTCAATATATAATATTTAACGATTTATATATATATATATAATTTCTACTAACTGACTAGCAGTTCAATCAATCAACCAACACATAGTCAAACAAGCAATTTTAATAGTTCTAACAATACAACATGAAATTATAAACTGTTCAGAGTTAGTGAGTTTTACTCACATTGAAGCGTTAACCGTTAAATAACGGTTTGATTTATTCGACTCAGTCGGACAATTTATTTCACCATAAATTGTAACTAGCTCGGATTCACTCCCGGTCAGTCTCATTGTGTTGCTCCCGTCCATACGATCCCAACGCAACTTACGATTCGTGATTCTGATTTCAGATGAGCAAGTTATTGAGTTTACAAGTTAATACACTATATTTAAATAAAATAAAACTTGATTTTAAAAATCTATTTGGGCTTAACTCTTTTGACTTGGCCCATTTCCTTCTCAACAGACCCGTATAAGTCTCCTTCCTCCCCCAACTTGAAACCCGATTCCACCAGTAAATTACGAACCCAATACCTCCTCGTTGACCGCCCCTTTGACCTCCACCATCCTCCACCTTGGCCGTCCGTTTATGCCGCCGTCAACACCCCAGGATTCCTCGCCTCCTCCTCTACCTGAATGACACCATCATCCCCTACTCGATGGCCCCCCAAGCTTCGATCTGCTGCTGCCTCGCGTCGGATTTGGCCAGAGACCACCGGAGTTCCTACGAGCGCCACCACCAGCTGCGTCCCGTCGCTCCGAACATCACTGCACCATCGAATCGGCCTCTGACTTCGCCTAGCTCCGTCGAACCCCTGCCCTAGCTTCGCTGTCCACTTTCAGCGAACAAAAATTGAAACCGAGACCAACAAAATTTGCTACTGCGTTGAAGAGGATCGACTTACGAGTGTGAATATGCTTGTACTTTGATTTATAGGATTTGTATTTGGATTTTATTTCGATTTCTCCTTTTGAAACTTTACTGTAAAAACATATGCGGGTATATATACTTGTTGTGGTGGTTGGTAGCATATGTGGTCGAAAATACATGGTGCGTGGCCTGCAGTTGAACCATGAAAGGGTTTGGATATTTTTCCCTTTTATTTTGTTATTTTATTTTAATGATTATATATTTGTTCTCGGTCCTCAAAAATCCCTGCGACCACATACGATACCCAAAAATCACCAAACTGGACATGTAGCTAGAGTCCGACATTACGGTCCCAACGAAACTGGTTTCGTCGATTTCCGACTCCGTATGCTCACACAGCGTATTTTTAACTGTCAAAATACTGACTATTTTACACTCTAAAAATCCGTACGGCCACACAGTGACTCTAAAAATCACGAAACTGGAAATCTAACAACTATTTGATATTGCGGATCCAACAAAGCTGGTTTCGTCGAATTCCGACTTCGTATGTAAAAGTGGCTATTTTTAACGCTCTAAATAGCCCATTTAAATATATAAATATATTTAAATAAATTTAAATATTAATAATTTAATATTATCGTATATCTTCACATATGATATCGTACAGCTCCAGAATATCATATCAGAATTTACAGTTTGATATTTCAGATTTTAGATTATCCCGGTATTCAGTTTATACTGAAAATCTCTTTTATAACATATATAAAGCGTCGCAAATTACAAAGGAATTCTACAGCGACTTTTCTGAAATTTGATTTGGATATAACTCAAAATCTACACGACAAAATCCTAATTTTTCTCTTCCACTAGAAAGATATACTCCACCAGCTCCACACGTTTCTTGTTTCACAGAAATCCGACTTAAAATGAATCATGTACATTCAGTTGAAGTTCAAATCGCCAAATTGCGAACTGCCGGGACGTTTCAGGTTCGTTTTAATTATAATTATAAATTATAAGTTCGAACGTTGTACTTTAAGTTATCGATATCGCCAAATCGATATATAAATTATTAAATAAATTAATTATTCGACAGCTAACAAAACGCGCCATTACAATGACACCACAATATCGAGTGCCACACCAGCAAGAGATAATTCATCTCAATCTGCAGACAATATGTAAAGCAATGGATCAGAATCATGAAACGTCATCAACCCAAAAAGTCATACAATCTCTATACAATTAGATGAAGAAAACTACATGTTATGGAAGTTTCAGGTCTTACAGGACATGGGTTAGAAGATTATATCAATGGAACCCTATTTATTCTAGCAAAGATGTGTAATGATTCAAGTGGAAACTTAGTAATCAACAAAGAGTATACAAACTATAAAAGGCAAGATACTTTACTCTATTTTTGGTTGTTCTCGCGATAAATACCTCACTACTGCCACAACTTATAGGATGCAAAAGTGCCCAAGAAATTTGGGACACCATAGAACAAATATTCAATTCACAGTCTGCTGCTCGAATTATGCATTAAAAAAGGCAATTGAATACCGTATCAAAGGATTCTATGTCCTTGAGAGTGTATTTGACCAAAATTAAACTCTATGTGACTTATTTGAGGTTGTTAGCCATAAAGTGTTAGATGTAGAACAAGTTCTAACTATTCTGAACGGTTTGAATGATGAATATGAGTCAATTATCACCCTTCTCTCCTCTCAAGCCAGTACACCCCCACAGCACCATATACACTCAACCTTGATTGCACATGAAGGCAGAGTGGATGCTAAGAAGTTTCGATTTGAACTCACAGTCAACTACACCACAACATCAAAGAATAAAAATCAAGAAAAGCTACATAACTTCAAATATATTCAAACCAGTCAAAGAGGAAATTCAAATTACATAGGAAAAGGGAGAGGAAGGTGGAACAACTCAAATAGAATTAGATGCCAAATTTGTGAATGTTGCTAGCAAGTGCTATTTCAGGTTCAATCAGAACTTTACTGTCAACCAACAAGGGAGTAGCTGTCAAAGGAACAACTACCCTAATGTCAATGTTGCTCAAACCAGTGTTGAAGCAAGAAACACAACTGATACAGCAAGAAGTCAAAATGATGATGCACTTATCAGATATGATGACCTATAGAATGAAGAATGTTTCCCTGACTTAGGTGCTTCCAATCATATCACCAACAATCTAAATAACTTGAACTTAGGAAACAAGGGGTGTTTAATCACGAGTTTTTGATTTATGAAAACATGCTATTAAACGATTGACAAAAAGAGAAGGTCAAGCATCTACAAAGAAGAAGTGATATACAAGCTCACAATATGTATGATTGTTTCTTAAGTTGAGTCTTAAACTTGTTGTACTTTGTTAAAATCTATCCTCAAATAAGTCTACACAAATTCATAGAAGATCGCATATCACATAGATTAAGCACAAGTGTAAATTGTGCACTTATGAACAAGACCAGTCGACTCGTCAATTTTTACCAGTCGACTAGTACCTACAAATGCATATGTGTACACGATCTTCAAAACAATTAGTTGGCTGGTCATTTTTTACCAGTTGACTGATTCAAACCAACTATCATATTTCAGTGAAGAGACACTTTCTTTCAAGAAGAGATTTAATCCAAATCCAAGGAAAATGGTTGCCTCTCTTGATTGAATCTCTTTGCATATTATTATAACTCTTCATACACTATTTATACACTTCCATATCACTTACCAAATAACAAAAAATCTTGGTCTAATTTCTGAATCTAATCCCTCTATATTATGTGCATTTAAAAGTTCTAAAACCATCTTCATCACTTGAATCTTTGATTCCATACACATACTTTTTGATTCAAAAGCGATATACTTCCTCAAAATCTTCACATACACTTTATATATTTGAGGATAAGATTCTAGGAAGGGTGTATTAAAAGTGTGACTTATCCATGTTATTTAGAACACATATAAATAGTCAAAGCTATTTGGGTATTTGTGAAGTCATGTTTTACTGCTCAAGCAAGAAGTCATCTTCGGCTGCTGAGGCAAAATCCTATCTTGTTGCTCAGGTCCACGTTCTACTGCTCGGATGTTTGTAACCCTATTCCTCCTGGTGAAGTGAGGGTGATTTGTTTAATGAAATTCTAGAAGGAGTCTGAGACTGAACATAGAATAGTGCTCCGAACTAATATAAAAATCCCTGGTGTGATTTACTTTATTTACTGCATTTACATATTTCTTATCTATGATATCTTAGTATTTATCTCATTAAATATTTACTTGCAGAACTATATCAAGTTTAATATATCACATTAACAAACTTAAGCATATACACGTATTTCCGTATTACTCGATCATATTCGCCTTTTCGTTTGGTATCAGAGCAGGTTATCTTATAACTGTAAAATAGTTATTTGATATCTCGATAATATAGAAAACAACACTAACACCATCACCAATACTATTTTCACATAAGGTCAATCTACTACACAACCTCCAGTATTTAACAGCATGAACTATAATTTTTAGGCTACACGAATGAGAATTTATATGCAAGCAAATGGTTCTGGTACATGGAATATTACATAAAATGAATATACACCTCTTACTACTAATTAGTCTGAATGGTCAAATACTAAAAAAACTGATGCTACTTCAAATGCAAAAGCAATGAACATGTTGCATTGTGCCTTGGATAGAAATGAGTTTAACCATATCTGTGTGTGCAATACTGCATACGAAATATGGCGAACGCTCAGAGTAACTCACAAAGGAACTAACAAGGTTAAACAAAGCAAGATATCCATGCTTAAGAGCCAATTTCAGAATTTTAAGATGAATAAAAATGAATCTATTAATGATATGTACTCTAGATTTCAAGACATTTATCATTCATTACTAAGATTAAGAGAGAAGTATTCTAAATTTGATATTGTATCAAAAATCCTAAACTCTTTAACTGAAGATTAGGAAAGAAAGGTCTTGGCAATCGAAGAAGCTAATGATCTTTCAACCATGAAACCATATGAGTTAATAGGAAATCTAATGTCATATAAATTAAATTTGCAGGTAGAAAGATTTCATGCACAGGATAAATAATCTAGCCTTCCATGCAGAAAAAGAAGAAACAAATTCAGATGAAGAAGACCTAACTTTTATAGCCAAAAACTTTAGAAAGTTTTTGAAATATAAGAAAGGAAATAGAAACAATGGAAAGAAGAACTTTAGTAACAACAAGCCATCTTCTTCTGCAATTGAATGCTACAGATGTCATAAGAAAGGCCATTTACAAAAAGGTTGTCCATAATAGAAGAAAGAGCATCAAAATAAACATAGAAGAGACAAATCTAAAAGATGAGCATTTTCTTTAACTTGGGATAACTCCGATTCTTCATCAGAAAGCGATAGTGAAAGTGATACTGAACAAGCTAATGTGTGCTTCATGGCAAAAAATAATGAAGAAGTGATTTTACTTTTGAAGATATGGTAGAAATAAATTCAGAATTATTAGAATCTAGAAATAATTTCAAAAGAAAATATTACAAGGTAATGAGGATACGAAAAGGGTAGAATATGGATGAGATATGCTGAAAGATGAAAAAGAGATATTAGAAGATGAGATTAGAAAACTTCAATACTCTCTTTCTGATGCAAATTCCCAACTTTCTTTATTGGGTCAAGAATTGAAACTTAAAAAGAAAAGAATAATGTGCTTATTTTTGAAAATCATGAGTTGAAAACAAGGATCAAAATAATTAAATTAGATAATTCTAGTCTTAAAATCAAGCTAGATGATAACACTAAAAATGTTACTAATTTTAATAAAAGAAGGGACAATTTATCTAAAATTATAGAAAATTATCGACCTGCATCTAGCAAGAAAGGACTAGGATATAAACCAAAAATTGGCATTTCATAGAAATCTATCAAAAAGAAGTCTAACCTAGCAAGCCAGTAACACCTTTGACAAAGAAAAAGGTTTCTAAAACTGTTTATATATGGGTTGCTAAAACAAATAACTTTTTGATTAGGAATAAATATATAAACTCGTTTTTAGAAATTGTTTATAAAAATAAGAATTATATTTACAAAAGGGACACTATACCCTCTTGGGTTTGGTTTCCTAAGACCTAACTCTTAGGACCCTAACGAAGGAAGTGGGTACCAACGTCATTACATATTTTTGGTAGGACCCACTCAAGAAGAGAGAAAAATGGATACTCGATAGTAGTTTCTCAAAACTTATGATAGGAGGAAAAGGGATGCGAACAAATATTATCTACTCAAATGGAGGAACTGTTGCTTTTGGAGATAACTTCAAAGGATATATCATCTGTTAGGGAATGCGGAATGGATCGTTAAGGCAAAAATAACACTAAAGGGGGGTTTGAATAGTGTTTTTAAGGAATATAAGAAAATCTAAAACTTATATGATCTACTATATGCATCATACACCACAGAAACAATCACAGACACAGAATCAAACACAAACACAAAAATAAACAAAAATAAAATGCAGAAAAGGAAAGAACACATCGAATTTTATACTGGTTCGGATTACTCCTACGTCCAGTCCCACGCAACGCTGGACTGCACAGAGTTTTATTACTATATCAATATTTAAGAACAATCTCCTTGATGTCACGGCTACAAGGTTACCACCGATTCCAAACACCCTTGATTTCCATGGCTACAAGGTTACCACTGATTCCTTTCCTTGATTTCAAGGCTACAAGGAACACACCTTTTCCCAAACATTTCCCGAACAATTACAACAGCCCTATAACTCTTAAATAGCACTTCGATTCAGAGAGTAATGAGTAGAGAGTGAGAAGAGAAGAAGTTTTATATAAATAGAATTGAATTTGGTAGAGTATAAGTGTAGAAATTATGAAAATATGAAATATTAATGGTGTAAAGAAAGGGGATGAAGACGGAAAAGAAGAATGATTTTTTTTTTTTTGAAATCAGCCCCTAGTTATAAGATTTGAAAGGTTGCAACGATTCTGGAACGTTACAAATAGTGAAAAGACACTTCCTTTCAAAATTGAAAATGTGACAGTTATATGTCGACATGCCAACATATGTATGTCGACATATGTTAGTTAAAAATTGAAATTTGAGTATTTTTAAAGTGTTTTGCTACATATATATTTCTGGAAATTCTTGGATTAAAACAAAGGGATATAAATAAGTATTATAAAGTAGAAAATCATATGAAATCATAAATATAAACTATATGAATATATTTATAGAATTATAAAGTTTAAAACTATATAAATATAAAGATATAAAAGTAGATAACTATATAAATATATATAAACTTATAATCTTTAAACCTTGAGTTTAAAATCAAAAGTAAAATAGAAAAACTTAAGTATAATTTTGACATAAAATTTGAAAATAGAATTTGAAATTTGAAATCAGAATTTGAAAAATAAAATTTTAATTTTAATTTGAACTTGGAGTGATATTTAGAGTCTTACATAAACTAGACTCTATTACTATATTTATCTTGAACTCTTGAAATCTTGATTACTCATGAGTCTTGATTCTTCTCTTAATTCTTGAATCTTTAAAACTCTCGAACTCTTAAACTATACAATCTTCAGTATTAATTCCTGTATAAAAATCCTACATATATGTATATATATATATATATGTTCTAGATAGAGATGTTAATATATATTTTATAATCAATTAATATTGAAATAAGGTTGTTATCATCAAAACTCCATTCTCCAACATCATCGACAAAGTCGATGTAGCATGAGACACATTTACTATGGTGAATACATCATGGTATTAAATACTAATGTCAACATTCGCAAACCCGACTCTGAGACTACGGCTGTAAAAAAATTAAATCATAAAAACAAATAAAATGATTAAGCTACCACCTCCAACTCCTCGCATTATGCCCTTTGAGGATTTGATACAATGGTATAATCTTAGCAACAACAACCTCAAGATGAATCCTCTGCTCCTCATACCCAGCTTGTCCCGAAGATGTTTGACTCACCACACCATCTCAACCCACACAAGAGTCCATTGATCAAATTGCCTGCTTGAGGTCCGTCTTAAAAGATTGGATAATAAAGTTGACAAAAAGTTTGATAAAATTAAATCATTCTATGGGATCTTATGGGAAGCCATCTCTTGTTCTTCCTCGACTTTGGCCTCAATTCAAGATCCGGGCAAGAGGCCGACACCGACTTTCACATGGTCTACCTCTGAAGAGAATACAAGTTCTGACACAAGTTGAAATGGAGGTTAAAGCAAACAATCTCAATAATCTAACTGAAGGAAAGGACAAATAATTCAAGAAGAAGAAACAAAGTGCGACTATGTTTAATGGTATTTTGGTAGTAAGTTTATTTTAGTATCTCTTGAATTTTTATGAGACTTGTAGTAAATAGTATCCTATGGTTTTAAAAAAAATTATTAGCTTTAAAAACATGCTCTAATATGTACTTATGTGATCGAAGATGCTTCTATCTTGTTATTATTCCTTTTTGTCGATGACAAAGAAGGGAGAGATTGATATACCAACAAGTTTTCTACAGGGAAAAATCATAGCCACATATTTAAGGGGATAAATATATATACGTTTGCAGGTACTAGTTAATGTTATATAGAAAAGGTTATCATCAATCAAAAAAGGGGAGAATGTTGAATCATGAGTTTTTGATTCATGACAATAAGCTATTAAACGATTGACAAAAAGAGAAGGTTAAGCATCTACAAAGAAGAAGTGATATGCAAGATCACAATATATATGATTGTTTCTTAAGTTATGTCTTAGACTTGTTGTACTTTGTTAAAATCTACCATCAAATAAGTCTACACAAATTCATAGAAGATCACATATCACAAAGATTAATCACAAGCACAAACTATGCACTTATCAACAGGACTAGTCGACTCATCAATTTTTACCAGTCAATTAGTTCCTGCAAATGTGCACAGTTTTTGCAATTGTGAACATATGTGTACACGATCTTCAAAACAATCAGTTGGTTGGTCATTTTTTACCAGTTGACTCGTTTGAACCAACTATCATATTTCGGCGAAGAGACACTTTCTTTCACGAAGAGATCTAATCCAAATCTAAGGAAAATGGTCGCCTCTTGATTGAATCTCTTTGCATATTATTATAACTCTTCATACACTATTTAAGCACTTCCATATCATTTACCAAATAAAAAAAATTGATATAATTTCTGAATCTAATCTCTTTATATTCTATACATTCAAAAGTTGTAAAACCATCTTCATCGCTTGAATCTTTGATTCCATGCACGTAATTTTTGATTCAAGTGTGATATACTTCTTCAAAATATTCACATACACTCTCAATATTTGAGGATAAGATTATAGGAAGGGTGTACTTAAAGTGTGACTTATCCATGTTATTTGGAACACATATATAGTCAAAGCTATTTTTGTATTTATGAAGTCCTGTTTCTCTACTCAGGCAAGAAGTCCTCTTCGGTTGCTGAGGCGAAATCATGTTCTCCTGCTCAGGTCGCCGTTCTGCTGCTCGGGTGTTTGTAAACCTGTTTTTCCGAGTGAAGTGAGGGTACTTTGTTTAGTGAAATTCCTAAAGGAGTCTGGGATTGGGCGTAGGATGGTGCTCTGAACTAGTATAAAAATCCCTGGTGTTATGTACTTTATTTACTGCATTTACATATTGCTTATCTGTGACATCTTAGGATTTATCTCATTAAAAATTTATTTGCATAACTATATCAAGTTTAATATACCACATTAACAAACTTCCGCATATACACGTATTTCCATATTACTCAATCCTATTCGTCTTTTTAGGGAGTACAAAGGCACACATTTTGTTTACTTAGGTAATGGCACATCCACCAACATCACACATTGGCACTTGCACTATTAGTGGAAAAAGGAAATTATACCTAAATAACTTACTTAGGGTACTCAATATAAAGAAAAACTTAATAGTGTATCGTAATTTGCTAAGGACAACAATGTCTACTTTGAGTTCTTTCCTAATCACTGTCTTGTAAAAGACTTGACCAACAAAGAAATTTTATTACATAGTGACACGCACAATGGACTATACACTTTCAACCTGATGAAGAATTACTCAAATAGATGACAATGGTGTAATTTTTCTAATAATAGCTATGAAAATAAATCAAATGTACTAGACCCGTGGCAATATAAATTGGGTCATCAAAGCTTGAATACTGTAAAACATGTTCTAAAAAGCAATAGTATTGGTTTTGAAAATATACCTCATTCCTATATATGCTCTGCTTGTCAAATGTATAGAAGTCACAAATTTCCATTTCCAAACTCTCAAATTATTTACAATGAACCACTGGAAATGGTAGCAGTTGATCTATGGGGTCCTGCCTAGCCAACTTTGACTACAAATTTAATTACTATATATTATTTGTTGGTTAATATTTAAGATTCACTTGGATCTACTTTCTTAAGTCAAAGGCAGAGACATGTAATGTAATTATTCAGTTTATAACACTACTGAAAAACAAACAAATCATCAAGTAAAAATCATTCAAACTGATGGAGGGACAGAGTTCAAAACACTGAAGCGATATTTCATTAAGAAAGGAATTCTGCATAGGACCACCTGTAACACCCCACCTCCGCTAGGGTCACTCACAAAGGGAATGCACTAGCTTTGGTGGAGCATTATCTAGGTAAACATACACAGAAATATTACAAGACAGAACATATAAAACAGTGGAAGAAGAACCAAATTTCATTGCTTTAAATCTAGAAAGGTCTAAAGCCTTTTACATCAAAATGCCATTAAATCCATTACATCGAAATCTGTCTTGCAATAGTAAAGAAGCATAAAACCATAGTCATAAATCATTCCCCAAGTAAAACAGTAAAGCAGCCATAGCCAAGAAAGGTCCAAGCCATATATGATGATCTTGAAGCAGAAAGAAGTTCAAACTAAGTAGTAGTGTTTCCTCCCTGAGAACCTGGGGGGGGGGGACGGAAGAAAAAGAGGCGAAACAAAATGGGTCAGTCATAAAGACTGAGTAAGTCCTAGTGACTTTCAGCATAAAAACAGGTAAAGATAACATGGCATGAATAAACTGAAAGTAAACATAAGCATGATGACAAGATAAGCTACAGGCACGATAACTAAGAATAACATCATAGGATTTCTGTCATGTATAACATTGCAAGGTTCCCATTCAAGATGAACTAAGTATAGTTTCGCAAGATTTCTGTCAAGCATCGCAAGATTTCTCTGCTTCACCATTAAAATGATATCTATTTGCTCTGCACCACCTAACTAGTGTCCCAACTAGTAAACTATATAAAATGATAAAATCATAATGTGATCCCAGTCCCCGAAATTAAGGTTGCTTTTACGTGTACATCTATTATTTATTATCTAGATCTAATCTAGGGTTTTCTATCGAGCGCTTCCTAGATTCAACTAGGATTTATGCCACCTAGGTCCAACATAGGGATTATGCTACCTATTGAACACTTCTCGGATTTAGGGTTTATGCCACCTAGGTCCAACCTAGGGATTATGCTACCTATGTGTGTCATACGGCCCCTAATGATTGTAGATACCTATGCTGGTCCCACCATGGGGTGTATCAAGACCCATGGTGGCGGCCCGACGCAATTCTAGAATACATAGGTTATACTACTGGTGCCCCAGTGCCCTGTTTGTCTGCTCCGGAGTGTGTGCACGCCCGCACCCCGTTAGAACCCACACTGTGCACCCACCGCCGTCGCTTTTGACCGCTTACAATCAGCCTAGTAATCGTGCCCCACTGTGCCTAGTTTCAGGGTACCATGAGACCTAATTGGGTTACTGCTGAAATGGGTCCCCGTTACTAGGGTTTCCTACGGGTTAAGTTTGTGGGCCTATATATGCAAATATTACCCACCTTCCCGTGATGTACTTAACCCACCGATTCAAGCATGCTTATTAATGGTTAAGTTTGTGGGCCTATATTTACTAATATTACCCACCAACCCGATATGTACTTAACCCTCTCCGTCAATCACGTTAAGTTGGTTAAGTGTTTTCTCTTGTTTTACTTAACCCTACCACACATCATGTTATATCGGTTAAGTGTTGTTCCTTGTGTTACTTAACCCTACCACAAGCCTTGTTATACTGGCTAAGTGTTCTCCCTTGTGTTAACTTAACCCCACCGCATGTCATGTCATATTGGTTAAGTGTATATTGACTTAGCCCACCTACTTATCATGTTGTGACGGTTAAGTGTTACCCTCTGTTGTTACTTAACCTTACCACGCATCAGGTTATATCGATTGGGTGTTATCAACCTATTCAAGTTAGCCCAACCCATCCGCTAGTCATGTTATAACGGTTAAGTGTCATTAGCCTAGCCACGTTACTTAACCGACCCATTCATATCATATTGGTTGAGCCTACATTTATAAGTTTTACATGTTCTTAACTCATACTGGTTAGGTCCACATTTACATATCAAATATCCATGTCATCCCACCTAACCCTCTGACCATATCCACGTCTTATTATGGTTAGTATTCCTTAATTCATTCATTATGATGAACGAATCATGACCTCTCACATTAGACCGTGCATTTTGTGGTCACTGGATTTGCCGGGCGGTTCCGGGCAGATTTACACCACAAACTGGGTCTAACCTCGTGTCATCAACCGTTATGCCTACAATTTGGCCTTCGACCTCTCACATTAGACTGACACTTTGTGGCTACTGGATTTGTCGAGCGGTTTCGGGCTGATTTAAACCACAAACTGAGTCTAACATCGTGTCAAAGGTTCATTAATGGTCGTATTCCACCCAAAACCCCAATATCAGTTCATGTATTTAACATATAGGAATGTTCATGTTCCAACCACGTTCATATTTCCAGTTATATGCCAATTATCAAGTTCATAATTCACGTTTTTGCCCCAAAACGTATTCCCAAATTATTATCATAATTCACTATAAGGTTATGCCAAGTTATAGCCTTTTATTTACAATACATGCCAATTACCCAAAACCCAACTTAGGCGCGTTCATATTAAACCTCTACCAAGTCATAAATTATCATATATGTTTCAACTCCAAATTTTACATAATTAACATATGCCCAAGTTCTAGATTACATGTCAGTTTTTACATATGCCCAATTCATACCAAATTTACATATGTTCAATTCATGCCGTTTCACATGTATGCCAATTTCCATGCCAATTTACACATATACCAAGTTTCATGATTTACATGTTTACAGAGCTATGCTTAATTTACATAGATCAAGTTTTATACCCAAAATTACATGTATACCACGTTTACACCAATTTACCCATAACAAGTTCTAGCCAAATTACATATATCTGATCTATATCAAATTACATGTGCCAATCCTCATTCTTGCAATTACCATTTTAATGACAATACCCAAATATCCAATTTCATGTTAATGGTAGTAATACCCAAATATCCAATTTTTATGTTATGCCATCAATTCCACCAAACACATATATTCCACTAGGCAATATTCCAATATTTCCCCCGTATACCATCGCACGTATATCATAGTTTAGGCCTAGGTCCGAAATTGACCTAGGTTCATCAAAAGAAAATAAATTGGGGGAAGATAGAATTTTGCATAAAAATAAGATCAGAGAGAAAAACATCATCATAGGCATGAAGATTACAACTTGATAATAATATCAACATGAATTGAGAAAACTGATTTACAACAGGCTGAATAGATCATGAACTTGACACGAGAATAAAGATAGACAAGTCTCAAAAACTCAAGATTCAAGAAGCAACAAAAATAGGTCTAAATTGATAAACATACTTAGATCCAATTCCACTTTATTTCATGTCCATATTATAATTAAATGTTTAAATCTAAAAGTAACTAGCACTTACAGAGCATGACTAGTGAATTAGGAACTGAATTTTTTGTAAAAATGTTGCGGCGTTGTTTATTTATTGTCTTGAATCATTGTTGAAGCTTTGTTCTTTGAATTGATTTGAGTTTGAATGTTTGTACTTTAATTTGGGGGCAGCGGCCATGGTTCAAGAGGGAGTTCAGCAGCATAATAGTGTAAGAATGATTTGATGAATGGTTAGGTCTAAGGGTGTTTTTATAGGTGTAGCAACTAGTGTAGGCCCTTAGATTAACCCTAGAATCAATCCGGACCATCAAAACACGTCTAAGGCTTCAAAAATGAGTTCTGGGTCAAAACAGGCCGACCAGGTCGACCTGTAGGGGGGGTCGACTACATGGTCGAACTGGGGGGTAGGTCGACCACATGGTCGACCTTGTCCCCAGGTCGACCCCCAGGTCGACCTGCCTGGTCCTGTGCTGCCAAAAATCTGCTGAATCTTCTACAGGCCATAACTTCTTCATCCAGACTCTGATTTTCGAAAACTCAGACTCTATTTCATGTAAAATTTTGAGACGAACGCAATGGCGTAACCCGTTTCCCTTGATTCTTATTTTAAAAATTAATTATACCCTGATTTTTAGTTTCAACAGGTTATTAAAATTCAGGTTGTTACATTCTCCCCTCCTTAAAGGATTTCGTCCCCGAAATCTTCAAGTTAAGAAGAATGTGTCCTACCATCCAATCATCCATCTACTCAATCATCAATCACAGGCATCCATTGTCCTTAAGAGATTTCTAATGCTGTATGAACATATGCAGAAAATGTGTGTATATGTTCCTTATCTAATGCAAATGATCAGGCCTGATTGATCTCTTTAATGCAAAATATGTTTTAGTGCCATGAGTCCAACATGTATGGAAATAGCCCTAATCACATAAACACTATATGCGTGCACAAACATCCATCCATATGCAACATCCACATGATAACACATTTAATTTCACCTATAAACAAGTATAAACATTCATGCATATGCAATATGAGATGTGACTGAGCCGATCTAGTGCGTAATGCGTGTTCATGCATCCACGAGCAACAACCAGCAACCACTTGCAACCCCTTGCAACCATCAACCATAACATGTCTCAAACACATGTTTACATCCATTAGTTCCTACCTAAAGGTATAAACGAATGATAGAAGCAAGTAAAGAAAAACTTTGTACCCTAAACACCAGCCCAAAACCAATATATATGATTCTAGGAAACCAAGCATGATAAACTCCTTTTAGGTCGCAAGAAATCCCTTCCTAAAAACCAACCCATTATCCTATAAAGCCCAAAAAGTTTAGTCAACCCAACGGACACCCTCAAACCCCAACATATATCACAACCAGATGAGTCATACTCCTTATGAGGTTTGCAACAAAAATAAGATTGAGAATAGGACCGAGAGGATATACATAAAAGATAGCATGCAAGTAAGCTCTACAGGAAAAGAGGGATCAAGGATATACTCTTAAAAAGAGATATGATGCGTGTATCTAGTCTTTAATCTTCTAAGTCGCATTTCCTTGAGCTTAACTCCATTGTGCTTTGCCCGTCTTTAACTTCATAATTTCGAAGCTTCTTAACTCTTGTTTCCAAAATATGAGTTAGAACTCATTTCACTGTTGTCTCTCGTCCCATTTTCCCTTATCCTCCTTCTAGTATACTCGGCTCAAACATGACTGCGTACTCATGGTTTCATGCAAGCTCTCCAAAATTCACTAGTGAATCTCGGATCTCGTTCACTTACTAGAAGGTATTCCACATAAATGAATTATCTCTTGAAAATAAACAAATGCCAACCATGTTGCCAAGTGTACTTACTAAGGTGATTTGATATAACTCATGCATAAGCGAGATGGACCATCCGCCTTAGTGGCGAACATTACTCGAGCGGATCAATAAATATATTAAGAGATTCTAGGTAACTAAGCATGGCAGAACCCTAAGGGTTACACTAGACTTCGAGGGCATTACTGGGGCAAGTCAAGAGTCTAACTACCCTCTTTTCATACTCGAGAATGGTATCATTTCTGGATAACCACTCCATTCCTAGAAACAACCCATAGCCCAAAAACATAAGCATTACTTCTAAACTCAACACTTAGCATAGACATTCTCAAATCCAAACAAGTCATGAATAAATGTGCCGATTCCCCAATAGGATTGGAGACAAAAACGGGATCCTCTACTACGCTAGTACTAAGGTGCAGAGACTCCAACTATCGAAGCAGAAATAAAAAGGATGCGATGTACCATAATAAAAAAGGGTACGAACATGATAGAAAGATAAACTAGACTTTCCTACAGAAACATTTTTACCTTCTTGTTCTGAGCCTCATTCGCCTTAACCACTCTTATCCCCTCTTATATAATGTGTTAACAGGTCTCTCGAGAACTACCTCCATCTCACGGCAACCCTACAAAGCTTGAAATAAGATTAGTCGCAGATGGAACTAATGTGACTACAGATGGAGGAAAGAAAGGAAAAGGGATTCAAACAAGGAAACAAATGATTATGCTAATGGCCTTTGGGGAATAGCCTTTAAAAATAAAACTTTTCTTGAAAAATTCTTCTTTGTAAATGGTTTTGAAAATAATTTCAAAAGTTTTTAAAAACTTTTGCCCAGTCTGGTAACCATCTGCTCCGATACCAAATGTAACACCCGACCTCCGCTAGGGTCACTCACAAAGTGAATGCACTAGCTTTGGTGGAGCATTATTTAGGTAAACATACACAGAAATATTACAAGATAGAACATATAAAACAGCGGAAGAAGAACCAAATTTCATTGCTTTAAAATCTAGAAAGATCTAAAGCCTTTTACATCAAAATGTCATTAAATCCATTACATCGAAATCTGACTTGCAATAGTAAAGAAGCATAAAACCATAGTCATAAATCATTCCCCAAGTAAAATAGTAAAGCAACCATAGCCAAGAAAGGTCCAAGCCATATATGACGATCTTGAAGCAGAAAGAAGTCCAAACTAAGTAGTAGTGTTTCCTCCTTGAGAACCATGGGGGAGAGGGGGGAAACGGAAGAAAAAGAGGCGAAACAAAACGGGTCAGTCATAAAGACTGAGTAAGTCCTAGTGACTTTCAGCATAAAAACATGTAAAGATAACATGGCATGAATAAACTGAAAGTAAACATAAGCATGATGACAAGATAAGCTACAGGCACGATAACTAAGAATAACATCATAGGATTGCTGTCATGTATAACATTGCAAGGTTCCCATTCAAGATGAACTAAGTATAGTTTTGCAAGATTTCTATCAAGCATCGCAAGATTTCTATGCTTCACATTTAAAATGATATCTATTTGCTCTACACCACCTAACTAGTGTCCCAACTAGTAATCTATATAAAATGACAAAATCATAATGTGATCCCAATCCCCGAAATTAAGGTTGCTTTCACGTGTACATCTATTATTTATTACCTAGATCTAATCTAGGGTTTTCTGTCGAGCGCTTCCTAGATTCAACCAGGATTTATGCCACCTAGGTCCAACCTAGGGATTATGCTACCTATTGAACACTTCTCAGATTTAGGGTTTATGCCACCTAGGTCCAATCTAGGGATTATGCTACCTATGTGTGTCATACGGCCCCCAATGATTGTAGATACCTATGCTGGTCCCACCATGGGGTGTATCAAGACCCATGGTGGCGGTCCGACGCAATTTTAGAATACATAGGTTATACTACTGGTGCCCCAGTGCCCTGTTTTTCTGCTCCGGAGTGTGTGCACGCCCGCACCCCGTTAGAACCCACATTGTGCACCCACCGCCGTCGCTTTTGACCGCTTACAATCAGCCATGTAATCGTGGCCCACCCTGGCTAGTTTCAGGGTACCATGATACCTAATTGGGTTACTGCTGAAATGGGTCCCCGTTACTAGGGTTTCCTACTGGTTAAGTTTGTGGGCCTATATACACAAATATTACCCACCTTCCCGCGATGTACTTAACCCACCGATCCAAGCATGCTTATTAATGGTTAAGTTTGTGGGCCTATATTTACTAATATTACCCACCAACCCGATATGTACTTAACCCTCTCCGTCCATCACGTTAAGTTGGTTAAGTGTTTTCTCTTGTTTTACTTAACCCTACCACACATCATGTTATATCGGTTAAGTGTTGTTCCTTATGTTACTTAACCCTACCGCAAGCCTTGTTATACTGGCTAAGTGTTCTCCCTTGTATTAACTTAACCCCACCGCATGTCATGTCATATTGGTTAAGTGTATATTGACTTAGCCCACCTACTTATCATGTTGTGACGGTTAAGTGTTACCCTCTGTTGTTACTTAACCTTACCACGCATCAGGTTATATCGATTGGGTGTTATCAACCTATTCAAGTTAGCCCAACCCATCCGCTAGTCATGTTATAACGGTTAAGTGTCATTAGCCTAGCCACGTTACTTAACCGACCCATTCTTCTCATATTGGTTGAGCCTACATTTATAAGTTTTACGTGTTCTTAACTCATACTGGTTAGGTCCACGTTTACATGTCAAATTTCCATGTCATCCCACCTAACCCTCTGACCATACCCACGTCTTATTATTGTTAGCATTCCTTAATTCATTCATTATGATGAACGAATCATGACCTCTCACATTAGACCGTGCATTTTGTGGTCACTGGATTTTCCGGGCGGTTCCAGGCAGATTTACACCATAAACTGGGTCTAACCTCGTGTCATCAACCGTTATGCCTACAATTTGGCCTTCGACCTCTCACATTAGACTGACACTTTGTGGCTACTGGATTTGCCGGGCGGTTCCAGGCAGATTTACACCACAAACTGAGTCTAACCTCGTGTCAAAGGTTCATTAATGGTCGTATTCCACCCAAAACCCCAATATCAGTTCATGTGTTTAACATATAGGAATGTTCATGTTCCAACCACGTTCATATTTCCAGTTATATGCCAATTATCAAGTTCATAATTCACGTTTTTGTCCCAAAACGTATTCCCAAATTATTATCATAATTCACTATAAGGTTATGCCAAGTTATAGCCTTTTATTTACAATACATGCCAATTACCCAAAACCCAACTTAGGCGCGTTCATATTAAACCTCTACCAAGTCATAAATTATCATATATGTTTCAACTCCAAATTTTACATAATTAACATATGCCCAAGTTCTAGATTACATGTCAGTTTTTACATATGCCCAATTCATACCAAATTTACATATGTTCAATTCATGCCGTTTCACATGTATGCCAATTTCCATGCCAATTTACACATATACCAAGTTTCATGATTTACATGTTTACAAAGCTATGCTTAATTTACATAGATCAAGTTTTATACCCAAAATTACATGTATACCACGTTTACACCAACTTACCCATAACAAGTTCTAGCCAAATTACATATATCAAGATCTATATCAAATTACATGTGCCAATCCCCATTCTTGCAATTACCATTTTAATGACAATACCAAAATATCCAATTTCATGTTAATGGTAGTAATACCCAAATATCCAATTTTATGTTATGCCATCAATTCCACCAAACACATATATTCCACTAGGCAATAATCCAATATTTCCCCCGTATACCATCGCACGTATATCGTAGTTTAGGCCTAGGTCCGAAATTGACCTAGGTTCATCAAAAGAAAATAAATAGGGGAAGATAGAATTTTGCATAAAAATAAGATCAGAGAGAAAAACATCATCATAGGCATGAAGATTACAACTTGATAATAATATCAACATGAATTGAGAAAACTGATTTACAACAGGCTGAATAGATCATGAACTTGACATGAGAATAAAGATAGACAAGTCTCAAAAACTCAAGATTCAAGAAGCAACAGAAATAGGTCTGAATCGATAAACATACTGAGATCAATTCCACTTTATTTCATGTCCATATTATAATTAAATGTTTAAATCTAAAAGTAACTAGCACTTACAGAGCATGGCTAGTGAATTAGGAACTGAATTTGTTGTAAAAATGCTGCGGCGTTGTTGATTTATTGTCTTGAATCATTGTTGAAGCTTTGTTCTTTGAATTGACTTGAGTTTGAATGTTTGTACTTTAATTTGGGAGCGGCGGCCATGGTTCAAGAGAGAGTTCAGCGGCATAATAGTGTAAGAATGATTTGATATGAATTAGGCTAGGTCTAAGGGTGTTTTTATAGGTGTAGCAACTAGTTTAGGCCCATAGATTAACCCTAGAATCAATCCAGACCATCAAAACATGTCTAAGGCTTCAAAAATGAGTTCTGGGTCAAAACAGGCCGACCAGGTCGACTTGTAAGGGGGGAGGTAAACTACATGGTTGACGTGGGAGGTAGGTCGACCCTAGGGTCGACCTGGTCCCCAGGTCGACCCCCAGGTCGACCTGCCTGGTCCTGCGTTGCCTAAAATTTGTTGAATCTTCTACATGCCATAACTTCTTCATCCGGACTCCAATTTTTGAAAACTCAGACTCTATTTCACGTAAAATTTCGAGACGAACGCAATGGCATAACCCATTTCCCTTGATTCTTATTTTAAAAATTAATTATACCCCGATTTCTAGTTTCAACAGGTTATTAAAATTCGGGTTGTTACACCACCCGTCCACATACCGCAGAATAAAATGGAGGTCGAAAGTAAACACATGCACATAGTTGAAACTAGCCTGAAACTTCTAGCTCAAGCCTCTCTATTAATGAAATTTGGCCAGACTCCTTCAACGCTGCAGTTTTTCCGATCAATAGGCTACCCACAAATGTTAAAAAATATAAGTTCAATGGAAAAGCTATCCAATATAAAACCAGACTATAAGTTTCTCAAAAGCTTTGGATGTTTGTGCTTCCGAAATCTGAGACCTTTCAACACTCGCAAACTAAGTTGTAACGACCTGCATTTTTACATTTAATTGAACATTTAAAATTGGTTTAATTGTTGATTTAGAATTTAAATAATTCAAATTCTATAATTTTGAGTATTTAGTTTAATTTAAATAATAAATTCAATTATGAAATAGTCGTAATGAGTTGGAATTGCACTATAGTATGGATCAAACAATATAAATATTTAATTAAGTTTAAAAATTGAATTATAATAAGGAAGTCGTTTATTAAATGAAGTTTGAACGTATAATTTATATTTAATTAAAAGAAAACCCGCAGCATTGCTGTTGTTTGTAGTTTTATGTTTTGAACTTCAAAGATCCAATATAAGTCGAAATTATTTGGAGCAACAATCGTCCAGATCTATTGGATTATAGTTTTCTAATGAAAGAGAAAAATCAAGATTTCACCTTGCAGATTTTTAGTTATGACCAAATCAAATTTTCAAAAAGAAACTATGGAATCGTTTATAAACCATAATGATTTACTTAATAAAATAAAAGTATTTTTACCAATTTAACATGAAATTCAATATGTTGGGCTTAAAATCCAAAATAGTGTATTTTAAAGCTATATAGAATCCTGTTTGAATATATATGATAATAATTCATTATCAATAAATTTGTTTATTTTGCAGTCAATGTATATTTTATCGATTTCATATAAAACTTAAGAATAACCAAATTTCAAACAACCTCATATTTCAATGAAACTAATTTTATAAAATCTGTAATAGTTAATTATTATAAGATTTTCAGTTTCACGCCAATCAGAGTTATTTTGTGACCGTGTGCAATATAAACGCCGATTGTGTAACCGTTTGAAACTAAAATAGTATTTTCACAAACGATCTCGGAATTCAACAAAACCAGTTCCATTGTATCCGAAATATTAAGTTATTGTATGGATTCTAGTTTTGTCACGATTGGAATTCATTTGGGCTCGTACGAATTATAAGCGTTGAACGTTGCACGCTAAAAAAAAATCATTGCACTTTCAAACAACATCGTTAGTCATTTTAAAAAAAAACCGTTAGTCATTTTCAAAAAAATCGTTAGTCGTTTTCAAAAAAAATACTCTTCTTCCGTCCTTGTCTGAAGTTTCACATGGCGTTCTGACTTTATTCCTTTGCCTCGTTCTATTTATTTTCAAACCCATCCTCTCGTTCTTTCTCTTCCATGGAAACTCAGACAAACCGAAGTAATCCAATCTTCAATTTTTTTTAATAAAATCAAATACTAAATGGTATTAAACAAAATTAAATTCGTTGAAATTTTTTAATTAAGAACTTCACTTCAGTATATTTTTTTTGGGGGATTCATAAAATTGTAGTTCTCCCTTTTCAAATCACCGTGCGTTCGAAATAAGGCACGAGGGGAGGGGATGGGGTTTGATTCGATCTGAAGGCAGATGGGTTTGTCTAGGAAGCTGAAGGTCTGAAGGATAAATGTCGAGGGGAGAAAGGGATGTCGATTGGATATGGTGTGGCATTTTATCTTGTGTCGAGGTAATGGAAATGGGCTGATGAACGGAAAAGGGTTGTTCGTAATTACTGGCGAGCTGGGTTATTGTGGCAGTTCTGGTCGGCTCATGGTGGCGGAGGTTGGGGCGGAGTCTGTCGGAGATCCACTGAGCAGTGGGGACACTGGCTACTGAGAGTAGGAGGCTGGGTTCCGCAATTTCAGAAATTAATGACGTGATTAAGGAGCCTAGTTAAGGTAATTAAGAGTTAATAAAAATCATTAGCCAATTATAATGGTGTTAATTCGATTTTAAAACTTGTATTAGCCATAACTTTATCATATGTGAACAGAATCAAGCAAAACATGGAGCATTGGAATCATAGAGATGAAGGCTACATGTACTTGCTGATTTAGTTAGCTTTAGAGTTGCTGGGGGTTTCGTTTAATTTTAAACGATTGTTTGAAATTAAATGAATTAATGTAACATCATCAAAATATCTAGAAACACATATAATTGGCATTCACTCTCAAGGCCCTTGAGCAAATACATTAATCACCGTAATGCAGTAGGCATCTACATGCAAAACCCAGTAGCATGTTCCCCTTCAGTTAGATTAGTGTTTGTATCCAGCCTTGTATAAGTTGCCCAGAGAAATAACATTTGATACAAACTACACTAGTACAAAACAAGCCTGTTGCTTCGCCTCATTTGCATCAATTGTCTTTACAACTAATGCGAATAATGATATTTGCATCGAGTTTTGTGGAACTGATGCAAATACACAGAAGCATATAATAGTATTTGCATCAGTTTTCCTTGTAACCGATGCAGATAGCATTATGCATCGGTTCCTCAGGAAGTGATGCAAATGCAGCGAAGCACATTGTATTATTTGCATCGGTTGTCCTTACAACCGATAAAAGTAGTGTCATATGCATCGGTTTGTTCTGAATCATGAGAAACCAATGCTAATGCATCAAAACGAATAGTGTTGTTTGCATCGGTTCTTTAAAAATCGATGCAATTGCTGGTTATTTTAGTTGAAGCAAACATGCATATCAGTAATAATAAATACTCGTTTATATATGTCATTATTTATTATTTATTATAATTAACAGTCATCAACAAAAAATTATTATAAAATGAATAATTTTTTATTTGGTAATTTATTAGTTAGATATTATAATTAGCAATTATTGTTAATATTTATTAATTAAAATAAATATTTAACTAATTAATAATCAATTCTTAATAATTAATATTTAACTAATGAGTAATAATTAATAAGTCATGTTCAATAATTAATGATTATTATTTATAATAAAATTTTATTATTAATGATTGGTCAGTAATATTAATAATTACTATAGATTGAGTAACATTTAACAATCAAGAATTATTATTCAAAAACACCATTAAATAGATAATATTTAATAATTGATTATTGAATTTTAATAAATACTATTAAGTAATTAGATATTATTTAAACGAGTAAATATTAATTAATACATAATATATAATTACTAACTGTTGTAAATTATTAATAATTTTTATTTTTATTTAATAAGATTAATATTAATAACTATTGTAAATATAGTTACACTTTATCAATTACATTAAATAGCTAATATTTCATAGTTAATATCGAATAATTAATAGTAGATATTAATTATTCAATACGGAACATTAATGTTTGAAAAATAATTTATATTTAAAATTTAATAGGTATTATTTAGAATTAAACAATTAATTTTCAATAATCATTAATTAATAATTGCTAGTAATAATTTACTTATATAATTATTTAACAATTTAGACTAATGATTAGTAATAAAATTTAGTGCTTATGAAGTGGTAACTAGTACTTCATAATTTATTTTAAATGATTATTAGTTTATAAAGATTAATTTAAAATTAATAATTTCACTGTAAGGATTGTACAGTATAGCGTCGGGGTATTCCAACGGTCGCCAACGGCGGTTGACCAACGGCTTCCAACGGAAGCCAAAAGTTGGTATTTTCTTACAGAATGTAAATATACGCCGTTGGAAACTGTTGGCGGCCGTCGGTTATAAAACCGATGGAGGCCGTTGGTACCCGTTACATGGGCGAGCAGAAAAATAACCCGAAGCTTCCTTCTTCTTCCCCGTTTCCTTCACCCACGAAATCCATTCCAAAAACCCTAAATTCCCCCCCTTTAATTCTGAAATCACCCTATTCTGCGCCCCCTAGGATCTCTCCAAGTCGGTCAAGGCACTCTCTTCTCCTCTCTAATCTCGGATTCTCTCCAATTTGAAGGTATGTTTGTGTGTATTAACCCTAATTTTGTTAATTAGTGTATGTTTGTCTGTATGATGCTATTAATTAGTCGCTAATGTAGGGTTTAATCATTTAAATTGCTAATTTAGGGTTTTTATTTATAAATTACTTAGTTGTTAATTAATCTAGGGTTTTAGTTAGTTTAATTAGTTGTTGTTAGTAAGTTTGTATTTATAGATTTAATTGATTATGTTGCTAATCTAGGGTTTAATTAGTTCAAGTTGAATATGTATATATGCATATATATATATATATAGTGATGTATGCATCGAAAAAGACATCTAATTTGTTGATATCATGTGGTGGAATTAGAAATATTTAAGTTTATGTTTTATAAAAATTTAGCGAAAACAACATTTAATTTTGTATATAACGTACGACTATACAGTTCGGTTTAATGTCAAAAATATACATATATGTGATAAAATTCATATACATACAATTCAGAGTAGTTAATTAAGGCGCTAAGGCGCACAAACATGCACAGCTTGAGCTTTGGCCTTTTTTTGAGTCCTGCAACTGATCGTAAACCTGCAACTATGATTTTAAAATTTTTTAAGTTGAAAATTCGAAATCAAATTTGAAAAAAAAAACACTTCAATCACGAAAAAAACCAAATCGTAATATGTTATATTCATAAAGCCTTAGAGAGTTTTCTTGGCCTAGTCTGATAAGTATTGTATATAATTGTTATGTGAATGTTCGTTTTATTAACAAAACAGACATTTATATTCTTCATATACAATATTTGTTGGATTTTTCCTTTGTATTGGACAAGTTACGAACACAATAACGAAATTAAATCTCGTAAAATATTTCATTTTAAACGTTTCTCAAAATTTCGAAAGTACTTCCTTTATGTTCCCTGTGTACACGCAATTGTGTATTGTTCAGGGAACTAAAGGGAAGTGCTACCGAAATTTTGTTGAATCATTTAAATTGAAAAGATATACATGATTTAATTACGTTATTGTATTTGTAATGGGTGGTAGGATGACACACCAATAAATGATCAATTAACATAACATGCATTCGGTAATAAAATTGTGAATATATTTCAACATAACATGCGTATATCAATTATAAGGGAATTTTGAGAATTTAGTGACGGACACAAAAATTGTTAATTTATTTCAACTATTTGATGTTATAAAAGTAATAAAAATTGGATTTTTTTAACATTCTTTCTAATTTTATATGTACTTAGGAAAAATGGATCACGATTATTTTAATGATCGAAGCTGGATGTACAAACGAAGAGAAACTGATGGCACAATAAACAAACAATTTATTAACGGTGTCAGCGTGTTTAATGATTTCGCGTTAAGTAATAACGGAAACGACATCGAAATTTGTTGTCCATGTAGTAGATGCAAGTTATTGAAGCATTTGATACCACAAATGGTAAGAGTTCATTTGCATTAGTATGGTTTTGTGCCGAACTATTCAGTTTGGGATCGTTATGGAGAACCATTAGCATCTGCTTCTACACAAGTTGAGGAGATAGTGAATAATGAAATTGCTACGATGAATCTCGTAGAACAAACGGTTGAAGATGCTGCACGTTCAATGTTTCTGGTTCAACAATTTAATGATAACGATGGTAATGATGAAGAAGAACCAAATATTTAAGCCAAAAAAAAATATGATTTATTAGATGCAGCGAAAAAACCCCTTTGGGAAGGTTGTGAAAGCGGAACTCAATTATCAGAAACTGCTGAATACATTGCAATGAAATCGAAATACAACCTCACAGAATCTGGATTTACAGCTGTTGTACAAGCTACGAAGCGGCATATGCCTTCTAATAATTTGATGTGTGAAAATCATTATGAAGTTAAAAAAATGATGTCGGCCTTTGGTTTACCGTATCAAAAAATAGATACAAGTCTAAAGGGTTGCATGCTATTTTGGAAGGAAGGTATCAACCTTAAGAATTGTAGAATATGTAATCAGGAAAGATACAAACCTAGAAAAAAAGGGAAAGGAAGTCCCGTATAAATGTATGCATTGTTTACCTATTATCCCTAGACTTCAAAGATTATATGCATCTTCTGTAACCGCGCAACATATGAGATGGCACAGTGTGAGAACACATGAAGAAAATACGTTTACACACCCGTCCGATGGAGAAGCATAGAAGCATTTTGACCAAAAATATCCCAATTTTGCATCTAAGAGTCGTAATGTTAGACTTGGTTTATGTACGGATGAGTTTTCACCATTTTCTCAATTTGGTTCTAAATATTCATCCTGGCCTATAATTGTAACACCTTATAATTTACCTCTGTGGATGTGTATGAAAACACCTTATATGTTTCTTACAATTTTCGTCCCTGGTCCTGATGATCCGACACAAGGAATCGATGTGTATTTACAACCATTGATTGAAGAATTTAAAAAAGTGTGGTATGAAGGGGTGGAAACATATGATATTTCGCAAAAAAAACTTTCGTATGCATGCTTCTCTGTTGTGGACAATTAGCGATTTTCCTGCTTATGCAATGCTTTCATGTTGGAGTACGGTTGGTCGTCTAGCTTGTCCGTACTGCATGCAAGAAACAAGAGCATTTTCTTTACCTATCGGAAAGAAATTTTCATGGTTTGACTGTCATAGGTGTTTCCTTCAAATTAATCATCCTTTTAGAAGAGATAAGAATTTTTTACAGTCAATTGGCATGAAACTTTGCGACCATCTAAAGTATGGACAAGTGAACAAATTTTTGAACTTGTAAAAGATCTTCCCAAGATTCATGAAACCAGAGTACAGGAAGAAATTCAAGGTAAATCAACGACTCATAATTGGTGGAAACAAAGCATATTTTGGGAGTTGCCTTATTGGAAAGATCTTCTGATTCGTCGTAATATTGACGTGATGCATAATGAGAAAAACATTTTTGATAATGTAATCAATACAATTTTGAATGTCAAAGGGAAGAGGAAAGATGATTTGAAATCAAGACGCGATATCGAAGTGATATGTAATCGTCCGGAGCTTCATACAAAGCCAAATGACACCAAAAAAACGAAAGTGTGCTATGAATTGGACAGTAATCAAGTTAAAATATCTTTAAAGTGGATGGAAGGACTAAGATTCCCAGATGGAAGGATTAAAACAGCAAACTTAGCGGGATGAAAAGCCACGACTGTCATGTTATGATGGAAAATTTATTGCCCGTCGCTTTCAAAGAACTATTGCCCCTAAAAGTTTGGACTGTTGTAACGGAGCTTAGTTTGTTCTATAAAGAGCTTTTTTCTACTACATTAAAACTTGATCGTCTACGTAAACTAGGGGAAGAAATCCCTATATTACTCTGCAATTTGGAAAAAATATTTTCTCCAGGTTTTTTCAATGTTATGGAGCATTTACCTATTCATCTTCCGTCAGAAGCACGCCTTCGAGGGCCTGTGCAATATGGATGGATGTATCCATTTGAAAGGTATATTAATATTTAGTTAATTTAAATTTTGGTTAATGAAACGTGTAATAAAAATAATTTACATTAATTATAAATAGGTATTTAAGTCATCTAAAGAAAAAAGTGAGGCAGAAAGCTCGAGTTGAAGGTTCTATTTGCAAATCATAAATCGAAGAAGAAGCTTCATTTTTTTCTCCCATTATTTTAGTGATCATGTGAACATATCATTTGCAAGTAATGCCCGTAATGGCAAAGACATTGATCAAGATGTCTGTCCAGCGACTTTATCAATTTTTTAAAAAACATGGACGACCTTCTGGTAGATGTGTGGAAGAATGGCTGAATGATAAAGATTATAATGCAGCACACACATATATTCTTCTCAATTGCACTGAAGTTGCACCGTTCGTTAGGTAATGAACTTATACATCTATGTATACATGTACTAAATGTTTAATCATAAATGTAACATTTGTCCTATAATTGCAGCATTTATGAATCACAGTATCCAAACGGCGATATCAGCAAAGAATTCGCTAGTTGGTTTACTAATTATGTTTTTGATCCAACAAATTGTGTTGTGGACGAAGGATTGAAACATTTGGCAATAGGACCAAAAAGAAATGTCAAGACATATCCAATATTCTTTGTTAATGGATATAAATTTAGCACTAGAGAATATGGTGCTGAAAAATTAACTGACAATAGCGGTGTATTTGTTAAAGGTAGTGATGATCCAAACGACCATATACATGATTTTTACAGCGTGCTAAACCAGATTCTGCAATTGACATATTTCACACGACCCGCGGAAGAAGTATTTTTGTTTAAATGCAACTGGTTCAGCAACGCTTCGGGTTCTGGAATAAACGTGCACCCAAAATATAATCTTATTGAAGTGAGACATACTTCCCGTTATTATAACTACGATTCTTTTGTACTTTCCAAACAAGCTCTTCAAGTTTATTATGATCCTTATCCATCTATGAGAAGAGACAAAATAGATTGGTGGGATGTTTTCAAAACAAAGGCAAGGTTTAGTTTTGACGGACGTAATATTCTCGACGACCAAGCTTATCAAGTAGATGTCGACGAAAATCCAGATTTAGTAATAACCGATGATCAAACAGATTTTGGACCTCTAAACGATGAATCGAACACATTAATTGACGTATTTGAGACTACAAATGAACCAAATATGGAGGAGGAAATGGAGTGATGAGGACGACTAACCAATAATCCTCATTTTAAAAAGGTAATTTTATGTTTATTTTTACTTAGTACGAATCAAATTCATATTTAGTAGGTATTTCTTATGTTATCTATGTACAAGTAACTCATATGTTAAGTAGACATATCTATTAACAAGTAACATATAGAATCATAGCATTTCCTACTCATGTTATCACATACCTTGTTTTTACATAGCTCTTTCATGTTTGTTCTATATATGTTATGTTGTTATCTGTAACAGGTGATGTCACAAGGTGGTGATGAGGGTGGTCCGTCGGACTTATCTCGTCCTGTTGTCTGACTTAAGCCAAAAGCCAATAGAGGCTAAATACTAAGTTTTAGTATAAATTTAATTCAAGTACAATAAATTATATAAATTGTTGTTCTAATAGGTATGATTTTTTTCGTTTATCACAGGGGGTTTGAGTTGGAGCCGTCCAACGCAGTCTTGAAGATATCTAAACGTGCATATCAGGCTCACACGGCTGGATGTTGGCCCACATGGACGTCGATACCCGACAATGTGAAGGAGACTATATGGCAGGATTTTCTGGTATGTGTGATATAACATTTATTATGTTAAGTAGTCATGCTCTTATTTGATAAGTTCATACATGTATGTTATTTTTTTTAAAAATGCAGGGTTCGATGGATCTGCCGGAGACAGATTTGGATGTCGTCAAGCGCCACTGGAATTCTAAAGTGGCAAAAAATTACAGAGAGACGATGAACAGTTTGAAATCAAGTGGAAAAAAACCGAATTGGATGGGCGAACCAGTGTGGGATGAGTTGCTTGCTTATTGGAACAATAATGAGGATTTTCTGGTAAATTTACTGCATATTTAATTTTAATTATTCTATTCAATTAGTATGTGATTTGGAATAATGCATTTTAAAAAAAAAATGTATAGGCCTCATCTGAGAGAAATGCAGCTAACAGGAGCAAGAATCCTATTACGCATCGAGGTGGGTCGAAGTCGTTTCAGCACCATCATGAGGATCTAGTATATTTAGTAATTGCATCGTTTAAATTCAATAGTTGATTCAACTTTAAGTTTTAATTTACAAACACACACACACACACACACACACACATATGTGTATATATATATATATGCATGCTTATTTTAGGAAAGAGCGCGTATGGCTCCTGTGTCGTACTAGGATGTTTTCGGGCATACTCATGCACTGAGTCAGACTGATGACACAGGCTCAATTTCGTACAGTTGGGACCATGATGGTAAGGCGCGTGAGAGATATGTAAGTATAGAATAATTAAGTTATAGGTATAATTTAATTAAAATAGTGTTATCTAATTTCATTTGTTTTATGTTTAACAGGAGAAATTTCAAGCACATAAGGCGCAATTACTGGAATCTACTGGGAGGACCGAGTTGACCAAGGATGAAGAGGACATGATATTTGATGCTATCATGGATAAGCCCACTCGGAACAGACGATACGGTTATGGAAATCTAGAGGTAATACTCAAATTTATAATAAAAACTCAAATTTACTCCGAATGCTACTATCAAATATTGAAATTATATACATGTTAGATCACTTAGTATTGTCCCTAGGAAGTTAACTAAAGGTGTATCAATCTGCAAAAGTGCTTTGACAGCTATAATGTAAATTAGATCGATATTTTTATAAAATAGAAAACGCAAAATTAGCCTACAGTTTTCTAATAGAAAGTGCATGTTTAAAAAATAAAAATTCAAAGTATATTAATCCTGATTGATATATTATACATGTACTCGTAAATGATACAGGTTTGATCATCTTAGGAGACGTATCAGAGGGCTCAGGACAAGGAAGAAATCGCACAGCTAAAAGCAGAAATTGCAGAGCTTCGTGAGCGTGATCATCGCCGTGACCAGCAGATGGAGTTGCTTAATCAGAAGGTAGCGGATTTCATTGCCCAGTACAGTACGCCACCTTCATCTTCTGGTGGAGAGAGTTGATCAGGTTAGCGTTTGGACATGGTTGTGTTTGTGTTTTGAGAGTTGGTGAGGCTTGCTACATGGTTGTTGTATATATTGATGGTTTGGACATGTTATGATGCTTTGGTGATGGTATGGTGTGTTGGTTATGATGTTTGACATGCTTGTGTTGTTTTGGCTACGTTTGGACATGGGTTATGATGTTTTGGCTACGTATGTTATGTAAATATTGGTTAATTAATGTGTTTTTTGTTTGATTTTTATTTTATATTTTGTTTGGGTGTATATATGGTTGAGATTGTGAGTTATAATATCGAAATGTAGCAGTTTCGATGGTTGTATGTGTAGTGTGTGGCTTGAAGTGACAAATCTGAAATCTATAAAAAAAACACATAGATTTCCAATGGCGAGCGACGGGTAGCAACGGCCTACTGGTCATCTTATATCAATGGTTTTCAACGGCGATAGACGGCTATTTTGCAACAGTTTCCATCATTTTCCAACGTCCCTCTGATCAGAAAAATGGGACACGTGGCCATATCTTCCAGTTGGAAGCCGTTGGAAAATGGGCGTTGTTTGCATTGAAAATCGTTGGAAACCGTTGATCCACATACCAACGGCCTCCAACGGCATTCCAACGGCCCCTGGCCGTTGGAAACTACTATTTCTCTTGTAGTGTTTATAATCGAATAATTAGATAGGTAATTATTTATAATTAATGAATAAGGATTATTAATAAATAATCTATAATTACTAACCGTTATCTATAATTAATAATGACTAAATAGTAACTCATTAAATGGTTTGTATTACAAAGTCAATAATTAATAATTAATTTAAATTAATAAGTAATATCTAATAATTAAAAGTTGATAAAGAAGAATTAATAATTACCTTTAAGTAGTTAATAATTTTTATTTTTATTTGAGTTTTAGTATTTTGAAATATTATGAAATAAAATATAAAGCATTAATAAAATTTGAAATTTTTTGAAATTTTCATAGTAAATTAATATTTTTATGATACATTCAGCATTTATGAAATATATGAAATACGTAGAATAAAATGTAAAGTAACATTGTAACGAGTATACACGCCTGTACTTTGATGCAACTTCCATCTGGTGTTCGCATGAATTTTTTGGCTCTAAAAGGAAATTGTTTCCCCCTCATCGCTAATTTTTGGCTCCACACAAAATCTTTAGCTTGCTTACTCTGCCACTTTCTCACTCCTATCTTATATTTCGCATCTCTGGAACCATTCTACATTTTATTCTACTCTCTCCATATCTCAAGTTCTATGGCGCAGTCTTTCTACTATCTCTCTCATCCCAAAACCCACCGTTGACCTTTCCAAAACATCAGTAATCCCCTTCCCTTCCTCATCTATGACCCTGGTTATTAACTGTCGGCGCTAGCTTCGCATCGTTTGCTCCAGCAATCTCCTGACCGATTTGTTAAATTATCCTACGGCCGCTTCGTCGTTTGTTGATGTGGGCACTGTTACAAAAATGGAGCTGATGATGAATGGGTTCAGGTTCAGATCGATGAACCTTCTGCTGAAGCTCAGGTATCAACCTCTCAAATTCCTTATTTTATTTGATTGATTTTAGGTATTTGTTTATTGATTGGATTTCTGTATTTAATGGATCTGATTTGTTGACTTTGGTTTTATTTTGTTAGTAAGGAATTGTTTCGTGTAGATCTGGAAGTTACTCTTGTTCAACGACATCGAAAATAAGAAATTTATGTATTTGGATTAGATTTTTCATGGTATTTGAGAACTAATTCCATAATATGAATTATTTTAATAAAAAATTATGGATTTGATAGATGAATATATGGTAGTATCACGTGAATGAATTCTACATCAACTGAGTATTAAGACCATCAATATGAATTGTTTATCAAGACTGTTTATTAAAGTCCAGACTCAATGATCAAGAATATGCATTATTTATAGCTGTTAAGTGATTGTTGCACATTAAAACCGTCAACGATCGTCAAAATCCATCGAACATCGTCAGCTGCCATTGGAAAATGCTGTTGAAATGAAGTTCTTCAATGAACAGAGGCTCCAATGCGTTCTTACGACTCTGCCGATCTATTTCCGACGAACACCGATGACATTTCTAATGACATTGAACAGCCGCTCATGAGTATGTGGACTCTGCAGTTTAACCAATTAGGTATTTATAGTTGATAGATAGTTTAACAAATTAAATTCATATATGTACAATATCTCAACACAAGAAAAAAAATCATTTCTGTCATTGTCGGTTATCGCCTTCTGGACCAGCTGATGAAGAAAGTGTGCAATCACGAAAACAAAAATGTTCTTTGGTGATGCCACATGCTAAAGGTGCGGTTAATACTGCAAAAGACATTTTGCTATACAAAATTTTCAATCGTGCATATATTGCCAACGATGCAGACATACAGTATTACATTGCAAAGGAAGATCTATTTAGGATGTATTTTGTATCACAATATATAAACATGAATCACCATGGTCTTCCATCGCAAATGAAGTACACATATTTAATGACATTCATATGGTGTATAATGATATTCTTGTGCCTATGTTTATTTTATAACTGATGCTCAACTCATTTATAGTGCTTAATATATCCATTTACGTTAACTTTGTTGTCCCAGGTAATACCTTGAGCGTTATTTTCTTATTGCACGTCCTTCCTTTAATGCTGCTGCTGTTAATACAAATGCAGTGGCACAAACTTAGTTAAATCACCTCTAATACCAAGTTCTGATGCTCAGGAGAATGTAATATTATCATTTACACCTGCAGTAAGTTTTACACCATCAAATGATTACAACTTGCTTTTTAGTCAAGGTATTTATCATGGAAATATGGATATAAGAAAGCACTCTCTTCCAATTATATTCTGAGTGCATTTTTATTTTTCTAATTTTATTTTATTGAGCCACTTACCAAGTTTGGAAGCGCCATCTCTTGAAAGACCGTTTTTCACAATTCGAGAATATTTTATGTTTTAGTGACATGGATAGTTTTTCTTGATTTATCTTTCCATTTTGTTCATGGTATTTACGTTTCTATACATGCAATAATATCCGTAGTCTATTTGATGGACATGATACTATATTTTGGGAATGCACATACAAAGCACTGTAGCTCCAAATACACTAGCACAACCTCCTAGTAGAAGTAACCTATTCTAAAGTTATATATTATGATTTTGCAGATACTTTTTAAGTTGAAGCAGCACATATCGGCTTATATACGTCTTTGGTTAAAAGTAAAGTGCTTGAACCAACAATAGATATTAGGCTATTCTAAAGCAAGTATCTTTATTTCCAAGTTCTTTGTTCAGATGGTATCCTGCACTGATCATGGATTTCTTTGGTCGTTTGAACGAATCCAATGCACATGAATAGTTACTATTGATACAAAACTTGTACTGATGTGTTTAGACGGTTACTACTACACTCAAAGTAATCATCTTCCTCATGGAGTTTCAGTTCTACAACAGGTGTTTTAAGGAAGCTGTTTTGTTGGTTGTTTTAATAAAGCATGTTCAGTACAGTTTTTTTTGATGAAATCGATTCTTTATTTTATGTAAAAAGAATTATCAACAAAGTAGTTAACCTCCTTTAAATTTTGTCTTTCATTTGTTGTCGTGGCAAGAGTAGTTATTCAAAGTTTAACGACTGGTTAAATTTATGCCCAAGTTAAGGCACTTTTATACCTTTAAAAGAAATCTTTGGGCTACAATTGTGGGATACATAAGTGGATACAAAATTTTCTTTTCATTTGGTATCATTTCGTCTATATACTGAATGGTTTTACCTTTTTCCTTGTTAAATCGGAATTTTTGTGCAATGATGTAGGAAAAGCCAAAAGTTGAGGGTGCTATTACACTTAGAGACTTGCTGTAAAAATAATCCCGGTAAAATGATATGTCTACAAGTCAAGCTTATATAATGGACATACATATTCAGAGCTGAAAAGAGCATGAAAGATGAATTCCTTTGTTGTGCATTTCATCCTGCAGTTAGTCCTTTGGCAAATTGGTGCGTGGCCATCATACCGTAAATCATTTTCATAATTTTTTATAGCTAATAACTAAAATATTTGATATGAGTCAAATACTTATCATGATGCATATTTATAAGAGAGAAATGGCTATGCTTATTGTTATGTATATCAATATGTTGCTTGTAATTAGTCTGAAAATAATATAGCTTATTTGTTGTTGTTTCTCTTTTCAGGTATGTTTTATTTATTAACACTATTTAGTATCTCAGTTAGGTTCTTGTTTCGGAGCAAAGTGAAGAATGACGTCAAAAGTTGTTGTATTAGGGTATTTCGTAGTCCAGGCTATATTGCTTTTTAATGATTGTACGTATCAAATGTTTGAATTATTGTATTAAAATGAGTTTACAAATTACTCTTTTGTATGGATTATGGACACCATATTTTTTTTGCTATTATCTTATCCAATTTGCGTTTGCAAACAATTTGATGTAAATGATTATAATGTTGCATACAATAATTTTTTGTTATGAGAAGAGTTTTTTAGCATCAGCTATAAATAAAATTCGATGCAAAATTGTGATTTGTTTGCATCGGATTTTTAAACAACCGGTGCAAAATTTAAGATTTTACTAAGCAAAACGGCCATTTTTGCATCGAATGTTTCTGAAAAACGATGCAAAAAAGTCATATGTTGCATCGGCTTGTTTTAGGCATTCGATGCAAATAAATGATTTTGCATCGGTTTTATAACCAATGAAACAGGAAGAAGTTTTTTGTATCGTCTGCAATTGCATCAGTTGTTGAGCCGATGCAATAGGGAGGTAAACAAGTGAAGCAATTTATCTGTTTTGTACTAGTGCTATTGTTTAGCTTTACACAACATTTTCAGAAAAACCGTCCGGATGAACTCCACTTTGAAGGAAAAACTCAAGAGCAGCATGATAAAAGAAGCCAAATCATTATGCATCATTCCTACCACGTATGCATCCTACCCAAAACAATCCATTTTGAGTCTCTAAAAAGTAGACATAGACATTCGAATCTAATAGGAAAACCATTCCATATAATATGATATTATAAAACCATCTCTACTATTCTGCGAAGAAGCAATTACATATAGCACTAGTGGAACTTAACCCAGGAAAGTTGCTTCCAATTTTGAACAAGTCACATTCTCCTTAGTACTACATAACTGTCTGACATGTATTGAAAATGAACCAAAACAATCTGCACAAATCTCATATGAACATCCTATCCTTTAATTGCTAATTTAAATCTGGCTACTAAGATACTAAAATATACCAAGTGAAAAATTAGCATACGTTTTGAAACCATGAATGGTTTGGAATCGTGGATAATTATTTAAGCATAAACCAGAATGTCACATATTTTAGTAATCCATACGAAAACAGTTATCAAACACCCAAAATTCAAACACCTACTGGAAGTTACG
Organism: Allium sativum; assembly: GCA_030737875.1. Lineage (NCBI taxonomy): Eukaryota > Viridiplantae > Streptophyta > Magnoliopsida > Asparagales > Amaryllidaceae > Allium > Allium sativum. The sequence continues at coordinate 121,464,227 of CM060915.1, forward strand.
GTTACAAATTCAATCACCCAAAAATAACGCAATTACCCATTCAGCAAGCTAACCCATCCAAATCATATAATAAAATTCTAAAGCTTGTGAATAATCGAATGAAAACCCCATCGCATCCAGACCTACCAGATAATAAGACAACCCAAACGATATATATTTCTTACCAAGCCGTAGATTGAGATGAAGAATCTTGTAGAAACAAACAGGCAGATCGGTTTGAGAAATTGGAAGTGAAAATTCACTTACGCCGGCAATGCCAGATCCCATCTTCACTAGTGGCTTGATCTCCTGTTTATTGAACAAAAAATTACATCTAAAGCACTGCAATAAAATGGATCTGCATAATTTTGGGTAAATCTCGCAAATCATAGATGCGAGATCTGGAATACGACTTTTCAACGATAGATTTGCGATAAATGGTGGAGTACTTGGTCGTTAAATCCAAGAAATACGAAGAGATTTTGAGACTCAGCACCGAAATTTCTAGATTTGAGATCTGGAATACGACTTTTATTTGTAAAAATAAACTGGAAAAAACAGATGACTATTCAATGAAAAGAAAAATCGTCGAAGATTTGTTGAACAAGAATGTAACAACCAGGAAAATCAGAACCAATTTAAAAAATTTATTTTAAGGAATTTGGTTAGCAAATGTGCCAGAATTTAAAATTTCCATTTTTAAATAATATTAAAGCTATTAAAAATAGTCATTTTACAAACGACCTCCGTTTTCAACGAAACCACTTTGATTGGATCCGTAATGTCAACAAGATTCTAATTTTCATAAATTTTGGAATTAATATGAGAGCGTGGCAAAGGAAATTTTGTTTTGCCAATTTCAGTCAATTTGGATCGACCAGAAAATGGTCATTTTTCAAACATTCTCCAAATTCGACAAAATTATTTTTGTTAGGACCGTATCGTCAAAACATAGCTAGATTTATTTTTCGGGAATTTTTGGAGTCAGTTTGTGGCCTCGGTAAATTAAAACGTACGATCAAATTAAATAATTAAATATTTTATATGTAAATTTAAAGAAAAACTTATCGAAACTATTGAATTGGCTTACGGGACATATCCCATTGTGTCCAGAATGGGGGTATTTAGGTCAGGGCGACACTCGTTGGGTTTGATTTGGAGTTAGGAGCGATATAGGAATTATATTAAAATCAAAAGGAATTAAATAAATAAAATAGAAATACGTATAAATACGCCGTATATAGTAAACCCTATTCTATCGTACGCGCCGCCATATTTATCGATCAATGGCCATATCGCTCTGATTTAAATTCGCCAATATCTCCAAATTCATTCAACAAAATTGATCGATCCTTTAGAGGATTTGGTGGAGATTTTTCCTATCTTTAAATTCATACAAATTTGATCAATCCTCGTGTGGTGTGGAGCGAGAATTTCCAGCCCGAAGCCGACGTCTTTCCACCGCCACCGCGATCTCCTAGAGCCACCGAACTGCGCCGCCTCTCTGGCGTTGGCGTGCCACCTGGAGCCCTCCGGCGTTGTAGCATCGGATCTCCTTCTAGCTGTTCGAGTTTGGGGCAAAATTAAAACCTAGTTTTGAATGGTTTTGAAAAACTTGCGGCCTTAAGATTAAAGAAGAAGAAAGGTATAAATAAATAAATTAATTAAATAAATGTAATTAAATCTTTAGATGACCATATCTCATTCGTATTTAATTAGAATTCGACAAAACTGAATCCGTTGGAATCGCAACGACGAGATTTATATTTCAGAAGAGACCACAGATTTTTGGAGCATTCTACTATTTTAGAAGAGATTAAAAGCAAAGTGAGATTACTGAATTCGAAAATAATTGAATAAAATTATATTAGGTTGCAGACGGAGTTTAGAAACTCTCAATACCGTCGTCCACAGACCATGGACGACTTGATTGTATTATGGTGTGAAATTTGTTGATTTTTGGTGATTGATTGTGGTTGAAATGAAATGGGTTGATATTGTGGCAATAGATTGCCAAGAAAAAATGTATTAGGAAATTAAACCCCTTATAAACGCTGCGAGGCCTAAGGTAGCGCGAGGAGACCTACTAGGGATGGTGCCGGTTTTAATTACCCTGTCGTTATGCTACCGATATTTTCTGGAATATTCCTGTGTTGTATAATATTCATGTTATGATAATTTTTTTTTATTAATAATAGAAAATTTGATTAACAATAAAAAAATATATTTTTTATTGAATATGAAAATTATCGTAGTATGAATAGAAAAATTGTTTAACAATAAAAATCATTTTTATTTTATATATGTAGAATGACCACCACATGTTAAATAAAAATTCATATTTTTGTTGTAAGTCAAAAATGGTCATTTGTTAAATAAAAATATTTTTACATTGAATTATACATTTTAATGTATATGAAACATTAAAATAAACACTGTGATATAAAAATGTGTTTACTTTGAAATTTACATTTTTAATGTATATGAAACATTAAAAATAAACATTGTGATATAAAAATGTGTTTACTTTGAAATTTACATTTTTAATGTATTTGAAACATTAAAACTACATTTATTTTATGAAAGAATAAAAGATTACATTTTTTATGAAAGGATAAAAAGGTTACATTTTTATGTAATGAAGGAAGAATAAAAGATTGAATAAAAAGATTACATTTTTCAATAGAATAAAAGATTGAATAAAAAGATTACATTTTTCAATGTAATAAAAGATTGAATAAAAAGATTACATATAAAAAGACTATGATTTAATGAAAATGTGTATGACATAAAAATTTACATTTTAATGTAATATATGATTTCACATAAAAGAAATCAATGTTTAAATGAAAATGTTTATGACACTAAAAATTACATTTTAATGTAATATATGATTTCACACAAAAGAAATCAATGTTGAAATGAAAATGGTTTGAAATCTCGAATGACTTAATATATATATATAAACTAAAATAAAACGAATCGCATAGCTGTAGTTTGCGATTTGGAATCGTAACTTCAAACAGTTATACCGAGAGATCCGATCGTCGGATTTACCCAAAACAAGAGCCATTGGGTTCGCTTTGGAAATATCTTTCCAACGATATAAAATTTGCTAAGATCCAACAGTTAGATTTTGAGAAATGTGTAAATCAAATTTTGATGAAAACAGCGTCAGGGCTGTGTAATGACCTGAAGTGTCGTTAAATTAAAATTGGCTATTTTTATATAAATAAAAGTAGCGATAAATCGTTATAAAATATTATAAACAATATAGAATGAAAATAAATGATTTAAATTATATATATTCGGGAATTATTTGAAAAGTCCGAGTTAAATTTCATTTCAAATAATTATACGACGATTGGAAGTCGAAGATATTGAAGACGGTGGTTGAAGACCGGCGATCCTCACATCGAATGGATGACTACTGATGCCCGACATTGGTTAGATCCCAGTAAAGGGTTAAAGTGGTAGTTGTCCGGTCGTACTTGATGATTGTCCAGATATGCGAGCACCTCTCTTCTGTATTGAACATACAGGATAAGGAATAAGGTGTCTTTGGTTTCGTTCATGTTGGAATTTAACGATCTAATCGAATCCCTAATCTAACAGTTTAACTATTTAAACTAACAGATCTATTGCAAAATCATAAATCGAAATCTATTTAATTGAGATTTTCATACCTGTCATGATGAACTAACAGATAACTCCCCGCCTTGAAGACCTTGGATCGATCGAATCATAGGCTCGATGATAATACCGGCCCTCTGTTGGATATCCACATGAACGTCTTTCATCCCGATCAAATCAAAAGGAAGAATAAATTAGGTACTAGCCGCCATGTAGAAGGTTTTGGAAAGGTCGGCCTTATTAGGGTCTTATTTTCAATCTAATTATCTCAATGACGGCTCCCAAATATCATATATATATGGTGTGGTAAAAAATAAAACCCTTTTAAAACATAAAATGATCCTTTAAATAAGGAAATCACTTATTTACCTTTTCAACGCAATATAAAATATCAATGAATTTGATATTTTGTTTACCCAATACATGTTCTTTCTTTATAACGTCCTAAGTGTGTGACCCGATAGGTTATTATAATGTTGGCCATAATTTAAATCGTATTTAAATTACAAACAGTGAGCGGTATCTAGCAACACATCGCTGTTACCCAAATTACAATAAGATCAACGATTCGATACAACCTTTTGTGAATAGTGTATCAATATAATTTAATCCTTTTAACCATTATATCCAAGATTAAACTGGAGGCATGGATCGTATCATCCTCTTTATAATTCAATCTGTTTTTCTTGATCAATAAGTAGACTGTTTAGTACAAATCAATATTTGAGCACGGCCATGCATTTCACAGTCTCACTTAATCAAGAGGCCCATGAATATCACTACGAATATATCGTAGGGTTAAATTCCATCTAGATCATTCATAATTTATATTTGATTCTAGATATATCCAATAATCACCGTTATCATCACTCTGTTACGAAATAACTTTAGATGATATCAAAACACAAATATCCTCGAATAAAATTATAATGATTTCAGGTCTGAGGACCATTATATCACTATCACTGTGAGAATAACTTATGATACTATTGATTATGTTCCATGGAGTTATCTCACGGTGGGTCAGCCCAATACGCTATTCTCCAATACGTATTTATATCTTGAATTTAATATCACGTATATTAATTATCAATGAGATGTGATCATCGGTCAATCAATATACTAGTCTCAATGCTTTATTGTTGTCCTGTATAAACAATAAAACCTGACTAGGGACATTTAAGAATTATAATACTTAATAATTATATAATCTCAAATTCAGTCTTACTTGAACTATATAATTCCGTATTATTATTCTAAGGACTACTATTATATTATTATTTATATTATGCAGTAAATACAATATAATAGAATAATATTTTATTCCAAATAAAATAATAACATCAACAGTGTTATCTATCTCATCAAATGGATTTCCTCTAGGGCATAAACTCTAACAGTTCAGACCCAGAATGGACTTGTAAATGGATGTGTGTCTGACATTGGATTTCATTCCATGTAAATTGATTTCTATTTAATATATATATGTTTGGTGGCGGAGAATTTATTTTCTTGCTTAACACCCTTCTCTGAGATGCACGAGCTCAGAGGTTATATATTGATAGTTATTGATCGCATGGCGTGGATTGTCAATGTGGCATGCCAAGATGCAAATGATCAAGGCTTTTGTTGAAAAGCAGAGCCTTGTGGTTGATGATAAAGCCCAGCCTGTTTAGGCAAAGCTTTTTGTATAGCGTTACTTCGCGAGCCTCACACCCCGGTATGAACCAGAAACGGGAAAGGACTGCAGGGAGGACATACGTTTCTTTCTAGCTAGAAGTGGTGTCAGTGTTTTGCAATCCTTGACAATTTTACTTATGTGGATGATGGAATGAGGCGCCTCGGATTTGAGTCCCTAGTGGCTCTTTATTTACGCCCCATAGGGCGGGGAAACATATTGTTCAGGCATAACTAATCCACTAAAGCATTTGTGGACCGACCCTGAAGATCCAAGGGCTCACCTGAGTCTGAGTCCTGAGGCACGGGATAGAGTGTCTCGAAATCGGTTAGGACGATCCCTTGCCTTGGTTCATGATGGAAATCCAACTTCCAATACGACATCGTACGGTTTTGATTGTAAAACTAGTATGACGACATAGTATATGGTAGTTATGCCGTCTATGATTGATACATTATGATTTAAATTGTTTTTGAAACATATAAACACTAATAATAATATCAAATCCGTTTTTACGTATCAAGCATATTTTGACCATTATAAGGTAAAACTCTATCCTCCGGTTTGCGTTGCATTGTGTGATGAAACTTGAGTCTTATAATGGTTTCATTTTTCTAAAAAGCATTGCTTTGTTTAACGATTTACTTTATTTATGCACTGGCAATCCAATGGAGTAAAGCCGTTCTGCGTTAGCGGCGTGGTCCTATGATTAGCCTTATTATTAAATAGGTTAAGTGGGATTTCTCATACCAGTCCCATGACTGACTCGTAGTTTGTTTCACTTTGCAAACTCAGATGCCTTCTTTTCCACACGAGCAGCCTTGTATTCAGGTTTTAGCAGACTCATTCTGGATAGCTATGGAGCTGAAGATGGATTCTACCATTTCTATTATGCTGTTCAGACTTCATTTAGTATATTATGTTTGATTCCGCTGCAGGCATTTTATATTAAATTGAAAACTGTATTTTGTGCTAAGTACGATCCTGTTATGCTATGTAACTCTGATGTTGATATATTATTTCCAGTGTAACTTTGATATACTTTATCTGGTGTAATTCTGTGATTCTGTTCTGCTGTTATTGTTTATGTGTTATATTCCAATAATTATCCTTGCTTTCGTACTACGGGAGTTTGTGGTCATCACAGTTGGTATCAGGGCTAATTGTTAACCTTAGCTTCGGAGTATAACATATTTAAAAATAATTCGTCTAAATAGAATCAGCAGTATTCTAAGGCGAGTAGCTCATTAGAGATAGGATTAGTAATGTCCTAGAATGAGCACAGCAGAATAGCACATCATAATCAGTCATTACATCATTATTTTTCCATATGTCCTTTACTCTTACCATTCCTTAAAAATTATCATTTCTGTTGGTCTGACTCTTTACTTGATGGTACAGAACTGACTGAAAATGAGTGGCAGATACAGAAGAAGTAATTCTATGGTTCAGCAATCTAATGAGCCAATTGTACTCCCACAGCCAGAACCAGATCTAGAAGCTCTAGTAATGAAGTATCGAAATCTGGGTGGAGTACAATTCTCGGGAAAAAAATCCGTTATTGAAACACAAGCGTGGATGCGTTCTTCTGAGAGAATCTTTCAAGGCTTAAAGCTGAGAGATAATCAGAAAAGATTACTGGCATCTTGGGCACTCAAAAACGAAGCTCTAATCTGGTGGGAAACTATTACTGAGGAAAATCCAGAAGGTAATATTACCTGGGATAGATTTAAAGAAATGTTCAAAGAAAGATTTATTCCTCCAGAAGCAACTGAGCGTCTATATGATGAGTTTTACAATCTGAAACAAGGAGATATGACCACCCAAGAATATCAGAATAAATTCAACGAACTTTCTCGTTTTGCCCCAGAACTAGTTCGAGATCCTGTAAGGAAGAATCTGAGATTTATCAAAGGACTTCAAAAGAAATACGAAGGTAGAGTACTTGCTCATGTGAATCTCCCTTTTTCTGATATGATACAAATGGATTATTGCTATGAGTATATTGATAAGTAACATGGTTCAGAAGATGAAGAAGAAGGAAGCTCTAACAGCAAAAGGAAGTTTGAAACTGATTGCCCCAAGGCAAGCACAAAGCCCGAGGTCAGTAAGAAGCCTAAAGCTGATAAGAAAAAGGTTGAATCTAAAGAAGAACCGTTAACGACCGCCATATGCAATAACTGCAATAAGCAAGGGCATTTGCTAAGGAATTGCAAATCTTAAAGTGGAAAAGGAATGTTGAATCCAAATCCAATAAGAAGTTGCGAGAGAGCAGAAAATGCCAAAAGTGCCACCAATCTGGTCATATTGCGAAGAATTTCCAGCTATCAAAGGAGTCTGCAGTAGCTCACGTAAATGAAATAGTAGAACCACCAGCACCCTCGGCTAGTCAGCAAAGGCCAGATGTTTTAGAAGGCACTCTCACTTTCAACAATATTCCAGTTAAAGTATTGTTTGATACGGGCATGTCACAAAGCTTTATTTCGAGCAATACAGTTAAGAAGTTGAAGCTAAAGCTAAGGAACCTTAAGGAATTGGTTAGAGTTCATAATCTGATAGGAGGTTCTCTCATTCTCGGTGTGTATTGTAGAGTGCCTATTTCCTTTTCCATTACCGTTTTTCTTTTGATTTGATCGTTATGGATTTTTCTGAATTTGACATCATTCTTGGGCTGGATTGGTTAACCAAATATGAGGCCGAAGTCAAATGTGTTGAAAGAGTTGTTAGAATTAAAACGAAGCTTGACAATGTTGTTATACCCTGTGTAGGCTCAGATCCAGACAGAAAAGAATTTTGGGCTGCTCTTGAGGTTTCTCCCACTACCATTGAAGATATTCCTGTTGTTAAGAATTATGTGGATGTGTTTGAAGAAGTTGATAGCTTACCTTCGCGGAGAGAAATTGACTTCAGGATTGAATGTAAGGCCAGTCGTGCATCCTATTCGAAGAACGACATGGAAAGAGAAAGAAGAGTTGGGCAATCAGACTAAACATCTTTTGTGGACAAGTCTGATCAAGCCTAGCTTTTCGAATTGGGGAGCAGCAGTAGTGTTTATTCCAAAGTCTGACGGTACTCTCAGGCTGTGTGTGGGTTACCGAGATTTAAACAAGCAGACACTCAAAAATAAATATCCATTGCCCCGTATAGATGATTTATTGGATCATTTGAATGGAGCAAAAGTGTTTTCTAGAATGGACCTAGCTACAGGTTTCCATCAACTGCGGATTGCTGAGGAATGTGTTCCTTTGACAGCTTTCAGAGGTCCAGACATATTTTATGAGTGGTTAGTAATGTCGTTCGGCTTAAGCAACACTCCTGCTTATTTTGTCGATTTGATGAATCGAGTATTTCGTGATGTCTTAAATAAATTTGTGCTGGTTTTCATTGACGACATTTTAATCTTCTCTGAGTCAACTGCCGAGCATAAGAAACATTTGGAACAAGTTTTGGAAATTCTGAGAAAGAATGTATTAAAAGCCAAATTTTCCAAATGCATATTCTGGCAAGAAGATGTGAAGTTCCTCGGTCATGTAGTATCGAAGGAAGGAATTTCAGTGGATCCAAGCAAGATCACAGCCATTCAAGATTGGAAGCAGCCTAGCACACTTACTAAAGTCAGAATTTTTCTAGGATTGGCTGGCTATTATCGGAAATTCATTAAGCATTTTTCGAAGCTATCTTGTCCACTAACGAAGCTTACCAAGAAGCATACAAAGTTTAATTATACACCTGAATGTGAGGCGGCTTTCCAAGAGCTGAAACTAAGGTTGACTACTGCTCCAATGTTGACTATTATTGATGGCAATCAAGATTTGAAAGTCTGGACAGATGCTTCTATTGAAGGTATTGGTGCGGTATTAAGGCAAAGAGGCAAAGTAGTTGCTTATGATAGCCGTCAGTTGAAACCACATGAGAAGAGATACCCCACTCATGATCTTGAGATGTTGGCCATCGTATTTGCTTTAAAGATATGGAGGCACTATCTTTTGGGTGAGAAGTTCGAACTATATATAGATCATAAATCCTTGAAGGATTTGTTCACCCAAAGGGACTTGAATTTGAGACAGCAATGTTGGTTAGAATTTCTTGCGGCCTATGATCTGAACATCTTGTATACTCCAGGGAAAGCCAATGTTGTGACGGATACGCTTAGCAGAAAGAATGTGGTCGTCGCCAATCTTATCATCGTCAATCTCATCATTACACCTACATTGATTGATAAGATCTCTGCTCTTTAGAAGAATGATGAATTTATTCAGAGAATTAACAAAAGAGTTCGGGAAGGCGAACCCATGAGTTTCCAGATTGACAACAAAGGGGTTCTGAGGCTATTAGGCCGAATTTGTGTTCCAAACATTCCTGAGCTTAGAAGGGAAGTTATGGATGAATGTCACAAATCTAAGCTTTGTATTCATCCAGGGGTGAGTAAGATGTACCATGATCTCAAGCGCACATTCTGGTGGAAATCTATGAAAAGAGACATTTCCATATATGTTAGCAGGTGCTCTACTTGCCAACAAGTCAAGAGTGATCAGCAAACCTGCTGGATTGTTACAACCACTAGAGGTTCCAAGTTGGAAGTGGGACCAAATTTCTATGGACTTCATTGATGGCTTGCCCCGAACAAGAAAAGGGAATGACAGTATATGGGTGATTGTAGACTGTTTCACGAAGACCGCCCATTTCATTCCTGTCCAATCTAATAGAACAGCTCGAAGTCTGGCGCATCTTTATTTCAAATAGATTGTCAGACTAGATGAAGTTCCCAGTAGCATATTTAGTGATCGTGATCTGATATTTTCTAGTAAATTCTGGGAAGCATTCCAAGAGGAGCTAGGGACAAAGTTGAATCTGAGGATCGCTTATCATCCTCAGACAGATGGCCAGACTAAGAGGGTGAACCGCATATTAAAAGACTTTTTGTGGGCATGCATTCTTGATTTTGGCGGGTCATGGGAAGATCACTTGCATTTGGTTGAGTTCTCTTACAATAATAGTTACCAAGCAAGCTTGTAGATGTCGCCAATTGAAGCATTATATGGAAGGCCATGCAGATCTCCCGCATGTTGGGTGGACCAGGCACTCGGTTAGTATTGGGTCCCGACATGATTCGTGAAGCATCAGATAAAGTTGATTTCATTAACAAGCGACTTCAGACTGCTCAAAGCCGACAGAAGAGCTATGCAGACTCATGAAGAAGGGATTTATAATTCTCTGTTGGTGATTATGTATACTTGAGAGTTTCCCTATTGAGAGGAGTAGTTCGCTTTGGAAAGACTGGAAAGTTGGCACCAAGATTCATTGGTCCATTTCCTATTCTCGAAAGAATTGGAACTCTCGCTTACAGGGTTCAGCTGCCTGACTGGTTGCCAGGGGTGCATGATGTATTCCATGTGTCTCAACTCCGGAAGCATGTACATGATCCAGACTTGATTGCGGAGGAATCAGCCCAACAAGATTTGGAGATTACCCCGAGCTTAGCAGTGAGAAGGGAGCCAGTGAAAATTGTTGGCAAAGAAACCCGAGTTCTGAGGAACAAAAGAATTCATCTAGTCAAAGTGTAGTGGAGTGGAGATCCGAGAGACTGTACACAGGAGAGTGAGGATAGCATCAAATAGGCTTATCCCAAGTGCGGAGTGGACATCTCCGAGTAGCTCTTGTGTAGGGGTACATTTACAATATTTTCCATTTTCCATTTTGTTTCCTACTTTACTATTGTTTCCTTTTCAGGGACGAAAAGTTTGGATATTGTAACAAGCCGGAAAATCAGAACCAATTTAAAAATTTTATTTTAAGAAATTTGGTTAGCAAATGTGCTAGAATTTAAAAATTCTATTTTTAAATAATATTAAAGCTATTAAAAATAGTTATTTTACAAACGACCTCCGTTTTTTACGAAACCACTTTGGTTGGATCCGGAATGTCAAATTATTGCAAGATTCCAATTTTCATAATTTTTGGAGTTAATATGTGAATGTGGCAAAAGAAAATGTGTTTTGCCAATTTCAGTCAATTTGGATCGACCAGAAAATGGTCATTTTTCAAACGTTCTCCAAATTCGACGAAATTAATTTTGTTAGGACCATATCGTCAAAACAAAGCTAGATTTATTTTTCGGGAATTTTTGGAGTCAGTGTGTGGCCCCGGTAAATTAAAATGTACGATCAAATTAAATAATTAAATGTTTTATATGTAAATTTAAAGAAAAACTTATCGAAACAATTGAATTGGCTTACATGACATATCCAATTGTGTCCATAATGGGGGTATTTAGCTAGGGGTGACACTCGTTGGGTTTGATTTGGAGTTAGGAGCGATATATGATTATACTGAAATTAAATGGAATTAAATAAATAAAATAGAAATACGTATACGTATAAATACGCCGTATATAGTAAACCATGTTCTATCGTACGCGCTGCTTTCTTCATCGATCAATGGCCATATCGCTCTGATTTAAATTCGCCCATATCTTCAAATTCATTCAACAAAATTTATCGATCCTTTAGAAGATTTGGTGGAGATTTTTCCTATCTTTAAATTCATACGGATTTGATCAATCCTCGTGTGGTGTGGAGCGAGAATTTCCAGCCAAAGTCGACGTCTTTCCACCGCCGCCGCAATCGCCTAGAGCCACCGAACTGCGCCGCCTCTCTGGCGATGGCGCACCACCTGGAGCCCTCCGGCGTGGTAGCATCGAATCTTCTTCTAGCTGTTCGAGTTTGGAGCAAAATTAAAACCTAGTTTTGAATGGTTTTGAAAAACTTGTGGCCTTAAGATTGAAGAAGAAGAAAGGTATAAATTAATTAATTAATTCAATGTAATTAAATCTTTAGATTACCATATCTCATTCGTATTTAATCAGAATTCGACAAAACTGAATCTGTTGGAATCGCAACGACGAGATCTATATTTCAGAAGAGACCGCAGAATTTTTGGAGCATTCTACAATTTTAGAAGAGATTAAAAGCAAAGTGAGATTTCTAAATCCGAAAATAATTGAATAAAAATATATTAGGTTGTAGACAGAGTTTAAAAACTCCCGACACTGTCATCTAGGGCTGTTATGGTAATGGTTACCGTTACCATTTGGTAAACACCGTTACCATACCCTTTTTACTGGTAAGCCAAAATTGCTTACCGTTACCATTACCGATTGACTCGTATACCGAAGACTGGTATACCGATACTCTGGTAACTGTTACACTGGTAATGGTAAATTACCATTTGTCCATCAAAGTTTATGTCTTAACATGTTGTTTGTACACAATGCATCTTTATTATACTATATGTAGTGTTAGTTTATAAAAAACATAAATGAGAAAGAAAATAAGTATACTTGAAATTATTTCACCTGATTATTGAACAAAATATAATCATTTATTTGGTTTTAATGCATGTAATAAAGCATATCATATGAATATACATATGTTCTTAATTAACTGGAAAATTTACCGTTACCGCTGGTATTGAAGAAATGTTACCGATAATTTACCGCTAAAAATGGTAAATTTACCGTTGCCATACCGATATAACTGGTATACCAATTTGAATCCAAAATGGTTACCGATCGACTGGTAATGGTACGGTAATGATAAATTTACCGTTACCATAACAGCCCCACCGTTGTCCACAGACCATGAACGACTTGATTGTATTATGGTGTGAAATTTGTTGATTTTTGGTGATTGATTGTGGTTGAAACGAAATTGGTTGATATTGTGGCAATAGATTGCCTAGAAAAAATGTATTAGGAAATTAAACCCCTTGTAAACGCCGCAAGGCCTAAGGTAGCGCGAGGAGCCATACTAGGGATGATGCCAGTTTTAATTACCCTACCGTTATGCTGCCGAAATTTTCTGAAATATTCTTGTGTTGTATAATATTCATGTTATAATAAAAAAAATTGATTAATAATAGAAAATTTGATTAATAATAAAAAATACATTTTTTTTATTGAATATGAAAACGATCATAGTATGAATAGAAAAATTATTTAACAATAAAAATCATTTTTATTTTATATATGTAGAATGACCACCACATGTTAAAATAAAAATTCATATTTTTGTTGTAAGTCAAAAATGGTCATTTGTTAAATAAAAATATTTTTACATTGAATTATACATTTTAATGTATATAAAACATTAAAAATAAACATTGTGATATAAAAATGTGTTTACTTTGAAATTTACATTTTTAATGTATATGAATCATTAAAAATAAACATTGTGATATAAAAATGTGTTTACTATGAAATTTACATTTTTAATGTATATGAAACATTAAAAACTACATTTCTTTTATGAAAGAATAAAAGATTACAATTTTAATGAAAGGATAAAAAGGTTACATTTTTATGTAATGAAGGAAGAATAAAAGATTAAATAAAAAGATTACATTTTTCAATAGAATAAAAGATTGAATAAAAAGATTACATTTTTCAATGTAATAAAAGATTGAATAAAAAGATTACATTTTTCAATGTAATAAAAGATTGAATAAAAAGATTACAATTTTCATTGGAACAAAAGATTGAATAAAAAGATTACATTTTTCCATGTAATAAAAGATTGAATAAAAAGATTACATTTTCCGATGGAATAAAAGATTGAATAAAAAGATTGCATTTTTCAATGGAATAAAAGATTGAATAAAAAGATTACATTTTTCAATGTAATAAAAGATTGAATAAATAGGTTACATTTTTCAATGTAATAAAAGATTTAATAAAAAGATTACATTTTCAATGTAATAAAAGATTTAATAAAAAGATTACATTTTTAATGTAATAAAAGAATGGATAAAGAGTTTACATTCTTAATGTAATAGCTGAATGGTTAAAAAGATTACATTTTATTTTATGTAAGATAGAATGTTTAAAAGGACTTAAGTTGCATAAAATAGTGTTTATATTAAAAATATTTCATTTTTAATGTATAGAAGAATCATACAAAAAGATTCAAGATTTATTGTTTGGAAATATGTTGTAACATTAAAAATTACATTTTTAATGTAAATAATGATTCATTTACAATATTCATTTTGATAAAAATGTTCTTACATTAAAAATCACATTTTTAATGTAAAGTATGAACCATTACCAAGAATCACATTTTTAATGTAAAGTATGAATCATTAGCAATATTCATTTTTGAAATGAAAGAGTTAAACATTAAAAATTTACATTTTTAATGTAAAAAGGATTGATAAAAATATTTATAGTTTGATCAAAGGTTAAACATTAAAAATTTACATTTTTAATGTAAAGAGGATTCATATAAAAAGACTATGATTTAATGAAAATGTGTATGACATAAAAATTTACATTTTAATGTAATATATGATTTCACATAAAAGAAATCAATGTTGAAATGAAAATGTTTATGACATTAAAAATTACATTTTAATGTAATATATGATTTCACATAAAAGAAATCAATGTTGAAATGAAAATGGTTTGAAATGGTCGAATGAATTAATTTATATATATATATATATACTAAAATAAAACGAATCGCGCAGCTGCAGTTCGCGATTTGGAATCGTAACTTCAAACGATTATACCGGGTCGGATTTTCCCAAATCTAGAGCCGTTGGGTTCGCTTTGGAAAGATCTTTCCAATGATATAAAATTTAGTAAGATCCAATGGTTAGATTTTGAGAAATGTGTAAATCAAATTTTGATGAAAGTAGCGCTAGGGCCATGTAATGACCTGAAGCGTCGTTAAATTAAAAATGGCTATTTTTATATAAATAAAAATAGCGATAAACCGTTTTAAAATATTATAAACAATATGGAATGAAAAGAAATGATTTAAATTATATATATATTTGAGAATTATTTGAAAAGTCTGAGTTAAATCTCATTTCAAATAATTATACGACGATTGGAAGTCAAAGATATTGAAGACGGTGGTTGAAGACCGGCGATCTTCACATCGAATGGATTACTACTGATGCCCGGCATTGGTTAGCTCACAGTAAAGGGTTAAAGTGGTAGTTGTCCGGACGTACTTGTTGATTGTCCGGATATGTGAGCACCTCTCTTCCGTATTGGACATACGGGACGAGGAATAAGGTGTCTCCGGTTTCGTTCAGACCCAAAACGGACTTGTAAATGGATGTGTGTCTGACATTGGATTTCATTCCATGTAAATTTATTTCTATTTAATATATATCTGTTTGGTGGCGGAGAATTTATTTTCTTGCTTAACACCCTTCTCTGAGACGCACGAGCTCAGAGGTTATTTATTGATAGTTATTGATCGCATGGCGTGGATTGTCAATGTGGCATGCCAAGATGCAAATGATCAAGGCTTTTGTTGAAAAGCAGAGCCTTATGGCTGATAATCAAAGCCCAGCCTGTTTAGGCATAGCTTTGTGTATAGTGTTACTTCGCGAGCCTCACACCCCGGTATGAACCAGAAACGGGAGAGGACTGCAGGGAGGACATATGTTTCTTTCTAGCTAGAAGTGGTGTCAGCGTCTTGCAAGCCCTGACATTTTTACTTATGTGGATGATGGAATGAGGCGCCTCGGATTTGAGTCCCTAGTGGCTCTTTATTTGTGCCCCATAGGGCAGGGGAACGTATTGTTCAGGCACAACTAATCCACTAAAGCATTTGTGGACCGACCCTGAAGATCCAAGGGCTCACCTGAGTCTGAGTCCTAAGGCACAGGCTAGAGTGTCTCGAAATCGGTAAGGGCGATCCCTTGCCTTGGTTCATGATGGAAATCCAACTTCCAATACGACACCGTACGGTTTTGATTGTAAAACTAGTATGGCGACATGGTATATGGTAGTTATGCCGTCTATGATTGATACATTATGATTTAAATTGTTTTTGAAACATATATACACTAATAATAATATCAAATCCATTTTTACATATCAAGCATGTTTTGACCATTATAAGTTAAAACTCTATCCTCCGGTTTGCATTGCATTGTGTGATGGGACTTGAGTCTTATAATGGTTTCATTTTTCTAAAAAGCATTATGTTGTTTACCGATTTACTTTATTTATGCATTGGCAATCCAATGGAGTAAACCTGTTCTGCGTTAGTGGCGTGGTCCTGTGATTAGCCTTATTATTAAATAGGTTAAGTAAGATTTCTCATACCAGTCCCATGTCTGACTCGTAGTTGTTTCACTTTGCAAACTCGGGTGCCCTCTTTTCCACACGGGCAACCTTGTTTTCGGGTTTTAGCAGACTCATTCTGGATAGCTATGGAGCTGAAGATGGATTCTACCATTTCTATTATGCTGCTCAGACTCCATTTAGTATATTATGTTTGATTCCGCTGCAGACATTTTATATTAAATTGAAAATTGTATTTTGTGCTAAGTATGATCTTGTTATGCTGTGTAACTCTGATGTTGATATATTATTTTCAGTGTAACTTTGATGTACTTTATCTGGTGTAATTATGTGATTTTGTTCTGCTATTATTGTTTATGTGTTATATTCCAATGATTATCCTTGCTTTCGTACTACGGGAATTTGGAGTCATCACAAAGAAGTAGATCGGACTTTAAATTATGGAATTAAAATGAGGAAAACAGATGTCTTATCAACGAAATGAATTTGTTGAAGGTTACAGTAAGAAAACAATTATAAGAAAACGATAAAAATAGAGGAAGAAGAATGCTCACGCATGACGAAATCAGGAGAAAAAAATCACCTGCCACCATTAACGAGCATTCCTCTCTCTCTCTCTCTATATATATATATATATATATATATATATATATATATATATATTTCAGGTCAAAATTTCTCTACCTATCGATCATTTTTGTGTGGTAATAATCAATTTTCATATCCTGCACTTCCACTGTCTGTTCTTATTTTGTCCTATTGGTAATCTAAAAAGGAATTTTTGTTTTTATAACAGTTAACACTTTTTGGATGGATAATAGGACACGACATCCTTTTCTTTTTCAAATTTAATTTATTCTTTGTTGTTTTTGAAACTGCATTTCGTTTGATTTCTATATTTTGTGTTTGATTATACACTACTTTGTTTGTGAAGTGTAAATTTTCACTACACAATAGGTAAACCAGTGTTTTCTTCTTCTTTTTAATGCAAAAGCTGATGGCAAAAGTACCGGTACTTTAACAATTTTACCAAGAATATAGTAATAATGGTGTGTTCCAATTATAAACAGAAAATTATTTTTGGAGCTCTGTATCGGCACTACTTATAAGTTCATCCAAGTAATGTTTCTCATTAGCCTATGCAAACGATATATTCTATGTTTTAATTTTTATCATCCTACTATCCCTTTTTTCTTGGGCTAGACTCTGATTAAATTTCCTTTTCTTGGTGGTAGCAGAAAAGATGTACATAAGGACGATTTCTAATTCTCTTTTCCTGCTTTTTGAGGTTTAATATTAGGTTTTGCAAAAACGTACGTGGATTTAATAGTTCAACACATACTTTATTAACAATTGCGGATACATTTATGTTTTAATCATGTTTACAACTTAGTACATTTTATTCATGTGTATAATTATTTGGGTGGCATATTAAAAAGGAATAATTATCAGGAATAATCCAATGTTTGACGTGCTTTCCCATAATAGTCTGAAGTTTGGATTATTTCTGAATAATCCGAAGTTTTGGGGATGTCTTCCCATATTGATCTCATTGACCTGATAACCTGTATAGCCGATTTCATACCTTCAACTTTCCATTTTGATCTCATCTCATCGACGTCTCGTAAGAACAACAGCATGGCGTCGGTCCTCAACTCAGATCTGGAATTGGGTTGTGCAATACAATTGGGTCACCTCTTCTCCAAAGAAGCACCGCCAGGGACTCGAGCCTCTTGCGTTCATGCGTTCCTTTCATAAACAACATTATAGGGCTTGCGTTAATTAGCTTTTCAAGTCCAGCAGTCTAAGATGCAGTCAAGCCTGAAGGGCGACTAACCCTCCGCTCTTTTCAGATTTGTTTGACGGACAGTATATCGGACAATATATTGAAGTTTCCGATTTGACACCTTCTTTCTTGAGGATTTTTTAACGCCTTCACGGACTTTGTTATCGGACAGTATATCGAAGCATTCGAATTCAGTACCTTCTTTCTTGAGGATATCGACCACTTTGTGACTGAAGCTGCATTGGGGTTGATCAGGGGTTCCTTTCGTGAATAGGAATACAGGGTGGGAGTTTATGAGTTGGTGGATCTGGGATTTCAACGGGTCGGGTAACCCATTAGCGATTTTCGATGGTGGTGGATGATATGTTATGCTTGGCGAATTATTTCACTGTTTCGAGAATGGTGGGACCTGCAGCTAATCCGAGACTGGCCGGGGCTGCTAAGTTTGTGTGATTGGTGAAGACGGTTGCTTTTGCTACTTTAACCATCCTTGCATGAATGGAAGGAGAACAAGTTCATCTCTTCCTTGCATGAAGGTGCTCATATAACTCAAGTTGTTCTTCGGTTCATGTAGCCTTGATTTTTCTGCATGATAGAAATAGAGAGTGTGAATAATTTTTTGTACCATTAGCCGATTTCTTTTTGCCTTTTCAATTTAATGGAGAAAGGATGTGTCACGTGAGAGAGGGGTGATGATTTCACTTTTGATATAGGTCCATTAAGACTTAAACATGTTATAGCAGGTCACCTAGTAATTGGGATTATTTAGGGAAGATACCCCAAACTTCGGATTATTCAGAAATAATCCATACTTCGGGTTATTATGGGAAGACACGTCAAACTTCGGATTATTCCTGACAATTATTCCTTATTCTTGTTCTCGCATCATTTATATAAGAAAAGGATCTTTTTTAAAATCAAATATAAAAAAGGACAATATCATGATTTATGCCATCCTGATTTGGTTATTAAATTAGAACTAGAATTTATTTTGAGCACTTAGGACTTAGACCTTAGGCATTACCCTACTTTATTCATTAAGTTTAAAACAAAATTAGTCAAATTAATCTTTTTGCATTACTTTTGTTGAAGAGAATGCTGAAAATTGTGTATTTAACGGATGTAGTAGAAAATAACGAGGCTTTATGTAAGTTTAAAATTCAATAACACTAAATAAGAAAAGTGTAACATCCAAAAAGAACTTCATACTTTAATGAGATTTAGCAAGGCTTTAATGGAATTTTAATTGCATAGGTCTTTTTTCCATGGTACGATGTACAAGAACACAATATGTAGGTAGCTCGTTCACGGAAGCAAAAGAGCTCAGTCATGCTATGAATCTTATGTTTGAGTTCCCCATTATCACATAATACATAGTAATAGAATGACATAGAGCTACTCTTTGCAAATCACATGATTGTGTTGCACGATTCACTTATTGAAAGCTGAAATTTGTTCGGTAAAAAATACTTTTAGAAATTTCCTTATTAGAGCCGATATATTCAATCCACATTCAAGATTTACCTAAGGAAATTATGCAATTTATTTAAACCATCTCCATCTGTCGGTGCATTCAGCTCGAAAATTCCATCAACAAACCAATTGAAGGAAGTGAACTTCTTGAGAAAACCAAAAGTTCGCCGTGAATTTTTCAAGGGGAAGAGGTAATGGCTCAAGGTGAGTGACTAATTAACTGTGAACATAAATAAAAAATTATGGTTGTTAAAGGCAATGGCAAAGATATGGTGACCAAGGCAGCACCAAAAACAAGGCCAAAACCCTACTTGAATCAAAGATGAGATATGGAGACGACATGTTGGCTAGGCGCTGGATTGACTATAGATCTACGATTGATGGAGGTGAAGTCAAGTAGATAAAAGTTTTGGTGGAATTCAAATTTGCAAGGGAGAAAAAATATGTGTTAAGAAAGTAAGGTGAAGAAATGTTACATTTACAATCCATTAAGTAATCATGTCGACACCACCACGATCATGTCACTAACGACACATTTTGAGTCCCGTATTTAATAAAGAAAAAAAAAATCTACTTAACCGAGAGATGGCATAACATCTAGGAATCTCAAATGCGGTTAGAGAGTTTTTTTCACTTTTAAATATGTAAAGAGGATGTAATTAATTAACAATGTGAAGAGACATGCCAATATATTCAAAGCGGATACAACACCTCAAGAAACAGTTTGAGGAACGATAACATCTTTGCAATTCAAATTTTAAAACCTGTCTTGATCCAAACCATGCTTTATTATCACGAAAGCATTTTTTGCAGGACAAGTGTTATCCAATGCTTAAACCAAACAATATCTCGACAGATCCGGACTTTAGAATAATAAAGGGATAGACTAAGAAGCTTAAGAGATGTCAGAAATGATCGATAGATGAAGCACAAGAAGTTTGGATAGGACTTGTAAGAGTCAAATCATGTTGGTACTTACGTGATTGATCACGTTGATATCTTGTTGTTTGATTAGGTTACTCACTTTGAAATTATGAATGAATTTGCTTTTTAATTTAAAGGAAAAGACAAAGACCTAAATCAAACAAATCATGTTAGTACAGACATGATTTGAAAGTGCAATTTTATCAATTAACAGTAGTGGCTTAGCAAGTGAATAAATATGGAGAATTAAAGACGCAAATTCAAAAAATATGTTGACATCGACATGATCATGTTGATATCGACATGTTACAGATACCAATTTTTACTCATTTTTCATGCATAAAGTTTTAATATAAGATTTTACCCGTTCTTCAGCAAGCTAACAACTTTTAAAGGAAAATTTAACTACAAACTCTTCCTTCAATGGTTAAATAAGGACCTTATTTGGGCTATTGGTATCTATCTTATTTTTGACATGAAGTGCTACTGTGCTCAAAATTTATTAATTCAGATCTCAAAGCTTCGAAATTTGGTTGTACTTAAAAAAACATAGAAGCAAAGTTGATAGTGAACGTAGATAATCAAATTGAATTCGAACCACTTTGGAAACCCCGTCCTTCTATTTCTCCTTTTCCACCGACGGGTCCCTTTTCCATGGAACTTTCAAGCCTCGGTTTTAATCTAAAAAGTTGTAGATAAAGAGAAAATCTAAAAAGAATTATCTAATTAATTAGTAAAGGATAAAATTGAAATTTATAACTGTTAATCCAAAAAATGGTTTAATGCTCCTAATTATTGAACAAGGTGAAGCCCCTTGGATCAATCCATACCAAAACATTATTGTTTTAATTCTTTAAGTTTGAAGCGATCCAAAAATAGTTCAAATGCTTCATTTCAAATTGATTAAGGGGATTCGATTCTAAGTGCTTAATTAAATGGAAACAATAAAGAAACTTGTAGTGAAAAGAAATTTATCATGCACTCCCAAAGTTCGAATCATCATGAGTGCTTTACCTCAATGGCGAGATGTCTTTATTACTCTTTTACATTTTCTTTACCGTTAAGGCGAAGTCCTCTTGAGAATAATATGAACAGTGATAATTATATCAATGTTGATACGATATGCATGGTCTTGATCTGAATTGACTCGTTCAAAGAGTTCATTTCATCTAGAATTCTTGAATTTGAGCAACAATTATAAGGCATAATTCATCCATTAGGTTTACTAATATGTAAGTTGTACTAATGTCCATCATCTCATACCGAATTAGTGTGAGCTATATATGAAAAGTTTGGCTATCCCAAAATGAGGAAAATACGTTGTGCATGGCTGAATGTCCAAAGTCCAAAAAATATAAATATGCCATGCAAGCCTGGTTGTCCCAAGTCCAAAAAGGTGGCTATGTTATGCAAGTATATGTTCAAGTCAAGTAACCTCAATATGCATTGTTTATTGGGAAGATTGCAATAAGTATATGTCCCACATTGTCAAATATTATGAACCATCTCATCTTATATATCAATATTTGGAATAGGATATTGAGAAACAAAACAACTTAGGTTTGGAGATGGACACAATGGCTTGGGCTAAAAGGGTTTGGGGCCTATAAAATACATTATGGGTCAAAGATGGATGCGTCTCCTTGTGCGCAGCTGCTTCCAACAGTCATGTCCAGTCACCTTCTATATATACTACTCTTTCTGGAAACTCAGATCCATTCGAATTTCTTTTCTTCCTTCCTTATTTGCTTTTATAAACTTCACTGTTTGTTGTATCCTGGAGGAATCTCGCTGCCATTTTATCTGCAAATTAGCGGGGGTGAATAATTCCTTAAGGAGAACATACTGCGCGTGCCTCAAACAACAAATCCTCTTACTCTCTGATTCATATTAATTATCAACTTCTAACAATCTTAAGGAATTATACAATGGCATCAGCAAATGGATCAGAATCAACTTACAAAATTATGAATCAAGAGTTCACCAAACTCGACCACTTTGATGGCACTAATTACACCCGTTGGTAGGATAAGATCCTATTCCTTCTCACAACTCTAAAGACAGCGTATGTGTTAGACCCCGATCTACAACCTATTCCGGCGCTACTAATAAAGATACCGTAGAATTGGTTGCACAAGGAAAGAAAAGAGAAGAAGATGAAGTGGTCTGCATGGGACATGTTCCGAATACATTATTTGATCAATTATACGACCTATTTACTTCTGTCAAATTAACTTGGGAAATATGGAAAGCATTGGAGACAAAATATAGTAATGAGAAGCAAAAAGCAGATAAGTTTTTAATTTTCGAATTCTTTGAATTTAAAAATGCTTGATAACGTCTCTGTTCTGGACCAAGTACATGAACTACAGGTAATATTCAACAAGTTAAGGGATGTAAAGATCACTATCCCTGGCAGTTGGGGCTGTGATGGCCAAACTCCCTAAGAATTGGAGTGATTATCGAAAGGAACTTATGCATTCTACAGAGGATTTCACAATGGAACAGATTCAAAAACATCTTCGAATTGAAGAAGAAACTAGAAATCATGAGAAGAAAGTTTATGATTCTACTGCTGCTTCGTATATTAACAATGTTGGAAATGATAACAAACCCTCTGGAAAATGCAAATGGGAAAACAATGACAAAGGTAAGGGGTGACTGTTACTTCTATGGCAAACCTGGATATTACAAACGCGACTGTAGATTTTTCAAAATGCAGAAAAAAGGAGCAAGGACAGAATACTAACCAGGGCAAAAAGAATAATCAAGGTACTTCCAACAAGGAAAACATAGTTGAGCAAGAAGAATTAGAAATCGTTTCCATGTTTCAAAATTAAACATCGATATGATCATAGAACTAAACATGGAAAATACTACCAAAGATAATGATTAGTGGTATGACTCTGGTGCTACTATTCATGTATGTAACAACCAGTCATTGTTCAAATCTTATGAGAAGGTTTCTGATGATAGCAAGGTGCTTATGGGAAATTATAACGCTTCAATTGTCATTGGAAAAGGAACCATAAATTGGAGTTCACTTCTAGCAAAAGGATTGTTCTTGTTAACGTTTTACATGTTCCAGAAATTAGAAAAAATATGGTTTCTGCAAGTCTCCTGTGTAAAAAGGGCGTTAAGGGAGTTCTAGATGGTAATAGTCTTATTCTGTCTAAGGGTGGTACGTTTGTTGGGAAAGGATATGCTTGTAATGGAATGTTTAAATTAAGTATTAATAAAATGGATGAATTTGCTTATGTTGTTGATTCATTTCATTTATGGCATAATAGAATAGCACATCTAAATTACAAAAATTTACAATTTATGCCAAAAAAGGAATGATTTCATATGATAATGTAAACCAATCTAAATGCGAAATTTGTGTTGAAGCAAAGATGTGAAAAAAGCATTTCCATAATCTGAAAGGAATACTAAACTACTTGAATTAATACATTCTGACATTTGTGAATTAAATGGTATATTGACTAGAGGTGGTAATGGATACTTTATCACATTTATAGATGATTATTCTAGATACGTACACGTCTATTTTATGAGATCAAAAGATCAAGCTTTTGAAATGTTTAAACATTTCAAAACCAATGTTGAAAATAAAAAGGAAAAGAGGATTAAGGTGTTGCAAAGTGATAGAGGTGGGGAATATTTTTCCTTGGAATTTGCATGCTCCTGCGAAGAAAATGGAATTATTTATCAATCAAGCGCACCTTATACCCCATAACAAAATAGGCTGGCTGAACGAAAAAATAGAACATTGTTTGAAATGACCAATGCTCTGATTTTAAATGCTAAACAACACGTCAATTTGTGGGGGAGAATCACTCTTAACGGCATGTCATTTGCATGATAGAATTCCGTCAACGAAAACTAAGACTTCTCCTTACGAATTATGGAAAGGAAGAAAACCAAACTTGAAATATGTAAGGGTTTGGGGATGTTTAGCTTTTTATAGGGTCATAGATCCGAAAAGGATAAAACTTGGACCAAGAGCATTGAAAAGTATATTCGTAGGATATGCTGAAAATTCTAAGGCATATAGATTATTGAATGTAGAATCTAATGTAACTGTGGGATCAAGAGATGTAGAATTCATCGAAAATAAATTTTTATGTGATTCCATGACAGTGTCGGATCCTACACAAATCATCCACAAAAGGAACGATGAAAACATTGAAAAATAACTCTCCAAGTAAAAGGAGGCTTCAAAACGTACCTGATGAACCTAGAAGAAGCCAAAAGCTTAGATCCTGATTTTGTCTCACCAGATGACATAGTTCACCTTGTTGTTGGTGATAGAGATAAATTACTTGATGAGACAATTTATATTTTGATTAACGAAGAAGATCCTAAAACTTTTAAAGAAGCCGTTACTTCAAGAGATGCTGCTTTCTGGAAGAAGCAATACAGGATGAAATGGATTTAATTCTATCTAACAACATGTTGATGGCAAAAAATGTCATAAACACCAAAGATTCCAATTACTAGGAATAGTTAATTTGGTCGCACGGACAAGAGTAGAAAAGCAGTAAATAACACAAGAGATTTATAGTGGTTCGGCCTCGTGAGGGGCCTACGTCCACTTTGAAGCGTTGTTGGAATATTATTAATCACTCAAAGTTACAAGTGTGAGACCATCCCATTACATCTCCTTACATTCATCTTTATGCTAGATGATGTCATAATTAAGCTATATGATGTCATCCTTAGGGCTATATAATGTCACCTCTAAGAAATGATGTCATCCTTCTCATATATGATGTCATAATTATCATATATTAAATATATTAAGAAAAGGACACTTTTGCCCTTCTTCTTCCTCAAATGGGAGATGCCATTAATGGAGCTCTCTAGAGGTCCCAAGGTCTCAAATTCCAATCCCTTTCAAGTGTGAAGTCATGGGGTATTTATAGGAAAGGAGTAGGTAGGGGTTAGGTAGGAGTAGGTAGAAATAGAGGACCACATGCAGAAATTTGCACCTGGAGCCTGCACATACAAAAAATTCGCACCTGAGCCTGGGGTGCGAAATTTCGCACCTCGTGGGTACGAAATTTCGCACCTCGAGGGTGCGAGATTTCGCACCTCGAGGTTTCGGGATTTCGCACCTCGAGGGTGCGAGAATTCGTACCTCGAGGGTGTAAGATTTCGCACCTCGAGGGTGCTAGATTCCGCACCTCGTGGGTGCGAAATTCCGCGCCTCGTGGGTACGGAATTCGTGCCCCACGGAGGTATGAAATTCGTGCCTCCTGGGTGTGAAATTTGCTTTTCGAGGCGCGCGAAGGCTGCATGAGCAGGTGTTTGGGGTGCCGCGAGGCCTCTCTGTTGGTGCGATCCTTTTCATCCTGTTTCCTTCGCTCCTAAGCGTCCCTCTCGGCTTTAGTTCCACGCGATGCGTTGAGTCAGCATGTTTTGTGTACTTTTGGGAGCTGGACCAAAAGGCCAGCTAACATTTGCCCCCCAAAGTACGTCTTGTGTTGACATGATGTGCTTTGGATTGGTCGAAGTAGCAACTGAGTTGCTGGTTTATCCTGTAAGTTAAAGGAAAACACATGTTAGTTGAAAGGTCATTCGTTGTAGGATTGCGAGCGAGCCGTTGCTGACGTGGCGCCGTGCTCATGTTGCTAAGTATTCGCAGTGCATCGCCCCCGCGTGTTGCGGGGCCAGTATATGCATGGAGTATGTACACATGAGCGCGTGGCATGAAATTTCGAACCCAAGTGTTCGGTTTTTTCTTTCTCTCTCTCTCTTTTTTAGGTGCGAAATTTCGAACCATAGGGGTTCGAAATTTCGACCTGCCGAGGCTCGAGATCTCGTGACCTGCAGGTTCGAAATATCGAATCCTGGAGGTTCGAAATTTCGAAGCCTCGAGGCTCGAAATGTCGAGGCCTCGAGGTTCGAAATTTTGAAGCCCGTAGATTCGAAATTTCGAACCTACCGGATCGAATTCTTCTGGAATACCAAATGACTATTTCCTTTTATTATAAATAACCCCCCCTTCACTTTTTCCCTTGCATTTACTTTCTTGCCTTGACCTCCATTATTGTGAAAGCTCCATGCTATTTTGAACCTAACATAGGTAATGGCTAGGGCCGAAAAATGAGGAGGAAGAGGTAGAAGGGCTGCGACTTGGAGGAGTAGTTCAACGCGAGGGGGAGAGAGGTGGAGGTCCGAACGGGGTTCAACCCCTATGGGGTTCGAAATTTCGGTCCTCTATGGGATCAAATTTTCGAACCCTCGTGGGTTCGTGCTCCCGAACCTCGGGGGGTTCGTTTTCTCGAACCCGAGAGGTTTGTACCACTGGACCTGCAGGGATCGGATTTTCGAACTCCCAGGGTTCAAAATTTCAAACCTTGGGGGGGTTCAAATCTTCGGGCCTGAAGGGCTTCGGATCTTCGAATGTCCGGGGTTCGAATTTTCGAAACCTGAGTGGTTCAAATTTTCGAGCCCTGGAGGGGGGGGTTCAAGTCTTGAACTTCAAAGTTTGGTGGAGCCTCTCTCTCCAACCGCGGGTTTTGGATTGGCTGCCAGTTCAACTACTCTTGTGCTAAGTTTTGTCGGGGTTATGCTCCCCTTGTACAGGACTTCGATCTCTTGACTTCCCGCCCTTAAATTTACATATTGCCTTTTCGCTTGCGCGATTGTGTGAGTGTATATGATGATAGTCACGCGGATAGGGACTTGTATCTTTCACATAGGATAAAGCATATACTTGAACTGTGACTGAACTATTGGACTGCTCTATCTTCCTGTGTATATCTTAATCTTGCATGACACTGCACACACATGTTAGCTTTCATCAACACAAGGGGTACAGGTTATTCCAATGCAATGTCTAATACTAGTGTGCTAAAATATAGTTAGCCTGCAAAAAAGATCGAAGATTGGGAAAATCCTGGAAGCCGAGGCCTCATAGTCATCGCCACATTCATCTGATTCTACCGATAGCGGTAGCTCGAGTGGCAGCGAGATTGAAACTACCAAAGGATCCGTTCCTTCTCAATCGGCCAGTTCACCCAAAGTATCTGATAATGGAGGGGGAACAAATTGAGAGGCTACATTCTCCGGTCATACATGAGGAAGTTGAGAATGTGGATATTATCAATGAAGATGCCCGGACGAACCAGTGGCCCTGGATATGTTACCTGATACCGTTATCTTGGAAAATCCAACGGACTCGGTACCGTCGCGTCTGGATGCTACGGTACTCACGAAAATGGTGCAGCGGTTCAATATACCAGATGGTGACGCTCACACGTTGGGAGAAGGTTGAAGGGCTCACGCACCGCTCGAGGGTTTAACTGCCTGGAATAGACAAGCTTGTTTCGCGGGGTTCGTGCCCCCGACCAATGATTTTATTCGGGACATTCTATCCTATTTCCGCCGTGCACCTTCGCAACTGCATCCAAATGCTTACTCGTCGCTCTTAGGCACTTACATTCTATACCGAGAGTATTTGAACATGGAACCCACTGGAGGGGACATTCGATATTTTTTTCAGCTTGAGGAGAACGCCTAGCAGTTTGCCTTCCCAATGGCTCCTAGAAGCGACAGCCGCCACCAAATTCTTTAGCGAGACATGGCCCAGGCCATCGGTGTTCAAACAAGACTAATTCTTTGTGCGCTGCCCTTCTGGATCTGCAAGGGGGTGGATTGAAGGGAGTAAGTGCTTTCGAACTTCGCTTCCAATTATAAAGTTCTTAGAGCCCATATCTTATTATTATCCTTCTTTGATTGCGGTGGGGAATCCAGAAGCACCCACCGGCGAAGAGTATAAGCAGCGTCTTAGTGCCTTGCGAGCGATTCCTGAGGAACTTTACAAAACGGAAACTGTGACAAGCCAAGAGCACCTTCCCCGTGCGGGGTTGCTTCCTAACGATCGGGCTGTAATTAGGCCCGCAGTGGCGAGCGGTGTACCAAAAAAGGTGGTGGCGAAAGGCCCTGTGGCCCCTGGTCAGAAAAGAAAGATGCCCTCTGTTGGGCCTAGGCTGAAGAAGGTTGTTAAGTTCTAAGGAGACGTCGGTGGAGATGGGGCTCGTGGTGAGGAGGCTGCAGCCGGAGATGAGGGCCCATTGAATGTTCCCGTTCCGCCCCCGACTGGAGGGACGGGGAGGGAGAGTCGATTAGGCCATTGTCTCTAGTGGCTTCTCCTGGAGCTGCCACCCTGCTTAAGGACAAGTGTCAATTCTATGGCTTGAATAAACTTGACCTTGAAGTATCCCTGCGGTCGACTCCGGCTGTCATAGACGAATTAGCTCTTGCTGTGGAGGGGTAAACTCCTTCGGGTGGACCACAATCTAGTTGGTTGAGAGAACACTTAGGGCATACACTCATTAACACCGCATAACATAGTGGCTTACTTGAGTGTGTGACTTAACGGAATGAGTGTTTCGTTTCCTTGACAGGTGACATAGCTAGAGGACGCGAAGGGCGAGGTTATGAACATGGAGGCCTCCCACGTCCTAGGAATCCTTTCTTTGAGGGTTTCAGAAGAGGGACCAACTTGTATGGCACTCCACCCCCGATTGGTTGCGGTAGTGGACATCGAGATGGGGATCGATCTCGACGGTCTTTGACTCCACCTCTTACCCCTCCGATTCGGGTGTCCGAGGGAGATTTTCGACTTAACCTGGGGTACTCGACGTCCGTCTTCGACGGTTCCTTCACATGCCGCGCCCTTGGCTCCTGCTCTGCCTGCTAAGGGTAGGGAGCCGTTATCCAGCCATTCGAGACTGGCGAGAGAAACGGCAGTGGGGAGGCAAAATCCCACGGATCCCGGGAGGCCGGAGCTTTCCATTGGCGAGAGGAAAGAGCTGCTGAAGCAAGACTTTCCTCACCACTATTTTGATGAAATAAAGTTCCTTCCTGACCTCCAACCATCCTCTGTCAGGGAGTCCGGGGATGTCTGGATGCGTGTGAAGGCAGAATACCATCAGGTCGACCAACTTCTCAGTCACTTTCGACAGCTCTCGAAGTTAATCAAGAAGAAAAACCTGGAGCTCACCAATCAGGGTTTGGCCATATAGTCCGAACGGGTTACCGCTGACAATTTGCATACGGGCATTGTTGAGTTTGCTATTTGTATTGTGCGCGCACACTGTTTCTCATTCATGTGCCTTTACATAATGACTTGTGAGCCCTGTTATTGCAACGGAGATGAAGAGGGCGTACGAGAAACTCAAACGAGAAACTGATCACTCCCGCTCTTCTTTCACGAAAACTATAACTGATTTGACCACCGAAAACATGGCCCTTAAGTGGGACAAGGCTGAGGTGGATAAGAAATGCATCGAGGTGGAAAGGGAGAACGCGAGAGTCTCTGAACTGCAAAATGACAACAATGCCTTAAGGGTGGAGAATGGCAGCTTGAAGAGGCAGCTCAAAGAAATGAGAATGGCTAAGGAGGATGCGGAGGCCAGTAACCGGGATGTGTTAGGCACAGTGGATGGACTTAAAGCGGAACACCTAAGAGAAGTGGAACAGCTGAGGAAGGAGCTGGAGGATGCAGAATTCCGGGTTCAGTCGTTTGTGGAGGAGGATATCTGAAACATGTACGTTAAGGTCTCGAGATTCCACGGACTCTCGTGGGTTGACGATTATCCCCAGGAACTAGCTCGAACTTGGGAGAGGTTGGTTCTGTAAGAGGCCTTTTTGCGCTAAGTGGATGTTGTGTCCTTGGATGAACGACAACTTATGATTGATCTCTTGACCGCTGAAGAGCGCGAGAAGATGGAAGTGGGCAGGTGGTTGTTGCTTGAGGATGCCGAGAGAGAGAGAGAGGCTGGAGAGGATCACTGCCGAGAAAGGGAAAGCAGCCATGACTGAGAACGTTGTGGTTGCGAAGACATTTGTAGAAGCAAGCTCCTATCGACTACTGGCCCCTGAATCGGGTATAGTGAGTGATCCCGCAGCTTCAATTCGGGCTTCGACCGAGTATGACCCTGAGCACCCGGAGCTAGGAGAGACTGGATTCACTTTACCTACCGCCATAAATACCCCTCTTGCCATTTCTACACCATCCTTGCCCGAAGGTAAATATCTTTTGCCATGCATCCCCGAGGATGATGTAATTACCAAATTTGCAGACTAAAAGGTTGGGTTTTCAATGTACAGCCCTTCCTGGATTGACCATGTCATCGGGCCCCGCCCCCGTGGTCCCACAAACAACCGAATATGGGCCAGGACCTGTGGCAGCGCAATTTGGAGAGGGCGCCGATCAACTAGATACCTACTCGGATATAAGGTTAACTCCCAGCATGTATGAGAGCCTTATTGAGGAAGGAGAGGTAGTAGATTGGCAGTGCGGCTACCCAAGGCCCAGTGGAGGTTGATGTGCCTTTGATGGCTGCTATGGTGGAGACCCAAAAAGCCAAAATGGTGGCTAAGGGTGAAGAGGTGGAGGAGCTGCAGAGGCATGATGAGGCTGCTAGGAAGGAGGTCCTAATGAAGACTAGGCAGAATGTTGAGGCAAGAGTCGCGGAGATGGTTGAGAAGAGGAAAGACGACGAGGAGGCCGAGAAGAAGAGGGCTAATGATGAAGCCCAGAAGAAGAGGGAGGATGAGGAAGCACAGCAGAGGACCACTGAGTCCCTTGAGAAAACCAAGGCTGGTGGTGACACGTCGCATAGATCCCTAAAGCTTGCTGAGCGTCGGGCTGCTAGAGAGGCCAAGGAACGGGCTGAGCGAGAAGGCAAGGCGGACCTGGAGAAGAGTGACGTTGTGGTCGGCCTCGCTGTTGGGAGTGCCTCTGTGCCTATGTCGCATACCGCCCTTGTTGATATCACCGAGATCTCTAGCGGTGAGGGTGCGAACGAGAAGCGTCTTTCGGCTTCTCATGATTCGACCACTTCTTGGAAGGGCCAATATGGGAAGAGCGGGTCTGGTGGGAAGAGGACCGGTGCAAAGGATGAACCGTCAAGTCCGGAATCTGCAAAAAAGAATCACAAGCACAAACGAAAGAAGCATGATTAGTGTTAACAACTTAAGCAGAAGTTACCGTGCATTTTGGTAGTGTAGGCCGATAGTTTATGTGAGTACAACCCTCGCTTTTGGTTTTTCAAGACACGGTGTGCTTCTCATGTACACCCTGTCATTAGAAAGAAAGATGTTAGACATGTAGTTTGTCTTAATGTGTGTGTGTTGAAATGTAAATACGAATTAGTAAAGATTGCAATTTGTGTCAAGTGTTTGGATGTTCTTCTTATGTTTTCGGGCATCCCGTACTTGCATAAGCATACTTATCGTTACACTTAACAAAAAAGTGATTGTGTGCCGCACTCTGGGTCAATTATTCCAGAAGGGTGTAATTGTGTGCCGCGCTCTGGGTCAATTATTCCGGAGGGGTGTGATAGAGCATAGGGTTCTAATAAGTTTCCCTCAGCTCAGGAAACCTATAGTTTGCGAAGCCAGACTGAGAGTCTGCTGTGTTTGGGTTGCCCGGGGTTAATCCCAAGTGTAGCGAAGGCGTATGACATCGCATTATGCGGTCCATACGGTGTGTGGCTCTCTCGACGTTCATCGGGTTAAGGCAAGCCGTAGGTGTCGTTTATTCACCTGAGAAGAGAATCCTGGATCATCAGTCTGTAGGGTCCGATCGTGGCCATGGGCTACCCCTTAGCCTTGAGATCTTCGGGGAAGAAACGATTTAAGGGTCGATCTCGGTGCTGCGCCAAGATTCGACCGGTACCCATAGCCGAGGGAGGGATTTACATCACTCCCGCCTGGCTGTTGGGTGGCCCCAAGTCGCTTGGGACTTGGGCGCGGAACGATTTATCCTTGGTCTCGGCATGGGGCCAAGATTCGAGTTCATGGTTATTTATACTCGGTCGCGCCGCGGGCCGGCTACTCGAGTAGCATTGCTGGCTCCCGTGCTTAGGGTGTCGGTCGTAGCCATTGTGTTTTGGCCTCGACGTTGGCTCGAGACTTGGACGGCGGTGCCGACTCCATGCTCGGAGGACGACACAATAACCGACTGTTTGAACGTAAGCTAGTTGTCAGGATTAGTCAAACGTGTCATGCGCGGAGCAACCATAAACAGGAAGAGATGGGAAGTTAAACATCATTTCCGCTAATAACTTTGACAGTAATAGCCTTTACAATGCGTTGAATTATTAAAAAACAAAACATTGTTGGAAAGCGTAAATAACTATGTACTAAGTTATGTAAAGCAGCGATGAGATGTTCACTGTCCCATGACCTTGGGATTTCAGCTCCATCCACGGTTGCGAGTTTAAAAGATCCGTTGCTGAGCTTCCATTGTATGGATTATGGATCTTCCCAATGGGGAGCGAGGCCTATTGGTGGATGGAAGACCCATTTTAAGACGAGGTCGCCGACGTTGAGGTCCTTATGGCGGACCCTAGAATTGAAGTATTGGGCGACTCATTGTCGTGGGGCAGCGGCTCGGAGATCATCTTCGTTCCTTTTCTCTTCCAGCAAGTCAAGTGATCCTAAAAGTAAATCTTAGTTTGTCCTTGGATTGAAATAAGTGACTCGATGAGATGGAAGCTTGAGTTCGTTAGGAATGACGACTTCTGATCCGTAGGTGAGGGCGAAGGGAGTATGACCGGTTGCTATCTTGTGGGTGGTTCGGTATGCCCATAGGGCTAGTGGAAGTTCGTCTGCCCACATGCCCCCAGCCCTTTCCAGGCGCTTCTTAATGACGGACTTAATATCTTTGTTGACCGCTTTGACCTGCCCATTGGCTTGAGGATGAGACACTGCCAAGAATCTCTTTTCGATGTTGTGCCGCTGGCAGAAGGCTTTGAATTCGGCGCCCTCGAATTGAGTTCCGTTGTCAGAGATGATGGCTTGAGGGACCCCATATAGAGTAATAATGATGCGTACAACGAAGCTGATCATCTTCTTAGTGGTAATCGTGGCGAGAGCTTCAGCCTCTGCCCATTTGGTAAAATAATCAACTGCGATGACGGCATATCGGGCCTCGCCCCTGGCCATTAAAAGAGTTCCAATGATGTCAATTCCCCACATGGCGAAAGGCCATGGGCTAACCATTTGTGTCTGCTCTGTACGTGGGGCTCTCGGGATCTTTGAGAAGCGCTGTCACTTGTCGCACTTACGAGCATAGTCTGCGGCATCTTGATCGAACGTGGGCCAATAATACCCACGTCTAAGTATTTTTCTGGCCAGGGTTTGCCCTCCAGTTTGTTTGTCGCACTTCCCTTCATATACATCGGTTAAAACTTTGATGACGTCATGATGGGCTACATATCCGAGCAATGGGATGGAGAAACCTCTACAGTAGAGTCTCCCATCCATAAGAAGATAGTGAGCCGATTGGCAGGTGAGTGCTCGTCTTTCCTTGTTGCTCCCCGAAAGGGTCCCGTGTTGTAGGTAATTCCTGATTGGTGTCATCCAAGATTCAGGTTCAGGTTCGGTGTTTATGACCGTCTCAGTTTGAATTTGCTTGATACTAGGGGAGTTGAGCACTTCGACGAGGGCGATTCCCAAAAGTTGCGGATCCTCGGAGCTCGCTAGTTTGGATAGCGAATCGGTTTTTCATTCTGTTCTCGGGGTATATGAGTGATGGCGAAGTGGTCGAGGTGAGTGAGTAGTTCTTGAACCTTGGTTAAGTATAGGGCGAGTCGTTCCCCTTTAGCTTGATATTCCCCTTATACTTGACGCACGATGAGTTGTGAGTCGGAGAAGATTCAGATTGTCTTTAGTTTAAGCTCGATCGCGATTCAAAGTCCGGCTATCAAGGCCTCATATTCCGCGTCGTTGTTGGTAGTAGGGAAATTTAGTTTTAGCGCGTAGCATATTGGGCGTTCCTCGGGGGTTATGAACACGACTCTGGCCCCGGAGCAATTTCTATTGGAGGACCCGTCCACGAATAATTTCCATTGAATACCGGGAGCTTCCGGGTTCTCTGCCGAGGTCTCCTCGGGGGCAGTGAACTCTACTATGAAGTCATCGAGAGCTTGGACGAGGATAGCTCGGTGGGGAATGAATGTTATCTCAAACTGGCTCAGCTCCATACTCCATTTCAGTAGCCGTCCTGACGCTTCGAGTCGCTGCAGGATCGGTCGTAGTGGATGATCGGTGAAAACCTTTATGGGGTGAGACTGGAAGTATGGTCGAAGTTTTCAAGAGGAAATAAGCAAGCAGAATGCCAGCTTTTCCAGCTTAGGGTAATTCTTCTCTTCCCCTGTTAATCATTTGCTTATGTAGTAGACGGACCATTGGATGCGGTCCTCGAGGCGGATTAACGCTGAGATGATTGCCTGCGTAGAAACAACCAAATAAATGTATAAGTCCTCATGGTCTACGGGCTTAGATAGGATAGGTGGTCGCTTTAAGTGATCCATAAGTTCTTTGAATGCGGAAATGCATTTTGGGGTCCAATCAAAATTGCGTTTCCCCTTTCAAAGTAAATCGAAGAAAGGAACGCACTTGTCGGTAGTCTTGGATATGAACCGACTTAAAGCGGCGACCTTTCCATTTAAACTTTGGACATCCTTGATGTTCTTGGGGATTTGGATGTCCCGAATAGCTTGGATTTTTTCTAGATTAGCTCCGATTCCTCGGGAGTTGACAACGAAACCCAAGAATTTCCCTGAAGCGACTCCGAAGGAGCATTTCACAGGGTTGTTTCATGTCGTACCGGCGGAGGATATCAAACATTTCAGAGTTGTTGTGGACGTGATCGCTTGATACTTTAGATTTTACCAACATGTCATCCACGTACACCTCCATGGACTTTCCGATTTGGTTTTTAAAGAGTCGATTAGTCGGTCGCTGATAAGTAGCACCAGCATTCTTGAGGCCGAAGGGCATGACGCGATAGTAGTAAAGTCCGAGGTCTGTTATAAAAGAAGTGTGATCCTGGTCACGAAGGTTCATCGGAATTTGATTGTAGCCTGAGTAGGCGTCCATGAAAGATAGTAGCTAGTATCCGGCGGTTGAATCGACAAGTCTGTCGATCTTTGAGAGTGGGAAGCTGTCCTTGGGACATGCCTTATTTAAGTCGGAGAAGTCAACACACGTTCGCCGTTTTCCGTTGGCCTTCTTGACCAGAACTGGGTTGGAGACCCACTCAGGGTAATTGGCTTCGCAAGTGAAATTGTTGTTGAGTAGACGGTCTACCTCTTCCTCAAGTGCTTTGGATCTCTCGGGTCCCAAGAAGCGGCGCTTCTGCTTGACAGGAATTGTTGTAGGATCGATACTTAGACAATGGCAAGCGATCGCAGGGTCGATGCCTTTCATATCGGAATGAGTCCATGCAAACACGTCTAGGTTAGCCTTCAATAAATCCATAAGATCTTCTTTGATTACGGGATGGAGTTCCGATCCTATCTTCAGCACCCTTAATGGATCATCGGGATAAACGGGAATGTCTACTGTAGATTCGACTGGGGTATCCCTTTCGTACTCGGGCTCTTCGTCCTTCCGTGGGTCGAGGTCTACGGAAAGACGACAGTGGAGCCTAAGCCAAGGCCCAAACGCTGCTAATTGCTATGCTGAAATAGTCTTGGCGCAAGAAGGTGTGGGCATTGCTTTTCCCTTGTCCTTATTGCATGCGTTCTTCCATTCTATTGCATAACACTCTCTGGCGCTTACTTCGTCACCTCTGACTGTTTCAATCCCGTTTTCTGTCAGAAATTTCATTAGGAGAGACCATGGCGACATGCAGACTCGAAACTCCATGAGAAAAGGGCGTCCAAGGAAAGCCTTGTAGGGGGAATCAATGTTCATAACCACGAAAGTGATGATTCAGACCCGACTCCAATCCCCCTCGCCTAGCTCCACTGGTAGATCGATCATTCCCACTGGGGAACAAGAAGCCCCATTGAAGCCATGGATCATGGCGCAGCATGACTATAAGTCATTTGTTTCTAACTTCATCTAGTTGTAAGCAGCTTTGAAAATGATGTAGATTGAGCTTTCAGAATCGGTTAATCCTTCCGGACAGAAGCAGCACTGATCTGAGCCGTGATAACTAGTGGATCAGTGGTTGGGATCTCCACCCCAGTAGAATCTTTTTCGCGGAAAACGATGTCATCCTTCACAGTCTTTTGGATCTTGGCTGGGATGGATTCGTTGGGTGCGGAGCAAGTTTCATAAGTAGCATGCTTTATTGAACTAACATACTCTTCCATTTTCTGGAAGCTGTCACGTGTGGGATAAGGTCCGCCATATATGGTGTTGATCACGATCCCATGCCTTGGGTTAGATGGACCTGGAGCTGCCTTGGCGGCTGCTTGAGGTGTTGACGCCTGAGGCTTTGGATTTGCTTCGGGGGGGGGGGGGAGGCTCTTGGACGTATTGTTCAAGTCGCTTTTCGCGGATAAGCTTCTTAATTGCATCCCTAAGCTGGCGACATTCATTGGTATTGTGGCCATACACGTCATGGTATCAGCAGTACCTCCCAGTATTTTTCTCAAGGTCGGTTGATTCCTTGGTGCACGGCTTCTTGTATGGCAAAGTGTTGCATGTCTCCAGGTAGATTGTTTCTAGATCCTCGTTTAGGGGGGTGTATGTATTGAAGGCTCGGTAAGGGTCGGGCTTCCTTGGCTCGGTCGGGGCCTGATCGTTGTTCTGGCCATCTTGCGTATCATTGTTCGGTCTTTACCTATTAGAACATGCCCCTTGTTCTGATCAAAGGGCTCTCCTACTTGTTTCCTTCTGAGGTTGTTATTTGCAGCGCCTACTTGAGGGCCATTGGGGCGACTGGTGGCTGAGATTCAGTTGCGTCTTGCTCTTCTTGGCATAAGTACCGATCCGCCTTCTCATATAAGGCGTCGAGGCTTTTTGGCTACTTTCGACCGATCCACGCCCCGAATACGGAAGTAGAGAGGACACCTTTGGCTAATTGAAAGAGTAAGGTGCGAGGATCCGAATTCTCGACCTCGGCGAGGGCTATATTGAACCTGGAGAAGTAGCTTTTGAGTGACTCAGCGGGCCCTTGGTATAAGTTAGAAAGGGTAAGGGCATTCTTTGGAGTTGGTACATGCATCCTGAATTGCTTGACCAACTGTGTCGCTAACTGGCCGAAGTTGTTAATGAAATCAAGTGGGAGGCAAGAGAACCATAATAGAGTGGTTCCTGATAAGAAGACTGGGAAACACTTGCATTTGACCAGATCGTTGCCCCGACTCGAGTCCATTTGCCATTCATATCGATTGAGTAAGGCACAAGGGTAAGTGGTGCCGCCATAGAGCGACATTTGTGCATGCTGAAGCGCCGCGACCACTCAGCTTCGTTCACCCTTCTTGTGAAGGGGTTACGCCTAATGTGCTCTTCCCATGAATCGTGCACATTTCCTCGCATTTCCCTCATGATTCCTCGAACCATGTCGGGTAGGTAGGTCGGATAGGGATCCGCCATTGGGACCCATGGGTTTTGACGAGGTTCTGGAGTTCTATTGCGATGGCGTCTCCTATGATGGACGTCCGGATCGTCTTCCTCCATGTCCTCGACATCTTGATTGGATCTTGGTGTGGACGGTGAGGCAAAGCAGGGTGATGCGGTTCCTGTTCTTGAGGAATGCGGGCCATTGGAATATCGGGCCCATCATCCGATTAGCGACCGTCGGGTTGTGTTGAGGAAGAGGTTGGTTTGTAGGACCTGGTCCGTCATTGATGATCAAGCGAGAGCGGTCTCGGTATTGTGCCCCCTCGTTATATGTGATGGTAGTTCGATCGCCGTTCCCGTTCCCATTACCGTTGGCGTAGCCATTGCCATTACCGTTGTCGAAGGCATTAGTGCAGGCGACAACGTTGTTGATGAGGCTAAACCTCCTCCTTTGATGCGGGCCCCTCGACTCGGAAGAGGAAGTTTTCGATAAGGTTAGTCGGGGTCTAGCATTGTTCCGAGTTAGTTGAAGTTGAGCGACGATGCGCTGACTTTCTTGAAGTTGTCGCATAAGGTCGATGTTATTCCTTAATGCTTGATTAAGTTCGACTGTTGTGTTCTCATATTTCTCATTAAGCGCGCGGATTTGAGTTTGTGTTGCGAGTGCTTCGGGGTCCACACTAGAAGAGACGGTTTCATTAGTGGCCGGGATGTCCGTCGGTTGAGGTTGTTGGGACGTACCGGCCTCGGCTGCGGCTGAAGAGATGACCATTGCGTTTTTTGGTCGCATTGCCATCGTGAGCGGACTCGACGGCAGGTCTAGCAAGTAACCTCAAGCTCGTCGGGGGTCGAAATGACAACGTGCGACAAAGGCGTAAAATCCGAGTTTTCTCAGTGAAAGCACCAAATGTTGACGGCAAAAAATGTCGTAAACACCAAAGATTCAAATTACTAAGAATAGTTAATTTGGTCGCACAGACAAGAGTAGAAAAGCAGTAAATAACATAAGAGAATTATATTGTTTCGGCCTCGTGAGGGGCCTACGTCCACTTTGAAGCGTTGTTGGAATATTATTAATCACTCAAAGTTACAAGTGTGAGACCATCGCATTACATCTCCTTACATTCATCTTTATGCTAGATGATGTCGTAATTAAGCTATATGATGTCATCCTTAGGGCTATATGATGTCACCTCTAAGATATGATGTCATTCTTCTCATATATGATGTCATAATTATCGTATATTAAATATATTAAGAAAAGGACACTTTTGCCCTTTTTCTTCCTCAAATGGAAGATGCCATTAACGGAGCTCTCTAGAGGTCCCAAGGTCTCAAATTCCAACCCCTTTCAAGTATGAAATCATGGGGTATTTATAAAAAAGGAGCAGGCAGAGGTTAGGTGGGAGTAGGTAGAAATAGGGGGCCACATGCAGAAATTCGCACCTGGAGCCTGCACATACGAAAAATTCGCACCTGAGCCCGGGGTGCGAAATTTCTCACCTCATGGGTACGAAATTTTGCACCTCAAGGGTGCGAAATCTCACACCTCGTGGGTGCGATATTCGCACCTCGAGGGTGCGAGATCTCGCACCTCATGGGTGCGAGATTTCGTACCTCGAGGGTGCGCGATTTTGCACATCGAGGTTACGGGATTTCGCACCTCGAGGTGCGAGAGTTCGTACCTCGAGGGTGCGAGATTTCGCACCTCGAGGGTGCGAGATTCCGCACCTCGTGGGTGCGAAATTCCGCGCCTCATGGGTGCAGAATTTACGCCCCACGGAGGTGTGAAATTCGTGCCTCCTGGGTGCAAAATTCGCTTTTCGAGGCGCGCGAAGGCTGCATGAGCGGGTGTTTAGAGTGCCGCGAGGCCTCTGTTGGTGCGATCCCTTTTCACCTGTTTCCTTCGCTCCAAAGCGTCCCTCTCGGATTTAGTTCCACGCGATGCGTTGAGTCGAGCGTGTCTTGTGTACTTTTGGGAACCGGACCAAAAGGCCGGTTAACACAAAAGTTGGGTTCTAACAGATTTACCAATCGGATCCAACCCAATTGGATGTAAATGGGTGTTTCGAAAGAAATACAACACGAATGGGTCTGTTCAAACTTTCAAAGCAAGGCTAGTAGCCAAATGATTTAGGCAAAAGGAAAGCATCGATTACTTTGATACATATGCTCCAGTCGCCAGATTGACATCATTAACGATTCTTTTTGCTCTTGCATCTATTCATGGATTGTATGTACATCAAATAAATGTCAAGACTGCTTTTCTTAGTGGAGAATTAGACGAAGAGGTATATATGGAACAACCATAAGGATTCGTCATGATCAGAAATGAAAATAAGGTTTGCAAACTGATTAAATCCTTATATGGATTAAAAAAAGCTCCAAAATAATGGCATGAGAAATTTGACTCTGTAATTTTGTCTAATGACTTCAAGCATAATAATGCTGATAAATGCATCTATTCGAAATTCACATATAAATATGGTATTACAATATGCCTATATGTGGACGATATGCTCATATTTAGCACTAATATGAAAGGTATAGATGAGACAAAAAACTATTTAACTTTGTGTTTGAAAATGAAAGACTTAAACGAAGTTAATACTATTCTAGGGATTAAAATAAAGAAACATCGTGAGGGATATTCTTTATGTCAGTCTCACTACATTGAAAAGAAACTTCTTAAATGTAAGTATTTAAATTTTAAAGAAGCAAGCAGCCCTTATGATTTTCTATTTAAATATTTGCAAATTATGAAAGAGCAATTGCTCAATTAGAATATGCAAGTGTAATAGGTAGTCTCATGTATGCCATGCATTGCGCTAGTCTTGATATTTCTTATGCAGTGTGCAAACTGTCTAGGTATACAAATAATCCTAGTATTACACACTGGAATGCAATTGGTAGAGTCTTAGGTTATCTTAAAAGGACAAGTAAATTAGGACTCTACTATGGAAATTTCCTAGCGGTTCTAAAGGATACTCAGATGCAAGTGGTTCGACTCTTGAAAACGAAAATAGAGGAACTACTGGGTGGATTTTGACTCTTGTAGGGGGTGCCATATCACGGGCCTCTAAGAAAAAACAATTACCACACGTTCTACAGTGGAAGCAGAATTTGTTGCTTTGGATGCATTAGTAAAGGAAGAATAATGGCTAAGAAATTTGTTAACGGAGATAGAGTTGTGGCCACAACCATCCTCAGCCATTTCCGTTTACCGTGATAGTGAAACTACAATATCTAGGGCATATAATAAGATTTATAACGGAAAGTCTAGACATATAAGCTTGAGAAATGCATATGTTAGGGAACTAATTGTGAATGGTATCATCACAATTACATATGTAAGATCAATGAAAAATTTGGCAGATCCATTAACCAAGGATTACCAAGAGAAATGGTTAAAACAACTAGTTTTGAAATGGGTCTAAAACATTTTTAATCACCTGCAATAGAAACCCTACCTTATGCTCTGTAGCCTAAAGTTTAATGGGTAACAACAAGTTGCAGTTAAGATTGACAAACATGAGAGACTCAGTGTTTGTATTGTTACGTTTGTGGTGATCATTTGTCCATAGTAACAAGGACGAAAAGAATGGATACCTA
Source organism: Allium sativum (assembly GCA_030737875.1). NCBI lineage: Eukaryota > Viridiplantae > Streptophyta > Magnoliopsida > Asparagales > Amaryllidaceae > Allium > Allium sativum. The sequence goes on from CM060915.1 coordinate 121,505,741, forward strand.
TATGAACATAAGAAACAATGTTTCAATAGAGTTTGGATATAACTTTATACATGTTCATGAAAACCAAGAGGAAATTAATAACTAATACGATTATGACATTTTATAGAAGCATGATAATATTTATGTGTTCATATATTTCGCTTCATCGTATAAGATTTTGGTTCAAGTATTTACTACCAAATATTCTGTTGAAATTTAAATATATGGACTAAGGAGAAAAGTTTAAACCAAAAGGTACTTTCTCATATGCATAAATAATTATTTATTAAAATCTTGTGGGGCATTATTGGGAAGATTGCAATAAGTATTTGTCCCGCATCAGCAAACATTATGAACCATCTCATCTTATATATCAATAGTTGGAATATGATATTCTGAAACAAAACAACTTGGGTTTGGAGGTGGACACAATGACTTGGACTAAAAGGGTTTGAGGCCTATAAAATATTATTATGGGTCAAAGATGGGCACTTGGGACACGAGGGCGCGTGTGTGACCGTACGAAACGGGTTCAACTGCTCCGAACACTCATATTTTTAAACGAATGAACGCATCTCCTCGCGCGCAACTGCTTCCAACGGTCATGTCCAGTCACCTTCTATATGTACTACTCTTTCTGTAAACCCAGATCCATTCGAATTTCTCTTCTTCCTTCCTTATTTGCTTCAGTGAATTTTACTATTTGTTGTATCCTGGAGAAATCTCGCTGCCATTTTATCTGCAAATTAGTGGGGGTGGATAATTTCTTAAAGAGAACGTACTGCACGTGCCTCAAACGACAAATCTTCTTGCTCTCTGATTCATTTTGATTATCGACTTCTAACATTGTTCAAATAGTCATAGGCATGGTTCAACTTCTCGTATGTGTAAGGAAAATTACATTGTCCAAATCAAAATTTGTCTTTAAGTTGATTTAGGGTTATAAAAATGAAAAAGATGGAGAAACAAGAAGAGATATGTTGATCCCCTGAAGAACGTCACTTCGCCTCCATTTATAAGTACAGGCATGTGCTTATTTCACCTTTGAACAATTTTGCCTCGCACTGTGTTGGCTTTGGCTTTGGGTGCTTTGATCCGGTTGCTTCGACTTCGATGTGTAGGCCCAACTTACATCAACTTGGTTTGTATCGACTTTCGCTTCAACTTTGTTGCTTCGACTTCGCCAAACGCGCTTCACATGCACTTGTTCATCTTGTGTCAACTTTAAATGTTTCGACCTTGGCTTCTATGATTCATTCGGCTGAGATTGTCGAAGCGGAGCAAACACTCAAGAAGATGAGGCGACATTTTTTAAGAGACATGACTTTGAGCTGAAAAGATCTCATTCAACTTGAGAAACAATGCAGTCTCGTTAGTAAAAGCAAACCCAATATTAGTTTTGCAATAGTGATGAGCCTGTAGAGGGCGACGATACCAACTTTCATGGTGGATAAGGCGATACAACTGTTTGTTTTTGGAGTTTTGATTATCTTCTTCCAGTAGTTTTCAAAGTGGAATAATTTTGAAGCAAGTTCATTGTCATTGTCAATAGACGAAGCAACTTGAAGGAGCGAGACGTTCTACTGGTTTGGTAAGGGTGATGCCATTTTTTAAGAATGCAAAGGGAGGAACAACTCCCTTCCCGCTTTGTTGGTGGTTCATTTATTCCTGATAGCAAACAAACGTAGTGCAACAACTTTATCTTCCTGATGCGAAGCGATGCAACACTCCTATTCGAGCTAGTGCATTCTTCCTCTTTACTAATTAAAGAACGAGACCTTCTTCCGGAGCAAAGGCAAAAGAGGCAAGTGGATAGTTCGTTCTTGGGTAATGTAGAGAGCAAGACCGTTTAAGGAAGCGAAGTATTCCTTTAAAGCGAATGAAGCATCATCATGGCATGACACAATATATTTCTTGTTTAAAGACAAAATATTCATTATTTAACAATAACTTTTATTTAAACGGGGCAATGAAAAGCAAGAGGGACGTTAATAGCGGAAGCCTGTACATGACCTATGAATCATAAAGTTAAAACATCAATATAGTTTGTTCTGGTTTAAAAGAGAAATTTGCATAACTAGACTACTTTTGTAAACTTATTATCGAAAGTAATTACGAATATAGGTCAGTTTTGATCACGTCAGCGGTGATTGGGTATAACACTGTTGATGATTTTGGAAAATCGCCCAAAGTCCGTGATTTTTGGAAATACCGTCAATTTAGTTATACCAAATCAGCGTTGACATTATCAGAACTGGCACGTACCCATAACTACTTTCAAAATAGACCTAAATTTGTAGTAAGTTTACAAAAATGATCTAAATCTGCAAATTTTCCGGTTTAAAATTAAAATTATATTCAAGCTATTTCAAGTTACCTTTTTCACTCATTCGAACTTACTATTTTAACTTCTAAGAACGTTCAAAATAGTTTGTTTCTATCTCTGAACATGCTATGAATCCAAGTAGGAGAACACGTACGCGGTTGTAACATTTCAGGAAAAAGAAAAAAAAGAGGAGAGAACCATGAATTATTGCACGTATGCTTTCTACCCATCAAAATGAACTCTCGCGATCTTGAAACCCAACGATGAATTCAATAATACAGAATGGAGGAATCTCACCCTGACTCCAATCAAACCCTTGATTTTAATCCTTCACAATCCGTTTCAGAAGCAACTCAAAAAGAAGTAGAAGAATCAAATTTGATCGTCGGATCCGAAAACCCTAAAATCGTCGAGTTTGAGGAGTTGCAGCAAGAACTTGCTCGATTGTGTAGCCTTTCTTCTGCTCTGAGTGCTGCCAAGGAGAAAAAGGAGTCGCTTTCGAAAAAACTCGGTGACGTCATCAAGGTACTGATTTGGATTTTAGGGATACGATGCGGCTTTTATCCATTTACGTACGAACAGTGAAACAGTGTATGATAACTAGGTGATAATGTCTTATGTTTAATTTTCCAGCACAGTAGTATATGAACTGTTAAGTTTAGGTTGAGTCCATTGATAGTGGGAACAGTTTTTAACTGTCCTCCAATGGATATACCAAAGCTTGCAAAATTGTTTATAAATTGAATATGTCCGATAAAACATAGACCAAGCATACATACTACCAGGAAACCGGTGTTGTCGACCAATGTATTGCACTACTAAATGTACATATTATTTTGGGCTTGTGCCATTCATTTTAAGGACCAAAACCAAATTCCCTTCATGCCCATGCTTGTAATTTGAGTTCTTGGCATTTCCTTCTCGTTCAGTCATTTTTGTTAACGCTAGAATATTAGGGACACGGGTATACAATGTTATGAGCATTCAGCAACAAGATTCCACATCTGTAGCCAAAAGTATAAGCGACGATATGAAATTTGGCTAATGACGCTCGATTAAGCCGAAAGTATGCTTGGATTCTTTGATGGGTTGGAAATTATAAGTCTTCGTATGCAATTGGATTCTACCACCTAGGTTTCAGTGCCCCAGGACCATTAACGTAGAGCTTTGAAGATTAAATTTCGTCTATATCCCCATGATCGTATACCATTACATTATATTATGATATCTGCTTTGTTTGTCTTTCGAAGTATTTTACTTCTGAGGGAAAATACGCTTTTTAATCTTTCCCATTCCTTCTGATATATAGTATTAAATTAGTAATGGTACCAGTAATGATTGATGCCCAGGTGAGGGCCGAACATTTGCTTCAATCTAATGAGTTGGACGATATGAGGGAAAAACTTGATGCCAAAAAGATTGTTTTGGGTGATATTTCAATGTTTACTAAGAAAGCATTAGAAGATTGCAGAAACAAAAGGGAGCAACTTTGCACTGAAATCAGAGTACTGTTAGCCGCTGGGAAAACTCTCTCAGCAGCTCATAAGCAACTTGAGGTACCCATGTATTTTAGTTGGTTTATTTTAGGTTACCTGAATTGCCGTTGGCATTCTTTTATTTTTCTAATAAATTCACTGGACATTTTTGATTAATTCTTTTTATGCTTCTAGCTTAACTTTTATTACTTCTGACTCCGATTCGCATGTATATCAAAATGTACTTGCCACTTTGATGGCTTCTACCATAACCTACTTGCGTTTATTCTTTGCTGAAATGCTTCTGTTTTACTTCCAGTAAATCATGTTTATGTATCAAGATCATTGTTGCCATGGTTGTATGGTTTGGTGTATGTTAGACTGTGAACTTCATGTAAGGTGCTTACGGAAGTTATTTAAGAAATGCATTGTGTTGCAATAATTGGTACTTGGGTTATTGGATTAACTTTTCACATTTTGGCTATTTTCTCCCGAACATTTGTAGTACAATGATACCTATATTAGTTATTCTTCATGCAAACAAGTCACATGTCGTAGTGTGTATGTGTGCATGTGTATGTAAAATCTCAACCCTTAGTTAGTAACTATAATTTGATGCTTATGTAAATATTTTGACAATTTTGATTTATTTTCATTCAATATTAAGTTGTAAGTATCTGTATTTAAATGTCATGGGATTGAACTTTAGGTGCAAATCTTTTTCACCTCCTTTTTTGGGCTCAACCATAACCTTTGATGGATGAAGATTAGATAATTTATGATGAGTGAATTTCATCTTACTCGTCTACCAGTCAAATTTGATGTTATCTCAACATTTGCGGTTTCGGCCAAGATTGTAGTTTGTTACGTTTCAATTTCAGTATGCATCGTACTGAGATCAAACTGAAATCCCAGCTTAAGAAAAACTAGTGAATTTTAAATTTTATAAGATAATTTAAAAGAAGAATCAGCTTGAATATCTAACATATGAATATTTAAAATTTTGAAAAGTTGACTTCAGTGTCAAACAAAAATAGAAAATACATGACTAAAAATGCTCAAAATGAAATACCGAACATATATTTATCAGCGTTATGAAAACGAGTGCTCAATTTGAATAAAGTATCACTCTAACTATCAATCAAATTTTATTAGTGTTATGAATATTTATAACCGATCAATATTGTTCGTTTACAACTTACAAAAGACAGAAACCGAAATTGGAATTCAGACCTTGATGTTTACTCTCATAAAATAGGGACGGAAAGTGGAAACAACTTGTGTTCTTTAACTTGTATCAAAACCATAAGCAACTGTGTGTGTGTGTGTGTATATATATAGTACGTATAGAGAGAGAGAGAGAGAGAGAAGAGAGTTCCGTTGCACCACAAATAGTGCAACACTCCTAAATGCCCATTGATTTCAACGACAAGATCATGCACACACATGCACACGCACAAACATATATATATATATATGTTTGTGCGTGTGCGTGTGTGTGTAGGAGCGTTCTAGGGCATCTCTTTTTTGCAGCACCCCTTTAGCATCTCTACCATATCGTGAGCTACACCAATCCAATTTCAACAAAAAAAATTTATAGATGTTCAGTTCACATATATATTATCATCTATCCAAAATTTAAGTTCGTTCAGACATTCGTAGAATAATATATAGGAGAGAGTTCCGCTACACTTCTTATATTGCATGTGAACTCCCCCCCTGAATCTCAGCCATCCATTCCCCCGCTCATTCTCTCTCTTGGTGGAAAGAGAGAGAATGAGTGGAGGAATGAATGACTGAGATTAAGGGGGAGAGTTCACGTGCAATATAAGAGGTGTAGCGAAACGCCGGCTATTTGAACACAAAATTAGACACAAAGCCTCAACCGTTGGATCCTTTTGTCTTTACATGGAGAGGTAGAATTCATGGGGTAATCCAATGGTGGAGATCACTTGTGCCAAAATTTTGTGTCTAAATAGACTTTCCCATATATATTTGTATATATAAACGAACCCTTTATATTCTGGTATAAGCTCGTTTTGTTTTTAATATATAAAGGTGACCCAAATGGCTATTTTCACTTTTATATAGGAAGCTAATAAATTGTTAGCTGGTGAAAGGGGTCATGGAAATCTAAAAAATATGCGAAAGATGCTTCGGAAGAGACAGCAATATATGATAACTCAAGTTTCAACCCTATATCCTGTGAAAGCTGTTAATGAATCCAAAGAGAAGTCTGAAGCATACCATGTTGATCAAAATTCTGGTAATTATTTCCGTGCATGTTCTCTATTTTTCAAAATAATATTTGCTACAGTTGTCGTAAATGACATGTAAAGCACCTGTTTCTATTATGCATACCAACATTAAATTTTGGTTGGATGATACTCGTTCACATGTTCATTACTGGGTTAACAAATGTTCTTCCTAAATAGATAGGTTACTAGTACCGGTAGCGAATGAGTAACAAAACTCAACTGCTTCTCCAGTAGGAGTAATAAATGTGGATTATCCCCCAATTTCATGCTCCAGATGTCAGCAGTCTGCTACCTGATAGCAGCAACCATTTAGTGTTCAGAACATCGGTATGTGTGGTGAAAATACATTTCATGCTTAGTGTGCAATTGAATTATATTCGTATATACCAGAATTTTATTTTCCTTTATCTCTTCAAGTCCCTCCTTAAGATCCTTTTATGCACTTGGGAGAGACGACAATTCAGACATAAATTTTTACGCGTTTGACATTCATTTCACTTGAGATGTGCATCTCAACCTGATATGAGAACGGAGGCACCAGTTTGAGATTTCAGCCAAAATCCGAGATTTAAACGTTTGATCTATACAATCATGTTAATCATATTTAGTGTTCTTTCCAACACAAAATTGTACCCTTCAAATGCATATTATTATGTATGTTGATTATTTCCTATTTTACGTATTTTATTTATATGCGTCTAAGCTTTCACCTTTTATAAGCAAACTAGTCTGCACACGATAATATTAAAAAAAAAAAGAGTATTTATATTTTAATTATTGCTGAAAGTAGAATTTATTATGTAACGTATGATAAATTAATTGTGATATACTAATCACAAATTAAAATGCGACACTATGTATAAGGTTGGGAGTTCAGTCCTTACTAACCACTTATCTTTGTAGTAATTAGTGTTCTAATGAAAAAATTATAAATTAAAATGATTAATACTGTAGATGTAAAAGATTTACGTTGTCTGTTTTTTTTATATGTATGAGGGAATAAATTACCATTTTTATTAATATGATCTTTGTGTATACAATCAGGTCTCAGATTTTGTTAAGGATTTATAAATAGGTTAATAAATTAATGTATATTAAATAATTTAAGCTATTTAATAATTTAAATAAATAGTCTAACATGACTAAGTAAATGTAAGAAGTTGAATGTTAACAAGTTAATAGAAATTTGAGAAGAACTTTGTGCATATTTGTAATTGAGAAGAGCATAGTATGACCAATTTATTTACATGTGAGCTATTATCCGTTATTTAGTTTTCATTTCTGAATAATTTTATCTTTGCAGTTAATTAGCTATTCTTATAACTTTGATAGTTGCAAAATAGTGTAATGTGACATTTTGGTGAGTTGTGAGTTGTGTACGGTGTGACATATTGAAAGTGAGAATGTTTATATTTTCTAATTTTTATCACTATGATATGTGCTCGAGGGAAAGGCTGTGCGCGCTAACTGACCACCCCCAGAGCCCAGAAAGCTGTGAGAATAGTACTGGAACGGGAGACTAATCTAGGAAGTCCTCGCGTTTGAGTACGAGAGCATTTGACACTGGGTATCCACCTTTTTTTTATATGTGCTCTTATCTCAATGTTGTACATTATAAATTTATCTTTTAAAGATTGTTAAAAATAAATTTATGTTATGTGATGTACGATAATTATTTGGAAAAGTCTATTTAAACTAAAAAATAGACACAATTGGTGAGATAGCTAATCTCCATCATTAAATTGTCTCTTGATTTTCACATTCTATATAAAGACAAAGTGATCCAATGGTCGATATTTTTTGTTCTGAATTTGTGTCTAATTTTATATCTAAATAATCGCCCCTTAATTTTTTTAAGATTAAGGCATAATAATGAAAAGTAGTAAAGGAGACACAAGTTTTTATAGTGGTCACATAGTTATTAATGGCGCACGGCGCAAAAAGGCGAAACATCAGTCCGGAGCCTTGGCGCGCGGCGCGGCAAATGGCGCGCGCCTTTCTGATTTACGGCGCACTTTTGTTTTTTAATTTAACATATAATAAAAAAAAATAAAAATCCGGTATTTTTTGCTAAAACATGTGCAATCAAAGTTTCTACTATTTTGCAAAAAGAAACATCATCATATTTGAGATCATTAGCATAAAATTTCAAGCGTCATAGGTTTCAAAATCCAATATAATAATACATATTACTAATAAACTAGAAATTTGAATCCGATTCAACAATCATATTTTCAAAATCCATCAGAACCTACAAAATAAATAAAACAAAATACAAAACGTTAGCAAACACAATAATATGATCAACATTAATCTTGTGTGAACTGCAAAAAACAAAAAAATAAACAAAAACAAGCAAAAAACAAAAAAATAAACAAAAGGCGCGCCATTTTGCGCCGTGCGCCTTTTTTGCGCCGCGCGCCTTTTGCGCCATTTCGTGCGCCTTCTCATATTCGCCGCGCCATAAGCCAAAATGGCGCAGATGCTGCGCCGCGCCGCGCCGTGCGCCATGGCGCGCCATTGATAACTATGAGTGGTCAAGTTGTGAAAGGTGCGCCATGGGTGTGGCGTTTGCGCCATTTTTGCTTGCGGCGTAGCGCACATAAAAAGGTGCACCAAATGGCGCAAATGGCGCGTGGCACAGAAATGGCGCACGCTGCGGATTATGCTCCTTTTCTTCATTTTTTGCATTTCAAACTGCAATTACTACTACTACAAATACTTTTACCATCGCTACTAATATTACTATTATTATCATAATAGCATGAAATGTGAATAACTTTGTTAATATCTTTTTTTTCAATTATATGAAAACATAATCACATTATTATTATTTTCTATTCGATTATCATCAACAAGTTAATAACCTTACAATTATGTAATTGACTGACCTTAGCATGCCGACATTTAGAACTGACACATGTTTTATTATCCAACATATTTTAGATTCATTTTAATATTGTCAGAAATATATAATGTAATGTATAAAAGATCATAAAATATTGTCTAGCATAGATGCAAAAACAAATGAATGAGACTGAGAACCCATGAACGATTTATCAAGAGAAGCAGCTTTGGAGAAAGAGAAACATTCTCAGAAGATTAACATTCAATCAGCTCTGAAACAAGCCTTTGGATAGAAAAAAATCGCATGTGTGAATATGTCTAATATCTTTGTATGATTTGTCTACAACATAAAAATATTCATGATTTGGTATTTGTTAAATACAATCGAGCATTAAATTTATCGGATTTAGATTTCTATTTAATCGGTAATATGTATTATTATTTTGGATTTGAAAACTATTGTGCTTGAAATTTTATGCTTTTTTTTTGTAAAATGCATAAAAAAATTGTTGCATATGTTTTAGAAAAAAATATTGAATTTTTTATTTTTTGGTTAAAATATTGAATTTATTAAAAAAAATAAACATGCGCAGTAAATTAAATAGGCTTGCGCCATTTGCCGCGCCATGCGCCAATGCTCCAGAGAGGGTTTGCACCATGCGCCATTAATAACACTGATAGTGGTTCGGTAAACATTGGCCTACGTCTATTTGAAGTAATCTATACTGTTGATTACAAGTACATTTAATTATTGTATGAATGATGAGAGAATAGGTTGAAGTTGTTTCCAAGGTTTGGCGGATTTTGCACACGAAGAAGAGGAGATCCTTTTTTTGAGTGTCCATAAAGGTGTATTTATAGGCATGAGAAGAGGTTGGATTGGTAGGAAATCGCGTAAGGGCCCTACAAAGGGAGTATGACCGACCCACGAAGTGAGGTTGGAGTTGCACCCACCTTTAAGGATCGATATCAATACCTAGGTATTACACCAAATGTGGTGCAATCCCTATGATGGGTCTTTTTTCCGTTATCTTTCACCTTCTACCGACAGTTCGTCATTTTGATACTCTGAGCTCAAGTTATGGTCGAAATATTGAACAACTGTCGGTTTTGAAGTTTTGAGTATTAGATACTTACTAATCCCTCATCGGAGTCGCGTCGATCCGATACTTAGCCAGATTCTGAGTGTTTTCCTAGCATGTTCTGAAGTGTCGTTTCGTTGAATTCAGTTGTTCGTGAGTTTATATGATTATCCATACTCGAGCAATCCAGATGTCCAAGTACGCGATCGATCCAAGTTATATGAATTTTGAATTCCAAGTATTCTTTGATTTGAATGCTTAGTCCAAGCATTCCGGAGTTTATGCGAGTCTGTGCTCGAGGTACGAGCGATCCAGTGGTAAGAATTACAAAGCCTGACGGCCTTAACAAAAGGCAGATCTATACCTAGCTCTAAAAACATGTTTTTATGTGCAAGACGTGTTTTGGATAAGTTCGATATCCACAATCTCTCCAAATTGATCCTGAGTGTCTGCGATCACATCGGGTGATTCTATGCCAAATATCATCCATACTTGACGATCCAAGCCTTCTCGAGCTCCTATCGAGCGCTGATGTGCTTGACGTTCTAAGTTTTATGCATTTAGCTCTTCATAACCTCATCAGGTTCTTGTCGATCATGACAGTAATCGACGATCCAAGCTTTCTGCTGAGTGCAACGGCATATGATGATTCTAGCCACCCCGGGCTTTTATCAATTGCGATGGCGATTAATGATCCAAATTTTCTCCATGCCAAACGCGATCTGCAGTTGGTGATCCTAGCCTCGTCGGGTTTTTGCCGATTACAACGATAATCGACGATCATGATCAGACCATCCCAGTTTCGAGATGACCCGACCCTTGCTAAGTGCAATGACATTTGACGATCCTAGTCTATTCAGGCTTTTGCCGATCACGACGGCAATTCGACAATCTTGATTAAATGAACCCACGTTCGGATCCGTCTAATCTTTGTCAGGCGTTCACCCCTGATGATCTCGATCAAGCTGCCTTGTTCGAGAATCACTTAACCCTTGCCAAACACGACGGTATTTGATGAGTCGTGTTTGGCGAGCCTAATCGAACCATCCCATTGCCAGAACGATTCGATCATTACCAAGCACGAAGGTACTTAAGGATCCATTAAGTTGATTAAAGTTTAAAATCCAATGGCAAATTCATATTTGACCAGTATAAGCAATACCGGCCAAATAGTTCTATTAAAGTTTCAAAAGCAAGAGTTTATTACAATCAAAATTACTTGGTTTATCACAATCTCAGAGCTTGCCTAAGGATCACACCGGTTCGTGTAAGTGGTTTAGCCATTTTACTATAAATTGAAAGTAAAAAAAGATGGTTTAATACCGGCTAAGAGCATGCCTAAGAACCAAATCCTGATTCTGTATATGGGTAAACTGACTTAGCCATTTATTGTTTAAATTCCGTGTCATCAGTTAATGAAGATCCCATGGGTTGTACTAGGCCCACCATGGTTTTGCGCAGTTGACGGTTGCTCTTATTCTGATGTCGCGATTCTTCCCAGGGCATACTATGGTAGTTTCCCTTTCCTAACCGACTCTTCGACTTCATCTTTCATATGTTTGCATTCGTTAGTGTCATGCCCGTTAATGCTGTGAAGCGGGCAATGCTTTTGGGAAGTCCTTTCCCGTGCTGAGGGTTCCTTCCTAGCTGGTTTTTGATGTGGAAGACGATGCGAAGTCTCCAGGTAGATCCTCTCGAGAGGAGCATTCAAGTCATTGTACGAAGAGAATCTATGTTATCTTCTCATGTTTTTGTTCTGGCCACCATCATAATTGGCTTTCCTTTTTCCTTTATCCGTCATAAAATTGGACGGTTCTCCATCTTTAACAGCATTGACCTCTAGAGCTTCACGATCAGCTTTCACGTCTGCCTATATTAGAAACCTATTGGCTTTGAAGTAGAATTCACCGAGATTCCGTGGGAATCTCTTTTCAAAGATATCTTGAACTTAGAGTTGTCTAACATGCTAGCTCCTGCAACCATCTAAACCATCAATGAATCAAGCCTGTCCACCGAAGCCACTGCAATATTAAAGTGTTCCAAAAATCTTTATAGAGTCTTCGGTTTGCTGCTTGATTGTTGTTAAAGTCATTACATTTTTGGGTCTAGCTATATGGATCCAAAATTGTTCAATGAAATTTTCCATTAGATTGCTCTGGCTTCCATTAGAGTTTGATTTTAGCTGTCTGAACCACATAGCAGCTATGTTCAATAAAAAGAGAGGGAACACTTTTCTGTGATATCGTCAGATACCCCCATTATTTCCATATGGCGAATGTATCGCATGAGATGAGCGGTAGGATCCTTTCTACCGTTGGTAGCTTGAAGTCCGGTGGATTTTGAGATTTTCTGATAAGTTGAGTGAATGGACTTTTGTTTACGCAATCCATGTCCGGTCGCGATAGTCCGTTTGTCGAAGCCGTTCTGATTATGTCCATGATTTGGTTGTCGTCATTAAGCAGCCGATGCCAATCTCTAAGTCCAACACCCGCATCTCAAGTGTTTTGAGCATCCAATCCAAGGTTCAAGCTTGAGCGCGTTTTGTTTTCAAGTCCAACTCCAGAATTCAGAATCAAAGTAGGACTGTGCTCTAGGTTAGGATCATCGGGGCTTTGCCTTATCTTTATGGGGTTTGTACCAATCTCTCTGGTGAGGTCGGTACCGAATTCTCTAAGCGCGGGGGCAGTTACCCTGGTTTCAAGTTGATATGTTGTCCGCCGCTGGGTCCAGCTCCAACAGTTGGATTCTTAATTCTTGGTTGTCCAACCTGATTGAGGAACTTAATCATCATTTCCTCTTGTCATTTCAACAAGTTTGGTTGGTGCTCGATGCGGGTTTTCAATTGTTCCACCATCTCGTTCATACCCTTTCTTGTTTGATAAAAGGAAGGATTCTCTCCGAAAGAAACCTCTTGATTTCCTCCTTCCGTTGTTGCGTTTTCTGGTTGTTTTCAGTGTTCTTCTCCCTCGCCATAGTTTTCTAAGCAATGGGATTTCCTTTGGTTCAAGTAGTATCCCCATCCTGACGCGTCAAAATATTGATAATAGATTATGGTCAATCAAATGCCAACACCCGATTCGTATGCAAATCAGAATATAATCACAATACAGTCACAAATCACGCCACAGTCGCAAAACTATAATGGAAAGCAGTAAACGGGACACAAGTTTTTATAATGGTTCGGAAAACGTTGACATGCATCCACTTGAAGTAATCAATTGATTATAGGACAAGTTTTCTCTTAAGGCTTGTTTTAAAAACTATTTCGTATTTAAGGCTAGTTTGCAAACTTATTATCAAAAGGGGCTTGTTTCTGCCAACTCAGCTGACACATCAGCATTTTCTAACTGCTGGATGCAGCGCAACTATGAGTTGCTCTAATTTTTTTTTTAAATTTCCACAGGGCGCAAGTTTAATTTAGAGTTTTCCCTATAGCGTGAGTCTTAGTTGCGCTGAAAACAAATTTTGTCCAGCGCAACTCATACTTGCGCTTTTTTTTGTATGCATTTTTTTTTGTATGCGCAACTCATACTTGTGGAAATTTAAAAAAAAATTAGAGCAACTCATAGTTGCGTTGCATCCGGCAGTTAGAAAATGCTGATGTGTCAGCTGAGTTGGCAGAAACAAGCCCTTTTTGATAATAAGTTTGCAAACCAGCCTTAAACGCGAAATAGTTTTTAAAACAAGCCTTAAGAGAAAATTTGTCCTTGATTATATTGTTGATCACTAGTATAGTTAGTTGTATGAATGAAGAAAGGAAAGGTTGAAGTTGTTTCAAAGGTTTGGTCGAGTCTGTATATAGAGAAGTGATCCCTTTTTGAGTGCCTATGGAGATGTATTAATAGGTACGAGAAGAGATCGAATCGGTAGGAAATTGCACAAAGAACCACCAAGGGGGTACGGCCCGACCCACAAAGTGTCGGGGGTCAAGGTCGCACCCATGGATCGATACCGATTCATAGGGATTGCATCAAATGGGGTGTGATCCCTATGATATGTCCCTTTTTAGTTAGCTTTCACCTTCAACTGACGTTTCGTCATTCTAATACTCTGAGCTCAAGTTATGATCGTAAAATTGAACAGTTGTCGAGTTCTGAAGTTATGAGTATCAGGTACATACGGATTCCTCATCAGAGTCGTACCGATCCCTCATCGGAATCATATCGATCCGATACTTAGCCCAATGTTGAGTATTTTTCTAGCTTGTTCCAAAACACCATTATGTTGAATTCAGATATTCATGAGTTCATATGATCATCTGTATTCGATCTCGAGCAATCCAGATGTCTAAGTACACGACTGATTCGAGTCGTGCGAATTTTGAATTCTAAGTATTCACTAATTTCAGTGCTTAGTCCAAGCATTTCTGAGTTTATGTGAGTCCATGCTCGAGTTGTGAGCGATCCAGTGGTAAGCGTAACAGCCTTGACAAAAGGCGGGTCAACACACACACAGGGGCGGATCTACGTGTATTGTTACCTGGGCTATAGCCCGGGTCCTCTTTCTAAAAAATAAACACTAGGTCAACCCCCTAAATTGACCAACAAGCCAAAACTACACTATGTTTCATCCTTTTTCCTCACTCAAGTTGCACTTTCTCAAAAATAAACCATTATGATTCGTCTGTTGTTCAGTCATCAACATGTTGGAAATTCGTTTTCCTTTCTCAGCCGAATCCAAAGAAATTTGGGCAACCACCTCCTGCGTTAGAGCGGTGCGCGAACTGCCAGAGATCACCAGAAGGTCGGAGGATTGCGCTGATGCCATAGGAAATTCAGTCGGGTTTCAGGCGGAAGAGAATTAGGTGATGTCGAGGTTTCAACATGATGGTTGCCTTTCGATTCCTGAGAAATTGATGTCTGCTGATTAGGGCTCGGGTTCAGATGGTCTAGACGGAGTGGAGAAGGCGGCGCCGGTCTCGGAGGAGGGGAGAGCGGAGGCTGGAAGCAAGATTCGGTTTGCCACGACTACTTTCTAGATGTCGCCATTAAGGCCTGCTTTTTTTCTGTTTAGGTCTATACTTTTTCATCTCTTTTATCTAGTCCTTTTATTTAGCCCAGGTCCAAGTAGAATCCTGGCTTCGTCCCTGCACGCGCGCGCGCGCACACACACACACACACACATATATATATATATATATATATATATATATATGGCAAAGTCTATAGAAACATGGCAAAGTCTATAGAAACACAAAATTTTGACATAAATGGTGACATAATTGATTTGCACCATTGGATCACCCCATGAATTACACCTCTGCATATAAAAAAAAAGATCCAACGGTTGAGGCTCTGTGTCTCTCTCTTTGTGTCTAATTTTGTGTTCAAATAGCCGTTATATATATATATATATATATATATATATATATATATATATATATATATATGAGATAGGATCAAGGGTACTCCAAATAGTGCAATACCTCTTTAGCCCCTTTAATTTCCACCACAATCCTCTTACTCTCTCCTTCCACTAACTCTCTCACTCACACATTATTTAAATATAACCAGTGGCTATAATTGGAGTGCAAAAGGGGTGTCTTATAACCCCGTCTCTCTATATATACGAATATTGTATATATTGAAATGATCATAATTTCAAGATTCATTAGATGGATTAATGAATGTTACTTAATCAAACATTTAAATAATTTATATTTAAGATTTATACATTTAATTAGATATATGGAACCAAATGTAAAATATTAGGAGAGAATTGGGAAGGGTTTATAAGTAAGTGTTAAAAAAAAAAAAAAAGGATGTATGAAATTCATAGAATCATGCATTGTAATGTATGTTAAATTCATCTAATTAATAAATTGGAAAATTATTTTTTTATTATCATTGATGTATACAATTTATGTTAAGTGATTTATATGGATTTGTAAAAATTGACCTTTTTTTTAAGGATTTGCTGGTGCATCTATAGTTTATCAAATGTGATGCATATTAAAACTTTCGGTTTTTCTAGGATTATTTAATGAAATTAGTTGATTATGTTTATCAAATAGTTTAAATTTTGGACTATGTAATTATTAATTTAAATGTGTGAGCTTGAGTAATTTATCAAATGTGATGCATATTAAAACTTTCGGTTTTCCTAGGATCACTTAATAAAATTAATTGATAATGTTTATCAAATATTTTAAATTTTGGACTATGTAATTATTAATTTAAATGTGTGAGCTTGAAATAAAATACTGGGAGAGAACCTCAAAAAAAATCTGTGAATAATTGTTGTTTTTTTTTTTTCAAAAAAAAAAGTAGGTATTTAAGTGTAAAATAGTGTAAAAGATGCTTAGTAGAATAATTGTTAAATGTTAAATCATAGGATTCTAAAAATAAAATATCTAAAATTTGGAGAGAGAGTTGAAGAGAACAGAGATGACTCTTAGAATCAAATGAAAGAGCTTAAAAATTCTTTAATTTTAATGTCATTTCATAGAGATGAAGAAAAAACAAGGGAAAAACAATTCTTAAAAAAAAAAAAAACATAACATTATAATAAATCTAAGTGCATGGCATGAAACAACAAAGAAAATATGAATAAATAAGTCGCGACACCTACATGGCGGGAAGTAAATTCTTAAATTAAATAATTACATTAATCATTGTTTTCATCATTTGTGTTTCACTCTTGCAGCAACACTGAACTCTTCATTGAATATTTTTCAGCGACTAAAGCTGCTACGTGCGCAGAAGCATCTACGAACTAAAATAGGTTGAGCCTTATTCTAGCATTTGTCGGATTTCAAACTTTGATTTCGCTATGATCTTGAACTGGATTTAGGTATATGATTGGATTTTGAACTTCAACATTATTTTCTTCATCCTCCCCCGTTTTGATAGTTGTGGTAAAAATCAATCGTAAGTTAAATTAAAAATAAGAATGGGAAGAAAGCATCAGGCAAGTGTATATATAGGAGGGACTTACCCTATGTTCTGAAGTTTGGGTGAGCACCTAGTTAGTACCATCTTTTGGGGGTAGGTGCGACAAAAAGAAGAGAGAAAAAATCATGGTAACACTTCTGAACTAGTACACAGTAGACTTGTGTTTCCAAATAGAAATGTGTCCGCTAGTCTGCTACTTCTTGGTACAACGAGGTGCATACTGTATGGTATAAACATTTAATCAGATGTAAAATTTCACCTGCTTGACCCTTTTTGCTTGTCTGCACTTTTATTTTTACTTAATAGACTAGTGTTGCTTATCATGCACATAAAGTTGCATGCTAGACCGTTTGGCTCAATGACATGTAGTGTGCTTTTTCCTTATATTTCGATCTTCTTGTTTCCTCGCATACATTGTGATTTTGCATCTTACGTACATTTTAAGCTCAGGTGTTTATTTTATCTTTCCAGGAGATTCAGCAAGTTCGTCCATGCTAAATGCATCTAAACCACAACAAAACTCAGATTTAACCATTCTAGGTCTCCAGTTATCAGCGCTTCCCCTTCAAAAGATGAGTATTTTCAGCAATAAAGCAGAGATACAGAGGTCTGCAGCTGCCCTGGGTTATATTGCTCATGTAAGTTATATAACAAATACATCACATCACTGATGCTTTTATGATCTAGTGCAAAACTAGTCAAATGAAATTTATAACCGTATTTACTATTTAACCGTCTAAAACAACCTATTTTTGTTAGCTTTTTTTGTGTTGGTGTTATATGGTCATAATCACATCATGTGATTAATACATACATACGTGTTCGTGCATTATACACACACAGGGAAATGTCCAAAAATAACAATCATACTCCTATGTTAGACCATGTAGGCAGATATGAAGCGTCAAAAAGGGGAGTGTGTTTTAACTGCATGAGGTGCGTTTTTATCAATATAAGATGTATATGGTAACCGATTTGCATGTTGTATGTTTATTTCATAGGCAGTTCTTCTTATTGCATCATATCTTGATGTCATCTTACGCTATCCTATTGGCCTGGGAGGTTCACGCTCTTATGTAATTGACCATGCACCTTCAACCGAGTCTGATTTGGTGGCAAATTCAGTTACTACAGAATTCCCCTTGTTTGTAGAGGGCCAAGATGCTACGCGAGCAGCTTATGCTATATTTTTGCTAAACAAGGTCTGGTACTATATTCATTTCATTCTATATTTCCTATAGAAGTACAAGTTGGTAACTGTGTTTTATTTGTTCTAATCTAGTTGAACATGCTTTACTGGAAGTGTTTATTGTTATTAAGCAACTGCAACAATCATTTAATTATAACTATAAAGCTTTAAGCACTTTTGTACCATTTATTGAAGTATCAATGTTTATAACGTCATAGAAAACTGGGCATATAATTCCAACTATGAGTTGGCTTACGTAGTGAAAGTAATTAGCATTCACCGATTAGAATAATTTCTATTTGAAATGAAAGAGAGATCCGACCTAAATAAAATCGTTATTTTTATGTTAAAAAAAAAGTGGGTTATGCATACAAATTCTTGTAGCTTTCCTCTTAAAGAAAATTGTAGCATCAAAGTTCTGCATACGAGGACAAATTGATTCGTGCTGTTGAACTATTGCAATTCTACTTAGTGAATGAACCGTTTACATATTGTCTATATTGCTTTTAAATGCCAGCTCAAGCTGATATTTTATTTTATAAGTAAACATATACATAGGTAATATCAAACAAATTTTCAATAAATTATTATCGATTGAGCTTGCATGTTATACTGAATTTGATGAGCGCAGTTTCTCCCTTTTTAGGATCTGGAGCAGCTTCTAAATTTTGTTGGTGTCGAAAGCTTGGGACCGAGACATGTTTTAGCAAATTTGAAGGAACTCACTAGAATCATTTGCTCACGGCAATTTATCGACGACAAGTGTTAATGTCAAGATTTCGTATGATAGGTGAATACTTTCTTTACTATATTGGATTTTGACGCCGTCGACTTCAATTACCGAACTAATGACATGGTGCATCATTTGTACCATTAACCCTGTTTCTCTCACAATCCTATGGTTTCATGTCTCAAAGTGTATGTAGATAATTGTATGTTATTCCAATAGTTGTTGGTCCTAAGTTATGATTTGAGTTTATACGAATTTCTTGTTTGTTGTAGACAAGCAACTAGTAATCAAATAATATACCTTGATAATTGGTATAGTGAAAAATAGACTGAAGGACAAATTTTGTAAATTTTTTGATGAAAAGCATGTAAAGTTTGGAATTTAGGAAAAAAAACACATTTTAGTGTAAAAGGAGAACGGATGGTGGCCCTTCTGAATTTTACTTTTGTACTAAAATGTGTCGTTCTCACTAAATTTATTAACATTTTTTTTAAGTGTGCTCTCCCAATTTAAGGAAAATTGGAGGCTTTTTTCATCAATTTGATAGTTCTCATCTGGTACATAATTCTTTACTTGGATTATACCGTATAGTCCCAATAATTTAGGTATAATCAAACTGATCATTAAGTAAATTTCGTTGGGTGTACACCTGCAAAATCAAGTATTGTCAGTTTTGTTAAATTAATTTTCCCTTCTTTCTTGTATGTTTTATTTCATTTCTTCGGAATTGTATGTTTTCTCTAGTTTCTTCTAAATAAAATGTTTTCGTTTCTTCGTTCTGCCAATGCATTTCGTCTGTTTTTTTTTTTTTTTTTTTCTTGTGCAAATATATGCTATCGCTTACTCCTCTTTTTTCTTCCTTCTTGTGGCATGCTAATTTTTCCTCTTTTTTAAATATGTCATGTATTTTATATGTATAATAATGCCAGTGCTAAATGTGACGCCTTCAATGCTTATGATATCAGCATTTCTTTTTACATTATGATCCGTGGATACAGCTATAAATTTTGTATAATTGCTCGACTTCGGTTTCGACCATGGCTGAAAGGACGTTCCGTCCATATTCGTACAATTTTCATTTAGAATACCATTTATGATAAAAAATAATGTACAAAGAAATATGTTGTAACAATCTGTGTGTAATGGGTTTGAATTTCGACTAAACCAAAATCCAAGTTCATCAAAGTATGGATCGTTGGTTTTGGTAACCTATGATAAACACAAGTACATCAAAGTGCGATCAGTATAAACCTACATTGTAATTGAAAAATATAAAAGAACTTATGTAATGACTAAGGCTACCATCTTCGAATGTCATTCCTTGAATATGTAAGAGTAGACTTCACAATCTCATGTTTCATTTTGCACCAATAGTTCGTCGATCTAAAACTTATCATGTGAGTTGTAATGATGATGGATTAAAAACAATGTTGCGATTATTGGAAAGTTTCATATCTTCCACTTAATACTTCTTAAGAAAGGAGGTAGACTTAAACGACAATTTAATACCTTAAGTCCCCAAAGTAGATTCTTCGTAACGTAAATGCTGTCAATCACAGTTCTAGCTACAAAGATTGATGACCACAATATACGAATCTATAATACATAGTATAATATATAATTTGATCATTATGCAGTTAACGCAACTCAAAGTCACATCTAAGAGAGTTAACTATATAGTGCACCTCTGTTAAACCAATTTTATTTATTTAATCATGCAATTTGAGACTAACTTATATAACCCAAGGAAAATGCGTTTTTGATTGCTTACTCACTGTGCATGTCCCTTTCTCCATTGATCTTATGGTTGAAGATGGTGCACATCAGCATAAAGTTTACACAACTGCTAATAGCCCTATATTAAAATCGCATGTCCTCAAAAATCTCTGTCCATCTATACTCAACCAATTAGCACCCACTGAATTTTATCTTTTTGCAATTAAACCCTTTTTTATTTTTGGATTTAATTGAAAAAAGATAAAATCAAATATCTTTATTGGTTGGATACAAGAGGACAAAGGATTTTGGGTATAAAGGATTAACTATCTCGTAAAGGATAGGCTTCTATTGTGTAACTCCACCAGCCTCGCTCACCAACCTGTTATAAACCAAACTAGCACCCTAAACCTAAGTGTTGAGTTGGGCCCATCAATCTGCTTGCCCTAGATGTATAATTAATAGCATCGATACGTAATTATTTGCTATGTAATTATTCTTAGTTATTCGCTTAAGCTTTAGTTTCCTTATGACGTATATCAAATACGTATTGCTCGTAATAATTGTACAATAGTGTCAAAACTGGACAATCCAAAATCAATCCTCGGTTAATTCCTTTGATCCATTTAACAGTTTCAAAACTCACCTATTATGGCTATTTAATTCGAATAAATACCGTGTTACATTCCATAGTCAGTTAATTCCTTTTTAACTCTCTATTGATTGCAACTTTATCATATATTAAATATGTAATTGATATTCATACATTCTAACCCTACAATTGCCTACACTACTGATATTCAATACGAATATTGTCGTTATTTATATACTTTTTATTTTCGAACATTAAGCATGGTTATATGCATGCATACATATATACACAAACACACATGTGTGCTTGTATGCGCATTTGTGTTTATTAATTTCAAAATTTGAACATTCCTTTCTACATTTTATTTTATCAGAGCTAGGGCTGTCAATTGGTACCCGAAACGATATCCGTCCGCATCCGTATCCGAAAAGTGGATAATATCCGATATTCGGAAAAACGGATGTGGATACAGATACATAGATATCCGTATCTGAAAATTATCCGTCCGATTATTTTTAACATTATGCTCAAAATTATACGTATTTTAGTACAAAGAATGAGATTTATTTATTGCTTTACTAAGTCGAAGATTTGTATTATATGCACTAAATGCATATAGCTACTCAAATCTATTTAATTTCGTCGTACATGTTTATTTTTAACACTTTTGTGATCAATGAAATTGAAAAATATTTATGTTTAACTAAAAAAATCCATTTATATTTCTTGATTTATCGATCGTTGGCGGATATGATAATTATCCGATATCCGAAAATGATTTCGGATACCGATACAGATATAACACTCCGTATCCGAAAGTATCCGTTGATAGCCCTAAATTCAGAGCTATCCTTCTAAAAATATATCTATTCTATTTTCCATGAATTAACCAAAAGTGAGATCTTTGCTTTGTTCGAATTGCAAGGAATTGTTTCTTTTCTTTATCGAAGCAGATAGATAAGATAAACTACTAAAAGGAATATTGATATCCAACACATTTCTTTCCCTTTATGGTATATTCCTTGTTAATTCAAACAACATGCTTTTATACATATCTTGGAATTAGATTATTTTCGGAAATCACAATAAACCCGCTTCAATTAAATCAAAAGATAGAACTTCACATTCCAAGTCTATTAGGGCAGCTTAATTTACAACTTAATTGTGAATCTGAAATTAGCTTTACGACTATACCGACATTTTATAATTATAAATATAATGTTTTATAATTATAACTACTTGGGAATGATTTCAAATTTACAGATCGTGATGTAAATATTATTCGTATTCCAATTGCCTATTTTATTGAATATGTAGACGTTAGCACATGCGCTAGTTTTAAGCCTACAACTCATGAAATATTATTTAGGCATGATATTTAAATAAAAAATTCAAATAAATAAATTTCAGTATTACAATTAAATCATGTTATTTCTCAATCACCTTTCAAGCTTTCAGAACCTCTCAATACTTACCATTTTCATTTCAACTCAAAAGTGTGTCACCATTTTGTGTTCATATAAACTTTCCCTTCCACACACACACACACACACACACACACACACACACACACATATATATATTGAAGAAATAAAGAATGGCTTGGCTTCCTTTTATTGATATATTTCTGCCATATATATATATATATATATATATATATATATATATATATATATATATATATGCATGATACAAAGGAACTGACAATTGGCAATTACTGTAAACCAGGAAACTCATTAACTCATTCTTATCCTAAATACTGTAAACCAGGAAACTCATTAACTCATTCCTATCCTAAATACTGTAAACCAGGAAACTCATTAACTCATTCCCATCCTAAATACTGTAAACCAGAAAACTCATTAACTCATTCTTATCCTAAATACTGTAAACCAGGAAACTCATTAACTCATTCCTATCCTAAATACTATAAACCAGAAAACTCATTAACTCATTCTTATACACATCCTAAACTCATGTCTACAAAATATCTCAATAATATCTCAACACCCCCCTCAAGATGGAGCATGCGGATCATAAACGCCCACCTTGGAAAGCAAAAACTAAAATTGACGTGTCCCCAAAGGCTTAGTAAAGATGTCTGCAAGCTGAATCGTGGTAGGAACGTATGAAGGAAGAATAGTTCCATCTTGGATTGCATCACGAACAAAATGACAGTCAACTTCAATGTGCTTTGTGCGTTCATGGAAGACGGGATTTTATACAATATGTAAAGCCAATTGGCTGTCACAATGAATCTCAATGGTTGCAGTATGTTGGATTCCCAAACTAAGGAGAAGACCTTTCAACCATTTCAATTCAGAAGCAAGAGCGGCCATAAATCGGTATTCAGCCTCTGCTGAAGAACGTGCCACAGTAGGTTGTTTCTTAGTTTTCCAAGAAATCAGGGAATGACCAAGAAACACAATCCAACCAGTGAGAGAGCGACGAGTAAGAGGGCAAGTTGCCCAATCGGAATCACACCATCCTATCAAAGATAGAGAGCTATTGGTTCGAAGTAAAATACCTTGTCCAGGAGAACCCTTCAAGTAGCGAACAACACGCAAAGCAGTTTCCCAATGTTCATGTATCGATTCTTGTAGAAACTGGGATAAAATATGGACAGAGTATGCCAAATTAGGTCGCGTGATTGTTAAGCAAATCAAACGTCCGACCAAACGACGATAAGATTCCGGATTAGACAAAGGCTCCCCTGAAGCATGTGCAAGCCGATGGGTTTGCTCAATGGGAAAACATGCTGGCTTAGCACCTAGAATACCAGTCTCAGAAATAATATCAAGTGAATACTTCCGTTGACAAAGAAATATGCCATCAGAATTTCGTGCCACCTTAATCCTGAGGAAATATTTAAGAACCCCAAGATCCTTCATATGAAAACACGTGCTCAAATACTTCTTAAAGACTCTCAAAGTAGCTGGATTAATTCCAGAAATAATTAAATCATCAACATACACCAAGACATTAATTTGAGTAGCACCCTTTTTGTAAGTAAAAAGAGAATAATCAGAATATGATTGGAGAAAGCCATATTCTTTGAAGGCAGTAACAAGTTTGGCAAACCAGCATCTCAGTGCTTATTTCAAGCCATATAGTGACTTTCGAAGACGACAAACCATATCAGGTTGAGAAGACCTAAAACCAGGAGGAAGCTTCATATAAACTTCTTCATTGAGATCCCCATGCAAAAAATCATTATGCACGTCCATCTGATGCAGCTCCTAATTTTTAGATGCTGCAATGGCGAAGAAACAACGAACTGTAATCATCTTTGCAACGGGTGCAAAAGTCTCATTATAATCAATCCCAGCGGTTTGGTGATTGCCACAAACAACTAAACGAGCTTTAAGCCGCTCAATGCTGCCATCAGAGTCACATTTGATTTTGTAGACCCACTGACTACTAAGAGCACATTTACCAGATGGCAATTTTTCCATAGTCCAAATATCATTGTCCTCTAAAGCACGAATTTCTGTTTGCATAGCACGACGCCATCCTACATCTCTCATAGCTTCTTTAAATGATTTCAGTTCTCGACCTGCTGTAACAGCGGCTGGAAATTGCTGATGACTAACAGAAAATTTTGCACAATTAATATAATGTGTTATAGGAAAGAGCGTACCTGAGGAAGCAGATGTCACGGGTGAATTTGGAGAAAGAGTAGATGGACTTTTTGTGAGGATAGTGTTAGTAACATAGTCACGAAGAAGGGACAGAACTTTTTCACGGAATCCACATCCCATGCGAGGTTCATTAGTAGCAACCTCTACGTTCCCATCTGTAGAATAATGATGGTATGAAGACGGTGATGTAACAGGAATTTTTTCAACATTCGGGTCAAACTGTAATTTATCGGCTGCCGAAGAAATAGTGGAAATATGCTCTAAGATGGTACTTGTTGGATTTTAGGTGGTGATATGTATTGGGGAGGATTTAGTTGCAGGCTCAAGCTCATTTGCAGGTTCTAAAGTGGTAGTTGGGGAGCTTTGGGTTGTGATATGTAGTGGGGTAGATTCATTTGTAGGTTCAAGTTCATTTGTAGGCTCTCCAAGAATATCAAAATCATCATCACTCAAATTCATACTTCCAATATTATATCTAGAACAAATAGTAGCAGGAGCATGTTCAACAAATGGAAATTGATTTTCAAAAAACTTAACATCTCTAGAAAAAAGAAACTTTTATTTTCTAGATCAAAAAGTCTCCACCCTTTCTTACCAAAAGGATATCCAATAAAGATGCATTTTCGACTTCGACTTGCAAATTTATCACTCTTAGCTTGTTGATTATGGGCATAACATAGAGAACCAAATACTCGTAGATTATCAAAATTCGGCAAAGCATTGAATAAAATTTCATAAGGTATTTTATTGTGAAGAACACGCAAAGGTGTTAGATTGATCAAATGAGAAGCTGTTAAAACACATTCACCCAAAAAATAAAGAGGAAGATGACTTTGAAAACGCAAGGCCCTTGCCACTGTTAAAATATGACGGTGCTTATGTTCAACTCTACCATTCTGTTGTGGAGTCCCCACACAAGAGGTTTGAAATGAAATCTCACTTGAAAGAAAGTAGTCTTTCAAACAATTAAATTCTGTTCCATTATCACTCCAAACAATCTTAATTTTTTGTCCAAATTGTCGATCAACCATAGCCAAAAATGACATAAACATTTAAATACCTCTAACTTAAATCAACAAATAAACCCATACAGCTCGAGAGAAATCATCCACAATAGTTAAAAATTAACGAGCTCCACAAGAAGAAACTGTATTGTAGGGACCCCATAAATCACAATGAACCAATTCAAAAATTCAGGAGGCCTTATGATCACTAAGAGAAAAAGAATCACGAGATTGTTTGGCACGAGGGCACACATCACACACCTTATTCAATCTATCACTAGAATTACGTAAGAAAGGTAATGACTTTACTACTTTCTCTGAAGAATGTCCAAGACGTTGATGCCAAAGTTCCAAAATAAATGAAGAAGCATCCACTGATATAGCTTGCACTGTGGATGGTTGCTGGAAGTAGTAAAGTCCATCTCTCCGTTCACCCATTCCAATCAACTTCCTCTTATGACGGTCCTGTATAATGCACATATTAGAAACAAATTGTACAAAACAGTGCATGTCATCAATGAGTTGTGTAACCGAAATTAAGTTGCAATGCAATTTAGGAACATAAAGAACATTTTTAAGATACAATCAGTCCAAGAGCCTCACACTTCCCTTTTTGGTAGCAACAATTTTTTGACCATCAGGAAGTCCAATAGGACATGCAACAATATCATGAACATCAAACACATATGACTCGTCCCCCGTTACATGATTAGAAGCACAGGTATCAATAATCCAAGAAAATTTAGAAAACTCACCATGTAATCGATTGGTAGAGGATTGAGTATTACCAAATACAGTGGCTATAGTCTTCCACTGTTCCACAGTTAAATTAGGAAGAGAAGTAAAAAACTCACCATGTAATCGATTGGTAGAGGATTGAGTATTACCAAATACAGTGGCTATAGTCTTCCACTGTTCCACAGTCAAATTAGGAAGATAAATAGGAGTCCATGACGTGCTAGATGTAGCACTGGAAGAATTTCTACCGTCACCCATTTTGGATCTATATCTTAGCCGTGTGGCTCTGATACCATGAAGAAATAAAGAATGGCTTGGCTTCCTTTTATTGATATATTTCTGTCATATATATATATATATACATACACACACACACACACATGATACAAAGGAACTGGTAATTGGAAATTACTGTAAACCAGGAAACTCATTAACTCATTCTTATCCTAAATACTGTAAACCAGGAAACTCATTAACTCGTTTCTATCCTAAATATTGTAAAGCAGGAAACTCATTAACTCATTCTTATACACATCCTAAACTCATATCTACAAAATATCTCAACATATATATATATATATATATATATATATATATGCTAACAGAATTAAGCGAGGTTTTAAAAATCGCTAGGCCGCAATCATAAATTAGCGATTAATCGCTAAGGCGAGGATTAATCGATGACTAACCAGAGCTAGCCGTTATTTAGAAATTGATGTATTTTAGATAAGTTTTAGTATTTTTCTAAGTTTCAACTGATCCACTATGAGATATCATGGATTTGGTTAGATTTGGAAGTAATCATAGAGAAAAAATCGATTGAAGCAAATAATGTAATACTTATAAGAGGCATCAAGCCTAAATTGAGACATAGATGATGCTTTTATAAACCTCTTTATATGCCTAGGTAATGTAGTAAGTGTCATCTAAGTGAACTATAGGAGGTCTAGACAATAATCTAGGTGGTAAGGCTAGCCTAGCAACCTGACGAGACCTAGGAGGGAGGCCAGAAGGATTTCACAACACCGAAATTAAGGTCTAAGAAAGATTTGGGGTTAAGGGGAATATAGATTGATATTTACCTTTTTACGCAGTATTGATTCATCACTTATATTCTTCTTTTTATTTATTACTTCTTTCAAATTATTTTTACACACATCTACAACAAGACAAATCTATTACAACGGGCAATGCCCGTTGTAATAGAGGTTTTACAGCGGCCAGCCCGCCCGTTGTATAAGGTCATGTTGTAATATGTCCTCTTTTACAACGGGCAATGAACGTGGTAACAGACAGTTGTAATAGACTTTTCACAACGGGCATATGTTGTTGTTGTATGTTCCTTCAATAGAATAACAGTCCGTTGTAATATTTTTTGCAACAGGTATTGACTGTTGTAATATCTTCTATAACAACAATTAATGTCCGTTGTAAAATGCTCAAAGTTGCAATGGATTTGAATATTACACATAATATTAATAATATTTACAAGAATTGAATATTTAATTCAAAAATTATTTTTAAACAAATATTTATTCAAATAAATATTTATTACACTTTCAAATAGTACACAGTGTTTTCCCTCTATTTACACAATCACTTGTACATATACTTCCTCACTACATTTCACTCGTATACATTGACTCCTCACTGCACACTTATTCACTCATATACACGTACACAGTCACTCACTCTCTCACTCTCACTATAGTTTTAGTCACTCACTCAAATAGTACAAGTAGATGTCCCACTGAACAACAGTTGGATTTGGCATGCAATTCTAAACAACAACCTTCCTCCCTCATGTTAAATCCACTATATCCACCATTGGGAACACAAGGTTCAAGGATGAACTATGGTCCATGAATAACCTTATCCTATGCAAATTCAACAAACGGGAATCCCGCTCAATG
The DNA here is from genome assembly GCA_030737875.1 of Allium sativum. Lineage (NCBI taxonomy): Eukaryota > Viridiplantae > Streptophyta > Magnoliopsida > Asparagales > Amaryllidaceae > Allium > Allium sativum. The sequence goes on from CM060915.1 coordinate 121,534,124, forward strand.
CCTACATAAAAGATTACATTGCTGACAATGTACTTACTCTACCTTACTTGTAGTAACCCGGATTTTCGGCGACTTTGGTTATCGACATAAGCACGATGTCGATAACCAAAAGATCGAAAAATCCCGGTTGTTAATGAAAGAAATTAGAGGGTGAGGATAGATAAGATAGAACTTATAGAATAGAAGAAGAAGAAGAACATCATCATCAGAGTAAACACGAATCTCACAGCGGAACGAATAAAATATAACATAACATATCTTTGAAATAACATCAGTATATGTATACAATAACACTTATCAGAGTACAACACTTACAACAACAGTGGAAATAATAATAGCTATAGAATCCTGAAGCCTCCTGCTCCAAGCTCTCCAAGTGTATCTGTAAAATCCCGACTACTTGACTGCCCGTACAAATTTAGGCACCCAAGAGTTTAGGGAAAACAACAAAATAAACTCCGGGTCAGTCATGGGACTGGTGTGAGTAAAACAATTTAATACTTGATTTAATAAAGGATATCTCACAAGACCACGCCGCATAACGGAACGGGTTTTTCCCTTATGAGAATCCAAACAACTTTGTAAAGTAATATCATTCTGATATTATAATAATGTCTAAATACAAATAGATATCAATCTAGCAGAAACGCTTGCATCTCACGTTACTACATATATAGTATACAATCAAAATCGCAAGCACGTATTGGATGATTGGATTTCCAACTATGACAAGGTATGGAACCACCTTCCGATCAGTGTACTCTAGGAACGATACACTGGAGTTCAACAAGAACATCTTGCAACTCAGCCACACATGACCGACCACTCATTTCGCTTGAGTGTATCGAATGTACATCACCAAACGGTTGGGATCAGCAACCGTGCCCGTATATATATATGGGACAGCATTGATAGATTAAAGAAGCAAATGAATATTCTCTAGATAGGTGATTATACACCCTACTTCGGTGCGACCGACTTAGCCATGCTGCCTGCCCGATTTCTGTCATTTACCGGATGTGAGGCTAGAAGCTACGCTTTATCATCACAATAGATTCACTTCGAATGCCACATTGTCAGATCCATCGAAAATCACTAATTGACGTCTACAACAATACATTACGTGTCAGCTAAAAGAAGTTTCCTTCTCCGCTTCCACTCTTGGTACGGTTGAAGAAATCAATATACGTGACCTTTCTGGAAATACTCTGTCAGACATCCATCTTCATTTACTTAAAATGTCACATCGTCATACCCGCCAAATCACAAATTGACTTATCCAAAAATAACACGGGTATACAGCTAAGAGAAACGAATTCCTCCACCACCAAACGTGAATACGTTTGAATAGATCAACTTACGCGATCCATTGGATATACTCTGTCAGACCTTCGTCCATACAAGTTGTCCTGGGACTGGACAAACCGAAGGCACTATTCTGCAAACAGGATAGCCCTTGCATTTTACTCCGTCTTCAATTATCTTTGGCATATATGATTCGCGAGGCTTATGCCAATACAGAGTGGTTCTATGGATAATAATCCAACCGGTCTCTCTATATTAACAACGTTAAAATGGTCAAAACTTCGATAGTCGGTGAGTTAACTATCAAAGAAAAACAAGTGTGCAAACAACGATATTATTTCCAGATGGAAATTATATCGAACAAACATCATTTAACATTAATCTCTTTAGTTCATTTATTTACTTATCTCCTGTTTCCCTATATTCTAAATTCTTATTTTTCCTTTTATCAGAAAACATTTCTGATTCTCGTTTGGAAAACATTTCCAAAACTCCTTTACGATCAAACCTTACCATTTCTTAGTTAAGAAGGAAGTCACTCAAGTTGGGGTATAATTACCTCTTTGACCTTAACTGAACAACGTTATAACTTCGAAATGGTCAAAGTTTATCTTTAATCTTTAACAACTTCCTTACGCCTTTCTCGAATTCAATTTTACTAATCCACTTCTATATTTAAAACATTGGTTATAACGATAACGTTATAATCCCTACTTTCGAATTATCTAACTTTAATTATAACTTCTATTCTTATTAGTGAATAATTAACCTAACACTTATTTATTTATAAATAAATAAATCTCTATTTAAACACTGGAAAGTATAAGTACTTCCCGAATTCGATATAATCGAATTTGCCGATTAACTCTCTTCGAGAAATCTCTATTTGATTAACTCTTCTTCGAATAACCTATATTCGACTAACTCCTTCTCGAATAAACGATATTCGATAACCTCTCTTCGAATAACTAATATTCGATAACTCTTCCCTTCAAATATCCCATATTTGAAAATCTCACTTCGATTAAACTATAATCGATAACCCCCTTCGATGAAACTAACATCGATAACTCCTTTCGATGAAACTAACATCGATAACTCCTTTCGATGAAACTAACATCGATAACTTTAACTCGACTAACTTAACTAGGCTCGACTAACTCTATTGGTTTAACTCTAATCGACTAGTTCTATGGTTTAACCCTAATCGATTAATTCTATTTGACTAACCCTATTCGGCTAACTCGACTAACTTGGTTCGACCGACCAGGTTTGACTAACCTGACCCATTTGGTTTGACTGACCAGGTTTGGCTAACCTGACCCATTTGGTTTGACCACTAGGCTTGACTACTTGGTTTGACCATTTGGTTTGAATACCATATTCGACTAGCTCCTCTTGATTCATTAAAACCGATTAACTCATCTCGATTGACTAAATCAATTAACTCCTATCAATTAACTAAATCGATAAACTCCTTTCGATTAACTAAGTTTGATTTACTCGACTCGACTGACCAGGTTCGACTAACTTGACCAGCTTGACTCGATTGGTTCGACTCGACCAGCTCGACTCGGTTGGTTTGACTCGACCATCTTGACTCGATTGGTTCGACTCGACCATTTCGACTCGGTTGGTTTGACTCGACCATCCTGACTCGATTGGTTCGACTCGACCATTTCGACTCGGTTGGTTTGACTAGCTTGACTAGTTTGGTTCGACTAGCTTGGTTTGACCACTTAACTAACTTGATTCGAATATTTATATCCGACTAACTAACTTTTCTTTTATTTCTATTTATTTTAACTTCTATTTATTTCCTAAATAGATTTCCTTTTGTATAATCTATTTATTTTCCTAAATAGATTTTCCTTTATAACTCTAATTATTTAATCCCTAATCAAATATCCTTTATTCTATTTATTTACTCTAAATAAACATTCCTTTATTTTATTTATTTATTTCTAAATAAATATCCTTTTATAAAATCCTTCGATTTTATAAATAGATTCATTTTCAATATAAATATTGAAAATCCCCTTTTCTACATTTTCAGTGTTTTCTATTGTTTTTAAACAACCAACTGTCAATGATCAATATCATCCAAACATATACAATCAACAACAGGTTATAATTCACATCATATATCAAAATATATGAAAAACAATAAAATAATTGTTAAGGAATCCAGTCGGATTCCTCCAACCTGTTTCCCTGTATCACAGATGTTAGACAATATAGATAACATCACTTTCAGTTCCATATGATATATTCTGTTAAACAAAATCAATATAGAAATTTAACTAACTGACTAGCAGTTCAATCAAACAATCAACACACAGTCAAACAGACAATTTTAACAGTTCTAACAATACAACATGAAATTATAAACTGTTCAGAGTTAGTGAGATTTACTCACATAGATTCCATTCGCCTTCAAAACCGTTTGATTAAAACTCCATGCGTTTCCATCTCCATCCAATTTCCAATTTCTTAAGCCTCCACCTTTTACCGTGCTTATCTCCTCCTCTTAAATCGCCATAGCCAACACTTCAATCACTACGTTTAAACAGTCTTCTTTCCGAACTCAATTCACTCCAGAACAACTTCGAACCCATCTCCGTTCATTCCCGTGAACTCAAAACAAAAGCCACCCCTCACTCAACATCAAATCCTCTCCAAAAGTAAATCCCCACTTTACTGAACGCAAGCACTTTAGGCTTGACAGACACCAAAAGGGTCATTAGAGCTTCAAGCCCCACTGCTTCACCAAGCCGTACTGCTCCCTCACCCGTTCACGTGTAAACATCTGCTCCTCATTTACAAAACACGATGGCCATTCCCAAACAAATCTTTAAATACTAATCATCCATCTCAATAAGCCATAAACCCACGTTTATACCTTAATTGATCCCTTTTAACCCACATAAATACCTTCCCAACACCGCTCATTACCTTCCAGTACCACGCTCCGACATTCATGGCCAGAACCCGATCTTTACTAGCTCCCTCCTCCCTCAAATTCAACATCGAATGCCAAGAGAACTCCATCATCCTTCATCTCCTTCAACCCTCTTCCACCTCCATCTGTTCTTTGCCAACTCGCTCGCAAACTCCGTTACTGGCGCACGATACTCCTCCAGCAACAACAGTGACTCGCATCACTTTCCACCATCGGAGTCCCTGAAATCACGCACACAAGTGCGGTTCCACCCACAAATCACGAAACTGAAGTCTGTTTCTCCTCTCGGTGCTTCTATTCTTCAAATCGTCTAACCCTATTTCGCGGTTCCTCAAACCCGTACTCCAGACCAGCATCGAACCCACGAAAACATACATGACTGGAAAGAGCAAGTATACAGGAACCCAAATATACTCCTATTTTGATTTATAGATTTTTCTTTTGATTGTTTGGATTTTTCAAACTAAAGGATTCACTGTTTATTTTCTTTCTGAGGAGACGGCGCATATTTTTGACCAAGGAAGATATCTGATTAGGGTTTAGGGTGAAATGTTATTATATAGTATATTTTTAATAATTAAATATTCGATTTTTATATTTAATTATAAGCAAACGCTATCTGTTCTTGTCCTTAAAAATTCCTGTGACCACATACGATACCCAAAAATCACCAAACTGGACGTGTAGCTAGAGTTCGACATTACGGTCCCAACGAAACTGGTTTCGTCGAATTCCGACTCCGTATGCTCACACAGCGTATTTTTAAAGGTCAAAATACTGACTGTTTCTCACTCTAAAAATCCGTACGGCCACACAGTGACCCTAAAAATCATGAAACTTAACATCTAACAATAATTTGACATTGCGGATCCAACAAAACTGGTTTCGTCGAATTCCGACTTCGTTTGCAAAACCGGCTATTTTTAAAGCTTTGAACCGACCGTTTAAATATATAAATATATTTAAATTAAATTAAATATAAATGAATTTATATTATTGTATATCATCACATATGATATTGTACAGCTCCAGAATATCATATCAGAATTTACAGTTTGATATTTCAGATTTCAGATTATCCCGGTATTCAGTTTATACTGAAAAATCTCTTTTATAACGTATATAAAGCGTTACAAATTATAAAGGAATTTCACAGCGACTTTTCTGAAATTTGATTTGGACGTAAATCAAAATCTACACGATGAAATCCCGATTTTTCTCTTCCACTAGAAAGATATACTCCACCAGCTCCACACGTTTCTTGTTTCACAGAAATCCGGCTTAAAACGAATCCTGTACATTCAGTTGAAGTTCAAATCGCCAAATAGCGAACTGCCGCGTCGTTACGCACTCTATTTTAATTATATTATAATTATACGTTCAAACTGTCGTCGATTGAATATATTCGTCAATATAATCCAACTCTAAGTTGAATTACATCTTAGGGATGACCCCGTTCACAGAATATTTGTATTTCCAATATTTTTGATTATTTCGACATTATAATATATTTAATTATATTATAATTATTAATTAAATATTCAATATTATTTAATTCACGTTCTCGATATCGATAAATCGATATTTAATAATTAAATAAATAAATTGTTCAACAGCTAAAATGCGGGTTACTACAATCTTCCCCCCTTAATAAAATTTCGTCCTCGAAATTGCTAAGCTAGGGGATGACCCTATCTTCTGGGTAAAAATTTATCTTTTTACCTCTTGTCTCCGGTTTCAACTGAACCAATTAATATCGACTAAAATATTAATTTATTCCGACTAACTAAATTTTCAAAAATTCTGAAAATTTTCTAACGCCTTAACTTTTCAAAAAATTTCGCCAGCACCTCCTTTGTACTGGTCAATATCTCAAACTCCAGCTCGCCTCTCTGGGCCTTCTCCAACCCAAAAGAAAATCAAACAGCCAAGCGGCTTGCCAATTCGGCTCATAAATCTCATATCCATATATAATATAAACTGGTACCTTTTTGTCGGGCACATCAACTCTATCACTTCCATATGCTATCAACTCAACATATACCGGTGTTATCTCAATCAAATTCCAATCAGTTCATATCCTCAAATCCAAATCGAATTTCATTCGAACCCCAATATCAAATTCCAAATTATTGACTTATCAATTTGGTTCCATTCTAGATTATCTCTAACCCATTTAAATTTTATTTAACTCAGTTCAAGTTGATTTCAATTTATTTTTCTCAATTTTTACCATCTCAATCTCTTTAACTTCATAGGTTAAATTTATATTCCAGAATTTAAATTCCTGGGTTTATTTCAAATCAATTTGAAATCATAATACCAATTTAAAACCTTTGAATTTCTAAACACTTGTTTTTCTTAAAACAATTCAAAAACAAAACCTTTGGTAGTAGTCTGTCACTTAGAACTCGAAAATGAACACTGATGATGTCGCGATTCATCATCAGAATCTATTTTCCAGCTATCGAAGTGAGTTCAATACTATATCACCTTCAGTTTGAAAAACGTTTTCAAAATCTCCCAGGAACTTAAAATTTCCTTATTTTAATTCCAATCTGATTTAAATTCAGATTTTTTTTCTTCATTTTATTTCATATACTTTACTTATATGAATTCTGATTAGTCATTTATAATCATTTTACCTTTTTATAATCTTACTTGATTATAATAACAACCAACACAACCAATATACTATATCAAATATATTCGGGTAAAATTATTCCATTTACCCTCTTTCAAAACATACCATGACGGTTCATCGTATTCGAGTGTTTAGTAACCCCTATCGATACAGTGGATCAAACCGATCGACCAGAATTCACAAACAACTCAACCAATAAAACTCCACAATATAAAATCATTTTATGTTAACTAACAAATACGTTCACCCGTATATATACACTCAAACTCAGTCTAGGATATTACTAATCCCATCTCTACTGAATCACGCCACAGAGCCAAGGTAATAACTAAACCAATGCTCTGATACCAACTGTAGTAACCCGGATTTTCGGCGACTTCGGTTATCGACATAAGCACGATGTCGATAACCAAAAGATCGAAAAATCCCGGTTGTTAATGAAAGAAATTAGAGGGTGAGGATAGATAAGATAGAACTTATAGAATAGAAGAAGAAGAAGAACATCATCATCAGAGTAAACACGAATTTCACAGCGGAACGAATAAAATATAACATAACATATCTTTGAAATAACATCAGTATATGTATACAATAACACTTATCAGAGTACAACACTTACAACAACAGCGGAAATAATAATAGCTATAGAATCCTGAAGCCTCCTGCTCCAAGCTCTCCAAGTGTATCTGTAAAATCCCGACTACTTGACTGCCCGTACAAATTTAGGCACCCAAGAGTTTAGGGAAAACAACAAAATAAACTCCGGGTCAGTCATGGGACTGGTGTGAGTAAAACAATTTAATACTTGATTTAATAAAGGATATCTCACAAGACCACGCCGCATAACGGAACGGGTTTTTCCCTTATGAGAATCCAAACAACTTTGTAAAGTAATATCATTCTGATATTATAATAATGTCTAAATACAAATAGATATCAATCTAGCAGAAACGCTTGCATCTCACGTTACTACATATATAATATACAATCAAAATCGCAAGCACGTATTGGATGATTGGATTTCCAACTATGACAAGGTATGGAACCACCTTCCGATCAGTGTACTCTAGGAACGATACACTGGAGTTCAACAAGAACATCTTGCAACTCAGCCATACATGACCGACCACTCATTTCGCTTGAGTGTATCGAATGTACATCACCAAACGGTTGGGATCAGCAACCGTGCCCGTATATATATATGGGACATCATTGATAGATTAAAGAAGCAAATGAATATTCTCTAGATAGGTGATTATACACCCTACTTCGGTGCGACCGACTTAGCCATGCTGCCTGCCCGATTTCTGTCATTTACCGGATGTGAGGCTAGAAGCTACGCTTTATCATCACAATAGATTCACTTCGAATGCCACACTGTCAGATCCATCGAAAATCACTAATTGACGTCTACAACAATACATTACGTGTCAGCTAAAAGAAGTTTCCTTCTCCGCTTCCACTCTTGGTACGGTTGAAGAAATCAATGTACGTGACCTTTCTGGAAATACTCTGTCAGACATCCATCTTCATTTACTTAAAATGTCACATCGTCATACCCGCCAAATCACAAATTGACTTATCCAAAAATAACACGGGTATACAGCTAAGAGAAATGAATTCCTCCGCCACCAAACGTGAATACGTTTGAACAGATCAACTTACGCGATCCATTGGATATACTCTGTCAGAACTTCGTCCATACAAGTTGTCCTGGGACTGGACAAACCGAAGGCACTATTCTGCAAACAGGATAGCCCTTGCATTTTACTCCGTCTTCAATTATCTTTGGCATATATGATTCGCGACGCTTATGCCAATACAGAGTGGTTCTATGGATAATAATCCAACCGGTCTCTCTATATTAACAACGTTAAAATGGTCAAAACTTCGATAGTCGGTGAGTTAACTATCAAAGAAAAACAAGTGTGCAAACAGCGATATTATTTCCAGATGGAAATTATATCGAACAAACATCATTTAACATTAATCTCTTTAGTTCATTTATTTACTTATCTCCTGTTTCCCTATATTCTAAATTCTTATTTTTCCTTTTATCAGAAAACATTTCTGACTCTCGTTTGGAAAACATTTCCAAAACTCCTTTACGATCAAACCTTACCATTTCTTAGTTAAGAAGGAAGTCACTCAAGTTGGGGTATAATTACCTCTCAGACCTTAACTGAACAACGTTATAACTTCGAAATGGTCAAAGTTTATCTTTAATCATTAACAACTTCCTTACGCCTTTCTCGAATTCAATTTTACTAATCCACTTCTATATTTAAAACATTGGTTATAACGATAACGTTATAATCCCTACTTTCGAATTATCTAACTTTAATTATAACCTCTATTCTTATTAGTGAATAATTAACCTAACACTTATTTATTTATAAATAAATAAATCTCTATTTAAACACTGGAAAGTATAAGTACTTCCCGAATTCGATATAATCGAATTTTCCGATTAACTCTCTTCGAGAAATCTCTATTTGATTAACTCTTCTTCGAATAACCTATATTCGACTAACTCCTTCTCGAATAAACGATATTCGATAACCTCTCTTCGAATAACTAATATTCGATAACTCTTCCCTTCAAATATCCCATATTTGAAAATCTCACTTCGATTAAACTATAATCGATAACCCCCTTGAATGAAACTAACATCGATAACTCCTTTCGATGAAACTAACATCGATAACTTTAACTCGACTAACTTAACTTGACTCGACTAACTCGACTTACTTGGTTCGACCAATTCGATTCGATTAACTAGGCTCAACTAACTCTATTGGTTTAACTCTAATCGATTAGTTCTATGGTTTAACCCTAATCGATTAATTCTATTTGACTAACCCTATTCGGCTAACTCAACTAACTTGGTTCGACCGACCAGGTTTGACTAACCTGACCCATTTGGTTCGACTGACCAGGTTTGGCTAACCTGACCCATTTGGTTTGACCACTAGGCTTGACTACTTGGTTTGACCATTTGGTTCGAATACCATATTCGACTAACTCCTCTCGATTCATTAAAACCGATTAACTCATCTCGGTTGACTAAATCAATTAACTTCTATCGATTAACTAAATCGATAAACTCCTTTCGATTAACTAAGTTTGATTTACTCGACTCGACTGACCAGGTTCGACTAACTTGACCAGCTTGACTCGATTGTTTCGACTCGACCAGCTCGACTCAGTTGGTTTGACTCGACCATCTTGACTCGATTGGTTCGACTCGACCATTTCGACTCGGTTGGTTTGACTCGACCATCTTGACTCGATTGGTTCGACTCGACCATTTCGACTCGGTTGGTTTGACTAGCTTGACTAGTTTGGTTCGACTAGCTTGGTTTGACCACTTAACTAACTTGATTCGAATATTTATATCCGACTAACTTTTCTTTTATTTCTATTTATTTTAACTTCTATTTATTTCCTAAATAGATTTCCTTTTGTATAATCTATTTATTTTCCTATATAGATTTTCCTTTATAACTCTAATTATTTAATCCCTAATTAAATATCCTTTATTCTATTTATTTAATCTAAATAAATATTCCTTTATTTTATTTATTTATTTCTAAATAAATATCCTTTTATAAAATCCTTCGATTTTATAAATAGATTCATTTTCAATATAAATATTGAAAATCCTCTTTTCTACATTTTCAGTGTTTTCTATTGTTTTTAAACAACCAACTGTCAATGATCAATATCATCCAAACATATACAATCAACAACATGTTATAATTCACATCATATATCAAAATATATGAAAAACAATAAAATAACTGTTGAGGAATCCAGTCGGATTCCTCCAACCTGTTTCCCTGTATCACAGATGTTAGACAATATAGATAACATCACTTTCAGTTCCATATGATATAATTTGTTAAACAGAATCAATATAGAAATTTAACTAACTGACTAGCAGTTCAATCAAACAATCAACACACAGTCAAACAGACAATTTTAACAGTTCTAACAATACAACATGAAATTATAAACTGTTCAGAGTTAGTGAGATTTACTCACATAGATTACATTCGCCTTCAAAACCGTTTGATTAAAACTCCATGCGGTTCCATCTCCATCCAATTTCCAACTTCTTAAGCCTCCACCTTTTACCGTGCTTATCTCCTCCTCTTAAATCGCCATAGCCAACACATCAATCACTACGTTTAAACAGTCTTCTTTCCGAACTCAATTCACTCTAGAACAACTTCGAACCCATCTCCGTTCATTCCCGTGAACTCAAAACAAAAGCCACCCCTCACTCAACATCAAATCCTCTCCAAAAGTAAATCCCCACTTTACTGAATGCAAGCACTTTAGGCTTGACAAACACCAAAAGGGTCATTAGAGCTTCAAGCCCCACTGCTTCACCAAGCCGTACTGCTCCCTCACCCGTTCACGTGTAAACATCTGCTCCTCATTTACAAAACACGATGGCCATTCCCAAACAAATCTTTAAATACTAATCATCCATCTCAATAAGCCATAAACCCACGTTTATACCTTAATTGATCCCTTTTAACCCACATAAATTCCTTCCCAACACCGCTCATTACCTTCCAGTACCACGCTCCGACATTCATGGCCAGAACCCGATCTTTACTAGCTCCCTCCTCCCTCAAATTCAACATCGAATGCCAAGAGAACTCCATCATCCTTCATCTCCTTCAACCCTCTTCCACCTCCATCTGTTCTTTGCCAACTCGCTCGCAAACTCCGTTACTGGCGCACGATACTCCTCCAGCAACAACAGTGACTCGCATCACTTTCCACCATCGGAGTCCCTGAAATCACGCACACAAGTGCGGTTCCACCCACAAATCACGAAACTGAAGTCTGTTTCTCCTCTCGGTGCTTCTATTCTTCAAATCGTCTAACCCTATTTCGCGGTTCCTCAAACCCGTACTCCAGACCAGCATCGAACCCACGAAAACATACATGACTGGAAAGAGCAAGTATACAGGAACCCAAATATACTCCTATTTTGATTTATAGATTTTTCTTTTGATTGTTTGGATTTTTCAAACTAAAGGATTCACTGTTTATTTTCTTTCTGAGGAGACGGCGCATATTTTTGACCAAGGAAGATATCTGATTAGGGTTTAGGGTGAAATGTTATTATATAGTATATTTTTAATAATTAAATATTCGATTTTTATATTTAATTATAAGCAAACGCTATCTGTTCTTGTCCTTAAAAATTCCTGTGACCACATACGATACCCAAAAATCACCAAACTGGACGTGTAGCTAGAGTTCGACATTACGGTCCCAACGAAACTGGTTTCGTCGAATTCCGACTCCGTATGCTCACACAGCGTATTTTTAAAGGTCAAAATACTGACTGTTTCTCACTCTAAAAATCCGTACGGCCACACAGTGACCCTAAAAATCACGAAACTTAACATCTAACAATAATTTGACATTGCGGATCCAACAAAACTGGTTTCGTCGAATTCCGACTTCGTTTGCAAAACCGACTATTTTTAAAGCTTTGAACCGACCGTTTAAATATATAAATATATTTAAATTAAATTAAATTAAATATAAATAAATTTATATTATTGTATATCTTCACATATGATATCGTACAGCTCCAGAATATCATATCAGAATTTACAGTTTGATATTTCAGATTTCAGATTATCCCGGTATTCAGTTTATACTGAAAAATCTCTTTTATAACGTATATAAAGCGTTACAAATTATAAAGGAATTTCACAGCGACTTTTCTGAAATTTGATTTGGACGTAAATCAAAATCTACACGATGAAATCCCGATTTTTCTCTTCCACTAGAAAGATATACTCCACCAGCTCCACACGTTTCTTGTTTCACAGAAATCCGGCTTAAAACGAATCCTGTACATTCAGTTGAAGTTCAAATCGCCAAATAGCGAACTGCCGCATCGTTACGCACTCTATTTTAATTATATTATAATTATACGTTCAAACTGTCGTCGATTGAATATATTCGTCAATATAATCCAACTCTAAGTTGAATTACATCTTAGGGATGACCCCGTTCACAGAATATTTGTATTTCCAATATTTTTGATTATTTCGACATTATAATATATTTAATTATATTATAATTATTAATTAAATATTCAATATTATTTAATTCACGTTCTCGATATCGATAAATCGATATTTAATAATTAAATAAATAAATTGTTCAACAGCTAAAATGCGGGTTACTACATTACTCCCCAGCAACCAAAGCTACCTATGCTATATGGAATGAAATACATAATCTCATTTTTCCCATGTTAGACAGACTTTGATAAGTTTGTATGGTCTTTTAACTGTTCTATTCATTCGATTGTCCTTGTTTATAAATGCATCTTTAACCGTGCAAACTTTAACCTTTTTGCATGATATTAGAGAAACTGGAACTGAATTAATAAGCAATTTGACAAAAAAAATCTCTGGATAATCATGGAAAATAGCCTTCATACGAAAGCCAATCTATTAGCTAAAAAGATGGCGATTGAGGCAAGCAAATATAAGATATAACTGTAACTTAAATTTAAGATTATACTGAAATTAAGCAGGTGATAATAACCACGTACCGTATTATGATTCTAACCACGGAAGAGAACAACATGACCAATTCGACTCTATCTTGTTTCTAGGTTAACCTTTCCTGAAGTATAAAAAAGCAAATATAAAAACTGTATTAGAAATGATGCCATGATTATACGTATGATTATATGTATGCCATGATTAAAGTTGTTGTATATGCCGACAATGCAGCCTTGCACTCACGTATATTACAGGCAACGCATTCCTACATTTGCAAAAAATGAACCCTTCTTATAATTCACAGTTTCTTCATCAAGGTAAGAGGCCACCTAGTCACCTAAAATCACTGGTGCAAATATTCAGATAAATGAATCAAGTAGTAGCTACAATTTTTCCTCATCAAAAATCTGAAGAGGTTGCAGAGAATGTGATGGTCGCAAAAGGAAGTCCAGTGTCAGGAAACAATTGTGTAATGGACACATCAAATGACCAATTACACAGCTTGCTTCAGCACTAATGGTTGCTCCTAGAAAAGTTTGCATGTATTAGTGTAGCAACTATACTTTTTTTTATATATACAACAAAGGAAAACATAGTTATTACACGAATCATTTTGGCAGATAATGTAATCCAATATAAGCATTCAATAAGTTTAAACAATCGGTAAAAGCACAATCCACTGGGTTGATGAAGCCATGTCATACCTTGCAGAGATCTGATATCCTTACTCAACGATTCCTTTCCAAAGGCAAAGGGCGATTGAATCATGTGTTCTCGATCACAGTCCCGATAGTCATGATTACGATCGGACATGACCTGAACATGACGAAGACGATTTTGGAGCAACTATACTTTATTATTGAAATTCAATAGTAAGACTATCATCATTTCAGATAATGAAAATGGTGCCTATAAAAGAACTACAATGATTCTAATATCTTATTGACAGGGAAATGGACTAGGATGTAGTATATAGAGACATAGGAAAAGCACCTCCCTACCTATATCAGTATATGCAAGCACTTTTATTTATGGAATTAATGACACAGACACATTCCTCATGTTATTTCCACATTCTCACATCAATGATTCCACATTCTCACATCAATGATTCCACATTCTCACATCAAATCACTGTGGGAATGCATAAAACTCACTTGGCTTAAGGATGCTAACTAAAGTAATCAAAGCTAATATATATTCTTTAACTCGGCCTATGTAACACCCCGAATTTTGGGTTAATGCTAATATTCACTAATTACAGAATAAATAATCTCAGATGTGGGAATTGGGGGAAACGGGCTGCGTCATTGCGTTCGTCTCGGAAAAATACGCAGAATAGAGTCCGAGTTTTCGAAAATCGGAGTCTGTATGACCCAGTTATGGCCCGATGAAGTTTGTAGAAAATTCAAAACTAAAAACAGATTTAAAAATTTAAAATTTAGATTTTGGAATGGAAAAGCGGGGTCAGGCGGGAAGCTTCCCGCCCTACCCATGTCGACAGGGCTGTCGACAGGCCTGTCGACAGGGGTGTCGACTTGCCTGTCGATAGGGGCGTGGCGTCCAGTGAACCTGGGTGCACCAGGTTGGGCTTTAGGCTGGCTTGGAGGGCTGGTTCTAGAGATTTCCTAAATCTAAGGGTCCTAATCTAATCTAGGGTTAATCTAAGGGCCTAAAACACTCACCTAATCCTATAAATAAGACCCCAACCCTACCCTAATTCATTCATAATTAGGTCTTGTAACTAAACTATGGCAAAATGAAATTTGAGCATGGCCTCCACTAATTCATGAAGGAGGGTTGCAAGCTAATCACTCACTAATCAACCTCTAATCCATTCTAAGCATCTTAATCTTCTTCATTTGGAGTGCAAATTTGCTAGTGGTGAGTTTCTATCACTTTAACATCAATTGTTAAAGTAAGTAGATTGGGTGTAATGAGACCTATGGTCTTAAATGCGGATTAGTGAGTTTGAATCATTTATAATGATATGCTACTCTATGTTTTTCTATGTTTATGCATAATTAATAAGTGGGTTTATGCATGTTTGATAAGTTGGTTTATGCAAGCTTGATAAGTTGGTTTATGCATGTTTAACAAAGTGAGTTATGTATATGTTTAAATGCAAGTTGAATGTGATATGCAAGTTATGCATGCTTATGCAAGTATATGGATGCTTATGCAAGTTATGTATATGTTTAAATGCAAGTTTAATGTGATATGCAAGTTATGCATGCTTATGCAAGTATATGGATGCTTATGCAAGTTATGTATATGTTTAAATGCAAATTTAATGTGATATGCAAGTTATGCATGCTTATGCAAGTATGTGGATGCTTATGCAAGTTATGTGTATGCTTAAATGCATGTTTAACATGTTATGCAAGTTATGAGAATGCTTATATGTAAGTTCAACATGTTATGCAAGATATGTGTACGATAATATGCAAGCTCATATGCAACATGTTATGCAAATCATGTGTATGATAATATGCAAGTTTGGGTTAAATGTAGTTGGGTTAATATATGCTCATATATGCAAGTTGACATCCTATTAACCCATGACAAAGTTATATGCTAAACCCATGATATTTGTGATGGATCTTCCCCTTTATTATGTCATGAAATGAGAACGATTTACGTGGGGAACGATGGGGTTGGTAAATATGTTAATAAATGTATGATTGGGTATGATTAAGCATACCATAAAAATAAATTACCATAAGTGGGAATTTACCTATTGAGTTAGGTCTACCCCATGGGAATTTACCTATTGAGTTAGGTCTACCCATGTTATGGAAAACTTGATATTAATTAGGGATAATTAATATGGGGGTGATTAATTAGGTGTAATTAATCGACTAAGACACGAGGTTGGACTCATTTGTAGTGTAAAACTGCCCGGACCCGACCGGCTTAACCAGTTGCTACAAATGTCAGCCCAATGTGAGAGGTCTTAGCCATAAATTAAATACGTGATTAAAGTAAAGACACGAGGTTAGGCTCTGTTATGACGTAAGACTGCCCGGACTCTACCGGCTTAACCAGGCGGTCATAACAGCCAGTCTAATGTGGGAGGTCTTTACGGGAGATCACGGTCTTAATTAAATAAGAAACACTTAACCATATTAGCATGTAGTGGGACATGAGGGGTTAAGTGGGTGCCTTGGGTGGCATGTGGAAATTTTGTGGTTGCCTTGGGTGGCATGTGGAATCTAGTGGGTTGCCTTGGGTGGCAATAGCAAATACGATTAGAATACTTAACCAAGTGGAAACATGTAATTAAACATGATTAAAGGGTTAAGTGGGATACACTAGATATATGACAAGCTTAAGGGGGTAGCTTGTGGGGGCCCATTTCAACCAATATCCCAAACGTATCTTTGTGGGCTCGACCCATGTCGAGTGACGGGACACGCATATTGGGCTTGATTATAAGAGGCCAAAACGGGTTAGCGGTGGCAACGCAAGTCCAACGGGTTTCATATGCGTGTGTGGGCCCGGGCTGGTAGATAAGCCGTTGTTGCATCGTGTAGATATAAAGCCGTGCACCGTTGATAGTATTGGGTAGCCACTTTAGGGGAGTGATACACCCCACTGTGGGACCAGCACGGGTATCTACGGTAGGGAGCCGATCGATGGGGAGTAGTGGGTACACCTAATAAAGATAGGGGCAGACGGCACCTATGTAGGGGTACACGAAACTACTGGGTAAGAATTACTGAGTACACCTAGTGGAGATAGGGGCAGACGACACCTATGTAGTGGGCTAGGAGTACACGAAACTACTGGGGAAATTTTCTAAGTCCTTGGAGGGATCAACCTTTAAGTAGGAATGACTGGTGTGGTGCAGTTAGTAATTATCCTTGGGTGGGTAGATGCGTCCTGACGGTTATCTTAGTTTATCCTAAGTCTACCAAGCTGCTTAGTGTAGCCATTCATCCCCAGATATTACCGTAGGTCAAGTTTATGTCTTCTCTGGTTACTTTAATGATTGTATTGTTAAAGTTATAGGACTCACTCAGACTTATGTCTGACCCCGTTGTTTTTATCTTTTTCCCAACCGTCAGGTCCTACGGTGGATCTTAGCGGTAGTAGAGCTTGATCGGATTGCTGTTCCAGTCTTTAGGAGCTTGGGTAGATGTAAAGCTCCAGTTATCCAGTTATCTTTTCTTTTGTTCTGGCTATTGTATGAGAGAGTGGGATTATGTACTTCTTTATTTTGATGGATATTGTACTTGACTTTTATCGTGGTTTTATGATGTAACCAGACATGTTTATTTCCGCTGTTATGAGATGATATTTTAAATTTCAAGTACTATTTATATCTGTCTTGTTGTAATTTTTCTGTTCTATATTCACTAAAATACTCCACCGATTCTATGGCATTCCCATAGCGAGTGACCATAGCGGGCGTGGGGTGTTACACGTGGTATCAGAGCAAAGGTCACCGGAACAGATAAAATTTTTAGAAAACTATTTTTCTAAAAACATTTTTGGAAGAGATATTTTCAAAAACATGTCTTTAAAGAGAAAAGTTTTTGAAAGAAAAGCATAATCCCCAATAGCCATATCTATATCCTTCGAATCCTTCGTTTTGAATCTTTCCTTTTTCGTTTCAGCATGGCCGAGAATCTTAACTTTCCGGAGGGTGTGACAGTACCAGTATGGTATAGGAGATTGATGGAGGCTAGGGCCACCACAGCGGGTCCAGCAAATGTTCCTCCACCAACCGTAGCACCCGATCTTCCTCCTCCCCCTCCTCCTCGCACGGATACTTTTTCTAAGACTTGCAAGGAATTTAAAGCTATGGGAGGGAAACCTTTTCAAGGATCTGAAACTTTTGTGGAAGCTAGAGATTGGCTTAAGGAGGTGGAAGAGTTGATAGATATCTTTGAGATGGAAGAAGGGAAGAAAGTCAAGTTGGCTGCTTGGTTAATGAAGGGAGAGGCCTCATTCTGGTGGGAGGTCACTAATGGAGAACGCCCCGTTGACTCTTGGGCGGATTTTAGGCAAAGATTTGTGGCAAAGTTTCTCTCAAGGGCGGAGGAAAACTTGTATATGGAAAGATTCTTGACTCTAAAGCAAGGGAATCTCTCGGTGAAGGAATATGTCAACAAGTTTAATCAATTGGCAAGGTTTGGCCTAGATATGGTGAATACACCGGAGAAGAAGGCTTTGAGGTTCGTGAAGGGCTTGAATGAACCGATGCATGGGTTGGCTATGACTCATATCCCTATGGGGGCCACCTTTGAGAAGCTAGTTGACATGGCACTCATGTATGAAGAAGAGAAGGGTCCCAATGCTAATAGGGCACCCGAGAAGAAGGGAGATCAAAAGAGACCTCAGCAACAACAACAAAGCAAAGGTGGGAAAGGCAACGGTGGCAAGGGCAAGAAGAAGAAGTGTTTCAATTGTGGGACACCTGGCCACCTAAGCAAGGATTGTCGCAAGAAGAAGAAGACTGGCTGCTTCCACTGTGGCGAAGCAGGGCATTTAGTGAAGGATTGCCCTAAGAAGGGGCAAAAGACGGGGTCTACCTCAGGAGGACAGGTGCAAGCTCTTATGGCACCGAGTCAGGCTAGGGGGCAAGTACAGGCTCTCGTGGTTCCACCAATTCAGGAAAGAGGTAGAACTATCTCCGTTGAAAGTCTGGTTTTTCTATTTGATCATCCTGTCCGTACATTGTTTGATTCAGGCGCATCGCATTCGTTTATCTCATCATCATTAGTTGAGTCACTGCACTTAGACACCAGTCTGGTAGATGATCCCTTGGTTGTTTCAAACCCAATTGGGGGCTCCACTTATTTGTCCATGATATGTTTGGGTTTGAAGATTTCTATACTTAGCATTGAGTTTAGATGTGATGCTTTTGTGTTGGGCTTCACGGGCTATGGGTTGATTTTGGGCATGGACTGGTTATCCAGTAAAGGTGCCGTTCTTGATTGCGAAAGGAGAGTTGTTAGGCTCATGACCCGCTTGGGTAACACTCTCGAGATTTCTTGTAATCCCATGGACTCTGTTATGCTAAGTTATCTTGAATCGCTTGACGCTTCGGTCGAGAGTTTGCAATCTGTTAGAGTGGTCCGGGAATATCCGGATGTGTTTGAGGAGGTAAAGGGCTTACCTCCGAAGCGGGAGATTGACTTCCGAATATATCTGGTGGATAATGCTAAACCGGTATCTTTACCAGTGCGCCATATGGCTCCTCGTGAGAGGAGGGAACTCCATAAGCAAGTAGGGGAGTTGCTTGAGAAGGGGTTCATAAGACGGAGCATATCGGAGTGGGGTGCTCCAGTAGTATTTGCTACAAAGGCGGATGGGTCCCTCAGACTTTGTGTAGACTATAGAGAACTCAACAAGCTCACAAAGAAGAATAGACACCCATTGCTGAGGATTGATGATCTTTTCGATCAGTTGGTTGGCGCTTCAGTATTTTCTCAGTTGGACTTAGCCACGGGGTTTCATCAGTTGAGGGTGGCTGAGGATAGCATAGACAAGACTGCCTTTAGAACTCTGGATGGTTTCTATGAGTGGCTGGTAATGCCATTTGGGTTGACGAACGCCCCTGCATACTTTGTTGATTTGATGAGTAGGGTGTTCAGGGAGTTCCTTAATAAATTCGTGGTGGTCTTTGTGGATGATATCTTAGTATTTTCTAAGAGTGAAGAAGAGCATGCCTTACATCTTGGGGAGGTGTTGAAGACTCTTCGAGCACATAGCCTTAAGGCTAAATTCTCTAAATGTCACTTCTGGAGGAAGGAAGTACGGTTCTTGGGGCACGTGGTCTCCAAGGAAGGGATAGCTGTGGATCCCACGAAGGTAGTATCAATTCAGGATTGGAAGGTTCCAAAGAATGCTACCGAAGTAAGAAGTTTCTTGGGGTTGGCGGGTTATTATAGGAAGTTTATCAAAGACTTCGCGAAAATATCAGCCCCATTAACCCGCTTGACGAAGAAGAATCTTGTTTTCACATGGGACGTAGATTGTGATGATGCGTTCCGACGGTTAAAGAGAGCTTTAACCACCGCTCCAGTTTTGGTGTTGCCAGATGGGAGCAAGCCATTTGTTGTCTATACCGATGCCTGTGGGACAGGACTTGGCGCAGTCTTAATGCAAGAGGGAAGGGTAATAGCCTATGGTGGAAGGCAGTTGAGGGCACATGAGAAAAATTACCCTACCCATGATCTAGAGCTGGCCGCTATTGTTTTTGCGCTTAAGATTTGGCGCCATTATCTTCTTGGTGAGAGATTCGAGTTGTTCACTGACCATAAATCATTGAAATACTTATTCTCTCAGAAGGATTTAAACTTAAGACAGCAAAGGTGGATGGAGTTCTTAGCATCTTATGATTTCGAGATAGCGTATACCCCTGGCAAGGGTAACGTGGTGGCGGACGCCTTGAGCAGGAAGAGGTTGTCCTTGAGTCCATTGTTCGTGGAACGACGAAGCTTGGAATTTATCTCGATGTTTGATTTCAGACCTTCCGTTGACTATGTACCCGGTTTGTTAGCTTCTTTGGAAGTTAGACCTACTCTTTTGGGGCGGATTGGAGAAGCACAGAGGGACGACCCACAGTTGGTTGAGTTGGTAGAAAAGCTCATAAGGGGGGAGTCGTCCAGCCATTTGAGT
Source organism: Allium sativum (assembly GCA_030737875.1). Classification (NCBI taxonomy): domain Eukaryota; kingdom Viridiplantae; phylum Streptophyta; class Magnoliopsida; order Asparagales; family Amaryllidaceae; genus Allium; species Allium sativum. The sequence continues at coordinate 121,555,221 of CM060915.1, forward strand.
AGGTACACCCTAGACGATAGGGGGTGCTTGCGTAGAGACGGTAGACTTTGTGTACCGCAAGATGAGGGTTTGAGGAAGGCTATTCTTGATGACGCACACCGTTCTAGGATGACCATTCATCCCGGTGGGGACAAGATGTACCAAGACATGAAGAGGGTTTTCTTCTGGGCCGGTATGAAGAAAGATGTGGCCGAGTATGTCGCTCGATGTTTGGTGTGCCAGCAAGTGAAGGCGGAGCAAAGGAAACCAGGTGGGTTGCTTCACCCATTGGAGGTTCCGCAATGGAAGTGGGATAGCGTCTCGATGGATTTTATTGACGGGTTACCCAGGTCGAGGAAGGGTAATACAGGAATTTGGGTGGTGGTAGACAGACTTACTAAGAGCGCCCATTTCATACCTGTGAAGAGCAAGAGGACTGCTCCATGGCTAGCTTCAGTATATCTTCGAGAGATAGTTCGATTACATGGGGTACCCTCTAGCATAGTAAGTGATCGAGATCCTATCTTCACTAGCGAGTTCTGGAGAAGTTTGCAAGAAGCAGTGGGGACTCAATTGTGTCTGAGCACCGCATATCATCCTCAGACGGACGGCCAGACTGAGAGGGTGAATCGTGTTCTAGAAGACCTTTTGAGGCTTTGTATCTTAGATTTTGGAGGTACATGGGAAGAGCATCTTCCATTGGTGGAGTTCGCATATAATAACAGCTTTCAGTCCAGTATTGGGATGGCTCCTTTCGAAGCTCTCTATGGAAGGCCTTGTCGATCACCTACATGTTGGTGGGAATCTACGGATAAGATCTTTCTTGGGCCTGATATGGTTAGGGAGACTTCAGAGAAGATCGATTTGATTCGAAGAAGGATGAAAGCAGCGCAAGATAGGCAAAAATCTTATGCGGACAAGAGAAGGACGGATCTTGAGTTTGAGGTTGGGGATATGGTTTTTGTTAAGGTATCTCCGTTGAGAAATGTTGTTCGCTTCGGATCCGTTGGGAAGTTAGCACCGAGGTTTGTTGGGCCGTTTCCTATCAAGGAAAGGATTGGACGGATGGCATATAGGGTGGAGTTGCCCGACAGACTTAGTGGTGTTCATGATGTACTCCATGTATCACATCTGAGGAAGTGCTTACATGAGACGGCAGAGGTGGTAGAGCCGAGCTTGCTTAGAGATGTAGAGGTAGAGCGTGATGCGACTATTCGACGAGCTCCTACTCGCATCCTTGGGTCAGAGACTAGGAAGTTGAGAAACAGAGAGGTTCAACTAGTCAAAGTGCAATGGGGAGAAGATGAGAGCAACGCAACTTGGGAGACGGAAGCGAAGATGCGTTCATTGTACCCATTTCTTTTTGAGGGTATGTCTTTACTTTCTCCTTTATCGCTTGTCTAGTACTTATCTTATCTTCGGTATGTCCTCTCGTTAGTACCTTTGACCTTTAGATAGGGTAAACCTATGGTTGAAACATGTGTTTGAGACATGTTATGGTTGATGGATGCAAGTGGATGCAAGTGTTTGCTAGTGGTTGCTCGTGGATGCATATACACACACTCTAGGCACTAGATCGGCTCAGTCACTTCATATTGCATATTGCATAAAATTGTGTGTAGGAAGATATATTTATGGATGTATAATGGTTGTGTTATCACATGGATGATGCATTTTGGTGAATGATTGTGCACTCATGTAGATATTGTATGTGTCGATAGGGTTCTTTCGCATACATAATGGATGCATGGCACTATCATGGTTTGCATATGTTCATACATTAGATAGGGAACATATACACACACTCTTTGCATATGCTCATACATCATTAGAAATTGTTCTAAGGACAATGGATGCCCGTGTTTGATGGATTGAGTAGATGGTTGTTTGGATGGTAGGATATGCATTCTCCTTAGCTTAGAGATTTCGGGGACGAAATCCTTTAAGGAGGGCAGAATGTAACACCCCGAATTTTGGGTTAATGCTAATATTCACTAATTACAGAATAAATAATCTCAGATGTGGGAATTGGGGGAAACGGGCTGCGTCATTGCGTTCGTCTCGGAAAAATACGCAGAATAGAGTCCGAGTTTTCGAAAATCGGAGTCTGTATGGCCCAGTTATGGCCCGATGAAGTTTGCAGAAAATTCAAAACTAAAAACAGATTTAAAAATTTAAAATTTAGATTTTGGAATGGAAAAGCGGGGTCAGGCGGGAAGCTTCCCGCCCTACCCATGTCGACAGGGCTGTCGACAGGCCTGTCGACAGGGGTGTCGACTTGCCTGTCGACTTGCCTGTCGACAGGGGCGTGGCGTCCAGTGAACCTGGGTGCACCAGGTTGGGCTTTAGGCTGGCTTGGAGGGCTGGTTCTAGAGATTTCCTAAATCTAAGGGTCCTAATCTAATCTAGGGTTAATCTAAGGGCCTAAAACACTCACCTAATCCTATAAATAAGACCCCAACCCTACCCTAATTCATTCATAATTAGGTCTTGTAACTAAACTATGGCAAAATGAAATTTGAGCATGGCCTCCACTAATTCATGAAGGAGGGTTGCAAGCTTATCACTCACTAATCAACCTCTAATCCATTCTAAGCATCTTAATCTTCTTCATTTGGAGTGCAAATTTGCTAGTGGTGAGTTTCTATCACTTTAACATCAATTGTTAAAGTAAGTAGATTGGGTGTAATGAGACCTATGGTCTTAAATGCGGATTAGTGAGTTTGAATCATTTATAATGATATGCTACTCTATGTTTTTCTATGTTTATGCATAATTAATAAGTGGGTTTATGCATGTTTGATAAGTTGGTTTATGCAAGCTTGATAAGTTGGTTTATGCATGTTTAACAAAGTGAGTTATGTATATGTTTAAATGCAAGTTGAATGTGATATGCAAGTTATGCATGCTTATGCAAGTATATGGATGCTTATGCAAGTTATGTATATGTTTAAATGCAAGTTTAATGTGATATGCAAGTTATGCATGCTTATGCAAGTATATGGATGCTTATGCAAGTTATGTATATGTTTAAATGCAAGTTTAATGTGATATGCAAGTTATGCATGCTTATGCAAGTATGTGGATGCTTATGCAAGTTATGTGTATGCTTAAATGCATGTTTAACATGTTATGCAAGTTATGAGAATGCTTATATGCAAGTTCAACATGTTATGCAAGATATGTGTATGATAATATGCAAGCTCATATGCAACATGTTATGCAAATCATGTGTATGATAATATGCAAGTTTGGGTTAAATGTAGTTGGGTTAATATATGCTCATATATGCAAGTTGACATCCTCTTAACCCATAACAAAGTTATATGCTAAACCCATGATATTTGTGATGGATCTTCCCCTTTATTATGTCATGAAATGAGAACGATTTACGTGGGGAACGATGGGGTTGGTAAATATGTTAATAAATGTATGATTGGGTATGATTAAGCATACCATAAAAATAAATTACCATAAGTGGGAATTTACCTATTGAGTTAGGTCTACCCTATGGGAATTTACCTATTGAGTTAGGCTACCCATGTTATGGAAAACTTGATATTAATTAGGGATAATTAATATGGGGGTGATTAATTAGGTGTAATTAATCGACTAAGACACGAGGTTGGACTCATTTGTAGTGTAAAACTGCCCGGACCCGACCGGCTTAACCAGTTGCTACAAATGTCAGCCCAATGTGAGAGGTCTTAGCCATAAATTAAATACGTGATTAAAGTAAAGACACGAGGTTAGGCTCTGTTATGACGTAAGACTGCCCGGACTCTACCGGCTTAACCAGGCGGTCATAACAGCCAGTCTAATGTGGGAGGTCTTTACGGGAGATCACGGTCTTAATTAAATAAGAAACACTTAACCATATTAGCATGTAGTGGGACATGAGGGGTTAAGTGGGTGCCTTGGGTGGCATGTGGAAATTTTGTGGTTGCCTTGGGTGGCATGTGGAATCTAGTGGGTTGCCTTGGGTGGCAATAGCAAATACGATTAGAATACTTAACCAAGTGGAAACATGTAATTAAACATGATTAAAGGGTTAAGTGGGATACACTAGATATATGACAAGCTTAAGGGGGTAGCTTGTGGGGGCCCATTTCAACCAATATCCCAAACGTATCTTTGTGGGCTCGACCCATGTCGAGTGACGGGACACGCATATTGGGATTGATTATAAGAGGCCAAAACGGGTTAGCGGTGGCAACGCAAGTCCAACGGGTTTCATATGCGTGTGTGGGCCCGGGCTGGTAGATAAGCCGTTGTTGCATCGTGTAGATATAAAGCCGTGCACCGTTGATAGTATTGGGTAGCCACTTTAGGGGAGTGATACACCCCACTGTGGGACCAGCACGGGTATCTACGGTAGGGAGCCGATCGATGGGGAGTAGTGGGTACACCTAATAAAGATAGGGGCAGACGGCACCTATGTAGGGGTACACGAAACTACTGGGTAAGAATTACTGAGTACACCTAGTGGAGATAGGGGCAGACGACACCTATGTAGTGGGCTAGGAGTACACGAAACTACTGGGAAAATTTTCTAAGTCCTTGGAGGGATCAACCTTTAAGTAGGAATGACTGGTGTGGTGCAGTTAGTAATTATCCTTGGGTGGGTAGATGCGTCCTGACGGTTATCTTAGTTTATCCTAAGTCTACCAAGCTGCTTAGTGTAGCCATTCATCCCCAGATATTACCGTAGGTCAAGTTTATGTCTTCTCTGGTTACTTTAATGATTGTATTGTTAAAGTTATAGGACTCACTCAGACTTATGTCTGACCCCGTTGTTTTTATCTTTTTCCCAACCCTCAGGTCCTACGGTGGATCTTAGCGGTAGTAGAGCTTGATCGGATTGCTGTTCCAGTCTTTAGGAGCTTGGGTAGATGTAAAGCTCCAGTTATCCAGTTATCTTTTCTTTTGTTCTGGCTATTGTATGAGAGAGTGGGATTATGTACTTCTTTATTTTGATGGATATTGTACTTGACTTTTATCGTGGTTTTATGATGTAACCAGACATGTTTATTTCCGCTGTTATGAGATGATATTTTAAATTTCAAGTACTATTTATATCTGTCTTGTTGTAATTTTTCTGTTCTATATTCACTAAAATACTCCACCGATGCTATGGCATTCCCATAGCGAGTGACCATAGCGGGCGTGGGGTGTTACAGCCTATGATTTGTTATCAGAACAACAATTTTCCCTTTATTCTCAAAATCTGGAAACTTCTCAAACTATACTATAATTGGCGGTTAAATTGATACATCATGATTCATTTTCGCCAATTAAAAGTACTATACGGATATTAAAAGATCGGCTCCAGTTTGAAGATCCATAACGAAATCTGAAAGCTAAAATCCCATAATTGAAACTCAAATTGAAGTAAAACTTACGCAAAACTCAATCGCTGGTAGGAACTCAACGGGATGAGAAAAAAGCAGTAACTCAAATCCTATAATTTAACCAATTGCAGGATTCTTACCATTGTAGATCAATCTAAAATCAGAATGACCGCAGACCCAATTTGTAGCAAGGATCGAATGCCAGATCTATCTACGGCTATGAATCTTGACTTGTAATCTTTGAATCAGATTGTCGTTGAAGCTTTTGACAATGACATATTTATGATTTGGGATAAAAGTGAGGTTTATTGAAGATTAAAGGGGATACAGCCATGTATAGTAACCGAAAAATTCATTTATTACCTGAGAGTTTCCATGAGAGGGAACGAGGCTGTTTTGAAGATTGATGGAGCAAGAAGACAAATAGGGATTTGGAGAAAAGGAAGAAAGCGAAGAGTAAAGTTCTGAAAAGAAAGAAAAGGTGGACAATGAAATTTTTTTCCCTAGCCCACACAAAATTTATTCGAGCGTTCAAAATTTTGAAAACATATCGTTATAATCGTGTTTGCGTTTAAAGTTTCCGTTCCGTTCAACACTCAAAATGTGTTTTCTACAACAACTCATTATATTAGTTTATTTTTTAAATTCAAATTTCAAAATAATAAGACATATCGTAAAGCGGGAATGAAAACGAATTATTGTAGCGGGAATGAAAACGCAAAGCGGGTCGACAGCCGTTCGGGACGTCAACCGTTTAAGTCGACTATCATATTAAATTCTCATATTTAATCTCATCACATTTTATAGTTAAATTTGGCCATTGTATTTGTATATGTCACATTTTATAGTTAAATTTGGCCAAATTCTACTATGGTTTGTAGATGCTTTTACTTTTACAATGATGTTATAAATAATATAATATTATTGTTAATAATTATTATTAATGATTAATTATTGAACATAATATTATTAATGATTAAAAATTAATAAATAATATAATATTATTAATGATTAGTAATTAGCAATATAATACTATGGTTAATAATTATAAATATATGATTAATGATTAATTAAATAAAACATTAATTATTAATTATTGACTGTCGAAAAGTGGCACCTATTACAACGGGCATTTTGTGACCGTGTAAAAGAGACATCTATCACAACGGACATTCGTGAACATTTGACATCTATTACAACGGGCCTGAAATGACCGTTGTAATAGCATTATATTACAACGTGCAGTTTTTACCAGTTGTAAAAAGAGCGTTGTAAAGGGTATCTATTACAACTGTCCAGAAACTACCGTTGTAATAGCATTTTATTACAACTGGCAATCTATGACCGTTGTAAAAAGGGTGTTGTACATGTAAAATTAACATTATAATAGGGTATTTCTGTTGTAGTTAATATTTTATAATTTTTGTAGTAGTGGAGAAGGTACCGTTTGGATCAAAGAATATGAGAAAAGTGAGAAGTTAGGCCTTTATTTATAAACGCATGAGTCAATCATAATCATTAGATCAAAATCATTAAATCTTGAAGGTTTTTAAACCTTAGTCATCATGTTCGAACAGGTTGAACTAGTGCAAAGACGAGGTAGTCCAATGAGATCATGCATTTAATGTTTATTTATCCTATTTTTCGTTTTTAATTATTTTCATTTTGGAAACATTAAATGCCTTTGAGTTCCAAAGAAGAGATGCAAATATGATATATGCTCAGAAAATCGCCACAAGTACAATGGAGCAAGTTTTATGGTCAGATTCAAATGTTTGCTCAAATTTTATTTTTGAAGCCTCATTACTTCTACTAATAATTTTTAATTTGTGAGGTGTTATGTTCTCCCCTTAAAATGAATTTCCACCCTGAAATTTTTCAAGGGATCATGTAACATAATGCACAATTATTTTGAACTAGAAACTAATTAGTGTACAACCAGTTTTGCAGCCAAATGTGTATGATTACACGGTATATCATAGTATATAAAATATGCGTGCAGAATGATTCTGAATCTCCACCTCTTATATAAATGTATTCATTTGAAAACATTTAAAAATATAATGCATGCAACCTATATATACTAAAAGTTTTATATGTATGCTAATTAAAAAAAAAATCCTTTTTCACACAGTAATTTCCATAATATTTTAAAGGTTCAAAAATATTAAAATATTAATATTGAATTTAAATTGGTTTATTTAATATTAAAAAAGAGGTTTTCCAATTATAAATTAATGGGATATGGTGGGAGATAAATCTTCAGATGTTTAATATTATCATTGTAGATGATAACTCTTACTATTCGAGGAATTTGGAAGGTAGTTAACATTATATTGCTTATCTATCCGGATCTAATATCAAGGGGTTTGATAAATCTTTCGAACTAAGATAAGGGTTTCCCGATTTGATTGAGATAATTTGAATAGAAAAAATCTTCGTGTATTTGATATGAAAATCTGTTGTTGAACGTATACTATTTGAGGAATTTGGAAGATGTTTATATCGTTATTCTATAGTATTTTTTTATTTTGAGAATTGGTATCGAATGTAAGTAGATATAATTTGTAACAACCCGAAAATCTGGGCCAGTTTAAAATTTTTATTTTGGCAATTTTAGTGAATTTTGAACATTAAAATGATTTATTTTAAATAATAATCGACGAGAAAAATATTTTGAAATGAATTCGACGTATATATTATACACGTCGTCGTTAGAATATAAATAATTATATATAATTATAAATAGAATTGAAAATGGTGCGGTAGTTCGATAATTCGATTTCAAACTTCAATTAAATGAACCGGGTGCAAAACAATCCGGATTTTAGTGAAACCAAAAATAATGGAACCTATTTGACGATATCTTTCCAACGAATCCGAAAAATCGAAATTTCATAGCGGGAATCAAAAGGTATGTCCAGTTGAAAATTCTGAATAGTCGATATGGAATTCAGGCCCTTAAAAATGTGAATTTTGCAAACGACCTCGGATTTCGACGAAACCACTTTTGTTGGGTCCGTGATGTCAAGTTATTGCTAGATTCCAAATTTCATAATTTTTTGCATCAATATGTGAGCGTGGCAAAGGAAAACGCGTTTGACCAGTTTCAGTTGATTTTAATCGACTGGAAATTGGCCATTTTTCAAACGGTCTCAGAATTCAATGAAATTAGTTTTGTTAGGACCGTATCGTCAATACGAAGCTAGAAAATATTTTTTTGGAATTTTTCGAGTTAGTATGTGACCCCAGTAAATTGAAATGCGCGTTCAAATTCAATATATAGAGTATATGTTGATTTTAACGGAAACTGATCGAAACGGTCGAATCAGCTTACGGTACATATCCCATTGTGTTCGGAATGGGGGTAATTAGCTATGGACGACAGGCGGTGGGCCTCGTTTAGAGGCCAAATGAAAAAGTCAACTTTTTGTAAATTAAATAAATTAAATAAAATTAAAAATCCTCTTGCCCCTTTATCTATCTCCTCAGGACCCCCCCCCGGTTCAAATTGATTTCAAAAAAAGAAAAAAAGAAAAAGGGCGGAGCCACCCATCGACTTCCGCCGCCGCCACTTCGTCGCCCCCCTTCCCTCGTGCACCTCCGCCTCTTCCTCCCGCCGCCGCCCCCCCTCTTCTTCTCCTCCTTCCTCGTTCGACTCACCCAGCCCCCCTCCCCCCGAAACCCCCGTACTCCCCCACCTCACGCACCCGAATCGACCGCCGCACCCCCCTCTGCCGCCACCGCTCTTCTTCTTCCTCCCTCTCTCGCTTGGCGCTCCGCGCCCAGTCAGCCCCCCTTCCTTCCACCCTCTCGCGAGCCCCCTCCCGACTGTCAGACCGCCAATTCCAACCCCCTAAACCACTGTAAGCCCTTTATTTATTTTGTTTTGTTTTATTTAATTAACTTTTGCAATGAAAAATATAATCTTTTATATTGTAGAAGATGAAAAATATAATCTTTTATATTGTAGAAGATGAAAAATATAATCTTTTATGTCGTAGAAGTATAAAAATATAATTTTTATATAGGTAAGATAGTAAAAATATCATCTTTAGAGATATAGCGAAATAAAAATGTGATTTTTATAGTGGTGAAAGAAAAGGCGAAATCTTTATATTAGAAAAGGCGAAATCTTTATATTAGAAAAGGCGAAATCTTTATAATTGAAAAGGCGAAATTCTTATATAGAGAACATCGATGTAAAAATAGAATTTTTATCCATATAGTAGCAATGTAAAAATAAATTTTTTATCCATATAGAGTGATTATAAAAATATGATTTTTATATATATATCAACAATATAAAAATGTGATTTTTATATATGTAGTGGCTACGGGCAACGAAAGTGACAAAAGGCGAGAACGACGAAGATTTCTATAAATGAAGTGTCATGGAGTTGGAATAGCTATTGGTGAGAACTTCTCACTTTAAATTTCTTTTTCTAGTTATATATATACTAGGATGCAGACGGTGCTTAGCAGCACCCGACACCCGTCGTCCACAGACCATGGACGACCTGTATGCTTGTTTGATGTGTTGTGAAATTTGTTTGTGTTGTTGATGTGAAATCGATAATAAAATGTAGATGTGTTGAAACAAATTAATTATCGTTAAAAATATAATTTTTAACGTGAATGTGAATAAATGAATATTTATAAACAAATCGGCCGATTTGTTTATATACACTGATTTGACTGATATTGATTGGGATGATAAATTTTACACATCGCCCAACTGCACAAATAAAAATCTGTGTTTGTTGATTTGAAACCCCACACGGGTGTTGGGATGAAGTTTGGCGTACACTAATCCCAATTATTTAATTGTATGTCGATCGATTGGTCGACAGGCTGTGTAAGCGTTAATTATTTATATTTGATGCTTATGCAGTTGTGTGGTGCACCTTGGATGATGGTTGATTGTGTATCATTGCTATTATATACATGTGGTGTACGGAATCCATATAATTAACATTATATGGTGATTGATTGGGCCTCATTCCAATCGGGAAAATAATGAATATTATAAAAGAAAATTCATGTGTTGAATATAAAAATAGTAATGTGTTGACGATATTCATGTGTTGAGTAAAATATTTTAACAATAAAATTTACATCTTTATCATATTTAAAATTAGAACTACTTCACGGTGGAGTCTGATTTAAAAATCAAACGATAGATACCATAGTTTTATAAAATATTTTACATAACAAAAATAGTGATGTGTTGACAATACTCATGTGTTGAGATTTGTCGTGTGTTGAAAGAAATATAGATTCATGTGTTGAATAGAATAAATATTCATTTGTTGAATAGAATAACGAATTTATTGAAATATATAAAGCCGTGTTGATTAGAGTTGCGCTATTTTGACGTGAACGATATTTATATCAATTATATTCATTTTTATAATGAATATAGAAAAGAAGTGATTTCAAAATATAACGTTTTGAAAATATTATCATTTATGTAGTAATGATATGAAATATTCAATTTTGATTTGAAATTGAATATAGAGTTGAAATGGTTTGGAAAACGAATTTAAAACGATTTATAAAATACGTTTTAAAAGGAAATCAACGAAATATATATAATATATATTATATATATAATTGTCTGAACAGAACGCGCCGCGCCGCGGTAGTTCGTGAATTTCGACCATTGACTTCGAATTGACGTTGCGGGAGATCCGACCGTCGTATTCTCCTAAATCCGGAACCGTTGGGTTCGTATCAAAAATTGCTTTCCAATGAATATTAGAAATTTGAAATCTAACGGTTGGATTTGGAATTATGTCCAAATAAAATTTAGAAAAGGTCGCTGTAAGTGCAGTTCGATGGCCGTTGATGGAAATCGACTGTACGGGCCTTGATAAAATTATTAAAAATATCTATAATTTGTGTAAAATCATAAGAAATGATTTGGGAAAAATTGGGCTGAAGAATTCCACATTTGAAAAGATAAAAATAGATTTTTATCGAAATGAACTAGTTTTGAACTAGAATTAAAATCAATTTATTTTTGAAATAAATAAATTGAATTTGAAAGTGATTTTAAAAATAATCAATATTCCCAATACGTGGATTGGACTGGAGTTGAATCGAAATTATCTTCGGAATATTTCGATGTTGGATTTCGTGACTATACAGATATTGTTATGGGAATTTAAAAGATATATTTTATATCGTTATTTCCAATACGATATTTGTTGGTTTCAGAATTTGATATTGAATATAAGCCAGTATATTTTCTATTCAGAGCCTTGTATTTAATATCAAATGTGATTTGGGTTTATCGTGAATCGTGTTTTAGATGACATTGTTTCTTTAATCCAGTTAAAGGCAAGATGTTGATTTTTGAAAGGATTAAAACTAAGTTGAGTTTTAATGAATCTTTAATTAGATTGAAATGTGAATTGATAATTCAAATTATCAAATCTGAAAGGTGATCGAGAATGGAGTACCACCAGTTTTGCTCCAAAGCGATAGTTAAATCTTTAATTAGATTTGAACGTGAAATGGTAATTAATTTTACCGATAACACCGTGGTGTTAGATATGGAGTATTACCAGTTTTACTCCAAGGGATGAATAGGTTGGGATTGGGAAATAAAATAAATAGTTACTTTGGTGTGGTTCGCTAATCCCAACTAGTTTGAAATGATATCCAAAGGAAGATTAAAGAATAAATTTAGAAGAATTTATCTTGGATAAAATTAATGGGAACCTTTCCCTAAGAATGTGATTTTGTGAATAAAAGAATATTCTGAATTGGAATGAGGCGTTTGTTGTGTTTGTATAACATTTGTTTATCATATACGTGGGTTATTCAGAAAGGCCGGGTTTATACCCATTCTGAATAACCGATTCGACGAGATGAAGACGGTGATTGAAGACCGGAAGTCTTCACATCGTTTGGGTGATTACTGATGATCTTGATTGGGCTGTACACCCAGGATGAGGGAAACAGTTGGTGATCGTCCAGACGTACTTGGAGATGGATGGATATGCGAGGAAAGTGCCTCCGGTTTCGTTCAGACCCAGAACGAACTTGTAAATGGATTGTGTGTCTAACATTGGATTTTATTCTGTGTTGATTGATCTCTATTCAATATACATATGTTTGGCGACGGAGAATTTATTCTCTTGCTTAACGCCCTTCTTTGAGACGTACGAGCTCAGAGGTTGTATATCGATGGACATCAGTCGCATGGAGTGAATTGCCAGTGTGGCACGCGTAATTGGCAATTGATCAAGGCCTCTGTTGAAAAGCAAAGTCTTGTGGTTGATGATCAAAGCACGGCCTGTGTGGCGTAGCTTTGTGTATAACGTGAATTCGCGAGCCTCACACCTCGGTATGAGTCAAAAACGGGATAGTGACTGCAGGGGGAGCACGATGTTTCTTTCTAGCTAGGGTGGTGTCAGTGACCTACCAGCCCTGACATTTATATACTTTTCACCTGTGTGGTTGTTGGAATGCGAGGCACCTCGGATATAGGTCTGTAAGGACCGGGAAACGTGTGTTCAGGAACAATTAATCCTCAAAAGTAAGAGAGGACCGACCCTGAAGATCCAAGGATCATAGTGGGGTCCTGAGACATTTACTAGAGAGTCTCGAACGCGGTGAGGAGCTTGCCCCTTGCATCGACTCATGACGGAAATCCAATTTCCAATACGTGTGTTTCGGTTTTATTTGTAGAGCCTAGTATGGCGACATGATAATGGTACCCATGCCGTCTATGATTGATATTTATGATTGAAATTGTTTTGACACTATACACTTATAATAGTATCAAATGATTTGTTTTAAACGTACCAAGCATATTTGGCTATTATAAGGGAAAACTCTATCCTCCGGCTTGCGTTGCATTGTGTGATGGGACCTGAGTCTTATAATAGCTTCATTTTTCCAAAGAGCATTGCGCTGTTTTGTTATATGCACTAGTATTCTTGGGAGGAAACCCGTTCCGTGTTATACGGCGCGGTCCCTTGAATTACTATTTTAAAGTAAAGTTTTAAATAACTGTTTTAGTTCTCACACCAGTCACATGACTGACCTGGAGTTTATTGTTTTAACCTAAACTCTGGGTGCCCCTATTTTCCACGGGCAGCTAGTAGTTTTGGTTTTGCAGATTTATATTCACAGGGTCCTGATTTACAGCTGGAACGATGCTCGGAAAGCTCTATATCCGTGTATCACTTTCAGTTGTGTTTTGTATATTTTTTCGCTGCTATGTAATTTATTGTAATCTCTGATATTATTCGAATGTATTTTATTCATTTATACTCTGTATATTCTTGTATCTGATGGAATTGTTGTAATAACAATGAAATGTACTTCCGTCTGAGCTCTTATGTGTCTTGTCCTCATCTCAATCCGTGCTTTCCTTACCAGGGGAGTTCGGGTCGTTATAGAGTGGTATCAGAGCTTTGGTTTACAGAGCTTGAGAAAAAGACACGTTAGAACCATACGAAAGATTTCATCAGACATTGGATTAGTAATATCCAATTGGAATGATTCGTTAGAGATAGGATCAGTAGTATCCTAGAACGAGTGTGAAGAGTATATTTTTCAAATGAAAACAATTTTGTTTTGAAAAATTAAATTGCTTTATACGTATTTGAATATTTATTTATTTTGAATTTGGACAATCAAGTATATAAAGATTTCGCGTATACGCGTCATGAACGTATAAGCGAAGTTTTAATATACTGGATAGATATAGAGTCACATTCTAGACACCCAGGGATAATTCTGGTGATGTGGCCACATCATCAGTATTTATATTCGTGTTTCGAAGGTGTGATATCTATATATTTCCATTAGACTGGTGTGAGAACCAAAATATATCTAGATTTATTTGCTGTGATTTGGCATCAAAACATGATTTTTTGTATGTGTATCAAAATTATGAATTTGAAACTCTAATCCACTAATTGATTGATGGTTGTGTTGTTTGTTTGTTTGTTTGATAATTTTGAACCATTTAGCCTGATTGAATCAAATATTGTATTGAAAATTGGTCGCATTTGCTTGCATATACATGTACTTACATTGAACAGGTCATAGCAAGGAGTCTAGAGCAGAGAATAAAATTTGTTTGCCCGACAAATAGGTACATATTTACTATAATTTACTGTTTGGTTTAGGTGATGATGATTTTATGAGCCGATTGGCTAGCCGCTTGGCTTTTTCTTTTTCTTTTTGAGATCAGAAGGCCTGTATGGCAATTTCGGGATTTTCCCGTTGCTCCCGGTGCAGGGGAGGTTATGGCGAATTTTTTCGAAAATTTAGGGTGTTAGCCAAATTTTTGAAAAATTTGAAAAGTTCTTAGAAACTGAAAAGTTGAAGAACTTAAGCCGTAGTCAAAATAATGGAAGTTGAGTTGATTTGTTAAACAACTTTAGGCTTCGTTCCTTTTCGGCTTCCATTATTATGTTCCTTTTCGGCCTATGATTTAGAAAACATTAGAATATCATCAATAAAAATCAGAACAAATTTATTAAATTAAATCACACATTGAACTGATTAGAAAATAGTTAGAAATATATACTTGTGCATTATATATGTTTGAACAGGAAATTGGATAGCTGTTGAGTAAAGATTTTATTTGCGTGCCCGACAAATAGGTAAACCTTAATGAGTTGGATGCACACTTATATTATTATATCAACTCCTGTGAATGCCATTGGATGCGGAGTGCTGGTTATTCTGTGTGTAATTAATAAATGTCGCCATAGGATAGCAACAATTAATTTTGAACTACATTACATGGCATACTTCTGGAAGATAGGCATACTTCATCATATACCACATAAGCATTTGGAGCTTGTGTGACGAGGTGGAAGATTTACCATACGAGCGAGAGGCTTGTATGGCGATGACTATATTTTACAGGTTGAACTGATGACTGGTATGGACTATTTAAATTATAACGATAAAATTGCCAGATTAATAAAAAACCCCACACGGGTCTAGAGTTGACAATAATCACGTCTCTTTAGTTGTTAGACACGGCACATGGACTATTTATTTCCCACACGGGACGAGGTGACGAGGATTTATCCTCTGGAGCATTTAAAATACACACTCCCTCAGGCTTTGACAGGGTGACGAGAATTTATTCTCTGGAGTTATTATCAATACACGCTACCCGGTAAACACCAGAATATATCACTATAAATATGTGTATGCTTATTAGGATTTATTGGGTACCTAATACGGCCCAATAAATTTCCAAACCTCTCCCCGTACAAAGGAGGTTATGGCGAAATTTTTCGAAAATTCCGTGTGTTAGCCAAATTTTTGAAGAATTTGAAAATTCTCAGAAACTGAAAAGTTGGAGAATGGAAGCCAGATCGAACGTAGAGTTGATTAATCAAACCACTTTCGACTTTGTTCCTTTTCGGGGATGAAAAGTTTTAAGTGGGGGAGATTGTAACACCCGAAAATCTGGGCCAGTTTAAAATTTTTATTTTGGCAATTTTAGTGAATTTTGAACATTTAAAATGATTTATTTTAAATAATAATCGACGAGAAAAATATTTTGAAATGAATTCGACGTATATATTATATACGTCGTCGTTAGAATATAAATAATTATATATAATTATAAATAGAATTGAAAATGGCGCGGTAGTTCGATAATTCGATTTCAAACTTCAATTGAATGTACCGGGTGCAATGCAATCCGGATTTTAGTGAAACCAAAAATAATGGAACCTATTTGATGTTATCTTTCCAACGAATCCGAAAAATCGAAATTTCATAGCGAGAATCAAAAGATATGTCCAGTTGAAAATTCTGAATAGTCGCTATGGAATTCAGGCCCTTAAAAATGGGAATTTTGCAAACGACCTCGGATTTCGACGAAACCACTTTTGTTGGGTCCGTGATGTCAAGTTATTGCTAGATTACAAATTTCATAATTTTTCGAATCAATATGTGAGCGTGGCAAAGGAAAACGCGTTTGACCAGTTTCAGTTGATTTTAATCGACTGGAAATTGGCCATTTTTCAAACGGTCTCAGAATTCAATGAAATTAGTTTTGTTAGGACCGTATCGTCAATAAGAAGCTAGAAAATATTTTTCTGGAATGTTTCAAGTTAGTATGTGACCCCAGTAAATTGAAATGCGCGTTCAAATTCAGTATATAGAGTTATATGTTGGTTTTAACGGAAACTGATCGAAACGGTCGAATCAGCTTACGGTACATATCCCATTGTGTTCGGAATAGGGGGTAATTAGCTATGGACGACAGGCTGTGGGCCTCGTTTAGAGGCCAAATGAAAAAGTCAACTTTTTGTAAATTAAATAAAATAAAATAAATTAAAAATCCCCTTGCAGACCATGTCATCATGACAAGCTATGGACGGCTTGACGAAGGACCGGGAAACGTGTGTTCAGGGATAATTAATCCTCAAAAGTAAGAGAGGACCGGCCCTGAAGATCCAAGGATCATAGTGGGGTCCTGAGACATTTGCTAGAGTGTCTCGAACGCGGAGAGGAGCTTGCCCCTTGCCTCGACTCATGACGGAAATCCAATTTCCAATACGTGTGTTTCGGTTTTATTTGTAGAGCCTATTATGGCGACATGATATATGGTACCCATGTCGTCTATGATTGATATTTATGATTGAAATTGTTTTGACACTATACACTTATAATAGTATCAAATGATTTGTTTTAAACGTACCAAGCATATTTGGCTATTATAAGGGAAAACCCTATCCTCCGGCTTGCGTTGCATTGTGTGATGGGACCTGGGTCTTATAATAGCTTCATTTTTCCAAACAGCATTACGCTGTTTTGTTATATGCACTAGTATTCTTGGGAAGAAACCCGTTCCGTGTTATATGGCGTGGTCCCTTGAATTACTATCTTTTAAAGTAAAGTTTTAAATAACTGTTTTAGTTCTCACACCAGTCACATGACTGACCTGGAGTTTATTGTTTTAACCTAAACTCTGGGTGCCCCTATTTTCCACGGGCATCTAGTAGTTTTGGTTTTGAAGATTTATATTCACAGGGTCCTGATTTACAGCTGGAACGATGCTCGGAAAGCTCTATATCCGTGTATCACTTTCAGTTGTGTTTTGTATATTTTTCCGCTGCTATGTAATTTATTGTAATCTCTGATATTATTCGAATGTATTTTATTCATTTATACTCTGTATATTCTTGTATCTGATGGAATTGTTGTAATAACAATGAAATGTTCTTCCGTCTGAGCTCTTATGTGTCTTGTCCTCATCTCAATCCGTGCTTTCCTTACCGGGGGAGTTCGGGTCGTTATATAATTTCTACTTAACTTATGTTCAATATCAGTTGATTTGGGTTTGTTGTCGATGGTATCTTCAATAATATCATTCTTGAACCTTAGTAGGATTGAGTTGTGGAAATTCATATTGCAATTGAGGATTTAACCAAATCTTTAATTTGGGAAAATTAAAAGTAAGGAATTTGGAAAGAATCATAATCTTGTAATTAAGGTTAAAGAGATAAATATTGCGTGATATTTTAAAGTAGGAATTATGATCTGAATTTTGAAATATGGATTAAGGATTTTCAAAAGAAACTGAATTTTGAATAATAAGTTATCGAATGAAATGTTATGAGAATAACTTAAGAATGAATCTATAAAAAGTTTTGATTAACCAACTATTGGAGGAGATTTAGTTGAAATCCTATGTAATCCATAATTATGTTTTAAAAATTGCGCTTATTATTTGGAAAGACCCGGATCGGGTTTCTATCTGAAAACCATTCCAAATAATAATACGATGTTATGGAGCAATTGAAGATATTGAAGAAGGTGGTTGAGGATCGGGGATCTTCACATCGTTTGGTATGTTTGTTGATGTCCCGGTTGCGTTGTACACCTAATATGAGGTTATAAGTGGTAGTGGTCCAGACGTATTTGGGATTTTCTAGTTTTGCAAGGACCTCTAATAGGGTGCCTTCATTTTTGTTTAAATCCAAAACGAACTTGTATGGATTGTGTGTCTGACATTATAATTGATTGCATAGCAACTAATCTTTATTAAATATATATCTGTTTGGTGGTGGAGAATTTATTCTCTTAGCTTAACACCCTCCCCTGAGACGTATGAGCAAAGAGGTTATATATTGATAGATATCAGTTATATGTGATGAATGGACAATGTGGCTTACTTAAGTGATGAGCTATTGATGATCAAAGCATGGATTATTTAAGCGTTGCTTTGTGTATATCGTGACCTCGACAAGTCTCACACCCCGGAAAATGGCCATAACAGGAAAGATGCGGTGAGGACATGGGTAGTCATCTCCTTTAAGATAAATGGTGTATCATGGTATGGAGCCAAGGTATAAATCTATATGGCAAACAACCACTTTTACGGTTGTTGATGATGCTAGATCCCGATTTAAAGGTTGGTAACGATCGGAGGATGACTTACTTAGGCGTGATCTAATCAATCCAATAAGGGAGAGATCGACCTCGTGTTGGCAAAGAGCACGTTTGGTTCTCGGGGCGTCCCTTTAGAGGTGTACCCATCGTGGATAAGAAAGTTCTTTTGCCTGGTCATTTGTTGGAAACTCAATCTCTACTACAAGCCTTTACGATTTTAGTTGTATAGCCTGCTGGTTACCACTAGGAATACGTCAGTATAAAGGGATGGGGCATTATGCTGGCTATGTTTAATACATTTACTAACGAAATGTTTTTTTACCCTATGCACTAATAATAGTATGAAAGAAAATTTTCACGTATCAAGCATTTTTTACTACCATAAGAAGAAACTTCACTCATGTGTGCGTTTGCATTGTGTGTGCTGCGAGACCTTATGTTAGTTTCATTTTTCAAAAATTCATTGCGAATTTCTATGCATTGGTATTCACATGGAGTAAACCCGTTCCATGTTTAGTGGCATGGTCCGGTGATTTACCTAACTTTAAAATAAACCTAAAAGCAACTGTTTTGAGTTCTTATACCAGTCACCATGATTGACTTGGAGTTTATTGTTCCTATACATAAACTCTGGGTGCCCATAGTTTTTCACATGGGTAGTTAGTAGTTTAGTTTGCAGATTTAGTCATCAGAGCTAGATTCCGGATTGGAGCTAGAGCTATATTTTAGATTATGTTTTTTCTACTGAGAGTATATTTGTATTTCTTTCCGTTGTGTTTTTGTTGTACTATGATATTCATTGTAATTCTGATGTAAAGTTATTGTAATGATAATGAAAAGTTCTTTTACTTTTGTGCAAATGTGTAAGTACCCCTAACAATCCGTCTTTATGAATGGTTTGAGTCAGTTTAATCCGTTTAGAACCGAGCAAAAAGGCGGGTCGTTACATGAAACGATAGTCTCTTATGGCATTTCAGTTATGAACTATTTTAGTCTATTTAAATCATGCAAAGTGATACAATAGTGTATCTATTCCTATTCTTTCAATTATACTAATGTGCAATTTGAAAGTAGCATAATACAAAATTTGATGTTTAATGTTTGTACTGTGAAAATCGTAAACAACAAATATTGTTGTGTACCTAAATAGCCAAAAATATTAAGTATACATGTAAATTTCAAAATATTTACAAATGATACACATAATTAACTATTAAAATGAAGTGATATATACATCTAACATTATACTTTAGCAAATTCAACAACAGCCTAAAACTGTTAAAAATCCAATCGAAACAACACACAACAGCAACATCTGTTATACTCGGAATACAAAGCAAAACAAGGAAAAATTCGATTCATTTGACAAAAAATGCACGATTTGAGATCGATCAACATAAATGATAGTTTTAACAAACTAAATTGCATATATAATACAACAACAACATAAAATACAACATCTCTTATTCTCAGCATAAAATACAACAACAAGCTAAATTGCACATATAATAGACTAAATTTTGTAGTATGCACAGAAATGATTGTTTCTTATATCATTATTCTGAATATAAACAAAAACCAAACGAAAAAATCATAGTAGCAAAATTTCTTATTCCCAAAATCACAAAGCACAAGCAGAACAAAAAACTCGAATGATTTGACAGACGATGCACGATTTGAGATCGATCGATCAAATTTGCTACGAGCTCAATCTTCATCTAACAGAAAACGAACGAATTGAAATCGATTTGAGATTGAAGGCGTCAACTGTAGATTGAAGAGGAAGATTGAAGGTGTCGACTGATGGGTGATTTGAGATCGATTTGCTTTTTATCAAGGGTGAAGATGAAGTTTGAAGAAGAAGAGCGCACGAATTAATTTTGTGTAAAAAAATTTCCTCCAGCTAAAATTAGAATATGTGCGACCTTCCTATATAAAAATAATAAGCGCATCCTTCAACCTAAAAACCACGACATGTTCTTCCTCCTACCAGTTTTCCTGTTCTTGAAATTCCTTAACAGTACTTATACTGTGACGAAATAACGTTCCAGTCTTATTAAATTTGATAGCATGCACTTAGAGTTTTCAAAACGGTAATGCAAAATCGTATAAGTGTCAAGAAAATTTGATCCAACCTAATTATTTTGGTTCATTTAATATAAGAGTTCGTCCGATCGAACCCACCCATCAAGTGAGTTGCCCGTCTAATTTTTTAAATTTGCAAAGTACAAGCATTATCATCAAAGGGAACTATAACATACGATTACAAGATGTAATATATGAGTTTTGTATGTCGTTCGTAATTTAGGCAAGAGATCATCAGTCAAAACCATGAGGTAGAATGAAAAAGTTATTGCAGTTTGAAAATAAATAGTGCCTTCCTATGTAAGCGGAGGTCAAATATGGAAATATAGCTTGTTATTTTCTAAGTACAACCATTAGTCACTTTGAAGAACTACAGCACTCGTTCACAAGGCGAAATATTTGAATGTTTCATACTGTTAATAATTTAGGTAGGAGTTCATTGATCAGAGTTTCATACTGTTGTATGGATTGTAAATAGGATAAACGAGTTAGTAAAATGCTAGAATCATATTTCGACAGGTCTTACATGCACTGGTTTAATTCTACCAAATCCATATGCGATCTGACTTGAGTCCTACACTTACCAATACTTACTGGAACTAAATACATTCTTATACAGTTGTACTTTTAGCTTTGCTATCACTTCCATATAACAATCTTTTGATTTAATAGACCAGTATCAATTAACTAATCTAATCCATTGAATTCAATGATCAATGCTGATAGATAACAACGATTAACATAAAATAGACAAGATACGACATGCTTGTTCAGGAGAAGAGCAACATAAGATGGCAACTTTAAAAAGGGATCAATTTTTTTATTCTCCAGTTAAGAAGATTTTTGACATTAAGAAGGATCCTACTACTCAAAGTTCCATAATGTAAAGTAAGCATTTGAACACAACAATTGTGAACTACTACAATACACCCACAAACAGTGAGTCCATACGAATCCATAACAGCATATTACATAAATAGCAGCCCTTATTCCTATACAAATATGTAAATACATGAAAGAGAAAAGAGCATGCAGCTGAGATACACTCTTATTATTCAACATAAACGCAAAAATCAACATAAAAAAGTATACAACAAGGGCTTTAAAAACCATTCATTTCGAGAAGGTAAGTCCTCCTTTTAACCAAAGCCTTAACCGCATCCCTAAACCTCCCATCAAACGCCCCACAAACAAAGGCCTCGGCCTCCTTCCTACTACAACCCACGCCACCATCCGAAGGCCTAATCGTCACCAAAGTCGCCCCTTCCATCCCCATCCCATCCGACAACTCCAAATTAGGGCAGTACCTCAACTTCATATTCGAAGGAGGGACATGAGTCCTGTTCGAAGAAGCCGAAGATGCATACAGCTGATTCTCCCTAAACTCCTCCAATTGCCCTGCCCCCATCACAAGCATCCCCTGCCCATCTGCATCGGTCAGCACCAGGCTTCTCAGTGTGGGATGCTCCTTGACTATTGATCTCAACAAATAATGCCTAGTGGAAGCAGCGATCAGAGAGCTAATAGTCCAAACAACCCTTAATTTCAAACCGCCGTTAGTGTAAAACGACTCTGGTATGTTCCCGTTATCCTCCAAACTCGATTCGTGAGCCTTGCATTCTATCCTCGTCCCTCCCAATATGACACAATTTTCCAACGTGCTTCCGAACTCTGCCCTCCATTTCAAGACCACCCCTTCTTCAGTTCCCACGTCGCCGCTCGGTAGCTCGATTTTGAGATTTTGAACATGGTTGAAGTTCTTGAGGACTTGGGAAGGAGAATGATGGGAGACTTGAGGGAACAAGGGCTTGTTTGCTCCGTTCGACGTGCAACGGAGGTTGTGGAACGGTTTGAGGAAGGTGAGGAGCATGAACTTCACGATGTGGGATAACAAGTTTCTAGGCTTTAGCGCTGTCGAGGTTGAGGTTTCATCTGGGTCGGGGTCGGAGGTCACCACACGATCAATCTTTATGCTTATGTCGTGGACAAGTGGGACTAGATAGTTGAAGCGTTTGGAGAGGGATGAACATCGACCTAGGGTTCGGATGTCGGATACCTTGTTGAGGATGTGGAGGATGATGGGGTCAGGTATTCGATCAAATGGGTCGTCTTCTTGGGTCAGTGGGTCTGCATGGACTCGCAGTCTGGATTGCATTTCTACAAACATCATTGTTTTACGTATAAGAAAGTGAGAGCATAGCTATTAACATTTGATGTACTAATAATTCCGCAGTTCCAAACCTAATGTAATGTTGATATATCCTAATAGCCGGCAATGTAACACAGTTTGTTTTTTGAGAATTAGGAAGGATAAATCAAAGAGCAATTCAAAACTTTGCATCGCTATTTGAAAAACTGGGTAAATTTTTGCGATGAGAACGGCAATGCTGGAAACTAATACATGATGGATCCACTACAGTGAAATGACATACGGTAGTCTAAGAACTAATATATATGTTTAGCTCGAAAAAAAAACAGCAGGATATCTATCAGCGCTAATGATGCAATCAATAACAAGATTTTTCAGCTTTAGATCTTAGATTCCTAGTATGAACTTAGAATAAGCAATTGAGTGAACTCTACATGGGATGAAATCAAGCTGGATATCAGAATACCTAATACTTAACAAATACACAAACGTCAAATTGCGACCTTTACAGAAAACCTAGATCCACGTTTTGGAAACTTTAATCAGATCCATAACGAATCGTCAGTGAATCTTGTATCTTTAACTCGACTAACTGACGGTTTTTCCAGCTAGTTTTCACAACATGAAAAATATTTGACCCATTAACTGCAATTATTGTTTTTAATTTAACACATAAGTTAGACGAATAAACTTAACCATACCTGAAGAAAATTAGTAACACTGGAAGTAAGTATAGATCTGGCGAATATCAAGCCGCAAAGGATGAAGTAATTGGAAATCAAAGGAAGAAACGACAGGGAGAATGGAGTCGCAGTGGAGGAAAAACGATGACCTTTTTTATTTGGATGAAAGCAGGAGATATCCTGATAAGTACTGCCATCCTTTTTGGGTCGCATGAGTTATTGCTTAACGGCAATACTAGTGGCACCGTTATCTGGAAGTTGTACGACTCCACCAAAAATTAACGATTTACTACGTCTTTGAAATTCGAAGAAAAAGAAAAAAGGTTCTGATATGGTTCGGTGGAAATATGTCGGTGGTGTTCAGCCGTTGGATCATGTGAGAGGCTTTGATTGCAAATTAGAGATAAACTGTCCAAAAAAAAAAAAAAAAAAAAAAAAAAAAAAACAACAACAAAGAGACTGAAATTTCTATTAAATTTCAAAATACATAAAACATTCTTATTAAATAACGTACCATCTCACCGAGTTACCTATTACGATCCGATGACTAATAACGAGTTGCTCCTTGAATCCCTAGATTCAATAGAAGAGAAGAGGGATGAAGCAGACTTGCGTGTCTTGAGACACAAGCAACAGGTCGCTCGATACTACAACAAAAAGGTTCGAGCCCGAACCTTTGAACCCGAAGATTTGGTTCTGAAGCGTGTCTTTCCACCCCCGACTCATATGGGTGCGAAGTGGGAAGTACCGTACTCCATTCTACGAAAACTTGATAATGGAACCTTCAAGCTAGCTACAGTGGATGGAGAAGAAATCCCCAGAGTGTGGAATGCCCAACATTTGCGGCCTTATCTGACATAAAGATGTCGGATTTATTCTCTTGTTTCATAGGACCATGTAAAAGGCACGACTTGCCTAGAATAGTCCAATTTTTTTAAGCAAAGGATTATAAAGTGGATGTAGGTTACGATTTGACCGAACCACTATAAAAATACCGTGTGTCGTTTACCTTTATTGCATTATTATTTATCCGCTCTTCTATCTTTATGAAATTTGCTGAAAACTATGCGGCAATCACAGGAACATGTGACTCCAGGTGCCTTCCATTGGGATGGAGAGCAATCCGCAGCTATAACTTTGAAGGTACAATAGAGTGAATCACATCATTGACAGAACTCTAACCTGGGCGACCGCCAGGAGAGTATAAAAGCGTCCATGATTGAGCGTTGAGAAAGAGCTCTTACCCCGCTGAAGGATCGGGGGGCGACTGAACAGCCGAGCTCGAACTCTAACCTGGGCGATCGCCAGGAGAGTATAAAAGCATCCATGATTGAGCGCTGAGAAAGAGCTCTTTCCCCGCTGAAGGATCGGGGGCCGACCGAATAGCCGAGCTCGAACTCTAACCTTGGCAACCGCCAGGAGAGTATAAAAGCATCTACGATTAAGCGCTGAGAAAGAGCTTTTACCCCGCCGAAGGATCGGGGGGCGACTGAACAACCGAGCTCGAGCTCTAACCTTGGCGACCGTCAGGAGAGTATAAAAACATCTGCGATTAAGCGCTGACAAGGATGTTGGAGACTCAGCGTCCCCAGAATTCCTGCCCCGTTAAAGGATCGGTGAGCAGATCATGATACGAGTTCAAATTTTAACCCGTTGATGGATCGGGAAAGCATAGAGGCACTGGAGATTCGGCGCCTCAAGGACTATAATTCTACTAAAAAATTCCAAGTCCCCCATGCTCAAATATAGGGGGCAACATGCATAGAAATTGTTAAATTCTTTCTGTTGCTTGAATGATTTGTGATATAGTTTTAGTTTGGTTATAGCCAAATGACTTGTGACTAAGTATGAAGAGTTTATTGACTGTAGGTACACGATGACGCAAAAGAAATAAACTTTCATTCATAAACTGCAAACCTACAAGATAAAGAGGAACCTAAACAAAAGTGAGGGCCATTCTCACAATTACATTTCATGGCCAGTGGAAAGCCTAAAGATCCTAAGGACAAAATATGAACTGATATCTGCATCCTACTTATGCTGGGGGGAGGAGGCTATGTAGACTTCTTGCTCTATTTCTGCTTCCCCGACTCCTCCTTGTCAACATCCGAACGACCACCTTTTCTCCTCTTCCTCTTATCAACAAGAGGCTCTGGTGAAGAACTAGAGGATTGAGAGGCTAGTTGTAAAGTTATTGATCGGGAGGAAAATCTTACGACCAACCCAGTTTTGGAGTCGATCTCGGAAATAGGGGCACACATACTGGAACCTGTCCCCCTCTCATAAGGAGCAACTGCTCCTCCTCCTCGGCCGGTTGTCCAGCCATGGTTTCCTCATCATCGCCTCTGCTCTCTTTGGTAATGGCGACTTCCTCTTCATCGCCGTCGTGGCGTCCGTCCATGTCTCTCAAAGCCTCGATGGGTTCAGCATCTGGGGGGACATCGGGACCAATACTTTGGCAGGATGTCAATCTTCTCTGCCTCTGCCTTCTTTTCAGCATCCTTGTCAACTGGCCCGCCACCTGCATCATGAGAAACAAATGTTATTTTGGGAGAAAATGCGGTTTGCTTAGTTGATTGTCCGACAAGACGACGACAAGTGACAATTGCTTTGGCAAGTTGCGGAGAAAATATAGAGATACCTTCCGCCGATCCTCCATCCAAGCTAGCAGCAGAACTCCCGACAGCTGGAGGAGTTAGACCCAGAGGAATCAATGGATAATCTGGATTGTATTCCTCAATTTCGGAGGCCTTGGGCTCCGCAGCTGAGCTTGGGCCTTCTTCCATTTTTTCTTTGCCCTTCGCCTGAGTTTTCTCTTTTTCAATTTCTTCTTGGAGTAGGCGTCTGCCTTTCTCTAAATCCTCAGGTTCATTATCCCTAAGAATGGTCTGCATCAACTCATTCTCATCAATCTCATCAACTCCTAATCGCTGTTTCTCGCTCTCAACGATTGCATCCCATATGTTGGCTAGAGTGACATGTTAGTCTGGGATCCAGGAGATGTTACGGGTCTTGATGACCTGACCAAGGAAGTCGAACAACATTTCTTCAAATCCTTTGATCTCCTTCTCTCTCTCGAGGAGCTTTTCATTTGAAACAGTAGCCATTTCAATGGCACTCTCCACATTATTTTCAGCAAGAATAGCGCGTTTCTCTGCACGCGCGAGTTGATCATTCAGGATCGCCTTCTCCTTTTCGGCCAGAGCTAAGCTATCTTTCAAACTTGCCTTTTCTTTCTTCCAAGCAGCTCTTTCGACCTCGAAATGATCCTGTGTTGTTTTCAGTTCAATGTTGGCCACCCTGAGATCTTCCACCTCTTTCTTCAATAACGCTCGCTCTTTGCTGTTAGAATCAAGCTCATTATGGAAACGTTGCCTGACCTCCTCCAGCTCTGTTTTGTAATTTTTAGCGTCTCGTTGAGCCAAGGCAAGAAAAGATTATGCATCTTCTAAGTCCTTTTCCATTTTTTCCCTGGCCCTTTCATTGTTATCTATCTTCACTTTGGACCTATGCGCTTCCATCTCAAGCGTTCGGATGACGTCTGAAAGATTGACAACATGTTTCTTCATCGCCTCATACTGCTTGGCTACATGGCGAATAAGTCCGATGACTTCGGTATCCCAGTTCCTAGGGACTGGTTCCAAGGTTGGAACGAACATCATCCTTTCGAAGAAGATATCGGGGAATTGTTCTCGTAACTTTTCCAGCTTGGCCTGAGTCTCAGGACCATGGATATAATCTCGTGACCCAGGGGCACTCAAACTTTGTTGGCTGGAAGGGACAATGTCAATTTTCTCCCTCTTAGAATCCTTGTTGGGATCCTTGCTTTTATCCTTCGGCTCATGGCGCTTTTTGGAGGATCTGCTGTGAGAGGGTGCATTCTTTGGAGGGGTTAAGTCTTTGGGAAGTTGTTTTCCCTCTATAGACGGCACCGGATGACTGGGAGGTTTACCAGAGGTTGGTTTTGATGGAGACCTGGATTCTGAAGAAGTAGGCTTGTGAGAATGACCGCGAGCACGCTCAGGATTTGGATGAAGACTAGGTGTGCCTTCACGGAGAGAGCGATAGGAATAAGATCGCCTGCGAGACGTCTTTCCTACAAAAGAAACAAGTGCGTATTAAAACCTTGAATGTTGTTGATATAAAAGTGTGGGGGCAGACAGTGCATGTGATTTGTGCATCCCATATAATTCCCCCTAACAGACCAGGGCCCGAAGTCAGGCTCATTTGAGTAGTCTCTCGTTCTCCAACTGGAACAGTTGTTTCCTCAGAAACAGGGAAAAATGGCTCCCCTTCGAAGTCTCCCCGTGTATATACATCATCAGGTAAAGGAATTTTGCTCAGTTCTTTAAATAGCTGCTCCTCTGTTAAATCATCGGGAGCAGCAGGTTCAACCGGTAGAGAGGCCCTTGATAGGAAACCCCACGGAGAGACTGGGACCTCCTTAGACTCGTCAGCACGGGCCTCATCTCCTCTATATACGTTTAGGTCTTCGTCGTCCTGGATGATTATCGGCGAAGGACTCTTACGAAATTTAGTTGTTTATGTTGCCCGTGACGTTCCTTCTCCCTCAGTCAGGGGCACGTATATGTAAGGTTTACCGCCTGCACCAAGTCCAAACCTTATATCCAGAAGGCGGTGCTTGTGAAGATTCTCGTCAGTAATGCATTTCTTGATCTTTAGGAAGTCGGATTTGCTTTGCAGAAGAAGGGACAGTCGATTATTGTACACCGAGCCTTCCGTCTTGGGAAAGGCGTGATATGCTTAGAGAAAAGAAGCATGTTAGTGCTTCGATTTCTTAAACAAGTTATTCATTCAAAGGTTTAAAATTTACTTGATTTAAGCCATCTTCTTGAACACCCAGCCTGTCTCTTTATATAGAACCAATCGGCCTTGGGATCCCCTATGTTGCTGTTCCCGTCAGACAAAACCTTCCTATTTGCTACCGATTCGAAGAAAGACAAATTTGGGGTTGCCGAGGAGCGATGCTTGAAAAGGTAAAAGAATTTCAAATTTTTAAACGTGAGCTCAGTTTGCAGGATTTCCGCATATGCGATGTATAGGGTGTATAAGGCTGCATAGGCATTGGGATGAAGCTGCATTGGAGCAATGCCTAATCGTTTTAGGGTCTCAATGACGATTGGAGGAAACGGAGGAATAGCGCCTACCCAGCACATAAGTCGGCTAACTATCATATACCCCTCCGGAGCCAAATGAGGTCTATCTTCGTTGTTGGGTGTCCTCACATCATCTCAAGGGATCCCGTGTCTCAAGCAAATTCTCTTAAACTTTATGTCATCGAGCTTGGAAGCTAAAGAGTCAGTGAATTTCTCTATTTCTATTGCACCAGGAATTTCGTCGGGTGCTCGGTCGTCTACTTCGGATTCCTCATCAAGCGAGGTACTCTCGGACGGATCCGATTCTGTTTCTGCCTCATATTTGGATCCAGAATCCGCACCCTCTGGATTAATTGGAGGAACCTCGGGGTTGTGATGCTCATACACCTCGGGATCCGTCTCTGTATCAGATCTTGAAGGGGAACGGTTATCCGACATTACTGTTTAGGAGAGTAAACATGAGAAATAAGAATATAATTACCCGTCCCCCGTGTGTGCAAGTGCAAGTGTGTGTCTGTGCATGTCTTAAAGAAAAAACATAAAGGTTATCAAGATCATCGAAGTATTAGTCATATGCGGTCAAGTTATGCATTTGGTCAATCCAGAAAGTCCGTCTTGAAGGCTCTAACCTAACTGTCCATTGATGTACTGGAATTAAGTTGCGCTGCTTATTTTACAAGTTCGTTGGATCGTTCATTATTTGGTTCGTGATACCCCTTCGGATCGCGAGTTAGGGTTCGGATCGTGGCGTGTTCCTGAATTCGCGAGGCAAGTATGGATCTGCAGCGGAAGCGCAAACTCATGGGAGTGTATCAGTTCGGATCGCCATGAGCTCATAGCGAACCGTGCTCCTGCCATTACCGCGATCCGCCACCTGCTCTTCCTTTTTCCCTTTTTACTTTCACCACGATTCGCCCCCAGATCTCGAACACGATCCGATCCAATAGCTGAATCCATACTTCATCATTATCTCCTCTCCCGTCACCTCGCACACGAACCGAATCGACCATCCCTTTCCCTTCCTTCACCTTCTTCCTCCTCCCCTCAAGCGACTGAAACCCATCAGCCATGGTGTCTACACGATCTCCGACACCTCAAAAACCATCAAATTCCGCCTTTTCCTTCTTCAAATCAGCAAAAAAAACTCAGAGAAAATGAGGGAGATGGTTTTTTATGAGATTACCTTTCTTAAAAATGGAGAAAACGAGTAAGTATTGCCTCGAAGAACGAAGATTGGGGTCTGAATCGGAAAGAGAGGCGGTAGCGAAGGAAAAAGAAGGGGAAGAATGGAGTGGGTTCGGGTTTATATAGCCAAACCCATGACCGTTAGTCTCCCCGTTTTTGTCTTATACGAACCGTGGGCTTCGGTGGATCGCGGATACAAGCCCATCGGGCCCAGCAAAGAAGAAAAGGCCGATCCCTGGGTTGGTTCGCTACGAAGGATGGCCCACCATGCATAAAGTCCACATGAAGGTTGTAATGAAACAAGCACCTCGTATCGCTGGACCGTGACAAGAGGCGCTCCCATGAATCGCGAAACGCTGGGGCGATCCGAACCTTCGAGCAATGTACCGAAGTGAAAATTCAGAAATGTCTCTGTTAGATCAAAATTTGGCTCTAACACCCAAATTGTTATGATTCGTAGAAAATTATAACTGAAAAATGAGGAAAAAGCAGAGAACACACAAGGTTTATAGTGGTTCGGCGCTAACGAGCCTACGTCCACTTTATATGCTATTGATTATACTTTGAATGCTAGTACAACCAACGATTTCTCTCAAACTCACTCTTACAATTATGATTTCTCTCAGTAATCTCGAAATAAAACTGATAAGGAATAGTGGTATGACAGTAATGGTAGAATCAATACTCAATGCTGCCAAAAGATCCTGAAAAATGCCAATCTTTGGGCTATTTATAGCTGATTCTGTCAGGAGGATTGCGATCACACGTGGCGCAAATCCCGAGAATATCGGATCGGATCGTAGCTTGAGGAAGAATTGGTCAATATGACAGTTGTGGACAGGTGTCATGAGATCCATGTATCTCGGATCGTGATAGAATGGGTCAAAGTCTTCACTGCATCTTTAGGAATCGGATCAGAGCGAGCTTACAGGGATGGATCGGTTCGTATGGGCTCATAGCGAACCGACAGGGCGATCCGAAGGGGGGGGGGTGATCCGACCTGTGGATGGTTGAACGACTGTGATCTGACTTTTTGTGAACTAGAGGGATGAGACTTCATATTTTCTTCTTGCGTGTGAACCTTGGTGACTTGGTCAAAAAACTAGCCAACATTTTGCCCCCTCGAAGTATGTTTTATCGAGAATGGAACATGCTTCGAAGCTGCAGGGACGTCTTTTCATATGGAGATGCAAATCAATGGTCACGTCCATCTGAAATGTCATGTTTCTTCAAAAAGCCGTATCCTTTGACAAGTATAAATATCGGTTAAATCTTTAATCATTTCCTTGCTTTCCAGACAATTCTCATCTCTGGAATTTTTTTTTTGGAGACATTTCTGAATTTTCACTTCGGTACATTGCTCGAAGGTTCGGATCGCCCCAGCGTTTCGCGATTCATGGGAGCGCCCCTTGTCACGGTCCAGCGATACGAGGTGCTTGTTTCATTACAACCTTCGTGTGGACTTTATGCATGGTGGGCCATCCTTCGTAGCGAACCGACTCAGGGATCGGCCTTTTTCTTCTTTGTTGGGGTCGATGGGCTTGTATCCGCGATCCACCGAAGCCCACGGTTCGTATAAGACAAAAACGGGGAGACTAACGGTCACGGGTTTGGCTATATAAACCCGAACCCACTCCATTCTTCCCCTTCCTTTTCCTTCGCTACCGCCTCTCTTTCCGATTCAGACCCCAATCTTCGTTCTTCGAGGCAATACTTACTCGTTTTCTCCATTTTTAAGAAAGGTAATCTCATAAAAAACTCTCTCCCTCATTTTCTCTGAGTTTTTTTGCTGATTTGAGGAAGGAAAAGACGGAATTTGATGGTTTTTGAGGTGTCGGAGATCGTGTAGACGCCATGGCTGATGAGTTTCAGTCGCTTGAGGGGAGGAGGAAGAAGAAGGTGAAGGAAGGGAAAGGGATGGTCGATTCGGTTCGTGTGCGAGGTGACAGGAGAGGAGATAATGATGAAGTATGGATTCAGCTATTGGATCGGATCGTGTTCGAGATCTGGGGGCAAATCGTGGTGAAAGTAAAAAGGGAAAAAGGAAGAGCAGGTGGCGGATCGCGGTAATGGCAGGAGCACGGTTCGCTATGAGCTCATGGCTATCCGAACCGATACACTCCCATGAGTTTGCGCTTTCGCTGCGGATCCATACTTGCCTCGCGAATCCAGGAACACGCCACGATCCGAACCCTAACTCATGATCCGAAAGGGTATCACGAACCAAATAATAAACGATCCAACGAACTTGTAAAATAAGCAGCGCAACTTAATTCCAGTACATCAATGGACAGTTAGGTTAGAGCCTTCAAGACGGACTTTCTGGAATGACCAAATGCATAACTTGACCGCATATGACTAGTACTTCGATGATCTTGATAACCTTTATGTTTTTTCTTTAAGACATGCACATGCACACACTTGCACTTGCACAAACGGGGGACGGGTAATTATATTCTTATTTCTCATGTTTACTCGCCTAAACAATAATGTCGGATAACTGTTCCCCTTCAAGATCTGATACAGAGACGGATCCCGAGGTATATGAGCATCACAATCCCGAGGTTCCTCCAATTAATCCAGAGGGTGCAGATTCTGGATCCGAATATGAGGCAGAAACAGAATCAGATCCGTCCGAGAGTACCTCGCTTGATGAGGAATCCGAAGTAGACGACCGAGCACCCAACGAAATTCCTGGTGCAATAGAAATAGAGAAATTCACTGACTCTTTAGCTTCCAAGCTTGATGACATAAAGCTTAAGAGAATTTGCTTGAGACACGGGATTCCCTGGGATGATGTGAGGACACCCAGCAGCGAAGATAGACCTCATTTGGCTCCGGAGGGGTATATGACAGTTAGCCGACTTATGTGCTGGGTAGGCGCTATTCATCCGTTTCCTCCAATCGTCATTGAGACCCTAAAACGATTGGGTATTTCTCCAATGCAGCTTCATCCCAATGCCTATGCAGCCCTATACACCCTATACATCACATATGCGGAAATCCTGCAAACTGAGCTCACATTTAAAGATTTGAAATTCTTTTACCTTTTCAAGCATCGCTCCTCGGCAACCCCAAATTTTTCTTTCTTCGAATCGGTAGCAAATAGGAAGGTTTTGTCTGATGGGTACAATAACATAGGGGATCCCAAGGCCAATTGGTTCTATATAAAGAGACAGGCCGGGTGTTCAAGAAGATGGCTTAAATCAAGTAAATTTTAAACCTTTGAATGAATAACTGGTTTAAGAAATCAAAGCACTAACATGCTTCTTTTCTCTAAGCAGGTCACGCCTTTCCCAAGACGGAAAGCTCGGTGTACAATAATCGAATGTCCCTTCTTCTGTAAAGCAAATCCGACTTCCTAAAGATCAAGAAATGCATTACTGACGAGAATCTTCACAAGCACTGCCTTCTGGATATAAGATTTGGACTTGGTGCGGGCGGTAAACCTTACAAATACGTGCCCCCGACTGAGGGAGAAGGAACGTCACGGGCAATAGAAACAACTAAATTTCGTAAGAGTCCTTCGCCGATAATCATCCAGGACGACGAAGACCTAAACGTATATAGAGGAGATGAGGCCCGTGCTGACTAGTCTAAGGAGATCCCAGTCTCTCCGGGGGTTTCCTCTCAAGGGCCTCTCTACCGGTTGAACCTGCTGCTCCCGATTATTTAACAGAGGAGCAACTATTTAAAGAACTGAGCAAAATTCCTTTACCTGATGATGTATATACACAGGGAGACTTCGAAGGGGAGCCATTTTTTCCTATTTCTGAGGAAACAACTATTCCAGTTGGAGAACGAGAGACTACTCAGATGAGCCTGACTTCGGGCCCTGGTCTGTTAGGGGGAATTATATAGGATGCACAAATCACATGCACTGCCTGACCCCACATTTTTATATCAACAGGATTCAAGGTTTTAATACGCACTTGTTTCTTTTGCAGGAAAGATGTCTCGCAGGCGATCTTATTCCTATCGCTCTCTCCGTGAAGGCACACCTAGTATTCATCCAAATCCTGAGCGTGCTCGCGGTCATTCTCACAAGCCTACTTCTTCACAATCCCGGTCTCCATCAAAACCAACCTCTGGCAAGCCTCCCAGTCATTCGGTGCCGTCTACCGGGGGAAAACAACTTCCCAAAGACTTAACCCCTCCAAAGAGTGCACCCTCTCACAGCAGATCCTCCAAAAAGCGCCATGAGCCTAAGGATAAAAGCAAGGATCCCAACAAGGATTCTGAGAGGGAGAAAATTGACATTGTCCCTTTTAGCCAACAAAGTTTGAGTGCCCCGGGTCACGAGATTATATCCATGGTCCTGAGACTTAGGCCAAGCTGGAAAAGTTACGAGAACAATTCCCCGATATCTTCTTCGAAAGGATGATGCTCGTTCCAGCCTTGGAACCATTCCCTAGGAACGGGGATACCGAAGTCATCGGACATATTCGCCATGTAGCCAAGCAGTATGAGGCGATGAAGAAACATGTTGTCAATCTTTCAGACGTCATCCGAATGCTTGAGATGGAAGCGCATAGGTCCAAAGTGAAGGTAGATAACAATGAAAGGGCCAGGGCAAAAATGGAAAAGGACTTAGAAGATGCACAATCTTTGCTTGCCTTGGCTCAACGAGACGCTAAAACTTACAAAATAGAGCTGGAGGAGGCCAGGCAACGTTTCCATAATGAGCTTGATTCTAATAGAAAAGAGCGAGCGTTATTGAAGAAAGAGGTGGAAGATCTCAGGATGGCCAACATCGAACTCAAAACAGCACAGGATCACTTCGAGGCCGAAAGAGCTGCTTGGGAGAAAGAAAAGGTAAGTTTGAAAGATAGATTAGCTCTGGCCGAAAAGGAGAAGGCGATTCTGAATGATCAACTAGCGCGTGCAGAGAAGCGCGCTATTCTTGCTGAAAATAATGTGGAGAGTGCCATTGAAATGGCCACTGTTTCCAATGAAAAGCTCCTCGAGAGAGAGAAGGAGATCGAATGATTTGAAGAAATGTTGTTCGACTTCCTTCGTCAGGTCATCAAGACCCGTAATATCTCCTGGATCCCAGACTACCATGTCACTCTAGCCAATATATGGGATGCAATCGTTGAGAGCGAGAAACAGTGATTAGGAGTTGATGGGATTGATGAGGATGAGTTGATGCGGACCATTCTTAGGGATAATGAACCTGAGGATTTAGAGTAAGGCACACGCCTACTCCAAGAAGAAATTGAAATAGAGAAAACTCAGGCGAAGGGCAAAGAAAAAATGGAAGAAGGCCAGAGCTCAGCTGCGGAGCCCAAGGCCTCCGAAATTGAGGAATACAATCCAGATTATCCATTGATTCCTCTGCGTCCAACTCCTCCAGCTGTCGGGGGTTCTGCTGCTAGCTTGGATGAAGGATCGGCGGAAGGTATCTCTATATTTTCTCCGCAACTTGCCAAAGCAATTGTCACTTGTCGTCGTCTTGTCGGACAATCAACTGAGCAAACCGCATTTTCTCCCAAAATAACATTTGTTTCTCATGATACAGGTGGTGGGCCAGTTGACAAGGATGCTGAAAAGAAGGCAGAGGCAGAGAAGATTGACATCCTGCCAAGTGTTGGTCCCGATGTCCCCCCAGATGCTGAACCCATCGAGGCTTTGAGAGACATGGACGGACGCCACGACGACGATGAAGAGGAAGTTGCCATTACCAAAGAGAGTAGAGGCGATGATGAGGAAACTATGGCTGAACAACCGGCCGAGGTGGAGGAGCAGTTGCTCCTTATGAGAGGGGGACATGTTCCAGTATATGTGCCCCCTATTTCCGAGATCGACCCCAAAACTGGGCTGGTTGTAAGATTTTCCTCCCGATCAATAACTTCACAACTAGCCTCTCAATCCTCTTGTTCTTCACCGGAGCCTCTTGTTGATAAGAGGAAGAGGAAAAAAGGTGGTCGTTCGGATGTTAACAAGGAGGAGTCGGGGAAGCAGAAAAGAGCAAGAAGTCTACATAGCCCCCTCCCCCCAGCATAAGTAGGATGCAGATATCAGTTCATATTTTGTCCTTAGGATTTTTAGGCTTTCCACTGGCCATGAAATGTAATTGTGAGAATGGCCCTCACTTTGTTTAGGTTCCTCTTTATCTTGTAGGTTTGCAGTTTATGAATGAAAGTTTATTTCTTTTGCTTCATCGTGTACCTGCAGTCAATAAACTCTTCATACTTAGTCACAAGTCATTTGGCTATAACCAAACTAAAATTATATCACAAATCATTCAAACAACAGAAAGAATTTAACAATTTCTATGCATGTTGCCCCCTATATTTGAGCACGGGGGACTTGGAATTTTTTAGTAGAATTATGTCCTTGAGGCGCTGAATCTCCGGTGCCTCTATGCTTTCCCGATCCATCAGCGGGTTAAAGTTCGAACTCGTATCATGACCTGCTCGCCGATCCTTTAACGGGGTAGGAATTCTGGGGACGCTGAGTCTCCAACATCCTTGTCAGCGCTTAATCGCAGATGTTTTTATACTCTCCTGGCGGTCGCCAAGGTTAGAGCTCGAGCTCGGCTGTTCAGTCGCCCCCCGATCCTTCGGCGGGGTAAAAGCTCTTTCTCAGCGCTTAATCGTAGATGCTTTTATACTCTCCTGGCGGTTGCCAAGGTTAGAGTTCGAGCTCGGCTATTCGGTCGCCCCCCGATCCTTCAGCGGGGAAAGAGCTCTTTCTCAGCGCTCAATCATGGATGCTTTTATACTCTCCTGGCGATCGCCCAGGTTAGAGTTCGAGCTCGGCTGTTCAGTCGCCCCCCGATCCTTCAGCGGGGTAAGAGCTCTTTCTCAGCACTCAATCATGGACGCTTTTATACTCTCCTGGCGGTCGCCCAGGTTAGAGTTCTGTCAATGATGTGATTCACTCTATTGTACCTTCAAAGTTATAGCTGCGGATTGCTCTCCATCCCAATGGAAGGCACCTGGAGTCACATGTTCCTGTGATTGCCGCATAGTTTTCAGCAAATTTCATAAAGATAGAAGAGCGGATAAATAATAATGCAATAAAGGTAAACGACACACGGTATTTTTATAGTGGTTCGGTCAAATCGTAACCTACATCCACTTTATAATCCTTTGCTTAAAAAAATTGGACTATTCTAGGCAAGTCGTGCCTTTTACATGGTCCTATGAAACAAGAGAATAAATCCGACATCTTTATGTCAGATAAGGCCGCAAATGTTGGGCATTCCACACTCTGGGGATTTCTTCTCCATCCACTGTAGCTAGCTTGAAGGTTCCATTATCAAGTTTTCGTAGAATGGAGTACGGTACTTCCCACTTCGCACCCATATGAGTCGGGGGTGGAAAGACACGCTTCAGAACCAAGTCTCCGGGTTCAAAGGTTCGGGCTCGAACCTTTTTGTTGTAGTATCGAGCGACCTATTGCTTGTGTCTCAAGGCACGCAAGTCTGCTTCATCCCTCTTCTCTTCTATTGAATCTAGGGATTCAAGGAGCAACTCGTTACTAGTCATCGGATTGTAATAAGTAACTCGGTGAGATGGTACTTTTAGCTCAATCGGGATGACTGCTTCAGCTTCAAAAGTAAGGGAGAAGGGGGTATGGCCTGTTGCCGATTTATATGTCGTCTTATAGGCCCATAATGCCAAGGGTAACTCATCGACCCAAATAGCTTTGGCCTGCTTCAATCTTCTTTTTATAATGGACTTAATCACTTTATTTGCTGCTTCGATCTGTCCGTTCGACTGCGGATGTGCCACAGAGGTGTACCGTTTCTCAATGTGGTATTTCTAGCAGAAGTTCCTGAATTCGCTGCTGTCAAATTGGGTTCCATTGTCAGTTACGATGATCTTCGGAATCCCGAACCGGCAAAGAATGTTCCTAACAACGAAATTGATCACTCGCTTGGTTGTAATTGCAGTCAACGGTTCGGCCTCAACCCACTTGGTGAAGTAGTCTACAGCTACAATGGCGAACTTTGCTCCGCCTTTTTCTATAGGGAGGGTTCCAATGATATCAATTCCCCACATAGCGAAAGGCCATGGACTTGTCATTGTTTTTAACTGACCGGGAGGTGCCCTGGGAATCCTTGAAAATCTTTGGCAAGCATCACAACGTCGCGCGTACTTTGTCGCGTCTTCGTTTATGGTAGGCCAGAAGTAACCATACCGCAACACCTTTTTTACCAGAGTTTGTCCTCCAGTGTGATCGCCACATTCACCTTCGTGCACTTCCTGCAGTACATGTTTGATGTCGTCATGGGCTATACACCGAAGGAGAGGCATCCAAAATCCCTATCTATACAGGACTCCGTCTTGCAGAACATATCGGGAAGCTTTACGAATTACTTTACGCCTCTCGCTCTTCTTGGTCGGAAGCGTTCCATTCATTAGGAAATTCTTTAGTGGGGTCATCCATGATTCCCTTTCTGGCTCAGTTTCTAGTACCAGATCAATTCTCATCTGATCTATACTAGGGAACCGAAGCACTTCAATTGGGGCTAGCCTGATCTCTTCAGGATCGTCGAAACTAGCCATCTTGGCTAATTTATCTACCTGTTGGTTCTCTGACCACGAAATATGAGAGATACTGTAGTGATCAAAACCTATCAGCAACTCCTTTACTTTCTCCAAATATGAAATCAATCTTGGGCTCTTAGCTCGAAATTTTCCAGAAACCTGATTTACAACCAACTTGGAGTCGCAGAATATGTCCAGCTTCGCGATCTTTAATTCCTTTGCGATCCTCAATCCGGCTATCAGGGCTTCATATTCGGAGTCGTTGTTAGTGGCGTGAAATTCCAACCGGATAGCATAGGATATCAACCTTTTCTCGGGAGTTTCAAACACCACTCCGGCACCAGATTGTTTATCATTCCTAGCACCATCAGTATATAATTTCCATGCACTAGGATCGAGAAGTAACTTTGGTGGGTCAGTCTCTTCGTTTACCATATCGTCCTCCGAGGCAGTAAATTCTGCTATGAAATCTGCCAGCACTTGCCCCCGTATTGACCGTCGGGGCTGAAAATTTAAATCAAATTGACTCAGTTCAATGTTCCACTTAAGCAACCTTCCAGAAGCTTCTGGTCTCTGTAGAACTTGCTTGAGCGGATGACCTGTGTACACGGTGATAGGATGAGCTTGGAAATAATGTCGAAGTTTCCTAGATGCAATCAATAAACTGTACGCCAGCTTTTCGATCCTCGGATAATTGCGTTCAGCTGCCGCCAATTTTTTACTCACGTAGTACACTGGCCTTTGAACCTTGTGTTCTTCTCTTACTAACGCTGAGCTGATCGCGTGGGATGACACCGCTAAGTACACGAATAAATCCTCGTGATCCACCAACTTAGACAGTATCGGAGGTCTGTCCAGATGATTCAGCAGGTTCTGAAATGCTTCAACGCAATCAGGGGTCCACTCAAAATTGCGTTTTCCTCGCTTTATCAATTCAAAGAACGGGATGCATTTGTCTATCGCTCTAGAGATGAATCTACTTAATGCCGCTACTTTCCCCACAAGGCTCTGCACATCTTTGATTTGTCTAGGCTCCTGAATGTCTCTGATGGCTGCAATCTGGTCTGGATTAATTTCAATCCTGCGTGAGCTGACAATGAGCCCCAAGAATTTCCCGGATGCAACTCCAAATGATCATTTCGTTGGGTTGAGTTTCATCCCATACTTTCGAAGAATATGAAACATCTCTGCCAAGTTTGTAGTGTGATCGGACGATTGTCTGGACTTAACCAACATGTCATCAACGTACACCTCCATCGTTTTCCCAATCTGGTTATAGAACATTCTGTTCACTAACCGTTGATATGTAGCGCCTACGTTCTTCAAACCAAAAGGCATTACCACGTAGCAGTATAATCCCAGATCAGTAATGAAGCTAGTGTGTTCTTGATCTGGAACATGCACAGGAATCTGGTTATATCCTGAATAAGCATCCATGAAAGAGAGAAGCTCATGACCTGCCGTTGAATCTACCAACTGATCAATTCTGGGTAACGGAAAGCTATCTTTTGGGCAGGCTTTATTCAAATCCGAAAAAACAATACACGTACGCCACTTTCCATTGGCCTTCTTTACCAAAACTGGATTTGAAATCCAATCTGGGTAGGTTGAGTCTCTGATGAACTCGTTACTCCTTAACTTTTCAACTTCTTCTTTCAAGGCTGCGGACCTCTCTGGGCCCAGCATTCACCTTTTTTGTTTTACAGGGGGGTGCTTTGGGTTATTGTTCAATGAATGGCTCATGATTGATGGAGATATCCCACACATGTCCGCGTGGGTCCAAGCAAATACATCTAAGTTATCTTTCAGGAAATCCATCAGTTCTTTAGCTCGAACTGGATCCAACTGGGATCCAATCTTCAGGACCTTCTCGGGGTCGCTATCATCGATTGGTACGTCCACAGTCGTTTCGTTGGGAGACGCCATTCTGCCCCCAGTCTCTTCGTCCTCTCTGGGATCTATATCCTCGGGCAGTTCTCTGGGCGACTCACGTATAGTGATTTTCTTTAATTGCTATGACGTCTCCTCCCTCGTGGGGGGAGAAGCGTCTTTAATCTTAATATCTTTTCCTTTACGGAGTAGCTTTAGCTCTGCAATGTAACATGCACGTGCAGCAACCTGATCTCCTCTGACTATGCCAACACCAGCTTCCGTAGGAAACTTCAGTAACAAGCACCAGGGGGCTATACAAGCTCTAAACTTTGCTAGGGCCGGTCGGCCCAAGAAGGCATTATAAGGCGATTCAATATCCAAAACTACGAAGGGAAGAATTCTCACTCTCTGGCGTTCTCCTTCCCCAAGTGTCACCGGCAGTTCTACATATCCCATTGGAGTAGTTGAAGCCCCGTTAAATCCACGGATCCATCCTTCACATGGCTTTAAATCTTTCAATTCAAGGTTCATTAAATCGAACATCTTTTTGAATAGAATGTTGACTGAACTCCCGTTATCCACTAAAACTTTATGGATAGTGGCCGGGCCAATAGGAACTGTGATTACAAATGGATCTTCGGTCGGAGCGTGGACTCCAATACTCTCTCGGTTGCGGAAAATGACGTCGTTCGACATCATCTTTTGTTGTTTTACCGGGACATTGTCTTCAGTGTTGCTGCAATCTTCTGCCTCGAGATGATGCTTTGCTGCGTTAACGTACTGGTCCATCGCCCTGAAACTATGCCCGGCTAGGTGAAGCCCTCCGATTATGGTATTGATAACAAGATCCTTTCCTTTTTGCTGGACAGTTGGCCTGGCGGTAGGTTGATTCTGGTTTTGTTTCGGGGTCTAAATAGCTTGCCCCCTGTCTCTAGGAGTCACCCGGTACTCATCCAACTTCCCTTCTCGGAGCAACCTCTCAACTACGTCTCTCAGGTGACGGCATTCATTTGTAGAGTGGCCGTGAGTCTGATGGA
Source organism: Allium sativum (assembly GCA_030737875.1). Lineage (NCBI taxonomy): Eukaryota > Viridiplantae > Streptophyta > Magnoliopsida > Asparagales > Amaryllidaceae > Allium > Allium sativum. Next base: position 121,596,572 of record CM060915.1, read on the forward strand.
AGAGACAAAACTTCCCCGTCTCACGTTCTTTCTCCATCGAATCTCTTGGAGGAGGCCTTTTATGTTGGAGAATGTTGTACGAGTCGACGAATATATTCTCCAAAGTATCATTTATTGGCGTATAACTTTCGAAAGACCTGGGACGGGTCCTTCTCTGGGAATCATTCCCCCGATTTCTCTTCCGATTATTGCCATTACTGTTGTTACCATTGTTTCCTGATTGGCGGCCGCCACCCTGGTTTCGGTTTCCAACGTTGACTTCAACCTTTCCCGAGTTGTCTCCGGTTTGCTTGATGGCGACATTACTTTGGATTTCCTCCTTATTTGCCTTTTTCATCTCCCGGTTAGCATATACCTCCTCCTGACGTAAGCGTACGTTTTCTTTCTCGTCAAACAATTCTCTATTATGAGGTGGTTTACCGGCCAAGTATCTCCCAAATTCAGTATCTTTATCTACCCCATCAATTAGGGCTGCCACAACGGTCGGCTCATGGGGATCCTTCACTTCGGTGGCGGCTATGTTGAAACGATCCAGATACCCCCTTAAACTCTCACCTGGTCGTTGTTTGACAAGGAACAGGTCAATCACACTTTTCAACCTTTGTGCGTAAATGCGGAACTGTTCTACGAACTTTTCACTCAATTCCCTGAAACTGGAAATTGATCTTGCTGGTAAGCGAGTAAACCATAATAACGCAACATCCTCCAGGAATATAGGGAATGCTTTGCACTTTACAGCGTCGGAAGCTGCGGCCGCGGTCATTGACCAAGAATATCTCATTAGATGTTGGATTGGATCAGATCTACCCGCGTAACGGTTCATTTGAGGCATGTTGAAGCGCCTCGGGAATGTTACATCTAGAATGTCGTCGGTAAAAGGGGTGTGGCTGCGATCAATTCCACAGTCTTCATTCCTTTGTCCACGGCTATCCGCCAGGATTTGATGGACCATAGCTGCAACATTTGCACTGGTCATCGGAGGCTCGGTGTGGAGGCCCGCCCCGCACCAACCGACATTTACTCCATAGGTGCGCTGTACACATGCCCAGTTAGCACGGAACGGGTCGTCAGAAGGAAAATGAAGAAGGAAATGAACTAACAAGGAACCTGTAGAATGTCTCACAGCGCATAGAACAAAATATAATAATAACATATTTGACATAATACAGGAGAGACAGTGCATAAGCTGAAAACCAAAACTAAACATCATAGCAGCGGAAATCCAAAGTACAGCTTATTACAACTTTCAAACTGTCTCAAAGCAAAAGTAAGATAAAGGAGGTACACTACTAATGCCCAAGTAGCGACCACCAACGACACAGGGAGAATGTGTGTGTGTGTGTGTGTGTATATATATATATATATATATATATATCATACGTGGAAGCCTCCCGCCCGCCTCCGAATCAGCTACTCGCACATCACCAGCTAACCTGTCTCTAGTCTGCTCGTGTGAGCACCCAGAGTAATAAGAGGAGACATAAAACTCTGGGTCAGACATAAAGTCTGGTATGAGCAATAAGTATCTAAAGTGAACAATAACAGGTAGACTAAAACATACCTGAACCTGGACCTGCAACCAAAGAGTTAGCACTACATACTGTACAACACTCTAAGGTGCCATATCAAACGGTGTAAAGATACGGAGGTGGGGGAGGTGTGCATGTCATAGTGATGGCAAACAATCAAACATAGCATCCATCCTCACATCTCTCACTCAGTGCGTAAAGCATACGATATTCACCACTTCGATCACCCATCCTTACTACGATCACTTTGCCCCATGAAGTCCACTTTGCCCCATGAAGTCATAAATGGCTTCACTGCACTGATAACATAGCCACTAATCCTTCGCTATGTCCACTTGCCCCATGGAGTAATTCACTCCATATGTGCTGGCTCATAGCCTTACCAATCCTTACTATGTCCACTTGCCCTATGGCGTTATTCACCCCATCTGCGCTGGCTCATAGTCTTACCAATCCTTTACAATGTCCACTTGCCCCATGGAGTTATTCACCCCATCTGCGCTGGCTCATAGTCTTACTACGCATCACTTTGCCCCTCAAATCATAATGACTCTACTGCACTGATAACGTAGTCTTGCTACCATCACCTTTCCCCTCGAGTCGCAATGACTCTACTGCCCTGATAAGTAGCCCATCATTTATTTTTAGTGGTGAATCGAAGTTATGAACGTCGACAACTCCTTAGCACACATCCCGCAACAAAGCCCAACCATGAAGTGAACTCATCGGTTCCCAACTGGATCCTGAGCTCTAACTTCCCATATTGGACTACCTTTGCATCTCGGGTTATTGGTCAATACTGGGTCGGGTCGGGTTCTCTTCAAACCATCGGTTCGGGTCGGGTGTCTGCGTTGCGTCAGTTCGGGTCTTCCTCTGTAGCGGTTCGGGTCGGGTCCACTCCATCGTGTCGGTTCGGGTTGGGTATCTTTCTTCAGGTCGGGTCGGGTGTCCCACCTCGGGTCGGGTTGGGTGCCATCTCCCCTCCAGTTCGTGCTTCCGTTCCGATCCGCCCCCTCATTCTTCACGTGCTCCGATCCGATCCCTCCTTCTTTATCCGATCCGATCGCTTCTCCTTTATCCGATCCGATCCCAGTTCAGTTAACGTGGTCTTCCTTTTTGCCAATTTTCTCAAGTGTCAGGTTCCGATCCGATCGAATCCCTTGCCCAGTTCAACATATCCGATCCGAGCCCCCATATCCGATCCGATCCGAAACCTGCACTGTTTCCTGAAGCTTTTCCAGCAAGTGTTTACGCCATTCAACGACGTTTTCGACCATTCTAACTATTGAAATCAATCACAAAGCATATCATACAGTCATCGCAACATGCATAATCAACCACCAACATCAAAACATCAATATGATAGGTTAAAATGGATCAAACATACCCAAAATCCCATATTTCCCCTTAAGCATGTTTAGGTGAAACTAATGATAGGATTAGCAAAACCTAACCAAATTAACCCAAATTCATATCAGAGGTCTAAAACATCATTTAGGAATTTATGAACATTTTTCCCGAATTTATTAGTGTATAAATGCGCTAATTAACACTAATTACCCTTAATTAGCCATAATTAGTGCAAAACTATGCAAATCACTCACCTTAGCCACAAATAACTAAGATTTGAAATAAATTTCTGATTTGATGCAAATCCCAATGCTAAACAGCAGCTTCAATGTTGATTTGGTGTAGATCTCCCTTGATTAGATGTTGCTAAGCTTAATCCTTGATCAAAAGATGATTTGGAGGTGATTTAGAGGTTGGAGGCCATTTTTAGGGTTCCTTGGTGATAAGTGGAGGCTAGAAAACTGAAATGGAATGATTCTCTACTTCATTTCAGCCTCCCCATAACCCTAATTCCGAAATGGGTTATGGGCCTACTCACTAATCACCCTATTTGGCCCGGTTAAGCAGTTTTTCACCCTCCAAACCTTATTTCAGCCATATCTCCCAAACGGTAAGTCCGTTTGGCTACTATGACCACTCTACGGAAAGGTAAACCATCAAACGAATCTAATGGAAGTGGTTTCAGGTCAAAATTCCTTTCCAATCAAAAGTTATGGCCAAAACAAGTTCAGCTAGGGGCAAAATGGTCATTTAAAAATCGACAAAAATCATAAGCATGGGAAATGACTCTAATGGATGTTTCCCAAAGTTACATGACTATAAAACTTCATATGGGAAAGAAATAAATATTCTACGTTCCTCCGATGCGTAGAATGCGGGTTGTTACACTCGGGGTCTGTGCTTCTAGATCGGTGGAATTCTCCGATCGCTCTTCTAGGAACATCCACGAAGTCCGGAGCTCGGATTGGGCTTCACTGCCCCCTGTTAATATGAGTATTTGCATGGCGGAGGAGCTGAGGTGGTCTATTCTCAATAGGATTATTCACAACTCGAGCTCTACGAGTTGCGGCATGATTATTCAAGCTGCAGTTTGAGGGTCCCTCACCACCCTCACCAAGTGTCTCTTCCTCCCGTGATGGCAAGGTTCCAAATCGGAGCTGCTCTATGTTTTCAGCCCGCTCATACGGTCGCCGCGGAGGTCTTGGCGATTCCTCCAATGAAGAAGAGTACTCTGGGGTGAGCGGACGGACTGGAGGAGGCGTTCTTTGCCTTACAAGATCATCCAGACGTCTATCCATAGCAGTCAAATTCTGTTGCAGCATGGAGTTTTCCTGCCTTTGAGCAGCTATTTCATCAAATAGCCTATCCCACATTTCAACGAAGCGAGAGATATCTCCTTCAGTAACTGGAGCAGAGGGGTTATACTGATCATCAACATTTACCCTTATGCGTAGAGAGTTTGAGCCAGGTCGAACAGAGGAACCAGGACGGGAAGAGCGAGCCATAGGCTCCTTTCCAGGTCGAGTTGTAATCCGGTCATCACCTCGGATCGTGGTGGATCGGTGTCGGTGGCTCGTAGCACCCCCTGGGATCGGATCGTGGTAACATTGGGAGGGGGGTTCGTGGTGTTATCGTGGGACCGGGTGACGACCCCTTCAACGGTTCGGTTCGGATCGCCCTCCACGGTTCGATTCGCCATCTCCGTTCCGTGATCCGAGGGTCTTTCGTTGACCTGTTCATGCACGCTTTCTTCAATCGCTTCATTCGCAGCTTCACTCGCCTGTGAAGCTCGCACTTCCTTAGACTTCTTTCCAGCCATGATATCAGGTATTGTTGAAATCTTCAAAGATCTGAACAGTGAGGTTTCGGGACTGTTTTCTTCGAACTTGAATTATCCAAACAATGGAGAAACAATCCAATATCCTAGGTTCAATTCTCAGTGAAAGCATCAAAATGTTAGATCAAAATTTGGCTCTAACACCCAAATTGTTCTGATTCGTAGAAAATTATAACTGAAAAATGAGGAAAAAGCAGAGAACACACAAGGTTTATAGTGGTTCGGCGTTAACGAGCCTTCGTCCACTTTATATGCTATTGATTATACTTTGAATGCTAGTACAACCAACGATTTCTCTCAAACTCACTCTTACAATTATGATTTCTCTCAGTAATCTCGAAATAAAACTGATAAGGAATAGTGGTATGACAGTAATGGTAGAATCAATACTCAATGCTACCAAAAGATCCTGAAAAATGCCAATCTCTGGGCTATTTATAGCTGATTCTGTCAGGCGGATCGCGGTCACATGTGGCGCAAATCCCGAGAATATCAGATCGGATCGTAGCATGAGGAAGAATTGGTCAATATGAAAGTTGCGGACAGGTGTCGTGAGATCCATGTATCTCGGATCGTGATAGAATGGGTCAAAGTCTTCACTGCATCTTTAGGAATCGGATCGGAACGAGCTTACAGGGATGGATCCGTTCGTATGGGCTCATAGCGAACCGACAGGGCGAACCGAAGGGGGGCGATCCGACCTGTGGATGGTTGAATGACTGTGATCTGACTTTTCGTGAACTAGAGGGATGAGACATCATATTTTCTTCTTGCGTGTGAACCTTGGTGGCTTGGTCAAAAAGCTAGCCAACAGTCTCCAAAAAAAAATAAAAAATTCCAGAGATGAGAATTGTCCGGAAAGCAAGGAAATGATTAAAGATTTAACCGATATTTATACTTGTCAAAGGATACGACTTTTTGAAGAAACATGACATTTCAGATGGACGTGACCATTGATTTGCATCTCCATATGAAAAGACGTCCCTGCAGCTTCGAAGCATGTTCCATTCTCGATAAAACATACTTCGAGGGGGCAAAATGTTGGATAGCTTTTTGACCAAGCCACCAAGATTCACACGCAAGAAGAAAATATGAAGTCTCATCCCTCTAGTTCACGAAAAGTCAGATCACAGTCGTTCAACCATCCACAGGTCGGATCACCCCCCTTCGGTTCGCCCTGTCAGTTCGCTATGAGCCCATACGAACCGATCCATCCCTGTAAGCTCGTTCTGATCCGATTCCTAAAGATGCAGTGAAGACTTTGACCCATTCTATCACGATCCGAGATACATGAATCTCATGACACCTGTCCACAACTGTCGTATTGACCAATTCTTCCTCAAGCTACGATCTGATCCGATATTCTCGGGATTTGCGCCACGTGTGACCGCGATCCGCCTGACAGAATTAGCTATAAATAGCCCAGAGATTGGCATTTTTCAGGATCTTTGGAGAGTATTGAGTATAATTTCCACCATTACTGTCATACCACTATTTCTTATCAGTTTTATTTCGAGATTACTGAGAGAAATCATAATTGTAAGAGTGATTTTGAGAGAAATCGTTGGTTGTACAAGCATTCAAAGTATAATCAATAGCATATAAAGTGGACGTAGGCTCGTTAACGCCGAACCACTATAAACCTTGTGTGTTCCCTGCTTTTTCCTCATTTTTTAGTTATAATTTTCTACGAATCAGAACAATTTGGATGTTAGAGCCAAATTTTGATCTAACATATTCACTAAAAAAAAAGAACAATCATTTGGTTTCTTGCTTAGAGCATCTCGACCTTACTTGGTTGACTGTGATGAATAAAAATAATAAAATAATCATTTGTTTTTTGCTTGGGGAACCTCCACCTTGCTTAGATATAATGTGGTTTTCAATTCCTCATCTTCAAAACTTCAAATTATTCAAATTGCAAACTTTAAAGTCAACATCAATTAGAATATCATGTCGACAATACAACATTAATTACGCGTTATCAAATACATTATTTTTAGACATTCCACTTTACATTATGAATAATAAATTATTAATAAAAATACATTAGTTTATACATAATTGTTATTTATCTGTAGTTTAACTGAGACACATAAGGAAAACCATTAGGAAATTAGCATTGGGGTAGTTGACTTATTTTTATTGTCATATCAAATTGTTTTACTTAAGTAACTGTAAACCATATTTGATATATGATTTAGCTGACAATACAAGTCATTCGAGTCGGAGATGATCTTAGAACATCTCAAGTGTTGTGGGATAATAAAGTCCTCTTTTTTCTCCCTCTATGCTTAGCAGTTGTAGATTGAGAGTTGACTTGGAGGAAAAGTAGGAGTTTGTCCTGCTTTATTCTTGAGCATGAATACTAAATATTTTATTAAAAAAAAACTAATTTTCAAAAAATCATTGTACGATCTAACTGATATTCAACATTTTTCTAACGTTGTAAATTGGAATAATAAAATGTATATGGAAAATTACACGTTTTAATGTATATGGAAAATTACACTTTTTAATGTAGATTTTTCAACATGGTAAAATCATAAAATTATAAGTGAATGCAAAATTGCATAATAGTATTAAACTCGGGTTTAACTTGAGCAAATGTTCATAGAAGTTAGAAGTCAAGATAGAGTCATAATCACTTGATGCTAAGCCAATTTTTTTAAAGATTGACCAAGATGGGACCTAAAAAGTTTCACCCAAAATACACTAAAGAGATGGATTAATACTGATCTATCTCCTATGAACCGGTATTGATCCGCAAGATTGACATGTGATCCATCATGGACCATGTCATCATGACTCTCATCACCGCATTAGCCTCTCCTTCAAATTAGGTTGCAAACTGGTGTCTCTAACTCAATATGTTGATGGATCGTACAGTGTAAAAAGTAGTTCAACAAGCTCGAGTGCGAAGTACAATCAGATGAAGACCAAATTCCACAAAACTTGGCAGATGGCATCACAAAGCATAAGAAAGCAATAAAAGTGGATGATACCAACCCAAAGGCTGACTACATGGATCAGTATCGATCCCTGTCCTATACATTGATACAAATCCATCAGATTTGCTCAGATGGTACCGAGTCTTCTAGCATGAATTCCTTCCCTCTAGACAATCCTCCTAGTGTAGTATCTAGGCCTAGCTTATCTCCAAACACCCATAAATACAAGTCCGCCTCAAATATAAAAAAGACCTGGATTCTCCCTACCTACACGCTGCCAAAGTACTTTCCAACCTTCTTCTTTATCAAGACCAGCCACCAAGAGACTATGGTGATATACTCCGATTAGCCTATGTAAGTGTGATAAGAATTTATTGACATCGATTCTATCTCTTGTACCAAAACACTTGTAGTAAGCAAACAAGAATAAAGCAAATCTTCTAAAAGGGACGTAGGCTTAATTAACCGTGGAACCACTATAAGCTTGTGTTATTATTTCTTTTTTTGTCCATTTTCATTTAGTTTGATTATTTGTGTTGAATCTATGTAAGACTTCATGTAATTGCCTGTAAAATGTTGAAGCTTTCACTTACATCTAGGTTTAATGTCATTTTTGACGTTAACATTTAGTGATTTCATTGACAACTGAACATAGGAGAAGGTCTAAGCCATTTACAATAGATCTACAAGGTCTAGAAGTTAGGCCCACGGTTAGAGCCTTGAAAGTTTACAAGTTGCTTACTAATGGGGAAGGAAAAATGACCCTAAAGAAGAAACCAAGCAAATTCGACGGTTCCACAACGGTGGGAGGAAATATTAATGTGACCACTGCCTGTAGTCAACAATCAAACATAAAATCTCTCTCATGTAGATGTCGTTACTAGGAAAGAATCTGATGCAGTGGTGGATAACATAATTCAACAAGTGGAAACTACTAACAAAGCCCTTAAGTATAAGTTCGAGGCCCGCTCGGACCTGATGTTGGAGCAACTAGAGGAAATATATAATTGGAAAAACATGCACATTCATCTACTTCTGATACACGAAGGAAAAACCAAGGTCTAGGGTATAGGGTGCATTTTATTAATGTGAATCAGAACTTGGCTGAAGGGAACATAACCACGCTCCATAATAATCTCAATTTTGAACCAAAAAAATCTTTATGTATATGCTACTTAAAATCTGGATGGATGTACATGTTAAATGTTGAATAAAATGGTAACTTGGAAGACCTTGATGTGGATGTGAATGTAGGAAGAGAAAATCAACCGTTGGACCATGTGAGAGGTTTTTTTGCAAATTAGGGAAATGTCAAAAAAACGTAGACTTAGTTAACTGTGATGAGTTAAAAAAGATAATTTGTCTGACGTCTCTATTAATTTTCATAATACATAAAACATTCTTATTAGAAAACATATGTAATTTTAAATAATGTAAAATCCTTCCAACCTCAAAACTTAGTTTAATTTATAATTATCTTCGTATCTATGTAAGATTTTTTTTTAAAGTTCAACCAAAAAAAGAAGGAAAGCAGAATGCTTCACCAAAACATGTAGTTACTCAAAAATTGCAGATATACGTACAATTATAGCAAATAATCGCATATTTTTCTTTAGTTTTTCATGAATGTTTTAAAATGTTGAAATTTACTTTAAATTATGTTTAACATCTGGTTTATTGTAGAAAAATCTTAAAAAAATAAATGCAAAACAGAAACATATCACTTTCAGAAAAACAACTATGCAATTTTATTGAAAAGTTGCACACATTTCTCTAATTTTTGAATTACTGCAAATATTGGTTTTTCAATGAATATTTGCAGATATGCCTGCAAATATTAAATTAATATTTGCAGATATGTCTACAAAATTTCTCAATAAGTGAAGATATTTCTATACTTATTTTTTTCTAGTTATCTCAATATAATATTTGTAATTTTATGATTTTTATTTTAAAACACTAGAACGAAAAATCACCAAAACATGGTTGTTATAGTAAACTGAAAATAAGGATCTATTTTGCAATATGTTTGGAATAGGGATTCGCCTTGTATACAGTTTCATTTTAAGGACGACGCATTAATATTCACTAAAAAATAGAACAATCATTTGGTTTCTTTCTTAAAGCATTTCCATCTTACTTAGTTGACCATAATGAATAAAAATAATAAGAATAATCTTTTTTTTAGTCAGAGCATCTCCACCTTACTTAAATATAATGTGGTTTTTATTTCATCATCTTCAGAACTTCAAATTATCCAAATTGCAGCCTTTAAAGTCAACATCAATTAGAATGTCATGTTGACAACATAACGTTAATTACACCTTATCTAATACATTATTTTTGGACATTCCATTTTACATCATGCATAATAAAATATATAACAACTCATATTTAATGAATAACAAATCGATTAATTAACGAATAAGTTGAAAATTTGTGGGAATTTGACAATGGGGATTATGTCATTGTATCCGTTATGATTTTCTGGTTCAAATGCATATTTGTTTTTCATAAAACGAACTTAAAACGAAGGTGTTATGGCCATTCGAAATTCAAAATTTAAATCATAACAATAAACAAATAGATCTTGCATGGGGTGACCCAGCAACCACTGGGTCGACCCAGATGGCTAGTGGGTCGACCCACTAGTTGGACGGGTCGACCCAAACGTACCTGTCACGTTTTCTTACAAGGCACGAAATGCAACAAATAGACAGATTTAATTCATGATTTTTAGGGTTGATGTGTCCGCTTTTGATTTGCTGATGTAGTTAATCTGGATTGACCCAATGACATAGCGGTTCAGATGTAAAACCTAAATCTAATGCTGAGGGTCTTTTGCTCCATCTATAAATAACCCTGACCCCTCCTTATGCTCTCATAACTCATCTCTTCCCCGTCTAGGCTAGTCTTCTTCTAAAGACAGGCCGCCCTAATTTTAAATTTTAGGTTAGTCTTCTGTTGAAGATAGGCCGCATCTAAATTTTAGGGGTTGAGATTTAATTTTTTAATATTATTTTATTATCTTCTGGTGGGAGGTTCTGCTGGATATAGGCTGCTTCAATCTAAATTTTAGGGGTTGAGATTTAATTTATCATTATTATTTTATTATCTTTTGGTGGGAGGTTCTGCTGGATCCACAAGGGAAAGCCTTATCGTGATTTTTATGATTATTTAGATTTTTTTATTAAAGTTTAGGGGTAAATAGGAATAATGGTAGTTATAGTTTTGTTTATAGTTCTTTTACCTACAGTTTATTTACAATTTATGTTCATTCATGTTTTCAATAATTTCTTTCTCTAAGTAGGTTTCTGTGATTTTTTTTGTCTTTTCTTACAGTTTCTATTTAATTAATATTCATATTTCTATAAATTATTATTCTCAGTCTTCTTTCCCACGTTCTTCGTCGGATTTTTACAGTTTATATTGATTATGCCCAAATATGCCTAAAAGGCATACATATACGACCGATTTAGGCATAAATTGATATTTTCCTACGACTGATTATTATCCTTTGTTATATGCACGTTTGGAAAATTTGATTAAACTGGAATAATTGAATAATTTGGGGCTAATTCACAGATGTTGTAAAAGTGTAATAAAAAGGGAATGTTGGACTAATAATATTCAAACTTGATAAAGTTTGTAAACATGACTATGGTGCAAATTGTGATAGAAAAATGAACTATAACTTATATTTGCATGCATATGATAATTGGAGAATCATAATAAACGAACATGGTTTATTTACAAATACGAGTATGACAGGAAATGGTTGAAAACCAGTTAGACTTTAATATGAACATATTGACTTATAATGTATTAAGTTACAAGCTTAAAGTTCTATGATGGCCTTGTGATTTGGTGCTAGACTTTAATACGAACATATTGACTTAAGAGGAGTTAAGTTACAAGCCTAAAATGACAATTGGAAATTCATAATAAAACGAAAATAGTTGGAAAAACAGTTAGGTTTTAATATGAAAATACTGACTTAAAAAGTTGTTAAGTTATGAGTCTAAAATTCTACAGTGGTCTTATGATTAGGCGTTGGACATTAATATGAACATGTTTATTAACAGGGGGTAAATTATGAGCCTAAAAATAATATGGTTAATCTGTGGGGGTTCAAATCAGTGGGAATTTGGATTGAGTGTTATTTGTTAGGATCTATACCATACAACATACACTTTTTATCACATACGGTCTCATTTAGGAGGCGAGGGCATGCACCATGTTGTGGGTGGTAGTAAGATGGTCCAAATTTAGGTGAGTATGGGTGCATTCCGACGTGTCAATATGCGTGCATTGAGCTGACGATTGAAAATAAGAAACTGTGACACATGTGACTAACGATATATCTTTTGCTAATGGTTTGACCTGATAAGACCAAGGCCATAGGAAGCATAGGTTATCACTCTATGAGTTTGGTAGTCAATTGATGGGTAGTATTAGGATTATTTTTCCTAATTATATTATGTTCTGAATTTGTAGAAGTGCAAATAGTCAAAAGTTAATATTTTGTTGAATGAGAACAGTCATCCATATTTGTGAACTTTTATGCTATCCTATATGTTCACTTTAGGTGTACACAGACACTTACCATATATGATACTAGAACTACTACTCTATTTGTTTCTCTAACTTATCAACCGTGTAAGTAACCATGAAAGCTCACCAAAATTTATGTATGATCCATTTTTCCTTCCTACTTTCTCTTTTCGTCCCCAAGCTCGTAAGAGGAAGTTAGTAGTTTGGATTATTCAACTAATTCTGTCTTGGAGGATTTTTTTACAACAGATGCATTACTCTTTTTATTTCATCGCTTTTCCACGGTATGCTTGTATTTATGACTATTATTGAGGGATAAGTCTATGTACTCTGGCATTATTTTATGTCTGAGATTTGTCTTCATAAGACATGGTGTTTTGTGAAAGTTGGTTTTTCTTTCTGAAATAAAAATGGTTTTGTCACTTATGTAAATTGTTTTCTTCTTCCATTGTGTTTAAATTATTTATGTCTTGTAATCATAGTCTATGTGATTTGTTTATGTTTTCATACCTATACTACTTCAAATTTCTTTATGGAAACCTATTTTGGGTAACGTTAAGGGATGTGGGGTGTTTCATTTGGTATCAGATCCTAATGTTACAAGATCACTAAAATTTATTTTAAAAGAATACTTTTTGAAGAAAACATGTTTTCAAAACCAAAGATACTTTAAAAAGATATCCCCTCAAGTTAGTTACCACCTTCCTTTGACTCTCTCGAATTCTAAAATCTTTATATTTATCTCTTGCGAAGTTTGTTAGGCGCCCCTAATCTTCCCGAGGGTGCCCCTATTCTTGGTTGGTTTCGTAGATACTTAAAGGATATGACACCAGCTGAAGGACACGAACATGCATAGGCTCCAACACCTGTTATGGTGGTCCTCCTAATCCACCAGCAGCTCTTGTCTTTTCCAAGCTTTGTAAGGATTTCTCTAATTTGGACGGCAAGACTTTTATGGGCACAGACACTTTTGTGGAGGCTCACACTTGACTTAGAGACACGGAGTGGATCTTTTATTAGAGCTTGAGGATCAGTATAGAGTTCGGTTGGCAGCTTGGCGTCTTAAGAGAAGGGGATCATTTTGGTGGGAGATTATTGAGGCCGAGGGAAGACTTATGGATTGGGCTGGATTCCGAGTTAGATTCAAGAGAAAATTTATGTTGCAAGCACAATAAAGTATGCAGTTAGAGCGGTTCCTCAATCTGAAGCAAGGAGACCTTTCTGTCAAAGAGGACATTAACCTACTGACTCTGTGGTGCATTTATTATCATTCATATATACTAGGTTTCAAACTGCATAATTATGCAACATTTTATCTTCTTTACTTTCATTTCCCACTAACAAACTGTGGATTTACGTGTGTTTCCACTCTTCCTTTGTGCCTTTTGATTTGATGTTATCAAACACTATTATTTGCATAAAGTAACATCTGATTTGTTTGTTCACTGTGCAAGGTAGGACTGGGAGGGCTATGTGACATGCTGTAAAAGAAAGGTTACCTATGGTTGTTGTAATAAATAAGATAACATGTGACGACCGCCCCATGCCTCCTTCATCGAACTAAAGAAAAGGTGCAATGTATGATGTGCCAGGCTGATATGGGACGATCATCAAGGAAAAATAACTCAAAGTAAAACCTATCGTATAACTCACAACGCATGGATAATATATAATAATAAAATATACAACAGGATATGGTAGTGAAGCATAACTGAATAGAAAATCAAATCTTCGTAAAACCATGGAATCTTAAGTACAATACATCTCAGTACATGAATCTATGAATACAATACGCCTCACTGCATCCTTCAAAGTTTCACTGACCATCAACATATAGCGAAAATAGAAAAGAAATATCTAAATAGTAGGTAGTAATAGTACGCCAACCTCCTGCTCGTTATCGCACATCTACAATGGCACCAAACCTGCTACCTTCTACTCGGTCTACCCATCAACATCATGGATGAACAACCAAAAGTAATAAGAGGGAAACATAAAACCTTGAGTCAGACAACAGTCTTAGTGGGCGATAAAATAACAAACAATGGTTACATAGGATAACATGAGTATAGACGGATCAACCATCCGATATGCTCAGCAACCAACAAGTTAATACGTGAAACCATTCCATCACATGCCATTACATAATAGGGAAGGAAACCCCTAATCCCGCTTCTCTTCGACATCCTATGGTGATAGCCTACCTAGAGAAAACAGAGAAGAAAGGACACAATCAACAATATCATCCATAACATCCAATATCCTAGCTATCACCGACTACAGCCTTGAATCCATCGATAATCGAACTTTCTTTCAGTGATCAAAAGAGATAATGGAAAACCCCAGTTCTAGCCAAACTACCATATGCCATTGTGACTACGTATGTTTTCCTTACTCGACGAAGACAACTAGGCCCATCATGACTGCCCAGGGTACGCGATCTATCCAATCTGAGCCTAATGGGCGTCCCCACAAATCCACTGCTTTGAGTCTGCTTGAACACTTCGATTACCAATGATTCCCTGGGGCTTCAAATCTATCGCGCCTTTCTTCTTGGTGATTACATCTTTAGTTCGAGCGACTTATCAAACCAATTCCATTATCATCCTTGATTAACTCCCACCTAGTCAATCCATCATCTTACTAGATCGTATATCGTATCACGACAAGTATCACATCAATCCAACTTCGACCACTCCAACTTGAGTTCACAATCAAAGCATCATACATCTTTGAGTTGCACATCAGTCATCAGAAGTCCATTTCCATCCAAACTTTACCGTCAACTTCCTGAAGCCATCATAATCATGTCCACAAAATCTCAGGCTTCCAAACTGTATCCTGATGGATCAGTATCGGTCCATACACTTAGCAAAAATTCGCTAAGTGTTTGGCTCCATTACATCCTTGCCTTGAGAGCATTCTACCAGTCCATTTTCCAATCATTTCGATGTCCGTGTTTAAACTTCTAGCGATCCATCATCGCTCTCGAATAACCAACTTTCGACCCATCCAAAACAACTCCAAATGACTTGAAAATTTGTAGACAACCTCAATTTACCACCATGGAGAATCACATAAAGTTTCGTCGCCATCCATCATACTGTAATGGATTGGTACAAATCCGTACGGACTGGTGTCAAACCATGTACCTAGCTTATTTCGGCTCAAATTTATGAACCTCCTCGTATCGTCTTCTAGAGCTCCTTGTCAAATTTCATCTGAATCCGGTTATCTGAACCTCCGATTTGCTATGTTCTTTATTCCTAAGATCTATGACAACCAAGTCTAACAAACAACTCGTACAATGCAATCAATTCAACCAAACCAAAAATCAATTCATACAATACTGATCATATAAACGTGAACAAATTAAAATTATGGCATAAACATATCATAAACATGAGATCTAGCATGATTTGGATCTAACCATATGTATAAACATAATTAACCTAACAATTATCCAGTTAACATGATCAAATTATGTTTTCCTAAGACGTCTAAATCTGAGTTAAACATATATGATAAGATCTAGGGTGAATTTAGCATATAACATATGAATTTGATCCTTATTTACCCAGTACAATCCGTAGTTCCCGTATGAGAGATATCTATCACCTACCTAACCCCCAATTCAATGTAAATCTAAAGAGATCTGGACAACGCTAATAATCTTTGAATTTGATGTGATCTAAATTCCTTTGATGATGATCTATCTTGTAAATGCAATCTACGATAAATATGAATGAAAAGAATGAAAAATTAGGGTTTCAGGTTGAACCTAATTATCACAAACACCCAACCTAAAGTTTAGATTGAAGAGAGTAGCCCTAGTCCTCTCCCCAAACCCTCTATTTATATCTGTAGGTTATCAGTTTAATAGGATTGGCTAGTCACCCCGTTAGTAGCTAAGCAGTCTGCATAAACAACAAATGAAACTTAAAACTGTGACTCCTCCCAAACCGATGAACCAAACTCTTCATGTGACCATTATATGGAATCGTAAACCACCATTCCAATCCAATAAGACCAATCTTAGCACCTAATTTGATCCATATCAAAAGTTATAGCCTAAATAGAAAACTCAAGAGCAAAATGATTATACTTGAATTTGGTAAAAATCATGGACATGTCTCATATCCTCGTCAACAACATATTAAAATTTGAGAATAGTTTGACCACCAAGAATAAAATATAATTATTTTATGATCGGGCGATATGTAAAATACGGGTCGTTACATAACATTAGTTGCTACCGCTAATAAGAAAGCTATTAGGTTTGTGAGAGGGATGAATCAACCTCTCCAAGAAGTGGTTATAACTCATGTTCCGATGGGAGCTACTTTTAACACTCTAGTAGAGATGGCTTTGATGCATGAGGGCAAAAAGGAAAGGGTCAAGGATGTAAAATGAGAAGCCCCAAAGGTTGCTAATTCTAATAAGAAACGGTGGGAAAATAAGGGAGGTAAGAAAAATCAAGGTACTAGTTCTCGGAAAGGGAAGATCAAGACTAGGATCAAGTTTTATGGATGTGGGATGGCAGGACATTAGAGAAGGTTTGCAGAAAGATGAAGGGCAAGTGCTTTATTTGTGGGCATGTTGGGCATTATAATAGGGACATCCACAAAGACCTGGACATGGTATTGGTACATCAGCAACACAAGTTCATGTACTGGAGGCGGCTCCGACTAGCGGTGGTCTGGATAGAGGTAGGAAAGTGGTTGTTGAAGGTTTTCCGTTTTTGACTTTCCTATACGTACTCTCTTTGATTTAGTCACTTCTAATTCATTTATTTCTAATACCTTGGTTGATTGTTTGCACTTAGATATTTCTCTATTTACCGATCCCATAGTAGTTTCAAACCTATAGGTGGGTTGACACACTTATCTATGATTTGTAGGGGGTTTGAAAATCCCTGTTTTAGACATTGAGTTTGATTGTGATGCCTATGTATCGGGATTTTCTGGGTACACTATGATCTTAGGGATGTACTGGTTAGCCATGTACAGGGCTATCCTTGACTGTGAGAGGATGGTCGTTAGATTGATGACTTGTAGTGGTAGGACCCTCGAGATTTCTTGCGACCCGTGGGGTCAGCCATGTTGAGTTTCCTATATTCCTTAGATTCTTCTGGTGACGACATTGCTTCAGTACCCATTGTGCACGAGTATCCTAACGTGTTTAAGGTGGTTTGAGGACTCTCCCCTAAGCGGAAGATTGATTTCTAGTTCTATTTGTGTGAGAATGCAACGGAACGAAGAGAGATTCGTAAGCAAGTGTGTAAGCTTCTAGAGAAACGATTTATCAGGCACAACATCTCTAAGTAGGGAGCACCGGTCGTATTCGCAACCAAGGAGGACGATTCCTTTCGACTTTGTGTGGATTACAAAGAACGGTATAAGCTCATGAAGAAGAATTGTTACCCACTCCCTCGGATAGATGATCTGTTTGACCGGTTAGTGGGTGCGTCTATATTTTCTCAACTAGATTTGGCCACTGGTTTTCATTAGTTGTGGGTGGTAGATGACAGTATCGAGAAGATAACATTTCATACTCCTGATGGTTTCTTCGAGTGATTGGTCTTGCCTTTTGGGCTGACCAACTCGTCAGTTTATTTTGTGGATTTGATGAGTAGAGTATTCTGGGATGTCTTGAATAAGTTTGTGGTTGTCTTTGTAGACGATATTCTTGTATTCTCGAGGATCGAGAATGTGTGTGCCTTGTATTTGAGATAGGTTCTTCAAACTATCCATGTGCATCAGTTGAAGGCGAAGTTTTCCAAGTGCCATTTTTGGCATAGGGAAGTGCATTTTTTGAGGCACCTGGTTCCTTAAGGCAGATTAGCTGTGGATCCCACCAAAGTCATGGCGGTGCAGGATTGGCAGACCCCCAAGAATGCGACAGAGGTGAGGAATTTTCTTGGATTGGTGGACTACTATAGGAAGTTCATTAAGGACTTCCCACAGATTTCAAAGCCATTCCCCCGTCTTACCAAGAAGAACTTGGTATTTTCTTAATAACTGACTGATTGCTCAATTCATAATAACTAAAAATTACATTTGATAAACCATTGGTTAGGAATAGTAACATAAATTAGAATTTTTGTCAAGTGGCAAGTAAAAATATATTTGTTGTGTACTGTATATGTTGAAGGTTCATTTGCTATATTCATAGCTGATAATAATCGGTAAGAAAATTAAATTTTTGGTAAGGTATTAAAATTAGGAGTGTTCCACTATATGTTAATAAATTTCACTACCATAAAAAGTATTTGATCCTTTGGAACTGGTTGTAGGAAAATTAATAAAATTGCATGTCCATGTCATATTGTGCATCAAATAACATTCATTAAATATTAAATATTACAAAAGAATCAACTATGTTAAAATCACTCAAATAAGATGGTGTATATCAATTACTTACTTTTTTTCTCTTTCTCCTTTTAATTTTCCAAAATTTTACACTCATGGTTAGGAAGCTATTACATAGTTCAATATTTATTTAACTGGATACTGCTATTAATGTACATCTGAAATATATATGTCCATATTATACACATGTTAGGAAACTAAATTGGTCATCAATACATTTCCTACCTGATGTTGTAAGCTGTATTTACTTCCTTAAGGCAATCATACTATGGACTGGTACTATGATTAAAACCTTTGAAACTAGGGTTATCAAGCTTTGAGTTTACTCAAAAGTTTTTTTATAAACATTTGTGAATTATCTGAGAAAATCCCTTAACTTTTTAAAAACATTAAATAATACCATCATTTCCAAATCTTATTATAGTGATCATGATCAATGAACCAAACTTGTTATCGCGACATTTGGAAACAAAAAAGGACAAGGGAATCAAAAATAAATTAATATAAAACAATTCATTTACATGTTAGATTTCTGTAATATGCACAAATCATTTACCCTATTGCAAAAAATATATAAAAACAAGGACAGGGGAATCGATAGCATCATTATTTTCACGTGAAAATAAAGTGTTCTTTCCTATTCTTAGGGAAACAACACTTACGATAGGCAATAGGCATAGTGCGCTACCACCAATTCATCCATTTTAGGGAATGTAGAATGTATAAATAATATTGAATTTAGATAAATCGAAAATATATGGAAAAGATATTTGCTAGGTCTCGTTGTTTTTTTTATAATTTCTACTTATTTTTGGAACTGGTTTAAGGTAGATTGTTAAGATACTCGATGCATGTTGAATTACAAATTTGGGCTTCAGTAGATTTAGTTGACACATGCATTTAGACTTCTATGCTACTGTAATTGAGTTTTACCTTGAGTATGTATGTGGTAAAGGAACTCAAGTTCTCAAGACTATTCCATCTTATGTAGCAACATAATAGAAGCACGTTACCTTGATATAGTATAGAAACCTTGGAGCTAAAACAAGTTAACTCAAGCTTTGATTGAAATAGTTTATAGAGTATAGCAACCTTGGAGTCAAGAACAAATTAATTCTAGCTCTTAGTTAAACTGCTCCATAAATTTTTGTATTAATGTCTGATGATCTCGATCACATCACATGTTAGAGTTTCCTAGAATTCATGAAAATCGATACCAGCTACTCTGGAGTTAGATTGAAGTTAACCTAGATGCTAGAGCTCAATGTTGATTGTTATGGCCTGTTAGAATCTATGAATTTTTTTCTAAACCTATTGGGTTCTGCCTAGCAAGACTCATGGAGCTTGCTCATTATATTTGTAATACACTAGAAATTTAAAAATATTCAATGTTATGTTCCTAAATTTGGATGAACTTTTTACCTTTGTGTAGTATGTTAAGATGTCATTTTTTTAATTTGCTTGCACTAAAATTTATAAACAATAAAATGCAACAAGTAGACTGATTTAAATTTCTACGTTATCTAAGCAGTAGTCACAATTTATTTTTTGAAAATTCTATGTTATAAGTTATTTGGTTCTATTTAAATTTGTTGCCTCCTAATGCCAAAAATTTCCATTATTATTTTTAGAAAACATATGCAAATGATCAAATTTAAATCTTGATTCTTTTGTAGGCGTTGGTAGAAGCAGCTGAAGAAAGACAAAAGGCGAGAGCTAGTTTCAATGATGATGATGGAAGTGGAAGTTTAGGATATTTTGAAAGAGACCTGATTGTCAAAGTTTTTGGAGATGAGAAAAGAAAGAGTTGCTTTTTGTGCGATTAGCTCTTGGGAAACTTTAAAGTAAGTGAAGGTTATACAAGCCTCAAAAGTGATGGCTAATTTCAAGGAGGAGGAAGACAGAAGTGGAAAATGAACATGGAGGAAAAACAAAATCAACTAGCTAATGATCTTAAATCGGTTAATTCTAATATGCTAAGTATGGCACAAAGTTTGATGTAATTTATGAGACGATTTGGAGGAAATCTGACACCTAGAGTTGATGGTGCATCCCATTCAAAGCTCCATCGTAATAGCCATAATAATAACGTAGGAGCTAGCTTAGGAGTTCAGACTAATGATGTTGTTGAATCCTCATTAAGAGAAAAGCAATCGATTGTGCTATTGTCTGACAATTCGACATAAATAGCAAAAGGACATCCAGGGAAACAAAAGATATATCATCATAGAGAGGTATTACATGGAAAAAATATTAAATGGGTGGAGCAAGTGTATGATTCGAAAGCATCTATTTACAAAGCGTTCCAAAATGGTAATTACAAACCGTAACGACCCGTATGTTAACGGTTAGATATTTAAATATTGATCTTTACTTATTTGAATAATGGTTCCAAAAGGTGTTTTTTCATAAACGATCGAATTAGGACTCGAGAATAGTTCCGTTGAGTTTGTATGGTTCGTTACATTAATAAAAAAATATAAGGATCGCTATAATTGGAGATCAGGAGATTTCAAGGTCAAAACCATCTTGAAATACGCGTTAAATTACCGTTTTGGACAACAATCTCGGATTTCTACGAAACTTGTACCATCAGAACTGTATCATTATAATGATGCACGCCATTAAGTTTCATATCATTTGGAGGAGTCATTTGATCGTGGCGAATTAAAACGCGATTCTGATTTTAGTTCAAAATTAAAATATTTGAGTTTAGGAATAAAATAGATTATCCTGATCCCTGAAATCTAATTGGCGGAGTTACTGTTCACCTCCCTCTCTATCACGTTTTCAGAAAATAGCAATGGCCACCTCTTTTATTACTTTGAAAATTCAAACCAACTACATTACTCAATGAAAAATCATGTTGTCAATTTTTTTGAGCTCCTGATAACGAGCTCTACCCCCCGTGTGTGATCGATGATCCACTTGGCTAGAGCCTCCGATCTAGTGTTTATGTTTTCTCGCAAATCAACCCACGATGGGCAAGGGTGGCGGTGGATTTGAGTTCATGGATGGGATTGGCAGTTACAGGCCGAGTTTGGCGCCATTCGAATCTATATATAGCATTGCGAAAATATGGATTGAGAAGGACTTATAGCAGGTCGGGTCGAGGACGTGTTTCAATTTGGTTGACAGGAGGTTGTGGCACTTGGGTGGAAAGGTTGTGTGATCGAAGATGAACACAATGATGAAGATGATTTTCAATTTCATCAACAATTGCCCTGTATCACTATTGTTAGTGCACGGTGAAATTGGAAGTTAGGTGTGCTTGGAAGGAGCAAGTGATTGGGGAAGAAGTGTTTTAAAGGTAATTAAGGGCTAGTTAATTAAGCTAATTTAATTTGGATTAATGTCAAAATTTATAACATTGATAACTTTTACATACGAGGTTGGAATTGGACGTTGTTTCTTCTAGTGGACTCGTATGGACAAGCTCTACGTGTTAGAGATGCTTTAGGCTGATTTGTCTAAGGCTAATGATATTATCTCTCACAGAACTGTAGTTGTTTTATAGTGTAAATTTGACGATTTAAATTGGTTTATAATGATAAAATGTAATATTTACGATTGTGAAACCTAGTAAATAATAAAAAATTATTTGAGTATTTCGAACCTGATTATCACATTTTACATAGTTATGCGCGCTATTTACCTATTTATGCACTATGGCCCACTGTTTTGGTCATATAGCTAGATGTTGACTGTTTGGAAAAATATTTCACTTATATTATCATAGATATGATTTATTTGATTTATTATCACTGTAAGGATGCTTGTATGCTAGTTCAGGAATTTGTTTGACTATTGGTTGCATAGTCTAAGTTAACATATCATTCGAAGGCACCTAATATTAGGAAATATTTTGTTCGTGAGAGTTTGGGGTGTTTATTGATCGCATACACATGCTGGTGTATATCGATTTAATTCACAAGGATGGCAGACTCGAACAGGCAAGATATATTCTTGATGGAGCTTCATAGTGCATGTTGGACTCAACGATAGAGCAACGTTGGACCTCGGTAGCAGATCTGAAGAATTGGATGGAGCAAAGAAGTCGGAGGACGAAGTGGATTCCGGTTCGACCAAGTCTGGATCAACATAGATGATCTGGAGCCGGTTCGACCAATCTCGGATCGACTATGCCGATACGAATTTGGGTCGTTCAATTTCGGATCAACTATGTCGATCTAGGTGTAGGTGACGAAGTCCAGATCGGCTATGTCGATCCGGATTAGGTTCGACTATGTCGACCCAGAGTTAGGCCGATCCGGGGAAAGGCAACGTGATAGTGGTCTAGAAGCAGGAGTTTTTCAAGGTGGTGTTTCTCTTTAGCGACAAGCTGGATTTTGCAACAAATGTTGGATGTATCCTTTGGATGAGTATTTAACTAATTTTGGTTAAACTGGTGATTTGGGTAGTCGTTATCCATTACTATAAAGTGATCGGTATTGGTTACTATTTTTATTGGCCACTTTGGTCAATTTGACATGGACGATGGTACAATTTCGAGGAGCAAGGCATGGTGGTCTATTCGATAGTGATTTTGAAAGATGGCTATTTAATTAGCAGTTCGTTATCCGATGATGGTGACCCTAGGATGGGAGGCGAAGCAGCAATGGCTTCGACCATGGATAACGATACTCCGAGATGTAGAAAAGATGACATTAAGTCATGTTGAGGTGACTGTCAGAAAAAAGAGATGAGAGACGCATGACGATATCCTATGACATACGATGACCATCATGGATTGTTCCCATATTGTGACGACTTCAGATGGGAGTCTTTTGGACAGTAGTGTGATGGACTCTGCTGCGTGGACCGAGTGCAAAAGGATAATTGATACGCTAGTCTGAGGGGTATTCGGGAAGAATGGGTGGTGGGTGTAATGTCCATTAGACCAAGTTCAAGAAATTCATAGCATTCACCTGGACCAAGTCCGGGTCCTTACTTTGGGTTGTACAAGTGGGCACAACCTAGGTCCCAACCGACCGAGTTGCATGGATTCGAGCACCAAAGAAACAGGGCATTATTGTACATATAACACACTAAGTGAGTGAAAGTGCGGATGGATGGTGGATGCTCTGGATGTTTATTTATTTATCATCAACGGTGCTTAAACATCTATCACACTTTTTATGTGGTGTCAATCATGTAGGGGCAAGACATGTATGATTCTCTCCGTGCTATTTGTACTATTATGACTTTTACAGTACTTTGAGATTTGTTTATCGCTCACACCAGACTTTTATCTGACCCAAGGTTTTATTCTCTTTTATTACCTTGGGTGTTCATCACGATTCTAATCAGCAGACTAGGTGATAGACACAAGTATTATTCGGAGCTGCACTAATGGATTTGCTGGAAGCGACGATTTTTATATTTATATTTGTATTACATTTATTTATTTCCGCTTTGTAGCACTGTGGAGCTTGACAGTATTGCACATTCTGTTAGAGACAATGTATCGGTTGAGTTTATTTATCTCTGGTATAAACTCTATTATTCTTATGTATAACTGTATGAGCCTGTATCCTTTGATTATCTAGTTTATATAGTTATTACAATCTCGCCTGTTTTATAACTACGATTTGATTATTATATGTTATTTGATGCGCTGTGAGATATATGATAGGTTCCGCGATTGAGTTTTATTTTGTTTCTTTCTCTTCTCTTCTCTTCTCTTCCATTTCCTTCTTTCCTTTCATTTTTTCCTTATATTCTACAATTTCTTTCTCTTAACGACCGCTTTACAACGGTCAGGTGCTTGTGTAGCATAGATTTTTTGTTATAAGCACCGGTAGTGTAATGTGACACCCCACGTCCCTTAGTGTCACCCGTATGACGATACATTAAGTTTCTGAAGCACAATAATAATATAGAGACTAATTAAGCAAGACAAAATGTAAAATGCAGCAGAAAATTTAAACTTTTAATTTCAAATAAAAGATGGCATTACATTTTTTAAATAAACCATCAACGCCAAAACCATAAGTATATGTCTCATAAATCATCATCATCGTATAAAAACCATAAATAATATCCCTCATATGTCATAAAAATAAACATAGATAAATAAACTAAAGTAATAAATGGAAAGGAAAGCAATCCAAGTCCAAGCAGAATGAGTCACGATCATACTACTGTTCACCACCACTCTGAGAACCTGAGGGGAAGGAAGGAAGAGGAAGAAGGGAAAACAAAATAGGTCGGACATAAATTTTGGCGAGTTCCAGCGATTTTCGGCAATATGATAAGATTGAGAGTATCAAGATAGGTAAATAATGTTGAACATGAAAATAGATTAAATAGATTAGTACGAAGTAAACAAGATAACGTGATAACAAGATAACAAGGTAAGGTAAAGATCATGTATGCTTCTCATTCATATCCCTATAATAAGTTTCTGCACCAATTACTAGAATATCATGATTAGATGTTACCCTAACTACTACCCATGCGATCAGCATCCTGCTATGCAAATATCCTATGCCAGCTACAATAGTAAGGGGTATCAGTCCCTAACCCATCAACTATAAGACACAAACCTATTCGCTGGTGTTACAACGTCTTAGTTTCCCTCATCGGACCCATGCATGCTCATGACTCCGCCGGAACGGATCCGTTCCTACCTTATACCTTTGAACCTCTTACAATCCAGATCAGTAAAGCGTGCCCTGGACCCTACCTAGTGCGAGGCCCCTCTCAATAATACCAACAGGTATACTGACTGATACGGGTTCTACACTGCAAGATTAACACAGGCCACCCCCTAGGCTCGTGCCCCCAAACTAGGATTTTAAGAGTCCCAGAACCGGATACAAATAGCAAGATGTGGGACCTCTTAGATTATTAATTAACAAGTTTTACTTAGCAGGTTTAAGTTCATTGATAAGAATGGTTGTAAATGACATTCCCTATAAATGTTATTCTGTGTACAACCCCTTTCCCAAAACAAGCACCTGCTTAGATGTATATATAGATTAAGTTTACATATTCTACTTGATTACATCTGATCCTTACAACATGTTCTACTTAATACTAAATTAATTTTAACATATTCAGATTAACATGTTTTCCATATTATCCCAATTATACAGTCACTGGATTTCATGTTTCAATATGCCTAATTCTCCTTTTTACTGCCATTTCAAGTTATTCCAGCTTAACCTTTTTTTACGCAATCCTAACATGAATAGCCTAAGCATTTGATGTCCCAGGTATAGCATAAAATAAAAAGGAAACACGAGAAAACATAGATCCGATCCAGAAATACATAAACTGAGTAAATATACATAAGAATTGCAAATAACACTAAGACAGAAAAGGGGATAATAAGGATATACATGTAACAAGTAATAACTGAAAAACTAAAAGATAGTTGACATATAAACATATAAACGCTGTTTAATTTCTGATTTAGAATATTTAATATCAGAATACTTTTTAATTATCAAGTCTAAAAACAACTAGAACTCACAACGATTTGTTGAAATTTAGAAAAATCCTTTTAGAATTGTTGTTGTAGAAAAACTAGAATTGTCCCCTTTGATCTACGTTTAGGCAACACCTCAGCATCTTCTTATTTTTATTCAGAATTAGCTTGGAGGAAGAAGAATAAAGAATGCTTGTGTGTTGGAAAACAGTGAGGATGCTAGCCTATTTATAGATTAGCTAGGATAATTCTAAACCATTAGATTTTAGGTTTATAAATCAGATTCAAGTTGAGTCAGCGTATGAATATAGTGAAGAAAGTAGTCCAGATATAGAAGCACGAACCCTGCGTTCATTCAGGTGGGTCGACCCATCTACCAATTGTGTCAACCCTAGGGTCGACCTGCCTTAGACATGGGTTGACCCCTGGGTTGATCTAGTCATGGGTTGGGTCGCCCACTAACCGTTGCTTTCTGCGCTGTTTATTTTTATAACATATATATTATACACTGTTTTTAGTTCAAAATTCTTATATGCATAACTTCTTCATATCTAATTCGATTAACGTAAACTAAGAGTCTGTCTGAATCAAAATTTCGTAACGGACGCAACGATAAAGTCTATTTTACCTAATTTTGAATATTTAATTTATTAGTATTCATTTTATTATCTTCTTAATATAATCACTATATATTAGAATATGGGATGTTACATGTAAGGTATGTCATCACATTTGGTATCAGAGTTTAGGTTGCGTTTTTTAAACGAAGAAGCACTAAGTTCGAGAGTTAATATACACGAGAGAAAGTGTATTTGTATTTACTTTGGTTTTCAAATCTGTATATTACTAGTAATATAAAGTATTGGTTGTTTTGCATACGAGTGCCATTAGGATAATTTTTTTATTAGTGACTGATCGTCCTATTATCTAAGATGATCCATCGAACGAGAAATACTTTTAATTACTTCGTCTTTGGAGTTAAGAGTCGGGTAGAATCGAGAACTATTTTCCTCGATTTACAGTTTTTTCCTGTAATGGTACAGTCCATTACCTGGGATGCTTACATGTCCATGTGGCTTACCATTCCTTGAAATGGAATCGAATGTTATGGTACGAGAGTTGTTTAGTTTCTCGTGAGGGATTCTGTACGACCCGAAAATTTCGGACCAGTCAAAATTGTCGAAAATCCGTTCGTTCAAAACAAACAATGACATCTACCATTATATTTGATAAATATGTACAAAATCACTAAATCCATTGGATAGAATTTATATAAATATCACTTATCAGAGTTTTTCATCTAATTCACAATGTATGCTTTAATACAAATTAAATACAAATACCATAATCTACTTTTATGCAACTCAGACGAGGTGGACATGATATTCATTCCTGCACACTTGATAAATACGTCAGTATGACATAAATGATAAACATGAAAGATGCACTAATACAAGTTGAAATATCAAATAATAAACAAAAAAAATATATTTTATTATTATAGCAGCTGCCTCACTACCATTTGTGATTGTCTACGTAGCTTTATCTAATTAGGTAAGCAGTTAGCTATAAGATCAAGCTAACGTAGTTCTTCTTTATACGAAACATTTAAAAATCAATATTTATTTACAAAATACTCTTTATATCAAGTAAGGGTTAAATACTTTTGTAAATACTCATTTTGAAATACATCTATATATCTCTTGTAGAACTTTCCTTATCTAAACAACTTCTATTTTATATAATAATCAACTTCTTTATGCAAAAATCCACCACAAACAATCTTAAACCACCTTTACATAACTCTATTGTATGTTAAGAAGGACCAACAAACTACTGAAGTAAGTGGTTAAATTTATAATTACTTCATAAATACTTTAAAGTCCAAAAGGAAAAAAAATAGCATTTCAAAAAGGGCTATAAAAAGCTACATCATCAGTAAGAATGTTAAAATAAAAATAGCAGCATTTATAAAGCATTATGAATAATCTATGGTAGTTTATAATTGTTTTAGACTCATAACAAATATTACATCTTTTCTGGTGCGTTATGAAAAGTTCTAGGCTTGTTAGAATGTTTCATAAATAAATCAGGGAAAAGATAGCATTTCAGAAATGTTATGAAAAGTTCTGGTTTGAGTTACACTTTGGTGTTAAAAACATTTTAAAAGCGTTTCAAATTCCAGAAGTGTTTCATATTTTAGAAATTCAGATTTTCGACCAGTTTTTTGGGCGAATGTTTGATTCTATTTCTCTATGATAAATATAGTTTTGACTACAAATTTTCTATGGTAAGAAGCTTTCTTAGTCTACTTAATTATCATGAAAAGAAATACTTAAAATCGTCTATTAATTTAATATATAAAATTCAACAACATGTTTTCTTCTCATTAATTATTATTTATAAAGGGATTTAACAAGTTTATAAAACTATTTTTATAACATTAAATCCTAGATTTAAATATCTAAATAATCTCGATATTCAAATATTTACTGCTCAAAGTTCAGACTGTTACATTCTTCCCTCCTTGAAAGGAATTTCGTTCCCGAAATTCTATGCAGTAAGAAAGCCAAATATTCAACAAAAGTACTCTATGTATCCAGGGCATTTTTCTTGAAATTATACTTTCAAAATAATTTCATAAATCAAAATTTGGAATTAGAGTATAAAACATACCTGGATATTATACGATTAGAATTTCTCAATTTGTGATCAATATCCTATTAGTCCTGTAAGCGATAATGGATTAGGCCTACCATAGTTCATTCTTATGCCCAAATTCAAGATTATGTTCATTTCAGTCAACATCGATACCCGGTCTCCTTCCCATAAATATATACTCAATCTAGAGCCTCTCTTTTTCTGTGGGCAGTGCCTAATCATCAAGTAAAGACATACTCTCCTTGTGTGGTACCCATCGAAATGTACCAAAAAGTAATCACAGCGGTAATATTTTAAGGATTTTCAAGTTTATCATCAATTAGCTTCATCGGGATAATATTATATCGAAGTTCAAAATGATATTAAAGATAGACTTTCAAATATCTATGTATAAATCAAATAAGCTTGCAGTAGCAGTTTTGATAAGAAATTCTTTTGTCAGAAAAATGATCTCATTCACGTATGTGGATTTGCATCACACACTAAATTTAGGACTTCCACCCTATTTCATTAATGACAACTCATCAAGCAAGGGTGTACTCCCTTTGTTGCGGTACCCATTGAAATGTACCAGAGAGTAATAGTTCCAGTTATATTGTAAATATTTTCAAGTTAGACTCCAGACAATATCTTTAATCAAGTTAAACAAGTTTTTATAGGAAATTCTTTTATCAAGAAAGATAGTTATACTCATCAAAGTGGATTCAAGCCACACACTCAATCTAGGATATATTATCCTATTGCAGTTGACATCCCCTCACTAAGTAGGGAGATACTCTACTCGGCTCAATACCAACATAGAGTAATAGTTGCACTATCCAAGATCTATTGTATTATATTGCACATCATCACCACCACGACCACCAGCATCACCATCATCCAAAGGTAACCATCATATTATGACCGACATCCCCTCACTAAGTAGGGATGTGCTCTACTGGCTCAATACCAACATAGAGCAATAGTTCACTATCCAAGATTATTGTCTTATACTGCACATCGTCGTCGTCATCCGAAGGTAACCTTCATTGATGAAATAATCCATAAAAATCTTTCGTAAGTATAAATAAAGTATTCTTTAAAGTACTTTTATACTTTGTAATCATTACTCCAACATAAATAACCATTTTCTTTTCAAAAAATCCACACTCTCAACTTTGAAAATCATCTGTAAGGTATTAAGTATGAACCTTTTTTATCCTACATCAGTCCTTTCAAATTATTCGGTATATCTCAAAATCTTATATGTATCACTAGTTACGACATCACATTGAATGACGTCAACCTCTTTTTATTATTATTTTATATCAAACACATAGTCAATTTGCAACAATGTTTTGAGATAGCAAACTACCAAAATTTAAAATGTGTATGGTGTAAGTATTCTATATAATTAAACTAGCCTCCCAATAAGATACGTTTTGACCAAACCCAATCAAAGAATCAAAATTATGAGGTGTTTGTGGATTGTCCTCTTAATCATTTTAGCATAGTCGTAAAATCTACTTGCACATCGATATCGACTATTATGTTTTCCAATTTGGAAAAATAATCATTATTCATAAAAGTTGTATTTCTTCGAGTTATTATTCCTAAACATGAAAGAGATCAAAAATCTTGTGAGAGTTACAAAAGTTATGACCGAATTCTGAGAGGTGTTATAACAACTTTGAGCTAGCATTATCAATGCTAAACAATTACAATATCACATTATGTAATAACATAAATATTTAAAGAGATTTTCTCACCTTGGTTTTGCATGAATGTAGTGTTCAATTTAC
Organism: Allium sativum; assembly: GCA_030737875.1. Classification (NCBI taxonomy): domain Eukaryota; kingdom Viridiplantae; phylum Streptophyta; class Magnoliopsida; order Asparagales; family Amaryllidaceae; genus Allium; species Allium sativum. The sequence continues at coordinate 121,627,041 of CM060915.1, forward strand.
TCATCTTGATCTTTATCAAGTTTATTTATGCAAGCTCATTTAATTCCTTCCTCGACAAGATATTAATCCACATTCCTTTTAAACCACTCCATTGCATCCATTTCAAGCTATTACATACCGCACTTTGTAAGCCACTTCATTCATACCTTCATTACTTTATAACTAATCATATGCACTTACAATTTCGTTAAACCTCTATATGTAGTGTTTTATAACGAATAAACACGCTATTCTTATTAGTACAAACACTGAACAAAAGTTAAATACACGAAATAAAGACTTCCCATAACCCTGGTCAGAGGTATGGTGCCTTACCTATCCAGTTTTATTTATCAAATTAAGGTAGCTTCCTTTCAAAATTTCTAGGATGATTTTTTAATCTTAGGTGAAATTTTATTTAGGCACATAACGTAAGCTTTGATATTAACTTGTAACGATCCGAAAATTTCAGACTAGTAAAAATTGTTAAAAATCTGTCGTTCAAAACAAACAATGATAGCTACCACCATATTTGATAAATATGTACAACATCACTAAATACATTGGATATAATTTTAATAAATACCACTTATAAGAGTTTTTCATCTAATTCACAAGGTATGCTTTACAAATTGAATACAAATACCATCTACTTTTATGCAACTCAAACGAGGTGGACATCGATATTCATTCCTGCACACTTGGTAAGTACGTTAATATGGCTGTTTGCGAACAAATTAACAATTGTAAACAATTATTTAATTCATTCAACTTTCCTAAACAACAAGGGTTGTTGTAAAGGGAGTCGAACTCTGGGACCAAAAATTATTTTACTAATAAAACCAATCAAGTTATTCCGAAATTTTGATTGTTTGAAAATAACAGAAAATAAACAAAAAGAGAGTTTTTAATAATAAATGAAAACAATTAGGGTGCAATGACATAAACTAGATTAATATGATTCAATAGCCAAACAAATTATTCTAGATCAAACCCATGTTTCTATCACAAACATGAATCAACAACAATTAGGTTTTCAGAAACAAACATGTGAATAACGACAACCATAGCCTATGCAGGAGCTAAGCTCTAAAACAACCATAAGCTATCAGGACAGATTTACTACTTTATTTTTAAAACCCTAAAAATTAGATCTAAATCTGACAAGCGTTAGATCGAACTCGAATATACCCTGTGAAGGAGAAAAGATCTTAAATGACATAGAGTATGAAGGTTCAGATCTAACCCTTGGTTCAGATCTAGAGCTATATACATGAAGTTCTAGTCTTTTTGGCTATGTGATTCATATTACATAATTAAAATAAACAAAAACTTAGAAGAGAAGAAGAAGAACTTTATTCCAAGCAAAGAATTACGGAATAAAACCCTAGAATTGAATGAATACAAATGAACTAGATACAAGTGTATTTATAGTTGCCCAGGCCAAGACTAAGTGGCCAATTACACAATGTGGGACAAAATCCCTTTTTCAAAATAACAAATAAACCAAACAGCTAAATGTGAACGCATGTGAATGAATTTGAAAATGTCATAGCTTGCGGGCATCAAATGGCATCAACTCCAACTATTTTGAGCATGAATAGGAACTCCATAACATCTGAGACAAGCTATCTTTATGAAAAGGCATTGAATCTTTAAAACATGTGGCAGAAGGTGGTTGAACAACAACATTTCCTCAAGCTTTAATCTAGCTCTCAAAATCAACACTCTTCTTACACCAATTCTTCAAGTTTTTCAGCAATTAAGTGCATTGACCATTCATCATAAATAATCTGGAAATACAACAATAAATACACAGTATCAATTATTTTATAAATAAAATAAGGTAAATAAGTGGATAAAATATACACATTTACGTGTATATCAAATAGCCCCACACTTATCTTTTTATTCTTCCTCGAATAAACTAAACTAAGATATGTCACACTTTTTAACCTTTGAAAATAAATTAGTACAAGGTTCTATAGTATACCAATATAAGAAAAACTTGTCGAAACATGGATGTAAATGGACTAAAAATTGGGTTTGAATAATGTGGGGTATCGAAGAAGAACGCTACAATGAGTCATTTCTCCTTAAGTGGGCCAAGTGGAATTTAGAACTTACAAGTTTGAAAATTTGAGTGGAAAAAATATTATGCATGAAAATGAACTGAGAAAATCCAACAAATGTAGGTGCAAATCATTTTTATTTGAATTTTTTTTATGATTTATTTTTACTTGCACATTCCAACATGTATAACAAGGGTTGACACGCTTACTCCTGAACACGACTAATTTCTGCACAGTCTCAAGCTAGCATCTTAAAAAGATTACGACTCAATGAATAAATAATGTTCATTTCCATCACCCAACAATTCAACTCATCAATAAAGATACAAGGTGTGATGCCCCGCCTCTATACCCACTATCGTCTTGTTCATTTCAAAGAAATGTCGTAGACCATAACGGAGAATGAAGTTTGTGAAGGGCGACCAATTGTATAATTACTCCATGTGAGGAATGCACATCAAATTCTGATACCGATTAAAATTTTGACATAACCATTCGGCACATACGACAACTACACAACGACTATATGCAATCCGGAAAGTAGTATAAAATAGACAACAACAATAATATAAATATGGTATATCTCAAAGCCAGACACAGAATAATCATATCACAAAGGCGGAATAGATATGAATAAACCGAGAATGTGTACAACTAGCTAGTAGTCAACAAAGATCCACTAATACATGTACCAAGATCTACATAAAAGAATATGTACACTACGATAGATAATGTCATAGGTACAAAAGTACATAAAGCTGCGGAGACAGAGTAGCAAGCTGAAAGCAGAAGGTCAATCCTGCGATGAGTCCCAGAGGACTACCTAAAATGACTCGGCCTGACCCGAGTATTATTTATAAGGAAATAAACAATAAACGGATCAGTCTAATTGTACTTATCAAATAAACTGAGATAACAAGAGATATAACATAGGATGACATGAACATGGCATGTCGACACAATCAGGAAATGATAATGGAATGTCAGCACACAAATATCTCTAAATAATCTCCTAGCTAATATAGAATGCAACATTCAAATAATAGCATGCAACAGGAAATGACAGCGGAATGCCAAATAAACTAAACACATGAATGACAACGGAATGCCAAATAAACTAAACACATGAATGACAGCGGAATGCCAAATACATATCAAAATGAGGACCATCGCATCAAAGTAAATCATGAATCATAAATCATTTCTCAAATTGACGCGCATCGCGTCAAAGTAGTCAAGAATCTAGAAATCACTCGAAATCCAGAAAACATCATAAAAAGTGGATACCTCCTAGATGAGATACGATCTCTAGGTAGCGAACCTATATGTTTGAGCCGAAGCTCCCCACAGAGCCGGGTCGTGACCCTGGAAGAGAGAAAACACATAAATCGTGAAATCTCTAGAAAACATCATAAATCATAAAAAGTTGGACCGAAGTCCCAAAGGTGAAATCCAAGAATCGTAAATCCCTTTCGGGCGATCGAGGACCACAAAACATAAGTCATAAAATGAACAGGAGGTATCGACAGATAGTGCGAAAACTATCTGACTAGAGTTCCCCTGATAGCACGGAAACTATTACAGTGAACCATAGTCCCCCGGAGACATAGCCAGGAAGCTAAGTCCAAATCATAAAACGGATCACATCGATCCGGGTGAACAGGAATTACTTCGAGCTAGTTAATATAAGGAAATAGCGACATGTCCCATAACCACGTGCTATTCTCGAATATTTATGGACCTGTAATTGATCTCTATTGAAAACAGAGAGATTCACCACACATGTTCGAATGCACGAGTCCAAGAGTTATTCGCCGAAGTAAACATATAAGGGGTCACAGTCCTCAGTTTTACTAAGGTAAATAAACTAAATTTCTCGTCCGATTGGTTGGGTAAGGAATCATATATAAATCAATAGAATCAGAACCAGGTTTAGAAACCGAATTTATTTTAAAAGGATTTGAATTTAAAAATTGATTATATGTTGGTTCGATGCCCATTGACAATATAAAACCCCATTATCCATTATGGTTTAAATATTCGTGAAAATCGTCGCCGTAGCAAATAGAACACAAACATCATGAAACATAAACTCACATTACAACAACATACAGGAAATCAAGGGATGACGGTTGTAATTTCGATCAACGAACAAATCAAAATCCCCAAACTAGCACCCGAAGGTTTTAAACCACACTAGAATAGACTCGAAGGATGTCGAGTAGATAATTCACGTTTTTAATGACATGAATCATCTTAACAAGGGTATCGAATAAATTCGATATACGAATCAGAACACGCAGGCTTCAGAATGATCACTTATTCAATTCTCATCATAAACAAATGTGAATCGGCCAAGAAGGATCAACATTGGAAGAATCAAATGAGAATCAAAGTCGACAAATCGAGCTGCTGGAATCTGTGAATTCGTAAAGTTGAAGTTCACAAACGAAGTCCGAATGGCTCGAGCTCCGGCCGGGAAAGAGCCTGGATGGAGGTAGACTGTGGACCGGTCAATGAGGGGCGGTCGACCGTTTTCAAACAGCAAGAAAACCGGTCGACCGCCCCATTTGGGCCAGTCAACCAGCCTAGGCCAAAAACTAGGGGGATTCGTCCCCCGCGACCTTCCGACGTTGATCATTGAGGTCCGTGACTTCTTCGGGACATCAATGAGACCTCTCCGATCCACCGTATCAATTCACAAAGCTCGAATGCAAAGAATTCGATTATAGGTTCTAAACGAACCAAATTTCCCAAACAAAACGAATAAACGCGATATAAGCGAATTGTGAAGTCTTAGAACTTGCCGGATGCGACAATGGTACTTCACAACACCACTTAATCGATTCAAATCATGTGTATTGATCATGTGAATAAAACATGTCATAATCTCTATTTCAAATGAACAAACAAAAGCATATCAAAGCGATTCAAGCAACTTATGAAGATTTAGAACTTGTCGGGGGACAACGGAGCTTCATAACATCACCAACTCAACTCGTGTCATATATATTAGATCGTATGGACAATCCTTATCATAAATGTCAACTTAATGAAACATAAACACATGAAATCGGCTAAGCTACACTAACCTAACCATTTCACAAGTACATGCAAACTCATATGATCACTAAACTACACTTGTACAAGCCAATGGCTTATGGCACAGATGTGAGTTCAAAAAGAACTCACCTTGGTTTCAAATGACGAAGAACAAGCTCCAATTCAAGCAAAGAACCCACCTTTCTTCATTATCTCCTCAAAAATCACCTAAACATAAATGAAGACTTATGAGTGTTAAGGCACACTAAAAATCCAAAATTGATAGGAATATAAGGTAGAGAGGGAGAGTAGAGAGCTTACCCATGCTCACAGAATTGGATTTGCACAAGAATTGAGCTCTAAATTGATAGCCCAAGCTTAGGGAATTTATATTTCCCTTTCCACTCTCCATTTTTATTTCTCTCTAAGTGTTGGAATGAATGAATGAAGAGGAGGGAGCTATTGAGGGTTATATGATGAGCTAGGTTAGCTCAACCAACCCCTAGCCAAGGTGCCAATTTTCACGAACTCGAAACATATCGATGCTTACAGTCAAAAAGGTCGTAAACGATGATCCGGACTCAGTGGAAGTGGTCCCGAGTCCTAATTCAACCGTATGCAAAATATAACTTTTTGGATACACATTCGATTAATGATTAACAACGATATATTTAAATAAAATATTTAAATACATTATCGTTAAATGAGCGGGTTGTTACACAAGGTGTTATTTATGACGTTTAAGTTAATCCTTGTTCAACAAATGGCCTAGTTCATAAAATTTGATTGCTGATGTGATGTAAATTCCCCCTCCCCCACACTTGAGTGTGACTGTGTCCTCACAGTCGTTAATGAGATATATCTTAGTGAAAGGGAAATAAAATAAGTGGGTAAGCGTGGCTTACCGGATGCACGTGCAGAAAATATGTAGTCATCGAGTAGATGAACCGGTCCACAATGGACCAATGGATCAGCCTCATTAAGATTATGAGACACAGCTGAAGCACAGAAAACCAAATCATAAAGGATTTTATATTATGTGTCAGATTTGGAAAAACATTTTTTTTTTCAAATTTGAGTTGCTAATTTTAAAATTTTTAGCTTACAATTGATCCTAAAATCGAAATGAATTTCTATAGCAACTAAAGAGAGGTCATCGAGTCGGGATTCAACAAAAGTTTCAAAAACAAGTTTGACTTGTTCAGATGATGTATAAAGTGAGAGACATGCACATCATTCTCATCCCCACACTTGTTTTGACAAATATTACTCAGTTTTGCTTTGATATTTGAAATGTTGTTGACTAAAGGTTCATTCGTAAACCTAAAGTTAAAACCAAACAAATGAATTTTCAGTAAATTTCAAAATCATGTTTTCTCAAAAACAGTGTTATTCCAAAAAGAGTCCATATACTATAGAAATTTATCCTTGAAAAACAAGTGATCAAAGTGAGGTTCAGTTGAAACGATCAAGTCGTAAGGAGTTTCAACAGTTTTAGAAAAATCGTCAGTGTGTTTAAGATCACATTCAACAGTTTCGTTGTTTTCAACCTCAAGAATTTCAAAGTTTTCAATTGTTTCATTTTCAGTTTCAGACTCAACAACATTATCGTCAATCAGTTTAAAAAGGTTTCGTTCATCAAAGTCATCCTCACTTAAACAGTTGTTACAGACCTCATCATTTCTTTCAGATTGACAATCTAAAGTTGTTAAATTTTCGAAATTTTCAGAATCTGAGAGAGGAAGATCAAATTGAAGATTGACGTCTTCGTTTTCAAGAGAATTTAAATTCAAATCAATTACAGAGCTTTCAACAACTTCACTAAGATTTTCATCAATTTCAAAAGTTGTTAGTTGAAAATTTCCGATTTCAGCAAAAGTTGAATTTTCAGTAAAAGCATTAGTTTGAGTTTGAATTTCAGTTTCACAGAAATCAGCGTTTTGCTCAACATATTTTTCAAAATTTTCATTTTCGTCAACAATCATATCGTCAGAATCATCAATAATCGTTATGTAATGTTGTGACGAAGTGAATGGCTGATTATTTGTTTCAAAAGAAGCATTGGCCGAAACTTGTTTGTCACTAGATTGGGATTTATAGTTGTTGTACAAGTTCGTAACTTCAGTTTGAAGAAGAGCAATTTGATAAACTATCCCAGCAATTTCAATGCAACTCAGTTTGCTATCTGTTATTTTTTGAGCTAGTTCTTCGAAGTAGGTCAAGCCAAGTTTCATGAAATCCTCAAATTCATCAACGTCATCAATTCCTTCTAGTCATTGATTTTTTAGATTTTTCCAAAGTTCAATAGTGTATCGAGCCAGTTGTTGAATGAGACGCATGTTTTCGATATCTTTATTTTCAGAATCTTGTTTTTCATCTAAAGTTCGCGTCCATTCGTTGATTTCATCGCGACAAATCCAAATTTCATTCATTAACTGATCAATTTCACTCAGGTTTTCTTCAAGAAAATAGGTAGACACATCAGACTTCAAGATGTTGTTTTTTAGATTCGTCTTTCCTACGTGTTCCTCACTTGTTGACCTTAAAAATTCATCCACCTCATCTCTTAGAAGTCGTCCATTATTTGTTTTCCACAACCAACATCGCCAAAATTTAGCTTTTTCGCAACACATTTTTCATATTCGATAACCAAAATAGTCGTATTATGAAATTAGTTGCAAAACTTGTGGCCTAAAGAAGCTCTTAAAGGATATGTTAAATTAACAACTTCGGATTATATGAATACTAGTCTGGGCCCGGTTCGGACAGGGATTATCAGTGTGCCATGAATCACCGTAGAAACACGACTTAAGGTTTAAGAACCTATTTGAGTTCTAGACTCTACCGTTCCTCAGACACCTTAGAGAGTGTCAATCCTAGTTGTCAATTTAACGAATATTTTATCCTATGAGCTTTGGGGAATCCTCAGTTTGATTTCAAAAATAATTTATTTCAAAAACAAACTATCCAATTTATCCCACATTCATTTTAAAATTTCCAACCACACATCAACAGGCAGAGTAATCAATCACAGAATAATAAATTGCATAAATAAAATTTTTACAAGCAAGCCACGGCACCTGCAGAAATTTTTTACAAGCAATTTCTATATATTTTTCTTTGCAGCAGAGCACCCGTAGAGTTTAGAAATCACTCACTTAGATCGGTAGTCCGTCCAGTGCAACTGAGTAACGCTAGCGCGTTCACACCCCACTTGGTGTGAAACCGCTCCAACCAAAATCTTTTTTTTTCTTGTTTGTTTGCTTGAATCTGTTCTTTCGCTTCAATCTTCTTCTTTTTTTGTAAGAAAATAAATAAACAAACGAAAAGAAAATAAAAACTAACTAGGAGTTAACGAAAAAAAATCAAAGTCGAACCATACTCTCACCAAATCACTTAGACACAATTGGAATTTTCAAAAGTTCTTATTTTTTTGATTTTGTTTGAGGAGATATGATTTTTTTTTAGCAAAACCAATTTCAACTTAAAAAAATAAAAGGAAAAAAGAAGAACTAACCAAAAAAAAAATTCTCATGCCCTCACCAAATAATGCACTCAAGACCAGATCAATACTAGAGTTCATGCACCAGTTTCAGCCCAGGTTCATACTCAAAACAAAAAGGCCACGTTAGTAGGAAAAAAAATAATGGCACGAACCAATAGAATCCCTAGTTCCGAGAATAAAATTCAAAATCACACCCCCTCTGTTATTTTATTAGGAAGCAAATTACTCAATCCCTATATAATAAGCGGAACCCAACACAAATCACGCAATCCCTAGTTCAGGAAATAAATCCCGAATTTATTCATTTCTCGAATCGAGTTATGAATTTGGTAGTTTGAGGATTCAGAAGCAGTTTCGGTTTTCGATTTTTGGAAGTTCTGCTTACGGAGGCTCGATTTAGGGGTTCACAATTAGGCGTTTGTGAGGCATGGCTGTGAAAAAAGTTACGGTGGAGGAGCGATGGTTGCAATTGAGGGTTGAAGACGAGGTGAATGGAGTTGACGGGCGAACCGGTGGAGGATGTTAAGGCTTCTGTGCAGAAAGAAAGGTGCTTGGATTTTCTACGTGGATAAGGGGAGTTTGATACGGTTTGTGAATCGGTATTTTGGAGTTTGACGGTATATGCTTTGTATAGGTTTCAGGCATCCAGACTTGACTTAAAGCAGTAGTGATTGTGTTTTGGGTAGCAGGAGTGACTGGGTGATAAATGGGTGTTTGTCTTGGATGTTTGAAGGGGTTGAAAGCAGTGGTCAAGCTGACGATGGGGGTCGATGGGTATCGTCTTGACTGGGATTTGAGGATCACGGTGTTGTTTGTGGTGAAGATCGGATGAAGTGTTAATTGTGTGGTGGTATGGGCAAGGTTGTTTAAAGGGGTGCAATGGTGTATAAATGGTTTTACGGCGGGTGATTTGTTCAGAGGTGGGTATTAAATCAGAGGTGAAATTTGCTGGGTGTGGTGAAATTTGTTTGAAGGACTAGCGGTTTTGGGTACGGTGATGGATTGTGAAGTTTGTTTGTGGTGGATGCGTGGGTTTTTGGAAGTGATCGGTTGTCGGAATTGTAATTGGGGTATTGCGTGAGAAGGCAGTAGTATGGCTATGGATAAATGTGGACTGGTTTGTAGCAGTGCCAAGGCTATGTTGTTTGTTTGTGGAGAATGATTGTTGTGGGAGATGTTATGCACGCAGGGTTCATGAACAACAGTAGGAATGATTAATGGAAGTGTGCTGAGAGGTTGTGTTGGGCTGAAAATGATGGAAGACGAGGTATGTTAAGTAGTGATGCAGGGTAGTTGATTGAGAGGCGGAAGAAATGACGGTGGTGTTTGATGAAGTAGTGATGGAGCTTGCTGTGTTAATGTGGTGGTTGACTGCGCAGTGGATATAGGGAAAGCGGTGATGGAAATCTTGAAAATAGGGGCGTGGAGATGATTTTGGAAAGAAAAAAGAAAAAAACTGCAAAAAGGAAAGTGATCACATAAATAAGAAAGAAGGAAAAAAGATTGCAAAAGGATTTTTTTGTTTGTTTTTGTTATTTTTTTATTTGAAGGAAATTGTAGACAAAAAGAGGGAATGTAAAAGAAAGGTAAGAAATCAAACAAAATTTGCAAGTTTCATTTTTTTCTCTTGTTATAGAGATTGTGGTACCCACAATAATACCAAATCAATTAAAAAGATTTTTTTTCTATATATAAAAAGGAAACAAAAGAAAAAATTAAATAAAAAATAAGAATTTTTTGTGTTTTTTAATAGAAAAATAAGAAAATAAAAATATAACTCGAAGGATTTACTAATAAAAATTATTCTGATCCCTGGCAACGACATCAAAATTTGTTTGCGAACAAATTAACAATTGTAAACAATTGTTTAATTCGTTCGGTTTTCCTAAACAACAAGGGTTGTTGTAAAGGGTGTCGAACTCTGGGACCAAAAATTATTTTACTAATAAATCCAATCAAGTTATTACGAAATTTCGATTGTTTGAAAATAACAGAAAATAAACAAAAAGAGTGTTTTCAATAATAAATGAAAACAATTAGGGAGCAATGACATAAACTAGATTAATATGATTCAATAACCAAACAAATTATTCTAGATCTAACCCATGTTTCTATCACAAACATGAATCAACAACAATTAGGTTTTTAGAAACAAACATGTGAATAACGACAAGCATAGCCTATGCAGGAGCTTAGCTCTTAAACAACCATAGGCTATCAGGACAGGTTCTCTACTTTATTTCTAAAACCCGAAAAATTAGATCTAGATCTGGTAAGCACTAGATCGAACTCAAATATACCCTGTGAAGGAGCACAGCTCTTAAACGACACAGAGTATGAAGGTTCAGATCTAACCCTTGGTTCAGATCTAGATCTATATACATGAAGTACTAAACTTTTTGGCTATGTGATTCATATTAAATCTAATTTAAGCGTCATCACCCCCTAATTAAAGGGGATTAGCTATACATAGCTAAAAGAAAAGAAACAACATAATTAAAATAAACAAAAATTTAGAAGAGAAGAAGAAGAACTTTTTTCGAAGCAAAGAATTACGGAATAAAACCCTAGAATTGAATGAATACAAATGAACTAGATACAAGTGTATTTATAGTTGCCTAGGCCAAGACTAATTAGCCAATTACACAATGTGGGACAAAAGCCCTTTTTCAAAATAACAAATAAACCAAATAGCTAAATGTGAACGCGTGTGAATGGATTTGTAAATGTCATAGCTTGCGGGCATCAAATGGCGTCAACTCTAACTATTTTGAGCATGAATAGGAACTCCATAACATCTGCGACAAGTTATCTTTATAAAAAGGCATTGAATCTTTAAAATATGCGGCAGAAGGTGGTTGAACAACAACATTTCTTCAAGCTTTAATCTAGCTCTCAAAATCAACACTCTTCTTACACCAATTCTTCAAGCTTTTCAACAATTAAGTGCATTAATCCATTCATCATAAATAATCTGGAAACACAACTATAAATACACGGTATCAATTATTTTAAAGATAAAACAAGATAAATAAGTGGATAAAATATATACATTTACATGTATATCAGTGGCTTAAATGATAACCATGAAAGATGCACTAATACAAGTTGAAATATCAAATAATAAACAAAAATAAATATATTTTATTATTATAGCAGCTGCATCACCACCATTTGTGACTGTCTACGTACCTTTATCTAATTGGGTAAGCAATTAGCTATAAGATCAAGCTTACGAAGTTCTTCTTTGTACAAAATATTTAAAAATCAATATTTATTTACAAAATACTCTTTATATCAAGTAAGGGTTAAACACTTTTGTAAATACTCACTTTGAAAGACATCTACATATCTCTTTTATAACTTTCCTTCCAAAAGATAAACAACTTCGAGTTTAAATAATAATTAACTTCTATTTTAAATAATAATCAACTTATTTATGTAAAAACTCCATCACAAATAACCTTAAACCACCTTTATATAACTCTAATGTATGTTAAGAAGGACCAACAAACTACTGAAGTAAGTGGTTAAATTTATAATTACTTCATAAATGCTTTAAAGTCCAAAAGGAAAAGAAAAGATAACATTTCAAAAAGTGCTATAAAAAGCTACAACATTAATAAGAATGTTAAAATAAAAACTATAGCATTTATAAAGCATTATGAAAAGATCTATGGTAGATTATAATGGTTTTAGACTCAAAACAAATATTACAGCATTTCTGGTGCATTACGAAAAGTTCTGGGCTTGTTAAAGTGTTTCATAAATAATTCAAAGAAAAGACGGAATTTTAGAAATGCTATGAAAAGTTTTGGTTTGATTTACACTTCAGTGTTAGAAACATTTAAAGAGCGTTTCAAATTCCAGAAGTGTTTCAAATTTAGAAACTCAGATTTTTGACTAGTTTTTAGACGAAATGTTTAATTCTATTTCTCTATGGAAAATATAGTTTTTGACTTCAAATTTTATATAGTAAGAATCTTTCTTAGTCTATTTAATTACCATGAAAAGAAACCCTTAAAATCATTTATTAATTTAATATATAAAATTAAACAACATGAGGCATTTTCAACATGTCCATTTCGGGCATATTTTTTACCCGAGTTTCCTTTTAAATTTCAGGTGCACAAACCATCGAATTTGGAAAAGCGATCAATATGAAAGTTGTTGGTCTTTGATTTATCTTTCCATATCATTAAAGAAATCAAAATTTCATCAAGAATTGAGGAAGTTATCGTCAAAATACCAAACGTCATTTTCATAAGTTCGAGACCTGTCATTCATTCTTAATTTTCACATCTTTTCTACAAAGTATGAAATGAATACATATACTCAAACAGTTTTTCTTAGCTTATAACGATAGCTTGGACTTATATTTTATTCCCTTGTCTTCTTCTAATCTCCTCCTCTTTATCTTACTTTGTTTTTTTGGTTTTATGAATGTATTAAAGAAAATGAACATTTCCACCCTGTTTATAGCATTCTTTAAGGCTAGTTTAGTAATTTGGTTTTGGACACTTGTCCACCTTATCGTTATGCAAGCATTAGGAAGTAAGCACATGCCCGCCTTAGGTGTCTTAGGATGTTTCTACACATGGACACCTCATAGGGTTATGTGTCATTCTTTCCTTCAATCTAAAGACATGTGTATGGTTCATTAGATGACACGTGTCCTTATCATTTCATGCCACATATCTTATTTAAAAAATATATACATAAACCATTTGTTTTGTTTATAAGATATGTATATATATGTGTGTGTTTTCTTCTATCGTAATGACATGCATATGATGTTCCAACAACTTTCTACAAGTAAAATGTCGTTTATCGATAAAACAATTTTCTTTCACATTATCAATATTTCTTTGAACTACTTATCTTTGTAAATAAAAATGCAATAACGTGTTTTCTCCTCATTATTTATTATTTATAGAGGTATTTAACAAAGTTATAAAACTATTTTTATAACATTAAATTCAAGATTTAGATATTTAAATAATCTCGATATTCTAATATTTACTACTCAAAGTTTCATACTATTACAGTTTCTTCGATAAGTTGGGGTTGGAGTTGAATAAATTAGGGGTTTACTACTAAGAAACTCAAAGGTTGAGCTTGAATTGGTCGTAAGCCTTTATCGTTTTGAATTTTTGAAATTGATTCACTCGAGACCAGTTTATAATTTGTTTTGAAGAGGGTTGTATCAACTTTTTAGGAGTCAATGTAGAGCCCACCTATTTAGGCAATGCGTTTGTGTTGGAGAGTGTGAACGAGTTCGATGTGATATCGTAGTGAGGTTAATTCTCTCCTTTATCACTCTGGAGTTTTGATTTTGTGGCTGGGTTGAGTGATCAACTCGGAGGGTGGTTGATTTCATATTGAGTGAATGATAGTTGGAGAAGTCGATCGAGTAAGCTCGCGATGTTCGAGCTTGCACCTAGTATACAAGTTCTTCCTACTTTGTCAGGATAATCGCGATGACGTATGTGTTGATTGTGGTTCCCATTTTGTTAAGTTCTCCCTTGATGAAGTGGGAAATAACATTATCATTGCTTGATATATGTTTCCATATATGGTGTTCCCATGTGCGTTTTAGTTTGGAATTGAGGTTTCATTGTTCCATTTGATCATGTGATGCGATGGATGGAACAATATTAGGACATGTGAATTGACTTGACTTTCTAGATTGTGACTTACGATGTTGAGGTCCCTGTTGGATTATATACCTGTGTAGCATCCCCCTGTTTGGTCGCTAGAACTTAATACTATAGGTGACTGTAGCATCCATAGCTATTCATGTCAGGCCTTGAGATGAGGGAGTGTTATGACATAGTTAATCTATACTTGGCAGTATATATGGTTCGTCAAAACTTAAATTCATCGAGACATGGTTGTGTGTTTGCCAAATTGCTGCTTGTTGATTGTTGAACTTAATTGGACTTAATAAGTATAGTAGTTCGGTTATTAAGAGAATAAGGAAAATCGTTGGTAGTGAGAGGTTGTTGGTGATGATAGTGGGCTAGGACAAGCTCTTCTATAGTCAGTCGTTCTCGTGTTAGTGATAGTGGGATGAGAGTTAGATCTTTAATAGGCACGTCGCTTATGATTGGACGATATCGGGTTGACATGGATCTCTAGTTGCGAGTCGTCATATGAGATCGTAGCTTGAGAGTATTTGGTGACATTTGATGAGGTGACCAGGTTGCCACCATGTTTGAGTCGATTTCCGTATTGATCTAGTTATATATGTTCTTTAGGTTAGGAATTTTGAGGGGATTTGCCGATTGTGAGCATGTAGTTGGTTGGTGTATGCCGATCATAGCGTTTTATAAGCTGCTTTGATTTTAATTGGTTAGTTAGTCCATTCGGCCAACCTGTGAGTTGGCTTATTTTGAGGTTAATTTGTTGGAGTTCCACTTTTCATTGAGAAAAGTGGAGTGCTTGGGTCATGTCGTCTTGAGTAGGATGTTGATATATATTCTACAAGTGTTTTGATGGCTTGGAAGTTGAGGCTGAACCATGAGTGTGTTGATTTCTTGTTTGAGCAGGAACGAGAAGATGACAGTACTAACTTGGTTGTGTGACACGACCCGAACTTCCCCGTGAAGGAAAGCGCAGATAGCGTTGAGTAAAAGACAAAATAGAACGCAAACGGAAGAACATTTCATTGCTATTACAACAATTCCATCAGAATACAAGAATATACAGAGTATAAATGAATAAAATACATTCGACAAATATCAGAGATTTAAATTTCAGTATTGCAGCGGAAAAATAATACAAAACACAACTGAAAGTAATACACGGATACAGAGCTTTCCGAGCATCGTTCCAGCTGTAAATCAGGATCCTGTGAATATAAATATGCAAAACCAAAACTACTAGCTACCCGTGTCGAAAATAGGGGCACCCAGAGTTTAGGTTAAAACAATAAACTCCAGGTCAGTCATGTGACTGGTGTGAGAACTAAAACAGTTATTTAAAACTTTACTTTAAAAGAGAGTAATTCAAGGGACCATGCCGTATGACACGGAACGGGTTTCCTCCCAAGAATACTAGTGCATAGGATAAACAGCGCAATGCTTTTTCGAAAAATGAAGCTATTATAAGACCCAGGTCCCATCACACAATGCAACGCAAGCCGGAGGATAGGGTTTTCCCTTATAATAGCCAAACATGCTTGGTACGTTTAAAACAAATCATTTGATACTATAATAAGTGTATAGTGTCAAAACAATTTCAATCATAATTATCAATCATAGACGACATGGGTACCATATATCATGTCGCCATACTAGGCTCTACAAATAAAACCGAAATACACGTATTGGAAATTGGATTTCCGTCATGAGTCGAGGCAAGGGGCAAGCTCCTCTCCGCTTTCGAGACACTCTAGCAAATGTCTCAGGGCTACGCACTCTGGGCAACCCTTGGATGCTTCAGGGCCGGTCCTCTCTTATGTTTGAGGATTAGTATTCCTAAACACACGTTTCCCAGTCCTTACAGACCTAAAATCGAGGCGCCTCATCCAATAACCACATAGGTGAAAAGTATATAAATGTCAGGGCAGGTAAGTCACTGACACCACCAAAGCTAGAAAGAAACGTCGTGCTCTCCCTGCAGTCCTTATCCCGTTTTTAACTCATACCGAGGTGTGAGGCTCGCGAATCCACGCTATACACAAAGCTGCCACGTAGGCCGTGCTTTGATCATCAACCACAAGACTTTGCTTTTCAACAGAAGCCTTGATCCATGCAACTCAGCGTGCCACACAGGCAATTCATGCCATGCGACTGATGTCCATCGATATACAACCTCTGAGCTCGTACGTCTCAGAGAAGGGCGTTAAGCAAAAGAATAAATTCTCCGCCGCCAAACAGATATATATTTAACAGAAATCAATCAACACAGAATAAAATCCAATGTCAGACACACAATCCATTTACAAGTTCATTCTGGGTCTGAACGAAACCGGAGGCACTTTCCTCGCATATACATCGATCTCCAAGTACGTCTGGACAACCACCAACTGATTCCCTCATCTTGGGTGTACAGCCCAATCAAGATCATCAGTAATCACCCAAACGATGTGAAGACTTCCGGTCTTCAACCACCGTCTTCATCTTCGACATATCGTCGAATCGGTTATTCAGAATGGGTATAAACCCGGCCTTTCCGAACAACCCGCGTATATTAAAAACAAATGTTACACAAACACAACATACGCCTCATTCCAATTCATTAGTCACTAACCGTAAATCAATAAGAGAACAGTTCCCCAAATGTTAACCCCGAAGGCCGAAACCAACATCAGATCAATACCCAAGAAACCATTCTTCTTAACCGACCTACAACTAGTTTCTAAATTCCACATTCTTAGGGAAAGGTTCCCATTAATTTTATCCAAGATAAATTCTTTAAAATTTATCTTTAATCTTCCTTTGGATGCCGTATTAAACCAAATTATGGTTTTCCAAACTAGTCGAGATTAGCGAACCACACTGAAGTAATTATTTATTTTATTTCCCAATCCCAACCTATTCATCCCATGAAGCAAAACTGGTAATACTCCATATCTAATACCATGGTGTTATTGGTAAAATTAATTACCATTTCACGTTCAAATCTAATTAAAGATTTAACTATCGCTTTGGAGCAAAACTGGTGATACTCCATTATCGCTCAATTTCTAAATTTGATAATTTAGATTATCAATTCACATTTCAATCTAATTGCAGATTCATTAAATCTCCTTTTACTGGGTTAAAGAACTAATGTCATTTAAAACACAGTTCGTGACAAACCCAAATCACATTCTATTTATTATCGGATTAAAGAACAAGTGTTATTTAAAACACTGTTCACGATAAACCCAAATCATCTCTATTTAAAACCCATTTCAAATCCAATTTATTTATTTAAAATAAATGGGTTTTTACTTTAGTTCTAAACTAGTTCATTTCGGTAAAAATCTATTTTTATCCTTTCAAATATGGAGTTTTTCATCCAAATTTTTCTCAAATCATTTCTTATGATTTTACACAAATTATTGATATTTTTTATACTTTTATCATGGCCCGTACAGTCGATTTCCAACAATGGCCATTGAACTGCACTTACAGCGACCTTTTCCAAATTTGATTTGGACGTATCTCCAAATCCAGCCATTAGATTTTGAATTTCTAATATTCGTTAGAAAGCTACTTTTGATACGAACCCAATGGTTCCGGTTTTAGGAGAATCCGACGGTCGGATTTCCCGTAATGTCCGTTCGAAGTTAATGATCGAAATTTACGAACTGCCGCGGCGCGGCGCGTTCTATTCAGGCCATTATATTTTATATATAATATATATTTCGTCGATTTCTATTTAAAACGAATTATATAAATAGTTTTTAAATTCGTTTCAAAAACAATTTCAACTTCCATTTCAATTCAAATCAAAATTAAATTTTTCCTTATAAATTCGTTTTAAAATTCATTTCTATTCAATTCAAATTTTAATTAAATTCGAATTCATTTCAATTTGTTTTCAATTCAATTCGAATTCATTTTATATTCAATTCATTCGTTTTCTATTCGATTCAATTCAAATTCATTTTCTATTCGATTCAATTCAAATTGGTTTTCTATTCGATTCAATTCAAATTGGTTTTCTATTCGATTCAATTCAAATTGGTTTTCTATTCGATTCAATTCAAATTGGTTTTCTATTCGATTCAATTCAAATTGGTTTTCTATTCGATTCAATTCAAATTGGTTTTCTATTCGATTCAATTCAAATTCGTTTTCTATTCAATTCAATTCGATTTGGTTTTCTATTCGATTCAATTCAAATTCATTTTCTATTCGATTCAATTCAAATTCGTTTTCTATTCGATTCAATTCAAATTGGTTTTCTATTCGATTCAATTCAAATTCATTTTCTATTCGATTCAATTCAAATTCAAAAATGAATATAATCGATATAAATATCGTTCGCGTCAAAATAGCGCATCTCTAATCAATACGGCTTTATATATTTCAATAATTCCGTTATTCTATTCAACAAATGAATATTTATCCTATTCAATACGTGAATCTAAATATTTAGTTCAACACATGACTAATCTCAACGGATGAGTACGGTCAACACATGAACCTTTATTTTATAATGATAAAGATGTAAATTTTATTGTTAAAATATTTCGTTCAACACATGACTAATCTCAACGGATGAATACGGTCAACATATGAACCTTTATTTTATAATGATAAAGATGTAAATTTTATTGTTAAAATATTTCGTTCAACACATGACTAATCTCAACGAATGAGTACGGTCAACACATGAACCTTTATTTTATAATATTCTTTATTTTCTAAATTGGAATGAGGCCCAATCAATTACCATATAGCGTTAACTATATGGATTCCATACAACACATGTATATAATAGCAACGATAAATAATCAACCATCATCCAAAGTGCACTACACTGTATAAGCATCAAATATAGATATCTAACGCTTATAATAGCCTGTCAATCCATCGATCGACATACAACTTATTATTGGGATTGGTGTATGTCATATATTATCCCAATACCCGTGTGGGGTTTCAAACAATCAAACACAGATTTTATTCGTGCAGTTGGGCGATGTGTAAAATTTATCGACCCAATCAATATCAGTCAAATCAGTGTATATAAACAAATCGGCCGATTTGTTTATAATTATTTATTATTCACATTCACGTTAAAAATTATATTTTTAACGACCAAATTATTTTATTCAACCTATGAATATTCTATTCGGTTCATTTATTAAATAAAATGATATCTTTATTTTTCTAACTTATTTTAGAAAATTTCGGCGGCATAACAGCACGATACTAGAAACGGGACAAGGCCTAGCCTTATCCCCGGTCTAGTGATGGCCCACGCCATTCACACATCAATCAAATCAATTCAACCCAAATAATCTAACCAACTACACAGCCAAACAAACAAGTCCATGGTCTGTGGACGATTGTGTCGGGTGCTACTAAACACCGTCTGCATCCTAGCATATATATATATATATATATAACTAGCAAAAGAAATTAAAGAGTGAGGAATTCTCACCGATAGCTATCCCAATTCCACGACTCTTCTTAACTAGAAATCTTCGTCGTTCTCGTCTCTTATCACTTTCGTCGCCCGTAACCACTATATATGTAAAAATCACATTTTTACTTCGTTATTCAATATATAAAAATCGAATTTTCACTCCGCTACTAAATAGATAAAAATTCTATTTTTACCACGCTATACTTTACATAAAGATTTCGCCTTTTCAACTATAAAGATTTAATTTTTATTTCATCACTATAAAAATCACCTCTTTATTTCAACATATATATAATAAAAATCAGATTTTTATTTTGCTGTATTTATAAAGATGATATTTTTACTATCTTACCTATATAAAAATTATATTTTTATACTTCTACAATATAAAAAGATTATATTTTTACATGGATTAAAACGAATCTTTTTACCGCTACTCGAACCAAATAAAATTCAAATTTTACTTGTTTAAAAATCAAAGCTTTCTTGGTTTAAAAATCTATTCTTTCTTTGTTTAAAAATATTAAAAAAAAACGAAATTAAACTCAAGGCAAATTCATATAAGAAAATCAGTTTTTACCTATGCTAATTTTAATTAAAACTGAAAATAAAATTAGATTAGTAATTAAAACTTACTTTGATCGGAGGAGGGGGTGCAACAGTCGGCTTCGGGGGTAGGGGAGGAGCTGGAAGCGGACGAAGGTCAGGCGAGGGTGGGCGGGGGGGGGGGGGGGGGCTGATGCGGTGGCTTAGGGTTTAGAGGGGCGGCGGGGTGTTCGACGAGGGTGCGATGGAGGTTGAACGCGAGATGGGGAAAGGAGGAGAGGAGGAGGTCGGGGAAGAAGAAGAGGGGGCGGCGGCGGCTCATCGACGGTGGGGGGGCTCGGCGCTGCTGCGCTGCGGTTTTTTTTTTTTTTTGAAATCGATTTTGAAGGGGGGGTGGCAGATAGTATATAACGGGAGAAGAGGGTTTTATTTTATTTTTAATTTATATTATTCTAATTCTAAAAGTAACTTTTTCATTCGACTTCAAAACAAGGCCCACAGCCTGTCGTCCATAGCTAATAACCCCCATTCCGAACACAATGGGATATGTATCGTAGGCTGATTCGATCGTTTCGATCAGTTTCCATCAAAATCAACATATACTTCTATATATTGAATTTGAACACGCATTTCAATTCACTGGGGTCACATACTAACTTGAAAATTTTCAGAAAAATATTTTCTAGCTTCGTATTGACGATACGGTCCTAACAAAACTAGTTACGTCGAATTCTGAGACCATTGCAAAAATGGCCATTTTCCAGTCGATTAAAATCAACTGAAACTGGTCAAACGCGTTTTCCTTTGCCACGCTCACATATTGAATCGAAAAATTATGAAATTTGAAACCTAGTAATAATTTGACATCACGGATCCAACAAAAGTGGTTTCGTCGATTGCAAAATCTCCATTTTTAAGGGCCTGAATTCCATAGCGGCTATTCAGAATTTTCAACTGGAAATATCTTTTGATTCCCGCTATGAAATTTCGATTTTTCAGATTCGTTGGAAAGATATTCTCAATTAGATCCTATTATTTTTGGTTTCATTAAAATCCATATTGTTTTGCACCCGGTATGTTCAATTGAAGTTTGAAATCGAATTATCGAACTACCGCGCCATTTTCAATTCTATTTATAATTATATATAGTTATTTATATTCTAACGACAACGTATATAATATATACGTTCTAAATATAATCAAAATATATTTCTCGTTGATATTATTTAAAATAATTCATTTTAAATGTTCAAAATTCTTCGAAGTTGCCAAAACAAAAATTTTAAACTAGCTCAGAATTTCCGGGTTATTACAATCTCCCCCACTTAAAACTTTTCGTCCCTGAAAAGGAACAAAGTCGAAAGTGGTTTGATTAATCAACTCTACGTTCGATCTGGCTTCCATTCTCCAACTTTTCAGTTTCTGAGAATTTTCAAATTTTCAAAAATTTGGCTAACACCCTAAATTTTCGAAAAATTTCGCCATAACCTCCCCTGCACCGGGAGCCACGGGAAAATCCCGAAATTGCCATACAGGCCTTCTGATCTCAAAAAGAAAAAGAAAAAGCCAAGCGGCTAGCCAATAGGCTCATAAAATCATCATCACCCAAACAAAACTGTAAATTATAGTAAACATGTACCTATTTGTCGGGCAAACAAATTTTATTCTCTGCTCTAGCCTCCTTGCTATGACCTGTTCAATGTAAGTATATGTATATGCAAGCAAATGCGACCAATTTTCAATACAATTCAGTATTTGATTCAATTAGGCTAAATGGTTCAAAATTATCAAACAAATAAACAAACAACATAAACATCAATCAATTAGTGAATTAACATTTCAAATTCATAATTTTGATACATATACAGAAAATCTTGTTTTTGACGCCAAATCACAACAATGAACCTATCTATACAAGTTTTGGTTCTCACACCAGTCTAATGGAAATATATAGATATCACACCTTCGAAACACGAACACAAATTCTGATGATGATATATCAATCATCAGAACCATCTCCGGGTGTCTAGGATGTGATTCTATATCTATCCAGTATATTAAAACTTCGAATATACGTTCATGACGCGTATATGCAAAACCTTTATATATTGGATTGTCCAAATTCAATACAAATAAAATATTCAAATACGTATAAAACGATTTAAATTTCAAAACAAATTTGTTTTCATTTGAAAAATATACTCTTCACACACGTTCTATGATACTACTGATCCTATCTCTAACGAGTCATTCTAATTGGATATTACTAATCCAATATCTGATGAATTCTTTCGTATGGTTCTAATGTGTCTTGTTCTCGAGCTCTGTAAACCAAGGCTCTGATACCAAATTGACATGACCCGAACTTCCCCGTGAAGGAAAGCGCAGATAGCGTTGAGTAAAAGACAAAATAGAACGCAGACGGAAGAACATTTCATTGCTATTACAACAATTCCATCAGAATACAAGAATATACAGAGTATAAATGAATAAATTACATTCGACAAATATCAGAGATTTAAATTTCAGTATTGCAGCGGAAAAATAATATAAAACACAACTGAAAGTAATACACGGATACAGAGCTTTCCGAGCATCGTTCCAGCTGTAAATCAGGATCCTGTGAGTATA
Source organism: Allium sativum (assembly GCA_030737875.1). Lineage (NCBI taxonomy): Eukaryota > Viridiplantae > Streptophyta > Magnoliopsida > Asparagales > Amaryllidaceae > Allium > Allium sativum. The sequence goes on from CM060915.1 coordinate 121,649,907, forward strand.
AATCTGCAAAACCAAACTACTAGCTGCCCGTGTCGAAAATAGGGGCACCCAGAGTTTAGGTTAAAACAATAAACTCCAGGTCAGTCATGTGACTGGTGTGAGAACTAAAACAGTTATTTAAAACATTACTTTAAAAGAGAGTAATTCAAAGGACCACGCCGTATGACACGGAACGGGTTTCCTCCCAAGAATACTAGTGCATAGGATAAACATCGCAATGCTTTTTCGAAAAATGAAGCTATTATAAGACCCAGGTCCCATCACACAATGCAACGCAAGCCGGAGGATAGGGTTTTCCCTTATAATAGCCAAACATGCTTGGTACGTTTAAAACAAATCATTTGATACTATAATAAGTGTATAGTGTCAAAACAATTTCAATCATAAATATCAATCATAGACGGCTTGGGTACCATATATCATGTCGCCATACTAGGCTCTACAAATAAAACCGAAATACACGTATTGGAAATTGGATTTCCGTCATGAGTCGAGGCAAGGGGCAAGCTCCTCTCCGCTTTCGAGACACTCTAGCAAATGTCTCAGGGCTACGCACTCTGGGCAACCCTTGGATGCTTCAGGGCCGGTCCTCTCTTACGTTTGAGGATTAGTATTCCTGAACACACGTTTCCCGGTCCTTACAGACCTAAAATCGAGGCGCCTCATCCAACAACCACATAGGTGAAAAGTATATAAATGTCAGGGCTAGTAAGTCACTGACACCACCAAAGCTAGAAAGAAACGTCGTGCTCTCCCTGCAGTCCTTATCCCGTTTTTAACTCATACCGAGGTGTGAGGCTCGCGAATCCACGCTATACACAACGCTGCCACGTAGGCCGTGCTTTGATCATCAACCACAATACTTTTCTTTTCAACAGAAGCCTTGATCCATGCAACTCAGCGTGCCACACAGGCAATTCATGCCATGCGACTGATGTCCATCGATATACAACCTCTGAGCTCGTACGTCTCAGAGAAGGGCGTTAAGCAAAAGAATAAATTCTCCGCCGCCAAACAGATATATATTTAACAGAAATCAATCAACACAGAATAAAATCCAATGTCAGACACACAATCCATTTACAAGTTCGTTCTGGGTCTGAACGAAACCGGAGGCACTTTCCTCGCATATACATCGATCTCCAAGTACGTCTGGACAACCACCAACTGATTCCCTCATCTTGGGTGTACAGCCCAATCAAGATCATTAGTAATCACCCAAACGATGTGAAGACTTCCGGTCTTCAACCACCGTCTTCATCTTCGACATATCGTCGAATCGGTTATTCAGAATGGGTATAAACCCGACTTTCCGAACAACCCGCGTATATTAAAAACAAATGTTACACAAACACAACATACGCCTCATTCTAATTCATTAGTCACTAACCGTAAATCAATAAGAGAACACTTTCCCAAATATAACCCCGAAGGCCGAAACCAACATCAGATCAATACCCAGGAAACCATTCTTCTTAACCAACCTACAGCTAGTTTCTAAATTCCACATTCTTAGGGAAAGGTTCCCATTAATTTTATCCAAGATAAATTCTTTAAAATTTATCCTTTAATCTTCCTTTGGATGCCGTATTAAACCAAATTATGGTTTTCTAAACTAGTCGAGATTAAACCACACCGAAGTAATTATTTATTTTATTTCCCAATCCCAACCTATTCATCCCATGAAGCAAAACTGGTAATACTCCATATCTAATACCACGGTGTTATCGGTAAAATTAATTACCATTTCACGATCAAATCTAATTAAAGATTTAACTATTGCTTTGGAGCAAAACTGGTGATACTCCATTCTCGCTCAATTTCTAAATTTGATAATTTAGATTATCAATTCACATTTCAATCTAATTGCAGATTCATTAAATCTCCTTTTACTGGGTTAAAGAACTAATGTCATTTAAAACACAGTTCACGACAAACCCAAATCACATTCTATTTATTATCGTATTAAAGAACAAGTGTTATTTAAAACACTGTTCACGATAAACCCAAATCATCTCTATTCAAAACCCATTTCAAATCCAATTTATTTATTTAAAATAAATGGGTTTTTACTTTAGTTCTAAACTAGTTCATTTCGGTAAAAATCTATTTTTATCCTTTCAAATATGGAGTTTTTCATCCTAATTTTTCCCAAATCATTTCTTATGATTTTACACAAATTATTGATATTTTTAATAATTTTATCAAGGCCCGTACAGTCGATTTCCAACAATGGCCATCGAACTGCACTTACAACGACCTTTTCCAAATTTGATTTGGACGTATCTCAAAATCCAACCGTTAGATTTTGAATTTCTAATATTCGTTAGAAAGCTACTTTCGATACAAACCCAACGGTTCCAGTTTTAGGAGAATCCGACGGTCGGATCTCTCGTAATGTCCGTTCGAAGTTAATGGTCGAAATTTATGAACTGCCGCGGCGCGACGCGTTCTATTCAGGCCATTATATTATATATATAATATATATAATATATATTTCGTCGATTTCTATTTAAAACGAATTATATAAATAGTTTTTAAATTCGTTTCAATAACAATTTCAACTTCCAATTCAATTCAAATCAAAATTAAAATTTTCCTTATAAATTCGTTTTAAAATTCATTTCTATTCAATTCAAATTTTAATTAAATTTGAATTCATTTCAATTCGTTTTCAATTCAATTCGAATTCATTTTATATTCAATTCATTCGTTTTCTATTCGATTCAATTCAAATTCATTTTCTATTCGATTCAATTCAAATTGGTTTTCTATTCGATTCAATTCAAATTGGTTTTCTATTCGATTCAATTCAAATTGGTTTTCTATTCGAGTCAATTCAAATTGGTTTTCTATTCGATTCAATTCAAATTGGTTTTCTATTCGATTCAATTCAAATTCGTTTTCTATTCAATTCAATTCAATTTGGTTTTCTATTCGATTCAATTCAAATTCATTTTCTATTCGATTCAATTCCAATTGGTTTTCTATTCGATTCAATTCAAATTGGTTTTCTATTCGATTCAATTCAAATTCAAAAACGAATATAATCGATATAAATAGCGCATCTCTAATCAATACGGCTTTATATATTTCAATAATTCTGTTATTCTATTCAACAAATGAATATTTGTCCTATTCAATACGTGAATCTAAATATTTCGTTCAACACATGACTAATCTCAACGGATGAGTACAGTCAACACATGAACCTTTATTTTATAATGATAAAGATGTAAATTTTATTGTTAAAATATTTCGTTTAACACATGACTAATCTCAACGGATGAGTACGGTCAACACATGAACCATTATTTTATATTGATAAAGATGTAAATTTTATTGTTAAAATATTTCGTTCAACACATGACTAATCTCAACGGATGAGTACGGTCAACACATGAACCTTTATTTTATAATATTCTTTATTTTCTAAATTGGAATGAGGCCCAATCAATTACCATATAACTTTAACCATATGGATTCCATACAACACATGTATATAATAGCAACGATAAATAATCAACCATCATCCAAAGTGCACTACACTGTATAAGCATCAAATATAGATATCTAACGCTTATAACAGCCTGTCAATCCATCGATCGACATACAACTAATTATTGGGATTGGTGCATGTCATATATTATCCCAATACCCGTGTGGGGTTTCAAACAATCAAACACAGATTTTATTCGTGCAGTTGGACGATGTGTAAAATTTATCGACCCAATCAATATCAGTCAAATCAGTGTATATAAACAAATTGGCCGATTTGTTTATAATTATTTATTATTCACATTCACGTTAAAAATTATATTTTTAACGACCAAATTATTTTATTCAACCTATGAATATTCTATTCGGTTCATTTATTAAATAAAATGATATCTTTATTTTTCTAACTTATTTTAGAAAATTTCGGCGGCATAACGGCACAATACTAGAAACGGGACAACGCCTAGCCTTATCCCCGGTCTAGTGATGGCCCACGCCATTCACACATCAATCAAATCAATTCAACCCAAATAATCTAACCAACTACACAGCCAAACAAACAAGTCCATGGTCTGTGGACGATTGTGTCGGGTGCTACTAAACACCGTCTGCATCCTAGCATATATATATATATATATATAACTAGCAAAAGAAATTAAAGAGTGAGGAATTCTCACCGATAGCTACCCCAATTCCACGACTCTTCTTAACTAGAAATCTTCGTCGTTCTCGTCTCTTATCACTTTCGTCGCCCGTAGCCACTACATATGTAAAAATCACATTTTTACTTCGCTATTCAATATATAAAAATTGAATTTTCACTCCGTTACTAAATAGATAAAAATTCTATTTTTACCACTCTATTGTTTACATAAATATTTCGCCTTTTCAAATATAAAAATTTAATTTTTATTTCATCACTATAAAAATCACCTCTTTATTTCAACATATATATAATAAAAATCAGATTTTTATTTTGCTATATTTATAAAGATGATATTTTTACTATCTTACCTATATAAAAATTATATTTTTATACTTCTACAATATAAAAAGATTATATTTTTACATGGATTAAAACGAATCTTTTTACCGCTACTCGAACCAAATAAAATTCAAATCTTACTTGTTTAAAAATCAAAGCTTTCTTGGTTTAAAAATCTATTCTTTCTTTGTTTAAAAGTATTCAAAAAAAAACCGAAATTAAACTCAAGGCAAATTCATATAAGAAAATCAGTTTTTACCTATGCTAATTTTAATTAAAACTGAAAATAAAATTAGATTAGTAATTAAAACTTACTTTGATCGGAGGAGGGGGTGCAACAGTCGGCTTCGGGGGTAGGGGAGGAGCTGGAATCGGACGGAGGTCAGGCGAGGGGGGGGGCTGATGCGGCGACTTAGGGTTTAGAGGGGCGGCGGGGTGTTCGACGAGGGTGCGATGGAGGTTGAACGCGAGATGGGGAAAGGATGAGAGGAGGAGGTCGGGGAAGAAGAAGAGGGGGCGGCGGCGGCTCATCGACGGTGGGGGGGGGGGCTCGGCGCTACCGCGCTGCGGCTTTTTTTTTCTTTTTCTGAAATCGATTTTGAAGGGGGGGCAGATAGTATATAAGGGGAGAAGAGGGTTTTATTTTATTTTTAATTTATATTATTTTAATTCTAAAAGTAACTTTTTCATTCGACTTCGAAACAAGGCCCACCGCCTGTCGTCCATAGCTAAAAACCCCCCTTCCGAACACAATGGGATATGTATCGTAGGTTGATTCGATCGTTTCGATCCGTTTCCATCAAAATCAACATATACTTCTATATATTGAATTTGAACACGCATTTCAATTCATTGGGGTCACATACTAACTTGAAAAATTCCAAAAAAATATTTTCTAGCTTCGTATTGACGATACGGTCCTAACAAAACTAGTTACGTCGAATTCTGAGACCATTGGAAAAATGGCCATTTTCCAGTCGATTAAAATCAACTGAAACTGGTCAAACGAGTTTTCCTTGGCCACGCTCACATATTGAATCGAAAAATTATGAAATTTGAAACCTAGCAATAATTTGACATCACGGATCCAACAAAAGTGGTTTCGTCGAAATCCGAAGTCGTTTGCAAAATCTCCATTTTTAAGGGCCTGAATTCCATAGCGACTATTCAGAATTTTCAACTGGACATATCTTTTGATTCCCGCTATGAAATTTCGATTTTTCAGATTCGTTGGAAAGATATTCTCAATTAGATCCTATTATTTTTGGTTTCGTTAAAATCCGGATTGTTTTGCACCCGGTATGTTCAATTGAAGTTTGAAATCGAATTATCGAACTACCGCGCCATTTTCAATTCTATTTATAATTATATATAATTATTTATATTCTAACGACGACGTATATAATATATACGTTCTAAATATAATCAAAATACATTTCTCGTTGATATTATTTAAAATAATTCATTTTAAATGTTCAAAATTCGTCGAAGTTGCCAAAACAAAAATTTTAAACTGGCTCAGAATTTCCGGGTTATTACAATATGTGAGTATTTTAAATTCGTTTTGTTTATGAATGAACAGTTTCTCGTTTTAGTTGATAACCAAGACCATATAAGGAGTATTCAACTCACGATTTGGAGTCGATGGCGATAGAGTTCATTTTAGTGAGTTAGAGGCACTATTAATTTGCAAGGGGCTAGAGTCGTTGGTGATGTTGCATCGTCGAGGTTTCTATTTTCCGAGAAGTATCTCAATCTTTGCGAACGCTAATGGTTGGAATTCTTGGACTCCAACGTGTTTGAGATTTGCTATAAGCATATATCAGAGATATAATAGTTCGTGTGTGTCGAGTTGGAGATATACCAACTCGGAAGCGATATTCCATTAGTGAACGTCGCATATGCTTATTACTAGTTATAATTCCATAACTCAAGGAGAGATAGTATGGACTCGACCGGGATGGTTGGTTCCATATGGAATGAGTGTTGTTTGTTTCCTGCATCATTAGAAGGGTTTGTTAGGTATTCATTTCATTTTGAATGCGATGTCGGCTAGCGATAGCTGGATGGGATGGATCAAACTTTTCTATAACTTTTCGAGATTTCCAATTGGTTACAGGAATAGTTATCAATGGTTTCCAACGATAGGCTGCCATGGAAATTAGGAATAGTATGATAGCACTCGGGTTATACTCGATTTATTGACGAGGGATGCTAGTTAACTATTCACTATTTTTGAACGGCAACCAAGTTGTCGAGTCATATATATATATACATTAAATTTCATATTGAATGCCTCGTATTAGTTAGGTTGGTGTCGTGCATTATAGGATAGTTATGAATGTTACTTTCTATAATTGTCATTGTTCTACTTATGTATGTTGATTGATGATTCTTGCATGTTTATTTATATTTCTATGATTGTTAGGCATGCGGGGTAATTATATTGTTGCATTATTTATTTGTTCAAAATAAAATTCATACATGACTTGACATGTTTATGTTAGATAAATTTAATTTATTTAACATATTTATTCCTTTGCTGCTACTTCTACTATTTTGTTTGATCCTCTTTGTCCAGTACATGCCTAGGTAAAAGAAGCAAGAATTGATTTGTTTGGATGCTAATTTGCTTTTAATTGCATTTAAATGCTAAGCTAGCTTAAAAAGAGGTATATAGTAGATGTAGAGTTGTGGTTTTTTCCATTTGGTGCATTTGAGTGATTTTTGCAACATGTATGGGTAGCTACTTTTGGGCTTTTATTTTCTTTTCTAGGGAAGACCCTTGCATGGCGAATTGGTTTTTTTTTTCTGAATCAGGCCATACAGTGGAGGTGCTGTTGAAATTTCCCATAAATTTTTACATATTTAAAGAAAATCAATATGCGATGATACGTTGAATTGCCCTTCGAATAGTAAGTTATCACTTTTATTTTCCAATATCTATTAGCTTGGAAAATAGGTGTACGAGTTAGGAGTTTGGCTTGGCGGCATTGATCTCAAATTGAATGGTGTTTGTACAAAGGAAAGGAATGTTGGCTCCATGCCAAATTTCGAGTCGATTTCCTTTATTATAATCACTTTTTGTTTGTTGTTGAGAAGGTTGAGTGTCTATCTATCTTGTATCATCACTTATTCGTGAGTGTTGGGTTGCGTTGCTTTGTCCTTGAGGATTTCGGGGACAAAATCCTTGAAAGTGGGAAGAATGTAACAATCCCTGTATTAACGATTAGATATTTTAATATTGATTATTAATTATTCAATTAACGGTTCCAAAAGGTGATTTTTCACAAACGATTGAATCAGGACTTGAGACTAGTTCTGTTGCGTTCGTATAGTTTGTTACGTTAATAAAAGGTATAATGATCGATATATTTCGAGAGTGGGAGATTTTAGGGTCAAAACTGTCTTGAAATAGACGTAAATTATCGTTTCGGACAACAATTTCGGATTTCAGTGAAACTTGTACCTTCAGAACCGTATCATTATAGTGATGCACGCCATCAAGTTTCGTATCATTTGTGGGAGTCGTTTAATCATGGCAAATGAAAACGCGAGTCCGATTTTAGTTCAAAATTAAAATATTTGAGTTTAGGAATAAAACAGATTATCTTGAACCCTAAAATCTAATTGGTGGAGTTATTGTTCACCTCCCTCTCTATCACATTTTTATAAAATAGCAATGGCCGCCTCTTTTATTACTTTGAAAAATCGAATCGGCTTCATTACTCAATGAAAAACCGTGCCATCAATTTCGTGTAGCTCCTGGGGACGAGATCTACCCTCTGTGGAATTCTGAGTGTGATCGGTGATCCTCTTGTATGGAGCCTCTGATCTAGGGTTTATGTTTTCTTGCAAAATAACCCAATGGCCAGGGTGACGTTCGATTTGAGTTCGTGGACGGGATTAGAAGTTACGGGTTGAGTTAGGTGCCATTTGAATCCATGGATGATGTTCTGAAAATGGGGGCCGAGGAGGACCTATAGAAGGTCTGCTCGAGGATGCATTTTGACTTGGTGGACGAAAGGTTATGGCACTGGTGCAGAAAGGTATGTGATAGAGGACGAGCGCAACGACGAAGACAATTCTCGATTTCATCAATAATTGCGTCGTACCACTATTGATAATGCACAGTGAAATTAGGAGTTCGGTGTACACAGCTTGGGAGGAGCAGGAGAATGGGGAATGAGAGTTTTAAAGGTAATTAAGGGTAATTAATTAAGCTAATTTAATTTTTAGATTAACGTCAAAAATTATAACATTGATAACTATTACGTACAAGGTCGGAATTAAACATCGTTTCTTCCAATGGACTCGTATGGACGAGCTCTACGCCTTAGAATTGGTTTGGGATGATTTGACTAAAGTGAGAGATATTGTCTCTCATTGAACTGTAATTGTTTACATAGTATAAATTTGGCGATTTAAATTGGTTTATATGAATTGTTGAACCAAGTAAATAATAAATAAAATTATTAGAAAGTGATTTGAGCAGTTTGAACCTGATTATCACATTTTACACAGTTCTGCGCGCTATTCACCCATTTACGCGCTATTGCACACTGTTTTGACTATATAGCTAAATATGGATTGTTTGGAAAAATATTTCACTTCTATTGCTGTATATATGTTTTATTTGATTTATTTATCACTGTATGGATGCTTGTATGCTAGTTTAGGAATTTGTTTGACTATTGGTTGCATGGTTGAATTATTTGCTTAGTTTAGTTTAAAACGGCATTCGAAGGCGACCTAGTATTAGGAAATATTTTGTTCATGAGAATTTGGGGTATTTATCAATCAAATATAGAGGTTAGTGTATATCAATTAAATTAACAAGGATGGTAGACTCGAATGGGCGAGATATATTCTCGACGGAGCTTCAGAGCGTATAGATGGACTTGACGATAGAGCAACATTGGAGCTCAGCATAGGATCTGAAGACTTGGATGGATCAAAGAAGTCGTAGGATGGAGTGGATTCCAATTAGACTAAGTCTGGATCAACATAGTCGATTTGGAACTGGTTCGACTAATCCCGGACAGACTATGTCGATCAGATCCGGGTCGGTCAAGTTTGGATCAACTATAACGTTCTGAATGTAGGTGATCAAATATAGATCAGCTATTCCTATCTGGATCATGTTCGACAATATTGACAAGAAGTTGGGCCGATCCGGGCAAAGGCAACATGATGGTGATCTTAGGAGCAGGAGTTCTTCAAGGTGGCGTTTATCTTTTGCGATGAGCTGGATTTCACACCGAATGTCGGACGTCTCCTTTGGATGAGTATTTAACCAATTTTGGTTAAACAGGTGATCCGAGTTGTCGTTTCAAATACTATGAAGTGATCGATATCGGTTTCTATTGTTGTTGGCCACTTTGGTTAATCTGACATGGACGACAGTGTGATTTCGAGGAGCAGGACAAATGGTCTATTCGATTGTGATTTTGGCACGATAGCTCTTCGATCAGTGGTTCGTTATTTGAAGATGGTGACCCTAGGATGGGAGGCAAAGTAGCGATGGCTTGAACAATGAATAACTATACACTGAGATGCAAAAAAGAAGACGTTAAGTTGTATTGAGATGACTGTCAGATAAAGAGAAATGGGAGACACATGACGATATCCTACGACATACGATGACCGCGGGGGATAGTTCTCGTATTGTGGTGACTTCAGATGTGAGTCTTCTGGATAGTCTAGTGATGGGCTCTGCTGCGGGGAAGGAGTGCAAAAGGATTATCGATACATGGGTTCGAGGGGTGCTTGGGAAGAAGGGGTAGTGGGTGTGATGTCCATTGGACCAGTTTGGGTCCTTATCTCCTAGTTTGGGAGATCTTTCTAGGTTTGAGAAATTCATGGCATTCACTTGGACCAGGTTCTGAATTGTATATGTTATTTCGTGTGAATTCTATATGTATGGTTCAATATGTATATACTGTCAGCATTATAGTAGTTGTAGTATTCATTATTACCATAGATATAGTCGTGATAACGTCTACACCAAATTGTGTTGCAACGGCTAAGCTCATGACAAAAATAATTATTACAATGGACAATGTCGTGACAACATCTTAATATTACAATGTGTCGTATTGTTATAAACCAGTTATATAGGTACGTGTATGTTCGTTATAACTTGTGGTTTTATAATGACATTCTCATGACAAAATTTCTGAGTTATAACGAGTAGTGTCATGATAAAATATGTATATTACGATGGACGTAATCGTAACAACATGTCTATATTACAATGGAATAAACTGTGATAAATAATTTCTTTAACAACTGGTACTTTTGTTACAAAATTTGTATACGATAACAGAATTTCGTTACAAATTATTATATAACAAATATTCTCGTGTTAAAATTTTCTGACGATAACAACGCACTTGATACGCATAGATATAGTCGTTATGATCAACTTTATCACGACTATATGCATTATAAATCATCTTTTTGGTGTTGTGACAGCATATAAGAAATTTAAAATAATAAAATACTTACAATGTCATAAGAAGCAGCCCCACTTTGTTTCCTATTTTGCAATCTGGTAAGTATTTCTAAATAGTTTTGACATGCAGCATTCGTAATTGAATACACTCCTCTTAATGATCCTCATGTCTGATTCATCAGTTCCAAAATGTTGTAAAACTCTGCAACGCTTTCCCAAAATTTATGACCTTTTATATTATTTTCAGAAATACTATCTTGTGAAATGCGAGTCCATGATTTTGCAAGCGAAACATATTGCGCAGAGGTAAACTTATATTGTTTTTTCTGCTATCAGTTGGCCTTTCTTCCTCTTTGACATTTTCTTCCTCAATGTCATTTATGCTGGTTTCTCTCCCCATTACATCTGCATTTATGTGTCATTTGTCAATAACGTTGGTAAAGGATTTCCACTTATTTTTCTTCTTGTTATATTCCGGACTAGGAGGTATAATAAATCCAGCATCTTCGTCTTCATTGCCTGCCTCTTGGAATTCGTTTTCCTCTTCCTCTTGCTCTAAACTATCAACCGTTTCTTTGTTAACATGAGAATTGTGTGCATAAGTAAATTATTGTTAAAGATTCTGCATTGTTTCACGGTCACGAATCTTTGTCTGTTGCACATTAAGGTAAAGATGTTGACTTTGATCATTCTGCATCATCATTGAGATGTACGACGAATGATTGTCGTATGCACCTACCACATAACGCTGATGATAATACTGTTGCGGTGTGGTGGAACGATGGAGAAAGTTAGAAGAAGCGAACGGTTCGTATGGCTGGCTATATGGAAAACCTGAGTACATGGAGTATCCGTACTCAAGCGATGGTCGAACTGATTGATGCTATTGTTGTGCTGTATGTTGGTTGGAAAATCCGATGGAATATGGTTTGGACATTGGTTTTTTACCCATAACCTTTTTTTGGGATCATTTGGATGCAGAAAACATTTTGTAGAAGTTGAAGAAAATATTGATATTTTTTTGTGGAAGGAGGAGATGGTGGAGTGATGATGCTATAGGTAGGCCAAATAGAGTCATTGCACTAGAAATTGGGTGTAACGGCTGCACGGATTATAACAACTAAGTGTTTGCCATTATACAATTACAATGGCAAAGGCTTTGCCATTATAAATTATAACGGCAATGTCTTTGCCGTTATAATTATATAACTTTGTCGTTAGACGCCACTAACCTCTGTTCAGTAAAGCAACCACCGAACTGTTTTGAACTAGCCACGAACGAGCCATGGGGGACTGGATAAGCTAGAATGATTTGTGGCTTGTTTAGCAACTGAACAAGCCATTGTTGGTTGTGTCCATACAGTGTATGTATAGCTCTTCATCTTTCTTTGGTATATGTTTCATTGCTTTTGTTGGTGGTAATATCTATAGAAGCATGTATTAAGGGAAGTAGACGTGTAAAAGGCTAGAAGCAGTAATAATCGTAAATCAAAATGTGCAAAAATGCTTGCAGATGAGTATGCAAAGTCATACCTTGGTATGGATTTCATTGAAGCTTCAACTCGACTGTCAACCACCCTCTGAAGTTTATAAATTCTACCCTAAAGCTCATCAAGTGAAATTTTAATTTCATAGTAGTTGTACCGTAAATTAATGGTTGAGTGAAAAGTGAATAAGGATGACGAATGTACTGTTCACAACTTTTCAATTCAAATTTTCCTATTGGGAATACTATTTTCTATTAGTTGCCATGTTTTGGGAACATATCTTTTACTTTATGCTGGTTTGGGAGTAATCATTTCATTTGTTTCTATGCTTTCACTTTGTCAAAATGATTATGCATAATATCCATAGATTGAAGTTGTCTAAAGAATTTAAATCATTTTTTATCTAATGGCCATATCATCACTATTAGTTGTCTTTTACACAATGATAAATTTATAATAAGAAGTATATCCTTTTCCAAGGATGGAAGTAACTTTGTATGATACTGATGAAAAATTTAAAGGATGCTATCATCAGAGGAATATCAATTAGCTGTAGTATCTTTGTTAGAATATTAGTCTGAGGCTTACCATTACAACATATATATGAATTACTAATATAAACTACTGAAGTATTATGCAGAAATCTAACGTAGGGGTTTCACGATCATATTATCAAAATTGAAGTTACAAGAAATGTTTAAATATAATAAAACAAAGATAGAGGAGCCGCATGTATACATATGTGCAAGTAGACACATAAGGAGACAATATGCCTATTTGTTTTCAGGCACCTCTCCATATTACCAAACACTTGTACATTTTATTTGTTTCAAACTGATTTTATAAGTGGTCACTTATGGTAGCTAGGAAGGTTTGGCTATATTTACCATGAATAATATTCTGAGTTATATCTTCAAAAAATATTGACATGCATAGTCATACACAGAATGTATGAATACATGTTTATTATATTTTTTCATATCAAATTTTCCAAATTTTCAAAACTGATTCGGAAGCAGGAGCTGCCCTTTGCAAGAAGGAATGAAGAAGACTGACAAATGAATCAATAAATGCATGTTAGCTAAAATATTTTTCCAACTTATTCATGCTTTCTTAACTGGGAAAGTTAGGAACAATCTAATCTTGTATTATATTCACTACAAGTGTACTCAAAGTACATATCTTAGATATCCTTTCAGTAGGATTGACAATGGGTCTTTCGGTCTTACTGAAGGGGATGGTGATCTTCCATGAACCTGGGTTAACTTAGGGAACCATCGCTAGTTTCGGGCTCAAAAGGTTTACATGGTTTCCACAAAGTTGACGACATGTCACTCAGTTGTGGAAAGGGGATCTTAGATCTTAACTGTGCTTAATTATCTTTGGAAACCATTAGAAGTTTATAATCTATGGGGTTTCAGATGATTTAGTCTTGATGTAGATACTTCATTTATTTCATTCCATTACATGTTTATACAACATGGTTATCTTTACTTCTGGTATATTTATGTTACCTGCGAAGTTAACAAAATAGTGTACAATATTTCAACTTCAAATGACAATAATTTAAGTTTCACTTAAATAAATTATTGCAAGGTTAAATAATACTATAGTTTTCAATATTTATCATGCAACCGTACAATGATAAAGGGGTATAGAACTGAAAATTTAGGTTTTATCTCTTCTTTCCATAGGGAAAAAACCCTCCTTCTCAAACCTCTTCTCCTTTTCCTTAATTCTATTGAGATCACCCCCAGATCCTTCTCAACCCTCTCCTAATTCTTCTAAATGTGTTATTGTTGATGATGATGGATTCCAAAGGGTGGTTAGATGGGAAAAAGGCTGGGAATCTCCAAAAACCTATTGAGGGGAGCCATAGGCTAATCTAAGTAAAATCAAGAGGCATGTTGAGAAAAGAAAGGATTTCAAATCCCAAGCCCCTAAAAGTGTAGTATCTGATAGATGAAATTATTATTTACCCAGGAAAACCTGTTACTATCTCACTAAACATGAAACAGGGAGTAAAAATGTGGAAAGGTGTTGAGCAACTTTTTGGCAAAAGCTGTCGCGGTTCAAAGTTAGAAAATTCATTCTCAATATCGGTCGATCGACTGATAGAACGACTTACACTCCAGGAAGCCCAGTAAAGATTCAGTTCGAGCCAATCTCCTTCAGAAACGGCCCGAACCTAGGATGAACCGAATTGTTCTCCTTCAAATAAGAGGCACATCGAGCCTGGAAGAATTGCTCATCTCAAATGACCGAGTTCATCGTTCCCATCAAAGTAGGATCGAACAAATATCTCGGAATTCATTTAGAAATATCCTACTGAGTCATTTGAATACTCGGCCCAACTTTCAAGGCGTTAAAGGCGGTCAACCACTTCGATATAAAGCTCTACTCTTGATACACCTCACCTCGAGTGCCACGTAAGCCACTTTTTCTGAGGATACTATTAATTAGCAGTAGTCTGGGTCCCATAGCCGCAACTACAACCAATAATCGAGCTTCACATGTCTAAGCACCAAAAAAGAGGAAAGCCACATGGCGACCCGTTCAACCCACTTCTTCACCTGTATATACCTCCAAGCTCAAAATGGAAAGGGACCTCTCCCCCAACTTTTTTTATTTCTACTTCCAGACTTCTTTTGGCTACTTCTTTTTGGCTGAACTTCTATCCTGCGGCTAAACTTAAAAATAGCCCATTCCTCTTCTCTTTCTCAAAACAAAAAGAAAAGCATTGCATTTGTAACCAAAAAAGAATCAATATATATATATATATATATATAAAGTGGACATAGGCACCATCTTTACCGAACCACTATAAAAAGTCTGGCATGCTCCCCGTTTTCTTTATTTATTTACATTTTGTGATCAGTATTCGTGTGTTCTCCACATGATTGGGGGTTGACTGTCACTAGTGACCAACTTTTTACGTCAACGCTTTAGTGCGTCAGGAAGGGGGAGAGCATCGACATACCCTACGACCTTCAGCAAGCTCCAATCCATCGACATAGACATATGCTTTTCGGAAACGGACACGATCGGACTCGGTCGAACATGGCTATTTATATCACATTTTACTAGATTTTCTCTCAATTATATGTCGAATTACAAGTAATTCGGACGAATTCGGACGATCCCGGACCGGACATGATTTTTTCTCGTACAAATTTTGTTGTCCTAACTTGTGTTCTAAATGAAAATCGAACGGACTCGGACGGACGTATTTCGGTCACGGGCACGAACGGACGTCGGACATTCAAACAAAATTTACAGCCCTACATCCATCAGGACCGTCGGACTTCTGGCCTTAAATATGGTTCAGCGCACCTATCGCTACCCAGGCATTGGACTTCAATGCAAGAATCAGAACACATCTCCTTTACCAAGAAAGATGTATTCTGAAGGGCAATGTGTTGACTAACTTTTTGACAAAAGTTGTCGCGGTTCAACAGATCGAAGCCCAATGTCAGAAAGTTATTCTCAATATCGGTCGATCGACTGATAGAACGACTTACACTCTAGGAATCCCAGGAAAGATTCAGTTCAAGCCGACCTCCTTCATAAATGTCCCAAACCTAGGCCGACCCGAATTATTCTCCTTCAAATAAGCGACACATCGATCCCGAAAGAATCGTTCATCTCAAATGACCGAGTTCATCATTCTTATCAAAGTCGGATCGACTAAATATCTCGGAATTCATTTAGAAATATCCTACTGTGTCATTCGAATACCCGACCCGACTTTCAAGGCGTTAAATGCGGTCAACCTCTTCCGGAGTAAGCTCTACTCTTGATACACCTCACCTCGAGTGCCACGATTTCCGAGGATACTATTAATCTGTAGTAGGCCAGGTCCCACGCTGCAACTACAACCAATAATCGAGCTCCACGTGTCCAAGCTCCAAAAAAGAGGAAAGCCATGTGGCGGCCCGTTCAGCCCACTTCTTCACGTATATATACCTCCAAGCTCAAAATGGAAAGGGACCTTCTTCCCCAACTTTTTTACTTCTGCTCTCAGACTTCTTTTGACTACTTTTTTTGGCTGAACTTCTGTTCTACGGCTAAACTTTAAAATAGCCCTTTCCTCTTCTTCTTTCTCAAAATAGAAAGAAAAGCACTGTACTTGTAACCAAAAAAGAATCAATATATATAAAGTGGACGTAGGCACCACTTTTTCCGAACCACTATAAAAAGTCTTTTGTGTTCCCTGTTTTCATTATTTATTTACATTTTGTGATCAATATTCGTGTGTTATCCACACGATTGGGGGTTGACTGTCACTAGTGACCAATTTTTGATGTCAACAAAAGGCATTTTAACTGGTGAACAAAGCGCTCAGGACAATCAAGATGACCAAGAAACTGAAGAATGCATGTTGGAAAGTATACCTCCTTTGAGGATTAATGACCAAAAAATCGAAATTATTAAAGAGGCAATGCGTAAAAGATCTGCAGATTGCTGGAAGAATGCAATTCTGGCTTATGTGGTTGGTGCTAAACCTTATTTTCTGCATTTTAAACCGTATATACAAAGGGTTTGTAAACTAGTATGCAATTTTGATCTGTATTCAAGATAATAGGGTTTTTCTTAATATATTTCAAAGAAGCTTCAGATTGTTCAAGAATCATTAAGTGAAATCCCTACTTTTATGATGGTAGATTAATTATAATGTGAAGATGGTCCAATTTTTTCAAATTAGACCATGATTTTCTTTCAACTATGTCGATCTGGGTTAGACTACCTAAGGTTAATCTCAATTTGTGGGATATGGATGCGTTTTGCGTCCCGGCAAGCATTATCGGAAAATGAATTAAATGTTAGGAAACTATCGCAAAGAAGACGAGATTGAACTACACCCGTTTTCTGGTAGAAATATCTGCAAACGAAGAACTTCCAAAAAGTGCTTAATCTCAAATTAAAAATTGGGAAGTGAAGTATGAATGGGCTCCTCCAAAATGTGGAGTCTGTGTGTGTTTTGGGCATTACCGAAATTAGTGTAGTTCAGAAAAAGAGTGGTCGCCCAAAGACATCAGAGCTCAAGAAACTCAAGATTAAACTTCTTCTCAAAACCTGAATTCAAAGGCTAACCAGAAAACAGAAAGTTGTTGATTAGAATCAAAAAGCAAATCAATTTTCTAATCAAAACCAAAAGAATATAAATATTGAATTCAATTTAGTAAAGCTCCTGAAACCACTTCGAATAAATCTATTGTAGAAATTCAAAATTAGGAGAAAAGACTGACAAACTTCGAGTCAATGAAGAAGAAGTGCATACAATGTCGAGCTAGTGGATGATCAAGAAAAGCATGAAAACAATTTCAGAAAAGGGGAAAATGGGGTAAAAACAGTAAATAATTCTTTGAATATGATGTTCCCCCAACATCAGACTCCTGTTTAATTATAAAACTTTGTCACAATGATTTATTTCAGTCAGATGGATGCATCTCTTTAGCATTTGATATGAGTATGGCAGATCATACTCTTCCCCAGACATTGCTGCACAATCACCATGTTCATCAAAGCACCATTGTAGGTTTTCCACACAATTCAGGGAACCAGGCCATGGTCCTTTACTCTGCAAATAAATATAAAGACATTTATGGTAAACAAAAGTAACTAGATAGATTTAAAGAAGTAATATACTATGGACAATCCCATATGGAATGTTCTTATAGGTAAGATCAAATGTTCGAATTCAAACAAGTGGAAAAGAGGTAAGGCTAATTTAGCAGATAAGAATTCCAAAAAAGCCTTATATTTATCATTATATGATGATTCTAGCATGGAATATTAGGGGTATGAATTCCCTAAACAAACAATATGAATTCATTAACATGATTGAGAAATATAAAGCTATTGTTGCTTTTATTATAGACAATAAACTAAATAACAACAACTTTGGTAATTTTTGTCTTAAGCTTTCTAATAAGTGGAAAGGTATTAATAATAATGTCGGTAGTGGGAAGGGTAGAATTATTCTTTTATAGGATAATAACATTTGAAATATTCATATCACATCTTATGATTTTCAGTTTATCAATTGTCGTATTCAAGATACTAGTGGTGTTATGATTCAGATCACTAGTGTAAATGCTAGCAATTTTGAATCTAGAAGAGATATCCTTTGGAATAATCTTTCTAAAATTAGCAAGAACTGCAATTTACCATGGGTATTAATTGGTGATTTTAATAATGTTATGAGATTTAAAGAAAAAAGTGGGAACCCCATTCCGATCAGTAAATTAGATAAAATTGAGAATTTTTTGCATTTATTTGAACCTAATTTGAAAGGCAACAAATTCACCTGGAGATCTAGAGAATTTAGAAATATTTAATGTAAGTTCGATAGAATCCTTACCAATGACAAGTTTTAGAATATATTCCCTAATTTATATTGTTATACCGTTGAACAGAATACAAGTGACCATACCCTCGTTATTTTAAGACTAAAAGGTGTTGATAGAAGTTATAACACTACTCTTTTTAGATAAAAAATGGTTGGACACAAGATGAAAAGTATAAAGAGCTTATTAAAAATATTTTAACCTTTCATAGCCATGGAACTCATCAATTTTATTTTAGTATACTTCTAATACATACTAAACATTTGCTTAAAGAATGGAATAAAACTAACACTAAGCACACTGACTTGGTTTCTGATATTAAGAAAAAGGTAAAAGATTACAGGACCTGTTAGAAAGTAATCTTGAAAGCAATGAAATTGCCTTTGAATTCTTCAACAATCAAGTCAACATGTCAAAAATTATGCAAATAGAGATTAGTAACTTAAAACAAAAAGCTAAAGTTGATTGGCTTACTCAAGGGGGGTGACGCTACTAAGTTTTTTATGCTAGGATGTCTAGTAGGAAACACATCAATAACATTGGTAATATTTTTGATATTGATGGCAATTCTACTAATAGCTTTGAAGTCATTTCTGAAACTACCATTAATTGCTTTAAGGAGTTATTCAATGGTTATGATCCTTATATCAATATTCCTCATATTATTTGCAAAAGAAAGTTAAAATCTTTGTCTTATGAAATTCTGTTAGAATGTGCTAGTGAATCTAAAATTAAGCATATCATTTTCAATTCCAGTGATAATAAGAGTCCTGCCCTTAATGGTTTTATTTCTAATTAAAAATGATACTATTAAAATTGATATTGAATTTTTGATTTCTGGAAAATTACTCAAATGTTTTAACTACACTTCTCACTCTTATTCCCAAAACCTAAAACTCCAAAGATATTGGTGATTTCAGACCTATTTCCTGTTGCAATTGTATTAATAAAATCATTTCTAATGTGAAATTAAGAATTTTTTGCCCTACATTATTTTTGATAACCAAAGTGCATTTATCCCCGGTAGGCTGATAATGACAACTCTCTTTTATCCCATGAACTAGTGAGAAAGTTTAATAGTAAACCTGGAAATCATATGTGCATAAAGGTTAATCTTAGAAAGCTTATGACAAGGTCAACAGGATGTTTATTTACAAAATTCTCATTGAAATGGGGTTTGATAAAAGATTCTATGATTTTTTTTTTGAATGTATAAATATTGCTACATTCTCTATTCTCATTCTGGGTCAACCTGTCGATTTCATTAAAAGTAATGGAGGCATAAGACAAGGTGGCCCCTTCTTCGCTTATTTGTTTACCAAAGTCATGGAATACTT
This sequence comes from Allium sativum, assembly GCA_030737875.1. Lineage (NCBI taxonomy): Eukaryota > Viridiplantae > Streptophyta > Magnoliopsida > Asparagales > Amaryllidaceae > Allium > Allium sativum. The sequence continues at coordinate 121,670,021 of CM060915.1, forward strand.
CACTATTCTTATGGATTTAGAGGTAATCAAAAAGAACATTAGTCCTATTAATAGAGTTAAACTAAATATTACTCATCTCATTTATGTTGATGATCTTATGCTTTTTTTTAAAGCTGATAAGCACAATGCTATTGCTATTTAGAATTGTTTTGACATGCTTTTTAAGTATGCATGCAGTGGCTCACTAATCCATACCATCTAAGTTGACAAAACAACACACGTCCAACCCAATTACACATAAATACGAGACATTAGGGTTAAAGAACATAAATAGATAGAAGATAAAACAAAAGAAACATCAGAATCTCATAGCGGAACTGAACAAAATATAATATATGATATAACCTTTTGAAATACAAAATGTGTATTTGTACTTACATACATCATCAGAGTACAACACTTATGCATCACAGCTGAAATAACTCTAAATAACTAACGTTGAAGCCTCCTAGTTCAAGCTCCTCCAAGTGTATCTGTAAAAGCCTAAAACACTTGACTGCCTATACAAATTTGGGCACCCAAGAGTTTAGGGCAAAACAAACAAAATGAACTATTGGTCATTCATGGGACTGGTGTGAGTAAACTCCAACCATTTTGTTTAACTTCGAAAAAAATCAATTGAAAGAAAGATAAATTTAAGACCGTTCCACACATAAATATAGATGGTTTTACTTCACAATAACTCAAAATATTTTTGATATCAAAGTCCGGTGATATTATAATTATGTCCAATCAAATATATAACCATCTAGCAGAATGCTTGCATCTAACGCTCGACATACATAATATAAAATCAAAAAAAAAAAAAAACCACAGGGCGCTTATTGGAGATTGGATTCAAACTATGACGAGGTATGAGACCATCTTCTGACCAGTGTACTCTAGAGGGGATACACTGGGGTTCAACAAGAACATCTTGCAACCCGGCCACACATGACCGGTCACTCATTTAGCTTGAGTGGACAGAATGTATTATCATCCACTGTTGCCAGCCGTCCAATCGTGATCCGCAATATACAAAAAGGACATAAGAACAAACAGAATTTTCTCTAGATGGTGATAATACACCCTGCTTGGGTGCCACCCAACTAGCCATGTTGCCTGCCCGATTTTTTTCATTTCGCGGTTGATGAGGCTAGAGGCTATGTTTACCTTTTTAGAACATTTGGCAACCACTCACTTTGAATGCCACATCGTCAAACCCGTCAAATCACTAGTTGATCTTCCCAAAAATATCACGGGTATAAAAAGCTAAGAGAAACGAATTCCCCCGCCACCAAACGTAATACCTTGAAAAGATCGTCTTATGTGATCTGGTAGGCATACTCTGTCGGACATTCGTCCATACAAGTTGTCATGGGAATGGATAACCGAAGGCACTATCCTGTAAACAGAACAACCCTTGAACTTTACTCCGTCTTCAATTATCTTCAAATAATATAATTCGCAATGTCTATGCCTATACGGAGTGGTTTTTGGATAATAAATCCAACTGGTCTCTCCGTATTGACAACGATGGTCAAAAACTTCGATAGTCAGTTATTTTACTATCGAAGAAAAACAAACATCAATCCAAATTTCCCACTAGAAATATTATTGACTAAGCATCAAACAACCGCTGTCCCTTTCTAATATTTCATTATTTAAATCATTTTTCCATGTTCCTTCTAATGTCTTTACTCTAATATTTTCAAAATGCTTCAGCGTCTTAAAATATTTTGAAAACGAGTCCATATCCCATCTTCTTTTATTTTCTATATTTTAGAAAACATTTTCTTTTTATGATTGGAATTCATCTCCAATTACTTTTCCCTTTTATGACCATTCATTTCTATGCTTAGGAAATATTTATTATTATATTTCCAAAATCTCACTTACTTGGGTTAAAACGAATGTTGTGTAAAACTTCGTTACAACAACCCAAAATATTACATTCGACAATCTTATGAAAACATTGATCTTTGAGACTGAATCTTTCTATCTATCGGTTAATAATGAAATCAATCAAGTTAGGGTATAATTACCTCTCAGACCTTGATTGAATAACATTTTTAACTTCAAAACGGGACTTATCTCGAATAATCAACATCATATAAAACCAATTATTCACTTCTAAAATGTGTATACGTTTATCTTTTTATTCTTAACAGTTTAATTTATAGAATTCCTTTTTGTTTACAACTTTCTATTATAAGTTTGTTTCCTTTTTGAATTCTATATATATTGATTTCTAGTTATCAAACTTTCTTAAAATTATTCAAACTGCTTAAATTTTCGAATTTTTTTGCTAGTATCTCCTTTGTATAGCTCAATCGGTACAACTATAACTCGCCTCATTAGGCCTTTTCCATTCAAAAAAAATAATCAAAAAGCCAAGCGTCTTGCCCAATAGGCTCATAAAATCTCATATGGAATTTAAACATGTACCTTTTTTGGTGGCACTCAAAATGCAATCTTCATTCCATACCTGTTTAACATATATACATCCATTTCCAATTTATTTCAATCAATCCAATCCTTTTTACTATAATCGTTTCCCATTCACTGATTAATTTTCTAATTAGCTTCTTTGCTTAACCTAATTTTAATTTGAACATATCACATTAAAATATATTTGTATTCACTTATACACAAATCAAACTCAAACTCTTTACTCGCTTCCAAATTCTAATCTAAGTTTCATATTCGAATTCCCAATTTCAATTAACAAATTCAATCCACTTAAACAAAGTTAAGTTCGATCCAAAACTCTATTAACTAACTTCTTTTGAAATTAGTTAACTTCATTCGATAAATAAAATTGCATCATTTATTCACTTGAGTTCATATTTATTTTATAACTCAAATCTGGATATTTGTAATAAGAATTTTAAATTTCATTTACTTAAAATTCTACGATTTCATTAAATAACTCGTTATAGTTATATAAACAATTATAACGCTGTTTTTTGAAAATATGTTTTTTACATAACTAAAAATCTATAAGACGAAATCACGATTTTTCTCTCCCATTAGAAAACTATCATTCAATAGGTCCGGGCACTCCTTGTTTCATCAAATTCCGACTTATATTGAGCTCTATATACTTAATCAAAGTTCGAATCATCAAATTACAAACTATAGCGCTGTGGTGAGTTAGTTTTTAATAAAATTAAATGATAAACGTTTAAACTTCATTATTAATAAATCAATTCCAACCTCATTTTAATATAAATTAAGTTAGTTTTCCAAACCTAACTTGAAAACTCTGATTATCCAAAATCGTTGATAATTTCATTGAAAATTCAAACACTCAGTTGTAAATTTATTTACAATCATTTTTTATATTAAATTCCAATACCACTTGTAAAATTTGATATAATCGAATTCAATTCATAAATTCCTTGGATCCATCTTAATTCAGTTCACATTCCGAATTAAAAAACTATAATTTTCTTTTCGAAACGATTTTTAAATCCTTTTTAAATTCACATTTGAATTTAAACCAATGAATTACCCAATTATAATGACTTCACTACATTTATAAATGTTGTTTATAAATTTACTTACGTGTTTTATATAATAAAACAAGTTCCCATTTCAAAATCCATTTGAAATCCAACTCCTATTCTAGAATAATTTATTATTATAACTTATATATAAACACAGAATTTATTTATATTAAATTTTAAATTATAGTTTCGATTAAATAAAATTCCAATATCCCTTCGAAAAATAATTTATTTTTTTACGAATTCTGTAATGACCCGCATTGGCAGAAGTATTATAATTAATTTATTTAATTATTGAAATGGTTGTTTAGAGAATTTAATGGCCGTGGAACTAAATAATGATGAATATTTAATTAAAATAATAAATTAAATAATATATTAAATTCTGAAATAATCAAAATTGGCTGAAATGGCGATATGGTGTGAACTGGACCATCTGTGATATTTAATTCAGCTTGGAATTGAATTAGAATAATGAATATATTATTTGAACGACAGTTTGAACGTATAATTATATTATAATTAAAATCGAGCTTGAAATGGCGCTGTAGTTCGTAATTTGGCGATTCGAACTTCAATTGAATGTACAGGATTTGTTTTAAGCCGGATTTCTGTGAAACAAGAAACGTGTGGAGCTGGTGGAGTATATCTTTCTAGTGGAAGAGAAAAATTGGGATTTCGTCGTGTAGATTTTGATTCATGTCCAAATCAAATTTCAGAAAAGTCGCTGTGGAATTCCTTTATAATTTATAAAGGAATTATTTATATTTTAAAAAGGAATTTCAATATGAATAGAATATCGGGTTGACCCAGAAGTGCATATCGATTTAGAAATTTCATATAGGAATATTTTGGAGCTGTATGTTATTCCACTGTGAATATAGACGATAATATTTAATTTTAAATATTTAATTCAATTTTATATAAATATATTTATATATTTAAATAGGCTATTTAGAGCGTTAAAAATAGCCACTTTTGCAAACGATGTCGGAATTCGATGAAACTAATTTTGTTGGATCCGCAATGTCAAATAATTGTTAGACTTCCAGTTTCGTGACTTTTAGAGTCAGTGTGTGGCCGTATGGATTTTTAGAGTGAGAAACAGTCAGTATTTTGACAGTTAAAAATACGCTGTGTGAGCATACGGAGTCGAAATTCGACGAAACCAGTTTCGTTGGGACGTAATGTCGAACTGTAGCAACATGTCCAGTTTCATGATTTTTGGGTATCATGTGTGATCACACAAATCTTTAGAAGACGAAAACGTAATTAAATTTGGGACGTAATGTCGAACTGTAGCAACATGTCCAGTTTCTTAAAACCTAATGCCTCATTCCTCAGTCAACGAATTAAATCCGCCGTCACTTTTCTTTGTCTCTTCAGAAAAACGAGGGTTTGTAAAATCAAAACAAAATCATACAAAAGACCATAAATCAAAACTCGAACATCATTGAAATCTCTGAAGGATTCTCTTCGGTTTAGTATTAATTTGAGGTTGTGCGATGACTGTTGGGGGATTCCAACAAACGAACCAGCCATCTAGGGCTCCGACTTTCAGTAAACTGGGTGGGTTCTAGTCGAATTAAAGCATGGATTCTAGTTGTGGGAGAGGATAACTTCGATTTGGATATTTTTTTGGGATTTTTGAGAATAAAAACTGTCGCTGTCCGCCATTCAGAACGCGGTTACCTGCTGTCGACGCAGGTGCAGGAAGGCTTGCGAGTTGAGGGTGAGTGGCCGGAGGTTGTGGAGTTTTTGAAGAGGAGTTCGATGCTGGAAACCGTTTGGAAAATGATTGGGAGGAGAGTGAAAACGTGGAGGGTAAATTACCAGAAATTGTTTTGAACGAGAGGAGCAGTGGTCCGTGGGTTTTGTCTGGGAAGAAAGGAGGGAGAGCGGGTCTAGTAAATAGGAAACGAGTTTGGGCCTTGAGTAAGTGGTGAGCCCAAAATTTAACTTTAAATTTTTAGTTATAATCTAATTTGATTTAAAATAGTGTATCGACTTGTAAAAATCATATCTCCTACATACGATATCAGATTAACGAACCGTAAGTTGCGTTGGGATCGTATGGACGGGAGAAACACAATGGGATTGACTAGGAGTGGAATGGAGCTCGTTTGAATTTAGGGAAAATTAAATTGTTTGATTCAAATCAAACAAACAGTTTATCGTTCTTTAACGATGAACTGCAAATGTGAGTAAATCTCACTAACTCTGAACAGTTTATAAATTCATTTTGTATTTTTAGAACTGTTAAATATTGGCTGATTGACTGTGTGTTGGCTGTTTGATTGAACTGCTAGTCACTTAGTTGAATTTCTATATTTATTCTGTTTAACAGAATATATCATATGGAATTGAAAGTAATGTTGATTTTATTGTGTAACATTTGTGGATGCAGGGAAACTGGTTGGAGGGACCCAACTGGGTTCCTCAACATTTATTTTACTGTTTTTCATACATTGTGATATATGCTGTGATATATAATATGTTGTCGATTATATGTGTTTGGACAATACTGATCATCGTGATTTGATATGTTAAATACCATAACATACCGAAATGCTGGTAAGGGAATATTTTCAAAGTGATATTTGAAATTAAAATATTTATAAATGAAATATTTATAAATAAGAAATATTTATAAATTGGAATATTTATAAATAGGAGATATTTAGAAAAATGGAAAATGTTATAAAAAAGGAAACTGTTATAAGAAGGAAATCATTTTAAAGTGGAGAACCATTACTAAAAGTAAATCTTTAAAAATGAATAAACGTGATTAAAAAGGAAATCTTTATAAAGAGAATAAAGGAGTTAAATCGAATATGGTATTCGAAAGGAGTTAAATCGAATATGGTTTTCGAAAGGAGTTAAATCGAATATGGTATTCGAAAGGAGTTAAATCCAATATGGTATTCGGAAGGAGTTAAATCAAATACGGTATTCGAAAGTTAGTAAATCGAATTAGTTATTCGAAAGGGGTTAGTCGAGTCGAGTTAGTTGAATAGAGTTAATCGAATATTAGTTGTTCGAATAAGAGTTAACCAGTTAGAGTTAGTCAATTAGAGTTAACCAGTTAGAGTTAATCAGTTAGAGTTAATCGATAGAATTAAATCGAACTAGAGTTATTTAAATAGAGTTACCGAATATTAGTTTATTCGAATAGAGTTAAAGGAAAGGAGTTATCGAATTTAGTTAGTTGATGGAGTTAATCGAATATAGTTTATTCGAATAAAATCAATTGAGTTAATCGAATATTAGTGATTCGAATAAAGTAAAAGGAGTAATCAAATATAGTTTATTCGAAAGAAGTTAAGTGAAACGAGTAAATCAATAGCGTTTGTCCGATAGAGTTAATCCAATAGCGTTAATCCAATAGAGTTAATCCAATAGCGTTAGTCCAATAGAGTTAATCCAATAGCGTTAGTCCAATAGAGTTAATCCAATAGCGCTAGTCCAATAGAGTTAATTGATTAGGGTTAATCAAATAGAGTAAATTGAATAGAGTTATCGAATATACCTTATTCGAAGGAAAGAATTATCGAATAAGAGATAATTCAAAGGAGAGTTACGTAAGGAAGTTGTTAAAGAATTAAAAGGGTGAACTTTGTCTATTTCAAGGTTAGAAACTTTGTTCAGTTAAGGTGTGAGAGGTAGTATTACCCCAACTTGATTGACTCCATTTTTAACCAAGGAATGGTTAAGGTTCGAGAGTGAAAGTGGTTAAGTGATTTAGTTAATAAAGTGGTTTGAATTGTCGTCGCGATGTTGATTTAAACATCTGTTTAAATCCAAGTAAAGAAGATTTGGAAATGTTTTCCCAATAGAATAATACAATATTGAAATGTGAAATATGGATTAGAAATGGAAATGTGTTCCAGTATTAACGCATATTTTCTAAACAAAGAAAATAAGGAAATATGAATATATATACATATATAGATATATCTACGATTGATGATTGATTGATAGAATTTCCATCTGGAAATAATATCGTTGTTTGCACACTTGTTTTTATTCGATAGTTAAATCACAAACTATCGAAGTTTTGACCATTTTAATGTTGTTAATATGGAGAGACCGATTGGATTATTATCCGAAGAACCACTCTGTATTGGCATAAGCGTTACGAAATATATATGCCAAAGATAATTGAAGACGGAGTAAAGTGCAAGGGCTGTTGTATAAATCTTAGATAACAGTGCTTAAGATGGATATACTGAATAGTACCTTCAGTTCATCATGTTCCTGGATGACCTGTATGGATGAATGTCTGACAGAGTATTTCCAGACGATCACGTATATTGATTTCTCCAACCGTGCCAAGAGTGGAAGCGGAGAAGGAAACTTCTTTTAGCTAACACATAATGTATTGTTGTAGACATCAATTAGTGATTTTCGATGGATTTGACGATGTGGCATTCGAAGTGAATCTGATGTGATGATGAAGCGTAACATCAAGCCTCATCAACCGGTAAATGACAGAAATCGGGCAAGCAGCATGGCTATGTAGGTCGCACCTATTAGGGTGTATAATCGCCTGATCTAGAGTTTTATTTACTTCTATAAAAGTCTATTGTTGATGCTGTCCCATTCGGGAAACGGTTGCTGATCCCAACCGTTGGTGATAAACATTCGATACACTCAAGCAAAATGAGTGGTCAGTCATGTGTGGCCGGGTTGCAAGATGTTCTTGTTGAACACAGTGTATTCCTTTCTGGAGGTACACTAGCGAAAGGTGGTTCCATCCCTTGTCATAGCTGGAATTCCATTACCCAATACGTGCTTGCGGTTTTGATTGTATATATATATATATGTAGAACGTGAGATGAAAGCGTTTCTACTAGATGATTATTATATTGTGGTTGATAGACATTATTATAATATCAAAAGGTTTTTGATATAAAGATAATTTGGATTCTCATAAGGAAAAAACCCGTTCCGTTATACAGTGTGGTCTTATGAGATATCATTTACCTGCTTAAACTGTTTTAAACTGTTTTACTCATACCAGCCCCATGACTGACCCGGAGTTTATTTTGTTTTGTTTTCCCTAAACTCTTGGGTGCCCAATTTTGTACGGGCAGTCAAGTAGTCGGGATTTACAGATACTTGAAGAGCTGGAGCAGGAGGCTTCAGGATCATATTACCTATAGTTTATTTCCGCTGTGTTGTAAGTGTTGTACTTTGATAATGATGTATATTCAAGTACAGATGTATATTTCAAGTTATGTTATATATATTATATGTTATTCGTTCCGCTGTGATATTCGTGTTACTCTGATATTGTGTTCTTCTTCTTCTTTTTCTTCTGTTCTAAGTTTCTATCTTATCTTTCCTCATCCTCTAATTTCTTTCATTAATGACCGGTATTTTTCGATGTTTGGTTAGTCATCATTGAGTTTATGGCGATAACCAAAGTCGACAAAATCCCGGGTCATTACAGTTGGAATCAAAGCTTAAGTTAAGAGAATTACCTTGGCTCTGTGGCGTGACTCAGTAGAGATAGGGTTAGTAAAACACTAGATCGAGTTGATTGTATATATACGAGTGAATATATTTGTTATTGATATAAAAATGGTTTTATATTGTGGAGATTTATTGGTTGAGTTGTTTATGAGTTCTGGTCGATCAGTTTGATCCACTGTATCTGTAGGAGTTACTAAACACTCGAATACGATGGGTCGACGCGATATGTTTTGACAAGAGGGTAAATTAAAATAAGTTTACCCAAGGTATATCTTGATATAAAGAAGATATATATATATATATAAATTTTAATATAGTGGATATATTGGTTGTTATTACAATTAAGAAAGATTACAAATTAAATGGTTATGTAAATAACCAATCAGAATTCATATAAGTGAAATACGTGAAATCAGATGAGTTGAATCTGAAATTTAAACCAAGAATTGAATTAAAACTCTGGAGAATTGGATAAGTGTTTGTAAATGGATTAGGATTAAAAGTAAGGAAAATTTAAGATCCTGGGAGATTTTAAATTGTTTTACAAGCAGTGTGAATTATATTTTGAAATGAATTTTAAAGTGGAAATGTTTAGAGATTGTTTTATAGTATTGAACTCACTTCGATAGCTGGAAAATAGATCCTGATGATGATAACTGAATCATCAGTATTCATTTTCGAGTTGTAAGTGACGAATTACTACCAGAAATACTGTTTTGAATTTGTTTTGGGAAAGACAAGTTGTGTTGAATTTCAAAATGGGATTTATAATATAGAATTGAATATAGAATTTGAATAAAGATAATTCAAATAGAAATTGAATATAGAAATTCAAAGGGAGTTTGAATATATGAAATTCAATGGAAGTGATATAGAATTTGAATATAGAAATTCAAATGGAATTTGAATATAGAATTCAAATGGAATTTAAACTATAAAATTTGAATATATACAATTTGAATATAGAATTTGAATAAAATTTGAATAGAAATTGAATATAATTAACTAAGTCGAAGAGGAATTAGTTAATCGAGTTTTGAATTTGAAGTTGAACTTTGAAAGGTGAATTGGATTTGTAAATAGATATTCGAAATCGAGTATAGAACTTAAATTTGAAATTTGGATTCAAATTAGTTAACAAGCAAGTTAAAATATATTTGAACATGTCCTGTTCAAATATAAAAGTGAAATAGACTAAAGAGTTAATTAACAAATTAATTAACGAATTGAGTTAAAACGATCAGGTATAGTTAAAATAGATTAGGCAAGTATAAATATACATGAGATAGGTATGGATAAGATATGAAGGTATATAAATAGAATGCTCAACGAAAAGGTATGTACTTAATTCATATATGAGATTTTATGCGCCGTATCGGCTAGCCGCTTGGCTTTTTCTTTTCCTTTTGGACTGATGAGTGCCATGGGAGGCTATTTGAAATATCCCGATGCTCCTGGTACAAAGGAGGTTATGGCGAATTTTTCCGGGAATTTAAGGAGTTAGATTATTTTTAAGATAATTTAATAGTTAGAAATCAACGTATCGATATATATAGAAGTCGATAAGGAAACGAACTTAGAAATAGAATAGTAAAATCAAAAAGGAAGACTAAGAATAAAATCTAGTAAGAATAGAAAGAGGAAGCGTATACGTGTTTAAAAGTGAATAAGTAGTTGTATGGTATTGATTATTCGAGTAAGTAGTCATATCTGTTTTGACGTTATAAATGTTATTCAGTCAAGGTCTGAGAGGTAGTTATACCCCAACTTGATTGATTTCATTATTAACAAATAAATAGTAAGATTTCAGGCTCGAAGATCAATGTTGAAGAAGAGTTAGTTGAATATAGTATTTGGGTTGTCGTAACGATGTTTTACACAACATCTGTTTTAACCCAAATAAGTGTAAGCTTGGAAAATATAATAAAGAATATTTCCTAAGTATAGAAATAAACGAGATCGGAAAAGAGATAAGTAATTGGAATATTTTCCAATTATAAATAGCATATATTTTCTAAAGTTTAGACAATAAAGGAAGGCGATATTCGGAAATGTATTCCAAATAACATAAAAGGCCAATATGGTTATTGAAAATATTTGATTAACAAATATTGATAAAGAAATAGAGAAGTGATTTAACTAATGGAATATTAATTAAGGGATCAGTGACATGTTCAAAAGGAAAATTTGACTTTTGAAAAGAGTAAATTGTTTAAAAAATCCCAGGGAAAGACTGTTTGAATTAAAAACAAATTTAACAGAAATTTGTGAAAGCAAAAAAATTGAATTAAAGTAAAGCCAATAAAGTGGTAACTGAGATTGAATTAGAATGATATCAAGACCAATTGGATTGTGAGATTCAAATTTGAAGTGTAATGTGATAATCAAGTTAAAAGTTGGGAATCGAGAAGAAACTCGAGTTGAAATGATATTTGGCTCGGATATAAGCAAATGGTTGTGTTATGGATAAAAGCAGATTGGAATTTGATAGGGATGACCCTTGTATCCGCTGAATTGATAAATGGTGGAAAGGATATAATGATATACCCAACAAAAAAGTACAAGTTTATAGTTCGTATGGTATGAGATTTTTATGAGCCGAGAAGCCTTGGCTGTTTGATTTTCTTTTGGGTTGGAGTTGGCCCAGAGAGGCAAGTTGGAGTTTGACCGATTGACCAGTACAAAGGTGGTGTTGGCGAAATTTTTCGAAAAGTCAAGGTTTTAGAAAATTTTCAGGATTTTTGGAAATTTTCGGTGATAAGAATTTATTAATATTTAATTAAAATTAAATTGGTTTAGTTAAAACTGAAGTTGAGAAGTGAACAAATATGTTCGAACCAGTCGATAGGGTCATCCTCTACCTTTTAGCAATTTCGAGGACAAAATTATTTTAAGTGGGGAAAAATGTAATGACCCGCATTGGCAGAGGTATTATAATTAATTTATTTAATTATTGAAATGGTGGTTTAGAGAATTTAATGGTCGTGGAATTAAATAATGATGAATATTTAATTAAAATAATAAATTAAATAATATATTAAATTCTGAAATAATCAGAATTGGCTGAAATGGCGATATGGTGTGAACTGGACCATCTGTGATATTTAATTCAGCTTGGAATTGAATTAGATTAACCAATATATTATTTGAACGACAGTTGAACGTATAATTATATTATAATTAAAATCGAGCTTGAAATGGCGCTGTCGTTTGTAATTTGGCGATTCGAACTTCAACTGAATGTACAGGATTCATTTAAACCGGATTTCTGTGAAATAAGAAACGTGTGGAGCTCGTGGAGTATATCTTTCAAGTGGAAGAGAAAAATTAGGATTTTGTCGTGTAGATTTTGATTCATGTCCAAATCAAATTTCAGAAAAGTCGCTGTGGAATTCCTTTATAATTTATAAAGGAATTATTTATATTTTAAAAAGGAATTTCAATATAAATAGAATATCGGGTTGACCCAGAAGTGCATATCGAGTTAGAAATTTCATATAGGAATATTCTGGAGCTGTATGGTATTCCACTGTGAATATAGACGATAATATTTAATGTTAAATATTTAATTCAATTTTATATAAATATATTTATATATTTAAATAGGCTATTTAGAGCGTTAAAAATAGCCAGTTTTGCAAACGAAGTCGGAATTCGATGAAACTAATTTTGTTGGATCCGCAATGTCAAATAATTGTTAGATTTCCAGTTTCGAGATTTTTAGAGTCAGTGTGTGGCCGTACGGATTTTTAGAGTGAGAAACAGTCAGTATTTTGACAGTTAAAAATACGCTTTGTGAGCATACGGAGTCGGAATTCGACGAAACCAGTTTCGTTGGGACCGTAATGTCGAACTGTAGCTATATGTCCAGTTTCATGATTTTTGGATATCGTGTGTGATCACACGAATTTTTAGAAGATGAAAACTTATATTAAAAAGATAAATAAAAATATCTAACTAAAAATATCTAAATCCTAAACCCTATAAATACCCCGCTTAACATTTCTTAAAACCTAATGCCTCTTTCCTCAGTCAACGAATTAAATCCGCCGTCACTTTTCTTCATCTCTTCAGAAAAACGAGGGTTTGTAAAATCAAAAGAAAATCATACAAAATACCATAAATCAAAACTCGAACATCATTGAAATCTCTGAAGGATTCTCTTCGGTTCAGTATTAATTTGAGGTTGTGCGATGACTGTTGGGGGGTTCCAACGAACGAACCAGCCATGTAGGGCTCCCACTTTCAGTAAACTGGGTGGGTTCTAGTCGAATTAAAGCATGGATTCGGGTTGTGGGAGAGGATAGCTTCGATTTGGATATTTTTTTGGGATTTTTGAGAATAAAAACTGTCGCTATCCGCCATTCAGAACGCGGTTACCTGCTGTCGACGCAGGTGGAGGAAGGCTTGCGAGTTGTGGGTGAGTGGCCGGAGGTTGTGGAGTTTTTGAAGAGGAGTTCGATGCTGGAAACCGTTTGGAAAATGATTGGGAGGAGAGTGAAAACGTGGAGGGTGAAGTACCAGAAATTGTTTTGAACGAGAGGAGCAGTGGTCCGTGGGTTTTGTCTGGGAAGAAAGGAGGGAGAGCGGGTCTGGTAAATAGGAAACGGGTTTGGGCCTTGAGTAAGTGGTGAGCTCAAAATTTAACTTTAAATTTTTAGTTATAATCTAATTTAATTTAAAATAGTGTATCGACTTGTAAAAATCATATCTCCTACATACGATATCAGATTGACGAACCGTAAGTTGCATTGGGATCGTATGGACAGGAGCAACACAATGAGACTGACTGGGAGTGGAATGGAGCTCGTTTGAATTTAGGGCAAATTAAATTGTTTGATTCAAATCAAACAAACAGTTTATCGTTCTTTAACGATGAACTGCAAATGTGAGTAAATCTCACTAACTCTGAACAGTTTATAAATTCATGTTGTATTTTTAGAACTGTTAAATATTGGCTGATTGACTGTGTGTTGACTGTTTGATTGAACTGCTAGTCACTTAGTTGAATTTCTATATTTATTCTATTTAACAGAATATATCATATGGAATTGAAAGTAATGTTGATTTTATTGTGTAACATCTGTGGATGCAGGGAAACAGGTTGGAGGGAACTAACTGGGTTCCTCAACATTTATTTTACTGTTTTTCATATATTGTGATATATGATGTAATATATAATCTGTTGTCGATTATATGTGTTTGGACGATACTGATCATCGTGATTTGATATGTTAAATACCATAACATATCGAAATGCTGATAAGGGAATATTTTCAAAGTGATATTTGAAATTAAAATATTTATTAATGGAATATGTAACAACCCGCATTCTACGCATCGGAGGATCGTAGAATATTTATTTCTTTCCCTTATGAAGATGTATGGTCATGTAACTTTGGGAAACAACCATTGGAGTCATTTCCCATGTTCATGATTTTTGTCGATTTTTAAATGACCGTTTTGCCCCTAGTTGATCTTGTTTTGGCCATAACTTTTGACCGGAAAGGAATTTTGACCTGAAACCACTTCCATTAGATTCGTTTGATGGTTTACCCTTCCGTAGAGTGGTCATAATAGCCAAACGGACTCACCATTTGGGAGATATCGATGAAATAAGGTTTGGAAGGTGAAAAACTGCTTAACCGGGCCAAATAAGGTGATTAGTGAATGGGCCCATAACCCATTTCGGAATTAGGATTATGGATGAAAAGAGTTAGAAATTCATTCCATTTCAGTTTTCTAGCCTCCACTTACCTCTTGGAAACCCTAAAAATGGCCTCCAATCTCTAAATCACCTCCAAATCACCTTCTAATCAAGGATTAAGCTTAGCAACATCAAATCAAGGGAGAACTTCACCAAATCAACGTTAGAGTTGCTGTTTAGCATTGGGATTCACACCAAATCAGAGATTTATTTCAGATCTAAGTCTTATTTTTGGCTAAGGTGAGTGATTTGCATAGTTCCTCACTAATTATGGCAAATTAAGGGTAATTAGTGTTAATTAGCGAATTTAAACATAATAAAATTCTGAAAAAATATTTATAAATTTTTAAATGATGTTTTCGGCCTCTGATATGAATTTGAGTTAATTTGGTTAAGTTTTGCTAATCATATCATTAGTTTCACCTAAACATGCTTAAGAGAAAATACGGGGTTTTGGCTATGTTTGATCCATTTTACCCTATCATATTGTTGTTTTGGTGTTTGTGGTTGATTATACATGTTGCTATGACTGTATGGTATGCTTTGTGATTGATTAGAGTAGTTGTAATGGTCGAAAACGCCGTCGAGTGGCATAAACTGCTTGTTGGAGAAAGTGCAGAAAATTGGCCGATCCGGATCGGAACGGAGGAAAGGACCCGATCCGAACCACCTCCCATGCGAGTTCAGAAGCTTCGACCCTTTTATCGCATGAAGAAACTCCGATCCGATCCATAGCATTGTATGGCAACGCGACTTGGAGACTCCGACCCGAACCAGTGTGCTATGAAGGAGACCGATCCGATCCAGCATCTTGTGAGGACTTCCGATCCGATCCGAAGAAGCTTGCCAGGGAGTGTAGACCTCGACCCGATCTGAAGAAGAGGGGAAGGCTTGTGATGAAGAACCCGATCCGATCCAATAGAGGATGTTGAAGACCGATCCGAACCGCTATGACATGTAGGCGACGATCCGAACCGATCCGGTGATGACCAATAACCCGAGATGCAAAGGTAGTCCAAATGGAAGCTGGAGCTCAGGATCCAGTTGGGAACCAATGAGTTCACTTCATGGTTGGACTTTACTGCGGGACGTGTGCTAAGGAGTTTTCGACAATCATAACTTCGATTCACCGCTGAAAATGGATGATGGGCTACTTATCAGTGCAGTAGACTCATTATGACTCGAGGGGCAAAGTGATGCGTAGTAAGACTATGAGCCAGTGCAGTGGGGTCATTGTGACTCCATGGGGCAGAGTGGACATAGTATAGGATTAGTAAGGCTATGAGCCAGTGTAGTGGGGTCATTGCGACTCCATGGGGCAAAGTGGACATAGCGAAGGATTAGCGGCTATGGAGCAGTGCAGTGAAGTCATTGAGACTTCATGGGGCAAAGTGATCATAGCAAAGTATATTGGGTGGTCGAAGTGGTGATATCGTATGCTTTACGCACTGAGTGAGAGATGTGAGGATGGTTGTTATGCTTGATTGTTTGCGATCACTATGACATGCACACCCCTACCCCCGTTATCTTTACACCATTTGAAATGGCACCTTAGAGTGTTGTACAGTATGTAGTGCTAACTCTTTGGTTGCAGGTCCAGGTTCAGGTATGGTTTAGTATATATGTTATTGTTCAGTTTAGATGCTTATCGCTCATACCAGAATTTTTGTCTGACCCAGAGTTTTATGTCTCTTCTTATTACTCTGGGTGCTCACACGAGCAGACTAGAGACAGGTTAGCTGGTGATGCGCGAGTAGCTGATTCGGAGGCGAGCAGGAGGCTTCCACGTATGATATATAGATATTCTTTCTGTGTCGTTGGTGGTCGCTAATTGGGCATTAGTAGTGTACCTCCCTTATCTTGCTTTTGCTTTTTGAGACAGTTTGAAAAGTTGTAACAATGTTGGCTTTGGATCATAAGCTTTACTTGGATTTTCACTGCTACGTTAGTTTGTTTTCAGCTTATGCATTGTCTCACCTGTTTTATGTTAAGTATGTTGTTGTTATATTTTGTACCATGCGCTGTGAGACATTTTCCAGGTTCCTGGTTAGTTCATTCTCTTCTTTCCTTACCTTCTGACGACCGTCCCGTGCTAACTGGACATGTGTACAGCGTGCCTTTGGAGTAAATATCGGTTGGCGCGGGGCGGGCCGTCTCATTTGGTATCAGAGCTCTAGGTTGCGTAGTTAACCTAGGGAAAGACACTAGGGAGATATAGTACGTATATGAGAGCGCGTATTTGTGATTACTTTGGTTTTCAAAAGCTATATATATATATATATATACTATTAGTAGTATAAGAATGAAGTCGTACTGCACTAGCACCACTATGGGGTTGTTAATCGTTTCCTCTTTACAGATTGAACGATGAGCCGATATGCTAGAGGTGCTGGTAGGGGGACCAATAATGGGAATGCTCCTGACATGAGGATGATGTTCACTAATTTCATGAGTGAGATGCTTAGGGATGTCCAAGGGGCAGTTCCCAATCCCGGAAATGGGGGTGGTCCAGTAGTGCAGGCGCCTAGGGTCGATTTCGCCAAGTTGTGCAAGGATTACACTAACCTTGGTAGGAAGCCGTTTCATGGAACGGAGTCGGCCACAGAAGTTCAGGATTGGTTGGATAACTGTGATCGTATCTTCGACGACTTGGGTATCGAGGATGCGATGAAGAGAAGGCTAGCGTCTCGTCAGCTGCAAGGGCGAGCGATGAATTGGTGGAATGCCATTAGAACAGCTACTCCAGAAGATCAGGTTACTTGGGATCAGTTCAAGGCTCGCTTTAGCGAGAAGTTTATTTCAGCTTCCCAGAAGTCAGTGTTGTTTAAGAGATTCTTGGATCTCAAGCAGAATGGTAAGGCAGTCTCTGACCATATTGCTGAGTTCGACACTTTGTCGAAGTATGGACTATCTCTTATCGATACTCCTGAGAAGAAGAATGAGAAGTTCATTACTGGGTTGGATGGATACTTGGGGGAAAGACTTATCAACCACATTGATGAGACTTTTGAATCGATTGTGGGGAAAGCTTTGAGATCAGAGAGTCTTTACCCTAAGTCAAGACTGAGGCTGCATCTACAGAAGGGTTGAAACCGCAAGTGGGCGGTGGAGGCAAGAATAACTCTCAGAATAAGAGGAAGCAGAACCAATCTAAGGATGGCCAGAAAAAGAGCAAGAATGATGTTGAGTGCTTCAGCTGTGGTAAGAAAGGCCATTATGCTAAAGAATGTCGGGCCAAGCCAGCGGAAAGGAAGTGCTATAACTGTGGCCAAGTGGGACATCATAAGGATAAGTGTCTGCAACCTCTTAAGGAGAAGCAGACTGTGAAAGCATATGCTATTGATGTTGTTCCTTCTTCGTCGAATGCCCCAACTGCGGCGGAGAAAGGAAAGAATGTCGTTATTCAAGGTATGCTTTCTATTTATGATGTACCAGTTCGAGTTTTGTTTGATACTGGGGCCTCCCGTTCCTTCATGTCTAGTGACCTGGTATATAGGTTGGGACTGGGACCCGAGATAGTCGATTGACCGTTGGTTGTGACGAACCCGATTGGTGGTTCAACTAACCTTAATAAGATTTGCCGAAATTTGGTCTTATCGAGTCATGGATATATGTTTGTTTGTGATTGCTTTGTTTTGGGCTTTACTGGGTATGGCATTATATTGGGGGTCGATTGGCTCCAAAGATACGGGGTGGTGGTAGACTGTGAGGGCTTTTTGGTGACAGTTAGGGCGGATGATGGGCGGAGGGTAGTGTTTGGTAGTCTACCTAGTGATGGGGTAATGGCTAGTTTTATAAATTCCCTCGACATCCTGCACGATGAGTTGTCAGACGTACCCGTGGTTGGCCAGTATCCGGACGTCTTCGAGGAGGTGACCGGGCTTCCACCACACCGAGAGATTGAGTTCCGTATTGATTTAGTGAAAGATGCCAGACCTATAGTGATGTCACTTCGTCGTATGGCACCAAGGGTGCAGCGAGAGCTCGGGGTGCAAGTCAGCAATCTTTTGAAGAAGGGATTTATTAGAAGAAGTGTCTCCGAGTGGGGAGCACCAGTTGTGTTTGCCACTAAGGCAGATGGTTCCCTTCTGTTGTCTGTGGACTATCGCAAGTTGAATAAGGTAACGAGGAAGAATAAGTATCCTCTACCATGGATAAATGATTTGTTTGATCAACTGGAAGGAGCAAGATTGTTCTCCCAGTTGGACCTCGCTACAGGATTTCATCAGCTCCGAGTAGCGGATGAGAGTGTTCCAAAAACGACATTTAGGACGCCGTCTGGATTCTATGAGTGGTTGGTCATGCCATTTGGGTTGACCAATGCACCAGCCTATTTTGTGGATCTTATGAATCGAGTATTCAGAGATCAGTTGAATAAGTTTGTTCTTGTGTTCGTAGACGATATCCTTGTTTACTCGAGGATAGAAGAGGAACACAAGGGACACTTGAGGATAGTGATGGAGGTGTTGAGGAAACACCAATTGAAAGCGAAGTTCTCTAAGTGTCACTTCTGGAGAAGGGAAGTGAGATTCTTAGGCCATGTTGTTTTAGAGAATGGTATTGCCATGGACCCTGCGAAGGTGGCTACGGTACAGGATTGGCCTACGCCCAAGAATGCAACAGATGTAAGAAGTTTCTTGGGGTTGGCTGGATATTATCGTAAGTTTATCCAGGACTTCTCCAAGACAGCAGCATCGTTGACTCAGTTGACTAAGAAGAATCAGGCCTTCGTCTGGGACGGAGTGTGTGAGAATGCACTCAAGAGTCTAAAGGAAAAGTTGACGCGTACACCAGTGTTACTCATTCCTAAAGGGAATGAAGAGATGACGGTATACACGGATGCTTGGTACCGGACTAGGTGCTGTATTGATGCAAGGAGGTAGGGTTGTAGCTAATGCTAGTCGGCAATTAAAACCGCATGAAAAAGGTACCTTACCCATGATTTGGAATTGGCAGCGATCGTGTTTGCGCTGAAGATGTGGAGACATTATCTCTTGGGCGAGAGATTTGAGTTGTTTACCGATCATAAATTGCTAAAGTATCTCTTCTCCCAGAAGGGTCTGAATCTCCGCCAGCAGAGATGGTTAGAGTTCTTGGCTTCGTATGACTTTGATATCGCATACACACCTGGGAAAGGTAATGCGGTAGCCGATGCCTTGAGTAGGAGACATATCAATTTAGGGGCTATGTTTCTTGAATGGAAGCAACTGGAGTATATCACAGGGTTTGATTTCAGACCAAAGTGCGAATTGGATCCAGAGATATTAGCTAGTTTGACGATCAGACCCACCTTGATTGAGCGGATTGGTTCCAGCCAGAGGGACAATCCTAATCTATCGGAAATCATCTCCAAGTTAGAGATGAATATCGACGGTGAGGAGGTGAATGTGTATGGGCTCGATCGAGATGGATGGGTTAGAAAGAATGGAAGACTAGTTGTACCCAACGTGAATGGTTTGAGAGATGAAGTGCTTAGAGAATGTCATCACTCAAAACTGACTATACACCCCGATGGTGATAAGATGTATCGAGATATGAGACAGACTTACTACTGGGAAGGGATGAAAAGAGACGTTGGGAAGTTTATATCCAAATGCATGAATTGCCAGCTAGTTAAAGCCGAGCAAAAGAAGCCTAGCGGGTTGTTGCAACCATTAGAAATTCCCGAATGGAAATGGGAGCAAGTCTCGATAGATTTCATCGATGGTTTACCAAGGACTAGATCATGACATGATAGCATTTGGGTAATTGTGGATCGATTGACTAAGAGTGCAAGATTTATACCAGTCAAATCGACCAGAACGGCAGCTAAGTTAGCAGAATTGTATATGAAGTGGGTAGTGAGATTTCATGGAGTATCTAAAAGCATTGTGAGTGAACGAGACCCGTTGTTCACTAGTGGGTTTCAGAAGAGCTTACAAGAGGCTCTAGGGTCAGAATTACATCTCAGTACCGCATATCATCCTCAGACCGACGGTCAGACGGAGAGGGTGAATCGTATATTGGAAGATCTCTTGAGAGCTTGTATATTGGATTTTGGTGGATCATGGGATGACCATTTGCATCTAGTAGAGTTTGCATATAATAATAGCTACCAATCCAGTATCGGTATGGCTCCATATGAAGCTTTGTACGGAAGACCGTGCAACTTACCATCATGTTGGATAGAGACTGGCGAGAAGTTTATGCTTGGACCAGATGTGGTGAGGGAAACTTCAGATAAGATTAAGACCATTCAACAACGAATGAAGGCTACCCAAGATAGGCAGAAGAGTTATGCTGATAAGAGGAGAAGAGATTTAAAATTCTCCGTTGGTGACTTAGTGTTTGTCAAGGTTTCTCCGTTGAAGAGCGTGATACGATTTAGCAGGAGAGACAAGTTGGCACCAAGATTTGTTGGCCCATTCCCAGTTCTTGAACAAATTGGAAATTTGGCGTATAGAGTTGACTTACCAGAGAAGATGGCAGGAGTTCACAACATATTTCATGTTTCCTAAATAAGGAAGTTCGTGCATGACCCACACATGACTATTTCACCTTATCAGTTAGAGGACTTCGAAGTAGAACCCGAGGCGGTTGGAAGCCGCAAACCGATCTGTATCATCGAGCACGATACGAAGCAACTTCGAAGGAAGGCAGTGAAGCTAGTCAAGGTTCAGTGGGGCGAGAACGAGAATGACTGTACTTGGGAGACAGAGGACAGCATTAGGAAAACGTATCCAGAACTCTTTGCCGGGTAAGATTTACTTTGTAATTTAGTTATTCCGCATGCTAGGATAGACTTGTTTTGCTTGTTTTGCGTATTTGATTGTTGTCTTATGACTAATAGGCATGCGGGACCTTTGTGTGTGTTTTGATTAGGAAATTTCGGGGGCGAAATTCCTTAAGGGGGGAAGAATGTAACAACCCGCATTCTACGCATCGGAGGATCGTAGAATATTTATTTCTTTCCCTTATGAAGTCGTATGGTCATGTAACTTTGGGAAACAACCATTGGAGCTATTTCTCATGTTCATGATTTTTGTCGATTTTTAAATGACCGATTTACCCCTAGCTGATCTTGTTTTGGCCATAACTTTTGACTGAAAAGGAATTTTGACCTGAAACCACTTCCATTAGATTCGTTTGATGGTTTACCTTTCCGTAGAATGGTCATAATAGCCAAACGGACTCACCGTTTGGGAGATATGGCTGAAATAAGGTTTGGAAGGTGAAAAACTGCTTAACCGGGCCAAATAAGGTGATTAGTGAATGGGCCCATAACCCATTTCGGGATTAGGGTTATGGGGAGGCTGAAAAGAGTTAGAGATTTATTCCATTTCAGTTTTCTAGCCTTCACTTACCTCTTGGAAACCCTAAAAATGGCCTCCAATCTCTAAATCACCTCCAAATCACCTTCTAATCAAGGATTAAGCTTAGCAACATCAAATCAAGGGAGAACTTCACCAAATCAATGTTAGAGCTGCTGTTTAGCATTGGGATTCACACCAAATCAGAGATTTATTTCAGATCTAAGTCTTATTTTTGGCTAAGGTGAGTGATTTGCATAGTTCCTTACTAATTATGGCTAATTAAGGGTAATTAGTGTTAATTAGCGAATTTAAGCATGATAAAATTCCAAAAAAAAATTTATAAATTTCTAAATGATGTTTTAGGCCTCTAATATGAATTTGAGTTAATTTGGTTAAGTTTTGCTAATCATATCATTAGTTTCACCTAAACATGCTTAAGGGAAAATATGGGGTTTTGGCTATGTTTGATCCATTTTAACCTATCATATTGTTGTTTTGGTATTTGTGGTTGATTATACATGTTGCTATGACCGTATGGTATGCTTTTTGATTGATTAGAGTAGTTGTAATGGTCGAAAACGCCGTTGAGTGGCGTAAACTGCTTGCTGGAGAAAGTGCAGAAAATTGGCCGACCCGGATCGGAACGGAGGAAAGGACCCGATCCGAACCACCTCCCATGCGAGTTCAGAAGCTTTGACCCTTTTATCGTATGAAGAAACTCCGATCCGATCCGTAGCATTGTATGGCAACGCGACTTGGAGACTCTAACCCAAACCGATGTGCTATGAAGGAGAACGATCCGATCCAACATCTTGTGAGGACTTCCGATCCGATCCGAAGAAGCTTGCCAGGGAGTGTAGACCTCGACCCGGTCTGGAGCAGAGGGGAAGGCTTGTGCTGAAGAACCCGATCCGATCCAGTGGAGGATGTTGAAGACCGATCCGAACCGCTATGACGTGAAGGCGACGATCCGAACCGATCCGGTGATGACCAATAACCCGAGATGCAAAGGTAGTCCAAATGGAAGCTAGAGCTCAAGATCCAGTTCGGAACTAATGAGTTCACTTCATGGTTGGACTTTGTTGTGGGACGTATGCTAAGGAGTTGTCAACATTCATAACTTCGATTCACCACTGAAAATGGATGATGGACTACTTACCAGTGCAGTAGAGTCACTGTGGCTCGAGGGGCAAGGTGATGGTAGCAAGACTATGTTATCAGTGCAGTAGAGTCATTATGACTCGAGGGGCAAAGTGATGCGTAGTAAGACTATGAGCCAGTGCAGTGGGGTCATTGTGACTCCATGGGGCAGAGTGGACATAGTAAAGGATTAGTAAGGCTATGAGCCAGTGCAGTGGGGTCATTGCGACTCCATGGGGCAAAGTGGACATAGAGAAGGATTAGCGGCTATGGAGCAGTGCAGTGAAGTCATTGAGACTTCATGGGGCAAA
Organism: Allium sativum; assembly: GCA_030737875.1. Classification (NCBI taxonomy): domain Eukaryota; kingdom Viridiplantae; phylum Streptophyta; class Magnoliopsida; order Asparagales; family Amaryllidaceae; genus Allium; species Allium sativum. Next base: position 121,693,440 of record CM060915.1, read on the forward strand.
GTGATCATAGCAAAGTATATTGGGTGGTCGAAGTGGTGGATATCGTATGCTTTACGCACTGAGTGAGAGATGTGAGGAAGGTTGTTATGCTTGATTGTTTGCTATCACTATGGCATGCACACCCCCACCCCCGTTATCTTTACACCATTTGAAATGGCACCTTAGAGTGTTGTACAATATGTAGTGCTAACTCATTGGTTGCAGGTCCAGGGTCAGGTATGGTTTAGTATATCTGTTACTGTTCAGTTTAGATGCTTATCGCTCATAACAGACTTTTTTTTTCTGACCCAGAGTTTTATGTCTCTTCTTATTACTCTGGGTGCTCACACGAGCAGACTAGAGACAGGTTAGCTGGTGATGCGCGAGTAGCTGATTCGGAGGCGAGAAGGAGGCTTCCACGTATGATATATAGATATTCTCCCTGTGTCATTGGTGGTCGTTACTTGGGCATTAGTAGTGTACCTCCCTTATCTTGCTTTTGCTTTTTGAGACAGTTTGAAAAGTTGTAATAATGTTGGCTTTGGATCATAAGCTGTACTTGGATTTTCCACTGCTATGTTAGCTTGTTTTCAGCTTATGCACTGTCTCACCTGTTTTATGTTAAGTATGTTGTTATTATATTTTGTACCATGCGCTGTGAGACATTTTGCAGGTTCTTGGTTAGTTCATTCTCTTCTTTCCTTTCCTTCTGACGACCGTCCCGTGCTAACTGGACATGTATACAGCGCACCTTTGGAGTAAATGTCGGTTAGCGCAGGGCGGGCCGTCTCAGAATATTTATAAATAAGAAATATTTATAAATTGGAATATTTATAAATAAGAGATATTTAGAAAAAGGGAAAACATATAAAAAGGAAACTGTTATAAGAAGGAAATCATTTTAAAGTGGAGAACCGTTACTAAAAGTAAATCTTCAAAAATGAATAAACGTTGTTAAAAAGGAAATCTTTATAACGCGAATAAAGGAGTTAAATTGAATATGGTATTCGAAAGGAGTTAAATCGAATATGGTTTTCGAAAGGAGTTAAATCGAATATGGTATCCGAAAGGAGTTAAATCGAATATGGTATTCGAAAGTTAGTAAATTAGATTAGTTATTCGAAAGGCGTTAGTCGAGTCGAGTTAGTTGAATAGAGTTAATCGAATATTAGTTGTTCGAATAAGAGTTAACCAGTTAGAGTTAATCAATTAGAGTTAACCAGTTAGAGTTAATCAGTTAGAGTTAATCATAGAATTAAATCGAACTAGAGTTATTTAAATAGAGTTATCGAATATTAGTTTATTCGAATAGAGTTAAAGGAAAGGAGTTATTGAATTTAGTTATTTGATGGAGTTAATCGAATATAGTTTATTCGAATAAAATCAATTGAGTTAATCGAATATTAGTGATTCGAATAAAGTAAAAGGAGTAATCGAATATAGTTTATTCGAAAGAAGTTAAGTGAAACGAGTAAATCAATAGCGTTAGTCCGATAGAGTTAATCCAATAGCGTTAATCCAATAGAGTTAATTCAATAGCGTTAGTCCAATAGAGTTAATCCAATAGCGTTAGTCCAATAGAGTTAATCCAATAGCGCTAGTCCAATAGAGTTAATTGATAAGGGTTAATCGAATAGAGTAAATTGAATAGAGTTATCGAATATACCTTATTCGAAGGAAAGAATTAACGAATAAGAGATAATTCGAAGGAGAGTTACGTAAGGAAGTTGTTAAAGAATTAAAAGGGTGAACTTTGTCTATTTCAAGGTTATAAACGTTGTTCAGTTAAGATCTGAGAGGTAGTATTACCCCAACTTGATTGACTCCATTTTTAACCAAGGAATGGTTAAGGTTCGAGAGTGAAAGTGGTTAAGTGATTTATTAAATAAAGTGGTCTGAGTTGCCGTCGCGATGTTGATTTAAACATCTGTTTAAATCCAAGTAAAGAAGATTTGGAAATGTTTTCCCAATAGAATCAGAAACGTAATCAAATACTGAAATGTGAAATATGGATTAGAAATGGAAATGTTTTCCAGTATTAACGTATATTTTCTAAACATAGAAAATAAGGAAATATGAATATATATATATACATATATAGATATATATATGATTGATGATTGATTGATAGAATTTCCATCTAGAAATAATATCGTTATTTGCACACTTGTTTTTATTCGATAGTTAAATCACAGACTATCGAAGTTTTGACCATTTTAACGTTGTTAATATGGAGAGGCCGGTTGGATTATTATCCGAAGAACCACTCTTTATTGGCATAAGCGTTGCGAATCATATATGCCAAAGATAATTGAAGACGAAGTAAAGTGCAAGGGCTGTTGTATAAATCTTAGATAACAGTGCTTAAGATGGATATACTGAATAGTACCTTCAGTTCATCCTGTTCCTGGATGACCTGTATGGATGAATGTCTGACAGAGTATTTCCAGACGATCACGTACATTGATTTCTCCAACCGTACCAAAAGTGGAAGCGGAGAAGGAAACTTCTTTTAGCTAACACATAATGTATTGTTGTAGACGTCAATTAGTGATTTTCGATGGATTTGACAATGTGGCATTCGAAGTGAATCCGATGTGATGATGAAGCGTAACCCCAAGCCCCATCAACCGGTAAGTGACAGAAATCGGGCAGGCAGCATGGCTACATAGGTCGCACCTATTAGGGTATATAATCACCTGATCTAGAGTTTCATTTACTTCTAAAAATCTATTGTTGATGCTGTCCAATTCGGAAAACGGTTGCTGATCCCAACCGTTGATGATATACATTTGATACACTCAAGCGAAATGAGTGGTCAGTCATGTGTGGCTGGGTTGCAAGATGTTCTTGTTGAACCCAGTGTATTCCTTTCTAGAGGTACACTAGCGAAAGGTGGTTCCATACCTTGTCATAGTTGGAATTCCATTACCCAATACATGCTTGAGGTTTCGATTGTATATATATATGTAGAACGTGAGATGAAAACGTTTCTACTAGATGATTATTATATTGTGGTTGATAGACATTAATATAATATCAAAAGGTTTTTGATATAAAGATAATTTGGGTTCTCATAAGGGAAAAACCCGTTCCGTTATACGGCGTGGTCTTATGAGATATCATTTACCTGCTTAAACTGTTTTAAACTGTTTTACTCAAACCAGTCCCATGACTGACCCGAAGTTTATTTTGTTTTGTTTTCCCTAAACTCTTGGGTGCCCAATTTTGTACGGGCAGTCAAGTAGTCGGGATTTACAGATACTTGAAGAGCTGGAGCAGGAGGCTTCAGGATCATATAGCTATAGTTTATTTCCGCTGTGTTGTAAGTGATGTACTTTGATAATGATGTATATTCAAGTACAAATGTATATTTCAAGTTATGTTATATATATTATATGTTATTCGTTCCGCTGTGAGATTCGTGTCACTCTGATATTGTGTTCTTCTTCTTCCGTTCTAAGTTTCTATCTTATCTTTCCTCATCCTCTAATTTCTTTCGTTAATGACCGATATTTTTCGATGTTTGGTTAGTCATCATTGAGTTTATGGCGATAACCAAAGTTGACAAAATCCCGGGTCATTACAGTTGGTATCAGAGCTTAAGTTAAGAGAATTTCCTTGGCTCTGTGGCATGACTCAGTAGAGATAGGGTTAGTAACACCCTAGATTGAGTTGTGTGTATATATACGAGTGAACGTATTTGTTATTGATATAAAAATGGTTTTATATTATGGAGATTTATTGGTTGAGTTGTTTATGAGTTCTGGTCGATCAGTTTGATCCACTGTATCGGTAGGAGTTACTAAACACTCGAATACGATGGGTCGACACGATATGTTTTGAGAAGAGAGTAAATTAAAATAAGTTTACCCAAGGTATATCTTGATATAAAGAAGATATATATATCAAAATTTTAATATAGTGGATATATTGGTTGTTATTATAATCAAGAAAGATTATAAATTAAATGGTTATGTAAATAACCAATCAGAATTCATATAAGTGAAATACGTGAAATCAGATGAGTTGAATCTGAAATTTAAACCAGGAATTGAATTAAAACTCTGGAGAATTGGATAAGTGTTTGTAAATGGATTTGGATTAAAAGTAAGGAAAACTTAAGATCCTGGAAGATTTTAAATTGTTTTATAAGCAGTTTGAATTATATTTTGAAATGAATTTCAAAGTGGAAATGTTTAGAAATGGTTTTATAGTATTGAACCGACTTCGATAGCTGGAAAATAGATTCTGATGATGACAGCTGCATCATCAGTATTCATTTTCGAGTTGTAAGTGACGAATTACTACCAGAAATACTGTTTTGAATTTGTTTTGGGAAAGACAAGTTGTGTTGAATTTCAAAATGGGATTTATAATATAGAATTGATATAGAATTTGAATAAAGAGAATTCAAATAGAAATTGAATATAGAATTTCAAAGGGAGTTTGAATATATGAAATTCAATGGAAGTGATATAGAATTCGAATATAGAAATTCAAATGGAATTTGAATATAGAATTCAAATGGAATTTAAACTATAGAATTTGAATATATTGAATTTGAATATAGAATTTGAATAAAATTTGAATAGAAATTGAATATAATTAACTAAGTCGGAGAGGAATTAGTTAATTGAGTTTTGAATTTGAACTTTGAAAGGTGAATTGGATTTGTAAATGGATATTCGAAATCGAGTATAGAACTTAAATTTGAAATTTGGATTCAAATTAGTTAATAAGCAAGTTAAAATATATATGAACATGTCATGTTCAAATATAAAAGTGAAATAGACTAAAGAGTTAATTAACAAATTAATTAACGAATTGAGTTAAAACGATCAGGTATAGTTAAAATAGATTGGGCAGGTATAAATATACATGAGATAGGTATGGATAAGATATGAAGGTATATAAATAGAATGCTCGACGAAAAGGTATGTACTTAATTCATATATGAGATTTTATGCGCCGTATCGGCTAGCCGTTTGGCTTTTTCTTTTCCTTTTGGATTGATGAGGGCCATGGGAGGCTATTTGAAATATCCCGATGCTCCTGGTACAAAGGAGGTTATGATGATTTTTTCCGGGAATTTAAGGAGTTAGATTATTTTTAAGATAATTTGATAGTTAGAAATCAACGTATCGATATATATATATATATATATATAAGTCGATAAGGAAACGAACTTAGAAATAGAATAGTAAAATCAAAAAGGAAGACTAAGAATAAAATCTAGTAAGAACAGAAAGAGGAAGCGTATACGTGTTTAAAAGTGAATAAGTAGTTGTATGGTATTGATTATTCGAGTAAGTAGTCATATCTGTTTTGACGTTATAAATGTTATTCAGTCAAGGTCTGAGAGGTAGTTACACCCCAACTTAATTGATTTCATTATTAACAAATAAATAGTAAGATTTCAGGCTCGAAGATCAATGTTGAAGAAGAGTTAGTTGAATATAGTATTTGGTTGTTGTAACGATGTTTTACACAACATCCGTTTTAACCCAAATAAGTGTAAGCTTGGAAAATATAATAAAGAATATTTCCTAAGTATAGAAATAAACGAGATCGGAAAAGTGATAAGTAATTGGAATATTTTCCAATTATAAATAGCATATATTTTCTAAAGTTTAAAAAATAAAGGAAGGCGATATTCGGAAATGTTTTCCAAATAACATAAAAGGCCAATATGGTTATTGAAAATATTTGATTAACAAATATTGATAAAGAAATAGAGAAGTGATTTAACTAATGGAATATTAATTAAGGGATCAGTGACATGTTCAAAAGGAAAATTTGACTTTTGAAAAGAGTAAACTGTTTAAAAACTCCCCGGGAAAGACTGTTTGAATTAAAAACAAATTTAACAGAAATTTGTGAAAGCAAAAAAATTGAATTAAAGTAAAGCCAGTAAAGTGGTAACTGAGATTGAATTAGAATGATATCAAGACCAATTGGATTGTGAGATTCAAATTTGAAGTGTAATGTGATAATTAAGTTAAGAGTTGGGAATCGAGAAGAAACTCGACTTGTAATGATATTTGGCTCGGATATAAGCAAATGGTTGTGTTGTGGATTAAAGCAGATTGGAATTTGATTGGGATGACCCTTGTATCTGCTGAATTGATAACAGGTGGAAAGGATATAATGATATACCCGACAAAAAGGTACAAGTTTATAGTTCGTATGGTATGAGATTTTTATGAGCCGAATTGGCAACTCGCTTGGCTGTTTGATTTTCTTTTGGGTTGGAGATGGCCCAGAGAGGCAAGTTGGAGTTTGACCGATTGACCAGTACAAAGGTGGTGCTGGCGAAATTTTTCGAAAAGTCAAGGTGTTGAAAATTTTCGGGATTTGGAAATTTTCGGTGATAAGAATTTATTAGTATTTAATTAAAATTAAATTGGTTCACTTAAAACTGAAGTTGAGAAGTGAACAAATATGTTATAACCAGTCGATAGGGTCGTCCTCTAACTTTTAGCAATTTCGAGGACGAAATTATTTTAAGTGGGGAAGAATGTAATGACCCGCATTCGCAGAGGTATTATAATTAATTTAATTTTTGAAATGGTGGTTTAGAGAATTTAATGGTCGTGGAATTAAATAACGATGAATATTTAATTAAAATTAGAAATTAATAATATATTAAATTCTGAAATAATCAGAATTGGCTGAAATGGCGATATGGTGCGAACTGGACCATCTGTGATATTTAATTCAGCTTGGAATTGAATTAGAATAACGAATATATTATTTGAACGACAGTTTGAACGTATAATTATATTATAACTAAAATCGAGCTTGAAATGGCGATGCAGTTCGTAATTTGGCGATTCGAACTTCAACTGAACGTACAGGATTCGTTTTAAGCCGGATTTCTGTGAAACAAGAAATGTGTGGAGCTGGTGGTGTATATATTTCTAGTGGAAGAGAAAAATCGGGATTTCGTCGTGTAGATTTTGATTCACGTCCAAATCAAATTTCAGAAAAGTTGTTGTGGAATTCCTTTATAATTTACAAAGGAATTATTTATATTTTAAAAAGGAATTTCAATATAAATAGAATATCGGGTTGACCCAGAAGTGAATATCGAGTTAGAAATTTCATATAGGAATATTCTGGAGCTGTATGGTATTCCACTGTGAATATAGACGATAATATTTAATTTTAAATATTTAATTCAATTTTATATAAATATATTTATATATTTAAATAGGCTATTTAGAGCGTTAAAAATAGTCACTTTTGCAAACGAAGTCGGAATTCGATGAAACTAATTTTGTTGGATCCGCAATGTCAAATAGTTGTTATATTTCCAGTTTCGTGATTTTTAGAGTCAATGTATGGCCGTATGGATTTTTAGAGTGAGAAACAATCAGTATTTTGACAGTTAAAAATACGCTGTGTGAGCATACGGAGTCGGAATTCGACGAAACCAGTTTCGTTGGGACCGTAATGTCGAACTGTAGCTACATGTCCAGTTTCATGATTTTTGGGTATCGTGTGTGATCACACGAATTTTTAGAAGACGAAAACGCATATTAAAAAGGTAAATAAAAATATCTAACTAAAAATATCAAAATCCTAAACCCTATAAATACCCCTCTTAACATTTCTTAAAACCTAATGCCTCATTCCTCAGTCAACGAATTAAATCTGCCGTCACTTTTCTTCATCTCTTCATAAAAACGAGGGTTTCTAAAATCAAAACAAAATCATACAAAATACCATAAATCAAAACTCGAACGTCATTGAAATCTCTGAAGGATTCTCTTCGGTTCAGTATTAATTTGAGGTTGTGCGATGACTTTTGGGGGGTTCCAATGAACGAACCGACCATCTAGGGCTCCGACTTTAAGTAAACTGGGTGGGTTCTAGTCGAATTAAAGCATGGATTCGAGTTGTGGGAGAGCATAGCTTCGATTTGGATAATTTTTTGGTGATTTTTGAGAATAAAAACTGTCGTTGTCCGCCATTCAGAACGCGGTTACCTGCTGTCGACGCAGGTGGAGGAAGGCTTGCGAGTTGAGGGTGAGTGGCCGGAGGTTGTGGAGTTTTTGAAGAGAAGTTCGAAGCTGGAAACCGTTTGGAAAATGATTGGGAGGAGAGTGAAAACGTGGAGGGTGAAGTACCAGAAATTGTTTTGAACGAGAGGAGCAGTGGTCCGTGGGTTTTGTCGGGGAAGAAAGGAGGGAGAGCGGGTCTGGTAAATAGGAAACGGGTTTGGGCCCTGAGTAAATGGGGAGCCCAAAATTTAACTTTAAATTTTTACTTATAATCTAATTTAATTTAAAAAAGTGTATCGACTTGTAAAAATCATATCTCCTACATACGATACATACGATATCAGATTGACGAACCGTAAGTTGCGTTGGGATCGTATGGACGGAAGCAACACAATGAGACTGACTGGGAGTTGAATGGAGCTCGTTTGAATTTATGGAAAATTAAATTGTTTGATTCAAATCAAACAAACAGTTTATCGTTCTTTAACGATGAACTGCAAATGTGAGTAAATCTCATTAGCTCTGAACAGTTTATAAATTCATGTTGTATTTTTAGAACTGTTAAATATTGGCTGATTGACTGTGTGTTGACTGTTTGATTGAACTGCTAGTCAGTTAGTTGAATTTCTATATTTATTCTGTTTAACAGAATATATCATATGGAATTGAAAGTAATGTTGATTTTATTGTGTAACATCTGTGGATGCAGGGAATCAGGTTGGAGGGACCCAACTGGGTTCCTCAACATTTATTTTACTATTTTTCATATATTGTGATATATAATGTGATATATAATCTGTTGTCGATAATATGTGTTTGGACAATACTGATCATCGTGATTTGATATGTTAAATACCATAACATACCGAAATGCTGATAAGGGAATATTTTCAAAGTGATATTTGAAATTAAAATATTTATAAATGGAATATTTATAAATAAGAAATATTTATAAATTGGAATACTTATAAATAGGAGATATTTAGAAAAAGGGAAATAGTTATAAAAAGGAAACTGTTATAAGAAGGAAATCATTTTAAAGTGGAGAACCGTTACTAAAAGAAAATCTTTAAAAATGAATAAACGTTGTTAAAAAGGAAATCTTTATAAAGCGAATAAAGGAGTTAAATCGAATATGGTATTCGAGAGGAGTTAAATCGAATATGGTTTTCGAAAGGAGTTAAATCAAATATGGTGTTCGAAAGGAGTTAAATCGAATATGGTATTCAAAAGTTAGTAAATCGAATTAGTTATTCGAAAGGGGTTAGTCGAGTCGAGTTAGTTGAATAGAGTTAATCGAATATTAGTTGTTCGAATAAGAGTTAGCCAGTTAGAGTTAATCAATTAGAGTTAACCAGTTAGAGTTAATCAGTTAGAGTTAATCGATAGAATTAAATCGAACTAGAGTTATTTAAATGGAGTTATCGAATATTAGTTTATTCGAATAGAGTTAAAGGAAAGGAGTTATCGAATTTAGTTATTTGATGGAGTTAATCGAATATAGTTTATTCGAATAAAATCAATTGAGTTAATCGATATTAGTGATTTGAATAAAGTAAAAGGAGTAATCGAATATAGTTTATTCAAAAGAAGTTAAGTGAAACAAGTAAATCAATAGCGTTAGTCTGATAGAGTTAATCCAATAGCGTTAATCCAATAGAGTTAATCCAATAGCGTTAGTCCAATAGAGTTAATCCAATAGTGTTAGTCCAATAGAGTTAATCCAATAGCGCTAGTCCAATAGAGTTAATTGATAAGGGTTAATCGAATAGAGTAAATTGAATAGAGTGATCGATTATACCTTATTCGAAGGAAAGAATTATCAAATAAGAGATAATTCGAAGGAGAGTTACGTAAGGAAGTTGTTAAAGAATTAAAAGGGTGAACTTTGTCTATTTCAAGGTAAGAAACGTTGTTCAGTTAAGGTCTGAGAGGTAGAATTACCCTAACTTGATTGACTCCATTTTTAACCAAGGAATGGTTAAGGTTCGAGAGTGAAAGTGGTTAAGTGATTTAGTAAATAAAGTGGTTTGAGTTGTCGTCGCGATGTTGATTTAAACATCTGTTTAAATCCAAGTAAAGAAGATTTGGAAATGTTTTCCCAATAGAATCAAAAACGTAATCAAATATTGAAATGTGAAATATGGATTAGAAACGGAAATGTTTTCCAGTATTAACGTATATTTTCTAAACATAGAAAATAAGGAAATATGAATGTATATATATATATACACATATGTAGATATATATATGATTGATGATTGATTGATAGAATTTCCATCTGGAAATAATACCGTTATTTGCACACTTGTTTTTATTCGATAGTTAAATCACAGACTATCGAAGTTTTGACCATTTTAACGTTGTTAATATGGAGGGACCGGTTGGATTATTATCCAAAGAACCACTCTGTATTGGCATAAGCGTTGCGAATCATATATGCCAAAGATAATTGAAGACGGAGTAAAGTGCAAGGGTTGTTGTATAAATCTTAGATAACAGTGCTTAAGATGGATATACTGAATAGTACCTTCAGTTCATCCTGTTCGTGGATGACCTGTATGGATGAATGTCTGACAGAGTATTTCCAGACGATCTCGTATATTGATTTCTCCAACCGTACCAAGAGTGGAAGCGGAGAAGGAAACTTCTTTTGGCTAACACATAATGTATTGTTGTAGACGTCAATTAGTGATTTTCGATGGATTTGACAATGTGGCATTCGAAGTGAATCCGATGTGATGATGAAGCGTAACCTCAAGCCTCATCAACCGGTAAATGACAGAAATCAGGCAGGCTGCATGGCTATGTAGGTCGCACCTATTAGGGTGTATAATCACCTGATCTAGAGTTTCATTTACTTCTAAAAATCTATTGTTGATGCTGTCCCATTCGGGAAACGGTTGCTGATCCCAACCGTTGGTGATATACATTCGATACACTCAAGCGAAATGAGTGGTCGGTCATGTGTGGCTGGGTTGCAAGATGTTCTTGTTGAACCCAGTGTATTCCTTTCTAGAGGTACACTAGCGAAAGGTGGTTCCATACCTTTTCATAGTTGGAATTCCATTACCCAATACGTGCTTGCGGTTTTGATTGTATATATATGTAGAACGTGAGATGAAAGCGTTTCTACTAGATGATTATTATATTGTGGTTGATAGACATTATTATAATATCAAAAGGTTTTTGATATAAAGATAATTTGGATTCTCATAAGGGAAAAACCCGTTCCGTTATACGGCGTGGTCTTATGAGATATCATTTATCTGCTTAAATTGTTTTAAACTATTTTACTCATACTAGTCCCATGACTGACCTGGAGTTTATTTTGTTTTGTTTTCCCTAAACTCTTGGGTGCCCAACTTTGTATGGGCAGTCAAGTAGTCGGGATTTATATATACTTGAAGAGCTGGAGCAGGAGGCTTCAGGATCATATAGCTATAGTTTATTTCCGCTGTGTTGTAAGTGTTGTACTTTGATAATGATGTATATTCAAGTACAGATGTATATTTCAAGTTATGTTATATATATTATATGTTATTCGTTCCGCTGTGAGATTCGTGTTACTCTGATATTGTGTTCTTCTTCTTCTGTTCTAAATTTCTATCTTATCTTTCCTCATCCTCGAATTTCTTTCGTTAATGACCAGTATTTTTCGATGTTTGGTTAGTCATCATTGAGTTTACGGCGATAACCAAAGTCGACAAAATCCCGGGTCATTACAAATTCAACATAGTCGAGTTCCAATCTTAATTCTTGTGGATTTATTCTAATTCGATTTACATTCCGAACATCAGAATAGATTACATCATTTCCTTTGAAAATGATTCCCAATTTCCTTTTTGATTTCGTACTTGAATTTTAGTTTTCCAAATTATCCAATTGAAAATTTTCTCATCCATTTATAAACATCCTTTATAAATAACACTTCTTATTTAAATATTAAAACAAGTTTCTATTTGAAATTCCATTTGAAATTCAATTCCTACTTTGGAAAATAATTTTTTCTTTTCTAAAATCATACTTGAATCTTCAGTTTTTATTATCCGGTGATAATTTGTCTTATTCGTTCATAAACATCGTTTATAAGTTCAACTACTTGTTTTTACTATTATATACAAGTTAATATTTTCCGTAGCTTATTCAAAATTCAAATTCTATTTTAGGAAATAAAATTTCCTTTGTAAATCTAAAAATCCCTTTTTCATGATATTATTAAATATCAATTTTTTTGGGCCAGTGATACTCAAACATCCAAACACACAAACCATCAATCCAGTTCAACATATCACATATATATAAATATGTAAACAACAAAAAATAATTTTTGTGGAATCCAGTTAGATCCCTCCAACCTGTTTTTCCTACGTCCACAGATGTTAGTCAACAAAAATAATACCAATCTTGCTTAAAGGCAGGATATCGTGGTATAAGGGTCATCCACTATATATATTGTCGGGCGCATAGGGAAATCATCTGGTAATGGTACTGCGAGAAGTATCCAATATATGTATATGTATGTATGTGTGTGTGTTTATATATATTAGCCACAACCACCGAGCCTAAATATAACTAATACATATTATATATAATAGCCACAATTCACTAACAATTATTCAATGCAACCAACCAATCAAAAAACATCATATAAAAATATTTTATATTAAAATTTGTTTATAATAAAATTATAAACGAATTCCAAAGAGTGAGTTTACTCATCTTGATTTTTATTTGCTGAATATCCCATTTAATTCCATATTGTCGCATCAACGAATTGACTTGAATGAATTATTTTTTGTACCTACGATTATTTGATTTACTTTATTGACTAAAATAAATAAATTAAAAACTTAATTGACATTATGTTTTCCCTTCCCTAATTAGCTTCTCCAATATTTCTACTTACAGGAGAAACCCAACCGCCGTGACTTCACTGCAACTGCCAACTCCCTTCTTTCCGCACACCTACTAGATCTAACGACACCGAACCGACAATCTATAATCACCTAGGCCCCATTAACAAATTCCGAACTCGTCAATTCCCTCATCTAAGCTACCTGCTTAAACTAGCAGGCTCAATCGAACTCCGGCTCCCTATTCAACGTCGCGACGTGAAGCAACCATTGAGCTCTGTAGCTTGCCAACGCAACCAGTAGACCAAGCCGAAGGCCACCAATATCTGACAACGGCTGCTCCCTAAAACCATGAACCCAACGCTACCCCTACTTCACTTAGTTCTGCCTTCAAATCCAAAAACCTGATGCCCTAGCTTCGACTGAAGAACCTGCCGAACCCTTAGACAATGCTCGCAACGCCTTCTTATGGTATAGAATTGAAACCGCCCCTTATACGAGCTTAGAGAAATAAATTTTAGGGTTTTAGGACTTTTCCGCAATTCGATTTTGAATTTAAATGGGAAGCAACCATTTTCGATATTGCTTCTGAAGCTTTCAGATTTCTTTTTTCTCATTGTTGAAGAGAGAAATAAAACGGGGGTTGGGATGTATATATAAATGAGGAGGAGGAACATAATGTACATTCCATTAATTATCTGATAGCTTAAGAATAAAGGGGGGAAACAATATTTCTAGCTCGATGTATAATAGGTCTGCGCAAAATTTAGATTTAGGGTAGAGAATTTAAATGGCTGAAAAACATTTAATTTGATTTTAATTAATACAATATACCAAAATATCTCGTGGCCCCTAACCCGTAATCCCAAACCACTATTCAATCGTAACGACCAATGTTTCCAACGTTATTTGCTATTTAAGACTCAATGGAGCGGGTTCTAAAATTTTATTCGATTATACGCAGGAGATATTAATTTAAATTGAAGATTTAAATTAAATTCAATTTAATTTTTTCTAAGTGTTTTCTAACCGTACAATCAAACGATAAATCCAAATGTTATGAAATTTTCAAACCGATAAAAATATACTATCACGAATTTGATGGAACTGGTTTTGTTGAATTCTGAGACTGTTTGAAAACTCACTGTTTCTAAAGCTTAAATTTAATTGATTAAAATATATATCGATTACAAAAAATTAAATTCAACGATAATAAATAATTAATATCGTTCTAATTCAAATAGAATTTATATTATCGATAGAATCGTTTCGATTCAATTTTAATTCAGAATTCAATTGTTTGTTGTTTTTGTGTTACGATAATTCAATATATTTGATATTAAATTGTATATCGATGATTAAATCGATAAATTCAATATAAAAATCCACACATTATCCTAGTTCAACATTTAAAACAAATTTAAATGTTCAATATTAAATGGCTAAAAATCTGGGATGTTACATTCCTTCCCCCTTGAAAGAATTTCTTCCCCAAAATTACTAAGACAGAAGAAATGCTACAGACCTGTTAATTTTTCAAAAGCCCACTTTGTTATAACTCAGTATTTCATATTCTATCACTCATGTCCCATACAACTTTAAGTTTTCATGGAAATATTTAATTTCCTATTTCTCATTCAAAAATCTTCAAATTAAATTCAATTAGTAAATCACCTCTATTATCTTATAAAAATCTTCAAAACTTTTGATTTTTTTATAACTCCCTAAATTTTGAATAAAAATGGTAGAGTCTCCTTTGTACGAAGGAGCTTTTTCAATAAACCAAAAGAGATGAAAAAGTATAAATCGACTCACACGGTCAGAAAACAGTTCATATATCCTAATCTGATATTTTTGCGTAGGCGTGCCTTATATAAGCGTTATCTAAGCAAGAGTGCTTAGCATATTCGCAATACATGTACCCAAAACTAAGCCAGGAAGCAAGATGTACCTGTACTTACTCAATTTAAACTTATCAGCCTTAAAATACTAAGGTTTCAATAATTTCATTCATTTAATTGGTTAACCACATGGATTCATTTCCAAACAAGTCACATCATGCCTATATAGCCAGTATATCCTAATACAAGTCCTGTTATTAAGTATATACCTCATTTTATCCAGATTAGACACCATATTACTTACATTAACTTTATTTGAATGATTTGCGATCAATATATTTATATTCATATCATATCCATTTATATGCATTCAAATTGATTCAAATTGATTTAAATCAGTTTGTTTATTTTCATTTACGATGAACGAAAAAAATTCTATGCATATTCGATATTACTTGGTTAATAAAATAAGCAATTATGTTTTTGGATAATATTAAATTGATTCCAAATCAATTTATTCATTTCAATCTGTAACACCCCACCTCCGCTAGGGTCACTCACAAGGGAATGCACTAGGTTTGGTGAAGCATTATCGAGGTAAACATGCACAGAAATATTACAAGACAGAACATATATATATATAACAGCGGAAGTAAAACAAATTTCATTACCTTATAAAATAAGGTCTAAAGCCTTTTACATCAGAATACATCAAAACCTGTCTTGCAATAGTAAAGAAGCATAAAGCCATTTCATAAATTATTCCCCAAGTAAAACAGTAAAGTAGCCATAGCCAAGAAAAAGTCCAAGCCATGCGTGATGACCTTCAAGCAGAACAAGTCCGAACTAGATAACAGTGTTTCCTCCCTGAAAACCTGGGGGGGGGGGGGAAACGGAAGACAAGAGGTGAAAGAAAACGGGGTCAGTCATAAAGACTGGTAAGTCCTATCTACTTCCAGTATAAAAACAGGTAAAGGTAACATGACATGCATAAACTGAAAGTAAACATAAGGATGACTACAAGATAGATAAACTAAACCAGGGTAACCGGCTGAACTACTGTAGCAAGGTAAACTAAGATATCATGATAAACTACGGTGTCATGATAAATCAAGGTATCACATCGTCAGGTTTCTATCAATTATACTATCCCAAGGTATCTATCCTGTATAACATCCCACGGTATCTATCATGTATAGTTCTCATGGTTCTATCATGTATATTTGCTCTGCACCTCTCGTACTAGTACCCCAACCCGCGTCATGGGTTAACTATGAATGTCCCTTGCCCAATGTCATGTAATGGTCCATGTCAACCTAATATATAGCATATGTAGGTTTTCCCAACTCGTATGTTTCTTTCCATGTATCAGTTCAGTCCTTTGCCGTAGGCCATACGGGCTTCCCCATGTAAATGTTTTATCCTTGAGGTTATTTTGGACTGCTACCCTTGATCTAGTTATGTTTCTTACCATGAACTATCGCGCGTTCACTTAGGATTTATGCCACCTAGGACCACTAGAGATTATGCTACCTAATGAACGTTTCTGTGTCTCGGTTTGGGATCAGCCACCTAGGGCCACTAGGGATTATGCCACCCGTCAACCGCGCCCTTTATCCCGCGTATGTATCGTGAATCGTTTTCCATGTCTAGACGCACATGTTCCTCAATGTTCCATCCGAGTTCCGTGTCAGGGCAAATCAAGAAATACGGAACTCGGTCGGAAGCTTTAAGTCGTCTACTGTTGCAGATATCAAGGTCTGTTTTTGTACCCGTGGCTATGGTCCCACGTGACCCCTCCCTCAACTACTGAAAGGCAATCCAAGAAAAATCATGTATGAGAACTACACTAAGGCCCATCGATGCCCACTTCCAGATAGCCAACCTCACCCATAACTCGATAGCTAGTATATGGTCTTTTGGGAGTTCCCTGCCTTTCCGTACGTACACGATTGACTAAAGATGGTAGGTAGTCGGCGACATGCTATCCCGGGGCAAAATCAAGTATCGTCGACTCCACGCTAATCCATCCTAGTCTTTAGGTCGCTCGCATAGCAACCAAGGCATACTCTTGGCTCTTCTACCGCAAACCTTAACCCCTGTGAGGTCGGGTTACATGGACCACTTGCCACCTCACAGAGGGATACCAAGAGTACCCTCACATTCCCCGAAGCTTCCGCTTCGTCACCCAGTTCGCTGGAGCTTTTATCCAAGTCAGATAACTTGCTCCCCCCTCGTATACTAAGCGATGACCTACCGTACCAGGTTACTCATCTCTTTATGAACTAGTCCCATGTCCTTAGCTAAGAATTATTACTTAGTTACCTTTAATTAAGGTTTACCACTTAGCCCCTCTTTCCGCTATCCTTGTTAACTACGATTTCCCACCTAGTCCCCTGAGCTAGGGTTTTGTCAAATGGGTTAAGTGTTGTTATCTAAGTTCATGACTTAACCCGCCTACGAATCATGTCAAGATTGGCTATGTACCCAAGTTCAAGGCTTAGCCCTACAGATTGGTTATGTGTACCAAGAAGCTCATGACTTAACCTTATCAAGTCAAACTGGTTAAGTATTTATTTGTCTTAACCCTATCAGATTATCATGTTAGATTGATTAAGCATAGATTATCTTAATCCCATCAGATTATCGAGTCGGATTGGTTAAGTATGGGTTAGCTTAACCCCATCCACTATTCATATTACAATGGTTAAGCCTACTTTTAAAAGGTCTTGTGACTTAACCCTATCAGGTCCACCTATTAGATTGGTTAAGTATAGGTTACTTAACCTCATCAAATCATCACGTATAATTGGTTAGGTATAAGTTACTTAACCCTATTAAATTATCATGTTAAATTGGTTGAGTATTGGTTACTTAACCCCATTGAATAACCAAGTTTAGATTGGTTAAGTGTTTAACTTAACCCCATCGAATTCCCGTGTTTAGATTAGTTAAGTATAGGTTACTTAACCCCATCTAATTACCGTGTTTAGATTAGTTAAGTCTTAATTACTTAACCCCATCTAATTACCAAGTCGGATTAGTTAAGTGTAAATTACTTAACCCCATCCCCTAATCATCTTGTATGGTTAAGTGTCATTAAGAAATCAAACCCGGTCCCACTTAACCTACCCATTCGTGTCATATCGGTTAAGTGTCATTAGTCAAATCTACTTAACCTTATCATGTGGCATTAATTTAATTAATGCACTCTCAACCTCTCACATTAGACCTTGTTGTGGTTACTAGTTAAGCCGGGCGGGTCCGGGTAGTTTTACACCACAACCTAGTCTAACCTCGGGTCTTAAGCGCGACATGACCAACTTCTCACATTGGATCCTATTGTTTGTAGCCACTAGTTAAACCGGGCGGGTCCGGGTAGATTTATGCTACAAACTCAACCCAACCTCGAGTTGGCCACTTTCATGTTTGGTCTAGTGTTATATTACACTTACAACCCATACGTGTCTAATTCAAGTTCCATGTTTACCCACGTGTCATGATCATATTTAAATGTATCATGAATGTCATGTTCTCATGTGAGCCCCATGTCAAGTTTTTCCATGTCATACCCACGTTTTTCCTAAGCTACCCAAACGTATTTCCAACCCAAGTGGAAGCGAGTCACATAGTAGGGTATTATGCCAACAAATTGGCCACAAACATGCATAGTATCATAAGGGAATTTGGCCGCAAACATGCATAGTATCATAAGGGAATTTGGCCACTAGCATTCATAGTTTCATAAGGGAATTTGGCCACAAGCATGTATAGTTTCATAAGGGAATTTGGCCACAAGCATGCATAGTTTCATAAGGGAATTTGGCCACAAGCATGCATAACATAAAAAAAGGTGATTGGCCACAAACTTGCATATGATCATAAGGGGTTTTGGATTCATATACTTGCATAAGCCCCAAGTTAAGTTCATGCACATATTTCACAAGCCCAAAGTGGTTCTAAGGTCTTATGCCCACATTCACAAGTCAAAGGTTCAATCTTTCATGATAGACTAGGCTAAACACAACATGAGTGACATGATATAGTCGCTAAAACATAGTTCCAAGTCATATATTCAAGGTAAGAGGCAAAACTAAGTCCACATAGGTTATAGCACTTATGTTTAACCGCATTTTATTCCATGCCATCATTAAACTACCGTTAACATCTCGAAGTAGCTAGAACTTACATAGCGAGGCTTAGGAAAAGGATCATGCATCATCTTGACGAAGAAAGGTGGCTCCTTTGTCGAAGAACCGTCATGAAACTCGCATAGAAACGTTGATCCACTCCCTTAATTTGATGTAGCAAGCTAGCACCTTTGATTTGAACCCGATTTGAATGCATAGTCTCTAGGAATTGGAGATGGAGGCCATGATCACTTGGCATTTGGGCAGCACTTCGTGGCATGAGTGATTTGTGAGGGTTTAGGCAAGTCTCGGGGTGTTTTTATAGAGATTAGGGTAGTTTTAGGCTGTTAGATTTACCCTAGGATAGATCCAAGCCCTCAAAAATCGTCACAAGCCTCCAAAACAAGACCCAGGAGCTAAAACAGGTGCACCTGGCCGACCTGGCCGACCAGGCAGGTCGACCCCCAGGTCGACCCTGGGGTCGACTCCCCAGTCGACCTGGCTGGCAGGGGGTCGACTCCCCAGTCGACCTCCCCTGGTCTGGCGGGAAATTTTCCCGCCTCTTCTGAATTCTGAAATTTGAATCTGTTTTCGTTTTTGAATTTTTCGTGAAACTTCCGAAGGCCATATCTCGGTCATACGGACTCCGATTTACGAAATTTCGGACTCTATTTCGCGTATTTTTCCGAGACGAACGCAATGGCACAGCCCGTTTCTCCTGATTCAGACTTTAACATTTAATTCTGCCTTGATTCTTGTCTTAACACGTTGTTTAAAAATTCGGGTTGTTACACAATCCATTTAACTTACTAGAATTCAAATGCCCAGTTCTTATTTCAAACCATTCTGAAATCATACAAAAATATATACATATATTTATTTCCGTTTCAAATTCAAAACATATGAACTTTTCAAAACAACTTGTGCTTTCAAATATTTCCTTTGGAAATTTTACCATGGCACTAATCCATCACTTAGAAACTCGAAAATGAACACTGAAGATGTTGCAGTCATCATCGGAATTATTTTCCAGCTACTGAAGTGGGTTCAGCGCTTTCTCACTTCAAAAATCAATCTAAAACGATTTTACTTAAAAATCCTTCCAAAACAAACCTATATTATTTAATATACTTCAGAAAAATATTTTCCAACTTTTCGGGATTAATTTCCAATTCTGGTTTGAGTCCAATTCATTTTCGTCACATTTGTATATGTTATTCATATACAAATTCTCTTTGATTGTATATAACCATTCTAATCATATAATAGCAACCAACTCATCCATATATAGATAATGCTCGAAAATTATTCCTTTTATATCAAAATATAATTTTTGAGTAAAATTATTTCATTTACCCACTTTAAACAATATTATGCCGAACTATTCTGAAGTGTTTGGAAACTCCTATTGGCGTCGTGGCGTACCACGATTCGACAAGAATTCATAAACCACTCAATAGACATGCCAATACAATATAAAACATTTTTTGTATCAGCTTACGAATACGCTCATATATATATATATATACATTCAACTCATTCTAAGGTACTACTGACCCTATCTCTAATGGGTAACCCTATGAAAGCCTAGGTGTTCGCTCAACCTAAGCTCTGATACCACTGTATTGGCCTGCAAATCTGTACCCTCTGAGTTGACTAAAACAACACACGTCCAACCCAAATTGCACAGAAATATGAGACATTAGGGTTAATGAACATAAATAAATAGAACATAGAACAAAATAAACCTCAAAATCTCATAGTGGAACCGAACAAAATATAATGTAAAATATAACCTTTTGAAATACAAAACTTGTATATGTACTTATATACATCATCAGAGTACAACACATATGCATCATAGCGGAAATAACTCTAAATAGCTAACGGTGAAGCCTCCTACTTCAACCTCCTCCAAGTGTATCTGTGAAAGCCTGAAACACTTGACTTCTCATACAAATTTGGGCACCCAGGAATTTAGGGTTAAAAAAACAAAATAAACTTTGGGTCAGTCATGCGACTGTAGTGAGTAAACTCCAACCATTTTGTTTAACTTTGAAAAAAAATCTTTTGAAAGAAATGATTTGTAAGACCGATCCACACATAAATACAGCTGGTTTTTACCTTATGATAACCCAAAACGTTTTTGGTACCAAAATCCGGTGATATTATAATAATGTCTAATCAAATAAATAAACATATAGTAGAACGCTTGCATCTCACGCTCCACATACATAATATAAAATACAAAAAACTGCAGGGCGCTTATTGGAGATTGGATTCCAACTATGAGAGGGTATGGGACCAGCTTCCGATCATTGACTTTAGAGGGGATACACTGGGGTTCAACCAGAACATCTTGCAACCCGACCAT
The DNA here is from genome assembly GCA_030737875.1 of Allium sativum. Lineage (NCBI taxonomy): Eukaryota > Viridiplantae > Streptophyta > Magnoliopsida > Asparagales > Amaryllidaceae > Allium > Allium sativum. The sequence continues at coordinate 121,714,629 of CM060915.1, forward strand.
ACATGATCGGTCACTCATTTAGCTTGAGTGAACCGAATGTATTATCACCCATGGTTGTCATCCATCCAACCGTGATCCGTAAGATACATAAACGATAGAAGAACAAATAGAATTTTCTCTAGATGGTGATAATACACTATGCTTGGGTACGACCCAACTGGCCATGCTGCCTGCCCATTTTTTGTCATTTCCTGATTGATGAGGCTTGATGCTACGTTTACCTTTTAGAACATCTGGCCACCTTTCACATTATTGCCACATTGTTAAACCCATCAAATCACTAGTTGATCTTCCTAAAAATATTACGGGTATAAAAAGCTAAGAGAAACGAATTCCTCCGCCACCAAATGAAATTCTTGAAAAGATCATCTTATGTGATTTGTTAGGCATACTCTGTCAGACATTCGTCCATACAAGTTGTATTGGGACTGGACAAACCGAAGGCACTATCTTGTAAACATAACAACCCTTGCACTTTACTCCGTCTTCAATTATCTTCAAATAATCTAATTCTCAACGTCCATACCTATACAAAGTGGTTTTCGGAAAATAAATCCAACTGGTCTCTCATATTGACAACGACGGTCAAAAACTTCGATAGTCGGATATTTAACTATCAAAGAAAAACAAACATCCATCCAAATTTCTCATTGGACATATTATCGACTAAGCATCAAATAACCACTGGGCCTTTCTAATATTTCATTAATTAAATCATTTTCTCAGATTCCTTCCAATATCTTCACTTTAATATTTTCAAAATGCTTCAGCCTCTTACGATATTTTGAAAACGTTCTATATCCCATCTTCTTTTATTTTCTATATTTTAGAAAATATTTTCTATTTATGATTGGAATTCATATCCAATTACTTTTCCCTTTTATGACAATTCATTTCTATACGTAGGAAATATTTATTATTATATTTCCAAAATCTCACTTACTTGGGTTAAAACGAATGTTGTGGAAAACTTCGTCACAACAACCAAAAATATTACATTCGACAATCTTATTTAAACATTGATCTTCGAGAATGAATCTTTCTACCTATCGGTTAATAATGAAATCAATCAAGTTGGGATATAATTAACTCTCAGACCTTAAATGATAACATTCTTAACTTCAAAACGGATAAGGCTACTTATCTCGAATAATCAACGTCATATAAAACCAATTATTCATTTTTAAAACGTGTATACGTTTCTATTTTTTATTCTTACCAAATTTTAATTTATAGATTTCCTTTTTGTTTACAACTTTCTATTATAAGTTCGTTTCCTTTTCGAATTCTATATACATCGATATATTGATTTCTAGTTATTAAACTTTCTTAAAATATTCTAACTCCTTAAATTTACGGAAAATTTCGTCGAAGTCTCATTTGTATGGCTTAGTCGGTACAACCACAACTTGCCTCTCTAGGCCCTTTCTATTCAAAAAGGAAATCAAAAAGCCAAGCGGCTTGCCCAATAGGCTCATAAATCTCATACGGAATTTAAACATGTACCTTTTTTGTCAGACAATCAAAACGTAATCTTCATTCTCTTCATTCCATACATGTTTAACATATATATTCACATTCCCAATTTATTTCAATCCAATCCTTTTTACTTTAATCGTTTTCCATTCGCTAATTAATTTTCTAATTAGCTTCTTTGCTTAACCTAATTTGAATTTGAACATATCACGTTCAAATATATTTGTATTCACGTATACACAAATCAAATTCAAACCCTTTGGTCACTTCCAAATTCAAATCCAAGTTTCATATTTGAATTCCCAATTTTAGTTAACAAATTCAATCCACTTAAACAAAATTAAGTTCGATCCAAAACTCTATTAACTAATTTCTTTTGAAATTAGTTAACTTCATTCGATAATTAAAAAATCTAATTTTTGTTCCAAAAATCCCTTCATTTATTCCTTTGAGTTATTATTTATTTTATAACTTAAAGCTGGATTTTTATAATGAAATTTTAAATTTTCATTTTCTTAAAATCCTTCAATTTTATTAAATAAACCATTATAGTTTTATAAACGATTATAGTGCTGTTTTTCTGGAAAGTTGATTTTGAAATAACTAAAAATCTATAAGATGAAATCGAGATTTTTCTCTTTCATTAGAAAACTATTATTCAATAGGTCCGGGCGTTTTTTTGTTTCATCAAATTTCGACTTATATTGAGTTCTGTGTACTTGATTAAAGTTCGAATCATCAAATTACGAACTACCGTGCTGTGTCGAGCTCGTTTTTAATTAAATTAAATTATAAATGTTTAGATTTCATTATTAATAAATCAATTCCAACCTCATTTTAGTACAAATTAAGTTAGTTTTCCAAACCGAACTTGAAAACTCCAATCATCCAAAATCGTAGACTATTTCATTAAAAATTCAAATACTCAATTGTAAATTTATTTACAACTTAGTTTTTATATTAAATTCCAATACCTTTTATAAAATTCGATATAATAGAATTCAATTTATAAATTCCTTGGATTCATATTAATTCAGTTCACATTCCGAATTTCGAAAAAAAAAACTATTATTTGCTTTTTGAAACGATTTCTAATTCATTTTTAAATTCACATTTGAATTTAAACCAACAAATTACCCAATTATAATGACTTCGCTACATTTATTGTGACGATCCCAAAACCCCGTGACACGGTGTTAAGGATAATCATTGGAATATAACACATTAATCATCATTAGCTGATCACAGATAATATCATAAACATAAAATAGAATAATTTACACACATATGACAGCGGAATCATATAGATATCACCACATCAGAGAGCACAGTGCAGGATACAACTTAGTGCATAATAATACATAATCAGTCACCATCGCCAGAGGCGGAATCATACATAAAGAGTACACAAAATAAGTATCAGTCTACATCGCCAATAGCGAAATCATAATACATATACTATAATGACGGAAAGAGTCAAAGTCAGCACGGTGTAGTCAAGCCTCGCCATGAGCCAAAAGTGCACCAGATACCTGTAACTAGGCTGCCCATGTGAAAATGAGGGCACCCGAGTTTGCAAGGTGAAACAAACTACGAGTCAGTCATGGGACTGGTATGAGAAATTTACTTAACTTATTAACAACAATAATAAGGCAAATCAAAGGACCACGCCACTTTCGCGGAACGAGTTTACTCTAATGAGTGCTAGTGCATGAAATGAAGTAAATGATTAAATCATCGCAATGCTTTTTATAAAATGAAGCCATTATAAGACTCAGGTCCCATCACACAATGCAACGCAAGACGGAGGATAGAGTTTTACCTTATAATGGCCAAAAATGCTGCATACGTATAAAACAAAAGTGTTTGATATTATTACTAGTGCATATATGTTTCAAAAGCGATTTCAATCATAAATATCAATCCTAGACGGCATGGGTACCATATATCATGTCGCCATACTAGTAATACAATCACACTCGCATATTTTGTATTGGAAATTGGATTCCTTCATGAGTCGAGGCAAGGGGCAAGCTCCTCTCCGTTCGAGACACTCTAGCAAATGCCTCGGGACCGCACACAACAATCCCTGGATCCTCCAAGGCTGGTCCTCTATTACTTTTGAGGATTGGCAATTCCTAAACACACGTTTCCCGGTCCTTACAGACCTATAATCGAGGCGCCTCGTATTCCAACAACCACACAGGTGAAAAGTAGATATAAATGTCAGGGCTGGGAGGTCACTGACACCACCATAGCTAGAAAGAAACGTCGTGCACTCCTTGGGTCCTTCTCCCGTTTTTGACTCATACCGGGGTGTGAGGCCCGCGAATTCACGTTATACACAAAGCTACGTCACACAGACCATGCTTTGATCATCAACCACAAGAATTTGCTTTGCAATAGAAGCCTTGATCATATGCCACTTAGGCGTGCCACACAGGCCATCCACTCCATGCGACTGATTTCTATCAATACATAACCTCTGAGCTCGTACGTCTCAGAGAAGGGCATTAAGCAAGAGAATAAATTCTCTGCCGCCAAACAGATATATATTTAACAGGGATCAATCAGCATAGAACAAAATCCAATGTCAGACACAAAGTCCATTTACAAGTTTGTTCTGGGTTTGAACGAAACCGGAGGCACCAAATTCCTCGCATATCCGTACAATCAACAGTATGTCTGGACGACTACTACCTCAACTCCTTCACGGTAGCTACTCCAATCACGAGCATCAGTAGCGCCCATCCATCCAATGTGGAGATCGTCGGTCTTCAACCGTCTTCGACTTCTCAACGTCGATCGATTATTTGAAATGAGATGAACTCGGCCTATTCAAATAACCCACGTATATTTAGATTTTCAAATCAATTTATCACATGGTTAGACTATTCAACATTCACATTTCAGTTCTTTAGTTATAATTTTCATGTTAAATACATTCACCCATCACATATCAAGAAAACACAACAAAATTGGTTTATTTCCACTCTATATCTTCTATAATATTTTATAACGATATATCGCCATTTTTATTTATTTAAAACGGCCATATTTAATTAAACGACGTTTCAGGTCGTGCCGATGCATTGGCACTATTTTTCACTAAATTTGTTTTACACATATCTGAAAATCTAACCGTTGGATCTTCACAAATTTTATATCCTTAGAAAGATCATTTCAAAACGAATCCAATGGTTTCAGTTTCGGGAAAATCTGACGGTTGGATCTTCCGCACTAGTCATTTGAGGTTACGATTTCAAATTACGAACTGCAGCGTCGTTATTCGATTTAATTTAATTATATATATATATATATATATATATATAATCGTTTCTGGCGCTGTTTTTCTTCAGATTTGAATTAAACATTCCAGACAATCCAACTGTCGGATCTTTACAAAGTTGGTGCCGTTGGAAAGATATTTCCAAGGCGAACCCAACGGTTGCAGTTTCGGGAAAATCCAATGGTCGGATTTCCCGCATTAGTCGTTTGAAATCACGGTTTCAAAACACGAACTGCACGGCCACATTTCGTTTTAATTTTATTATATTTATATATTTATATAAATATAGTTCATTCAAAAATTCCTATATCCTTTTCACTTCAAATATTTCACTAACGCCTTTAAATTTTGGAAAATTTTGCCATAACCTCCTTTGTACGGGAGGGCTAGGAAAATTCCCAAATAGCCACACGGGCGTCTCATCTCAAAAAGAAAAAGAAAAAGCCAAGCGGCTAGCCAACAGGCTCATAAAATCATCACCTAAACAAAACAGTAAATGTGTACCTATTTTTGGGCACAAAATTTTATTCATCTTCTCTAGCCTCTTTGCTATAACCTGTTCAATAAATATGCATGTACATATATACAATTCTTATCACTTCTCATTTTCCATTCAACTTCATATTTAATTCAATTTGGTTTAAAAACACCATTCATTTTAATGTTGCATGCATAGGCAAAAATCATATCATTAGCTAATTAATGAATATTTCAACTCATGCATATTTATTTGAACAAGTGGCTACTTTTAACACTTCACATTTCAAAATTGATAATTTTGGCGAACTAAAATATATTTCAACACATGACTATTTTATTTAGTTCCTATGCATGTTAAAAATCATATTTCTCTCACAAATATTTATTTCAACGATCGCATATCTTTAGCATATCACATATATGATAAAAATGATATGTTTATCATTTAAAATATTTGTTCAACACATGAATGTTTTTAACACTTCATAGTTTCAATAAAAATTGTAATTTTTATTGTTCGATCTTTTTATTCAACACATGAACTTTTCCAATACACACACTTCTGAACACATGAGCATTTCCACACATGGATATTTTTAAATGTTGTTCATATTAGAAAGATGAAATTTTTATTGTTGAAACTATTTATATTTAAGGCGAATATTCTACATACTTCAAATATATTATAAAAATGTGATTTTTATTGTCTAAACACTTTATTCATTCACACATGAATTTAATTTTCACACATCACTTCTCAACACATGAGCATTTCCACACATGGATATAGTTTCAACACATGACTTTAATTTCAACGCATGAAGATAATTTCAACATATGAAAATAATTCTAACACATGAATATTATTCAAAATTTCGGCAGCATAACGGCAGGGTAGTTAAAACTGGCACCGTCCCTAGTACAGCTCCTCGCTCTACCTTAAAACCTCGCGGTTTTTGACAATAGGGATTCATGCATCTAATTCGCACGCAGGAGGCATGTTTTATTTTTATTTCCACAATTATTTCCAATTCATTTCAATCAGCAATGAGTATTTTTCAACCACAACCAATCAATATCAACCACAAACAATTATTCAACCATTTGCATTTTTCATCCAATATTTCACACCAATACACAACAATAAATATCGTCCATGGTTTGTGGACGAGGGGAGTATATATATATATATATATATAATTTCTATATTTCACTTGCATTTCAACACGTATATCAATTATTCTATGCATGTATAATGCATACTTCGCTTATATAGCTTACACAATGCATGTACACGAGGTATACAACACGTGTGTAATTTATATTTCGCTTATATAATTTATACATGACATTTTCTATTCAAATTAATTTGATTTAGATTTCTCACATTGGTTTTTGGAGTGCTAAAAATCGTAGATGACTCAGAAAAATCCGCGGTCTCTTCTATGTGGTAGAGAGCCTCCTTGCGGTCCCGATGTTTCCTGTTTCATCGAATTTCGTCAACACACCATAAAGATATGATTTTTCAAAGTTTAAACATAAAAAAGGACTCACCTTTATTGTTGGTTCAAACAAGGGTTTCGAATTTTCTCGAAATCCGCTGCGTATTGGGACAATCGGAGGTGATGACGTGGAAGAGGGAGGAGAGGGGAGTCAGCGCAGGGTGGTTTGAGGTGGTTCGGTGGTCGGATCTGCTCGTGGCGGCGATGGGAAGTCGTCGACTTTGGGTCGACGATTCTGGCGATGGAGGTGGCGATAGGGGTCGGGGTAGGGTCAGATTTGAAGAGGGGAGGGAGGCGCGTCGAGGTAGGGGGTGGCGAAGGCTGGAATCGCCTGAGGCGGCGACGATTTGGAGGAGAAGGATTGAACGACGTAGATCGTCGGTGGGAGAGAGAAAACGAGGGTTTCTGCGTTTTTTTTAGTTTAAAATAATGAATGGCTAATTTTGATTGACCCATGGTTTTAATAAATTTTTAAATAGTGTTTCTCCACACGGACACCGATTCAAACCCAACGACTGTAGTCCCTAGCTAAATACCCCCATCCCGGACACAATGGGATATGTTTCGTTGGCCAATTCGACTGTTACAGTCAGTTATTCTTCAAATTATAATATAAAACATTTAATTTTTAACTTTGAACGTACATTTCAATTTGCCAGGGCCACAAACTAATTCGAAAAATTCCAGAAAAATAAATCTAGCTATGATTTGATCCTACGGCCCCAACAAAACTAGTTTCGTTGAATTCTGAGATCGTTTGAAAAATGTCCATTTTCTGGTCGATTCAATTTAACAGAAATTGACCAAACACATTTTCTTTTGTCACGCTCACATACTAGCTTCAAAAATTATGAAATATGAAACCTAGCAATAGTTTGACATCTCGGACCCAACAAAAGTGGTTTCGTCGAATTCCGAGGTCGTTTGCAAAATATCAATTTTCCAGGGCTATATATTCTATATAGCGACCTTTCTGAAAATTCATTCGGCCATAAATTTTGATTCCCGTTATGAAACTTCGATTTTTCAGATTCGTTAGAAAGGTATTGATAAACAAATTCAAATATTTTTGGTTTCACTAAAATCCGTTATATTTTCTACCCTGCACAGTTAGCCAAAGTTTGAATTCAAATATTCAAACTGACACTATTTTATTGAAATATTCTATTTCAATTGTTCAAATTCCTTTGAAATGACCAATTTAAAAATTTTAAATTGGCTCGTATTTTCCGGGTTGTTACAATCTCCCCCACTTAAAACTTTTCGTCCTCGAAAAGGAAACAACAGTAAAGTAGGAAACGAAATGTAAATGCAAAGTATTGTAAAGGTACCTTGCACCGGAGTTAGTCAGAGATGTCCACTATGCATTTGGGGTAAGCTTGCTTAATGCTTTCCTCAGTCTCCCAAGTACAGTCTCTAGGATCACTACTCCAGTGCACTTTAACTAAATGAACCTTTTTGCTTCTTAGTTCTCTAGTTTCTTTGCCAATAATCTTTAATGGCTCTCTTTTGACTGCTAATTCTGGAGTTATGTTTATATCCTATTGCGCTGCTTCTTCTACAACAAGATCCGGATCATGCACATGTCCTCTAAGTTGTGATACGTGAAACACATCATGCACTCCAGGCAACCAATATGGTAATTGAACCCTGTAAGCAAGAGTTCCAATTCGTTCAAGTATAGAAAAGGGACCAATAAATCTCAGTGCCAACTTCCCAGTTTTGCCAAATCTGATTACTCCTCTCATCGGAGAAACTTTCAAATAAACATGGTCACCAACAGCAAATGTCAAATCTCTTCTTCTAGAATCTGTATAACTTTTCTGTCGGCTTTGTGCGGTTCTCAATCGCTTTTTGGTGAAGTCGACTTTATCAGATGCTTCTCTGATCATATCGGGTCCTAACACCAGTCTCTTGCCAGGTTCTACCCAACATGATGGAGATCTGCACAGTCTGCCATATAATGCTTCAAATGGCGATATTCCCAAACTTGCTTGATAGCTATTGTTATATGAGAATTCTGCCAAATGTAAGTGATCTTCCCATGACCCACCAAAATCAGTTATACAAGCCCGCAATAAATCTTCTAGAATTCTGCTCAGCCGCTCAGTTTGGCCATCTGTTTGAGGGTGATAAGCGATGCTCATATTCAGTTTCGTCCCCAATTCTGCCTGGAAAGCCTCCTAGAATTTGTTAGCAAATATTGGGTCTCTATCATTGACTATGCTGATGGGAATTCCATGCAGCTTAACGATTTCTTTGAAATATATCTGTGCTAGACTTTAAGCGGTTCTATTGGATCTGACAGGTATGAAATGGGCAGTCTTCGTGAAATCCATGGAAATCTGTTCCCATTTCCAACCTGGGACTTCCAACGGTTGCAGCAATCCAGCTAGCTTCTGTTGGTCGCTCTTGACCAATTGACAAGTAGGGCATCTGCTAACATACAAAGAAATATCCCTCTTCATTGCCTTCCACCAGAAAGTGCGTTTGATATCATTGTACATTTTACTCACACCAGGATGAATGCAAAGTTTGAATTTATGGCATTCATCTAGCACTTCTCTTTTGAGCTCAGGAATGTTGGGAACACATATTCTCCCTTTCAGTCTCAGAACTTCTTCTTTATCAAACTGAAAACTTGTGGGCTCTCCCTTATGGATTCTCTCTCTGATCCTTTGAATGAAATAATCATTCCTCTGGAGAGCACATATCTTATCAATCAAGCCAGGTGTAATTATGAGATTGGCAATGATTGCGGTTTTTCTACTAAGCGCATCCGCTACAACGTTAGCCTTTCCTGGCATATACAGGATATCAAGATCATACGCTGCAAGAAATTCTAGCCAACACTGCTGTCTCAAATTCAGATCTTTCTGGGTGTATAAATACTTCAATGATTGATGATCTGTGTATAGCACAAATTTCTCGCCCAATAAATAATGCCTCCAGATTTTCAAAGCAAAAACGATAGCTAGCAACTCAAAATCATGAGTTACATAATTCTTCTCATGCAGTTTCAGTTGGCGTCTTGCATAAGCGACTACTTGGCCTCTTTGCATTAACACTGCACCAAGACCTCTAATAGAAGCATCTGTCCAAACTGTCAAATCTTGATTGCCATCAATAATGGTAAACACTGGAGCAGTTGTCAGTTTCGATTTCAATTCCTGGAAAGCTTCTTCACAGTCGGAAGTCCACTTAAATTTCTCATGCTTCTTCGTGAGCTTCGGTTAACGGACCGGATATTTTCGAAAAATCCTTAATGAACTTTCGATAATAACTAGCCAATCCCATGAAACTTCTAACCTCTGTGGGTGTAGTGGGTTGTTTCCTGTCTTGAATCGCTGTTATTTTGCTTGGATCTACAGAAATCCCTTTCTTTGACACAACATGGCCAAGGAACTTCACTTCTTCTTGCCAGAAGACACATTTAGAGAATTTGGCTTTGAAGATGTTCTTTCTTAGAATCTCCAATACTTGTTCTAAGTGTTTTTCATGCTCGAGCTTTGATTTGGAATAGATTAAAATATCATCGATGAATACGAGGACAAATTTATTCAGAACTCCTCTGAACTCTCTATTCATTAGATCGACAAAGTATGCTGGAGCGTTGCACAGGCCGAACGACATTACTTACCATTCATAAAATATGTCTGGACCTCTGAAAGCTGTCAAATGAACACACTCCTCTGCTATTCTCAATTGATGAAAACCTGTAGCTAGGTCCATTCGGGAAAATACTCTCGCCCCATTCAATTGGTCTAGTAGATCATCGATGCGGGGTAATGGGTATTTGTTTTTGAGCGTCTGTTTGTTGAGGTCTCGGTAATCAACGCACAATTGAAGAGTACCGTCTGACTTTGGGACAAACACAATAGCTGCACCCCAATTAGAAAAGCTACGTCTGATTAGACCCTTCCACAACAGTTGACGAGTTTGATCGCCTAATTCTTCTTTTTCCTTTGGAGTCATTCTGCGAATTGGATGTACCACTGGTCTGGCATTGGGAATTAGATCGATTCTGAATTCTATTTCTCTTTGCGGAGGTAAGTTTTCGACTTCTTCAAACACATCCGCATAGTTTCTAACAATCAAAATCTTGTCTATGGAAGTGGGGATAACTTCTAACGCTGACCAAAATTCTTCTCTATTTGGATTCGAACCATGATAGGGTATAAATATATGTCCAAGCTTCGTTCGAATTTTCACTATCCTTTCTGCACACTTTACCTCATCTTCGTATTTCGTTAACCAATCAAGGCCGAGAATGATATCGAATTCGGGAAAATCCATGGTGATTAAATCAAAGGGAAACTTGTAGAAAGAATAAGAGGCTGGAATTTTACAATATGAACTGAGAATAAGAGATCCTCCTATCGGATTATGTACTTCAACCGATTCCTTAAGCTTTCTCTGTTTTAACTTTAATTTGTGCACTATGTTACTAGCAATAAAACTGCGCGATGCACCCGTGTCAAATAATACAGAAACAGGAATATTTTTAATTGTAAGGGTACCCCCCCAAAACATCGGGTTTACCTGCTCCATCGGAAGCAGCCGGCGGGTTCGACCCGTCATAGACATGAGCTACTGCAGCCTTCTTCAGCAAAGGGCAGTCTTTGACAAGATGATCCGTCTTGCGGCAATTAAAGCAGGAGTGAGGGTTCTGAGAGCCCTGGCTTGAACCTTGTGAATTTGTCTTTTGCCTCTTCGGGGCTGTGCAAACATTAGAGAAGTGCCCCATCTTGCCACAATTATAGCAGCTTCCCCTTGGCGGCCTGCCAGCCTGTGGTTTCGAGGATGCTTCTTGGCTTGACTCAGCTTGATTCACAGCAAGCTTGCGTTTGTTTCCGGCTTGGCTTTTAGCGCGATATCCTGCTCCAGATGCCTTTGGTCAAGGTCTTCGTAGTTGCATGTCATTTCCACAAATTCATTAAATCCCAGCTTGATGTGGGCCATGGCTCTATCATGATACTATCGCCTCAGCCCGAGGATGAACCTCTTATTCTTGGACTTTGCAGTGGCGACAAGCTCCGGAGCATAGGGGGACAACCGTGTAAATTTATTCAGATAATCCTGCACCGAAAGATCCCCCTGCTGGAGGTTGGCGAAGTCATCGTGCATATGCTCTAGGGCTTGTTCCGGGACATATTTCTCTTTGAAGAGTTCTTTGAATCCATCCCAGGTTCTACTAGCTTCTCTATTCCTGGCGGTGAGAGCTTCCCACCATAGTTCAGCTTGTTCTTGCATAAGCCAGGCACCCATAATAGCTTTATCTTGATCTCCAAGCCTTAGGCTTTCTAGTTTTTTCTTGCATGTTCTGATCCATGCAAGGGCCTCTATTACAGTGCCAATTCCCGAGAAGGTCTTGCCTCCTAGGTTTTTATATCTCTTAGCTACGTGGTCCAGCTCGAAGTATTGAGCGGCCGGGGGTTGTATCAAGGGTCCTTCTTCAACTGGGACTTCTCCTCGTCCTTTGCCACGGCCAGCACGGCCTCCTCTAGCGGCGGCTGCTCGGGTAGCCATTTTTCAAGTTCTGTATAAGCAAGAAAAGAGTCAGCTTACAGAAACGATAATTTATTGCATGGTTAAGCAGAAAATTTAAGGAAAGATAACGATGGACTGATCAAATTATTTTTGCTATTATGCTTGGCTCATTCTAGGACTTTACCAGTCCTATCTCTAATGAGCTAATCCCTTAGAATACTACTGATTCTATTTTGACAAAGTTTTTAATGTGTTAGACTCCAGAACTAAGGTTAACCAAAGCTCTGATACCAGCTGTGACGATCCCAAAAACCGGTGACACGGTGTTAAGGATAATCATTGGAATATAACACATTAATCATCATTAGCAGATCGCAGATAATAGCATAAACATAAAATAGAATAATTTACACACATATGATAGCGGAATCATATAGATATCACCACATCAGAGAGCACAGTGCAGGATACAACTTAGTGCATAATAATACATAATCAGTCACCATCGCCAAAGGCGGAATCATACATAAAGAGTACACAAAATAAGTATCAGTCTACATCGCCAATGGCGGAATCATAATACATATACTATAATGGCGGAAAGAGTCAAAGTCAGCACGGTGTAGTCAAGCCTCGCCATGAGCCAAAAGTGCACCAGATACCTGTAACTAGGCTACCCGTGTGAAAATGAGGGCACCCGAGTTTGCAAGGTGAAACAAACTACGAGTCAGTCATGGGACTGGTATGAGAAATCTACTTAACTTATTAACAACAATAATAAGGCAAATCAAAGGACCATGCCACTTTCGCGGAACGGGTTTATTCCAATGAGTGCTAGTGCATGAAATAAAGTAAATGATTAAATCATCGCAATGCTTTTTATAAAATGAAGCCATTATAAGACTCAGGTCCCATCACACAATGCAACGCAAGCCGGAGGATAGAGTTTTACCTTATAATGGCCAAAAATGCTTCATACGTATAAAACAAAAGTGTTTGATATTATTACTAGTGCAAATATGTTTCAAAAGCGATTTCAATCATAAATATCAATCCTAGACGGCATGGGTACCATATATCATGTCGCCATACTAGTAATACAATCATATTCGCATATTTTGTATTGGAAATTGGATTCCTTCACGAGTCGAGGCAAGGGGCAAGCTCCTCTCCATTCGAGACACTCTAGCAAATGCCTCGAGACCGCACACAGCAATCCCTGGATCCTCCAAGGCCGGTCCTCTCTTACTTTTGAGGATTGGCAATTCCTGAACACATGTTTCCCGGTCCTTACAGACCTATAATCGAGGCGCCTCATATTCCAACAACCACACAGGTGAAAAGTAGATATAAATGTCAGGGCTGGGAGGTCACTGACAGCACCATAGCTAGAAAGAAACGTCGTGCACTCCTTGGGTCCTTCTCCCGTTTTTGACTCATACCGGGATGCGAAGCTCGCGAATTCACGTTATACACAAAGCTACGTCACACAGACCATGCTTTGATCATCAACCACAAGACTTTGCTTTGCAATAGAAGCCTTGATTATATGCCACTTAGGCGTGCCACACAGGCAGTCCACTCCATGCGACTGATTTCTATCAATACATAACCTCTGAGCTCGTACGTCTTAGAGAAGGGAGTTAAGCAAGAGAATAAATTATCTGCCGCCAAACAGATATATATTTAACAGGGATCAATCAACACAGAACAAAATCGAATGTCAGACACACAGTCCATCTACAAGTTCGTTTTGGGTTTGAACGAAACCGAAGGCACCAAATTCCTCGCATATCCGTACAATCAATAGTATGTTTGGACGGCTACTACCTCAACTCCTTCACGGTAGCTACTCCAATCACGAGCATCAATAGCGCCCATCCATCCAATGTGGAGATCGTCGGTCTTCAACCGTCTTCGACTTCTCAACGTCGATCGATTATTTGAAATGAGATGAACTCGGCCTTTTCAAATAACCCACGTATATTTAGATTTTCAAATCAATTTATCACATGGTTAGACTATTCAACATTCACATTTCAGTCTTTTAGTTATAATTTTCATGTTAAATACATTCACCCATCACATATCAAGCAAACACAACAAAATTGGTTTATTTCCACTCTATATCGTCTATAATATTTTATAACGATATATCGCCATTTTTATTTATTTAAAACGTCCATATTTAATTAAACGACGTTTCAGGTCGTGCCGATGCACTGGCGCTGTTTTTCACTAAATTTGTTTTACACATATCTGAAAATCTAACCGTTGGATCTTCACAAATTTCATATCATTAGAAAGATCATTTCAAAACGAATCCAACGGTTTCAGTTTCAGGAAAATCCGACGGGCGGATCTTCCACACTAGTCATTTGAAGTTACGATTTCAAATTACGAACTACAGCGTCGTTATTCGATTTAATTTAATTATATATATATATATAATCGTTTCTGGCGCTGTTTTTTCTTCAGATTTGAATTAAACATTCCAGACAATCCAACCGTCGGATCTTTACAAAGTTGGTGCCGTTGGAAAGATATTTCCAAGGCGAACCCAACGGTTGCGGTTTCGGGAAAATCCAATGGTCGAATTTCCCGCATTAGTCGTTTGAAATCACGGTTTCAAAACACGAACTGCACGGCCACATTTCGTTTTAATTTTATTATATTTATATATTTATATAAATATAGTTCATTCAAAAATTCCTATATCCTTTTCACTTCAAATATTTCACTAACGCCTTTAAATTTTGGAAAATTTTGCCATAACCTCCTTTGTACGGGAGGGGCTCGGAAAATTCCCAAATAGCCACACGGGAGTCTCATCTCAAAAAGAAAAAGAAAAAGCCAAGCGGCTAGCCAACAGGCTCATAAAATCATCACCCAAACAAAACAGTAAATGTGTACCTATTTGTTGGGCACAAAATTTTATTCATCTTCTCTAGCCTCTTTACTATAACCTGTTCAATAAATATGCATGTACATATATACAATTCTTATCACTTCTCATTTTCCATTCAACTTCATATTTAATTCAATTTGGTTTAAAAACACCATTCATTTTAATGTTGCATGCATAGGCAAAAATCATATCATTAGCTAATTAATGAATATTTCAACTCATGCATATTTATTTGAATAAGTGGCTACTTTTAACACTTCACATTTCAAAATTGATAATTTTGGCGAACTAAAATATATTTCAACAGATGACTATTTTATTTAGTTCCTATGCATGTTAAAAATCATATTTCTCTCACAAATATTTATTTCAACGATCGCATATCTTTAGCATATCACATATATGATAAAAATGATATTTTTATCATTTAAAATATTTGTTCAACACATGAATGTTTTTAACAAATCATAGTTTCAATAAAAATTGTAATTTTTATTGTTCGATCTTTTTATTCAACACATGAACTTTTCCAATACACACACTTCTCAACACATGAGCATTTCCACACATGGATATTTTTAAATGTTGTTCATATTAGAAAGATGAAATTTTTATTGTTGAAACTATTTATATATAAGGCGAATATTCTACATACTTCAAATATATTATAAAAATGTGATTTTTATTGTTTAAACACTTTATTCATTCACACATGAATTTAATTTTCACACATCACTTCTCAACACATGAGCATTTCCACACATGGATATAGTTTCAACACATGACTTTAATTTCAACGCATGAAGATAATTTCAACATATGAAAATAATTCTAACACATGAATATTATTCAAAATTTCGGCAGCATAACGGCAGGGTAGTTAAAACTGGCACCGTCCCTAGTACAGCTCCTCGCTCTACCTTAAAACCTCGCGGTTTTTGACAATGGGGATTCATGCATCTAATTCGCACGCAGGAGGCATGTTTTATTTTTATTTCCACAATTATTTCCAATTCATTTCAATCAGCAATGAGTATTTTTCAACGACAACCAATCAATATCAACCACAAACAATTATTCAACCATTTGCATTTTTCATCCAATATTTCACACCAATACACAACAATAAATATCGTCCATGGTTTGTGGACGAGGGGAGTATATATATATATAATTTCTATATTTCACTTGCATTTCAACACGTATATCAATTATTCTATGCATGTATAATGCATACTTCGCTTATATAGCTTACACAATGCATGTACACGAGGTATACAACACGTGTGTAATTTATATTTCGCTTATATAATTTATACATGACATTTTCTATTCAAATTAATTTGATTTAGATTTCTCACATTGGTTTTTGGAGTGCTAAAAATCGTAGATGACTCAGAAAAATCCGCGGTCTCTTCTATGTGGTAGAGAGCCTCCTTGCGGTCCCGATGTTTCATGTTTCATCGAATTTCGTCAACACACCATAAAGATATGATTTTTCAAAGTTCAAACATCAAAAAGGACTCACCTTTATTGTTGGTTCAAAAAAGGATTTCGGATTTTCTCGAAATTCGCTGCGTATTGGAACAATCAGAGGTGATGATGTGGAAGAGGGAGGAGAGGGGAGTCGGGGCAGGGTGGTTTGAGGTGGTTCGGTGGTCGGATCTGCTCGTGGCGGCGGTGGGAAGTCGTCGACTTTGGGTCGACGATTCTGGGGATGGAGGTGGCGATAGGGGTCGGGATAGGGTCGGATTTGAATAGGGGAGGGAGGCGCGTCGAGGTACGGGGTGGTGTAACACCCCACGTCCATTAATGTCACTCACAAAGGGAATGCATTAACTTCCATGGAGGTTATAAGTGAATATAGAACAGAAAAATTACAACAAGACAGATAATAAATAGTACTTGGAAATCTAAAACTTCATTTTATTGCAGCGGAAACTAAACTTGTTTGTTACATCATAAAACCATAGATCATAACCAAGTACAATATCCATCTTCATAAAAACCAAGTACATAATCCCATTACATAAATAGCCATTAAAAAGATAACAAGCTGGACTTTTCTTCAACGGTCCAAGCTTTCGAAAGAGAGATGAAGCAATTCAATCAAACTCCACTAGAGCTGGGCCCAACCTGAGGACCTGGAGGGGGAAAATGGATAGAAATAGAGGGCGTCAGACATAAAGTTTGGCGAGTATGATAATTCTAACAATACTATTATCAAAATAACTAGGCTAAGGCATAAGCTGGAAGACAAGTAAATGTCTATGAACTCTTAGGAAGATAAAGATAGCGTTTAAGATAACGTTAAAGATAATGGTAAAGGCACACCTAATTACTAACGAATGATTACTACACTGCACCGCACATTACTACACTGCACCACACCAGTCACCCTATTGTTTGATCCCACTTGCTTCACACATAAACTTTATAAATAGCCTTACGTAACCTTAGCTGACTACATAGGTGCCGTCTGCCCCTATCTCCACTAGGTGTACCCCACTACCCACTTTCGATCATCTCCCTACTCGTAGATACCCGTGTTGGCCCCACAGTGGGGTGTATCACTCCCCTAAAGTGGCAACCCGATACAACTTGAGAATGCACGGCTTATACCTACACGATGCAACAACGTCTTATCTACCAGCCCGGGTCCACACATGCATATGAAACCCGTTGGACTTGCGTTGCCACCGCTCCCCGTTTTGGCCTCTTACAGTCGAACCCAGCATGCGTGTCCCGTCCTCGACTTGGGTCGAGCCCACAAAGATACATTTGGGATACTGGTCGAAATGGACCCCCACAAGCTACCCACCTAAGCTTGTCACTAGTATATCCCACTTAACCCTCTTAGTCATGTTCATTTACATGTGTGTTTGGTTAAGTCTTACTAATCGTATTTCACATGCCACTAAGGGCACCCCCTAGATTCCTCATGCCACCCAAGGCACCTACTTAACCCCCATGTCCCACCTTACATGTTTATCTGGTTAAGTATTTCTTAATTCATTCAGGCCATAACCTCATAAAGACCTCTCACATTAGACTGGCATTTATGGCAGCTGGATTTGCCGGGCGGGTCCGGGCAGTCTTACACCATAAAAGAGTCTAACCTCGTGTCTTTACAACCGTTATGCTTTAGTTTAGGCCTAGGACCTCTCACATTGGGCTGACATTTGTGACCACTGGATTTGCCGGGCGGGTCCGGGCAGGTTTAAGTCACAAACGAGTCCAACCTCGGGTCCTAAGCATTGATTAATACTTAAAATCTTTTACCCCAGTTTTAATAATTCCCTATTCAAATTATTAATTAAGTCAACTTTTAATGATGTCCATAATTGACTCAATTATGGCCATCCACTTATGGCATGCAAAATCATATCAATTGCACCCCAACTTTTTAATATTAAATCCTTAATATTACCCCTACCCCACGTTTATACGTTCGCTTATTCAACTTATAATATAGGCTAGACTTGTATAGTCTAACACCTAGCACAAAGATAAATTATCACAACATATAGACAATTAAAATAAATCTAATCATAATAGGGGTGAAACTTGCATAAACTACACATGTTAAGGATCAAAAGGTGTCAACTTGTTAAATGTCTCAATTTATATGATATGATCATAGCCCAAATCTATACATAAACTTGCATATGGGGTTTTTAGGCAACATAATGATGGTGTGAACTAGCATAGGATATCACATATGTCATAGCATAATTCTAGATGTCATAATAGATGTCTTGGTATATGTTTATAACTTTTCTAATCAATCTAACTTGCATATGTGACTTGTCATATAGATCAACATAACCCAAACATGATGATTTAATTAATATGAACTAACTAGCATAGATGGTAACATCATGGCCTTATTAACATATATGATTTATCACAACTTTGCATAGAAACTTTCAACATACATAACATCACCATAGCATGATTTACAACATATAAGATATCATCATCACATAACATTGGATTTACAACATACATGATAGCAAAAGGGGTTTACAACAACATATATGATAATTCACATCATCTACTCATAATCCATTCATAACTCAACCTAATTAAAATGATAATAATCTTGTTAAGATCATCATACTCACAATTTAGAGAAGAAAAGAGAGAGTTTTGCTTTGCTTTAGGGTTGAGAGAATTAGAATTGAATTAGCTTTTCTCCCTTCTTAGTTGGCGGCGGCTCCATTGATTTCCATGGCGACGGTAACTATTCTATTTTAATTAGGTTTAGGGTTAGCATTAGGATGTATTTATAGGTGTAGGAAGTTATTTAGGACCATTAGATTAACCCTTAACCATGAGAACCAATCAAATGCAAAATCTGCATTTGAGCGAATCGGTCCACGGGTTGGCAGCCAAACACCCTGGATTAACCCCTAGTCGACCCAGCAGAGCTCGGGTCGACCTCAAAAATGGGCCGGTTCGGTTATTCCCCCTCCCAATTCATTGTTTTGAACTTTTTCGCATTTTTTTTTTAATATATATATATATATATATATATATATATATATCAATATATATATATTTCTCTGCGCAACACATTTCACTTAATTCTTTTCTAAAAAATTAAGTATACTTTAATTTGTGAATTTTAATGTTATAAAATTACGGGGTGTTACATTCTCCCCTCCTTAAAGGATTTCGTCCCCGAAATCTCCAAGTCAAGAAGAATGTATATCCTACCATCTAATCGTCCATCTACTCAACCATCAAACACCAGCATCCATTGTCCTTAAAAGACTTCTAATGCTTTAATGTTTATATGCACAGTGTGTGTATATGTCCATATCTAATGCAAAATTAGGCGGTTTACTGATTCAGTCGACCTCCTGAGTGCAATTCATGATAGTGTCATGCGTCCAATATGCATGCAAAAGATTCCTAATGATACATATTAATTCTATATGCGTGCACAACCATCCACCCGAATGCAGCAACTATATGATAATACAACCATTATACATCCATTTTACTAAATACATCCATATATATGCAATATGCAATATGAAGTGACTGAGCCGATCTGGTGCCTAATAGTGTGTCTATATGCATCCACGAGCAACCACTAGCAAACACTTGCATCCACTTTGCATCCACCATACATAACATGTCTCAAACACATGTTTCAACATAGGATTATCCTAACTAAAGGTCAAAGATACTAGCGAGAGGATATACTAAAGATAAGATAAGTACAAGCTAAGAGATAAAGGAGAAATTAAAGGACATACCCTCAAAAAGAAAAGGGTATCGTGAACGCATCTTCTCTTCCGTCTCCCAAGTAGCGTTGCTCTCATCATCTCCCCATTGCACTTTGACTAGACCTCTCGATTCCTCAACCTCTTGATCTCCGACCCAAGAATGCGCGTAGGAGCTTGTCGAATTGTCGCATCACGCTCTATCTCCACCTCTCTAAGAAAGCTCGGCTCTACCACTTCCGCGGTCTCGTGCAAGCACTTCCTCAAATGTGACACATGGAATACGTCGTGTACACCACTAAGTCTCTCGGGCAACTCCACTCTATACGCCATCTGTCCAATTTTCTCCTTAATAGGAAACGGCCCTACAAACCTTGCTGCTAATTTCCCAATGGACCCAAAGCGAACAACGTTCCGTAATGGAGACACTTTGACAAAGACCATGTCCCCAACTTCAAACTCGAGATCTGTCCTCCTCTTATCCGCATAAGATTTTTGCCTATCCTGTGCTGCTTTCATCCTCCTTCGAATCAAGTCGATCTGCTCCGAAGTCTCCCTAATCATATTGGGACCAAGTAAGATCTTATCCGTAGATTCCCACCAACATGTAGGTGAACAACAAGGTCGTCCATAAAGAGCTTCGAATGGTGCCATACCAATGCTGGACTGAAAGCTGTTATTATATGCGAACTCCACCAATGGAAGATGCTCTTCCCACGTACCCCCAAAGTCTAGGATACATACCCTCAACAGATCCTCTAGAATGCGATTCACCCTCTCGGTTTGGCCATCCGTCTGAGGATGATATGCGGTGCCCAAACATAACTGAGTCCCTACCGCCTCTTGTAAGCTTCTCCAAAATTCGCTAGTGAAAATAGGATCGCGGTCGCTCACTATGCTAGAAGGAACACCGTGCAAACGAACTATCTCTCGAACGTATACAGAAGCTAACCATGGAGCAGTCCTCTTACTCTTCACGGGAATAAAATAGGCGCTCTTAGTAAGTCTATCTACTGTAACCCAAATTCCCGTATTACCCTTCCTCGATCGCGGTAATCCATCCACAGAATCCATCGAGATGCTTTCCCATTTTCATAGTGGAACCTCCAATGGGTGAAGCAACCCACCGGGTTTCTTTTGCTCCGCTTTTACTTGTTGGCACACCAAGCATCTAGCGACATACTCGGCCACATCTTTCTTCATGCCGGCCCAAAAGTAAACTCTCTTCATGTCTTTGTACATCTTGTCCCCGCCGGGATGAATGGTCATCTTCGAATGATGTGCTTCGTCAAGAATAGTCTTCCTTAGGTCATCGTCTTTTGGTACACAAAGTCTACCGTCCCTACGTAACCAACCCTTATCGTCTAGGGTATACCTACGGAGATGGCTTGATGACTCCCCTCCTTTGTGTTTTTCTACTAACTCAACCAACTGCGGGTCGTCTCGCTGTGCCTCGCCAATCCGTCCCAAAAGCGTAGGTCTGACCTCCAAGGATGCTAGCAAACCGGGTACGAAGTCAACGGAAGGTCTAAAGTCAAACATCGAAATGAATTCTAAACTTCGCCGCTCAACAAACAAAGGACTTAAGGATAATCTTTTTCTACTTAAGGCGTCTGCCACCATGTTACCCTTGCCAGCGGTATAGGCTATTTCGAAGTCGTAGGACGCTAAGAACTCCATCCACCTTTTCTGCCTTAAGTTCAAGTCCTTTTGAGAGAATAGGTATTTTAAAGACTTGTCGTCAGTGAATAATTCGAATTTCTCGCCAAGAAGATAATGACGCCAAGACTTAAGCATGAAAACAATAGCGGCCAATTCTAAGTCATGTGTAGGATAATTTTTCTCTTGCGCTCTCAACTGCCTTCTACCATAGGCTATTACCCTACCCTCTTGCATTAAGACTGCGCCTAGTCCTGTCCCACAAGCATCAGTATAAACGGTAAACGGCTTACTCCCGTCTGGCAATACTAAGACTGGGGCTGAAGTCAAAGCTCTCTTCAAACGTTGGAACGCATCATCACAATCTATGTCCCATGTGAAAACTAGGTTCTTCTTCGTCAAGCGTGTCAATGGAGCTGATATCTTTGCGAAGTCTTTGATAAACTTCCTATAGTAGTCAGCCAACCCCAAGAAACTTCTCACTTCGGTAGCATTTTTAGGGACCTTCCAATCTTGGATGGCCACCACCTTCGCGGGATCCACGGCTATCCCTTCTTTGGAAACCACGTGCCCCAAGAACCGTACTTCCTTCCTCCAGAAGTGACACTTAGAAAATTTAGACTTAAGGCTATGCGCTCGTAGGGTCTCCAACACTTCCCTAAGATGTAGGGCATGCTCTTCTTCATCCTTAGAAAAGATCAAGATGTCATCTAAAAAGACTACCACGAATTTGTTAAGGTACTCCCTAAACACCCTACTCATCAAATCAACAAAGTATGCGGGGGCGTTTGTCAAACCGAAGGGCATCACTAGCCATTCATAGAAACCGTCCGGAGTCCTAAAGGCAGTCTTGTCTATGCTATCATCAGCCACTCTCAACTGATGGAACCCAGTGGCTAAGTCTAACTGCGAAAACACTGAGGCGCCAACTAACTGATCGAAGAGATCGTCAATCCTCGACAGTGGGTGTCTGTTCTTCTTAGTAAGTTTATTAAGTTCTCTGTAGTCCACACACAGTCTAAGGGACCCATCCGCCTTCGTGGCAAATACTACTGGAGCACCCCACTTCGATATACTTCGTCTTATGAACCCCTTCTCAAGCAACTCCTTCACTTGCTTATCGAGTTCCCTCTTTTCACGTGGAGCCATGTGGCGTACTGGCAAAGATACTGGTTTCGCATTATCCACAAGATATATTCGAAAATCTATCTCCCGCTTCGGAGGCAAGCCCTTCACCTCCTTAAACACATCCGAATATTCTCGGACCACTCTAACAGATCGTAGATTTTCCTCAGATGCGTCAAACGATTCTAGATAACTTAGCATAACCGAATTTATGGGATTACAGAAGATTTCGAGAGTGTTGCCAAGGCGAGTCACGAGCCTAACTACTCTCCTTTCACAATCAAGAACGACCCCATTTCTGGATAACCAATCCATTCCTAAAATTAGCCCATAGCCCGTGAAGCCCAACACATAAGCATCACATCTAAATTCAATACTAAGTATGGAAATTTTAAAATCCAAACACATCATGGACAAATAAGCTGAGCCCCCTATTGGATTCAAAACAACTAAGGGATCCTCTACTAAACTGGTGTTTAAGTGCAGTGATTCAACTAATGATGTAGAGATATATGAATGTGATGCGCCCGAATCGAATAAGGTACAGACCGAATGATCAAACAGAAAAACTAAGCTTTCAACAGAAATGGTTCTACCTCGTTCTTGCAGCGGTGGGACCGCGAGAGCCTGAACTTGTCCCCTAGCCTGCCCTGGTGCCATAAGAGCCTGCACCTGTCCTCCCGAGGTAGCTCCTGCCCTCTGCCCCTTCTTTGGGCGTTCCTTCACTAAATGTCCTGCATCGCCACAATGAGAACAGCCTGTCTTCTTTATCTTTCGGCAATCCTTGCTGAGATGGCCTGGGGTTCCATAGTTAAAGCAGTTCTTCTTTCCCTTGCCGTTATTGTCTTTTCCACCCTTCTTGTTTTGCTGTTGTGGTTTCTTCTGATCCCCCTTCTTCTCCGGTGCCTTATCAGATTTAGCGCTTTTCTCCTCATGCATGAGCGCCATTTCTACTAACTTCTCAAAGGTGGCCCCCATCGGGATGTGGGTCATAGCCAACCCTTGCAATTATTCATTCAAGCCATTCACGAACCTTAGAGCCTTCTTCTCCGGCGTGTTTACTAAGTCCAAGCCAAACCTTGCTAACTGATTAAATTTATTGACATATTCTTTCACTGATGAGCTTCCTTGCTTCAATGTCAAGAACCTTTCCATATATAGATTTTCTTCCGCCCTTGAGAGAAACTTCGCCTCGAACCTACGTCTGAAATCCGCCCAAGAGTCAACAGGACGCTCCCCATTAGTGACCTACCACCAAAACGAGGCCTCTCCCTTCATCAACCAAGCTGCTAAACGAACTCTCCTCCCTTCTTCAACTTCAAAGATTTCTAGCAATTCTTTCACCTCCTTAAGCCAATCTCTAGCTTCCACAAACGTTTCTGACCCTTGAAATGGTTTTCCACCCATAGCCTTGAATTCCTTGCACGTCTTTGCAAAAGTATCTACGCGAGGAGGAGGAGAAGGAACGGGTGCAACTGGTGGTGGAGGAACATTGGCTGGACCTGCAGCGGCCCTAGCCTCCAATAGCCTCCTATACCATCCTGGTATCGTTACACCGTCGGGTAGATTAAGATCTCCAGCCATGCTGAAACGAAAAAGGAAAGATTCAAAATGGGGAATTCGAAAGATAAAGATATGTGGCTATTGGGGATTATGTTTTTCTTAAAAACTTTTCTCTTTAAATTTCTCATTAAAACATGTTTTTGAAAACACTTCTTCCAAAAATAACTATTTTTCTAAAGTATTTTTATCTGTTCTGGTAACCTTAAGCTCTAATACCACGTGTAATACTCCATAGAAGTTAATGCATTCCCTTTGTGAGTGACATTAATGGACGTGGGGTGTTACAGGTGGCGAAGGCTGGAATCACCTGAGGCGGCAGCGATTTGGAGGAGAAGGATCGAACGACGTAGATCGTCGGTGGGAGAGAGAAAACGAGGGTTTCTGCGTTTTTTTATTTTAAAATAATGAATGACTAATTTTGATTGGCCCATGGTTTTAATAAATTTTTAAATAGTGTTTCTCCACACGGACACCAATTCAAACCCAACGACTGTCGTCCCTAGCTAAATACCCCCATCCCTGACACAATGGGATATGTTTCGTTGGCCAATTCGACTGTTACAGTCAGTTATTCTTCAAATTAAAATATAAAACATTTAATTTTTAACTTTGAACGTACATTTCAATTTGCCAGGGCCACAAACTGATTTGAAAAATTCCAGAAAATAAATCTAGCTATGTTTTGACGTTATGGCCCCAACAAAACTAGTTTCGTCGAATTCTGAGATCGTTTGAAAAATGGCCATTTTCTGGTCGATCCAATTTAACAGAAATTGACCAAACACATTTTCTTTTGCCACGCTCACATACTAGCTTCAAAAATTATGAAATTTGAAACCTAGCAATAGTTTGACATCCCGGACCCAACAAAGTGGTTTCGTTGAATTTCGAGGTCGTTTGCAAAATATCGATTTTACAGGGCTATATATTCTATATAGCGACCTTTTTGAAAATTCATTCGGCCATAATTTTTTATTCCCGTTATGAAACTTCGATTTTTCAGATTCGTTAGAAAGGTATTGATAAATAGATTCAAATATTTTTGGTTTCACTAAAATCCGTTATATTTTCTACCCTGCACAGTTAGTCAAAGTTTGAATTCAAATATTCAAACTGACTCACTATTTCTAATTCACTATTTTATTGAAATATTCTATTTCAATTGTTCAAATTCCTTTGAAATGACCAATTTAAAATTTTTAAATTGGCTCGTATTTTCCGGGTTGTTAAATTTATAAACATTGTTTATAAATTTACTTACGTGTTTTATACATTAAAAAAAGTTCTCATTTCAAAATCCATTTGAAATCCAATTCCTATTCTGGAATAATTTATTATTAGAACTTATATATACATAGAATTCATTTATATTAAATTTTAAATTATAGCCTTGATTAAATAAAATTCCAATATCCCTTCGAGAAATAATTTTTTTATATAAATTCGACATGGTCGAGTTCCAATCATAATTTCTTATGGATTTACTCTAATTCGATTTACATTCCGAGCATCGGAATAAATTACATCGTTTCCTTTGAAAATGATTCCCAGATCCCTTTTTGAATACGTACTTGAATTTAAATTTTCCAAATTATCCAATTGATAATTTTATCATCCATTTATAAACATCGTTTATAAATTACACTTCTTGGTTTAAATATTAAAACAAGTTTCTATTTCAAATTCCATTTGAAATTCAATTCCAACTTTGGAAAATAATTTTTCCTTTTTTAAAATCATACTTGAATTTACATTTTTAAATTATTTGGTGATAATTTTTCTTATTCATTTATAAACAACGTTTATAAATTCGACTACTTGTTTTTATTATTCAAAACAAGTTAATATTTTACTTAGCCTATTCGAAATTCAAATTCTGTTTCAAAAAACAAATTTTCCTTTTTAAATCTAGAATCCCTTTTTCATGATATTATTAAATATCAATATTTTAGGGCTAATGATACTCAAACATCCGAACACATAAACCATCAATCAAATTCAACATTACATGTACATATAAATATGTAAACAACAATAAATAATTTTTGAGAAATCCAGTTGGATCACTCCACTATATATATGTGGGGAGCATAGAGAAATCATCCACAGATGTTAGTCAACAAAAATAATACCAATCCTGCTTCAAGACAGGATAACGCGGTATAAGGGTCATCCACTATATATATGTGGGGAGCATAGAGAAATCATCCGCTAATGATACTACGGGAAATATCATATATATATATATATATAATAGCCACAACCACGAAGCCTAAATATAACTAATATATATTATATATAATAGCCACAACCACAATTCATCAACAATTATTCAATGCATCCAATCAATCAACAAACAACATATAAAAATTATTTTAAACTAAAATTCGTTTATAATAAAATTATAAACGAATTCCAAAGAGTGAGTTTACTCATCTTGATTTTTATTTGCTGAATATCCCGTTTAATTCCATATTGTCGTATCTACGAATTAACTTGAATGAATTATTTTTTTGTATCTACGATTATTTGATTTAATTTATTAACTAAAATAAATAAATTAAATACTTAATTAACATTAATATTGCTACTTATAGGAGAAACCCAACTGCCGTGACTTCACTGCCTTTGTCAACTCCCTTCGTTTCATACACCTACTAGACCTGACAACACCGAACCAACACCCTATGATCACCTCGGCCCTGTAACAACCCTAATTCCGACATACCGAATTCTAGTCTATCGAAACCCAGATAATAATACTGCCTAACTAGTATCCAAAGCTATCATATATCTTCCACAAATCTAACTTGGGAGTATGTTATGAGGAGGGGACTAGAACACAAGTTCTGGTGACTGGATTTAAACTACACATTTTGGATAACCCTACATATATCGTTCAGTTACATTTTATTATTTATGAGGTTACTTAGGTTAACAGCACTCACGGCTTATACACACGTCGTACTCATTTACTCCCCAATAGATTAACCTAATACAATATATATGTAGCTAACCCCAATATTAAGGTACACCCTATGGTACCCCACTAGCACGGTCTCCGCCATAACGCCATAGAAATATACGCAGTCCCTCATCCTACGCCGGACCGACGTACATATCTATATATAACAATGCTATGTTCCACATAGAACTGCCATCGCCATGCTATGTAAGCGTACGGACTGCCACCTTCGAACCATTCGATCGAATTAGATTCCATCACAGTGTAATGCCCTAGAGTCTACGATACACCACCCGAAGTAGACATGCATGTATCTAGACTTTCTCACGTACGTATCGTTAATTGTACTCGATGCCTCAACCTCGATGATCAACCATCCGGAAACGGTATGCGTGTATCCGCACGTATTATCTACTATGCACCGAGTTTCATAATAGGGCTATATCAGATACACGGAACTCGGTCGGGAGCCTTTTCAGATATCTGTATACACAGATGCTATGGTCTACATTTTCACAGTGGCTATGTTCCAACCCGACCCCTCCCTCAACTAGTGAAAGACAAACAGAATTGAGAGCTAGTGACGTGGCTCAGAAAAACAACAAACAATAAATACAAATTGGCATGTCCCTCACCCAAAGCCTTGATAGTAATAGGTCGATGGTCTATTGGTTTAGCTCTCCGTCTTTCCGCATCACGCCTCACGCTGCCAGTTGATGACCGGTACCCGACGATTACTATCAATCAGATGGTAGGTCTTCCTAAGGCAAACAGATGAGATGGTCGTTACCTGCCTAGTCACAAGGCAACAGGTTTGTCGAATCACTTATGCCACCTTATAGTCTTTTGACTTCCTTCCTATTGTGGAAGTCAAGGTATACTCACCGGGTAGTAACACGCAGACCTAACCTCTGCTAGCACAACCTAAACGCTGTCACCGCACAGAGGACTACTAGGAGTACCCTCCATGTCCCAGGAAGCCGCGTGCTTCCCCTTCCAGTCCTTCGAAGCCAGCAGAATATCAGGACAACAGAAAGAACAAGCAGAATAATCAGATGGATGTGCGCTCCTCTTGTGCCCAATGGCACCACAATGATCTATCCTGTTAGGTTATTCACCTTCAGACATACAGAGTGGTCCAAGCGCCTCAAGTTAACGTGTTATTGGACCATATGTCTAACCATTTAATTACGCACGTGCTCTACCTCATTAGATTTCCAGTTAACTTGGTCATTTCAAATCATACTAACTTCTTATTCAAGTCACCAAGTTCCTCTTGCTTATTAATTTCAGTTATATACTTAACCCAATTAAGTTCATTAATAAGCCTTCAACATGTTATTCTTATCAGAAGATTTCAAATTTTAGGTTTTCAGATTACTTAATTTATGATTAAGTACAACTTATTGCATTTCATAAATTTTCCCCTCTTGTCTTTACTTATTACAAACAGCAGATTTCAGGTTTCCAGATTTACAGACTACTTAATTTATAATTACGTACAACTTATCTTATTACATAAGTTATCTTATCTTCTCTATCGTTTATTATAACCTAAGTTATAATTTCCACTTGCCGCTAGGACAAGCCTACCTATTATCTTCCTTTTTCCATTTAGGTTTATTCATAATAGGTCATTATCATTCCCCGTTCATTCCAATTCTCTTATTGTTGTAGGATTAACTCATTTCCATTAATTTCAATTAATGCCATTTATTTCTATCCTGTTATATACATATATTCATATATATGTTTATGCACCGGAACTCTCACATTAAGCCAACCACTTGTGGATGCTGGATTTGCCGGGCGATTCCCGGCACACTTTTACCACAAATTGGACTTAACCTTGTGTCTTTGCACCATTATATGTACGTTTATGTACCAGACCCATGACGTTAAATTAACCACTTGTGAATGCTGAATTTGTCGGGCGGTTCAGTGCAGATTTCTACCACAAGTTGAATTTAACCTCGTGTAACCACCCAAGGAATTTCGACCCCAAAAATCGACACAAACATAATGTTGACTATTCAAGCATCGGAAATACCTGATCATTAATAGAAAGAAGTTAGAGGGTGAGAATAGAAACAAAATAGAATAAAAGAAGAAGATCACATAGAACAAAATCAGAGTAAACACGAATCTCACAGCGAAATGAAAAAAATATATTATAACATATTTTTTGAAATACAAACTTATATCTATATATACGTACATACAATTTCAGAGTACAAATTATAACATCACAGTGGAATTAAACCCTATATATAACTAATGTTGAAGCCTCCTTCTCCAAGCTCTTCCAGGTATATCTGTAAAATCCCGAGTACTTCACTGCCTGTACAAATTTGGGCACCCAAGAGTTTAGGGTAAAACAAAACAAAATATACTCTGGATCAGTCATGGGACTGGTGTGAGTAAACTCCAACCATTTGGTTTAACTTTTAAAAATCCTTTTCAAAACAAAAGATAATCGTAAGACCAATCCACACATAAACACGGGTGGTTTTACCTTACAATGACCCAAAACATTTCTTAAAATCAATACTTAGCCGATATTATAATAATGTCTAATACAAGTAAATAACAATTAAGCAGAACGCTTGCATCTCATGTTCTACATACATAATATCAATCAAAACCGCAGGCTCTTATTCGTGAATGGATTTCCAACTATCACAAGGTATAAAACCACCTTCCAATCAGGGTGCTCTAGAGGCGATACACTGGAGTTCAACAAGAACATCTTGTAACTCAGCCACACATGACCGACCATTCATTTCGCTTAATGTTCTGAATATATTGTCACCTTACGGTTGGTATACCAACATAACCATTCCCGGGAGATACAGAAATAAAAGAAGTAATAAATATGAATATTCTCTAGATGGTGACAATATACCCTAATTGGGTACGACCCACTTAGCTATGTTGTCTTCCCGATTTTTGTCATTTCCCAATTGATGAGGCTTGAGGATATAACATATCTTTTAACATATCCCACCTTTATTTAATTTGAATGTCACATCGTCATACCCGCCAAATCACAAATTGGTTTTCCTAAAAAATACTACGGGTATAAAGCTAAGAGAAACGAATTCCTCCACCACCAATGTAAATACGTTTAAAGAGATCAACTTACGCGATCTATTAGACATACTCTGTCAGACATTCATTTATTCAAGTTGTCCTGGGACTGGACAAACCGAAGACACTATTCTATAAATTCCATCTTAGGCAATTTCTACCTAGGATCACCAGAACAGCCCTCGTGTAAACTTTGTCTTTAATTGTCTTAAATATATTTGATTCGCAATGCTAATGCCCATACGTAGTGGTTTTCAGATAATAAATCTGATCCTCTCCGTATTGACAACGGAAAAATGGTCAAAAACTTTGATAGCCGGTTATTTAACTATCAAAGTAAAACATACATACAAATAACAGTCGTATTTCCAAATGGAAATCTTACCGATCAATCATTAATCAATACTGAGCCCCTTTATATGGATTTATTAATAATTTATTCATTTCCCAAATTCCTCTTTAATATCTTTACCCATATTCTTCCAACTTGTTTAGTCTCTCACAATCCTTGGAAAATGTTTCCATCTTAGTAAAATACTCATTTTCTCTATTCCAGAAAATATTACTTACTAACGTCAGAAAACATTTCCATAAATCCTTAAATTCTCATTTTCTATGTTTAGAAAATATATGCTATCTTGGGAAAACATTTTCGTTTCTCATCCACTCATCACGATCCTTACACATTCATCAGTCCCTAACTGTAAACTAGTAAAAGAACAACTTCCTAAGTGTTAACCCCGAAGGTCAAAACCAACATCAGATTAATACCCAGAAAGCCATTCAACTTAACTAGTCTCCAGTCAGTTTCTAATTTCCTTAACTCCATTTAAATCTGCAAAACTTTTGCTTTTAAATCATTTTTCACTTTCTAATGTGAATATTATTTCTTTACAGAAAACAAAACTCATTTTATCAAATAAATCTTGATTTCTATTTATAAATGCCATTATAGGTTCAAATCCATTTATCGAGTTATTTTTTAAATTCATAATCATATTCCACTTCATACTCTCCATTTACAAGTAAACTTCTTATTAATATTATATCAAGTATATACTTAATCTTTATTACATAATCGATTTTAAATTATTGATTTCAAATCAAATATTATACTATCTTTCTGAATTCTAAATCATAAAATATATAATTTCTATAAATAATTTATCTATAAAATATTCGACAAAGTCGAATTCTAACTATAAATCCTTATGGACTTATTTCAATTCTGTTTATATTTCGAACTCGATATAAATTCCACGATTTCCATTTCTCATTTTTGAATCTAGCATCCACGGATTATTTAATAATTATTATTTAACAATAATTATTTTATTCCATTTAAAAATATCGTAAATAAATCAAACTACTTGTTTATATAATTAAACAAGTTATTATATTCTAACTAGTCAAATCAATATTCAATTTTTATTATTTAAAAATAATAAATAATAGTTCTTTTCCTTATATTTTTATGGTATTTTAATACCAATCATTTCAAGTCAATGTTGATCAACCATCCCAAAAACACAATAATCAAGCACAGATTATTCATCATATCATATAATGCGATATATGAAAAACAACAGTATAATTATTAAGGACTCCAGTTGGATTCCTCCAACCTGTTTCCCTGCATCCACAGATGTTAATCAACATGAATAATACTAGTTTAAGATCAAATATGAAATATAATAATAAATATAATCAGTATTAAAATAACGACCTATGTATATATAACTATATATATATATTATTTTAACCAATTTATTTCCAAATCATCCATACAACCATCACACACTGCATTCAATCATTTTTATCAATATTAAATAACATTTATAAAATTATAAAACTGGACAGAGTTAGTGAGTTTACTCACTTTGGTCGTTTGACGTTAATAACGATAAACGATCAATAGGTCCAATCAATCGTTCTATTTTGCCATAATTTCAGACGAGCTCCAAATGGTTCCAAACCAGCTTCATCGTGTAGCCTGCATGAATACGATCCCAAAGGATCAGACCGTTTGTGAAACTGACCATGTATGCGAGAGATATCACATTAACAAGTATATGTTATTTAGTTTAAAATTAACTTAATATATATAAAAAACAATTGGGCCTCACGTTTATTGTCCTTCTTGAACTGGCCCATCAATCCTTCTTTCTCCATTTACAAATCATCAGCTCCAGTTTTTCACGCAAGGGGAAAATGGCCATTGCCGCCACTTTTAATCCTTCTTTCTCTTACTCCAGCTCACTAATGGACCAACCAAAAACACCAACCCTTCCACTTCGCGAGCTTGACCAGAACCTCCACCACAGATCTCCACAATCCCCAAAAACATTCGACTTCATGTATACACCATTCCCTTCTCCGTTTCACAACAGAAAATCAAACTAAAATCATCGAAATATATAACCTTAAAATCTCCTCACAACCGCATACTTCTTGTAGAACTGGAAGACACCTTAACGACGCGGGTATCACCGGCACAAGCACGAAATATAGACAATTGTGCGACAGAGAAATGCACGCCCTCCTTCAAACCTTTCACACAAGGTGCAGATGTAACAACCCGGATTTTTACAACATGCTAAGACGAGAATCAAGGCAGAATTTAATTATAAAATCTGAATCAAGGGAAACGGGCTATTCCATTGCGTTCGTCTCGGAAAAATACGCGAAATAGAGTCCGAGTTTTTGAAAATCGGAGTCCGTATGACCAAGTTATGGCCCGTCAAAGTTTTCAGAAAATTTCAAGTTCAAAAACAGTTCAAATTTGAATTCAGAATTCAAATTCAGCCAAGCAGAAGAGGCGGGAAAAATTCCCGCCACCCCCAAGTTGACTGGGGAGTCGACTTGGGAGTCGACACCCCCCAGGTGGTGTCGACTGCCCAGTCGACACCCCTGTCGACCTGGGTGGTCCGACCACTTGGGCCTGGGTGCACCTGACTTGTTTCTCAAGACATGTTTTATGGGCCTATGACGGATTTTGAGGGTTCAGATCTATCCTAGGGTTAATCTAAGGGCCTAAACTATTCCTAATCTCTATAAAAAGACCCCTAAGCCTACCCTAAACCCTCACAAATCACTCTTACAACGAAGTGCTGCCCAAATCTACATTGATCATGGCCACCATCCCCAAATTCAAGAGCTTGTGCTTGCAAACTAGATTCAAGACGAAGGTGCAAGCTTTCTACACCAAATCAAGGGTTTTGATCATCGTCTCAACATGGATTCTACGACAAGACGATTCATGCTCCTAAATCTCTAAGCCACGCTATGTAAGTTCTAGCTACTTCTAGATCTAAACGGTAGTTTTAATGATGGCATGGAATAAAACGAGATTAAACTAAGTATGCTAGCCTATATGATCCCTGTCATGCCTCTTTTGCTGGAACCTATGACTTTTGGCTATGCTTAGTGACTAAATCATGTTATGATTAACCTAGTTTATCTTGCAAGTTTGAATCTTTATCTATGGAATGCTAGCATGAACCTTTGGGAACCATTTGACTTGTGAAACATTGGCAAAGATTTGACTTTGGAGCTTATGCATGTAAATGAACCCAAACCCCTTCTGTTATCATGCATGTTTGTGGCCAAATTCCCTTATGATACTATGCATGTTTGTGGCCAAATTCCCTTATGATACTATGCATGTTTGTGGACAAATTCCCTTATGATACTATGCATGTTTGTGGCCAAAAACCCCTTATGATGCTATGCATATTTTGAGGCCAAACTCACTTATGATACCATGAATATTTGTGGCCAACCCCTTTTTGGCATCGCGCATGTTTTGAGGCCAATATGTAGCATAGTATCCTTACTATGTTGACTCGCTTTTACTTGGGTTGGAAACACGATTTGGGGTAGGATAGACGAGCGTGATTATGACATGATAATTTGACATGGGATTTCATGAAAATATGATACTCATGATACACCTAAATGGGGACATGACATGTGGGATAAACATGGGACTTGAAACTAGACACGTATGGGTTGTAAGTGTAATATGACACTACACCAAACATGAAAGTGGCCAACTCGAGATTGGGTTGAGTTTGTAGCATAAATCTACCCGGACCCGCCCGGCTTAACTAGTGGCTACAAACAATAGGACCCAATGTGGGTAATTGGTCATATAGCACTTAAAACCCGAGGTTAGACTAGGTTGTGGTGTAAATCTACCCGGACCCGCCCGACTTAACTAGTAACCACAACAAAGTCTAATGTGAGAGGTTGGGGTGCATTAATCTAATTAATGCTACATAAAAAGGTTAAGTAATTTTCACTAATGACACTTAACCGATATGACACGAATGGGTAGGTTAAGTGGAACCGGACTTGATTTCTTAATGACAATTAACCAAACAAGACAATTAGGGAATGGGGTTAAGTAATTTACACTTCTCTAATCCGACTTGGTAATTACATGGGGTTAAGTAACTTAGACTTAACTAATCTAAACACGGTAATTAGATGGGGTTAAGTAACTTACACTTAACTAATCTAAACACGGTAATTAGATGGGGTTAAGTAACCTACACTTAACTAATCTAAACACGGTAATTAGATGGGGTTAAGTAACCTACACTTAACTAATCTAAACACGGTAATTCGATGGGGTTAAGTTAAACACTTAACCAGTTTAAGCTTGGTAATTCAATGAGGTTAAGTAACCAATACTTAACCAACTTAACATGATAATTTAATGGGGGTTAAGTAACTTATACTTAACCAATTATACATGATGATTTGATGAGGTTAAGTAACCTATACTTAACCAATCTAATATGCGGACCTGATAGGGTTAAGTCACAAGTCCTTTTAAATATACTTAACCATTGTAATACGATTAGTGGATGAGGTTAAGTTAACCTATACTTAACCAATCCAAATCGATAATCCGATGAGGTTAAGGTAATCTGTGCTTAACCAATCTGGCACGATAATCTGATAAGGTTAAGATAAACAAATACTTAACCAATTTGACTTGATGATTGAATAGGGTTAAGTCATGAGCTTCTTGGTATACTTAACCAACTTGTAGGGCTAGGTCTTGGACTTGAATACTTAGCCAAATCTTGACATAATTCATAGGCAGGTTAAGTCATGAACTTAAATGACAATACTTAACCCATTAGACAAAACCCTAGTTCAGGGGACTAGGTGGGAAACCGGGATTAACCAGGATAACGGGAAAGGAGATTAAGTGGTAAACCTTAGTTTGGGAAACTAAGTAGTAATTCGTAGTCGAGGATTTTGGACCAGTTCACAGATAGATGAGTAACCCGATACGGTAGGTCATCGCTTAAAACACGAGGAGGAGCAAATTATCTGACTTAGATAAAGGCTCCAACGAACTGGGTGACGAAGCGGTAGCTTCGGGGAACATGAGGGTACTATTGGTATCCCTCTGTGAGGTGGCAGTTGGTCCATGAAACCCGGCCTCACAGAGGTTAAGGTCTGCGGTAGAAGAGCCAAGGTTATGCCTTGGTTGCTATGCGAGCGACCTAAAGGCTGGGATGGATTAGCGTGGAGTCGACGATACTTCTTTTTGCCCTGGATAGCACGTCGTCGACTACCTACCATCTTTAGTCAATCGTGTACGAACGGAAAGGCAGAGAACTCCCAACAGACCATGTTCTTGCTATCGAGTCATGGGTGAGGTTGGCCTATAGGGAAGTGGGGCTATAGTGGGGCCGGGATGTAGTTCTCATACATGATTTTTCTTGGATTGCCTTTCAGTAGTTGAGGGAGGGGTCACGTGGGACCATAGCCACGGATACAAAAACAGACCTTGATATCTGCATCAGCAGACGACTTAAAGCTCCCGACTGAGTTCTGTATTTCTTGATTTGCCCTGGCACGGAACTCGTATGGCACATTGAGATACATGTGCGTCTAGACATGGAAAACGATTCACGATATATACGTGGGACAAAGGGCGTGGTTGACGGGTGGCATAATCCCTAGTGGTCCTAGGTGGCTAAAACCCAAACCGAGACACGGAAACGTTCATTAGGTAGCATAATCCCTAGTGGTCCTAGGTGGCATAAATCCTAAGTGAACACGCGATAGTTCATGGTAAGAAAACATAACTAGATCAAGGGTAGCAGTCCAAAACAACTTCAAGGACAAAATGGTACTACGTGGAGGTGGTATAGATTTACATGGGAAAGCCCGTACGGCCTACGGCAAAGGACTGAACTTATACATGGAAAGAAACATACGAGTTGGGAAAACCTACATATGCTATATATATTAGGTTGACATGGACCATTACACGACATTGGGCGAGGGACATTCATAGTTAACACATGACGCGGGTTGGGATACTAGTACGAGAGGTGCAGAGTAAATATACATGATAAATACCGGGGGATGTTATACATGATAGATACCTTGGGATAGTATACTTGATAGAAACCTGACGATGTGATACCTTGATTTATCTTGACACCGTAGTTTATCATGATACCTTAGTTTACCTTGCTACAGTAGTTCATCCAGTTATCTTGGTTTAGCTTATCTATCTTGTCGACATCCTTATTTTTACTTTCAGTTTATGCATGTCATGTTACCTTTACCTGTTTTTATACTGGAAGTAGATAGGACTTACCAGTCTTTATGACTGACCCCGTTTTGTTTCGCCTCTTTGTCTTCCGTTCCCCCCCACCCCAGGTTTTCAGGGAGGAAATGATGTTGTTTAGTTCGGACCTCTTATGATTGAAGGTCATCATGTATAGCTTGGTCTTCTCTTGGCTATGGCCGCTTCACCTCTTTATTTTGGGGAATAATTTATGAAAAGGTTTTATGCTTCTTTACTATTGCAAGACTGGTTTTGATGTACTCTGATGTAAAAGGCTTTAGACCTTATTTTATAAGGTAATGAAATTTGCTTTACTTCCGCTGTTTTATATATGTTCTGTCTTGTAATATTTCTGTGCATGTTTACCTCAATAATGCTTCACCAAACCTAGTGCATTCCCTTTGTGAGTGACCCTAGCGGAGGTGGGGTGTTACATTTGGTATCAGAGCAGAAGGTTACCAGACTGGGCAAAAGTTTTTAAAACCTTCTGAAAACTATTTGAGAGACCGTTTACAAAGAAGCATTTTTCAAGAAAAGTTTTTTTAAAGGCTAATCCCCAAAATCCATTAGCACTATCCTTTGTTTCCTTGATTGAACCTCTTTTCCTTTCTTTCCTCCATCTGTAGTCACAGTAGTTTTAACTGCGACTAATCCTTGTCTAGCTACGTAAGTGTTTTCCCGTGCGACGGAGGAAGTTCTCGAGAGACCGGTTACTGAAGTTATAAGAAAGGATAATAAGAGCAAGGATAAAGGACACGGACTTAGGGATAAGCAACTTGTTGGTATGGCTTGATCCACAAAGGAAGAAAAGGACAAGATCAGCTGGAGGGCGATTGTATGCTCTCATTTCTAGCGTACCTAAGAGGAATGGTACCGTTTCTGTTAAAGGTTTAGCCTTTCTTTTCTATCATCCTATCCAGACTTTGTTTTGATCATATCATTTAAGCCTGCTTCGATAGTTGAGTCTCTGCACCTTAGTACTAGCATGGTAGAGGATCCCGTTTTTGTCCCAAATCTTGTTGGAAGATCGGTCCATTTATTCAAGACTTGTTGGACTATGGATGGATTCTAGGGGTAAAGTGGTTATCCAGTAAGGGATACCATTCTCGGTTCTGAAAAGAGGGTAGTCAGACTCTTGGCTTGCTTTGGTAATACCCTCGAAGTCTCGTGTAACCTTTTGGGTTTTGTCATGGTTAGTTACCTAGAATAACTTGATGTATTTATCGGAATTCCCTGATCCGATCAAGTAACATTCGCCAATAAGGCGGATGGTTCATTCCGCTTAAGCATGGGTTATAGGAATCACCCTAGTAAGTGCACGGGGTAACATGGATTGGCATCGGTAAATGAGATCCAGAATTCACTAGTGAATTGTTGGAAAAACTTGCACGAAACCATGAGTACGCAGCTATGGTTGAGCCAAGTATTCTAGAAAAGAATAAGTGAAAAAGGAACATAAGGCGACAGTGAAGTGAGTTTCGACTCATACCTTGGAAAGAGGAATCAAGGAGCTACGAAATCATGAAGTCAAAGGCGGTCAAGGCACAATGGAATTAAGCTCAAGGAAATGCGGCTTAGACGCACGCATCATGTCTCTTTTTAAGAGTATATCGTTGATCCCTGGTTCTCCTGTAGAGCTTGCTTGCATGCTATCGCTTGGTGGATATCCTCTCAGTCCTGTTTCTGTTGCAAACCCCATAAGGAGTTTGTCTTGTTTATCTTCTCGATCCTATCTTGGGAACCTTAGATAGAACTCTATGGATGTAAACATGTATTTGAAACATGTTATGATTGATATGGTTGCAAATGGTTGCAAGTGGTTGCTCGTGGATGCGCGAATACACATTAGATACAAGATTGACGCGGTCACGTTTCATGTTGCATATGCACGAGTATTTATACTTGTTTATGGATGAAATTGAATGTGTTTTCATGCGGATATTGCATATGGATGAATGTTTGTGCACACATATAGTACTTATATGACTAGGACTATTTGCATACATGTTGGACTCATGGCACTAAACATATTTTGCATCAGAGAGATCATTCAGGCCTGATCATTAGCATTAGCTAAGGAGCATATACACACACGTTCTGCATATGTCCATATGGCACTAGAAATCGTCTAAGGACAATGGTTGCATGTGGATGATGTTTTGAGTAGATGGACGATGGATGGTAGGATACGTTCTTCCTAACTTGGAGATTTCGGGGACGAAATCCTTTAAGTTGGGGAGGATGTAACAACCCGGATTTTTACAACATGCTAAGACGAGAATCAAGGCAGTATTTAATTATAAAATCTGAATCAAGGAAAACGGGCTATGCCATTGCGTTCGTCTCATAAAAATACGCGAAATAGAGTACGAGTTTTCGAAAATCGGAGTCCGTATGACCAAGTTATGGCCCGTCAAAGTTTTCAGAAAATTTCAAGTTCAAAAACAGTTCAAATTTGAATTCAGAATTCAAATTCAGCCAAGCAGAAGAGGCGGGAAAAATTCCCGCCACCCCAAGTCGACTGGGGAGTCGACTTGGGAGTCGACACCCCCCAGGTGGTGTCAACTGCCCAGTCGACACCCCTGTCGACCTGGGTGGTCCGACCACTTGGGCCTGGGTGCACCTGACTTGTTTCTCAAGACATGTTTTATGGGCCTGTGATGGATTTTGAGGGTTCAGATCTATCCTAGGGTTAATCTAAGGGCCTAAACTAGTCCTAATCTCTATAAAAAAGACCCCTAAGCCTACCCTAAACCCGCACAAATCACTCTTGCAACGAAGTGCTGCCCAAATCTACATTGATCATGGCCTCCATCCCCAAATTCAAGAGCTTGTGCTTGCAAACTAGATTCAAGATGAAGGTGCAAGCTTTCTACACCAAATCAAGGGTTTTGATCATCGTCTCAACATGGATTCTACGACAAGACGATTCATGCTCCTAAATCTCTAAGCCACGCTATGTAAGTTCTAGCTACTTCTAGATCTAAACGGTAGTTTTAATGATGGCATGGAATAAAACGAGATTAAACAAAGTATGCTAGCCTATATGACCCTTGTCATGCCTCTTTTGCTTGAACCTATGACTTTTGGCAATGCTTAGTGACTAAATCATGCTATTCATGTTATGATTAACCTAGTTTATCTTGCAAGTTTGAATCTTTATCTATGGAATGCTAGCATGAACCTTTGGGAACCATTTGACTTGTGAAACATTGGCAAAGATTTGACTTTGGGGCTTATGAATGTAAATGAAACCAAACCCCTTATGTTATCATGCATGTTTGTGGCCAAATTCCCTTATGATACTATGCATGTTTGTGGCCAAATTCCCTTATGATACTATGCATGTTTGTGGCCAAAAACCCCTTATGATGCTATGCATATTTTGAGGCCAAACCCACTTATGATACCATGCATATTTGTGGCCAACCCCTTTTTGGCATCGCGCATGTTTTGAGGCCAATATGTAGCATAGTATCCTTACTATGTTGACTCGCTTTTACTTGGGTTGGAAACACGATTTGGGGTAGGATAGACGAGCGTGATTATGACATGATAATTTGACATGGGATTTCATGAAAATATGATACTCATGATACACCTAAATGGGGACATGACATGTGGGATAAACATGGGACTTGAAACTAGACACGTATGGGTTGTAAGTGTAATATGACACTAGACCAAACATGAAAGTGGCCAACTCGAGGTTGGGTTGAGTTTGTAGCATAAATCTACCCGGACCCGCCCGGCTTAACTAGTGGCTACAAACAATAGGACCCAATGTGGGTAGTTGGTCATATAGCACTTAAAACCCGAGGTTAGACTAGGTTGTGGTGTAATTCTACCCGGACCCGCCCGGCTTAACTTGTAACCACAACAAAGTCTAATGTGAGAGGTTGGGGTGCATTAATCTAATTAATGCTACATGAAAAGGTTAAGTAATTTTGACTAATGACACTTAACCGATATGACACGAATGGGTAGGTTAAGTGGAACTGGACTTGATTTCTTAATGACACTTAACCAAACAAGACAATTAGGGAATGGGGTTAAGTAATTTACACTTAACTAATCCGACTTGGTAATTAGATGGGGTTAAGTAACTTAGACTTAACTAATCTAAACACGGTAATTAGATGGGGTTAAGTAACCTAAACTTAACTAATCTAAACACGGTAATTAGATGGGGTTAAGTAACCTACACTTAACTAATCTAAACACGGTAATTCGATGGGGTTAAGTTAAACACTTAACCAATCCAAGCTTGGTAATTCAATGAGGTTAAGTAACCAATACTTAACCAACTTAACATGATAATTTAATGGGGGTTAAGTGACTTATACTTAACCAATTATACATGATGATTTGATGAGGTTAAGTAACCTATACTTAACCAATCTAATATGCGGACCTGATAGGGTTAAGTCACAAGACCTTTTAAATATACTTAACCATTGTAATACGATTAGTGGATGAGGTTAAGTTAACCTATACTTAACCAATCCAACTCGATAATCCGATGAGGTTAAGGTAATCTGTGCTTAACCAATCTAGCACGACAATCTGATAAGGTTAAGATAAACAAATACTTAACCAATTTGACTTGATGATTGAATAGGGTTAAGTCATGAGCTTCTTGGTATACTTAACCAACTTGTAGGGCTAGGTCTTGGACTTGAATACTTAGCCAAATCTTGACATGATTCGTAGGCAGGTTAAGTCATGAACTTAAATGACAATACCTAACTCATTAGACAAAACCCTAGTTCAGGGGACTAGGTGGAAAACCACAATACACGTATTGGGAATTGGATTTTCGTCATGATTCGAGGCAAGGGGCAAGCTCCTCTCCGCTTCGAGACACTCTGGCAAATGCCTCAGGACTACACACTCTGGGTAACCCCTGGGATCCTCCAAGACCGGTCCTCTCTTACGTTTGAGGATTAATTATTCCTGAACACACGTTTCCCGGCCCTATAGGACCTATAGTCAAGGCGCCTCGCATCCAAACCACAAAGGTGAAAAGTATATAAATGTCAGGGCTGGTAGGTCACTAACACCACCTATAGCTAGAAAGAAACGTCGTGCACTCCTTGGGTCCTCATCCCATTTTTGACTCATATCGAGGTGTGAGGCTCGCGAATCCGCGCTATACACAAAGCTGCCATATAGGCCGTGCTTTGATCATCAACCACAAGACTTTGCTTTTCAACAGAAGCCTTGATCCATGCAACTCAGCGTGCCAC
The DNA here is from genome assembly GCA_030737875.1 of Allium sativum. NCBI lineage: Eukaryota > Viridiplantae > Streptophyta > Magnoliopsida > Asparagales > Amaryllidaceae > Allium > Allium sativum. Next base: position 121,757,266 of record CM060915.1, read on the forward strand.
ACAGGCAATTCATGCCATGCGATTGATATCTATTGATATATAACCTCTAAGCTCGTACGTCTCAGAGAAGGGCGTTAAGCAAGAGAATAAATTCTCCGCCGCCAAACAGATATATATTTAACAGAAATCAATCAACACAGAATAAAATCCAATGTCAGACACACAATCCATTTACAAGTTCGTTTTGGGTCTGAACGAAACCGGAGGCACTTTCCTCGCATATCCATCGATCTCCAAGTACGTCTGGAAGATCGCCAACTGATTCCCTCATCTTGGGTGTACAGCCCAATCAAGATCATTAGTAATCACCCAAATGATATGAAGACTTCCAGTCTTCAACCACCGTCTTCATCTTCGACTTATCGTCGAATCGGTTATTCAGAATGGGTATAAATCCGGCCTTTCCGAACAACCCGCGTATATTAAAAATAAATGTTACACAAACACAACATACGCCTCATTCCAATTCATTAGTCACTAACCGTAAATTAGCAAGAGAACAATTTCCCAAATATTAACCCCGAAGGCCGAAACAAACATCAGATCAATACCAGGAAACAATTCTTCTTAGCTAACCTACAGCAATACACGTATTGGGAATTGGATTTTCGTCATGATTCGAGGTAAGGGGCAAGCTCCTCTCCGCTTCGAGACACTCTGGCAAATGCCTCAGGACTACACACTCTGGGTAACCCCTGGGATCCTCCAAGACCGGTCCTCTCTTACGTTTGAGGATTAATTATTCCTGAACACACGTTTCCCGGCCCTATAGGACCTATAATCGAGGCGCCTCGCATCCAAACCACAAAGGTGAAAAGTATATAAATGTCAGGGCTGGTAGGTCACTGACACCACCCATAGCTAGAAAGAAACGTCGTGCACTCCTTGGGTCCTCATCCCATTTTTGACTCATATCGAGGTGTGAGGCTCGCGAATCCACGCTATACACAAAGCTGCCATATAGGCCGTGCTTTGATCATCAACCACAAGACTTTGCTTTTCAACAGAAGCCTTGATCCATGCAACTCAGCGTGCCACACAGGCAATTCATGCCATGCGATTGATATCTATTGATATATAACCTCTAAGCTCGTACGTCTCAGAGAAGGGCGTTAAGCAAGAGAATAAATTCTCTTGCTTAACGCCCTTCTCTTGCTTAACGCCCAGTTTTTCCCAAATCATTTCTCTTGCTTAACGCCCTTCTCTGAGACGTACGAGCTTAGAGGTTATATATCGATAGATATCAATCGCATGGCATGAATTGCCTGTGTGGCACACTGAGTTGCATGGATCAAGGCTTCTGTTGAAAAGCAAAGTCTTGTGGTTGATGATCAAAGCACGGCCTATGTGGCAGCTTTGTGTATAGCGTGGATTCGCGAGCCTCACACCTCGGTATGAGTCGAAAACGGGATGAGGACCCAAGGAGTGCACGACGTTTCTTTCTAGCTATGGGTGGTGTCAGTGACCTACCAGCCCTGACATTTATATACTTTTCACCTTTGTGGTTTGGATGCGAGGCACCTCGATTATAGGTCCTATAGGGCCGGGAAACGTGTGTTCAGGAATAATTAATCCTCGAGGACCGGTCTTGGAGGATCCCAGGGGTTACCCAGAGTGTGTAGTCCTGAGGCATTTGCTAGAGTGTCTCGAAGCGGAGAGGAGCTTGCCCCTTGCCTCGACTCATGACGGAAATCCAATTCCCAATACGTGTATTGCGGTTTTATTTGTAGAGCCTAGTATGGCGACATGATTGATGGTACCCATGCCGCCTAGGATTGATATTTATGATTGAAATTGTTTTGACACTATACACTTATTATAGTATCAAATGATTTGTTTTAAACGTACCAAGCATGTTTGGCTATTATAAGGGAAAACCCTATCCTCCGGCTTGCGTTGCATTGTGTGATGGGACCTGGGTCTTATAATAGCTTCATTTTTCGAAAAAGCATTGCGTTGTCTTTTTTATGCACTGGTATTTTTGGGAGGAAACCCGTTCCGTGTTATACGGCGTGGCCCCTTGAATTACTCTCTTTTAAAGTAAAGTTTAAATAACTGTTTTAGTTCTCACACCAGTCACATGACTGACCTGGAGTTTATTGTTTTAACCTAAACTCTGGGTGCCCTTATTTTCGACACGTGCAGCTAGTAGTTTTGGTTTTGCAGATTTATATTCATATGATCCTGATTTACAGCTGGAACGATGCTCGGAAAGCTCTGTATCTGTGTATTACTTTCAGTTGTGTTTTATATTGTTTTTCCGCTGTTATGTAATTTATTGTAATCTCTGATATTTTTCTGTTGTGTAATATTCATTTATACTCTGTGTATTCTTGTATCTGATGGAATTGTTGTAATTAACAACGAAATTTTCTTCTGTTTGTGTTCTGATTTGTCTTGTCCTCACAGTAATTCGTTCTTTCTCATCTCTTCGGAGACCGGGGAAGTTCGGGTCGCTTCACCCTTAGAAATGGAAATTTTGCAAACGACCTTTGTTTTCGATGAAACCACTTTTGTTGGATTCGGGATGTCAAACTATTGCTAGGTTTCAAAATTCATAATTTTCTAAGTCAATATGTGAGCATGGCGAAGTTAAACGTGTTTTTACAGTTTCAGTCAATTTGGGTCGACCAGAAAAAGGCCATTTTTCAAACGGTCTCAGAATCAACGAAATTAGTTTTGTTAGGACCGTATCGTCAATACAAACCACGTTCGATCTCGTTCTCCCTCCCACCGACGCTCCTCCCTCACGCCGCCACCCAGTCAACGCCGCACCTCCGGCGAACCCATCTCCGATCTCCCCCTCCTCCATCCTCCGTTCCCCCGTCCTTTCTCTCCCTCGTTCTATTGTAAATCGCCCCACCCAAATCGGCAGACCGCGCCCAAGAACCTCCCCCCCCCCCGATGGTCGTCGTCCCTCCCCTCTCTCCCTCTTCCGCCCTCCTCGACCCAAATCTGTCCCCCCCCCCCCCCCCCCCCCCCGATGAGAAGCGCGCCCTCCGCACCACTGTGGGGCCCCCTGAAATGAAAAAAAGGTAAACATCCTTTAATTCTATTTTATTTTCAATTTTCTTTTTTATTATTATTTATATATAACATTGTGAAAGTAGAAAAAAGGGATTTTTATATACATATAACATTAGCATGATAAAAATAAGGTTTTTATATTATTTTTAAATGAAAGGTTAGATTTTTAAAGATATCAAAATATGATTTTGTTCAAAGTAAAAATATGATTTTGTTTATAGGAAAAATATGATTTTTATTGTGAAGAATAGCGAAACCAAAATATGATTTTTATTGAGAAGAATAGCGAAACCAAAATATGATTTTTATATATAAAAATGTGATTTTTATATAGATAGTGGCGAGATAAAGATTCGATTTTTATTATACAAACATCGTTTTAAAAATATAATCTTTACATATGTAGTAGAGCGATAAAAATATTATTTTTATATTATAGAAAGGTTAAAAATATAATTTTTATATTATAGAAAGGTTAAAAATGTAATTTTTACATTATAGAAAGGTTAAAAATATAATTCTTATACATGTAGAGATATAAAAATATAATTTTTATATGCGTAGTAAAGTAAAAATTCGATTTTTATATATTAAAAGTAGCGATAAAAATTCGATTTTTATATATTAGAAGTGGCGATAAAAATATGATTTTTATATATGTAGTGGATACGGACGACGAAAGTGACAAAAGGCGAGCACGGCGAAGACTTGCTACATATGAAGAGTCGTGGTGTTTGGTTTAGCTCTTGGTGAGAACTTCTCACTTTAAATTTTCTTCTCTAGTTATATATATATATATATATATATATATATATATATACTAGGATGCAGACGGTGCTTAGTAGCACCCGATAACATCGTCCACAGACCATGGACTTGTTTGTTTGGTTGTGTAGTTGGTTAGATTATTTGTTTGACTTTGGTTGTTTGGGTGAAATTGAATTGATTAAATCGATGTGTGTATGACGTGGGCCATTACTAGACCGGGGTAAGGCTAGGCCTTGTCCTGTTTCTAGTATCGTGCCGTTATGCCGCCGAAATTTTCTAAAATAAGTTAGAAAAATAAAAATATCATTTTATTGAATAAATGAACTGAATAGAAAATTCATTTATTGAAATAAATATTTTATCGTTAAAAATATAATTTCTAACGTGGATGTGAACAAAATAAAATATTCATTTACAAACCAGACGGTTTGTTTATGTACACTGATTTGACTGATATTGATTGAGACGATAAATTTTACACGTCGCCCAACTGCACAAATAAAATCTGTGTTTGTTGATTTGAAACCCCACACGGGTATTGGGATGATATTTGACATACATTAGTCCTAATAATTAGTTGTATGTCGATAGATAGGTTGACAGACAGTTGTGTTGTGCACTTTTGATGATGGTTGATTATTTGTCGTTGTTATTATATATATGTGTTGTATGGAAATCCATATAATTAACATTATATGGTAATTGATTGGGCCTCATTCCAGTTGAGAAAATAAAGAACGAAATAAAATATATATTCATGTGTTGAAATAAAATATATATTCATGTGTTGAAATAAAATATATATTCATATGCTGAAGAAAATATTCATTTGTTGAATTGAATAACGAAGTTATTGAAATATATAAAGCCGTGTTGATTAGATATGCGCCATTTTGACATGGACGATATTTATATCGATTTTATTCGAATATCGAAAACGAAGTTGTAACGACCCGCATTTTTCAGCGATATAATGAATCTATTTAATTATTTGAATAAATGGTTTGGTTATTTGAAATGGTCATTGAATTAAATATTATTGAATATTTAATTAAAATAAATAATAGAATAATATATTTAATTATGGAATAATCAAAAATTGTGGAATTTCACAGTATTGTGAATTTAGATTTATTTAACGTATATATATATATATATATATATATATGTTTAGAGTTGAATTATATTGGCGAGTATATTCTCTAATCGACAGTTGAACGTATAAATTATAATTTAATTATAATCGAGCTCGAAATGGCGCGGCAGTTCGCTATTTGGCGGTTTGAAATTCAACTGAATACACAGGGTTCATTTTAACTCGGATTTCTGTGAAACAAGAAACGTATGGAGCTGGTGGAGTATATCTTTCTAATGAAAGAGAAAAATCGAGATTTCATCGTGTAGATTTTGAATTATGTCCAAATCAAATTTTTAGAAAAACAGCGCCGTAAAACCTTATTGGTTTATTTAATTTTATATAAGGATTTAAATATAAATCGACTATCGATATAACTCTGGTGATGAAATATCGAGCTGGAAATCTATATATATTTTTCTAGAGCCGTATGGATATGTATTGTGGATATATACAATAATATATATTTATTTATATTTAATTTAACTATTTTTAAATATATTTATTTATTTAAAAGGGTTATTTAGAGTTTTGAAAATAGCCACTTTTGCAAACAAAGTCGGAATTCGACGAAACTATTTTTTTTGGATCCGCAGCATCAAATTATTGTTAGATTCCAAGTTTGGTGATTTTTAGAGGCAGTGTGTGGCCGTACGGATTTTTAGAGTGAGAGACAGTCAGTATTTCAACAGTTAAAAATACACTGTGTGAGCAAACGAAGTCGGAATTTGACGAAACCAGTTTCGTTGGGTCCGCAATGTCAAACTGTAGCTACATGTCCATTTCCGTGATTTTTGGGTATTGCATGTGATCACAGGGATTTTTAGAGTATGAATGAAGGCAACGATTCATTAACAAACAAATATAATAAGCGAATAAAAAATATATTTTATCCTACTATAAATAACCTTAACATGCCTAACCCTAGAAAATATTTCCTCTGGTCATCGCATAAACACGCCGCCACCGGAACATTTTCTCAAACCAAATCGTTCAATTCAAAAATCCCTATAAATTCAAATAAATTCCAAAAAAAATTCAAAACCAGTGTCTTTGCATTTGTTTTGGGATCGGCTTCCTTTCTATACCAGTTGTATGGGTTGCGATGAGCTTTGCTGTTGCTCGAGCTCTGAACAGAAAACTAGGGTTCAAGAAATCTGAAATTGGAAGCCTTAATTCGAATTTCTGAGTTCGTATATGAGCTTAGGGTGGAGTTTGGCACCTGCGTTTGAACTATTGTGGAATCTGGTGCCAACTTTTGTCGATGGATTCTACGGTGATCGCGAGGGGATCTGGTGCGAGTTAGTGCAAATGAGGATGGAAATGTAGAGATTGTTAAGTAAGGAGCTTTGGGTATTTTAACCAACTTTTAAGGGTGTATTGATCGAGATGGTGGTGGAAGTTTTGGCGTGACTGGCCATTGGGGAAGCTGGAGTGTGAAGACGGAGTGAGGAAGAAAGAAAGAGCGGGTATGCGTATGTGGGCTGAGATAATGGTGAGGCCCAAATTTGGTTAATTAAATTAACTTTGTTTTAATTTAAATATTAAATAAACTTGAATAACTCGTTCGTATATTATCAGAATTTGACAAAATAGGATCCATTGGGATCGTATGGACGGTGGCTACCCCATGGAACTGACCGGGAATGAATTAGAGCTCGCTGGATTTATGGTGAAATTAAGCGCCTGAATCGAATCAATGACCAATTATCGTTATTTAATGATCACCGTCCAATGTGAGTAACTCTCACTAACTCTGCTCAACTTATATTTTTGTAATGTATTTTTAAACTGATAAATATTGGCTGATTTGCTGTGCATTGGTTGTTTTGTTGAACTGCTAGTCAGTTGGATGAAATTATCGATAACGATATATATAAATCGTATCGAAATATTGACTCTGTTTATCAGAATATTTTATATTTGTGTTGACTGACATCTGTGGATGCAGGGAAACAGGTTGGAGGGACCCAACTGGGTTCCTCAACATTTATTTTTCTGTTTATCATATATTATGACATATGATGTGATTATAATCAGTTGTTGATTTGGTTTGTTGATTGTGGTTATTTGGTAACTTTAAATACCAAAGGAAATATTGGAATGTGAAAAGGAGAATTTCAAACTAGAATTTGAAATAAATATTCATATAAAATCTAAGAATTTTATAGTAAAGAAAATTGTGAAGTGGACAATTTAATTTAAAGGATTTTATGAAATCAAATAGATTTTATAAAAAGAGACGTTGAAATTAAAATAAGGAACTTCTATATGAAATTATTAGCAATATTATAGGGAAGTGTAAAGGACTGTTTGAGTAAAATACTTAATGAGAAATAGAAGGTGAACTGTATGGAATAAAGGATAATCTGAAAGGAAATATTTGTGAAATCAAATTAAATAGATTCTATAAAAGGGGCATTTTTCCCATCTGGTGTGAAAAATGAATTTAAGAAAATATTTAGCAAATAAACCCATTTATAAAGGAAAGTGGGTTTTTGAGATGAGAGTTAAACAGAAATGAGATTTCTAATGGTTAGAAATAAAGAACTTGTTTAAAATGAAACAAGTGTTGTGAATAGCAAACAAAGTGTCTGAATGAACTAAATTATAATTATCAGTGGAAACTGAGATTTGCGAATTCAATAGTGAATTTGGATAATAGGAAATTGGAGTTGTTTTAAAGGGAGCGATGAAATCCATTTCGATATTCGGAATGTAAAAGGGGTTAAATAAAATCCGTAGAGAGAGATTATCGAATATAAGTTATTCGAGAGAGATTTTCGAATATTAGTTATTCAAATAAAAGAGTTGACCAGATAGAGTAATTGAACTTAGTTAATCAGATTTGGATTTAAGTTAATATTGGTTGTTCAATCAGAGTTGATCAAATATAGTTATATAGGGGTAGAGTTAGTTAAACATAGTTATTCAGGAAGAGTTTCCATTTCGTACGACTGCTAGCGAAATTCGCAGGGCTGCAGATAGCCTACGGCGGTCGGATGTTTCCTAAGGGAATCAGGCGTAACCATTGTGATCGCTGCGATCTAGAGTCAAGCGGATGGTGTTAAATCAAATAGTAGTCAATCGATAGGAGTTAACTAAGCCGTGTTAGTCAAATTGAGTTAATTAAGCCGAGTTAGTCAAGTTGAGTTAATTAAGTTGAGTTAGTCAAATTGAGTTATTTAAATAAGTCGAGTCAGCCAAGTTAGAGTTAATCGATCAGAGTTAATCAGTTAGAGTTAACCAGTTAGAGTTAATCAGCTAGAGTTAACCAGTTATGGTAAATCAATTAGAGTAAATCAATTGGAGTTAAATCGAATTAGAGTTATTCAAATGGAACTAATCAAGTTCGAGATAGTCGAGTGAATTGAGTTAGTAGAAAGGAAGTAGCCGAATATCGCTTATTCGAAGTGGAGTTATCGAACATAGTTTATTCGAGAAGAGTAATTGAATATAGGTCATTCGAAGTGCGTTGAATCGAATATAGTTGTTCGAAGGAGAAAATTAACGAATATGGTTTATTCGAAGAGAGATTTTCGAATATAGTTATTCGAAGAATCAAATAATAGTTATTCGAACAGAGGAATCGAATATAGTTAATTCGAAAGAGAGTCATCGGATAGTGATTATTCGAGAGTGAATTATATATGGGAATTCGATTATATCAAATCAAGGGAAGTAATGTTTACTTTCCGTTTCAAATCAAGTCTTACTTGTTTGTTAATAAATTTGTTGTTTGTCATTTATCCAAATTAAGATATAAAAGATATATTTAGGTTAATATGTTTTGAAAGCATGGAGTTATAACATTATAGTTATAATCAAATGATTTTGTAAAGGAAGTGGATTCATAAACAGAATCCAAGAGTTTCGCAAGGAAGTTCCTTAAAGAGTTAATGTTTGAACTTTATCTATTTCGAAGTTAGAATTGTCATTCAGTTAAGGTCTGAGAGGTAATTTTACCCCAACTTGATTGACTTCAGTTTTAACTAAGAAGGGTATAAGGTTCGATAGTGAAAGTTGGTTAAGTGAATTGAGTTAATGACCGAAATGGTTAAGAGTTGGCATAACGATGTTTAATTTAAACATCTGTTTACATCCAGTAAAGGAGATTTGGAAATGTTTTCCAAATAAGAATCAGAATTTTTTTTTCTAATATTGGAAATAAGGAATGAAAGTAAATATGGTGATGTTTTCGAAATGATTTACAAAGTATATTTTCTAAAATTTAGAAAAATAGAATTTACGAATATATAGGAATGGGAAATGGCTAAAATAAAGATGATTTGATCTAAAAAAAAAACATTGAATGATGATGAGTCGATAGAATTTAAAAATAATATCGTTGTTTGCACACCTGTTTTTCTTTGATAGTTAAATCACCGACTATCGAAGTTTTTGACCATTTTTCTGTCGTCAATACGGAGAGACCGGGATCAGATTCATTATCTGAAAACCACTTTGTATGGACGTTAGCGTTGCGATCAAATATTGAAGATGGAGTTATGCAAGGGTTATCCTGTTTACAGAATAGTGCCTTCGGTTTGTTCAGTCCCACGACAAATGTAAATGGACGAATGTCTGACAGAGTATATCTAACGGATCACGTAAGTTGATCTCTTCAAACTTACTTACGTTTAGTGGCGGAGGAATTTGTTTCTCTTAGCTTTATACCCATGGTATTTTTGGGGAAATCAATTTGTGATTTGACGGGTATGACGATGTGGCATTCAAAGTGAATGGTGGTCAAGTGCTTCAAAAGATACGTAATGACCTCAACCCTCATCAATCAGGGAATGACAGAAATCGGGCAGGCAACATGGCTAAGTGGGTCGCTCCCATTAGAGTGTATATCACCTATCTAGAGAAAATCCAATTCATTCTTTGTCTATTCGATGTTGTCCCTTTCCGGGAAGACGGTGGGTAGCTCCCAACTGTTGGTGATATACATTCGATACACTCAAGCGAAATGAGTGGTCGGTCATGTGAGGGCCGGGTTGCAAAATGTTCTTGTTGAACCCAGCGTATTTGCCTCTAGAGATACACTATCGACAGGTGGTCCCATACCTTGTCAGGGTCGGAATCCAATTTCTAATAAGCGCCTGCGGTTTTTGTTTGTATACTATATATGTGGAACGTGAGATGCAAGCGTTCTTCTAGATTCTAATTACTCGTGATTAGACATTATCATAATATTAGAAATGCATCGCTTTCCAAAACTGTTTTGGGTTATCGTAAGGTAAAAACCATCCATGTTTATGTGTGGATCGGTCTTACGATTATCTTTTCTTTTGAAAAAGATTTTGAAAAGTTAAACCGATGATTTGAGTATACTCACACCAGTCTCTGACTGACCCAAAGTTTATTTTTGTTTTGTTTCCCCTAAACTCTTGGGTGCCCAAATTTGTACGAGCAATCAAGTAGTTCAGGCCTTTACAGATATACGTGGAGGAGCTTGAAGCAGAAGGCTTCAGGATTATACCACTATTGTTATTACCATTGTGTGTAAGTGTTGTGTTCTGATAATGTTGTTGCATATATATACTGTTTTATTTCAAAGTTATGTTATATATTATATTTTATTTGTTCCGCTGTGAGATTCGAATTACTCTGATTCTGTTATATGGTGATCTTCTTCTTCTTCTATTCTAATTTTCTATCTTATCTCTTCTCACCCTCTAACTTCTTTCTATTAATGATCAGGTATTTTTGATGTCTGAATAGTCAACATGGCAGTTTTATGTTGATTTTCGGAGTCGAAAATCCCAGTTCGTTACAGTGGTATCAGAGCCGAAGGTTAAGTGATTACCTTGGCTCTGTGGCGTGACTCAGTAGAGATGGGGTAGTAATACCCTAGATTGAGTTTGTGTGTATATATACGAGTGAACGTATTTGTAGATTTTATATATAAAAAATTTATATTGTGGAGATTTATTGGTTGAGTAGTTTGTGAATTCTGGTCGATCAGTTTGATCAACTGTATCGAAAGGAGTTTCTAAACACTTGAATACGATAAACCGACAGTATGTTTTGAAGGAGGGTAAATGAAATAATTTTACCCAAATTATATTTTGATGATTAATATTTGAAGTATTATAGTATGTTGGATGTGTTGGTTGATTATAATTGAAATGGTTATATAAATAGCCAATTTGAGCTCGTATAATATAAAAACAGATTAATTAAATCAGAATTAAATCAGAATTGGAATTAAAATTTGAAAAAAAAAACTGGAAAAGGTGTTGTAAGTGGATTTGAGTTAAATATAAGAAATTTTAGGATCCATGGAGATGGTAATTTGTTTACAAGTATCATGAATGATATTTTGAAAAATATTTCAAAATGAAGGTGTTTAAATATGGTTTTGATAAGTGATATAGTATTGAACTCACTTCGATATCTGGGAAATAACTCTGATGATACTGGCCACATCATCAGTGTTCTTTCTCGAGTTTAAGTGACGGATTACTATCAAAGATTTTGTATTGGATTGGTTGAGGAAAACAAGTTTAAAATCCGAAAAGGAATATTTGGTTTTAGAAAGGCTAAGCTGTTTAAAAACTCCCAGAAAGAGACGGTTTAAATTAAAATAAATTTAAAGAAATTTGGCAAGGCAAACTGAAATTGGATTAAAACCAGTAAGAGAAAATTTAATTGAAATAGAACGATATCGAATAAAGTTGGATTTGAGAGTTATGAATTTGTTTAAATATATTGGACATATAAACAAGGGTTGAATTGGTAATGGAATTTGAGATTGAGAATGAGATTTGGTTTGAAATAGGATGATTGGATTTGAGATTAGATGATTGGAGATTGATTGGGATGACTTTGGTATGTGCTGAATTGGCAGCAGAATGAAAGGATTTAATGATATTCCCAACAAAAAGGTACACATTTATTTATATATGAGTTTGGTGATCTTCTGAGCCATCTGACAAGCCGCTTGGCTGTGTTGTTTTCTTTTGGGTTGGAGAAGGCCTGGAGAGGCGAGTTGTCATTGTACCGATTGAGCCGTACAGAGGAGGTGCTGGCAAAAAATTTCGAAAATTTCGGGTGTTAGAAAATTTTCAGAATTTTTGGAAATTTTCGTTAATCGAAATAAATTAATAATTTAGTTGAAATTAAATTAATTCAGTTGAAACTGAAATTAAAAGTGAATGGATAATTTTAAACCAGTAAAATAGGGTCGGTCTTCTACCTTAGCAATTTCGAGGACGAAATTATTTTAAGGGGGAAAAAATGTAATGACCCGCATTTTTCAGCGATATAATGAATCTATTTAATTATTTGAATAAATGGTTTGGTTATTTGAAATGGTCGTTGAATTAAATATTATTGAATATTTAATTAAAATAAATAATAGAATAATATATTTAATTCTGGAATAATCAAAAATTGTGGAATTTCACAGTATTGTGAATTTAGATTTATTTAACGTATATATATATGTTTAGAGTTGAATTATATTGGTGAATATATTCTACAATCGACAGTTGAACGCATAAATTATAATTTAATTATAATCGAGCTCGAAATGGCGCGGCAGTTCGCTATTTGGCGGTTAGAACTTCAACTGAATACACAGGGTTCATTTTAACTCGGATTTCTGTGAAACAAGAAACGTATGGAGCTGGTGGAGTATATCTTTCTAGTGAAAGAGAAAAATCGAGATTTCGTCATGTAGAATTTTTAGAAAAACAGCGTCGTAAAACCTTAATAGTTTATTTAATTTTATATAAGGATTTAAATATAAATCGACTATCGATATAACTCTGGTGATGAAATATCGAGCTGGAAATCTATATATATTTTTCTGGAGCCGTATGGATATGTATTGTGGATATATACAATAATATATATTTATTTATATTTAATTTAACTATTTTTAAATATATTTATTTATTTAAAAGGGTTATTTAGAGTTTTAAAAATAGCCACTTTTGCAAACAAAGTCGGAATTCGACGAAACTAATTTTGTTGGATCCGCAACATCAAATTATTGTAAGATTCCAAGTTTGGTGATTTTTAGAGGCAGTGTGTGGCCGTACGGATTTTTAGAGTGAGAAACAGTCAGTCTTTCGACAGTTAAAAATACACTGTGAGCAAACGAAGTCGGAATTTGATGAAACCAGTTTCGTTGGGTCTGCACTGTCAAACTGTAGCTGCATATCCATTTCCGTGATTTTTGGGTATTATATGTGATCACAGGGATTTTTAGAGTATGAATGAAGGCAACGATTCATTAACAAACAAATATAATAAGCGAATAAAAAATATATTTTATCCTACTATAAATAACCTTAACATGCCTAAACCTAGAAAATATTTCCTCTGGTCATCGCATAAGCACGCCGCCACCAGAACATTTTCTCAAACCAAATCGTTCAATTCAAAAATCCCTATAAATTCAAATAAATTCCAAAAAAAATTCAAAACCAGTGTCTTTGCATTTGTTTTGGGACCGGCTTCCTTTCTATACCAGTTGTATGGGTTGCGATGAGCTTTGCTGTTGCTCGAGCTCTGAACAGAAAACTAGGGTTCAAGAAATCTGAAATTGGAAGCCTTAATTCGAATTTCTGAGTTCGTATATGAGCTTAGGGTGGAGTTTGGCACCTGCGTTTGAACTATTGTGGAATCCGGTGCCAACTTTTGTCGATGGATTCTACGGTGATCGCGAGGGGATCTGGTGCGAGTTAGTGCAAATGAGGATGGAAATGTAGAGATTGTTAAGTAAGGAGCTTTGGGTATTTTAACCGACTTTTAAGGGTGTATTGATCGAGATGGTGGTGGAAGTTTTGGCGTGACTGGCCATTGGGGAAGCTGGAGTGTGAAGACGGAGTGAGGAAGAAAGAAAGAGTGGGTATGCGTATGTGGGCTGAGATAATGGTGAGGCCCAAATTTGGTTAATCAAATTAACTTTGTTTTAATTTAAATATTAAATAAACTTCGAACTTGAATAACTCGTTCGTATATTATCAGAATTTGACAAAATAGGATCCATTGGGATCGTATGGACGGTGGCTACCCCATGGAACTGACCGGGAATGAATTAGAGCTCGCTGGATTTATGGTGAAATTAAGCGCCTGAATCGAATCAATGACCAATTATCGTTATTTAACGATCACCGTCCAATGTGAGTAACTCTCACTAACTCTGCTCAACTTATATTTTTATAATGTATTTTTTAACTGATAAATATTGGTTGATTTGCTGTGCATTGGTTGTATGGTTGAACTGCTAGTCAGTTGGCTGAAATTATCGATAACGATATATATAAATCGTATCAAAATATTGACTCTATTTATCAGAATATTTTATATTTGTGTTGACTGACATCTGTGGATGCAGGGAAACAGGTTGGAGGGACCCAACTGGGTTCCTCAACATTTATTTTTCTGTTTATCATATATTATGACATATGATGTGATTATAACCAGTTGTTGATTTGGTGTGTTGATTGTGATTATTTGGTAACTTTAAATACCAAAGGAAATATTGGAATGTGAAAAGGAGAATTTCAAACTAGAATTTGAAATAAATATTCATATAAAATCAAAGAATTTTATAGTAAAGAAAATTGTGAAGTGGACAATTTAATTTAAAGGATTTTATGAAATCAAATAGATTTTATAAAAGGAGACGTTGAAATTAAAATAAGGAACTTCTATATGAAATTATTAGCAATATTATAGGGAAGTGTAAAGGACTGTTTGAGTAAAATACTTAATGAGAAATAGAAGGTGAACTGTATGGAATAAAGGATAATCTGAAAGGAAATATTTGTGAAATCAAATTAAATAGATTCTATAAAAGGGGCATTTTTCCCATCTGGTGTGAAAAATGAATTTAAGAAAATATTTTGCAAATAAACCCATTTATAAAGGAAAGTGGGTTTTTGAGATGAGAGTTAAACAGAAATGAGATTTCTAATGGTTAGAAATAAAGAACTTGTTTAAAATGAAACAAGTGTTGTGAATGGCAAACAAAGTGTCTGAATGAACTAAATTATAATTATTAGTGGAAACTGAGATTTGCGAATTCAATAGTGAATTTGGATAATAGGAAATTGGAGTTGTTTTAAAGGGAGCGATGAAATCCATTTCGATATTCGGAATGTAAAAGGGGTTAAATAAAATCCGTAGAGAGAGATTATCGAATATAAGTTATTCGAGAGAGATTTTCGAATATTAGTTATTCAAATAAAAGAGTTGACCAGATAGAGTAATTGAACTTAGTTAATCAGATTTAGATTTAAATTAACATTGGTTGTTCAATCAGAGTTGATCAAATATAGTTATATAGGGGTAGAGTTAGTCAAACATAGTTATTCAGGAAGAGTTGCCATTTCGTACGACTGCTAGCGAAATTCGCAGGGCTGCCGATAACCTACGGCGGTCGGATGTTTCCTGAGGGAATCAGGCGTAACCATTGTGATCGCTGCGATCTAGAGTCAAGCAGATGGTGTTAAATCAAATAGTAGTCAATCGATAGGAGTTAACTAAGCCGAGTTAGTCAAATTGAGTTAATTAAGCCGAGTTTGTCAAGTTGAGTTAATTAAGTTGAGTTAGTCAAATTGAGTTATTTAAATAAGTCGAGTCAGTCAAGTTAGAGTTAATCGATTAGCGTTAATCAGTTAGAGTTAACTAGTTAGAGTTAATCAGCTAGAGTTAACCAGTTATGGTAAATCAATTAGAGTAAATCAATTGAAGTTAAATCGAATTAGAGTTATTCAAATGGAACTAATCAAGTTCGAGATAGTCGAGTGAATAAAGTTAGTAGAAAGGAAGTAGCCGAATATCGCTTATTCGAAGTGGAGTTATCGAACATAGTTTATTCGAGAAGAGTAATTGAATATAGTTCATTCGAAGAGCGTTGAATCGAATATAGTTGTTCGAAGGAGAGAATTAACGAATATGGTTTATTCGAAGAGAGATCTTCAAATATAGTTATTCGAAGAAAAGGATTATCAAATAATAGTTATTCGAACAGAGGAATCGAATATAGTTAATTCGAAAGAGAGTCATCGGATAGTGATTATTCGAGAGTGAATTATATATGGGAATTCGATTATATCAAATCAAGGGAAGTAATGTTTAGTTTCCGTTTCAAATCAAGTCTTACTTGTTTTTTAATAAATTTGTTGTTTGTCATTTATCCAAATTAAGATATAAAAGCTATATTTAAGTTAATATGTTTTGAAAGCATGGAGTTATAACATTATAGTTATAATCAAATGATTTTGTAAAGGAAGTGGATTCATAAACAGAATCCGAGAGTTTCGCAAGGAAGTTCCTTAAAGAGTTAATGTTTGAACTTTATCTATTTCGAAGTTAGAATTGTTATTCAGTTAAGGTCTGAGAGGTAATTTTACCCCAACTTGATTGACTTCAGTTTTAACTAAGAAGGGTATAAGGTTCGATAGTGAAATTTGGTTAAGTGAATTGAGTTAATGACCGAAATGGTTAAGAGTTGGCATAACGATGTTTAATTTAAACATCTGTTTACATCCAGTAAAGGAGATTTGGAAATGTTTTCCAAATAAGGATCAGAAATATTTTTCTAATATAGGAAATAAGGAATGAAAGTAAATATGGTGATGTTTTCGAAATGATTTATAAAGTATATTTTCTAAAATTTAGAAAAATAGAATTTACGAATATATTGGAATGGGAAATGGCTAAAATAAAGATGATTTGATCTAAAAAGAAATAAACATTGAATGATGATGGGTCGATAGAATTTCCATTTGGAAATAATATCGTTGTTTGCACACCTGTTTTTCTTTGATAGTTAAATCACCGACTATCGAAGTTTTTGACCATTTTTCTGTCGTCAATACGGAGAGACCAGGATCAGATTCATTATCTGAAAACCACTCTGTATGGACGTTAGCGTTGCGATCAAATATTGAAGACGGAGTTATGCAAGGGCTATCCTGTTTACAGAATAGTGCCTTCGGTTTGTTCAGTCCCAGGACAAACGTAAATGGACGAATGTATGACAGAGTATATCTAACGGATTGCGTAAGTTGATCTCTTCAAACGTACTTACGTTTGATGGTAGAGGAATTCGTTTCTCTTAGCTTTATACCCGTGGTATTTTTGGGGAAATCATTTTGTGATTTGACGGGTATGACGATGTAGCATTCAAAGTGAATGGTGGTCAAGTGCTTCAAAAGATACGTAATGACCTCAAGCCTCATCAACCGGGGAATGACAGAAATCGGGTAGGCAACATGGCTAAGTGGGTCGCTCCCATTAGGGTGTATATCACCTATCTAGAGAAAATCCAATTCATTCTTTGTCTATTCGATGCTGTCCCTTTCCGGGAAGACGGTGGGTAGCTCCCAACCGTTGGTGATATACATTCGATACACTCAAGCGAAATGAGTGGTCGGTCATGTGAGGGCCGGGTTGCAAGATGTTCTTGTTGAACCCAGTGTATTTGCCTCTAGAGATACACTATCGGCAGGTGGTCCCATACCTTGTCAAGGTCGGAATCCAATTTCCAATAAGCGCCTGCGGTTTTTGTTTGTATACTATATATGTGGAACGTGAGATGCAAGCGTTCTGCTATATTCTAATTACTCATGATTAGATATTATCATAATATCAGAAAAGAATCGCTTTCCAAAACTGTTTTGGGTTATCGTAAGGTAAAAACCGTACGTGTTTATGTGTGGATCGGTCTTACGATTATCTTTTCTTTTGAAAAAGATTTTGAAAAGTTAAACCGATGATTTGAGTTTACTCACACCAGTCCCCTGACTGACCCAGAGTTTATTTTTTGTTTTGTTTCCCCTAAACTCTTGGGTGCCCAAATTTGTACGGGCAATCAAGTAGTTCAGGCCTTTACAAATATACCCGGAGGAGCTTGAAGCAGGAGGCTTCAGGATTATACCACTATTGTTATTACCGCTGTGCGTAAGTGTTGTGTTCTGATAATGTTGTTGCATATATATACTGTTTTATTTCAAAGTTATGCTATATATTATATTTTATTCGTTCCGCTGTGAGATTCGAATTACTATGATTTTGTTCTATGGTGATCTTCTTCTTCTTCTATTCTAATTTTCTATCTTATCTCTTCTCACCCTCTAACTTCTTTCTATTAATGATCAGGTATTTTTGATGTCTGAATAGTCAACATGGCAGTTTTATGTTGATTTTCGGAGTCGAAAATCCCAGTTCTTTACGGAAGTGATTTCAAAATATAACGTTTTGAAAATATTATCATTTATATCTATATCGATGATATGGAATATTCAATTTTGATTAAAAATTGAATATGAAGTTGAAATCATTTTGAAAATGAATTTAAAACGATTTATAAAATACGTTTAGAATTGAAATCGATGAAATATATATAATATATATATTATTTATATTAAATGGCCTGAATAGAACGTGCCGCACCGCGGCAGTTCGCGAATTTCGACCATTGACTTCGAATTGACATTACGGGAGATCCGACCGTCAGATTCTCTTGATACTGGGACCATTGAGTTCGTATCGAAAAGAGATTTCCAATGATTATTAGAGATTTGAAATCTAACGGTTGGATTTGGAGATACGTCCAAATCAAATTTAGAAAAGAACGTTGTAAGTGCAGTTCGATGACCGTATATGGAAATCGACTGTACGGGCCTTGATAAAATTATTAAAAATATTAATAATTTGGGTAAAATCATAATAAATGATTTAGAATGAACTAGGATGAAAAATTCCCTATTTGAAAAGATAAAAATATATTTTTATCGAAATAAACTAGATTTGAAATGGTTTTAAAATAACCAGAAATTTCCAATATATGAATTGGAATGGATTTGAATCGAAATCATCTTTGGAATAGTTCGATGTTGGATTTCGTGATTATACAGATATTGTTATGGAAATTTGAAAGATATATTTTTCGTTATTTCCAATTCGATATTTGTTGGTTTCAGAATTTGATATTGAATATAAGCCGATATATTTTCTATTTAGAGCCTTGTATTTAATATCAAATGGGAATTTGGTTTGTCGTGAACGGTATCTATAATAATACTGTTCTTAAACCCAAATGGAGTTAAGAAAATTAGGAACTAACCGGGGATCAGTTAAGTTGAATGGTTTCTTGGATATTGATCTGATGTTGGTTTCGGCCTTCGTGGTTAATATTTAGGGAACTGTTCTCTGACTAATTTACAGTTAGGGACTGATACAATGGGATGTGATTTTGGGTTTATCGTGAACCGTGTTTTAAATGACATTGGTTCTTTAACCCAGTTAAAGATTAAAACTAAGTGGAGTTTTAATGAATCTTTAATTAGATTGAAAGGATCGAGAATGGAGTATCACCATTTTTGCTCCAAGCGATAGTTAAATCTTTAATTAGATTTGAACGTGTAATGGTAATTAAATTTACCGATAACACCGTGGTGCTAGATATGAAGTATTACCAGTTTTGCTTCATAGGATTTATAGGTTGGGATTGGGAAATTTAACAAATGATTCCTTGGATAAGGTGCGCTAATCCCGACTAGTTTGATTTGATATCCAAAGGAAGATTAAAGAATAAATTTAAAAGAATTTATCTTTGATAAAATTAATGGGAACTTTCCCCTAAGAATGTGAAATTTAGAAACTAACTGTAGGTTAGTTAAGATGAATGGTTTCCTGGGTATTGATCTGATGCTGGTTTCGGCCTTCGGGGTTAATATTTGGGGAATTGTTCTCTTACTAATTTACGGTTAGTGACTGATGAATTGGAATAAGGCGTATGTTGTGTTTGTGTAACACTTGTTTATAATATACGCGAGTTATTCGGAAAGACCGGGTTTATCCCATTCTGAATAACTAATACGATGATATGTCGAAGATGAAGACGGTGGTTGAAGACCGGAGGTCTTCACGTCGTTTGGATAATTACTGGTGATCTTGATTGGGCTGTACACCCAAGAGGAGGGAATCAGTTGGTGATCGTTCAGACGTACTTGGAGATCGATGGATATGCGAGGTACAAGGTGCCTTCGGTTTCGTTCAGACACAGAACAGACTAGTAAATGGATTGTGTGACTGACATTGGATTTCATTCTGTGTAATTGATATGCATCCATTGCATGGCGTGAATTGCCTGTGTGGCATGCTGAGATGCAAATGATCAAGGCTTCTGTTGAAAAGCAGAGTCTTGTGGTTGATGATTAAAGCACGACCTTTGTGGCATCGCTTTGTGTAGCGTTAATTCGCGAGCCTCACAACCCGGTGTGAACCAAAAACGGGAGAGGACCTCAGGGAGGGCATGTGTTTCCTTCTAGCTAGAAGTGGCGTCAGTGCTTGAACTGGCTGACGAGTTTGACTCATGTGGTTGTTGGAATTGGAGGCGCCTCGGATATATCGGTCGTTCTCGAACCGTTGGAGTCATTTGTTGACTCGTTGACGCCCCAAAGGGCAGGGAAACGTGGTGTCCAGACATTTTAATCCACATCGGTGGACTGGCCCTAACGATCCAAAGGTCACTCGAGCTCTGACCTGAGACACGGGCTAGAGCGTCTCGAATCGGTAGAGGACTATCTTTTGCCTCGGTTCATAGATGGAAATCCAATTTCCAATACGTGACATTGCGGTTTTGATTGTATACCTATATATGGCGACATAGTGGTATGAGGCACTTATGCCGTCTATGATTGATATTTATGATTGTATATAAAATTAGAAACTAACTGGAAACGACCTAAGAAGAATGGTTTCCTGGGTATTGATCCGATGTTGGTTTCGGCCTTCGGGGTTAATGTTTGGGGAATTATTCTCTTGCTAATTTACGGTTGGAGTCTGATTAATAATTTATTTTTATAGTAATAATAAAAGAAGAAATTTAGCGAATCAAGCATTCTTTGGCTATTATAAGGTAAAAACCCTATCATGCAGCTTGCGTTGCACTGTGTGATGGGACCTGGGTCTTATAATAGCTTCATTATTCTTTATTTAGCATTGCACTGTTTGTTTTATGCACTGGTATCCTTGGGAGGAAACTCGTTCCATGTTATACGGCGTGGTCCCTTGATTTACCTAACTTTAAAATAAAGACTTATAATTGTTTTAGTTCTCACACCAGTCATATGACTGACCTGGAGTTTATTGTTTTAACCTAAACTCTGGGTGCCCTTATTTTCCGCCTGGGCAGCTAGCAGTTTTGGTTTTGCAGATTTATATTCACAGGATCTTGGTTTATAGCTGAAGTGATATTCGGAAAGCTCTGTATCCGTGTATTTATTTCAGTTGTGTTTTGTATTATTATTTTTCCGCTGCAGTAATGTATTTAAATCTCTGATATTCTCTGTTGTATAATTTTTATTCATACTCTGTATATTCTTGTAATCTGATGAAATTGTTGTAATAAACAATGAAATGTTCTTCTATCTGTGTCCTGATGTGTATTGTTCTCAAAGCAATTCGTTCTTTCCTTACCGGAGAAGTTACGGGTTCTTACATCCTCCAACTTGTTTCCCTGCATCCACAGATGTTAATTAACATGAATACTACCAGTTTCACATCAAATCATAAATATAATAATAAACATAATCAGTATTAAATTAACGACTTATGTATGAATAACTATATTTATTATTTTAACCAACTTATTTGCAAATCATTCATACAACCATCATTCACAACATTCAAACATTTTTATCAATATTAAATAACGTTTATAAAATCATAAAACTGGATAGAGTTAGTGAGTTTACTCACTTTGGTCGTTTATCGTTAATAACGGTAAACGGTCAATAGGTCCGATCAGTCATTTTATTTTGCCATAATTTCAGACGAGCTCCAAATGGTTCCAAACCAGCTTCATCGTGTAGCCTGCATGAATATGATCCTAACGGATCAGACCGTCTGTCAAATTGACCAGGTATGCGAGAGATATCACACTAACAAGTTAATATGTTATTTAGTTTAAAATTAACTTAATATATATAAAAAAACAATTAGGCCTCACGTTTATTGTCCTTCTTGAACCGGCCCATCCATCCTTCCTTCTCCATTTACAAATCATCAGCACCAGTATGTCACGCAAGGGGAAAATGGCAATTGTCGCCACTTTTAATCCTTCTTTCTCTTACTCCATCTCACTAATCGACCAACCAAAAACACCAACCCCTTCCACTTCACGAGCTTGACCTGAACCCCCACCATCGATCTCCACTACGGTGATACTCCACTGTCCCCAAAAACTTACAACTTTCTGTATCCACCATTCCCTTCTCCGTTTCCCAACAGAAAATCAAACTAAAATCATTGAAATCTACCACCTTAAAATCTCCACACAAGCGTATACTTCTTGTAGAACTGGAAAGCTCCTTAACGACGCGAGTATCACCACACAAGCACGAAATACAGACAACTGTGCGACAGAGAAATGCACGCCTTCCTTCAAACCTTTCACACAAGGTGAGGAATTCCATGTAGACCCCAAAAATGAACCCGAGCCGAGGTACTTCCTCTTCGAGTTCACAAACTGTCGCACCCTAGATCCACTGCTTCTATATATGCACGACAAACATTCACGTCGAGCTCAGGGAAATGGGTATGCGGATGAAGATCTATACGCCAAGAGTTGGGACATATGAGTTTTGGATTATTTTTTTATAGCAGTACAGGAGTTGATTTTAATTTTAAAACCATGGATTTATGCTTCGGCATTTCTTATCTTCACAAAAAACAAACAAATAGTAAATGTGGCACTGTGTATATGTAGAAGGAGAACAGCTTAGTGACTAAGTACTAGGTATGCTGTAGGAGGTACTTCCTCAAAGAGTAGGACTGTGGTTTCATTAAGTTTGATTTGCCTTACCATGCAGGCTTGTATTTGACAGGGTAGGGCTGCAGTAAATTCTTTGCTCGCACGTTTTAGGTATGGAAACTTAGCTACTAAGAAATTGATTTTTAATATATAAATATATTAGCATTGAAAATTTAGCGTACCCTGCTACACAATATTTCATTCACTTACGAATTGCTATTGACAAAAATAAAAATACCGTCGTGACGAGTAATGTCCCACGATCCCAAAGATATAAAAAAACAGACAAGTTAACTTATTTTGTGAAACCCCAAAAGTGCTGATTTAGGTTGCAAAATACGTTAAACAAAAAGTTGCTTATTTTTCAAATTAAAAATTATGGAATTTTTTTATAAATTAAACTAGGTATACATCTCAAAAATCTTGTCCAAATTCGAAACCAATATTTAATTGTATTAAATAAATCGTTATGGTTTATTAACGATTCCATAGCGACTATTTGAAAATTTGATTTGGACATAACTTACAATCTATTATAAGAAATCTCCATTTTTCTCTTCTATTAGAAAAATATAATCAATTAGATTCGAATGTTTCTTTTTTCGAAGAAATCCGACTTATAATGAGTCATGTATACTCATTTGAAGTTCAAATCGTCGAATTACCAACTACCGCGACATTACGAGCTTGTTTTTAATTATATTATAATTAATACGTTCAACTGTCGTTTCTATAATATATTCGTTTTTATAACTCGAATATAAACTTAATTAAATATCATATATTATTCAAATTACACAATATTGCAAATTCAACCATTTCTGACTATTTCAGAAATAATCATATTATCCCATTATTTATATTAATTTAAATATTTAAAATATTCAAATTCAAACCATTTAAATTATCAAACCAATATAATAAAATAAATAAATTAATTAATTATTAAATCACTAAAATACTGGGACGTTACATTTCTTCCCGCTTAAAAGAGTTTCATCCCTGAAATTACTAAGTTAGAAAAAATGATACACCTTCTATTAACTAAGTTAAAATCTTTTATTTCTGCTTCATAATATAAGTTACAACCGAACCAATTAATTCCAATTAAAATATTAATACATTTCTAACAACGAAAATTTTCAAAAATTCTGAAATTTTGAAAATTTTCTAACATTTAAATTTTCAAAAATTTCGCCAGTGTCTCCTTTGCACGGCTTATTCGATACAACTACAACTCGCTTCTCTAGGCCTTTTCCAATCCAAAAGAAAACCAAACAGCCAAACGGCTTGCCAAACAGGCTCATAAATCCCATATCAAAAATTTAAGCTTGTACCATTTTGTCGGGCATTCAACTCTATCTCTTCCATTTGTTATCACTTCAGCATATATCAATGTATTCCTAATTGATTTCAAATCAACTTAACCTCAAATCCAATCAATTTATTATGCCCAAGCCAAATTCCATTTCAAATTCCGGTTCCAATCTCAATTGTCGAATCCTTACTCACCAATCAAATCTATTCAAGATTATCTCCAATCCAATCCAATATTTATTTAACTTAGTTTAAGTTATATTCTAATTTATTTATTCACCTTTACCATTTTCAACCTGTTTAACCTTATAAGTTAAATTTTAAATTTCAGAATTCAAATTCTTGGGTTTTATTTCAAACCAGTTTGAAATCATATATATTTACTTATAATAATAGTAATTCAAAACATTTGAATTTCTGAACAGCTTATTTTCTCAAAACAATTCAAAAACAAAATCCTTGGAAACTCGAAAATGAACATTGATGATGCGGCCGTCATCATCAAAATTATTTTCCAGCTACCGAAATGAGTTCAATACTTTATCACCTTTTAAAACCATTTTTAAACACTTCTATTTTGAAATTACTTCAAAATATACTTCACACTACTTGGGAACAACTATTTTTAAACCCCCCTTGAGTCGACCCATAGGTCGACCCAGCCAGGTGTGGGTCGACCCATTTGGGTCCAGTGAGCTGTTTTGGGAATAACAATTTATTTGTTCACATTTTTATTTTTAAATGTTTGATTTATATGCCTATTATAACTTCTTTGATTTATTTACATATAAACTCTTATATGTATACAAAACTTCTAATATTCATTTTACACGTATATATATATATATATACGCACAACTTTTATTTCAGTTTCAAATTTCAAACGACGTTATGCCGTTATTTAATTTTTACCAGATTTCTTTAATTACAGTCTTATTTTGAACTTCTCTCTTGTATGTGTGTGTATGCAGATATATGCATATACTGACATATCCATGTACACATATTTTTGTTCTTCCTTATATGTATAATTTTTCTTATATGTGCATATATACCTAAATTCTTCTTAGAACATGTATTATTTTAGTTGTTTCCCTAAAACAAAAATATGACGCCGACGGGAATCGAACTCGCGTCACTCTCTTGAGAGTCACATGCTCTTACCAACTAGACTACATAGACGTTTTTTAACAAGACTAAAAACAATGGTAGTCATTGTTCTTTTTCTTTTAAATTCTTATCATGTTTGTTAAAATATTTCATTTAAAGGTATCTCTTTCATCTTAAATCAGTTTTCTGCAATCCATAGATCTAAATTGACCAGAAAATCGCCAAGGACGCAATGACGCTAATCCCGTAACCAAATTCCGGAAGCTCTTCAAATTTTATTTTATTTTACTTAATTAAAAATGCGGGGTGTTACAGGCCCCATTAACAAATTCCGGACTCGTCAATTCCCTCATCTAAGCTGCCTCCTTCACCTAGACGACTCAATCGAACTTCGGCTCCCTATTTGACATCGCAACCTGAAGTGACCATCGAGCTCTGTAGCTTGCTAACACACCCACTAGACCAAGATGGAGGCCACCAAAATCTGGCAACGGCCGCTCCCCAAAACCATGAACCCAACACTACCCCTGCTTCACTTAGTTCTGCCCCCAAATCTAAAAACCCGATGCCTTAACTTCGACTGAAGAACTTGCCGAAACCCCTAGACAATGATCGCAACGCCTTCTTATGGTATAGAATTGAAGCCACCCCTTATATGAGCTCAGAGAAATAGATTTTAGGGTTTTAGGATTTTTTTGCAATTTGATTTTGAATTCAAATAGGAAGCAACCATTTTCGATATTGCTTCTGAAGCTTTCAGATGGTTTTTTCTTCATTGCTGAAGAGGGAGATAAAAAGGCGGTCAGTATGTGTATATAAACGAGGAGAAGGAACATAACGTACATTCCATTAATTTTCTGATTGCTTAAGAACGAAGGGGGAAATAATATTTCCTGCTCAATGTAAAATAGGTTTGCACAAATTTAGATTTAGGGTGGTGAATTTGAACGGCTGAAAAACATTTGACTTGATTTTAATTAATATAATATACCAAAATATCTAATGGCCCTAACTCGTAATCCCGAACCACTATTCAATTGTAACAATCGACGTTTCCAACGTTATTTGCTATTCTGGACTCAACGAAACGAGTTCTAAAATTTTATTCGATTGTACGCAAGAGATACTAATTAAATTGACGATTTAAATTAAATTAAATTATTTCTAAGCGTTTTCTAACCGTACAATCGAACGATAAATCCAAATGTTATGAAATTTAGGAACCGATAAAAATATACTATTACGGATTTGATGGAACTAGTTTTGTTGAATTCTGAGACTGTTTGAAAAATCATTGTTTCTAAGGCTTGAATTTAACCGATCAAAATATAAATCGATTTCAAACAATTAAATTCATCGATAATAAATTATTGTTATCGTTCTAATTCAAATACAATTTATATTAATCGATAGAATCGTTTCGATTCAGTTTTAATTCTGAATTCAATTGTTCGTTGTTTTTGTATTATGATAATTCAATATATTTGATATTAAATCGTATATCGATTATTAAATCGATAAATTCAATATAAAAATCCACTTATTATCCCAATTCAACATCTAAACTAAATTTAAATGTCCAATATTAAATTGCTAAAAATACAGGACGTTACAATGCAGGCCTACATGTTAATGAATTTAAAAGCAAGGTGTACTTCAACAAGCATTACAAAAATAGAGATGAAGTTTTGAATCACTTACACATATCTAAAGGCTATCAACCTATCAAATATCCTGGTTTGCCATTATCTGCGAATCAAATTAAAGACAGTGATTGCTCTAGCCTTTTAGACAAAATTAAAGCTAGATTTGACACGTGTTCTAGTAAATTACTCTTTAACGACCCGGAAAATCTGAACCAATTTAAAAAAATTTAATTGGCTAAAATAATGGATTTTAAATATTTAAAATAAATATTTAAAATAATAAAGATGAAAAGTAAGTTTGAATCGACATTTGAAAACGAATATAATTAATTATAATTATAAACAAGGCCTGAAATGGCGCGGCAGTTTCAAAATTTGAATTCAAACTTTGACTGACTATACCAGGTGCAAAACAAAACGGATTTGAGTGAAACCAAAAATATTTAATTCTGTTCTGCTTTTTTCTGTTTCTGTGTTATATTCCAAAGATTACCCTTGCCGCCGTCAGTACGGGGTTTGGGGTCATCACATTTGGTATCAGAGCTATGGTTAAGCTTAGTGCTGGAATATAACATATTAACGTTCTCGTCAGAAATAGAACCAGTAGTGTTCTAGGACGGGTAACTCATTACAGATAGGATCAGTAATATCCTAATATGAGTAGCAGAATGAAATAACACCTCGATAGATACATTTACATTCAAGTATATGTTTCTATGCTTTAAAATATCTTTTCTGTGACCTGACACTTGATCTGCTATTTGTAGAAGTACTAGAAAATGAGTGCCAGAAACAGAAGAAGTAATACTGACCCGGATATTGAAGCTCTATTTATGAAATATAGAAATCTGGGTGGGAAACCCTTCTCAGGCGAAGAATCTATTATGAGAACACAAGAATGGATTCGTTCGGCTGAGAAAATCTTTGAAGGATTAAAGCTGAGGGATGACCAGAAAAGATTACTGGCCTCCTGGGCACTCAAAGACGAAGCTTTGTTCTGGTGGGATTCAGTTATTAAGGATAATCCAGAAGGTGATATCACCTGGGATAGATTCAAAGTGATTTTCCTGAAAAGACTTACTCCTCCTGAAGCAATTGAACGACTATGTGATGAATTTTCTTATCTAATACAAGGAGATCTGACCATTCCCGAATATCATAAGAAATTCAATGAACTTTCTCACTTCGCCCCTCATCTAATTCAGAATCCGTAGAGGAAGAATTTGAGATTTATCAACGGGCTTCAAAGAAAATATCAGAACAGTGTAATGAGAAATGTGAAGCTTCCTTTTTCTGAAATGATATACATGGCTTACCAGTACGAAGATCTAGACAAGAAAAGCATGTTACGCTACGAAGAGGAGGTCAGCTCTAGCAATAAAGTTGAGTCTGAAACTGATCATCCTGAGGCCAGTACGATGTTTGAGGTCAGTAAGGAGCCTAAAATCAATCGGAAAAAGGCCAGATCTGAAAAAGAACCAGCAACGACTGCCAAATGCAATAACTGCCATAAGCCAAGGCATTTTCAGGGGAATCGCAAACCCTCGAAGAAGCGAATAAAGAGTGGATCTAAATCCGGTAAGAAGTTTCAAGAGAATAGAAAGTGCAGTCAATGCCATCAGACCGGTCATCTTTCAAAGGCCTGCCCGCTATTCAGAAAACCTGAAGCAGTACATGTAAATGAAGTGGCAGAAGTGCCTGCATCTTCGTCTGCTCAGGAAAGGTCTGATGTTTTAGAAGGCACGCTTAATGTCAAAAACATTCCAGTTAAAGTGTTGTTTTATACAGGCGCGTCGCGAAGCTTTATTGCAAAGAATGCAGTTAAGAAACTGGATTTGAATTTGAAGAAGCTCATAGAACCAATGACTGTCCAAAATCCGGTTGGGGATTCCATCGATCTCAGTTGGGTTTGTGCAGTACCTGTCTCTTTTTCCTATGATAAATTCCCTACTATCTCTATCGTCATGAATTTTACTGAATTCGATCTTATTCTGGGATTGGATTGGCTAACCAAATATGAAGCAAAGGTTAGATGCGCCGAGAGAATTGTTAAGGCGAAGGCCCAATCAGGGAATTATATAACCATACCATGCGAAGGTCCGAACTCCAATAGAAAAGACTTTTGGTCAGCTCTAGATGTTTCTCCTGTCCAAATTGAAAATACCCCAGTAGTCACAGAGAATATTCCCGACCTCGTAAAAATATTCCTATCGTCAAGAATTATGCGGATGTGTTCGAAGAAGTTGTTCGCTTACCTCAGCAGAGGGAAATTGATTTCAAGATCGCTTTGATTCTGAATGCAAGGCCGGTAGTTCACGCTATTCGAAGAATGTCCTTGAAAGAGAAAGAACTTGACAATCAAACACGACAGCTAGTATGGAAAGGTCTGATCGGGCCTAGTTTCTCTGATTGGGGAGCAGCAGTGGATTTTGTCCCAAAATCAGACGGTACTCTGCGACTATGTGTGGATTATCACGATTTGAACAAGCAGACAATAAAGAACAAATATCCATTGCCGCAAATCGATGATTTATTGGATCGTCTGAATGGAGCACAAGTATTTTCAAGGATGGACCTAGCTACAGGCTTCCATCAGCTTCGAATTGCCGAAGAGTGTGTTCCAGTGATAGCATTCAGAGGTCCAGACTTATTCTACGAGTGGTTAGTAATGTCGTCCGGCTTATGTAACACTCCAGCTTACTTCGTCGATCTGATGAATAGAGTGTTCAGAGGGGTTTTGAATAAATTTGTTCTGGTTTTTATTGACGATATTCTAGTCTTCTCTAAATCAAAAGCCGAACATGAAAAGCATTTGGAACAGGTTCTAGAAATTCTGAGAAAGAATGTATTAAAAGCCAAACTGTCCAAATGTATATTCTGGCAAGATGAAGTGAAATTTCTAGGCCATGTCGTATCGAAAGAAGGAATTAATGTGGATCCAAGTAAAATCATAGCTATTCAAAACTAGAAGCAGCCTAGCACTCCTATAGAAGTCCGCAGTTTTCTCGGATTGGCTAGTTATTACCGGAAGTTCGTTAAAAACTTTTCGAAGATATCTGGTCATTTAACGAAGCTTACAAAGAAGCACTCAAAATTCAAATGGACTCCAGAATGTGAGGAGGCTTTTGAAGAGCTAAAGTTAAGATTAACGACTGCTCCAGTGTTAACCATTATCGACGGCAATCAGGATTTAAAAGTCTGGACAGATGCCTCTAGAGAAGGCCTGGGAGCAGTACTAATGCAAAGAGATCAAGAGATCGCCTATGCTAGCCGTCGGCTGAAGCCACACGAGAAAAACTACGTCACTCATGATCTTGAGTTGTTGGCAATCATATTCTCTTTGAAAATTGGAGACACTATCTTCTGGGTGAGAAATTCGAGCTGTTTACAGACCATCAGTCGTTAAAGTATCCGTTCACCCAGAAAGACTTGAATCTGAGGCAGCAACGTTGGTTAGAGTTCCTTGCAGCATACGATTTTGAAATTTTGTACACTCCATGGAAAGCCAATGTCGTGGCCGATGCTTTAAGTAGAAAGAATGTTATGATCGCCAGTTTTATCATTGCGACTTCTTTAATTGACAAGACATCGGCTCTCCAAAAAGACGACCAATTTATTAAAGGAATGAGTCAGCGAATTCGTGAAGGCAATGCTTCGGATTTCCAGCTCGACAGCGAAGGGATTCTGAGGTTACAAGGACGAATTTGTGTTCCAGAAATTCCTGAACTCAGAAGAGATGTGCTTGATGAATGCCACAAATCTAAGCTCAGTATCCATCCGGGTGTGAGTAAAATGTATAACGATATCAAGCGAACATTCTGGTGGAAGTCGTTAAAAAGAGACATCTCGATATATGTTAGTCGATGCCCTACTTGCCAGCTAGTCAAAAGCGACCAACAGAAACTGGCTGGATTGTTACAACCGCTAGATGTTCCAGGCTGGAAGTGGGAACATATTTCCATGGACTTCACAGATGGTTTGCCAGAATCAGGAAAGGAAATGACAGTATTTGGGTGATCGTAGATCGCTTCACGAAGACCGCCCATTTCATACCTGTCAGATCAAACAGAACTGCTCAAAGTCTGGTGCAGATTTACTTCAAGGAAATTGTTAGACTGCACGGAGTGCCGATCAGTATAGTTAGTGATAGAGATCCAATATTCACTAGCAAATTCTGGGAGGCATTCCAAGTAGAATTGGGAACAAAGCTGAACCTAAGCACTGCCTATCATCCTCAGACAGATGGTTAGACTGAGAGGGTGAATCGTATACTGGAAGATCTATTGTGGGCTTGTGTTCTAGATTTCAGCGGATCATGGGAAGACCATCTGCATTTGGCTAAATTCTCATATAATAACAGCTACCACGCGAGCCTGACAATGTCGCCATTCGAAGCATTATATGGTAGACCGTGCCGATCTCCTGCTTGTTGGGTCGAACCCGGTAATAGACTTGTGTTAGGGCCTGATATGATCCGAGAAGCTGCTGACAAAGTCGATTTCGTTAAGAAACGATTACTCGCCGCTCAAAGCTGACAAAAGAGCTATGCCGATAAGAGAAGAAGAGATATATCGTTTGTTGTTGGCGACTATGTATATTTGAAAGTATCGCCGATGAGATGAGTTATCCGGTTTGGTAAAACTGGGAAGTTGGCGCCCAAATTCATTGGCCCATTCCCTATACTAGAATGGATTGGAACTCTCGCATATAGGGTTAAATTGCCAGATTGGTTGCCTGGAGTGCATGATGTATTTCACATATCTCAACTTCGAAAGCACGTCATGATCCAGACTTGATCGTGGAAGAAGCAGCTCAACAGGATATTGAAATTACTCCAGAATTAGCTGTGAGAAGAGAGCCGCTAAAGATCATTGGCAAAGAAACCAAAGAGCTGAGGAACAAGAAAGTTCACTTAGTCAAAGTGCAATGGAGTGGAGATCCGCGAGATTGTACTTGGGAAACTGAGGAGAGCATTCAGAAAGCCTATCCTAGATGCTGAGTGGATTTCTCTGATTTACTCCGGTGCAAGGTACATTTACCATACTTTGCATTACCAATTAGTTCTCTACTCTGTTGTTATTTTCTTTCCATGGATGTGCACTTTTAATTCTATAGTCTTAATGATTTTAAAAGAGTACAGAAATTGATTAGTATGTTTTTGAAAAGTTAAAAACAAATTGCTTGTTGTTTGCATTGTGTGATAGTAGATTTGATTAATTAAATTATTAAAACGGTAGCTAAATTAATCGATAATAGAATGAATGGTAGAAGTTATTCGATTAAATCACACATTGAACTGATTAGAAAATAGATAGAAATATATACTTGTGCATTATATATGTTTGAACAGGTAAATGGATTAGCTGTTGAGTAAAGATTTTATTTGCGTGCCCGACAAATAGGTAAACCTTAATGAGTTGGATGCGAAATATTATTATATCAACTCCTGTGAATGCCATTGGATGCGGAGTGCTGGTTATTCAGTGTGTAATAATCAACGTCGCCATAGGGTAGTAACAATTAATTTTGAACTACATTACATGACATACTTATGGAAGATAGGCATACTTCATCATATACCACATAAGCATTTGGAGCTTGTGTGATGAGGTGGAAGATTTACCATACGAGCGAGAGGCTTGTATGGCGATGACTATATTTTACAGGTTGCACTGATGACTGATATAGACAATATAAAATTGTAACGATAAATTTCCAGATTAATAAAAACCCCACACGGGTCTGGAGTTGACAATAATCACGTCTCTCTAGTTATTAGATATGGCACATGGATTATTTATTTCCCACACGGGATGAGGTGACGAGGATTTATCCTCTGGAGCAATTAAAATACACACTCCCTCAGGCCTTGACAGGGTGACGAGAATTTATTCTCTGGAGTTATTATCTATACACGCTCCCCTGTAAACACCAGATTATATCACTATAAATTTGTGTATGCTTTATAGGATTTATTTGGTACCTAATACGGCCCAATAAATTTCCAAACCTCTCCCCGTACAGAGGAGGTTATGGTGAAAATTTTCGAAAATTCCGGGTGTTAGCCAAATTTTTGAAGAATTTGAAAATTCTCAGAAACTGAAAAGTTAGAGAATGGAAGCCAGATTGAACGTAGGGTTGGTTAATCAAACCACTTTCGACTTTGTTCCTTTTCGGGGATGAAAAGTTTTAAGTGGGGGAGATTATAACGACCCGGAAAATCTGAACCAATTTAAATTTTTTAAATTGGCTAAAATAATGGATTTTAAATATTTAAAATAAATATTTTAAATAATAAAGATGAAAAGTAAGTTTGAATCGACATTTGAAAACGAATATAATTAATTCTAATTATAAACAAGGCCTGAAATGGCGCGGCAGTTTCAAAATTTGAATTCAAACTTTGACTGACTGTACCGGGTGCAAAACAAAACGGATTTGAGTGAAACCAAAAATATTTAATTTTATTCTGCTATTTTCTGTTTCTGTGTTATATTCCAAAGATTACCTTTGCCGCCGTCAGTACGGGGTTTGGGGTCGTCACATACTCTTTATAGCCAGGAGAGTTGAATTAGTGAAAACCGTAATTTTTGTTGTTATTATTTATTGGATGGTCCGCAGTTATAGCCCAGTGGTTAAGGACTTTGCTTCATGGTAATAGTGGCGTGGGTTCGAAACCCGGAATGGCATGCTAAGAGCTTACCATATGCATACACTAAGATTAGCCACTTATGTGATGCTCGCGGACGGTTTAGGTGCACTAGGGAGGGTTTTACGACTCTGGTCGGTTTCCCTCATGAACAAATTCAAAAAAAAAAATTGGATGCAGACACACCACATTCATGCAATCCACAATTAGTAGCATAGAAAAACTATGTGATAATTTTATTTGGAGAGGTGTTTATCATAAAATATCATGGATTACTAAATGCAAACCAACAAAAGATGGTGACATTAGATTAGAAATTTTAGTGACCTTAGCATTATTTATAATCCGAAACTGCTCTAAAGACTTATTAGTAGTGATTCCATGTTAGCCAAATGGATGAAATATAAATATTCTAATAATGGCGACATTTGGAATACTGTTGGTAAGCCTGATCGTTCCAGCACCATGAAATTTATTTTAAAAAATAAGGACATTGCCAAGAAAATTTAAAGACGACACTAACACTAGTCTTTGGTTTGACTCCTGATGCAATAATAAAACATTTATTAGTGTTCGGGGTTGGAATAACCTGCTTATTATAGGTAATGCCAAAGCCACTGTCTCTGACATAATCTTAATAACCAATGACATCCTGAAATTCATGAAGCAACTAAATCTTATTGCAGTTTTATCAGTAATTTTCCTATTGACATGAATGCAGATGGGAGTGAAATCTTTCTAAGCATGACAAATTTTCATTTAAAGCTACTTGGGAATTCATCAGAGGCAAACAGCCAGAGATTGACTGGCATGATATTATCTAGGATAAAATAAATTGTTCTAAAATGTCTTTTTCCTTTTTTTTTTTGCAGTTAATAATCATCTACCAACTAAAGAAGTTATAAGTAGATGGGGGTAAAATAGATGCTAGAAGTGCATTCTTTACAAAGAAGATACTGGAACTAGCAAGCACCTAAGTTATTTATGGTCAAATGCTAAAATATTGATGGGATTCACAACTAAGAGCATCTCCAACTGTTCGGGTGTAGAATTCTAAATTTCTACACTCTGAATAATCGGAACAGAAAAATTTCCCAATAGTTTTGGATCCACGCGGTTGTTAAACAAACGCGTGGATCTACGCGCTTGTTCAACAAGCGCGTAGACCATGCATTTGTTTAACAACCGCGTGGATCCACGCATTTGTTTAACAACCGCGTGGATCCACTCATTTGTTTAACAACCGCGTGGGACCACTATTTTTATATGTGTATATATTATGTTAATTTTAAACAAATTTTGTTTAATATAATTATGTTAATTTCTAATACTATTTTAATATATTGTTCGTTTAAAATTTTGTACTACTATTTTAATATGTGTACATATTGTTTCATATGTGTATATTCATATTGGAAGAACATAACTTGATACCGAAATTTTGACTACAAAGTTGCTTACAAGAAATAACAATGAAATAACTACTAAAACTTATGATGCACATACAAGCAATAAGCAAAATCATTTGTCTATTCAGCACCGTATCGGGTTATCCAACTATAACGCAGTTTGTAGGCTTCGTACCCAACAAAATCAGTCCCATACTCTGTAAGGTAACGAGAATCATAAGTTGCCCGATTCGTTTTAAATATGTTTTCATCTTCAACTGTCTCTATAATCTTCTGGTATCGTTCACAAGTATCAACGAAATGCTGATGAGCCATATGAATTTCAGTAGAAGTTCGTGTAGTGGTGCATTTACGATGATTGTTATGTAATCTTATTATCATAGACCAAAATTCTTCACGGGTAAGCCCTCCTCTATTTTGCAACAGCAGCAAATCTCTCTTATCAACTTCGATATAGGATTTCACGAGTATGAGTAAGTCTTGAGGAGAGAAATCTGCTGTAGTACCACTGGAGCTAGCTTCACCTTGGTTGGGACGATTACGGTTAACCACTTGCCTTCTTATGTTTTTGCGTGGACGTGCTTTTGCTTTTTGAACTTCAACTATTTGTTGAGTACCACGAACAATTTCATTTTGAACTGGTTCTTCCGCCTCTTCAACTTGTGTATCTGGAACGAAACCACCATCTTTTTCCTCCTCCTTGTTCCGTTCATACTCTTCAAACATTTTATCAACGAGTTCATCACTTATTATCCAATCGTCCATTTAAGCTACACACAAACAAGAAACATATTATGTACACAAAGACATACGTAAACACATAGAAGGAACAAGAGTACTAGTTTCTTACCTTATCGTCGTGACTTTTGTAGAACACACAATTCTGTAGGTATGATTGGGGGACGAAGTGTAAACTATTTAAACAAGGGGTTGCTTTTTGGTAAAGCTCTGTCATCATTATTTCAGCAGTACAAGATACAGACATATGACAAGACAACTCTCTGTCCTCAACAGTTGAGTTGCTACGTCTCTGCATTTCAGCAGTTGATGTTACTACAGTCTGCACCACTAGGGTAACGTGTTATAGGGTAACGTTTCTGCATTTCAGTAGTTGATGTTACTACACTCTGCACCACTAGGGTAACGTGTTATAGGGTAACGTTTCTGCATTTCAGCAGTTGATGTTACTACACTCTGCACCACTAGGGTAACGTGTTATAGGTTGTCCAACGAATAAAAACAACTTGACTTGACAACTCGTATTGATTAAAGATGAGCTGACCACTGCTTTAATAAAGCAAAGCCGGAAATAAGGGGACTTGTCGACCTTTAATGAAGCAAAGCCAGGGTCATCCCCGTGTCATATCACCTTGAAGAAAAATAACTACATAAGTTAAGGGGTCGTCACATGTACACTACCACAACACTACATTGCCCCTATAAATATATACGGTTAGCACTTTATAGTTAGCTGGAACCATAATTTTCATCAAAATAATAAAATGTCTTCATGGTCGTGGCCCTCGTCAATGGATTCGAACTATGATCAAAACTTTCCTGAGTGTCCTCCTTCAAGTCCAAGAACAGATATTGATTGGAATATCGAATACCAAGAGCGGCACTACGAGGAATTGCGTCAAGTCTACCCGGAGTTGGCCCGCATGACGATTCATCCACCAGTTGCTCATGTTCCAGATGTAGGTCATCAAGAGGCTGTAAATGAAGAACGCTTACTGGCGGCTACAGTACCTGATCCTCCGACTGTTCCAGATGCAGGTCATCAAGAGGTACGACGAGTTTCAGGTGAGCAGTCTCCTAACGAGCAGGAAGTTAACTCCTATCCCGTTTATTACCACTGTGGTTACCTGGTAGAGGTGGTAGTCTGGACTGACGGAGAGGATATTGGTCGCAGGATCCAATTATGCTCGCTATGGCCTAACGGATGCAATTATTTTGAGTGGATAAACGACTGTTTCCCTCCAAGGGCTATTTCTTACGCAAACGAGCTAGAACAAGAGATTAGGCGACTTCGAACTTCTATGAATTAGCGTAACAATTAATGTGTTTGCGTACTAAAACTACTATTGTAAGTTGTTGTGTCTTTACAAGCTTTTGTATCTTTATGCTTATTGTTGTATCCTTAAGTTTAATGGTGTTATAGTTGTATCCCTAAGTTTATTGTTGGATTTATTGGTGCTATTCTCAAAAAACAACAATACGAGTATAAAATAACATAATAAATTACAAGTACAACAGAAAGAGACATATACAAGATGATACAGCCACTGTAACTGTTGCTTTATATCAGTAATACAGCAAATGCTGCTTTAAAAGAAGTGTTGCTTTATGTCTGTGATACTCCAGTAACCAATGCATTACTTGCTTTATGTCAGTGATACTCCAGTAACCAATGCAAGACTTGCTTTATGTCAGTGATACTCCAGTAACCAATGCATGATTTGCTTAATGACAAGCATACTCCAGTAACCGATGCACGACTTGCTTAATGACAAGCATACTCCAGTAACTATGTTATATAAGGAGGAAAACTTGCAGCATTCACTACTCAGACACAGTCCACAATTTGTACTGTATACACTCAAAAACTCAAAAGACCACAATGTCCACCGAAGAGTGTTTGTTGTTCGATGATAGTGACGAAGAGTTTGATGTTATGGTAGATGATCATTTTCGACGACAAAGACAGCTTATAGGTGCATTAAGAGATGGTGAATCTAGCGAATCTCATGGAGGTTCTGTTGTAGGCCGTCGATATAAAAATCGACATCATGCATTGCACAACGAGAGACTAATGGAAGATTATTTTGTTTCAAATCCGAGGTATACAAGTACAGAGTTTAGAAGGAGATTCCGAATGAGGCGCCCTTTGTTTCTTTGAAACCTAGAATGTATTAAACAACACGAATCCTACTTTATCTACAAACGCAATGCTTCTATGACAATGGGGCTCACCGGAATTCAAAAGATGACAGCTGCACTGCGTATGATAGCCTATGGAGGTCCTGCTGACGCTCAAGACGAAAATTTGAAAATGGCAGAAAGCACAGTACTAGAATTCTTAGACCATTTCTGCCAAGCTATCGTAGACGTTTACGGTAATCAATACTTGCGTAGACTAAACGAAGCCGGCATTGCAATGTTAATGGATATGCACGATAGCAGAGGATGGCCAGGGATGTTAGGATCTTTAGACTGCATGCATTGGGAGTGGAAGAATTGTCCTAAAGCATATGCTGGAGCTTATCAGGGTAAGTCTCATACGTCAACTATTATACTTGAAGCTGTAGCGTCGTACGACTTGTGCATATGGCATGCTTTTTTCGGAATGCCAGGTTCGAACAATGATTTAAACGTAGTTGAACGCTCAACGTTGTTTAACGATTTGGCGAACGGTAGATCAGTTCCACATCATTTTACTTTAGAGGGTCACGAGTATGTCCATGGATATTACCTAGGCGATGGTATATACCCGCAATGGAGTACGGTTGTCAAGACAATACCGAACCCACAAACCAATAAACAAGCAAAGTTTGCAGCACTGCAAGAAGGGCAAAGAAAGGATGTAGAAAGAGCGTTTGGCGTTTTACAATCCAGATTTGCCATAGTCAGTAATCCATGCAGACTTTGGTCTCCAATTAAAATGACTAGGATAATGTATACTTGTGTTATTTTACATAACATGATTATAGAGGACGAAAGAGACATGGAGGATGATTTCAATTACGACTGGACTGCTCCACCACCTGAGATTTGGCGTGAAAATATGATTGAAAGCGAACTAGAGCTTGAGTTTCACGTTGAAAGCCAAATGACTTACCGTAACGCACACATTCATCGAAGACTCCAGCAAGATTTAATAAATCATTTATGGAACTTTGTTGGAAGTCAGTGAAACTGTTTACCCTTGGTTGTTGTGTTTTCGTTGCTTTAGTAGTTCTAATATTGTACTTTGTTTTTGTTTAATCAATATCTGAAACTATGTATCCGTTAAATGTTAGTGAAATCATGTATCCGTTAAATGTTAGTGCAATCATGTATCTTAAGTTTTTTTGCAAATGTTGATTGTTTTTGTTTAATTACATCTTCGTGTCAAAATTTCAGTGGAAGGAAGATAAATATTACAAAATTTTCATTAAACACTCCACGCGTCTGTTAAACAACCGCTTGAGTACAAGCGGTTGTTGAACAGGCGCGCGCTTGTTGAACAGACGCGTAATCCTACGCGTTTGTTCAACAACCGCTTCGGGAGTTTGGACATTCCAAAACTCTTCTCCTAGATTTCAGAACAAATCGAACTTTGCAAACTCAGTTGGAGGCCAAAACGAGTGTAGATTTCTGAAAATTGGATTTCCAACCTTTTGTTGGACTTGCTCTAATAGCTCGATGGACCTACATGATGAAATTTTGATTATTAAAGACGAGTGTTCTAGTAATTCTAACGAGAGAAATCTTGCCCACATCGCAACTACTACAACTGTTTATCACATTTGGAAGGAGCGCAATAACAGACATCATAACAACGAAGTTCTTAATAAAGATCATAGATGGATTCTTATCAGCAAGAATATTCATATTATATTTTCCAAATCGAAGAATGCAAGCAAAAAGTACTCATCTTTTGATAACCAAGGCGGTAGCTTTCGGAGTATTGAAGACTATTTGAAGTCCCAAAGCTCTTTCATCATAATGACACTATCGGATCCAAGCTTTTCCATGTCAGATCTGAAGCCAAAGACTGTATATCTACTATTTTTTTGGTTACTCAAGCTTAATCAAACGGTTGATGATGGAGCTGCTTCTGCTAAGCTTCGCCTCGCCATCAACTCTGTTGCTTCAGCAATTTATAGAGGAGATCTGAGTTTAGATCAAAGAGATTCGGATCTAAACCCAAATAACATCAGCAATCAAGCTATGAGAATGCTACTGAAACATGATCTTTCTTGCTGGAAAAGAAGTGAAGCCAGTGGCTGCAAGAGAAGAGAAAGCAGGGGAAAATCTTTCGTTTTGCCTTATATTTTTGGATAAATTGACATGAATAATCCGAAATTTGACGTGTCTTCCCGTATTAATCCGAAGTTTTGATTATTTTTTATTAATCCCAAGTTTGGGAGGTTCCTTCCCATATTGATCTGGATGACTTATTAACTTGTTGTAGCCGGCTATCAAACTTAAATTTGTCTTCCCCAAACTAGTTTTCCACTCTAGAAAAATCATTTGGGGAAGACGAATTTAAGTTTAATAATCGGCTACAACAAGTTAATAAGTCATCGGGATCAATATGGGAAGGGACCCCCTAAACTTGAGATTATTTAAAAATAATCCAAACTTCGTATTAATATAGGAAGACACGTCAAACTTCGGATTATTCCTATCAATTAATCCTATTTTTTCTCGAGTGTTTTAAGCTTTATCAAGCTTGTTGTGTTGTATTTTTAGCGTTGTTAGGCTTTGCCTCCTCTTTTTGTAGTTGTGTTTGGGTAACTTTACCTGATTGTATTGGGCTAGAACAATTCTTTTCGCTCATTTTCAAAAAACAATAAATAAAAGATTATAGCGATAACCATTGTTGTTAGCATGGTTTCACAGTAGTTATTTCATTAACATCTAAAATACATTATACCAAACTAAAAAATGATGTTGAAAGTCATTGGTAATTCAAACACGTGGAAACAACTAAAATAGGATATGGAAGAACTGAGCTTTTGACTCAGCCTTCTCCATTTGGGATTAGGGATGACAATAAGACGGGTTTATGGTCCAAACCCGCTTGACCCGTCTCTTTTTTTTGATCCATTTAGACCTGTCTCATAGGATCTTCGGGACGGATAGACCCGCGACCCGATTTTGAAGGTCGAATCAAGGGTCGGGTCTGAGGCATTACTAATTCATCTCAACTCGACCCGCATAATTGAAACATCATTAAAATACTTTATAATTATAATAATTACTTGATAATCTTCTTAGGTATACATGGTTATAATTTGAATATTATATTCTTTCAATCAACAAAATATAAAATTTTCACAGTATTAAGTTGCATCAATGATAATCATACGATAGCAAATGCATGTATTTTGAACTCTTATCTTACAATCAATTTTATTATACTCTTTTATCATTGTGAACACATTATAATATGTATATAATTTATCATTTAATGATAAGAAAAATAAGTATATAAATTTGTGTACATTGGAACCCAATATCACCGGGTCGTGAGGCGAACCGGGTTTACCCTGACCCGTACAAGTTTCGGTTACGGGGCGAAATTTCAAACCACACTAGATCTACAGAATAGGTTGTGGGAAGAAGTTTAAAAAGTTTGGATCGGGTCTGAAGCACGACAAACCTGCCCGGCCCCATTGCCATTTATATTTGGGATAGCTCATGAACATGGATAATTTTAACAATTTTGTTTCTTTCTGTCAGTCGTGCATATTCAGCCAATTGTTTTAAATGTACAGTAACATCCCGAGGCGAATGAACAAAACAGAGAGACCTGCACTGTATATCTCTCCTTACGCAAAATATATACATATAAACATATATCAATTCTCCAACCTACTGCTCCGTCTGTTTAGACTTAGATTTAGTATTAAACTTGATCTTCGTAATATTTTTTATCTTTCCCATTTTCAAGGAACCCATGATCCCACCTGAGCTTTTCCCAACATTTTTAGTAGCCTCACCTTCACTCTTTTCCCCTCTATCTTCTGCATTCACTTCAACATCTTTACCCTCACATTCATC
The DNA here is from genome assembly GCA_030737875.1 of Allium sativum. Classification (NCBI taxonomy): domain Eukaryota; kingdom Viridiplantae; phylum Streptophyta; class Magnoliopsida; order Asparagales; family Amaryllidaceae; genus Allium; species Allium sativum. The sequence continues at coordinate 121,798,886 of CM060915.1, forward strand.
GTTCTTTTCTTCCTTATCTACTTCTTCTTCTTCTTTGACTTCATCATTTTTAGCCTCATGTTCACTCTTTTTCTCATCATCATCTTCTTTCACTTCATCATCAACAACAACCTCACATTCATTCTCTCGACCGTCTACTGCATTAAAATCATCATCGTCCATGATCAACATCTCCATGTTATTCTCTTCCAGAATTGCAGGAAAATCTTCGCTGCTCTTTATAACTCTACTCCGAGTAAACAAATTCGGGACATTCCTTGGCGTAGAAGGTTTCGGATTCTGAACATTCTGAGCACTTGCATTTTCAACCTTATCGTCTTCTTCAGAAGAGACGCTCATGTTATACACAGGAGGGCTTAAATCGTCAAGAGATATAACGTCACGCTCGCTAATCTCGTTTATCTCCTTCGATCTTGCCTCTACTTCATCAACAAACGCTAAATTTGAAGGTGCAACCCATGGTAAATCTTTCTCTTTACACGTTGCTTCTACTTTTTCTTTCTCGTCCGGAAGGTTGAACGAAACCATACGTTTCGGTTTTGGTTTTATAACCGAAGTTGAAGGATGAGGTAATGTATCTTCTTGGAATCGAATATCGGATAAATTTCTTCTTAATGCAGATGCAGTAGGCATCATTTGGTTGTTATCAGAAATGTCTAAGTCGATCAGATTCTTCTCAGTGTAATGGAAGCTTAAAAACTTTTTAGCTTTTCTTTTCGCTATCAGATTCTCTAATCTTTGATTTCTTTCCATTTCTGAAGTTCCGAGATACAACAGATTCTTCTGATCATCTTCTGTCCAATTCACTACTGCTCCTATACCTTCGTTTTTTTCTTCATTTCCTTCATCCTCTTCTTCTTCCTCCTCCTCCTCCTCTATCTCTTCCTCTTCTCCTTCTTCATTTATGTCTTCTAACTCCTCATCAGTGCTAGTTTCGTACTCGTAAGATAATTCCTGATCGTTCCGATCGACATTGTAAGAGTTCTCATTGTACGCTTCATGTTTTTGTTCTTGTTCTTGTTCTTCGGAAATGTTTGGTTCTGAGTAAGTTAAAATGACCCCGAGAAGCAGAATGGCACAAATAAGTGCAGGTGAAAAATATGCAATGAGATAAAATAAGGACGGAAGGTAAATATACAGTAGAATCAAGACGAGAAATGTGCCGAATACAAAAGGATGCTCGCAGGTTGTGTCGTAGAATATTATGATGGTCGGCACTGATTGCTTTCTTATATGTAGTATGATTTCTTTGGCATTGTACTCCATATCTTCTTTTTTCTTTGAGCTTCTCTTTTGATTGTATCCTGAAAAAGGGAAATAAAAATAAAAATAAAAATCTCTCTTTTCATTGATTGTCATATAAGAAAGCAGCATTCTGTATGGTTTAATCATAAATAAAAGGAGAGTCAAATGACCCAAATCAAACATTGCAATAGAAAACAGAATTTTTCTTTCATAATAAATTAAAAAGAATTAAACATGCTGGGTTGCATGCATGTATTGATTTGCAACAGAATTTAAAAATGAATTTAATGCCTAAATTATCAATAAAAAAACAGATTGAAACGGCAATAAGCATGGATAAGTCGTTACCTTTTTACGATGGAGGAGGATCAATTCATGGAAGCGGTGAAATTTCTGTTGTTTTTTTCTTTACCCCATTATTTCCTGTGAGATGGAGGATGTCTGTTTCTCCATCAAGAGAGAACAATAGAAAAGAGAGAAAAACATATGCTAATATTAGTCCATATATTTTGTTCATTTATTTTTCTAGTATTTAACATGCAAAGCATGTTAAATAACCTTGGAAAAAATAACGCTGATTTAAAATAATCAAAATCCAAGTTTGCATGGTATTCTCATTCTTCTGTACAATAAAGTCATGCTAAGACTATGTAGTTTGAAAGACTACATTTGACAGCATATCAAGCATAAACAAAATTGCAATCTTTTGCTAATTTGCATTAGATCAACTAGAAACAACCTGTTTAAAAATAAAATAAGCAGTTATATTTTCTGGACAAACAAAAGGACAGTGATAGGGAGTTGAAAACATAGTGATATTTTCTAGTTTAATGTTCATCCGGCCCTTTTTTGACTTCCTGCATTTCATCCTGATACCAACCACCATTTGTAAAGCATTAGTAGCATGTTATGACTCCTCCCCTCTTTGAACATCATACTGTGGCCAAGCTCTTAGAAGATAATATATGCTGTTCTGAAAATGAAAGCAACCCATTCAGTTAGACCCATGTTATATTTATTCTTTGCATATTGAATTTGAAACTCGCAGTTCCATTTTCACATTTTTATTTTGAAACTAATCGTGAATATGCTGGTTTGAAGTTTTATAACCTGTAAGTTAAGATCCTAAATAACTATGCATCATCCAAAATCACGCTCGAAATTTCAAGCAACTGGGATCTTTGGCTCTCCAAGGTTCACAAAAGCCTCAGCCCGATTCATCCGTACTGCTGCTGAATGCCAAGACACAAGATGGTCAATGAAGTTGCTCACATACGTTTCTCGGTCATCCTGCATAAAAATATAATTTTATTTATCGAGTAGTGCTAGACTGACTGAAACAGTCTCGGCCAAATCATGCAAATTAGAGAAATACTTGAATTTAGGGGGCAGCACTGTAATTTTACAAGGTACCAAGGATTGAAATCACTTAAATCATGCGGCTAAAATTCATTCGCAGTATCTGACAAACTTAGTTTCGGTTCAATTAGGATTTTCGTTATTTATCAGAACCTTATACAGCAAACTTATTAGCAAGCTCTGGTTCACTGATCTGTTCGAAATATTATTGTTGTGATATGAAGATCATGGTACCTTATAATCCAGGTAGTATGCATGCTGTCACAGAAGAAACCATAAGCGTTAGAATATAGTTAAAATCAGTTATACAAAAAAGTATGAAGTCGATTACCTCCCACATATCTATGGCGAGAATAGGCTGCAATGAGACAGATACTTTCAATATTAGAAAGAAAGAGACTTAAAAAAAAAGACTGTAAGCTTTTGAAATAGTTACTTGTATCCATCATCAGGTGAAAATTAACTTACTATATCGCCCCAAACAAGTGGATTAACTGCATTTGATGTTTTGACAACTGTAAGCTTTTTCTCCTCCCTCTTCACTGCAATGTTATTCAAACAAAATATACATTTTAAGTTTGGTATTAATGCCATCTTTTTGGAATAGGGGAAAAAACCATGCGGATTCAAGCCAAAAAAAGGATACTCCTAAGTAAGTCATATTATTTGTCATAATACAAAACAACGCTTTTAATACGAATCCTCACCATGTTGAGGAAGCAACTTTTTTCTATTAGTAATTTCTATATACTGGGAAAAATCACTTCTATTAATAAGAGCCGGGATGGGTTTTTCCTTTAAAAAAAGGAAAAGAGAGAACGAAAGAAATGAGAAAAAGGATAAGGGAGGAAAACAGTGAATATTCACTCACAAGTCAGCCACACCCAGCCAGATCCAAAGAGAGAAATGGCAGACTCCGTGAAATCTTCTTTGAATTTAGAAAACGAGCCAAAATCCTTTTCAATTTGTTCAAGTACACCTCCCCAAGGTAATTTATGGCCATCGGGTTGCATTGATTCCCAGAAAAAATCATGATTCCAGAGCTGTCAAAAGTGTGAATGAGTAATATCAGAATGCTGTTTCCATAGCAGACACAAAATGGAAGTGTAACACTGTCCGTAACTAAATGTCATTTTATTTCTGAAACTGGTTGCTGGTATGCACATTTATCTGTGAACTATCCATATGCAAGAGATGATCATCAAAAGAATTTCATATTCGCAAATCATTTGGATGCTGCTTTAGCAACTGATATGCTTTCATTAGTACTATAGCTTTTGGGTCTGTGTAAACCATAAAAGGAAGTAAAAAAGAGTGAAAAACAATTAAACTTTCAAAAACAATAACTGATGTTCTTCATAGCTGATGTACTTGTAGGAGGAAAAATCCTGCCACATGTCCAGAATTAAGCAATTTGTCCTCTTTTTGGGGTTGTTCTGTGACTATTTATTAGGTCAGTCAACTGATACAAGAAAAAAGAAATCCAAACTGCCTCCTCGCATTCGTATCTAGAAAACAAAAATGTAATCAATATTTAGAAAATGAAAACGAAAATGAATGTATCCACATCTGAAAATTATCCTACCATTTTTCGTTGGAATAATAGTTTGTACTATGTGTATTATGGTCGAAATAAAGGTTAAAATCTGTTGTTTTATCAAGAAAAAAACCTATATACTATATTTATCATATTTGTTGCTTGAAACTATTTTTATCATTATAATTTTATTTATTTTGTGTTTTTTATGACACTCGTATGATTTATGTCAAACTAGATTTACTATTTATTTGGGTTGATCAACTGTGAGCGGATGGATAAAATCAAAAACTCATCCACGCTCTATGGATACAAATATCCAATACCGGGAATTGAATTTAAATATGGATGCAAATAGGACACCATAAGCATTTGAATGCAGCTGTTTGAGTGGCTTATCATGTGTGTGATCTCTTGCAATTTATTTACTGGTTTATGTTCCAAGTTTTGACTCTATGAGAGTTTTCGTTGAATTGACTATTAATCGTTGATGCATGAACTTTTTGATTGCCCTCCCTCCCTCCTCCCTCCCTCCCTCAGCATATTGCATCCCTTCACAGATCGAATATGACACTTCAACAAGTTGAATTGCAAACGAAGTGAACACAAAAGACATACAAGTATTGCACATGTACACACACTCCCCAAATTACCTGTGCAGCACTATTGAATTCTGGTAATGGGTTACCATTGTTGTATGTTTCTTTAATCAACTCTTCCAAAGTGAGACCATATAGATGATTGTGTACAAGCTGCTTATTCAAGATTTCCACATATTCTTGGTGATGTTTCCCCCAATGTAACTCTAGTGTTCTCTTGCTCATGTATGGTTCCAGTGCATTCTACACATAATCAAAAATTTAGCTCCCAAATAGATGAGTTTATCAAAGTGAGAAAATAAGTAGCTCAATAGTGCATTCTACGTATTTGTATGCGAATAATATTTTATAATATCTAATTGAAAGTACAAAGAGTGCTTTCCTCATTGGAGGATCGCTCTTTCATAATATAAATGTAAAGTGGGTGAGAGCGTGCATGTGTGCGTGTGACCAAAATAAAGGGCAGAGCTCCAGTTTTCATCTAATTTAAAATGCACCATCTACTTACCAGTTCATAAGGAGGGGTTGTCAAACCATAGAAAGATTGTACTTTGAAAGATCTTCCGGGGCGAGATATCTGACTTTTATTCTGCACGTGTTATAATACAGCATTATAAAAAATTAACGAGAGCAATGACAAAACAGTTCCATCATGTTACCATGTTTGGAAAAAATGCAAGTAAGAGTAAATCATCATGAAATTGTTCCCTTCGAAAAAAATTCCTCAGATCTTAGCTCTAGCGTTGTGCCATGAGTTTGGCACATCAATTTTTTCATGTATCTTTCAAATCTGATTTCAAGATTATTTTATTTTGTTTAAAAGGAGGTAGCTTGAAGTCACCGAAATTACACTAGCAAAAATAAAAAGATAATCATGCTTAATGCAAAAGGTAATTATGAATTATTTTTATTCAATAATGGTTTGTACCAATGAATTACCTTTGCAAGCATTTTTGCACGTGGACGTGCCAAAGTATTATAACTCAATAAAAGATACCTGTATAACTTAATATAAGGAACATATTTCTAACCTTTAATTTATTCAATCAATTAAACTGTAAAAATAACATATGGGAAAAAAAATTAATGACACATACAATTGCATCGACTAAACCAAATTCCATAAATACAGCATACTGATACTACACGACCAACAGAAAAAATTAATGCTTAATCTATAGGCTCTACCTGAGAGTTTTTCCATCCACATTTTGATCAACTTAGTTTGTGTGAGGTGTTGGAAATGATTCCAGAACACAAGAATAATAATTAAACCACATAAATATGAAAAAGACCAATCTTCACATTGCTGATTGGTTTGTAATAACTTGGGGTTCTTGGAGTTCTAAGATGATAGTGGAGTTAGGTTATCGAAAATCTCAAACCATGAAAATAATTAAATAAATTCTATGTAAATATTAAAGAACACACCCTTCAAGTAGTTAATTGGTTTTTGTTAAACAAAGTGGTAGTCAAAAATTTCAAGATGTCATAAAAGCAAACAATGGTCTTGAATGTTTTAAAAACCGAACAACATAGGATGTACCTATCCTAGCCCTTTCATTGAAGTTTTTATTACTCTATCCTCTTTAAATTAACTATTTTCAAATATATCAAACCTAGAATTTGATACTTTCTATGTTAAATATGATAATTAGCTAGATTAAAATTTTACTTACGAAGATGACATTTAACTGACTTTTCATAGAATGTAAATAAACAAGGTTAATAAATTACGGTAGACGTTACTTATTGTTGTTTTCCTTAACTTTGATATTTCATTACTTGATGAAATTTAGCTTCATTTACTTCTGAATTTTATTTTTAAGTTATGTTCATTATTATGATATGTATAATCTTGTAAAGGTGGATACCCAGTGCCGAAGGCTCCCGTACTCAAGCGTGAGGACTTCCTAGACAGTCTCCCATCTGGTACCTATTCTCACGGCTTTCCGGGCTCTGGGGGTGGTCGATTAGCGCGCGCAGCCTTTCCCTCACATTATGTGAAGAGGCCGGGGCTCGAACCTGTGCACTCCAGATTACCAGCCGGGTAACCTTACCATTTGCGCCAGGCACCACCTTGATATGTATAATCTTGTGATTTTTTTTTTTTTACATTTTTATTACTTTGCCATGTATTTTCGGAACCAAAACTAATTTAGTTTTAGAAAAATAAGTCAACATTCACATATGTTGTTTATATATACACGTATACTAAAAAGTTAAAACAAACGCATAAGGTTGTGTATCTTAACACATGATTAAGGTTTTAAATCTTGGGTACCAGCCAATGTATTAAAAAACGCGCCTCAGGCGCGCCTCAAGGCGAGGCGAAGGTGAAAACGCCTGAAGGCGTGAATTAAAAGGTGTTTTCCCCCTGAGGCTTACGCCTCAGGGGTTTGAGGCGCGGAAAGCGTGAAAAAACGCACGCCTCAGAGCCTCAACTATCTGAGGCGTGCGCTTATATATATAAAAAAAAAACCCTAATTTTCATTTGGAAGATTGAATCGAAATCGATTCCTTAACTGGAATCGAACTCGATTCCAGTTAAGGAATCGAGTTCGATTCCATAACAGGAATCGAAATCGATTCATTTCGATTCCTGTTAAGGAATCGAGTTCCATTCCTCAATGAATTGAAAGAGAGTTTTTTTTTTTTGTTATCTTTTTTTTTAAAAACTGCTGTTACTTTTTTTTTTTTGATCTTTCTTTTTTTGCCTGTGTCTCTTTATTTGAGCGACTGTCATGACCTATTTTAATTATGTCTTTATGTGTTAATGTCCAGACACCTTAAAAAATGAGCGCTTTTTTTTTTTCCCCGAAAGGCTTACGCCTCAACGCGTCGAGGCTTACGCCTCGCCTCACGGACCCGAAAACGCCTCGCGTACGCCTTTTGCGTTTTAAAACATTGGTACCAGCAACGTTTCGTCTCAGAGATTTTAGTGACTCGGTATCATATCGTGGAAGATCTCGGATGAGACGAGTGCACTTCGGGCATCGGTATCATATTTTCATCTTGGAGCTTAAAGTTCATCAAAGGACCATATCAGAGTATATTTTATTTTAAAAATTAATTTGATCACACGATTAACACTTACTAAAATATATTGAAAATTAAGCTTACTTGATTTGTAAATGAAACAATAACACATCAACATAATTTATAACAAAAAACATAGAGTCAATTTATGTAATATTTACTAAATTATCGAAAGAAGTGCAAAAAAGCATGGTGTCCAATTCAAAAAAGTGTGGTGCAAAAAAACATAGAAGCAACTACATGTTGTCGAGAGTTGAAAGTGAAATTCGGTTTTCTAAGAACAAGAAGTTCCCTTTTTTATGAGATGGGGGACTTCAATTATTTTATGAGGGTCGATCTTTTGAGGAGAGGAATCAGATAACAAAGCAAAAGTCCGTGTCAATTAATGATGGACCAAAAATTAGATGGACTATTTTAAAAAAACAAAAAAAAAAGGCTGATATTTTGGAATATCGTTTCGCTCTAAATATCGACCGATATTTATAAATATTAGCCGATATATTCAAAACGAGATACAACCGATATCTTCGATATTGTTTCATTTCAGCCTTCAACCGAGATTTAAAACACTACAAATGATTGAATTAGTGGCAATTAAATAAACGGTTCAGTGAGATTGAGCATTTGGTCATTTTGAATGTTATGGTTGAGTTGAAATGTTAGTTCATGTTATTTATTTTATTAATTTAAATATTTATTATTACTCTAACATTTGTTTAAATTATTCATTTATTTATTAACGTAAAACTGAGTTGAAATGTAAGTTTACATTTTTTATTTTATTAATTTAAATATTATTAGTCTAGTATTTATTCAGATTAGTTATTAGTTTATTAACATAAAATCTAAATCAATACTTACTGATTAACAATTGTTAATCATAACTGATCTATAATACCCAACAACAACAACAACAACAATATTAATCAATGGGAAAGGCTATGAATACAAAATAAAACACAAAACTGGACGCAATAAACATTGGTCATTGAAATATTTGCCTTTATATGGGATGTGAAATTAGGGAAAAGATCTAATGGTCAAGGTCTCTTGCATATCATTTAATGTCCAAATAGAATTTCCCATAATTAAAACATGTCTGAAACATCCTCCTTTATGTTGACATAACCCTTGCTTCGGAATTAACTTCTCTTTTTTCATCATCCACCGCAGACATAATCGTTACTTTTATAGAGCTTTTGGACATAATTGGTCAGCTTTGTGATAGGTGGTGTCTCAATTGTATTCAATATGGGCTTACCAAACTTTTGAAAGGCTACTCTGAAACACTATGCTCAGGAATTCACTAAAGTAACCGGGGGGGAAAAATGCATAGTAGTAAAGTTTTCATTTAGGCCAATTTTAAAAACTTGTAACAAAAATATGTTGGTTCTAAGACTAATTACAAAAATAGATCACTTATTTCTTAGTCAGCCACTACGTGTATCGGCAATATCTTAGATACCGCCAATTTAACTTAAAAAAAATAAACTAGTTGGCGGCATCTGAAATACTGTCTGTTTGCGGCATTTCGTATACCGGCAAAAGCCGTTGAGGCTGTTTTAGCCAGCCTCCCTTTCTTCCTCACTTCAAACATAAACCCATCAACCCATCCGTTCATATTTATAGAATGACTTCCTCGCCATCTCATGTTCCTCCTATAATTTTTTTTTTTCCTTTCATCGTATATGTTAAATTGTTGTTGGATTTTTTTTTTTTTTTTTTTTTTTTTTTTTTTGAATATTAAGGTTTAAAGAAAACTTGATTTTCAAGTTGAAATCATTTTACATATAGTTAGTTCAAGTAGTATGTGCAATTATGACATTTGTTTGATAAGCATTTGTTTAATTGTATTTGAGAAGTGATATGTGCAATTTTGGTTGTAGAATATGAAGAAATGGAATCGGGACTGGCTGATGGAAGTGTTCTTCACTTACAAGAACAACAGGAGAAAAACAATATGGAATTCATGATGATAGTTTTTTGTTTACTTCATTATACAATGCAATAATATTTTAGTAAATACGACTACTAATATGAGAATATTCTTCTTATGAACAGTCATCTGATCTGGAAGGAATATTGACCATTCTTCCACGTAAATATGTCACATCCTCTCATCCTGCTGTTTTGGAACTTATAGACAGAGTAAGATTTGGTTTGATTAATAAGTTAGGGTATATACAGTTCGATCGCAAATCGATTACAACTCTGACCGGTAGACGGAGGCCGGAAACATCTACATTACACCTTCCAGTAAGTGAGAAGACAACAACCCTGAAGAATGTGGTGGTGTTTAGGGTTGTCAATGGATACCCGGAAAATCCGAAATCCGTCCGCATCCGTATCCGAAAAGCGGATAAATATTCGATAACTGAAAAAACGGATGCGGATACAGATACATAGGTATCTGCATCCAAAATTATCCATCCAATTTTTTTAACTGCTCAAAATTATATGTGTTTTAGTACAATGAATGAAGTTTATTTATTGCTTTACTAAGTTGAAGGCTTATATCATATGCACGAAATGCATATTAGTCATCACATATGTTTATTTTAAACACTTTCGTGATCACTAGGATCGAAAAATAATTATTTTAAACTAAAAATATTCATTTATATTTCTTGATTTATCGATTGTTGGCGAATACGATAATTATCTGATATCTGTCTTTATCCGCGAATACAGATATCCAATATCCGAAAATGATTTTGGATACAGATATAGCACTATCCATATCCGAAAGTATCCGTTGACAATCCTAGTTGTGTTGCTTGGTTTGCTGATAAACGGAGATCTCATTCTTCGACATGTTTTGCAGCATTATTGTATGAATTTATATCATAGCTTGCTTGGTATGTCCCCCCAGATGAAGCAAGATGGGGGGATGAGATCGTTGTGCCCACCTAGTTTAGATTGCAGTTGGTCAATGATATTCCACACAATGCATCTCCATTGCAGATCGCACAGCGCGCTCGCACTGCTATTTTGTACATCACCACTCAACGTCTATTTTGTGACAGATCAAAGAGCAGAGTGTCTTTTCAGTGGCTTCCTTTGTGATAGCAAACCATGACTCTTGTCCAGTGTTATTAAACGCGAAACGCGCACCGAAGCGCCAAGGCCCTTTGGAGCATAAGCGCAACGCGCAAACGCGAAGCGCGCGCTTCATTAAAGCAAAGCGCATAATATATAAAATTTTAGATACACACACATTGCACATGTAAACAATGTAAACATTATGAACTAATAGAAAATAACACATTCATATGTAAACATTATGAACTAATAGAAAATAACACATTCATATGCAAATCAAATTTTCGCTACATCAAACAAAGAGACTGTAAACATTAAAGAGCATAAAATGTGATATTAGAAAGAAATGCATGGCGATTGTTATGTTCATACAAACTAATTTAATACAAACGAACAAAATTAAAGAAACTCGAGGAGTTATGCTGCAAAAAACAATAGCTATGTCCTTATATAGACAGAAAGAAAACTTATACATAACTTGTATATACGTGTGTATAGTATACACACAAGATAAATAGTAGTAATGAAGAACCCCATTAAAAAAAGTAAAACGAAGTACCAAATATAACTTGTATATACGTGCACATGTAATATATATATAAACACACACACACACACATATATATATATACATACATATATATTATGAATACAAACATATACATATAGTACTAAAGAACTCATGTCAATACCAAAGAAACTCAATTAGACAAACTGACAAGGACATAACAGACTACATACGCCACCAAAGAACGCATTTTAGTACTGAAGAGATCCACTGAGACTAATTGATAAGCACATAGCAGACAAATTAAAAGAATAAAAAAGAAAACAGAAGAAGATAGAAGTTACAGATGAAATATATCAAAAAGAAAAGAAAGATTAAAGAAGAAAAGAAGTTTATTTGGTTGTTGTACGAGTTGAAGCCGTTGTAAGCAGAAGATCTCGTCTGAAGCAACTGATAATTGAAACGAGTATGAGTTAAAGTCATAATTAGTGAAAACATAATTATTTTAGACAATCAAACCTGATTAAAGATTGTCAATTACATTTACTCTTCTTTTTTTCCCATATTTTCGCACATCTTCAACTGAGCGCGCATCCTTGGTGCATTATTGCGCGTTGCGCATAGCGCATAAGCAAGAAAAGCGCGCACATAGTTCAAGTCACATCGCATACCTTAAGCGATGCGCTTCAGGTGCGCATCGTTGTGCGTTGCGCGTAAGCGTGCGCATATGCGCGTTTTTAATAACACTGCTCTTGTCGCAGTATTCGTAGGGTAGTGTGGTGCTAGATAGGGCTGGGAATTAGAACTGAGAACCGAAAACCCGAACCAAACCGATCCGAACCCGATGGGTCTCGGGTCAGGTCTAGGTGATAAAAAATACAATTAAGACCCGAATTGACCCGACCTGAAAGACTCGATCGAAAAGCATTGAAATATGTATTTTTAGTGTTATTATTCAACTGAACCTGAATCGACCCGACCCAAACCGAAGCCCGGGTCAGGTCGGGTCTAGAATTGTGAAATGTATAGTACAGACCTGACAAAACCCGACATGTCAAATCGGGTTTGGGACCATCGGGTCGGATCTTATTGTCACCCCTAGTGCTAGCTGCCAAATAGCTGATAAGGGGGACTTTAGTACAACAAAGATCTGTCGGTGGTTGTTTAACTTTTGCTCAGGTAAGGTCATAGTTTCGAGTAATTCGTAATTGCTACATGTTGCGAACAAAAATGAAACATAACATCTATTCATTTTGTAGCTATGTCGTAGATTATCTTTCGGTTGGTTGTATTACAATGAAAAGACGAAAATCGACAACTCAAAACATTATGAATTGAGGTAAATTATTGTTGGTTATACGGTTCGATAGACTTGTATACATTTAGTCAACTATGTATAAATTTATGTACTTTCAGGTGGATTAGACCTAAATTTGTTACCAAGATGGAATATGTTCTTCTACCGAAACGAGCTCGATGTCCTAAACTATGTTGTTGTCACATGGACTTCGACCTTGATGCACTTCCGTCGTTAAGCACCAATTTTAGGCAGTTATGAAGGGCAAACTACTATTGTTTTCTTTGACCAATGTTGCATTTCATCTTCCTGACTGAGTAATGAGGCAGTTTGGCCCTCGCTAGCATATTCCCTATCCTGCTTCCCGTATAATATTCCAATTGATGGAGATGAGTATGAATAGATGACAGAACTATAAAATAATCGTTTTGCCACTGGCCCACTATAGAAGAGGAAAATGAGATCACGTTGACTGATGAGGAGTATATGACTATTAAGAAGACTACCTGCACCTTATGTTTCACATGTTCCTTCATACACGCCTAGAGCTCCACTTTAATGAAATGTGATACATATTGAAATTTAGTAGTTTATGCAACTGGTAAAATCTTTAATGATATATGTTAATTGTAGGCGGACGGAATGTACCATGCCCTTGTGTCAGTCGATGAGCTAGAAAAGGAAACTCTACAAAAAAAGCAAAGGAAAACGTTTCTATGAAACATAGTTTGCGATCATGTTTGTCGAAGAACAAGATGGCCAGACCGAACCCTCCTCCCCTTCCTTCTCCCTCTCCTCCCGTTGATCTTGACGTTGTTGACATATCACCTGCTCTCGAACCGAGGAAAACATATTAAAGTCGTAGGAAGGAAAAGAGTGGATCATCCGATGAATTACCTTCACAACATATGTATGCGGTTGGAAGTTCTCAACCCCAACCGAAGGTACTAAAGAAGAAAATAACGAAGAAAAAGAAGAGTTATCGATGGAGGTAGAGTACATCGTAAAGCCCAAAAAAGACAAAAAGAAAATTTCTCATGTTGAACCTTTAAAGTAATTTGAATTGTGATGTATGTATTTATGTTTCCAAACTAATTTGGATTGTGGAAATGAATTTAATTTCAAATCGGAATGGTGCCTGTAATGTCATGTTATTGGTTTGGCCATTTACTAAATCGTATTTAAAATGTTTCGAAATTAATTTGTACGTATTTGTAGTTTCCATGTTACTGTCAAATGATGTATTTGGTGGGAAGCAATTCTTAGTACGACATTTGAGATCCGTCAGTTAGGGGCATCTCAGATGCCGCCAACTATGATTTACTGTCAAATACACGATTTGACAGTAAGTCACAAAATGAGCGGCATCTAAGATGTCGCGTTAAGGCAATATATGCCTCTTTGTTAATTGCTTACTGCAAAATGTTAAATTTGACGGTAAGCAAATTACAGAGTTGTATCTCACGTGTCACCTTTATGAAGCATCATATGCCACTCTGTTATTTGCTTACTGCAAAATAGTTGATTTGGCAATAAACAAATAACTGAGCGACATCTAAGATGTCACATTCATGCGGCATCTCAGATGTCATCAATTTGGTGGCTTACTGTCAAATCGTGTACGTTGCAGTAAGCAACAGCTAGCGGCATCTAAGATGCCTTCAACTAACTGCATCTCAGATGCCATATATTCCTGCCTGTTTTTGTGTCCAAAGCTAAAAATTCCTATTTATAGTTGTTCCACCAACCTCAGTATATATTTTCCTAAAACTTATGAACTAAGAATCTAATTTTTCAAAATTTCCCAACTTCTTATGTCAACAAAACTAACCTTCATTGGTTGTTATAGATGGGAAAAGTGTGTGTAATGTACGCAACAAAACGTTGACTCTAGAGCAAGGTTTTAAATTTTGGATATCGGTTGCGTTTCATCTCGGGAATTTTAGAGACTTAATCTAGTATATGGGAAATCTCGGAATGAGATAAGTCTAACTTGGGGTTCGTCTCAGATTTCCATCTCGAGTCTGAAAGTTTATATCATAACAATCTCGGGGTGCATGATATGTTTAAAAATGATAATATTACATAATGATTTTAAACTTGAACTGCAAATCACATCATTATTCTTATTTTACGAAAGACCATTCATACTCTAAATCGTAATATGCTTTTAATAAAAATATAATACAATACAAATAGATTAGTGCTTACAACATATGATCCATAAACATGAATTATTGTTGGACATAAAACATAAAAAGATCCAGAATATTAAAATATTCAGCATAATTAAAATATAAAATACATAATTTCATGGGTAACATATGGCAAAAAAACGACGAATATGAAAATCACAAGAATTGTAGAACATATGAACATACGATACAGTCATTTAACATGCAAAATGTTAAATGGCAAGAGATTGTCGTATAGCTATTGTTCTAATTCAGGCACAGATTTAAATTTTAACCAGAAAAACCAAAATCTTGGATGATATTCCAGTATTTCGTCTCGGTCGATATATCATCCGATATTGCAATATCTCGGGCGATATATTCGAAAGGAGATTTGCTGTGAGATTTGCTGTTTCGTTTCAAAAGGAGCCCAAAACGAGATCTCGGGCGATATTTTCAAGATCTGAAACAGTGCTTTAGAGTCTAGTATGAAATTAGATTTTATCTTTGTTTGGCTTTATTACCACTTGTGTTACTTAGTTTTATTACTTAGTTAATGAGTAGTCGGTGTAGTTAAAATGCTTAACGGATTCTATGTGAAGGATGTTCAAAAAATCATAGCGGAGATAAAACAAGGAAATAGCCAGACACAAACTCTAAAATAACACATATAACTGATTATTAAAGTTTTTTCGAATATATAAACGATGCTTGAATGAAAAACTAACACTCAATTTTATAGTCAGTACATTCTTAATGTTAAGTAAAAACATGTACAAATATCCGTAAATAAACGTAAACTATTATTTAACTTAATTAAATTTAATACAATATTAGAGTATCTTTGTTTTTAGAAGTATATGTTAAAAACCCCCATTAAAAAAACTAATTTCATATTTTTTATAATACATAAAGTTCATTTGTTTCATCAAATATACAGCGGAAATAACGTAATATACAAGGTTCGAAAACTCAGTTTTGGTTTCGGTTAGGTCATTTGAAAATTTACTGGTTTCGGTTAGGTTTCGGTGATTTAGGTTTTTGTTTCCGTCCAAAAATCAAACTTTTATATCTTTCTTTATCAACCGAAGTCCAGCCCAAAACAATATTAGTTCAAATGTTTTTATTAACAAGGTCGGTTTCCAGTCATCTACCCACTTACTCCTCTCGCATAAACAAATCGAAAGTAAAAAGAAGAAAAAAAAGCGTAGACAACTGCTAGCCGAATTCGGAAAAAAAACTTTCTTGAAGACAAAGAGGAAAAACGAAGATTATTTTGGCTTGCGGTGCTCGAAGACGAATTTGGAGCCTGCGGTTGCTCTGCTTTCTAAAATCTTAGTTTTCGAATTTGCAATCGATTATATTGTGTTCATTTGCGGATTTTCAGCAGAATGTGATAATTTTTTATTGTTTATTTTCTTCTTTTCGAAACTGTATTGCGATTTTTTTCCTTTCTTTTCTAACCGGGACGGGATTTTGCCCTTATTCTGTCCCGCCGCCGGTCGGAACCAATCTGAGTTGGTCGCATAGTTGTGAAAGGCGCGCCTAAGCGCGCGCCATGGCGCATGGCGCATGACGCGACGCAGCGTAGCGTTTCTGCCATTATTGCTTGCGGCGCGGTGCACATGAAAAGGCGCGCCAAATGGCGCATGGCGCAAAATGACGTGTCTTTTCTTTATTTTATGGTTTTTTTTTTTTTTTTTTTTGCATTTCAAACTGCAATAACTACTACTACAAATACACTTACCATCACTTCTACTATTACTATTATTATTGTAATAACATAAGATATGAATAATTTTATTAACATCTTTTTTCAATTATATGGAAACATAATCACATCATTATTATTTTCTATTTGATTATCATCAACGAGTTAATAACCTTACAATTATGCAATTGATTGACCTTAGCATGTCGGCATTTAAAACTAACATATGTTTTATTATCCAACATAGTTTAGATTCATTTTAATATTGTTAGAAACATATAATGTAACGTATAAAGTATCATAAAATATCGTCTAGCATAGATATAAAAGCAAATGATAGGACTGAGAACCCGTGAACGATAAATCAAGAGAAACAGCTTTAGAGAAAGAGAAAGCATCCTCAGAAAATTAACATTTAATCGGCTCTGCAACATACCCTTAGATTTTTTTTTTTTTTTTTTTTGACATATGTGAATATGTCCAATATCTTTGTACGATTTGTTTGCAACATGATAATATTATTATGACTTGGTATTTGTTAAATACAATCGAACATTAAATTTATCAAATTCAGATTTCTAGTTTATCAGTAATGTGTGTTATTATTTTGTATTTGAAAACTATTGTGCTTGAAATTTTATGCTTCATGCTCTTTTGTAAAATGCATAAAAAAATTGTTGCATTTGTTTTAGCAAAAAATATTGAATTTTTAAAATTTTTTGTTAACGTATTAAACCTATTTATAAAATTAAACATGCACCATAAATTAAAAAGGCGTGCGCCATTTGCCACGCCGTGCGCCAAGGCTTCAGAGAGGGTTTGCGCATTTGTTCGTCGTGCGTCGTTAATAACACTGGTTGGTCGGAATCTTGTGGTTCCGACTGGAACCTCATACCATGATAATATAGCGGAAATAACGTGATATACCGAAAATAGCAGAATATAACGGGGGTAAAAATGAAAAACTATATTAAAGGTTACTTGGAAAAAGCATAGTGGTAATATTCCACTACGGGATATAGCGAGTAACAGCGGGGCATTGATTGTAAGTTGATTACTACAAAAAAATGTGTTACTTGTTTGTTTTGTGAAAATGGACAATTGGAAGATCGATGATGAAACGATGATGAAGATTTACTATGAATTTGAACAACGTGGTTCGATGGAATATAGGTTTCAACCTTGATGTTGATTTCGCTCCCGAGGCACAAGCCGAAGATTGCAGCATGATTTGGAACGACATAGCAAAGAAGCAATAGTGGAAGAAAGATATGGAAAATAGTCGCTTCGTGGTAGACTGTTAGCATTAAAAATCCTTTTGGTGCTAGCTCTAGCAATCGACCACCGCGTGTATTTTATTACCGTAATGACGAATGTGATTAGTCGTTTGTAGGAATGAAAATAATGTAGGACATCCTTTCTGCTGTTGTGATGGGTATGAAGATCATAAAATACGACCTCATGTTGTTGCATGTTGCAAAAAAATTGAGTGGTCAGATCCTAAAATGTGTTCTCGGGAGGTTGAATATGCTCTGGAGATGCAAGCAGAAAATAATCGTTTGGAGATGTTCAATCTAGAACTAAGAAATGTTGCTGAATCGCGGCTACAAGTATTTAGCGATATGGTCAAGTAGATCATTGAAAGAAAAATTAACAACGTTTATTATTAAGAACATTTTTTCGTATTATGCTAGACTACTAGTGGAAAGTGTATTATGTTAATGCATCAAGTATAATTTTGTCGTATTATAGTAAACTGTCTATTTGAAAAGCAATATATATATATATATGTATATATATGTGTATATATATATATATATATATGAGTAGCGTTCCGCTACACCTCTTATTTTGCACGTGAACTCTCCCCCTTAATCTCCACCATTCATTTCCCCACTCATTCTCTCTCTTTCCACTAAGAAATAATATTGAAATGAGAAGAGAGAGAATGAGTGGGGAAATGGGTGGTGGAGATTAAGGGGGGGAATTCACGTGCAAAATAAGAGGTGTAGCGGAACCCTCCTATATATATATATATATATATATATATATATATATATATATATATATATATGATGCAAATAAGATGTCTACTTAGGTCCAACGAATAATAGAAGTCAACACATGTAGTTCGATTACACAGACTTAGGGTTTAAGCTCCACATTAACATCAACTTGCCGACATACAACATTTTTTCTTATAACCTCCAACATCACATTTACTATATTTGTTTTCTTTGGGCTACTGAATCTCGTCCATGGTACATTTAATTCTTATAGACTTCACCCATCCTGGTAACCTTTTAGCTACAGGAGGTAGCACCAATGGTTATCACTTAAATTCTTATATCGTTTATCCAGGATAAGATGCAATTTCGAGATGCAAGCGGCCAGGTATTTCTCAACTGCATAGTATGATAAAGCAAGAATGAGCTCTATTAGCTTCATTTAAATTTTTGAAAGAAGTGATCATAACATGCATAAAACGTATGTGCTCTAGTGATGGTATGTTGCACGTACATGAGCAAGTGTTACCGTTGATTATTACTTTGAATCCATCGTCCAAGTATTGCACAACTTGTTGTTCGACCTGACTAAAACAAACAATCCTTGTACGCATTGCTTCATTGGCTCTATCGTGATTTCCACTTAGAAGTAAGAAGGGTTGTAAGTTTTCCTACGGCTTCTCTTTTTTGTCAAAAATAATCAACCAATCAAAAAAAAGTACGGGCAACCAAATCTTTCACAGGTGATCGAGCACCCTTTAGTACATCATTGAAGCTTTCAAATGCGTTGATGTTCATGACATGAAATCGACCGTCATCATCTTAAACAAGACTCAATTTTCCTCTTTCCCATACAAACTTCTTTCAATCTAGTTGTGTGCCCCTAATGCTAATGGCTTTTATTCTTCTCATATCTTGTTGTACTCGACTTCCTCTGAAGCACATGCTTCTAAATAAAAAAACTCATCAAACGTTTTTCTTCGAAACTAGCTGCTTGAAAATTGGTCTTAAGAAGTCAAACACAGAAATGGTGTTTATAAGGTAATCGCTTTGTTTTCAATGTATTCGGTATTCCTTTAATTCTAGCAGAAATGAAAATAATTCATCGATTATTTGACAGCATGAATGAACCGGTGCATGCAAGCAAAAAACACCACTAACCATCGACAAATTCTGACTCAACAATTTTATATACCGAAAAGATATAGATAGTAACCCGCATCAACGACGGCGACTACAAGTAATGTCTCTTTGTATATCCTATGCAAATGTATCAAGTTAATACAGAGCAAGGGACGACAACGTACAAAACCTTCCATACACAAACTAAAGCCCATATAGCTCGATCAAACATTCCATATTCATATGTGGTAACATGTTGAATGCTTCACAGTTCGTTCTAGCAATCTCTACGAAATGTTGCCTTAGAGTGGTAAAGAATTCCGGTATTTCCATTGCCTTACTCAAAGCTTTTCATGTCTGCATACAACTAATTTTCACGAGCAGTTGTTTCTCCATTAATACTTGCACATTACCAGTCATTACATTCAAATCAAATTTGACAAAAGGTACGATCTTTCAAAATAAAAACGTAGAAGTCACTTACTTATGATTGGAATTGACCATGTGGTTCACATATTTGTGCTCACTTGGATATTTTCTTATAATCCACCAACTTTGTTTGGATTTTTTTAACACGAACGCATGAATTTTCTAAGGACAACTAGCATTAACATTACAGACGACTGTGTAACTGGTTTTATTTGATATTATAGCTTTAAAAGACACAACACGAAGAATCGATCATTCACTCGGTGGTTTAATTTTTTCTTTCGTCTCAAAAATTATACCCGCTTTAAAGTCATTTTGGAAGACCATAGTTGAAAATATCTCATTCTTGAACTAAAGATCTACAACAATTGACTTCGCCATTATGTATGTGGTACATAAGTTATCATCAAGAGGTACTTCTATTTCCACTTTATCATCATCTTCAGGCATTTTGTCTTCAACAACCGCAAAATCATAAGGCTTCATTATTCAGTTGCATACTATTGATCCAAGACATGTTATTCTCTAGCATACTCACTACATCTATGCTATTAATAAGTGGATCAATATGTTCATCTTCACCTGAATCCATGCCCATTTTCATATCATCGGTTGATTCGTTTAATCTTATATCCATATTGTTTACTTTGGTATTAAATTGTGTAGCAACATCATGGGCGAGAAACCTGAAATTCACAAGAACTTTTTTCTTTTTAATAAACTGTCAAAACTACAACCACAAAAATTAAAAGCATACTACTCACATACCTCTGACTCATATGGTGTAACTCGTATGGTGTAGCATACATAGAAGGCGACATATGAAAATTTGAAGGTACAATAATGTTGACCGATGCTGGTCGATGTGAAACATAACTGCATATAAACCAATACAGCTTTTAACTAGGGGTGGGCATAAACCGCACCGCAATGCGGAAACCGCCCAAACCAAACCGTAAAAACGGTGCGGAAAACCGCACCAGATTCTCTCTCTAAAGCAAACAATCCAAACTGAACCGCCTCGCATAATACGGTTCAGTTACGGTTTGAACTTTTACCAAACCGTATTAAACCAAACCGAACCGCATAGCTACACCGACAATGTTATAATAAAAAAAATTAACAAATTCTTATCTAACTTTTAATTTAACGCTATATATTCTATTTTCAACGTATTATGTAGTTATATTAATTAAAGATAATACTATGTGTTTTAACCTTCAGATGACACAACGTCATAAAATCGTAAATTGCTTGTTGATGAAAGTAATTTTCTTGTTTCATATTTAATACGGGTTCAAACCGAACCGAACCAAAACCGAACCGTATTACATCGAAACCGAACCGTTTGAACGGTTAGTATAATGGTTTGTATTTTTGATCAACCGTTTGATGCGGTGCGGAAGCGGTTTGAGCTTCAAACCGCACCGAACCGAACCGCGCTCACCCCTACTTTTAACTACCGAATAACACAAATTACTATAGATCATAAATTTTTCAAAAATATCTTTCATAATTTTCATATTATGTGTAAAGCCGTTTTGAGTTGGATAAGGATAGTTGTAATGAACATCATGTTGACAACTCATACATGGAGGATATCCAAAATAACATTGTTTACCGTAATTCGCTGTCATGGATGGTATACTAAAGCTTGATGATGCATTTCCATGTTCAGTTCTAAATGTCTCAACTCTTCTAGTATAGTATTCGGTTTCATGATTAACTGCTTGTGGTGCTATAGGTTCTACTTGCACTCGTCTGCTCTTTAGAAGAAACACCTAGATGGATTTCATTGTCGTTGAAAACATTAACTCCACATCATCATTATCGGCTATATTAATGGCTTTCGATCCTAAATCCATAGGTCAATTAAACACTAAATCTTCTTCAAATTTTATCTTAATCGTTTTATAT
Source organism: Allium sativum (assembly GCA_030737875.1). Classification (NCBI taxonomy): domain Eukaryota; kingdom Viridiplantae; phylum Streptophyta; class Magnoliopsida; order Asparagales; family Amaryllidaceae; genus Allium; species Allium sativum. The sequence goes on from CM060915.1 coordinate 121,820,871, forward strand.
ATTGACTCTTTCAATTGAACCGAATTACAACCTTTAACAACTTTCGCCAGTTTATATAACTCTCCAACCCATTTTTCGAAATTGTCTCCGTCTATAATCATCACCATCAAAACGACATATTATTGGAACACATTGAGGAGTCATTCTACATTTCAATAAAATATCAATTTCACTAATCTCATAACGAACCAAATGTCATAACTAGACAAACACAAACATTATTGAATTGAGTTTTGAAAAAACATTCTTAAATAAATAAGAAGAATAAGTTGTTAATTCTCAAGTACATCCACTTTCAATTAAGCTGAAAATTCATGTGGAATATTCGCTTTGGGCAAAAAAATTGTTTTTGGATGAATGAGTTTATGTATGAAATAGGGAAGAAACAAGGGAGCTGGCTAAAAACAACCAAATCAAATCTTGACAGTATCCGAAATGCCGCAACATGCGGTATCTGAAAGCATTTCAGATGTCACCAACTATTTTTTTTTTCTTTTCTTTTTTAATATAAAACAAAAAAAAAACAAAAACAAAAAAAAAAAAAAAAAAAAAAACCAACAACAACAATGGCATCAGAGATGTTGCTTGTACACACCGCTGACTAAGCAGTAGTAAGAAGTCTAATTCTGAAATTATTTTCGGAACTTGCTTATTTTTGTTATAAGAATTCGAAACTGAACAAAGGGGGAAAAAATCCTAAATAATATCATTGAAGTGTACATACAAACAGTTTCAGTCATTTTAAGTTAGCAAAAACTTGGATGAGTGTACATTTGGGAGGTAAACATAAGATTCAAAACAGAAAAGTCGATGAATTCGCATAAAGGAACAATTAAATTAAACCCAAAGACTATTTACCCGTATAATTTCTCCTACCAACCCTCTTTCATCAAGCTTAACCGAAATCTTTTAATAAGTAATTAGCTAAAACTCGGTCTCTTCAAGAGATGTCGATGAAGTATAATGAAGTCTGAATGCCAAAAGTTGTGCAATTTTGAGTCCCTTATACAGAAAACTCAATTTCGAAGTACATCTAATACAAAAATGTGCAAGAGCGAACACTCATGATAAAAGGACAGTGCTTTTGAAGCTGAAGAGACATACCGATCGTGGAATTGTCAGCCTAAGTGAATTACTGAAGAAGGATGGATCAAATTGAAGGCGGCAGCTTGAGTTAAGGAGCAATACTGGAGAACTCATTGAGCAATTATCCGCTTAAAACATAAAACAGTACAGATACTGAATAACTGAAGTGCTAGTAATGGCAAATTCTATTTCAACCCGTAAAAATGCTGAGTAGCCCCCCAAAGCATGAAAAAACTGGTATACCCCCTAATTTGCTGAGTAGCCCCCCGCTAATTTTAAAAAAATCCGAAAATACCCTCCCACGTAGAGAGAATGCGTGGTTTATCAGTGTACCTCGTAGCAGCCCTACGTGGTTACTTAGTGTACCTCGTAGCAGCTCTCCGTGGTTCTTTCAAAGACCACGTAGTGCTGCTACGAGGTACACTGATAAACCACGTAAGGGGACTACGAGATGTTCAGAAAACTGAAAAAAAAAATATAACATAAAAAGGGCATTTTCGTCTACGTATTTTTAGGTTAAAATGGGGGGCTACTCAGCATGTTTCTGGGTTGAAATAGAATTTGCCGCTAATAATATTCAGCGGAGCGAAAGGGCACGGAAAAACCAAACCGTAATTGTTACGTGGTGCTTTTTTTGGTAGTAACCGAGAACCGAACCGATCTGAAACGATCCGAACCCGAACCGAACCCATCCTTGGGCTCGTCTATTCTCACCCATCTTCGCTTCTTTTACGTTTCCTTTTTTCCTTTGGTGCCCCATATCATTTCAAAAACGATCTTCTATTTTTCTAAATAACATCTAATTGTGCTCTGGTTATACATAAATCACGCTTCGTTTGAACTAGGTTGTTGTGCAAACTTCGTTTCAGTCGAGCTAAATTATCGTACAAAGCTAATTAGATCCAAACTAGATCATTATATAAGTTTGGTTTGGAACAAAGCGAGGTTTTTACATAAACATTGCCCCATTAGTGCTTGTATAAACGGTTTTTTTTTTTAATGTGATCTATTACCGCTTGGATACAAGGATAATTTAGAAAACTTGAAAATTGATAAAGTGACGAGATGTGAAAGGAAAAATTCATAATTTAAATAGAATTGGCAAAATTAATATTTTACGATCCTTTCTTGGGAGAATTTGAATATACATAGTAGTTTTTGTTTTTATTTTCTTCGGAGTTCTGATGGGATCCGATGCTTTAGTGCTGGTATGATCGCACCCTTTTGTTTTTATTTTCTTTTTAGGAAGGATCAAATTCCTTTGTTACTAATCAGTGTATTTAAAAAATTAAATCCAAATCGGGTACTTTGTACATAAGTCCAAGTGATATACAACATGCGATATCAGAAGTGGGTTAAATCCCATAAGGTAAGGTTCGAACACATGACATCTCACACCGTGTCGAAGTGTCTTAACCACTTAGACAATGATCTTTGCCTGTAAAAATTACTACAATATATACATTTTCATTAATTCGACATGCACCGAGCTAGGCTCATGTCCAAACTTAAGTAAAACATCATATAGAATAGGGTTCACAACTCGCTCCCTACCCCTACCCCTACCCACTATGTAGAAAAAATGGATAAATTTCTTACCTCTTCATTTCATCTACGCAAACCAAACTCCATCTAAAAATTTCCTAATATATACTAATTAATGGATCATCGTCGTTTGTTGTGTTTCATCCTTAAAACTACAGTTCAACTTCATTCTCTACTTCTAACGTATAGGTCTAGTCTTATTATATTTGGTACCCCTTATACAGCGTAAATATCTCGATTCTAACTCAGGATGCTTACATCTCGTTGTCATTCATCTTTAATGTGTTTTTGAGAGGATCCCCTAAATTCTTACCTCATGCAAACCTTTTTCTTTTTTTTTTGAAATTATATAATAAATTTGGTGGATATTTGTTTCAAGGACACATTTAAGAAAAAAATATATCAACTTTTGCTATGTAAATCAATGACGACTTTCATGCTTTAATTGGAAAAAGTCCAAATATTTTTAACTAAGAACACATGTTGACATTTCACAAATAATAAAAATTAATACATTTTTTTTGTGATCATAAGATTAAAAATTAATTATGAAATGTTTTTTGTTTCGTAAATATGAAAAAAAGGAACATAAGGAAATTCCGGACAGAAAGCTAGATGCATATAGCTTCATTATTTACGGTATAGTTTTTTATGGTGTTATTGAGATTAGCTTTAAAATGACTTAATTCTGCATTTGGGTGATACAATATAAAGCGATGTAATGCACAGAGGAAAAACACAAGTAAATAATCACACATAATTTATAGTGGTTCGGCTATCCTGAGTCTACATCCACTTTGAATGATTTTGCTCTTTTATTATGCTCTTAGTACAAGTAACAACACTAGATCGGAATGTCTCTGAGTATACATGAGTTTTGCTGATTTCTGATACATAATTGGGTAATTTCCGAGTACTATGCTTGGTGGAGGACGAAGTCTCTTCTTCGCGATTTGAATGTTTGGAAGTGGAAGGATGAGCCTTCGAGCGTCCATGAATCCCGAGCTCAATTGAGTGGGAGTGGAGAGTTTATGAAGCTATCATGGCCATGATGGAGAGAAGGTCCAAAGATGGTTTCTTTATCTTCTCCCCGGATGCCAAAACAAACCCAAAATGATCCAATGTCCAAAAGTGTAGTCAAATGTCCAAGAATACAGTCATATGTCTAAGAATATGATTCTTTTTCTTCCTTGGGTGATGGAAGGTGCTCGGTAGGCTTTGGGAAGGTTATTTCCTTCTTAGGCAATCACTAGAGCTTAGAGGAGAGTAAGAAGCAACCCTTATTATGTTGGAAATGAGGGAGTATTTATAGGAGTGGTCTGGAAGTGAAGTAGGTGAGCTAGAGTGGTCCACTCCAAAATTTTGTATCCTGTAGGTCGGATGCGAATTTCGCATCCCAGAAGTTCGGATATGGATTTGTATACCGTGGATAGGGGTACAAATTCGCATCCCACGTTGGGATGCGAGATCGCAGCCGGTTGATGCAAAGAGATAAGATATGTACCCCAAAAGTAGAGGCAGGATACAAATATGTATCCCACGTAGCGATACGAATTCATATCCCTTCATATGTGTCGGATGTGAGTTCGCATCCCTCGAGGGGATGCAAATTTGCATCCCTTAACATATTATAGGATACGAATTCATATCCCACGGAGGTATATGAGATTCATGATGGCACAGGATCGAGGAGTCGTGATTCGGTGATGAGGTCAGAGGCTGATCCCAGAACAATGGTTCAATGTTGAGTAGTTTGGTCGAGCTGGATCGAATATCCTTGTACTTCTATCTGGATTCGGGATCTAGACGTCTTGACAACGCTTTTGGGCCATCGTTCCATGTGATGGGCCAAGTCCGATGGTCTTTAATTGCTCTTGGGAACCGGTTCAAAAAGCTGGTTAACACTTTCCCCCAAAGGATGTCTTGAAATAGCATAACGTGCTTTTAGAAGAGCCAGGGGTCATTGTTGATCAAACGAAAACTGTAGGTCACGTCGGAGGACTTGTTGTGACCTTTACGTTGAGACTTGATGATGATAACATGGAGTTCCAGCACTGTTGAGTATTCCGATTGCTCGGACTGGGATCCTATGACATCGTTCAAGCGAACGATCATTTCATGTAGACTCAAAAAATTAAACGTCGGACGTCGATTCCCGTTTACATCGGGATGTAAGCGAGTCGACACAAGTAGTCGTACATACTCATACGCTCGCTCGTGGTTTTGTGCGATATGACCGAAGTTTGAAATAAGTAACATAATCGGTAAGTATGTCTTCGACTTACGATTATGTGAGCGGTTCAAAAACGATATCGAATTGTGAACTCGATCACTTTACATATGTTCATGAGTCATTTAAATTTATGAACTTATGTTTAGTTAGCGAACTGAATTGGTCTCAATGGTCGTAGTTTCAAAAACGCATACACGTAATCGTAGCCGAAGTCGTAAGTCGTAAAATTCTCGAAGTTGAAAACTCGATTCTCACTTCTCCTTTTTTTTGAAGGGATACAAAAAATTTGTATCTCAGGGGAGGGGGAAGCGAACTTTTTGCATCCCGGTGGGATAAAAATTTCGTGGCCTCCTTAACTTCTCCTCCCTTCATAAAAATATTAAGATGCGATTCCCCCCTTCTTACCAAACACACTTTCGCATCCTGAGGACTTGAATGTTTTCTTTTAAAATAGCTTAACTCGAATCGAATTATACATGGGTCTCATAACGATTGGATATTTGTTAATCGATTTGAACTCGAATCTTAGATTCGTTGTGTTTGGGAGGCGAATCTCTTGGGCCATGGTGTTTCATAGAGACGTCGTGGGGAGGCGATAGAGCTCAGGGAAGATGTAAGAGGAGTGGAGAGGAGGGCCCTTGGAAGCTTCTCCTCGTATTCGAAAGTGAAAACGAAAGAGGGAGAAGGAGAAGGGGAGAAGAGAAGGATGAGACAGAGATCGAAACTTAAGATTTTTGCATCCCAAAGTCACGGCGGTGATACGATTTTTGTACCCCGGAGCAACTGAGGGGATGCAAAATCATGAGACTTCACATCAACCCTGGGGTTGAAATTTCTCAAGTTCCCGGGATACAAAATTTATATTCCCGAGACTTAGAGATTTCACTGTCCAGGGATTTCAAAACCCAGGATGCGAAGTGTCTTGGAATAGAGGGATGCGAACTTTGCCTTGGCATAGAGGATGCGAAGTAACTTGGTCAAATTTCGCATCCTTGGGACTTGGTTGATTTCAAACCCTCCTGGCAATGTTACATCCAGTTGTTCCTAACAAGAATCCGGATCCTAGGAGACCTTTCATCGGACTTGTATCTTTTTCACGATGAATCAAACACATTGAATAATAACACCCTTATGCTCGGATAAGAACTGATAATTCGAATTTTCATATAGGATTAGAGCATATACCAGAACTGTGGACAAGGACAAGGAGAAGCTCCAGACGACTTCAAGGTTTGGAAGACGAGCCCGTAGAAACATCTCCAAGTTCCAATGAGTCTTCAAATCATTATATCTCGTCAACGAGCGGTAACATGAAATCCAGAACTTCCACCCCATCTCAACTAGTAGGCTCATCCAGCACACAAGAACAAGAGTTACAATCCGAGGGGTCTTCACATCTGAGTGTACGTGTGGATGAACGGGTAGTTGAAGGCGAAGCGTATATTATTGGAGAGGGCCCGATAGAAGGAGTGAATGGCGGTGAAAACCAGGAAGATGTTTTTATAGCACTGGACATAGTGAGAGATACAATGATTCTCGAGAATCCCCAAGATTCGGTTGTTTCGCGGATATATGAAGCTTCGTTGCGGCGAATCTGTACGAAGTATGGAATACCCATGGATGATGTCAGAGTTCCTGGAGGGGAAGACAGGGCGTACGCTCCCTCGGAAAGGCACAATGCCTGGAACAGGCATATGTCTGTCGCCAGATGTGTGTTGTTGTCTTGTGCGTACATCCGGGATATTCTATACTTCTTCTGATTGGACCACAGCTTTACTAGAATGCGTACGCCCTTCTGCTTAGAACCTACATCCTATATGTTGAATGGTTGCAAATCGAACCGATGGGAGAAGACATCAGATACCTTTATTCTCTGAAGAAGAGAAGCACTGTGTCGCCTCCCATGTGTACATGGAGATGCATCCCAATAGTCGCTTGATTGTAGGGGTGTGGAATAAACTCGGCTATCTTAAGGTGATTGGATCTTCGTTCGTTGCCCACCAGGATTTACAAGGAAGTGCTCGCCAGTGGTAAGTACCTAAAAATTTACCTTGTTACTAAGTTAATTAAGTCGTAAATTTGAAGCTAACTTAGGATTTTACGTGGCTGTGATTCAGTCGATCTTGAAGAGTGGTGAATATTTGCAGTGATTCCTAGCTTTGAGGGATGTTCCTAGTGAGTATCGCTATTTCCAGATTCTGATATTAGACCGTCTTCTCCATCTGTTGGATTTTCTTTCAGAGGGTCATTCAACGGGCCACCAGGACTATGATGGTATAGCAAGAGTGGCGGAAGCTGAGGGAGAAAGAATTCCTACAGGTCCGCAAGAGGAATCGGCCCCTATTTGACGCCCCTCGGTTGAGGAGGAAGTTACGAAGGCTCAAGGGGATGCAGGCAGCGACGGTGGTGGTAAAGAGGAGCAAGCTGGAGGGAATGGTTCACACCCGCTCCCATTCCTTCTCCGATTGGGGATATAAGGCCGAAAGAGGCTATTGAACCAAGTTCTCCGGCCACGACCTCCTCAACCGTCATGTCGATGAAAGATGAGAATCAGTTTAAGGATCTAGACAACGGTCCCAATTGAGACACCTTATTTTGGATTGAGTGGAGTGGACGTTACTGAGCGCTAGGGAAATTATCCCTTCAAACAAGGAAAAAAAGGGTCCGTGAGGGGAATACATAGGACACACACTCACAAGCATTGCACAACAACGCTAGATTCGTATGTGTTGGATGTTCAATTCTGATTCAAATTATACTCCTTGCAGGTATTGTGGTTCGTTAAGATGATAGAACCATGGTTGAGGGGATCCTCGGTGGTGGAAGAAAAGTGCCATGACCGAATTTAAACAAGTACTGTACTATGCTTCAGAAAGAGGTCGCATGACCCAGAGGGTAGCAGGTATCACCAAGAACATTCCCTGCGCTCAGATCCTTTGTCAACATGTGTAAAACCATCGAATGTGAGAAGAGGAGATGAATTGTTTACAATGAGGCAGCAGACTGTGATTGCCTCATCTTATATACCAATCACCGTGCCGGTGACAACGGTCATTGGTAGGAGAGGATCTGACAATGTGGGATAAGGAAGTGAAGAAAAGGATGTGAGGGGCCAGGGCCCGACACTTCCCAATATGTCAAAGATTCCTCAGTTGAGCCCTGAGGAAAGGAAAGTGATATTGAGGCAATCGTTCCCCGACTTCTACTTTGAAGAATTGGTGTGGTTACCAGACCTTAGTCAGATCCCTCGCCAAGACATTGAAAACGTATGGAAGCGGGTGTACTATGCCTACTAATAGTATCGAGAGATGCACAGATATGCGAGGCATCTCTGGGAGTTGATATTCAAGAAGAACATTGAGATTCAAAATTTGCATGTTGATGTCAAAGTTTAACGGGAGAGTCTTGCAAACAAGGAGAAGGAGATGGGTAAGACTAGATCCTGAGCTACATCTGCTTCCACGTATTCGAGTAACACTTTTATGTGCTAACTCTATTTTGTTGAAACAGGTTCAATGAAAATGAGCTGGAGGAGATGAAGGTGGCAATGGAAGCGGCTAGTAAACATTATAAAGTGTGTTAGCCTCTTCATCGACTCGGGTCACCAACCTGAAGAAGGAGAAAAAGGACCCGAAAGAATATATTTACAAGCTGCGAGAAGAGAATGAGACAATGCAATAGCTAAGGATGGACAACCAGGTATTGGTTGAGGAAAATGAGAGGCCCCGAAAGGAGAATGAAGAGACCCAGTGCCAAAGGAAATAGAATGAGGTGTTCAGAAAGATGCTAGATAGGAGAAATGCCGAGTTTGTGTTGGCCAACATGGATAAGGAGGCAGCGGAAGCTTCTAACAAAGAGGTTCTCAGCCAGACATATGGAATCAACGCTGACCATGAAGTTAAGCTAGAAGAGCTGAAGAGGAAAGCTCGAGAGGCCCGAGCAGAGGTAGAGATGGACTTGGAGGAAGCGATTTAGGGTTTCTACATCAAAATCCTTAAGCATCGCGGGCTTTCATGGGTCTGCAACTATCCTCGGAACTTGACACAGACTTGGGAGAAGCTTGTTGAGAATGATGTCGCTGCCTCAGGGGTGGAGAGTGTGGATGAGGCCGAGTTGATGGACACCTGACGGAAGACGAGCGCCAGGTGCTGGCGGAATGGATGAAACTTCTTGAGGAGGACGTTGCAGAGGAGGAAGCTGAAAGATGCGCTGTTGAGAAGGGAAAATCACTCATGACTGAGAGCATCATGATGGATCACAAAAGGATCTACATCAGGGGTGCCACACAACAGGTGACGAAAGGTATTGGTCAAGTTCATGTCGCTTCAGCTGGTGGCTCTTCTAAAGCAGCCCCAAGTGCACTTCCGTCAACCACCAAAGGATCTACATCAGGGGTGCCCCACAACAGGCGACGAAAGGTATACCAATGTACTTGATGAGAAACAAAATGATGATAGCACGAAGCGGGAGCAATTGATCCTTATCTCAGTGTGCGGGTAATTCTGGAGAAGGAGCGATAGCCGGGGAAAAGACAACAATGACCGCCGTAGATGGGGCAGATGTGGATGCCTACAAGAGGTAGATGGAGGAGGAGCATGGGTTCCTCGCCGGCTTTGACCTAGAAATGGGAAAGTTTGGACTGGCTGGTTTCGATAAAGTGCTTGAAGAGGGGAAGGACCCAATTGGTGGAGATGCTCAAGTTATCAGACAGACAGAAGCAGTTGAAAAGACCATGCATGAACTAGTCGAGGAACAGAAAGCCCAACTACTTATGAAGCCTGAGGAACTTGAGGCAAAGGAGAAGACGGATGGAAAGGCTAGTGTCAAAGCTCAAGACGAAGAGAGGAAAAAGGCTAAGGAGGAAGCCTAGGCTAAAGTGCAAGATGAGGCTCAGAAGAACGTAGAATTCGAGGCCACTCAGAAGAGAGCAGAGGCGAAGCTGAAGAAATTGAAGGTTTAAGTGGCAGGGAAGATGAAGGCGAGTCACCTGGTGACAAAGAAGGTCGAGAGGTAGCCATAAAATCTCAAAAAGAGGTTGTGCAACCCATAGCTAGAGGAGCCCTTGTCGAAGCTTTCCTTACTCCGCTAAAGGCGATCCTCCTCGAGGAAGATGCCACGGATATTACGAAAATTCCAAGCGAGGGAGAAGGTGAAGGACAGAACCTTCTAGTGACTCTGGGAGGAAGATTTGAATTCAGGCCTTGCCCCTCCACAACTCCACCTAAGGAGCAGAAATCTGGAAGTAGGGAGTCGAAGAGGAAGAAGGATGAGCCATCTAAGGTCGAGTTTGAAGAGAAGAAAGGGAAGACAGGTGGCTCTTTCAAGTAGCTGCGTAGATAGGTTTTGTTTCTTGTAGGCCGATGAAATATGCGATTCTGACCCTCACATTTTGGAGGCACGATGTAGTTGTGATGTACATCGTGTCAATGATAAAAACCTTGTAATTTTTTGGCAAGTGAATACAAGTTTATTTTCTTTCATCACATACTATTCTAAGTGTTCAAACACTATTTATATTTTCCAATTCTGTACTTATGTAAGTTAACTTGGCGTTACACTTGGACTTGAGTTTTCGAAGGAGCTTTGAGACTACGGGAACTCAAGGATGAGCCAAGGAAAGATGATAACTTAAGGCAACTGTGTAGAGATATGAATTCTTGGTTTTATATCCCAAGGACTTAGCCAATTTCTCTAGGAGTTGGTGGTCGTATTATTTTCTTGTATCCTGGGTTCGATTCTGTAGGGTCTAGTTGTTTAGGCACTAGTGGAAGGTTAATAACTTTTAAACTTTTAGTTCTGGGTCGCCTTCTCTGTGAGGTGGATGTGCTTTTGAGAAGCTTGCTTCACTAGTTGCGGCGAAGATGATACCAGTGCGGGAAATGGTGGGGATCTACCTCGGGTCCTACGAAGGTTATGCCGGTACAAAAATCGACAGAGGATTGCCCCCGGGCCCACGTACTTGCCAAACTGATCCGACTGATCCGACGTTTGTTAAATGGTTATGATTTCAAAAAGAAATGGTTTGACTTTAAAATCAAGTTGGGTGGTGTTTTTAAACTTAGCAAGTTTTCTCACTCTGGCTCACCAGACTGATCCGACGTTTGTTAAATGCTCGGGTTAGTCCAGGTTTTTCAGGTTCAAGTTATCGGATGCTGTGAAGTCCGGAGACGAGCTGAATATATTCAGACGTATGATATCTAGTATTTATTCCGCTGTGTGTTGTATATGAAGACAGATTATTATAACTGTCTAGATGTATTGTTGTACTCTGAGGATTGTAAGTTTTTATTTCAAAGCTCTCAATAAAGTTTTATTTCTATATTATATTTTATTCCGCTGCGATGTGAGACTCTGAAGTTTTTGTCTTCTTCTTCTACTACTCTAAATTTTCTTACTTTCTTGTCTCAACCTCTACATTCTTTCATTAACTATCTGGTGTTTTCAATGCTTGAGTTCTAGCAAGTAATACGTGTTTGTGTATTATTGTTGGAATTCGGGCGTCGAATTCCCCGGTCGTTACACACCCTTTGGGGAAGAGGGCTCGCTTTACTTTCTCATTTCGCACCCAATGGGAGAGGCAAAGGTGGAAATGAATCGCGAGCCAGTATCTTCGATGATGACCTCAGAGGCCAGTACATCATAGGAGACGGTTACGGGATTGGTAGAGAACTATTGTCATCGATCCCGCTTCCGAATGGGCCTCCGGTAGTGTTTCTTGACATACCCCTAATTATCTTGGAGGTGGCCGGAGCTCAAGTGGAGGCGAGGGTCCATGACACAACGAAGAGGAGGTGCCTTCCGGGGAAGGAAGTTTACTTTCATAAGGTTGTTTTTCCGATAGCAACCTTTGGGACCACGGCATCATGGTAGTTATTGGTCTAAGCGCTCGAGTATGTCTTGCACTTTCCGAGAATCATACTCGCGCGAGGCGACTTGACGTTGTGCTTAGTTCTGTGTTAGTCGGGACTCTGCTCTCGAGGAACTCGAGTCGTGCGACGTTCGAGCAAGTTGGCTCTGATAGACCGACTCCAGATTACGCCTAAGCGTAGGTTGGTCGTCTAAATCTATTGGATTTAGGATTGTGGTGCCAATAGACGACCGCTAGAGTATGCCTAAGCGTAGGTAGGCCGAGCTAAGTCTATTGGACTTAGTGTGTTCACAATAGTAGTGCTTCAGCAAATCATGGGTAAATCTCAAAAGCTGAGCCTAATGCTTAAAAGCTTCGCATAAGAATTGCAGTTGAGTTGATTACAAGTCAATCATAAGCCATTCGGCAAAGTTACAACACGGGGGATGAAATGACTTGGAAATGAAGACAACTAAACTAGTACAAAGTGTGACTCAAGCAAGATGAGTCATGAGGTGTGGCATTGACGTTTAAGCCTCCCATTGTTGTTGCAGTTTTTCTGAGTCGAAGAGACGATCCCGAGGGATTTAGTTGTCAGACAAGGTCTTGGTTGGTTGGAATTCTTGATGAGCGTTGAATGGTTAGGGATTCCATGTTGTGGACCCTCTTGGTATTGCTCAAGTTTTCCCTTGCAGATGAGTTTCTCGATGTTGTCCTACAAGTGACGATGGTTGTTGGTGTCGTGGCTCTAGACGCTGTGGAACTAACAATATTTTGTAGAGTCCATTAGTGCGTTCATCGGACCTTTAGGCCTTGGCCTCTTGTATGGAAGGACATTGCAGGTTGCAAGGTAGACGTTCTCAGTGGTGTCATTAAGTGGAGTGTAATTGCGGAAAGACGGAAGTTGGAGATGCTTCCTCTTGTTGTTGCGACCAACTATAATGTTGCCGGTTTGAACAGGATTGTGCGAAGTTTTAGGGTATTCGAAGTAAGTTGTTGAAGTGAGGAGCTCGATTCCTTTACGTTGGCTCTTGGCGTGGGAAATAGTTGGCTTTCTCATAAAGAATCTCAAGAGTTTTGGGTTGTGCTCCATTAACCCATGTTCCAAATTCGAAATTATGGAATACGCCCTCGATGAGTTGGTCTAGAATAGCCTGAGGGATCAAGTCTTCAACACCCTCCAAGGTGTTGTCAAACCTCTCAAGATAAATTGTTAGAGTTTCTTCGGAGCCGTGGCGGATGTGTGTGCCGAACTGATCGATTAAAACACTGGCTAGCTGGGAAAAGGTCGAAATAGTTCTCGGTGGATGTCGAGTGAACCATAGAAGAGGCATGCCTTCTAGGAAGACAAGAAAGCACTTGCACTTCACAGCGTCTGCGGTATGAGTGGAATTCATGCAATACTCGTAGCGGTGTATGAATTCATGAGAGTCGAAGTCCCCTAAATAAGCTTATATTTGCAGCATATTGAAATGTGCAGGCCATTCGGCGCTGAGCATGTCTTCAGTGAAAGGGTTATGTAACGACCCGCATTTTTCAACGATATAATAATTTATTTATTTATTTATTTAAATATTGATTTAGAGAATTTAATGGTCGTTTAAATTAAATAACTTTGAATATTTAATTAAAATAATAACTAAATAATATATTTAATTCTAAAATAATCAGAATTGGCGGAAATGGCGATATGGTGTGAATTGGGGAATTCAAAATATATAATTCAGTTTAGAGTTGAATTATATTAACGAATATATTATATAAACGACAGTTGAACATATTAATTATATTATAATTATAATCAAGCTCGAAATGGCGTGGCAGTTCGAGATTTGGCGATTCGAACTTTAAACGAATATACATAAGCCGTTTTAAGTCGGATTTCTGTGAAACAAGAAACGTTCAGAGCTGGTGAAGTATATTTTTCTAGTGGAAGAGAAAAATCGAGATTTCATCGTGTAGATTTTGATTTATGTCCAAATCAAATTTTAGAAAAGTCATTGTGGAATTCCTCTATAATTTATAATGATTTATGTATATTTTAAAAAGGAATTTCATTATAAATCGAATATCGATTTATATCGGGATTTGAATATCGAGTTAGAAATTCATATAGGAATATTCTAGAGCTGTATGGTATTCCACTATGAATATATACGAGAATATTTATTTTTAAATATTAAATTTAATTGTTTTTAAATATATTTATATATTTAAAACGATTATTTAGAGCTTTAAAAATAGCCAGTTTTGCAAACAACCTCAGAATTTGACAAAACTAATTTTGTTGGATACGCAATATTAAATTGTTGCTAGATTTCAATTTCCGTTATTTTTAGAGTCAGTGTGTGGTCGTACGGATTTTTATTGTGAAAAACAGTCGATATTTCGACGGTTAAAAATACGCTGTGTGAGCAAACAGAGTCGGAATTCGACGAAACTAGTTTCGTTGGGTCCGTAATGTCGAACTTTAGCAGTATGTCCAGTTTCGTGATTTTTGGGTGTCGTGTGTGATCACACGGATTTTAAGAAGGCAAAAACAAATATAAATGTAAATAAAAACTAAAATATCTAAGTGGTTGTGAACCTAAACTAGGCCACACACGCATCGTTTTAGCCACACAAAACTATGATCCCCATTATATAATCGTTTTCTCCAGCCGCCACTTCATTCTTAATCTTCCAGCGAAAACAAGAACTTCAAAAATCAAAATGAATTTCTCTAAAACCCTATAAATCCAAACAAGTGTATATTTGAGATCCCATGATGATTTTCTTCACTCTGGAATCAGTTTCAAAGGGTTCGAATACCCTGAAGCTTGCAGCGTGGACCCACAGTCGACCTAGGGTTGAGAAAATGGGATTGTAGATGCGTTATTTTGCAAATTGAAGATTACCGGTGGGTTTGTGGTATGTAGTAGGTTCAGTTGGAGTTTTTGGTGAAAATCCGTCATAAAAAGTGACGCAATCCACTGTACAGTGAGAATGGAGGGCGAGGTCGCATAGGGTGGAGAAGGGGTCGAGTTGAACATTTAGGGGATGAGGTCGAAGCTGGTACGAAGGGGAGTGGTTTGGAGTATTTACTTTGGAGAATGGTGGGCTTTAGAAGGAGGAAGGAGGGCTTGCGAGTTCGGTAATGGCCAAGCTGGAGCGTGAAATTTCGAGTGAAGGAGAAGAAGGGATCGTGGATGGTGGCATAGGCCTTGCGCAAGGAGTTGGGCCGGATTGGTTTGGTAAGGCCCGAAGTAATTGGTTAAGTTAAATTTTTGTTTAAAATGTATATGAACTTCGAAAATGCATAACTTACTCATACGATATCGAAAATCAGCAAAACAAGATCCGTTGGGATCGTATGGACGGACACTACGCAATGGAACTAGTTGGGGTGGATTGGAGTTCGTTACAATTTATAGCAAAATAAATTGTCCGTCTGAATCAACAGACGCAAATCGTTATTTGACGGTTAACGTGAAATGTGAGTAAAACTCACCAACTCTGAACAATTATATTTTCCTAACGTATATTTAGAACTGATAATTTTCTGTTGATTGATGTGTTAACTGTTAACTATTTGGTTGAATTTCGTATGTATTGGTTGAAATTATAGATAACGGTATTTATATATATCGTTAATCAAATATCGATTCTGTTTATCAAAATATTTCATATCGAAGTGAAATCGATGTTATTATATTGTTTAACACCTGTGGATGCAGGGGAACAGGTTGGAGGAATACAACTAGATTCCTCAACATTTATTTTACTGTTTTCATATATTGTAATATATGATGTGATATATAATCTGTTGCTGATTATGTGTGTTTAAATGATATCGATCATTGTGATTTGGTATTTTGAATACCGTAAGAAATACTGGGATGTAGAAAGGGAATTTTCAAAGTATATTTGAAAATAAATTATTTATATAAAATCAATGGATTTTATATGTAAAAGGAAAAGGATTTTATAAAAGGAAATAATTATAAAATCAAAGAGTTAGAAAGAAGAAATATTTGTAAAACAAATATAAAGGAAAATATTTGTCAAACAAATATAAAGGAGAAATATTTGTCAAACAAATATAAAGGAGAAATATTTGTGAAAACAAATAACATGGAAAGGAATATCTGTGAAAACAAATAGAAAAGGAATATTTATTTGTTAAACAAATAGAATTGAAAGAATTATTTATTTGTTAAATAAATAGAACAAAAATGGAATTCATTTATTTATAGAGAATAAATAAAAGTAAAAGGATTATTTATTTAGAGAATAAATAGAAAAGATAAAAGAAATATTTATTTGTTAAATAAATAGAAAAGATAAAAGAAATATTTATTTGTTTAATAAATAGAATTGAAAAGGGAATAGTTATTTGTTAAGTAAACAAGTAGAAAAGGAATTAATCAAAGGAGATAATTCAAAGGAATAAATCAAAGGAGTTAATACAAAAGAGTTAATTTAAATGAGTTAAATCGAATATTAATTATTCGATTAGAGTTAATCGAATAGAGTAAATGAGTTAGGGTTGACCAGTTAGAGTTGACCAGTTAGAGTTGATCAGTTAGAGTTAACCAGTTAGAGTTAATCAATTAGGATTGACCAGTTAGAGTTGATCAGTTATAGTTAGAGTTAACCAATAGAGTAATTAAATAGAGTTAATCGAATTAGAATAAATCGATTAGAGTTAGTCGAATCAGGAGTTATCGGATATTAGTTATTCGAATAAAGTTAAAAGGAGTTATCGAATATTAGTTATTCGAATAAAGTTAAAAGGAGTTATCGGATATTAGTTATTCGAACAAAGTTAAAAGGAGTTATCAGATATTAGTTATTCGAATAAAGTTAAAAGGAGTTATCGGATATTAGTTATTCGAATAAAGTTAAAAGGAGTTATCGAATCTAGTTATTCGAATAAAGTTAAAAGGAGTTATCGAATCTAGTTATTCGAAAGGAGTTAATCGATGTTATTTTAATCGAAAGGAGTTTATCGATGTTATTTTAATCGAAAGGAGTTAATCGATGTTATTTTAATCGAAAGGAGTTAATCGATGTTATTTTAATCGAAAGGAGTTAATCGATGTTATTTTAATAGAAAGTGAGATTATCGAATATAGTTATTCGAAAGGAGATTATCGAATATAGCGTATTCAAAAGAAAGAGATCGAATGTAGTTTATTCGGAAGAGAGAGTTAATCGAATATAAGTTATTCGAAGAGAGATAATCGAATATAAAAGAGAGTTAATCGGCGAATTCAATTATATCGAATTCGGGAAAGTACTTATACTTTCCCCTGTTTAAATCAAGATTTATTTATTTATAAATTAGGTGTTTATTTATTTATTCACATTAAAGAATAAAAGTTATAATTGAAGTTAGATATTTCGAAAGTAGGGATTATAACGTTATCGTTATAATCAATGTTTCAATATAGAAGTGGATACGTAAATAGAATCCAAGAGAGACGTAAAGAAGTTTGCTAAAGGTTTAAAAGATAAACTTTGACTATTTCGAAGTTAAAACGTTGTTCAGTTAAGGTTTGAGAGGTAATGATATCCCAACTTGATTGACTTCCTTCTTAACTAAGGAATGGTAAGGTATGATAGTGAATGATGGTTAAGTGAATTTAGTAAATGGTTTGAGTTGGCATAGCGATGTTTTATTTAAACATCTGTTTAAATCTAGCGAAGGAGTTTTGGAAATGTTTTCCAAATAAGAATCAGAAATGTTTTCTGATAATAGAAAATAAGAATTTAGAATATATGGAAACAGGAGATAAGTAAATTGATGAACTAAAGAGATAAATGTTAAATATGATTGATCGATATAATTTCCATTTGGAAATAATATCGTTGTTTGCACACGTGTTTTTCTTTGATAGTTAACTCACCGATTTATCGAAGTATTTGACCATTTTAACGTTGTTAATATGGAGAGACCGGTTGGATTATTATCCAAAGAACCACTCAGTATTGGCATAAGCGTTGCTAATCATATATGCCAAAGATAATTGAAGACGGAGTAAAGTGCAAGGGCTGTTGTATAAATCTTAGGTAAAGATTTCCTAATATGGTTGTATTGAATAGTGCCTTCGATTTGTCTAGTCCCAGGACGACCTGTATGGAAGAATGTCTGACATAGTATATTTAATAGATCCGTAAGTTGATCTCTTCAAACGTATTTACGTTTGGTGGCGGAGGAATTCATTTCTCTTAGCTGTATACCCGTGATATTTTTGGGGAAATCAATTTGTGATTTGGCGGGTATGACGATGTGGCATTCAAAGTGAATAAACATGTGATCTGTCAGAGATTAGCGTGGCCTCTAGCCTCACATCTGGAAATGACAAAAGTCGGGCAAGCAGCATGGCTATGTAGGTCGTATCTATTAGGGTGTATAATCACCTGATCTAGAGTTTCATTTACTTCTAAAAATCTATTGTCGATGTTGTCCCATTAGGGAAACGGTTGCTGATCCCAACCGTTGGTGATATACATTCGATACACTCAAGAGAAATGAGTGGTCGGTCATGTGTGCCCGGGTTGCAAGATGTTCTTGTTGAACCCAGTGTATTCCTCTCTAGAGGTACACTAGCGAAAGGTGGTTCCATACCTTGTCATAGTTGGAAATCCATTACCCAATACGTGCTTTCGGTTTTGATTGTATACTATATATGTATAATGTGAGATGAAAGTGTTTCTGCTAGATAGTTATTATATTGTGGTTGATAGACATTATTATAATATCAAAAAGGTTTTTGATATAAAGATATTTTGGATTCTCATAAGGGAAAACCCCGTTCCGTTATACAGCGTGGTCTTATGAGATATCGTTTACTTGTTCAAACTGTTTTACTCATACCAGTCCCATGACTGACCCAGAGTTTATTTTGTTTTGTTTTCGTTAAACTCTTGGGTGCCCAATTTTGTACAGGCAGTCAAGTAGTCGGGATTTACAGATATTTGAAGAGCTGGAGCAGGAGGCTTCAGGATTTTATATAGCTATTGTTATTCCGCTGTGTTGTAAGTGATGTACTTGATAATGATATGTATATTCAAGTTCAATCTTTTATTTCAAATTTATGTTATATTTTATTCGTTCCGCTGTGAGATTCGTGTTTACTCTGATGCTGTAGGTTCTTCTTCTATTCTAAGTTTCTATCTTATCTATTCTCACCCTCTAATTTCTTTCATTAACTGCCGGTATTTTCGATCTTTGGATGTTCGATATGTGTTGTATATCGGATAACCAAGATCGACTTTTTCCAGGTTGTTACAGGTTACGTCTCGTACTGGTTTCCCAATCGTTGGTGACGTGTTCCTGAAATTCTTTCAGGATTCTATAGTGTAGGTTAGCGAGAATAGGAGTTCGAATCTCCATCGGTTTGCTGTGGCCGTGATACAACTCGGGAGTGCGCAGCCTTGGACATCTTCTAGGATGAACGTCATCTTGATCTAAAGAATATTCGACCCCGGTTGTATGACTTTGCAGAGGCCGATAAGTAGGAACTTAGGCCTAGCCTATTGTATGTAGTGTAGGTAGCAAGTTTTGAGTTGGGTGAGTTGAGCTTGCATGGCAATAGGCTGAGCGTTAACCCATTGGCCGGGGTTAGGCCAAAGTTCAAAGTGATTGAAGTGAGAATTATCATGAAAAGGGGCAGGGGCGGAACTCGATGAAACATAGTTCAAAGGGGGTTGAATGCTCAAGTCTGCTTGAAGGCGAATGATGTCTCGTTGAGCGTATTGTTCAAACCGTTGTGTTAATCCAATGTTTTGGAGGATTTGGTCGACAAGGCTTCTTTGGGTTTTGCCCAAGTTCCTTGAGGTTCCGCCGAGCTAAGCTCAATCGACGAGTGCATCAAGAGTAGAAGCATTAGCGGTATTCTACTTGGTTGGAACTTCGGTGAGTCAGGGTCGAGAATGATTTTCCAAATCAGGATCAACAGTGGAAAGTCTGGCCATGAGGTTCTTTCCTTTGTTCACCATTGTCAATAAGCTCGGTCGGTAAGTCTCAGAAAACTTAAGTAGCATTCCAAGTCTTGATGCTTGAGTAAAAGGCAAGGTTTCGATTCCTCAATGCAAGTGATAAAAAGTTGACCGTAGGTGTGCGCTTGTGTCCCCATCCTGACGCGCCAAATGTTGACGCCGAAAAATGTTTGTCAACCCTCGTGATTTCCACATGAGTAAAAATAAACGTCCAGCGGTGGAAAATAAGTAAGTAGCGATGTAATGCATAGGGAAAAGCGTAAGTAAACGATCACACAGAATTTATATTGGTTCGGCTAGTCTGAGCCTACATCCACATTGAATGGTTTTGCTCTTTTATTACGCTCTTCGTACAAGTTACAACATTGGATTGGAATGTCTTCGAGTGTACATGAGTTTTGACAATTTTAGATGCATAATTGGGTAATCTCCGAGTACTATGCTCGATGTAGGAGGAAGTCTCTTCTTCTTGATCCGAATGTTTGATAGTGGAAGGACGAGCGTTCGAGCGTCCGCGAATCCCAAGCTCGATTGAGTAGGACTGGAGAGATTTTGGAGCTTTCATGAATCTATCATGGCCATGATGGCAAGGAGGTCCAAAGTTAGTTTCTTTATCTTTTTCCCAGATGCCGAAACAACCCAAAATGGTCCAATGTCCAAAAGTGTAGTCAAATGTCCAAGAATATATTCATATGTCCAAGAATATGATTTTTCTTCTTCCTTGGATGATGGAAGGTGCTAGGTAGGCTTTAGGATGGCTATTTCCTTCTTAGGCAACCATTAGAGCTTGGATGAGAGCAAGAACCAACCCTCTTCGTGTTGTAAACGAGAGGGTATCTATAGAAGCGGGATGGAAGTGGAGTAGGTGAGCTGGAGTGGCCCACTGCAAAATTTCGTATCTCGTAGGTCGAATGCGAATTTCTCATCCTAGGGGCCGGATATGAATTCATATCCTATGGAAAGGGGCACGAATTCGCATCCCTCATTGGGATGCGGGATCACATTCATTTGATGTGAAGGGATACAAATTTGTATCCCTCGAGGGGATACAATTTGTACCCTGAAAGCAGAGGCAGGATATGAATTTGTATCCCTTGGTATGTGCGGAACGCGAATTCGCATCTCTCGAGGTGATGCAAATTCGCATCCTTTGACATATTGTAGGATACGAATTTGTATCCCAGGGAGGGATACAGATTCATATCCCATAGGGGATACGAGATTCATAATGGCGGAGGATCGAGAAGTTGTGATGTCGGTGGTGAGGTCGGAGGCTGATCCTGGAACACTGGTTCATTGTTGGGTAGTTTGGTTGAGCTGGATCGAATATCCTTGTACTTCTATTTGGATTCGGGCTCTAGACGTCTCGGCAACACTTTTGGGTCATTGTTCCGCGCGATGGGCCGAGTCGGGTGGTCTCTAATTACTCTTGGGAACCGGTTCAAAAAGCTGGTTAACACATTTAACTTTCTGAGCTGATTATTTTCGTTTGTTTAAAATAACACCAATCAACTAAAATAATTTTAAAATCATATTTTTTTCTTTTTAATTTCGAGCGTGTACTTTATAAACTAATTCATTAATATTAAGAATTATAATGAACTTCATGTTGACATAATAGAATATGGCTTTTGTCCTTAATCTAATTATTAAACTTAGTTGTCCTTAAATTTATTTATTTTAAATGTGTCCTTAAAACTAAATGCACCTCAATCTTAAGTTAAAATATAGTTACATGTCATCATATTGAGATATCTCACTTAATTTTTTTTGGAAAAGGCTGTAGAAGCATCTTATTAAGCTATTATATGTCATTTAATAACAAGCACAGACATATAATTTTAAAGGGTTTTGTACGCTTACCCAGGAGTCAGCTATGGTTCTTGTAAATTGATAGTATTTGATATACCAATCATTTTGGTTTCAAGATATCCTATTCCCTGTTACACACATACCAAAAAAAATTAGCTTCCCATTATACCTTCGGAGGTTAGGCTCATGATTACACCGATTTCATAACATCGGCTCATTATACACGTGAATTAAGAACTTTAGTGTATCTACATCACGGATTCTCAAATAAATTTATACACGGACAAGAAAAACAAATCAGGTAATTTACTATTATTTTGAAGGAGTTTTTAGGCACAAGGACAAACTTAACAAAAAAATTATTCATAAGAACAAGAGGCTAAAATTTTAACCACAAGAACACTTTTAGTGTAAAGGGAGGAATTCAGAGGTCCACTATCATTTCATACTTTACACTAAAGTTTGTCCTTGTGGTTAATTTTTTTGCCCCTTGTCCTTTTGGATTTTTTTTTATTAATTTTGCCCTTTTCACTATTTTCCTGTATTATTTTGAAAAGAGTTTATCGATATATGAACGAACAATTCATAATTCGAAAATAAACATAATATCCTTAAGGGAACTCAAATTCCAAGTACTTCAAAAAAAACATTGCGACGGCTTCCTTCTTATTGCCATGGGAACTAGGATTCCATCCATTTTCTCTGTCGCCCTACTTTTCTCTACCTTTGATTCCCCATTCATCTTTTTTTTTACTTTTCACCACCCTCCCTAGTTTTTACCTATGTTTGACAGGAAGGAGGTTGCTTAGCGCCTCAAATTATCCCCCCTTCAATTTATTTCATTGCTACCATTTCTCGTCAACATGACTTCCTTAATGTTGTTGCCTTCCCTTCTGAAGTCTACTCGCGGTGACACTGTTGGAGTTGGACCCTGATCAATTTTGATGGCGTCTTTACTTTTGTGCTTCGCGACTTCTTTAGACCTAGTCCTTCACTGAACTTATTTGTTGCTGAATTTCTAGAATTCCAAGGCTATCCCTCTTTGTGCATATAACCGCGTAAATGGTTCATATTGTTGGAGAATGGAGTTTTGATGACAACAACCTTATTTCAATTATCATTGATTGTAAAATATATACTAACATCTTTATCTATAATATATACACACATATATCCAGGATTTGTATACAGGAGTTAATATTGAAGACAATACAGTTTTAGAGATTCAAGAGATTCAGAATTCAGAGAAGATTCAAGACTCATGAATAATTAAGAATTCAAGAGTTCAAGAAAAATATAGTAATAGAGTCTAGTTTATATGTAAGACTCTGAATAACACTCCAGGTTCAAATTCAAATTCTGTTTTTCAAATTCTAATTTTCAAATTCTGATTTTCAATTTTCAAATTATGTTTTTCAAAATTCAAATTCTAATTTTTAAATTGTTTTTCTACCTTACTTTTGATTTCGAACATAAGTTTTAAAGTTTATAATTATATATATTTATAGTTATATACTTGTATAATTTTATATTTTATATAGTTTTAAACCTTATAATTTTATAAATATGTTTATATAATTTATATTTATGTTTTCATATGATATTATACTTTATAATACTCATTGATAACACTATGTTTTAATTTAGAATTTCTAGAATTATATATATATATATATATATATATATATTTAATCACTTGCAAATTTTCAATTTTCAAATTTTAAAGTATATATGTCGACGTACATATATGTATATGTCGACATACAACCGTCATTTTTTCAATTTTGAAAGGAAGTGCCTTTTCACTATTTGTAACGTTCCAGAAGAGTTGCAACCTTTTAAATCTTATAAATAGGGGTTGAATTCGAATTTTTTAACAATTCTTCTTCTCCATCTTCACCCATTTTCATTCCTCCATTAATATTTCTTATTTTATTGATTTTTTTTAGGGAATGCGGAATGGATCGTTAACGCAAAACTACACTAGAGGTGGGGTAATAGTGTTTTCAAGGAATTTAAGAAAATCTAAAACTAATATGATCTACTATACGAATAACACACCACAGAGATGATCACAAACACAGAATTAAACACAAACACAGAAAAGGAAATAACACACCAGATTTTATACTGGTACGGATTACTCCTACGTCCACACAATGCTGGATTGCATAGAGTTTTATTACTATATCAATTTCCAAGTACAACACCCTTGATTTCATAGCCACAAGATTACCATTGTTTCCGCATCACCCTTGATTTCCCAGGCTACAAGGTTAACACTGTTTCTTTCCTTGATTTCACGGCTACAAGCAACACACCGTTTCCAAGACTATCCCAAATGATTACAACAGCCCTATAACTCTTCAATAGCACTTCGATTCAGAGAGTAATGAGTAAAGAGTGAGAAGAGAAGAAGTTATATATATTTAGAATAGAAATCGGTAGATTAGAAGTGTAGAAATCATTAAAAAAAATGAAATAATAAAGGAGTAATGGAAAAAGATGAAGATGGAGAAGAAGAATGGTTAAAAAAATCGAAATAAACCCCTATTTATAAGATTTGAAAGGTTGCAACGTTTCTGGAACGTTATAAATTGTGAAAAGACACTTCCTTTCAAAATTGAAAATATGACGGTTATATGTCGCCATCATCACATATGTATGTCGACATATGTCTTTGTAAACTTGAAATTTGAATATTTTTTAAAGTGTTTTACTATATATATAATTCTGGAAATTCTTGAATTAAAACATATTGATATAAATAAGTATTATAAAGTAGAAAAACATATGAAATCTTAAATATACTTTATATAAACGTATTTATAAAATTGTAAAGTTTAAAACTATATAAATATATAAGTATAAAAGTATATTACTATAAATATATAAACTTATAATCTTTAAAACTCAAGTTTAAAATCAAAAGTAAAATAGAAAACTCAATTAAAATTTGAATAGAATTTGAAAATTGAAAATCAGAATTTGGAGAACATAATTTGAATTTGAATTTGAACCTGAAGTGCTTTTCAGAGTCTTACATAAACTAGACTCTATTACTACATTTATCTTGAACTCTTGATTTCTTGATTACTCATGAGTTTTGAATCTTCTCTGAATTCTGAATCTCTTAAACTCTTGAACTATACAGTCTTAACTATTAATTCTTGTATACAAATCCTGCATATATGTGTATATATATTCTAGATAGAGATGTTACTATATATTTTATAATTAATTAATATTGAAATAAGGTTGTTGTCATCAAAACTCCATTCTCCAACATTCTCCCCCTTTTTGGAAATGAAAACCTTAGTTTATAAAATATTCATACATGTTCGTATCTGTTGATGTTGATCCTTCTAATACTCACCTTATCAATATAAATCCTATATATTCTACTTAAACTAAGTCTATATTTTATAATTTCTCCCCCTTTAGCATTATCAAAAAGGAATTCTATAAATACTCCCCCTAAATCCTATAACTATCTAAATAACTCCTATACTAAAGTAAAGTACTCCCCTTGAATCTAAATCTATCTATATATCATAACATACTCCCCGTAAATCTATGGCTATACAATAATTGATACTGAGTATATAAACAAATCAATCCAAATATCATAGTTACATATGTTTTAAGTCATATTTACAAATTAATCCAAGCACACCAATCCAAGTATTAATTTATATATGTTTTAATATATACAGGTTTTTAAATCAAGCAATCCAAAACAAATCAAACCAATCATACCAAACATTCAAAAATTTCTTGGGACTTCTACCCAACCGTCTTCTCCAAAGATAGGATCATTCTTGATGACCTCCAAATCTTCATCTTCTTTTGTTGGTGGCGCCTTAGCGAGATTGTTATCTTCATCTCTGAAAAGAGGAGATTAGTCAACAAATGGCATCAAAATGATACTCTTGTTGTTCAAACATCTTTATTTGGCTTAATTCAAGATGACACAAGTTTCATAGTATTATAGAGAGGATGTTCTTTAAGGAATTCAATGTCTCTTCAATATTTTCACTTAAGTTATGAATTATATTTGCCATAGTTTTGATAGGAATTGAATAGAGAAGAAGGAGAAATAATATAATGATTTTTTCAGGAAGAAGTAGGCTTAAATAGGGTCTGGATTCATTGGATTTGAATGGACATGAGTTAGTTATTTAATTTTAAATTTTGAAATTTTTGAAAAGCTGGCAGTTATAAGCCGACATAGGCAAGTATGTATGTCAACATACTTATTAAAAAAAATGAAAATTTTCAAATTTTGAATCTTTTGTTCTTATTTTATATTATATTTAATTCTAAAGATTTTATAGTAACTTAAAGATGATTTAACATAAATTAAAACTTCATTCATTACTTCTAAGAAACACTAATACATCCAACCAATTAAGACACACTAAATACGAGATTCAAAAGCAAATACAAGCAAATATTAAAGATAACTTTAACTAGTAGGCTAGTTTTCAGTGGATGATGAGGAGGAAGATGAAATTCCAAGCTTTCTTTCTATCTTGCTCCTGAACTTAGTCATTTCGGAAAATCTCTTTTTGAGCTTCTTTTTGTTTTTGACTATCTTTACTTGATTTTGAACAATCATCTCTCTGGAAGTGGTTCTACCGTTGATTGGACACTCAACACTTTCTAAAGAAGTTTCTTCTTCTTCGATTTCCATAGGCTTTTGTTCTTGTTGCATCCGAGCTTGTTTGTCTTCGAATGTCTCATAAGGTTTGAAAGTGAGTGGAATTTGCATAAGGTGTATGTTTGTGGAGTCAAACACCTTTCTTAGCACAAATTCTTCTCCGTGAAGATCAACTCTGAAATATTTGAATATAAGAGTGAGATAAACTCCACAGTAAAGAGTGTTTTCTCTCAATGATGTTTCTGCGGGCTTGAACTCTCTTATGATCATGTCGGCCCAATTGATGTTATAGCCACCAATAATAGCAAAGAGTGCTTTTTAGACCTTGAGAGTTGGGTTGTTAAAATTTTCGGAACGAGGAGTGATGGTATTTGAAGGAGAAGGTTTACAATTCTTGTTTTTGGGCAGAAAAAGCGATTTTTGAAGTCCATGTTAGCATCGCTTTCAAATATGTCGTGAAAGGTTTCTAAATAGGTTTCATCAATTTTGAATTCCGAAAAATCCGAGCCCGTGCTTCTACGATTAAAAATATTGCCCAAGATTTCGCAATCTAGAACAATTTGTGTGCCTTTGACGCTACTCAAAATTTGGTCTTCATTGCCTTCGAAAAATCCGCGATTAAGATTCTCATAGAACATCTTGACAAGCTTTCGGTAACCACTTCATCGTTATCCCGAGAGTCAATTAAGCTTAAGATTATATTGTGATTGAAAAGAGAGATAAGATCATAGGATGGTAAGTCTCCAAAGATGGCGAAAGCACCCGTATTGACTTTTGCATTTGCTAAATAGTCAACATAGGCTTTAATTGCTCTTCTTTATCATTGTGGAGATAACCTTTGATGGTTTTGGTTAACTTCAATTTCTGAGATGAACTTGAGGAAGCCATTGAAGTGTTTGTTTTCAAGAGTATAGATATGAAGAATATAGTTTGAATTGTGAATGAAAGGTAGAGAGAATAGATGTAGAAATATGAATAAAATAGGCACAACTTTTCAGAAATTAATGACACCTTTTCAGACCTTGGGTGTTGGTGAAAAGTTGGAGGGAAGTTTGAAAGTTTAAATCTTTGGAATTCAAAATTTGAATTTCAAATTATAGGCTGATATGTCGACATGTAGACATACGTATGTCGACATGTAGACATTTGTATGTCGACATATATGTTCAATTTCAAGTGACATTTGGTTTTTGTGACTTTTGATTTAAATTTTCGATTTATATTTCAGGTTTAACTATTTCCTGAAATAATTCTAATCCTAGCAAAATTTCAAAATCTATTTTATTATTATTATTTTGAATTTCAAAATTTTAATTTTCAATTTTAAATTTCAAATTTTGAATTTTAAAGTTTAAATTTCAACAACAAAACATAGCAAGTAATCAAATCATCCATTCAAGCACAAAATTTTAAAAATTGATTAAAGCGTACCCGGATTTTAGTTCCTTTTCTTTGATATTTTCTGAATTCGGAATTGTCGTGAAGCAGATGTTTGAGTTTCCAATTTCTGGCTCTTCATCACTTGATGATGAATTTGAATTGTCTAATGTTGCTGCGTATGCTCTCTTTCTTTTCTTTGATGAATTGTTATTGTCAGTCTGTTGAACTGATTTGTTCGGATATGGACAGATTATTTTCATATGACCTGGTTTATTGCAGTTATAACATCGATCATCATTTCTTCCTGAACTTCCTTGGTTATTATTTTGAAAATAATTTTTATTTCTGTATTTCAAAAATTTTCTGAAATGTCTTGTCATTAGGGATGTTTCCTCATCGTCTTCACCGCTCGAGTCAGAATCATTTGTTGTCGCTTTAAATTCTATGGATTTCTTTTCAGTTGGCTTGTATTCCTTTCTTTTCTGTAATTGAACTTCAAAAGACATCAGATTTCTGATTAACTCCTCAATCCTCATTTCACTGACATTATGGGCTTCTTCAATCTCCAATATTTTATGATCCCATTCTGAAGTCAAAGAACTTAATATTTTCCTGACTTTCTCTTCTTTAGAATAAGTTTTTCCAAGTGTTGTTAATAAATGCACTATCTCTTGAAATTTTCAATACGTATCAGAAATAGATTCATTCTCGTTCAATTTGAACAACTCAAACTGATCAACTAACATTGATATCTTTGTTTGTTTAACTTTACTAGTTCCTTTATGAGTAACTTGTAAAGTTCTCCAAATTTCATAAGAAGATTTACAAACTGACACTCTATTAAATTCACCCCCCCTCTTTGTGCAGCGGCCTTTTGTTTGTTAGCCCATTGTGCAAAATTAGTTATGGGCTCTACATATTCAGTCTGTGTGATATTCCATATGTCTAATCCTACTGATTATAAAAATATTTTCATTATACATGCCTAATACGAATAATTACTACCATTAAAAAGTGGTGGTCTAACAGTGGACTGACCCTCTACAAAAAAATATTATTACCAATGTTTGTTTCCATTTAAAATTTTCAAAAATTAGATTATGAACTTTTGAAAAACCTTGCTCTGATGCCACTTGTTAGGGAATGCGGAATGGATCGTTAAGGCAAAACTAACAATAGAGGGGGTGAATAGTGTTTTCAAGGAATTTACGAAAATTTAAAACTAATATGATCTACTATATGAATAACACACCACAGAGATGATCATAAACACAGAATTAAACACAAACACATAAATAAACGAAAACAGAATGCAAAAAAAGGAAAGAACACACCAAAATTTATACTAGTCTGGATTACTCCTACGTCCAATCCCACGCAACGCTGGATTGCGCAGAGTTTTATTACTATATCAATATCCAAGTACAACACCCTTAATTTCACGGCCACAAGTTTGCCACCTTTTCCACACCACCCTTGATTTCCCTAGCTACAAGCTTAACATTGTTTCCTTCCTTGATTTCACGGTACAAGCAACATAGCATTTCCAAGAGTATCCCAGAACAATCTCAAATGGTTTGACAACCCTATAACTCTTCAATAACACTTCGATTCAAAGAGTAATGAGTAGAGAGTGAGAAGAGAAGAATTTTTATGTATTTAGAATAGAAATCGGCAGAGTAGAAGTATAGAAATCATAAAAATATGAAATAATAATGGAGTAATGAAAAGGGATGAAGATGGAGAAGAAGAATGGTTAATAAATTCGAAATAAACCCATATTTATAAGATTTGAAAGGTTGCAATGCTTCTAAAACGTTACAAATGGTGAAAAGACACTTCCTTTCAAAACTGATAATATGACGATTGTATGTCGACATCATATGTATGTCAGTATATGTCTTTGTAAATTTGAAATTTGAATATTTTCTAAAGTGTTACTATATATATAATTCTGGAAATTCTTGAATTAAAACATAGTGACATAAATAAGTATTATAAAGTAGAAAAACATATGAAATCATAAATATACTTTATATAAACATATTTATAAAATTATAAAGTTTAAAACTATATAAATATATAAGTATAAAAATATATAACTATAAATATATAAACTTATAATCTTTAAAAGTCAAGTTTAAAATCAAAAGTAAAACAAAAAAAAGTAATTAAAATTTGAAAATAAGAATTTGGAAAATAGAATTTGAATTTGAACATGGAGTGTTATTCAGAGTCTTACATAAACTAGACTTTATTACTACATTTATCTTGAACTCTTGATTTCTTGATTACTCATGAGTCTTGAATCTTCTCTGAATTCTGAACCTCTTGAATCTCCAAAACTCTTAAACTGTATAGTCTTCAGTATTAATTGCTGTATACAAATCCTGCATATACGTGTGTGTGTGTATATATATATATATTCTAGATAGAGATGTTAGTATATATTTTATAATAAATTAACATTGAAATAAGGTTGTTGTCATCAAAACTCCATTCTCCCGCAATTTTTACACTTCTACTCGGATGATTACTATTCTAATTTCATAGAACTACTTCTCTTCTCACTCTCTACTCATTACTCTCTGAATTGAAGTGCTATTGAATAGTTATAGGGCTGTTGTAATCATTTGGGATTGTTTGGGAAAGGATGTGTTCCTTGTAGCCCTGAAATCAAGGAAAGGGAGCGGTGGTAATCTTGCAGCTGTGAAATCAAGAGTTGTTGGAGCGGTGTTAACCTTGTAGCCAGGAAATCAAGGGAATTGTACTTGGATATTGATATAGTAATAAAACTCTATGCAATCCAGCATCGCGTGGGACTGGATGTAGGAGTAATTCGAACTAGTAGAAAATCTGGTGTGTTCTTTCCTTTTCTGCATTTATTTTTGTTTATTTCTGTGTTTGTGTTTGATTCTGTGTCTGTGATCATATGTGTGGTGTGTGATTCATATAGTAGATCATATAAGTTTTAGATTTTCTTAAATTCCTTGGAAATAATATTCACCCCCTCTAGTGTTAGTCTTGCCTTAAGATCCGCATTCCACATTCCCTAACAGTTGGTATCAGAGCAAGGTTTTTCAAAAAGTTCATAATCTGATTTTTGAAAATATTAAATGGCAACCAAAACCGGTAATAATGGTTCTTTTGTAGAGGGTTAGTCCACTGTTAGCCCGCCACTGTTTAATGATAGTAATTATTCATATTCGGCATGTAGAATGAAAATATATTTACAGTTAGTAGGATTATACACATGGAATAGTACACAAAATGAGTTTGTTGAACCCACAACTAACTTTGCGCAATGGAATAATGAACAAAAGGTTGCTGCACAAAGAAATTCTAAAGCCATGAATATGTTGAACTGTTCATTAGATAGGAATGAATTTAATGGAGTGTCAGTTTGTAAATCTGCTTATGAAATTTGGATAACTTTACAAGTTACTCATGAAGGAACCAGTAAAGTTAAACAAACAAAGATATTAATGTCAATTAATCAGTTTGAGTTATTCAAAATGAACGAGAATGAATCTATCTCCGATATGTATTGCAGATTCCAAGAGATAGCATTGATAGCATTGGGAAAAACATAATCAAAAGAAGACCAAGTCAGAAAATTTTTGAGTTTATTGACTCCAGAATAGGATCAGAAAACATTGGCAATTGAAGAAGCCAATAATGCTAGTGAAATGAAGATTGAGGAGTTAATCGAAAATTTGATGTCTTTTGAAGTCCAATTATAGAAAAGAAAATAAACCAACTAAAAAGAAGTCTATTACATTAAAAGCGACAACAAATGGTTCGAGCTCAAGCAGTGAAGACGATGAAGAAACAGCCTTAATGACAAGACATTTTAAAAAATTCTAAGATACAGAAAGAGAAATACCTTCAAAGAAATAAACAAGGAAGTTCAGAAAGAAATGATGATCTATGTTATAACTGCAATAAACCAGGCCATATAACGAGAATGTGTCCATATCCAGATAAAATAATTCAACAGACGGATAATAGCAATTCATCAAAGAAAAGAAAGAAGGCATACGCAGTAAATTTAGACGATTCAGATTCATCATCAAGTGATGAAGAGGCAGCAACCGAAAATTCAAATATGTGCTTCACAACAATTCAGAATTCAGAAAATATCGAAGAAATGGATCTAAAAACCGGGTACGCCTTAATTAATTTTTATTTTATTTTTGGTTGAATGGATGCATTGTTTGCCTTGCTTGTTTGCTTTATTTTGAATTTGAAATTTAAACTTTAAAATTCAAACTTGAAATTTAGAATTCAAATTTTGAATTTTGAAATTCAAAATATCAATGATAAATAAATAAATATAATAATAATAAAATAAAATTTGGATGTTAGGATAAATATTATTTCAGGAAATAAATAAACCTGAAATATAAACCGATAAATATAAAACCAAAACCCAAAATCCATATGTCCTTTGAATTTCTGCATGTATGTTGACATGCATAGAAGCGCATGTCGACATAATGACCAGGAAATAAAATTCAAAATTTGAATTTCAAAAATTTAAACTTTCAAACTTCCCTCCAATTTTTCACCAACTCCCAAGGACTGAAAAGATGTCATTGATTTCAGAAAAGTTGCGCCCATTCAATTCATATCTATTCAATCTCTATTTATATATCTATTCAATCTTATTCTCTCTACCTTTCATTAAAAATTCAAACTATTCTTCATATCTATACTCTTCAATACTCTCTAATGGCTTCCTCTAGCAATCCTCAAACTATGAGATTATCCAAAACCATTAAAGGATATCTCTACAATAATAAAGAAGCAATCAAAACCTATGTTGACTATGTAGCAAATGCAAAAGTCAATGCGGGTGCTTTCGCCATCTTTGGAAATTTTCCATCTTACGATCTTCCTTCTCTTTTCAATCACAATGAAGTATTGAGCTTGATTGACGCTCGGGATAACGATGAATTATGTTACCCGGAACTCGTCAAAATGTTCTATGCATATCTTAATCGTGGATTTTACGAAGGAGATGAAAAACAAATTTAGAGTAGCGTAAAAGGCATACAAATCGTTTTAGATTGTGAAATTTTGGGCAATATCCTAAACTGCAAAAGTACGAGCTTTGATTTTTCGGAATTCGAAATCGATGAAACAGATTTAGAAACCTATCATCACATATTCAAAAGCGATGCTAACATGGAATTCAAAAATCGCTTTTTCTGCCCAAAAACAAGAATCGTAAACCTTCTCCTTCAACATATGTGACGATCCCAAAATCCGAGGGGCGGTATTAAGGATAAGCATTGGAATATACCACATTAATCATCATAGCAGAGAACAGAAAATAGCAAAAACAATAAATAGAATAATTTTACATGGATATGACAGCGGAATCACAACATGTAATAATATCAGAATAGCATAGCGTAGGATATAACTTAGTAAATAAAAAGGGAAGTGATCAGTCATCATCGCCAGAGGCGGAATACATACATGCAGTGAGACATAATAAGGGTATTAGTCTACATCGCCGAAGGCGGTACATATACATACAATAAGAAGTACGGAAAGTAAATCAGTCTGCATCGCCCGTGGCAGAATCATAATATAAGTACAGAAATGGCGGAAAATATCAAAGTCATCTCTGTGAAGTCAGCCTCGCCATGAGCCAAAAATGCACTCTGTGCAACAGTGCAGAGCCAAAAACAACTTGTCACCTGTGAACTAGGCTGCCCTTGTGAAAATAAGTGCACCCGCGTTTGCAAAGTGAAACAAACAACGAGTCAGTCATGGGGACTGGTATGAGGAATCTATTTAACAATTAAACAACAGTAATAAGCGAATCATAGGACCACGCCACTTTCGCGGAACGGGTTTACTCCAGTGATTGCTAGTGCATTCAAAACAAAGTAAATTCTTTTAAAACAACGCAATGCTTTTAGAAAGAATGAAGCCATTATAAGACTCAAGTCCCATCATACAATGCAACGCAAGCCGGAGGATAGAGTTTTACCTTATAATAGCCAAATATGCTTGATACGTATAAAGCAAAATCATTTGATATTA
Organism: Allium sativum; assembly: GCA_030737875.1. NCBI lineage: Eukaryota > Viridiplantae > Streptophyta > Magnoliopsida > Asparagales > Amaryllidaceae > Allium > Allium sativum. The sequence continues at coordinate 121,854,483 of CM060915.1, forward strand.
TTACTAGTGCATATATGTTTCAAAAACGAATAGCATCATAAATATCAATCATAGACGGCATAAGTGCCCCATACCACTATGTCGCCATACTAGTTCTACAATCAAGTCCGTTATTTCGTATTGGAAATTGGACTTCCGTCATGAGTCGAGGCAAGGGGCAAGCTCCTCTCCGCTTCGAGACATTCTAGCAAATGCCTTAGGACTACGCACTCTGGGTAACCCCTGGATGCTTCAAGGCCGGTCCTCTATTACGTTTGAGGATTAATTATGCCTGAACACACGTTTCCCGGTCCTTACAGACCTATAATCGAGGCGCCTCGCATTCCAACAACCACAAAGGTGAAAAGTAGATATATATGTCAGGGCTGGTAAGTCACTGACACCACCATAGCTAGAAAGAAACGTCGTGCTCTCCCTGCAGTCCGTATCCCGTTTTTAACTCATACCGGGGTGTGAGGCTCGCGAATCTACGAAATACACAAAGCTAGGCCTCGTAGACCGTGCTTTGATCATCAACCACAAGACTTTGCTTTGCAACAGAAGCCTTGATCACAGCATCTTGGCATGCCACATAGGCAGTCCACTCCATACGATTGATTTCCATCGATATATAACCTCCAAGCTCGTACGTCTCAGAGAAGGGCGTTAAGCAAAAGAATAAATTCTCCGCCGCCAAACAGATATATATTTAACAGAGATCAATCAGTATAGAACAAAATCCAATGTCAGACACACATTCCATTTACAAGTCCGTTCTGGGTCTGAACGAAACCAGAGTCGTCAATTCCTCGCATATCCGTACAATCAACACATACGTTCAGACGACTACTACTTCCGTCCCTTTCCGGTAGCTACTCCGGTCAGGAACCTCGGTAGCGCCCATCCAACCGATACGAAGATCGTCGGTCTTGAATCGTCTTTGCATTTTCCAATTCGAATCGCTCGATAAATTGTTTGAAATGAGGGTTAGCTCGGCCTTTTCAAATAATTCACGTCATTAGAATTTAAATCGATTCTTTCTATGGTTATATTATTCGACATCCATCTTTCAGTTCTTTAGTGTTATTTTCGTGTCAAACACATACAACCATCAAATATCAAACAATTCAAGCCCAATTGGTTTATTTGCAATCTATGTTGCTTATAATACTTTATAACGATTTTTCACCATTTTTATTTATTTAAAAATGGCCATATTTAATTAAACGACGTTTCAGGTCGTGCCGTGGCACTGGCGCTGTTTTTCCCCTAATTTGTTTTACACATATCGGAAAATCTAACCGTTGGATTTCTACAAAGTCTATATCAGTGGGAAGATATTCCCAAAGCGAACCCAACGGTTCCAGTTTCGTGAGAATCCGACGGTCGGATCTTCCACACTAGTCGTTTGAAGTTACGGTTTCAAAATTCGAACTGCAGCGTCGTTATTCGATTTAATTTAAATATATTTATATTTATATATAAATATAAATGATTCTGGCGCTGTTTTTCTTCAGATTTAAATTAAACATTCCGGACAATCCAACCGTTGGATTTTTACAAGGTTGGTGCCGTTGGGAAGATATTTCCAAGGCGAACCCAGCGGTTGCGGTTTTGGGAAAATCCGATGGTCGGATTTCTCGCACTAATCGTTTCAAATTACGATTCCGAAACACGAACTGCACGGCCTCCATTCCTTTTAATTATATTTATATTTATATATATAAATATAGTTCATTCTATAATTTCAACTATAGTTCATTCTATATTTTCAACTTCGTTTTTACTTCAAATATTTCACTAACGCCTTAATATTTCGAAAAATTTCGCCATAACCTCCTTTGTACGAGGATGGGTTTGGAAATTTATTGGGCCGTGTTAGGTACCCAATAAATCCTAAAAAGCATCCACATATTTATAGTGATATATTCTGGTGTTTACGGGGGAGTATGTACTGATAATCACTCCAGAGAATAAATTCTCGTCACCCCGTTTCCGTGTGGAAATAAATAGTCCATGTGCCGTATCTAATAACTAGAGCGACGTGATTATTGTCAACTCCAGGCCCGTGTGGGGTTTTTATTAATCTGGCAATTTATAGTTATATTTTATATAGTCCATATCAGTCATCAGTTCAACCTGTAGTATATAGTCATCGCCATACAAGCCTCTCGCTCGTATGGTAAATCTTTCACCTCGTCACACAAGCTCCAATTGCTTATGTGGAATATGATGAAGTATGCCTATCGTCATGAAGTATGCCATGTAGTGTAGTTCAAAATTAATTGTTACTATCCTATGGCGACGTTTATTATTTCACACAGAATAACCAGCACTCTGCATCCAATGGCATTCACAGGAGTTGATATATAAATAAAATTGCGCAGCCAACTCATCAAGGTTTACCTATTTGTCGGGCACGCAAATAATTTCTTTACTCTACAGCTAATCTGTTTTTCCTGTTCAACACATGTATATATATGCAGAACAAAGCTAATAATAATATTTCTAGCAACTATTATTTATTTCAACACGTGTGTATTTTTATCTAAGCATATACATGATAAAAGAAATATTTTTATCGTCAAAAATATTTATTCAACACGTGAATGTTTTTAACACTCCATATTCACAATGAAAATGTAGTTTTATTGTGAATTCATTTTATTTTAAAATATGATAACATTCAACACATGAATTTCAAATCGACGAACGAATTGCAACTCAACACATGAATATTCTATATAGTTTGTATATATATAAAAATGTGATTTTTATCGCTAAAGCTATTTGTATAAATTCAAATAATATTCAACACATGAATTTCAACTCAACGAATGAATTGCAACTCAACACATGAATATTCGATATAGCATATGTAATTTGGTTCAACGAATGAAAATTATTCTAACACATGAAAATTTTAGAAAATTTCGGCAGCATAACGGCAGGGTAGTTAAAACCGGGACCGTCCCTAGTACGGCTCCTCGCTCTACCTTAAAACCTCGCGGTTTTTGACAATGGGGATCATGCATCTAGTTCGCACGCAGGCGGCATGTTTTATTTTCAATTCCACAATCCTATTCTAATTTGTTTCAACCACAAGAGGGTATTTTTCAACCACAAAGGTATTTTTCAACCATAATATCAACCACAAACAATTATTTCCAACCATTCGTCATACCATATAATATCACGTCAATCACAAGCAATAAATATCGTCCATGGTCTGTGGACGAGGGGAGTATATATATATAATATAATAATTCACTTGCATTTCATCACAATTTAAAGCATATATGTTTCATTCCACGCTTGTATAATTTATACATCGCTAATATAACTTATACAACACATGTATATGAGGTATACAATGCGTATATAATTTACACTTCGCTTATATAATTTATACAACGCGATTTCATTCACACAATTAGTTTAGATTCCTCACATTGGTTATTGCAGTGCTAAAAATCGTAGGAAGGTCAAAAAAATCCGCGGCTTCTTCTAGGATGTAGAGAGCCTCCTTGCGGTCACGGTGTCTCCTGTTTCATCAAATTTCGTTAAAGAACGAAAAAGATATTATTTTTCAAAGTTTGCAACACTTAAAAGTGTTATTTTTATTTCAGAAATTTATATCAGAAAAGTTTTCAAAGCTTCAAAACTAGGTCTTGATTTTTAAGCCAAACCGTACCTCGTTGCTTCGATCAGACCACACGGCGTCAGAGGGCTACGAATCACCTTCCGATCGGCGGTGGTGGTGATGAACTCGGTGGCTCCTGCGAATCGCGGCGGCGCTCCAAAGGGCGCGACTTCCTGGTCGAAATTCGACGCGTACAGTTGATGGATTGAGGTGTGGCTTGGTCGGATTGATAGAGGAGGCGAAGGCGATCAGAAGCTTCAACTGGCGGAGGCGGCGAAACGGCCTGTGGCGGCGGCAAAAGCGACGAGAAGTTTCGAGCTTCGTGCGTCGTTCAATCGCTGGCGGCTAGGGTTTTCCGCGTTTTTTTTTAAAAGAAAAAATCCTATTGGTCTGAGCTATATAGTAAATTTTAAATAGCATTTTCTCAAACTAACTCCTTTTTAAACCCAACGACTGTCGCCCCTAGCTAAATACCCCCATTCCGGACACAATGGGATATGTTTCGTTGGCCATTTCGACTGTTACAGTCAGTTATTTTTCAAATTAAAATATAAAACATTCGATATTTAATTTAAACGTACATTTCAATTTGCCAGGGCCACAAACTGAATCGAAAAATTCCAGAAAAATAAATCTAGCTTTGTTTTGACAATACGGTCCTAACAAAACCAGTTTCGTCAAATTCTGAGCTCGTTTGAAAATGGCCATTTTTAGGTCGACCCATTTTAACAGAATTTGACCAATCACATTTTCTTTTGCCCCGCTCACATACTAGCTTCGAAAATTATGAAATTTGGAACTTAGCAATAATTTGACATCCCGGACCCAACAAAAGTGGTTTCGTCGAATTCCGAGGTCGTATGCAAAATATCAATTTTCAAGGGCTATATATGCTATATAGCGACCTTTCTGAAAATTCATTTGGCCATAACTTTTGATTCCCACTATGAAACTTCGATTTTTCGGATTCGTTAGAAAGGTATTCATAAACAAATTTAAATATTTTCAGTTTCGCTAAAATCCGTTATATTTTCCACCCGGTACAGTTAGACAAAGTTTGTTTTCAAAATTTCAAACTGCCATACCATACCCAATTCTATATTTTATTGAAATAGGCTATTTCAATTATTCAAATTCTTTGGTAATAACCTAATTTAAAATTTTTAAATTGGTTCACATTTTCTAGGTTATTACAATCTCCCCCACTTAAAACTTTTCGTCCTCGAAAAGGAAATAACAGCTAAGTAGGAAATAAAATGTAAATGCAAAGTATTGTAAAGGTACCTTGCACCGGAGTTAGTCAGAGATGTCCACTCTGCATTTGGGATAGGCTTGTTTAATGCTTTCCTCAGTCTCCCAAGTACAGTCTCTAGGATCACTACTCCACTGTACTTTGACTAGATGAATCCTTTTCCTCCTCAGCTCTCTAGTTTCCTTGCCAACAATCTTTAATGGCTCTCTTCTGAGTGCTAATTCTGGAGTTATGTCAATATCATGTTGCGCTGCTTCTTCCACAACAAGATCTGGATCATGAACATGTTTTCTGAGTTGAGACACGTGGAACACATCATGTATACCAAGCAACCAATTAGGTAATGAAACCCTATATGCAAGAGTTCCAATCCGTTCAAGTATAGGAAAGGGACCAATAAACCTCGGTTCCAACTTCCCAGTCTTGCCAAATCTGATTACTCCCCACATTGGAGAAACTCTTAAATAAACATAATCGCCAACTGCAAACGATATATCCCTTCTTCTCGCATCAGGATAACTTTTCTGTCGGCTCTGTGCGGTTTTCAATCGCTTCTTAATGAAATCGACTTTATCCGATGCTTCTCGAATCATATCGGGCCCTAACACAAGTCTGTTGCCAGGTTCTACCCAACATGCGGGAGATCTGCACGGTCTACCGTATAATGCTTCAAATGGGGACATTCCCAGACTTGCTTGATAGCTATTGTTGTAAGAGAATTCGGCTAGATGTAAGTGATCTTCCCATGAGCCTCCAAAATCGATAATGCAAGCCCGCAGTAAGTCTTCTAGAATTCTATTCACCCGCTCCGTTTGGCCATCTGTCTAAGGGTGATAAGCGGCGCTTAGATTCAATTTGGTTCCCAATTCTGCCTGGAATGCTTCCCAGAATTTGCTAGTAAACAGAGGATCTCTATCACTGACTATATTGAGTGGCACTCCATGAAGTTTAACTATTTCTTTGAAGTAAATCTGTGCTAGACTTTGAGCCGTTCTGTTGGATCGGACAGGTATGAAATGGGCAGTCTTCGTGAAGCGATCTACGATTACCCATATACTGTCGTTTCCTTTTCTAGTTCGAGGCAAGCCATCGATGAAGTCCATCGAGATTTGTTCCCACTTCCATCCTGGGATTTCTAAGGGTTGTAATAATCCAGCCAATTTCTGCTGATCACTCTTAACTAGCTGACAAGTGGGGCATCTGCTAACATATAATGAGATATCTCTTTTCATCGCCTTCCACCAGAATGTGCGCTTGATATCGTTATACATTTTGCTCACACCGGGATGGATACTTAATTTGGACTTGTGGCATTCATCAAGCACTTCTCTTTTTATCTCCGAGATGTCGGGAACACAAATTCTTCCCTTTAATCTCAAAACCCCCTCACTATCCACTTGGAAGCTGGAGTCTATGCCTTCATTGATCCTTTTGATCATTACTCTTACAAAATTATCCTCTCTTTGAAGGGTCGAGATCCTGTCTATTAATGAAGACGTGATGATAAAACTGGCAATGATTTCATTCTTTCTGCTGAGCGCATCTGCTACAACATTGGCCTTCCCTGGAGTGTATAGAATTTCAAAATCGTATGCTGCAAGGAATTCTAACCAACGTTGTTGCCTCAAATTTAGATCTTTCTGAGTGAATAGATATTTCAAGGATTGATGATCGGTAAATAGTTCGAACTTCTCGCCCAATAAATAATGCCTCCAGATTCTTAAAGCAAACACGATAGCTAATAACTCAAGATCATGAGTAGCATAGTTCCTTTCATGCGGCTTTAGCTGACGGCTGGCATAAGCGACCACTTGGCCTTTTTGCATTAACACTGCGCCTAGCCCTCTAATAGAAGCGTCTGTCCATACAGTCAAGTCTTGGTTACCTTCTATAATGGTCAATACTGGAGCGGTTGTCAACTTCAGTTTCAGCTCCTGGAAAGCTTCTTCACATTCGGGAGTCCATTTGAATTTCTCATGCTTCTTTGTGAGCTTTGTCAATACACAAAATATCTTTGAAAAATCCTGAACGAATTTCCGATAGTAGCTAGCCAATCCAAGGAAACTTGGAACTTCCGTGGGAGTAGTAGGTTGTTTCCAGTTCTGAATCGCTGTAATTTTGCTTGGATCTACAACAATCCCTTCTTTTGATACGACATGGCCTAGGAACTTAACTTCATCCTGCCAGAAGACACATTTAGAAAATTTAGCTTTCAATACATCTCTCCTTAGGATTTTCAACACTTGTTCCAAATGTCTTGCATGCTCGTCTTCCGACTTAGAGTAGATTAAAATGTCATCGATGAAGACTAGAACAAATTTATTCAATACACCTCGGAACACTCTGTTCATAAGATCGACGAAGTATGCCGGAGCGTTACACAAGCCAAACGGCATTACTAACCATTCGTAGAATAAATCGGGACCCCTGAAGGCTGTCAAAGGAACACAGTCTTCGGTTATACGTAATTGGTGGAAACCTGTAGCTAGGTCCATTCTGGAGAATACTGTTGCTCCATTTAATTGATCTAACAGATCGTCTATTCGGGGCAAATGATATTTGTTCTTCAGTGTCTGTTTATTGAGATCTCGGTAATCAACACAAAGTCTTAGAGTACCGTCTGATTTCGGGACAAATACTACTGCTGCTCCCCAAGCTGAAAAGCTCGGTCTGATTAGACCTTTCCAAAGCAATTCTCGGGTTTGACTACTTAACTCTTCTTTTTCTTTCGGGGCCATTCTTCTAATTGGATGTACTACTGGTCGGGCGTTAGGAATTAGATCTATCCTGAATTCAATTTCTCTTTGCGGCGGTAAGTTTTCTACTTCTTCAAACACATCCGCATAGTTTTTAAAGACCGGTATCTTTTCTAATGAAGGGGGAGTAACTTCTAAAGAAGACCAAAATTCTGTTCTATTAATTTCTAAGCCATAGCATGGTATATATATAGGCCCAAGCTTCGTTTCGACTTTAACGATTCTCTCGGCACATCTAACTTCGGCCTTATATTTGGTTAACCATTCCAAACTGAGAATAACATCGAATTCCGATAAATCCATGACGATTAAGTGGATGGGAAACTTGTAACATGCATAAGAGATAGGCACCCTGCAGTACGAACTGAGACTAACAGAACCTCCTATCAGGTTTTGAACTTTAATTGGTTCTTTAAGTTTTCTTCGTTTCAATTTTAACTTATGAACAATATTACCAGAAATGAAGCTACGTGATGCACCAGTATCAAAAAGTACAGAAACAGGAATATTTTTAATGGTAAGGGTACCTCCCAAGACATCGGGTTTACCTGATCCATCGGTGGTAGCTGGCGGGGTCTTCCCGTCATACACATGAGCCACGTGTGCATTCTGCTTCAGAGGACAATTCCTGCTATAGTGCCCCTTCTTATGGCAGTTGTAGCATTCGGCTGAGTCATTTGCCTTTGGTTTCCTCGGAGCTTTGCATACATTAGAAAAATGACCTAGCTTCCCGCAGTTGTAGCAATTTCCTTTGGGGATCTTTCCAGGTTTCTGAGTAGCGGCCGCTGTAATGCTAGACTCGGGTTGATCTGTTGAAGCCTTGCACTTATTTCCAGCTTGGCTTTTGGCGCGGTCTTGGCTAGCGTGTCTTTCATCCATATCTTCATAATTGCAAGCCATTTCTACCAATTCTGAGAAGGAGAGTTTGATGTTGCTCATAGCTCTGTCATGGTACTTGCGCTTTAGCCCAAATATGAATCTCTTGTTCTTTGGTTTGTTAGTCATAATAAGCTCTGGAGCATAGCGCGACAACTGGGTGAACTTATTCAGGTAATCTTGAATAGAGAGATCTCCTTGCTGGAAATTAGCAAACTGCTCTTGCATCCTCTCTAGAGCCTGTTCAGGTACAAACTTCTCATTGAACATAGTTTTGAATTGCTCCCAGGTTCTGACAATACCAGCTGCATCCTCGGAGGTAATGGCATCCCACCACAGCTCTGCTTCTTCTTGAAGGAGCCAAATACCAAGTCGTGCTTTGTTGTTGGTTCCCATACCCATGCCTTCAAAGATTTTCTCACAGGTCTTCAACCAAGCTATAGCCTCGGTCACTGTACCAGTGCCACTAAAGGGTTTTCCCCCGAGGTTTCTATACCTCTTCGCTACTTTGTCTAGCTCAAAGTCTTCGGGTGCTGGTGGCTGAACAATAGGGCCTTCCACAACTACGGGGATATTCCCCCGTGCTGCTGCTCGTGTAGCCATCTAAGAGAATACTGTATAAGCAAGAAAAGAGTCAAGCTCACAGATTTGATAATTTTCATAAATGATAAAGCAGGGGAATACAAGGAAAGATAATGATGATGTACTGATCAAATTGTTTTGCTAATCTGCTTAGCTCATTCTAGGACATTGCTAATCCTATCTCTAATGAGCTACTCGCATTAGAACACTACTGATTCTATTCTGATGAGGTGTTTAATGTGTTAGATCCCGGAACTAAGGTTAACCAAAGCTCTGATACCAGCTGTGACGATCCCAAAATCCGAGGGGCGGTATTAAGGATAATCATTGGAATATAACACATTAATCATCATAGCAGAGAACAGAAAATAGCAAAAACAATAATTAGAATAATTTTACATGGATATGACAGCGGAATCACAACATGTAATAATATCAGAATAGCATAGCGTAGGATATAACTTAGTAAATAAAAAGGGAAGTGATCAGTCATCATCGCCAGAGGCGGAATACATACATGCAGTGAGACATAATAAGGGTATCAGTCTACATCGCCGAAGGCGGTACATATACATACAATAAGAAGTACGGAAAGTAAATCAGTCTGCATCGCCCGTGGCAGAATCATAATATAAGTACAGAAATGGCGGAAAATGTCAAAGTCATCTCTGTGAAGTCAGCCTCGCCATGAGCCAAAAATGCACTCTATGCAACAGTGCAGAGCCAAAAACAACCTGTCACCTGTGAACTAGGCTGCCCGTGTGAAAATAAGGGCACCCGCGTTTGCAAAGTGAAACAAACAACGAGTCAGTCATGGGGACTGGTATGAGGAATCTATTTAACAATTAAACAACAGTAATAAGCGAATCATAGGACCACGCCACTTTCGCGGAACGGGTTTACTCCAGTGATTGCTAGTGCATTCAAAACAAAGTAAATTCTTTTAAAACAACGCAATGCTTTTAGAAAGAATGAAGCCATTATAAGACTCAAGTCCCATCATACAATGCAACGCAAGCCGCAGGATAGAGTTTTACCTTATAATAGCCAAATATGCTTGATACGTATAAAGCAAAATCATTTGATATTATTACTAGTGCATATATGTTTCAAAAACGAATAGCATCATAAATATCAATCATAGACAGCATAAGTGCCCCATACCACTATGTCGCCATACTAGTTCTACAATCAAGTCCGTTATTTCGTATTGGAAATTGGACTTCCGTCATGAGTCGAGGCAAGGGGCAAGCTCCTCTCCGCTTCGAGACATTCTAGCAAATGCCTCAGGACTACGCACTCTGGGTAACCCCTGGATGCTTCAGGGCCGGTCCTCTCTTATGTTTGAGGATTAATTATGCCTGAACACACGTTTCCCGGTCCTTACAGACCTATAATCGAGGCGCCTCGCATTCCAACAACCACAAAGGTGAAAAGTAGATATATATGTCAGGGCTGGTAAGTCACTGACACCACCATAGCTAGAAAGAAACGTCGTGCTCTCCCTGCAGTCCGTATCCCTTTTTAACCCATACCGGGGTGTGAGGCTCGCGAATCTACGAAATACACAAAGCTAGGCCTCGTAGACCGTGCTTTGATCATCAACCACAAGACTTTGCTTTGCAACAGAAGCCTTGATCACAGCATCTTGGCATGCCACATAGGCAGACCACTCCATACGATTGATTTCCATCGATATATAACCTCCAAGCTCGTACGTCTCAGAGAAGGGCGTTAAGCAAAAGAATAAATTCTCCGCCGCCAAACAGATATATATTTAACAGAGATCAATCAGTATAGAACAAAATCCAATGTCAGACACACATTCCATTTACAAGTCCGTTCTGGGTCTGAACGAAACCGGAGGCGTCAATTCCTCGCATATCCGTACAATCAACACATACGTTCAGACGGCTACTACTTCCGTCCCTTTCCGGTAGCTACTCCGGTCAGGAACCTCGGTAGCGCCCATCCAACCGATACAAAGATCGTCGGTCTTGAATCGTCTTTGCATTTTCCAATTCGAATCGCTCGATAAATTGTTTGAAATGAGGGTTAGCTCGGCCTTTTCAAATTATTCACGTCGTTAGAATTTAAATCGATTCTTTCTATGGTTAAATTATTCGACATCCATCTTTCAGTTCTTTAGTGTTATTTTCGTGTCAAACACATACAACCATCAAATATCAAACAATTCAAGCCCAATTGGTTTATTTGCAATCTATGTTGCTTATAATACTTTATAACGATTTTTCACCATTTTTATTTATTTAAAAATGCCATATTTAATTAAACGACGTTTCAGGTCGTGCCGTGGCATTGGCGCTGTTTTTCCCCTAATTTGTTTTACATATATCGGAAAATATAACCGTTGGATTTCTACAAAGTCTATATCAGTGGGAAGATATTCCCAAAGCGAACCCAACGGTTCCAGTTTCGTGAGAATCCGACGGTCGGATCTTCCACACTAGTCGTTTGAAGTTACGGTTTCAAAATTCGAACTACAGCGTCGTTATTCGATTTAATTTAAATATATTTATATTTATATATAAATATAAACGATTCTGGCACTGTTTCTCTTCAGATTTAAATTAAACATTCCGGACAATCCAACCGTTGGATTTTTACAAGGTTGGTGCCGTTGGGAAGATATTTCCAAGGCGAACCCAGCGGTTGCGGTTTCGGGAAAATCCGATGGTCGGATTTCTCGCACTAATCATTTCAAATTACGATTCCGAAACACGAACTGCACGACCTCTATTCCTTTTAATTATATTTATATTTATATATATAAATATAGTTCATTCTATAATTTCAACTATAGTTCATTCTATATTTTCAACTTCGTTTTTACTTCAAATATTTCACTAACGCCTTAATATTTCGAAAAATTTCGCCATAACCTCCTTTGTACGGGGAGGGGTTTGGAAATTTATTGGGCCGTGTTAGGTACCCAATAAATCCTAAAAAGCATCCACATATTTATAGTGATATATTCTGGTGTTTACGGGAGAGTATGTACTGATAATCACTCCAGAGAATAAATTCTCGTCACCCCGTTTCCGTGTGGAAATAAATAGTCCATGTGCCGTATCTAATAACTAGAGCGACGTGATTATTGTCAACTCCAGACCTGTGTGGGGTTTTTATTAATCTGGCAATTTATCGTTATATTTTATATGGTCCATATCAGTCATCAGTTCAAGCTATAGTATATAGTCATCGCCATACAAGCCTCTCGCTCGTATGGTAAATCTTCCACCTCGTCACACAAGCTCCAATTGCTTATGTGGAATATGATGAAGTAAGCATATCGTCATGAAGTATGCCATGTAGTGTAGTTCAAAATTAATTGTTACTATCCTATGGCGACGTTTATTATTTCACACAGAATAACCAGCACTCCGCATCCAATGGCATTCACAGGAGTTGATATATAAATAAAATTGCGCAGCCAACTCATCAAAGTTTACCTATTTGTCGGGCACGCAAATAATTTCTTTACTCTACAGCTAATCCGTTTTTCCTGTTCAACACATGTATATATATGCAGAACAAAGCTAATAATAATATTTCTAGCAACTATTATTTATTTCAACACGTGTGTATTTTTATCTAAGCATATACATGATAAAAGAAATATTTTTATCGTCAAAAATATTTATTCAACACGTGAATGTTTTTAACACTCCATATTCACAATAAAAATGTAGTTTTATTGTGAATTCATTTTATTTTAAAATATGATAACATTCAACACATGAATTTCAAATCGACGAACGAATTGCAACTCAACACATGAATATTCTATATAGTTTGTATATATATAAAAATGTGATTTTTATCGCTAAAGCTATTTGTATAAATTCAAATAATATTCAACACATGAATTTCAACTCAACGAATGAATTGCAACTCAACACATGAATATTCGATATAGCATATGTAATTTGGTTCAACGAATGAAAATTATTCTAACACATGAAAATTTTAGAAAATTTCGGCAGCATAACGGCAGGGTAGTTAAAACCGGGACCGTCCCTAGTACGGCTCCTCGCTCTACCTTAAAACCTCGCGGTTTTTGACAATGAGGATCATGCATCTAGTTCGCACGCAGGCGACATGTTTTATTTTCAATTCCACAATCCTATTCTAATTTGTATCAACCACAAGAGGGTATTTTTCAACCACAAAGGTATTTTTCAACCATAATATCAATCACAAACAATTATTTCCAACCATTCGTCATACCATATAATATCACGTCAATCACAAGCAATAAATATCGTCCATGGTCTGTGGACGAGGGGAGTATATATATATAATATAATAATTCACTTGCATTTCATCACAATTTAAAGCATATATGTTTCATTCCACGCTTGTATAATTTATACATCGCTAATATAACTTATACAACACATGTACATGAGGTATACAATGCGTATATAATTTACACTTCGCTTATATAATTTATACAACGCGATTTCATTCACACAATTAGTTTAGATTCCTCACATTGGTTATTGCAGTGCTAAAAATTGTAGGAAGGTCAGAAAAATCCGCGGCTTCTTCTAGGATGTAGAGAGCCTCCTTGCGGCCACGGTGTCTCCTGTTTCATCAAATTTCGTTAAAGAACGAAAAAGATATTATTTTTCAAAGTTTTGCAACACTTAAAAGTGTTATTTTTATTTCAGAAAATTATATCAGAAAAGTTTTCAAAGCTTCAAAACTAGGTCTTGATTTTTAAGCCAAACCGTACCTCGTTGCTTCAATCAGACCACACGGCGTCAGAGGGCTACGAATCACCTTCCGATCGGCGGTGGTGGTGATGAACTCGGTGGCTCCTGCGAATCGCGGCGGCGCTCCAAAGGGCGCGACTTCCTGGACGAAATTCGACGCGTATAGTTGATGGATTGAGGCGTGGCTTGGTCAGATTGATAGAGGAGGCGAAGGCGATCAGAAGCTTCAACTGGCGGAGGCGGCGAAACGGCCTGTGGCGGCGACAAAAGCGACGAGAAGTTTCGAGCTTCGTGCGTAGTTCAATAGCTGGCGGCTAGGGTTTTCCGCGATTTTATTTTTTTTTAAAAGAAAAAATCCTATTGGTCCGAGCTATATAGTAAATTTTAAATAGTGTTTTCTCAAACTAACTCCTTTTTAAACCCAACGACTGTCGCCCTAAGCTAAATACCCCCATTCCGGACACAATGGGATATGTTTCATTGGCCATTTCGACTGTTACAGTCAGTTATTTTTCAAATTAAAATATAAAACATTCGATATTTAATTTAAACGTACATTTCAATTTTCCAGGGCCACAAACTAGATCGAAAAATTCCAGAAAAATAAATCTAGCTTTGTTTTGACGATACGGTCCTAACAAAACCAGTATCGTCGAATTCTAAGCTCGTTTGAAAAACGGCCATTTTTAGGTCGACCCATTTTAACAAAATTTGACCAATCACATTTTCTTTTGCCCCGCTCACATACTAGCTTCAAAAATTATGAAATTTGAAACTTAGCAATAATTTGACATCCCGGACCCAACAAAAGTGGTTTCGTCGAATTCCGAGGTCGTATGCAAAATATCAATTTTCAAGGGCTATATATGCTATATAGCGACCTTTCTGAAAATTCATTTGGCCATAACTTTTGATTCCCACTATGAAACTTCGATTTTTCGGATTCGTTAGAAAGGTATTCATAAACAGATTTAAATATTTTCAGTTTTGCTAAAATCCGTTATATTTTCCACCCGGTACAGTCAGACAAAGTTTGTATTCAAAATTTCAAACTGCCATACCATACCCAATTCTATATTTTATTGAAATAGGCTATTTCAATTATTCAAATTCTTTGGTAATAACCTAATTTAAAATTTTTAAATTGGTTCACATTTTCCGGGTTATTACAACATACCATCACTCCTTGTTCCGAAAACTTTAACAACCCAACTCTCAAGGTCTAGAAAGCACTCTTTGCTATTATTGGTGGATATGACATCAATTGGGCAGATATGATCTTAAAAGAACTTAAGCCCAAAGAAATGTCAACTCTTGAAAACACTCTATATTATGGAGTTTATCTTATTCGTCTCTTCAAATATTTCGGAGTTCATTTCAAGGGAGAAGAGTTTGTATCAAGAAAGGTGTTTGATTCCGCTAATATACACCTAATGCAAATTCCACTCACTCTCAAGCCCTATGAGACATTTGAAGACAAACAAGATCGAATGCAACAAGAACAAGAGCCTATGGATATTGAAGAAAAAGAAACTTCTTTAGAAAGTGTAGAGTGTCCACTCAACACTAGAACAATTTCCAAAGAGGCGATTATTCAAAATCAAGTGAAACTAGCCAAGAACCAAAAGAAGCTCAAAAAGACTCTTACCAAAATGACTAAGCTCATAGGCAAGATAGGAAGAAAACTTGGAATTTCATCTTCCTCCTCATCATCTGCTAAAATCTAGCCTATTTAGTTTTAGTTATCGTTAGTATTTGCTTGTATTTGCTTTCGAATCTCGTATTTAGTGTCTCGTAATCAGTTGGATGTATTTGATTTCAAGTCGAAATTAATGGAGTTTTATTTATGTCAAAATTATCTTTAAGTTACTATGATAACATTAAAATAAAATATATTAATATAATAACAAATGACTCAAAATTGAAATTTTTCAAAAAATTTGTTATGTATGTTGACATAAGTAAATGTTTATGTCGACATATAACTGCTAGTTTTTCAAAATTGTTCAAAATTTAAATTTAAATAACTAACTCATGTCCATTCAAGTCCAACAAATTCCAGACCCTATTTAAGCCTATTTCTTCCAGAAAAAATTATTCTATCTTTCCTTCTTCCTCTCTATTCAATACTTATCAAAACTATGGCAAATCCAATTGATAATTTGAGTGAAAATTTTGAAGAGACTTTGAATTCCTTCAAGAACAATCTTTCCATAATTCTACAAAATTAGCGTCATCTAGAATTCTGTAACACCCCGCATTTTCAACTATAATTAAAAATGAAATAAAATATATGAAAATATGCTTATGATAGGTAAATAATGGTGATGCATAAGAAGAATTAATTAATACATGAAAGAAAAGAAAAATTAGTTCAATAACGGTGTGTGTAACGGAAAAGATAGTAAAATGAGGATAATTAGTTTAAGAATCATGAATTAGGTAAAATGGACATCACCATTGCGTTCCTCCCGAAATTTTACATGAAATAGAGTCCGAGTTTTCGAAAATCGGAGTCCGGATGAAGAAGTTATGGCCTGTAGAAGATTCAGAAGGTTTCGGTCAGCACAGAACTGGGCAGGTCGACCCGGGTGTCGACCTGGGAGTCAACCTCCCCCATGGGGGTCGACTATAGTGTCGACCCCCATTGCAGGTCGACCTGGTCAGCCTATTTCAGTCCAGAACACGTTTTTGAAGCCCTGGGATGATTTTTGATGGTCCGGATTGGTTTTAGGGTTAATCTGATGGCTGAAATGAGTTCCTACACCTATAAATACACCCTAAGACCTAGCCTCCTCTACGTATAATTCTATTCTTCTTCTTCTCTGCCTCTGTTTTAAATAAAAATAAAAATGGCGTCGCTGCTCTGCTGGAATCAAAACTAGAAGCTAATCAACATCAACCTAAGCAACTCAATTCAAATTAGAGATTAAAGCTTCTGCAACGATTCTACAACAACTAAAGTTCTTTCTTTAATCCAATCAAGGAAAGTGCAGTTATTTTCCGATATAAACGTTAATTCTGATTGTGACATGAATTATAAATCTGAATCTGAGGTTATATCTGTTCTGTTTGGATCTATCTTATTTTGTATCTCTTCCTCTTTCTGTTCTATAGCCAGGCTACCACGAGCCTGAGCCAATCTCATAAGAGATTAACCTACGCTAAAATATTTGGGACAGTAAAATGAATGATGCATAAATTGGGTATGACCAATAGGTGACTGATTTGAGGAAAGAACATGGACTGTAGCTAGAACAAAATCAGAGACATATGACTGGACATGTTATATTTATAACATAAATGGGTATTGAACATATGATTTGTGATAAAACGAATATGGCTTAAGTATGAAGATTTACATGAGAGTAGGGCATCTATTAATGTAAATAAACACCTAAATAAGGGATCTTTGGGATATATGACATGCATAGTAATAGATGGCTATATTTGGTATATAATCATATTGTGAATCATGACAATTATTTATGCATGTGAACTTAGACAAGATTTATAATTAGGCAAGATATGTTTGTGAAACTTTAACAAATGATTAAATCTGTTATATTTGTCTAATTTGCTAGTTTTGTTACTTTGCCTAATCTACTAGTGCTATTATGTTGCTTAAACTGCTAGTTCTGCTCTACTGCCTAGTCTGTTAGATTTGTTCATCTGCCAAATCTGTCATCTGCTAAGTCTGTTGAAAGTGCTAAATCTGCTAGTTTGCTTAATCTGCTAAATTTGTTAAGTCGCCTAATCTGAAACATCTGTTATCTGCTATATCTGTTGAGTTGGTATAATTAGTCCGCTATTGACATAATCTGAATTGGCTATAGTTATGAATAATTGACATATATATTAGGCATGGGTATAAATGGTGAATCATTAATTAATTGGCCGCAAAGATAAACATGGCTAACTCGAGGATAGAATGAGTTTGCGGCGTAATTCTGCCCGGAACCGCCCGGCATATTCCAGTGGTCGCAAACAATAGGTTCTAATGTGAGAAGTTAGTCATAACGTGCTTGAAACCCGAGGTTAGACTCAGTTTGCGACAGAAACCTGCCCAGAACCAACCGGCCTAACCAGTTGCCGCAAACTGTCAGTCTAATGTGAGAGGTTTGGGCATTAATATTTAATTAATGAAAATCTGAGATAATTATGATGTCTAAAACGTGTTGGGTAAGGTTAAACCAATTGGACCAATGAATCTAATAAACCCGTTTCGTGAATCCGTAGGCCCAATATAAAGTTAGATAATCTATAACCAGTTAATCTGTAAGTCTGTTAATCTGTAACCAGATAATCTGTAAGCCTGTTAATCCGAACATCTGATCCGTTAGTCTGAAAACCTGTTAACTTGATTGTCTGATCTGTGAACTAGTTAATCTAAATTTTGTATGTCTGAAACTTGTAGAAATCTGTTTGTCTGGGGACACAAGGTTAGGAGGGGAATCACTTGTGTCATCTGTTGTTTGGGACCCATATTAGTCAGTAACTCTTTCTGGTATCAAAACTTTAACCCAACAGTAAGTAGGGTCCGGGCACACTTACTGAACTAATTATAAGCGGTTCATTCTGATATTGGCGAGGGGTGTTGATGGTGCGTTCCAACCGGGTCATGTGCATGCATGGATCCCGGTTTGCCTTTGAGGATGTAAGACGCCGTGACATCTGTAAATAGGTCTATGCCAATTGGTTGTCACTTTAGGGAGCGATACACCCTATTGTGGGGCCGACACAGGATATTTATGTATTAGGGAGCCGATCGCTTGGGGTAGGGTTTTAGGGTACACTTAGTTCTGTCTGTTTCTGTTGGTACCGTCTGTTTCTGTTGGGTGGTAACACCTGTCTGTTTCTGCGTGGTACCGGCTGTTCGGGCGGTTAAGGCCCATTACTAGTGTACACCTAATTCTACATTCTGTTTCCGTAGGGATTAATCTGTTTCTGCTTCTGTCTGTTTCTGATCGGGTAGTAAAGGCCCATTATTAGCGTTCTGTTTCTGTTAAATTATTCTGTACCCGCTTCTGTTTCAGTTTAGACATTAGCGTGACACCTAATCCTGTTAAACTAGTATTAGTGCAGAGAAGCGTAAAGAAATAGCTTATGTCATTCTGTTCTTCTGTTTTATCTGCTACACCTGTTATAGTTATCTCTCATCCAGTTTTATGTTCATGTCATATTATTATTATCTGTTCATATGCTGAAAGTCGCTGGACTTGCCACACTTTTTGTCTGACCCTTATTGTTTCGCCTCCTTTCTTCCGTTTCCCCCCAAGGTTATCCAAGGAGGGAATACTTTAGCTTGATCCGGATTTCTCTCGGCTTGAAGTGCTTAAAGTATGGCTTGGCTATGTATAGCTTCCGTTCCATGGGGATTATGATTTTAAACCATGTATTTTGAAGGCTTTTGTACAAGACTGATAATTTGTACTTGAATTATGAGATTTGAAAGGATGTAACCATATTGATTTCCGTTTCCGCTGTAATAAAGTTAAAAATTTTCAAGTGTTGTTTTATCTGTCTTGTAAGTTTCTGTCCAGTTTACTAAAATGCTCCACCAAAGTTAAGGCATTCCCTTTGTGAGTGACCTTAACAGAGGTGGGGTGTTACACTTGGTATCAGAGCTGAAGGTTACCAGATTGGGTAAAGTTCTTGGAAAACTACTTTCAAAAAGGTTTTGAAAGGAAGTATTTTCAAAAATAAAGCTTATTTTGAAAAACATGATCCCCAAGAGCCATATATCTTTTCTTCAGTCCTTTTTGTATTGAATCTTTCCTTTTTTTCGTTTCAGTATGTCTGAAGCATCTGAGATACCAGAGGGTGTTCATGTACCCGGTTGGTTTCGTCAATATCTTGAGGCTAGGACCGCCGCCGCAGGTCCAGCAAATGATCCCCCTCCTCCTCCGCCCCCTCCTCGTGCAATTGCTTTCTCAAAGATCTGTAGAGATTTTAGGGCCATGGGTGGAAAGGATTTCAAGGGAACCGAACCATTCGTCGAAGCAAGGAACTGGCTCAAAGAAACCGAGGATCTATTCGTTATCTTCGAGGTGGACGATATGCAGAAGGTACAGTTGGCGGTATGGTTGCTCAAAGACGAAGCTTCCTACTGGTGGGAAGTCACTAACGCCGAGAGGCTGGTTGAGACATGGATGGATTTCAGAACAAGGTTTGAGACAAAATTTCTCTCCCAAGCTGAACGGAGTTTACAACTGGAAAAGTTCTTATCTCTTAAGCAAGGAAGTATGACGGTCAAGGAATACGTCAACCAGTTCAACCAACTAGCTAGGTTTGGATTGGATTTAGTCAACACTCAGCATAAAAAGGCTCTCCGCTTTGTTAAAGGATTGAACGAGCCACTGCACAACCTAGCCATGACCCACGTACCCATGGGAGCGACTTACGAGAAATTGGTGGACATGGCACTACTGCACGAGGAAGACAAAGGCCAGAAAGAGACAAAGAAGGAAGAACCACATAATAAGAAAGCAGGGCCCAAAAAGGAAACGCAAAGGAAGGATGAGAAGTCTGAAGATAAGAAGGGGAAAAAGTGCTTTACTTGTGGAAGCTCAACTCATCTGAACAAGGATTGCAGAAAAAGGAAGGGCGCTTGCTTCTACTGTGGGGAGATGGGACACTTCACTAGGGACTGCCCGAAGAGACGAGGGCAAGGAGGGCAGGCGAACACTCTTGAGGCTAGTGGCTAGGATAGAAGTAGGAAAATTCCTATAGTAGGTTTAATTTCTTTATCTGATTATGGAGTTAAGACTCTTTCTGATTCTGGTATTTTGATTTTGTAATTGATACTCTGCACTTTAATACTAGTATTGTTTCTGATTCCGTTGTAGACTCAAACCTATAAGGGTTATGACTCATCTGTTTATGATAGATTGGGGTTTGAGGGATATCTGTGTTAGACGTCAAGTATGACGCATACATTCTGAGTTTTTCTGGGATATGATTTTATCATGCTTAACTTCCTAAGAATCATATGGGAACCTGATCTGTACCAGTAGTCTATAAATATATGAATAATTCTGCTTTCCAGTTTTGACATCGTCTAAAGGAGGTAATCCTCTGGGTGTCAATCTGATGTTGATTTCGGTCTTCGGGGTTGATACTTAGGGGAATTATTTTCTCAACCAATGTCTAATGGGAACCAAGTCTTTGTCTTATCTGTACTCGCTTCCATCATCCGACTGTATCCTATCAATCGAATCTTCGAACTTTAGGTAGAAACTAATGGGTGTAAGCATGTGTTTGAGATATGTTATGTTTGATTGTTGGAAGTGGATGCAAGTGGTTGCCCGTGGATGTGTATACACACACTAGGCACTAGATCGGCTCGGAAACACTCTCATACTGCATATGGATGTGTGAGCATTTTTAAATTTTGTGGATGCAAAATGATTGACTCAGCACATGGATGTTGCATATGACTGAATGGTCGTGCACTCATATAGAAATGATATGTATCGAGTAGGAAAATTGCATACATGTTGGACTCATGGCACTGGCATAATTCGCATTAAGGAGGTCAACTGAATCAGTGGACCGCCTGATCTTTGCATTAGACAAGGAACATATACAAACACTTCTTGCATATGTTCATACAACATTAGAAATCTCTTAAGGACATTGAATGTCTGTGATTGGTGATTGAGTAGATGGATGACTGGATGGTAGGACACATTCTTCTTAACTCGAAGATTTCGGGGACGAAATCCTTTAAGGAGGGGAGAATGTAACACCCTGCATTTTTAAGTATAATTAAAAATGAAATAAAATATATGAAAATATGCTTATGATAGGTAAATAATGGTGATGCATAAGAAGAATTAATTAACACATGAAAGAAAAGAAAAATTAGTTCGATAACGGTGCGTGTAACGGAAAAGATAGTAAAATGAGGATAATTAATTTAAGAATCAGGAATTAGGTAAAATGGACATCACCATTGCGTTCCTCTCGAAATTTTACATGAAATAGAGTCCGAGTTTTCGAAAATCGGAGTCCGGATGAAGAAGTTATGGCCTGTAGAAGATTCAGAAGGTTCCGGTCAGCACAGAACTGGGCAGGTCGACCCGGGGGTCGACCTGGGAGTCGACCTCCCCCATGGGGGTCGACTATAATGTCGACCCCCCCTGCAGGTCGACCTGGTCAGCCTGTTTCAGTCCAGAACACGTTTTTGAAGCCCTGGGATGATTTTTGATGGTCCGGATTGGTTTTAGGGTTAATCTGATGGCTGAAATGAGTTCTTACACCTATAAAAACACCCTAAGACCTAGCCTCCTCTACACACAATTCTATTCTTCTTCTTCTCTGCCTCTGTTCTAAATAAAAATAAAAATGGCGTCGCTGCTCTGCTGGAATCAAAACTAGAAGCTAATCAACATCAACCTAAGCAACTCAATTCAAATTAGAGATTAAAGCTTCTGCAACGATTCTACAACAACTAAAGTTCTTTCTTTAATACAATCAAGGAAAATGCAGTTATTTTCCGATATAAACGTTAATTCTGATTGTGACATGAATTATAAATCTGAATCTGAGGTTATATATGTTCTGTTCTGTTTGGATCTATCTTATTTTGTATCTTTTCCTCTTTCTGTTCTATAGCCAGGCTACCACGAGTCTGAGCCAATCTCATAAGAGATTAACCTACGCTAAAATATTTGGGACAGTAAAATGAATGATGCATAAATTGGGTATGACCAATAGGTGACTGATTTGAGGAAAGAACATGGACTGTAGCTAGAACAAAATCTGAGACATATGACTGGACATGTTATATTTATAACATAAATGGGTATTAAACATATGATTTGTGATAAAAAGAATATGGCTTAGGTATGAAGATTTACATGAGAGTAGGGCATCTATTAATGTAAATAAACACCTAAGTAAGGGATCTTTGGGATATATGACATGCATAGTAATAAATGGCTATATTTGGTATATAATCATATTGTGAATCATGACAATTATTTATGCATGTGAACTTAGGAAAGATTTATAATTAGGCAAGATATGTTTGTGAAACTTTAAGAAATGATTAAATCTGTTATATTTGTTTAATTTGCTAGTTTTGTTACTTTGCCTAATCTACTAGTTCTGTTATGTTGCTTAAACTGCTAGTTCTGCTCTACTGCCTAGTCTGTTAGATTTGTTCATCTGCCAAATCTGTCATCTGCTAAGTCTGTTGATAGTGCTAAATCTGCTAGTTTGCTTAATCTGCTAAATTCGTTAAGTCGCCTAATCTGAAACATCTGTTATCTGCTATATCTGTTGAGTTGGTATAATTAGTTCGCTATTGACATAATCTGAATTGGCTATAGTTATGAATAATTGACATATATATTAGGCGTGGGTATAAATGGTGAATCATTAATTAATTGGCCGCAAAGATAAACATGGCTAACTCGAGGTTAGAATTAGTTTGCAGCGTAATTCTGCCCGGAACCGCCCGGCATATTCCAGTGGCCGCAAACAATAGGTTCTAATGTGAGAAGTTAGTCATAACGTGCTTGAAACCCGAGGTTAGACTCAGTTTGCGACAGAAACCTGCCCGGAACCAACCGGCCTAACCAGTAGCCGCAAACTGTCAGTCTAATGGGAGAGGTTTGGGCATTAATATTTAATTAATGAAAATCTGAGATAATTATGATGTCTAAAACGTGTTGGGTAAGGTTAAACCAATTGGACCAATGAATCTGATAAACCCATTTCGTGAATCCGTAGGCCTAATACAAAGTTAGATAATCTGTAACCAGTTAATCTATAAGTCTGTTAATCTGTAACCAGATAATCTGTAAGCCTGTTAATCCGAACATCTGATCCGTTAGTCTGAAAACCTGTTAACTTGATTGTCTGATCTGTGAACTAGTTAATCTAAATTTTGTATGTCTGAAACTTGTAGAAATCTGTTAGTCTGGGGACACAAGGTTAGGAGGGGAATCACTTATGTCATCTGTTGTTTGGGACCCATATTAGTCAGTAACCCTTTCTGGTATCAAAACTTTGACCCAACAGTAAGTAGGGTCCGGGCATGCTTACTGAACTAATTATAAGCGGTTCATTCTGATAATAGCGAGGGGTGTTGATGGTGCGTTCCAACCGGGTCATGTGCGTGCATGGATCCCGGTTTGCCTCTGAGGATGTAAGACGCCGTGACATCTGTAAATAGGTCTGTGCCAATTGGTTGTCACTTTAGGGAGTAATACACCCTACTGTGGGGCCGACACAGGATATTCATGTATTAGGGAGCCGATCGCTAGGGGTAGGGTTTTAGGGTACACTTAGTTCTGTCTGTTTCTGTTGGTACCGTCTGTTTCTGTTGGGTGATAACACCTGTCTGTTTCTGCGTGGTACCGTCTGTTCGGGCGGTAAAGGCCCATTACTAGTGTACACCTAATTCTACATTCTGTTTCCGTAGGGATTAATCTGTTTCTGCTTCTGTCTGTTTCTGATCGGGTAGTAAAGGCCCATTATTAGCGTTCTGTTTCTGTTAAATTATTCTGTACCCGCTTCTGTTTCAGTTTAGACATTAGCATGACACCTAATCCTGTTAAACTAGTATTAGTGCAGAGAAGTGTAAAGAAATAGCTTATGCCATTCTGTTCTTCTGTTTTATCTGCTACACCTGTTACAGTTATCTCTCATCCAGTTTTATGTTCATGTCATATTATTATTATCTGTTCATATGCTGAAAGTCACTGGACTTGCCAGACTTTTTGTCTGACCCTTGTTGTTTCGCCTCCTTTCTTCCGTTTCCCCCCAGGTTATCCAAGGAGGGAATACTTTAGCTTGATCCGGATTTCTCTCGGCTCGAAGTGCTTAAAGTATGGCTTGGCTCTGTATAGCTTCTGTTCCATGGGGATTATGATTTTAAACCATGTATTTTGAAGGCTTTTGTACAAGACTGATATTTTGTACTTGAATTCTGAGATTTGAAATGATGTAACCATATTGATTTTCGTTTCCGCTGTAATAAAGTTAAAATTTTTCAAGTACTGTTTTATCTGTCTTGTAAGTTTCTGTCCTGTTTACTAAAATGCTCCACCAAAGTTAAGGCATTCCCTTTGTGAGTGACCTTAACAGAGGTGGGGTGTTACAAATTCGCTCAGATGTGAATGGTTGAATATCAAGAAAAACACCTTAACGTAATTCGTTGGTCAATCTCTTCTCATTTCAGAGATGAAAACAACAAAACTACGCTCATCAATGAAGAAGACTGAAAGGACATCAAGAAGAACCCAATCATTGGGCAAGATGAACGGGTAAAAGGTCCACAAGACATTTGATTGTTTGGTATGATTTGATTGGTTTGTTTGATTGAATTATGTTTGAATTTGAGAGAACTTGTATGTATATATTGGTTGGATTGGTTTGCTTGGATTTAAGAACTTGTATGAATATGGATTGATACACTTGTAAATATTAAATACTTGGATTGATTTGTTTAGTATATAGGCATAAATTTTGGGGGAGTTATATATATTTTAGTATAAAATCAATTATAGGATATGTTTAGATAGATATAGGATTTAGGGGGAGTATTTTTAGAATTTATTTTTGATAATTCCAAAGGGAGAGAAATTATAAAATATAGAATTAGTTTAAGTAGAGTATATAGGATTCATATTGACATGGGGAGTATTAGAAGGATCAGAATCAACAGGTATGAACAGGTATGAATATTCTATAAACTAAGGCTGTCATCATAAAAAAGGAGGAGATTGTTGGAGAATGGAGTTTTGATGACACCAACCTTTTTTCAGTTTCATTGATTATAAAATATACACTGACATCTTTATCTAGAATATATATACACACATACATGCATGATTTGTACACAGGAGTTAATAGTGAAGACTATACAGTTTTGGGGATTCAAGAGATTCAAAATTCAGAGAAGATTCAAGACTCATGAGTAATCAAGAATTCAAGAGTTCAAGACATATATAGTAATAGAGTCTAGTTTATATGTAAGGATCAGAATAACACTTCAAGTTCAAATTCAGATTCTGATTTTCAAAATTCTAATTCTAATTTTTGAATTGTTTTTCTATCTTACTTTTGATTTCAAACATAAGTTTTAATGTTTATATATATTTATAGTTATATACTTTTATATTTAAATAGTTTTAAACCTTATAATTTTATAAATATATTTATATAATTTATATTTATGTTTTTATATGATTTTATACTTTATAATACTCATTTATAACACTATGTTTTAATTCAAGAATTTCCAGAATTATATATATAGTTAAACACTTGAAAATATTCAAATTTAAAATTTTAAAGTATATATGTCGACATACAACTGTCATTTTTTCAGTTTGGAAAGGAAGTGTCTTTTCACCATTTGTAACGTTCCAAAAGCGTTGCTAGCTTTCAAATCTTATAAATAGGGGTTGAATTCGAATTTTTTAACCATTCTTCTTCTCCATCTTCACCCCTTTTCATTCCTCAATTAATATTTCTTATTTTATTAATTTTTACACTTCTGTTTTGCCGATTTCTATTCTAATTTCATAAAACTACTTCTCTTCTCACTCTCTACTCATTACCTATGAATTGAAGTTGTAACAGCCCATAATTTCAAAGGACATTATTAACAATAAACTAAAGAAAACTTAATTAAATATTGGGAATTAAGTAAAACGGACTGTACCATTGCGTTCGTCTTGGAATTTTGGTTAACATAGACTCTGGGTTTGCATAAAACGGACATCGTATGAGGAAGTTATAAAGCTTAGAAGTTTGTATGCATATAAGAAGACTTATATATATAATTCTAAACCAGAATTTAAATCAGTTCAAAATACGAAGCAGGAAAAGGGGCGGGCGTAGGCAGGAAATCGACCCATTAAGGGTCGACCCATCCTTGGTCTGAATCAACCTACGGGTCGACCAAAGGACAAGTGGGGCGACCCATAGGTCGACCAAGGGGGTGCGGGTCGACCCCTACGAGATCTGTCTGAATTCTTCTGTCTGAACTTGGACTTGTTTGTGACTGGGTTCGTTGGGGATAGGCTATATATAGGACAACATTTCTATTGTTTTTCTATAACTAAAACAATAGAGACAATGAGATGCTGCCCCAGCTTAGATTGAATTGGCCTATCTTCTTCAAACATCGGCATATACTTACATCAGAAACGTTTCTTGTACATCGATCTAGAGTTAATGTTACTTTAAGATATAAAAATTTAACAGTAACCCTGACATGTTTATGAACCTGGATCTGAACCTATGCCTGTTAAGAAACTGATTCATGCCTATACAGTTCTGCTATAACTTCATATATTCTTCTGTACCCCTGTTTTTCTGTTCAATTCTTATATGCCTATTTTTGTTAACATATGCCTATTTCTATTCTTCTCTCTCTCATTCCTTTTTTTATTTTATAGTTTAGGCTACCTTCGAGCCTAGGTCAATATCGCTGAAATATGCGTACGAATGAAACTGGGATGAATTGGGAATGATTATTTAGTGGCATATCCTGTATTATGAATCATGACTGGAATTTGGGGGCATAACCTATACTATGAAATATGACTAAAATTTGGGGCATACTTTATACTGTGAATTATGACTGGAGGTTTGGGTCATATAAATATGTAGGCTTAATTTAAAGGTTAAGCAGAACAAGTTAATGAAACTGTAAGCAACCCGTGAAACCTGTTTAACCTCTTGGGGTTATGTAGACCTATTTAATTTGTTTGGGTTATGTAAACCTATTTAATCTGTTGAGGTTATGTAAACCAGTTTAATCTGTTGGGGTTAGGTAAACCTGTTTAACATGTTGGGCTTATGTAAACGTGTTTAATTTTTTAGGGTTAAATAAACCTGTTAACCAGTGAAATTTAACCTTTTAATCTGTGGGGTTTAGGCGAACCTGTTAATCTGTAGGCTTAACCTATTCAAATTCCTAGTTAATTGGGGGACACAAGTTTAGGGGTTTGACTTGTGTCATCTGCCGTGTAGGACCCATATCAGTGTAACCCATTCTGGTATTAAATGGGGACCACGCACTAGGTAGGGGTCAGGACACGCATACTGAACTATTTATAAGAGGTTCATATGAAAGGGGGTGTATACGGGCGCGTTCCAATGGAGTCATGTGTGTGCATGAGTCCAGTCTGTAGGGGGAAAATAATTCACCGTAGCACTAGTAAATAAGTCTGTGTCTTTCTGTAGGTTACCACTTTAAGAAGTAGTACACCCTACTGTGGGGCCGACACAGGGTATTTACAAGTTAGGGAGCCGATCGCTTAGGGGTAGTAATTAGGGTACATCTAGTCCTGTCTGTTTCTGTGGAGGTACTTGTTATTTATGTTAGGTAAAAAACCCGTTACTAGAGTACACCTAATCCTACCATTATATTTCTATGGAGATTATTCTGTTTCTGTTAAGTAATTAGGGGATACCTAATCCTATCACATGTTTGTTATACTAGTATTGGTGCAGAGAAAAGAAATTGAGAAGCATAATCTACTCTGTTTATTCTGAT
Organism: Allium sativum; assembly: GCA_030737875.1. Classification (NCBI taxonomy): domain Eukaryota; kingdom Viridiplantae; phylum Streptophyta; class Magnoliopsida; order Asparagales; family Amaryllidaceae; genus Allium; species Allium sativum. Next base: position 121,882,837 of record CM060915.1, read on the forward strand.
TTTATTGTTCAGCCTGTTTATACCTGTTATATGATATTGTTATCTCTCATCCAGTTTATATGTCTGTCATGGTACTTTTACTTCTTTATATGCTAAAAGTCACTGGACTCGCTAGATTTTATGTCTGACCCATTTTGTTTACTTTGCTCTCTTCTTTCCCCCTAGGTTCTCTAGGTGGGAACGCTCAGGCTTGATTAATATTCTCTCTCTTCTGTTTCTGCTTGGATTTGGATCTGCTTTGATGTATCGCTTCGACTACTTGTCTACTTTATCATGGATATTATTGGGGATTATGATTTTACATTTCTGTACTCTGATGGCTCTTACAGCAAGACAAATGTTTTGTTTTCATGTATTTGGTTTCAGTGTTTTAGCCTGATGTTTAACAGGTTTTGAGACTATGATGTTTTTCTGCTAAATAATGAAGTTTTAAATTTCTGCTGCTATTTTATATCTGTCTTGTGATATTTTGTTTCTGTTTACCTATAACACTTCACGGAACTTAATGCATTCTGATAAAGAGTGACACTGACGGACGTGGGGGTGTCATAGATGTACTATTAAAGAGTTATAGGGTTGTAACCATTTGGGATTGTTTGGGAAATGGTGTGTTCCTTGTAGCCCTAAAATCAAGGAAAGGGAGCGGTGGTAATCGTGTAGCCGTGAAATTAAGAGTTGTTGGAGCGGTGTTAACCTTGTAGCCGGGAAAACAAGGGAATTGTACTTGGATATTGATATAGCAATAAAACTCTGCGCAATCCAGCGTTGCATATGACTGGACGTAGGAGTAATCCGAACCAGTATAAAATCCGATGTATTCTTTCCTTTTCTGCATTTTATTTTGTTTATTTCTGTGTTTGTGTTTGATTCTGTGTCTGTGATCATCTGTGTGGAGTGTTATTCATATAGTAGATCATATAAGTTTTAGATTTTCTTAAATTCCTTGAAAACACTATTCACCCCCCTTTAGTGTTAGACTTCCGTAAGATCCGAATTCTGCATTCCCTAACACATTTCTTGGGGTGTTCTGAATTCACTCCTTTACTTGGTGAGTGTTGTGTCTAGTTTTATGTTTGGTGAATTGTTTAGGTGATTTGTAGCTCTGTCTTTTGTTCGTGCACGCGGGTGTTTGTTTCATTTGATTGTTGTGTTAGGTTATAGTTGGGTTTCAAACTAATGGGTTTTGGAAGTCTTTCCTTGAATGCAGTGCTCCAGATTTCTTGCAACGCATGGTCAATGTTCCATGCTTATCTACGCGACTTCTCCTTACTCTGGCCGCTTTGAGTCTGCCTTTCTATGGTTGCACCTCTTAACCGAGTATGTTGTGATAGGGGCAGCACATTTCTACTCTTTCTTAGTGAGTTTTCTTGAGTTTTTACCTTAGTCTGGCTTTCTCTCTAGTTGCTTGTAGCTTGGTCGTTTGTTGGTGATATGCTAGGTTTCAACGTTGTTTGTTTGCAATTTGGTGTCGACTTGTTTGAGGGGGAGTTGTTGGTTGCATATGCTTTGGTCGTTGGTGTTGGTGCATAGATGGTTGTTTCTTTTGGGGATGTCTATACGGTTTATGTGATGAACTGTTGGTGTTTCTGGGATTGGTGTTGCTGGCCTGGAACCAAGTTGCTTGTTTGGTGCTGGTGAAATCATGCCAATGTCCTTTAGTGAAGTTGGCTTTGTTACTTGGCCAGGATGTTTGAGGGTATGTCATTTGGTGTATTAGGAAATATTTGTATGTCTCTGGATCCAGTAGCTTTCCTATATAAGTCATGTAATTCAATATGTCAATTGTGTAATGTGATTGTTGTGGCAACTTTAGGTGTCGAGCTTTCCAGGTCCTTCTTGGAAACCTGTTTGATTAAGGTTCACCCTGCATGGTGAGTTGTAGTGGACATACCACCTTAAAAACCATCTTGGGTGGTCAGTCAACCTTAAAATCCATTAGTTGTAGGTAGTCGCTATGTCTATCTCCTGTTATAATGTATTTATTATTTGTTATAATAAAAAGTGTTACGGACCACATTAAAACCGGTCGATTATGCCAAAAAAAATCCAAGTACTTCTTACTTGCACTTCATTTCTCCTAAGACATTTAATCTCCTTCTTTTGCTAGCCCATTCTCTAACTTGAGATAGGCCTTTGTGCCTAGATAATGTATCTAATTCGTGTTTACGATTTAAATATAATTTTTCCTTGCTTTTTTTAGGATTGAATGGATATATTTTCTTTAAAATTGAGTACATAAGTGGTTGTACATGATATCGCTAATATTATTATAAGCCTTAAGCTATCCTACATATGTCAACTTATGGATAGTAGTTTGAATCAAGCTATATAAGTTTTGAAGCTATGCCATTTCATAAAACAATCGAAGCATTACATATAAGCGTCATTGTCTTAGCTGATTAAAACGTAGAAGCCGGATGCATAGATATCATGGATTCGATACTTTCAAACCCCTTTGTCATAGTAGTATGGTTCACACTATCCAACGATCATGGGGTCGTTTTATATACATCTAAGCAAAACTACAATTTACCCACTATTAATTTTATTGTGTCATTCAACTGGCTTTTACATATTACTTATACTTTATTTCACAATATCTAATTTATTGTCCACTACAAGAAAATTGATTTTTTTGTTGCAAAAATTGGAGGCGTTTCTTCTCAAATGCAAACAGAAGTGTTTTCGCTAACAATATAAATGCAAAAAAAAAAAAAAAAAAAAATTACATTCCCGCTTTTGTAAAAATAAGTCCACGTGGTTCAAAATAAACGTGACCACCTATTTCCCACCATTTTCCAGATCGGCTACTCATCTTCTTGCTTCCTTCTCGGCTTCAGATCTGCAAGTACACCTTCCTTCTTCCCTCCACATGCAAATATCCGTGCTCAAAACTACCTTGTATTTTCCATTGTTTTCCAGATCGGGTACTCCTCTTTGCCTTCCGAACTGGACGAACCCTTACTCGGCCTACCCGGCAAATTCAAAGGTAAAATCGGTTTAATTTTTTTTCCTTCCTACTACTATACTTCCCTGTGTTGTCTCTTCAGATCTGCTATCGTTTTTACTTAAATCTATTTGCCTTCAGTGATTGATGTTGATGTCTGAATGTAGGAGGTGAACGACAATGAGTCATAGGGGAGCTAGTTGTAATGTGACAGGCAGTTTGGAGTGTTTGGCAGTAATTTGGGTAGTTTAATGATTGATTGTGGTGTTTATGGGGGTTTGGTGATATTGAGGATTCAGATGATAACTGGAGAATATGGATGTCCTTCACCACTTGACTTTGGGGAAAACTTCGTGAAATTTGAATAAAATGCAAAAAAGGGCAACCACCTCTCAGATTCAGATCTAATGTTGAACGGAGCTTCAAAAAGAAAAGAGGCGAGAGCTCTTGGAACAATACAATTGTGACATGGAGTATGGAATGATGTCACGGCTGAGCTAAGTATTTCTTTCTCAAATTTTATTTAAATGTGCTTTTGATAATAAGATATAAATACTCAGCGTTACAAGCTTAGTTCTTGTTTCCAACGGTAATGCCTTGTTATTAAGTAGTCGAGAATTTCGCTTTGAACAAACATGCCAAATTGTTGCTGTCAATCTTGCATCAATAACATTGTTTCCTTGCTTGTTGAATCTGTTAGGCCTTGTAATTATCTATAAAATCTCTATTAGTTTGAAACTCTAAAAATTACTGAAATTGAAAAAGTTTAGAGTAGAATATCGTACAGTCTTCGAATATGCGCATTCGAAGAATAAATAGTCTATGGTTTCTTCAGCATTGTTACATAATTTACAATTAGATTGAATATTATAGTTCCACAACTTGATTCAGTCCAATGTACTTAGTTTGTTCAATAATGGAAACTGATGCACAAGTGGATATCTTTGGTGCGCAAATGTGATTTCGTATATTACGATACCAACACGCAAGGAGCTTTGACTCTAACACTATTCTAAGCTGATTTTAAGCTAAGTACCCATTATGAGAAGGCATCCACCACCAATAACGAGTTTACTATTATGTGCTCGATTGAATTTCTAATACTACTAGAGAATAAAAAGAGTTGGAAGACCATGTGGACCGTGAAATCATATCAGAAACTATTTAGTTTCTCCTACCATAGTAGTTAGATGCTGCCATCCTATTTTTTATTATTAATGATCTAAGCCAAGGGTCAAACTACAAATTAGTATCTTTACCATTTTCAGTATTTTTATTTAGTAAGCCATTGCTATGACCGCTAGCTTTTAGAATAATTTTCTATGTAACTGAAACATATGAATTTTCCTGAACAGTCCAAAAACATTTGCTACAGTAGTATCAATTCCACATCCGCCGTGCTCGTAAACTATTTTGCTCCAATAATCTCCATAACGACTTAATCCCGGTAGTGTGTTGTATATCCTATATTTTACGTAAGCCTAACCCACCATCCTGTTTGGTCTGCAAAAACCATCCAGTTTAACTTATGTTTTTTCCCTGCCTATAAAAAGCTAGCAGAGTTCCAATTTTATAAACCATTGTCATGGTTTCCAAGTGATGTTGGTGTCATACATGATGGAGATGACTCTAGGAGTGTTGTAAGGAATATAGGAAATGTTGTGAACTAAAAGAAATGAAATCAGAATGCTGGTAACATAAAGAGGACAATAAGAATCATAAGCATCTAAGACCATAGGACTAGACGTATTCTAAATATATTAACCTTCTTAAGACAAATAATTATCAAAAGAAATCAGCGATTCCTTAAAGCAACCATCCCAAGCCAGGACAAAGCTTCCTACTAGTATTGAGATGAGTGTGCATGTTTTTACAACTGGGCGGGTTCCATTATATATGCATATGCAACTCCTATTGTTATTTCATACATGTTATTGCCATTATAATGTCATTATTTGACTCTTTTCCTTCTGAATTGGCCGACATATCAGCCAACGAATGTACGACTTCCTCATGAGTTAAATGTTTACCAGATTAGATCATTCATTAAATAATTAGTAAAACATATAAATTTCACTGTTTGGCTCATCTGCCATGTTCAACCATTGATATCTCCCTTTTAGTTTTACATATATTCACTAGCACTAAAGCCTTTTTAAACTTCTAAAATGAGCGTGTTAGTAAATTATTTGTGGGGATGGGGAGTAGAAGGAAACATGAGAAAGTGGGATTTACAATTTTGCGCTTTGTACACTGGTTGAGGGAGGCGTAATCCATGCTTAATTTCGTTGTATTTGCACTTCATAATCCTAATATATTACTGGCTTTCTAATGTTTCAGACTGTTGTTTTGATGCTGTTTAATGATGCACGAAAACTTAGTTTTCAAGACATCAAAGAGTCCGCAAGCATTGAAGATAAAGAACTTAGAAGGACATTGCAGTCGTTAGCCTACAGAAAAGTCTGTGTCCTCCAAAATTTTTGTCAATTGTTATATACCTTTTTTTCTATTTTGTGTATCAAATGAAAATGGTATCTTTTCTTGTAGTTCCTAAAAGGAAGAGATGTAGAGGATAATGGTACATTTGTGTTCAATGAGGAGTTTAATACTCCTCTCCACTGCATAAAGGTAAATACGGTATATTGTTACCATATGTATGAAGTTGCCAAAAGCAAGAGATAATACGATCATTTTATCCTTTTTTTTTCCAGGTAAATGCAATTCAGATGAAGGAAACCGTGGAGGAAAACACTAATACCACAAAGAGGGTATTTCAAAATCGTCAATATCAAGTATAAGTTAATTGACCGCTTTGCCTCATTATTATATTATACATTAACAATTGTTGATGTTTGACACGATGGGTAAATTTAAATTTATTATGCTTTTATCGTTCAAACAATACTTGTGTTAATATGTCAAAAGCAAGTTGGTACGATGCAAAACTTTTGACTCTATTCTCTTTGGCTGGTGCAAAGTAAACAGACTTAGAAACTAGATTTGAATGCAGATGCTTTGCTTCCTTTGCTTGGGAGTAAAAATTAAAGTTGTAGCCTTTTTTCGTGTTTACAAGTTAAAACATATCCATTCAGAAAAATCAGAGCTAATCACTGGCATTTAGTATTGATGTATGTTGAATGTTTTGTCAGGATCCATAACTGTTTTACTCTTCTATTTTTTGAATTGCACGAGTATAAGGACCACGAGGCTTAAATTTTGACTGACATGATTCCTTTGTAGGTTGATGCAACTATTGTTAGAATTAAGAAAACAAGGAAAGTCCTTAGCCATGGTACCTTGATATTTCAAACGTTTATTTCAGTGTTTAATGTACTTTGGCTGCATGCAGTTTGGTTATGACATTGCTAATGGTAGTTTAGTTGTGTAAATGTAAGCTAACTTTTTGTCTCTGCATTTATGTATGTTGTGGATGTTTGATTGTGTATGTATCTTGTGGATCTTTAAATGTGTATGTATTTTGCGGTTGTTTAATATGTTATATTCAAAAGTGTATGTGTTTGTGTATTATGTTGTTATATAATTGAAGGCAAAATTATGGGAAGGCTTGGAATATTATGATACAAATTAGGAATGAACGTGGCGAAATATTTTTTTGTAGAGTTTAAAAATTGCTACAAACCAGTGATCAAAGTAATCAAAAACCTTTGCGGCAGCGTTTAATAAATGCTACAAAAAAAGAAGTGGACCCCATTAAAACCGGTAACGTAATGAAAAAAACCTTTTTCGATGGCATTATGTAGATGTTGCAAAAAAACATTTGTATCATTTAAAAGACACTATTAAAAATAAATATTTAGTGGCGTTTAAAAAAGATCAACTAATATTCAAGGATTTTTAGTTGCATGTTTTCTTGGAACGATTACCAAAACATCACCAAAAATGCTCGGTAGAGGTTTTTGTGTGCTACAAAAAATCAATTTTCTTGTAGTGGTATTTTTGTAACGACCTACAGGAATTCGACACCCGAATTCCGATAATAATACATAATCCAGTATTTCTTGTCAAAACTCAAGTATCGAAAACATCATATATTTATTTGAAAGAAGTTAGAGGGTGAGAAAATAAAGAAAGAAATATTAGAATAGAAGAAGAAAAAGAACCAACACAACACAGAGTCAGAGTCTCACATCGCAGCAGAAAAAATATAATATAGAAATAAATCTTTATTGAGAGCTTTAAAATAAACTTACAATCATCAGATTACCTCAACACATCGGGACAATTATAATAACATGTCCTTATATACAACACACAACGGAATACACAAATATATATCATACGTCTGAACTCCTCCATCATGTCTTTTGAAATTCACAGCATCCAAATCTAAACCTGTAAAACCCGGTTTAACCTGAGCATTACAAACACCGGATCAGTCTGGTGAACCAAAGTGAGAAAACACACTAATTTTAAAAGCCACATCCAGCTTGATTTTAAAGTCAAAATTCTTTTCGAAAGAAATGGAGAATCGTTAGACCAAATCCACACATAAATACATATGGTTTTTACCTTACGATAACCCAAAACATTTTTGAAATCAATATCTTTTCTGATATTATAATAGTGTCTAAATACAAATAAATAGCAATCTAGCGGAATGCTTGCACCTCACAGCCCATATACATAGTATACAATCAAAACTGCGAGCTCTTATTGGAGAATGGATTTCCATGGTAAGGTATGAGCAACCACCTTTCCGACAATGTACCTCCGGAGATGAATACATTGGGGTTCAATAAAAACATCTTGTAACCCAGGCTAAACATGACGGCCCCTCATTTCCTTTGAGAGTACCGAATATATCATCACCACGGTTGGGGCTAGCCAACCGCCGAAAGCATACAAATAAAAATAAAAAGGACAACCGAAGGCATTTGATTTCTCCAAATCAGGTAATACTACAACAATATAGGCTTTTCATAGCGTTTAAAAAATGCTATTGTATCCTAACATAGCGTTTCAGAGAACGCCATGTAACGACATGCTATGTTAGACCTTGTGTTTTAAATAGCAGAAAAAAATGCTATAAATAGACTATTTTCTTGTAGTGTAATGATATACCCTAATGGGTGCGACCCACATAGCCATGCGACCTACCCGATTTTGTGCCATTTCCCGGTTGATGGGGCTTGAGGATACACTTTACCTTTAAAATCAGCACAACACATTCACTTCGAATGCCGCATCATCAGATCCATCAGAATCACTAATTGAAGTCCACAGAAATAGTTTACGTGTTAGCTAAAAGAAGTTTCCTTCTCTGCTTCCACTCTTGGTACGGTTAAAGAAATCAATGTATGTGACCTTTCTGGAAATACTTTGTCAGACATCCATCCATACACGTCAGCCAAGAACAGGATGAACCGAAGGCACCCTCCTACTTCATCCTTTGAATCACCCTAAGAATCAGTTGTAAGAAGTCCTTGCGAATCCGTAGATTCCAACCACGACGAAATTACGGTATATCTCCTATTGAAAGTCAGAGATTTAAGTAATCCTTCCGCTTATGAAGATCCACGGTCTTCAATAGCTCCATCTCGAATCAACATCTTTAACGTATTTGTATTTGCTGGACGGAATGGTTTTCTAATATATATATTCGATCCCGATCTTCCCGTACCAACAATCGTATGGGCCAAATTTGATAGTCGGTTATTTAACTATCAACTAAAACAACCATTCATGCATATTAAAATGTATTCACTGATTCACTACTCAGTATCATTTATCCTATTTAATGAACCGTCTATTAGTTATATTCTTTGAATTTTCCAATATTTGAAACATCGCTTTTCCTTCTTATTATAAAATAAGAATATTCTCCAAATTCATTTTATTCAACTTATAAACTTTTCGAAAACAGTTTATAATATCATTTACGAAAATCATAACTTATGTTTCCCTCAATTGCTCTTGTTTATAAACTAATATCATTCTTGGATAATCGTGAAGTCGTTCAAGTTGGGGTATTTTATTTACCTCTAAGACCTTGACCAATAACATTCATATCTTCAGAATAAATAGAAGTTTATAAACCACTTGTTCCATTTGGAAACCCATTTAAATCTCGACCACGTTTACTTAACTAATTATTAAGTAAACTTTTATTAAACTCTTTCTATTTACGTTAATAATCCTTTACAATATTATATACGAGCTTCGATTCTATTATAAATAGAATCCTTATGAAAATTCCTTAATATTTATTTATTATTATATTACAACTTATTTTCAGCAACTCAAATTCATTTGTTTAAAACCACATAAACAAAGCTTTTATAAATCTCATATTAATATCTTATACAATTATTATATTGATATCTCTTCAAATTCTTTTATTGATATTTATCAAAACAATTCAACTTATCATTTGTAACAAACGTTACAAATTTCATTTCAAAGCCATTTTACTTTCATTTAACACATTTTCTTTAAATCATACTCGACAACTTATTCGCTGTCTAAAAACATATAATAATCCTTTATAAAATCTTATATCTAAAAATAGTTCATCTCCTTTGTAACGAATGTTACATAACACATTTACAAACCCTTAACTTTATTTACTAATTCGATTCCATTTCCAAAAACTTTAAATTTCCATTTACAAAATCTTTTGTAAATTAATTACAACAACTTACCATTCGTTTTCATTTTCACACTTTTAACTTCATTTAAAAATAATAATAATCCCATTTGCAATTCATTATCGACAACTAATATTCGTCGTCGTTATCCAAACCTTTAACTTCATTTATACTCCTGCCTTCAGTTAACATTCCGAACTTTGGAATACCACATTCCAAACCTTGGAATAAACCTCACTTCGATTAATCATTCTGAACTTCGGAATACTACATTCTGAACCTCAGAATAAACCTCACTTAGCAATTTCATACCATTTCTTAACTTTTCAATTTATACTTATCCAATTCTCTTATCTTAAGAATTTACTGTACAACTCTTTCATGTATAAATCAACTCATACTCGTATATCCAATTATATTATATTATGCGAAAAATCTTGATTTAACAATTTGTTTCAACTATCAGACTTAAATTCAATTATAAATTCATATTTGTCGATTCAACCGAAACCCCATTTATAAATCCATATTCATATCTACAACTTCGGTTTCATTTAAAAATCTGAAATCTCATTCCCAAATCACTACTCATTCCAATTCCTCTGATTTTTTTATCTTAGTCACGAAATCTTATTTAATCACATTTCGTATATTATAAAACAACGTTTGTTAAAAATGATCATTTATTATAAAATCATAACCCCTCAATCTCTTTTATACATTCTCGTATATCCATGATTCAATTATTTCATTTCAATATTTTGAAATCCATTTAAACTTCATTTACGACTGTTAAGGCCTTTACAAAACCATTTCAACATCTAAATAGCCAACACAATAAATTTATATCATTTAAACATTTATTTAATGGTACCTTACATCTCTACTAGTTATATTTTATATATTTATAAAAATTATAAATATAGCTTCGACTATTTTCTCTACAATAAAAATCGTATTTCAAATCCATATGAAAATATATTTATATCTTTGAAACCCCTCGAAATCCATTTAATATTGATTTCGAAAAATCAATTCTTTTAATCAACGGTACTAGGAAGTTTAACAACCCGGATTTTACGTATCGAAAGATCATAAAATATTTTTATTTTATTCATGAGGGTTGGATCATTCTCATATTTTAATATATTGTTTATGGAGATGTGAGACATATCCATAATTTTTATCATTTTTGTCTATGACCATTTTTCCCCTTTTAATTTTGTACAGAGCATAACTTTTGACTCAAGTCGAATCAGGTGGTGAGATCTATGTCATCGGAAAGGAAATGATGATCTTTCACTTGAGTGGTTACATTAAGGATTTGGCTTAGCGGTTTGGGAAAAATTCGATGTTTTAAGTTTTTTCGGTTGGTTGTTCAGGTTTTCGAGCCTTAATGGGCTGATTTGGAGGCCCATTAGTGGGCTGGTGGAAACTATAAATAGGGGGTGGGAGATAAGGGAAAAGGTTTACTTTCCCATTCTCTCATTTGGTGCCCTTGTGCTCCTCCTTCCTCTAAACACTTTCCACCATTAAAATTGAGATCTAATCTTAGGAAATCATAGATCTACACCATTGGAGGCTAGATCTACATCAATTGAAGCAAGAGTTCATCGGATCAAGGGGTTTGGTGCGAAGAGCTTGTTGTTTAGAATCTTATTAAATTGATTTTTGCTTATTTGGGAGAAACAGTGAGTGGTTTACATCTCTCACATGGATTCAATGAAGTATATGAATGTTTGATCATGTTTTCCATCAAATTCAAGTGTTTTACCATAGATTTATACTATTATAAGACCATATTCATATAAATCACCCTATGATCTCACTTAGTAAGTTTAAATCAATGATTTTATGTTATTTCATATGTTTAGGTAGGTTAAATCTATAGTTTTGTTCATATGATCATTCATTATGATTTTTGGGGTGATGTGCATGATTTGGTGAAAATTATTATTTTCATGTTGTTCGCGGATTCATACCGTATTTTTGGTCATATTTGATGAATTGGACAAGTTGGTTTTGTCGAATCTATCGTTTGCTGAAGTTTTGGTCAAAATTGGAGTTGCATTGGAGTGGTGCAGGTTTTGGGTCGTTCATGGTGGGTCGATCGCACCATGATGTGGGTTTCTTGGGAAACAAGACAGGAAGCAGACTCGAGTGGGCCAGGGAGTGGGTCGGACGAGCAAGCCTGGAGAAAAGAAGGGGTCGGTCGTGCGTTCCTGGATGGTTGGTTCGCTCGAGTCTGGAGAAGAATAGTTGGTCGGGTGAGCCTAGGGGAGTAGGATCGGTCGAGCGAGCCTGGAGAAGAATGGTTGGTCGAGTGAGCCTAGGGGAGAGGGTTCGGTCGAGCAAGTCCAGACTCCAGCAAGGGTCGGTCGTGCGCAGGGCTTGAGTGGGCATGGAAACACTGGGTTGGTCGTGCGAAAGGTTGAGCGAGCCAGAATTGGTTGAGTGTCTGGTCGGTCGGTCGGTCAAGGCGTGAAGTGGTCGGGTCGGTCGGTCTTGTTGAGAATGGCCTGGTCGGTCGTGATGACTTGGTTATTGGAGTTGAACCTTATATTGATGGTTCAAAGATGTTGTAACTTCTACGATAGTCCAGATGAGGATGTTCGAAGTGATGTGATGTGTTCGTTGATCAGTGAAAAGAAACGAATGTGCAGACAGCTCAAAAGGTGTTGGGTTGTGGATAATGGTTACTCGAGTGGGACTTGAGTTTGAGAACAGTCGTCGGTGATGACGACTAGAGATGCGAAGGTCGAGAGATTATTGTTGTCGTAAGTTCTAGCAGACTCAAAGCCGAGGTACTTTAGGTAGTCGTGAAGGGCCTCGTACCTTGGGCAGTCGTGAAGGGCCTGATTATCGTGATTTGAGAAGACAAACATACGAGTCATGATGGCGTATGGAGTTATGCTAGAGCTGGGGTTACCATTAGCCCTTGACATATGGCAAGGTTGGTCGTCATATGATTAACGATGGTTTCAAAGCAGGATTGGCGGTGATAGCTAGAGTCAGTCATGGATGATTGGTTGTTCTGATTGTACCGTCTCATATAGGTCGTCCAACATCAAAGGAGATGTTCCTTGGGTGCTTGTCTGATATTGGTTTAGGCCTCTTGGGCTTGTGCTTGAGGTATGTTGAATTCGATTAGGATGGTTTGCATGAGATACATATAATCTGGATGTTATGAGTGCTTACCATGATTGAATGGATGTTCTGGTTTCCATGGACGAATGGTTGAATTGTTTATTGTAAAGGCTATCACTGTCCGATGTGGGGGAGATAGGGTTGAGTTCTTCTCTGGTGTTATGGGTAGATTAGTATGTTTATGTATCCATTCTCATATACTTTACTAATGAATTTGTTAGCTGTTTTATCGCTCACTAAGATTGTTGTCTGACTCAAGGTTTTATGTTTCCTCTTATTACCTTGGGTCGTTCATCCAGTTGTGGATGGACAGACCAAGTAGCAGGTAACAGGTGATTGCTTAGTGTGGACGATGTAGCTGTTCAGAGGCGAGCAGGAGGCTGGCGTACTATATTTTTACAATATAGTATTTGGATTTCCACTGTTTGCTTTTCTCTGAGTGATGTAGTCAGGCAATTTAGTGTTTTTCTGCTTCATTATTACTACCTGTTGTATATATTCTTTTATATTTTATCCTTGCGCTGTGAGTTATGACAGGTTTCGATTGTGTTAACATACCATGAATGATCGTTCATAGCAGCCTGGCACACCTTTCAATGCATTATCCCACTTGTTTAGTGCAGGGGTTGTGGGCGGTCGTCACATTTGGTATTTGAGTCTGGTTGACGATTTTAGCCAAAGTTCCAGGATGTAATCATGTTTGAGAGACGTACTTGTAGATTTCAACTGGACGTATACTATATGGTACTATATAGTATAGTAACGTTTGTACTTCTTTAGCAGTTTATTTTATAGATGGCTAATCATTCTAATTTGGAGATTTAGAATGAGTCGACGTTATACAAGTCATTCTACTAGGGAAGAAGCTGTGCATGGAAGGGGTAATGGCGGGGCACCTGACTACCCGACCATGTTTGAAGCCATGATGGAAGCGTGCCTTTGAAGGAACCCCGCTCCAGTGGCAGCTACGGTTGATGTTGGGGTCTTAGTTCCTAGAGCTGCAGAATTTGCAAAGCTATGCAAAAACTTTACGTCATTGGGAGGGAAACAGTTCAAGGGCACTGAACCAGTTGAGGAGGTTCAAAGGTGGTTGGATACTTGCGTTCAGATCTTCAAGGACTTGGGTATTGATGATGCAACCAAGAGGAAGCTTGCATCTAGGCAATTAAAAGGCAAAGCGATGGACTGGTGGAACTCTGTCACACTCGAGACTCCAGAGGAAGAGATCTCGTAGGATCAATTCCAAGCTAAATTTGAAGCAAAGTTTATCTCCACCATGCAGAAGTCTGTTCTGTTTAAGAGATTCGTGGAGCTTAAACGGAATGGTCACCCAGTTCTTGACTATATTTCTGACTTCGTGGCTTTGTCAAAGTATGCTCGTTCATATGTGGATACTCCTTATCAAAAGAACGAGAAGTTTGTCTTGGGGTTGGATGAACATCCTGGGAATCAGCTTGTGGATCACCTCTATGATAGCTATGAGAAGGTCGTCTAGAAGGCTTTGAGGAATGAAAGTCGGTTTCCTAAGAAGATGTTTGTTGTTGCACCTAAGGAAGAACATAAGCCACGACAAGGTGGTAATAATAAGAAAAGGAAGCAACAACAATAGAAGGGAAAGGGTGGCCAAAAGAAGCAGAAGGGAGAAGTGACTTGCTTCAATTGTTGGCAGGAGATCCATTTTGCTAGTGAATGCAAAAATCCCGAACCTGAAAAGAGGTGCTTTAAGTGTGGAAAGCCTGGGCATGAAAAGAAGGACTATCTGGAATCATCTCAAGGGAAACAAGTGGTAAAGGCTTATGCTTTAGGGGCAGTGCCATCTTCTTCAAAAGCTCGTGCTACCGAGGTGAAGGGAAAGGGTGTCATGGTGCAAGGTACTCTTTCTATTCATGGCGTTTCAGTTCGAGTTTTGTTTGATACTAGAGCATCATATTCTTTTATTTGCAATGAGCTTGTGAGTCGCTTGGGGTTGGAACCCGAGATTTGTGATAGACCATTGATTGTGACCAATCCAATTGGGGGTTCGTCCAGTTTGTGCATGATTTGTCGTGGTCTAGTGATGTTGAGTCATGGTTTCTCTCTTTTGTGTGTGATTTCTTTGTTCTTAACTTCGCTGGGTTTGGGATCATCTTGGGCATGGATTGGCTCAAGAGGTACGCAGCAAGGGTGAATTGAGAGAAGCTACAGGTGAGAGTCGGGGATGTGGAAGGGCGAAAGGTGTTGATTAGATGTAAGCGCGAAAAGGGTGTCTTCGTGAGCTATCTATATTCGCTTGGGATTCCACAGGAAGACTTGTCATCTGTGCTGATCGCTAATGAGTATGTGGATGTCTTTGACGAGGTCAAAAGGTTGCCACCGCATTGTGAGATCGAGTTTAGGATCGATTTGGTTGAGGGTGCTAGACCAATCGTTATACCTCTTAGGCGGATGGCACCTAAGGAACAACGAGAGTTGGAGGTGCAAGTTCGTAACCTTCTAGGGAAGGGGTTCATTCAGAGAAGTGTTTCTGAGTGGAACGCACCAGTAGTGTTTGCAAACAAGGCGGATGACTCGTTAAGATTTTGTGTGGACTATCGTGAGATGAACAAGGTGACAAAGAAGAACAAGTATCTGTTACCAAGGATTGATGACTTGTTCGATCAGCTTCACGAGTCCAAGGTGTTTTCTTAGATGGATTTGGCAACGGGGTTTCACCAGTTGAGGGTAGCTAAGGATAGTGTGCCAAAGACTGCTTTTAGGACACCATCCAGATTCTTCGAAAGGTTGGTGATGCCATTCAGGTTGACTAATGCGCCAGCGTATTTTGTGGATCTTATGAATAAGGTTTTCAGAGATCAGTTGAACAAGTTCGTGCTTGTGTTCGTGGATGACATTCTGGTTTGCTCTCGGAATGAGGAAGATCACAAAACGCACTTGAGAATTATGCTGGAAATCTTGCAAAAGCATCAGCTGAATGCTAAGTTTACGAAGTGTCACTTTTGGAAGAAGGAAATGTGGTTCTTAGGGCATGTCGTTTCTGGAAATGGGATAGCGGTTGACCCCGCTAAAGTGGCAGCAATCCAGGACTGGGATAGGCCTAAGAATGCGATGGATGTTCGGAGTTTCCTTGGGTTGGCTGGTTATTGCCGACGGTTTATCGAGAATTTCTCCAAGATAGCTGCACTGTTGACAGGATTGACAAAAAAGAACCAAGTGTTCACATGAGATGAAAAGTGTGAACAAGGGTTCGGGATCCTGAAAGAGAGACTGACGAGTGCTCCTGTGTTGACCATTTCGAGTGAGAATGAAGAGATGGTGGTATATACCGATGCAAGTGGTATTAGACTTGGAGCGGAACTGATGCAAAATGATAAGGTTGTGGCCTACGCGAGTTGACAGCTAAAGCCGCATGAGAAGAATTACCCAACTCATGGTTTGGAGTTAGCTGTTGGGAGTTCAATTCGAGTTGTTCATGTATCTTTTCTCCCAAAAGGATTTGAATCTTCGGCAGTAAAGGTGGCTAGAGTTTCTTGCATCGTATGACTTTGGTATAGCCTATACTCCTGGTAAAGGCAACGCGGTTGTAGATGCGTTGAGTCGAAGACACGCAAGTTTGGGAGCGATTTTTTAGAATGGAAGAGCCTCGAGTACTTGGCAAGATTTGATTTCAGGCCAAGGTGTGAATTGGAACCTGAAATGTTGACAAGCTTGTCAATAAGACCTACTCTTATCGAAAGGATTGGAGAGACCCAAAAGCGAGATGCAAAGCTTGTCGAGTTTATCCAGAAACTGGAACTTGAAGTTAAAGAGTTTGAGGTCGATCGAGAAGGTTGGCTTCGAAAGTAAGGACGATTAGTTGTTCCTGATATCGATGGATTGAGAGATGAGGTTATGAGAGAATGTCATCACTTAAAGTTGATAATTCATCCCGGCGGCAATAAGATGTATCAGGACATGAAGCGAGTCTACTACTGGGAAGGGATGAAGCGAGATATTGGAAAGTTCATTTCCAAATGCATGAACTGTCAGTTAGTGAAAGCTGAACAGAAGAAGCCGAGTGGTTTGCTTCAGCCATTGGAAGTTCCTACGTGGAAGTGGGAGCAAGTATCGATGGATTTTGTCGATGGACTACCTAGAAATAGGGCAGGAAATGAAGGGGTTTGGGTCATTGTGGATCGCTTGACCAAAAGTGTAAGATTCATTCATGCCAAGTCGACTAGGACGGCATCGAAACTGGCTAAACTTTATGTGAAATGGATAGTTCGATTCCATGGTGTCCCAAAAAGTATAGTGAATGACCGAGATCCATTATTCACAAGTGAATTTTGGAAAAGTTTGCAAGAAGCTTTGGGAATCGAATTGTGTTTGAGTACGGCTTATCATCCCCAAACTAATGGTCAAACTGAGAGAGTTAATCAAGTTTTGGAAGATCTTCTGAGGGCTTGTGTGTTAGACTTCATAGGATCGTGGGAAGACCATCTACATCTAGTTGAGTTTTCTTATAATAATAACTACCAATCGAGCATTGGGATGTCACCATACGAAGCGTTGTATGGAAGACCGTGCAATTCTCCAGCACGTTGGTTAGAAACTGGAGATAAGTTGGTACTTGGGCTTGAGATGATTTGAGAGACATCGGAGTGTATCAAGATCGTTCGACAACGAATGAAGGCGGCCCAAGATCGTATGAAGAGCTATGTCGATAAGTGTCGAAAAGATTTGGAATTCGACGTTGGTGACATGGTTTTCGTGCATATTTCACCATTAAAGCATGTGGTTCGATTTGGGAGTAAAGGAAAGTTGGCTCCTAGGTTCGTAGGACCATTTCTGATAATCGAGCGAATTGGGAAGCTCGCACATAGATTGGAGTTACCCGAGAAGATGTTGAGTGTGCATAATGTGTTCTATATGTCGTTTCTGCGGAAGTTCGTGCATGATTCGAATGTAGTGGTATCTCCAGAGCAATATGAAGACCTAGAAGTTGATATTGTAGTTGCGAAACCTTGTAAGCCACTTTGTGTTGTGGGAAATGACACGAAACAACTTAGGACGAAAACAGTTAAGCTAGTCAAGGTACAATGGAGTGAAGATGGTGACGATTGTATGTGGGAGATGGAAGAGAGCATGAAGACGACTCATCCAAAACTCTTCAGCGATAGGACCCTTTGATATCGTATCGTCGTTATACCGTTTATCTTGTTGTTGTTGTTTGATAGAATTCCGCATGCTAGGATAAGGCTACGGATGCATGGCTTGATGGTTGCTAGTTTGGATGATAGAATTGGCTTCTCATAGATGATAGGCATGCAGAATTGTTGTGATTGCTTGGAATTTTGCGAGCGAAATTCTTAAGGGCGGAGAATGTAATAGCCCGCATTTTACGTATCAAAAGATCGTAAAATATTTTTATTTTATTCCATGAGGGTTGGATAATTCTCATATTTTAATATGTGGCTTATGGGGATGTGAGACATGTCAATAGTTTTTACCAATTTTGTTTGTGACCATTGCCCTTGTCAGTCTTGTACAGGGCATAACTTTTGACTCAGGTCGAATCAGGTAGTGAGACCTATGCCATTGGAAAGTAAATGATGATTGCCTTTCCGTAGAGTGGTTATATTAAGGATTTGGCTCAGCGGTTTGGGAGGAATCGCTGTTTTAAGATTTTTCAGTTGGTTGTTCAGGTTTTGGAGCCTTAATGGGCTAATTTGGAGAGGCCCATTAGTGGGCTGGTGGAAACTATAAATAGGGGGGTGGGAGATAAGTGAAAATGTTTACTTTTCCATCCTCTCATTTGGTGGCCTTGTGCTCCTCCTTCCTCTAAACACTTTCTACCATTAAAATTGAGATCTAATCTTAGGAAATCATAGATCTACACCATTGGAGGCTAGATCTACATCAACTGAAGCAATAATTCATCGGATCAAGGGGTTTGGTGCGAAGAGCTTGCTGACCGGAATCTTATTAGATTGATTTTTGCTTATATGGGAAATCGGCGAGTGGTTTACATCTCTCACATGGATTCAATAAAGTATATGAATGTTTGATCATGCTTTTCATTAAATTCAAGTGTTTACCATAGATCCATACCATTTTAAGTCCATTTTCATATGAATCACTCTCACTTAATAAGTTTAAATCAATGATTCTATGTTATGTCATATGTTTAGGTAGGTTAGATCTATAGTTTTGTTCATATAATCATTCATTATGATTTTTGGAGTGATGTGCATGATTTGGTGAAAACTATTGTTTTCATGTTGTTCGCGGATTCATACCATGTTTTTGGTCATATTTTATGAATTGGACAAGTTAGTTTCATCAAATCTATCGTTTGGCCAAGTTTTGGTCGAAATTGGAGTTGCATTGGAGTGATACAGGTTTTGTGTCGTTCATCGTGGGTCGGTCGCACCAGGTGTGGGTTTCTTGGGAAACAAGACAGGAAGCTGGCTCGAGCGGGCAGGGAGTGGGTCGGACGAGCAAGCCTGGAGAAAAGAAGGGGTCGGTCGTGCGTTCCTGGATGGTTGGTTCGCTCGAGCGAGTCTGGAGAAGAATGGTTGGTCGGGCGAGCCTAGGGGAGTAGGATCGGTCGGGCGAGCCTAGGGGAGTAGGATCGGTCGAGCGAGCCTGGAGAAGAATGGTTGGTCGAGTGAGCCTAAGAGAGAGGGTTCGATCGAGAAAGTCCAGACTCCAGCAAGGGTCGGTCGCGCGCAGGGCTTGAGTGGGCATGGAAACACTGGGTAGGTCGTGCGAAGGGTTGATCAAGCCAGAATGGGTTGAGTTTTTGGTCGCTCGACCAAGGCGTGAAGTGGTCGGGTCGGTCGGTCTTGTGGAGAATGGCCTGGTCGGTCGTGATGACTTGGTTATTGAAGTTGAACCTTATATTGATTGTTGTTCGGTTCAAAGATGTTGTAACTTCGACGATAGTCCAGATGAGGTTGTTCGAAGTGATGTGATGTGTTCGTTGATCGGTGAAAAGAAACGAATGTGTAGACAGCTCAAAAGGTGTTGGGTTGTGGATAATGGTTACTCGAGTGGGACTTGAGTTTGAGAATAGCCGTCGGTGATGGCGAGTAGAGATGCGAAGGCCGAGAGATTATCATTATTGTAAGTTCTAGCAGACTCAAAGCAAAGGTGCTTTGGGCAGTCGTGAAGGGCCCCGTACCTTGGGCAGTCGTGAAGGGCCTGGTTATCGAGATCTGAGAAGACATACATACGAGTCATGATGGCGTATGGAGTTATGCTAGAACTGGGGTTACCATCAGCCCTTGACATATGGAAAGGTTGGTCGTTATACGATTAACGATGGTTTCAATGCAGGACTGGCGGTGATAGCCAGAGTGTAACACCCCACCTCCGCCCAGGTGACTCTTGCAAGCACTCTGACTTTGGAGGGGCGTTTGAATCAAGTAAACATGCATAATGATATATCAAGGCAGAACAAGAACATATGTATATGCGTAAACAGAGTAAATAACATAGATAAAACAGCGGAAGATTTTAAACCATTTCAAAACAAGTCTATTACATCATAATGTCAACTTCCCAAATAAAACAGTCTAGATAAAACAACATCAACTGAAAATTGAAATACATAAATACTAATCCCCAAAAGAAGTGATAGCCACAGCTAGCTTCATGTCCAAACCGTACATGAGCTAAATCCCACAAGCAAGCAGTCAGAAATCCAGCTAAGCTCCAGTATTCCCTCCCTGAGGGGGGGGGGAACGGAAGAAAAGAGGCGAAAGAAAACAGGTCAGTCAAAAAGACTGAGTAAGCCCTACTACAATCAATGTAAACTGATAAAGTTAACTGGCATGAGAATCAGGTATGATCATAAGGATAACAACATACTAGCATGATGATTAACTAACAAGGTAGATAAAGGTGTCATCGCATAATCAGGATTAAGGTTTTGCACCACAGGTGTACTAGCAAACTAACATGACTTGAATAAACAAGTATTGATCCCTTGGCCCAAGCTTTGGCCCAATAACATGAAGTGGCCCTAACCCGCGGTCTAATAACATGAAATGACCCTAATACAAGGTCCAACCAAACGGTCTAGTCGATCGGCTCCCTAAGCCTAACTCGTCACGTGTTGGTGTCAATACGGCCCAAACATAATTGTAGTCGAACTGTGCCGGGTCCACCCTTCGGGTGTATCAAGCCCTAGGGTGTCAACCCCTGGACACCATGAACATGAGTGCACAGTCCCAATCTACTGGTACCCGTGCATGTTTTCTCCGGCTACGGACTATGTGCACGACCAGAGTCCGCCCGGAACTACACCGGCGTACCCTCTGCCGTCGCTTTTGGTCACTTACCTCCAGTCCAGTAATCGTGCCCCCACCCTAGCCTAGTCTCTAGGGTCATGATGATACTAACTTGGGATTACTGCTGGAGTGGGCCTCCCATTGCTAGGATTTTTCTAGTGGGTTAAGTACGGTTTAACCCCCTTGCTAATCATGGATTAACTTGGTTAAGTGTAACGATGAGTTCACGACTTAACCCCTATTAATCTACCGAACCCAAATTGGTTAAGTACTAAGTGGACCATGACTTAACCCTAATCATGAGGCATTAATTAATTTAATGCGCCTTAACCTCTCACATTAGACTTTATTGCGGTTACTAGTTAAGCCGGGCGGGTCCAGGTAGCTTTACACCACAACTTGGTCTAACCTCGGGTCCAAGGTACAACATGACCAACTTCTCACATTGGGTCCTATTGTTTGTAGCAACTAGTTAAGCCGGTCGGTTCCGGGTAGGTTTACGCTACAAACTCAACCCAACCTCGAGTTGGCCACACTTATCTTTTCTAAGTGTCATGTCCATCATGTTTCCAAAACATGTTACAAGTTTTTAAGCAATTGGGTAGACCTAACTTAATAGGTAAATTCCCAATGGGTAGACCTAACTTAATAGGTAAATTCCCAAGCTTATGTTTTTTTTTATGTCTTTTACTTTTACCCAACCCCAAACGCAATCCCATCGCTTACATATCGCAATAGCGCATAAAGGATAGAAAGAGGGAACTTGGCATAATCATGACATAAAAGGTGTTGAAGCCACAAGTTCAACATGGTGGCATATGAAATGTACATAATGTTCATATACTTGCGTATTACAATTTTAGGCCCCAAAAGCATGCATAAAACCAAACTTGGCATATTGGTGATACATGGTGCTAAATGACATGTAGAAATGGCCATAAGTTCGCATTTAGCCTCACATGCAAGTTATCATAAGAGATATGATAACTTACATGTTGCCAAAATGCAACCTTTGGCATAAAGCTTGAAGCTTTATGTTCATAAACCCAAGATAAGCTTGCATAACATGATAGCATGAATAAAATGTTCAACCCAAACTTGCATAGCATAACTTGCATATCATATGACAACTTGCATATCAAACTTGCATAGCATAACTTGCATATCATATGACAACTTGCATATCAAACTTGCATAACATAACTTGCATATCATATGACAACTTGCATATCAAACTTGCATGACATAACTTGATGAACTTGCATATCACATCATAGCATACTTGCATAACATGATAAACTTGCATATTACATCGTAGAAAACTTGCATATTACATCATAGAAAACTTGCATAACATGATAAACTTGTATTTCATACATAGTAAACTCGCATATAAACTTGCATATCATACATTTAACTTCAGAGTTTAAGTATGAAAGTAGAATAGGGCTTACAATGATTAAGAAGTCACAAAAATATGACAAAGCCCTTATTAAACCCAAAAATGCAAGCCAAAATGATCAAAACCCTTCCTTTATGATGCAAATATAGAAATTTGACTTGAATGCAAGCTAATGATGCTCATACAAGTTTGAAAACACTTGTATGCATGGAAAATCACTTAGAAATTGGTTTAGGAATTTTATGAAGAGAGTGGAGGCCATGAGAGGATTGATTTTGCCATAGTTTAGTTGTAGGATAGATTAATGATGATTTAGGGTAGGTTATGGTCTTATTTATAGATTAGGCAAGTGTTTTAGGCAATAGGATTAAACCCTAGTTCCCATCTCAGCCCTCAAAACCGAATCTGGCCCCCAAGCTCAACACATTCTCAAAATGGTGCACCAGGCTAAACAGCCCGGCTGGACCAAGTCGACAGCCAAGTCGAAAGGGCTGTCGACTTGGGTCCAACCAAGTCGACTCCCAAGTCGACAGGGCTGTCGACTTGGGTGCCCTGGCGGGAACTTTCCCGCCTGGCCCAAAATGGCCCAATTTTTCAAATTCAAGTTTGAATTTGAAATCTGTTTTTACTTAGAAATTTTCTGAAAACTTTGTTGGGCCTTAATCGGGTCATACGGACTCCGATTTTCGAAAACTCGGACTCTATTTCGCGTATTTTTCCGAGACGAACGCAATGGCATAGCCCGTTTCCCTTGATTCAGATTTTTGAATTAAATTCTGCCTCGATTTATGTTATAACAGGTTATTGAGAATACGGGTTGTTACATTCTCCCCTCCTTAAAGGATTTCGTCCCCGAAATCTTCAAGTTAGGAAGAACGTATCCTACCATCCAACATCCATCTACTCAAAACATCATCCACGAGCAATCATTGTACTTACAAGATTCTAAATGTTGTATGAGCATATGCAAAGGTGTGTGTATATGTACCTATCTAATGCAAATATCATCAATGCAGATTATGTTAGTGAAATGAATCCATATGTATGCAATTCCTAACATAATGTATAACATCTATATGTGTGCACATAACATACATCCATATGCAACATCCATGTGATAACACAAAAATTTTCATCCATGAATAAGCATAAACACTCATGCATATGCAATATGAGGAGTGTGTGAGCCGATCTAGTGCCTAACGTGTATAATGCATCCACGAGTAACCACTTGCAAACATTTGCAACCACTTGAAACCATCAAGCATAACATGTTTCAAACACATGTTTCATCCAAAGGGTTTCTACCTAAGGTTCTCACGACAAGATTAACACGATAAACTAGATAAACATGGATAGCAAAGAGAAAGATATGCTAACAAAGAAAAGAGATTGAGAGTGTACCCTCAAAAAGGAATGGATAAAGCCCACGCATCTTCTCCTCGGTTTCCCAAGTTGCGTCTTCTTCGGCTTCACCCCATTGAACCTTCACCAACTTGACCTCTCGATTCCTTAGCTTCTTGGTCTCCGTCCCCAAGATACGAATCGGAGCTCTCCTCAAGGTAGCCTCTTTCTCCACTTCCACATCTTTCAGAACACTCTGCTCAACAACCTCTGCTGATTCATGTAAACACTTCCGGAGATGCGAGACATGAAAAACATCGTGTACTCCGGCAAGCTTCTCGGGCAACTCCACTCTATAAGCCATCTGCCCGATCCTCTCTATAATAGGGAATGGTCCAACAAACCTCGGTGCCAACTTCCCAACGGCTCCAAATCGGACCACATTCCGCAAAGGAGAAACCTTCACGAAAACCATATCCCCAACATCAAACTCCAAATCAGTTCTTCGCTTATCAGCATAGGATTTCTGTCGGTCTTGGGCCGCTTTCATCCGTCTCCGAATCAACTCGACCTTCTCGGACGTATCTCTGATCATATCAGGCCCAAGTATAAGCTTATCCGTAGTCTCCCACCAACATGTAGGCGACTTGCACGGCCTCCCATATAATGCTTCGAATGGTGCCATCCCTATGCTTGCCTGATAACTGTTATTATATGCAAACTCAACAAGAGGAAGATGGTCTTCCCAAGTACCACCAAAATCCAGAATACAAAGCCTCAACAGATCCTCGAGTACCCTATTCACCCTTTCGGTTTGACCGTCCGTCTGTGGGTGATAAGCAGTTCTTAGATTCAACCTCGTGCCCATGGCTTCTTGCAAGCTATTCCAGAATTGACTTGTAAAGATTGGGTCATGGTCACTGACTATACTAGAAGGGACTCCATGTAGTCTCACAATCTCACGAAGATATACAGACGCTAGCCAAGATGCGGTCCTCTTGCTCTTTACCGGAATGAAATGAGCACTCTTCGTAAGTCTGTCCACAATAACCCAAATGCTCGTATTCCCTTTCCTTGACCTTGGTAGCCCATCGATAAAATCCATGGAAATACTCTCCCACTTCCAAAGTGGAACGTCTAGAGGATGCAATAGCCCACCGGGCTTCTTCGACTCGGCCTTGACTTGCTGGCAAATGATACATCTAGAGACAAATTCTGCCACATCCTTCTTCATCACAGGCCAAAAGAAAATGCGCTTCATATCTTTATACATCTTATCTCCGCCTGGATGTATAGTCAACTTAGAGCGATGCGCTTCCTCAAGAACTTTCCTTACTAAATCTTCTACCATTGGAACACATAACCTTCCGTCTCTCCTCAGCCAACCCTTGTCATCAATAGAATATCGAGCGAGATGACTAGACGCCTCTCCTCGAATCAGCTTATCCATAGTCTCAACTATCTGAGGGTCTTCTCTCTGCGAAGCCCCAACTTGATCAAGAAGGGTAGGTCTGAGTTCCAGAGATGCTAAAGAACCGGTCATCGACTCAACCGCCAAAGAGAAATCAAAGGTCGCCACATACTCTAAATTCTTCATCTCAACGAATAGAGGACTTAGGGTCAACCTTCTTCTACTCAATGCATCTGGTACCACATTCCCCTTGCCAGGGGTATAAGCTATCTCAAAATCGTAGGATGCCAAGAATTCCATCCATCTTTGTTGCCTCAGATTCAAATCCTTCTGAGAAAAGAGATACTTCAATGACTTGTGATCGGTATAAAGCTCAAATCTTTCTCCCAGAAGATAATGACGCCAAGCCTTGAGTGCATATACTATTGCTGCCAACTCTAAGTCATGAGTGGGATAATTCTTCTCATGCACTTTGAGTTGTCTACCGCCAAAGCATATCACCCTTCCTTCTTGCATAAGAACAGCTCCTAACCCCGTGCCACATGCATCGGTGTATACTGTAAATAACTTCCCTCCATCGGGCAAAGCTAGAACAGGTGCTGATGTGAGAGCTCTCTTGAGCTTCTGAAAAGCAAGCTCGCATTCTATGCCCCAAGCAAAAACTAAATTCTTCTTCGTCAATTTAGTGAGAGGAGCGGATATCTTTGCGAAGTCCTTGATGAACTTCCGGTAAAAACCCGCAAGACCTAGAAAACTTCTCACTTCTGTTGCATTCCTTGGAGTCTTCCAATCCTGAACTGCAACTACCTTAGCAGGATCCACTGCTAAGCCTTGCTTAGATACTATATGCCCAAGGAATCTAACTTCCCTTCTCCAAAAGTGACACTTGGAGAACTTGGCCTTTAACTGATGCGCTCTAAGCGTATCCATCACCTCCATGAGATGCCTTGCGTGCTCTTCCTCATCCTTAGAGAAGATCAGAATATCATCCATGAAGACCACGACAAACTTGTTCAAGAACTCCCTGAACACCCTACTCATCAAGTCCACGAAATATGCGGGTGCATTAGTCAAGCCGAACGGCATGACAAGCCAATCGAAGAATCCATCTGGAGTTCTGAACGCAGTCTTGTCTATACTATCTTCAGCTACCCTGAGCTGATGGAATCCAGTAGCAAGATCAAGCTGAGAGAAAACAGAAGCACCGACAAGCTGGTCAAAGAGATCATCTATCCTCGGTAACGGGTGTCTGTTCTTCTTAGTCAGCTTATTCAACTCTCGATAGTCAACACAAAGTCGGAGAGAACCATCTGCCTTGGTAGCAAATACCACAGGCGCTCCCCATTCAGATATACTTCGTCTAATGAAGTTCTTCTCAAGCAACTCTTTCACTTGCTTACTTAGCTCCGGCCTTTCACGCGGAGCCATGTGCCGAACGGGCAAAGAAACAGGCTTTGCATTATCCACAAGATAAATGCGGAAATCAATCTCTCGCTTAGGGTGCAACCCCCTAACTTCATCGAAAACATCCGGGTACTCTCGAACCACTCTCACAGACTGAAGAGTTT
Organism: Allium sativum; assembly: GCA_030737875.1. Taxonomy (NCBI): domain Eukaryota; kingdom Viridiplantae; phylum Streptophyta; class Magnoliopsida; order Asparagales; family Amaryllidaceae; genus Allium; species Allium sativum. The sequence goes on from CM060915.1 coordinate 121,909,516, forward strand.
CCATTGACGAGTCGAGTGATTCCAGATAGCACAACATGATGGGACCTCTCGGATCACAAGAAATCTCTAGGGTGTTTCCGAGGCGAGTCACGAGCCTCACCACCCTATGCTCACAATCAAGAATGGCTCCATATCTGGACAGCCAATCCATGCCCAATATCAATCCGTATCCCCTGAAACCAAGAACATAAGCACTACACAAGAACTCTACACTCAGTATAGAGATCCTCAAATCCCCACATATCATAGACAGATGGGCGGAACCCCCAATAGGATTTGAGACACAGACGGGATCATCTACCAAGCTAGTACTAAGGTGCAAACTATCAACAAGACCAGATGAGATAAAGCTATGCGATGCACCAGAATCAAACAAGGTACGAACTGGAAAATCAGAAATATATACAAGGCTCTCAACAGAAATACTACCTCGATCGGGAACTGGAGCGGTACTGAGAGCATGAACTTGCCCTCCTGAAGGTCCAGCACGCTGAGTCTGACCCTGGCCTTGCCCTTGCTTCCTCGGGCAATCCTTACTGAAATGTCCAGTCTCACCGCAGAAAAAGCATTCACCATTCTTCCTTTTCCTCTTCTTACAATCCTTAATAAGATGCCCAACTGAACCGCAATAATGGCACTTCCCCTTGTTGTTCTTGCCCTTGTTGTTGTTCCCCTTGTTGCCTTGACTCTTGTTCTTGTTCTTGTTCTGATTGCCTTGACTGCTTTGACCACTTGGATTACCCTGATTTCCTTTCCCCTGGGAATCAGTCTTCTTGGCTTGAGTATCATTCATCTTGACCTCTTTCTTGACATCTCCCTGAAGTAACGCCATATCAACCAAACTCTCAAACGTGGCCCCATGGGGAATATGTGACATAGCCAATCCCTGCAACGGCTCATTCAATCCTCTAGCAAAACGAAGAGCCTTCTTCTGAGGAGTATTCACCATATCCAAGCCAAAACGAGCTAACTGATTGAACTTGTTCACATACTCTTTGACAGACATATCTCCTTGTCTCAAAGTTATGAACCTCTCCATTTGCAGATTCTCCTCGGCAGAAGATAGAAACTTAAGCATGAACCTTGCCCTGAAATCGGCCCAAGTCTCAACAGGCCTAGTACCATTGGTGACTTCCCACCAATAAGCGGCTTCATCCTTCATAAGCCAAACCGCCAACAAGATCTTCCTCTGATCGTCTATCCCAAAGATAGCAAACAAATCCTCGGTCTCTTTCAACCAATTTCTGGCCTCTACAAAAGTCTCAGTGCCTTGAAAGTTCTTGCCACCCATTGCTTTGAAATCCTTGCAAGTCTTTGCGAAGTCATCTTGAGGATGCTGAGGGGGAGGAGGAAGAGGAACCTCAGCGATAGGAGGAGGAGGAACATTAGCGACAGGAGGAGGAATATTAACTACTGGAGGAGGAGGAGGAGGGACATCTGCGGGGCCGGCTTCGGTCGCCCTAGCCTCCAAAAGTCTCCTATACCAAACATGTACGTGCACTCCCTCCGGAATAGCAAAGTTATCGGCCATGCTGAAAACGAAGAAAAAGACAGATTCAGAATGGCCAAAAAAACGAAGGAATTTTGCTAATGGCTTTTTGGGGAATAGCCTTTAAAAATAAACTAGACTTTTCTTTGGAAAATACTTTATACTTGGTTTTGAAAATAGTTTTCCAAAAGTTTTAAAAACCTTTTTGTTCCTTCTCGTAAACCATATGCTCTGATACCAAATGTAACACCCCACCTCCGCCCGGGTGACTCTTGCAAGCACTCTGACTTTGGAGGGGCGTTTGAATCAGGTAAACATGCATAATGATATATCAAGGCAGAACAAGAACATATGTATATGCGTAAACAGAGTAAATAACATAGATAAAACAGCGGAAGATTTTAAACCATTTCAAAACAAGTCTGTTACATCATAATGTCAACTTCCCAAATAAACCAGTCTAGATAAAACAACATCAACTGAAAACTGAAATACATAAATACTAATCCCCAAAAGAAGTGATAGCCACAGCTAGCTTCATGTCCAAACCGTACATGAGCTAAATCCCACAAGCAAGCAGTCAGAAATCCAGCTAAGCTCCAGTATTCCCTCCCTGAGAACCTGGGGGGGGGGGAATGGAAGAAAAGAGGCGAAAGAAAACAGGTCAGTCAAAAAGACTGAGTAAGCCCTACTACAATCAATGTAAACTGATAAAGTTAACTGGCATGAGAATCAGGTATGATCATAAGGATAACAACATACTAGCATGATGATTAACTAACAAGGTAGATAAAGGTGTCATCGCATAATCAGGATTAAGGTTTTGCACCACAGGTGTACTAGCAAACTAACATGACTTGAATAAACAAGTATTGATCCCTTGGCCCAAGCTTTGGCCCAATAACATGAAGTGACCCTAACCCGCGGTCCAATAACATGAAATGACCCTAATACAAGGTCCAACCAAACGGTCTAGTCGATCGGCTCCCTAAGCCTAACTCGTCACGTGTTGGTGTCAATACGGCCCAAACATAATTGTAGTCGAACTGTGCCGGGTCCACCCTTCGGGTGTATCAAGCCCTAGGGTGTCAACCCCTGGACACCATGAACATGAGTGCACAGTCCCGATCTACTGGTACCCGTGCATGTTTTCTCTGGCTACGGACTATGTGCACGACCAGAGTCCGCCCGGAACTACACCGGCGTACCCTCTGCCGTCGCTTTTGGTCACTTACCTCCAGTCCAGTAATCGTGCCCCCACCCTAGCCTAGTCTCTAGGGTCATGATGATACTAACTTGGGATTACTGCTGGAGTGGGCCCCCCATTGCTAGGATTTTTCTAGTGGGTTAAGTACGGTTTAACCCCCTTGCTAATCATGGATTAACTTGGTTAAGTGTAACGATGAGTTCACGACTTAACCCCGATTAATCTACCGAACCCAAATTGGTTAAGTACTAAGTGGACCATGACTTAACCCTAATCATGAGGCATTAATTAATTTAATGCGCCTTAACCTCTCACATTAGACTTTATTGCGGTTACTAGTTAAGCCGGGCGGGTCCGGGTAGCTTTACACCACAACTTGGTCTAACCTCGGGTCCAAGGTACAACATGACCAACTTCTCACATTGGGTCCTATTGTTTGTAGCAACTAGTTAAGCCGGTCGATTCCGGGTAGGTTTACGCTACAAACTCAACCCAACCTCGAGTTGGCCACACTTATCTTTTCTAAGTGTCATGTCCATCATGTTTCCAAAACATGTTACAAGTTTTTAAGCAATTGGGTAGACCTAACTTAATAGGTAAATTCCCAATGGGTAGACCTAACTTAATAGGTAAATTCCCAAGCTTATGTTTTTTTTATGTCTTTTACTTTTACCCAACCCCAAACGCAATCCCATCGCTTACATATCGCAATAGCGCATAAAGGATAGAAAGAGGGAACTTGGCATAATCATGACATAAAAGGTGTTGAAGCCACAAGTTCAACATGGTGGCATATGAAATGTACATAATGTTCATATACTTGCGTATTACAATTTTAGGCCCCAAAAGCATGCATAAAACCAAACTTGGCATATTGGTGATACATGGTGCTAAATGACATGTAGAAATGGCCATAAGTTCGCATTTAGCCTCACATGCAAGTTATCATAAGAGATATGATAACTTACATGTTGCCAAAATGCAACCTTTGGCATAAAGCTTGACGCTTTATGTTCATAAACCCAAGATAAGCTTGCATAACATGATAGCATGAATAAAATGTTCAACCCAAACTTGCATAGCATAACTTGCATATCATATGACAACTTGCATATCAAACTTGCATAACATAACTTGCATATCATATGACAACTTACATATCAAACTTGCATGACATAACTTGATGAACTTGCATATCACATCATAGCATACTTGCATAACATGATAAACTTGCATATTACATCATAGAAAACTTGCATAACATGATAAACTTGCATATTACATCATAGAAAACTTGCATAACATGATAAACTTGCATTTCATAACATAGTAAACTCGCATATAAACTTGCATATCATACATTTAACTTCAGAGTTTAAGTATGAAAGTAGAATAGGGCTTACAATGATTAAGAAGTCACAAAAATATGACAAAGCCCTTATTAAACCCAAAAATGCAAGCCAAAATGATCAAAACCCTTCCTTTATGATGCAAATATAGAAATTTGACTTGAATGCAAGCTAATGATGCTCATACAAGTTTGAAAACACTTGTATGCATGGAAAATCACTTAGAAATTGGTTTAGGAATTTTATGAAGAGAGTGGAGGCCATGAGAGGATTGATTTTGCCATAGTTTAGTTGTAGGATAGATTAATGATGATTTAGGGTAGGTTAGGGTCTTATTTATAGATTAGGCAAGTGTTTTAGGCCATAGGATTAAACACTAGTTCCCATCTCAGCCCTCAAAACCGAATCTGGCCCCCAAGCTCAACACATTCTCAAAATGGTGCACCAGGCTAAACAGCCCGGCTGGACCAAGTCGACAGCCAAGTCGATAGGGCTGTCGACTTGGGTCCAACCAAGTCGACTCCCAAGTCGACAGGGCTGTCGACTTGGTTGCCCTGGCGGGAACTTTCCCGCCTGGCCCAAAATGGCCCAATTTTTCAAATTCAAGTTTGAATTTGAAATCTGTTTTTACTAAGAAATTTTCTGAAAACTTTGTTGGGCCTTAATCGGGTCATACGGACTTCGATTTTCGAAAACTCGGACTCTATTTCGCGTATTTTTCCGAGACGAACGCAATGGCATAGTCCGTTTCCCTTGATTCAGATTTTTGAATTAAATTCTGCCTCGATTTATGTTATAACAGGTTATTGAAAATACGGGTTGTTACACATAGTCAGTCATGGATGATTAGTAGTTCTGTTTGTACCGTCTCATATAGGTCGTCCAACGTCAAAGGAGATGTTCCTAGGGTGCTTGTCTGATATTGGTTTGGGGCTCTTAGGCTTGCGCTTGAGGTATGTTGAATTCGATTAGGATGGTTTGCATGAGATACATATAATCTGGATGTTATGAGTGCTTACCATGATTGAATGGATGTTCTGGTTTCCATGGATGAATGGTTGGATTGTTTATTGTAAAGGCTATCACTGTCCGATGTGGGGGAGATAGTATTGAGTTCTTCTCTGGTGTTGTGGGTAGATTAGTATGTTTATCTATCCATTCTCTTATACTTTACTAATTAAGTTTGTTAGCTGTTTTATCGCTCACTAAGACCGTTATCTGACTCAAGGTTTTATGTTTCCTCTTAGTACCTTGGGTCGTTCATCTAGTTGTGGATGGGCAAACTAAGTAGCAGGTGACAGGTGATTGCTTAGTGTGGATGACGTAGCTATTCAGAGGCAAGAAGTAGGCTGGCGTACTATCTTTTTACTATATAGTGTTTGGATTTCCGCTGTTTGCTATTCTCTGAGTTATGTAGTGAGGCAATTTGTATAAACACTACTCCCAAGGGATGGATATTACTTTCTAGTTGTTACGAAAGTCTAGTGTTTTTCTGCTTCACTATTACTGCCTGTTGTATATATTCTTTTATATTTTATCCTTGTGCTGTGAGTTACGACAGGTTCCGATTGTGTTAACATACCATGAATGATCGTTCATAGCAGCCTGGCACACCTTTCTGCGCATTATCCCACTTGTTTAGTGCGGGGGTTGTGGGCGGTCGTCACATTTGGTATTTGAGTCTGGTTGACGATTTTAGCCAAAGTTCCAGGATGTAATCATGTTTGAGAAACGTACTTGTAGATTTCAACTGGATGTATACTATATGGTACTATATAGTATAGTAGCGTTTGTACTTCTTTAGCAGTTTATTCTATAGATGGTTAATCATTCTAATTTGGAGATTTAGAATGAGTCGACGTTATACAAGACATTCTGCTAGGGAAGAAGCTGTGCATGGAAGGGGTAATGGCGGGGCACCTGACTACCCGGCCATGTTTGAAGCTATGATGGAAGCATGCCTTTGAAGGAACCCCGCTCCAGTGGCAACTACGGTTGATGTTGGGGTCCTAGTTCCTAGAGCTGCAGAATTTGCAAAGCTATGCAAAAACTTTACGTCATTGGGAGGGAAACAGTTCAAGGGCACTTAACCAGTTGAGGAGGTTCAAAGGTGGTTGGATACTTGCGTTCAGATCTTCAAGGACTTGGGTATTGATGATGCAATTAAGAGGAAGCTTGCATCTAGGCAATTAGAAGGCAAAGCGATGGACTGGTGGAACTCTGTCACACTCGAGACTCCAGAAGAAGAGATCTCGTAGGATCAATTCCAAGCTAAATTTGAAGCAAAGTTTATCTCCACCATCCAGAAGTCTGTTCTGTTTAAGAGATTCGTGGAGCTTAAATGGAATGGTCGCCCAGTTCTTGACTATATTTCTGACTTCGAGGCTTTGTCGAAGTACGCTCGTTCATATGTGGATACTCCTTATCAAAAGAACGAGAAGTTTGTCTTGGGGTTGGATGAACATCTTGGGAATCAGCTTGTGGATCACCTCTATGATAGCTATGAGAAGGTCGTCTAGAAGGCTTTGAGGAATGAAAGTCGGTTTCCTAAGAAGATGTTTGTTGTTGCACCTAAGGAAGAACATAAGCCACGACAAGGTGGTAATAATAAGAAAAGGAAGCAACAACAATAGAAGGGAAAGGATGGCCAAAAGAAGCAGAAGGGAGAAGTGACTTGCTTCAATTGTTGGCAGGAGAGCCATTTTGCTAGTGAATGCAAAAATCCCGAACCTGAAAAGAGGTGCTTTAAGTGTGGAAAGCCTGGGCATGAAAAGAAGGATTGTCCGGAATCATCTCAAGGGAAACAAGTGGTAAAGGCTTATGCTTTAGGGGCAGTGCCATCTTCTTCAAAAGCTCCTACTGCTGAGGAGAAGGGAAAGGGTGTCATAGTGCAAGGTACTCTTTCTATTCATGGCGTTTCAGTTCGAGTTTTGTTTGATACTAGAGCATCGTATTCTTTTATTTGCAATGAGCTTGTGAGTCACTTGGGTTTGGAACCCGAGATTTGTGATAGACCATTGATCGTGACCAATCCAGTTGGGGGTTCACCCAGTTTGTGCATAATTTGTCGTGGTCTAGTGTTGTCAAGTAATGGTTGCTCTTTTGTGTGTGATTGCTTTGTTCTTAATTTCGTTGGGTTTGGGATCATCTTTGGGCATGGATTGGCTCAAGAGGTATGCGACACGGGTGAATTAAGAGAAGTTAGAGGTGAGAGTCGGGAATGTGGAAGGGCGAAAGGTGTTGATTAGATGTAAGCGTGAAGAGGGAGTCTTCGTGCGCTATCTATATTCACTTGGGATTCCGCAAGAAGACTAGTCAGGACGGTTGAATAGCACTGAAACTGTGAATCTAAAGGTAGCTGAGGTGAACAGTCATTGGAAGTCGACACGGCTGAATATCAAGAACCCAACAATGCAACCATAGAATCAAAGATAGTTGAGGTGAACAGTCCACGGAATTTGACATGACTGAATAATCCAGAACCCAACAATGCAACCGTGAATCTAAAGTTAGTTGATCAGGACAATCCTCGGAAGTTGACACGGCAGAATAATCCAGTAACCAACAATGAAACCTTTAATCTAAAGTTAGTTGATTTGGTAAATCCTCAGAAGACGACATAAAAAATACCAATAATTAGCGATTCAACAGTGAATCTGAACTTAGCAAGTGTTAAGAAGAAGTTGGAATCACGTATTCCACCGGGGGAAGACAAAGATATGGATGAAAATGGCATGCCGGTTCAAAGAATTCTTATTATGATGATCTTATTGTAATTTGAATATTTCGTACCACTCTTACAGCATACTTACTATGATGTTCCTATTTATTATATACTTGCAGGATGCTCATCTACCACCTCCAAATAAGTATCCTCCGCATCCACCATCTCTAAAAGAGTATGAAATGCATAGAGCTAAGAATTTGATGAGGAACAACGAACTTCTTACTTCTCCAGGTGTGCCTGCAATTTCAGCTGATCTAAAAAATGCAAACCAAAAAAAGGTGCAAAAAAGAAATGATGCAAAAGGATGTGGATAGTGAGGAATATAATCCGGACCATGAGGAGCATAGTGAAGATGATACATCATAAAGTCCAAGAAAGGTGTGTGATAGCTACATATCTTATTTTTTCTGCTTATGAAGGTAATAACTATAAAATCCAATCTTATTTCCTACTTATATATGCAATTTAGAGAAATAAAAAAGTTGAGAAGCCAAAGCCTGTTAGTAGACCATAAACTCGTTCAACTAGTGGTATGGAAAAGGAAAAGTTGAGAAGCACAAGCGTAAGCCCAAGCCTGTTAGTAAGTACAACGGAGAAGGATTTTGAAGGAAAAGGAACAATGACTGATTATTTGGCTCTGCGTGAACGACAAAAGAAAAATGCTACAAAATCTAGTGCAAGTGGTATGGCAAATAAAGATGTGTGCGGAGAATGTTTTGCCAGACATTGAAATTGAAGAAATTGAAGTAGGTACTGAATTGATGTGATAATAATATTTAATATTACAGTATGATTAATATTTAAGTACCGAATTTACATTATGGTTTATGTTATTATTTGACGGGACTTTTCATTTTAATTAAAGATGAAGTTCCTAGAAGACTTAGAGGTCAAACAAAGATGTTTAATGTTCATATAAGGGCATATGACAAAAGAGTTGTAATTGGGATGAACTAGTGGTTCCAACCTGTTTCAAACGATGACAAAGTAATATCTGAACTGAGCCACTTTTTAGGAACATTGAAATGGTTTGTGCCACTTACTTATAAATTTTGCTCGGATGTGCATGAAAAATTGAAAAAAATCTCTATGGGATTATGTTAAGGTAATCCATTATTAACTATAATGTAGCTAAATTTTACTTTAATAAGTAATATTGATCTATTGACTATAATGTAGCTAAATTATGATTTATTTATTCTTTTTAATCTTTTATTTATATTTAAGCAATGATATTTTATTCCCTATAAATGTGAAAACTGGGTGTTGAAGTTTATTCGTGACTGTTTAAGGGGGTACAAGAGTCGCATAAAAAAAGCTTATTATAAAATTTATGAGACTGATGAGGAGAGGCTAGAAAACAAGCCGGACAACATCATGCTGGAGGGCTTTAAAGTGCTCTTGAGATATTGGGCAGATGATGAGATTCAGGTATATGTGCATATTACTTATTTCGCAACATAAACGAGTACTTTTTTTTATGAGATAAACGAATACTTTATTTTTTGTGTATTTTTTAGAAAAAAGCCAATAAAAATTCAGATAATCATAAGTCGTATCAAGACACCCGCACTGCTGGTCCAAAGTCATTCACCCAGCTTTGTCATAAGATGATATGTGATACTTTACATTTGTTTGTTAATTACTGTCAACTTCTGTATTGTATAGTTTTGTACAGTTTTCTAGATGAGATAGCGTGGTAGCTATTGATACGAAGTAGTTAGCCTAGATGCTTTTTTGACTGAAGAAAGTGTATGCTAAACTATCTATTGAACTTGTATCAGGAGACACCATCCCATGCAACACTTTTTCTTAAAAGTTGTAAGAGAACAGATGGACGTGAGTACGTATCTAATCCTCAAGTAATGAAGTACAAACTTGTAAGTAATAATTTTATTTTGTAATAATTTTGTTATGTTTTGTACATGATGCACATTGTTCATGTCTTGCTCATGTGCACTTTGTTGAACCTGAGTTTGGCTCTTGGCTATGTGAACCTGTTCTTGGCCATGCACATAAGTTTGAACTGTCCTTGAAACACTTGTTGAATCTGAGTTTCGCACCAGTAACCTTGTGCACTTGTGCTCTGTGCATGCACTTGTTAAATTTGTGCACTTGAAACTTTTTTCATGACAGCTGTGCACTTGAAACTTTTTTCTTGACATTTGTGCACTTGTCATCGAGATAAGCATGTAAAACCATAGTTTGATTATACATGTAACATTCTAATTGAAACATGCTGTTCTTAATCCATTTTTTGTCGTAAAATATTTATGCATGTCGATAAAGACATTCTTTGGTTATTCCATGTTTTGAGTTGCCTTCACTAAATCATTGTATCCCTGTAAATTCGACCACGCATTGTTATACTAAAATGGAATCTCCCTTGTCTCTGTGTTGTATTGGTAGATAATTGAATGAAGATAGGGCAGTTGTCGCTTGTTGACTGTGGTAATAAAGTAGCATTGAAATCAATAAATGAGTCGTAAAAATTAGAATTCACAAATATTCTGTCGATTTTACTATGGACAAAAAAAACCTTACATCCCCCCTTCCATGTAAATTTATTACATTTTTCGATAACTTCCACAAGACTAGCCTACATAAGTTGTCATGTGTATGCTTTGCATTATGAATGTGGTTATATATATGTCTGACACGAGGACCAACTCTGTTTGAGTCATATAAAACTGTTAACGTGGCTACCTCTACATTATGATTGTGGTTATACACATGTCTTCTACTTACTTATAAACATATGACAATGTCTGAATGCAAACGTACATTGTTTTTTCCCCAGATTTTATCAGTATATATGTTACAAATTGTTTTCTAATTACATTCACATAAACAGATTGTTTTCCAAAATGTCGCGCATTTGCTGTACAAATTTGTTGCATATGTAAGCATTTACTGTAGGTTAATTTGCTGCATGCTCTCCATATGTAAGTATTTGCTGCTTTCTCTCCATATGTAAGCATTTGTCGCATTCTCTACATTTATTGTAGGGTAATTTTGATGTGGGTTTATTTTGTAGGACTTACTTCAAAAGGCAATGACCGGTGGAGAAGGAGGAAATATTGTTGAAACGGTAATTTTGAATTAAAGATCACGTGGTCGTCATTTGCTTATAGAGAGGCATGCAAAGTGTGCAAAACAATCAGGCGAGGCTCTAACAAATGTTTATATAAAGGACTTAAGACAAAGGCTTGTCGAAGAAATGGAAGCAAAGCTAGAATCCAAAGTAAATTAGAAAGTACAAGAAAATTTGGCTTGGGTGCTTAAAAAATTAGGCGATACCAACCCGGAGTTGAATCTAGAGGAACTAATTTTCACAATCATGTCCAATGAGAATAAAAATCTGACTAGAGGCACTAGCTCGTAGTGTCTCATTTACGAATTGTTATGTGTACAGGATAATTTGGAGTAGCTTTGTAGTCGTTTAAGTTAGTACTGGATATTTTAGAGTTGTTGACATCAATTGTGATGTGTATTGTTTTACGAATTGTGGTGAGTACTTTATACTATGCAAGTGTTTATAAGATACTGTACTGTTCTATGTGATATTGTAGCTTTTAATATCTCTTTAGTATGGTGTTGTAGTAACTTTAGTGTAGATTGGCAGTAGCTTTAGTGTAGTGTTGCAGTAATTTTAATTTAGTGTTGTCACCGATTTATAAATATTGTCTGAAATAATGTTGCAGTAGTCATAGAAAGTGTTGCCGTAGGGATGAGATTACATTGGGTCGTGACTCAGTGGATCCCACAAGATAAATTAAGAAAGTTAATATCTATAGAAACATTTTTGTAATGTTGTTATAGACACCTAAGGATGCTGCTATAAATCAAAATAGGGTTCTATTGCAATAATATTTGTCATGTTGCCTTAGATAGTCAAAATGTTGCCTTTGAGGTCTGCAGCAACGATAAAAATTACATCACAATAAAAATGTTGCCAAAAACCTATGCCAATATTTTTTGGGCTTGTGCCAACATTTTTTTGCGTTGCAGAAGGCTGGCTATGGCATAGTGCTGCCTCAGACCCGCCCTATAGATCCGGTGCGGGTCTGAAATTTTGTCCCAAACCCAAAACTCGTACGGGTCAGGGTAGACCTGACCTATCCTAGAACCTCGTGAAATCGTGTTTTAATATACACAAATTTAATTATTTTTATATTTTGTCGCTGGATGATTAATTAAGTACATATAATAATGTTTTTACAATGATAAGAAAATATAATAAAATGAGTTGTACGATAATAATTTAAATGATATGCATTTGATATTGTATAATTATCATTAATGCAACTTAGCCCCATGGAAAATTTATAGTTGATTGATTAAAAGTATATAATATTCCCGACATAATCACTAATATTCCCGACATAATCACTAATACCTAAAAAGATTAACAAATAATCATTATAGTAATAAAGCGGTTTCATGGTATTTCACTTGTGCGCGGCGAGTTGGAGGCGGGTTAGTTATGCTCCAATCAGACCTCAGACCCAGTTGAACTCTCAAAAGCGGGTCGCGTATCAACCCACCTCGAATACCCAATGGGGCGGGTCGGGTCTAAACGAGCCAACACAAGTGCGGATCAACTGGGTTTAGACCCTGGACCCGTCCCATTGTCATGTCTAATTACAAGGTTTTTTGCAGCATCTAGTGAATGATGTTAAAGATGTCGGTGCTATTGCAACTAGATCAAATGCTACAATTGCAAAAAGGTCGCAAAATTCATATTAATAAAAATGTTTCTTAGCATATTTGTCTTAGTGTAGTAATTTTAGTAGAGATTAGTACATATCCTCTGTTTGGTTTACTTATTCGTTTTCCTATTATTTACTGGATTTAAACTAAGGTAATTGTATAAAAGCTTTACACTACAAAAAAAGGGGGTCATTTTCCAACTTACATTTCCCTACGCCATACCTACATCGCGTAAGCGCGGCGTAGGGGAAATGTAAAAAATATCAATGGTGTAGGCACTGGGTAGGGAATTCCCTACCGATTCCCTATGCCTTGTTGAAATTTATTAAATGGGTTCTGAAATTACGGTCTAAATATTTGCAACCCAATTTAAACATACATCGGCCACTTTCCATCATTCCACTAAACCCCTTTCTCATTTCTGTTCGATTATACCTGGCATTAAAAAAAACCTAAATAACCAATCGTGGATCGAGCCGTCTGGAGCCGCCGAGCCGTGGAGACCGCCGAGCCTTCGAGACCGCCTTGCCTTCGAGACCGCCTTGGAGTCCGCCGAGCCTTAGAGACCAACGAGACTTGGAGACCGCAGAGACTAGGAGCTGCCCTATTCCAGCGAGTGTTTCCTCTCCCTCTGTCTCTTATTCCAGCGATGTGTCCCTCTTTCTTCCTCTGTAAGTTGTTTATTCCAGCGAGTGCATTTTGAGTGAGATCCGGCCTCTTGAGTCTTGGTAGTAATTTTAACTCTTTTTTTAACAATGGCACTATATTAAGCTTTTGTTTAGCGAATTGTTTGAAAGACAAACATACTGCAATGGGATTAACAAACATGAATACAATTAATTATATTCACTTAAGATAAGAATCGTTAGCTATTGTACACACATGTTTAATATTTCAAACTTTTCTGATAATATAGTTAACATTTAATCCAACATACTGTATTTTATATTATGTTTTCAGTATTACTCAACTAGATGATCATTTCTTCATTGTACATTTGTACTTGTAATTTATGAATAAAGTAGAAGAGAACTATCAAATGAATATAATAAGGCTATAGTTTAAGTATCACTTAAATTTAAATAAAATAATCTTAAGGTATTATTAATGACATCCCACTTATGAACATTACATTTTTTTAACATTGTTTTTTTTTCGTTTCAGTAAACTGCTACAAGGAATAGTTTGTTTCCATGAACTTAGGTAAACATAAACTTATGAATGAATATTGCTGTTTCACAGTTTGAAAGATTCTTTTCGAAACAATGACTTGTATGATATGTAATTATGTATGATTTTAAACAAAATGACAAAAGCGTCACCATCCACTTTGTATTGCAGCCGACAAACAATTAATCTTTTGCCACTTTTTAACACTAATAACATTTTTTCCATTTGTATCTACTGTGATTTCAGGGAAAGTTAATTTTACTTTAAGTTTCGAGGTGAATATGATCGGTATAAAAGAAATTTTGATATTGGTGGTTCTTGATTTTATTATCAGAAAAGAAAATTTATTTTTAATCTTTTTAGGGAAAAACAGAAAATTTAAAATGAATAAATTTACTATTAAGACACTGTTGTACATTTGTTTAGACTATGAGCTTAACACAAACCCACTTGGTTTTTGACACTTCTTTTGGTTGTTTATTAAACTTCAAAATGTGTATTAAAATATTAGTTTTGTTTCTGACACTTCTTTTGGTTGTTTATTAAAATATTTGTAATGCACTAATAGATGGCAGGTTGCATATAAACTTCAAAATGTGTATTACACTTGCCTAAGAAAAACATTTTATACTCTTCGTTTTACATCCAATTCGTAACGATTAATCATCTCTTTAAAATCTCATAGCATTTATTGAACATGCATGATGCATTGGAGTACTGGTTAACTTTATATCGATTCTTTACTTATGTTTTAATGCCAATTACCTATTAGATATAAACTCAAATACGTAATGAGAACATCGAAGTACAGAGGAAAAGAAGTGATGAACTTCCCATCTAACTTCATTTTTTTCAAGGATAATTGTTTCCGGAGCATTATATATATTACGAAGGTTGAAATTTTGAATTTATATAAAAAAGAACTTTTCATTTTGTTCCTTGTATTTATTGTTACTCCAATTTGATTGTTGTTTTAGTTTTGGATTGCTAGCGGGCTTCTATGATCTACTGTGAGATGGTTTACCACATTTATTTATGACATGTTTTTTACATAATTCGATTATCATACGTAGAAAAACAATTCCATTTGAAGTGTTTTTTGTTTTGTTTTAAACTTAGATTGAACGTTTTTTTGACTACTCATGTGAACCCCTTATATAAATTTGGCCCCGTCCGACAAGTGTTGTATATGATCATCATATGGATATTCGTTTTTACACAAAACGGAAATCTATATTCATCTGATACAATATTCGTTGGATTTGTCCTAGTATTGGACAAGTTACAAATATAATAATATAAGCATATTTTATAAATCATTTTAGTTTAAATGGTCAACAAAATTTCGATGGCACTTCCTTTTTTGTTCCCTGTGTACATGCATTTGTGTACGATACAGGGACCAAAGGGAAGTGCTGCCGAAATTTTGTTGAACCGTTTGACCTAAAATGATTTATAAAATATGCTTACGTTATTATGTTTGTAATGGGAAGTAGGTAAACCGGCCGTCAAAGTAAAAAAGAAATTAAAAAAATGAAAATATCTAATATTGTATTTGTATGTGTTCGAATTTCAAATTATATTCATCTAAATAAAATAATACAATAATTAGATAACTATTAAAATAATGAAATTACTATAGTTCTGTATAATTATAATAATATAAGTATTCATCTTATAATATAACATGTCTTAATTATGCAGTAGAAGATGGAACAATTGAAAGTTCGTCGCGCTTGGATGTACAAAAATGTTGGATGTAGACAAACAATTCCATTTCAATTTTTAAGAGGTTTAAATGAGTTCATGATAGTGGCATCTTCCAATGGAACAAACATGACGGAAATTCGTTGTCCATGTAAGAAATGCAAAGCTACAAAACATCATCCTCATGGAATTGTTCAAAGTCATTTGACTAAAAACGGTTTTATGGATGATTACTATATGTGGATACATCACGGTGAAGATGCGGTGAACGTTATTAATACGTCGGTAGATGTTGAGGATGGTAACATTAATTTTGGTGTTAATTTTTATGAATCTACTACTACAGAAAATAGAATGACTGAAATGGTTATTGATGTCGCTGGTCCGAGCATGTTGTCTAATTCATTGGATGTAGAGGAAGAGCCAAATCCAAAAGCTAAATCTTTTTTTGATTTGTTAGAAGGATAAAAAAAACCGCTTTTTGATGGATGTCCTATGACAGAGTTGGCAGCGACTGCTAGGCTAGTTGCAATAAAATCCACAAACAATGGTACACAAAAATTAATGAATGACGTTCTTAGTTTAATTCGAGATGCGGTCCCATCCGGTTTGCAAACTAGATTGGCTGAAAATTGGTATCAATTAAAAAAACAAGTGTCCGCATTCGGATTGCCGTATGAAAAGATAGATACATGTCGAAGTGGTTGTATGTTATATTGGAAAGAAGACATAAACCGTTCACAATGTAAATTTTGTGGCTTAGGAAGATATGAAAAGAAAAAAGTAACGGTAAAGGTGTGCCTTTTACTCGTTTACATTATCTTCCGATTATACCTAGATTGCAAAGATTGTATTCGTCTTATGCCACTGCGGAGCACATGAGATGGCATAGTGAACGGGTTCAAGAGGAAGGAGTTTTATGTCATCCTGCAGATGGAGAAGCATGGAAACATTTCGATGACAAATATCCTGATTTTGCCAACGAATCACGAAATATTAGGCTCGGTTTATGCACTGAGGGTTTCCAACCTTTTAGTCAGTATGGTAACAAGTACTCCACTTGGCCAGTTATTTTGACACCTTACAATTTACCTCCTTGGATGTGTATGCAAAATTCATACATGTTTTTAACTTTAATTGTCCCTAGGCCCAAAAATCCGAAAATCGGAATAGATGTTTATTTGCAACATTTAATCGAGGACCAGAAGAAATTGTGGGTAGAGGGCATTGACACGTACGACGTATCAAAAAGGAAAAATTTCAAACTCTTTGCTTGTTTATTATGGGCGATAAGCGATTTTCCCGCGTACAGGATGATTTCGGGTTGGAGTACGGGAGGTAAATTATCTTGTCTTGTGTGCATGGATTCAACAAAAGCATTTACACTAAAGCATGGTGGTAAGCAATGTTGGTGGGATTGCCACCGTCGATTTTTACATACAAATGACACATTTAGACGTAATAAGAAAAACTTTGAAAGAAATAAAACTGTAAACTTGCACCCACCAACTTTTTTGAATGGAGAAGAGATATTTGATATTGTACAAGATTATGCAAAATTACATGAGACAGGAAACAAAGAGCCCAAAATTCCCTATAAAGGTGATTATCACAATTGGTGCAAACAGAGTATATTTTGGGAATTGCCATATTGGAAGGATCTAAAAATTCGACACAATTTAGATGTGATGCATATTGAAAAAAATGTATTTGAGTATTTCTTTCATACAATCATGAATGCGAAAGGAAAAACCAAAGATGATTTGAAATCAAGAAGAGATGTCGAATACTATTGCAATCGTCCAGAGCTTAAGATTGATCCGATTCGTCCAAACTTCAAAGTTCTTGCTTGTTATGAGCTGGATAGAACTCGTTGTACAAAATTACTAGAGTGGGTCGATTCTTTGAGATTTCCCGATGGGATTGCTTCTAATATGAAATGATGCGTTGTAACACCCCGTATTTTATGTAAACATAAGAGTTAAAAATCAAGGTATAATTAATTTTTAGGAGAAGAAATAAGGGAAACGGGTTGCGCCATTGTGTTCGTCTCGGAAAAATACGCGAAATAGAGTCCGAATTTGCGTAAATCGGAGTCCGTATGAAGAAGAT
This sequence comes from Allium sativum, assembly GCA_030737875.1. NCBI lineage: Eukaryota > Viridiplantae > Streptophyta > Magnoliopsida > Asparagales > Amaryllidaceae > Allium > Allium sativum. The sequence goes on from CM060915.1 coordinate 121,926,990, forward strand.
ATGGACGAACGAAGTTAGGTAGAAAAACCGGAAACAGGCCAGAATACACTGGCGCACTTGTGAAGTGCGCCAGTACAAAAATACACTGGCGCACCTGCCAAGTGCGCCCATACAAATCCAGCACCGAATTCTGGAGTGTTCTGAGGTGACGTGTCTTCTTTTGAGTGGCTGGATGATGTGTATTCGAGCTGTGCGATTCTGATGACTTCTGGACTGATCTGAAGGCTCTAAATCACCCTATCCTCCTATAAATACATCCCTAACCTAAACCTAGGTTTCTTACACAATTCTCTAGCCTCCATTGCTCTCTTCTTCTAATTAAAAATAAAAATGGCGTCGCTACTCTGCTGGAATCAAAACTAGAAGCTAATCAACATCAACCTAAGCAACTCAATTCAAATTAGAGATTAAAGCTTCTGCAACAATTCTGCAATAACTAAAGTTCTTTCTTTAATCCAACCAAGGCAAGTACAGTTATTCTCCGCTATAAACGTTAACTATAATTTTGATATGCTTTTAAATCTGAGTTTGAGGTTGTATATATATTCTCTTCTGTTAGATCTGTTTTCTGTGACTGTTCTGTATTCCTTTCTTCTTTTCTGTTTCTATAGCCAGGCTACCACGAGCCTGTGCCCAATCTCATAAAGAGATTAACGTATGAACACAAAATTTGGGACAATTAATGAATGATGCGAAATTTGACAAGACTGAATTGAACGTATGACTTTAGATCTGAAGCATAAAATATATTGGACATGTGACTTGGGATTGGATGCATAAATTTGACTATGAACATGTAATTTATATATTGCATGCATAGAGTATGTTGTAATTTAGATCTGTAACTAATTAGAGAAATGAACATATGATATTTAGATCTGTAATTAATTAGAAAAAAATGAGCATATGTTGTAAACTAGATTTAGATCTATGCATATTCTGTGATAAAAGAAAAGAGGAACCATTGTATGTTTACATATGATTGGAGACTTTGGACAAAATGCATATAAAAGTCAAGATCTGATTTTTAGAAGATATAATTTAAAGATTTATATTGTTGGGTATATTTTGCATTATGATTCATGACTTGAAAAGAAGAAGGATATGGAAAGTTAGGTGTAAAGATTTACATTAATTAGGATATCTATTATTGTGATTACACCTAAATAGGAATTTTTGGATATATGGCATGCATTGTAATTAATGATTATATTTGGTATAATTTACATGTGAATCTGCTGTAAAATGCTAGTTTAACAAAAATTGGAACATATGTTATATGGTAAATTGTGTCCATATTCTGCGCTATGTAAATTTATGCAAACATGGAATATATGTTCATATTGTGAATCATGACAATTATGTAGGCATATGAATTTAGGCCTAATTTATGATTAGGCAAGGCATGTAAATAGAACCTTTAGAAATATTAAATCTGCTAAATCTGCTAATTTGCTAAGTTGCCTAAACTGCTAGTTCTGTTATACGGCCTAGACTGCTATTAAGATTGAAATGCCTAATCTGTTAAATTTGTCTGTTGAGATGCCTAATCTGTTATGTGCTAAAATCTGCTAAGTTGCTTAATCTGCTAAATCCGTTAAGTCGCCTAATCTGAAAAATTTGTTATATGTTAAATCTGTTACCTGCTATATCTGTTGTTTTGATATAATTAGTCTGTTATTGGCGTAATTTGAATTGACTATAGTTATGAATAATTGACATGTATATTAGGCATAGGCATAAATGCTAAACTATTAATTAACTGGCCGCAAAGATAAATATGGCTAACTCGAGGTTAGAATGAGTTTGCGGCGTAAACCTGCCCGGAACCGCCCGGCACATCCAGTGGCCGCAAACAATAGGTTATAATGTGAGAAGTTAGTCATAAAATGCGCAAGACACGAGGTTAGGTCTGGCTTGTTGCAGAAGTCTGCCCGGAACCGCCCGACATATCCAGCGGCCACAAGCTACCGACCTAATGTGAGAGGTCTGTGCATTAATATTTAATTAATGCAAATCTGAGATAAAATATGAGATAAAATCTGAGATAAAATCTGAGATAAATATGATGTCTAAAATGTGTTGGGTGGATAGGGTTAAACTAACTGGACTAATGAATTTAATGAACCCGTTTCGTGAATCCGTTGGCCCAATACAAAGTTAGATAATCTGGAACCAGTTAATCTGTAAGCCTGTTAATCCGAACATCTGATCCGTTAGTCTGAAAACCTGTTAACTTGATTGTCTGATCTGTGAACTAGTTAACCTAAGTTTTGTATGTCTGAAACTTGTAGACAAGTTAAGCGGAAATCTGTTAGTCTGGGGACACAAGGTTAGGAGGGGAATTACTTGTGTCATCTGTTGTTTGGGACCCATATTAGTCAGTAACCCTTTCTGGTATCAAAACTTTGACCCAACAGTAGGTAGGGTCCGGGCACGCTTACTGAACTAATTATAAGCGGTTCATTCTGATAATGGCGAGGGGTGTTGATGGTGCGTTCCAACCGGGTCATGTGCGTGCATGGATCCTGGTCTGCCTCTGAGGATGTAAGACGCCGTGACATCTGTAAATAGGTCTGTGTCATTCAAAGGTTGCCACTTTAGGGAATGATACACCCTTTGGTGGGGCTGGCATAGGGTATTTATGTATTAGGGAGCCGATCGCTTGGGGTAGGGTTTTAGGGTACACTTAGTTCTGTCTGTTTCTGTTGGTACCATCTGTTTTTGTTGGGTGGCAACACCTGTCTGTTTCTGCGTGGTACTGTCTGATCGGGTGGTAAAGGCCCAATTACTAGTGTACACCTTATGCTACATTCTGCTTCTGTCTGTTTCTGATCGGGTGGTAAAGGCCCATTACTAGCGTGGAAATTATTCTGTACCTGTTTCTGTTTCAGTTTAAACATTAGGGTGACACCTAATTCTGTTATACTAGTATTAGTGCAGAGAAGTGTAAAGCAATAGTCTATGTCATTCTGTTCTTCTGTTATATCTGCTACACCTGTTACAGTTATCTCTCATCCAGTTTTATGTTCATGTCATATTATTATTATCTGTTCATATGCTGAAAGTCACTGGACTTGCCAGACTTTTTGTCTGACCCTTATTGTTTCGCCTCCTTTCTTCTGTTCCCCCCCCCCAAATTATCCAAGGAGGGAATACTTTAGCTTGATCCGGATTTCTCTCTGCTTGAAGTGCTTAAAGTATGGCTTGGCTCTGTATAGCTCCCGTTCTATGGGGATTATGATTTTAAAACATGCATTGTGAAGGCTTTTGTACAAGACTGATATTTGTACTTGAATTCTGAGATTTGAAAGGATGTGACCATATTGATTTCTGCTTCTACTGTAATAAAGTTAAAAATTTTCAAGTATTGTTTTATCTGTCTTGTAAGTTTCTGTTCTGTTTACTAAAATGCTCCACCAAAGTTAAGGCATTCCCTTTGTGAGTGACCTTAACGGAGGTGGGGTGTTACACTTGGTATCAGAGCTGAAGGTTACCAGATTGGGTAAAGTTTTTGAGAACTATTTTCAAAAAGGTTTTGGAAGGAAGTATTTTCAAAAATAAAGCTTATTTTGAAAAACATGATCCCCAAGAGCCATATATCTTTCTTTCAGTCCTTTTTGTATTGAACCTTTCCTTTTTCGTTCCAGCATGTCTGAAGCATCTGAGATACCAGAGGGTGTTCATGTACCCGGTTGGTTTCGTCAATATCTTGAGGCTAGGACCGCCGCTGCAGGTCCAGCAAATGATCCCCCTCCTCCACCCCCTCCTCGTGCAATTGCTTTCTCAAAGATCTGTAGAGATTTTAGGGCCATAGGTGGGAAGGATTTCAAAGGAACTGAATCATTCGTAGAAGCAAGGAATTGACTCAAAGAAACTGAGGATCTATTCGTTATCTTCGAGGTGGACGATAGGCAGAAGGTACAGTTGGCAGTATGGCTGCTCAAAGACGAAGCTTCCTACTGGTGGGAAGTCACTAACGCCGAGAGGCCGGTTGAGACATGGATGGATTTCAGAACAAGGTTTGAGACAAAATTCCTCTCGCAAGCTGAACGAAGTTTACAATTGGAAAAGTTCTTATCTCTTAAGCAAGGAAGTATGACGGTCAAGGAATACGTCAACCAGTTCAACCAACTGGCTAGGTTCGGATTGGATTTAGTCAACACTCAGCATAAAAAGGCTCTCCGCTTTGTTAAAGGATTGAACGAGCCACTGCACAGCCTAGCCATGACCCATGTACCCATGGGAGCAACTTACGAGAAACTGGTGGATATGGCACTACTGCACGAGGAAGACAAGGGCCCGAAAGAGACAAAGAAGGAAGAACCACAGAATAAGAAAGCGGGGCCCAAAAAGGAAACACAAAAGAAGGATGAAAAGACTGAAGATAAGAAGGGGAAAAAGTGCTTTACTTGTGGGAGCTCGACTCATCTGAACAAGGATTGCAGAAAAAGGAAAGGCACTTGCTTCAACTGTGGAGAGATGGGACACTTCACTAGGGACTGCCCGAAGAGACGAGGGCAAGGAGGGCTAGCAAACACTCTCGAGGCTAGTGGCTAGGATAAGAATAGGAAAATTTCTATAGTAGGTTTAATTTCTTTATCTGATTATGGAGTTAAGACTTTTTCTGATTCTGGTATTTTGATTTTGTAATCGATACTCTGCACTTTAATACTAGTATTATTTCTGAATTCCGCTGTAGACTCAGACCCATAAGGGTTATGGCTCATCTGTTTGAGATTGGGGTTTGAGGGATATCTGTGTTAGGCGTCAAGTATGACGCATACATTCTGAGTTTTCGTGGGGTATGATTTTATCATGCTTAGCTTCCTAAGAATCATTAGGGAACCTGATCTGTACCAGTAGTCTGTAAATATCTAAATACTTTTGATAGGATTTCCAGTTTTGACATTGTCTAAAGAAGGTAATCCTCTGGGTGTCAATTTGATGTTGGTTTCGGTCTTTGGGGCTGATACTTAGGACCCATGTCTAATGAGAACCAAATTTTCGTTCTATCTGTACTCGCTTCCATCACTCAACTATATCCTATCGATCGAGTCTTCGATCTTTAGGTAGAAACTAATGGGTGTAAACATGTGTTTGAGACATGTTATGTTTGATGGTTGCAAGTGTATGCAAGTGGTTGCTAGTGGTTTCTCGTGGATGCATATACACACACTAGGCACTAGATCGGCTCGAAAACACTCTCATACTGCATATGGATGGGTGAGCATTTTTCAATTCTTGTGGATGCAAAATGGTTGATTCAGCACATGGATGTTGCATTTGAGTGAATGATCGTGCACTCATATAGAAATAATATATATCATTAGAATTCTATTGCATACATGTTGGACTCATGGCACTGACATAATTCGCATTAAGGAGGTCAACTGAATCAGTAGACCGTCTGATCTTTGCATTAGATAAGGAACATATACACACACTTTTGCATATGTTCATACAACATTAGAAGTTTTCTAAGGACAATGGATGCTTGTGGATGATGGTTGAGTAGATGGGTGATTGGATGGTAGGACACATTCTTCTTAACTTGAAGATTTCGGGGACGAAATCCTCTAAGGAGGGGAGAATGTAACACCCCGTATTTTCTGTAAACATAAGAGTTAAAAATCAAGGTATAATTAATTTTTAGGAGAAGAAATAAGGGAAACGGGTTACGCCATTGTGTTCGTCTCGGAAAAATACGCGAAATAGAGTCCGAATTTCCGTAAATCGGAGTCCGTATGAAGAAGATATGGACGAACGAAGTTAGGCAGAAAAACCGGAAACAGGCCAGAATACACTGGCGCACTTGTGAAGTGCGCCAGTACAAAAATACACTGGCGCACCTGCCAAGTGCGCCCATACAAATCCAGCACCGAATTCTGGAGTGTTCTGAGGTGACGTGTCTTCTTTTGAGTGGCTGGATGATGTGTATTCGAGCTGTGCGATTCTGATGACTTCTGGACTGATCTGAAGGCTCTAAATCACCCTATCCTCCTATAAATACATCCCTAACCTAAACCTAGGTTTCTTACACAATTCTCTAGCCTCCATTGCTCTCTTCTTCTAATTAAAAATAAAAATGGTGTTGCTACTCTGCTGGAATCAAAACTAGAAGCTAATCAACATCAACCTAAGCAACTCAATTCAAATTAGAGATTAAAGCTTCTGCAACAATTCTGCAATAACTAAAGTTCTTTCTTTAATCCAACCAAGGCAAGTACAGTTATTCTCCGCTATAAACGTTAATTATAATTTTGATATGCTTTTAAATCTGAGTTTGAGGTTGTATATATATTCTCTTCTGTTAGATCTGTTTTCTGTGACTGCTCTGTATTCCTTTCTTCTTTTCTGTTTCTATAGCCAGGCTACCACGAGCCTGTGCCCAATCTCATAAAGAGATTAATGTATGAACGCAAAATTTGGGACAATTAATGAATGATGCGAAATTTGACAAGACTGAATTGAACGTATGACTTTAGATCTGAAGCATAAAATATATTGGACATGTGACTTGGGATTGGATGCATAAATTTGACTATGAACATGTAATTTATATATTGCATGCATAGAGTATGTTGTAATTTAGATCTGTAACTAATTAGAGAAATGAACATATGATATTTAGATCTGTAATTAATTAGAAAAAAATGAGCATATGTTGTAAACTAGATTTAGATCTATGCATATTCTGTGATAAAAGAAAAGAGGAACCATTGTATGTTTACATATGATTGGAGACTTTGGACAAAATGCATATAAAAGTCAAGATCTGATTTTTAGAAGATATAATTTAAAGATTTAGATTGTTGGGTATATTTTGCATTATGATTCATGACTTGAAAAGAAGAAGGATATGGAAAGTTAGGTGTAAAGATTTACATTAATTAGGATATCTATTATTGTGATTACACCTAAATAGGAATTTTTGGATATATGGCATGCATTGTAATTAATGATTATATTTTGTATAGTTTACATGTGAATCTGCTGTAAAATGCTAGTTTAACAAAAATTGGAACATATGTTATATGGTAAATTGTGTCCATATTCTGCGCTATGTAAATTTATGCAAACATGGAATATATGTTCATATTGTGAATCATGACAATTATGTAGGCATATGAATTTAGGCCTAATTTATGATTAGGCAAGGCATGTAAATAGAACCTTTAGAAATATTAAATCTGCTAAATCTGCTAATTTGCTAAGTTGTCTAAACTGCTAGTTCTGTTATACGGCCTAGACTGCTATTAAGATTGAAATGCCTAATCTGTTAAATTTGTCTGTTGAGATGCCTAATCTGTTATGTGCTAAAATCTGCTAAGTTGCTTAATCTGCTAAATCCGTTAAGTCCCCTAATCTGAAAAATTTGTTATATGTTAAATCTGTTACCTGCTATATCTGTTGTTTTGATATAATTAGTCTGTTATTGGCGTAATTTGAATTGACTATAGTTATGAATAATTGACATGTATATTAGGCATAGGCATAAATGCTAAACTATTAATTAATTGGCCGCAAAGATAAATATGGCTAACTCGAGGTTAGAATGAGTTTGCGGCGTAAACCTGCCCGGAACCGCCCGGCACATCCAGTGGCCGCAAACAATAGGTTATAATGTGAGAAGTTAGTCATAAAATGCGCAAGACACGAGGTTAGGTCTGGCTTGTTGCAGAAGTCTGCCCGGAACCGCCCGGCATTTCCAGCGGCCACAAGCTACCGACCTAATGTGAGAGGTCTGTGCATTAATATTTAATTAATGCAAATCTGAGATAAAATATGAGATAAATATGATGTCTAAAATGTGTTGGGTGGATAGGGTTAAACCAACTGGACTAATGAATTTAATGAACCCGTTTCGTGAATCCGTTGGCCCAATACAAAGTTAGATAATCTAGAACCAGTTAATCTGTAAGCCTGTTAATCCGAACATCTGATCCGTTAGTCTGAAAACCTGTTAACTTGATTGTCTGATCTGTGAACTAGTTAACCTAAGTTTTGTATGTCTGAAACTTGTAGACAAGTTAAGCGGAAATCTGTTAGTCTAGGGACACAAGGTTAGGAGGGGAATTACTTCTGTCATCTGTTGTTTGGGACCCATATTAGTCAGTAACCCTTTTTGGTATCAAAACTTTGACCCAACAGTAGGTAGGATCCGGGCACGCTTACTGAACTAATTATAAGCGGTTTATTCTGATAATGGCGAGGGGTGTTGATGGTGCGTTCCAACCGGGTCATGTGCGTGCATGGATCCTGGTCTGCCTCTGAGGATGTAAGACGCCGTGACATCTGTAAATAGGTCTGTGTCATTCAAAGGTTGCCACTTTAGGGAATGATACACCCTTTGGTGGGGCTGGAACAGGGTATTTATGTATTAGGGAGCCGATCGCTTGGGGTAGGGTTTTAGGGTACACTTAGTTCTGTCTGTTTCTGTTGGTACCATCTGTTTCTGTTGGGTAGCAACACCTGTCTGTTTCTGCGTGGTACCGTCTGATCGGGTGGTAAAGGCCCAATTACTAGTGTACACCTTATGCTACATTCTGCTTCTGTCTATTTCTGATCGAGTGGTAAAGGCCCATTACTAGCGTGGAAATTATTCTGTACCTGTTTCTGTTTCAATTTAGACATTAGGGTGACACCTAATTCTGTTATACTAGTATTAGTGCAGAGAAGTGTAAAGCAATAGTCTATGTCATTCTGTTCTTCTATTATATCTGCTACACCTGTTACAGTTATCTCTCATCCAGTTTTATGTTCATGTCATATTATTATTATCTGTTCATATGCTGAAAGTCACTGGACTTGCCAGACTTTTTGTCTGACCCTTGTTGTTTCGCCTCCTTTCTTCCGTTCCCCCCCAGGTTATCCAAGGAGGGAATACTTTAGCTTGATCCGGATTTCTCTCTACTTGAAGTGCTTAAAGTATGGCTTGGCTCTGTATAGCTCCCGTTCTATGGGGATTATGATTTTAAAACATGCATTTTGAAGGCTTTTGTACAAGACTGATATTTGTACTTGAATTCTGAGATTTGAAAGGATGTAACCATATTGATTTCTGCTTCTACTGTAATAAAGTTAAAAAATTTCAAGTATTGTTTTATCTGTCTTGTAAGTTTTTGTTCTGTTTACTAAAATGCTCCACCAAAGTTAAGGCATTCTCTTTGTGATTGACCCTAACGGAGGTGGGGTGTTACATGCGTTGATATGAAGGATCTTATTCTGTCAGGTATGAAGAGCCACGATTGCCATGTATTTTTAGAGACTCTATTTCCGATAGTATTTAAAGAGATTTTACCACAAAAGGTTTGGGTGCCTATAACAGAGCTCAGTTTGTTGTTTAAAGATATATGCTCGACAACTCTATCTAAAAGCCATTTGCAGAAGCTTGAAAGAGATGTACCCAAATTGATATGTAAATTGGAGAAAATATTTCTTCCTAGAGTATTTAACTGCATGGAACATTTGCCAATACATTTACCAACTGAAGCATTACTACGGGGACCAGTGCAGTATGGATGGATGTATCCTTTTGAGAGGTATATAATAATTATATTTATTTACGCAATGTTTAAATATACAACATGTCATTGTATTATTCACACATTTTCCTATTAAGGTATCTGGGCCACCTAAAGAAAAAGGTGAAGCCGAAAGAACGTGTTGAAGGCTCTATTTGTCAAGCGTACATTATTGAAGAAGCATCCATATTTTTTAGTCATTATTTCGATGATCATGTGAATTTATATTTTAATCGTGGTCATCGCAATGAAACTGATATTGTGGATGATTCAGTCGATAACGTTCTCTCAGTATTCAAAAAACAAGGACGCCCATCTGGTAAATGGAAGAACGTTAAAGGCTTCGCCACAACAAAAGATTACAATCTAGCCAATGCAACTGTGCTTCTTAATTGCAATGAATTAGCTGATCTTATAAGGTATCATAATAATTTGATTATTCATTAACTAAATTAATGTCAATCTCCTCAAGATACACACAATACTACTTAGATAATAACATGTGTATTTCGTTTAAACAGGAAGTTCGAAAGTGAATATCCCAATGCTGAACTCTGTAAAGAATTCGAGGGATGGTTTAAACAATATGTAAGTATGATTAGTCATGTTTTTTAACCTTGCACTGTATCCATTATATATTAACTTGTGTATTTAATTCAAATTGATAGGTTGATTCGAACAACATCACCGACATTTGCTATAGGAAACATGCTTTTGGTCCGCTTACTAGTTACAGAATATGTCCAATAATGTTTATAAATGGATTTAAGTTCCACACAGAAGAATATGGAAAGAAAAAGACGATTGTTAATAGTGGAGTTCGTATCAAAGGTGGGAACAACGATGATGACATAACAGATTATTATGGTGTACTGGAGGAAATAATTGAGTTAACTTACTCGGTGGTGCCGGAGTTAAAAACGTTTCTATTCAAATGTCGATAGTTTGATAGTAGACCGAATATTGGAGTAAAGCACGTACATAAGGATTACCCACTTATTGAAGTGAACCCCAAAGAAAAATATTTAGGGTATGATCCATTTGTGTTGGCGGCACAAGCTACACAAGTTTATTTCACACCATATCCTACTTTCGACAACAGTCGTTCAGATTGGTGGGCTGTCATTAAGACAAAACCGAGATGGTCATTTCACTCAAATACGATCATAACCGATAATATTGCGTATCAAAATGATCCAGAACCTAATGAGCTACTGGAGATTGTACAACAAGTAGAAGACATAGGATCTCTTATTAATGACGTCAATGATGGGATCGAAGTAGATGAAGATGACGATGCACAAATTGAAGTAGAAGAAGATGAGTGTAAGCTTGAAGACGAGAGTGTTAACATTGAGAGTGATGATGATAATGAAGATTGGTAGCATGCATATTTAATTGTGATTGTTTGCATGTGTCTTTAGTTGCTCGGTTGCTTTTATGTTTATGAAGTTGTTTATGTTTAGTTAGTAGTAAAATTTTCAATTGTTGATTTACATTCTATGCTGTTTGATGAATGTTTTCAAACCTCGTCTTAAATAAAGTTCGCTACTTTCATTTTGAAATGTTATATTATCTTATGTATATAGTTGTAAATGTTGTATTCATGTAATAGATATGAGTTCTCGTGGTCGCGGTGGTCATAGTAGCAGTGGCTGTAGTAGTGGTGGTGGTTGTGGTGGTCGTAGTGGTAGTGAACGTGGTTTGGGTTTGATCGAACCTGCACCAACACCAGCATCACCCTCTATCGATCAACAATTCACCCCTTCGGATGAATGTGATCATGATGAAGACACCCCTGGGCTATCTGGACAAGTGTCACAGACTGGCTCGACTTCTTCAGTCGGTACCATGTACATCTATTGTAAGAATAGTGGCGAGTAAGAAATTTTTTTAAATTTTCGAATTATTGTATATTTTAATAATGCATTACATAATTTACTCTAATTTCTGCATTAACAGGTGGGAATTCGCGAATAGTGACTCGACATCTCGTACTTTATCTAATATGCTTAAGGCCCGTTTGACATCATTTTGGCATTGTTTTAGTACGATTTCTGCTAATATTAAGGATCATTGGTTTGACGAGTTTAAGGTAGAATAATTTTGAAATTCAGGTTCTTCAATATTTAGTTTATTCATGATTAAGTTTTCCAATTTATTTGATCCTAAAATCTTGTGTAGGCATTGTACACTTGGGATACCACTACTTCTTTTGCTGATGTCAGATTGTTATGGAATCAAAAGTGTTCTTTGAAGTATAAGTGGATTGTTGGAGACATGAAAAGACATAAAAAGAAGAATGCTTGTATAACAGATGAGGTATGGCAACAATTTTTAGCCTATTGGGAGAGAGAGGATGTGAAGGAGCTTTCTAAAAAAACTCAGTTGCTCGCAAAAAAAATCCAAGGCCACATAGAGGTGGTTCCAAGTCAATGGCACAATGGATGAACGATATGGTAATTGTTTAAATTATTAACTAATAATAGTATACAATCCAAATAAAGATATGATAATGGTTTTTATTTTTTAGGAGAAAGAACAAGGCCAAACACCAACATTCATGCAGGTTTATATTCGAACACATTATGTTGAGAAACCAGACGATTTTATAGATGGGGGATGGGTTGATGAGTACTCGGAACAGTTTGTTGTATGTAATCAACAAAAGTTTTAAATTATAGTTTATAATTTTCTAATTCTGCTAAACAATACAACATCTAACTTAAGTTTAAATTACAGGCCAAATACAACGAGCGGGTTGCTCAAATGACCGAGAGGCAGGGTGGTGAGCTCTCTCACGACGAGCTAAACCATCTTTACATGCAGCTTACTGGAGAAGGTGAGATGTGTGCTTCTTCAAGAACCAAACGAAGGCCTGGTACTGGCAATATTCCTGGGGTATTGACTGAAAATTTATTTTATTTATTTTCTAGTTATGCTCATGCTCTATACTGTAGACTTTTAGTTGATAATGCTTCTACTTAATGTAAAATGTGTCGAATCAATTCCACATAGAAAGAACTAGTCATGTGGTGATCATGTTGATCCATAAATAGATCCCACGTGATAATGCTTCTCTCTTTGTGGCTCTTCGCTGAGCCTTAAGGCACAGCTGAAACTGAGCTTTACGGCTCAGTTTCGCGGAGCACAAAGGCTCAGCGTCGCTGAGCCTGCGAAATTGAGCTTAAGGCTCAGCGTCGCTGAGCTTAAAGGCTCAGCCGAAACTGAGCATAAGCCTCAGTTACGGTTGTGCCTTAAGGCTCAGCGAAACTGAGCTTAAGGCTCAGCCGAAACTGAGCATAAGGCTCAGTTTCGGCTGAGCCAAGTTGCTGTGGTTGCTGTGCAACCTGAAGTTGCACAGCAACTTAAGGTTGCTGTGCAACTTCAAGTTGCACAGCAACTTAAGCAAGTTAACTTGCTTAAGCTGCTGTGCAACTTGAATTTGAACAGCAACCTTAAGTTGCTGTGCAACTTCAGGTTGCACAGCAACCTGAAGTTCAGGTTGTTGTGCAACCTCAGGTTGCACAGCAACCTTGCTGTGCAGGTTGCTGTGCAACCACAGATTGCACAGCAACCTCCTCAGGTTGTTGTGCAACCTCGGTTGCCCAACAATCTGAAGTTCAGGTTGCTGTGCAGGTTGCTGTGCAACCACAGGTTGCACAACAACCTCCTCAGGTTGCTGTGCAACCTCCTCAGGTTGCTGTGCAAGCTCAGGTTGCACAACAACCTTGCTGTGCAACCTGAGGTTGCACAGCAACCTGACGTTTAGGTTGATGTGCAACTACAAGTTGCACAACAACTTAAGCAAGTTGTTGTGCAACCTGAAATTGCACAGCAACCTGTAGTTGCCGCAAAGCAACTTGAAGTTGCTGTGCAAGTTTCACAGCAACTTCAAGTTGCTTTGCGGCAACCTGAAGTTGCCGCACAGCAACTTGAAGTTGCTGTGCAACTTGCACAACAACTTCATGTAGTTTGCCGCACAGCAACTTGAAGTTGCCGTGCAAGTTGCACAGCAACTTCAAGTTGCTTTGCAGCAACCTGAAGTTGCTGTGCAACTTGCACAACAACTTCAAGTTGCTGTCGGCTGAGCCTTAGGGCTCGGTGACTTAAGGCCCAGTTTCAGTTGAGTCAAAACTGATCGTTTTACTTAATTGTAATATGAACTGTATTCATCATACTAATTGGATTTAATTTTTTTATGTGTAGATATACAAAGACAATACATACACCGTTATGTTTGGAGTTAGAGATGATACAGAGAAGCTTGTGAAGGAAGTAGACGAGCTAAGAGATAAAAATCAAGAATTGAGTGTCACTGTTAGCAAACTACAAGAACAAATGAGTTCTGTACGAGCGATTTTACAAGGGCTGCGGCAAGAACAAGAACCGCAGATATGGCGTACTTTATGAATCAATCTTATTTTGGTAGTGAGTTTGATGTTCTATTTGTGTATCGTACATTACACGATGTTTGAATTAGATGAAACGATCATATTTGAGTTATGTAGCAACTTTATTTTATTATTTGTAGGACAAGATTTGTTTTAAATATATTTGTAGAAAGTTTATGGTAATTCGACCATGGTATTTATTTTACATCAATGTTTTTATTGATATATATTGCTATGATTTTGCATATGTTCGGTTTTATTATGATTTGTGGTAGACAAGATAAATATAAAATTACCATATTGATTTTTGGTGTACGGATGCGTGGGGAAGGGGTAAGAATGCATATGAAACTTGGCGTAGGGAATGCGTCGGAACTTGGCATAGGGATCGCGTAGAGAATTTGGCGTAGGGACGGCGTAGGGAAGTTGGCGTAGGGACAACGTAGGGAATTTGGCGTAGGGATAGCGTATGGAAGTTGATGTAGGGACTGTGTAGGGAATTTAGCGTAGGTATGACGTAGAGAACTTGGCGTAGGTATGACGTAGGGAACTTGGCGTAGGTATGGCGTAGGCATTTAGACGTAGGGATGGCGTAGGGAAATATTTGCGACGAGCTGTTTCCAACTTCCTTTTTGGCATAGGTATGGCGTAGGGAAATTCGATTACCTACGCCATACCTACGCCAAATTGGCGTATGGAATTCAGATTTCTTTTGTAGTGTTATCCTAGTGCTTACATCACTGTTGGATTACATGCTTGCATATAGTTTTCCAGACCTGATCGATGTATAAGGTAACTAAAAAGGGATTTTCAGTTAAACGATTTATTAGTTCAGTATAATAAGCTTTAAAAACACCACTTCTGAAGAACTAGTTTTAAAACATGTTTGCGTCATTACATCAGTGTTGGTTTACATCATTACATGTTTGCATATAGTTTTGTAGACCTGATCAATGTATAAGACAATGAAAACCGGATTTCCACTTAAACGACTTATTAGTTCAGGATAATCATTTTTAAGAACACATCTGAATAAATAAATAAATGGAGCTATAATTTTCAGTTATACAAAAACAATGATAAATTGATTGGTCATTTTTCTACATAATTCATCCAGATAGATGAATTGACCATGTTTTGTCATTGAAACTAATTGTTGTCTCTAAAACTTATTATATTTGTATGAAAAGTCATTCAAACTAACTAGCTTACACACAAGGGAAAATGACCAAGGTTGATACAATTTTTTTGTTTTTTTTCATTTGTTTGATAAATTACACCAATGGTTTACATATATATCCGCTTTAATTTCTTCGTTCACACTGTTTGAACCTCTCAGTTGCATCTTTCTTCAAGCAGTAACATTGGTTATTCAAATCTCCAAAGAATTTCATGCATCTTCCAGATTTAGCATGGTCGCGGTTAATGCAAATTGCGTTGCATGGAGCATCCAAACGACAAAGTCCCCTATAATGTTGGCTGACGAAATAATCCTTTTCAGAAATTGATTTCACAGTGATTCCTGAAGCTGAAAATGAAGGGATGTACAAAAGTTGTCAGTAATTAACAGAAACAAGGATACCGACTCTTAGTACACTTGTTTTTTTTAGCCCTTTTTGTTCTTTACCAAAAAAGATAAAATTGAGGCATGCATGAGTTTTCTTTGAATAATGGTGAGTATATCCTAAGAGATACATTGAACAGTGTACTGTTTGCTTGAACTTCCTAACCAGTAATACGCATTATCATTGTGAAACCAGTCATTTTTTATAAGAATAAAGCCAGTAATTTTTGATAAGAATAAAACCTAATTTTTTTTGATAAGGAGATATATTTAGTTACCTGACACCAGTAGCAGAAGAGTCAGAAGAACAAAGACAATGTTCTCTACCTTGAAAGCCATGATAACTAAGGATGCCAGTGGTCAAGTTTGTTGATTACTGTATTTATATACACAAGCATGCATAATACTGAGAACGTTTAATACTTAAGGAATAACTGAGAGGTTCAACTTGGATTGGATTAACTTGTAATCTAAAATTATGGCAACTAATTAAGAAATTTATTATGATAATCAACATTAATGATATGTTTATGAACATACTTGCGAGGACTCTTTTTTCTATAAAAAAAGTTCATCTAATTACCACATTCTTTGCATGGCACGGTGTTTAATAGATAATTGATGTGTTCGATTTAGATGGAATTAATTAATGGTATGCAGTATGGTAATTAATTAATAAATTATTGCTATAATCAACATCAATATTTGATACATGAATCCAAGGCCGGTGCAACCATGGCCACTTCTTCCTCACCTATGCAGTCATAGCCCCACATTTTTTCCGCGATATATAGCCCACAGCGCTCTTCAACTGCTACGTTGTTTCAGTTAAGTGATGATGAAGAATTGATTCATTTTTAGCCCTGCTATTTTACGCTGCATCTGCTAACTCAAGGCTAAAAAGCTTCCATTTAGCAGTATTAATATAAAGAGCATGTTTTGACTAGTTTTCTTTTAAAAAAATAGTAAATTTAACGTAAAGAGCAAATTTAAGGCATACGTGCATAATATATGGTAACAATCAATTACGGTTAGCAAATTTAGCATGCATAACTATGATATTCCTTAATGTTATATAAGATTAATTAATATATTAGTTTCTTGTATACATATAATGCGAGAAAGATGATTAAATTTTTAAATATTTGGTTGTACACTAATGGACCTTTTTGTGTCTCCGCTATTTCCCCCCTTTATCCTAGCTACACCTTGTTGCATCTCCACCGCCATAGAACCGCTAAGTGCTTTACTGCACAGTTTGTCACTATATTGCCCTCATCCGGGGGTTGTCCTAGACGGTGGTCTGGCTTAGCTAACCCTGAAACCGGGACTGCATGAATCCACTATCACTACGCCATAAACGGCCTAACACAACGAATTTGCAAGGTGTTGCCAGCCAAAAAGTCCTGATAGCTATACTATTTTGTTCCTACTGCAAAAAAGTTCTATTTTTGGTGTTAACTTAGCCATAAAAACGTGTTTCTTTAGATAAAAAAGTGTAACACGATGCAACATTTTATACAGTGTTGCTATAGCAGACCTTTAAAATTGAAAAAACTAAAAAAAATTAAACCTTAACAATCCATGCCATCATTTAAAAATAAATCTCAACCATCAATCTCAATCATTAATCCAAAACTATGAAGTTCCTTAATTTTGTTATATAAGATTAATTAATATTGGTTTCTTGCATACATATAATGCGAGAAAGATGATTAATTAATTTTTAAATATTTGGTTGTACATCTAATGAACCATTTTGCGTTTCCGCTATATCTCTGCTATTTCTCCGCTTTATCTTCGCTACACCTTTTTACATATACACCGCTAAGTGCTTTAACTACACAGTTCCTCACTATATTGCCCTCGTCTGGGGGTTGCCCTAGGCGGCGGTCTGGCTGAACTAACCCTAAAACCGGGCCTGCATGAATCCACTATATTAGTTTCAATATGAATTTTAATATGAAGTTATATTCGATGCATAACTAAACAACATTTTTTTTTGAAACAAAAATGGTACTTAATTACATAACAAAAGGTACATGAAGTTTGAGTTGGCCAAAAATAACATAACTTAAACAAACGAAAACTAGAAAAAGGCCAAACTCAAACATAGAAACAGCCCCAAATAAACAACACAAAGACCAGACAACATTATACAATGAGCACAATACAACCCACGGTCAAGAACAACAAAAACCAACCTAAAAAGGTACAACACCAAAAGCACTAGAAATCAAATAGAGCAAGAGAACTTGACAATTATTCCTGAAGCTGACAACAGGAAGCCTTCATAGCACCATCAAAAAATACTAGGCATCATAAGCGAAACAACACATTTCTGACTAACCAACAAACTCATTTTAACCAACTATCCAAACTGGAAGAAGCCATGCAGAAATGTGATAACCTCTAAAACCATGTCAAGCCTGAATTGAACCACTCATAAACTCTAACTAATACCCTCAGCAAGCTCAAAAGAAGTACACAAAGCCCTACAATATCGAAAATCAGTACGAACACCAGGAAGAAGCTTACTTTTTGGCTATCCCACCTTCTGTACACCTCTTGGAGAACTACCATCTTCCCTTTTTTTTTTTTTTTGATTTAGATCTATTTAAATTGAGCCACGAACTTAGTCCATTTTGGATTTGTTTCCACCAGGGGCTCGTCGTATGTCATTTTATTTACACTTTTGAATTTATTAGCTTTAAACTTTGTTCTCCTTCTCTTGAAACTACTAGATGAACATAACTAAACAATGTTAATAACAATGGAAAATATGCAACTGCTATTGAATCCATCACTGCAAGAAGTTTTAAATTTCAAACACGCAAAACAGTCAATGACGCTTTGCTATCATACCTCACTCACGACTAGCATTTACATTTAGTAAATTAACAGTTTTAAAATGGCACATGCAACATTAATATTTATTTAGGAACCAAAATGGCGTATGAAGCGTTAATATTTATTTCGAAACTCATAAACGATGTTATATGACTGATGCCCACATGACACACATGTACATATATAGCACGAAACTGAATGAGTATTTGATTGATATGTGTCGATTGACATGTGATACCTGATTTGTTGTTTGTTTGTTCTCACACTGCAAGTTCCCGTAGATTTAGGAAAAATCACTATGCATTGAAACGATACATATCCGAACGATTGTACGGATTGTTGGAACAGAAAACAAAATTGATTTTAGAAATTCTGAATTAAGATTTTATTAAACCTTAGACTCTAATAATATAATAAAGTTCTAAATAAATTTGAAGTTAAGTTAATATATGTTTCATAATTAAATTTTTTTGAACTTTAATAATAAAATTAGTAAAGTGTATGAATTTAAATAGATTAATAAAATTAAGTAAGTTAATAAATAAGTGAAAATATACATATAAACATAGATTTTGTAAAATATAGCTATAGATTTCTGAGTGCTTCAATTTTTAAGATAAGCTGAGACTGAATTTCAACTCAAATTTGTAAATGAAAGCGATAATAATAATAATTTATAGAAAGTTGACTTAAGACATGGTTTGAAAGTTGATCTCAATGATTTAATATAAGTAAATATCCTAGAAAACAATATTTAATAAATTTGAGGTTATTCTTATATAAGATTTAAATTTCATAACTTTAGTATAATGAAATCTAATGACAAGTTAGGTTAAAGTTTTATTAAGCTCATTGTCAAATCGGTTAGTATTGTTAGTCCTGTCCTATATTGAGCAATTTGTATCATGTTTCCTACACATATACTACGAGACTGTGTTGCCTATTACCAATTGGTTTTAGGAACACTTGTTTGGTTTTCTAGTAATCTACATGGTATCAGAGCTTGGTTTCGGTCCTGGAACACTTACTTCGGCTCATGTGGCTTGGGCATGTGTCACATGTGCAGGGGTGGTGTTAGTCTTGTCTTGTCCTAAATTGAGCAATTTTTATCCTGTTTCCTGTATATAAGCTATGGGACCATTGTTCCTATCATTGGGTTTAGGAACACTTGTTTGGTTCTCTAATATTATAAATGGTAGCCGAGCTTGGTTCCAATCCTGGAACACTTGTTTCGGCTCATGTGGCTCGGGCACATCTTGACGTGTAAAGGTGGTGTTAGTCTTGTCCCACATCAAGCAATTTTGTATTCTGTTTTATGTACATATACTATGAGACTGTTGTTTCTATTACCATTTGGTTTTAGGAACACTTGCTTTGTTCTCTAGTATTCTACATGATATCAGAGCTTGGTTTCGGCTCATGTGGCTTGGGCACTTCCTGACGTGCAGGGGTGGTGTTAGTCTTGTCCCACATCGAGCAATTTGTATCTTGTTTCCTGTACATATACTATGAGACCGTTGTTCCTATTACCAACTAGTTTTAGGAACACTTGCTTGGTTCTCTGGTATTCTACATGGTACTAGAGCTTGGTTTTGATCCTAGAACATTTGTTTCGGCTCATGTGGCTTGGGCATGTCTTGACGTGTAGGAGTTGAGCTAATCTTGTCCCACATTGAGAAATTTGTGTCATGTTTCCTGTATATATGCTATGAGATTGTTGTTCCTATTACCAATTGGTTTTAGGAACATTTGTTTGGTTCTCTAGTATTCTAAGAGTATATGATATATATATATATATATACATATAATATCATGTAGAATGAAAAGGGATTATTCTAAGTCAAATCAATTTCTAATTATGTTTGAGGCTAACAACTTGAAATTGATTTAAGTGATAGAACTCAAATGAAATGTCTACAATTAATTAAAAAATTGATTTGAAAAATACGTATGAATATATGGATTGGTTATGAATTTAGCATTGTTAAACTCATTCTGAGCCTTAATAACTCGGAATATATGGTTTGCTTTAAAGTAACCAAATAATTTGACTTGGTTAAAATAAATGAGTAAATGGGATTGTTACATCAAACGAAGGTAAAGATATACTTATAGTTAATATTTTGAACTTGGTTTAATTACTGAAATAAAATTCGAGTTGAATTAAAATGGGATCAAAGTGATGTTATAGATATTAAGGAAATAAATGTGACATGAATCTATTTAGTCTAAGATTTGAATCGAAATATAAGTAAAGTAGTGTATTGAATAAATCTAAATTTGGTTTGAATATTAAATTTCACTGATCATTTTTTTATCGTGCATTTATGTGAACGTTTCACTTGAGTTGATTTATTTAGATGAGAATTTTAGTCTTGATCCAAGTGTTTTGTATTTTTATGCATGATACTCGGGTCAAACTAAATATTACAACTTGAGATTTGCATCTGGCGAATTTAGAGATTTGTGAAGAACACGTGCTTGTCTGTCACTTCTGTCATTTCATTTGTATTAATAAAAATTATGTTTTAGCTTTCCTCTGTATTAAATTTTTGTAACTCTGATGTATTATATTATTTTACTCCACTGTTAGTAAATGTATAATTTTGTGTTTGTGATTTGATTCTCTTAAACCTATGAGTAATAACAATATGTTATTTCGAACGGTTTAAGTTGGTTTAGTTATCGACTTGAAGAGATCGAAAAGGCAGACTATTACATTACCAAAGTATTATAGAACATGATTGTAGCATCAAACCTTAATGTATAATGTGATATGGGTATAATACATGTGCATGGAATAAACATAACACAAACGAATTTATATTAAAACCAAGCTCAAAACCACCGCCATCATCTGAAGGCTATGAACAAAACATGTGTTCTCTCTCTGACTTGGGCATAAATACATTTAAGTAATACAACATTGATACAGTAGTTTGACTAAAGTCCATATCAAGTTTTAAAATACATAAAACATTCTAACTTTAAAATTTAAAATTTATTTCGAAATAATATATAAAACAACGTAAAAAACTTCTAAATTTTAAAAATTATTTCAATTTATATTTATCTTCGTATCTATGTCAGAATAATGAAAAAAAAAATGCAAGGAAAAAAACAAAAATAGTAAACTCTAGAAAATCTTGTAGAAATGCATGTAATTATTGAAATTATTACTGACATACAATAAATTATTGTCAACGATTGCATAATTTTATGCATTTTTTAATGGATAATTCAAAATTTAAAAATTGATTACAAATAATATTAAACTTCATATTTATTATGGAAAAAACAAGAAAAAGTTCATGTAAAACGAGCACAAAAAAAAAACATACCACTTTCAATAAAATTATAGAAAAGTTTGCAAATCTCTGTTGTAGACATTTCTATAGTTTTTTTTTCCTGCAAATATTGGTTTATTGACCAAATATTTGCAGATATGACTGCAATTATTAAGGGAATATTTGTAGATATGTGTCAATAAATATAAACATTTATATTCTAATTTTTTTCTTCCAGCTACTTAGTTTTAATATATACAATTTTATAAATCCTTTTTAAGCACTGAAACAAAAAAAACACAAAATAAAATTGCTACAGTAAACTAATTATAGGAACCCAATTTATAATTGTTTTTGCAAAGCAACCCACCTTATATCAATTTTGCTTTTAAGGATGTTAGCGTAAGATTCACAAATTGATACCATATATTTATTGACTTTTGTTGTTTGACCTGCAAGTTTAAGTGTGAGAATGAGCAAAATTGAATAGCACCATAAAACCTCTAATTATTCTTGTCTCTTTGATCAATATGGATTTACATCTTAGTAATACAATCAATATCATGCTTTTTTTATATAAACATATAAACGTAAAATTATTAGAATGGCATTTTGAAATTATATCTTAATTATACCTTAATACTCCCGCCTTAACTAAAATCGAAATATTTAGTATTTGGTCACTCATTCTTATCTTTTCACTTAAACTTCTTCTATTTTAATTAAGACACAAGTTATTCATATGCTAAAACTAATTCAACTGATTTTATACCGTAAGTAGCTTACGCCATAATTAAAATATACAATTTTCATTAGTGAAATTACTAACTTTTACATTTTATAGCTAAGTCAATCAATTGTACCTTCATTAAAATTACATTTTGACATCATGCATCCATATAAAGCAAAACTCACATGTTTGTCGTAACGCTATATATGTCATACATGCGCATGCGCGCCCACATACTCATGTATAAAACTAGGATCAATATATAGTACTCTTTATTTAACACCATTTTATAGCTTTAGATATCAATCACAACATTTAATTATAATACAAATGGTGTTAAAAAAAGAGGGTTGGTGATCCTATTTATATATGTTGTGTGTGTGTATATGTATGTATGTTTGTATGTATGTATGTATACACTATAGGATATGTAGCCCTTTAATTTCCGCTTACATGTTTCCAATTATCGTTTATAAAGTATGATCTCGTTGCTCCCTTGATTTGACCTACACCTTGATGGAACCGGAAAAAAAAGGATATCTCTAGTGTAATTCTACCATAACAAGAGTTCAATCCATCAAATACTTTAATTAATAATGGTAAATAAAATTAATTTTGTCTTTGTTAATCTAGAATTTTCCGTGTATCAAATATGTAGAATATATAAAAATTTATGAAATAATATACTTGAAAATGTTTTTTTTTTGGAGATACTCAAAGAGAAATATTCCGAACAATAGTTTCTAGTCGTTGGATCAAATGAATGTCTACGGTCTGTTTTGAGATATGATCTAGTATACACAGAGGTGGATTCATTAACTTTGTATGCAGGTAAGATAATTAAGTATAGATGGTTAGCAAACTAAAGATGTGATTTATGGTTAATTGAATGATTAATTGTGATATGTTACAGAGTAAGTAAGTATGTGAGTTAACTAAGGTTGTGTTGTTAATTGGTAATAATGAAATTAATTTAAACATTTTGGGAAAGCTAATAAATTAATTAAGTAAGTTTTGGATTTAATACTTATTTTTAAACTGATTAGAGGATTATTGAAACTTAATTAATGATCATAAAATTGTTTTATGATAAAAAAATCTGTTAGACACTTTGGTTTTGGTGTGAGAGGTTACATGTTTGAAATTTGTGTAGCATGATTCAAACATATATCGACTTGTTAGTTTATGATATAATGGCTCAGACTTGCGACACTAATATGTGTAATGATCTGAGTACCCCTTTTTTAAAAGATTATAGGATTTTATGAATGAAGTATTGATATTAAAAAATGAAAATCACATATTACTATAAAATAGTAAAAATGAAATGTATTTAATTTTAATGAAGCCATTAAGTATCCGAAGGCCAAATGGACGGGCCATATAGATGGGGTAGGATAGTTCGAATATAGGGTCCTTAACAAGAAAGTTAGTTGATATTATGATTATAAGAGGTATAAATATCTTATGCGTTCAGGAGATAAAATGTACGGGCCAAATGGCAAAGGAGGTGGTGAACACAGCCTTTAAGTTTTGGTACACGGGAAAAGAATGTAACAAAAAATGGATTGGCATATTTATTGACAAAACCTTAAATACAGACTAGTCGACGTCTGGAGACAAGGGTATAAGATCATCCTAGTCACGCTGGTAGGTGCTGATGCGGTTCTGAATGTCATTAGGCCACACATGTAGGCTTAAGTGAAGAAGCCAAGAGAAATCTCTGAGAAGCCTTAGATATCGTGGTTAAAGATGTGCCTAGTAGTGAGAATCATTTTATAGGAGAAGATTTCAATGGCCATGTTAGCTTAACTACTAGGGTATTTAAGAGAATGCATGGAGATTTTGGATATGGCAGTAGGAACAAATAAGAAGAAAAATATTGAATTTTGCTATTTCTTATGATAATATTATTCCTAATACCTTCTTTACAAAGAGACAATCACACTTGATTATTTTCAGTAGTGGCTACCAAGTCAGATTGATTTTTTTTCCTTACTAGAAGAGACGATAAGCGAGATTATGTTGACTGTAAAGTCGTATCTAGAGAATGTGTCGTCATAACATCAACTTTTTAGTATTCATGTTTTATCTTTGGGTGTTTAAGAGTAAAGGAGCAAAGATTAGTATGACAAAATGGTGAAAGCTTAAAGGAGACGTCTCACGGGTGTTTAAGGATAGAGTGATAGGAGAAGGGGCATGGAACATGAAAGGAGAAGCAAATGACATGTGTAATAAGATGACAATATGCATTCGGAAAGTGACTATCGAGGTGTTTGGAATAACAAGTGGAAATAAGCGAGTACCTAAAGATTCATAATGGTGGAATAGCGATATGTAAAAGAGTATCGAGGAGAAAAAGGAATGCTATAAATGCTTGCATCATAATATGGCCAAGGACAACATGCAAAAGTATAGAGTGGCAAAAAAGACTGCAGAGAGAGTGGTGAGTGAGGCTAGGGGTCGGGCGTGTGAAGATCTTTATCAAAAGCTAACTACGAAAGATGGTGAAAGAAGTCTACTGGATAACCAAGATATGCGAGAGGAAGACAAAAGACTTCAACCAAATTAAATTCACTAAGGATGAAATGATAAACTTTTGGTGAAGAACGATGAGATAAAAAAATAGATGTACAGATTACTTAGAAAGGTATTTTGACTTACAAACCCCAAATGAAAGCAACTTGCAATATACTGATAAAAATAAAATCAATGAAAATAGAATAACAATACTAGAAAATAGAATAAAAAATTGTGAAATTTAAATAAATGAAATAAAAAGAAAATTATTTGAAAACGTTAAAGGAAAAAACATTGTGGCATACAAGAAAATAACCTTACGAACGCAAAAGAAGTAATACAAGTACCTTTAATTTGCAATCCAGAATATTTAATAGAATTAAGGATGCTAACTTTAAACGTCAAAGTATTAGAAATACAATTATTAGCATTCACAGACACTGGCGCTACCAACTTACAATAATTCAGAACTAATATCTCAATATCTCACAACTAAGGCTAATAAGCATAGACAAAGTATACAATTTGATGGGACAACTAGTATAATAACAGATATACAATTAAGGTTTCATACTACATGTGATAATTGGTACTACATTATAATCTAAAAGAAGTATGTGTCACAAAATTAAACTTAGGAAATATAAGTTTAATACTTGGATTACACTTCATGTTAAGTGATAACAAAAGCTTTTCATTTAACAAAGATTATTTACAAATAGCTAAGAAAAAAACACTAACCTGCATCATACCAAAGTTTATGTTTGAAAAGCGTGGTGGAGACACAAACCCCAAAAAAAAATCTATGAAATACCTAGCCAATACCAAAGATAAAATACTAATAACCAGCATAGTTATAGTAATTCTACTGCAATAGAAGAACAAAACTTATATTGTTATGAAAATATATATGAAACAATACCAACTTTATGATAGAAACAGATTTGTTCTAACCAAATAAATTAAGTAGTATTCTGCTAACAATTGATGATATAAATCAAATTGTCAATGAACTTGAAAAGTAGAAATTATTGGAGAAAAATCATTAAAATACTGGGAAAAACACTCTGTTTACTATAAATTAGACAAAATTAAGCCAGGTATTAAAATCAAAACCAGATCACCTAAGTATGATAATTGGATGATCGAAAAGTTTAAAATGCAAATAGATATTTTAAATAAATTAGGAATTATAAGAAAAATAGACTCCAGACATAGATTGTCATCCTTCATTGTTCAAAAGGAATCTGAACGGAAGAAAGGACAAAGTATAATGATCATGGATTAC
Source organism: Allium sativum (assembly GCA_030737875.1). Taxonomy (NCBI): domain Eukaryota; kingdom Viridiplantae; phylum Streptophyta; class Magnoliopsida; order Asparagales; family Amaryllidaceae; genus Allium; species Allium sativum. The sequence continues at coordinate 121,953,150 of CM060915.1, forward strand.
ACACGATTAAATGACAATACCAACGAAGATGGGTATTGTATCAAGAATAAAGAAGTACTAAGTAACGAGATACAAAATAACTATTGGTATTCCAAGTTTGATCTAAAATCAAGATTCTAGCAAATAAAAATGCATCCAGAATCAATACCTTGGATAGCCATTACTTGTTCAAAAGGATATTACGAATGGATTGTTATGCTATTTGGATTAACGAATGCTCCACAAATATTTCAAAGAAAGATGGATAACATATTAAGACACTACAATAAATTTACATGTGTCTGTACAGATGATATACTGGTTTTCTTAAAAATAAAAAAAGAACATATTTCCCACTTATACACTGTATTCAAGCTTTTTAAAGCCCACAAACTAATGATATCCAAAAAGAAAATTGAACAATTTAAACATACTATGTATTTCCTAGGAGTAAAAATCGGAAAAGGAGAAATAGAATTACAACCTCATATATCTAGGAAAATATTAGAATTTCCAGATACAATAAAAAAAATCTAGAACAATAACAATCATTTCTTGAACTAATAATTATGCCAGGCCCTTTGTATAAAACCTATCCAAATACACTGGACCCTTATATAATAAAGTAATCCCTAAGGGCAAAAGAGAATTTAATAATGAAGATATAAAACAAATCCAAAAAATAAAAGAATTATATAAAAATTTAAAACCATTAACATTACTTCTATCTACTGACTATTTAATTATAAGGACTAATGGTTCTTCCTTAGGGGAGGGAGGTATATTATTAAGCAAAAAATATAAAACTGATCCTAAATCCACTGAAATGATTTGTAGATACACTTCAAGAACATATAAAGAAAAAGACTATATGACTTCCTTGTACTTCCAAAATTTTAGCTATACTTTTCATAATATCGAAATAATAACTTTCTTCCTCTTTCATGGCGATTCCATCTTCTAATTCCTCTTTTGCTTTTGATTCTAATTTTTTTTCCTCCTCTTTCTTCCTCTCAACCCATTCCACCTCCTCTCTCCTCTCCTGTCTCTTCTGATGGAACTCGTACTGATGCTAATCGATCTAATGCGAATCATAAACAGGACACAACCAATTCGAATCCAAATGTTTTGGTGATTCCTTCTAAAGCTGGTGAATTCTCTGCTAAGTCAGATTATGCTTCTCTATTTCGATCCCTTCCAAGGAACATTGACCATTACAAGCCAATTCAATTCGACATCAAGAAGGATGGAATAGCTAATGAGTTACCAGATCTGGTTAAGGAGGAGGGCTTGAAATATTGGAATAACCATCTGGTAGGTTTCTTTCTAGATGGTACACTACCTTATTCTTCTGTTGTTAATTTTCTGAAATCTCGCTGGAAATTGATTGGGGACTTTAGTTTTAATCTGATGGTTTCAATTTTTATTGTCAATTCATTAATGACCTCAATAGAGCTAAGATTCTTCATTCAGATCTAATTTTCATTAGGGGCAAAATGTTTATCACATCACAATGGGATCCTACCATTGGCAACTCTCAAATAAAGATAAAAAAGGTTCCTATCTGGATCCAATTTTCAAATATTCCGTTAATTATGTGGACTTTGGTAGGAATAAATTGGTTAGCGTGTCATGTAGGAAGATTAATATGTTTTGATTACATCACTGAGAAGTTGCAACGCTTTAGGTATGCCAAAGCTCTGGTGGAAATCACTCCAGATGAAGATTTGCCTTATTTTATTGAATTGGTATGCTTAAGTGATTGCCCCTCTGTTAAACTGTCATATGAATGGAAACCTAACATTTTTCCTTTTGTAAATGTTTTGGACATAGAACAGTTGGCTGTGATCAAGCTTGTAATGAAGATGTTTTTGAGGAAAGGCAATATGAAGAGAATCACATGGATAATTCAATAAAGGAGAAGCAGTATAGGGGAGAAGGTCAGGTTGACAACAGTGAGAAGGGTTGGAAGAGAGTGGTATCTTAGAAGAAGATGGTCTGGAGAAAGAAAGTTATGACTGATAATGATAAAGTGGTGAATGATAGGGACACAACAATATTAGATGACGAAATTGCAAGGTCTAATGAGGGTGCTAATAAGGACATTGGTAATAAGGAAGTTGGAACATATGTAGTTGACAAAACAAGTGGTAAAGCTAGTAATAGCAGTAAAGTTAGTGTTTCTGACATTAAAACTTGCCCATATGATGATAGTGCTAAGGATTTTGTTGGGGATTTTGGTTTAAACTTTTTGTTCAAACTGAGGTAGATGCTATGGAAGAAGCATTTGGGAAGAATACAGCAGCTGCTAATGCTACCATGTCTTGTTCATCTAGTTACAGTTCCAAAGCACCTACTTCTTCTTCTACTGATCGTATTTTGTCGAGCTCCACTGGTAATATATCATCTTCTCCATACACCAAACTTTCTCCTCCCTAACATATTATCTTACCACATCCCAATAAATCAGCCTCGTTTTTTCTACTTGAACTCATGTTTCTATCTCAGGGTTAACTTTCCCTAAAGTTAACATTGCAATGGTATCATTATCCTCAGCCGTGCCTACTATCTCTCTTCCTTCGTATAAATCAAAAGTAATAAGTTGAAGGGAAAAATTCTAGGAAGATTTGGATGAAGGTATTGATTATAAACAGGAGGATATGATGCCTTTGAATAGCAATATGAAATCTTATAAGCGACATACAAGGAGGAATCCATCTCCAATGTTTGATTCTACCATTATTTGATTGGTTTTATAGGTAAACACCATTTGTAATGTTGTTAGTTGCGATTACTTGATCTTTGGTGTTTTGAAATGATTCTGACAATTTGGGATGAATAAATTTTAGCTTGGAAGAGTATTTCCTTGTATGTAGGTTTGTTGTAGTTAATTGGTGGTGAGTAGTTTTGTTTTGGGTTTGAGCTGTTAATATCTTTGGAATTATTTTTGGAGCAGTTTCTTTAGAGGTTTTTTTATGAGTATTTATGTGCTGATGATGGAATGTTGATAGATGGATGATTATTATAACTTTGGAGACGTTGTTGTTATAAAGTGTTGTATGTTGTGTGAAGATGGAGATTATTTGATGAATGAAGAATTAGTGCGATGATGATTCCTGAGTATTATTAGTAATAGTTTTTTAATATGTTGATTAATACAGTGATAGGTAATATAGCAGCATGTAATTAGGGATATAGTGGTGTGCATAGATGTTGTAAATATTTGTAATTTGTATTGAGTAATAAAAAAAATTAGTGCTTGCCTTTCAAAAAAAAAATTACTTTTCATAATATCACAAAAGAAAATAACAAAAAGAACAAACTATGAATCTATTGTAAAATATGCAAATAATAAAAAGGAAAAACTATAATGAATAATAAATGGTTAAAATTAAAAAACGCAATTTGGAACCGTGGCACCAAAATCATATGGGAACATATCAAAGATGATTCAAATATATTGTAACAACCTATCTTTTTGCTCGGTTTTCGCCGGTAATTAAACCAACTTAAACAGTTCGTAAAGGCGGATTATTATGGGTACTAACATATATTGAACAAAATAACATAACTTTTCATATCATAATACAGTGTTACATCAGAGTTACATGGAATATCATAGTTATATACATATAGCAGCGGAAAATAAATATACTCTCAGCGGAAGAGGCAAAATGATGAAGCGGAAAACTCCAACTCTAGCTTGAAGCTCCAACTCGAATAGCGCTTCAAATCTTGCTCCAAAGATCTATAACTGTAAAATTAAACCACTAGCTGCCCATGAGAAAATTAGTGGGCACCCAAAGTTTAGGAAGGAACAATAAACCCCAGGTCAGTCTCATGGGACAGGTGTGAGAGCATAAAACATTTATCTTTAGGGTTTATTTTAAACTTGGGGAAGTTCGCCGGACCATGCCGCTAGTGCGGAACGGGGTTACTCCATGTGATTTCCCGTGCATATAAATTCGCAATGGCTTTTGGAAAAATGAGTCTATCATAAGCTCATCCCACATCACACAATCCAAGCGCACACCAGATGGGCAAGTTTTATCTTATGATAACCAAAAATGCCTTCATACGTGAAAATCCTCTTTATGTTATGAGTGCATAGTGCAGAAAACAACTTTGAAAATAAATGTATCAATCATAGATGGTATAGTACACCATCCTACTATGTCGCCATAGTATACAAATAAAACCGTAGGGCGCGTATTGGAGATCGTGTAACGACCCGAATTTCCATACCTTTTGAGTCGACTAATAACACCACACGTCCAACCCAAATTGCACAGAAATACAAATCATTATTAGAAAGAAGTTAGAGGAGAGAAATAGAAAGAAAGAAATATTAGAATAGAAGAAAACGAAGATCACAAGCTCACAGCGGAACGAATAAAATATATTATATAACATAACTTTGAAATACAAATCAATAACTTTTTATATATACCATTATTAGAGCACAATCGTTATTCCTGGAACAGTTATAAACACTATTTCCAGATACAACATAGTACACAGCGGAAAATATGATAGTCTATAGCTAACTGGTGAAGCCTTCTGCTTCAAGCTCCTCCAAGTGAATCTGTAAAACCCCGACTACTTGACGGCCCGTACAAATTTGGACACCCAAGAGTTTAGGGAAAACAAAACAAAACAAACTCTGGGTCAGTCATGGGACTGGTGTGAGTAAACTCCAACCATTAGTTTAACTTTTAAAAGTCCTTTCGAAAGAAATGATAATCGTAAGACCGATCCACACATAAACACGGATGGATTTTACCTTACGATAACCAAAAATATTTTTGATACCAAATCCAGTGATATTATAATAGTGTCTACATCAAATAAATAGAATCTAGCGGAACGCTTGCATCTCACGCTCCATATCTAATATAAAATCAAAAACCGCAGGGCGCTTAAATGAGATTGGATTTCCAACATGACAAGGTATGGGACCACCTTCCGATAGTGTATCTCTAGAGACGAATACACTGGGTTCAACAAGAACGTCTTGCAACCCGGCCCTCACATGATCGACCACTCATTTCGCTTGAGTGCATCGAATGTATATCACCAAAGGTTGGGATCAACAACCGTTTCCCGAAAGGGACAGCATCGATAGATTAAAGAAGCAAATTGAATTTCTCTAGATTGGTGATTATGCATCCTAATGGGAGCGACCCACATAGCCATGCTGCCTGCCGATTTTTGTCAATCCCCGGTTGTGAGGATTGAGGTTTGAATTAACAGAACAGCCCTTGCATTTTTCCCCGTCTTCATAATCTCTTCAACATAAGTTGATTCGTAACGCTTATGCCAATACAGAGTGGTTTTCAGATATTAAATCTGATCCCGGTCTCTCCATATTGACAACGGAGGTATAAAATAAATCAAAACTTTGATAGTCGGTGATTTAACTATCAAAGAAACATTCATACAATCAACGGTCCTATTTCCAATTGGAAATTCTACCGATAAAGCATCAAACAACACTGGGCCCCTTTAAATCAATTCCTGATTATATTCTTATTTAAAATCCTTTTAAATTAACGCGATGTTATAAACATCGTTATTATAACTTAAAACATTAACCAATTTATTAACTAACCAGAATGTTAACCAATCTTCACTATCGAACCTTAACCATTTCTCCATCAATCATGACGTCAATCAAGTTGGGGTATAATTACCTCTCAGACCTTAATTGAACAAAATTCTTAACTTCAAAATAGTCAAAACTCATAGCTTCTTCGCTTATGCGACTTTTGGATTCAATCTAAGAGCACAATTCTTTTACAGAAAAATATTGATTATAACGGTAGCGTTATAATCGCTGTTTCCAAGTGTTTGATTTATAAAACATTTCTTTCAATGACGGCGTTACAATCGCTGTTTAGCTTTTATTATAATAGCAACATTAAAATCGCTGTTTAAACATTTGTGATAACAGTAGCTTTATAATCGCTATTTATATTTACAAAAACATATATTATAACAACAACGCTATAATCGCTGTTTAGATTTACAAAACAAATATCATAACAACAGCGCTATAATCGCTGTTTTAAATAAAGTACCGTGTGCGACGCACACGCCTCCATTGTTCATTTATAAATTCTGCTTATTTTAAACAATTCAAGTTCTCCTTTAAATGTATTTACAAGCAACACGTTCTTTAACTTCTGAAATTTACTTAGTTTGATTTCTATAAATCCCTTTTTAGATATAATATTGCAAACTATAGAATTAATTGAATATTGACCTTTTAATGTATATAAATTAACACATCGGTTCATGTTAAATAAATTTAAATATTCTTCCGAGACATAAATCATTTGTAAAATTCGACATTGTCGAATTCCTATTTAAAATTTCATCAGATTTATCTCAATTAATTTTCCAATCTTTGGAATATAATCCATCGTTTCTTTCGAAACCAATTTTCCCACACAAATCTCTTTTACCCCTAGTGCATTCAAATCCCACTTCAAAATTGGGTATTAACACCAATTACCACTTTGCTTATATAAATTCAACTTGAATTCATATTTTACTTTATTTTATGATATGTATTTTATTTAATTTATAAACATCATGATAAACAACTTCTTGTTTTGATTCACTTAAACAAGTTTCTATTTCCATTCCATTTGAAATCTAATTTCTATTTTGGAAATATTTTTTTTTTAAAACTCAGATCTCTTTTCTACGGTCTAAAATATTTTATGGTATTTAAATACCAAAATTTATCGAGCTAGTGTAATTCAACCACAACAAAATCAATCACGATCATATATCATAAATAAATAATTAAAATAGTAAATAAAATGTTGAGGAATCCAGTTGGATCCCTCCAACCTGTTTCCCTGCATCCACAGACGTTAATAACATCAAAAATATTAATTTCACATAAAATGTGAAATATCATAGTAAACAGTATTAACAAATCGATCAACGATCAACCATTTCAACCAATTCATCCAAACAACCATCACACAAAATAAAATAACTATAAATAAATTTAAAACTCGTTTATATAAAAATATAAACGAGGCAGAGTTAGTGAGTTTACTCACAGTTTTGTCTTGGTCGACAATTTTCGGTTGATCTACATGATTTCAAACGAGTACTTGAAATCATATAAAATTTCCGTTGGTTTTGAATCCTTCCAACCCAGCTCAATAACGTAGTATTTCCTCATATGATTTCATCGACACTTGCTTTATGGAATTCATTTGACTTTTTTCTTCTTCTTTATTTTCTTCAAATCATGATTAACCGCTCACAAGTCCTTAATCCATGAAATAATTCCGCAAAGCACGCATTAGTCTGATCAAACACAAATTTCAAACCCGTTTAAATCCTCTCCCTTTCACCTTAACACTACCACTCTTAATCCACTCCAACGTACAATTCACCAGCTACCTCCCTTTTCTCCCTTGTCCTATATTAACACAACATTCAATAATAAGGGAATCCCACATCCACTTGTCAGCCTCAACTCCCCATCGTTCAGACCTTTCAACCTTATTCACTACAGTACACCATATGCCAAGCTACTACCCAAATCAACCCCTGCTAATCTCCTCATTATATGGTTCGTTCTTGACTTTTCACTACAGCATAACCCAACCGTGTATAAATTACTTCCTTTCCCAACCTTACTAATCAAATAAACGCTGAAACTTTTGTTACTCCCTTCTTCCTCCTGGTGTTAATACACATGTTGCCTTTCCTTTCAAAGCCAAGACCGACATTATTTCGATCCCTTCCACCGTTCTTAGTTCTCCACAGCAAAACAAAGCAAGAACACCACAATTTTCCCCATTAGATTGCCTTAACCTCTTTCAAACCCCACTGTCTTGTTTACATCCCCTTCCACTCACCTGAAAATGAACTGATCCCCTACAAACAACCGATTTTTTTCTCCATCACCGGAGGTCACCGCCTCCAGTCAGCATCTCACCCCGACTCCTCGCTACAGCTTTCCCTATTCTGACTGGACATAGTTTGAACTTTGAACCATATAAAAGCTGTTGCGCCCTAAGGGCATATTGAAGCTCGTTTTCTTGTGAGTGGCAAACTATGTGAAGGAGACTGTGAGGGGAGGGGGGAAGGCTCAGGCATAAGTCAGAGAGAGGAGCAGGAGTGAAGGGAGTAGTATAAAGAGAAGCATAGGAAGTTTTATATAAAGAAGCCGAAAGGAAGAAGCATTGAAGCGGCTTCCATTTCGAAAGAGAAGAGAGGAAATGGAAAAAAACCATCCCCTATTAGTTGCGTCAGCATATATTAATAGGCAAAAATATCCTTAGCAAGCAAGTAAACGTGGGTACCAAAACTTCTTTAATAATATTTATATTCTTTTCGTGGGAGCTACTAAACGTGGCTGTCACGCTTAGTTTGCATTAAATAAAAAAACTATGAGCCATGTACTAGCGTGGAAAAATAAAAATATCGTCAATTATTAAGGATATGGTGTAGTAGGTGCATGCTAAGGAGGGTTGTGTGTGTATATATATATATATATTTAAGTTTCTATACAACGTAGGCTAATGGTATGCCGCTACATACAACTCCTCTCATGTGCATACTGCTAGGGACAGAAATAAAAATATGATCGTGATGAGCGATGTCCTACAATTCCAAAAATATAATAATATCAGTGGTTTAACTTATATTATGAAAACCCAAAATATTGATATAGGGTGCAAAATACTCCAAATAAAAAGTTGCGTATTTAATTAATTAAAAATTACAGTAAATTCTAAAAATTAAATTATAACTACGCCTTAAAAGAACCTTATCCAAATTCGTAACCAATCTCTAGTTATATTAAATAAACCGATATGGCTTATACACGACTCTATAGCGACTATTTTCTAAATTTGATTTGGACATAACCTTTTATTTCCGCTATGAAATCTGGATTTTTCACATTCGTTGGAAAGATATTTTCAAATAGATTCAAATATTTCTTGTTTCGCTAAAATCCGATTTATTTTGAATCCTGTACATTCATTTGAAATTTGAAATCGAATTTTCAAACTACCATGCCATTTTAAACTCGTTTTAAATTATATTATTAATTATACATTTAAATATCGTTTTATTAAATAAATTCCTATATATAATTCAAATAAAATATTTAAACAAATTTAAATATTTAGAATTCAACAGCTAGAAATCCGGGTCGTTACATTCCTTCCCCCTTAAAATAATTTCGTCCTCGAAATTGCTAAGCAGTAAATATGCAATAACTCTAACTCCTCACAACTCACTTAGTTGAGATCCTATACCCCATATTTCCATAACTCAGTTTTTATCCAAAACTTCTAATTCTCATATTGATATCCAACCTTTCGTTACTTATTCCAGATAAATTGTCCACCATTTTTGTACAATCCGTCATCACCATTTTATCTTCATATGCTTTACCATATATCCATACATACACAAACTGATTTAAATTAGTTTATCATTTCGCTTAATCATTCGGGTTTTATAATTTCTTATATAACTGATAAGTCGATTTTCAATTATCAATTTTTTCTTAAATTTTGTTTGACTCTTTACATTTTCGAAAAATTTCGCCAACCTCTCCTTTGCACGGCTCAGTCGGTACCATTACAACTCGCCTTTCTAGGCCTTCTCCAATTCAAAAGAAAATCGAAAAGCCAAGCGGCTTGCCCCATAGGCTCATAAAATCATCAAACCCAAGTAATATTATAAACGTGTACCTTTTTGTCGAGCATAATTTTATCTCTTGCATTTGCTTCCATTCAATACCTGCTCAACATACTTATATATTTCCAATCGGTTCCCAAATCAATCCAACCTTCGGTCTTTACCTTTCTGATTTGTTCACTCCTATTCACTAATCCAAACTGAGTTCTATTCTCAAAAATCAATCCTCTTATTCTGCTTGAGTTCAGTTCCATCACACTTTAATTCCAAACACAGCATCTCATATATATTCAATTGTTTATACATAAGTCGAATTCACTATATTAATTCCAATTTCAAGCATTTTACTTTGTTTAATTTCACTCTGGATTATCTCTAATCCAGTCCAATTTCATTTGATTTATTTCTATCATTTCAATTTATTCAACTTATACAAGCTAAATTTTAATTTCAGAATTTAAATTCCTCGGTTTTTATTTCAAATTAGTTTGAAATATATATATTTATACACACATAATAATTAACTCAATTCAAAACATTTGAATTTCTAGGTCATCATGTCTTTTTCAAACAAATTTTTCATTCTCAAATTACTATAGTAGCAATCCATCACTCAGAAACTTGAAAATGAATACCGACAATGTCGCGACCCATTATCAGTACTATTTTCTCGCCCCTGAAGCGATTTCAGTGCTTAATCACTTTTAAAATCCATTTGAAATCAATCTTATTCAAAATTTCTTCAAAACAATGTTATATTCGTAATATTCAAGAAAATATTTTCTAAACACCCGGAACTTAAATTCGAATTATGGTTTGAATTTAATTCTAGTTTATCTTGGTTATATAACCATTTCAATATTTTATAATTTCATTTGATTGTAATAACAATCAACACATCTATATAGTATAATATTTCAGAAATTATTCCTTTTATATCAAATAATTTTTGGGCAAAATTATATCATTTACCCATTGTTAAAACAATAATGTATCGAATTGTTTTGTTCGAGAGTTTAGAAACACCTATCGATATAGTTGTACATCCTGTATCGACCATAATTAATAAACCACTCAACAAACTAGTCAACACAATATAAAACAATTTTTATATCAAATCTACAAGTACGTGCTCATATCTATACACTCAAGCTCAATCTAGGGTATCACTAACCCCATCTCTATTGAGTTACGTCACAGAACCAAGGTTATCACTCAACCTTCAGCTCTGATACCAACTGTGACGACCCGAATTTCCATACCTTTTGAGTCGACTAATAACACCACACGTCCAACCCAAATTGCATAGAAATACGAATCATTATTAGAAAGAAGTTAGAGGATGAGAAATAGAAAGAAAGAAATATTAGAATAGAAGAAAACAAAGATCACAAGCTCACAGCGGAACGAATAAAATATATTATATAACACACTTTGAATTACAAATCAACAACTTTATATATGCATACCATTATCAGAGCACAACCGTTATTCCTGGAACTGTTATAAACACATGTTTCTAGATACAACATAGTACACAGCGGAAAATATGATAGTCTATAGCTAACTGGTGAAGCCTTCTGCTTCAAGCTCCTCCAAGTGAATCTGTAAAACCCCGACTACTTGACTTCCCGTACAAATTTGGGCACCCAAGAGTTTAGGGAAAACAAAACAAAATAAACTCTGGGTCAGTCATGGGACTGGTGTGAGTAAACTCCAACCATTAGTTTAACTTTTAAAAGTCCTTTCGAAAGAAATGATAATCGTAAGACCGATCCACACATAAACACGGATGGCTTTTACCTTACGATAACCAAAAATATTTTTGATACCAAATCCAGTGATATTATAATAGTGTCTACATCAAATAAATAGAATCTAGCGGAACGCTTGCATCTCACGCTCCATATATAATATAAAATCGAAAACCACAGGGTGCTTATTGGAGATTGGATTTCCAACATGACAAGGTATGGGACCACCTTCCGATAGTGTATCTCTAGAGACGAATACACTGAGTTCAACAAGAACGTCTTACAACCCGGCCCTCACATGACCGACCACTCATTTCGCTTGAGTGCATCGAATCTATATCACCAACGGTTGGGATCTACAACCATTTCCCGAAAGGGACAACATCGATAGATTAAAGAAGCAAATTGAATTTCTCTAGCCATGCTGCCTGCCCGATTTTTGTCAATCCCCGGTTATGAGGCTTGAGGTTTGAATTAACAGAACAACCCTTGCATTTTTTTCCCGTCTTCATAATCTCTTCTACATAAGTTGATTCATAACGCTTATGCCAATACGGAGTGGTTTTCAGATATTAAATCTGATCCCGGTCTCTCCATATTGACAACGGAGGTATAAAATAAATCAAAACTTTGATAGTCGGTGATTTAACTATCAAAGAAACATTCATACAATCAACGATCCTATTTCCAATTGGAAATTCTACCGATCAAGCATCAAACAACACTGGGCCCCTTTAAATCAATTCCTGATTATATTATTATTTCAAATTCCTTTAAATTAACGCAATGTTATAAACATCGTTATTATAACTTAAAACATTAACCAATTTACTAACTAACCAGAATGTTAACCAATCTTCACTATCGAACCTTAACCATTTCTCCATCAATCATGAATTCAATCAAGTTGGGGTATAATTACCTCTCAGACCTTAATTGAACAACATTTTTAACTTCGAAATAGTCAAAACTCACAGCTTCATCGCTTACGCAACTTTTGGATTCAATCTAAGAACACACTTCTTTTACAGAAAAATATTGATTATAACGGTAGCGTTATAATCGTTGTTTCCAAGTGTTTGATTAATAAAACATTTCTTTCAATGACGGCGTTACAATTGCTGTTTAGCTTTTATTATAATAGCGACATTAAAATCGTTGTTAAAACATTTGTGATAACAGTAGCATTATAATTGCTGTTTAGATTTACAAAAACATATATTATAACAACAGCGCTATAATCGCTGTTTAGATTTACAAAACAAATATCATAACAATAGCGCTATAATCGCTGTTTTAAATAAAGCACCGTGTGCGACGCACACGCCTCCGTTGTTCATTTATAAACTCTGTTTATTTTAAACAATTCAAGTTCTCCTTTAAATGTGTTTACAAGCTATACGTTCTTTAACTTCTGAAATTTACTTAATTTGATTTCTATAAATCCCTTTTTAGATATATTATTGCAAGCTATTGAATTAGTTGAATATTGACCTTTTAATGTATTTAAATTAACTCATAGGTTCATGTTAAATAAAATTTAAATATTCTTCCGAGACATAAATCATTTGTAAAATTCGACATCGTCGAATTTCTATTTAAAATTTCATCAGATTTATCTCAATTAATTTTCCAATCTTTGGAATATAATCCAACGTTTCTTTCGAAACCAATTTTCCCACTCTAATCTCTTTTACCCCTAATGCATTCAAACCCCACTTCAAATATCGGTTATTAACACCACTTACCACTTTGCTTATATAAATTCAACTTGAATTCATATTTTACTTTACTCTAGATATGTATTTAATTTAATTTATAAACATCGTGATAAACAACTTCTTGTTTTGATTCACTTAAACAAGTTTCTATTTCCATTCCATTTGAAATCTAATTTCTATTTTGGAAATATATTTTTTTTAAACTCAAATCTCTTTTCTACGGTCTAAAATATTTTACGGTATTTAAATAACAAAATTTATCGAGCTAGTGTAATTCAACCACAGCAAAATCAATCACGATCATATATCATAAATAAATAATTAAAACAGTAAATAAAATGTTGAGGAATCCAGTTAGATCCCTCTAGCCTGTTTCCCTGCATCCATAGACGTTAATAACATCAAAAATATTAATTTCACATAAAATGTGAAATATCATAGTAAACCATATTAATAAATCGATCAACGATCAACCATTTCAACCAATTCATCCAAACAACCATCACACAGAATAAAATAACTATAAATAAATTTAAAACTCGTTTATATAAAAATATAAACGAGGCAGAGTTAGTGAGTTTACTCACAGTTTTTTCTTGGCCGACGATTTTCGGTTGATCTACATGATTTCTAACGAGTACTTGAAATCATATAAAATTTCCATTGGTTTGAATCCTCAACCCAACTAAATAACGTACTATTTCCTCATACGATTTCATCGGCACTTGCTTTGTGAAATTCATTTGACTTTTTTTTCTTCTTTTTTTCTTCAAATCATGATTAGCCGCTCATAAGTCCTTAATCCATGAACTAATTCCGCAAAGTACGCATTAGTCTGATCAAACACAAATTTCAAACCCGTTTAAACCCTCTCCCTTTCACCTTAACACTACCACTCTTAATCCACTCCACCGTACAATTCACTAGCTACCACCTTTTTCTCCCTTGTCCTATATTAACACAACATTCAATAATAAGGGAATCCCACATCCACCTGTCAGCCTCAACTCCCCATCGTTCAAACCCTTCAACCTTCTTCACTACAGTACACCATATGCTAACCTACTACCCAAATCAACCCCTGCTAATCTCCTCCTCATTGTATGGTTCGTTCTTGACTTTTTACTACAACATAACCCAACCGTGTATAAATTACTCCCTTTCCCAACCTTACTAATCAAATAATAAACGCTAAAACTTTTGTTACTCCTGTCTTCCTCCTAGTGTTAATACACATGCTTCCTTTCCTTTCAAAGCCAAGACCGACATTATTTCGATCCCTTCCACCGTTCTTATTTCTCCACAGCAAAACACAGCAAAAACACCACAATTTTCCCCATCAGATTGCCTTAACCTCTTTCAAACCCCACTGTCTCGTTTACATCCCCTTCCACTCACCTGAAAATGAACTGATCCCCTATAAACAACCGATTTTTTTCTCCACCACCGGAGGTCACCGCCTCCAGTCAGCATCTCACCCCGACTCCTCGCTACAGCGTGCCCTATTCTGACTGGGCATGGTTTGAACTTTGAACCATATAAAAGTTGTTGCGCCCTAAGGGCATATTGAAGCTCGTTTTCTTGTGAGTGGAAAACTATGTGAAGGAGACTATGAGTTGGGAAGGCTCAGGCATAAGTCAGAGAGAGGAGTGGGAGTGAAGGGAGTAGTATAAAGAGAAGCATAGGAAGTTTTATATAAAGAAGTCGAAAGGAAGAAGCACCGAAGCGGCTTCCATTTCGAAAGAGAAGAGAGGAAAGAAAAAAAAAACCATCCCCTGCTAGTTGCGTCAGCATATATTAATAGGCAAAAATATCCTTGGCAAGCAAGTAAACGTGGGCACCAAAACTTCTTTAATAATATTTATATTATTTTCGTGGAAGCTACGTAAACGTGGCTGTCACGCTTAGTTTGCATTAAATAAAAAAAAACTATGAGCCATGTACTAGCGTGGAAAAATAAAAATATCGTCAATTATTAAGGATATGGTATAATAGGTGCATGCCAAGGAGGGTTGTGTGTGTGTATATATATATATATATATGCTTCTATACAACGTAGGCTAATGGTATGTCGCTACGTATAACTCCTCTCATGTATGTACCGCTAGGGACAGAAATAAAAATATGATCGTGATGAGCGATGTCCTACAATTCCAAAAATATAATAATATCGGTAGTTTAACTTATATTTTGAAACCCCAAAATATTGATATAGGGTGCAAAATACTCCAAATAAAAAGTTGTGTATTTAATTAATTAAAAATTACAGTAAAATTATAAAAATTAAATTATAACTACACCTTAAAAGAACCTTATCCAAATTCGTAACCAATCTCTAGTTATATTAAATAAACCGGTATGGCTTATAGACGACTCTATTGCAACTATTTCTAAATTTGATTTGGACATAACTTTTTATTTCCGCTATGAAATCTGAATTTTTCACATTCATTGGAAAGTTATTTTCAAACAGATTCAAATATTTCTTATTTCGCTAAAATCCGATTTATTTTGAATCTTGTACATTCATTTGAAATTTGAAATCGAATATTCAAACTACCGTGCCATTTAAACTCGTTTTAAATTATATTATTAATTATACATTTAAATATCGTTTTATTCAATAAATTCCTATATATAATTAAAATGAAATATTTAAACAAATTTAAGTATTTAGAATTCAATGGCTAGAAATCTGGGTCGTTACAGATTGTTTTTCCAACTTGATGATTCTTGACACGAAAGAGCAACCAGGAACACAAGCGAAGTGTAAGACGGTTTTTCTGTTAGAGTTTGTGCCCGAGAGGCAATCTTTTAGATGTGAATAATAATGACATTGTTATTGTTATGTTTTATTTGGAATATAATGTTCTGTTATTTTATATTTACTGCGTAATATAAATATTAATATAATAGAAGTCCTTAGAATAATAATACGGGATTATATAGTTCGAGTAAGACTGAACTTGAGATTATATGATATGTCAAGTATTATAATTCTTAAATGTCCCTAGTCGAGCTTTATTGTTTATAGAGGACAACAATAAAGCGTTGAGACTAGTATATTGATTGACTGATGATCACATCTCATTGATCATTAATATACGTGATATTAAAGTCAAGATATAAATACGTATTAAAGAATAACGTATTGGGCTGACCCACTGTGAGATAACAACATGGAATATAATGAACAGTATCATAAGTTGTTCTCATAGTGATTGTGATATAATTGTCCTCAGACCTGAAACCATTATAATTTTATTCGAAGATATTTATGTTTTGATATCATCTAAAGTTATTTCGTAACAGAGTAATGATAACGGTGATTATTGGATGTATCTAGAATCGAATACAAATTATGAATGATTTAGATGGAATTTAACCCTACGATATATTCGTAGTGATATCCATGGGCCTCTTGATTGAGTGAGACTGTGAAATGCATGGCCGTGCTCAAATATTGATTTGTTCTGAACAGTCTATTCATTGATCAAGAAAACAGATTAAATTAAAAGAGGATGATACGATCCATGCCTTCAGTTTAATCTTGGATATAACGGATAAAAGGATTAAATTATATTGAGACACTATTCATAAAAGGTTGTACTGAATCATTACTATTATAGCTTGGGTAATAATGATGTGTTACTAGACGTCGCTCATTGTTTACAGTCAAAAATGTGTTTAAACTGTTGCCAACTTTGTCATAGCCTATAGGGTCACACTTACATACGTTGTAAAAGGGTGAGGATATTTAAATAGAAGGGTTTATGACTAATTCTTCTATTTTAAATAAGGATGAACGGGTAATATGGAGGTATACAATGTCGGTTATAATTATTATAAAGGGGAGGTCAGAACTTTACCTTATCATCTAATCATAACCGAGTTCCTCAAAACCCTAAATCCCAATTAGCTAGTACTATCTCATCCTTCCTCAATTTGATTCGGGACCAACGTCGGTGGATCTCCTATAGAGGTGCTCGATTTCAAGCACTAGATTCGATCTAATCTGGAATTGGATTCAATAACTTCAAGCTTAATCACCTTCTTTGATTTGAGTCGAAACGAAGAAAGGTACTTGCTTTAATTTAATTTTGGATTCTAATTACAATATTGATATGTAAAATTTTAATTTCCGCTGCGATTTCGATCCTAATTTCCTTCAATTGTATCGGAACAAGGTTTATATTGATTGGAATATCGGTTAGGCCTTGAAATTGTTGTCGTAATATGCTAATCGATGTTATGAACATCAAAATGATGAGATCTGGAATTTTGTAAACATTCAATCATGAACTAAAATCGTTCGGTGGCAAACAAAATTTAGTCTTGATTCATCTAAATGAATTTGAATTAATATATGATATTAATTCAATTGCGAATGTCTGAAATTCCAGTTCTCATGTTAGTATAATTGGGTTTAACCTATATTTTGAATCTGTTTTAAAAGGAAACCGATTGTTATTTCTGTTCTGTAATTGATATAGAAGATTTAATATGTATAATAGATAGATTTTGAATCATGTCTATTACATGTATTTAGTTTGTGCTCTGTTATGATTCCATGAATGAGATTAAAAATGAAACATAGTTTACAAATCAGTATGAGTTTGGATCTGTATACCTTTACATATATAACAGATAGATTTTGAATCATGTCTACTATATGTAATTAATTATGCTCTGTTTTCACTCTATTACAATACCAATCATTGTATTACAGATCTGAATAGTTGACATTCTTTATCCTTGCATATATATATATATATATATATATATGTCCTGGTAAATCATACATATTAACATAGGACAATCTGTTATAATCTGAACTGAAATTCATACTTACCTTGGTTTTAAATTCTTATGAGTTTAGATTCAATTGTACATGTACACTACCTTCAGATTATTGATAGAAAACTGTTTCTATAACCTTAGTTCACCAAGAACAAATTTTATCATACATACTCTTGTATGTAATAATGCTTAATATCTTTTCAGATAGTGTTATATGACAATACAGAAAATTTCCATAAGTATTGATATCTAGAATACATATATACACACACATATGTATATACTTCTTGACTGCCATGAAGGAACTATAATTAGATTTGATCAAACATAGAAAAACATGTTATACTTTAATTAGATTTGATCTGATTATCTATGGCAATAAAAACAGTAGTAAACACATCATATATGATATGATTTACACTGTTTAACTACCACAGTAAGGAATATATAAATGTAACTGATATTAACATATCAGATTTGATATGATCTTATCTTATGTTCTAGTTACATATAAATATGTAACACTGTGGTGTATATAAATACATATATCAGATCTGATCTGAAATTACACTGTTTCTATGTTACAGTCATGAATATGTTATTAAAACTGATATTAGTATATCAGATATGATCTGATTAACTCTGTTTCATCCAGATGTGTGTATATATGATGAATAGCAGTGAGCATTATCAAATGCTGATCTGGTTTCCCCTGATTCATGATTCCAGCTAAACACAATATATTGAAACTGTTGTGATGAAAATGCAATTTAGGTTGTCATCTGGTTATATATAATATTAGGGTGGTGTTTTGTTTTGTGTATGTTATGTTATGATTGTAATACAAGTATGAAATATGTTATGAGCACTTCTGTTTTCATCTTGTATGTAATGACTCAAATTTTGAAATGTATATATCTGTAATTTTTTAGTATGTATTGATCTACAGTTTAATTTTATATGATTATCTCGATTTTCCCAGAAGTGTTTGAACATTAACTGTATATACTAATTTGCAAGTTTGCTAAATTTTATGACTGTCATAAAATGAAAGCAGTTTGGACTATCCAAGTTTTACTATAAATGGTTTATATTTCTGGGTTGTCCCTTCTGCTACAATGGACCATCATTTTACTCATTAGGTCGATTTTGTTTAACTGCAGTGGGCTGGGTTTATTACATATTTGAATGGTATTGTTTAACCTTGTTTTGCAAATATTATATAATGTACAAAATCTTCTTGAAATTGCTTCAGCCGATTCTTAAATATATATTTAATTCCAAATTAATACTGTTGGTTTTAGAAATCTTTGTGTTCTTAAATTTGGAATTAAATTTCTTAGATTTAAAATATTGTATTTTAAAACTTGTGTAAATAATTTGTTTTGCCCATTCAAATTTTAATCCCTATCAAAACTATTGTTTATATTAAATCACAGTGATGTCTTCCAGTAATATACTCATCACTGTCCAAAATTACTAGTTGTAACTAACGCCAAAGCATTGTGCATCTTTTAACTTTGGTTATATGCGATGGAGCAAAATGTGGTGCTCCAACCTATTATTGGGTCTGATTTAACTAGGCTGCATAATACGATTATGGCCTTAGAGACAAACATCATGATTTATTCTATATTTTGAGCAACAGAATAATATAGAACAAAATGTTCGACATGCGATCCAAAAATTATATAGACGATATAATTGACATAAGATGTCTACCTAAAATGTTATGTTTTGAGTTTAGCCAAAGTTGGGTCAAAGCATGATTAGATATGGATTTTGGAACACTAATATATTTATATATTGAAATAGGGATGTTGATTTGAGTGGGAGCATATTTATTTATACATTTACTATAAGCCATGATTATTATCATTTTGATTGTCAAAATTATTTATCACTATTTATTATCTCTTGTAGATTCTAAATGGCTAACAACACCAATAACTTGTCATTGAGATCTGTTCTTGAAAAAGAAAAACTGAATGGAATAAATTTCCTAGACTGGAACCGAAACTTGAGGATTGTCCTCAAGTAAGAAAGGAAGTTGTATGTACTTGATGGGCCTACTCCAGAGGCTCTACCAAGTACTGCAACCCGTGCAGAGATTAATGCTCATAAGAAACATCAAGACGATGCTCTTGATGTTAGCTGCCTCATGCTGGCAACCATGAATCCTGTGCTTCAGAAGCAACACAAGTTCATGGATGCTTACGATATGATCGAGCACCTTAAGAAGTTGTTCAAAGGGCATGCTCGTCAATAAAGGTATGACACGAGCAAAGCACTATATCATTGCAAGATGGGTGAAAAGGAACCCGTTGGTCCACACGTACTGAAGATGATTGGTTATATAGAGTATCTCGAGAGGTTAGGGTTTCCTTTGACACCGGAAGCTCAAACCGATCTTGTGCTCCAATCATTAAATAGTAAGTATTCTTCATTTATTATGACCTATCTCATGAATGAGATTGAGAAGCCCTTAACTGAGTTATTGAGCATGTTGAGAACTGCTGAGAATAACATGAAAAAGGCAAAACCGACTGCCATGATGATGGTACAGAAGGAGACTGCTAAACCCAAAGGCAAGGGCAAGAACAAGAAAAAGCAGCTTAAAAAGACTGCTAATAAGACCAATTTCAAAAAGGCATCAAAGCCTAAAGGAGGGGTTCCCAAAGAGGGTGATTGTCACCATTGCGGAAAGCCAGGTCACTGGAAATACAACTGTTATGCTTATTTGGAAGAACTAAAGAAGAAGAAGGGAAGTTTGACTTCGCCCAATTCAGGTATAAATGTTATATATGTCAACTTATCTACTTCATCATCATGGGTATTTGATACTGGATGTGGATCACATATATGTGTCAATTTGCAGGAAATGCAAAGGAGTAGAGACTTGGCAGAAGGAGAAGTGGACCTGCATGTTTGAAATGGAGCAAAAGTTGTCGCATTAGCCATAGGAAGCTGCCACTTGTCCTTACCAACTGGATTAGTTTTAAAATTAGAAGATTGTTATTTTGTGCCTTCTATCAAAACAAATATTATTTCTATTTCTTGTTTGGACAAGTTAGGATTTTCGTTTATAATAAAAGATAGATGTTGTTTATTTTATTTAAATGAGATATTTTATGGAAGTGCACAGTTAGTTAATAGTCTCTATGTTCTTAATTTAGATATGCCGGTTTATAACATTAATACCAAAATGATTAAATCGAATGATTTAAATCCGACATACCTTTGGCATTGTCGTTTAGGCCATATAAATGAGAAACACATATCAAAACTCCATAAAGATGGAATTTTGGATTCATTTGATTTTGAATCATAAGAAGATTGCAAATCTTGTTTATTAGGCAAGATGACAAAAGCTCCTTTCACTGAACACAGTGAACGGGCTAAGGATCTATTAGCCCTTGTACATAGTGATGTATGTGGACCAATGAGTACATCTGCTGGAGGTGGGTTCTATTACTTCATTACATTTACTGATGATTTCAGTAGGTATGGATATGTGTATCTTATGAGACACAAATCTGAATCCTTTGAAAAGTTCAAAGAATTCAAGAATGAAGTTCAGAACCAACTTGGTAAGAATATAAAAACTCTTCGAACAGATCGAGGAGGAGAATATTTAAGCCAAGAGTTTAATGATTATCTGAAAGAGTGTGGGATTGTTTCACAACTCACTCCACTGGGAACACCATAATGGAATGGTGTTTCTAAGAGGAGAAATCGCACCTTATTAGATATGGTACGATCAATGATGAGTCATACAGATCTTTCAATAAGTTTTTGGGGTTTTGCCCTTAAAACAGCTGCATTCATACTTAATAGAGTACCCACAAAGCGGTTTAGACAACACCATATCAGATGTGGACGGGAAGATGTCCTAATGTCTCTTTTATGAGGATTTGGGGATGTGAGGCTTATGTTAAGCTTCTTAACTCTGACAAGCTCCGACCCAAATCGGAAAAATGCTATTTTGTGGGATATCCAAAGGAAACAAAAGGATATTATTTCTACAAACCGTTTGAGCATAAAGTGTTTATTGCTCGAACTGGGTTTTTCGTTGAAAGAGATCTAGTCTCTAATAATATCAATGGAAACAAAGTAGAACTCGAAGAAATTCGGGAACCACAAAATATCACTGAACCTGAATATGAAATTGAGCAAGAACCACAAACTGTTGTGGAAACCGAACCTGCTCAAATTACATAAAGCATTCGTAGATCTGGTAGAATACGTCATGAGCCTGATAGATATTTTGGATATCTAGTAACTCAAACAGGAGACATAATGCTCATAGATCAAGATGAGCCCACTTCATACCAAGATGCTATGAATGGTCCAGACTCTGAAAGATGGCTTGAAGCCATGAAATCTGAAATGGATTCCATGTACGCCAACCAAGTGTGGACTTTGGTTGATCCACCTGACGGGGTAAAACCAATCGGGTGTAAGTGGGTTTTCAAGAAGAAAACCGACATGGGTGGTAAAGTACAAACCTATAAAGGCCGAATGGTGGCAAAAGGTTTCAAACAGGTTCAAGGAGTTGACTATGATGAAACTTTCTACCGAGTAGCTATGGTTAAATCCATTAGGATTATGCTTGCAATTGTAGCCTTTTACGATTACAAAATCTAGCAGATGGATGTCAAAACTGCATTCCTTAACGGGAATCTTATCGAGGATGTGTACATGACACAACCTAAAGGTTTTGTCAATCCAAAAGATGCTAGAAAAGTATGTAAACTGCATCGATCCATATATGGATTGAAGCAGGCATCTCGGAGTTGGAATCTTCATTTTGATGAAACAGTCAGAAAGTTTGGTTTCACTAAGAACGAAGATGAACCTTGTGTATACAAGAAAATCAGTGGGAGTAACATAATATTCCTAATATTATATGTGGATGACATATTACTTATTGGGAATAATGTTGATTTGTTACAAGCAATAAAGACATGGTTGGGGAAAAGTTTCTCAATGAAAGACTTAGGCGAGGCATCCTATATTTTAGGTATTAAAATCTATAGAGATAGATCAAGAAAATTGATAGGCTTAAGTCAAAATGCATACATTAATAAAGTGCTGAAAAGGTATGGCATGCAAGAGGCAAAGAAAGGATATGTACCCATATCACATGGTATATCACTTTCTAGATTTCAATGTCCTAAGTCATCAGATGATAAGGAACGCATGAAGATGATCCCTTATGCCTCGGCAATTGGATCAATCGTGTATGCGATGTTATGTACTCGCCCAAATGTCTCTTATGTTTTAAGTATGACAAGTAGATTCCAATCAGATCTAGGTGAAAGACACTGGACAGCCGTCAAGAACATTCTTAAGTACCTGAAAAGGACTAAAGATTCATTCTTGATATATGGAGGCGAAGAGGAATTAATGGTAAAAGGTTACACAGACGCTAGTTTCCAGACTGATAAAGATGACTTCAGGTCACAGTCAGGTTATGTGTTTTTCTTGAATGGTGCCGTTGTTAGCTGGAAAAGTTCAAAGCAAGAAACAGTCGCTGATTCGACCATGGAAGCTGAATACATTGCTGCTTCAGAAGCTGCTAAGGAAGCTGTTTGGATTAAGAAGTTCATCTCTGAACTTTCTGTAGTTCCATCCATTGTTGATCCAATAAATCTTTATTGTGACAACAATGGGGCCATTGCTCAGGCTAAGGAAACTAGATCACATCAACGATCCAAACACACACTTCGGCAATACCATCTCATCCGTGAAATTGTTGACAAAGGAGACGTACATATCTACAAAGTCCCAATGGATAATAACGTTGCAGACCTATTGACTAAAGCTTTGTCGCAGCAGAAGAATGATAGTCACACCAGTTTCATGGGTATTCGATACATGAGTGATTGGCTCTAGTGCAAGTGGGAGATTGTTAGAGTTTGTGCCCTAGAGGCAATCAGTTAGATGTGAATAATAATGACATTGTTATTATTATGTTTTATTTGGAATAAAATGTTCTATTATTTTATATTTACTGCGTAATATAAATATTAATATAATAGAAGTCCTTAGAATAATAATACATGATTATGTAGTTCGAGTAAGACTGAACTTGAGATTATATGATATGTCAAGTATTATAATTATTAAATGTCACTAGTCGAGCTTTATTGTTTATAGAGGACAACAATAAAGCGTTGAGACTAGTATATTGATTGACTGATGATCACATCTTATTGATCATTAATATACGTGATATTAAAGTCAAGATATAAATACGTATTAGAGAATAACGTATTGGGCCGACCCACCGTGAGATAACTACATGGAATATAATCAACAGTATCATAAGTTGTTCTCATAGTGATAGTGATATAATGGTCCTCGGACCTGAAATCAATATAACTTTATTCGAAGATATTTATGTTTTGATATCATCTAAAGTTATTTCGTAACAGAGTAATGATAACGGTGATTATTGGATGTATCTAGAATTGAATACAAATTATGAATGATCTAGATAGAATTTAACCCTACGATATATTCGTAGTGATATTCATGGGCCTCTTGATTGAGTGAGACTGTGAAATGCATGGTCGTGCTCAAATATTGATTTGTTCTGAACAATCTACTCATTGATCAAGAAAACAGATTAAATTAAAAGAGGATGATATGATCCATGCCTTCAGTTTAATCTTGGATATAATGGTTAAAAGGATTAAATTATATTGAGACACTATTCACAAAAGGTTGTATTGAATCATTACTATAATAGCTTGGGTAATAATGATGTGTTACTAGACGCCGCTCATTGTTTACAGTCAAAAATGTGTTTAAACTGTTGCCAACGCTGTCATAGCCTATAGGGTCACACTTACATACGTTGTAAAAGGGTAATGATATTTAAATAGAAGGGTTTATGACTAATTCTTCTATTTTAAATAAGGATGAATGGGTAATATGGAGGTATACAATGTCGGTTATAATTATTATAAAGGGGAGGTCAAACCTTTACCTTATCATCTAATCATAACAGAGTTCCTCAAAACCCTAAATCCCAATTAGCTAGTACTGTCTCTTCCTTCCTCAATTTGATTTGGGAGCAACGTCGGTGGATCTCCTATAGAGGTGCTCTATTTCAAGCACTAGATTCGATCTAATCTGGAATTGGATTCAACAACTTCAAGCTTAATCACCTTCGTTGATTTGAGTCGAAACGAAGAAAGGTACTTGCTTTAATTTAATTTTGGATTGTAATTACAATATTGATATGTAAAATTTTAATTTCTGCTGCGATTTCGATGCTAATTTCCTTCATTTTCCATCCAGACTCGGACACCAACAACAATTCGCAAGGTAAATCACCGGTTTTCATCCAGACTCGGACACCGAACATACCTAATTCCCTGAAGTTCACAAGTGGTACCACCGCCGCAACTATCAATACAAAATATGTATATATAACAACCAAACTGCCAGTTTCTCATCAGTCCGCGGTGTGAGGCTTGTCGATGTCACGATATACACAAAGCTACGCTTCAATAAGCCATGCTTTGATCATCGCTAGCTCGTTATATAACTTGAGTATGCCACATTTGTCAATTTACAACATGTCACTAGTTTCTATCAATACATAACCTTTGAGCACATAAAACTTAGAGACGGGAATAATTATTGCCACAAATCCGATATATATTAACAGAAATCAGTGCTATGCAGTCAATTACAATGTCAAACACACAATCCATACAAGTCCATTCTGGGTTTAAATGGAATAAAATCCGAAAATCCTCAAATATATTCAGAACTCATTCCACTTACAACCTCGTATTGGGTGTACAGTCCAATTTGAGACATCAGCAATCAATCCAAATAAGTCCAAAGATTCTCGGTCTTCATTTGTCATTTCCAAGTCTTCAATTTGCTTTATAGCGTTGTATCATTACTTAGAATGGTTTTCGAACTTACATCTGATCCCGCTCTTCCCGAATAATAAGCGTATTTTAAAATAAAGCGATGGACTATACCGGTTTCAATTCAAATCTCCTTCCAATTGTTATCAATTCATTTCTGGATAAGGTTGGATAAATTTCCTCAATTTCCGTCTTATCTCTTCTTTACAACTCCCCTATTCAAAACTCTCTATTCGTTGTTATCATTTCCATTTTTCTTTTCAAATTTGGATTGAAAGCCTTATACACATTTTATTTTAATTTTAAATAATAGTTCTTAAATTTAATCATTTTCATGGAATGGTAAAACGCTTCATATGTACTATAGATTAGCTATTTACCAGTTAGGTTCAAAATCATTTAAGGGTTTAATCTTACACTTAAATCATTTTAAATAATAAGTATCGCTTGTTAAAATTCCAAATTTGATCAAAAGACTTTAATTAAATTTCAAATTAGATTTCAAGATAACCATTACGTTTGTTGGATCAGTTAGGGATAGCCAGGGAGAGCAGGAAACTGTATTTTCCAAACCCAAGCCTTAGACACTATCCTCTATGTCATCCTATAATGTTCTAGTATATATGTGCATTATTGGAAGAACTATCGTTAACATATACCGTCTTTACACATTCAATAACGGTTAATTTGTCCAATCCTTTTTCCAATCCATAATTAAGGCCTCATAACTTCAATTAAACCCGTATTTGAAATTTCCTTGGAAACTAAATATAATATTATCAAATTTGTTTAATTGTTTAGGACTTACAAATGGTCCTTAAAAAAAAGAACCAAGTGTAATTAATAAACCAATGTTTAGTTACGTGCTTAAATCAATTTTTTTCTTTAATTAAATTTATAAAGCTTATGGGTAGCTAAACATTTACAAATATAACTCAAATCAAATTTTTAGTTAAATTTCAAAACTTGTTTCAAACTTAAGAGTCCAAACTAATTTTTAAAACATTTCAAAAATTCATTTTCAAAAATCATTTTGAATTTATGAAAAATCATTTAATCATTCATGACTTAGATTTCAAATTATAAAAAAAAGAAATCTAAATTCAAAATTAATTTTTTATATTAAAATCGTTATTCGCATAAGAAGGAGATTTAAAGTGATACCCATATAACTCCACAAATATGATGTGTGATACAACAAAATCAATCTGTATGAGCACTATTTCATCCATCAACATTGCAAAATTAACAACCATTAAATTTGTGCGCAAGCGTCATGTTAAAGAACGCTTAGTGTTTTCGTGTTTCTAACTTACACAAACATCCACTCAAATCATCACAACAATAGCAACCATGCATAAGCAATTGGTGTTCAACGCTAATTACAATTTACGGTTCCTACTCATTTTTAAAATAAATTTAACTTAATGTTCTCACCAATTATTGCTTTCCAATTCTTCACTGTCAACCCCGCTTCCATATCAACTACCAAAATTTAACGAATGAATATGTGCGAATCGAGCTACTTCTCTTCGAAAACTCAAGTGTATATAACTATACATATACACCTCGCACTTGCTTAAACTTGCGTTTTCTTTCAACACAAAAGGAATCTATATTTGGCATTCCACGATCGGTTAAGGTGGCCTGGATGGTGACTGGGTGCTCGGAGCTGCTGAAGTGGTTGTGCAGTTTGGCGCAGTGCGAAGGGAAGAAGATGAACGGAAGCCGACTGGTACAAAGGGGAGAGAGATGATCTTGGGTGCTGTTTTGAGAAGGGAAGAAGCGGTTTTTTAAGAAGGGGAAGGAAGAGAGTCACATTTTGCGAGAGGAAGGAGATTTAAATCATAGCATTTGCTTTTCAGCCATTAAAGGGAATGAAGAGAGAAAGGTTTGCAGAGGACCAGTGAAAAGGAGATAC
Source organism: Allium sativum (assembly GCA_030737875.1). Taxonomy (NCBI): domain Eukaryota; kingdom Viridiplantae; phylum Streptophyta; class Magnoliopsida; order Asparagales; family Amaryllidaceae; genus Allium; species Allium sativum. The sequence continues at coordinate 121,980,907 of CM060915.1, forward strand.
GTCCTTTTATAACGAAAGAAAAGGGAATAAAAAGTAGAAGGAATATCACATATAAAACAAATAGAAAGAAGTAGACAAGGGTTGATTTGTGTACAGTATTGATTACTCTGCATATGAACTGTTCAAAATTTGTGGGTATCGTTCCACAAATCTTTGCATTGATATGGCAAGATTTATACCAGATTTAATCAGATATTATTGCCTGCCATATCTTTAGGGAGACTAAAATTTCAAATTTAATAAGTAACGTGTAAAGCTATTTTAGAGAAAGAAGAGTGACTTGTTAAATTGGTCTAACATGGAAACAAATAATGGATTTGCTAAATATTGTCCATCGTTTTTTTATGGTTCACATTTGTGTTCACACCATTCGTTTCCTTCTTTGTTTTGTTAATGTGTTTTAATATTTAACATAGTTTGCCAACGGTCAAATAGTTATAAATTTGACCGCTATGTACCGTAAATTAAATTTAAGTGTTAACACAAAATATGCGAATTTATTTCACAATTTATTTCTTTTCTTTTATTGTGCATTTCTTATATGGGTTAGATTTCTAGATTGATTACACCGCAAATATTCCAAAGTTCATTCTTTGTTTTTATTATGTTAACTGAATTACAATAAATATCATTTTGCAATAACTTAAACTTAGTATTTTATTTGAACAAAATTAATTATTACCTAACTTAAAACTCCAATATTAATTTGACGTTTCTATTATGCCATTTATGCTTAATGGTTTGACTGGAAATGAATAAATCTTAATGGTATTTTACTAGCAAATAAATTCTTTATAGTAAATTATTCCTTAAATAAGTTGCGAAATTTATTTCAAGATTGATCTTTAATTTCACTGTCATTTTTCAGACACAAAAAACATTAAATTTTGGAAAATGTTTTAAATTGGGCTAATATTTACAAATGTCATTTCATGATAAAAGTGAATGGTATGTTCAAAATGAAAGTCCAAGTTCTAGTAAGCATGCAGACGGTAGACATTAAATTACAAAATTCAGTAATATGGTAAAATTCATGTTTCCAAAAATGTTTATATTAAATTTAACAGAGAAACTCTAATGTTAAAGATTTAAATAGGTTAAAAATGTATATCTTGTTTTAAAATGTTTATAAATATGCAGACAAAGCTTACTCAGATATCGTTCAAATAGACAAAATTTCAAATATAAATATTTATTTTGCGTTAAATCTTAATTTAATCTATATTTTAAACGTCAATATTTCTAGGTCGTTACATATATTACTAGATAAATTATCAAGAGTGTTTATTAACTCCTTAGTAGATTGTGATGAAATATATATGACAATTACAAATCAGTTTACATATAGCAGGAAATTCCCGAAGCATGTGTACAAAATAGACTTGTTACAAGCGCTCAAATGACCAAAGAACAAAAAATTGTGCTAAACAAGATATGGAACCTATCCACAGCATCACAAGACAACAAATAAAAGCTCATCATCTTATATACTCTTGTTGAGATATTCAGAAACACGGAGGCAACAAAAATGTTCACATTATTGTCTATTCAATGAACCTAGTGCTGATGTATATATATCTCTTAGGGAGAAATTATACCAAAATTAAAAGAACTTAAACAAAATTCCAGGTATCAAAAACCATACTACAAAGGTTAACATACATATGAGATAGCTAGAAATGCTAAATAAACTAATCATGGAAAAAAGTACACAGTCTCGGACGCTATCAGAAAAATACAAACTATGGCCTCGGGAATAAAAATAAAAGAGGACACAACAATTCCTACATAAATAAATTTAAAGCTAAAGCATCTTTTGCGGTAATAACAGCAAAAGAAGCCAAAAAAAAAAAGATGATCCAGCTTGGTCATATTCCACAAACTACAACTCTACAAATACAAAATATGACAATATCTTTCCTGAAAATTTTCAATAGAGAAATCCAAATTCTCAAAGCTAAAAAGAAGCAAAATGTGCCACATATAAAGAATTATTTTGTACTGACAAAAATCACCACATAGAAAATCCCTGGATTTAATTGGGAAATATTAAAATCAAAATTTCCCATGTTGAAAATAATTAGCAAATTGTAAAGACTTCCAAACAGACTGCAGATGCACAATAATTGCATCCATGTCACTCATAAGTTTAAAGCTTTCACAATACAAATACTTGGTACATGACAAATGTAACACCCTATAATTTAATACACCATAATTATATTATAAAGATAATAAAAATGAATATTGATTAATAAAATATTCAGAATTGAGTAACATGGACTTCACAGTTCCATTCTCTACGAAATTCTGGTTTAGATAGACTTTTGGTTTTCATAAATCGGATTAAGTAGGAAGAAGTTATGAGCTAAAGAAATTTTAGCTATATTTAAAATTAAATAAATCAGTCAACCCGGAAAAGCAACGGTAAGTGGGCGACCCATCCCTTAACTGGGTCGACACATGGGTCTACTCAGGTCTAAGGTAGGTCGAAACTAGGTAGTAGGTGGGTCAACCCACCTTCGAGAAAAATCTAAACCTGAACCTGGACTGTTTCGTGTGTTTTATTCATGCTGACTCAGCATGACGTGTCATAAATAGTTTGATTTAATAACCTAATATCCTATGGTTTATATTTTCCTAACTAATCTATAAATAGGCTAGCTACCTCACTCATTTTCTCACACAAACATTTCTTCATCTTCTTCCTCCTCTAAGCTATGTTCTGTAATTAAATAAAGAAAATGTCGAGGTGCTGCCAAAATGTAGATTAAAGGGATACTTCTAGTTTTTCTACAACAACTATTTCATAAACTTCTTATTCTAGATCTAACATATATCTCTATGAGTTCTACATTGTTTTTAGATCTGCTATTTAAAAAGGGTTTTGACAGTAAATATACTGGATCTGAAATAAGCAGTGTTTCTAAGTTTATTCTTATATGTTGTTCTTTTGATTATTGTGAATTATCTATTTAGTTTACAATTATTATATGTCATATATACATCTTTCCTCCATATCCTCTTCGGGTCTTTTATTTATTTACAGTCTTTTCTATGCCTAGTTTATCAGTTTAAGTTTGGATGTATTTTCTCCTTTTTATTTTACGCTGAGCCTAGGCCATGTCCGTTTGAATTGCATATAATTGGATAAATTGGAATAACTTGTAATTACAATAAAAAAGAGAATTAGGCATATTATAACTTGAGAACCTTTGACTGTATATTTGGTATTATTACAAAGGGAAGAATATGCAAACATGTTAATCTGAATAGGTTAGGCTTAATTTAATATTATGTTATGGAAAATATGAGGATCGGATGTAAAATTTGTTACTGTAATGTATATACATCCGAGCAGGTGCTTGTTTGTTTTGAGGGAAGTTTTGTACATAGAATGACACTTATAGAGAATTTCATTTGCAACCATTCTTATTAATGAACTTAAACCTGCTAAGTTAAATCTATTAATCAATAAGATGAGGTCCCACGTTTTTTGTTTGTATCCAATTTTAGAACTCTTAAAATCATAGTTAATTAAGGACCAAGCCTAAGGGTGGATTGTGTCAATCTTGTTGTTATTTGGGACCCCTATCAGTCAATATCCCTGTTTGTATCATATCGGGGCCTCACACTAGGTAGGGGCCAGGGAACATTTTACTGATATAGATAGTAAGAGGTTAAAAGTTTTTGAGGTGGGTGTGGGCGCGTTTCGGCTAAGTCAAGAGCATGCATGGGTCCGATGGGGGAAATTAAGATGTTTTAACACTGGCGAATAGGGCTATGTCTTAAAATTTGACGGGTTAGAGACTGATATCTCCTACTGCCGTGGCTGGCATTGGTTATTCGTGTCTACAGGGAGTCGATCGTTGGGTAGTAATCAGGGTAACACCTAATCCTGATATTCTAATAGTCAGTGCAGAAACTTGTTCTTGGATATGAATGAGAAGCTTACTTGATCTTACCTTGTTATCTTTCTTATCTCTTTTTTGTTTGCGAACAAATTGAACAACTGTAAATAATTGTTAAATTCGTTCGACTTTCCTAAACAACAAAGGTTGTTGTAAAGGGTATCGAACTCTGCGACCAAAATTATTTTAATAATAAATCCAATAAAGTTATTCCGAAATTTTGATTGTTTGAAATTGACAAAAAAATAAACAGAAATAGAGTTTTTATCAATAAATGAAAGTAATTAAAGGGCAATGACATAAAATAGATTAAATGAATTAATAACCAAACAGATTAATACAGATCTAATTCATGTTTCTGTCACAAACACGAATCAACGATAACTAGGTTTCTAGAAACAAACCGGTGAATAACTACAAGTACAGCCTATGCAGGAGCTAAGCTCTTAAACAACCATAGGCTATCAGGACAGGTTCACTATTTTATTTCTAAAACCCTAAAGTTAGATTTAAATCTGATAAGCGTTAGATCGAACACGAATATACCCTGTGAAGGAGCATAACTCTTAAACGACACAGAGTATGAAGGTTCAGATCTAGATATACATAAATAAACTCCTAATCCTTTTTGGCTATGTGATTCATATTTAATCTAATCTAAGCGTCATCACCCCCTAATTAAAGGGGATTAGCTAGACATTGCTAAACGAGAAATAGGGAAAAAGAAAATAAACAACATAAACATAAATAAAATAAAATAATAGCTAAGAAGAGAAGGAGAAGAATTTTATTCCAAAAGAAGAGTTACAGGATAAAACCCAACTTAATCACAAATGATGGAGATACAATGTATTTATAGCTGCTATGGAAAAGACTAAATGACCAATTACACAATTTGGGACAAAAGCCCTTTTCCCAAAATAACGAATAGACAAAATAGCTAAATGTGAATGCGTGTGAATGCAAATGTCATAGCTTGTGGGCATCAAATGGCATCAACTTCAATTGTTCTGAGCATGAATAGGAACTCCATAACATCTAAGACAAGCGATTTTTATGAAAAGGCATTGAATCTTTAAAATATGCGCTAGAAGGTGGTTGAACAACAACATTTCTTCAAGCTTTAAGCTAGCTCTCAAAATCAACACTCTTCTTACACCAATTCTTCAAGCTTTTCAACAATTAAGTGCATTAACCCATTCATCATAAATAATTTGAAAACACAACTTATAAATACACGGTATCAATTATTTTTAAAGATAAAACAAGATAAATAAGCGGATAAAATATACACATTTACGTGATATACCCCCACACTTATCTTTTTATTCGTCCTCGAATAAACTAAACTAAGATATGTCACACTTTCGTAGGAAGCACAATTACATTTAGCATATGCAACAAGCCGTTAAACCCCTAGGTGTCCCTAGTAGGACGAGTGTTGTCTCGAGAGGGTTTTCAACGGATACTACCCACAAAATCCAAAGCGTCTTTTGTACGCGGATTAATCAAACAATATATTTAAGGTCTTTCACATTCCAAGGACTTTTCCAAACTTCAATAATAGCGATATTGTCCTAAATTGTCCATCCCATTATTGGTGCAAAAATGAATAATTTTTTAAAGTTGAATCGTAATTCCTTGATAACACTGTAATTGCCTTGAAGATTAAGAGTGTGGTGTCAACCAAAGTTCTACACATCGACAATGTGCACCCAATCATTTTTTTTAAAAAAAAGAATAACCTAAAATGAAAAAAATCAAAAACTAAATAAAAATTAACACTAAACAAACAAGTCTAATTAAGAAAACCACAGTCGGCCCAAAAAAAATCAGCCAAAAGTTAAAGATCTGAACCTCTTAAAAAACAAACACGGGCCCTTTTTTCCAAATCCCCTTTTTATTTCATAATCGAAAGCAAACCGTCCTCGAATCAAAATCAAACCCAGAAATACGGTTCAAGATGGGTCTGGGTATGTGGAAGTCGCAAGTTTTAGGTTGGTTGGTGATTTTGGTTTGATGTTCGAATTGAGATTTTTTTTTTAGACGTGGTGAACTGGTTGATAGCAATTTCGTAGAGTCTTGGCAATTTTTGTTTGATTTTTGCGTTGGGTTTTGGGAATCACTATCGCGATTTGGGGTGTCGGAGGAAGTTGTGATGGACAATTTTGGTTTCCGCCGAGGGTTTGGCTTCGACTTGTGGGCTGCGGTTGTAGCGGGGGGTGATGAGGCTGATGTTGTGAACTAACGTGAAGTATTATGGTGAATATTGGTTGCAGCAATATGTTTGTAGTAGGGTGAGATGGTTGTATGGACTATTTAAACTTGCAGAGGAGTCGCGTGAGTTGTTGGATGGTTGTGAAGATAGTGTGTCCGAATTGGTTTTGCTGCTACGAGGTAGGTGGTTGATCGAGGAGTTTGTTTGTGGGTGGATGATGGTGTTATGTCGAATTCAGGTGAAATGGTGGAGATGTAAGGGTGTATGGAAGATGTGAAGTGATTGATAGGAGAAGATGTATATGAATTGCTTGACTGTGTAAGTGGTATGCTGTTATGAAGGAGGAGAGGGTATATGGTGTTTGTTAATGGGTTGGTGTATTTTAGGGGGAAATTGCACTATGATTAAGTTTTGGGTTGTTAACTTGGGTGAGAAGATGGTGATGGCGTGGTAGTTCAATGGGAAATCTGAGTGGTGGTATGTGACTGGATATTGTCTGGACTAGGAATTGTGATGGGATGCATAGTTTTGGCAAGGGAGATTTAAAGGGAAATTTTGGCATATGATTATGCCTGAAGAAACACAAGTGTGGGAAAGAAATGAACAAACGGAAAGCAATAATATTTTTTTATTTGTAATAATTGTAAAAAGGAAAGAAATGTATAGAAAAATCAGAAAGAAATGAATGAAAGAAAGGAAAGGAACTTGTATTGAAAACGGGAAAGAAACTGAAAACAAAAGACAACTGTTTTTCTCTTAATTAGAAGATTGTAGTATCAATAATTTAATACCAAATCGTCTAAACAAGATTTTCTCTCTCTCTCTCTATATATATATATATAAAGGCGAGAAATAAAATAAAAATATAACCCGAAGGATTTATGAATAAAAATTATTTTGGTCCCCGGCAACGGCGCCAAAATTTGTTTAAGAACAAATTGAACAACTGTAAACAATTGTTAAATTCATTCAGTTTTGCTAAACAACAAGAGTTGTTGTAAAGGGTGTTGAACTCTAGGACCAAAATATTTTAATAATAAATCCAATCAAGTTATTCCGAAATTTTGATTGTTTGACAATAACATAAAACAAACAGAAAGAGAGTTTTTAACAATAAATGAAAGCAATTAGGGGGCAATGGCATAAACTAGATTAAATGAATTAATAACGAAACAAATTAATACAGATCTAATTCATGTTTCTGTCACAAACATGAATCAACGATAATTAGGGTTCTAATAACAAATAGGTGAATAACTACAAGTATAGCATATGTAGGAGCTAAGCTCTTAAACAACCATAGGCTATCAGGACAGATTCACTATTTTATTTCTAAAACCCTAAAGTTAGATTTAAATCTGATAAGCATTAGATCAAACACGAATACACCCTGTAAGGGAGCATAGCTCTTAAATGACAGAGAGCATGAATGTTCAGATCTAACCCTTGGTTCAGATCAAGATCTATATAAATAAAGTCCTGATCCTTTTTGGCTATGTGATTCATACTGAATTTAATCTAAGCGTCATCACCCCCTAATTAAAGGGGATTAGCTAGACATAGCTAAACGAGAAATAGGGAAAAAGGAAATAAACAACATAAATAAAATAACAGCTAAGAAGAGAAGGAGAAGAATTTTATTCCAAAAGAAGAGTTACAAAATAAAATCCAATGTAATTACAAATGAAGGAGATACAGTGTATTTATAGCTGCCATGGCAAAACTAAATGGCCAATTACACAATGTGGGACAAAAGCCCTTTTCCTAAAATAACAAATAGACCAAATAGCTAAATGTAAACGCGTGTGAATGCAAATTTCATCGCTTGCGTGCATCAAATGGCATCAACTTCAATTGCTCTGAGCATGAATAGGAACTCCATAACGTCTGAGACAAGCGATCTTTATGAAAAGGCACGAATCCTCAAAATATGTGGCAGAAGGTGGTTGAACAGCAGCATTTCTTTAAGTTTTAATCTAGCTCTCAAAATCAACACTCTTCTTACACCAATTCTTCAAGCTTTTCAACAATTAAGTGCATTAACCCATTCATCATAAATAATTTGAAAACACAACTTATAAATACACGGTATCAATTATTTTTAAAGATAAAACAAGATAAATAAGCTGATAAAATATACACATTTACGTGATATACCCCCACACTTATTTTTATTCGTCCTCGAATAAACTAAACTAAGATATGTCACACTTCATTGGAAACACAATTACATTTAGCTTATGAAACAAGCCGTTAAACCCCTAGGTTTCCCAAGTAGGATGAGTGTTGTCTCGTGGGGGTTTTCAATGGATACATCCCACAAAATCCAAAGCGCCTTTGGTACGCAGATTAATCAAATAATATATTTAAGGTCTTTCACACTCCAAGGACTTTTCCAAACTTCAATGATAGCGATATAGTCCTAAATTGTCCATCCCATTATTAGTGCAAAAATGAACAAAAAATTTCAAGTTGAATCATAATTCCTTGATGACACTGTAATTGCCTTGAAGATTAAGAGCGTGGCGTCAACCAAAGTTCTACACATCGACAATGTGCACCCAATCATTTTTTTTAAGAAAAAAAAGAATAACCTAAAATGAAAAAAATCAAAAACTAAAAAAAAATTAACCCTAAACAGTCAAGTCTAATTAAGAAAACCATGGTCGGCCCAAAAAAAAATCAGCCCAAAGTTAAAGATCTGAACCTCTTTAAAAACAAACACCGACCTCTTTTTCCAAATCCCCCGTTTTATTTTATAATCGAAAGCAAACCGTCCTCGGATCAAAATCAAAACCAGAAATCCGGTTCAAGATGGATTTGGGTTTGTGGAAGTCGCGGCTTTTAGGGTGGTTGGCGATTTTGGTTCGATGTTCGAATTAAGAGTTTTTTAGACGTAGTGAACTGGTTGATAGCAATTTCGCAGAGTCTTTGGGATCGGTTTTGGCTTAGGTGTATCTCACGATTTTGGGATTTGTGTTTGATTTTTGTTTTGGGTTTTGGGAATCGCTGTCGCATTTTGGGGTGTCGGAGGAGGTTGCGATGGACAATTTGGTGTGTCAGAGGAATATTATTATAAAGGGAAGAATATGCAAACATGTTAATTTGAATAGGTTGGGCTTAATTTAATATTAGGTAGAACATGTTAAGGGAAATATGAGGATCAGATGTAAAAATTGTTATTGTTATCTATATACATCTGAGCAGGTGCTTGTCTGTTTTGCGGGAAGGGCTGTACACTGAATAACATATATAGGGAATGTCATTTACAACCATTCTTATTAATGAACTTAAACCTGCTAAGTTAAAGTTGTTAATTAATAAGCTAAGAGGTTCCACGTATGTTGTTTATATTTGGTTTTGGGACTCTTAAAATCCTAGTTACTTGGGGAACCAAGCCTAGGGATGACTTGTATCAATCTTGTTGTTGTTTGGGACCCATATCAATCAGTATCGTTGTTGGTATCATATGACGGTGTCGCACTAGGTAGGGGTGTAATACGCCATATTTTATACACAAATGGATATAAAATGAATATTAATTAAATTAAATATTCATAATTAGGTAAATCAGACTTTACTGTTGCGTCCGTTATTAAATTTTGGTTCAGATAGGCTCTTGGTTTTTGTAAATTGGATTAAAAATGAAGAAGTTATGCTTATAAGAAGATTGAGCAAAATATATACATAATATATATATTCAATAAATAATAAAGTGCAGCAGAGCAACGTTCATTGGGCGACGCGCTCATAATTGGCTCGACCCGCACATAGTTGGGTCGACCCTAGGATCGAAACAGGGAATAGGTGGGTCGACCCGCCTGCATGCAGGACTGGGTTACTACGAACGAATTTGGACTGTTTTCTTTTCTAGATGTATACGTTGACTCGGCATTGGGTGTAGTTGGATTTATAAACCTAAAATCTAATGGTTTAGGATTGTCCTTGGTAATCTATAAATAGGCTAGCAGACTCATTTTTTTCTGCACACCAGTTATTCTTTATTTCTTCTTCCACCAAACTATATTGTAAATAAAAATATGAAGATACTGAGATGCTGCCTAAGCCTAGATTAAAGAGGACAACTCCAATTTTTCTACAAAAAATCTAAAGAGGACTTTCCTCGACAAACAACACAAAAGAGATATTTTTCTGTACTTCAATCCAACCACTGTGAGATCTAGTCATTTTCAGATTTGACAATTAAACACTATTTTTAACAGTGAATAAATATGAATCTAAGATTTTACATGGTTATATGTTATTCAGTTTTTTAGTTATTATCAGTTACATGTATATCCTATTATCTCTTTTCCATTTTAGATTTATTTACAATCTTATGCGTATTTTATTCAGTTTATGTGTTTTTGAATCAGATCTTTGTTTTTCTCCTATTCCTTTTTATTTTGGGCTATACGTAGGCCATCAAATGCCTAGGCTATTCACGTTGGGATTGTGAAAATTAGGTTAAATATTAATAACATAAAACGACAGTAAAATGGAGAATTAGGCATACTAAAACATGAAATCAAAGGACTGTAAAGTTAGGATAATATGCAAAACATTTAGTCTAAACTTAGTTTAATAATTAAGTAGGACATGTTGGGAGAATCAAATGTAATTAAGTATAATAGGTTACTTAAATACATATACATCTGGATAGGTGTTTGTTGGGGGAAGGGGTTGTACACATAAAAACATTTATAGGAAATGTCATTTACAACCAGGCTTATTAATAAACTTAAACCTTTTAAGTTATTACTGTTGATTAATAAGCTAAGAGGTCTCACGGCCTTGTTGTTTGTATTCGGTTTTAGGACTCTTAAATCCTAGTTACTTGGGGGCACAAGCATAGGGTGTTGGCTTGTGTCAGGTTGTGTGGAACCCGTATTAGTCAGTATCCCTGTTAGTATCATAGAGGAGGGGCCTCGCACTAGGTAGGGGCCAGGGCACGCTTTACTAATTTGGATTGTAAAAGGTTTAAGTGGAAGGTAGGTATATGAGCATTCCGGCAGAGTCGTGAGCGTTCATGGGTCCGATTAGCGGAAACTAAGACGCTGTAACACCAACAAATAGGTCTGTGTCTTAAAGTTGATGAGTTAGGAATTGATACCCCTACTGCCGTAGCTGGCACAATATATTTGTGTAGTAGGGAGCCGATCACATGGGTAGTAATTAGGGTAATACCTAATCTGGACATTCTACTAGTGGTGCAGTAACTTGATTCTTGGGATATAAATGAGAAGCGTACACGTTCTTTTACCTTATCATGTTTTCTCGTACTTGTCTATTTATTGTAGTTTCATGTTCAACATTATTTACCTGTCTTGATACTTTCTATCTTACCCTAATATTGAAAATTACCGGAACTCACCAGACTTTATGTATAACCTATTTCTATTTCCCTTTTCTCTTCCTTTTCCTCCCCCCTCAAGCACTCAGGGTGGTGTTCAGCAGTGACCGTGATATTCGGCTTGCATTCTCGGATTTATGTGACGGCAAGGAATTTCGTTCGATCCGAATCAGTCGTTAAACCGATCTAGACCGTTCGAAACTCCTGATCGTTTGAGAACAGGACAAATCAGAACGCAGACGGAAGAACATTTCATTGTTATTACAACAATTCCATCAGATACAAAAATATATAGAGTATAAATGAATACTATACATTCGATAAATATCAGAGATTACAATAAATTACATAGCAGCGGAAAATAATACAAAGCACAACTGAAGGTGATATACGGATACAGAGCTTTCCGGATATCATTCCAGTTGTAAACCAGGATCCTGTAAATATAAATCTGCAAAACCAAAACTACTAGCTATCCATGTCGAAAATAAGGGCACCCAGAGTTTAGGCTAAAACAATAAACTCAAGGTCAGTCATGTGACTGGTGCGAGAACTAAAACAGCTATTTAAAACTTTACTTTAAAAGAGAGTAATTCAAGGGACCACGCTGTATAACATGGAACGGGTTTCCTCCCAAGAATACCAGTGCATAGAAAAGACAACGCAATGCTTTTTCGAAAAATGAAGCTATTATAAGACCCAGGTTCCATCACACAATGCAACGCAAGCCGAAGGATAGGGTTTTTACCTAATAATAGCCAAGAATGCTTGATACGTTTAAAACAAATCATTTGATACTATAATAAGTGTATAGTGTCAAAACAATTTCAAATCATAAGTATCAATCATAGACGGCATAAGTGCCCCATCCCACTATGTCGCCATACTAGGCTCTACAAATAAAGCCGAAATACACGTATTGGAAATTGGATTTCCGTCATGAGTCGAGGCAAGGGGCAAGCTCCTCTCCGCTTTCGAGACGCTCTAGCAAATGTCCCAGGACTACACACACTGGGTAACCCTTGGATCGGCTGGGCCGGTCCTCTCTTACGTTTGAGGATTGGCAATTCCTAAACACACGTTTCCCGGTCCTTACAGACCTATAATCGAGGCGCCTCGCATTCCAACAACCACAAAGGTGAAAAGTAGATATAAATGTCAGGGCTGGTAGGTCACTGACACCACCATAGCTAGAAAGAAACGTCGTGTCCTCCCAGCGGTTCGTATCCCCTTTTTAACTTATACCAAGGTGTGAGGCTCGCGAATTCACGTTATACACAAAGCTACGCCACGTAGGCCGTGCTTTGATCATTAACCACAAGACTTTGCTTTTCAACAGAAGCCTTGATCAATTGCAACTCAGTGTGCCACACAGGAAATTCATGCTATGCGATTGATATCTATCGATATATAACCTCTAAGCTCGTATGTCTCAGAGAAGGGCGTTAAGCAAGAGAATAAATTCTCCGCCGCCAAACCGATATATATTTAAAAGAAATCAATCAACACAGAATAAAATCCAATGTCAGACACACAATCCATTTACAAGTTCGTTCTGGGTCTGAACGAAACCGGAGGCACTTTCCTCGCATATCCATCGATCTCCAAGTACGTCTGGATGACCACCAACTGATTCCCTCATCTTGGGTGTACAGCCCAATCAAGATCATCAGTAATCACCCAAACGATGTGAAGACTTATGGTCTTCAATCACCGTCTTCATCTTCGACATATCGTCGAATCGGTTATTCAGAATGGGTATAAACCCGGCCTTCCCGAACAACCGGCGTATTTAGTAAACAAATGTTACACAAACACAACATACGCCTCATTCCAATTTAGCAGCCACTAACCGTAAATCAAGAAGAGAACAATTTCCCAAATATTAACCCCGAAGGCCGAAACCAACATCAGATCAATACCCAGGAAACCATTCTTCTTAACTAATCTACAGCTAGTTTCTAAATTTCAATTCTTAGGGAAAGGTTCCCATTAATTTTATCAAAGATAAATTCTTTCAAATTTATTCTTTAATCTTCTATTGGATGTCATATCAAACCAAAATATGGTTTTCCAAACTAGTCGAGATTAGCGAACCACACCGAAGTATTTATTTATTTTATTTCCCAATCCCAACCTATTCATTCCATGAAGCAAAACTGGTAATACTCCATATCTAATACCGCGGTGTTATCGGTAAAATTAATTACCATTTCACATTCAAATCTATTTAAAGATTTGACTATCGTTTTGGAGTAAAACTGGTGATACTCCATTCTCGCTCACTTGCCAAATTTGATAATTTTCATTATCAATTCCCATTTCAATCTAATTGCAGATTCATTAAAACTCCTTTTTCTGGTTTAAAGAACTAGTGTCATTTAAAACACAGTTCACGACAAACCCAAATCACATTCTATTTATTATTGGGTTAAAGAACAAGTGTTATTTAAAACACTGTTCACGATAAACCCACAAATCACTTCTAATTCAATTTCAATCAAATATATTAGAAATTCCGATTATTTAAAACTCCTTTTTAAATCCAATTTATTTATTTAAAAATAGTTGGGTTCTAATTTTAGTTCAAAACTAGTTCATTTCGATAAAAATCTATTTTTATCTTTACAAATGTGGAGTTTTTCATCCCAATTTTTCCCAAATCATTTATTATGATTTTACACAAATTATTACTATTTTTAATAATATTATCAAGGCCCGTACAGTCGATTTCCATCAACGGCCATCGAACTGCACTTACAGCGACCTTTTCCAAATTTGATTTGGACGTATCTCCAAATCCAACCGTTAGATTTTGAATTTCTAATATTCGTTAGAAAGCCCTTTACGATACGAACCCAATGGTTCCGGTTTTAGGAGAATCCGACGGTCGGATCTTCCGTAATGTCCGTTTGAAGTTAATGGTCGAAATTCGCGAACTGCTGCGGCGCGGCGCGTTTTATTTAGGCCATTATATTATATATATAATATATATTCCATCGATTTCTATTTAAAACGAAAATTGTAAATAATTTTAAATTCGTTTCAAAAACATTTCAACTTCCATTTCCAATTCAATTCAAATTCTAATTCAATTTGAATTCATTTCAAATTGATTGTTATTCTGTTTCAATTCGTTTTCAATTAAATTCGAATTCGTTTTATATTCAATTCAATTTAAATACGAATATAATCGATATAAATATCGTTCCCGTCAAAATAGCGCATCTCTAATCAACACGGCTTTATATTTTTCAAAAACTTCTTTATTCTATTCAACAAATGAATATTTATTCTATTCAACACATGAATCTATATTTCTTTCAACACACGACTATTTTTGTTATGTAAAATATTTTATAAAATTATGGTATCTATCGTTTGATTTTTAATTAGACTCCACTGTGAAGTAGATTCTAATTGTAAATATGATAAAGATGTAAATTTTATTGTTAAAATATTTCGTTCAACACATGACTAATCTCAACGGATGAGTACGGTCAACACATGAACCTTTACTTTATAGTGATAAAGATATAAATTTTATTGTTAAAATATTTCGTTCAACACATGACTAATCTCAACGGATGAGTACGGTCAACACATGAACCTTTACTTTATAACATTCTTTATTTTCTAAATTGGAATGAGGCCCAATCAATCACCACCATATAAAGTTAATTATATGGATTCCATACAACACATGTATATAATAGCGACAATAAATAATCAACCATCATCCAAAGTGCACTACACTGTATAAGCATCAAATATAGATATCTAACGCTTATAACAGCCTGTCAATCAATCGATCGACATACAACTAATTATTGGGATTAGTGTATGTCGTATTTTATCCCAATACCCGTGTGGGGTTTTCAAGCAATCAAACACAGATTTTATTTGTGCAGTTGGGCAATGTGTAAAATTTATCATCCCAATCAATGTCCTTCAAATAGGTGTACATAAACAAACTGTCCGGTTTGTAAATGAATATTTATTTATTCTCGCTCACGTTAAAAATTATATTTTTAATGACCAAATTATTTTATTCAACCTATGAATATTCTATTCGGTTCATTTATTAAATAAAATTATATCTTTATTTTTCTAACTTATTTTAGAAAATTTTGGCGGCATAATGGCACGATACTAGAAACGGGACAAGGCCTAGCCTTATCCCCGGTCTAGTGATGGCCCACGCCATACACATATCAATCAAATCATTCCATTTCACCAAACAATTCAATTCAATTCAACCCAAATAATCTAACCAACTACACAGCCAAACAAACAAGTCCATGGTCTGTGGAAGATTGTGTCGGGTGCTACTAAACACCGTCTGCATCCTAGTATATATATATATAACTAGAAAAAGAAATTTAGAGTGAGAAGTTCTCACCGATAGCTATTCCAACTTCACGACACTTCATTTATAGAAATCTTCATCGTTCTCGCCTTTTTGTTACCTTCGTTGCCCGTATTCACTACATATGTAAAAATCGAATTTTTACTTCGCTGTTCAATATATAAAAATCGAATTTTTACCTCGCTATTCAATATATAAAAATCGAATTTTTACTTCGCTATTCAATATATAAAAATCGAATTTTTACTTCGCTATTCAATATATAAAAATCGAATTTTTGCCTCGCTATTCAATATATAAAAATCGAATTTTTACTTCGCTATTCAATATATAAAAAACGAATTTCTACTTCGTTATTCAATATATAAAAATCGAATTTTTACTTCGCTATTATGTAGATAAAAATTCTATTTTTCCAACGCTACTATGTAGATAAAAATTCTATTTTTACCATGCTATTCTCTATAAAAGGATTTCGCCTTTTCATATATAAAGATAATAATTTTAGCCTTTCTCTAATATAAAAATTATATTTTTTTTAACCTCCTACACGATTAAAAATTATATTTTTATCCTTACAAAAATATTCAAACTTATGATAAAAATCATATTTTGATTCAAATAAAAACTTTAACTCTTTGTATATGAAAATATGAATTTTCTTCATACCAAAAAAAAAAATTACTTTTCTACTTGTAAAAATTCTATCTTTACTAGCATAAAAATCCTATCTTTTCTATACTTCAAAATCTAATCTTTTCCTACATACAAAATCTCGCCTTTCAATTTAAAAATCAAAGCTTCATATAGTAAAAATCTAATCTTTACTTTTCAAACCATATTATTTAATAAAGGAAAATCGAAATTAAAACAAAATAATTTAACAAAAAAAGGGGAAACTCACTGTGTTATCAGCTGGAGGAGGGGCTGGGGGTGCTGTGGTGGAAGGGAGAAGTTCAGGTGGCGCCAGTGGGGGCCTGGTTCGCTGCCATCGATGGAAAATGGGGGGGTGCTTGCTGACGCGAGGCAAATCGAGGGGAGGGTGTAGCGTCGCAGAAGGGAGGAAAAGGGGGGTGTCGCGGCAGAAGGAGGAAGTCGGGAAAGAAGGAGGGGGGCGTGGGGTCACGATCGAAGGGGGAGGCGAGGGAAGAGAGGGGGGAGGGGGTCGCGGCACCTGGGGAGGGCGAGGTGGACGTGGCGGCGGCGGTGGTTCACCCCCCCTGTCGCCCCTTTTTTCCTCTTTTTTTTCTTTTCTTTTTGAAATCGATTTTAACCGGGGGGGGGGGCTGAGAGAGATAAGGGTGAGGAGAGAGGGGAAGTTTAATTATTTTATATTATTTAATTTCTAAAAGTTGACTTTTACATACGACCTCTAAACGAGGCCCACCGACTGTCGTCCATAGCGTTTTACCCCGATTCCGAACACAATGGGATATGTATCGTTCGCTGATTCGACTGTTTCGATCAGTTTTCGTCAAAATCAACATATAACTCTATATATTGAATTTAAACGCGCATTTCCATTTACCGGGGTCACCTACGAACTCTAAAAATTCTCGAAAAATATTTTCTAGCTTCGTATTGACGATACGGTCCTAACAAAACTAGTTTCGTCGAATTCTGAGACCGTTGGAAAAATGGCCAATTTCCAGTCGATTAAAATCAACTGAAACTGGTCAAACGCGTTTTCCTTTGCCACGCTCACATATTGATTCGAAAAATTATGAAATTTGGAATCTAGCAATAGTTTGACATCAAGGACCCAACAAAAGAGGTTTCGTCGAAATCCGAGGTCGTTTGCAAAATGGCTATTTTTAAGGGCCTGAATTCCATAGCGACTATTCAAAATTTTCAACTGGACATATCTTTTGATTCCCGCTATGAAATCTTAATTTTTTGAATTCGTTGGAAAGGTATTCTCAAATGGGTTCTAATATTTTGGTTTCGCCAAAATCCAGCTTATTTTGCACCCGGTATGTTCAATTGAAATTTGAAATCGAATTATCGAACTACCACGCCGTTTTAATTACTTTTATAATTATATATATAATCATTTATATTCCAACGACGACGTATATATATATTCATTCTAAATATATTCAAAATAAATTTCTCGTTGTTATTATTTAAAATAATCTATTTTAAATGTTCAAAATTCGCTAAAATTTGCTAAAATAAAAATTTTAAACTGGCCCAGATTTTCGGGTTGTTACAATCTCCCCCACTTAAAACTTTTCATCCCCGAAAAGGAACGAAGTCGAAAGTGGTTTGATCAATCAATTCTACGTTCGATATGGCTTCCATTCTCCAACTTTTCAGTTTCTGAGAATTTTCAAATTTTTCAAAAATTTGGCTAACACCCTAAATTTTCGAAAAATTTCGCCATAACCTCCCCTGCACGGAGAGCCACGGGTAAATCCCGAAATTGCCATACAGGACTTCTGATCTCAAAAAGAAAAAGAAAAAGCCAATCGGCTAGCCAATCGGCTCATAAAATCATCATCACCCAAACAAAACAGTAAATTATATAGTAAACATGTACCTATTTGTCGGGCAAACAAATTTTATTCTCTGCTCTAGCCTTCTTGCTATGACCTGTTCAATGCAAGTACATGTATATGCAAGCAAATGCTACCAATTTTCAATATAATTCAATATTCGACTCAATTTGGCATAATGGTTCAAAATTATCAAACAAATAAACAAACAACACAAACATCAATCAATTAGTGAATTAGAGTTTCAAATTCATAATTTAGATACATATATACAAAAAATCATGTTTTTGATGCCAATTCACAAAAATGTATTCTAGCTATATAAGTTTTGGTTCTCACACCAGTCTAATGGAAATATATAGAAATCACACCTTCGAAACACGAACACAAATATTGGTGATGGAGCTCCATCATCCGAAATCATCTCCGAGCGACTAGAGTGTAATTCTATATCTATCCAGTATATTAAAACCTCGAATATACGTCCATGACGCGTATATTCAAAATCTTTATATACTCGATTGTCCAAATTCAAAATAAATAAAATATTCAAATACGTATAAAATGGTTTAAATTTTCAAAAAAAAATTTGTTTTCATTTGAAAAATATACTTTTCACACTCGTTCTAAGATACTAATGATCCTATCTCTAACGAGTCATTCTAATTGGATATTACTAACCTATCTGATGAATTCTTTCGTATGGTTCAAATGTGCCTTGTTCTCGAGCTCTGTAAACCAAAGCTCTGATACCAAATGAGACAGCAAGGAATTTCGCTCGATCCGAATCAGTCATTAAACCGATCTGGACCGTTCGAAACTCCTGATCGTTTGAGAACAGGACAAATCAGAACGCAGACGGAAGAACATTTCATTATTATTACAACAATTCCATCAGATACAAGAATATACAGAGTATAAATGAATACTATACATTTGATAAATATCAGAGATTACAATAAATTACATAGCAGCGGAAAATAATACAAAGCACAACTGAAGGTGATATACGGATACAGAGCTTTCCGGATATCATTCCGGCTGTAAACCAGGATCCTGTAAATATAAATCTGCAAAACCAAAACAACTAGCTGCCGGTGTCGAAAATAAGGGCACCCAGAGTTTAGGTTAAAACAATAAACTCAAGGTCAGTCATGTGACTGGTGTGAGAACTAAAACAGCTATTTAAAACTTTACTTTAAAAGAGAGTAATTCAAGGGACCACGACGTATAACACGGAACGGGTTTCCTCCCAAGAATACCAGTGCATAGAAAAGACAACGCAATGCTTTTTCGAAAAATGAAGCTATTATAAGACCCAGGTCCCATCACACAATGCAACGCAAGCCGGAGGATAGGTTTTTTACCTTATAATAGCCAAGAATGCTTGATACGTTTAAACAAATCATTTGATACTATAATAAGTGTATAGTGTCAAAACAATTTCAAATCATAAGTATCAATCATAGACGGCATAAGTGCCCCATCCCACTATGTCGCCATACTAGGCTCTACAAATAAAGCCGAAATACACGTATTGGAAATTGGATTTCCGTCATGAGTCGAGGCAAGGGGAAAGCTCCTCTCCGCTTTCGAGACACTCTAGCAAATGTCCCAGGACTACACACACTAGGTAACCCTTGGATCGGCTGGGCCGGTCCTCTCTTACGTTTGAGGATTGGCAATTCCTAAACACACGTTTCCCGGTCCTTACAGACCTATAATCGAGGCGCCTCGCATTCCAACAACCACAAAGGTGAAAAGTAGATATAAATGTCAGGGCTGGTAGGTCACTAACACCACCATAGCTAGAAAGAAACGTCGTGTCCTCCCAGCGGTCCGTATCCCGTTTTTAACTTATACCGAGGTGTGAGGCTTGCGAATTAACGTTATATGCAAAGCTACGCCACATAGGCCGTGCTTTGATCATTAACCACAAGACTTTTCTTTTCAACAGAAGCCTTGATCAATTGCTACTCAGCGTGCCACACAGGCAATTCATGCTATGCGATTGATATCTATCGATATATAACCTCTAAGCTCGTATGTCTCAGAGAAGGGCGTTAAGCAAGAGAATAAATTCGCCGCCGCCAAACAGATATATATTTAACAGAAATCAATCAACACAGAATAAAATCCAATGTCTGACACACAATCCATTTACAAGTTCGTTCTGGGTCTGAACGAAACCGGAGGCACTTTCCTCGCATATCCATCGATCTCCAAGTACGTCTGGACGACCACCAACTGATTCCCTCATCTTGGATGTACAGCCCAATCAAGATCATCAGTAATCACCAAAACGATGTGAAGACTTCCGGTCTTCAATCACCATCTTCATCTTCGACATATCATCGAATCGGTTATTCAGAATGGGTATAAACCCGGCCTTCCCGAACAACCGGCGTATTTAGTAAACAAATGTTACACAAACACAACATACACCTCATTCCAGTTTAGCAGCCACTAACCGTAAATCAAGAAGAGAACAATTTCCCAAATATTAACCCCAAAGGCTGAAACCAACATCAAATCAATACCTAGGAAACCATTCTTCTTAACTAATCTACAGCTAGTTTCTAAATTTCAATTCTTAGGGAAAGGTTCCCATTAATTTTATCAAAGATAAATTCTTTCAAATTTATTCTTTAATCTTCTATTGGATGTCATATCAAACCAAAATATGGTTTTCCAAACTAGTCGAGATTAGCGAACCACACCGAAGTAATTATTTATTTTATTTCCCAATCCCAACCTATTCATTCCATGAAGCAAAACTGGTAATACTCCATATCTAATACCGCGGTGTTATCGGTAAAATTAATTACCATTTCACGTTCAAATCTAATTAAAGATTTGACTATCGTTTTGGAGCAAAACTGGTGAAACTCCATTCTCGCTCACTTGCCAAATTTGATAATTTTCATTATCAATTCCCATTTCAATCTAATTGCAGATTCATTAAAACTCCTTTTTCCGGTTTAAAGAACTAGTGTCATTTAAAACACAGTTCACGACAAACCCAAATCACATTCTATTTATTATCGGGTTAAAGAACAAGTGTTATTTAAAACACTATTCACGATAAACCCACAAATCACTTCTAATTCAATTTCAATCAAATATATTAGAAATTCCGATTATTTAAAACCCCTTTTTAAATCCAATTTATTTATTTAAAAATAGTTGGGTTTTAATTTTAGTTCAAAACTAGTTCATTTCGATAAAAATCTATTTTTATCTTTACAAATCTGGAGTTTTTCATCCCAATTTTTCCCAAATCGTTTATTATGATTTTACACAAATTATTACTATTTTTAATAATTTTATCAAGGCCCGTACAGTCGATTTCCATCAACGGCCATCGAACTGCACTTACAGCGACCTTTTCCAAATTTGATTTGGACGTATCTCCAAATCCAACCGTTAGATTTTGAATTTATAATATTCGTTAGAAAGCTCTTTTCGATACGAACCCAACAGTTCCGGTTTTAGGAGAATCCGACAGTCTGGATCTCCCGTAATGTCCGTTCGAAGTTAGTGGTCAAAATTCGCAAATTGCCGCGGTGCGGCGCGTTCTATTTAGGCCACTATATTATATATATATAATATATATTCCGTCGATTTCTATTTAAAACGAATTTTATAAATAATTTTAAATTCGTTTCAAAAACATTTCAACTTCCATTTCCAATTCAATTCAAATTCTAATTCAATTTGAATTCATTTCAAATTGATTGTTATTCTATTTCAATTCGTTTTCAATCAAATTCGAATTCGTTTTATATTCAGTTCAATTTAAATACGAATATAATCGATATAAATATCGTTCCCGTCAAAATAGCGCATCTCTAATCAACACAGCTTTATATTTTTCAAAAACTTCTTTATTCTATTCAACAAATGAATATTTATTCTATTCAACACATGAATCTATATTTCTTTCAACACACGACTATTTTTGTTATGTAAAATATTTTATAAAATTATGGTATATATCGTTTGATTTTTAATTAGACTCCACCGTGAAGTAGATTCTAATTGTAAATATGATAAAGATGTAAATTTTATTGTTAAAATATTTCGTTCAACACATGACTAATCTCAACGGATGAGTACGGTCAACACATGAACCTTTACTTTATAGTGATAAAGATATAAATTTTATTGTTAAAATATTTCGTTCAACACATGACTAATCTCAACGGATGAGTACGGTCAACACATGAACCTTTACTTTATAACATTCTTTATTTTCTAAATTGGAATGAGGCCCAATCAATCACCATATAAAGTTAATTATATGGATTCCATACAACACATGTATATAATAGCAACAATAAATAATCAACCATCATCCAAAGTGCACTACACTGTATAAGCATCAAATATAGATATCTAACGCTAATAACAGCCTGTCAATCAATCGATCGACATACAACTAATTATTGGGATAAGTGTATGCCGTATTTTATCCCTATACCCATGTGGGGTTTTCAAGCAATCAAACACAGATTTTATTTGTGCAGTTGGGCGATGTGTAAAATTTACCGTCCCAATCAATGTCCTTCAAATAGGTGTACATAAACAAACCGTCCGGTTTGTAAATGAATATTTATTTATTCTCGCTCACGTTAAAAATTATATTTTTAATGACCAAATTATTTTATTCAACCTATGAATATTCTATTCGGTTCATTTATTAAATAAAATGATATCTTTATTTTTCTAACTTATTTTAGAAAATTTCGGCGGCATAACGGCACGATACTAGAAACGGGACAAGGCCTAGCCTTATCCCCGGTCTAGTGATGGCCCATGCCATACACATATCAATCAAATCATTCCATTTCACCAAACAATTCAATTCAACCCAAATAATCTAACCAACTACACAGCCAAACAAACAAGTCCATGGTCTGTGGACGATTGTGTCAGGTGCTACTAAACACCGTCTGCATCCTAGTATATATATATATATATAACTAGAAAAAGAAATTTAGAGTGAGAAGTTCTCACCGATAGCTATTCCAACTTCACGACACTTCATTTATAGAAATCTTCATCGTTCTCGCCTTTTTGTCACCTTCGTTGCCCGTATTCACTATATATGTAAAAATCGAATTTTTACTTCGCTATTCAATATATACAAATCGAATTTTTACCTCGCTGTTCAATATATAAAAATCGAATTTTTACTTCGCTATTCAATATATAAAAATCGAAATTTTACTTCGCTATTCAATATATAAAAATCGATTTTTTGCCTCACTATTCAATATATAAAAATCGAATTTTTACTTCGCTATTCAATATATAAAAATCGAATTTCTACTTCGTTATTTAATATATAAAAATCGAATTTTTTCTTCGCTATTATATAGATAAAATTTCTATTTTTCCAACGCTACCGTGTAGATAAAAATTCTATTTTTACCATGTTATTCTCTATATAAGGATTTCGCCTTTTCATATATAAAGATAATATTTTTAGCCTTTCTCTAATATAAAAATTATATATTTTTTAACCTCCTACACGATTAAAAATTATATTTTTATCCTTATAAAAATATTCAAACTTATGATAAAAATCATATTTTGATTCAAATAAAAACTTTAACTCTTTGTATATGAAAATATGATTTTTCTTTATGCCAAAAAAAAAAATAACTTTTCTACTTGTAAAAATTCTATCTTTACTAGCATAAAAATCCTATCTTTTCTATACTTCAAAATCTAATCTTTTCCTACGTACCAAATCTCGCCTTTTAATTTAAAAATCAAAGCTTCATATAGTAAAAATCTAATCTTTACTTTTCAAACCATATTATTTAATAAAGGAAAATCGAAATTAAAACAAAATAATTTAACAAAAAAAGGGAAACTCACTGTGTTATCGGCTGGAGGAGGGGCTGGGGGCGCTGTGGTGGAAGGGAGAAGTTCAGGTGGCGCCAGTGGGGGCCTGGTTCGCTGCCATCGACGGAAAATGGAGGGGTGCTTGCTGACGCGAGGCAAATCGGGGGGGGGGGGTAGCGTCGCAGAAGGGAGGAAAAGGGGAGGGGGTGTCGCGGCAGAAGGAGGAAGCCGGGGAAGAAGGAAGGGGGCGTGGGGTCACGATCGAAGGGGGAGGCGAGGGAAGGGAGAGGGGAGGGGGTCGCGGCACCTGGGGAGGGCGAGGTGGACGTGGCGGCGGCGGTGGTTCACCCCCCCCCTCGCCCCTTTTTTCCTCTCTTTTTTTCTTTTCTTTTTGAAATCGATTTTAACCGGGGGAGCCTGAGAGAGATAAGGGTGAGAAGAGAGGGGAAGTTTAATTATTTTATATTATTTAATTTCTAAAAGTTGACTTTTACGTACGACCTCTAAACGAGGCCCACCGCCTGTCGTCCATAGCGTTTTACCCCCATTCCGAACACAATGGGATATGTATCGTTCGCTGATTCGACTGTTTCGATCAGTTTTCGTCAAAATTAACATATAACTCTATATATTGAATTTAAATGCGCATTTCCATTTACCGGGGTCACCTACGAACACTAAAAATTATAGAAAAATATTTTCTAGGTTCGTATTGACGATATGGTCCTAACAAAACTAGTTTCGTCGAATTCTGAGACCGTTGGAAAAATGGCCAATTTCCAGTCGATTAAAATCAACTAAAACTGGTCAAACGCGTTTTTCTTTGCCACGCTCACATATTGATTCGAAAAATTATGAAATTTGGAATCTAGCAATAGTGTGACATCACGGACCTAACAAAAGTGGCTTCGTCGAAATCTGAGGTCGTTTGCAAAATGGATATTTTTAAGGGCCTGAATTCCATAGCGACTATTCAGAATTTTCAACTGGACATATCTTTTGATTCCCGCTATAAAATCTTAATTTTCCGGATTCGTTGGAAAGGTATTCTCAAATAGGTTCTAATATTTTTGGTTTCGCCAAAATCTGGTTTATTTTGCACCCGGTATGTTCAATTGAAATTTGAAATCGAATTATCGAACTACCGCGCCATTTTAATTCCTTTTATAATTATATATATAATTATTCATATTCCAACGACGACGTATATAAATATATTTGTTCTAAATATATTCAAAATAAATTTCTCGTCGTTATTATTTAAAATAATCTATTTTAAATTTTCGAAATTCGCTAAAATTTGCCAAAAAAAAAAAAATTTAAACTGGCCCAGATTTTCGGGTTGTTACAATTTATGACTCTATGTATTGCTTTGACTTTTGCTCTACTTTGATATGGTTTTTAAAGAGGGCATGATTTTAAGATTTTGTACTTTGATAGTTTGTTTTATGAGACAGTGTTTTTTATCTGTTGTATTAGGTATTTGAATAATGTGATAAAATGATTTTGCAATTAGGATTTGGAAATAATGGTTTTCCTTTAATATAAAAATATCTTTCCGCTGCATTCATTATTCTGTCTTGTGAATATTGGCTACTATATACTTATTACGCTTCACAAAACTTAATGCATCCCCTTAAGGGTGACATTAAGGGACGTGAGGTGTCACATTTGGTATCAGAGCAAAGATTACAATGTCGAAGAAAAAGTTTTTTGAAAAAAAAAGTATTTTTCAAAGGAAATATTTTCAAATAAAACCAATTTTTTGAAAAAAAAACATATATCCCCTCAAGTCATTTACAATATTCCTTCGATCTCCTTCTTAATTCTTGTTTCATCCTTTTTAACATGTTTGGGGCTCCTAATATTTCCAAGGGCATCCCACTTCTTACATGGTTCCATAGATACTTAGAAGCTACAACATCTGTCGAAGTGCAAGAAAATGTCACTCCTCCGGCTGCAGCCGCAATAGCTCCACCCATTCCTGTAGTAACTCTATGCTTTGTAAGGGCTTTTGCGCAACGACAGACAAGTAGTTTCGTGGTACTGAGAGATTTGTGGAGTCACGCCATTGGCTTAGGGAGACAGAGTATATCTTTAACTTATGGGAGCTCGATGGTAGGAGGAATATTCAGTTGGCCACTTGGCAACTGAAGGACGAAGCATCTTATTGGTGGGTGATGATTAAGGCTGGATAAATGGTGCTACTTAGGATGAATTTAAGACTAGATTCAAGATGAGATTCTTATCGCTAGGGGAGGAAGGAATGCAAGTGGCGAGGTTCTTGAATTTGAAACAAGGAAGCATGACAATAAAATAATATGTTAACAGCTTCAATCAACTAGTGAGATTTGGGTTGGATTTGGTAAACACTCCTCATAAGTTGGCCTTGATGTTCGTAAAAGGATTGAACCAATTACTCCAAGATTTGGCACAAATGCATGTACTAATGTGAGCAACTTTCGAGAGGCTGGTTGACATGGATTTGATGCACATGGATGGTAAAGTGGAAAAGAAAGAGGTTAAGATCTAGGAGGAGAAACCCAAGGCTAAGAAGCGGTGACCCGATAAGGGCATAGCTAAGAAGGGAGGAAAACCTGACAAGTCTCAAATCAAGATAAAGGTTAAATACCATGGTTGTTGTGCTTTGGAACATTTTGTGATAGAATGTAAGAAGACGAGGAATGTTGTAACAACCCGGAAAATCAAAACCAATTTAAAATTTTTATTTTAGCAATTTTATTGAATTTTGAATATTTAAAATGATTTATTTTAAATAATAATGGCTAGAAATTTATTTTGAATAGAATCAGAACGTATAAATTTATTTAAATCAAAGTTAGAATATAAATTTTTATTTTAATTATAAAAGGAATTGGAAATGGCGCGGTAATTTGAAAATTCGATTTCAAATTTCAATTGAATGTACATGATTCAAAATAAACCAGATTTTAGTGAAATCAAAAATATTTGAATCTGTTCGAAAATATCTTTCCAATGAATCTGAAAAATTGAAATTTCATAGCGGGAATAAAAAGTTATGCCCCGTTGAAAATTCAGTTAAGTCGCTATGGAAATATAGCCCTTAAAAATAGCAATTTTGCAAATGACCTCCTTTTTTGACGAGACCACTTTTGTTGGATCTGGAATGTTGAATTATCGCTAGATTCCTATTTTCATAATTTTTGGAATCAATATGTGAGCGTGACGGATTTAAACGTGTTTGGTAATTTCAATTTGAATTTAATCGACTCTAAAATGACCATTTTTCAAACGGTCTCCAAATTTGATGAAATTAGTTTCGTTAGGACCATATCGTCAAAACAAAACCGAATTTATTTTTCTAGAATTTTTGGAGTCAGCATGTGGCCCAGTAAATTAAAATGTATGTATAAATTAAATATATTTTGATTTATATTGTAATTTAAATGAAAACTAATCGAAACAGCCGAACTGGCTTACGACATATATATCACTGTGTCCGAAATGGGGGTAACTAGCTAGGGGCGACAGTGTTTGTATTTGAATCGGAGATTAAATGAAAAAGTTGCTCTTTGAAAAGAAAAACAAAAAGGAAAAATAAAATAATATATATATATTTAAAAAAACTTATTAACCTAATTCATTATTCTCCCCCAATCAAAAAACGATTTCCAAATTAAAAATGGCGGCCCACCATTTCCATCGCCTTCCCCTGGCGCCAGTCGCCGCCGCATCCATCGCCACCGACCCCCTTCCCCCGCTTCTCCTTCACCTTCTCCTCCTCCATCTCTACCCATCCCCTCCTCCGACGAAGACTGCGAGACTGTGATGGAGCCATCACGAGACCAACGCGACAACCACTGCGCTCATTTCTGAGCTACCCCCACCTCCTCTACCTACCTAGACCCACGAATCCCAACGCGACGCACCCCAGAATCGTCCACCGCCGTCGTACAAGCGAAGCTCCTTCACCCTCTGACCGTCGCTCTCCACTGCAGCGCCTATCTGCCCACCGTCGCTCCTTCAATCGCGACTCCAATCGACCCCCGCCATCAAGAAAACCTTCACCGGAACCATCACTGTAAGTTTTCATATTTTTAGTTTATATAAAAAAAATATTAATATGATTTCCAAGTTATGAAAAAGAAATGATTTTTGATTTGAAAAAGATGAGATTTTTAGGGAATAAAAATATAATCTTCATGAAAGTAAAAATATAATTTTTTTTGAAAGTAAAATTATAATTCTTAGCAAAGTAAAAATATAATTTTTAGCGATGTAAAAATATATTTTTTAGCTATGTAAACTGCGATTTTTAAATATATAAACATCATATTAAAAATGTGATTTTTACTATGAACAACGTAGGAAAAGACTGATTTGGAATTTCGAGCAAATCCAAATGGTTCAGAAATTTAGAAATAAAACTGGAGGAGTGGATCCCAAAGGTGAGAATTTCTCACTTTAATTTATTTTCTAGCTAGAAATATATACTAGGATGCAAACGGTGCTTAGTAGCACCCGGCACCTTTGTTTGAAACCACGATTGTTTGGTTGTTTGGGTGATTGGATTATTTGTTTAAATTTGGCTGTTTGGGTTAACTGAATTGATTAGAATTGGTATGTACATGGCGCGAGCCATTAGTAGGCAAGGGAAAAGGTTAGACCTTATTCCGGTTCTAGTATCGCGCCGTTATGCTGCCGAAATTTTCTAAAAATATTAGAATAATAGAAATGTCATTTTTATTGTATAAATAAATATTTTATAGTTAAATAATATAATTTTAACGTGTATATGAATAAAATGAATATTCATTTACAAATCAGACGATTTGTTTATGTACATCCATTTGACGGATAGGGATTGGGACGATATATTTTACACATCGCCCAACTGCACAAATAATAATCAGTGTTTGTTGTTTGAAAACCCCACACGGGTATTGGGATGATATTGGACATACACTAATCCCAATATTTAGTTGTATGTCAATCGATGGGTTGACAGACTGTTGTAAGCATTAATTATTTATATTTAACGCTTATGCAGTTGTGTAATGCACTCTGGATGATGGTTGACTGTGTTTGGTTATTGTTGTGTACATATGTGTATGAAATCCATATGAATAAAATTATACGGTAATTGAGTGTGTCTAATTCATATTCAGAAGAACGAATATTTTAAATTAAATAATATTTTAAAATGACGAGTAATGAATATTTTAAAATAACTAATGTTTTAAAATAATATTCGGTAATGGATCAAAATACGATTTTGATGTCCGATTTGGGATGCACACGGAAATATTTAAATATATGAAGCCGTGTTGATTAGATTAACGCCATTTTGACGTGAACGATATTTATATCGATTTTATTCATTTTTATATGAATATTAAAAAGGAAGTGATTTCAAAATCTAATGTTTTGAAAATATTATCATTTATATATTAATGAGATGGAATATTCAATTTTGATTTGAAATTGAATTTGAACTTGAAATCGTTTTGAAAACAAATTTAAAACGATTTATAAAATACATTTTAAATGGAAATCGATGAAATATATAATATTATATATATATATATATATATATATATATATTTAATGGCCTGAACGGAACGTGTCGCGCCATGGCAGTTCGCGAATTTCGACCATTAACTTCGAATGGACATTACGGGAAATCTGACCGTCGGATTCTCCTAAAACTAGAACCGTTGGATTCGTATCGAATAGAGCTTTCCAACAAATATAAGAGATTTGAAATCTAACGGTTGGATATGGAATTATGTCCAGATCGAATTTGGTAAAGGTCGACGTAAGTACAGTTTGATGACCGTATACGGAAATCGACTATACAGGCCTTGATAAAATTATTAAAAATATCAATAATTTGTGTAAAATCATAATAAATGATTTGGAAAGAATTGGGATGAAAATTCCACATTTGTGAAGATAAAAATATATTTTTATCAAAATGAACTAGATATGAACAAGAATTATAATCCAATATTTTTAAATAAATAAACTGGATTTGAAATGGTTTTAAAAATAACCAGAATTTCCAATATATGAATTGGAATGGACTTGAATCGAAATTATCTTCGGAATATTTCGATATTGGATTCCGTGATTATATGGATATTGTGGAGGAATTTGGAAGATATATATATATATATATATATATATATATATATATATATATATATATCGTTATTCCCAATACGATATTTGTTGATTTCAGAATTTGATATTAAACATAAGACGATATAATTTCTATTCAGAGCCTTGTTTTAGTATTGAATTGGATTTGGGTTTGTCCTGAATGGTGTCTTTATTAACACCGTTCTTAAACCCCGTGTGAAAAGAATAAATCTTTTTATTAAGATTTAATTGGAATAAAATGGAGTATGAATTGGGTTTATCGTGAGTTGTGTTTTTAACGACATTCATTCTTTAACCCGATTTACAGTGAAATGGGATTTGGAATTTATAAATCTTTTTATTAAGATTTAACGGTATCCAAAGTAAAGTTTTCCAATTTAATATATTAAATTGGAATTGAATGGAATTCGATTTGATAATAATCGAAGTGAACTTCTATTGAGGAAGACTGTTAATACATATGGAATTTATAAGGCTTTGTCGTTATTCCATTTATATTATTAGTCGGATACGGAAATTGATATTGATTATATATATCGATCTGTTTTCCGTGAAGATTCCATAATTAATGGAATGCGATTTGGGTGTATCGTGAACTGTGTTTTAAATGACATTAGTTCTTTAACCCAGTAAAAGACAGGATTACATGTCTAACATTGTATTTCGAACTGTATGGTTGATTTCTGCTAAATATATATCTGTTTGGTGGCGGAGAATTTATTCTCTTGCTTAACACCCTTCTCTAAGACATACGAGCTTAGAGGTTATATATCAGTAGAAATCAATAGTACGGTGTAGATTGTCGATGCGACATGTTAGTGTTTTCAAAGTTAAATAATCATTAATATTGGTTTTTGGGAAGATTAAAACTAAGTAGAGTTTTAATGAATCTTTAATTAGATTGAAATGTGAATTGATAATTTAAATTATCAAATTTGGGAAATGATCGAGAATGGAGTATCACCAGTTTTGCTCCTAGCGATAATTAAATCTTTAATTAGATTTGAACGGGAAATGGTAATTAAATTTACCGATAACATCGTGGTGTTAGATATAGGGTACGACCAGTTTTGCTCCACGGGATGAACCGGTTGGGATTGAGAAATTACACAATTGATTACTTCGGTAAGGTGCGTTAATCCCGACTAGTTTGGAAAACCTTAATATGGTTTGAATGATATCCAAAGGAAGATTAAAGAATAAATTTTAAAGAATTTACCTTTGATAAAATTAATGGGAATATTTTCCTAAGAATGTGAATATTTGAATAAAAAAATATTTTGAATTTGAATGAGGCGTATGATGTGTTTTTATAGCACTTGTTTGTTATATACGCGAGTTATTTGGAAAGGTCGAGTTTATACCCATTCTGGATAATTGATTCGACGATATGTCGACGATGAAGACGGTGTTTGAAGATCGGAGGTCTTCACATCGTCTAGATGATAACTGATGTATTAATTAGGCTGTACACCCAAGACTAGGTAATAAGTGGTGATCGTCCAGACGTACTTGGAGATTGACTGGATATGCGAGGACTTCTCTCCTGTATTGGACATATGGGACGAGGAATAAGGTGCCTCCGGTTTCGTTCAGACCCAGAACAAACTTGTAAATGGATTGTGTGTCTGACATTGGATTCTACTCTGTGTTGATTGATCTCTATTAAATATATATCTGTTTAGCAGTAGAGAATTTATTCTCTTGCTTAACGCCCTTCTTTGAGATGTACGAGCTCAAAGGTTATATATATCGATAGACATCAGTCGAAAGGCGTGAATTGCCTGTGTGGCATGCCTGAGTGGCAAATGATCAAGGCTTCTGTTGAAAAGCAGAGTCTTGTAGTTGATGATCAAATCACGGCCTTAAATGGCATAGCTTTGTGTATAGTGTTAATTCGCGAGCCTCACACCTCGGTATGAGTTAAAAATGGGATAAGGAATCCAAGAAGAACATAATGTTTCTTTCTAGCTATGGGTGGTATCGGGGTTTTGCAAGCCCAGACATTTATATTATTTTTACCTTTGTGGTTGTTGGATTGCGAGGCGCCTCGGATATATCGCTCTCTACGGAGCCGATGGATATAGGACCGGGAAACGTGTGCTCAGGAATTGCCAATCCTCAAACATACAGGAGGACTGACCTTGGAGGATCTAGGGGTCATCTACGAGAGATCCCGAGGCATTTTCTAGAGTGTCTCGAAGCCAGCGAGGAGTACATCCCTTGCCTCGACTCATGACGGAAATCCAATTTCCAATACGCGACATTCAGTTTTACTTGTAGATCCTAGTATGGCAACATAGTAGCATGGGATACTATGCCGTCTATTATTGATACATTTATATTTGAAGTTGTTTTATACACTCTGCACTTATAATAGTATCAAATGATTTGTTTTAAACATACCAAGCATGTTTGGCTATTATAAGGTAAAACTCTATCCTCCGTCTTGTGTTGCATTGTGTGATGGGACCTGAGTCTTATAATAGCTTCATTTTTTTTCTAAAAAGCATTGCGCCGTTTGTTTTATGCACTGGTATTCTTGGGAGGAGACCCGTTCCGTGTTATACAGTGTGGTCCCTTGATTTACTTCATTTTAAAATACAGTTTTAAATAACTGTTTTAGTTCTCACACCAGCCACATGACTGACCTGGGGTTTATTGTTTTAACCTAAACTCTGGGTGCCCCTATTTTCCACACGGGCAACTAGTAGTTTTGGTTTTGCAGATTTATGTTCATAGGATCCTAGTTTACAGCTGGAACGATATTCGGAAAGCTCTGTATCCGTTTATCTCTTTTAGTTGTGTTTTTGTATTATATTACATTGCATTGTAATTTGTAAATCTCTGTTATTTATCAAATGTATATTATTAGTTCATACTTTGTATATTCTTTTACTCTGATGTAAATTGTTGTAATAAGCAATGATATGTTCTTCTGTTTGTGTTCTGATTTGTCGTGTTCTCAACTCATACGGGCTTTCCGTTACGAGGAAGTTCGGGTCGTGTCAGTTTGGTATAAGGCCTTTGGTTTACAAAGCTTGAGAACAAGACACATTAGAGATGAACGAAAGAATTCATCAGAGATTGGATTAGTAATATCTAATAAGAATGACTCGTTAGAGATGGGATCAGTAATATCCTAGAACGAGTTGAAAGCGTGTTATTTTTAAAATAAAAATGAAAACAAATTTTGTTTTGAAAATTTAAACCCTATTCAACGTATTTGAATATTTATTTTAGATTGAATTTGGACAATCGAGTATATGAAGATTTTGCATATACGCCTAGCTACCGTGTATACGAAGTCTCAATATACTGGATAGATATAGAATCACACTCTAGTCGCCCGGAGATGTTCTGATGGTGGTTCGAAACATCATCAGTGCTTATGTTCGAGCTTTGCAATTGGGATATCTATATATTTCCAATTGACTGGTGTGAGAACCAAAACCTAGCTAGAATTTATTGTTTGTGATTTGACACACAAAAATGGATTTTTATATATACAAAATTACGAATTTGAAATGATAATCAGCTAATTGATTGTTGATTGTGTTGTTTGATTACTGGTTGAAATTTTGAACCATTAAGCCAAATTGAGTCAAATATTGAACCGAACTGAAAATTGATTGGAATTGCATACATCTATACATGTATATAATGAACACATCATAACAGGGAAACTAAGAAGAGGAATAAAATTGTATGCCCAACAAATAGGTACGTGTTACTAATTTTCTTTTTCTTTTAGAAGGTTTATGAGCCTATGGCTGGCCGCATGGCAATTTTCTTTTTCTTTTAAAAGGTTTATGAACCTAAGGCTGGCCACTTGGCAATTTTCTATTTCTTTTAAAAGGTTTATGAGCCTAAGGCTGGCCACAAGACAATTTTCCTTTTCTTTTAAAAGGTTTATGAGTCTAAGGCTGGCTACTTGGCATTCTCTTTTTCTTTTTGATTGGTAAGGGCTCTATGTGGCGAGTTGCAGTTTTAAATGTCTCCCTGTACAAAGGAGGGTACGGCGAAATTTTTCAAAATTTTAGGGTGTTAGCCAAATTTTTGAAGAAATTGAAAATTCTTAGAAACTGAAAAGAAGAATGAAAGCCAGAATGAAAGTTGAGTTGATTAGTAAAACAACTTTCAGCTCCGTTCCTTTTCTAGGATGAAAAGATTTTAAGTGGGGAGATTGTAATAACCTGAAAAATCAGAACCAATTTAAATTTTTTATTTTGGCAATTTTAATGAATTTTGAATATTTAAAATGATTTATTTTAAATAATAACGACTAGAAATTTATTTTGAATAGAATCAAAACGTATAAATTTATTTAAATCGAAGTTAGAATATAAATATTTATTTTAATTATAAAAGGAATTGGAAATGGCGCGGTAGTTTGAAGATTCGATTTCAAATTTCAAATGAATGTACAGGATTCAAAATAAACCGGATTTTAGTAAAACCAGAAATATTTGAATCTGTTTGAAAATATCTTTCCAAAGAATCTAAAAAATTGAAATTTCATAGCGGGAATAAAAAGTTATTCCCAATTGAAAATTCAGAATAGTCGCTATGGAAATATAGCCCTTAAAAATACCGATTTTGCAAACGACCTCTGTTTTCGACGAGACCACTTTTGTTGGATCTGGAATGTCGAATTACCGCTAAATTCCAATTTTCATAATTTTTGGAATCAATATGTGAGCGTGGCGGATTTAAAAGTGTTTGGTAATTTCAGTTTGAATTTAATCGACTGAAAAATGACCGTTTTTCAAACGGTCTCCAAATTTGACGAAATTAGTTTTGTTAGGACCGTATCGTCAAAACATAGCTAGATTTATTTTTCTGGAATTTTTGGAGTCAGCGTGTGGCCCCGGTAAATTGAAATGTTCGTTTAAATTAAATATATATTGATTTATAATGTAATTTAAATGAAAACTGATCGAAACAGCCGAACTGTCTTACAATACATATCTCATTGTGTCCGGAATGGGGGTAATTAGCTAGGGGCGATAGTCGTTGGGTTTGAATTGGAGATTGAATGAAAAGGTTGCTCTTTGAAAAGAAAAAAAGGAAAAAAATATATATATATATATATTAAAAAAACTTATTAACCTAATTCGTTATTCTCCCCCAATAAGAAAACGATTTCCAAATTAAAAATGACTGCCCACCTTTTCCATCGCCTTCCCCTGGCACCATTCGTCGCCGCATCCATCGCCACTGACCCTCTTCCCCCGCTTCTCCTTCACCTACTCTTCCTCCATCTCCACCCATCCCCTCTTCCAACGAAGACCGCGAGACTGCGATGGAGTCATCGCGAGACCAATGCGACGACCATCGCGCTTCTTTCTGAGTTGCCCCCGCCTCCTCCACCTAGCCAGACCTGCGAATCCCAACGCGCCGCACCCCAAAATCGTCCACCGTCACCGTACAGGCGAAGCTCCTTCACCCTCTGACTATGGCTCTCCACTGCAGCGCCCATCCGACCACTGTCGCTCCTCCAACCGCGACTCTAGTCGACCCTCGCCATCAAGAAAACCCTCACCGGAACCACCACTATAAGTTTTCAGATTTTTAGTTTATATACAAAAAATATTAATATGATTTCTAAGTTATGAAAAAGAAATGATTTTTGATTTGAAAAAGATGAGATTTTTAGAGAATAAAAATATAATCTTTATGAAATAAAAATATAATCTTTATGAAAGTACAAATATATTTTTAGCACAGTAAAAGTATAATTTTTAGCGATGTAAAAATATAATTTTTAGCTATGTAAAATGCGATTTTTAAATATATAAACATCGTATTAAAAATGTGATTTTTACTATGAACAGCGTGGGAAAAGACTGATTTGGAATTTCGGGCAAATCCAAACGGTTCATAAATTCAGAAATAAAATTGAAGGAGTGGATCCCAAAGGTGAGAACTTCTCACTTTAATTTATTTTCTAGTTAGAAATATATACTAAGATGCAGTCGGCGCTTAGTAGCACCCGACACCATTGTTTGAAACCATGATTGTTTGGTTGCTTGGTTGATTGGATTATTTGTTTGAATTTGGTTGTTTGGGTGAAATGAATTGATTAGAATTGGCATGTATATGGCGCGAGCCATTAGTAGGCGAGGGACAAGGCTAGACCTTATTCCGGTTCTAGTATCGCGTCGTTGTGCTACCGAAATTTTCTAAAAATATCAGAACAATAAAAATATCATTTTTATTGTATAAATAAGTATTTTATAGTTAAAAAATATAATTTTAACGTGTATATGAATAAAATGAATATTCATTTACAAATAGGATGATTTGTTTATGTACACCCATTTGACGGATAGGGATTGGGACGATATATTTTACACATCGCCCAACTGCACAAATAATAATCAGTGTTTGTTGTTTGAAAACCCCGCACGGGTATTGGGATGATATTTGACATAAAATAATCCAAATATTTAGTTGTATGTCAATCAATGGGTTGACAGACTGTTGTAAGCGTTAATTATTTATATTTAACACTTATGTAGTTGTGTAATGCACTCTGGATGATGGTTGACCGCGTTTAGTTATTGTTGTGTACATGTGTGTACGAAATCCACAAGAATAAAATTAGATGGTAATTGACTGTGTCTGATTCCAACTCAGGAAGAACAATATTTTAAATTATTTTAAAATGATGAGTAATGAATATTTTAAAATAACTAATATTTTAAAATAATATTTAGTAGTGGATCAAAATATGATTTTGATGTCCGATTTGGGATGCACATGGAAATATTTAAATATATGAAGTCGTTGTTGATTAGATTAACGTCATTTTGACGTGAACAATATTTATATCGATTTTATTCATTTTTATATGAATATTGAAAAGGAAGTGATTTCAAAATCTAATGTTTTGAAAATATTATCATTTATATATTAATGATATGGAATATTTAATTTTGATTTGTAATTGATTATGAAGTTGAAATTGTTTTGAAATCGAATTTAAAATGATTTATAAAATACGTTTTAAATGGAAATTGATGAAATATATATAATATATATTTAATGGCCTGAATAGAACGCACTGCGCCGCTGTAGTTCGCGAATTTCGACCATTGACTTCGAATGGACATTATGGGAGATCCGACCGTCGGATTCTCCTAAAACCAGAACCATTGGATTCGTATCGAAAAGAGATTTCCAATGAATATAAGAGTTTTGAAGTCTAACTGTTGGGTTTGGAATTATGTTTAAATCAAATTTGGAAAAAGTCGTTGTAAGTGTAGTTCGATGACCGTTTATGGAAACAGGAAAATATTTAGAAGGACAAAAGTGAAGGCCTTTTTATCCATAAGGACAGCCCACTAAAATTTTACTCAGAAGGACAGTACACTGAAAATTAATTTCGGTCGCTGCTTTCTTCTTCTCCCTCTCTCACGTCTTTGTCGATTTCATCGTTTATCACGAAATCACCAAAATCATGAAATCATAAATCGCTTAAATCACAAATATGATAATACATTAGAATCGGCCGTCTCAATCGAAGACAAAAATCACGAAATCAAAATCACGACCATAAATCAGCCAAAACAAAAACCCTAGAAAAAAAAGTAGATCGAACAACAAAAATCCATTCGAAATCACAATTGAATGGAATAAAAATATTTTTCAAACGATGGAAAGCGTATAAGAAGAACACGAAATTGTTGAAACAATTTTTTTAGGTTGGAAATGTTTTTTTTTTTTTCATTTTACCACTACTGCAGTTCGTAGGTATCATTTTTCTATTTTTTTAGGTATCATTTTTCATGTTTTTAACTTTAAATCGTAGCAGCAGTTTTTAGGTATCATTTTTCTATTTTTCTATGTATCATTTTTTTTTGTTTTTAACTTTAAAACGTAGCAGCAGTTTTTAGGTATCAGTTTGCTATTTTTTTAGTTATCGTTTTTACCGTTTTAAGTGTGTTATATGTTTTTTTCATGAGATTTTGTTGTTGTGTTAATTTTGAAGTTATATTGTTGTATCAGCTTTGAAATTAAGTCGAACTTTTTTCATTTTAATCAATAAATGTGTGATATAAATTTTTTTTCTCATTATTTTGTCTTTAAAACATTGCATCAGTATTTAGGTATCATTTTTCTAATTTTTTAGGTATCATTTTTTAGGTTTTAACAGTGTTTTGTGTTGTTTTGTTGTGATTTTATTGCTGTGTTAATTTTGAAACTATATTTTTGCATCAACTTCGTCACTCAGTCCAACTTATTTCATTTTATGTTTCATTTCTATATTTTTTAGTTATCATTTTATGTTTTAGTTATATAATTTTTTTTCCATTATTTTTTCTTCAAAACATTGCTGCAATTTATAGGTATCATTTTGTAATTTTTTAGATATCAGTTTTACATTATTAACTGTGTTATGCTTTTTTTCCATGCAATTTTATTGTTGTGTTAATTTTGAAGTTATATTGTTGCATCAACTTTTTAACTCAGTCGAATTTATTTCATTATATTCAATCAAATAGTGATGTAAACATTTTTTGCATTGGTTTTTGTTTAAAACATTGATGGAGTTTGTAAGTATTAGTTTTCTATTTTTTCAATTATCAGTTTTCATGTTTTAACTGTGTTATGTGTTTTTTCCATGTGATTTTGTTCATGTGTTAATTTTGCACCAGTACACCATCACAAAAATTATCACATAAAAAAAAGACGTATATGAACATAACACATAAATTACAGTAAAAATGATAACTTAAAAAATATAAAAATGATACATTCAAACTGTTATGATGTTTAATATAACACATAAACTGCAGTAAAAATGACACCATAAAAATATAAAAATGATACGTTAAAACTGCCGTGATGTTTAACATAACACATAAATTACAGTAAAAATGATAACTTAAAAAATATAAAAATGATACCTTCAAACTGCAGTAATGTGTAACATAACAAAGAAATTACATTAAAAATGATACCTTAAAAAAATATAAAAATGATACATTAAAACTGCTGTGCTGTTTAACACAACACATAAACTGCAGTAAAAATGATACCTAGAAAAATAGAAAAATGATAACTAAAAACTGCTGCTACGTTTTAAAGTTAAAATAGGAAAAATGATACACAAAAATAGAAAAATGATACCTACGAACTGCTATACTAGTAACGAAAAAAAAATAACATTTCCAATCACGAAAAAATTATTTCAACAATTTCGACTTCTTCAACTGCGTTTTCCATCGTTAGAAAAATATTACTATTCAATTCAATTGTGATTTCCAATGGATTTATGTTGTTCGACAATTTTTTTTCTAGGGTTTCTGTTTCTTTCGATTTTTGTTTCGAATGCTCTCCTTATCGATTTTGATTTCGTGATGTTTGAATTCGATTTCAAATTTCGATTCTTTTATGTTCTGAAATTCGTGGTTTCGCAATTTATGATTTCGTGATTTTTTGATTTTGTGATTATTGATGAATTCGACTTACGCGCGAGGGGAGAAAAGAAGAAAGCAGCGGCCGATTTTTATTTTCAGTGTATTGTCCTTTAGGATAAAATATTAGGCGGCTGTCCTTATGGATAAGTTTTAGTGGGCTTTTGTCCTTGTCATTAAATTTCCCTTATGGAAATCGACTGTACAAGACTTGATAAAATTATTAAAAATATCGATAATTTGTGTAAAATCATAATAAATGATTTGGAAAGAATTAGGATGAAAAATTCCAGATTTGTGAAGATAAAAATATATTTTTATCAAAATGAACTAGAATTATAATCCAATATTTTTTAAATAAATAAATTGGATTTCAATATTTTTAAATAAATAATTTGGATTCGAAATGGTTTTAAAAATAACCAGAATTTCCAATATATGAGTTGGAATGGATTTGAATCGAAATTATCTTCGGAATATTTCGATATTGGATTCCGTGATTATACGAATATTATAGAGGAATTTAGGAGATATATATATATTGTTATTCCCAATACGATATTTGTTGATTTCAGAATTTGATATTAAATATAAGCCGATATAATTTCTATTCAGAGCCTTGTTTTAGTATTGAATTGGATTTGGGTTTGTCCTGAATGGTGTCTTTATTAACACCGTTCTTAAACCCCGTGTGAAAAGAATAAATCTTTTTATTAAGATTTAATTGGAATAAAATGGAGTGTGAATTGGGTTTATCGTGAGTTGTGTTTTTAACGACATTCAATCTTCAACCCGATTTACAGTGAAATAGGATTTGGAATTAATAAATCTTTTTATTAAGATTTAACGGTAATTTTCCAAAGTAAAGTTTTCCAATTTAATATATTAAATTGGAATTGAATGGAATTCGATTTGATAATAATAGAAGTGAACTTCTGTTGAGGAAGACTGTTAATACATATGGAATTTAAAAGGCTTTGTCGTTATTCCATTTATATTATTAGTCGGATACGGAAATTGATATCGATTATATATATCGATTTGTTTTCCGTGAAGATTCCATAATTAATGGAATGTGATTTGGGTGTATCGTGAACTATGTTTTAAATTACATTAGTTCTTTAACCCAGTAAAAGGCAGGATTACATGTCTAACATTGTATTTCGAACTGTATGGTTGATCTCTGCTAAATATATATCTGTTTGGTGGCGGAGAATTTATTCTCTTGCTTAACACCCTTCTCTAAGACGGACGAGCTTAGAGGTTATATATCAGCAGAAATCAATAGTACGGTGTGTTGATGCGACATGTTAGTGTTTCCAACGTTAAATATCATTAATATTAGTTTTTGGGAAGATTAAAACTAAGTGGTGTTTTAATGAATCTTTAATTAGATTGAAATGTGAATTGATAATTTAAATTATCAAATTTGGGCAATGATCGAGAATGGAGTATCACCAGTTTTGCTCCTAACGATAGTTAAATCTTTAATTAGATTTGAATGGGAAATGGTAATTAAATTTACCGATAACACCGTGGTGTTAGATATGGGGTATGACCAGTTTTGCTCTATGGGATGAATAGGTTGAGATTGGGAAATTAAACAAATGATTACTTCGGTAAGGTGCACTAATCCCGACTAGTTTGGAAAACCTTAATATGGTTTGAATGATATCCAAAGGAAGATTAAAATTTTAAAGAATTTACCTTCGATAAAATTAATGGGAACATATCCCTAAGGATGTGAATATTTGAATAAAAGAATATTCTGAATTGGAATGAGGCGTATGTTGTGTTTTTATGGCACTTGTTTGTTATATACGCGAGTTATTCGAAAAGGCCAGGTTTTTACCTATTCTGAATAACTGATTCGATGATATGTCGACGATGAAGACGGTGGTTGAAGACCGGAGGTCTTCACATCGATTGGATGATTAGTGATGTCTTGATTGGGTTGTACACCCAAGACAAGGTAATAAGTGGTGATCGCCTAGGCGTACTTGAAGATCGACCAGATATGCGAGGACCTCTCTCATGTATTGGACATATGGGACGAGGAATAAGGTGCCTCCGGTTTCGTTCAGACCCTGAACGAACTTGTGAATGGACTGTGTTTCTAACATTGGATTTTACTCTGTGTTGATTGATCTCTATTAAATATATTTCTGTTTGGCGGCGGAGAATTTATTCTCTTGCTTAATGCCCTTCTATAAGACGTACGAGCTCGGAGGTTATATATTGATAGACATCAGTCGCATGGCGTGAATTGCCTATGTGGCATGCCTGAGTGGCAAATGATCAAGGCTTCTGTTGAAAAGCAGAGTCTTGTGGTTGATGATCAAAGCACGACCTTAAATGGCATAGCTTTGTGTATAGCGTTAATTCGCGAGCCTCACACCTCGGTATGAGTTAAAAATGAGATAAGGAACCCAAGGAGGACATGACGTTTCTTTCTAGCTATGGGTGGTGTCGGGGTTTTGCAAGCCCAGACATTTATATTATTTTTACCTTTGTGGTTGTTGGAATGTGAGGCACCTCGGATATATCGGTCTTTACGGAGCCGATGGATATAGGTCCAGTAGGACCGGGAAATGTGTGTTCAGTAATTGCCAATCCTCAAACGTAAGGGAGGACCGGCCTTGGAGGATCTAGGGGTCTTCTGCAGGAGATCCCGAGGCATTTGCTAGAGTGTCTCAAAGCCGGCGAGGAATACATCCCTTGCCTCGACTCATGACAAAAATCCAATTTCCAATACGTGACATTCAGTTTTATTTGTAGAGCCTAGTACGGCAACATAGTAGCATGGGATGTTATGCTGTTTATGATTGATACATTTATATTTGAAGTTGTTTTATACACTCTGCACTTATAATAGTATCAAATGATTTGTTTTAAATGTACCAAGCATGTTTGGCTATTATAAGGTAAAACTCTATCCTCCGGCTTGCGTTGCATTGTGTGATGGGACCTGAGTCTTATAATAGCTTCATTTTTTTCCAAAAAACATTGCTCCGTTTGTTTTATGCACTGGTATTCTTCGGAGTAAACCCATTCCGTGTTATACGGCGTGGTCCCTTGATTTACTTCATTTTAAAGTAAAGTTTTAAATAACTATTTTAGTTCTCACACCAGTCACATTTCTGACTTGGAGTTTATTGTTTTAACCTAAACTCTGGGTGCCCCTATTTTCCATACGGGCAGCTAGTAGTTTTGGTTTTGCAGATTTATATTCATAGGATCCTGGTTTACTGCCGGAACGATATTCGGAAAGCTCTATATCCGCTTATCTCTTTCAGTTGTGTTTTTTTATTATTTTCCGCAGCATTGTAAATTATAAATCTCTGTTATTTATCAAATGTATATTATTAGTTCATACTCTGTATATTTTTGTACTTTGATGTAAACTGTTGTAATAAGCAATGAAATGTTCTTCTATTTGTGTTCTGATTTGTCATGTTCTCAACTCAATCCGGGCTTTCCTTTACGGGGATGTTTGGGTCATGTCAAATGCTTGCTTTACTTGTGGGAAAGTTGGACATTTTAAAGGGTAGTGCCCTAACAGGCAAGGGCAGAAGGCTGGATCGTTTTGGAGGACAAGTTAATGCTCTAGAGGCCGGTGGACCGAATCGTGGTAGGAAAGTCGAAGTGGAAGGTTTGATTTCTCTTTTTGACTATCCTATTATAACTCTCTTTGATTCTGGTGCTTCTCATTCATTCATATCCAACTCTGTGATAGATAATTTGCACCTAGACACTAATATTGTTTCTTATCCTGTTGTAATCTCAAACCCTATAGGAGGAATGACTCATGTATCTATGATATGTAGGGGTTTGAGAATTTCTGTTATAGGCTTTTGAATGCAACACATATGTTCTTGGCTTTATGGGTTACGGATGTATTCTAGGAATGAATTGTCTAGACATGTATAGTGCGGCTCTTGATTGTGAGGGGAGAGTTGTTAGACTTCTAACGTGCCAAGGTAGAACTCTCGAGATTTCTTGTGACCCACGGGGGCCTGTTATGCTCAGTTTCCTAGATTCGCTTGATGCTTCCATTGATGATTTTCGATTAATACGAATAGTAAGTGGTTTTTCGAACGTGTTCGACGAGGTTAGGGGATTACTTCCGAGGTGAGAACAGATTCCCGGATTTATCTAGTGGAGAATGCGAAACCGGTCTCTTTACCATTGCGCCATACGGCTCCTAAGGAGAGGAGGGAGATCAGAAAATAAGTAGGTATGTTAATGGAGAAAGGATACATTAAACGAAGCATTTATGAGTGAGGAGCTCCATCTGTCTTTGCAACCAAGGCAGATTGGCTCTCCCCGCCTATGCGGAGACTATTGAGAATTGAATAAACTCACCAAGAAGAAAGACACTCACTTACGAGGGTTGATGACTTGTTCGACCAACAATTAGGCGCTTCAATTTTCTCACAGTTGGATCAAACCATGGGATTTCATCAACTAAGGGTAGCGGATGATATTAACGACAAGACAACTTTCAGAACTCCGGATGGTTTCTTCGAGTGGTTGGTCATGCCTTTTGGGCTGACCAATGCACTCACATACTTCGTGGACTTAATGATTCGGATGTTTGGGGAGTATCTGAATAAATTCATAGTGGTTTTCGTAGACGATATTTTGGTTTTATCGAGGAGTGAGGAAGAGCATGCCAAACACTTGGAGGAGGTTCTCAACACTCTCATATCGCATCGACTAAAGGCTAAATTTTCTAACTGTCATTTTTGGAGAAAGGAAGTAAGGTTTCTAGGGCATGTAGTCTCCAAGGATGGAATAGCGGTGGACCACGCTAAAGTTGTCGCAGTTCAAGATTGAAAAGCCCCTAAAAATGCGATGGAAGTAAGAAGTTTC
This sequence comes from Allium sativum, assembly GCA_030737875.1. Taxonomy (NCBI): domain Eukaryota; kingdom Viridiplantae; phylum Streptophyta; class Magnoliopsida; order Asparagales; family Amaryllidaceae; genus Allium; species Allium sativum. The sequence goes on from CM060915.1 coordinate 122,025,559, forward strand.
CATGTATTGGCGGGTTATTATAGAAAGTTCATTAAGGACTTTGCATGGATATCAGCTCCGTTCATCTGTATAACGAAGAAGAACTTGGCTTTCACTTAGAGCATAGATTGCGAGGAAGCTTTCCAAACATTGAAGAGGGCTCTGACATCATCCCCTGTTCTGAGTCTTCCTGATGGTAGCAAGGTTTTTACGGTCTATACAGATGCTTGTGGCATGAGATTAGGTGTTTTGTTGATGCAAGAGGGTAGGGTGGTCTACTTTGTAAGTAGGCAATTAAGAGTTCATGAGAAGAACTACCCTACCCACGACTTGGTGTTGGCTGCAATAGTGTTCACATTTAAGTCTTGGTGACACTATTTACTTAGAGAGAGATTTGAGCTCTACACGGATCACAAGTCGCTTAAATATTTGTTCTCATGAAAGGATCTCAATTTAAGGCAACAACGATGGATGGAGTTTGTTACGTCCTGCAATTTTGAGATAGCTTATACCACAGGCAAGGGTAATGTGGTTGCAGATGCGTTGAGTAGACAAAATATGACCTTGAGTCCTTTGTTCGTAGAGAGGTAGAGCTTGGAGTTTATCGCAACCTTTGATTTTAAGCCATATATGGATTTTACATTTGGATTGTTAGCATTATTGGAGATGCGACCTACTCTTATGGAGCGCATTGGATATACGCGACGAGAGGATCAACAGTTGATGGACATCTTGGATGGACTTAGTAGAGGAAAGACCACTAGTCACCTAACTCGATATTCGATGAATGAGAAAGGGTGGCTAAGACAAGACGGAAGGTTGTGTGTCCCTAGAGTTGGGGATTTGCTGAGATTAGTTCTTGAGGAGGCTCATCACTCTCGGATGACTATCCATCTGGGCGATGACAAGATGTACTGAGACATGAAGGGAGTTTTTCATTGGACTGGCATGAAAAAAGATGTGGCAGAATTCGTGGCACAATGTTTGACCTGTCAACAAGTCAAGGCTGAATAAAGGTAACCTGGCATATTTCTTCAGCCCTTGGATATCCCACAATGGAAATGGGAAAGCGTCTTTATGGACTTCATTGATGAACTGCCCTGATCAAGGAAGGGCAACACGAGTATATGGGTTATAGTGGATAGACTTATGAAAAACACTCACTTTATTTTGGTTTAGAGCAAGAGGACGGCGACTTGACTAGCATCAGTATACCTTAGAGAGATCGACCGACTTCATCGGGTACCTTTCAGTATAGTAAGTGACTATGACCCCCTCTTTACAAGTAAATTTTGGAGGAGCTTGCAAGAGGCCCAAGGTATACGGTTAAGACTGAGCATAGCTTATCACCCTAAGACCGATGGACGAACTGAGAGGGTTAATAGAGTTTTAGAGGGTCTGCTGAGATTGTGTATAGTAGACTTCAGATGGACTTGAGAGGAACATCTCCCATTGGTTGAGTTCGCCTACAATAATAATTACCGGTCAACCATAGGGATGGCACCCTTCGAGACACTTTATGGACGACCTTGCAGATCGCCGACGTGTTGGGGGAGTTTACAGACAAACTTCTACTTGGGACAGAGATGTTAAGAGGGACTTCCGAGAAGATAGACCATATTCGAAGAAGGATGAAAGAAGCTCAAGATAGGAAAAAGTCATATGCCGATAAGAGAAGGACTGACTTGGAATTCGAGGTAGGGGATATGGTCTTCATCAAGGTATCGCCTTTAAGACATGTTGTTCGATTTGGCTCGGTAAGGAAATTGGCACCAAGGTTCGTAGTTCCATTTCCCGTAGTTGAGGGGATAGGCCAAATGGTCTACAGAGTTAGACTACTGGAAAGATTGTCTCGAGTTCACGACTTGCTCCATGTTTCCCATTTGAGGAAATGTCTATATGATTCAGCGGAGGTAGTAGAGCCAAGTATGCTTAAGGATGTTGAAGTAGAGAAAAAGGCATCAGTTCGGAAAATTCCTACCCATATTATTGGATCAAAGGTTAAGAAACTACGCAATAAAGAGATAAAGTTAGTGAAAGTGCAATGGGGAGAAGACCGAGACGATGTGACATGGGAACTCGAAGACAAGATTCACGCGTTTTACCCTTTTCTGTTTAAGAATACATTCTTAATTTCGTTTTAAGTTTTTGAGCTTGAATTTTCTTATCTCTATTATTTGAATCATCGATCCTTAGGTTGAAACCTATGTTTGAAAACATATGTTTGAGACATGTTTTGTTTGATGATTGCAAGTGGATGCAAGTGTTTTCTAGTGGTTGCCAGTGGATGCATATAAACACACATTAGGCACTAGATCAACTCAAGCAATTACATATTGCATATGGATATGTGTGCATTTTAAATTTTCAATGGATGAAACTGATTGAATCGTCAAATGGATGTTGCATTTTGATGAATGGTTATGCACACATGTAGAACTCATATGTATTATTAGGATTATTTGCATGCATATTGGATAAATCGCATAGACATACATTGCATTAAGGAGGTCAACTGAATGAGTCGACCGCCTAATTTTTGCATTAGTTTAGGAGCATATACACAGCACCTTTGCATATGTTCATAAAAAGCATTAGAAATTTTAAGGATGGTGGATGCCTATGGATGATGGATGAGTATATGGGTGTAGGTTTTAAATAATAACATTCTTCTTAATTTGGAGATTTCGGTGAAGAAATCCTTTAAGGAAGGGAGAATGTAACACCCTATATTTTATACACAAATGGATAATAAAATGAATATTAATTAAATTAAATATTTAGAACTAGGTAAAACATACTTTACAATTGTGTCCATTGCGAAATTTTGATTCACATAGACTCTTGGCTTTCATAAATCAAATTAAAAATGAAGAAGTTATGCATATAAGAAGATTGAACAAAATATATACATAATATATATATTTAATAAATAATACATCGTAGCAGGCCAACGTTCACTCGACGACCCACTCATAACTGGGTCAACCCCAGGGTCTACCCATGTCTAAGGCAGGTCGACCCTAGGGTCAACCAGGGTACTGGTGGGTCGACCCACCTGCATGCACGACTGGGTTCCTGCGAATGTATTTGGACTGATTTCTTTTCTAGATGCATACGCTGACTTAGCATTGGATGTACGGTTGGATTTATAAACCTAAAATCTAATGGTTTAAGATTGTCCAAGGTAATCTATAAATAGGCTAGTAGTCTCATTGTTTTCTACACACCAACTATTCTTCCTCCTCCAAACTATATTTTAAATAGAAATAAGAAGATGCTGAGATGCTGCCTAAGCCTAGATTAAAGAGGACAACTCCAATTTTTCTACAACAAATCCAAAGAGGACTTTCTTCAATAACAAAAACATTAAAGAGATATTTTTCTGTACTTCAATTCAACCACTGTGAGTTCTAGTCATTTTCAAACTTGATAATTAAACAACATTTTTGATAATGAATAAATCTGAATCTGATATTTTACATGGTTATATTTTATTCAGTTTTTCAGTTATTATAAGTTACATGTATATCCTATTATCCCTTTTCTAGTTTTAGATTTATTTACTGTCTTATCCCTATTTTATTCAATTTATGTGTTTTTGAATCAGATCAATGTTTTTCTCCTATTCCTTTTTATTTTGCGCTATACCTAGGCTATTCACGTTGGGATTGTGTAAATTGGGACAACTTAAAATGACATGAAAAGGGAGAATTAGGCATATTAAAACATAAAATCCAAGGATTGTAAAGTTGGTATAATATGAAAAACATGTAGGATAAACTTGATTTAGTAATTAAGTAGGACATGTTGGAAGAATCCGATGTAATTAAGTAAAATAAGTAACTTAACATATAAATACATCTGGGAGTTGCTCGTTTGGGGAAGTGGTTGTACACAGAATAACATTTATAGGAAATGTCATTTACAACCAGGCTTATTAATAAACTTAAATCTGCTAAGTTATTACTGTTGATTAATAAGCTAAGAGGTCCCATAGTCTTGTTGTTGGTATCCGGTTTGGGGACTCTTAAATCCTAGTTACTTGGGGGCACAAGCAGGGGTTGGCTTGTGTCAGGTTGTGTGGAACCCGTGTCACTCAGTATCCTTGTTAGTATCATAGAGGAGGGGCCTCGCACTAGGCAGGGGCCAGGGAACGCTTTATTGATTTGGATTGTAAGAGGTTCAAGTAGAAGGTGGGTGCAGGTGTGTTCCAACGTAGTCATGAGCGTGCATTGGTCCGATTGGGGGAAATTAAGACATTGTAGCACCAACGAATAAGTCTGTGTCTTATAGTTGACGGGTTAGGGATTGACACCCCCTACTGTCGTAGCTAGCACAGGATATTCGTGTAGTAGGGAGCCGATCGCATGGGTAGTAATTAGGGTAACACCTAATTTGGATATTCTACTAGTTGTGCAGTAGCTTGATTCCTGGGATATGAATGGGAAGCGTACACGATCTTTACCCTATCTTGTTATCTTATTATCTCATACTTCTTTGTTTACTAGTAGTTTCATATTCAACATTGTCTACCTGTCTTGATACTTTCTATCTTATCCTACTGCTGAAAATCACTAGAACTCGCCCAACTTTATGTCAGATCTATTTTTGTTTCCCTTCTCTCTCTTCCTTCCCCCCTCTCAGGTCTTATTTAAAAGGAATCTACAACACTAAAAAGACATCTATTCTAAAGTACATTCGTGTAAAGGCAAAGACATGAGTGGAATCTACTTTTAATCAATTAATTGTTAGTGGGAATAAAATATTACCCACTTTATTTCATGATGTAAACCAATTAGTTATCCACTACAGTAGTATGCTTGTAACTAGGTGTGTTAGGATATATATACATAAACACCTATGGTCAGTTGTATGGGCATCGAAGTAGTCAGTTGTATGAAAAGCAAAGAAGTGGATATTAAGTTGTAAAATATTATAATAAAAATTTCCTTATGCAATTTTCTCTTTTAATGACTAGATCTCCCATCATGAGCTAAACATCTAAGGCGCGAATCGAAGAAGAAAGAGTAAAGAGATCTAGGTATGACCTTTCTTTATAAATCTTCCTTGTTTGATGTTGATGATATATTTATAAGTTATATTTATTCTTTATGTAATTGAATTCAAAAGACAACCAAGTACTCACTTTTAGGCGTTAGTCACATGGGAGTTTGCTGTTTAGGAGAAATAGTTCTTAGTGTGACAAGGTGAGAATTTATTGCATAAAAATGATTCGAATAACTTTTAAATAAAAACATCAATTTGGGTTAAAATGAAGAAGATAATGAATAAATATCGAGATAGTGTTTGTTTTACCAAGTATTTCAAGATTCATGTCTCCTTCTCATATCAAATTTCCAAACCCACCCAAAAATACAAACCGATTTAATGGAATATTTACAAAACCACTTAGGAGAAGAATTTCTTACAAAAGTACTTTCTATCCTAAAAAAATTCAGAATTAAGTCAGAAAGACCAATATATTATCACAAACATAGTTAAAAATGAATATGTAACCAAACTTATATACGTAAGTGACTCTTTAACACTAGATATGTATAATATAATAAATGAAACATATACGTTTTGTTGTCCTACCTAAACAAAAAAAAACATAATTTTAAGCTAAAGGGTTTAAAAAATATTTAAGATAAAGGGTTTGAAAACTATTTCATAAAGAATGAACAAATATCATAATACAACAAGACGAAAGAAACAGATCTACAGAATGCGATTTTGATATGGATCTTTACCATAATTGGTAAAAATCTAATGTCAAGATGGAGAGACTACATGAATTTAAATGAGAAATTATAAGACTCTAAAAGTAACATAAATGTAAATAGGTTCCTAATTCCTAGTTTAGACATCCATTTAGTGTATCCTTCGATTTCGCCTCCAAGTTGCCACTAAGGTAGTATAATTATATATATGTATGTATATATAGAACTTCCAACTGCACATTAAAAATGTTGCCAAAAGAACAACTTCCAACAGAATGCTCTGCTAAAAGAACAACTTCCAACACCACATTTAAAATGCTGCAAAAAGAAATAAAATTCTTCCAACAACAAATTTAAAATGCTGCTAAAAGAAAAATAGAAAACCCACTGTCTCTATATTTTAAAGAAAAAACAGAAACACCCTCTATCTCTATATTTCGGTTTAGAGCTATTAACCAATAAAGATGAATAGAATAAAAACTATATAAACCACTGATTATAAAAAAATTAAAGCTTTAAAACTTAAGAACTTCCCAAATAAACAAGATATAATTTCTTTAAAACAATTAATTGAAGAAAATAAACCAAAAAATTGAGATACATTCTAGAGACCTAATACTGCATGTAAAAAAACCAATCAAAAACTAATAGAGTATCTTGAAACACAAATACAAAAAATTGAACAAAATTAACAAGAATTTAAACACATACAATTAAATTAATATAGGATATGATAATAAATATTATACAAAAGCCATGATTCATGTTAATATGATGCTTAAGCAAAGTGATACCTTAACAACAGGATATAATAAAGACATAATTGCAAATAAAGCAAATAATGCAATATTCCTAATGAATAATTCGATCATAGCAATGTTTACACAAGTAAATGATATATTAGACTTATTAGAAAAAAGGATAATGAAAATAAACAAAAAAATAATCTAGGTATATCAACATAAGAAAAAGAATATAATACAAATCAATTGAAAGAGAAAATACCAAATTCAAATCTAAGACCGACAGACCTAGATTTAAAAAAAATAGAAAGACTAAAATAAATTTTTTAACCTTCAAAAAATTAGATAACATATATTTAATTGAAGATATTTCTCAAGAACATCTAGAACCCTAAAGGATACACCCACAGAAAGTAATAACTTAGCCTCAAATACATGGATATATAGTATGCAAAGAAGATCAGTTAGTTCACAATCCCAACTAGAAGAAATAATAAATGTGGATGGTGATTTAGAAGTATTTTCGAACAATCAATTAAATACTTTAAATCCTAGAGAATTATACAGAACAAGAATATTTACCATAAATACTGCATTATATAGACATTATAGGGAAGAAATTCTTTCTATAAGTGACCAAAATCAATAAATTATAAATCTGATGACAATAGGAGCTATTTAAAACCTAAGAATACAAAAAATATAAGTTAATCCACTTAGGACTAACTGTCATAGGAATAAGATGGTTCGTAAGACAAAAAACAGGTTCTAAATTACTAATTGTATTAATTGATGAAAGACATCAAGACTTAGATAAAGTAATTTGTGGAACAACAGAAGCAGATATGAACAATAATACTGGAATAGTTTATATTTCACCTAATTTTATAATGACACTAACAAATTTTACAAATAAATGAAAATAATTAAAAAGCCAAAGGATTTGAAAATTTTAATGGCAAAATATACTACTTGACATAACATTTTTGGGACAATGTATGACAAGATATACTCCTAAAATAAAAATAAAACTAGATGAAGTAATAAAAACACTATTTCTATCGGAATTAAATTCTAAAACAAATGGAAACAGATTTTTCTATATTAGCAGGACATGAATGGACAATTCAAAATCCAAAAGAAAACAAAAATACACCAAAACCCAATGATGTAGTTACATACACAAATCCTAATGGAACTATATCTATAAGATTTATAGATTATGGACCTTCTAAACAAACTGAAACAGATATTGATGATGCGTCAACTTCAGAATTATAGAACAACTTATAGTGATAAATAATATATCAAAAGAATTAGAAAAGGTCCTAGAACCATTTGAAATTTATGAACTTGAGTGTTAGACCAAAAAATGGTCTTAACACCCAAATCGTCCTATTTTGAGCATAGAATATAAGGAAATAACTGAAAAATACAAGAAAAAGCAAGACAACAGGATTTTTACAGTGGTTCGGTGTCAACGAGCCCACGTCCACTTCATATTTTCTCACTTCATTCAAATATTACAATTATAAGGAATATTGTCTCTCAATCACTCGAATTTAATGAATAATTCTCTCCGAATCCGTTGAATTTTACTGAATAAGATGGTGATTATCTATGGGGAAGTGTTAGCCATGGCAGCCATGGATGTTGAGATGCCAAAAGTCCCTTAAAAATGACAAGTATTGGGCTATTTATAGGCAATTCCAGCATGCGGTTCGTGGGATGACGTGGTGCTCATCCCAAAAATCTCGGAATGGTTCGTGAGCGAGTGGAGAAGTGGTCAAAGTAATCGTTATCAATACATGTCATCAGATCCATGATCTTCGGTTCATGGTGATTGTGGAGCTTGACCAAGTCTTCATGCTTTTTTCTGGAGATGGGGTCGGACGTGAACCAGGGGTCACATCCAGTTCACGAGCCGGGCTCACAAGCCGGTAGGGGATCACGAACCGATCCTAGAAAGGGGTCACGAACTGATAGGGGATCACGAACCGATCCGAGAAAGGGGTCACGAACCGATACGGGGAGAGTCGGTAGGGGGCGAGCCATTATTCATAAATGCCTAAATCCAGGTTTTACCATATTTCGCCACTTCATCCTAGCGATTGCTGATCAATGTATGTTCATATTCAAATCCTTTACCTTGGGTAGCCTGGTCACAAAGCAGGCTAACATTCCCCCCCCCCCCAAAGTACATCTTATTGCAGATGAGATGTGCTTTGAATATCTTGAGCTAAATCTCTCTGCAACGTCATCTATCCTTGAGAAGGCTTTATTCAATTGTTGCACTGCTTCCATGGGAGCTAGCCAGGCCAAGGTCTATGGAGGAGTATTCGATATGATCAAGTTGTCATTTAAACCTCGTTGGGTCATGAGGTCTAATTTATTCATTAAAAGTCATGCTAGATCGTTGGTTCCCGATCGTGATTCTGCACACACAGGTCGTACTGGATTGCTTCATAATCCAATAATCACATATAAATCAGTAAGAGACGTTGTTGAAATCATGTGAACCAGTGTTTGTATGATTGTCACTATCGTAAGGCAGTGGAGAAACTTGTCGCACCTTTCATCCAGTGTAGTTTGAGTCTTTAAGTTCACATTTGACTTGTAAGCTGGCACGTTTGAACGGGAAAGATGCATCCTGTCACATTCTGAAGATATAGGGTATATGCTTCAGGTCATGTGCCAGGTCAGGGTCATATTCAAAGTCATCTTGCGAATTGACATTCATGCTCCGAGGGCCATTGGAGGACAAGCGAAGTTAGTGCTTATGCCCCCAGCATCGGTGGGCTAAGTCAGTGGGACATCCAATCCTTAAGCCTTTATACTTTCCGTCGTTGACTCTGGCCAAAGTTGTAGATTTAATAATCTTAGTTGATCCAAGCTATTCTGCATGCTTTCTCGAGTGAGCAAGGGTATGAGTTGCGTACACGAATGGTCGAATCACATTTGCTTTGATGTCATTCCTTCTCTTTAATCAGTTAGTGAGGATTGCCTCATCGGGCGCCAGTGAACTTATTTACTTTCATCGGATCAGTCACGGAGTTGAGTAAGCTCGTCAAATGCAAGTGAATGAATGTCGTTATGAAGTTAGTGGGTCCCTCTGTTCATGCTTTGGCATAGTCCGAAGTGACCGTCACAGTCTTGTTAAGTCTGTCTCTCATGCTTGGTTCCAATAGGCTTGACAAACAAGATCGTGGGCTTGATCAGTGAAACAGGTTCTCTCTGGAACTACAAACACTTATCATCCTTTTCCAGGGCTTGTCCTTTTTCCTTATCATTTTAGAAGTTGGACGATGCTCCATTCTCTATCGTAAAAGCATCAAGATTATCTGTCTCGATGTTAGCACCTTCTTGTCATAGAAGTCTGTCCACCTTAAGGTTGAATTCGTTAAAGGCTCCAAACAAATCTCATTGTAGAGAGATTTTGAAGTTCACTGGAATAACAAGAGATCCTGATGTCCTATAGAAAGAGGTCGTGATTGTCGTTATCCACATCGTCTTGAGAAGCACCGAAGGAAGTTGGCAAGTAAATTGCCACCAAGAAGCTGATGCGTATTGCCCAGACTAGGGTTGGTGCCCCCAGCATCAAATCCAAGGTTATGAGGGGGTCTTTTTTGATTTCTCACTACCGAGTCGAAATTACCCTCGGGTTACTGTTCGAGTCATTCGACCCGATCGGGTCCCTATTCTTCAAATTGTTGCGTTCCAGCTTGTAGTTGAGTGTATTCTGGTGCTCGAATAGCCATTCGAGTTAGAGCTGAAGTTTGTCATTTATGACCTGAGTTCGTTGCGATTCTTACATTCTCATTAAGGATGTTGCAGGTAATTGTTCCATTGCCCCCACTCACATCCCCAATATTCTGAATCGAAGCTGCATGCTACATGCCTGCTGATTGGTTTGTGCTCAACTCGAGTTGTTGTTGCTATCTTCCCGAGCCAAGTTCTACACTATTTTCCATTCAATTCTATCATTTACAGCAGGTTGATGATTGTTGCTCGGCCTTGCGATTCAGCGCTGGTGCCCCAGCGTGAAGTCTTGAAATAAGTGAAAGTTGGCCTTGGGTTTTTTGGCTTCGCACATGCAGTATCCATCAATCATGCTTCCGTCCTTTGATTCTGGATGATGATCCGTTGTTCAGACATATGCAGGCTAACCTTGAGGAGACATCCCTTTGGTTGTAGTCTGGGATCTTACGGAAACCCGAGGACGATAAAATGCATAGAGTCATCAAGTAGTCGAATCATGCAGCTCGAGGCTCGTATCTCGCGCACCCATCTGCGAGGTTTTTGTTGAACGGTGAGCATCAATCCATGTCATTTTTAGTCTCTAGTCTGCCATCCAAGTTATGAGGCTCAGAGTCAGTTGGCAAAAAGTTAGACTAAAGTTGCCTCGGGTACTCCCGCTTGCATCTACATCAAGGGAAAAGTCATAGACAAAGCAGTTGCGATGCATCAAATTAGCATGCCATATAGGGTTGTCCTTCCATGTTAGGTCATATGTAAGCCTTCCAATCAGGAAGTCATTTGGGACTAGTAAATGGATGTTCTCTTAGCATCTATTTCAAGGTTCTCAAATGGCCTGCTAAGATCACAGAATAAGTTAAGTACTGTAACACCCCGCCTCCGCTAGGGTCAGTCACAAAGGGAATGCACTAGCTTTGGTGGAGCATTATCTAGGTAAACATACACAGAAATATTACAAGACAGAACATATAAAACAACGAAAGGAGAACCAAATTTTATTGCTTTAAAAATCTAGAAAGGTCTAGAGCCTTTTTACATCAAAATGCCATTAAATCCGTTACATCGAAATCTGTCTTGCAATAGTAAAGAAGCATAAAACCATGGTCATAAATCATTCCCCAAGTAAAACAGTAAAGCAGCCATAGCCAAGAAAGGTCCAAGCCATATATGATGATCTTAAAGCAGAAAGAAGTCCAAACTAAATCGTAGTGTTTCCTCCCTGAGAACCTGGGGGGGAACGGAAGAAAAAGAGGCGAAACAAAACGGGTCAGTCATACAGACTGGTAAGTCCTAGTGACTTTCAGCATAGAAACAAGTAAAGGTAACATGACATGTATAAACTGAAAGTAAACATAAGGATGATGACAAGATAGGCCAGTTAAACTAAGATAACAAGATAAACTATGGTAACAAGATAAACTACGGTAACAAGATAAACTATGCAAACCAGATAAACTACGTATAGCATCGCATGTTTAACATTCTCTGCACCAACTGTACTAGTACCCCAACCCGTACCATCCTTTCCATGTATATGTACAGTCCCTTGCCGTATATCGTACGGGTTTCATCACGTATTTCTACACTACTTCAACGTAGTGCCACCATTCTTGAAATCGTTTGGACTGCCACCCTTGTTCTGGCTAGGTTTCCTTATCATGAACTATCATGTGTTCAACTAGGATTTATGCCACCTAGGACCACTAGGGATTATGCTACATATTGAACGTTTTCTAGATTCGATTAGGGTTTATGCCACCTAAGACCACTAAGGATTATGCTACCTAACGAATTCCACGTAACGATCTATTAATCGATCGGCTCCCTACAAGTCCTAGCTCGTTCATGTGTCTGTGTCATACGGCCCAATCACGAAATGTAGTCACCTGTGCTAGGTCCACCATAGGGTGTATCAAGCCCTAGGGAGCCAACCACTGACACGAATCAAGCACGCACAGTGTAAACCTACTGGTGCCCAATGCCTGCTTTTTCAACTCTGGACTACGTACATGACCATAGTCCGCCTGAACCTACAATGGCACACCAACTCTGCCGTCGTTCTGCTCGCTTACAATCAGCCCAGTAATCGTGTCCCATCCTACCTAGTTCCAGGGTACCATGATACATCTAGTGGGTTACTGCTGAAAAGGACCACGTAACTAGGGTTTCCGTCCAGTAGGTTAAGTGTTGTCATTTTAATTCGAGACTTAACCCCATCAGTCTAGTATGTCAAGTTGGTTAAGTGTTGTCATTCAAGTTCGTGACTTAACCCGCCTATGTGTCATGTCAAATTGGCTAAGTGTTGTCGTTCAAATTCATGACTTAGCCCTACGAATCATGTGTCAAGTTCGTTAAGTATATTCAAGCGGTTCATGAGTTAACCCTAACAAATCATCGTGTCAAATTGGTTAAGTATATTCAAGCGGTTCATGACTTAACCCTATCAAATCATGTGGCATTAATTCATTAATGCACCCCAACCACTCACATCAGACCTGTTGTTGTGGTCAATGGATATGTCGGGCGGTTCTGGGCAGATTTACACCACAACTCAGTCTGACCTCGGGTTTCAAGCGCGATATGACCAACTACCCACATTGGATCCTATTGTTTTGCATTAACTGGATTTGTCGGGCGGTTCCGGGAAGATTTACACTGCAAACTCAACCCAACCTCGAGTTGGCCATTTTCATGTTTATTCTAGGTGTCATGACCATGTTCAAGTTTCATGTCAAGTTCGTGTCAAGTTTTCAAGGCAAGTTTCATGTCAGGTCGATGTCAAGTTCGTTTCCATATCCAGGTTCATGTTATAACAGCGTTCATGTTCCAAGTTTTGCCTTTTTATCAGGTTCATAATTCATGTTCATAATCAATTCATGTTTTGCCTATTCTACCCAAATCGTATTCCCATCGCACGTAAACGTGAATCGATCCATACTACACATAAATCCAAACCTCAGAATAAAGGGAATAACATCAAAACTATGATAGGCAAAAGGGACGAGCATAAAGCGATAAAAGGGGTTACAAGACTAGCATGACATAAATTGGTTACAACATCACTGGCATATAGGATTCCAAATCTAGCATAAGGCGATAGTCATGGTAAACGCTGACATAAAAGAATAGGCATGCAAAAGCAAGCCAAATACAAGGATAATGGATCCAATGGTTTCGGTGTACATAATAGCGAATAAACTAAGCAAGTCACACCCTCGGTATGAGATCCAACAAAATGCCATTTCGGTGTACAACATGGGTTTCAATCAACTATAATAGTCCCAGGTAATTAACCCTAACAGTCATGGTCATGGTCATAGGTAGAAATCTCAAAATTAAGAACCCTAAGCGATTAATCACAATAGTCACGGTTAATTATCCAAAATAGTTCTAGGCAATAGTCATAGGCAATAAACAGTAATAGTTTCAAAGTCATGGTCATAGATAATGGCCTTATGTTCATAATCATAGGTAATAATTCTCATAGTCAAGTTGATTAGCCACAATTGTCCTTGTCATAGTCATAGGCAATAGTCTTACGTTCACCGTCACAGGCATAGGCATAGTCTTACGTTTACAGTCATAGGAACATGCATAGTCTTATGTTCACAGTCATAGGCATAGTCAAAACCCTATGTCCACAGTCTCATAGGCATATTAAGGTTTATAGACATGAAAGAATTTGATTTACAACATAAATAGGCCTCAAATAGAAATATTCCCACAAGTCAGGATCCAAGAATTTATGTTACAATCTAGCATTTGAATAATATACTAGGCCGAACAACATGAATGGGCATGATTCAGTCGATAAGAAATAACCCAAAATCATTGATTCAAGAAGAGACAAGAACAGATCCAAATAGATAATCGAGCTTAGGTCCAATTTCATTTTATTACATGTCCATATCAAATTTAACAAGTTTCAATCTCAAAGTAACTAGAACTTACAGAGCGCGGATCGAGAATTAGAGTGCAGAGATTTGATTCTAGAAACGGTTGATGTAGTTGTTGAATCTCTATCTGTTTAGTCTTGTTCTAGTTGAAAACCCCCAATTTTCCATTCCTAGATGTTGTCTTGACGAAGAAGAAGTAGCTATTCTCTCTTTAATTTAATTATTTCAGAAGCAGCATAAGGACAGAATGAAATGGTGTGGAGAGAATGAGGCTAGGGGGCTGTTTATATAGGGTTAGGCAGACGAATCTGGTCACGAAACAAGTCTAAATACATCAGAATGCATGTGGTTCAGAAAATAGGTTCGGGAGGGAGGTCGACACTATAGTCGACCCCCAGGTCGACCTGGTCCATGGGCGGGAATTTTCCCGCCCAGCCTGTTCTGGGGTTTGAATTCTAAATTCGAATTCGAATTTCGAGCTGTTTTTTATTCTGAAAATTCCTGAAACTTCGGAGGGTCATATCTCCCTCATATGGACTCCGATTTTCGAAAACTCGTACTCTATTTCATGTAAAATTTCGAGACGAGCGCAATGAAGTAACCCGTTTCCCCTGATTCTAATTTTATAATTTAATTCTGCCTTGATTCCTTGTTTTAACATGTTATAAAAATACGGGTTGTTACATTCTCCCCTCCTTAAAGGATTTCGTCCCCGAAATCTTCAATTTAAGAAGAATGTGTACTACCATCTAATCATCCATCTACTTAATCATCAATCACAAGCATCCATTGTCCTTAAGAGATTTCTAATGCTGTATGAACATATGCAGAAAGTGTGTGTATATGTTCCTTATCTAATGCAAATGATCAGGCCTGATTGATCTTCTTAATGCAAAATATGTTTAGTGCCATGGGTCCAACATGTATGCAAATAGCCCTAATCACATAAACACTATATGTGTGCTCAAACATCCATCCATATGCAACATTCACATGATAACACATTCAATTTCATCCATAAACAAGTATAAACACTCATGCATATGCAATATGAGAATGTGTCTGAGCCGATCTAGTGACTAACGTGTGTTATGCAACCACGAGCAACCACTTGCGACCACTTGCAACCATCAATCATAACATGTCTCAAACGCATGTTTCACCCAATTGTTCCTACCTAAAGATATAGCCGAATGCTAGAAGCAAGTAAAAACTATGTGCCCATTAGGTAATGTCAAAGCTGGAAATCTACGTCACATATATACTGATTTGGAGAAGAACTCCCTAAGCACTAGCCCCGAGGACCGAAATCAACATCAGGCTGACACCCAAAGAATTACTCAACCCAACCAATGTATATGATTCTAGGAAACTAAGCATGATGGACTCCTTTTAGGTCACAAGGAAATCCCTTCCTAAAACCAACTCGTATCCTATAAAACCCAAAGAGTTTAGTCAACCCAACGGACACCCTCAAACCCGAACATATATCACAACCAGATGAGTCATACTCCTTATGGGGTTTGCAACAGAAATAAGATTGAGAATAGGACTGAGAGGATATACATAAAAGATAGCATGCAAGTAAGCTCTACAGGAAAAGATGGATCAAGGATATACTCTTAAAAAGAGATATGATACGCGTATCTAGTCTTCACTCTTCTAAGTCGCATTTCCTTGAGCTTAACTCCATTATGCTTTGTCCGTCTTTAACTTCATAATTTCATAGCTTCTTAATTCTTGTTTCCAAAATATGAGTCGGAACTCATTTCACTGTTTTCTCTCATCCCATTTTCACTTATTCTTTTTCTAGTATACTCGGCTTAAACATAACTGTGTACTCATGGTTTCATGCAAGCTCTCCAAAATTCACTAGTGAATCCTGGATCTCGTTTATAGGGTATTCCACGCAGAAGGATTATCTCTTGCAAATAAACAGATGTCAACCATGTTGCCAAATGTACTTACTAAGGTGATTTCCTATAACTCATGCATAAGCGAAATGAACCATCCACCTTAGTGGCGAACACTACTCGGGATCAATAGATGTATCAAGAGATTCTAGGTAACTAAGCATGGCAGAACCCGAAGGGTTACACTAGACTTTGAGGGCATTACCAAAGCAAGTCGAGCGTCTAACTACCCTCTTTTCATACTCGAGAATGGTACCATTTCTGGACAACCACTCCATCCCTAGAATCAACCCATACCCAAAAACATAAGCATTACTTCTAAACTCAACACTTAGCATAGACATTCTCAAATCCAAACAAGTCAGGAATAAATGAGCCGATCCCCTTACAGGATTTGAGAATAAAATATGATCCTCTACTACGCTAGTACTAAGGTGCAGAGACTCAACTATCGAAGCAGAATTAAAAGGATGCGATGCACCAAAAACAAAGTTCCCCCGGTATGATAGAAAAGAAAAGCTAAACTTTTAACAGAAACGTTACCAACTCTTCTTAGGTACGCTAGTAGTGAGAGCATACAATTGCCCTCTCGATGATCTTGTCCTTTGCCCTTGTCCTTGTCCTCTAATACTTAACTACATGTCCCTTTTTACCATACTAAAGATATTCTCTCTTGTCATGGGTTTTTATTATTCTTCCACTTGGCTTTTCCTTTCACCTTTTCCTCCTTCGTGGATTAAGCCATATCAACAAGTTTCTCATCCTTAAGCTTGTGTTCTTTATCCTCGTTCTTACTATCCTTGCATAGTTTGTTGACAAGTTTCTCGAAAGCTACCTCCATCGCACGACAACTCTACAAAGCTTGAAATAAGATTAGACGCAGATGGAACTACTGCGGCTACAGATGGAAGTGGGGCACTTCTTTGCCCTCCTACATGTGTCGCATGCCTACAAACTATGGTGAAAAAGAAAGAGAGAAGAGACTCAAGGAGAGAATCAAAAGATAGTGCATATGGCTTTGGGGAATATGCCTTTCGTAAAACAAAACTTTTCTTTAGAAAAATGCTTCTTTGTAAACGTTTTGAAAATAATTTCAAAAGTTTTTTTTTAAAAAAAAGCTTTTGCCCAGTCTGGTAACCTTCTGCTCTGATACCAAATGTAACACCCCGCCTCCGTTAGGGCACTATCTTTGGTGGAGCATTATCTAGGTAAACATACACAGAAATATTACAAGACAGAACATATAAAACAGTGGAAGGAGAACAAAATTTTATTACTTTAAAAAACTAGAAAGGTCTAGAGCCTTTTTACATCAAAATGCCATTAAATCCATTACATCAAAATCTGTCTTGCAATAGTAAAGAAGCATAAAACCATGGTCATAAATCATTCACCAAGTAAAACAGTAAAGCAGCCACAGCCAAGAAAGGTCCAAGCCATATATGATGATCTTGAAGCAGAAAGAAGTCCAAACTAAATCGAAGTGTTTCCTCCTTGAGAACCTACGGGGGAAACAGAAGAAAAAGAGGCGAAACAAAGCGGGTCAGTCATACAGACTGGTAAGTCCTAGTGACTTTCAGCATAGAAATAAGTAAAGGTAACATGACATGTATAAACTGAAAGTAAACATAAGGATGATGACAAGATAGGCCAGTTAAACTAAGATAACAAGATAAACTATGGTAACAAGATAAACTACAGTAACAAGATAAACTATGCAAACCAGATAAACTATGTATAGCATCGCATGTTTAACATTCTCTGCACCAACTGTACTAGTACTCCAACCCGTACCATCCTTTCCATGTATATGTACAGTCCCTTGCCGTATATCGTACGGGTTTCATCACGTATTTCTATACTACTTCAACGTAGTGCCACCATTCTTGAAATCGTTTGGACTGCCACCCTTGTTCTGGCTAGGTTTCCTTATCATGAACTATCACGTATTCAACTAAGATTTATGCCACCTAGGACCACTAGGGATTATGCTACCTATTGAACGTTTTCTAGAATCGATTAGGGTTTATGCCACCAAGGACCACTAGGGATTATGCTACCTAACGAATTCCACGTAACGATCTATTAATCGATCGGCTCCCTACAAGTCCAAGCTCGTTCACGTGTCTGTGTCATATGGCCCAATCACGAAATGTAGTCACCTGTGCTAGGTCCACCATAGGGTATATCAAGCCCTAGGGTGCCACCCACCGACACGAATCAAGCACGCATAGTGTAAACCTACTGGTGCCCAATGCCTGCTTTTTCAACTCCGAACTACGTGCACGACCATAGTCCGCCTGAACCTACAATGGCGCACCAACTCAGCCGTCGTTCTGGTCGCTTACAATCAGCCCAGTAATCGTGCCCCACCCTGCCTAGTTCTAGGGTACCATGATACATCTAGTTGGTTACTACTGAAAAGGACCGCGTAACTAGGGTTTCCGTCTAGTAGGTTAAGTTTTGTCATTTAAATTCGAGACTTAACCCCATCAGTCTAGCATGTCAAGTTGGTTAAGTGTTGTCATTCAAGTTCGTGACTTAACCCGCCTACGTGTCATGTCAAATTGGCTAAGTGTTGTCGTTCAAGGTCATGACTTAGCCCTACGAATCATGTGTCAAGTTTGTTAAGTATATTCAAGCGGTTCATTACTTAACCCTATCAAATCATCGTGTCAAATTGGTTAAGTATATTCAAGCGGTTCATGACTTAACCCTATCAAATCATCGTGTCAAATTGGTTAAGTATATTCAAGCGGTTCATGACTTAACCCTATCAAATTATCGTGTCAAATTGGTTAAGTATATTCAAGCGGTTCATTACTTAACCCTATGAAATCATGTGGCATTAATTCATTAATGCCCCCAACCTCTCACATCAGACCTGTTGTTGTGGTCACTGGATATGCCGGGCGGTTTCGGGCAGATTTACACCACAACTCAGTCTGACCTCGGGTTTCAAGCGCGATATGACCAACTACCCACATTGGATCCTATTGTTTGCAGTAACTGAAATTGTCGGGCGGTTCCGGGTAGATTTACACTGCAAACTCAACCCAACCTCGAGTTGGCCATTTTCATGTTTATTCTAGGTGTCATGACCATGTTCAAGTTTCATGTCAAGTTCGTGTCAAGTTTTCAAGGCAAGTTTCATGTCAGGTCGATGTCAAGTTCGTGTCCATATCCAGGTTCAAGTTATAACAGCGTTCATGTTTCAAGTTTTGCCTTTTTATCAGGTTCATAATTCATGTTCATAATCAATTCATGTTTTGCCTATTCTACCCAAATCGTATTCCCATCGCACGTAAACGTGAATCGATCCATACTACACATAAATCCAAACCTCTTAATAAAGGGAATAACATCAAAACTATGATAGGCAAAAGGGACGAGCATAAAGCGATAAAAGGGGTTACAAGACTAGCATGACATAAATTGGTTACAACATAAATGGCATATAGGATTCCAAATCTAGCAAGAAAAGGCGATAGTCATGGTAAACGCTGACATAAAAGAATAGGCATGCAAAAGCAAGCCAAATACAAGGATAATGGATCCAATGGTTTCGGTGTACATAATAGCGAATAAACTAAGCAAGTCACACCCTCGGTACAAGATCCAACAAAATGCCAATTCGGTGTACAACATGGATTTCAATCAACTATAATAGTCCCAGGTAATTAACCCCAATAGTCATGGCCATGGTCATAGGTAGAAATCTCATAATTAAGAACCCTAAGCGATTAATCACAATAGTCATGGTTAATTATCCAAAATAGTTATAGGCAATAGTCATAGGCAATTAACAGTAATAGTTCCAAAGTCATGGTCATAGATAATGGCCTTATGTTCATAATCATAGGTAATAATTCCCATAGTCATGTTGATTAGCCACAATTGTCCTTGTCATAGTCATAGGCAACAGTCTTACGTTCACCATCATAGGCATAGGCATAGTCTTACGTTTACAGTCATAGGCACAGGCATAGTCTTATGTTCACAGTCATAGGCATAGTCAAAACCTTATGTCCACAGTCTCATAGGTATATTAAGGTTTATAGACATGAAAGAATTTGATTTACAACATGAATAGGCCTCAAATAGAAATATTCCCACAAGTCAGGATCCAAGAATTTATGTTACAATCTAGCGTTTGAATAATATACTAGGCCCAACAACATGAATGGGCATGATTCAATCTATAAGAAATAACCCAAAATCATAGATTCAAGAAGAGACAAGAACAGAGCCAAATAGATAATCAAGCTTAGGTCCAATTTCATTTTATTACATGTCCATATCAAATTTAACAAGTTTCAATCTCAAAGTAACTAGAACTTACAGAGTGCAGATCGAGAATTAGAGTGCAGAGATTTGATTCTAGAAACGGTTGATGCAGTTGTTGAATCTCTATTTGTTTAGTCTTGTTCTAGTTGAAAACCCCCAATTTGCCATTCCTAGATGTTGTCTTGACAAAGAAGAAGTAGTTATTCTCTCTTTAATTTAATTATTTCAAAAGCAGCATAAAGACAGAATGAAATGGTGTGGAGAGAATGAGGCTAGGGGGCTGTTTATATGGGGTTAGGCAGACGAATCTGGTCACAAAACAAGTCTAAATACATCAGAATGCATCTGGTTCAGAAAATAGGTTCGGGAGGCAGGTCGACCCCCAGGTCGACACTATGGTTGACCTGGTCCCTGGGAGGTCGACACTATAGTCGACCCCCAGGTCGACCTGGTCCATGGGCGGGAATTTTCCCGCCCAGCCTGTTCTGGGGTTTGAATTCGAATTTCGAATTCGAATTTCGAGCTGTTTTTTATTCTGAAAATTCCTGAAACTTCGGAGGGTCATATCTCCCTCATATGGACTCCGATTTTCGAAAACTCGGACTCTATTTCATGCAAAATTTCGAGACAAACGCAATGAAGTAACCCGTTTCCCCTGATTATGATTTTATAATTTAATTCTGCCTTGATTTCTTGTTTTAACATGTTATAAAAATACGGGTTGTTACAAGTACAAGCAAATGAACTATGCTATTTATGAATATTTTTAATAGTTATGCCCCCAGTCCGGGGTAATGGCATAAGACAAGCAGTGGTTGGATCACATCCTTTTCAAATTTAGACAAAGGGAGGCGTATTCTGGATAGTCAGAGAGATCTTCAATCTATAGAAATCTTGAATGTCATGATCGTATCGAATCGTATTAAGACCAAAACCGATGATTGCTCAAGATTGTATTAAGGCCAGGTAGAAATCCAAGAATCCCAGGGCTTCGCTAGGTCTTTCTTAGCCACGAGTATTAGATGTCATTGAATAATTCACTCTCAAGGCCTCTTTTATGTCGCCACCTTGAGTTATGTAGGATGCTTATCATTGGGCACCAATGTCAGCCTTCTGGACATGGCCCTTTATTTGTTTTCTACTGGCCTGCTGTTTTTGCGAGGTCGTGCCTCATGTTCTTGACCAGTTATCCTTTGTAAATCCACAATCAGCAAACAAAGTGGTATCCCTGCAATATCATACATTTGCAAGCTTGTTATATATTTCAGTCGAATATATTTGTATTCAGAGCATTACTACACTGAGTAGCAAGCAATAAATCACATCACAAATCAGATAAGGGTTTCAATTCGGTATCCCTACAAATTATAATCCCTACAAATAAATAGCATATCATATTGCAGCCATCGTAGGGGTGTGATGTGTGTGTATGCCCCCAATAATGGTAAATAAAGTACGGCTGAGGCTTGTTTGGGATTGACTAGGATCTACGGTGTATTGCCCTCCATATCCGAAAATGAGGGGTTCGGGCTCAGCTTTCATTCTTTCCCCCGGATCCTGCAGCGGGGTAGGAGCCCTTTCGTGGCATTTAATCACAATGCCTTTATACTCTCCTGTCGTATGCCCAGGATAGAGTTTGAACTCAGCTTTCAGTCTGTCCCTTAATCCTTCAGTAGGGCAGGAGTTCATTTGTAGCACACAGTCCCTGGTGCCTTTATACTCTCCCGTCGAATACCAAGGGTAGAGTGGAATCGAGGCAGTCTTTTAATTGTGGTGCATCTTCATGCCTTGTGGATGTTTTATCTTATTGTCCTTTATACTCTCTCTCGAATCTTGAGAGTTAGAGTGGTTTGGGCGAACGGTCGTGTCATTCGCTTTGAGGCTCCTTTTGTACTCTATTTTCAAGAGCGGGAGTCCATCGTCTTGATTGATGTTCTCAAAGTCGCTTCTAGTCTTAACTCAACACTTCACTCTGGCGGATGGAGCTTTTCAGGCCAGCGGTCAAATCACACTCGCTGAGGCGCTACCTCATAATCTACGATTCATGGGTAGAGGTGGCCTTTTTGCAATCATCAAGTCTTTCTCATCCCATCGACTCGTGGGATGGAATTTTTGAGGATGTAATAGTATCGTCTTTAATACTCTCTCTCAAGTCATGAGAGTTAGATTTGTGGATCGAGTGATCTTCAATCATAGCGTGCCCATCACACTCGTCCTAGGTCTGTACTTCTATCCAAGCTCTGGGGATTAGTGTCAGTCGGGAAAACAGTTGAAAAATGTTTGCCAAAGCTTTTTGTTCCTCTGATCAATCTACGGGAGGAGTGATTGGCACCGAACTTCGGGTAACTGCATCATTCATATCGCATGAGTTAGTCATGTCAATAACTCGGGAAGCATGTAAAAGTAGATTGCATAATTGTAAAGTAAGCATATCATGGGCCAGTGCTACCTCCTTTATTTGGATTCACGTAATCCGGTGGTGTCGAGCATAGGATTGAGCCATGTAGACGGTCGAACTGCGTCCATCCGGGATCAGATTCCGACCTTGCAATGCAAAGATCAATGCACATTTGTGTTGAAGTTTTCCACACGTGAGACAAGGAGTTAATGGTCCACTTTGAGCTATATAACATTCCTTAAACGGAAGGCATGGCTTTGTGAACGAGCATTTCAGTCGGGCTCGTTATGGTTTTGCTCCACAACGATATATGTGGGTGTTAAAAATATGATCGGTATCAAATCCTGGGTACCTACACCATCTACATATTGATTCATCTGAGTTAATTACATCAGTAACTCATAAAACATGCAAATATAAAAGTCATGGTTAAAGAATAATTCTGTTAAAGGAATGAATATCATTATGTGAAAAAATGGCATTGCATATCCTTTGCAAGTCCATTTTATCCTGTCCCATCTCTTCCAGGAAAAGGCTGCCAAAGTCTTTAGCTGATGACGAATGTCTTTTCAAATTATTTAGGAGCAATAGTCCCGAGAATAAATAGACCTGGATTGGGGCCTTGAAATGGCAAAGGCGGTTAGGTAGATATTATAAGTGAATAATGAGGTCGCATCTCCTTTGAGTCACCTTCTTTCCCCTACGACAAGCACAAGGATTAAGTGTCAGGTTGTCACGCCTGCACCGCTAATAGTAGCACATCATTACACTAGAACTAGGGCGGTAATTGGCAAGAGAACTATGGACCCATACTTATATATAAACTCTCGCGCTTTCAATCATAGGAAATAGGATATGGCTGCTGGGAGGATAGTCATATCTCATAAATTTTCCGATATGCCTTCGATCCCATGTCGGGGACAAGGGCTGGTGCATAGACAACCAATCAGCATCTTGGTGTAAGCGTTTTAAACCTTTAGCTCGCCAATCTTCAGGTAAAACCAAGACTATCGGTCACACAAGCTTACGATGTATCAGCTTTGGATTGGATAATGTAATCACGAATAATCCACGTTCGAATCTCCAATCGCTCCCAGCGTCTGGGGCACGAGTTACTTGGCCGATAGTCGGTGAAAGAAGTGAAATTGTGAATCTTTGCTTTCTAACTTCAAAACGTCATTCGTCATAAGCTTCATTCACATATATCTCCCATCAAGTGGGAAATTGATTAGTAATTTCGTCGAATCACTTGGGCCAGCGAATTCAGCAATGGGACTCGTTGGTATCTGTCTTGGGATAATCTTCTAAGGAAAATAAGCAATGTCTCCTTGCATGTCATATCTTGAGGCATAACGAACGATGGTCCATTCATTCTCCTTGCTGGAAGCATTCTTTGCTGCAGGAAGTTTCTTACAGTGGTTGTTGATGACTCTCTCCTGGATTCGGTCTCCAATACTAGATCAACTTCCATCTGATCAATGCTTGGAGCTTCGACTGCCTCAATTGTGATCATCTCCATCTCTTTTGAATTCTCAGAACTTTCTAACTTGTCCAGATTATCCATCTTCTGATTTTCTGTATGCAGAATACAAGACATGTTGTAATGTTCCCATTCATCTAACAACTCCTGTACTTGTTCTAGGTAAGCTTCCAGTCGTGATCCCTTCATCTGGAATCCCGTTCGAATCTTCCTTCAGGAGTTATCAATACGACTCTGGAGCCGGGCAGTTGATCACTCTTTGCACCGTCTGATTACAGCTTCTAGGTGCTTGTTTTCATCTTTCATTTTGAGGGGACATCTTCTTCATCTAATATATCCTCTTCGGAATGGTAAACTCAGCGATGTATTCGGTTAATGTTTGCTCCCATATGGACTTCTTTATGAGGGAATTGAGATCAAACTGGTTAAGCTCGATGTTCCATTCGAGCAATCTCCCAGACGCCTCAGGTCGCTGTATGACCTGTCGTAGTGGCTAATCAGTGTGTATCACAATCAGATGAACTTGGAAATGGTGGCGGAGTTTCTCGAAGCAATCAAGCTATAAGCGAGCTTTTCCATCTTTGGGCAGTTGCTTCGTTAGATGTCGCCCTCCTACATCCCGAATTTTCATCCTCTCTGGGAACTATATCTTTGGGTAGATCATCGGGCAACTCTTTCTGCGACGTCTTCCTTGCGTGCTAAGTCCATGCCTCCTTCACACTTCATCTCATTGGGAGGGGAAGCGTTGTTGGGTTCTACGCCATCTCTATTGTGTAGTATATTTCGTTTAATCAAATAAAAAGTTCCTCTAGTAACTTGGTTGTCCAAACCATTCCCACTCCAACTTCGGTTGAGATATTTAGCAGTAGACACCAAGGTGCTTGTAAGCTCCGAATTCCACTAGAGCTGGTTGGTCGACACTTGATTAGATAAGCTTAAATGCAATTGCATGGCTTGCAAGGCTTTAAGAAATGTTCATGCATTTTGTCACAACTATTGTATGAAGTGGAGAGCTAATGGTTGATTCGTATTTGTATTGATCTCGAGCTCTCATCTATTGACCAAGATCGTATGGTGGCCGGTGAGCAGTTAACGTTGCTATTATCCGTGCAAGGATCCCTAGGTACAATCATTGCCTGTGGTGATTCAACTGATACCTAACTCTGGGCACCAAAATATGTTGATCTAACCCTTATTCGATGGAAAGCAGTCTCCCCGATACGGTTAAAAGCAAATAGGCATTGCTAAGGTTAGTTAAGCTATTCAGGGTGCAAACCACAAGACATATGTCTTTCATCACATCATACAATTGAGGTGTAGCCTTGGGATGTTGGGATCCTTAGTTACTTTCTGATATCCCATCATTGATAATCATGATAACTAGGATCATATGAACTACCTTCGGAGTAGCGCTCGGACTACTTCATATAACCGTCATTCGGGACCCCGCCGATTGGACAGGTCTAAGTCGCATAAATCAGGTGATCATTACTCGTTCGGGAGCAATCATCGATTGCATAGGTGAAATCTATACACCATCGGAGCTCCAGAAGAGGAGGCTGTTATGAGGCAATCATTATCTCGTACACTTTCATAGTCAGCATGCTGAATCTTTTCAATAGCTCCTCACATTGAATAACATCAATAAATCAGTGTTATGGCTCTAGGAAGAATCCTAGTTGTTGCCAATTTGCTATCGATATCCTCAGACTATCTACCGAATCTCGGTTGATAAGCGTTGGTGGTAATGGTCGGCCAAAACATATTCCGAGCCGAAGGCGAGTCGTTAGCGGGTCTAGGCGCAGCGCCGGTGGGGGTCCGGGAACCCACAGTCCCGGCGGCGATCGACCTACCCGGGTAGGTCAAAAATATGGGCACTGTACAATTTTTTCGATTTTAGAAGATGGAGCCTTTTTTAAAATGATCAGAAAATTGCATTTTTCGTGAAAATTACACAGTTTCGGGTCGGGTCGCCATTGTTGTTCACCCATGCTTTTCTGGATTGCAGGTCACGGTTCGCTCACTTGCTCTAGGTCGGGTTGTGGAGGTCACTCTGGGTTGGTTCGCGATAGTTGTCTGGGCTCGGGTCGTGGAGATCATTTCGGGCCGGTTCGTGGGCCACCCTGCGAGCGCGAGCCAACCACCTGCTTCTGTGCGTTATCTGTTCATTCTTTATTTGGTCACGAAGTTTGCAATTCCTTTGCTTTCTTCGAACCCATAAAGTTATGATTTTGTTGAAATAATTGAAATCTTCGAGTATAACAAAAACGCAGGTTATCTCTTCAGACTTGGAAGTCCAAATAGTAGAATAATAATCCGAAGGGCTGAGAATTCAGTTCTTAGTGAAAGCACCAAAATATTAGACCAAAAAATGGTCTTAACACCCAAATCGTCCTATTTCGAGCATAGAGTATAAGGAAATAACTGAAAAATACGAGAAAAAGCAAGACAACAGGATTTTTATAGTGGTTCGGCATTAATGAGCCTACGTCCACTTCATATTTCTCACTTTATTCGAAGATTATAATTACAAGGATGTCTCTCAATCACTCGAATTCAATTAATATTTTTCTCTGAATCCATTAAATTTTATTGAATAAGATGGTTATTATCAATGGGGAAGTGTTAGCCATGGCAACCATGGATGTTGAGATGCCAAAAGTCCCCTAAAAATGACAAGTATTGGGCTATTTATAGGCAATTCCAGCAAGCGGTTTGCGGGATGACGTGGTGCTCATCTCGGAAATCTCAAAGCGGTTCATGAACGAGTGTAGAAGTGGTCAAAGTAGCCGTAATCAATACGTGCCATCAGATCCGTGATCTTCGGTTCGTGGTGATTGTGGAGCTTAACCAAGTCTTCATGCATTTTTTCTAGAGATAGGGTCGGGTTGTGAACCAGGGGTCACGAACCAGGTCACGAGCCTGTAGGGGATCACGAATTGATCCCAGAAAGGGGTCACGAACCAATAGGGGATCACAAACCGATCCCAGAAAGGGGTCACGAACCGATAGGGGGCGAGCCGGTCTTCACAAATGCCAAAATCCAAGTTTTTCCATTTTTCGCCGCTTCATCCGAGCAATTGCTGATCAATGTATGTTCATATTCAAATCCTTTGCTTTGGGTAGCCTGGTCACAAAGCAGGAAAACATTGAGTAGGCTAAATAACCAAATAGACAATAATACATTTATTTATACTGATCGTGAAAATAATATATCAATAAAAACAATACCTACTTTAGAAATCTTTTTAGAAGATTCTAATAGAATGGTTAAACAACAAAATAACAATTCACTAACTAAAGATCTAACAAGTGAATATACTAAACAAATAGATTTAATGGTAGGGCAAAGACAAAGTTTCACAGTAATTTATCTTAAAAACTTCACATAAAATGGATTATCCTTTAGGACAGCCCCTAAGGATAAATGCAAATCCTAAAACTAATGAAAATAATATTCTAAGAACTATAAGAAAAATGAATACTCAATGAAAAAACATTTTTTTGGAATTCTTAACGTTACAGGGTGTCATCCACAATTATTAGACAGTTATTAAAACAACGGATTACTGCAATAGCCAGAGACTATTCAGCCAAACATCAGAACAAAACAATTGAAGAAGGAACGGTTAGAATAGTAGAAAATTACTTAGGCGATATAGCTAAAGGAATGTGGAAAGTCTACAAAACAATTTTCTAGATGAAGTAGCCTTCTTAGTAGCACAAGGCGGAAATATATATAACTTTGCATATTTTATACATAGGATATTAAATGGTCAAGATGTATATACAGGATTGACAGTTAGACAACAAGAAGCCACGAGAGATCTAGAACAAATACAATTACTCGATTGGAAACATATAATAAAATTTCTAAATGAGTTTTATACTATGATACCATATCTGGAAACTATTACTCTAAAGAAATTGGTGATAAGACTATTTTCCAAATTACCAAGAGACTAAGGAAAAGAAATACATAAATCTTGGAATGAAATATATTCTAATATCCCCAAAATACACGATAACATTAGGATTAGAATAACTCACATAATTTCTGAACTTAAAAAAGAAATGTATATATACAAATATAAAGAGAACTAAAACAAAAATTATGGGTTCCATTCACAAATATACACACCTCAATAATATGGATCTAAAGAACCTATTAACAGAAACTTAAACCTAAAAAACAATATACTAAGCATTTAAGAAGATTTAATGCTAAAAAACCTTATTCGAGTAAAAAAAATATAATAGGAAATATAATACTAGAAAAACGTGTACAACAACAATTACATGTTTTGCCTGCAATGAGAAAGGACACCTATCATCCACTTGTCCTAAGAAACATAATTCATGCAATAGAAAATCAAATTTAGTAGACTCTATTAAAGTAGACATACTGGAGTAGCGTCATATGTATATGAGAATACTATAATATATTCTATTGTATCATTGGAAGGATTGAAAGAACAAGAAGGAACTTCTAATTCAGATTACTCCTTAATAGAAGAATTAACAGAGAGTCATATAAAATCAATAGATTTTAGAAACATCCCAAAAAACAATTTGTAAATATAACGAATTACAAAGAATGCATTCATAAATTTAAAATTAAAATGGGAACTGATACGACAGAAAGTTAATTTTGTCCCTGTTGGTACCTAGATTTTGACAAAAGATTCAAATGTATAAAGTGTATTATAAATGTGCAAAAAGGTATTTTGACGTAAAAACACCAAACAAAAGTAAATTACAATATACTGATAAAATAAAATAAAAGAAGATAAAATAATAATATTAGAAAATAGAAGAAATAATTGTGAAACTGAAATAAAGAGAAAATTATTTGAAAATGATAAAGGAAAATAACATTGTTGACTTACTAGAAAATAACCTTATTAACACAAAAGAAGTAATATAAGTGCCTTTAATCTATAATCCGGAACATTTAAAAGAATTAGGATACTAACTTTAATAAATGTCAGAGGATTAGAAATACAATTATTAGCATTTATTGACATAAGAGCTACCAACTCAACAATAAACTCGGAACTAATACCTTAATATCTCACAACAAAGGCTATTAAGCCCAAACAAAGTATACAATTTGATGGAACAACTAATATAATCATAGATATAGTTACAAATATACGATTATGTTCCATACTACAAGTGATAACTGGTTACAACGTTATAATCTAAAACAAATATGGGTCACAAAATTGAACTTAGGAAACATATGTTTAATACTTGGATTAGACTTCTTAGTAAGTGATAGTGGATGTTTTCATTTAACATAGATTATCTACAAATAGCTAAGAAAACAACATTAACCCTCATCATTCAGAGTTTACATTTGAAAAGCGTGGTGGAGACACAAACCCAAAAAAAACTATACCTATGAAATTCTTCCTTAATTCAAAGACAAAATACTAATAACCAGCATGGTAATAGAAATTCTACCACAATAGAAGAACAAAACTTATATTATTATAAAAATATATATGAAACAAATAACACTAGCTTTATGATGGAAACAAATTTAGTCCAACCAAATAGATTAAGTAGTATTCTACTAGTAATTGATGATATAAATCAAATTTTCAGTAAACTTGAAAAACTAAAAATTATTGGAGAAAACCATTAAAATACTGGGAAAAGACTATATTTACAGTAAATTAGACATAATTGACCCAGATATTACAGTCACAACTAGATCACCCATGTATGATAATTGGATGATCAAAGAGTTTAAAATGCATGTAGATATTCTAAATAAACTAGGAATTGTGAGAAAAACAGATGTCAGACATAGAACATCAACCTTTGTAGTTCAAAAGGAATCTAAACGAAAGAGAGGACAAAGTAGAATTGCCATGGATTATACACGACTAAATGACAATGCTAACGAAGATGGGTAGTGTATCCTGAATTGAGAAATATTAATTAAGAAGATACAAAATAACTATTGGTATTCTAAGTTTGATTTAAAATCAGGATTCTAACACATAAGAATGCACCCAAAATCAATACCCTGGACAACCATTACTTGTTCAGAAGGACATTACGAATGGCTTGTTATGCCATTTGGATTTAAGAATGCTCCACAAATATTTCAAAAAAAGATGGATAACATATCTGGACACTGTAATAAATTAACATGTGTCTATATAAATGACATACTAGTTTTCTCAAAAATAAAAAAAGAACATATTTCACACTTATACACTGTATTCAAGCTTTTTGAAGCCTACGAACTAATTATATCCAAAAAAAATTGAACTATTTAAAAATGCTATTGATTTCCTAGGAGTAAAAATAGGGAAAGGACAAATAGAATTACAACCTCACATATCTAGGAAAATATTACAATTTTCAAATAGAATAGAAAACTTAAAACAACTGCAATTATTTCTTGGATTAATAGATTATACCAGGCCTTTTATACAAAATCTTCCCAAACACTGGACCCTTATATATATAATGCAAGTCCTAAAGGCAAAAGAAAATTTAATAATTAAGATATAAAAAAATCCAAAAATAAAAGAATAAGCTAAAAGTTTAAGACTATTAACTTTACCTCTGTCTAATGTCTCTTTAATTATAGAGACTGAAGGTTCTTTTTTAGGGCATGGAGGCATATTATTAAGAAAAAAATACAAAACTGATCCTGAATCTGTTGTAAAGATTTGTAGATACACTTAAGGAACATATAAAGAAAAAGGCTATATGAATTCCTTGGACTATGAAATTTTAGCTATAATGTATAACTTAGACTCATTTAGAGTTTTCATGATATCATAAAGGGAAATAACAATAAGAACAGACTGTGGGTCTATTTGTTAATAATAAAAAGGTAAAAAGTATAATAAATAATAGATGGTTAGAACTTAAAAATGTAATTCTGAACTGTGGCACCAAAATCATGTGGGAACACATCAAAGGTAATTCAAATATATTACCAGATAAATTGTCAAGATTATTTATTAACTCCTTATAGATTGTGATTTTGTTAATAGAGAAGAAGAAGCAAATATGTCTATTACAAATCAGTTTACAAATAGCAGTAAATTCCTGAAGACATATATACAAAATAGATTTGTTACAAGTGCCCAGTTGACTGAAAACCAACAAAGGGTGCTAGATAACATATGGAACTTGCCCATAACATCACAAGACAATAAACAAAAGCTCAACATCTTATATACTTTTGTTGAGATATTCACAAACATAGAGGCGACAAAAAGGTTCACACATTATTGTCTATTCAATGGACCTAGTACGGTATAAATCTCTCTTGGGAAGAAATAATACCAAAACTAAAGGAATGTGAACAAAATATCAGGTATGGAAGACCGTGCTATAAAGGTCGCCACACATACGAGGCAGCTAAAAATGCTATAGACGTGAAAGAAAAAGACAATAGTGCAAGTCTACTTTTAATTATATTATTGGTAGTTAGTAAAATATTACCTACTCTGTTCCATAACGTAAACCTGTCAGTTCTCTACTGACAGCTATATGCTTGTAACTAGGTGTTTTAGGATATATTTTAACTCCCATAGCCGGTTGTATGGGTGTGTGTGTATATAATTATAGTTGCTAAAGTATGGGTATTTATGTACACAACATAGGTTCTTGAGGTTACTGTACTACCAACCTAAAACATGATGAAAAAAATATATAAGTATATACTCGGTTCATGAATAGGAAGCTGTGTACGTTGTACAAAATAGAGCTGCTAAGAAGCCATGTGTTCGATTGCATTCATTAACAAAGGTTAAGAATACAACAATACTTCATTGTCAAACATCGATCTATGCCTTCATTGCAAGCACTAAAAAGTAGAGCTACTCAAAACATGAAAGACGGGTATGAGAAGCAGTGCTAAGAACCATGACTGCTACAGAAAGACACTCTATTGGTGGACCATGGACAAGCTTCCTAGGGTATTCACGGTTCCATGAGGCATTCCATTGCTCGTTATGTTGAGCTCTCCTGACAACATTGCTTTTAGTCCTCGTTAGTGGTCACTATATTAGCATGCATACAAAGATTTCCATTCAAAAGTGCATTATTTCTGTACACTTAGAAAGTAGGTTACAATTCAAATAGATAGGCTAAACTAGAATTTCTAATAAGAGGATTCACAGAATTGCAAAACCATCCATTTAAACATAAAAGACAACGTTGGATCAAACAACACAAACATGCACTTAAACTAGAGATAAACTGTGTTAGATAGGCCATCATTTCCCTTTGCAATAGCTTGTTATACCTTCCCTTAATCACAACTTGGATTTTTATCATAAATTTCAAGAACTTATATGATGTTACTGTGACGACCTGCCTTACACCACCGGTTCTCATGACTAAAAATTCATATTGTACAAGCACCCGATTGATGTAAAGCAACCGTCAAAGGAAATAATAGTATAATAGAAGAGAAAAGAGAAGAAGAAGGAAATGGAAGATGTAATGACCCGGACTCTTAGGGGTTAATTTTAAATATTTAATATGTATTTAAATATTGAGTTAAGTAAGTAAATCAATTTTTATAGGGAGTTATCAATTTAAAAATCAATTTCAATTTAATATTGAAAATATTAATTTATCAGAATAAGAAAATGGATTTAGTTGAATTCAAATTTTAATTTGAATTGAAAACAGTTCAAGAATTTAATATGAAATTTTAACGGTAATAATAATATTTGAATATTATCGAGGAGAATAAATAGTTTGAAATTTAATAAATTGTTTTGAATTAGATTATATCAGTTTAAATTTATATCTTCCACAGACGATCGAATTGAACTTCGTGACCTATCCCAGTGAGTTCAGAATGGTGGTATAACCGTAGAATTGACAGTTGTTGGGTTCGGTAAGGAGTTCAGAATCAACGTGATAATTTAAATTAAAGGATACCAGTTTGAATAAATTAAAATAAAATATACTTGCCCCTCATTAAAACACATATCTCCTTTCCTCACCACATGATAAAACAAATCGTGGCCCCTCTCAAACCATTCAGATAACCGAAATCGTTCCCTTTAAATCCTTCAACCAAAATTCCTTAAGGTTGAAGCCTCAAAATCATTCCTCAGTTCCCCTAAAAAAAAGTCACGGTTAATTTCAAATCTTTGAAAATTTATATAAAATTGATTCCTCAATAAAATCGTTCAGCCTTAGATTCCTCTGGCTAGTGTATTCAACAGCTACCGGCGTATACCCTTTGAATTTCATGCGATCAAATTCTTTGGTGCTCGATTTTTCCAAGCGACGAGCTAGGGCTTAAATTAATCGATGATTCAGGCAATTTTTGGGCAAATCGACGTCGTCACTGACCTTGAGGAAGTGACACGTGAGTCACAGGACAGAATCGAAGTGGCACAGAATGAATCGAGGTCGCGAGGTATAGAGGAGAATGATGCGATGGACTGGGGATGATCGAAAGTGGAAGTGAGGTCAGTTGGGCTTTCAGGAAATTTCAGAAGAGATCGAATGAAAAACTGAGACAATGGGCTAGTTCGGAGAAGTTTTCTGGTCGACTGAGAGGAGTAGAACAGTAAACAATAGAGAGGAAGAACGAGCAGTGGAGCTCCAGGTTGCCATGAGCACTGTAGAGTACTGTGTTGAGGCGTACGGTGCTGTGTTGAGGCTGAGGGCGCCAGTGAATGAAGGGATTCGAGTTGATGTAGTCTAGGTTAGATGGAAGTTGTTTTGAAGGTGGGTAAGACAACTGTAATGGAGATCAAACCATATGTGAAGGGGTTCATGAAGACATTTTTAGCAAGTCATCTTGATGGATCTGAGTGTGAGTGTTCGAAGTCTTAACAAGAAGTGAAAGAGAGGCCACGACAGTTTTGAATGATGAAGGAAGATGAGTTAAAGCTTAATTAAGGTAAAAAGTTAATTAAATTTATTAATAATGTCATATATAGTATAACTTGTAAAAATAACCATACGATCATATGATTTCAGACTCAACCGAACTCAAGAACGTTAAAGGAGTACTGACAATAATTAAAAGTAAATGGGAAAGGCGTAATCCATTCGAGAAGAATTAAGTTGAAACGATTCAAGTCAATGCTAGACGAGACTGAATGGAATCAGAATGGATATTCGACAAGTAAATAAAGGTGAGTAAATCTCACTCACCTGTTTGTTTAGAATTATTTTTACATCGTTAAAAATAATTGTTGTTGCTTGTTTGAATGTTGTTTAGTCTGATTGTATTTTTTATTTAGGATTGGTTGACTATTATATATATATTGGGTTGATGATTGGTTGGATTCCCGCAGTATCATTAGCGGATGCCCGTGGTTTCATTAGCGGATGATTACCCTATACGCCCCACGCTATGATAGTGGATGACCTTCATACCGCGATATCCTGCCTCGAAGCAGGATGGGTATTACTATGTTGACTAACATCTGTGGATGCAGGAAAACAGGTTGGAGGAATCCAACTGGATTCCTCAAAAATATATTATCTGTTGTTGTTTGTTTGATTTCATATATATTCATATATGATGTGTTAAAAATCAAATGATTAAAAATTGGTTGATTTGATTGTTTAAAATATCACTGCGATTTGAATATTGATCTATAAAAATATCGTAAAGGGTATTTGAGATCTTAAAAAGGAAATTCTATTTTTATAAATAGAATTTGAATTTTAAATAAAACTATAGAAAATATTAACTTGTTTGAAGGTATATAAAACAAGTATGGAATTTATAAACTTTGTTTATAAATGAAAGATGGGATTTGAAATGAATTTATAAACGAAGTTTATAAATGAAAAATGTGGGATTTGAATCAAATATATAAACTTTGTTTATAAATGAAAATATGGGATTTGAATCGAATTTATAAACTTTGTTTATAAATGAAAATGTGGGATTTGAATCGAATTTATAAACTTTGTTTATAAATGGAAATATGGGATTTGAATCGAATTTATATACTTTGTTTATAAATGAAAATATGGGATTTGAATTGAATTTATAAACGTTGTTTATAAATGGAAAGGTGGGATTTGAATTGAAGTTATAAACGTTGTTTAAAAAAATGCAGAGAATTCAAATGGACTTTAAACTATTGAATTTGAATATAGAATTCAAATGGACTTGTGTTTTTGGTCAGCTCAAATTCTACCGGATTTTCGGGTCGTTACAGTTGGTATCAGAGCTTAGGTTGAGCGAATACCTAGGCTTGTTGGAATGTGCTCATTAGAGATAGGATCAGTAGTATCCTAGAATGAGTTGAGTGTATATATATATGAGAGAGCGTACTTGTTATTTGATATAAAAACTGTTTTATATTGTGTTGACTAGTCTGTTGAGTAGATTATAAATTTTGGTCGAATCGTGGGACGCCACGATGTCGATAGGAGTTTATAAACACTGGAACAGAAGATTGAACACGATATTGTTTTTAAATGGTTAAGTTGATTGTTAGGATTATAATCGAATTAGATTATAAAACTGAAATAGTTATATATAACCAATGGAATTTGTATATGAAATCAAATACAAATGAGATAAATTAAAATTGAATTCCAACCAGAATTAAGAATTTAAAATCTTGGGAGTTTGGAAAATATTTTTGTAAATGGATTTTGAAAGAAATAAAGCACTAAACTCATTCAGTAGCTGGGAAATAATTCTGATGATGATCGCAACCTCATCAGTGTTCATTTTCGAGTTTCTAAGTGATGAATTGCTGCCTTAGAAAAGTTTTGATGGAAATTTGTTTGAAAGGAAAAACAAGTTGTTGGAAAATTAAATGTTTTGAATTTGGGATAGGTATAAATATATGTATATATTTATATAACTTCAAAGGAATTTTGAAATGGGAATTGGAATATAGATTTCAAATAGAAGTAAAATAAAGGAATCTGAATATATATATATATATATAATTCAAATAAAAGTGAAATAGAATTTGAATTTAAAGGAATTCAAATGAGTTTGAATAAAGAAAAATTCAAATAGAAATTGTATAAGAAAAATTGAAATGGAATTTGAATTCAAAGGAATTCAAAATGGATTTGAATAAAGAAAAGTCAAATAGAGATTTGAATATTAGAATTCAAATGGAATTTGGTTAAATAGAATTTCAAAAAGAATATAGAGTGGAGGTTGAATATTAGAATTCAAAGAAAATATAAAGTTTGAAATAGGAATTTGAATAAGGAATTCAAATAGGAATTTGAATGAAGGATTTCAAATAGAATTTGAACAGAAGAAATTCAAATAGAAATTGAGTAAAGAATGGAATTTGAATAAGGGATTTGAAATGGGTTTTGAATAAAGGATTTCAAATAGGAATTGAAAATAAGAAATTCAAATAGAATTTGAATAAAGAAATTCAAATGGAATTTGAATATTGTAGATGTAGAGAACTTGAATATTTGAAGAGAAATAGATCGGGAATATTATGTTGAAATGGATTTGATATATATTAAAAATATATCAGAATGGAGTTGAATTTATTATAAACAAAGTTAAAACGTTTATATTTATAAATATAATTAAAACGAGCTCGTCGTAACGCGGCAGTTCGTAAATTGGCGATTCGAACTTCAATTTAGTATACAGAACTCAATTGAAGTCGAAATTCTTTGAAACAAGAATCGTCGGGACCGGTTGAACGATAGTTTTCTAATGAAAGAGAAAAATCTAGATTTCATCGTATAGATTTTGAGATATGTCAAAATCAAATTTTTAGAAAAGCAGCGCCAGAACCATTATAAAACCATAACGGTTTAATTAAATAAATAAAGGGATTTTTAGGAAATAAAATCCGAATTGGCATTAAAAAAATCCAGACTGGAGATATAAAATAAACATGAACTTCAGTGAAGTAAGTGAAATGATTTTTAAGACAAAAATCATATTTTAAATGGTTAAATAGAATTAACTAAATTGGAAAATAATTAGTTAAAGGAAATTTGAATCGAAATTGGGTTTTTAGATAAGTGAAAGAGATTGAGAATTTATATTCGAAATCGAATATATAACTCGAGTTGAAAATATAATTAGATTAGTTTATAATTAAGTTGACATATATTTGAACAAGTTATATTCAAATAAAAAGGGTGAATTAGGCAAAATGGTTAATTATCAACTAGTTAATGGGAATTTGAACGATTGAAATTAAATTTAACTTAAGTAAGTTAAATGGATCGAAATGAATAAATTGAGTAAAATCATGTGAATGAAATATGAATTGGGAATGAAAAAAGAAAATGTATTTGTAAAACAAATAAAGTTATGTGCAAACAAATAGAAGGGAATATTTGTAAAAACATTTAGATTCAATGGAGATATTTATTTATAGAAAATAAATGGAATGTTATAAATGAGATATTTATTTGTTAAATAAATAGAATTTAATCAAAGGAATATTTAGAAGATGAATAGAAAATGGAAATCTGTTTTTAACAGATAAATAGAAAGGATTAATTTATAAATAACAGTTTATAAATTAAATATTTATCATTCGATATATGAGATATATAAGTCTGAACTTATATAGAGAAGAGATATTGGTTTTAACACCGATAGTTTTAAATAGAAGGGGTACACAACACTTGTATAAGTGAAGTAACGTTATTAAAGAGAACATTTATAAAGTGAAGAACCGTTACTAAAAGTAAATCTTTATAAATGAATAAACGTTATCCAATAGGAGTTATTCGAATAGGCGAAATCGATTAGAGTTAGAGATAATCGATTAGAGTTAGAATAAATCGATTAGAGTAAGAATTAACCAGTTAGAGTTAATCAGTTAGGGTTAATCCGTAGAGTTAATTGAATATTAGTTATTCAATTAGAATTTATTGAATATTTGTTATCCAAATTGAGAGCTAGCCAGATAAAGTTATTGAACATAATTAATCGAATTAGAATTTAATTGAATGATAGTTATTCAATTAAAGTTGATCGAATATAGTTATTGAGATAGAGTTAGTCAAAAATAGTTACTCAGGATAAGTTGACATTTCGTACGACTGCTAGCGTAATTCGCAGGGCTGTAGATACCCTAGGGCGGTCGGATGTTTCCTGAGGGAATCAAGCGTAACCATTGTGATCGCTGCGATCTAGAGTCAAGCGAATGGAGTTAAATCGAATATTGGTTATTCGAATAGAATTAAAGGAGTTATCGAATATAGTTTTATTCGAAAGGAGTTATCGATTATTAGTTAATCGAAGGAGTTATCGATTATAGTTTAATCGAAAAGAGTTATCGATTAGTTTAATCGAAGTGAGTTATAGAATAATGATTATTCGAAGGAGTTATCGAATTTAGTTATTCGATGGAGTTAATCGAAAAGAGCTAATCAAATAGAGTAAATTGATAAAAGTAAATTGAATAGAGTAAATCAAATATAGTTTATTCGAAGAAATGTTTTCGAATCTAGTTATTCGAAAGAGAGTAAATCGAATATAGTTATTCGAAGGGAGGAGTTATCGAATACGGATTTATTCGAAAGAGAGTTACGTAAGGAAATTTGAAATGTTGAGTATCAACATAAATAAGTTCTGAAAAGTTAATGGGTTTGTAGCACTTTTTCTACCTTAGCAATTTCGAGGACGAAATTATTTTAAGTGGGGAAGATTGTAATGACCCGGACTCTTAGGGGCTAATTTTAAATATTGAGTTAAGTAACTAAATCAATTTTTATAGGGAGTTATCGATTTAAAAATCAATTTCAATTTAATATTGAAAATATTAATTTATCAGAATAAGAAAATGGATTTAGTTGAATTCAAATTTTAATTTGAATTGAAAACAGTTCAAGAATTTAATATGAAATTTTAACGGTAATAATAATATTTGAATATTATCGAGGAGAATAAATAGTTTGAAATTTAATAAATTGTTTTGAATTAGATTTATATCAGTTTAAATTTATATCTTCCAAAGACGATCGAATTGAACTTCGTGACCTATCCCAGTGAGTTCAGAATGGTGGTATAACCATAGAATTGACAGTTGTTGGGTTCGGTAAGGAGTTCAGAATCAACGTGATAATTTAAATTAAAGGATACCAGTTTGAATAAATTAAAATAAAATATACTTGCCCCTCATTAAAACACATATCTCCTTTCCTCACCACATGATAAAACAAATCGTGGCCCCTCTCAAACCATTCAGATAACCGAAATCGTTCCCTTTAAATCCTTCAACCAAAATTCCTTAAGGTTGAAGCCTCAAAATCATTCCTCACTTCCCCTAAAAAAAAAAGTCACGGTTAATTTCAAATCTTTGAAAATTTATATAAAATTGATTCCTCAATAAAATCGTTCAACCTTAGATTCCTCTGGCTAGTGTATTCAACAGCTACCGGCGTATACCCTTTGAATTTCATGCGATCAAATTCTTTGGTGCTTGATTTTTCCAAGCGACGAGCTAGGGCTTAAATCAATCGAAGATTCAGGCAATTTTTGGGCAAATCGACGTCGTCGCTGACCTTGAGGAAGTGACACGTGAGTCACAGGACAGAATCGAAGTGGCACAGAATGAATCGAGGTCGCGAGGTATAGAGGAGAATGATGCGATGGACTGGGGATGATCGAAAGTGGAAGTGAGGTCAGTTGGGCTTTCAGGAAATTTCAGAAGAGATCGAATGAAAAACTGAGACAATGGGCTAGTTCGGAGAAGTTTTCTGGTCGACTGAGAGGAGTAGAATAGTAAACAATAGAGAGGAAGAACGAGCAGTGGAGCTCCAGGTCGCCATGAGCACTGTAGAGTACTGTGTTGAGGCGTACGGTGCTGTGTTGAGGCTGAGGGCGCCAGTGAATGAAGGGATTCGAGTTGATGTAGTCTAGGTTAGATGGAAGTTGTTTTGAAGGTGGGTAAGACAACTGTAATGGAGATCAAACCATATGTGAAGGGGTTCATGAAGACATTTTTAGCAAGTCATCTTGATGGATCTGAGTGTGAGTGTTCGAAGTCTTAACAAGAAGTGAAAGAGAGGCCACGACAGTTTTGAATGATGAAGGAAGATGAGTTAAAGCTTAATTAAGGTAAAAAGTTAATTAAATTTATTAATAATGTCATATATAGTATAACTTGTAAAAATAACCATACGATCATATGATTTCAGACTCAACCGAACTCAAGAACGTTAAAGGAGCACTGACAATAATTAAAAGTAAATGGGAAAGGTGTAATCCATTCGAGAAGAATTAAGTTGAAACGATTCAAGTCAATGCTAGACGAGACTGAATGGAATCAGAATGGATATTCGACAAGTAAATAAAGGTGAGTAAATCTCACTCACCTGTTTGTTTAGAATTATTTTTACATCGTTAAAAATAATTATTGTTGCTTGTTTGAATGCTGTTTAGTCTGATTTTAAAATATATATATATAGTTATTTAGGATTGGTTGACTATTATATATATATTGGGTTGATGATTGGTTGGATTCCCGCAGTATCATTAGCGGATGCCCGCGGTTTCATTAGCGGATGATTACCCTATACGCCCCATGCTATGATAGTGGATGACCTTCATACCGCGATATCCTGCCTCGAAGCAGGATGGGTATTACTATGTTGACTAACATCCGTGGATGCAGGAAAACAGGTTGGAGGAATCCAACTGGATTCCTCAAAAATATATTATCTGTTGTTGTTTGTTTGATTTCATATATATTCATATATGATGTGTTAAAAATCAAATGATTAAAAATTGGTTGATTTGATTGTTTAAAATATCACTGCGATTTGAATATTGATCTATAAAAATATCGTAAAGGGTATTTGAGATTTTAAAAAGGAAATTCTATTTTTATAAATAGAATTTGAATTTTAAATAAAACTATAGAAAATATTAACTTGTTTGAAGGTATATAAAACAAGTATGGAATTTATAAACTTTGTTTATAAATGAAAGATGGGATTTGAAATGAATTTATAAACGTTGTTTATAAATGAAAAATGTGGGATTTGAATCGAATTTATAAACTTTGTTTATAAATGAAAATATGGGATTTGAATCGAATTTATAAACTTTGTTTATAAATGAAAATGTGGGATTTGAATCGAATTTATAAACTTTGTTTATAAATGGAAATATGGGATTTGAATCGAATTTATAAACTTTGTTTATAAATGAAAATATGGGATTTGAATTGAATTTATAAACGTTGTTTATAAATGGAAAGGTGGGATTTGAATTGAAGTTATAAACGTTGTTTAAAAAAAATGCAGAGAATTCAAATGGACTTTAAACTATTGAATTTGAATATAGAATTCAAATGGACTTGTGTTTTTGGTCAGCTCAAATTCTACCGGATTTTCGGGTCGTTACAGAAGAGAAGAGAAACAAGAGAACATAAAATAATACAAACACAATCACATAGCCTGTCGTATATCTCACGGTGCGTCAAATAACATATAATAATCAAATCACATATATAAACTGGCGAGACAGTAATAACTATAAAAACCATATAATCAGAGTATACAGGCTAATACAGTTATACAGAACAATAATAGAGTTTATACAAGAGATGAAGAAACTCAACTGATACAATTTCTCTAACAAAACACATAACACTATCAAGACTCCACGACGTGACACAATGGAATAAACAATAAGGATACAAATATAAAAAGATAAAACGTAGCCTCTTGCAAATCCACCTATGTAACTCTGAATAATACCTGAACATGTTATCTCATCTACTCATCAACATCGTCGATGAGCACCTAAGATAATAAAAGGAAAATAAAACCTTGGGTCAGAAAAAGTCTGGTGTGAGTGATGAATAAATCCCAAAGTACTATGAAAGTCGCAATAGTATATATAGCACAGAGGGTATGGAGAATCATACATTCCCTTCCCTTGAATCCATAGAGTTAGTACATAACCACCAATATATGCTATATTGTGATAAACATCAAGTAGATAAAGTGTGATAGATGCCTAACACTAAATGGTGATAAATAAGCAAACAATCATAACATCCCTCAACCATCCTTGCATTCACTCACCCAGTGAATAAAATATATGGCATCCGATGCTTCGGTCACCCAATCAATCAATGCACTGGCAAACTGTAACACTCCACCTCTGCCAGGGTGACTCTTGCAAGCACTCTGACTTTGGAGGGGCGTTTGAATCAGGTAAACATGCATAATGATATATCAAGGCAGAACAAGAACATATGTATATATGTAAACAGAGTAAATAACATAAGTAAAACAGCGGAAGATTTCAAACTATTTCAAAACAAGTTTGGTACAACATAATGTCAACTTTCCAAATACACAAGTCTAGATAAAAACACCATTACTGAAAAACTGGAATACATAAGTACTATCCCCAAAATAAGTGATAACCATAGCTAGCTTCATGTCAAGACCGTACATGAGCTAAAATCCCACAAGCAAGCGATCAGAAATCCAGCTAAGCTCCAATATTCCCTCCCTGAGAACCTGGGGGGGAAACGGAAGAAAAGAGGCGAAAGAAAACAGGTCAGTCAAAAAGACTGAGTAAGCCCTACTACAATCAATGTAAACTGATAAAGTTAACTGGCATGAGCAGCAGGGATGAACATAGGGATAACAACATACTAGCATGATGATTAACTGACAAGGTAGATAAAGGTGTCATCGCATAATCAGGATTAAGGTTTTGCACCACAGGTGTACTAGTAAACTTAACATGACTTGAATAAACAAGTATTGATCCCTTGGCCCATGCTTTGGCCCAATAACATGAAATGACCCTAATACAAGGTCCAACCAAACGGTCTAGTCGATCGGCTCCCTAAGCCTAACTCGTCACGTGTTGGTGTCAATACGGCCCAAACATAATTGTAGTCGAACTGTGCCGGGTCCACCCTTCGGGTGTATCAAGCCCTAGGGTGCCAACCCCTGGACACCATAAACATGAGTGCACAGTCTCGATCTACTGGTACCCATGGGTGACTTCTCCAAATACGGACTACGTGCACGACCATAGTCCGTCCGGAACTACATCGGCGTACCACCCGGCCGTCGTTTATTTGGTCGCTTACCTCCAGCCCAGTAATCGTGCCCCCTCCCTAGCCTAGTCCCTAGGGCCTTAATGATACCAATTTTTGGGGATTACTGCGGAGTGGGCCCCCATTGCTAGGATTTTCTAGTGGGTTAAGTACGGTTTAACCCTCTTGCTAATCATGGATTAACTTGGTTAAGTGTAACGATGAGTTCACGACTTAACCCTGATTAATCTACCAAGCCCAAATTGGTTAAGTATTAAGTGGACCATGACTTAACCCTAATCACGAGGCATTAATTAATTTAATGCGCCTTAACATCTCACATTAGACCTTGTTGTGGTTACTAGTTAAGCCGGGCGGGTCCGGGTAGCTTTACACCACAACTTGGTCTAACCTCGGGTTCAAGGTACAACATGGCCAACTTCTCGCATTGGGTCCTATTGTTTGTAGCAACTAGTTAAGCCGGTCGGTTCCGGGTAGGTTTACGCTACAAACTCAACCCAACCTTGAGTTGGTCACACTTATCTTTTCTAAGTGTCATGTCCATCATGTTTCCAAAACATGTTACAAATTCTCAAGCAATTGGGTAGACCTAACTTAATAGGTAAATTCCCAATGGGTAGACCTAACTTAATTGGTAAATTCCCAAGCTTATGTTTTTATGTCTTTTAAGTTTACCCAACCCCAAACGCAATCCCATCGCTTACATATCGCAATAGCGCATAAAGGATAGAAAGAGGGAACTTGGCATAATCGTGACATAAAGGTGTTGAAGCCACAAGTTCAACATGGTGGCATATGAAATGTACATATGTTCATATAATTGCATATTACATTTTTAGACCTCAAAAGCATGCATAAAACCAAACTTAGCATATTGGTGATACATGTTGATAAATGACATGTAGAAATGGCCATAAGTTCGCATTTAGCCTCACATGCAAGTTATCATAAGGGATATGATAACTTACATGTTGCCAAAATGCAACCTTTAGCATAAAGCTTGAAGCTTTAGGCTCATAAACCCAAGATAAGCTTGCATAACATGATAACATGAACCAAATGATCATCCCAAACTTGCATAACATAACTTGCATATCATATGACAAACTTGCATATCAAACTTGCATAACATAACATGATAAACTTGCATATCATAACATCTCAAACTTGCACATAAACTTGCATATCATAACTTGATAAACTTGCATATCAAACTTGCATATCATAACATCTCAAAATTGCACATAAACTTGCATATCATAACTTGATAAACTTGCATATCACAACATGGCAAACTTGCATAGCATAACATATCAAACTTGCATAGCATGACTTAGTAAACTTGCATATCATGGCAAACTTGCATATCATACATTTAACTTTAGAATTTAAGTA
The DNA here is from genome assembly GCA_030737875.1 of Allium sativum. Classification (NCBI taxonomy): domain Eukaryota; kingdom Viridiplantae; phylum Streptophyta; class Magnoliopsida; order Asparagales; family Amaryllidaceae; genus Allium; species Allium sativum. The sequence continues at coordinate 122,070,148 of CM060915.1, forward strand.
TGAAAGTAGAATAGGGCTTACAATGCTTAAGAAGTCACAAAAATATGACAAAGCCCTTATGAAATCAATTAAACCCAAAATGCAAGCTCTAACATAAAAACCCTTGAGCCAAAATGATCAAAACTCTTTCTTTATGATGCAAATATAGAAACTTGACTTGAATGCAAGCTAATGATGCTTATACAAGCTTGAAAACACTTGTATGCATGAAAAATCACTTAGAAATTTATTTAGGAATTTTATGAAGAGAGTGGAGGCCATGAGAGGATTGATTTTGCCATAGTTTAGTTACTAGAATGAATAATGATGATTTAGGGTTAGGTTAGGGCCTTATTTATTGATTAGGCAAGTGTTTTAGGCCATAGGATTAAACCCTAGTTGCAATCTCAGCCCTTAAAACCGAATCTGGCCCCCAAGCTCAACACAATCTCAAAATGGTGCACCAGGCAGAACTGCCCGGCTGGACCAAGTCGACAGCCAAGTCGACAGGGCTGTCGACTTGGGTCCAACCAAGTCGACTCCCAAGTCGACAGGGCTGTCGACTTGGGTGCTCTGGTGGGATTTTTCCCGCCTAGCCCAATCTGACCTAACTTTCAAATTCAAACTTGAATTTGAAATCTGTTTTTACTTTGAAATTTTCTGAAAACTTCGTTGGGCCTTAATCGGGTCATACGGACTCCGATTTTCGAAAACTCGGACTCTATTTCGCGTATTTTTCCGAGACGAACGCAATGGCATAGCCCGTTTCCCTTGATTCAGATTTTAGAATTAAATTCTGCCTCGATTTATGTTATAACAGGTTATTGAAAATACGGGTTGTTACACAAACCCCGCTGCATAAGCTCCACCCTGACTATCACAAAGCCCCATCGCATGAGCTGTAGTTGATAACCCTACCCAATCCACACCACATTGGCTCTAGGGTCAGGGCCGATCAGTCCACACTTCATTGGCTTTAACACGTCACTATGCCACTCTATCTAAGGTGTACCAAAGTCATGAATAACAATAACCCCTTTGCATACGTTCTCTGCAGCAGAATCCATCACTAGACTATTCAAAAGACTCCCATCCGAAGTCATCTCAAAATGGTAACTATCCCCGACGGTCATCATATGTCGTAGGATATCATCCTGTGTCTCCCATCTCTCTCCTTGACAATAAACTCAATATGACTTAACGTCGTCTTTTCTGCATCTCGAAGAAAACCATCCATCGCAGAAGCTTGCTCCCTACCCTGGAATCATCGTCGTTGAACGAGGCATTTTTACATAAAAGCAGTACATCCTCGTCTCAAGCCAAAGATATTGATCGAGGAGCCATATTATCAAAATCACTATCGAATGAACCATCATATCCTACTCCTCGAAGTCGCATCATCGTCCATGTCAAATTGGCCAAAGTTGCCAGTAACAACAATAATCGATATCGACAAATTTATAACCTATTCAACCAAAATTGGTTAAATACACATCTCAGGAAAGCGTCCGACATTCGTGGCGAAATCCAACTCATCGCCAAGTCCCGCTTGTCTCCAAGTCCATCCTTCACCTTCGGGTTAGCCATCAAGTTGCCTTTCCTCGGATGGGCCCAACTCTAGTTCGACCGAGTAGAATCGAATCTGGATCGATGTAGTCGATCCAGGATTGGTTGAACCGGCTCTGGATCGCCTATGTCGAACCGGACTTGATCGAATCGGAGTCTACCCCGATATTCGACTTCTTTGCTCTATCAAATCTCCAAATCTGTTGTCGAGAGCTCCAATCGAGTCCATCTAAGCGCTATGAAGCTCCAATGTGAATTTATCTCACCCGTTTGAATCTATCATCCTTTTGCACTTAATCAATATACATTGACATGTGTGATCGGGAAGCACCCTAAATTCTGATAAACAAGATTTAACCTAATACTAGATCGTCTGCGAATGACATTTTAATCTAAGCTAGGCAAACAACTTAACCATGCAACCAATAATCACACAAACCCCTAAACTAGCACATAAACATCCATAATAACTGTAATGGATAAAATAGAACCTATCTATAGCAATCAAGTTGAAACAAGTGCCCAAATAACCTATGTCTGACTATATAGTCAAAATAGCGCGTAACAGCGCGTGAACGGGTAAATAATGCATAGTTGCACACAATCAGGTAAAGATCTGACAATCACATTAAATCCACTTAAATCACTTCTTAATCTCTTTATTTATTAATTACTAAGTTCAACAATCCTAAATATAAAGTTTTATAATTTTAAATCAGTTTAAAACGACAAACTATACTATATAAAAACTACAATCCGGTGAGAGATAATATCACTTACCTTATGCGAATTAGCCCAAACAAGCTCCACAGCGTAATGCTTGTCAATACGAGTCCAACATAATAAACCGTGCTCGAATCTGACACCATATGAGAAAGATATATAAGACAAGTTATACAGTTATAAATCAATGCAATTTGAATTAACCATTAACTTAACTAACTATTAATCTTTAATTACCTTCCCTACCTTTCTTCTCTAATATAATAAGGCATGTACATGCTCTTTCCATCTCATGGTCATGCACAATTAGAGAAAATCACTATGAAACCCAAATCCAAGCGCGCCGATGGACTTATCTTCATTATCCTGACTCGCTCACACCATCGCAATCCTCGATAAGGGCCTTCCTCGACTTGCATTCAAAATGCAAAAGCTACAGGTAATGGTGAACCTCCCTAAAACCTGCGACACAAAGCATGATGGATCCATCTGAAATCCCTTCGCAACGGGCACCTCCCTATCCTCAATCCAAGCCCAACCTTCATTTCACTTAATACTCACTACAACTCAATGAACTCAAACCCTAGTTCGGAGCTCACGAAATCAATGGTGACCGCACCTCACAAAAATGGGATAGATGGATAGAGAATCCAAACATGAATCCATAACACTTAGTTTTATGATTTTAGTTTAGTACTCGATTTTCTTTTGATATTTAAAATATGTGAGGGAGGCGGCTATTGTTGTAGTGAATAACCAATTTTGGGGAGAAGGTTTAGTGTAGGTCTAGAGTTAATATTATTTTATTCAATTTAAATCCCCATTTCTTTCTCAAAAGAAATTGATGTGTGTTTTACCTTATCATAATCAAATGACTCATCCAAAAGTTGTGAAACTTAACAGCGTGCATCACTTCAATGATACGGTTCTGATAATACAAGTTTCGTCGTAATCCGAGACAGTTCCACGAAATGATAAATTTACGTGTATATTTAGATCGTAATGACCACCAAATGGCTTGAACTCATAATAAAGCGATCCTTATACTTTTTATTAACGTAACGAACCATACGAACTTAATGGAACTAGTCTTAAGTCCCGATTCAATCATTTGTGAAAAATCACCCTTTTAGAACCGTCAATTGGATAATTAACAATAAATATTTAAATAAAATAGTTAAGTGTTTAATCGTTAAAATACAAATCATTACATTCTTCCCCCTTAAAGGATTTCGTCCTCGAAATACTTAAGGACAGAACGACATAACCCAACACTCTTGTTACAAGTGATAATATGAAAGAAATAGTCACTTATCGCTCTTAACAATTATCATTGAAGTGACTTTTACAAAGGAAATAAACTCGGAATTCGACATGAAGCCAACATACCTACCTTTATACAACCACCATCAACCTTGGGATCGATGCAGCTAAGCCAAACACCTAAGTTGTACATTTATTTTCCAAACCAATATATATTGGAAAATAAAAGTAACAACTTACTATTTGGAGGACAATTCAACTTAGCCTCGCGTAATAAATTTCTTTCCAAATATGGCAAAATTCATGAAAAAATTCGGTAGTGCTTCTCCTGTATGGCTTGATCCGGAAAAACCCAAATCAACATGCAAGGCTCGCCCCCAACAAAAGAAAATAAAAGCCCAAACGTGTCTAACCATACATAGGGAAAATATCACCAAAATGCACCAAATGGAAAAAACCACAACTCTGCATCTACTACATACCTCTTTTTAAGCAAGCTTAGGATTTAGCTGCAAATGAAAGCGAATTAGCTTCCAAACAAATCAATTCTTACTTCTTTGTACCTGGGCATGTACTCAACAAAGAGGATTAGACATAATAGTAGAAATAGCAATAAGGGAATAAACAGGTTAAATAAAGAAAATTTATCTAACACAACATGTCAAGTCATGTATGGATTTTATCTAAAATAGATAAACGACATAATAATATAATTGTCCCGCATGTCGAACAATCATATAAACATAAATAAACATGCAAACACCATTAATCAACATACATGAGAAAAACAATGACAATCATAGAAGATAACATCCATGTCTATCCTAGCATGTAGGGTACTAACCTAACTAATTCAAGACATCCAATACTAAATTCAATCCATATACGACCAGAAACTTGGTTGCCATTTCAAAAATAGGTAACAGTAATCTAGCCTCTCTCGTCAATAATTGAGTATGACCCGAGCGCTATCATACTATTCCTAATTTCTATGGTAACCGATCGATGGAAACCATCGACAACTACCCCTGCAACCAATTGGAAATCTCGAATAGTTATAAAAAACTATTTGATCCATCCTATTCATCTGTAGCAAGTTAACATCGCGTTTATTATAAAATAAACGCTTAATCAACCCGTTCTCACGATGCCGGAAACCAACAACACTCATTCCATATGGAACCAACCATCACTGTCGAGTCCATGCTACCTTTCCTCGAGTTATGGAGTCGTATCCAACAATAAACACAAGAGACATTCATTAACGAAATATCATTTCGAACTGGAACATCTTCAACATGATACACATGAAAAACTATGTTTCATATACATGCCTATAAGAAATATCATACATGTAAGAGGCCAAGAATTTCAACCATTGCTGCTAGCAAATGTTGAGATACCACTTAGGAAGAAGAAATCTCAATGACACGACACCACCAACGACTCTAACCCTATTGCTAATAAATAGCGCCTCCAACTCACCAAAAAACTCTATAGCCATTAACTCCGAATCGGGAATCGACTGCTTCTTCTCGTACAGTTTTGGTTATTGACAAAAATATAATAACCCTTCATTGAAAACAAACAACTCAAACCACCCACACAACCAAGTGGGTGCTACCAGCTTCTCATTCCTGATAGGAACAAGAAATCGATATACTCATGGGTCAACCTCAACTTCCAAACCATCTGAACTCTCCTTAGACTCATAAAGACATCATACTCAAGACAACATGACCTAAGCACTCCACTTTTCTCAATGAAAAGTGAAACTCCAACAAATTAACCTCGAAATATGTCGATTCACTAGTTGTCCCGAATGGCCCAACTAATCAATCAAAATCAAAGCAGCGCATAAAACGTTGTAATTGGCATACACCAACTAGTTCCTCACAATCGATAAAATCCCCTCAGGATTCCCAGTCGAAAGAACATCCATAATTGAATCAATATGGAACTCAACTTCAATATCGTGGCGACTTGGTTACCTCGTCGATCTCAAGCTTCAAGCTCATGTAACGACTCACTACTAAGGAATTGTCTCATCCCCTGTTGTCCAATCATAGTCAACTCGCCTATTAAAGATCTAAGTCTCAGCCCACTATCGCTAAACAAAAGAAAACTCACTACTAAGCTTTATCCTAGCCCACTATCATCACCAACAACCCCTCACTACCACCCATATTCCATATCCACCTAGTAAATGAGCTATTAGACCCAAAGATTAAGCTCAATAATCAGCAAACAACCAATTTAGCAAACATGCATCCATGACTCGATGAATTTAAATTATGATGAACCATGTATACTGCTAAGTCGAGATTAATTAAGTCGTAACACTCCTCCACCTCGAGGCCCGAAGTTAATCGCTATGGATATTGTAGTCACCCATAGTATTAAGTTCTGGCGACCAAACATGGGATGTTGCACACATATATATAATCTAACTAAGCTCTCAACATTTTATGTCACAATCAAGAGAGGCAAATCTATTCACAAGTCCCAATCCCATCCCATCCATTGAATCGCACGATCAAATGGAACGATGAATTCTCGACGCCAAACTAAAATATGTGTGGGAACACCATTAATGGAAACGTATATCGAGAAATGACGTCGCTATTTCTCACTTCATCGAGGGAGCACTCGACGGAACGATATCGACAATCAACACATATGCCTTCACTATTTGTCCCGTCAAAGTAGGACGAACTTCTATACTTGACGCAAGCTCAAACATTTTAAGCTTATTCAATCAACTCCTCCAAACCATCATCCCCTCGAAATGAAATAACTAGCCTCCAAGTTGATCACTCAACCCAGCCACAAACTCCAAACTTTTGAGTGATGAAAGAGAGGATTTATCTTATTTCGATATCACATCGAATTCAGTCATACTCTCCAACACAATCCATTGCCTAAATCGGCGAACTTCTCGTCTACTCCTAAGAAGTCAAAACAAAACATCTTCTAACTGAATCGTGAACAAGTCTTGAGTGAATCGATTTCGAGAACTCAAAATGATAACCACTCTCGACCAATTCAAGCTCAACCATGGAGTCTATTAGGAGTAAACTCCTAATCCATTCAACTTAAACTCCAAATCATCGAAGTAACACTCGCTAGAACCAAATAGTTCTCGCAACAGTCGATTCCGTTCCAAGAAAAGGTATGCTAGTGGGACACATAAGCATCCATACAACATGGCATAATCGACTCACCAAACTTGAGCGTCATAGCTAATTAGAGAATATAGGGCATCCCAAATAATGGATCGTGTAAATCGAGGAAAATGGTTCTCGATTCTCCTTGTTTCTTAACTCCAGAGACAGAGTAATTAGAAGTATTCCTTGTTCACTAGATCGTCTCAAGTAACGTAGGCGATTAGTCGCTGATAGAGAAAACCGTTCCTATGGCACTCATTTGCAAAACAACCTATACTTATATGATACTAATAATATATAGATTTGAAAACAAAAATATATACAAATATGTACTCCCTTATATATAATAACTCACGAATTCAGTATAGAAAAGGCTAAACAACGCAACCTAAGCTCTGATACAAATGTGACGACCCGCCTTATGCCACTGGTGCTCATGACTAAAAATCCGCGTTATACAATCACCTGATCGATGTAAAGTGATCTTCAAAGGAAAGAAATAGTATAATAGAATAGAAAGGAGAAGGAAATGAAATCAAAGAGAACATAGCAGAATATAAACACAATCACAGAACCTGTCATCTCACAGTGCATAAGATAACATATGATAATCAAATCATAGATATAAACAGGCAAGTCAGTAATAACTATATAAACCGTATAATCAAACTATACAGGCTCATACAGTTATACGAAACAATAACATAGTTTATAGAAGAGATGAATAAACTCATTTGATACACTGTCTCTAACAGAACACATAACACTATTAAGGCTCTACAGTGTGACACAATGGAATAAACAGTAAGGATACAAATATAAATAGATAAAACGTAGCCTCCTGCTAATCTACCTGTGCAGCTCCAAATAGGGCTGCATACAACCCATATCCAATCCGACCCAACCCACATAAATCCAACCCAACCCATCCTAGTTCGGGTCGGATATGGGTTACAATTTGTAACCCATACTATATACGGGTCGGGTCTGATATTTTGTTCAACCCTACCTTATTTTAACCCCACCCTACCCTATATTAAAAAACTAATTTAATATCATCCCACTTAAAATTAGAATAGTATAATCCAAGAATAATGTTTATCTATTCTATAATAAATATACAAAAGAACATATTTCATGTCAACCCAAACTAGATATAATTTAGCAAATATATTTTAAAGAACAATTTAATGTATTTTAAAATGAAACACATGTTCCACTATGTAGTAAATTGATTTCATATGATGTGTTTTACAATGAAATTTTAATAAAGTATGTCTTATAATGAATCAGTTATTTTAAATGCATCATGCTATCAAAAATCTGATATATTATGCTGAATATTTTAATATATTTTTTTTACAATTCCCTCATTTTCTCATATTTTATTATATTAAAGCAACCCAACCCAATCCTACTAAACCCGACCCAACCCATACTTCAACCCAACCCATATCCAACCTCATATAGGGTCGATGGGTTGAACTACCTTAAACCCATACCTATACGGGTCGGATGTAGTATTTGGTCTAACCTGACCCAACCCATACTTTGTGTAGCCCTAGCTCCAAATAATACCAGAACCTGTCACCTCATATGCTCATCAGCATCGTCGATGAGCACCCAAGGTAATAAAAGGGAAATAAAACCTTGGGTTGGACAAAAGTCTTGCGTGAGAAATAAATAAAAATCTCAGTACTATAAAAGTCGCAATAGTATATTAACACGGAGGGTATGGAGAATCTACCTACTCCGCCCTAACATCTAAAGAATTAGCACATAACAACCAATATATGTCATACTGTGATAAAAATCAAGTAGATAAAGTGTGATAGATGCCTAAGAACCCATTGTAAATAAATAAGTAAACATCCATATCATCCATCCTCACATTCACTCTCTCAGTGTGTAAAGTATATGGCATCCAATACTTCGGTCACCCAATCAATCAATGCATTGGTTGGCCCTACCGCATGAGCTCCACCCTAATATCATTATTCCACATCGCATGAGTTGTAGCCGATAACCCTACCCATTCTACACCGCGTTGTCCTTGGGGTTCAGGTCGATCAGTCCGCACCGCATTGGCTCTAATCCATCCTTATGCCACTCACGAATACAATAACCCATTTGCATATGTACTCCGCAGCATAATCCATCACTAAACTATCCATACAAATCTCATCTGAAGTTGTCTCAATATGAGAACTATCCTCGATGATCATTGTACGTCGTAGGATATCATCCCATGTCTCCAATCTCTCTCCCTCTCTTTGACAGTCAACTCAATACGACTTAACGTCTTCTTTTCTGCTTCTCGGAGAAAACCATCCATCGCAGCACTTGCTCCCCACCTCGGAATCATCATCATCAAATGATGCATCACTGCATAAAAGCATTACATCCTCATCTCAAGCCAAAGCCATTGATCAAGAAGACATCGTGTCGAAATCACTGTTGAATGAACCATTATATCTTGCTCCTCGAAAACGCATCATCTTTTATGTTAAATCGGTCGAAGTGGCCAATAACAATAGTGATCGATATCGACAACCTGTAGTGATCGATAACAGTTGCTCATATCATCTATTTAACCAAAATTGGTTAAATAAACATCTTAGGAAAACATTCGGCATTCGTCGCGAAATCCAGCTCGTCGCCAAGTCCATCTCATCGCCAAGTCCAGCTCATCGCCAAGCCCATCCTTGACCTTCGGGTTAGCCATCAGGTTGCCTTTCCCTTGGTCGGCCCAACTTCAGTTTGACCTAGTAGAACCAAATCGTGATCGACTATGTCGATTCAGAATTGTTCGAACTGGAATCCACTTCGCCCTTCGACTTCTTTGCTCCATCCAATCTCCAAATCTGCTGCCGAGCTCCAATGTTACTCTATCGTCGAGTCCACCCATGAATTTATCTCATCCGTTCGAGTCTATCATCCTTGTGCACTCAATCAATATACGCTGACATATGTGTTTTATCCGTAAGCACCCCAAACTCCAACGAACAAGATTCATCCTAATACTAGATCGTCTGCGAATAATGTTTTAATCTAAACTAGGAAAACAACTCAACCATGCAACCAACTATCATACAAATCCCTAAACTAGCACACAATCATCCACAATAGCTGCAATGGATAAAATAGAACATACCTATAACAATCAAGGTGAAAGAAGTGCCCAAATAACCTATGTCCAACTATATAGCCAAAATAGCGCATAAACGGGTAAATAGCGCATAATAACGCACAATCAGGTAAAGAAGCGACAAATAGGTTAAATCTACTTAATTCACTTCTAAATATCTTTATTTATTAATTACTAAGTTCAACAATCCTAAATAATACGTTATAGTTTTAAATTGGTTTAGGACTACAAACTTTAATTTATGGGAAATTATAATTCAGTGAGAGATAATATCACTCACCTTAGCCAAATCAGTCCAAACAAGCTCCATATCATAGAGCTCGTCAATACGTGTAACACCCTGTAATTCTGTAACGCTAAGATTCACAAATCAAGGCATAATTAAAAGTTAAAATCAAAATCAAGGGAAATGGGCTGCGCCATTGCCTTCGTCTCGGAATTCTACATGAAAACTAGTCCGAGTTTGCGTAAATCGGAGTCTGTATGAAAAAGATATGGCTTCCGGAAGATTCAGCGAAGTTCAGATTTCAAAACTGGTCGAGTTCGAAATTCAAAACAGACCCAGATAGGGCAGGGCGGGAATTTTCCCGCCCAATGCACCCAGGTCGACTGGGTAGTCGACCTGGGGGTCGACCCCCCCTTTTTCCAGCTTTCTGCACCAAGTTCGTTCTTCTGTATCTAGACGCTGTTCTGACCCGATTCGTTGAATTCTACACTATATAAACAGCCCTGGTCTCCTTCTCTATTCATAATTCTTTTCTACCCTTATGCTGCAAAGATTCTTGGCAAACATGGCTTTTTCTCCTCCTCTTAATCAAATATATAAATAAATAATAAATCAAGACAAGGAGGTGCTGCTCAAAGACTTTCAAAGAGGAGATTCAAGCTAGAATTCAAGTGAAGATTCGAACGACTGCAACGACTGTTTTTCTACGAATCATAGCAACGCCATCTTTCTGTTCTAATCTAATCTCTGTAAGTCAGTTATTTCTAGATTTGAACATTTTCTCTGTTCGTGACATGAAATTAAAGGAATAAAAGAATATGCCAAATCTCTCTCTCTCTCTCTATTCGAATCAGTGCCTATACTCTTGGACCTAATTAAGAACTGTTATGATTCGAGGACAAATAAGACCGTGACTATGAAACTATGAACCCTTGCCTATGACTATGAACAGTGCCTATAACTATGAACATTGCCTATGACTATGAACATTGCCTATGACTGTGACTGTGACTATGAGGATTATTTCCTTGACTAAGCCTATGCCTTTGATTAGGAAATATAAACTATTGCCTATGACATAACAAGGACATCTGTGATTAAACACCTATGACTAGGAAAGTGTTGCTTAAGTTTTGTGACTATGAAATTGGGTCTAAACCCGATCATCTATTCTGTCTATTCTTGGTTACCTTTGGTTTTAGACCTTGGGAATTTACCTATTAAGTTAGGTCTACCCATGTTCTTGAACCTATGTCTCTATTCTGCCTATTCTTTGGTTTTAGACCTTGGGAATTTACCTATTAAGTTAGGTCTACCCATGTTCTTGAACCGACGTCGTTATTCAACCTTTTTATGCCAGTTAGTATGTCTATCTGCATAGCATCTTTGGTTCATTCCCTATTTTCTACGAACCTAGCTTTGTTTATAATCTAGACTGAATTCGATTATACGAACGGTGGGAATGCGGTTTGGGCAAAATATGAAATTTACTAAAAACGTAGTTTAACTTGGAAATTGGCATAAATTGGGAACATGTATTATGGCATAGAAATGCAAATTGGATAAATTTGACATGAATTATAAGATGTGTAATTTGAATCTAGTATTGACATGTAAATCTAGCATTTACATGAATAGTGAACTAGAGTAATAAGCCTAGTTTGACGTGAATTAGAATGCTAAATTGGAATTGGATTAGCTAATTTGGCACGGTAAGTATATTGGCATAAATGTGAAATTGGCCATAATTGAGAATAACTGTCAAGTTTAGAAAAATCATAGTTAGTGATACTTAATTTGGTATAGTTTACATACCAAAAAGCATAAATATGATTTAGGAAGGGAAATGGGCCATATAAATAAATGTAGACAATTTACATTAAAAGAGCAATTGGGAAATAAGTAAATTAGGAATAATTTACCTATAAGCGGGCCTAAATGAGGAAAGATGAATTTAGAAAAATTAAAGGTTTATTAACGACATCTCTTTTAATAATAAGCCAGAAAGTTCTAGGGTGACAGAGAGGATAGTGTCTAGACTTGGGTTTGGAAAATACAAGTTTCCTTCTCTCCCTGGCTATCCCTAACTGATCCGACGAACGGGGTGGTTACTTTCAAAACTTGATTTGAAAATAAAGTGAAACCCTTTGAACTTAGAAAACACGGATATGCCTAACCCGAGGTTAGACTGAGTTGCGTTGTAAACCTGCCCGGAAGCAACCAGCACATCCAGTATTCGCAACAATATCTGTCTAATGTGAGTGGTCACGGCTTTAATTTATTTAGTTAAAGCTAGAACAAGAAAGGTAGGGTTAAGTTAACTAAGGCACTTAACCGGTTCAACATGATAACTAAACTGATGGGTGGGGTTAGGTTCAGACTGACACTTAACACAGTTAAGCTAGAATGGGAGGGTTAAGTCCATAAGAACACTTAACCAACTTAACACAGTTAAGCCAGAATGGGAGGGATAAGTCCATAGAAACACTTAACCAAACTCAAGGTAGTAAGACAAGATTTGTAGGGGTTAAGTAAAATCTAATACACTTTGCCAAATTAACATGTTAGCTAGACTAGAAGGTGGGGTTAAGTAAAGTTAATACACTTAGCCAAATTAACATGTTAACTAGACTAGAGGTTGGGGTTAAGTAAGATTTAATACACTTAGCCAATTTGATATGATAGTTGGGCTAGACTGTAGGGTTAAGTAAACCTGAACACTTAACCATCAAATTGTGATAAAGGAATGGGGTTAAGTCTAAAACATGAAGGGATAATACTTAACCATTCATAACATGTTAGTTAAAACAGACGGACAAGGTTAAGTTAAAAAGGAACACTTAACCAATACAGGGTGAATGGGTAGGGTTAAGTAATAAATACTTAACCAATATAACTTGGTTGATGGTAGGGTTAAGTCAACATGAGTTACTGATAACACTTAACCAGTTTAACAGGGCAAATGAGGAGGGTTAAGTTAGCTTGAATCGACTATGACACTTAACCAATTGACGGGAAAGAGAACTAAGTAAACCTTAGTTAAGAAAACAACGATTCGGGAAACTAAGTGGTAAATCTTAGTTAGTAAAACTAAGTAGTAATTCTTAGTATAACACGGGAAGGTGCGAATGTCCGTCTGATTAAAAAGAAGGCTCCAACGAATTGGGTTACAAAGCCCGAGGCTTCGAGGGGACGTGAGGGTACTCTTGGTATCCCTCTGTAAGGCTGCAGATGGTCCGCCTGGGCCCACAGAGGTTAAGGTCTGCGTAGAAGAACCAAGGGTATGCCTTGGTTGCAATATATGGCAACCTAAAGGCTAGGATGGACCGTCGTGATTCGGCGAGAAAACGGTAGCCCTGTGATAGCGACTCGTCGTCTACCATCCATCTTGAGTCAGTCGAGATACGTGAAGCGAAAAGGCGGAGAACTCCAAAAGACCATATACTTGCTATCTAGTTATGGGTGAGGATGGCCATAGGGTAGTGGGGCACTAGGGGCCGGTGTATAGTTCTCATTTTTCAAGGTGTGCCTTTCATTAGTTGAGGGAGGGTTCAAGTGGGACCATAGCCACTGGAACAAAAACAGACCTTAGCATCTGCATCGGCAGATATCTGAAAGCTCCCGACCGAGTTCTGTATTCCTTGATTTGCCCTGACACAGGACTCAGACCGCACATTATGGGACATGTGCATCTAGACAAGCGATAACGATTCGCGACACATGCGTGGGGAAGTATAGGAACATATACCACTCTAGGTAGTGTGTCCTAGACTTGGGGGCATCGTTCGACAGGTAGTACTAGTTGGACTAGGTGTTATAGATCCTGAATCTGAGAAGCGTTCGGCAGATAACGTAAGCTCTAGTTGAATCTAGGAAGCATTGGGTAGAAAACCCTAGATTAAATCTAGGTAATAAATAATAAATGGATGCTTGAAGGAAATGGAAAATACAGGGATTGGGATCACGTTAACGTTACTAGTTGGGACACTAGTTAGGTGGTGCACAGATATAGAAACCAGTATAGCATGGAAATAGCGGAGCGGCGAAAGTATTAGAGCATATCCAGTTTATCTTATCTTAGCATACCTTGTGATTATCTTGTCTAATCTTGCTGACCCTATCATCGTGGTGTTATCTTGTATTCAGTTAATTCATCTCGTTTTGTTTTTCCATGTTCACATGCTAGAAGTTACTGAACTTACTCAGGCTTTATGTCTGACTCTGTTTTCCTTTCGTCTTCTTTTCTTCCGTCCCCCCCCCCCAAGGTAGTAAAGGAGGGAATAGTATAGCTCATGTTAAGTTGGACTGTCACTCTTTCCCAGCTTGAAGATTTGCCGAAGTTTTGCTTGGATTATCTTTTCAGATGCTATGGCTGGCTCTTGCTTAAATTGGGGAATATAAATGTATTTTTATGCTTCTTTATTTTGAAAGACAGATGATACTCTGATATTGTAAAGAAATCGTTATACAAACTATTTTATCAATAAAGCAAAGTTTTATTTTCCGCTGTTTAATTTCTGTCTGTCTTGTAATTTAGCTGCATCTTTTACCCTAAATGCTCCACAGAACGTAGAGCATTCCCTTTGTGAGTGACACTAACGGACGTGGGGTGTTACACGTGGTATCAGAGCTGAAGGTTACCATATCAGATAAAGGATTTGAAAAATTATTTTCAAAACGGTTTTTAAAGAAGCATTTTCAAGAGAAAAGATTTGTTTTAAAGACATATTCCCCAAAGCCATACGCACTATCTTCTCTTCCTCTGTTTAAATTCTTGTCTCCTTCTTTCTTGAGTCTCTGGGGCTCCTGGCTTTCTGGGAGGTAACCTCATCGAAGGGCAAAGTAGTGCCCGACTTCCATCCATAGTCGTAGTTGTTTCATCTACGGACAGTTTTCTTTCAAAGCTTATAGGGTTTTCCGGACGATGGAGGCAGTTTTCGAGAGATTTGTCAACATGACTACACACGGAAGGGGATGAGGAGTTTGGCTAAGGAGCATAATCCTAGGATGAGGAATTCATGGATGTAGACTTAGCACACGAAGGAGGAAGAAATTATAAAACCTAAGACAAGAGGAAGTATCTTTACTAGGGTATGATTGGGCATATACTTAAGGACAAGGGCAAGAACGAGGACGAGATTTTCAGAAGGACAAGTACATGCTTTCGCCACCAAGCGTACTTAGGAGAAAGGTAGTCCGGTTGGAAGAGACTAGTTTTCTGTTCGTACTATTTCCTTAGGTTCTAGTGCTTCTCATTTGTTCATATCCACTTCCATAGTATGGTCTCTACACCATAGTACTTGTATAGTAGAAAGATCCCACTAGAGTCTCAAATCCATTTGGTGGTCCGACCAGCTTATTTTTGGTTAGTAGGGATTTGAGGATAGCTATCGAGTTTGCTTATGTCATCTCACGTAGATCGTCTAAATTCGGAGGAGATATTCCTTGGGTGCTTGTCTGATATTGGTTTAGGCCTTTGGGGCTTGTACTTGAGGAATGTCGAGTTCGACTAGGATGGTTTGTGTGAGAGATGAATAGTTGTGACATGCACTCTAAAAAGCACGTAGTGACCTTTTAACCCTTATGGTTATGGCATGGTGGATAAGAGAGAAAAACCTCTAAACATCTTAGTACATACACTTGGTACCGTGTTTGACATCTGTTTATTTTGGAAATGGAGATCGAAAACTTCACAATCGTGAAGAAAAATTAGTTAAGATACAAAGGAGTAAAGCTCAAGAAGGCTAGATACTAGCATCATACCCTTTTCCTTGAGGGTGCATCCTTGATTTCTTTGTTTTAGGAGCTTTACGCATAATTGTTTCTCTCTTTACAAAGTATATCCCCTAGGTCGTATCTTCGATCCTTAGGTAGAAGCCAATGGATGTAAACATGTATTTGAAACATGTTATGGTTGATGGTTGCAAGTGGTTGTTTGTGAATGCAT
This sequence comes from Allium sativum, assembly GCA_030737875.1. NCBI lineage: Eukaryota > Viridiplantae > Streptophyta > Magnoliopsida > Asparagales > Amaryllidaceae > Allium > Allium sativum. The sequence continues at coordinate 122,086,167 of CM060915.1, forward strand.
ATGCATACGTATTAGGCACTAGATCAAGTTCGGACGCTTTCATCTTGCATTTACAAATATGTATTTGTTTGTAAGTTGAGCTTGATATGGTATCATATGGATGTTGCATATGGATGAATGGATGTGCACGCATGTAGTATTTACATAACTAGGGATGCTTGCATACATGGTTGGACGCATGGCACTGACATGATTCGCATTAAGGAGGTCAACTGAATCAGTAGACCGCCTGATTTTGCATTAGATAAAGACATATACACACACTATGCATATGAACATGAAAGCATTAGAAATCTTTTAAGGACAATGGATGCCTGTGGTTGAATGGTTGAGTAGATGGGTGATTGGATGGTAGGACACATTCTTCCTAACTTGAAGATTTCGGGGACGAAATCCTTTTAAGTGGGGGAGAATGTAACACCCCGTAATTCTATAACGCTAAGATTCACAAATCAAGGAAGAATTAAAAGTTAAAATCAAAATCAAGGGAAACGGGCTGCGCCATTGCGTTCGTCTCGGAATTCTACATGAAAACGAGTCTGAGTTTGCGTAAATCGGAGTCCGTATGAAGAAGATATGGCTTTCGGAAGATTCAGCGAAGTTCAAATTTCAAAACTGGTCGAGTTCGAAATTCAAAACAGACCCAGATTGGGCAGGGCGGGAATTTTCCCGCCCAAGGTACCCAGGTCAACTGGGTAGTCGACCTGGGGGTCGACCCCCCTCGCTTTTTCCAGCTTTCTGCACCAAGTTCGTTCTTCTGTATCTAGACGCTATTCTGACCCGATTCGTTGAATTCTACACTATATAAACAGCCCTGGTCTCCTTCTCTATTCACAATTCTTTTCTACCCTTATGCTGCAAAGATTCTTGGCAAACATGGCTTCTTCTCCTCCTCTTAATCAAATATATAAATAAATAATAAATCAAGACAAGGAGGTGTTGCTCAAAGACTTTCAAAGAGGAGATTCAAGCTAGAATTCAAGTGAAGATTCGAACGACTGCAACGACTGTTTTTCTACGAATCATAGCAACGCCATCTTTCTGTTCTAATCTAATCTCTGTAAGTCAGTTATTTCTAGATTTGAACATTTTCTCTGTTCGTGACATGAAATTAAAGGAATAAAAGAATATGCCAAATCTCTCTCTCTCTCTCTATTCGAATCAGTGCCTATACTCTTGGACCTAATTAAGAACTGTTATGATTCGAGGACAAATAAGATCACGACTATGAAACTATGAACCCTTGCCTATGACTATGAACATTGCCTATAACTATGAACATTGTCTATGACTATGAACATTGCCTATGACTGTGACTGTGCCAATGCCTTTGATTAGGAAATATAAACTATTGCCTATGACATAACAAGGACATCTGTGATTAAACACCTATGACTAGGAAAGTGTTGCTTAAGTTTTGTGACTATGAAGTTGGGTCTAAACTCGATCATCCATTCTGTCTATTCTTGGTTACCTTTGGTTTTAGACCTTGGGAATTTACCTATTAAGTTAGGTCTACCCATGTTCTTGAACCTATGTCTCTATTCTGCCTATTCTTTGGTTTTAGACCTTGGGAATTTACCTATTAAGTTAGGTCTACCCATGTTCTTGAACCGACGTCGTTATTCAACCTTTTTATGCCAGTTAGTATGTCTATCTGCATAGCATCTTTGGTTCATTCCCTATTTTCTACGAACCTAGCTTTGTTTATAATCTAGACTGAATTCGATTATACGAACGGTGGGAATGCGGTTTGGGCAAAATATGAAATTTACTAAAAACGTAGTTTAACTTGGAAATTGGCATAAATTGGGAACATGTATTATGGCATAGAAATGCAAATTGGATAAATTTGACATGAATTATAAGATGTGTAATTTGAATCTAGTATTGACATGTAAATCTAGCATTTACATGAATAGTGAACTAGAGTAATAAGCCTAGTTTGACGTGAATTAGAATTTTAAATTGGAATTGGATTAGCTAATTTGGCACGGTAAGTATATTGGCATAAATGTGAAATTGACCATAATTGAGAATAACTGTCAGGTTTAGAAAAATCATAGTTAGTGATACTTAATTTGGTATAGTTTACATACCAAAAAGCATAAATATGATTTAGGAAGGGAAATGGGCCATAGAAATAAATGTAGACAATTTACAATAAAAGAGTAATTGGGAAATAAGTAAATTAGGAATAATTTACCTATAAGCGGGCCTAAATAAGGAAAGATGAATTTAGACAAATTAAAGGTTTATTAGCGACATCTCTTTTAATAATAAGCCAGAAAGTTCTAGGGTGATAGAGAGGATAATGTCTAGGCTTGGGTTTGGAAATACAAGTTTCCTGCTCTCCCTGGCTATCCCTAACTTATCCGACGAACGGGATGATTACTTTCAAAACTTGATTTGAAAATAAATTGAAACCCTTTGAACTTAGAAAACACGGATATGCCTAACCCGAGGTTAGACTGAGTTGCGTTGTAAACCTGCCCGGAACCAACCGGCACATCCAGTATTCGCAACAATATCTGTCTAATGTGAGTGGTCACGGCTTTAATTTATTTAGTTAAAGCTAGAACAAGAAAGGTAGGGTTAAGTTAACTAAGACACTTAACCAGTTCAACATGATAACTAAACTGATGGGTGGGGTTAGGTTTAAACTGACACTTAACACAGTTAAGCTAGAATGGGAGGGTTAAGTCCATAAGAACACTTAACCAACTTAACACAGTTAAGCCAGAATGGGAGGGATAAGTCCATAGAAACACTTAACCAAACTCAAGGTAGCAAGACAAGATTTGTAGGGGTTAAGTAAAATCTAATACACTTAGCCAAATTAACATGTTAGCTAGACTTGAAGGTGGGGTTAATTAAAGTTAATACACTTAGCCAAATTAACATGTTAACTAGACTTGAGGTTGGGGTTAAGTAAGATTTAATACACTTAGCCAATTTGATATGATAGCTGGGCTAGACTGTAGGGTTAAGTAAACCTGAACACTTAACCATCAGATTGTGATAAAGGAATGGGGTTAAGTCTAAAACATGAAGGGATAATACTTAACCATTAATAACATGTTAGTTAAAACAGACGGGCAAGGTTAAGTTAAAAAGGAACACTTAACCAATACAGGGTGAATGGGTAGGGTTAAGTAATAAATACTTAACCAATATAACTTGGTTGGTGGTAGGGTTAAGTCAACATGAGTTACTGATAACACTTAACCAGTTTAACAGGGCAAATGAGGAGGGTTAAGTTAGCTTGAATCGACTATGACACTTAACCAATTGACGGGAAAGAGAACTAAGTAAACCTTAGTTAAGAAAACAACGATTTTGGAATCTAAGTGGTAAATCTTAGTTAGTAAAACTAAGTAGTAATTCTTAGTATAACACGGGAAGGAGCGAATGTCCGTCTGATTAAAAAGAAGGCTCCAACGAATTGGGTTACGAAGCCCAAGGCTTCGAGGGGACGTGAGGGTACTCTTGGTATCCCTCTTGAGGCTGCAGTTGGTCCGCCTGGGCCCACAGAGGTTAAGGTCTGCGTAGAAGAACCAAGGGTATGCCTTGGTTGCAATATATGGCAACCTAAAGGCTAGGATAGACTGGCGTGATTCAGTGAGAAAACGGTAGCCCTGTGATAGCGAATCGTCGTCTACCATCCATCTTGAGTCAGTCGAGATACGTGAAGCGGAAAGGCGGAGAACTCCAAAAGACCATATACTTGCTATCTAGTTATGGGTGAGGATGGCCATAGGGTAGTGGGGCATTGGGGGCCGGCGTATAGTTCTCATTTTTCAAGGTGTGCCTTTCATTAGTTGAGGGAGGGGTCAAGTAGGACCATAGCCACTGGAACAAAAACAGACCTTAGCATCTGCATCGGCAGATATCTGAAAGCTCCCGACCAAGTTCTGTATTCCTTGATTTGCCTTGACACAGGACTCGGACCGCACATTATGGGACATGTGCATCTAGACAAGCGATAACGATTCGCGACACATGCATGGGGAAGTATAGGAACATATACCACTCTAGGTAGTGTGTCCTAGACTTGGGGGCATCGTTCGACAGGTAGCACTAGTTGGACTAGGTGGCATAAATCCTGAATCTGAGAAGCGTTCGGCAGATAACGTAAGCTCTAGTTGAATCTAGGAAGCACTGGGTAGAAAACCCTAGATTAAATCTAGGTAATAAATAATAAATGGATGTTTGAAGGCAATGGAAAATACAGGGATTGGGATCACATTAACGTTACTAGTTAGGGCACTAGTCAGGTGGTGCAGAGATATATAAACCAGTATAACAAGGAAATAGCGGAGCGGCGAAAGTATTAGAGCATATCCAATTTATCTTATCTTAGCATACCTTGTGATTATCTTGTCTAATCTTGCTGACCCTATCATCTTGGTGTTATCTTGTATTCAGTTAATTCATGTCGTTTTGTTTTTCCATGTCCACATGCTAGAAGTTACTGAACTTACTCAGGCTTTATGTCTGACTCTGTTTTCCTTTCGTCTTCTTTTCTTCCGTCCCCCCCCCCCAAGGTAGTAAAGGAGGGAATAGTATAACTCAGGTTAAGTTGGACTGTCACTCTTTCCCAGCTTGAAGATTTGCCGAAGTTTTGCTTGGATTCTCTTTTCAGATGCTATGGCTGGCTCTTGCTTAAATTGGGGAATATAAATGTATTTTTATGCTTCTTTATTTTGAAAGACAGGTGATACTCTGATATTGTAAAGAAATCGTTGTACAAACTATTTTATCAATAAAGCAAAGTTTTATTTTCCGCTGTTTAATTTCTGTCTGTCTTGTAATTTATCTGCATCTTTTACCCTAAATGCTCCACAGAACTTAGAGCATTCCCTTTGTGAGTGACACTAACGGACGTGGGGTGTTACAATACGAGTCCAACATAAGAAACCTCACCTGAATCTACCTTTCTTCTCCAAAATAACAAGGCATGTACATGCTTTCCATCTCATAGTCGTTCATTATTATAAATGACACAAAGCAAACCACCATGAAACCCAAATTCAAGCGAGCCGACGAACTTCTCTTCATTATTCGAACTTGCTCACACCATCACCATTCCCGACAAGGGCCTCCCTCAACCTGTATTCAAAAACCAGAAGCTATGCGTAATGGTGAACCTCTAAAAAAATGACCCAAAACATGATGGATCCACCCCCAAAACCATCCTCTGGTGCACCTCCCCATCCTTGATCCGAACCCAACCTTCATTTCGCATAATACTCACTACAACTCACCAAAATATGAACCTTAGTTCGGAGCTCACGAGATCAATGGTGACTGCATCTCACAAAACTAGGACAGACGGGTAGAGAATCCAAACACGAATCCATAATACTTAGTTTTATGATTTTTAGTTGAATGTTTGATTTGCTTTTGATTTTTGAAACATATGAGGGAGGCGACCATTGCTGTAGCGAATAACGAATGGAACAGTGAGTAATAATTTTTAAGGAGAAGGGTAACTGTAGTTCTAGGGTTAATATTATTTTATGTAATTTAAATCCCCATTTCTTTCTCAAAGAAAATTGGCGTGCATCTTACCTTGTCCTAATCAAACGATTCGTCCAAACATTATGAAACTTGACGACATGTTTCACTACAACTATACAGTTCTGATGGTATAAGTTTTGTCGTAAACGAGACAGTTGCTCGGAACGATGATTATACGCGTATATCGAGATCGTTATGACCACCAAATGGTCTGAACTTGAAAAATAGAGGAAAAATAAGAAACATGCAGGCAACTTTCTTAATTTTCTTAGACTAGGATATCAACTTTGATTTGGCCCATTAATTAAATGTGTAAATGCCTTGCCCGTTAAATCTAACTTTGTTAATGAGTTAATGAAAATAAATACCAAACCATCTCTTTCATATTTTATATTTACCCTTGGTAATCATTAAAAATACTAATTAAATTTTATATTTTTTATTTAAATTAAAATTTTAAATAACTTCACAAAAAGATTAGCAAATACTTCTCAATCTATGATATATAATTTAATAATTGATTTTATGAAATTTAAGCCTTTACTTTTCTCACAATTAAATTTATTCGTCAAATTCCGAAATATTCATCCATTTAATTTTTTTAACATTCTATAAGTTTGTAAATACCACAATTAAACGAAATCCCAATAATATTTTCAAGCTATTTTTATACTTTAGAAATACTAATATGCCTCAATTTCACAATCATTTAAGATCAATCCAAAAAATAAATTTTCTTTTACAAAAGAATATAAATTCCAGATTAACAATTTATTTATCTAATTTTAAATCATTACTTAATTTATTCCATTAACCTAAAAATATGAGTTTATGTAGCTAGTTAGAAGAAGAGTAAGCATTTTTAGCAAATAAAGAACGCTAAAAAATGACAAGAGTGAGTGTCATAAGAAGGTGCACTGAATGGAATTTTCCGAACTACGCAAAGATTGACAACTGAAAAGAAACAAAATGGATCTAACGCAACTACATTTATGTTAATAATTCAAAATTGTATTGCAATCTATAAACTATCTTAGGTTTAAAATATTGAATCTGAAGCTCATATCTATGTTTTGTTATATGGATTTAAGAATATGCCAGATGCGACAAAAGGTGAGATGAGGCTTCAAGTTGCTGATGGATCCCTAATAGTTGCAATTATAACCTCGCCCACTCTGATACAAAAATGGATTACTTTTTCTATATTCACAAATTTATCCTAATACGACCCAACTAGTTCCTTCGTGATGGTGGTCGGTTAGGTTTTTAGAGAAAGCACGAAGTTGAAGTACCTTGACAATGCGCATGCGACGAGCAAGAATGAAGAAGAGGGCCTTTGGTAGTAGCAATGATTTCGAGTTTCAATATGGGTGAGCAAGAGTGTATACTCTGTTCATATGCTATTTTATAGTAGTAGTTTATAAATTGTAGTAGTTGTCTCTAAATTTAAGTGGCATTTTTTTAATTGCAATACCAGTTTATAAACAACTGCAATTTTTTTAATGTCTGTAGTGATGCTATCGTACAATATTATTATTACCATTACCATTATTATTATTATTATTATGTTCAGTAAACTAATTATGTATATTTTTTATTCTTAATGTTGTTCCATAATAACATTTTATGAATTGTAGTAGTGGTTTTTAACTTCATTATATAATTTTTAAATTATAGTAACAGTTTATAAATAACTATATCAAGTTTTCATATGTATATTATTAACATGTAAAAGTGTTTATTTTTATGCTCGTATCTTATCTTTATTGTATATAAATAAATATTACTTTAGGTATTTTTGCATGTTTTTACAGATTGTCAATAAAAGTCACCTCTATCTCAATCAAAAACCAATTGCATAGAAAAATTATTACTTTTCAAAAGCAACAAGTTTTCAATTGCAAAGGAAGTTGCAACACACTGTTAAAGACCTAGAAAGTTGGTAGAGTGTTCTGAGTTCTATCCCTATCAAGTCTTGTTTTTACGCAAAAAGGAACATGGATGCTTCACACCCCGCCTCCTATAATATGAAGAAAGAAATATAATCAAATCATTTACATTTAAAACCGCCATGCAGAAGAAAACGAAACCTTTGATTACAAATCATCAATCAAGCATCATATAGAGAAAGTTCAAAGAGACCTTTGATTATAAATCTTCGATCAAACATATGTTGATCTTCACCACTAATAGTGCTACATGTCAAAATGAAACCTTTGATTATAAATCTTCAATCAAGCATCATTACCAAAAAGAAACCTTTGATTATAAATCTTCAATCAAGCGTATCTAAGAGAATATTTCTTTATTTTTGGAAAGAAATATTTTTTACATATTATTTTCTTGGCCCAATATTCATGTAGGGAAGAGATTTCAGCTACTATAAATACTCATGCACCCATTATAAAGATTATTCATTTTTTTTCTTCTTCTTAGTAAAGCTTTGCTTTTCTTCTTTATTTTGTTTTTCGATTTTCATGGCAATTTGTGTTGTTAGTCAATTAGATTTGTTGTTACTATTCTACAATTTTAATTCATGTATTCTGTTTTTCTTTGTTTAGTTAATTATTGAAATCAATATAGATTATATTAGATTCGAATTTGTGGTGAATTTAATTACTTGCTTTTCTCTTTTATTGATAATTGTAATTTTGGTTGTCGATTCAATTAGAATTGTTCCGAACCAAATTGCAATTACAATTTTATTCAAATCGCATCTCTAAATATTGTCTAACTCGCCCACAAAATTACATAAGTAATATATTTTAATTTTCCTTCCTGTGTTCGACATGCATATTACATACCTGTACGCTTGCAGTAATTAATACATAGTTTGCGTTTTTCTAGTCCATAGAAAAGTGTCAGATATGTATCAACACTACTGCGTATCATATAATAGCATTTTACGCATTATAATAATAGTTTTTGATGCATATCATATAATAGGATTTTATGAAGTGTAATAAAAATTTATGATTTGTATTGGCTTATCTAAATTACAGGAGTAGTACATAAATAATTATAGCATTTTTTTTATGACGTGTCTGTTGTTTCTCGCAATGTTATTTTATAAAACTTAAGAGTTGTAGTATTAATCTATGAAGTGTATTAGAATATTTTAGTTTATGTACGCTTTTGTGAATTACAATATCATTTATGAATTATGATTTTTATAGTCCAAATTTTGTAAAACTAATATCAATCTTATATTTCGAAATGGTAAATTATGTCGTAATTTGGAATGGTCTAATATAATTTTCAGGACTAAGGGTGTGATTGTAAACGAACCGAAATGGGCATTTGAAAGTGGTCGGGGAAAGAGCATTTTCTCGAGTGGGGAATGCATTTTTTTTATTTTATGAAAGGGGAAAATTGGAAGGAGCAGAGTAATTATTTTATTATTTGTGTTTTACATGTTAACTGAATAGTACAATATATAATACAAATTTCAACACTCAAATTGCAGAATACAAATTGAGCCCTTCATAATGTAGAATTTAAAATGCAAAATTTAAAATATAGAATACATTGCAGGTACACGTAAATGCATTTCCGCAGCAACTAGTTCATTTCGTATACCATCACGAACTAGGGCCATGCTTGTTGCTGTTGCGCTTCTTTGAACTGGTACTAGGTCGTTGTTTCCGCGGTTTCGCATGCTGTAATACTCGACCAAATATTCCTCATGCACTAGATCAGGATTGTTGTCGAACAACATAAAACCAGAATCACTGGCATTGTTTGTTCTTATGAAGTTGCGAATACCATTGTAGCAGTAACAATCTGCACTTGAACGTTGTATGGATATGTTGGCATGTTATATAAGATGACATTTTTTTTCAAATTCCAATTTTTTTCCCGATTGTCATGCACAAACTTGAATGATATTAGTTGAAAACTTCATTATCTAAATTTGATTTATTATGCGTGTTGTTGAAGTCTGCAATATGGTACCTCACAGAGCAATAAAGAGTTATATATCCTTCCGTTAGTGGATAACTTGAATCGATAAATAGTATTGTCCGGTAGACGGATGAATAAATTTCAGACTGGAAGTATTTATAACTTCACGAAAGACTTTAGCATCATGGGTTCTTCCTTCTCATCCTGCTCTTACAAACATAAAAGATAAATCAAACGCGCATGCCACCATTATATTTTGTGTAGCAAATCCTTTGCGTCATACAAATAGTGTTGTGCGAGAAGGTTGCACGAATGAGGAAGCACAATAAACAGGATCTAGATTTGCTAATTTAACATCAATCTAATCTGATAGCAATTATTTTATTACATCAAACAAATAGTAAATAAGTATAACAGAGAAACAAAGGGACATACAATATTTATACTGGTTTCACTATCATCGAGATAGTGTACGTCCAGTCCAAAAGAGAGAGAGATTTTATTCCACATAAGAGAATTTTAGGAGATTACAAAATAAGAGTTTATATATCACCTCTCTCAAATAGACTTAACAAGAAGAGACACCATTGAGGATCACTGGCTCCATGCTAGGATGAGTTTACACTAAAGTCTACCCCTCAATATATAGGCAGTGCAAATCTGTGTGAGTCATCAATTAAATTACCAATATATGGTAATAATATAATGGAGGCAACTTACCATAACAACAAATGTTCAAACATAGGAAGTAAATCAATCTTTTTCTTTAGCATAGATGGAAGAAATTAATGCCTGCATTTATTTCTTTCCATCTCATGCAAATGCAATTAATACTTCATGCATTTCCATATTAAACTTATATTTACTTCCCATCTATTTGTGATTTTGTATCAGCTAAATTTAACACTCCACCTTGATGCAAAATCACATGTCTTCAATACCCCATCTCGAATCAAATTCTCTACACACATAAAAATCTTCAACAAAACTCCACCTTAAATCAAAATCTCACAATGAGATAGAAACCAAAAATGAATATTTACCTAATGAGTTCCAGCAAAGCTACCCTCCATCACACCATGTTAAGAGCTCAGACTACGTCTCCGCCCGCCAACAAAATGTTGCAAATATCCAAATAAAAAAGGCAGATTCCAAAATAATCTCAACACCACCATAGCCCAAAAATAGTTCTCTCGATCACCAATTCAAAAACAGAGTCAAAATCCAAATCTCTGTAGGCAGGATAAATCTCTCTTCTTCCACATATATACCTACATGTAGCAGCACTTTTTTAGGACGACATCACAAAATCGACGATATACCACAATGATACCAAATCCGCCAAAATCAGCTCTATGAACTGAACACTCCAAGATGGCATCACAAGTCGATGAATTTGAATGGCGTCAAATCTGTCACCAAAATCTAGTACATCAGATACAGTTTCTAAATACAGTGGTCCCTCCAACACATTAAACTCTTTATCTCTCATACAATGCGAGCATTTCTCAACTGAACTTGAAGTTATACAGAGTCCTTAAACACTTGGAAAGGCCGCTAACACCTTCAGTGGTTCGTCTTTGGTCACTACCACCTCTAAGCAATTTCTCCAAGCTGTTATCTATGAAATCGCTTTTCTACGGTTGGTCAGGCCGCGTTCTAACATATAACTCCAACTTAATGAGAATTTAAAGCTCAAGCTACATCAAAGTTCCAAGCTTGGAACACTCTTCTCTCTCAACATAATCTTCTCCACCAAAGTCTCCTTTTCTTCCAAAATAGTAATAACATAATAACCACTGAATCTACAAACCTTTGTAGAAATAGTTGATGCACAATTTAAAACAAATCGTCTTGCTATGATACCAATCTATTGCACGGGAAGACTGCGCGAATGCGGAAGCATAATAAATAAGATCTAGATTTGGCAATTGAACATCGATCTAATCTGATAGCAATTATTCTATTACATCAAACAAATAGTAAACAATTACACACAATATTTATTCTAGTTCCACTATCATCGAGAGTGTACATCCAGTCCAAAAGAGTGAGATTTTATTCCACATGAGAGAATTACAAGTGATTACAAAATAAGAGTTTATATATCACCTCCCTCAAATAGGCTTAACAAGAAGAGACACCATTGAGGATCACTAACTCCATGGCAGAACGGGTTTACACTAAAGTCTACCCCTCAATATATAACTAGTGCAAATTTATGTGAGTCATCAATTAAATCACCAACATATGGTAATAATATAATGGAGGCAAATTACCATAGCAACAAATGTGCAAACATAGGAAGTAAATCAATCCGTTTCTTTAGCATAGATGGAAGAAATTAATGTCTGCATTTATTTCTTTTCATCTCATGCTAATACTTGATGCATTTCCATATTAAACAAATATTTACTTCCGACCTGTTTCTGATTTTGTCTCACCTAAATTTAACAATGTGTGCCATCAATAGCTCCAATACAGTTTTAAAAAAAGGATAATATCATGGTGATGAACGAATTTGTTCTTGAATTCTATTAAACTGGGTACCTATGGGCTTAATAATATTCACTGCCAATACAGAACGAATTTCAATATTGTATAAAATGGTTGACAAACCGTACCATTTGATCGTTGAAACCGTTCAACATGTCGTGTAGGAAGAGCTAAAGCGGTGATATACAAGAAGGGAAAAAAATTTTTAAGGACAAATTAGTGTACTATTTTATCCATAAGGACACCACTTTTATATTTTATCCTAAAGGACAACTTTTAGCCCAGCCCAAAACAAACCCAGTATTTCATTTCCTTTCGTTGTCGTCGTTTTACTTTTACAATCCGCCGTAATTGAGAAATGGAGAAAGAAATGCGCCCAACTCAATCGCCGCCTACCCAGTGCTCTAATTTAGACGTAAACCCTAACATCACTAGTCAAATCGATAAAATGGATATGATTGTCGAAAGAAATTTAGAAACCCTAGTTGAAGCTGCAGTATTGTCTCAAGCCGGAGTTGAAACCCTAGTTACCGATCCTCAAAATCAAACGGATAAAATCGCAGGGGATAGTGAAAATGATAACGTTGGTTCCCAATTTGATGATGAAAGAGGAAATAGTGGAAAAACTGATAATCTTGACACTGGAATGGTGGATCAATTGAAAGTTGGAGTAGGAAGTGATTTATTAGATGGAAGAAATGATGGAAAAAACAAATTACAGAAAGTAGTACAGTTTTGAGAAGGGAGACTCGTTCGAAACGGAAAAATGACCCAAAATTTGTTGCAGCAAAGAAGAAGAAGAAAATTAGAGTCAATAAAGAGAAGGTAAATATTATTAGTAGCTAGAAATTTCAGTACTGTTTATTAAAATTTAGTAATAACAGTTAGAAATATTCATTAAAGTTATTCATATTAAGAATTTTAGAATAATATTTGTTTTAATCTTTGTGTTTGAATAAGTAGTTATATTTTCTAAGGCTTTGTAGGGTGCATTATGTGTTGTGACCATGTGTTGAATTTTTGTAGTTATCATTTTTTTAATTTTTTAAGTGTCATATTTTTTTTTAATCTCAATTTCAGTGTCCATGGTTATCTCTTTTTGTTCAATGCAGTTATCATTATTGTTTAGCAATTTTAAATGCAGTTTATAGTTATCATTTTTCAATGTTTGTAGATATCATTTTTTTTAAATGAGTATCATTGCACAGATTCTGGGCATCAATGTATGAAGATTCTATGGTACATGTATTAAATTTTGTAACAATTAATGTTTATTTTGTGTAGGTTAAAGAAGGATCAAAACCAAAAATATTTGTAGATAAGGATGCTGACACCAATGAAGAAAATTCTGTAAGTAAAAAATGCTAAGTTAATTGATATATAAATGATAATTACAATTTTGTTAAAATGATAAATTGAGTACAGATATTTATTTAAAATGATACTGTATATGTGCAAAAAAAGATACCTTGAATAAGAAAGTAATTTTTAACTTGATATGAACTAAGTTCAATAAAAAATGATAATGTAGAATGTAAAAATGATAATGTAAATTGTTAATGTAACTGATAATTAGATTAATTATTTTTTTAAATGCATTATTGTCTATTGTGTCACTGATTTATATTAACATTTTCTGTAATTTTTTTTTATTAAAACTAGGATGATGATTTTCAGAATCCAAGGCCTCGAGAAACTAAGTCTGGTATTTCAGTGCGAAGTAAAGAAGATTTAGTTGTAGGTGAAAAAACAAGTTGTGCTTCAGCTTACGGAAGTGGGTTGCAATCGTCGTACAAAACGATACGTATGTTGAGAGATAAAAAAGCTTTGACTAGCAAGCAAATTGAGTATTTGAAAAGAACTCCGTTTTATGATTTCTTTTCTGTTTTTTATGAGAAACAAATTTCACTAACAGAGTGCAAAAAAAAACAGAAAATTTGGATGTAGTTTATTCATGCTACTCAGTGGAGAAAGAATGCTTTGTTTTTGGTGAAAGTGAAATGGAAATTTGCCCAAAAGATATAAGTTTACTCTTTTACATGCCTTTAGAAGGTATTGATATAGATGACACTCCAAAAATGACTAGTAAAACGATACCGACAGATTGCAAGGAATTTGTGGAAAGAAACTTTGGAAAAGCGAAAATCATTGTAAGGGGATTAATTGAAAAAGGAATTAAAGATATAGTTGGGAAGAAAAAAAAGGGGTTTGAGGAGGACTTGCCACGTCTTTTGATTATGTTAATATTGCTCACATTTTTCTTTCCCAACAACCAACAAAAGTTTAGGTGGGGTTTTGTTCCATACGTTGTAGATGTGAAGAAGTTTAGTTCAGTGTCATGGCCGAAAACAATTCATTCGAGTTTTAAAAAGTTTGTAAAAAGCTCTGTTAAAAATCCACGGGATATGGCTGGCTGTTCAATGCTTCCTTTGGTAAATATTTGCATATAGTATTTTTTCTGTATATGCTATCTAGTAATAATGAAGTCAGGTTTAACATTAGTTTATATGTTATGCAGTATGTATTGTGCGAGAAGGTAAATCTAATTGCGCAAAGGAAGAAGTTTGAGAACAAAATCCCTCGATTTGCTAGGTGGGATTTGAGGAAATTGAATAAAATATTGAACAAGGAATTTTTGGACAATTTTAAAGCCGGACGGGTAAAAATATCATTACTTCAGTGTAAATGTTGCACACATGGATATTATTTTTCTGCTATCAATTTAATAATTTTTTAGGATTTTTTTTTCCTTTTTTGTTAGAAAAAAAGGACATGGGTATCTTTTTTTCTTCACTGCAGTTATCGTTTTTTTTTTAAATTCTAAATGCAGACTTAGGTTATCGTTTTTTATATATTTTAGTTATCATTTTTATAATTCTTATCACTAAACAGATTCTGGATATCTTTTTTTTTAATATGTAGTTATCATTATTCTCACTTTTGTTGATTACACATAATTTCTGCGCAAAAAAAAAATAGTAGCCAAAAATAATGTTGTCAGATTAGTTTTTCATCATTCAATTTAATGAAGACACTAGTTGATGTAATGACACACTGGGTTATTCTTTCCAATTTAATATGTTGAGTATTTAACATATAATAGTCCATAGTTATCAATTGTTTAACTTTTCAGTTATTATTTAATTTATAGCAATGTTTGATCAGCTTTTGATTATCATTTTTTATCTATTGTTGGTATCATTTTTTCCTTTCGTAACCACTATACAGTTTTTGTATATTATTTTCTGGTTGCTTTAATTATCATTTTTAACATGAAGAAAGATATCATCAATTGTGCACACGTACAAAATACTGCGAATTTAAAAAAAATTGTTATAAATTTAGTCATTTCCATTCCAATTCAGGAATGTGGCAACTATGCTGATTGATTCGTATAATGTTTATTCATGTATAGGTTATGGAGTTTGGAAGAATTGAATTGCATGAGGCGCTGCTGTTAGAGTGTAAGGAAAGTTTGGCAAGTAGAGCTGCAATAAAAGGAAAAGCTGCGCAATCCAAAAAAAGAAAGCGTGGGCAGCAAGTCCAAGAAGTAGAAAAAGTTGATATGGACATGGAAAATAAAGTTCTGAATTATCGCATCATAGAATTGGAGAAAGAAAACAAGGAAATTAAAAGGAAGTGGATAGAAGAAAGAAATTTGAGAAGAAAAGTCGAAAAGGAGTTATGCAGACTTAAAGACCTGTTGAAAAATCAGAAAGATGAAATGCAAAATGAGAAAACGGTTGATAAAGTTGATTTAGAAACGACACTTGATGATGCGCATACAGATGAAAACATGACAAGTAATGAAATAAGTAAAAATGAGGTGAATAATGAGAGTCAGGACCAAAATAAAATGAACGATAGCATGCCGATTGATGATGAAAGAATTTGTGGAGAAGAAAACATGGCTGATGGAGTAGAGAATGAAACAACGCCAATCGCAGTTCAAGATTCTATTGATAACAGTGGGACAGGGAAAAAGAGTGTACAATCAATTGACGACATTGATCCTCCAAACTTTAGTTTTAATTTGACTGCAGAGATTGCGAAGATCAGAGTCAAAAAAGGGAATCAGCAAAAAACAGTTAAAAAAATGTTTAAAAAATCATCTTCCAGATCAAATAGCGCAAAACCACCTTCATACATACTCAGAATGAGAGCAAGAAGAAGAAAACAAAATAGAAAAGAGGAGTACGAATATTATGTAAAAGCAACGAAGAAAACACGGGTAACAGAAAAGAAGGAGACTAAAGGTTCATGCGAAAGGAAAAATGATGAGTTTCAACTTGCATTGATTCCATTTGATAATGAAAAATGCAGGGGAAAAAAGGTAATTGAAGATAACGTAGAGCAGGAACAAAATGTTAATCTTGTAGAGCCAATAAATGTTGAAGAACCTTCATGGAAAGACTTGAAGTTAGAAAAATGCAAAAAAGTGATAAAACATTTCAATGATGAGGTAGCCAGAGTTGTAAGGAAGTTTTATTCCATGTCAATAGCTGAAGATAAGTGAGTATAATATTTTCATCTGTACTAAGAAAATATTGAAAAAAATTTATTAACTGGTTGTGTAACACCCCACCTCCGCCAGGGTGGCTCTTGCAAGCAACTCTGACTTTGGTGGGGCGTTTTAAAACAAGGTAAATATGCATAATGATATAGCAAGGCAGGACATGACATATATATATGTAAATAAACAGAGTAAGTAGATAGATAAAACAGCGGAAGAATTTTAAACCATTTCAAAAACAAGTCTGCTACATCATAATGTCAACTTCCCAAATAAACAAGTCTAGTACATAAAATAACATCATCTGAACTGAAAAGAAAAACATAAAAGTAGCTATCCCCAAAGTGGAAAAAAAACCATAGCGAGCTCAAGTCCAAAGCATACATGAGCTATCCAAGAAAGCAGCTAAGATCCAAGCTAGACTCCTGTGTTCCCTCCCTGAGAACCTGGGGGGGGGGGGAAACGGAAGAAAAGAGGTGAAAGAAAACAGGTCAGTCAAAAAGACTGAGTAAGCCCTGCTACGATCAGTCTATCAACTAATAAAGTTAACAGTATGATGGAAACTGAGATGATCATAGATAACAACATACTGGCATGATAAATTAACTACAAGATAGATAGAGGTGTTATCGCATAAACAAGGTTAAGTTTTGCACCACGGTGTACTAGCAAACCAACATAACAGGTATTGATCCCTTGGCCCAAGCTTTGACCCAATAACATGAAGTGACCTTAATATAAGGTCCAACCAAACGGTCTAGTCGATCGGCTCCCTATAAGCCTAACACGTCAAGTGTTGGTGTCCATACGGCCCACATATGGATGTAGTCAGACTGTGCTGGGTCCACCTTCGGGTGTATCAAGCCCTCGGGTGTCAACCCCAGACACTGAAGCAATAATGCACAGTCTAAACCTACTGGTACCCGTGCCTCGAGTTTGTCCAATACCGGATTACGTGCACGTCCGTAGCCCGCCTGGACCCGCACCGCTGTACCACTCAGCCGTCGCTTTGGTCGCTTACATCAGTCCAGTAATCGTGCCCCGCCCTAGCCCAGCCTCTAGGGTTGTGATGATACCAAACTGGGATTACTGCTGGAACAGACCACGTTGCTAGGGTTTCCTAAGAGGGTTAAGTGCGATTTAACCCTTCACTAATCATGGATTAAATTGGTTAAGTGTAACCAACAGTTCACAACTTAACCCCATTTCAATCCCTCAAACCCCCAAATGGATTAAATTGGTTAAGTGTAACCCCATTTCAATCCCTCGAATCCCCAAATGGTTAAGTATTAGTGGACCCTGACTTAACCCTAATCATGAGGCATTAATTAATTTAATTGTGCCTTAACCTCTCACATTAGACTTTGTTGCGGTTACTAGTTAAGCCGGGCGGGTCCGGGTAGCTTTACACCACAACTTGGTCTAACCTCGGGTCCAAGGTACACATGACCAACTTCTCACATTGGGTCCTATTGTTTGTAGCCACTAGTTAAGCCGGTAGGTTCCGGGTAGAATTACGCTACAAACTCAACCCAACCTCGAGTTGGCCACACTTATGTTTCCTAAGTGTCATGTCCACTTTATTTCAAAACATAATCACAAGTCAACAAATACTTGGGTAGACCTAACTTAATAGGTAAATTCCCAAGGGGTAGACCTAACTTAATAGGTAAATTCCCAATCTTATATTTTCATGTATTTTAAGTTTACCCAAACCCCCCAACGTCATTCTATCGCTTACATATTCGTGACAACGCATAAAGGATAGGAAGAGGGAACTTGGCATAACATACATGATGAACTTGCATATCACAACAAACATGCATAACATGTTAGACTTGCATAACTTAGCATAGTGAACTTGCATATTACCATAAATATGCATAACATGTTAAACTTGCCTAACATGGCATGTGGAACTTGCATAAACACGCATAACTTGTCAAACATGCATAACATGTCATTGTGAACTTGCATAAGCACGCATAACTTATTACACTTGCAAATCATGGCATAGTGATCTTGCATAAACATGCATAACTCAATAAACTTGCAAATCATGGCATAGTGAACATGCATAACTCAATAAACGTGCAAATCATGGCATAATGATCTTGCATAAACATGCATAACTCAATAAACTTGCCAATCATGGCATAGTGAACTTGCATAAACATGCATAACTCAATAAACTTGCAAATCATGGCATAGTGAACTTGCATCTTGCAAATCATGGCATAGTGAACTTGCATAAACATGCATAACTCAATAAACTTGCAAATCATGGCATAGTGAACTTGCATAAACATGCATAACTCAATAAACTTGCAAATCATGGCGTAATGAACATGCATAACTCAATAAACTTGCAAATCATGGCATAATGATCTTGCATAAACATGCATAACTCAATAAACTTGCAAATCATGGCATAGTGAACTTGCATAAACATGCATAACTCAATAAACTTGCAAAAATCCCAACTTGCATCACATATTAACTTTAGAGTTTCTAAAATGAAGGTAAGAGGGCTTACAAATATTATGAAGACACAAATCTACAAGTAAAGATTAAGAAGCCCTTTATGCAAGCATATAAAAACCCAAAACAAAGCTCCAATTAGCAAAAATCCCAAAAACTCTAGCTTAGCAAATAAAGCTTGCAACTTGATGATGTATGCAAGCTAATGATCATTCATACAACTTAGAAAAGCTTGTATGAACATCAAAATCTTCATAGGAATGATTTATGTTGGAGGCTAGGTTTTTTTTTTAAGTGGAGGCCATTTGAGAATTAAATTTGACATAGTTTGGTTGCTAGAATGAATAATGAGGTTTTAGGGTAGGATTAGGGGCTTATTTATAGAAGATTAGAGTGTTTTTAGCCCTAGGATTAACCCTAGGTTAGTTTAGGTCCGTCAGATTTAGGAATTCTCTAGAACCAAGCCACAAGACCAGACCAAACCCAAAATGGTGCGCCAGGCAAAACTGCCCGGCCACCCCGTGTCGACAGGGCTGTCGACAGGGCTGTCGACACCCTGGGGACCCTGTCGACATGCCTGTCGACATGGGGGTCCTGGCGGGAATTTTCCCGCCTGCGCCAGTTTGCCCTAATTCCCACTTTTCAACTTGAAATTCAAATCTGTTTTTACTTAGGAATTTTCTGAAAACTTCGATGGGCCTTAACTGGGTCATACGGACTCCGATTTTCGAAAACTCGGACTCTATTTCGCGTATTTTTTCGAGACGAACGCAATGGCATAGCCCGTTTCCCTTGATTCAAATTTTTGAATTAAATTCTGCCTCGATTTATGTTATAACAGGTTATTGAAAATACGGGTTGTTACATTCTCCCCTCCTTAAAGGATTTCGTCCCCGAAATC
Organism: Allium sativum; assembly: GCA_030737875.1. Lineage (NCBI taxonomy): Eukaryota > Viridiplantae > Streptophyta > Magnoliopsida > Asparagales > Amaryllidaceae > Allium > Allium sativum. The sequence continues at coordinate 122,105,984 of CM060915.1, forward strand.
TTCAAGTTAGGAAGAACATATCCTACCATCCAATCATCCATCTACTCAAAGCATCATCCACGAGCAATCATTGTCCTTACAAGATTCTAAATGCTGTATGAACATATGCAAAAGTGTGTGTATATGTACTTATCTAATGCAAAGATCAAGCGGTTACTGATACAGTAAACCTCCTTAATGCATATGTATGTCAGTGAAATGAATCCATATGTATGCAAATTCCTAACATAATTCATAGTATCTATATGAGTGCACATAACATTCATCCATATGCAACATCTATGTGATAACACACAATTTTCATCCATGAATAAGCATAAACACTCATGCACATGCAACATGAGGAGTGTGTGAGCCGATCTAGTGCCTAATGTGTATCATGCATCCACGAGTAACCACTTGCAAACACTTGCAACCACTTGCAACCATCAAACATAACATGTCTCAAGCACATGTTTCATCCAAAGGGTTTCTACCTAAGGTTCTCATGACAAAATTAGCACGATAACTAGATAAATTAGATAAACATGGACAGAGAGATATGCTAAAAAGAGATCTTAGAAGATAAACTCCTTTTTGGATTACAAGAAATCCACTCAAACTTTGACATATTGTACTAACCGATGAGTCATATCCCCCTTATGGAGTTTACAACAGAAATAAGATCGAGAATGGGACCGAGAGGATATATATACAAAAGATAACTTGCAAGCAAGCTCCACAGGAAAACAAGGATCAAGGATGCACTCTTACAAAGAGATATGATGCGTGCATCTAGTCTTCACTCTTCTTAGTCATGTTTCCTTGAGCTTAACTCCACTGTGCTTTGACCGTCTTTTACTTCATGATTTCTTGGCTTCCTAACTCCTATTTCCCAAATTCGAGTTGGAACTCATTTCATTATCGCCTCTCGTCTTCCCTTTCCACTTATTCTTTTTCCTGTATACCTGGCTCAAACCTAACTGTAACCTCATGATTTCATGCAAGCTCTCCAAAATTCACTAGTGAATCCTGGATCTCGTCTACTTACTATAAAGTATTCCACGCAGCAGAACTTTTCTTGAAAATACCAATCCACGTTGCCAATTGCCCTTACAAACGTGATTTTCTATAACTCATGCTTAATCGAAATGAACCATCTGCCTATGAGTGATAGGCCATACCTAGATTCAGTTGCCTACCCATGGCTTCTTGTAGGCTATTTCAAAACTGGCCAACTTCTTGAGGGTAAACCGTTGCTAACCATGATGCAGTCCTCTCGCTCTTCACCGGACTGAAATGAGCACTCTTCGTGAGTCTACCTATTATGACCCACATACCCGTATTCCTTTCTTTGATCTAGGTAGTCCATCCACCTAATCTATCGAGATGTTTTCACACTTCCCTTGCGGAACCTCCAATGGAGGTAATGGCCCGCCGGGCTTCCATGACTTGGCCTTAACCTGGTGGCACAACATGCATCCTGAGACCAACTCGGCCACCTCCTCGAGTGATGCGCATCTTCAAGAACCTTCTTTACCAAGTCTTCCACTCGAGGAACACATAATCTCTCATCGCGCCTTAGTCATCCCTTGTCATCTATAATATATCTAGCGAGGTGACTTAACAGCTCGCCTCGAATCAACTGGTCCATGTCTTGACCAACTGCGGGTCTTCTTCCTGTGAAACCCCCTTCTTGATCCAGAAGAGTAAGTCTAAGCTCAGGGAATGCTAACTAACTAGCCAAACGGAGGAAGCTTTCAATTGCCCTCCTCAGAGTTTTCCGGTCTTAAACCGCAACCACTTTAGCGGAATCCACCGCTAAGCCTTACTTAGGAACTATGTGCCCAAGAAATCCAACTTCTTTTCTCCAAAGTGACATTTGGAGAACTTGACCTTCAACTGGTGGCTCTAAGCGTATCCATCACCTCCTTGAGATGTCTAGTATGCTCTTCCTCGTTCTTTTAAGGAGATCAAAATATCGTCTATGACGACCACGACAAACTTGTTCAAGGACTCCCTAAACACCCTACCCATCAAGTCCACGTACTATGCGGGTGCATTAGTCAAACCAAATAGCATGACTAGCCATTCTAAAAATCCATCTAGAGTCCTAAACGCAGTCTTGTCAATTCCATCCTCAGCCATCCTAAGCTGATGGAATCCGGTAGCTAGATCAAAAGAAAACAGATGCTCCTACAAGCTGATCAAACAAATCATCGATCCTTGGTAACGGTTGTCTATTCTTCTCACGATAATCAACACACAAGCGAAGCAAACTGTCCACATTAGTAATGAGTGCTACTGGAGCACCCTACTCGAAAATACTTCGTCTCAGGGAGTTCTTCTCAAGCAACTCCTTGACTTGCTTTCTCAACCCTCATCTCGCGAGGTCATGCGCCTAACCGGCCACGAAACTGGCTTGGTATTACCAACCAGATAATGCGGAAATCTATCCCACGTCCAGGGTAACCCCTTCACTTCACCCAAGATATCAGGATATTCTCGGACCACCCTCACAGATTGCAAACTACCGATAGACGAGTCGAGGGATTTCAAGATAACATAACATGACGGGATCCATAGGGTTACTAGAAATTTCTAGGGTATTACCGAGGCGGATCATGAGCCTCACAACCCTATGCACAAAAACCAAGAATGGCTCCAAAACAGGACAACCATTCCATGCCCAAAACCAACCCATATCCCCTGAAACCGAGAATATAAACATCCCACGAGAATTCTATACTCAAGATAGAAATTTTCAAATCCACCCAGACCACAGACAATTGGGCGGAACCCCCAATTGGATTTGAAACACATACGGGATCATCAACTAGGCTAGTACTTAGGTGCAAACTTTCAACTAGATCAGATGAAATAAAACTATGCGATGTGCCAGAATCAAACAAAGTACGAACAGGGAAAATCATAAAATGTGAACAAGTCTTTCAACAGAAACACTACCTCTATCATGAGCTGGAAGAATGGTGTTGATGGGATGAACTCGCCCTCCAGATAGTCCCGCACACTGAGTCTGACCTTGCCCTTGTTTTCTTCGGGCAATCCTTGCTGAGATGTCCAAACTCACCACAATGAAAGCATTCGCCCCGCTTTCTCTTCTTCTTCCTACATTCCCTGGATATATGTCCAACTTTACCACAGAAGTTGCATTTCCTATTCTCTCTTGGCTTGTCCTTGCGGTTGTTGTTGTTCTTGCCTCGTTTCCCGGAATTTACCCTCTTGCCTTGAGACTCATTCGCCTTGACCTCTTTCTTGTCACTGTTATCTTCTTCTTGAAGTAGGGCCGTATTCACCAAATTCTCGAAAGTCGCCCCCAAGGGTATATGAGACATGGCCAAACCATGTAATGGCTCGTTTAATCCTAGAGCAAAGTGTACGGCCTTCTTCTGAGCTGTATTAACCGAGTCTAAATCGACCCGAGCCAGTTGATTAAACTTATCTATGTATTCCCTAATAGTCATGTCCCCTTACTTCAGTGATAAGAACCTCAGTCCAAACCTTCCTCTAAAATCATCCCAAGTCTCAATTGGCCTAGTAGCGGTGGTGACTACCCACCAACGTGCAGCTTCTTCCCTTAGCAACCATACTGCTAATAAAACCTTCCTGCGGTCACCTATATCAAAGGTGGCTAAAAGATCCTCGGTCTCTTTCAACCAATTCCTTGCCTCTACAAAAGTATCTGTTCCACTAAAATTCTTGCCACCCATCATCTTAAAGTTCTTACAAGTTTCCGCAAAATCCGCTTGTGGAGGCTGAGGGAGAAGAGGAACATCAGCTACGGAAGGAGGAGGAGGAACAGCGGCCTTGACTGGAAAGACATCATTAGAGATACCCGGGACCGGTGCCGTGACTTCCAAGTACCGACGAAACCAATCGGGTATTGTTACTCCTTCGGGCAAGATGAGATTATCAGACATGCTGGAAACGAAAAGAAAAGAGTTCAAACGAGGGATCAAAGGATAGTGCTAATGGCTTTTGGGGAATAGCCTTTTAAAAATAACTAGACTTTTCTTTGGAAAATACTTTATACTTGGTTTTGAAAATAGTTTTTCAAAAGTTTTAAAAAACCTTTTTATCCCTTCTCGTAAACCATATGCTCTGATACCAAATGTAACACCCCACCTCCGCCAGGGTGGCTCTTGCAAGCAACTCTGACTTTGGTGGGGCGTTTTAAAACAAGGTAAATATGCATAATGATATAGCAAGGCAGGACATGACATATATATATGTAAATAAACAGAGTAAGTAGATAGATAAAACAGCGGAAGAATTTTAAACCATTTCAAAAACAAGTTGCTACATCATAATGTCAACTTCCCAAATAAACAAGTCTAGTACATAAAATAACATCATCTGAACTGAAAAGAAAAACATAAAAGTAGCTATCCCCAAAGTGGGAAAAAACCATAGCGAGCTCAAGTCCAAAGCATACATGAGCTATCCAAGAAAGCAGCTAAGATCCAAGCTAGACTCCTGTGTTCCTTCCCTGAGAACCTGGGGGGGGGGGGGGGTGGGAAACGGAAGAAAAGAGGTGAAAGAAAACAGGTCAGTCAAAAAGACTGAGTAAGCCCTGCTACGATCAGTCTATCAACTAATAAAGTTAACAGTATGATGGAAACTGAGATGATCATAGATAACAACATACTGGCATGATAAATTAACTACAAGATAGATAGAGGTGTTATCGCATAAACAAGGTTAAGTTTTGCACCACGGTGTACTAGCAAACCAACATAACAGGTATTGATCCCTTGGCCCAAGCTTTGACCCAATAACATGAAGTGACCTTAATATAAGGTCCAACCAAACGGTCTAGTCGATCGGCTCCCTATAAGCCTAACACGTCAAGTGTTGGTGTCCATACGGCCCACATATGGATGTAGTCAGACTGTGCTGGGTCCACCTTCGGGTGTATCAAGCCCTCGGGTGTCAACCCCAGACACTGAAGCAATAATGCACAGTCTAAACCTACTGGTACCCGTGCCTCGAGTTTGTCCAATACCGGATTACGTGCACGTCCGTAGCCCGCCTGGACCCGCACCGCTGTACCACTCAGCCGTCGCTTTGGTCGCTTACATCAGTCCAGTAATCGTGCCCCGCCCTAGCCCAGCCTCTAGGGTTGTGATGATACCAAACTGGGATTACTGCTGGAACAGACCACGTTGCTAGGGTTTCCTAAGAGGGTTAAGTGCGATTTAACCCTTCACTAATCATGGATTAAATTGGTTAAGTGTAACCAACAGTTCACAACTTAACCCCATTTCAATCCCTCAAACCCCCAAATGGATTAAATTGGTTAAGTGTAACCCCATTTCAATCCCTCGAATCCCCAAATGGTTAAGTATTAGTGGACCCTGACTTAACCCTAATCATGAGGCATTAATTAATTTAATTGTGCCTTAACCTCTCACATTAGACTTTGTTGCGGTTACTAGTTAAGCCGGGCGGGTCCGGGTAGCTTTACACCACAACTTGGTCTAACCTCGGGTCCAAGGTACACATGACCAACTTCTCACATTGGGTCCTATTGTTTGTAGCCACTAGTTAAGCCGGTAGGCTCTGGGTAGAATTACGCTACAAACTCAACCCAACCTCGAGTTGGCCACACTTATGTTTCCTAAGTGTCATGTCCACTTTGTTTCAAAACATAATCACAAGTCAACAAATACTTGGGTAGACCTAACTTAATAGGTAAATTCCCAAGGGGTAGACCTAACTTAATAGGTAAATTCCCAATCTTATATTTTCATGTATTTTAAGTTTACCCAAACCCCCCAACGTCATTCTATCGCTTACATATTCGTGACAACGCATAAAGGATAGGAAGAGGGAACTTGGCATAACATACATGATGAACTTGCATATCACAACAAACATGCATAACATGTTAGACTTGCATAACTTAACATAGTGAACTTGCATATTACCATAAATATGCATAACATGTTAAACTTGCCTAACATGGCATGTGGAACTTGCATAAACACGCATAACTTGTCAAACATGCATAACATGTCATTGTGAACTTGCATAAGCATGCATAACTTATTAAACTTGCAAATCATGGCATAGTGATCTTGCATAAACATGCATAACTCAATAAACTTGCAAATCATGGCATAGTGAACATGCATAACTCAATAAACTTGCAAATCATGGCATAATGATCTTGCATAAACATGCATAACTCAATAAACTTGCCAATCATGGCATAGTGAACTTGCATAAACATGCATAACTCAATAAACTTGCAAATCATGGCATAGTGAACTTGCATAAACATGCATAACTCAATAAACTTGCAAATCATGGCATAGTGAACTTGCATAAACATGCATAACTCGATAAACTTGCAAATCATGGCGTAATGAACATGCATAACTCAATAAACTTGCAAATCATGGCATAATGATCTTGCATAAACATGCATAACTCAATAAACTTGCAAATCATGGCATAGTGAACTTGCATAAACATGCATAACTCAATAAACTTGCAAAAATCCCAACTTGCATCACATATTAACTTTAGAGTTTCTAAAATGAAGGTAAGAGGGCTTACAAATATTATGAAGACACAAATCTACAAGTAAAGATTAAGAAGCCCTTTATGCAAGCATATAAAAACCCAAAACAAAGCTCCAATTAGCAAAAATCCCAAAAACTCTAGCTTAGCAAATAAAGCTTGCAACTTGATGATGTATGCAAGCTAATGATCATTCATACAACTTAGAAAAGCTTGTATGAACATCAAAATCTTCATAGGAATGATTTATGTTGGAGGCTAGGTTTTTTTTTTAAGTGGAGGCCATTTGAGAATTCAATTTGACATAGTTTGGTTGCTAGAATGAATAATGAGGTTTTAGGGTAGGATTAGGGGCTTATTTATAGAAGATTAGAGTGTTTTTAGCCCTAGGATTAACCCTAGGTTAGTTTAGGTCCGTCAGATTTAGGAATTCTCTAGAACCAAGCCACAAGACCAGACCAAACCCAAAATGGTGCGCCAGGCAAAACTGCCCGGCCACCCCGTGTCGACAGGGCTGTCGACACCCTGGGGACCCTGTCGACATGCCTGTCGACATGGGGGTCCTGGCGGGAATTTTCCCGCCTGCGCCAGTTTGCCCTAATTCCCACTTTTCAACTTGAAATTCAAATCTGTTTTTACTTAGGAATTTTCTGAAAACTTCGATGGGCCTTAACTGGATCATACGGACTCCGATTTTCGAAAACTCGGACTCTATTTCGCGTATTTTTTCGAGACGAACGCAATGGCATAGCCCGTTTCCCTTGATTCAAATTTTTGAATTAAATTCTGCCTCGATTTATGTTATAACAGGTTATTGAAAATACGGGTTGTTACAGGTTGACATGTAAATAATTGACAGTCCAATAGCTTGGGAAGATGATGATCTGGCAAGGGGAGGATGTATTGTTACGAAGGATATGCTGACAGAAGTGATGAGAGGTTCATTAACAGATGGGCAGGTAAACATATGTACAAAAAATTGTTAATGATTTTCATTGTTTTTAAAAAAATGATAACTATATTTTTTATTTTTAATATGGACAGCATAATCACTAAGGTAATGATTCATAAATAAAAATTAAAATGATAATTAGATATCTTTTTTTTAACAATTCAATAATCTTTTAATTTCTTGTAATGGTTATTTAGCTTTTGATTATCATTTTATATATATTGCAGGTATCATTTTAGGATATGTTATCTACGTTACACTTTATAGATATCATTTTCTAGCTGTAATAGTTATCATTTTTTATATTAGGAGAGCTACCGTAGACTGTGCAAACATGATTAGGATATATGATGGTGTATCATGTTTAGTTACTTTTAGTAATATATTGCTGTCATTGTATTTTCAGATAATCGACTGGTGCACTCTTAAATGTGATTTAGTCGATTACAATTACGCAATGTCTACACTCATGACAGTAAGTTGATTCACAGTTTTTTTTAATAATATTGTTATAGTATTCATGTTTTCATTAGTAATTAAAATAAATTTTACATTGTACAGAAAGGAATTATGGAAGGCAGAAGTTCAATTATTAATTGTTTGGTTACTCCTTTCTTAAAAGAAGCAGCTTTGAACAATTATACGGAAAAGATTTACTTCCCATTACATTTTGACAACCATTGGACGCTGCTGACATTAGCATATGCAAACATGCAATGGGTTCACTTTGATTCGATGAGACCAAGAAGATCAAACAAGTCGAATAATCTTCATTTAAATGAAGCATATGAAGTGGTAAGAAAATTCAAATGTCCTTATTGTTGGTAAATTAGCACTAATAATTGTTAAATACAGAGAAAGAAAGTTGAAGAAATTCTGCAAAAAATATGGGTTGAAAATAAAATTGAAGATAAGAAGATTAGTGAAGGAGAGATTTTTCAGGAACCATGTGCACAACAACACTCTGACAGGTAAATATTTTAATATTTTTTAAATTTTTTTTTGGATAATTTGGTAAATACAAAAGATGAAATAATTTATAATGATAATTGATTGTAATCGACATAATTGAGTATCAAATGCAAACAAAAAATAACTGAAAAATTTTCTTTATATTTTCTAAAAATAATTGATTTTGATTTATGCAGAACGGACTGCGGGATATTCGTCATCGTAAATATAATTTCAGACAACAGGGCTGAAATTCCTCTAAAGGTATCAAAAGAGAAAATGGATAAAATAAGAGCAATGATCGTACATGAAGTTATATCGAATCATGCATGCTGCTGGAATTTGGTTCGTTTCGTCACTGGACTGACCAAGAAAATTAAAAAAAATGAAAGAAAAAATGAGTGAAACAGTGCAGTATGATGTAGTTGGTTAGAAAACACTGTATTTCCTTTTAGTTTGAAAAGTATGCAAATGTTAATGTTTTTAATTTCAGTAAAGGATGGGTGTATGAATGAACTACTAATCTTGCATGAATACATTATGATTAATCTGAAAAGTTGAAATATTGCAGAATTTGATTGGAAAGGATTGAATGTATGTTATTATTTTTTGTATTCTCAGTATTGTGTATGTGTGCAATAGTGATGTAACAAGAAAAAGTTTAAAAATGATAACTACAAGAGTAAGAAAATGATAACTAGAAACTGTATGTTGAAAAAACCCAAAAATGATACCTGCATTAAAATAAAAATGATAACCAGAAACTGAGTAATTATTTGTTGAACTAAAATGATAGCTACACTAAATTTAAAAAGATAAGCCGAAACTTTGTATTTGTTTGAAAATCCAAAATGATAATTGCATTCTTAAAAAAATGATAATCAGAAACTGAGTATTTATTTGTAATACAAAAATGATAACTGCATGCTTAAAAAAATGATAATAAAAAACTGAGTATTTATTTGTAATACAAAAATGATAACTGGGTTCCAAAATAAATGATAATCAGAAACTGGGTATTTATTTGTAATACAAAAATGATAACTGCATGGTTTAAAAAATGATAATCAGAAACTGAGTATTTATTTGTAATACAAAAATGATAACTGGGTTCTAAAAAAAATGATAATCAGAAACTGGGTATTTATTTGTATTACAAAAATGATAACTGCATGCTTAAAAAAATGATAATCAGAAACTGAGTATTTATTTGTAAAACAAAAATGATAACTGTGTTCTAAAAAAAATGATAATCAGAAACTGGGTATTTATTTGTAATACAAAAATGCTAACTGCGTTCTAAAAAAAATGATAATCATGGACTTTAAAGATGATAACTACATAACACACTAAATCGTACTGACTAATTCATTGAATCAATAAATGCATTAGTTTAAGAAACAAATTTTTTGATTAAACAATGAAATGACAAAAAATATCGGACCATAATTTTGAATTTGTAGCAAAAAGGTAATAGTAACATGCTAAAGGATAAAACTAATTTTAGCACATTGAATTTAATTGAACAGAACAACAGCAAATCACGTCATATCAACAACACAGCAGTATAAAAATTAAACAAAAACAAAATAATTGAAGAAGTGGTTTTATTACAAATGTAGAATATTCGGTACATGTGAAGAGTATCAAACACTAATTTGCGAACGTATACAAATATACTGGAGAAGTATGCATGGAAATACATTTGATCCCAAAAGAAAAATAAAATAAAAATCAGTTTTTTATTTTTTGCCACCTTGACAATTGCGCTTATTATGGCCATATTCATTACACACTCTACATCTATTTTGCTTGTTATGAAAATATGCAAATCCACCTTTCCTTTTTGATGAAGGTCTACTGGCATCACGTTTATCCTTTGGTGGCTTAATTATTGCTTCATTACTTGATTCAACATCCGGTTTGTCATATGTTGGTATCAGATTAATTGTATGGCTATAAGAAGATCGGTAAGCTTCGGCAGTGAAATAGTGCTCAATGAAATCATACACATTTAATTTCATTTTAGTAATGCATTTTATTGCATGAGCACATGGAAATCCCATAACTTTCCACTGGTTACAACTACACGTCCAATCTTTTAGATCAACACGATGAGAAATTGGTGATCTAACTTCAAAAAGGTGTTGAGAAGCGCGTAATACATCCCAACCAAAACCTTCCTCAACTAATACTTTTAATCGGTTTTCCATGGTTGGACACAAAAAGGTAGTCCATAAACGGGATTCTTCACGACGTTTAGCCATTTGTTCCATAATTTTGATTCTTATCCCGTCCAAACAAGATGTAATTGGTAAGGCTCGTTCTTCTAAAATCCAGCTGCTGAAACTTTCAGCCACATTTGAGCTGTACTCCCCATACCTTTTACCACGGAAAAAAAAATCAGCCCATTTGTCAAAGGGTTTGTCTTTCAAAAAAGTAACCGCTGCAGCACCACCAACTTGTAAAAATTTAGAATGAGCAACTTGAAACTCATGAACATTAGATGCTCTAGAACATCTGTGGAACAATTCTACAATCGAAATGTGCGCATTTTTGGACTTAACAGCAGACAGCAAATTTTGTTCCATGTGTAGATAGCAATAACTATGGTATGCAGATGGAAAAACATCGTGAACTCCCGAAATCAAACCTTGATGTCGATCGGACATAAAAACCAAATTGCGATCTTCGTTAATCATTTTCTTCAAATGATATAAAAACCAACTCCAATTTTCCACGTTTTCAACTGAAACTACGGCCATAGCTAGAGGGAAGAAACCTGCAGAAAATTTTGAATGTTTGATAAAAAATGATCCCTATATATGTATTAAAATGATACCTACATACAGTAAACTGGAAACAGAGAAGAAAATGATACCTTAGTGCCAATAAAAATGATAACTTAAATCTGCTTAAAGAATGTTTGATTAAAAATGATCCCTAGATACGTAGTAAAATGATACCTACATACATCACACTGGAAACAGAGAAGAAAATGATACCGCAACCAAAAAAAAAATGACAACTTAAATCTACTTAAAGACTGGTTGATAAAAACTGATACCTAAATACGTAGTAAAATGATATCTACATGCAGTACACTGCTAACAGAGAAGAAAATGATACTGTAATCCCAATAAAAATGATAACTTAAATCTGTTTGAACTGATAAATCAGAAAATGTACTAAAGAAAACTGATCCCATAGAGACCAAATGGTACTTTATGTATATGTAAATCATATAAAATTAGTATAAAATAATACCTTGGTTGCCATTCTTAGCTGTAGCACCCATCAAGACTCCTGGCCTCCCCTTCAAATGGGTACCATCTAAAAATATCATAGGCCGACAATACTTGAAGCCAAGAATACAAGCACCAAAACCAACAAACACTCTCTCAAACTGATTAGTAGAAGAGTCAACATCCATTGCGACATAAGAACCCGGGTTGTGAGTCTGTAGTGCACCTAAATACCAAGACAAATCATTGTACGACATTGCATCATCGCCATACAATTCCGTTAAAGCTAGTTGCTTTCCTTTATAAGCATAACGGTAAGACAAAGTCAGGTTAAACTCTCTTTGAAAATCAGCCGTTATGTCTTTCGGTTTCTTATTCGGACGATCTCTAATTTCATCAATTATCAATGACTTAACAAACTCGCTAGATAGAGCAGGTTTATTCGAATTTGTTAGACCACCTCCGCAAGAATGGTCAGCAATCAAATTTCTAATGAAAAACCTACTAAGTTGCCCAACATCAGAAGAGGCATGCACTTTAAACAAACAACCAGAAGACGACGATGAACAAATAGTTGTGATCCTGGTAGCACTGTTCTTAAGAAATTGTAAATCATGACCTGATTTAATTTGGTAGGCCATTAAGAATTGTCTGAACTCAGTAGCGCCTTCAAAACAAAAACCGGTAAAATCAGAAATTTTCAATGTTGATCCGTTTTTCATAAAATCTTTTAAGTAACTCTTCCTATGTACAACAATGTTCGCATCCAAACACTGAACAGAAGAAGAAGGAATTGAAACATTGGTAGAAAGTGCCGAGGAACCATCAATCACATTTTCTAACAGAAAGTCTTTCAACTTCACATCAAAGCAGAAAAAAGCAGTCCTCTTATGTAATTGAAATAAAACGATACTTTGAAGATCAGAGTCAGTCTCAACGATTTTAGTTCTGCCCTCAAGCACATAGCTTAGTTCAAAAGACTTAGGAGTAAGTTGAGACCAGTATGTACAAATTTCGTTTTGCAAAGCGTACAGTGAACAATTATCAGACAACCGAGTACTAAAAGAGGTATCGTTGAAGACAAGTACGATAAGGAGAGTATCTTCACCACTGGAACAAATAATTCTGGTGAACAATTCAGTTAGCCAAGTAAAAATATGTAAGCATATAAAACAAAACAATAAAACGTGCATAACACATTAGAAATGATACCTAAAAAATATTTAAAATGATACCTACAGAATGCTACACATTCAAAGGAAAGGGAAGAAAATGATAACTATAAAAATACTAAAATGATAACTAAAACCCGCTGTGGTGTATTAATCATGAAATCAGAAGTAAAGAAAATTGTAAGTCAAAACCAACATGTATGCTTTCTGAATCAAAAATTGTTTTCATACAAAACAATATTAATTCAGCATTGCATTTACAAACCGTTTACAGAATTTAAAAACAGGAAAATCGAGATTAAAAATAATAAAAACAGAGATTTGAAAAAAAGAAAAACCAATACCTGCTAGTATCACAACAAGAATCCATTACTGATCTGTATTAAAAACGCACAAGAAATCGTTGAAATAAGCAATTGAGTTTTTTCTGTATGATTGGCGAAAGATCAAATCTCAGTTGAAGAATTGTGCACTGATCTAGGGTTTCAGATCTCGTTGCGATCAATGACGGCGATTTAGATTCGAAAATATGGAAGAATGAAACGAGATCAATGGCGGCGAGATTCTGAAAATGATTCAACGACGAGAAAGATTTTATTAATCAGGAAATTGCGCGCGTGATATGCAGAATAAAATTCCGACGGATAACAGAAACTCAGCGCACGTGAGACAATGAAAGGAGGGTGTTGTCCTTATGAGTAAAATTTAATTGGGCTGTCCTTATGGAGAAAAAAGCCTTTAATCTTGTCCTCCTAAAAATTTTCCTGTATACAAGAATATGACTAACGTTTCCCTTGCTGTTATGTGCCTAGTTGCTTCCAAGCCATAATTCTCCAACCACTTGCACGATGAAGTGGAATATAGCCTCTTCATTCGGAAATTTCGCTGACAGCGTTCCGCATGTCCAGTGAGTATTTCATTTACTCAAGTAATACCAAACGTTTCAGAACCATACAGTCTGCTTCTTTCCGGTCTCCGATTTGCCATGTATTGTCGAATACGGGCGATGTCTTGCAAATCTTCGAGATCAGGATCGTCGCTATACGACATGAAGAAGGAAGTGAAGATTAGAGGTGAAAAATGGTGGTAGAGGTGAAGATTGATGGTGGAGAGATTGGTTTATATTAAAGGTTTTGGAAAACAGCCGTTGGCTAGGGAGCTGCTTGCGTCGGACAACGTCCAACGCGTTGGATGCAAACGGCTCCTTTCCAATGTTCCAATTAAACGAGCTACAGTTGTGTGATTCACGTTAGATGTGTTCGACGTAAACGCGAAAGTTGACTCCCCAGATTTGTTTGCAAATGGTACCATAACAGGCCATGTTTCCTTGTTTGGAAAATAGTCCAAGTCGTCATTTCCTATCTTCTGGTCAATATTATCTGTCGAGCTTTAATTGGCGTTTGTAATGCACTTTCTTTTTTCCTTTCCATTAAATAGGCAGGGACCATTTCCGGTTTGCTTCTATGAAATTTTATCCTCAAGTTCAAGAAATCCCTAATTTTCAAGGATAGAATAAAGTTCTTTAGATTTGTTTCAAAATCCATTTTAGTTTTCTGTAAATTTCTGTCGCTTCAATTTCAATTCCACATTGGAGAAATTTACATCTCAATTTTGAAGGGCATCGATCATGCCTGCGATGCTCCGCCGATTCTCGTTTGTTCGATCTGTTGCTATGGAAACCCTAATTGAGATGTCTGCGTTCAATTTTAGTAGTAGTAATAATAGATCTAGTAGTAATCGTAAGAAGCTTGAAAAGTGGAATCGTCGTGGTAATCTTTAACATCAGGATTTATATTAAGCTTAGTTCTTCGTCTTTTTCTTCATTTGAGCTATTTTTCCTCTTTCTAAATTATTTCTTGAGAGAAAGGAGTTTTGGAAAGGATTCTGTATTGGATCGACCAGTTTCTTTTAAGGTAATACTTCTTTTCTAAAAGTTTCCGCCTTGTATTTACTATAAGCTTAGCTTTTACCTAAAAGCTATCTATCATGCCTATCCTTGGTGGATTAAGCAGAAAAATTAGTTCCAAAATGTCTATTTTCACTTAACTTCTGCAAAAGATATATCTAATTAGTATCTTGGGTTGTAAAGATCTAAATTTACTAGATATTTTTAGAACAGGAATCATGGGAATGATGTTTTTGTTTAGGTGGTAGATTTATATGTACTGATGCACTTTGTTTTATACAAATAATATAAGAAGTTTATTGACAATGTTTAGGCATCATAATTGCATTCTATTATGATGTAATAGGCATAGGTAGGTAATGTGTACGTGGTTATAAAGATACCAGCCTCTTTTTTATTGGCGTAGGACTGGAATAATAGCCAATTTTAATTAAATTTGTTTACAGAATTAATCAGCGTAGCTATTGGATGGGGGGTTCTATATCCAGCGAGAATGCTTTTTCTGGAAGTGTTGGATTAAAATCATGCTTATATACCATTTCTTCTGAGGAATTATGTCCAAGAAATGAACAAAACTCTTATAACAACATGGAGAGCATTGTGAAGGAAAAACTGCCCATTAGAAATCCAGAGTTTTCTACTTCATCCAGTGAGGAGGAGAAGGACGATGATGACAGTGATATTTTACCTGACAAAAATTATAGTTCTCCCATTGAAAGTGACCCAATTCTGGCAGGCATAGATGACTGTAATATGTTGATGATTCAGCCTCATCCTTTTGGTGTAGATGCATCAAATCATTTGAACAACCTTCCATCAAAATTGTTACATTTGCATCTATCATCTGATGAGGATGGTGAAGTAATGGAGATGGAAAATACCTATCTGAATGAAGAGAAATTATTATCTGTCCGAACACTATTGGTAAGCTTCTTGCCATGTATTTTGTATAATTTCTTTTGTTATAACATTATTCTTGTACCTTTTGGTGAATTTATATGATGACTACCTTTACATTCCAGAATACTTATGTTCACGTCAGCAAATCTGATACAAGTATGGTGTAAATATAAATATTGTGTTTCTCAGATAAGACTTACATTCATACCATTAAGTGAAACCATGTTTGCTAATTCTGCGATTACCCAAAACCAAACAAATTCTGAAGTCTTTTATTTTAGGAAGTATGATTCTCAATGAGTAAAAGTTCTAGTAGGCTGGCGTTATAAAATGCATGCCATGGAGCTAGGGATGACACTGCTTTTTTTGTTTTTTCTTCTTTTTTTTTTTAAAACTATTTTAACTCATGACAAGGTGTTGAGTAGAAAGGTTCATCAAATGGTGTGAATGTAAACATGTTTGTATGCTTAATTGCTGCTGACATTTTGTATGCAATATTTTTCATTCTTTATTTTAGGGGATCCATAGTCATTAACATTCGTATTTACATTAAGTACTTCTCAAATCTGTTGCCTTATTCTCTTTAGCGTAAAGATCAATGCTTCATAATAACTTACGTATTAAGTGATAATTTTTGGAAGAACCAAATTTGTTTTATCTGTTATGTTAGAAACAAATTTTATGGATATCATTTAATAGATAAATTAATAATTGTATTCTTATTAAGATGCCAGGATAATAAATATAACATTCTCAAAATAATTTATTTATAGAGAAGTTTGTTAATTTGCATTTTTTTTCTCAAATGAATTTATTCATGTGTTCTGGTTTTGCTTATTTTTCCATTAATTTACATTCTCCCTGAAAGTTTTGAGGTAACTATTTTAACACTTGTTTAAAGTACCATTTAATTTTGTTTGTATGCCCCTTCTTTGGTAATTTCTTAAGAGCAATTTTTATAACTAAAAAATTCGTGTTTGAGATTTTAATTTGAAGGACTTAATATCTTTATTAATAGTTGTAACTTGTAACACATTTGGTGTTCCACTTTTTGATATCAACGTGAACTACCAAAAAATGCTTCTCTATTTTTGATATCCCTTAAAATTTGGAATTATCTTTTTTTTTCAAATTCAAAATTCCACGTAAAACATATTCAAAAGAGAATTGTATTTTAAAGGTCAAACATTCAAACTTTTTTAGCATCTAGGATTGCCTATTCAAGATTTAGAGGACAACAAATAAAAATAAAAGTATATAGTATCATAACATGAAAAAATTATACAAAATCGATACTATGGACATTGTCATTCTTATTGAATTTTTGTCCTTATGGTTACTTTATTTAGTTGAAAAGTTTGTTCTTCTCACTTAAAAACCAAGACCATGTCCTTAAGGTTAAAAGTTGATGAATTTTGTCATTCACACTAATTTCCTGTATCAAAATCCCTCTTAAAAGTTGGATCTAACTTTTTTTAAAGTTCAAAATTTTCTCCTATAAACATCATTAAATTTTAATACCACTTGAGTATAGGATTCAACAAATGAATCTCTGCAAATATTATTGAATATTAGTCACTTAACTATACGATCTAACAAATAAACTACATTTACAAATTTTACAAAATATTATATTATTTAAAAATAAGATCTAACAAATAAACTTCTTTTACGAATTGGTTAAAAAAAATTAAACTAACAAAAAATAGATATTACAACTTAGAAAAATTCAAATTATGATTTCAACCTAAAAGTATTGCTTAACTTTTGTGCAAATCATTTATGTTCAGTATGTTAAACATGTTTAAGCTATAGAAAAACGGTTCATGCTACTGGAAATCAATTTATACAAAATTGATGCACGTCTTTAATGTAAAATATAGCTAAATATTTTCTTTTGAATATGTTAAACATGTACAATTGTAGAAAAAAAATTCATGCGCGCATGCCATCGTCACGCACGAAGCGCATGCCATGACGCTCGTGTATACACACATATATATAGTATATTTTTTTTAATTAATTTAAATTATATTATAGTATATTTTTTTAATTAATTTAAATTATATTGATTGATTTTTTAAAAATACGTGTCAAATAAAAAAAATACTCTAAAACCATTAGTTTGCTTTAGTATTTGAATTTGTTATAATTCAATTTTTGTATCTTGTTAATGTTGCAAATTCAAACTTTTAACTGGATAATTTAATTCAAAATCGACAAAATTGTATCAAACAAAGTCAATTTTAGTGTTTTGTTTAGCAAGAAATTAAATATAAAAATAACCATTCTGAAAAAAAAAAAGTTTTGCGAAACATCCATGTAATATTTTTGTTGAAAATTTGCAATTTTTAGTGCTAATATTTGAAGTTAAAACCGCATGCAGTTTTAACTGCAACGTTGCACGAGAAACCGTAAATTTTCACTGAAATTATTTCCAAGTTGTTTTGTGTAATCCAACTTTTTCGTTTATGTTTTGCTAATTCAACATTTTTGAGACTTTGGTAAGTTTTCAATATTTCAGAAAGTGTGGCCACAATTGTGATATCGAATTTCATTATTTTGAAATTTCAACAATTATGGATATTTTAGTAAATTTAGCCACAATTTTTGTTTTAAATTTTGACACTTTTTCTTGTAGATACACATTAATTTGCATATTTGTATTTACTAATGTAATTTATATTTTACGTTTTGAAGTTGTTCCAATTATTTTATCGGTTTTTTTCTCAATTTGGTTAGAACTAGCAATTTTTTTTGTAAACCTTCCTTCAGTTTTTGATATTCTTTTACATGTCAAGCACATACTTTGATAAGGTTTACTGTAGTATGTTTCACTATTTATAACCGAAACTTAGATGGAACTTCATTTGGTCATCAACGTTACTCAATTAGAACAGTCACAATTTCTGCCCTTACGCCATTTCAGATAACCTCGCCCCTTTCTCTCATCCCTCCTTTCTCTCATCCCTTGTCAATGCAAATAATAAAATACAAAAGTGGAATTGTAACTGTAAAGCTTTCCAACTTCAATCGAGATAATAAGAAGACGCAAGAACTAGATCAGTGTTCTCAAGGCACAAGGTTTGCACCTTGTGCTGTTACACCCCTGAGCATGGAAAATCAATAAATAAATTCAAAACAGTTAAAAATAAATAAGACATCAATCAACAAATAAATATATTCATTGTATTTGATTAGCTATATTTGAATTAGTTAGATTTAGCTAAATCTCAATGATAAGACTTTAAATTCAGATCAGGTCAGCAAAAAATGAAAATGCTCGCTGATGAACACCCGGAGGCAAAGGAAAAGGATTGTTGTGGCAAGCTGAAAAATTGATGAGCCTAGCAAATATTGATGAAGAAGGGAGCAAAAAGATTTTTTTTTAAAGCTCGACTCACCTTAATTTTTTTGTTAAATCCGACAATAAGATGCAACCTCTATTGTAATAACCACCACATGCCATCATTTAGGCATTAAACGAAGCTTGCCGCCCAGCCATCTGCACAGATATATCTACTTGAGTCTTACAACATCATCTAAGCATGTATTAGGCATTGCTTATGCACTAATTGATACTTAATGCCTCATATAAGCTTCTACATGTTAATGTTAAACAATTTTGCTTTGTTGGTTGCTCACGAGCTCATCTGAACCCAACTTTCGTTTTAGATCACTTACCAAAATTCTAAAATTTTACCTAAATACACGAGTTTATAAAAGATATCCATCTTTTGATTAATGATCGATTAATGTTGTCTATAACGGTTAAGCCTTAGTCCATTCTTTTCGTCTAGCGTTTATCAACCAATCTTTACAATCTCGACTGCATCATATTAAGATAAAAATGACTTAGATTTGGTTTTGGATGTCCATTTATTGAACGTCCATTCAGATGTTCAAGATTTTACCCTCGTCTCACTTTTTCTACACTTACCCCTTGCCTCACCTTTTCTATGCTTAGGCAGAAAGGTGTGCAAAAAGCATGTCAAGCCAAATTTGTTTTGATCCTGTTTGTATCTTAGCTTGGAAATGCTTGGCAGCCAATTAGCTAGCTTATCGAGAAACACTTGTTTGGGAGATGTGAGCAATGTAAAATAGCTGCGAAGCTTATCGAGAAACACTTGTTTGGGAGATGTGAGCAATGTAAAATAGCTGCGAAGCACATGAGTTTTCATATTGGACATTATGTATCCTTGTTACAGTTGAGTCCAAATTAGTGCTAGTGTTGAAGCATAGCCATGTCCTGATCATCCATACTGTGTTTTCTTTAATATTGCACTTGTATCAAGCACTATTAGTTGCTTAGTGAACTTGTATCTTAGATGTTTTATATTCCCAAGCATATAGGTTCAGTTACTATGTCAAGCTTAATCATCCATGTCTTCATAGTTTATCATCATGAGGGCCAGCCCTGGGCCTATGCAAACAAGGCGACGACTTAGAGCCCAATGTATGAGAAGGATCCAACTTTATCAGTTTTTATCATATGTTACGGCGTAGCAAATGATAGACAAAGAAGTGGATAGGTTGTGTGGTAAATTACTTGTCTAACGATCTAAGTGTGCATGAAGTTTCACCTTTATCAGATTTTGCATTGCTTTTATCGATGTTTGGGCCCAAATATAGATTTTGCTTATCTTTACACTACTGCGGCCCAGGGTCAAATTCAGGTTAGTCCAGCCCTGGTCACCATCATCATAGTCCACCGTTATGTTTGTCAATGGTCAAGTTTTGTCTGGATAACTAAGAACCCAAGCCGAGGAGGGAGCATCAGTACAATCCAAAGCCGAACCCGGCTCAAGCTTGGTGGATATCCCAAAACCGGTATCCAAGCTTGGCCTGTCGGGTGAGGATAAAAATTTGGATAACTGGCCTGAATGCTGTTTTTATCTGGTACGATTTGGCAGCTATTCGACTTGGTTTGTGTATGAATGGACCCACATAAAAACTCAATTGCACTCGTCCAAATTTGAATTCACTGCCTAATTTTTAACGATGTCATTAGTTAAGCTTATACAGAAAAACACCACCGGTCCAAAGGAACTATTTCCAAAAAGGTAATTGCATCTAGTTCTAAGATTGTATTCTGACTAAAGCAAACTCTCTTATATGGTTGCTAGTCTGTAGCGGTCTTATTTCATAGTTTAATCCATTTCATTAGTAGAATATCGATTCATTTATTAATATATTGTCAAAGCATAAAAAGTCTTTTGTTGTATTCTGCAATTTTATTTGCATCATGTACACGGTACACGCATTTTGTATTGAAAAAAATTTGTCCGATTATATGCTGCCATATGCGTACTACTCTCATACATCCACTTTGGAGCAAAAAAGTACTTTAATTCAAGAATTTGTGGACATGCCATTTTTGACCGAATAGATTTCAATAATTTATAATAAAGTGTCGGGCCGTCGGCGCTAAGCAATATTTATTTGCACTTCAGAATATGCTTTTGAGAAAGGGTTGGTATAAAACGATGTCCATGATTATTGTTAAATAAATTTTTTTGTTCAGAAATACATGTACAAAAAGGTGGTGCCTGGCGCAAACGGTAAGGTTACCCGGTTGGTAATCTAGAGCGCACAGGTTCGAGCCTCGGCCTCTTCACATAATGTGAGGGAAAGGCTGCGCACACTAATCGAACACCCGCAGAGTCCGGAAAGCCGTGAGAATAGTACCAGATGTGAGACTATCTAGGAAGTCCTCACGCTTGAGTACGGGAGCCTTCGGCATTGGGTATCCACCTTTCAAAGGTGGTGTCTGGCGCAAACGGTAAGGTTACCCGGCTGGTAATCTGGAGCGCACAGGTTCGAACCCCGACCTCTTTACATAATGTGAGGGAAAGGATGCGCGTGCTAATCGACCACCCCCAGAGCCCGGAAAGCCGTGAGAATAGTACCAGATGAGAGACTGTCTAGGAAGTCCTCACGCTTGAGTACGGGAGCCTTCGGCACTGGGTATCCACCTTTAGAAATACATGTACAAGCTTAGTATATATGTAAATAGAACAGATTCTGCTTACTTGGCAAACAAAACTACACTTCTAGAGTGATATATACAAACGAGTTTGTTATAGTTTGATAATTTGTTAATAGCATATAATGGTTTCTCAGGCTCAAACCAGGCTGAATGGCAGTCAAACCGTACCTGATCCAAACTATAAATTTTTTTGGATGTTAGTACGGACCCTTATTGAAACTTGCACCGCTGATGGGTTGTGTACAATCTTACTTCCATAGATGGAGAGAACATTTAAAAAAAAAAAAAAAAAAAAAAAAAACCCAAGCGAATGCTCACAGAAATTGAATTGAGGGAAGAATCTTACATTAGGCTTGTATATTTAAATCAACTTGTATTGTTCAATACCATTTATTTTATTATCTACATGTAAAGTCTAATTTAAATCGATTTGATTTTAGGCACCAATGTGTAAAATATCCGATCTTAATATACTGAATTTTGTCACATAATTAAACCATAGAAAGTTCCACCAACTAATTAGCTAAAATGGGTCTGATTTTCAGGTGAATCCCAGGATTATTGTGGTTTTGTAGTTTAGATTTTGCCTACTGGATTGAAATAATTAAACCCAACTACCATATTTGCCGACTCAGATGGCTAAAAACTAAAACTCATTATTAATATTGCAAGCACTGAAGTGAAGGCTTCAAAAATTCAGTATCTGATTCTGCTGGCATCATAACTTTGTATGTCAATTTGAGTTTGACCATTTTCTTCCTATACTCTCGATTCCCAAACTCGAAAAACAACAGTATTTTAGTTAAATAAAAGGGGAAATCGGCACACATTTTTATGATTATAAAAAATTAGTGCTAGGTTCCTTCCGATTTCTTTATTAGTACATCCCTATTTTCTTTAAAAAGATGAAATTCGCTTGGGTATTCGGATAATTTTACTAATCTTAATATGTGCTTTTTAGTATATATGTCCATAATGCATAATCATTGTAATTCATGTCGGAGTGACCACTTTTAAATTTGAAAACCAGAGAAGTGAAAAAACAAAGAAATTCAGAAAGAAGGATGTAGAATATTGTTTTTATAGGAAATAATGTGTAAAAAAAAAAAAAAGTTTAGAAAAGAAAGACGTGTCCACAATGTGAAATTAATTGTTATTTATTTGCTCAGACTACACCAAGCAAACTTCCGTCAGCAATAAAAGGCAGTCGCTCCCAAAATGAAGATATTATGAATGTGAAGATGAGTGTAAAATGGGCAGCAGATGTTTATGATCCACCTGTCACCTCTTCATCTCACACAGTCAAAGGACGTCAGCGTCCTCACCGCCACTCCCATAATCATCACTCAAAATCAAAGAAAGACTACTACACTAGTAGTAAGCATAGCAAAGCAAGGTCGCCAAGAGGTGGTAGCAAAGAAAAGCATTCACATAGGAAGAGCAGCAGGCTCAGTGCTTCAACAGTTCCTCAGATATCAAGGTTTCCCACTTTTCATTTGAAATCTACGTTTGTGTATTACTCTTTTTTTTATTTTTTTTTCCTTTTTTTTTCTCAGTTGCATTTGTGTTGAGAATGGTTGTATTTACATCTACTTGTTCTTAATTCAGGGTTGAAGCTTTTGAATGTAGGAAAACAACGGTTAGTACATGCATTGAACCGAAGGTTAGGCCTTCTGACGAGGAAGTTCACAGCAAAGAATCCATTGAGAAATCTGGAAGCAGCTGCTACATGGAAACGATGGCTTCTTTACCTCTTGCTGTTGCGAAAGTTTCATAAGTTGAAATTATGTAATTTCAAGTTAATTTGCTTTAGAACCACGAACATTTTTTATTATTTAACTTTATTTAGTGACATTTTGTAAAAATGCAATTCAATTTACTGTTTTGTTTGCTCCATGTGAATTTTGATGGTGTTTATAGCTAGTTTCCTTTATGCTATGCTGCTCCAAGTGAACGGTAAATTTGTATGATTACTTCCGTATGCTGTTGCCGTCATATTTTCAAATTTATGGAGTAGTTCTTTAAAGCTCCATGTAGTGATGGGTGTGTTTGCAATGAATGCTAAGAGCATCTCCAATGCCAATAAGATTGAAAGGAAATGTGGACACATAAGCAATTGACATTATTAGAGAAAGTATCTTCTCCAACGCTACCGTGAATTGAAATTATAATCTAACGTGGTCCATGAACTTTTAGACATTTTTGAACTTGATGTCTAGCTCTAGACAATTCCCTTCACAATTTGAAGTAGTACACATCAACATTTCAGTTGCAAAATTTCTACTTAATTGCATTATTTTATGCTTCATGCGTTGTGGTGTCCTCCTATCCTTGTATTTAGTGGGAAGTTTTACTGCAAATTCCATGGAACAATTGGTTTCAGTCAGTTACAGAATTAAATAACTGAAAGATGGTTTGTTTGCATTGGAGATTATTTTTACTAGACATTGTCCTGGTTGATCACATCGGCTTCATGGTCTCAAAAATGCTGTGCCACCTAAGCTCCGCATGACATCACAATCCAAATGGGTTGGAGATGCTTTAATAGGGTAAGTGATGTACGCTTGTAGTGCTCGAGTAGGGTATTTAACTTGTTTTTAAATATAATTGTAATATGTTTTGATAATTGCAAATAAATAAAGCTGTTAATATCTAGATTGTTCAATGCACGTTGTTTAACACATATTTTCGCATACATCATGTAAAATAAAACAGACTAAATACTATTTTTACATACATTAAGTAAAATAAAACAAAATACATACCATTTCACATACATTAAGAAAATAAAACAAACTAAATACGAAACATAGAGATATGGTAACTCAAATATCACACTATTTTCTCGTCAGTCCATGTCTTATCATATTCAAAATGGAGAGTTCGTAGCGAAAATTCTATGTAATTTCACACCTTAGAGCAGGAATACTGTAAGATTGAAAAATGAGAAGGGAACATTATAGTGTTGGTGAATTGATCGAAGTGAACAAACAGTTGTGTAAAAGGCATTGACGGAATGAGCTATGTCAGATAGGCAATGCAATCCAATATCAATTAACATTGTCTCACGTTTGTCCGTTCATAAAGCAGTGGGCTGTGAGAAAGTGGAGACAACAACAGATCAAGACAATATCACCATAATACTAAAAAATGAAAATTTTAAAACGTTCGTGGCAATACAATATATACAAAAAAGGGGAAAAGAAGAAACAAATGAGAAAAATAACCCAATTGAAAGTCGAGTAACATTAAAAAAAAAAATGACAACTGGGGAAATGTGTTGAAAATGAATACATTTTACTGGAAATGTAAAGTATCGAAGGCATTGAAATATGAATAGTCTCATATAGTAGAATAAAACAAACATTAAGTGTTTATATACTAAGTTGTGGATCCTATTATAGTTATTGTAAGACAAAGAATGACATGAAAGCACGACCATCTTAAAAGATGGTGCAACAACAACATCTTGCAGAAGCGCATTCGAGCGCACAGCTCAGAGGAATGGACATTTGAGGTGTTTTACAGGCATTTGACGGTTGGTTAGGCTATTCTAATCAAACAATTTTCCTTTTTGTCCATTCAAATTCATTTCTGCGAAGGTAATTTAGCGGTCATGCCATTTGGTATGCAATCTTTTAAAAATTATCACAACCATTGTACCTAATAGACACCAATTCAAAACAAATTGATACCTCTTCATGGCTATATATAGGTAGAAGTATAACGGGAAATTGACTAATAATTTTCTGGAGTTCTTCTACCTATAATTTTGTTCTTACTACAAACTCTTTTGAGTTCGTTATTGCTCTGTAATTTTTGCACAGCATCACAATGGAAAACAATTGCTCAACATCTTAAAGTGCCAAGGAGGAAGCAATATTATTTCAAGAAAACAACTTGGACTGAACTCGGACAAATATAATGCATATTAGTGAATCATCAAAAAATTGCATTTATCACATTCTTTGTTCCCTGCAACTTTTCTCAAACACTCTTGAAAAAATATTGATTGTTGGCTGTAAATTTAGACAACGATATCCTTGGATAGCAACAGCTCCATCCAACACAGGCTGTGGCTAAAATTTAGCCTGCAACTGTAGTCCCAACGGTGTTACTATATCATGGACAAAGGGCAGAAAAGTTTACAAGGATAGACTTCAAGTGTTGGCAGCAAAAGATGTTATTTTATCTGATAACTTTAGGCCTTGTAAAATTTCTTACTGAAGATGCATCCATGATGACAGAAATGGAACCCAATGATGGAACTAGAAGTTGAAGCCCTGAATATCTGGAGGAGTTCTGATTTTATCTGCAAGAACCACATCTTCAATGGTCTCAAAACAGTCTATACAACGTATAGTGTACTACTCGAACTTTCAAGGAACTCTGGATGTCTTTGGACAAGAGATACAAGACTGAGAATGCAAGGCATGAAGAAATTCATAAAAAGAAAATTTCTCGACTTCAAAATGATTGATGCTAAGATGGTAATCAACCAGTTTCAAGAACTACAAGCCATTATTCATGAATTACATGATGAAGGAATGACTCTAAGCGAACTCTTTCAGGTTGTCATTACCACTGAAAAGCTTCCGCCATAGTGGGAAGATTTCAAAAACAACCTTAAGCACAAGCGCAAAGAGATGACACTGGAGGAACTTGTAGTTCGATTGAGAACATAGAAAGATAACATAAAATCTAAGAAGAAAATCTCGCATAGTCTGACTGCAAAGACAAATGTTGTAAGGACAGAAAAGCCAAACAAAAGAGAACGTAAATATGCTTCTAAGAAGTCAAAGAAAATTCAAAATTCATGCCACAATTGTGGATATAAAAACCACAAAACCGCTGAGTGTCGGGGGCATAAAAAGAAGAAATATGAAGCAAATGTGACTTAATTTGACAAACTTTCGGATGATGTTTCTGGCATGATTTTGCGTGTAGCAGTCTTTGAATACAGTTCAGTTGGAAATTCCAAAGAATGGATTGTAGATGCATGGGCCTCTTAGCACATCTATGCTAATAAGTGGTGTCCTCAAACTATAAAATTGTCATTGCGGAGGAACAACTGTTCGTGGAAAATTCATCTACATAAAAAGTCGGAGGCAAAGGAAATATTATTGAGCCCATCTTGAATGATGTTCTCCATGTTTCAGATACTCGTAAAAACCTGATTTATGGATCTTAGCAAGCATGGCTTCAAACTAACATTCATGTTTTCTAAGTTTGTATTGTCAATGAATGGAGTGTACGTGGGAAGATGTTATGAAAGTGATGGTTTATTTAAAGTGATTATAACCATGATTGCACCTAATATTGATATGAATAAAACTGAATCTTCTACTTATACCGTTAACTCGTCTACTATTTGGAATGCTAGATTAGTTCATGTAAACTTTGATACAATGCGAAAATTGATTAATCTAGACTTCATACCATAACATAAACTGGAATACAACTGTAAATGTCAAGTTTATGTTGAAGAAAAATTAACAAGAACGTCATTTAACTATGTTGAAAGAGAAACTGAATCTCAAAGCCTAATTCATACATATGTATGTGATTCGAAAATGTGTCAACTAGAGGATGTAAAGGTACTTCATCATATTTCCTTATGACTGTACAAGGTAATGCTATGTGTACACCCTTAGAAATAAAGATGAGTCTTTTGGTATGTGTAAACATCATAAAGCAAAATTTGAGAAACAACTCAATAACATGTCGGCCACAGTGGCTTGGTGGTAGGGCGTCCTGCCTGACTTCTGGGAGGTCTGCAACTCAAGTCCCCTCCCCAGGACCTCACTGTGCCCACAAGGGGTAGCCAACTAAAAAACAAACGCGGCCTTCGTAGATGGGTTAGGTTTGACTTTCTTCGGAGTGGGGTTCTCATATGTCGAAATAATAATCAATACAAAACTTACATTTCTCTTTTTCAATTTTTAATGGCAACCGATCCTCCTGCCCAATCAAATCCATCCCGTACCTCCCCTACCACCCCTGTCCCACCAACGCTGTATCCACCTTTACCTCAACCACCTCCTACGCCTCCCTTTAGACCTCCTGATCCCATCAACCCAGTTCCCCAAACCTCCTATGTTCCGATTAATCCAGTTCCCATACCCTTATCAAACCCTCTCTCCTCTGCTCTGCTCCTACCTCTGACAAATCGGCCTCCTCCTCCTCCTTTGATAAAGTTTGGACTTCCCTATCCCAACGCCTTCCTCGCAATGCTAGTCAGTACTGTAAGGGTTGATCAGTCCCTTGCAACGGAAAAACCTCAATAGGATCAGCAATGATGTGATAGAACAAACAGCTTGAAATGAATATAAATCTCAGATCACAAAAAAAAAGCAACAGAGAGCACGCAAATTTATAGTGGTTCCACTATCGCGAGATAGTGTACGTCCACTTCAATGGGGAAGAGATTTTATTAATATATTCAAGAGATTACAGAGTTTTTTAATGTAGAGCAAAAGAAATGAAGAATACAATGATCTCTCCTCACATAGCATCCTCTATGTTTCTCTTTAAATAGAGAAAAAAGGTTACTTGGGGAAGAAACAATTGATTTATGTAAAATAAATCAATCTATGGAAAACTAATATCTAATTAATTGTCATATGATTGATTGATAATTTCCCTTTTCTCCATCAATCAATCTCATTAATTAGTTGTCATATGATTGATTGACAATTTTCCTTTTCTCCATCAATCAATCCCTTTTGCAATTTTTATCTCTTTCCGTTTCTTTTTTTCATGAAACATGGCAACTAATTAAATAAAAAACATTTCCAATATCCCCTATTCATTAATATTCCTTCCATTTCTTTTCATTCATTCCTTGCACAAAACAGGTAACGAAATTACCATGCATATCTCCATAATTAATTAGATATGGAAATATTGTATCATTAAATTTCAATAATCTGCACCTTGATACAATATCTCATGCAACCTAGAGACTCCAATGTGAATGCTTCCCAATGAGTTCCTACTAAAGCCACCCCTCATTGCACTTTGTCAGTGAACTCCGGCAAGGCCACCGCACACCAACAAAGTGTTGGAAGCATTCAAAAACAAGGTAGACATTGTGAAACTAATTCCTATCTCTTCATACAAGAAGAATACCGCATCTTCTCTTGACTTCAACCAAGTCACTCTCTTCCCCATTGTGCCACCATGTGGCACCTAGCACTTCATCAAATGAATCAAGTTCGAGTAATGCTCGAACTTAGTAGCAGGTAATGCCTTCGTAAACATGTCTGCTGCATTTTCATTTGTGTGAATCTTCTGAAGACGAACTAACTTCTCCTCATTCATAGAGATAAGGAAAGATTCTCTTACCTCTATATGCTTTGTTCTAGAACTGAAAGCCAGATTTTCAGCTAAATGAATTGCGCTTTGAATGTCACAATTCACCAAACAAGCATCTTGCATGAAGCCCAAATCACACAATAACTTCTTCAAATAAATGCCTCCTTAGCTGCCTCAACTGCAGCTATCAGCTCTGCCTCTGTAGTAGACAAAGCAACTATAGTCTGCAGCCTCGCTCTCCAACTAATAGCCGTTCCTCCAAGTGTGAACACATAGCCTGAGGTTGACTTCCTTCTATCTCTATCTCCGGCATAGTCTGAATCACATAATCCAACCAAGTTGAAATCCTTATTTCTGCCGCAAAAAACAAGCCCATAATCTGATGTTCCTCTAAGATATCTAAAAATGTACTTCACTGCCTCCCAATGCGATTTTCCTGGATTTTCCGTGTATCTACTAACTAATCCAACAGCTTGAGCAATGTCAGGTCTAGTGCACACCATGGCATACATCAAGCTACCTACTGCACTGGCATAAGGCACCTTCTTCATATAGGCCTTGTCCTTTTCTGAGATCGGAGAGCCCTGATTAGAAAGCTGTATATGCAAAGACATGGGTGTACTGATAGACTTTGCACCATCCATGCTAAACCGAGCAAGCACCTTTTGAATATATTCCTTTTGAGTAAGTCTCAAAAGTCCAAGCTTTCTATCTCTTTGGATTTCCATCCCCAAAATTTTCTTTGCTTCTCCAAGGTCTTTCATATCGAATTCCGCTTTTAATTTCAATTTCAATGCATCAATTTCAGCTTTATCCTTGGAAGCAATCAACATATCATCCATATACAAAAGTAAATACACCCAATTATTATTCTTTAAATGCTTAAAATAAACACGTGCATCTTTAGTACTACGAGTAAAACCATGTAAAAGCATAAAAGAATCAAACCTTTTGTACCATCTACAATAAGAGATTTCTTCAACTTGCATACCCAATCTGACTTTCCATCTACAATAAATCCTTCTGGCTGCTTCATGTAAATGGTTTCCTCCATGTCACCATGCAAGAAAGTGGTCTTCACATCAAGTTGTTCTAACTCCAAATCGTAAGCGGCAACTATTGCAAGTAGGATTCGAATTGAAGTTTGTCTAACAACTGGAGCAAATATTTCATCATACTCTAGCCCCTTTCTTTGTGAAAACCCTTTGGCTACTAATCTTGCCTTGTATCTACCATCATCTTTTACCTTGAACACCCACTTGCAACCTATGGCTCGGCTTCCTTGAGGTAGTGGTACCAAATCCCAAGTCTTGTTCTTTTGCAAAGACTGTATCTCCTCTTCCATAGCGCAATTCCACTTCGAGTTGTCACTCGACTTCATGGCTTCTTCAAGGTTCAATGGTTCATCATGAATTACATGTAAAGCATACTCAAATTGATCATCAAGGCTCAAATTTGCATACTGCCAATCTCCATATCTAATTGGAGCTCTCTTTTGTCTCCGACTAGCCCGAATGACTATATCACCTGACTCTCCTTCAGCTCCACCTTGAACTCCACCTTGAGCTGAATCATCTCTAGCTTCATGAACATCACCATCACTACTAGAGGAAATATGTGGACTATCATGTGATGTATCTTCAACTGCTTCGTCACTATCAATAGTGATAGCTCTACTTTGGGTTTGAAAACTGGGAATCTCAGTCTTTTCAGGCTTCTCATCAACTGAGTCTGAACCCTCTGATAAACCATCCAAAGGTTTGAACATTGCTGACTCATCAAAAGTCACATGTCTGGAATGTATAACTTTCTTCGTAATTGGATTCCAAATTCTATATCCTTTTATGCCATCTGTATAAACAAGAAAAACACATTTGGAGACCCTAGGCTCCAGCTTGTCATGTCCTGTATTGTGAACATAAATCGGACATCCAAATATACGAAAATAACTTAATAAAGTGTTTTCACCTCTCCATACTTCCTCTGGAATCTTCCCATCATTGGCTAGCACGGAATCCGATTAATAATATGTGCTGCAGTCGAAATAGCTTCAGCCCAAAAACCCTTAGACATGCCCGCAGTCAATATCAAGCAACAGGCCTTTTCAAGTAGAGTCCTATTCATTCTCTCAGCAACCCCATTGGATTGTGGATCACCAGGTGTAGTAAAATGTCTTCTAATACCACGCTGTCTGCAGTAGTCGAGGAACTCTTTAGAGACATGTTCGCCACCATTGTCGGATCTAAGAATCTTCAATTTCCTTCCTGTTTGGTTTTCTACAAGAGCTAACCAAACCTTAAACTTCTCAAATACTTCCGACTTAGCTTTCATTACATACACCCAAACCTTCCGCGAGTAGTCATTAATGAAGGAAACAAAATAATATGCTCCACCAATAGAAGCTGTAGAGTATGACCCCCAAACATCTGAATGCACATAATCAAGTACCCTCTTAGAAGTATGCATGCCATCGCCAAATGAAACTCTGGTTTGCTTTGCCAATACACACTCCTTGCAAAAGTCCAACTTGTTGAAGATTTCTCCCTTGATCTTTTTCTTCTTACGAAGCAACTCTAAGTTCTTCTCCGAAGTATGACCTAATCTCATATTCCAAAGCTTGGTAGCATCCAAACTTTTAGAACTATCGACTCCAACACATGATTCTCCATGGACAGTGGTACCCATTAGCAAATACAGATTTTGCACCATAACATCCTTCATCAATACAAGTGCCTCTCTAGAAACTATCAAACCATCTTTGACAATGGTTATTTTGCATCCCAATGATTCCAATTGGCCTAATGATATCAATGACTTCCGAAGACCTGGGACATAGCGAACATTTGAAAGTGTGCGAACAATCCCATCGTACATGCGAATGCGAACTGAACCAACTCCCATAGACTTGCATGTAGCATCGTTCCCCATAAGGATAGAACTTCCTTCTTTGGCATCGAAGGAAGAAAAATAATCCTTATTAGGAGTCATGTGAAATGATGCTCCAAAATCTAGAATCCAGTGGTCTGCAACATCTGATACAACCGTTGTCAATAAGTCGCTACCGCCTTTCTCCATCGCAATAGATGAAGAACCATCAGTCTTCTTCTCCAACTCTGGACAGTCTCTTCTCCAATGGCCTGGTTTCTTACAATTATAGCACTTTCCATCTTTAGACTTACTCCGTGAATTAGGCTTCCTAGAATTGGAACACCCTCTATTATTCTTCCCTATCTTCTCTGCTCTTCCTCTCTCTGCAAATAAGCCTGAACTACTACTTCCTCCACTACTATCACCAACACCAAAGTCTTTCATCTGATCTCTCAACTCTTCACTAAGCAAATCTGTCTTCACATCATCTAATTTCAATGTGTCTCTACCATAGATAAGACTGTTAGCGAAACCAGTGTATCGCTCTGGAAGCGAACACAACAGAATCATTGCTTTTTGTTCTTCATCAATCTTCAACTCAACAGACTTCATCTTCATCAACAGGTCACCAAACACACTTAGGTGTGTCTTAATTGAAGAACCTTCCTTCATTTTATAAGTGAAGAAAGTTTTCAATAGGATCAGGTGGTTGGATAGGGATTTCTTCATGTAAAGGTCCTCCAACTTCTTCCAAATGCCTCTAGCTGTTGTCTCCTGACTGATTTCAGAAATTACATTTTTTCTCATAGCAAGATGAAGAGTAGTAAAGGCCCATTCTTCCATCTCTTCTAATTCCACTGATGAAATAGCAGCAAGAAATGTCTCTGTATCAAATACTACTCGATGAACGCGATTTCTTCTCAAAACTGCTTTCATTATCCACCGCCATTTTTCAAAATCTCCTTCACCATTCCACTTCTCTATCGTCAACTGTGATCATGACGCCACATAGGAGCCTCTGACGTATGGAGCAACTACTGGCACTGACGTATTATTTGTCTTGTTTTCATCTCCTCCTGTCATTCTACCAAACACCTTCTTTGTGAATCTAGCTCTGATTCTAGTTGTAAGGGTTGATCAGTCCCTTGCAGCGGAAAAACCTCAATTGGATCAGCAATGATGTGACAGAACAAACAGCTTGAAATGAATATAAATCTCAGATCACGAAAAAATAAAAGCAACAGAGAACACGCAAATTTATAGTGGTTCCACTATCGCGAGATAGTGTACGTCCACTTCAATGGGGAAGAGATTTTATTAATATATTCAAGAGATTACAAAGTTTTTTAATGTAGAGCAAAAGAAATGAAGAATACAATGATCTCTCCTCACATAGCATCCTCTATGTTTCTCTTTAAATAGAGAAAAAAAGGTTACTTGGGGAAGAAACAATTGGTTTATGTAAAATAAATCAATCTATGGAAAACTAATATCTCATTAATTGTCATATGATTGATTGATAATTTCCCTTTTCTCCGTCAATCAATCCCATTAATTAGTTGTCATATGATTGATTGACAATTTCCCTTTTCTCCATCAATCAATCCCTTTTGCAATTTTTAGTCTCTTTCCGTTTCTTTTCTTCATGAAACATGGCAACTAATTAAATGACAAACATTTCCAATATCCCCTATTCATTAATATTCCTTCCATTTCTTTCCATTCATTCCTTGCACAAAACAGGTAATGAAATTACCATGCATATCTCCATAATTAATTAGATATGGAAATATTGTATCATTAAATTCCAATAAGTACAAACCTGTTCAGATGGACATTCTTTTCCTCCTCCTCCTTTGATCAAGTTTGAACTTCCATATTCCAACGCCTTCCTCACATTGTTGGCCACTACAAACCTACTCAGATGGACATTCTTTTCAATCGTGACAAGATGGTGCCTTCATCTCAGGTAATAGAAGATAGTAAGCAAATTTGGAGAAACCACGTTCTGTTTTTTTTCTAGATCAGCCCCTCTCCTATACGTTGGTAATAAAAACCCTAAAAATCAAATTGAGATTACGTGTAGTGTAAAAGTGAAAACGTATGGCACGCTTTTCTTGTTTCTATTTTCAAATGAATCTGAAAAGGAAAGAATTTTAATGGGAGACCCGATAATTATGAAGAACAAGTCGTTCATTACTAAACAATGGGAACCTAATGTTAGTAATGTATGTGGCCTCATCAGAGCTGTGCCAATATGGTTAAAACTATCAAATATCCCCATTTATCTATGGTCACCATTGGGCATAAATTAGCTAGCAAATCGATTGGGGAAGTTGAAATGCTTAGATGTAGCAAATGAATCGCTTATTAGAATACAGGATGTTAAATGTCTTATTGAAATATCCTCAGATAATGAATTGATTGATTCATTCCCTGTTGAAAACCCGGATGGATCCACGTAGCTTATTCATGTGTCATATTTATGGAAACCAGACATTTGCGTGCACTGCAAAGTTTTTGGGCACAAAAGTGAGAAATGCAAAGAAAATGTGGCAAATGTAGAACCTGAAATAGTAAAGGAAGGTATGAAGAAACAGTCAGTGGAAATGCAAAAAATAAGAGATAGACAACAAGAACAAAACAAGAAAGAAGTGCAAAACAAAACTTGGCAAAAAGTCACTAACACCAGAGTTAAAGCAAATTTGAAACATGTTGCTGGGAAACCAAATACAATAGCCAAGATTAAGGAAGTCATAGTATTACAATATGGTGAAACAAATGAAAAGCAAAAAATCATGCAGTAGTACCACTTGGTTGGTAGAGGGAAGGAACAAAACAAATGAAGTGACAAACATGTTCATTGTTCTTCAAGAAAATGATGAGAGAAAATACAAAGTGAAAAAGAGATTATCATGGAGAGTGATGATCAAGAAGCAGATGCAAACATAAAGGATGGATCAAAAGTAATTAATAAAAAACTAGAGAAAGGTGACACACGCAAAGTAAATTCACAGAAAAGCCAGAAAGGAAAAATAATGTGCAACAGAGTGTTAAATACAAGACAATAAATGGATTAAAGAGAAATAAAGAAGTGGGAAATTCATGCAATGCAAATTCCCAATCACATGCATGTGGAAAAATTCTTGGACATGTTGATCACTTGGTTAAGTCCAATCATTTTCTTAAACCAAATCATGGCACTATTCTGCCAAATCCTAACCCTACCTATTCTAACCAAATCAACAAATCACCCATACTTATTTAACCTCATGATCTTGCAATAGCCTCTGTGCATGTGCTCATGCACATCTCCTCAAATGCTCCTGTATCTCCTCCTCCACATCCACTTAATTCCTTTGAATACCAATCTGACACATCACCTCCTAAATCCCCTATCAAATCCCTTAGTTTGCCTTCATCTCCATCATTATCCCAACTGTTCAAAAAGATAAAGCACAAAATAGAAAGAAAGAAGCAAATCAAAGTTTCATTAAAAATGCAAGGAAAGAAGATGGAAAACGTCAAGAAAAACATACACAAAACAACTTCACCACCTACAACCCTTTCACTAATTGAATCGAAATATGATTCTGATACAACTCTCATGGAATACGCATGCCAATCCCCATCCTTTTCTTCTAAAAGAACCAGAAGCACTACTCTATCCTTATCAATAGTTTAACAATGTAGTACAAATTTGCAGCACTGAATGTTAGAGGTGAACACAAAAAAACCAAGCTAGCCAAATTAAAAATCTGATTTTAAAACATGACCTATCTCTCATCTCTATTTCAGAAACAAAATTAAACCATCCCTTAACATCCAAAGAAGCTAGATATATCAATTCCTCCTGGTCCTATGTTACTAACCTACCTCAAGCCCAATATGGTCGGTTGCTAATACTTTATGATCCATCCAAATTCTGCTTGGAACCTAGCCTATTTGATTATCAATTTATCCACTCCAAAGTTACCCTGTTCTCCTCATCTACCACCATTTACATCACCTTTGTTTATGCCAGCAACCCCTCCTTTGTTAGACATCAGATTCATTCATACCTTCCTCACATTTCTTAATATACTCACCCATGGATTGTTATTGCCTCATTGATGACTTTAATTGTGCCTTCCTCTCGTCTCACAAATGTGGTGGTGTACCCTTGTCAGTTTCTGACATGAAACCCTTATGCCATGCACAACTCCTCCCTTATTGAGATTCCCTACTCTGGCTCTCCTTATGCTTGGAACAACAACTCTAATGGTCCCTACACCCTTACCAAGATAGATCATGGCTTGATGAACCTCCCAACCCTATATGTTTGGCCTGACATTCATATTCATATCCCAGTGCCCTTATTCTCTCACCATTATCCTATCATCCTCTCATTTAGATCAGCTGTTATTAGTAGACATGTAAATTTAAATTCTATGATGCTTGGATAGACAATGATAACCTACTGCAGGTTGTTGCTACAACGTGGCAGATCCTGACGTATGGCAATCCCATGCTAAATCTGTAAATGAAACTAAAGAATACAAAAGTCGCATTGAAAAATTGGTCCAGAATTGTATATGGTAACAGTAACAAACTCTCTACTAAACTAACATTGAAATTAGAGCATGTGCAATAAAGGATATTAACCAACACAGCTGACCTCAATGAATCTTGATTGAGAAAGAATCAAAAGCACAACTTAAAGCAGTCGTGGACTCTGAAGCAAGTATGATACTCCAGCAAAAAAACATTATTTGTCTAAAAAAGGCAACAAAAACACAAAGCTATTTCATGCAGCATTGAAAATAAAACAAGCTAAATCCCATATTCACACTATCAAAGACATAGATGGAGTTACTCAATCAACACCACTCAATATTGATGCAACATTCTTATATTATTTTTCCAACCTTCTTGGTAACCATCCCTTTCAATCTGACCTTTCCTTCATATCATCCCTCCCAGTTCCCTTGCTTGATCCTGATCAACAATCCTTCTTCTCTACGCCAGTGACTGATGATGACATAAAAGATTCCATATTTTCTATGTGGAAATCCGCTTCTCCTGGTCCAGATGGTTCAACTATAACTTTCTTCATACATTGTTGGCCGATTCTATCCCCTCTCATTATTAAGGCTGTGCACAACTTCTTTGACAAAAACAAAATTCTCAGCTCCATCAACTCAAAAAACTTGGCCTTAATCCCTAAAATCCATCACCCTACCGATGTACCTCATATCAGACCAATTACTTGCCGTGACGTCATCTACAAAGCCATATTTCATATTTTAGCCAAAAGATTAAAACATGTTCTCCTTACCTTAATCTCACCCAACCAGGCAGCTTTTTTGGCCAACCGTAGTATCCTAGACAATGTGTTGTTGACCCATGAGTTAATCAATGGTTACTCCTCTATATATATATCTCCTAGAGCATTACTGAAAATTGATATAAAGAAGTCGTTTGACTCGGTTGGCTGGTCTGCATTACTGACTATAATAGAAAGAATGTGCTTTCCATCGAAATTTATATAGTGGATTTACTTATGCATATCTACAGTACAATACACTTTAGTGTTCAACGCGCATTTGGTTGGTAACTTTAAAGGAGCAAATGGGCTTAAACAAGGAGAATCAATATCACCTTACCTCTTCATTCTTTTAATGGAAACCCTTACTCTTGCATTTGAAAGGCAAGTTCAGTTGAAAATTTTCATATTACACCCTAAATGCAAAGACCCCCTTATCACCACCCTTGCCTTTGCGGATCACCTCTTAATATTCACCAAACCCTCCTTGCATTCCCTATTCAGTATTATGAACACCTTGTCTAATTTCTACTCCTTCTCTGGTCTCTAAATGAACTCTACAAAATCACAAATCCTCATTGCTGGTCTATCTTATGAGAATGTAGAAAGATGCCTGAATCTGACAAATATGAGGCAAATGGATGCTAATATGGATTACCTTGGAATTCCATTGTCTACGACAAAAAAATAACTACTTCACAATGTATTCCACTATATGAGAAAATAGTTGTTGTTCTTACAAGATGGGAAACAAGTATCTATCCCAACCAGGCAGACTAGTCATCATAAATTCGGTAATATTCTCAATGACTGTATATTGGTGTAGGACTTTTATATTGACGTCTAAACTCTTAGCTATGATTAGAACAACAATGATAAATTTCTTATGGTCTAGAAGTATTCATTCAAACAAGCTCTCTACAATAGCATTTAACAAAATTGAAAAGCCAAAGCGTAATTGAGGTCTTGGAATTAAAAATATAAAATTGTGGAACATTGCATTGCTCTCTAGACACTTTTAGAACCTTGTGCTTCAAACCAGAAACCTATGGATTGAGTGATGTCTTAATCACAATCTGAAAGGCGAGCAAATATGGATGAATAGGGCAAAGCCTGCACATAGTTGGGTTTGGAAGATGATTTTGAAAGTTAGAGACAAGCTTCTCCCTCATTCCGTGATTATATTGAATGCTGATAGTAAGGCCAAGTTCTAGTATATGCCTTGGATGCAGATCTACGCACTCCTGATTAATGCACTGCCTCACTGTATCCATTTGACTGGAATACCGTTGAATGCCAAAGCAACCACATACATTATTGATGGGAAAGTAAATTTACCGATCTCAAGTAACGTGACTGTCAATAGATTCTGGCAGAACTTTAATAACATCCTTATGTATTCCATAGGAAAGATGATTATAGATGGATGGAGAAAAGGGAAGAGTACTCAACTCAAATTGTATATGCGGCGTCAACTGGTGAAAATGATATCGGTAATCTGCCGTGGTATAAAAGAATATGGAATGAGAAAGCAAATGAAAGATTGAATTTTCAACTGTGGAAAGTATAACAGAATTCTACACACACTTGATAATCTAAACCGCAAAGGTATGAATGTAAACCCTGCTTGTGTGTTATGCAAATCAACCAATGAAAATATAAAGCTTTTATTTTTCAGTTTCTCATCAGTACATTCTGTTTGGAGAAAGATTAAAGAAAGTGGAGGTTATGTTATCCCAAAGCAAGAAAGTGAGGAAGAATGGATGTGCATTAATAAGGCAAGATGAAGGAAGCAAGCATCGACATAAATGTTGAAAGTAATGTTATGGGAAACATGGCAAGAACATAATCAGTGAATATTTGAAGACAAGAAGAAAAACAGGATGTAAATGTTCTTTGTAGTATGTGCTAGAATAAGTAGAGAGCTTAAGCTATCACCATATGCCTTTGAGGTTGATGTGTATGATAGATGGATGTAACTCTCCCCTTTAAGCTACTTCTTTTATTTTTATATCTCATTCCTTCTATATTTATATTGCAAGACCTTCTTATTAATATATATAAATGGCAGTAGCCATTCAGCACCGCTGGCTTTGCCCAAAAAAAGAGAAACAACTCAATAAAATGATAAAAGCTTTAAGAAGCGATCATAGGTGTAGAATATAAATTTTCTTGTGTACAATTAGAGAAACAACTCAATAAAAAGATAAAAGCTTTAAGAAGCGATCATAGGTGTAGAATATAAATTTTCTTGCGTAGAATTCTGCGTTGAACAAGGTATTGTATAACAAATAAGTTTAGGAAAGACGGACGTGTCCATAATTTCCACAAAATGTGAAATTAATTGTTATATATTTGCTCAGACTATGCCAAGCAAGCTTCCCTCAGCAATAAATGGTAGTCGCTCCCAAAACAAAGATATTATAAATGTCATGATGAGTGTAAAATGGGAAATAAATGTTTATGATCCGCCTGTCTCTTCTTCATCTCACACAGTCAAAGAACATCATCGTCCTCACTGCCACTCCCATAATCATCAGCCAAAATCAAAGAAAGACTACTATACTAGTAGTAAGCATAGCAAGGCAAGGTCTCCAAGAGGTGGTAGTCAAGAAAAACATTCACATAGGAAGAGCATCAGACTCAATGCTTCAACAGTCCTCAGTTATCTAGTTTTCCCACTATTCATTTGAAATTTACATTTGTGTAGTACTCTTTCTTCTTTCTTTTTCTTCGTTGCATGTATGTTGAGAATAGTTGTGTTTACATCTACTTGTTCTCAGTCTGGGGTTGCAACACTTGAATGTAGCAAAACAATGACTAGTACGTGCATTGAACCAAAGGTTTGGCCTTATGATGAGGAAGTTCACAACAAAGAATCAACTGAGAGATCTGGAAGCAGCTGCCACATAGAAACAATGGCTTCTTTACCTCTTGTTGTTGCCAAAGTTTCATAAGTTGAATTTATGAAATTTCAAGTTGTTTCTCTTTAGAACCACAAACATTTATTATTATTATTATCATTATTTTGTTGGTGACATTTTGTAAAAATGCAATTCAACTTACTCTTTTGTTTGCACCATGTGAATTTTGATGATATTTATTGCTAGTTTCCTCAATGCTCAGCTGCTCCAAGTGAACAACACACTTGTATAATTACTTTGGTATACTGCTGGCATATTTTCATCTTCCTAGAGTAGTTCTTCAAAGCTCTATATAATTATGGGTGTGTGCAATGGATGCGAATATGGTATTTAGCGTTGTATCAAGTGAGGTACTGAGTGTGGTACGGTGGTGAATAAGATATACATTTGTAACATTTGAGTAATGTAACATCTTGCATTTTCATTAATAAAATAATAAAATAAAATTGTAAAAATATCAATATTATGGAAATCGAAATGAATCAATGTTGAGTTGTTTTCATTCTTTATTTCATACTGTATACAACATCTCCAGTTAATGGAACAAAGTTTATTTCTCTGTTCAATACAAGTCTCTTCTTACATTTCTCAATATTCTTTAATGATATCGGTGCTTTCACCTAACAACAAGTGCCTCATCATATTGATCGTTAGGAAACTTTCATCATCCGACCACTTAGGTTGCGCTGGTGGTCTCATTAGTTTGATTTCATCATTTGAGAGCCAAGAACACTGACATTTAATGTTCTCGGTTTTTTTAAGAAACAGTGAATGTTAATATTTCATCATCTAATTCAAGTGTTATCTAAGATCAAGATTTAAATGTTGTCGGTTGCATCCTAATTGTCAGAGAAGTTTCTTGTTTTACCCATGGTTCAACCAACATTTTGATCATTCTTTACCAGTTATGTGTTCTGCATCTACCCTCGTTTTATTGCAATGGTTGGAGATAGAGAATCACTAACATCCATTACAAGGTCTGCACTAACACAAAGTTCTATCAGTCAAGAAGTGCTTATAACCATTATCAAACCACATAGTCAAATTGTAACACCACAAATTGATGAAACAAACTATTTGATGTCGAAATTTCAAGTTGAAACTGCCATCAAGGGATATGGCTTGGAAGAATATGTTTTTGGGCCCACTGCCACCCCAACAACATATGTTACTGAATGAAGGTAAATTGGTTAACAACAATGAATACATCACATATCAAAGACATGATAATCTTATCAGTTCTTGGCTTCTCTCCTCTGTGGGTCTTAATATTCTACCACAACTAACAATATGTAAATCTACTCGTGAAACCTAACAAACAACCGAACAAGTATTCCGTTCACAATCTACAGCTGTTGACACTAAAAGATGGCACAACACCTAAATAGAGGTGATGTAGAGAATAACATGAAGAAATATAAATGAAAACGGGAGAATTACACGCAAATTTATAGTGGTTCGGCATTAACGAGCCTACATCCACTTTATAATATCTTGATTATCTTTAAACTGAGTAAAAATGATGGTTTAATGGCTAAACCCAAGTACGATGCAGTAATAATAGATAAAATGACAAGAGAATGTCCAAAAGTCCTTTTTGGAAGCTTTAGATGGTTGTTTATAGATGATACAGTTCCCGGGTCGACTAGGACACGTGGTGTTCTACTCAGAAGTGTAGAAAGTGGCTGAAGAAGCTTTTTTCTCATGTTAAAGGTCCTGAACCGATTAGATATGGACAGGTGGTAGTTGATCCGTAGCTTTAAAGGTAGAAGAGGCGGTCAAAACAGAGCCGAACCGGTCAAAATAGGATATTTTGTATGGAAGGCCGAGCTCGGATTGGTGATCGACTCCAGTCTTATTCGACCCGGATTCCAAAACAAGCCGGACATATTCTCTTATGGTCATGTTTATCCTCAGGGTTGGGTCAACAAGCTCCTAGTCGACTCAAGGTCGCTTCGAATTGAGCCTTGCTAGGCTAATTGGTACTCGTCTTTCGTGAGCATGTGTTGGTCGATATGCTTCCATGTTTGGTTATGCAATATCCCAGGTCGAATTGGACCGTAGTTGAGCCTACTGTTATTCGAGCCTAGGTGATTGCCTCTCAATAATGATTTGGCTTGACTTTCTAGTTTGTGTATGGTCTTGACAGCTTTGCCAAAAAGGTTGGTCAACAATAACAAAAGTTATGATCTATAGAAGGCAACTGCAAAATATCAAGAAAGGGAATATGTGCATTTGTGATTACATGTTAAAAGTTAAAACTCTATGTGATCAACTTGCTACATCAAGTCAGAAGATGATTGATTATGAGCAGATTATATCTTTATTGAATAAACTGGATGATGAATATGAAGCTACTGTTATTGTTATATTCTCTATTGAAAATTTCCCATCTTGATAGTTCATGCAATCAACTTTTTTTTATCTCTTGAAGCAAGATTAGAACGATTGAAGGAAACCACTAACCAAGCAAATTATGTTGTTAACAGCAAGAACAAAAATCAAGAAAGAACCAACAATAATAGAAATCAACCAAGTAACAACAGAGTGGTGGTTTAAAACCAAGCGGAGGAGGGGGGAGATGGAACAGTAACAAAAATAACATACTCAAATGTCAAATTTGTGAAAGAATAGGTCATGCATCTAATAAGTGTTTCTTCAGATTTGACATCAACTATACCCCATCTCTAAAAAAGTAATGACTTGAGAAACCCTAGTGCAAACATTGTTGACGCATAACATGACAACAAAAGAAATGCAGAAAGAATAGGAAATGGTATTGCTAAAGTAGAAGACTTACTTGATGAAGGCTGGTATCCAGGCTCAGGTGCCCCCTATCACGTGACTAATAACCTGGCCAACTTGAATCTTGGAGACATGGAATACAAAGGTAATAAAACTTTAATTGTTGGCACCAGCAAACCTGTGCACATAACCCACACTAGAAATGCAAGAACTAACAATATCTAGAAACTATATCTAAACAATTTACTATGTGTACCATTTATTAAAAGAACCTTCTAAGTGTCTCCCAATTTGCCAAAGATAATAGAGTATACTTTGAATTTATCCCAAGTTTAGTAAAATACATACTAACAAAAAAACTCTTTTGCTGGGTAGAGAATACGTGAGGCTTTATAAATTTGATGTAGTCAACTCAAGAAGTACATGTTCTAAGGAAGACAGCAGTAATCTGTATTAAGTGTGTCATGTTGAATGAAGCAGTAACTTTGATGTATGGCACAACAAACTAGGTCATCCCAGTATGAATATTGTTAAAAATATATATTAAGTAGCAATAATATTGATGATGATGAAAATTTCCTTAACTCATATGTGCACATATTGCCAAATTGGGAAAAGTCACAAACTTGCATTTCCAAAAGTATGCTAAATCACTTGAGTTAGTTGCAACTGAGTTGTGGGGACCATCACCAATTCATAATGATTATGGGTGTAAACATTATATATCATTCATAGATGCCTACGCTAGGCATGCATGGATATATTTGTTAAAAGTTGAATCTGAAACCCACCATGCAGTATTACAGTTTATTGTAAATGCACAGAGACAAACTATTTGTCAAATTAAAACTATTCAAACCTATAGGGGAAAGGAATTTCTTCCACTTATTTTTTTCTTTAGAAAAAGGGTATACTACACAGGATTGTCTGCCCTCACACATCTAAACAAAATGGTCTCGAGAGAAAACACATGCACATAGCAGAACCAGGCTTAGCTCTACTTTCTCAAGCATTAATGCTACTGAAATTATGGCCTAATGCCTTCACAGTTGTTGTCTATTTAATCAATAGACTTCGCACTAAGGTTCTAAACTACAAGACCCAGTGGAAGTTGTTACAAAAGCTAAGTCTGACTATAAAAATTTGAAAGTGTTTGGATGTATGTATATTCCCGATCTAAGACCTTAAAACACGCACAGGTTACAATTTGATCGCTTCTAGTTATCAAAGTACTCAAGACTTGAGCACAGACTTAGGAAAACCTAGAAAGACTTGGATGAAGTCGGAGAGTTCACGAAAACTTGGATATTTGGTGAAGTATGTGGGGATCGGTATAACTCCCAGGCGGGATCAGTATGACACCCCAAGACTTTGGGGATCGGTATACCTCATAGAAGGTTCAAGGATCGTTGAAAATCTCCTAAGTCTTCTGGGCCTGTATTCGAGGAATGGTATTTAGCACCAATATAACTCACGGATGGTTCAAAGATCGGTGAAAATCTCCTAAGTCTTCAGAGATCAGTATTAAGGGATTGGTGTAAAATCCCAAAGTCTTTGGTGATTGGTATAACTCACGGATGGTTCAAAGATCAGTGAAAATCTCCTAAGTCTTCGAGGATCGATATTCGAGGATTGGTACTCGAAGATTGGTGTTCAAAAATCAGTATTTTTTGGATCGATATTTTTTTGTATTGGGGTTCAGGCCCCCTTGGGCTGTGTTTCCCGCATACCTTCTCCCTTTCCCTCTAATACCATCTTATAAATATGCCTTCGGGATACGAGAAATGGATCTTTTTTCACTTGGGTTAGGAATCTTTTGGCTTGGGGACATTTCTAGAGATTGTTTTGGTTTGGGGTATTTTTGGGCTTTTGGATTTTCCTCTCTTGGCTCTCATAAGCAAGGATATTGCCATGGCCAACACTCAACTTCTTTTCTCTTTATTTCTATAAACCAAAAGGATTGTATTTGTAATCATACAGTATAAACAATAAAGATTTCCTCATAGTGGACGTAGGCATGATTTTTTGAACCACTATATGTTCTCCATGCCGTTTTATTTTATTCACTCTTTGTCTGGATTTACTACTTTACTCTTCGGATTTGGATGTTGCGTTTGATTGACTAAAACCAACATCAACATTTTGGCATGCTTGGAAGGGGATTTTAAATTTTGGATTGCTTAAGGAAACATATTAC
Source organism: Allium sativum (assembly GCA_030737875.1). NCBI lineage: Eukaryota > Viridiplantae > Streptophyta > Magnoliopsida > Asparagales > Amaryllidaceae > Allium > Allium sativum. The sequence goes on from CM060915.1 coordinate 122,150,983, forward strand.
TCTTGGATTCAACAATGGTGAAAAGGAAGAAGGATGCTACTTTCACGCGCACTGAAGGAGCAAGAATGAAAGGAAGCCAAAAGGTTTCCTCTATAGGGAACCCCTCCATCTATCTGATTCGGGAAAAGATGGAATGGTAAAGGAATTACACATGCATATGGAATGACAAGAAGAAATCCTCAGAAGGCTAGAGGAGGTTATGAATGTGTTTTTAGATTGGATGGAAGAGTTTGAAAGGTCGTCGGGCCAAGGAACAGTCGCTGGAACAAGTGCAGGTGGCACCCAAGAAGTGCAGCGAAACTTGGAGGCAGTTCCCCTAAATCAACCTCAGGTCGGTACCAAACCCAGGATCAATACCGGTTCGGCTCGACCAGGTGGAAAATCCCCCAATCCCGATAGAAGTGTGGCTCGTGATATTTTGGTTGGTTGTATTATAGATTCTGGATTTGGAAATAAGGCCCAGGCACATGTACGCGACGTTATGTATGCTGGTAGAGCTCCTACAGTTCTGGAAGTTAGATTTATGCCATAAAATCTCCTCCGACCAGGGTTGAACCAAATATTCATGTTGGGAATAACCAAATGGTTCGTTTTGGATTAGAAACCGCGGGAATCGGTGTGGGCTTGAATGATTAGAGGCAATTTATTGGAATTGGTAATCAAATTGTGGATGTGATTCGATGATTTACTCGACGCGGGGCCCCTCACTCAGATTTGGACTGTGTTAATCGCAACCCATACTCTTAGAATATGAGGAATTCTCATAACCCACTAGATTTCAAGATGTCGATACTGGATTCTTATGATAGCATGAAGGATCCTACTATCCATTTGATGCACTATACATGCCGTATGGAAGTGCTAGCGGCGTCAGACAACGTCATGTCAAAGTGCTTTCCAATTTACCTCGTGGGTATTGCTGCCATGTAGTTCAGGCAGCTGAAATCAGAAAGCACAGGAACCTAGAAATTGTTAGTAGAAAAGTTCATTGAGCAGTTCATGGTCCATATCTCTCGACCTAAGAATGTTATGTCTCTCACGACAGTCAAGAAAAGGTCTAGAGAAACTTTGTGAAAGTTCTTGGATAGGTTAATGTAGTAGTTGCGTCGGTAGATAGACCAGACCCATCCAAGGTACTTACAACTATTGTTTTTGGAGTATTGGATAAATCAGATTTCAAGATATTGCTACAATGAGATCCACCAAGGACCTTAGTGAATTACATTTTTAGGAAGACAACTTTATATGGGATGAGGATGTGAGAGCTTATAGCAAGTTCTTGAGGTCAGTATGGCTAAGAGCGGAGAATCGTTCGTATTTGGAAAAAAGAAGGATAAAGGAAAAGGAAAAATCCTCATTTGGGAATGACGATTGTGCAACAGCGAAGGAAATCCAAACTCCCTATGTACATAGAACCCATTCATTCTCTGGAGTAGATTTAATCGAGCGTTCACTAGACCGCCCCATTTAGAAAGTCTGCCAAGAAGGAGCCAACTCAAAGGGAAAGGGATTCACTACAAGAAAACATACATATGGTTGCATTTATTGGTTGCTTTTGATATGTAAATGCAACAAAAGTGATTTTAATTTTCGTATTTAGGAGTTTTGGTCATATTTATTTAACAATTAACTAAAATGTTGGTTACATTTAACACTTCTCTCCTTTATTTCAAATTTTCCACCTAAACCTACATACTTTCCTCCTTTCTATCTTCCCTGTTTCAATGTTCTTCTTTCCTCTGGTACAGTTAAGCTCCCTCTTCTCCTTCAATACATATACTCGTGTTTAGTCTTCTTCTTCTACCAATAAATCGTCCCATTCCCTCCTTCTCCTTCAATTGATAGATCCACATAGGTATCAATCCGGGTTTTCATATGAAGCTTCAATTTAAGGTAACACTTCGCTTTTTCATGCTTTGTATTATTTAGGGCTCAGTATAAACTATGCACTCTTTCTAAACTGCACATGCGAACAGAAAGAAAAATAGAAAATAGGCAATCGTGAAACGAGAGATTTTTTTTTCAAGTTTTGATTCCCAAGTTCCAAAAATTGTTTCCAAATTGAATCTTCGTCCCATATATTTAGTTGAAGTAACAATTTTTGGTTCTGTGGTTTCTATCATGGTAATTAGATTAGTTTAGGATATGTGATAGGAGGAGCGAAGGTTTATTAGGAAATTAGGTCATTTTTTGAAAGTAGGTTAGTCTTGGTTGTATATTTGATGGTGATGAAGGATCTCATTTCAGGTTGGAGTAGGGCATGCAGGTCATGTTCAGGAGAGGTTTCGGGTGTACTGAGGTTATGCTAAAACCCGTGGTGATTGCAGATTTGAGTTAAAAGATGAGTTTGCTCCCCTCTTTCCTTTTTAACCTGAACATGAACCAAGATAACAAGTAAGAAGTGTTGGCACACATTATGTTTTTGTTGTTTAAATTGAAACCATTTATCCATATACACACACACACGTGTGTGTGTGTGTGTGGAAGGTTTAATTCTTGTGTAGTATTTATTTTGGATTATAAGCGGGAGAAGATTCAGTGAGAGCTATGCAGCAAGGAAGGAAAAAAAGAAACGAAACTTGGAAATAAAAATTTAAGTTTTCATATGTTCAGGCTTTTCCTGAAAATACCATTTGAAACAATTTATATCCACCTGCATGCATAGGTGGATATGTAATATGTTTACATTTCCAACACAAATTGAAGAAGTCAAATATAAAATAAAATTTCTGTGAAAATGAGAGAAATTCTTCATATCCAAGGAGCTAATGTGATGACCAAATTGGAGCAAAATTTCGGGAAATAGTGTGCACAGAGCATGGGATCGATGCGACAGGGCAGCACAATGGAGATTCTGATCTGCAGTTGGAAAGAATAGATGTCTACTGTAATGAATCGAGCTCGAGCAGGTACGTTCTTCATGTTGTTTTAATAGATCTAGAGCCAGTTACCATGGATTCCATCAGATCTGGTTTGTATGGTGCCATCCTTAATTGTTTGGTTCCATCAGATCTGGTCTGTATAGGACTATGGTTTGATTCTAGGAACGGATTGGCTAGCCATGTTTGGTGCCATCCTTAATTGTGATAAGAGAGTGGTTAGACTTCTTACTTTTCATGGTAGAACACTCAAAATTTCTTGTGACCCATGATAATGGTGATGCTCAATTTCCTAGATTCGCTTGATACTTTTGTTGATGATTCGCGATCAGTACTTATAGTCAGAGATTATCCGGACGTGTTTGATAAAGTTAAGGGACTGCCTCCAAGGCATGAGATAGACTTCCAGATTTATTTGGTAGAGAATGCTAAGCCAGTCGCTCTACCAGTGTGCTACATGGATCCTAGAGAGAGGACGGAGCTCAACAAGAAAGTAGAGGAGCGATTTGAGAAAGGATTCATTAGGCGAAGCATATTAGAGTGGGGAGATCCAGTCATCTTTGCAACTAAGGCAAACTGCTCACTTTGTCTATATGTAGATTATAGAGAGCCGAGTAAGCTCACCAAGAAGAATAGGCACCCGCTTCTGAAGATTGACGACTTGTTTGATCAACTAGTAGGCACATTAATTTTCTCGCAGATGGATTTGGCCACGGAATTTCATCAGCTGAAGGTGGGAGTGGACATTAATGATAATATTGCATTCAGAACTCCAGACGGTTTCTTTAAGTGGCTGGTTATGCCTTTTGGGCTAACCAATGAACCTGAATATTCTGTGGAGTTGATGAGTAGGATGTTTAGGGAGTTTTTAAACAAGTTTGTGGTGGTCTTTGTGGACGATATTCTGATCTTCTCAAAGAATAAGGAGGAGGATGCCCTAAATTTAGGATAGGTTCTACGCACTCTCAGATTGCATCATCTCAAGGCAAAAATTTCTAAGTGTCAAAGGATGCAAGGTTCTTAGGGAATGTGGTATCCAAGGATGGGATAGCAGTGGACCCTGCTAAAGTCGTTGCGGTCCAAGATTGGAGGGCTCCAAAGAATGTGACGGAGGTGAGAAGTTTTCTAGGGTTGGAAGGTTTTTATAGAAAGTTTATCAAGGACTTTGCAAGGGTATTAACCCCACTCACCTGATTAACAAAGAAGAACTTAGCTTTTTCGTGGAGCATTGATTGCGAGGATGCCTTTCAGAGATTGAAAAGGGCTCTGACAACAACCCCTGTTCTGACTCTTCCCAATGGAAGCAAGATGTTCATGGTCCACGCAGATGCTTGTGGCATAGGACTTGGTGTCGTTCTAATGCAAGAAGGAAGGGTAGTATGCAAGTAGAAGATAGTTGAGAGTTCATGGGAAGAACTATCCTACCCATGATCTAGAGTTGGCTGCAATAGTGTTCGCATTGAAGTCTTGGTGACATTATCTACTTGGAGAGATATTTGAGCTATACACAGATCATAAGTTTCTCAAATACTTGTTCTCACAGAAGGATCTCAACCTAAGGCAGCAACAGTGGATGGAGTTTCTAGTGTCCCGCAACTTTGAGATAGCATATGCCCAGGGCAAGGGTAATGTAGTGGTAGACGCGTTGAGTAGACAAAGGATGACTTTGAGTCCTCTATTATAGAAAAGTGAAGCTTGGTGTTTATATTGACCTTCGATTTTGAGCCATCTACGGATTTCACACTGGGATTGTTAGCATCATTGGAGGTGTGACCTACTCTATTGAAGCATGTTGGATCTATGCAACGGAGGACCCTTTGATATCAGACATCTTGGACAGGATTGGTAGAGGAGAGACTTTTAGTCACCTAGCTAGATATACGGTGGACGAGAAAGGGTGGGTAAGACGAGATGGAAGGCTATGTGCCCTAGAATTGGGGAATTGCTAAAGACAGTGCTTGAGGAAGCTCATCATTCTCAGATGACTATGCATCCAAGTGGCGACAAGATGTATCGAGACATGAAGAGTATTTTCTTTTGGACTGGCATGAAGAAGGACATGGCGGAATTTGTGGCCCGATGTTTGATTAGACAACGAGTAAAGGCTGAACAAAGGAAACCCAGCAGACTACTTCAACCCTTAGATGTCCACAATTGAAGTGGGAGAGTGTCCTTATGCATTTCATCGATGGGTTGCCCTGATCGAGGAAAGACAATACGAACATTTGGGTGATAGTAGACAGATTAACAAAGAGCACTCACTTTATTCCTGTCAAGAGTAAGAGGATGACAGCTTGGCTAGCATCAATATATCTTTGAGAGATAATCCGACTTCGTAGGGTACCTTATAGTATAGTAAGCGACCGTGACCCCATCTTCACTAGCGAGTTTTGGAAGAGCTTACAAGAGGCGTTAGGTACACAACTATGTTTGAGCACGACATACCACCCACAGACCGATGGACAGACTGAGAGAGGGAATAGAGTTCTTGACGATCTTCTAGGACTGTGGATCATAGATCTCGGAGGGACTTGGGAGGAGCATCTCCCATTGGTTGAGTTTGCCTAAAACAACACTTATCAGTCAAACATATGCAAGGCACCCTTCAAACTTGTTAGTGGGAGTCTACAAACAGACTTCTACTTGGACCTAAGATGATTCGAGAGACTTCCGAGAAGATTGATCTTATCCGCCCAGGACAGATATAAATCATATGCCAATAAATGGAGGACCAATTTGGAATTTGAAGTGGGAGATATGGTCTTCATTAAAGTATCACCACTAAGGAATGTATTTCGCTTTGGTTCAGTAGGGAAGTTGGCGCCAAGATTCATATGGTTGTTCTCTATAGTGGAAAGGATAGGTCGGATGGCATATAGGATTAAGCAACCGGACAGACTAGCAAGCATACACGATGTGTTTCACGTTTCCCTTTTGAGGAATTGTCTACATGGTGCGGCAGAGATAGTGGAGCCGAGCACACCTGAGGATGTGGAAGTTAAGAAGGAAACGTAAGTGAGAAGAGTTCCTACTCATATTCTTGGATCAGAGATTAAGAAACAACACAACAAAGAATTCACACTGGTGAAGGTACAGTAGGGAGAAGGATGTGAAGATGCGACGTGGGAACCCGAACAAGATTCACGCTTCTTATCCTTTTCTTTTTTAGAGTACCTTCTTAAATTCTTTTCCAAGATTTTACTTCGCACTTGCTCCTATCATTCAAGTATGTTTATCCTATGATTCGAACCTTCGATCCTTAGGTAGAATCCGATTGTTGGAAACATGTGTTTGAGACATGTTATGATTGATGGTTGCAAGTGGATGCAAGTGTTTGCTAGTGGTTGCTCATGGATGCAAACACATACACACACTGCACTAGATCGGCTCAAACATTTACATATTACATATAGATGTGTATGCATTTTAATTTTCTATGGATGGAAAATGAGTGAATCATCATATGGATGTTGCATTTTGATGAATAGTTGTGTACACATATAGAGTTTATATGTTATACTAGTGAATACATCTTGGATTCATGGCACAAACATATTGCATTAAGAAGGTCAACTGAATCAGTCGACCCCCTGATTTTCGCATTAGTGTAGGGACGTATACACATAACACTTTTGCATATGTTCAAACAGACATTAGAAATTATTAACGACAATGGATGCCGGTGGATGATGGATGACTAGATGGTTGTTAGGATAATAACATTCTTCTTAACTTGGAGATTTCAGGGACGAAATCCTTTAAGTAGGGGAGAATGTATCACCCCAAAAATTTAATACACTATAAAGATGATAAATTGGGAATTACTTAATTAAATATTCAGAACTATGTAAAACTGACTTTACCGTTGCGTTTGTCTCGGAATTCTGGTTCAAATAGATCCCAAGTTTGTGTAAGTCGGATAACGTATGAAGAAGTTTTGAACCTTAGAAGTTTGTATACATATAAGGGGTTATATATATATATTCAAATTAGTACAAACCAGAAAAACAACGCAGAATCTACGCGCAGAAAAAGACCGTTAGGGGACGACCCACAACGGGCCTGGGTCGACCCACCAGATGTAGGGCGGATTTCTGGCTCTGAACTTGGACTGTTTTATTGGCTAGGTTCATTTTCTTACTCAGTGCTATGTGTTCGGCTTAGATTGAAACCCTAAGATCTAAAGGTTAAGAGTTGGCTCTATAAATCTATAAGTAGGGTGGCTCTCTCCCATTTCAATGCACACAATTATTCTTCATATTCTCTTCATCCATGGATTTGCTCTCTCTCTCTCTCTCTCTCTATATATATATATATATATATATATATATATATATGGGGAGATGCTGTTGAAGCCAAGATCTACAGAGATAATTCAAGATTCAAGATATGCATACAACAATAAAAGAAACAGAAGTGGGCTTTTCTACAAAGGCGCGCGCGCGCGCACACACACACACACACACACACACACACACATATATATATATATAAAGAGATATAATCTCTTCTTCACTACGACCTGCTGTGAGTTTCATGTTGTTTTCATATCAGATACCTAGAACTATATCGTGACAGTAAATAAAAATTGGATCTAGAACATACAATGCCTATAAGATAATTTCTATACCTGTTCTTTCACTATTATTCCCCTGTGCCATTGTTATAAGTAATATATATGCTTTTGCTGTCAGATGATTAATTAGTTATGCGTATCTATCTTCTTTTTCCTTATTTCTACCATTTTAGTTTATTCCCAGTCTTGTCTATATGCATGTACAGTTTGATTTGATTCTATCCTCCGTCCTCTATTTTTCCCTTTTGTTTACGCGAAGCCTAGGCCTTTGAAAGACTAGGTCATGTCCGATTAAAGGTCGTGTATAGTTAAAACTAGAATAATAAGGGGAATTTGCGCATAATGTTAAATTGAGGACTGTATTACTATAATTTTGGAAAGGGATAATATGCATATATACCTGTACTTGCTGCAACTTAGGAATATAATAAAAAAGGATAATACACGTATACCTGTACTTGCTGTAAATTAGGAACATAATAGATTGGGATAATATGCATAAATTTGTGCATGTTGTAATTTGGGGGATATAATTGAATGGAATAGTATGCGTATGTATAAATATGTTAGATTTGACTTAATACAAACATTAAGTAAATGACATGTTAAAATAATGTAAGTATCGGATGTAGGTTTGGTAAAGTAAATTACTATAGTAATCATACATACATCTAGGCAGGTGTTTTGGAGAAGGATTGTACACACATAATAACATGTAATATTACAACCATGCTACCTAAACCTGCTAGGTTAAACATGATTATTAATAAGCTAAGAGGTCCCTCGTTCTGTTGTTGTATTGGGTTTTTGATACTCTTAAATCGTAGTTACTTGGTGGCACAAGCTTAGGAGGTTTGGCTTGTGTCATCTTGCTCCGTGGACACCATATCAATCAGTATACCTATTGGTATTTATTTAGAGGGCCTCGCACTAGGTAGGGGCCAAGGCACGCTTTACTGAACTGGATAGTAAGAGGTTCAAACTAGGAAGGTGGGTATGGGCGCGTACCGGTGGAGTCATGAGTGTACATGAGTCCGATTAGGGAAACTAAGCCACTGTTACACCAGTAAATAGGTATGTGTTATATAAGTTGTTGGGTTAGGGAGTGATATACCCTACTACTGGGCCTAACACAGGTATTTACGTGTTAGGGAGCCGATCGCATGGGTAGTAATTAGGGTACACCTAATCCTGCTGTTATGTAATTAGGGTAACACCTAATCTTGTTATGTAATTAGGGTACACCTATTCTTGCTGTTTAATCTTGTGTTTAATCCTGCTGTTTAAATCCTGTTGTTCCAGTTAAGTAATTAGGTTAACGCCTAATCCTATTATACTAGTATTGGTGCAGACACAACCTGCTTTTAGGAATATAAATGAGAAGCATTACTTGATCACTGTTTTATCCTGTTATTCCTGCCTATCCTGTTTATCTGTTTCCCTATATGTTACTCTGTGCTTTCTCATCCAGTCTTGTTTATCTGTTTTGGTATCTCTATTTTATGCATATTTGAAAATCATTGGAACTTGCCAGACTTTATGTCTGGCCTATTTTTCTTTCTCTACCTTCCCCCTAGGTCCTCAAAGTGTTAACACTTTTTAGTGATTAGGACTTTCACTTTTCAGCTTGGATCTGGGCTTTCTGAGATGTACCGCTTTGACTTACTTTCTACTCTGTTAGGGCTTGCTATGAGAGATATGGTTTTATATTATGACACTGTTATTTTGCATTATGAGACAGATTTGAGGTTCGTGGTTTTTGATGTAACTGGTTTGATGATGTAACTTGATGTGAGACAAGATTTTATTTTTAATAATAAAGTTGAAATTTCCGCTACTTACTTTATATCCGTCTTGTGAATTTCTATACTGTTTACCTATTGCGCTCCATGAAACTTAATGCATTCTCTTATAAGTGACATTAACGGACGTGGGGTGTCACATCGAATGAGCAAACAAATTAGAGCCTGAGGTAAAGTGATTAGAACCGGGAAAGTGAAAAGGTGGTTGTCTCAAAATCTTTTGCCTGAAAGGAAGAAGGGCATGCTTGCGAAGGTTATCTAGAATTAACAAAATTTACCGCTATACCAACTTCTCAAATGTCTTATAAATGGATTCACTAGCTCGAGCTTCCTTATCACTTAAACTTTTCTTCTTGGGAGTCAGGGCTAAAAAGAAACAATGTCACATGAAGCGCAAAAATGACATAGACATCATAGGAAGATAAAAAGTTCACTAGGGTTGAAAAAAAGTGCCATGAATACTAGGAGGACACCTGATATAGAAAAATTGGTTTTCCCATTCTCTAGACTTTAATGTTATCGTTAAATAGTTTTCTTGTAGGACTCGAGCGAAGGATAAACAAATTCGCTTCCTTGGACAAATGAAGCAAATGATGAAGAAGGTTGACGATAAGGGAAGGTTGACCCGACTCTAGTGCTAGAACCTCGAGGCATTAGAGAAGAGTATATGTATTTGGGGGAAGATGCATACGGGCGATTCCCAAGTGATACAAGAATCTTGAAATGAAATCTGAGAAAGGAAATAAACCTCTATGCCAGATATAAATGGTTGTGTATGCAAAAAATCCTTCTGGTGGATTCTGAATGGCGTCTTAACCTAAGGCAGGAATGACATCTACTTCAGTTATATTAAAGATCCTAAGAATTGTGATGACCCAAACTTCCCCATAAAGGAAAGCCTCGATTGCTTTGAGAACAACACATATCAGAACATAAACTGAAGAACATTTTATTGCTAATTACAACAATTACATCAGAGTACAAGAATATAACAGAGTATGAAGACTTATTACACAATTGAAATACAATAATATCAGAGATTTAGATTACATTTAAATAGCAGCGGAAAAATATTACAAATACACAACCGAAAGGAATATACGGATACAGAGCTTTCCGAATACCGCTTCAGCTGTAAACCAGGATCCTGTAAATATATCTGCAAAAAGCTACTCGACTGCCCGTGTGGAAATTATGGACACCCGAGTTTTCCAGTGAAACAAACTACAGGTCAGTCATGGGACTGGTATGAGAAATCTTAACTTAACTTATCTAATAAATATGGCTAATCACAGGACCACGCTGCTAACGCGGAACGGGTTTACTCCATTGGATTGCTAGTGCCTAAATTAAAGTAAATCGTTAAACAACGCAATGCTTTTTAGAAAAATGAGACCATTATAAGACCCAAGTCCCATCACACAATGCAACGCAAACCGTAGGATAGGGTTTTACCTTATAATGGTCAAAAGATGCTTGATATGATAAAACGGATTTAATATTAGTGTGTATATGTTCTAATAAAAACATTTCACTCATAATGTATCAATCATATACGGCATGAGTACCATATATCATGTCGCCATACTAGTTGTACATCCAAAATCGCAAGGTCGTATTGGAAATTGGATTTCCATCATGAGTCGAGGCTATGGGCAAGCTCCTCTCCGATTCGAGACACTCTAGCAAATGCCTCAGGATCACACCTATGGCAACCCTTGGATCTTCAGGGTCGGTCCCTACCTAGGGGTAGTGGATTAAATATGCCTGAACACACACTTCCCGGTCCCTTTGGACCTATAGTAAGACCACTAACGGCCTATAAAAATCCGAGGCGCCTCAAAATCCATCATCCACATAAGTAAAATACCAGCCAGTTTAAGCACCGACACTACTCCTAGCTAGAAAGAAATGTGTGCACTCCCTGCAGTCCTACTCCCGTTTTTTGACTCATACCGGGGTGTGAGGCTCGCGAATTCACGCTATACACAAAGCTATGCCGTAATAGGCTAGACTTTGATCATCCCACAAGGCTCTGCTTTTCAACAAAAGCCTTGATCAATTGCATCTTGGCGTGCCACATTAACAGTTCACGCCATTCGATCAATCACTATTAATATACACCAGGATGTTAAGCAGAGAATAAATTCCACCACCAATCAGATATACATTAATAAAAATCAATTTAATTCACCTGGAACGAAATCCAATGTCAGACACGCATCCATTTACAAGCTTATGCTCTGGGTCTGAGTGAAAACCAAATCTGAACAATCAACAATAGTCCGGACGGCCACCACTGAAGCCCCTTCAAGGTAGCTACTCCCATCATGGGTCTCAGTAGCTACACATCCATTCGATGTGAAGATCGTCGGTCTTCAACCACCGTCTTCATCTTTGACTCTTCATCGTCGTAGTAATTATTTGGAATGGGTTAAACCCGGTTTTTCCGAATAACTCACGTATTTTTATAATTAAAAATCAAGTACTATAAAAACACGTCCAACGCCACATTCCAATTCAGAGTATTCTTTTAAATAAAATATTCACCTTATTTTATCAAAGATAAATTCTTCAAATTATTCTTAAATCTCACTTTTAAAGATTTATTAAAACCCCAATTTGGTTTTAAATATCAAAAATCATTATTCAATGATTATTCAAATTTAAGAAATTAATCTTATTCTTAACTGGGTTAAAGAACTAATGCCCTTTAAAACATAGTTCACGGTAATCCCGAAATCATCTTCCATAAATATGGAATCTTCACAGAAATCAAATTAATATATAATCGTTATAAATTTCTGTATCCGACCAATAATATAAATGGAATAACGGCAAAGCCTCTTAAATTCCATATGTAGTATCGGTCTACTTTTACAGAAGCTTATCTCGGTTATAAATTAATTCAAATTCCATTCACTTCCAATTTAATATATTAAATTGGAAAACTTTACCTTTGGAAAATTCCCATTTAAATCTTGATACAAGATTTATAAATTCCAAATCATATTTTCATTGTCAGTTGGGTTAAAGAACAAATGTCGCTTAAAAACACCGTCCACAATAAACCCAACTCACATTTCATCTTATTCCAATTACTACATATAACTGAAAACTTTAATAATCTAAATTAAAAGATTATTCTTTTCATACGGGGTTTAAGAACAGTGTTATTTAAGACATTATTCATGACAAACCTAAAATCCAATTTATTTAATTTTAATTTCAATTAAATATATTAACAAATTGGAAAACTTCGATAAATCTAAATTTAATGATTTATTCTAGTTAATAACTAGTCCATCTCAATAAATAAATATATTTTACTAAAATATATTCTTTTTCTAAAATATATTCTCTTTCTAAAATATATTCTTTTTCTAAAATATATTCTTTATTGGGATGTGACTCAACCAACAGCCATATATTGCATGAAATCAACAAGCATAATGAATAATTATCAAACATCTAATAAATCAACCAAAGTGGATTCTACACTAAATATTGGGACTAGTGTAGATCAGATATCATCCCAACACCCGTGTGGGGTTTCATCCAACAATCAAATAATAAATTATTTGTGCACTTGGGCGATGTGTAAAAATTATCGTCCCAATCACATAAACAAGTCGGATGACTTGTAAATGGAAGTGTAATATTCAGTTTTGAATACACTAACATTATATTAAATACATCAAACACTTCATCAACACATACATATATTCTAAGCCATCATTAACATCATATTCTTAACATATGGTCTTTTTATTGTGACCAATCGACAAATAAAAATAATAACCTTCCTATCTTTTGTGTAACCCTTTATTCTAATTACATCTTCTAACTAAAATGTATACGTTATCTTAATTACATTTTCTAACAAAAATGTATTCTTTGTTCTAATTACATTTTCTAACAAAAATGTATTCTTTGTTCTAATTACATTTTCTAACAAAAATGTATTCTTTGTTCCAATTACATTTTCTAACAAAAATGTATTCTTTGTTCCAATTACATTTTCTAACAAAAATGTATTCTTTATTCCAATTACATTTTCTAACAAAAATGTATTCTTTATTCCAATTACATTTTCTAACAAAAATGTATTCTTTATTCTAATTACATTTTCTAACAAAAATGTATTCTTTATTCTAATTACTTTTTCTAACAAAAATGTATTATTTATTCTAATTACTTTTAAAATGACAAAAATTATAATTTTGTCTAATTCCTTTTTATGTACAAAATATGGTACTTTTGTCTAATCTTTTCAATGTAACAAAATATGATAATTTTGTCTAACCTTTCTTAAATGTACAAAATATGATAGCTTTGTCTAACTCTTCTTTAATGTACAAAATATAATAGTTTTGTCTAACTCTTCTTTAATGTACAAAATATGATTATTTTGTTAAATTCTTTTAATGCTCATTTCTAACTCATTCTCTTTTTAATGTATAAAAATATACATTTTCAATTCATAACTTTTTAATGTATCACAATATACATTTTCATTCCATAACTTTTTAATGTATAAAAATATACATTTTCATTTTATTCTTTTAAATGTATAAAAATATACATTTCCTATTTTATTCTTTTAAATGTAACCAAGAATGTCCTTTTTCTAATTCTTTCTTTATAATGTGACAAAAATGTCCTTTTCTAATTCCTTCTTATAATATATAAAAATGCATTTCTGGTTCATTCCTTTTTAGTGTACAAAATATGCATTTCTAATTTAACACAAAAGTAACAAATTTTAATCCAATAAACATTTTATCACAAAATGTTATTTTATGTCTAGTGTAACGTTTCATAACAAAAATGTTATTTTGTTCTTTATAATCTAATTAACAAAAATGTAAATCTTGCTCTTAATAAAAAAATGTAACTCTTGTTCTTATTAACAAAAAATGTAACTTTTGTCAATTTATTACATTTAAACAAAAAATGTAACTTTTGTTCTTTATTTACATTTTAACAAGAAATGTAAATTTTGTTCTTTTATTACATTTAAACAAAAAAATGTAACTTTTGTTTCAATTCTATTCTCTAACAAAAATGTGAATTTTTGTTTCAATTCTATTCTCCAACAAAAATGTGAATTTTTTGTTTCAATTCTATTCTCCAACAAAAATGTGAATTTTTTGGCTAATCTTTTCAAGTAAACAAAAATGTGATTTTATATTTCACAAATCAAGTATTCACAAAAATGTTAATTTTGTTTCTTAAATCAAGTTTTAACATAAAATGTTAATTTTGTTTCATAAATCAAGTTTCAACAAAAATGTTGATTTCAATTCCATTGACATATTTTGACAAAGATCTATATTTTTATATGTCATTCTTTTTATTTAAACCCAACATGAACATCTTTGTAAATATAAAATAAAAATATAGTTTTTATTTTATACACCAATTTTGACGCACATGACTATTATATATCTTATATATATAATAAGAGTATGGTTTTATTGTATACACTAAAAACATGAACACACCAACACAAACAATTGTTCATCACAATCACAGCACAATCTACATTGCAATAAATATAGACAATATCACATGAATTTCATACTCAATGAATACAATAAAATAAATAATTAGCCTTTTATTTATTTTAAAACTAGAAATCTCACCGATAGCTTTTAATTCTGAACAACTCAGATCTGGATTTCCTCTAAATTCTGATTTGCTCCTTTTCAAATCCGTCAAGTTTCATGTTGTAGCCCTCTTCTTCACGATTCCATCGCTTCTGAAACTGTTCAATTCTGTTGCCGTTTGTGAAAGTTATTCGAGTTTTCATTTATATGATTTAATTTAAATTAATACATATGTTAATTAATAGCCTACTTGTCACTAATTACCATGATTAGGAATTAACTATGTTGTTAATCCTTCTTCTCCATTCTATGTACTGATTAAATCGAACCCAATGCTCCTCTTTACATCCCCAAATCGCACGCATCTCCACACATCCAGCATCCGATCGGACTTCACCACGACGACGCCGCCACCATGCTCCATCACCGCCCCAAGCCTGGTCAACTCGCACACCAGACCACGCCAGAATTTGGGTGTAAACGGAGCCACTTCGAGGCCGATTCCTGGCCAAATCTCGACGAGAAACTCCATCATAGCCGTTGAACATATAGAGTTTGAAGAGCTTAAGATTTTTAGTGTTGAAAACTCCTTTGATTACATCTTGGATTTGGAGAAAAATGAGAACGAGTTGGGAAGAGATCGGCCATTCAAGGAAGAAGAGGGCGGCTGGATAAGAGTTAGGGTTAGGGATGGAATACCGTATACAGTGTATTTATAAGAGTATTTTCATTTAATTTATTTAATTAATTCCTTTAAATACTAATATAACTCGTATATCGTTCAGAACTCCAAATCAAACTCAACGAGTATCGCCCCTAACTAAATACCCCCGTTCCGGACACAATGGAACATGTTTCGTAACCCAATTCGGTTGTTACGATAAGTTTTTCTCAAAATTTAAATATAAATCAATTTATATTAAATTTAAACGTACATTTTAAATTACCGGGGCCACATACTGACTCTAAAAATTACAGAAAAATTATATTTGGCTTTGTTATGACGATACGGTTCTAACAAGACTAATTTCGTCGAATTCTGAGACTGTTTGAAAAATGGTCATTTTCAAGTCGATTAAATTTAACTAAAACGGTCAAAACACATTTTCTTTTGCCACGCTCACATATTAATTCGAATTTTTTTGAAAATTGAAACCTAGCAATAATTTGACATTCCGGTTCCAACAAAAGTGGTTTCGTCGAAAACCGAGGTCGTTTGAAAAATGACTATTTTTAAGGGCTAAATATTATATTAATATATATATAAATTTCACAGCGACTTTTCTAAATTTTAAACTGGACATAACTTTCTATTTTCAAAGTGAAATTTCAATTTTTCAGATTCACTAGAAAGTTATGATCAAACAGATTTAAATATTTCTTGTTTTACTGAAATTCGACTTATTTTGAATCCTGTACAATCAGTCAAAGTTCAAATTCAAATTTTCAAACTGCAGCGCTGTTTTAAACTCCTATTAATAGTCAAATTAAATTTATTCGTTTTAAAATAAATTTTTAGTCGTTCTTATTTAAAATATATTATTTTAAATATTAAAATCCATTAAAATTCCTAAAATTATTCTTTAAATTGGCCCCAAAATTTCGGGTTGTTACAAGAATAGTATCCAGTTTGTCTTGAGTACTGATGAGAGAATACAGAGGAACAACTACGTTCTTTGGTCAAGATGCAACAGAGCTACTTGACTTTGGTTTACCAACATTTTTCTCCCCAGACATGGCACTGCCAGGTGATATTATTCCATAACACGCATTAGCACGACAATCTAATATAAACATATGTTTATAAGCTTAGAACTATCATGTAAACTGATTGATGTTAGTTATTCGATATACCTATGAAAGCTGGAACACAATGTGAATCCTTAGTATTAAAACCTTGGCAAAATGTACATACTATTTTACACTTTGCATATGCTCGAAAGCAATTAAGAATTTGGTGTCGATCATACTAACTGCCCTAACACCGAATCCAAAATGACGAAAGGCTCTGATGTCGGGGAGTCAAAGTTATGATAAATAAAATTCTTGGTGTCGGTCTAACCAAAACCAAATGTTTGGGAATCAATACCGAAAGCTTAACTAATGACGAGAAAAGTTTAAAACCCGATATCGATGAAGTCAAAATCGAAGTATTTCAATGCCGGAACCTCAAATTTTGCCAATACATAAATAAAGGGAAAACATGACTTTCGTTAACTCTTTTACATTGTTTTGATACCAACTAGGCTGAGACCAAAATAAACATATGTGTCGGTTTCGAGAAAACCGAAACAAAGGTGAATCGACAACGAGTTGATATTGAATCCATCGACACCGAAAGAATAATGTCATCTTTACAGTAAAAGTTAAATCCTCTATATGTTAGTTTTACATATTCGACCCCAAAGATATGTCGGGGGGAGACCCATAATATCTACCATTAATGATTGTTTAAGCTATTCCTATCATTTGAATTCATTTTAGTTGAAAATCAAAAGTTTGTAAGACTCGAACAATTTCATAGTCGAGTTGGGGAAATAATTTTCGAACTCTAATTCTAATCGACTAAAATACTTATAGAGAAGAGATTAAATCTGTAAATTCGAAAAGCTTGGAAAATTTCGAAGAACAGTGATATTGTTCAAAAATGATTACTTGCACATGAAGAAACGAGGAAAGAGAAGCAATATCAAATCATTTTTCAATCCTGGCCGTACAGACAAAGGGAAATTCAACGAGCCAGATCAATCTGAGAATACCAAAAGGCAGGAAATCAAAGCACAATACAAAAGCCAAAGATTGACTTTAAAAGTCAAAAATACCCCTTCACTGGGGTTAAATGTTAATACCATATTTCGACACTGAAATCAAATAATGGTGAAGGGGTATTGGAGCACACCTAGCAACAAAGAGTGCCTCGGAGGCACATAACAGACACCAAACCACCGAGACAGCCGATATTGAAAGTAAGAAGAAAAAAAATATGGTCAAAATGCTATCAGTACTAACAAAGGAAGCAAAGCTTGGTACCGATACAAGAAGGATAGCAACAAGGTGGCAATGAAACCAACATGGAAGCAATAAAAAATTAAGGGTGGTTGCGGTACCAACACCAAAGGCAATCAGCTTGGTTTCAATCCCGAAAGCATACACATCAACATGGAAACCCAAAGCCATGAAAAAGGGAGCACAAGACAAAGCTAGGACGAAGTAGAGAGCTATCAATACCAATGTACTTGGTATTGATACCAACACCAGAAAGCAACTTAGAAGTCATTAGAAAGGGTCCATAAGCAATATCGATACCGATACCAAGGAGGATGCTAAAGTAAAAACAATGCTTAAGAGTCACTAAAGCAAGGCAAAGTTTAGAATTGGCTACCGGAATCAATACTTACCACCAAAATTGAAAGTAACACGAAGAAGCTATCAATACCAATTTGCTTGGTATCGATAGTCGATACACTATGAGGATGCAACACCAACTTTATGAACAAGATGGAGCCGATAACAACACTCAGAGGAGGAAGGAAGATCAAATCTCGGAAGCCGGCACCAAAAGCCACTAATGCGGGCCAACATCAAGACCAAGCATCATTCCGAATCTAAACACGGGCTTTCGCTGATCGCTACCGAAAGGGGCCCGATTTGCCTATAAATAAGACCCATTGGTCTCATTTCAGGGGAGTTTTCCTCATTCCACAATCTTGTATTCATTTCTTAGAGAGAAGACCCTAATTTGTAAATCAATTTAGGGATTTTACTTGTAATCATCTATGTACTAATATCAATGATTAGTAAAGAGAGAATCGACACTTTTAACCAATTTCATGCTTTTCCTTATCACTTATGTCAGTTATTTTCCTATTCCTACCCTACGACGAAGCCTTACATGGAAGTCTAATTACTGAAATACCATTCTTTAAGCCATTTTGCTTCTTAACTTGCATTACGCTTAGGGAACTCTTATTTCAAGGTAACTGTTGGTTGTTAAGTCTCGTAAATGTGATACTCACCTCTTGAGTAACTAGTCTTCAGGCTTAAGACTTTGATATCTAGGAAGCGACGAACTAACTCAAGCTTGTGGGAACTAAATAACCCCTCGATCTCCCTAAATCCACATCCTTAGCACTAATTCCGGTGTTGACGAAAAATATCATTAACAATTTTGGTTTAAATTTTTGTGCTTTTACTATAGAGGAGGTCCTTTAAACCTCAAAGAGGCATTATCTTCTTTAGATGCTGATTTTTTTCAAGTTTCTATAATGATGAGATAGATTCTTTGGAATCCAATAAGACTTGGCACTTAGTAGATTTACTTCTTGGTTGTAAATCTATAGGCTATAAATGAGTACTTAAAATAAAATTAAAACCTGAGGCACAAATGATAAATATAAAGCACGTTTAGTATTTAAAGGGTTTAAACAAAGTGAAAATGTAGACTTTTTTGACACTTTTTCACCTGTAACTAGAATTACATCCATTCGAGTATTAGTTCCCCTTGCATCTATTAATAATTTAATAATACATCAAGTGGATGTTAAAACTGCTTTTTTAAATTTTGAACTAGAAGAGGAAATCTATATGGACCAGCCTGAAAGACTTGTAGTTCCTCAAGAACATAAAATTTACAAATTAGATAAACCATTATATGGTTTAAAACAAGTCCCTAAGCAGCAGAATGAAAAATTTGATAACTTGATAATCTCAAATGGTTTTAAATTTATAGAAAGTGAAAAATGCATTTATTATAAATCAAAGAATGACATTTGTACTATCATGTTTATATGTGGATGGCCTACTTATTTTTGGGTTAAACATTCATGCCATAAACACTGTTAAATCTTTGTTAAGTGCCAATTTTGACATGAAAGATTTATGTGAAGCGAGTGCAATCCTTGGTATTAAGATTACTAGGTCCGAAAAGGGACTTTCTTTGGATCAATCTCATTATATTAAGAAGATTCTAAATAATACAATTACTTTGACTACAAACCTGCATATACACCATATGATTCTAGTCTAAAGCTATTTGAAAACACTGGTGAAGGTGCAAGATAGTCTGAATATGCGAGCATCATTGACATCCTTCGGTATGCCATTGATATACTAGACCGGACATTGCCTTTGTTATGGGATTATTGTGCAGATTTACCACTAGACCTAGTATAAAGAATTGACATGCTATTGAGAGGGTCATGAGATACCTAAATGAACTATGAACCTTAGATTACATTATTAAAAATTTCCAGCTGTTCTTGAAGGTTATTCCGATGCAGATTGGAATACTTTATCTAATGATCAAAAGTGACCAGTGGCTATAGATTTAGCATTGCTGGAGGAGATGTTTCTTGGAAATCTAAGAAATAGACTATTTTAGCTTAGTCTACTATGGAGTTTGAGATGATAGAACTAACCACCGCTAGTGAAGAAGCAGAGTACTTCAGAAATCTGCTAGTTGAGATTCCCTTATGAGAAAAACAAATACCAGCTATGTTGATCCATTACAATAGTACCATGGCTATTGCAAAAGTACATAGTCGTTATTATAACGGTAAGAGACGCCAAACATGTTGTAAGCACAGTACTGCTGGAGAGCTACTCTCGTCAGGTACTGTTAGAGTGGATCACATACGCAATGATGAAAATTTAGCAGAACCTTTGATGAAAGGACTGTCCAGAGGGGAAGTCCTTAATACTTCTAAAAGATATTGCCCTTAGATTGTTGAGTCGCACACAATGTTTACCCGGACTAATGACTGGAGGTCCCAAGAATTAGGTTCAGTGGGTAAAAACAAGTTGTGTAGCGATAATGGTTGAACATGCTTTTTTTTTATATATACTAAGAGGCATGTACTCCTGAAGTGATCAGAGGATGAGTTAATAAAAACTCTTAATGAGATCTATACTCTATTTGGGGTGAAGTATCTATCTTCTGGAGTACTTTTGATGGACTCACCTATGTGAATGTGGAAATATGGCGGTTTTCTATGGAGCGTTGGGGAAAACTTCTAGAGCATTCACTAAACTGGGATAGATGTACATGGCCATAAACATACGAGCTTATTTGATTGCACTAAAGAAGGGTTGTGTGTAGTTTGATGTTAGAATAGAGTTCAAGACCACGTGTCACTCTAGTAAAAACTGAATCTTATCCAACACGCAAAGGTTCATGTCGAAAGACACCTTTTTTTAATGCGCAATCTTATGTTTTTTGGAACTACTCGAAAATATATTTCTAATAATTCAAGTGGGGGATTATTGGAAACGTTTTGTATATGTAGTGAATTTATTTAAAAAAATTACAATTACTAAGAATTTATTATCAAGCCATTATCGCAATAGGGTCGTGGAAAGTTATAACGTAATATATATGTATATGGGAAAGTCTATTTAGACACAATATTTTACCACAATTGATCTCCACCGTTGGATTGCCCCCTGAATTCCACCTCTCCACATAATGATTGAGCATTTACACTAGCACAACGATCATATATTTATGCAACTATTTATCGAGGTGTTACAAAAACAAATGGTATTAAAATATTTCTGTGAATGATAATAAATTTAAACATATTAACATTCATCACTTTTGAAATGTACACAATTTATACGTTATAAATTGCAGTTTTCAGATTGTTTCTTTCATTTACTATGGTATAAATTGTGCTTCAACTTTCCTTCCACTAATATAGTGAACGTTCCATTTTTGCATTTTGTCTATATAAAGAATGGAATAGACAAAGCAGTACATAGAATATTTTTTCATATTTACTCTATTAAAAAAAACCTCCTTATCTTCATTGAAAAGTTTTCTTTAAAAGAAAAGAAAAGAAAAGAGCAATACATTTTTTTTTTCAATTTGTGTGCAAATCAGGCTCAATTCATTTGTGCAAGTGAATTGTTATTGAAAAATAGGTTATTTTATCCTAAAGGTGGTGCAAAAGGTATTAATTGCTTTGCACCATTGAGCAAATCGCTGAAACGTCTTTAAAAGAGTGACTTTGTACATGATACAACCATTGTTTTTCCAATAGCTCCTATTGAGTGATTTAACGTGTGTGCTATGGAGTATGATTCTATCTTAAATGATTTTTATGTACTCACTGTACGTAAGTGAAATAAAAAATGGTGAGATACAGTCAACCACTCAAAAGTTCACTTAGTTTTACGCGAATTGACAAGTGCACGCTGACAATAGTTGCTTTATGTTGTTTGTTGTATTCAAGAAATCAACTGGCAGCATGATGCCAACTACAATAAAGAGCTGTCGGCATATGGTTCAGTCTCTACTTCATTAAATCTTTTGGCATGCCGGAAGCAACAACAAGGATATATGCTTTTTATGGGTACTTAAGCTTAACTAATGACGAGAAAAGTTTAAAATCCGATATCGATGAAGTCAAAATCGAAATACTTCAATGTCGGAACCTCAAGTTTTGCTAATACCGAAACAAAGGAAAACATGACTTTTGATAACTCTTTTACACTGTTTCGATACCAACCAGGTTGAAACCAAAATAAACATATGTGTTGGCATCGGGAAAACCGAAACTAAGGTGAATCGACAATGAGTTGATATTGAATCCATCGACACCGAAAAAATAACATCATCTTTATAGTAAAAGTTAAATCCTCTATATGTTAGTTTTACATATTCGACCCTAAGGATATGTCGGGGGGAGACCCATACTACTTGCCATTAATGATTGTTTAAACTATTCCTATCATTTGAATTCATTTTAGTTGAAAATCAAAAGTTTGTAAGACAAGGATAATTTCATAGTCGAGTTGGGGAAATAATTTTCGAACTCTAATTCTAATCGATTAAAGTACTTACAGAGAAGAGATTAAATCTATAAATTCAAAAAGCTTGGAAAATTTCAAAGAACAGTGATATTGTTCAAAAATGATTACTTGCACATGAAGAAATGAGGAAAAGGAAGAAGGACTTTTATATCAAAGCATTTTTCAATCCAAGCTGTACAAAAAAAGGGAAAATCAACGAGCTAGATCAATCCGAGAATACCAAAAGGCAGGAAATCAAAGTGCAAAACGAAAGCCAAAGATTGACTTGAAAAGTCAAAAATACCCCTTCACTGGGGGGGGGGGGGATAAATGTTAATACCATATTTCGACACTGAAATCAAATAATGGTGAAGGGGTATCAGAGCACAGCCAGCAACAAAGAATGCCTCGGAGGCACGTAACAGACACCAAATCTCCGAGACAACCGATACTGAAAGTAAGAAGAGAAAAAATATGGTTATAATGCTATCAGTACTAACGAAGGAAGCAAAGCTTGGTACCAATACAAGAAGGATAGCGGCAAGGCGGCTCTGAAACCAACATGAAAACAATAAAAAATTAGGGGTGGTTGCGGTACCAACCCCAAAGGAAATCAGGTTGGTTTCGATCCCAAAAGCATATGCATCAACATCAAAACCCAAAGCCATGAAAAAGAGAGCGTGAGACCAAGCTAGGATGAAGTAGAGAGCTATCAATACCAATGTACTTGATATTGATACCAACACCAGAAAGCAGCTTAGAAGTCATCAAAAAGGGTCCGTACGCAATATCGATACCGATACCAAGGAGGATACTAAAGTAAAAAACAACGCTTAAGTGTCACTAAAGTAAGGAAAAGTTTAGAATTGGCTACCGGAATCAAGACTTACCACCGGAATTGGAACTAACACGAAGAATCTATCAATACCAATTTGTTTGGTAACGATACAGTATGAGGAGGCAGCACCAACTTTATGAACAAGGTGGAGCCGATAACAACACTCAGAGGAGGAAGGAAGACCGAATCTCGAAAGCTGGCACCGAAAGCCACTAATGCGGGCCGACACCAAGACCAAGCATCATTTCCAAATCCGAAAGTGGGCTTCCGCTGATCGCTACCGAAAGGGGCTCGATTTGCCTATAAATAAGACCCATGGGTCTCATTTCAGGGGACTTTTCCTCATTTCACAATCTTGTACTCATTTCTAATAGAGAAGACCCTAATTTATAAATCAATTTAGAGATTTTACTTGTAATCATCTATGTACTCAACACTTGTGATCAATTTCATGCTTTTCGTTATCACTTATGTTAGTTATTTTCTTATTTCTACCCTACGACAAAGCCTTACATGGAAGCCTAATTACTGGAATGCCCTTCTTTAAGCCATTTAGCTTCTTAACTTGCATTTCGCTTAGGGAACCCTAATCCCAAGGTAACTGTTGGTTGTTAAGTCTAGTAAGTGTGATACTCACCTCTTGAACAAAGAGTAACTAATCTTCAAGCTTAAGACCTTGATATCTAGGAAACGACGAACTAACTCAAGCTTGTGGGAACTAAATAATCCCTCGATCTCCCTAGATCCACATCCTTAGCACTGATTCCGGTGTTGACGAAAAATATCATTAACATTTTTGGTTTATATTTTTTGTGCTTTTACTATAGAGGAGGTCCATTAAACCTTAAAGAGGCCTTATCTTCTTTAGATGCTGATTTTTTTCATGTTTCTATAATGATGAGATGGATTCTTTGGAATCCAATAAGACTTGGCACTTATAAATTTACCACTGGTTGTGAATCTATAGGCTGTAAATGAGTTCTTAAATTAAAATTAAAACCTGATGGCACAAATGATAAATATAAAGCATGTTTAGTAGTTAAAGGGTTTAAACAAAGAGAAAATGTAGACTTTTTTCGACACTTTTTCACCTATAACTAGAATTACATCCATTTAAGTATTAATTTCACTTGCATCTATTAATAATTTAATAATCATCAAGTGGATGTTAAAATTGCTTTTTAAATGGTGAACTAGAAGAGGAAATCTATATGGACCAGCTTGAAGGATTTGTAGTTCCCGGTCAAGAGAATAAAGTTTGCAAATTAGATAAACCATTAAATGGTTTTAAACAAGTCCCTAAGCAATGGAATGAAAAATTTGATAACTTGATAGTCTCACATGGTTAAAGTTAAAGAAAGTGACAAATGCATTTATTATAAATCAGAGAATGACATTTGTACTATCATGTCTATATGTGGATGGCCTACTTATTTTTAGGTCAAACATTCATGCCATAAACACTGTTAAATCTTTATTAAGTGCCAATTTTTACATGAAAGATCTATGTAAAGCGAGTGCAATCCTTGGTATTAAGATTATTAGGTCCGAAAAGGGACTTTCTTTGGGTCAATCTCATTATATTAAGAAGATTCGAAATAAATACAATTACTTTGACTGCAAACCTGCATACACCATATGATTCCAGTCTAAAGCTATTGAAAAACACCGGTGAAGATGCAAGATAGTCTGAATATGCGAGCATCATTGGCAGCCTTCGGTATGCCATTGATGTACTAGACCTAACATTGCCTTTGTTATGGGATTATTGTGCAGTTTTAGACCTAGTATAAAGAATTAGCATGCTATTGAGAGGGTCATGAAATACCTTAAATGAACTATGAACCTTGGATTACATTATTAAAAGTTTCCAACTGTTCTTGAAGGTTATTCCGATGCAATTTGGAATACTTTATCTAATGATTCAAAAGTGACTAGTGGATATAGATTTAGCATTGCTGGAGGGGATATTACTTGGAAATCCAAGAAACATACTATTTTGCTTAGTCTACTGTGGAGTCTGAGATGATAGAACTAGCCACAGCTAGTGAAGAAGCAGAGTACTTTAGAAATCTGCTAGTTGAGATTCCCTTATAAGAAAAATCGATACCGGCTATGTTGATCCATTACAATAGTACCGCGGCTATTGCAAGAGTGCAGAGTCGTTATTATAACGATAAGAGATGACAAATATGTTGTAAGCACAGTACTGTTGGAGAGCTACTCTCTTCAGGTACTGTTAGAGTGGATCACATACGCAATGATGAAAATTTAGCAGAACCTTTGACGAAAGGATTGTCCGGAGAGGAAGTCCTTAACACTTCTAAAAGAATGGGACTATTGCCCTTAGATTGTTCAGTAGGTAAAACAAGTTGTGTAGCGATAATGGTTGAACATGCTATTTTTATATATACTAGGAGGCATGTATTCTTGAAGTGATTATAGGATGAGTTAATAAAAACTCTTAATGAGATCTATACTCTATTTGGGGTGGAGTATTTATCTTCCGGAGTACTTTTGATGGAATCACCTATGTGAATGTGGCAATATGGCAGTTTTCTATGGAGTGTTGGGAAAAACTTCTAGAGCATTCACTAAACTGGGATAGATGTACATGGCCATAAACATACAGGCTTATTTGATTGCACTAAAGAAAGGCTGGGTGTAGTCTGATGTCAGAATAGATTTCAAGACTACATGTCACTCTAGTAAAAAACTGAATCTTATCCACCACACAAAGGTTCATGTCGAAAGACACCTTTTTTAATGCATAATCTTATGTTTTTGGAACTGCTTGAAAATATATTTTTAAAAATTCAAGTGGGGGATTGTTGAAAACATTTTGTATATGTAGTGAATTTATAAAAAAAATTACAATTACTAAGAATTTATTGTCGAGCCATTATCGCAATAGGGCAGTGGAAAGTTATAACAGTAATATGTATGTATATGGGAAAGTCTATTTAGACACAAAAGTTCACGTGTACATGATACAACCATTGTTTTTCCAATAGCTCCTATTGAGTGATTTAACATGTGTGCTATGGAGTATGATTCCATCTTAAATGATTTTTATGTACCCACTGTACGTAAATGAAATAAAAAATGGTGAGATACTGTCAACCACTCAAAAGTTCACTTAGTTTTATGCAAATTGACAAATGCATGCTGACACTAGTTGCTTCACGTTGTTTGCTGTATTCAAGGAATCAACTGGCAACATAATGCCAAATACAATAAAGAGCTATCGGCATATGATTCAGTCTCTACTTCATTAAATCTTTTGGCATGCGGGAAGAAACAACAAGGATATATGCTTTTTGTGGGTACTTAAGCTTATTGGACATCCTATAGTTCTGAAATTGATTAAACAAACATTCACATTGGCAGTTCATAACTAACAACTATGTCACAATTTAGTACTTTATTGGTTTGGAATCAATGTTTTGTCTAAACAAACTTTAGTACTTCATAAACGAATAAATGAAAATGAATGCTTGACTAACCTCATATAGTTTACTGTTGTAACTGTTGTGATTAATCCGATTCAAGACCACTCGAATCCGATATCTAAACCACAATGCGCTAGCGGAAGACTAGATCGTTGTTAGACTTGCAAAAACAACCAAAGCAATAACTCTAGTCACAAAACCAATATCAACCAATCACGAACAATCCAAATCTCAATCACAAGCAAGAAACTGATGACAAAGTAGCAAAAATAAATCACACAAGGATTTATAGTGGTTCCACTAACATCTTGTTAGTGTACATCCACTTTGGAGAGAGTATTTTATTACCATGATGAAAGGAATATAAGAGATTGATCCAATAATCACTATATTTCAATATAGAAAAGAGTTTGAGGAGAATAGAAATGAAGAATTGGAATTGGGCTATAAGCACTAATTCTCCCTTGAGAATAAACCCTTGATCCCAAATCAAGTCTTCAAGCTCCTTACACTAACACCTCAGAAAATAGCTTATATAAGGATTGGCCAATTACCCAAATTGCCTCCGTATCCTCACAAATCAATTTACAAGGTTTTCAGCCCAAAATAGACCAATTCAATATTCAAACGTCTGTCGTGGGAGGTGACAGACATCTGTCCCTCTCAGGGAATTATTTGGGCTCCAGCTCTCAGCTCAGACGTCTGTCGCATCCATGACAGACGTCTATCCCCTTCTCAGACGTCTATCATGGGGATGACAGACGTCTGTGGAAACTTTCAGGAAAAACCCCCTGTAGTGACAGACGTCTGTTGTCCCATACGACAGACGTCTGTCGCACCTGCACACAGAAAACTTGCACCTTACAGCTTATAACTTCCACATGCGAACTCCGATTTGCGAACGGTCACCTCCGACTCGAAGCTATCTTCTTCCTCTTCAATTACCATATAATATCGCATATTACAACACTCCACCTCGATACTATAACCATCTCAACTCCGAACTCCAATGCACCCAAGCATTTTCTTCTACCTTCGACCAAGCAAACTTGAATGTTTCCCCAATGAGCTCCAGCATGGCCACCGCCCATTGCACTACACCAACGAGTTCAGGCAAAGCCTCCACCCGTCAATATAGTGTTGAAAATATTCAAACCACAAACTGTCTCACCAAAAGATAATGTACTCGGGAGTGTAACGAGTACTTACCATGAAGATAGATTTCCAATCTTTCACCGCTATTCCTTTCCACCATAAACAAAATCACTCTCTCCACCTCGTGCCACCCCGTGGCACCTAGCAGCTCAACAAGCGAATTAAGTTCGAGCAATGCTCGAACTTCCCATATGGCAATGCCTTCGTAAACATATCCCCCGCATTATCCTTGGTGTGCACTTTCCGAAGGTATACTAGCTTACCCTCATCCATGGTTACAAGAAATGACTCCCTCACCTCAATATGCTTGGTCCGTGAGCTAAATGCCAAATTCTCCGCCAAATGGATAGCACTTTGGCTATCACATCGAACATCAACACTTTCATGTTCGAAACCTAAGTCACACAACAATCGCTTCAAGTAGAGTGCTTCCTTGGCCGCTTCCACAGCGGCAATCAACTCCGCCTCCGTAATGGATAAAGCAACTACGGTTCGCAATCGCGATCTCCAACTAATGGCTGTCCCGCCAAGTGTGAAGACATACCTGGAAGTTGATTTCCTCTGATCCCTATCACCGGCGTAGTCCGAGTCACAATAACCAACCAACTTGCAACTCCTATCATCTCTACCTCCAAAGACAAGTCCATGAGATGCTATGCCTTTCAAGTATCTCATAATAGCCTTCACAGCTTCCCAATGCGATTTCCTCGGATTAGCCATATACCGACTAACCACCCCGACGACATTTGCAATATCGGACCTTGTACACACCATTGCATACATCAAACTACCAACCGCACTTGCATATGGCACATTTGCCATATAAGCCTTGTCTTTATCCCCGGTAGGTGATCCCTTCTCCGAAAGCTTTATATGCAAAGGTAAAGGTGCATTTAACGCGTTTGCATCCTCTATGCTAAACCGGCAAAGCACTTTCTTAATGTATTCCTTTTGAGTCAATCTTAACTCAAAATGCTTTCGGTCCCTTCCTATTTCCATGCCCAAGATTTTTCTTGCTTTTCCAAGATCCTTCATCTCGAATTCCGATTTCAAAAGCATCCTCAACTTGTTGATTTCATTTTGATCCTTGGAAGCAATGAGCATATCATCCACATACAAGAGTAAATAGACCCAACAATCATTTCCCAACCTCTTGAAATATATGCAAGCATCCTTGATGCTTCGATGGAAGCCACTTTCAAGCATGAAATGGTCAAATCTCTTGTACCATTGTCTAGGCGATTGCTTTAACCCATATAGTGATTTCTTCAACTTGCACACCATATTAGACTTACCACCTACAACAAAACCTTCCGGTTGTTCCATATAGATGTCTTCATCCAAGTCTCCATGCAAGAAGGCGGTTTTCACATCAAGTTGCTCCAACTCCAAGTCATGGATAGCAACTATGGCTAGTAAAACTCGGATAGATGTATGACGAACCACCGGTGCAAAAATTTCATCATACTCCTTTCCTTTCCTTTGTGAGAACCCCTTTGCCACTAATCTTGCTTTTTACCTTCCATCATCCTTCACCTTGTAAATCCATTTGCACCCTATAGCACGGTTTCCTTGAGGAAGTGGAACGAACTCCCAAGTTCGGTTCTTCATAAGCGATTGCATCTCTTCCTCCATGGCACAAATCCACTTCGAGCTCTCTCTCGACTCCATGACGTCATCAAGGTCCATCGGCTAATATTGGACTACATTGAGAGCATAGTCCAAATGATCACTAAAGCTAAGGTAGTTCCAATCACTATATCTTTCGGGAGGCCTTATTTCACGTCGACCAACCTGAGTAGCAATACTATCACCCAAACCCCTTTCGGCTCCACCTTGAGTCGAAACTTCTCTAGTATCATGTACATCACCAACATCATCACTAGAGGAACCATGTGGACTATGTGATGTTTTATCAACCGCTTCAACCCCACGAGCCTCTTCAACTCTACTACCACTTGGACGGAATGTGGGAATGACTTCCTTCTCCTTTGATTCACCATGAACAAAATCCGGAACATCCGATGAGCTCTCATTCACCTTGAATAAAGACGACTCATCAAAAGTGACATGACGAGAATTAACAACCTTCTTCGTTTCCGGATTCCAAATCCAATAGCCTTTCACGCCATCCGTGAAACCAAGAAAGATTCCCTTGAATGCCCAAGCTCCAAGCTTATCATTCCCCGGATCATGCACATAAACCGGGCTACCAAACACATGAAGATATCTCAAGTCCACACTCTTCCCCTTCCACACTTCCTCCGGAATTTTGTCACCAATGGTCGAGCACGGAATTCGATTCACAATATGCACAAGCGGTTGACAAAGCTTTGGCCCAAAATCCCTTAGACAAACCTGATTTCAATCTCAAGCATCGAGCTTTCTCAAGTAGAGTTCGGTTCATTCTCTCTGCTATTCCATTAGATTGCGGATCTCCCGGTGTAGTAAAATGTCTCCGGATCCCGTGATGCTTACAATACTCCAAGAATTCACGTGAGACATATTCGCCGCCATTGTCGGTCCTTAACACCTTCAAAATCTTACCACTCTCATTCTCAACAAGGGCCTTCCATACTTTGAACTTAGTAAATGCCTCCGACTTGGCCCCCATTACATACACCCATACCTTGCGAGACAAATCATCAATGAAAGAGATATAATACCTTGCTCCTCCCAAAGAAGCAACCGGTGCCGGTCCCCAAACATCCGAATGAACATACTCAAGAACCTCCTTTGAGTCATGCTAGCCTTCATCGAATGATACCCTTGTTTGATCCCCATGACACATTCCTCGCAAAACTCTAGTTTGTAGAAACTCTCACCCTCGATCATCTCCCGCTTCCGAAGAATATCCAAACTCCTCTCCGAGACATGACCCAATCTCAAATGCCACAACGTTGTCGCATCCAAGTCACGAGAACTATCAACACCCACACAAGTCTCACCTCCTATGGTCACACCTTGAACCAAATATATACCATGAGTCCTAGCACCCTTCATAACCACAAGTGCTCCCTTCGAAACCCTCAAGCAATCCTTCTCGATAGTGATCTTGCATCCTAGAGAATCCAATTGCCCCAAAGATATAAGCGACTTCCTAAGTCCCGGAACATAGCAAACATAGGTGAGCGTGCGAACAACTCCACCAAACATCCATATTTGCACGGAGCCACTACCCATTGACTTGCAAATAGCACCATTTCCCATAGCAATCGCATTTCCCTCTTTGACCTCAAAGGATGATAAACAATCTCTCTTTGGCGTCATATGATACGACACACCCGAATCGAGTACCCATTCGTTACCAGAAACACCCGTTGCTACTGCCGTCAACACATTCTCATCTACTTCACCATCCCCACTCTCCACCGCCATGGATGAAGACGCTACTTCCTTCTTATCTTTTTCCGTACATTCATTCTTCCAATATCCCGGTTTCTTACATATAAAGCACTTCCCATTTCTCTCTTTCGATTTACCTCTTCCACCGGGTTTTCTTGATTTAGAACGCCCTCGGTTTCCATTCTTCACATTCTTTTCTTTCTCCACAAACAAACCGTGACTACTACTAGCTCCGCTACTACCCTCACTCATCTCCTTCATTTGATCTCTCAACTCCTCACCAAGAAGACCCGTATTGACATCATCTAGAGTCAAGGTATCCCGACCATAGATCAAACTATTTGAGAAACCCATATAGCGGTCCGGCAACGAACACAATAATATCATCGCCTTTTGCTCTTCCTCAATCTTTAAATCAACGGCCTTTATCTTCATGAGCAAGTCATCAAAGGCATTCAAATGTGCCTTAAGCGAATTACCCTCCTTCATCTTGAAGGTGAAAAACGTTCACGACAAGATCAAATGGTTAGTGAGCGACTTCTTCATATAAAGTTCTTCCAACTTGTCCCAAATACCTTTAGCTGTATTCTCACCACTAATTTCGAAGATCACATTCTCCCCCATAGCAAGTTGAAGAATAGTGTAAGCCCATTCTTCCATCTCCTCTTTCTCAACATCCGAAAAATCACTTGGCAATAAGTGAGTATCAAATACTACTCGGTGCGCCCGATTCCGCCTAAGAACCGCTTTCATTTTCCATTGTCACTTCTCAAAGTCATTATCACCATTCCACTTGTCAATAACCAATTGAGAACCCGACGCCGCATACGAACCTCGTACATATGGCGCCACACTATTCGGACTTCCGGTTGAAGGACCTACCGAGCTACTATCCGTCTCTGACATTTTTCACAAACACCTAACAAGCACCAAAATAGCTCTGATATCAACTGTTGTAACTGTTGTGATTAATCCGATTCAAGACCAATCAGATCCGATATCTAAACCACAATGCGCTAGCGGAAGACTAGATCGTTGTTAGACTTGCAAAAACAACCAAATCAATAACTCTAGTCATAAAACCAATATCAACCAATCATGAACAATCCAAATCTCAATCACAAGCAAGAAACTAATGACAAATTAGAAAAAATAAATCACACAAGAATTTATAGTGGTTCCACTAACATCTTGTTAGTGTACATCCACTTTGGAGAGAGTATTTTATTACAACAATGAAAGGAATACAAGAGATTGATCCAATAATCACTATATTTCAATATAGAAAAGAGTTTGAGGAGAATATAATTGAAGAATTGGAATTAGGCTATAAACCCTAATTCTCCCTTGAGAATAAACCCTTGATCCAAATTCAAGTCTTCAAGCTCCTTACACTAACACCTCAGAAAATAGCTTATATAGGGATAGACCAATTACCCAAATTGCCCCCGTATCTTCACAAATCAATTTACAAGGTTTTCAGCCTGAAATTGCCCAATTCAATATTCAGTCGTCTGTCGTGGGAGGTGATAGACGTCTGTCCCTCCCAGGGAAGTATTTGGGCTCCAGCTCTCAGCTAAGACGTCTGTCCCCTTCTCAGATGTCTGTCGTGGGGATGGCAGACGTCTGTGGAAACTTTCGAGAAAATCCCCCTGTAGTGACAGACGTCTGTCGTCCCATACGACAGACGTCTGTCATACCTGCATACAGAAAACCTACACCTTACAGCTTATGACTTCCACGTGCGAACTCCGATTTGCGAACAGTCACCTCCGACTCGAAGCTATCTTTGTCCTCTTCAATCTACCATATAGTATCGCATATTACAACATTTACTTTACTACCTGTAGTTCTGAACTTGATTTAACAAAAATTCATATTGTCATTTTTTATTTGAATTAAGATTTATGTCAAAATTTAATGCATTAGCTAATTGGTTTGGAGTCATTGTTGTCTAGACAAATCTCTCCTTTGAGCATTGGTTTGGTAGTAATTAAATGAATGTTTTAAGTTCACACTATTAATATCTATCACATAAGTCTGCTCCATTCCGTCTCGGTTCTGGTTTTCACTCATAACACTAAAAGATTGTTGTGTTTGACCTAGATGTTGTTGCTATTGGGGTTATCTAGTGTTATTCAGTGAACTTAATTTTATATTTCGTTTGAATACCTTGATCCCATTCTCTAGGCTGGCAACTAATGGAATTTTTCTGTGTGATCAACTGAATTTTTTTTAAACCCAGATTAATTGGTCTTAGGGTTATAGTTTATTGTAGGATTTTGGGATGAATCTTCTGGGTGCATGTTATACATTTTATGGTGTGCTCTTGAGCTTGTTTTATATGTTTAATTAACTATTTACTGGCAATGCTGGTTTAGTTACTTGAATGGCACCTGGAAACAGGGGTTTATACTTCTTAAGAATAAAGTGGTATTTCTAATTTTTCAGACCAATTTAGATAATTACCATTTACTTACTGTCCAAGCTTTATCAGACGTTTTTATTCTTGAAAATTGCATACTCAAAAATATTGTATTTGTTGTTTTACTTGGGACAATAGGATATTAGGTGTGCCATTCCCTTGGAGGAGGCACTGGTTCTGGAATAGGGACCTTGCTTATTTCAAAGATTAGAGAGGAGTACCCTAATCGCATGATGCTTACTTTCTCAGTCTTTCCATCTCCTAAGGTATCTAACACTATTGTTGAACCTTATAATGCAATCTTATCTATGGTTAAATTAGTGGAGAATGCAAATGAGTGCATGGTACTTGAGAATGAAACTCTTTATGACATTTTCTTCAGAACATTCAAGCTTACCAATCCTAGTTGTAAGTTTCCCTTTGCATTTTGTAATCATTTTTAATTCTGTGATGGTTGTTGGATATATTTTTGCCGAAGCACGTTATTCAACTAATGGTGGTGATATTGGTTGGGTATCTGATCACTAACGTGGAACTAACTGGTGAGCAACAATGCTTACCTTATTTTTTTGTTTTTGCGTTTCGACTCCTTGTCTGTGATGGTACAAATTGCAATTGGGGTATTCAATGTTAACCTAGATCGTGTCTTTTTGGTAGTTTACTAATGTCGTCACTGGGTCAATTTGGTTCTGTTGTTTTCTGGGGAGTTTGGTTGCCATCATCAAGCCTGTAGCTCGGTATCTTGTATGTGACAATACTTTGCTCCTTCTCACGGTCTTGCTAATTGCTTGTAACAAGTCTGGTTTCTATATGGGAGGTTTGTCACCAGCGATCGACAACATAACACGAGACGGTTTGGCGATTATTTGGTGATGGCTATATCTTCTTGTGTATTCTCTGGCTCGTGTTGTAAATAGTTCATCTTTTTATATGATGAGTGTTAAAAGTTAATTTGTAATTTTCAAGATTAAGAGAATCTTGTTATTAGGCAACAATTAATGGCATTTACAAATTTGCCTTAGTATTAATGTAAGGAATAATTTAAAAATAAAGAATTCCTATATATGACATATTAGAGTATTCTAGATAAGGTATTGTCAGTAATACTCTAGAGAATGTATTTCATTATATAAGACAATTGTATCTCTTTTACTGATGGAATGAAATAAAGTATTAAATCAAATTCAATCTTTTATCTATCTCTCCATATATCACTCTGCTGTGCCTAACAAATTTGGTATCAGAGCCTTGTCAACTTCATTAATCAGTCACTCAAAAACAATGGCAGCTATCCCTACAATGTTCAAGTACTCTCCAAGTGAAGTGCCAATATTCGAAGGCGAGCATTATGATTATTGGAGCAGTGAGATGATGGACTTCTTCATCTCTCATGATTTATGGGATGTCATCGAAAAAGATTATCCGGAGCCACCTGAAGATGGAGATTCCACAAGATGGACGGCTGCACAAGAGAAGTTGTACAAAGAAAATCAAAAGAAAGATGCAAATGCACTTCGGTATATCAAACAAGGAGTGAGTAAATCTATCTATCCAAGAATTTTCAATTAAAGAAAAGCAAAGGATGCATGGGAAGTTTTGCAAAAAGAATTTCGAGGCAATGACAAAGTTATCTCCATTAAACTTCAATCTTTATGGAGAGATTTTGACAACCTACAAATGAAGGAATCTGAAAATATCAGAGATTTCTTCTCCAGAGTCTCTGAAATTGTAAATCAAATTCAATGCCTTGGAGATAACATTCAAGAAAAGAAGGTGGTAGAGAAGATATTGAGATGTCTTCCTCCAAAGTTCGATCATTGCGTCGCTGCAATAGAGGAATCAAAGGACCTTGGCAAGATATCAACACATGAGCTAATGAGTTCACTTCAAGCTCATGAACAAAGAATTAATAGAACATCAGCAAATTCATTGGAGCAAGCATTCCAATCCAATCTCAGTTTTTCAGAAAAGAAACGAAGTTATTACAATTCAAAGAAGGGCATATTTCAGAAGCAAAATCAAAATCAAAGAAAGGGCAACGAAAGAAATTATCAAGGCAAAGGAGAACAAAGACGAGAACAGCAGAAAATGCAAGGTAATTCTGCCACTTATTGCATTATTTGCAATAAATCAAATCATAATTCTGAAAATTGTCACTTTAAATGCACGAGATGTCGAATTCCTAATCATTCCCAAAGAGATTGTTGGTATCAAAATAAAAAAGAGAAGGGCAAAGCAAATTTTACAAGTGAAGAAAATGAAGAGTAGGTTTTCTACTCTTGTTTATCTGCTGAAAATGAATCACAAGATGCTTGGTATATTGACAGTGGTTGCAGCAACCACATGACCGCTAACAAAGACATTTTTATAGAACTTGATGCAAGTTTTTCATCAGAGATAAAGCCTGGAGACGGAAAGGCGCAAAAAGTTGAAGGAAATGGGACCATTGCAGTCCACACCAAAAAAGGGAAGAAATTTATTCATGATGTGTTTTACGTGCCAAATTTAGCTCAAAATCTCTTAAGTGTTGGACAACTTGTTCAAAAAGGTTATACGGTGAATTTTGATGATAATTCTTGCAAGATCATTGATAAGAAAAGTAATTTAACAGTGGCAAATATTGACATGAATAAAATTTTCCGCCTATTTATGTCTCTAAATGAGAATTGTGCATTCAAATCTGAAAATTCTAATGTGTCTCATTTATGGCGTTTGAGATATGGCATTTAAGCAACAAGGGGTTGCATTTGCTGAAATCAAAGAATATGGTCATTGGACTTCCTATCATCATGAAGGAAAATAAGGTGTGTGAAGGTTGTATTTTTGGCAAAATGCATAGATTTCCTTTTCCGAAAACTTCATGGCGAGCAAAAGCTCCTTTGGAGTTGATACATGCTGATATTTTTGGTCCTACAAGGACTCTTTCACTAAATAACAAGAGATATTTCATTCTTTTTGTTGATGATTACACCCGTATGATGTGGATTTATTTTTTAAGTGAAAAATCAGAAGCTTTTTCAAGTTTCCTACGGTTTAAAGCACTTGTAGAACGCCAAAGTGGACACTTAATAAAAACTCTTCGAACTGATCGTGGAGGAGAGTTTATTTACAGTGAGTTCCTGAATCATTGCAAGAAAGAAGGGATTGCAAGGCAGCTTACTGTGCGATATACACCGCAGCAAAACGGCGTCGCAGAAAGGAAAAATCGAGCAATTGTTGAAATGGCTCGAAGTATGCTGGAAGGAAAATCCATGCCAAAGAAGTTATGGGCTGAAGCTATCAACACGGTTGTCTATATATTGAATCGTTCGCCAACTAAAGCTATTAGAAATATAACACCATTTGAAGCCTGACATAAAAGAAAGCCCAAAGTAGATCACATGAAAGTATTTGGAAGTGCAGCGTATGCATTGAACCAGAGCCCAAACAAAGATAAATTTGAGAAGAAAGGAGAGAAATGTGTCTTTGTTGGTTACAGCGAAGAGTCGAAGGGATATCGGCTATTAAATCCCAAAAATGATCAACTCATTATCTCAAGAGATGTTGTCTTTGATGAAATGGCAGCATGGCAGTGGGATCATGATGGCTACCAAAAATCAAATTCTATGGAGCCTAAAAGATCTCAAAATAATGGCTCACAACCTGACGGTTCTCAGCAAAGTATCCATGTAGATAATGCTCCTTGTTACGGCTCAAATGATGAAAATGAATATGAAGACTTGGACTCTCCTATTCGAAAGGTGCGTTCTTTACAAGATATTTATGACTCATGCAATGTTGTTCTTTTTTCTTGTGAACCGCAGTTGTTTGAAGAGGCAAGCAAAGAAGATGTGTGGATTGAAGCAATGAAAGAAGAAATAACAGCCATTGAGAAAAATAAAACATGGCAGTTAGTTGACTTGCCAAAAGATAAAGAAGTCATTGGACTGAAATGGGTTTACAAGACAAAATATGGCGAAGATGGATCTATAACAAGACACAAAGCACGACTGGTTGCAAAGGGATATTCGCAACAGCCCAGAATTGACTAGAAGGTTGAGAAGTTCAAGCAGCAATTAAAAATTACAAATTAAGGAGGAGTGTTAAAAGTTAATTTGTAATTTTCAAGATTAAGAGAATCTTGTTATTAGGCAACAATTAATTGCATTTACAAATTTGCCTTAGTACTAATGTAAGGAATAATTTAAAAATAAAGAATTCCTATATATGACATATTAGAGTTTTCTAGACAAGGTATTGCCAGGAATACTCTAGAGAATGTATTTCATTATATAAGATAATTGTATCTCTTTTACTGATGGAATGAAATAAAGTATTAAATCAAATTCAATCTATTATCTATCTCTCCATATATCACTCTGTTGTGCCTAACAAAGAGCAAGTATTTTGTATTGGTCATTTGTGGAAAGTTATGTGTATTGGCGATCTGGTACTTGTTTTTCTGGTCATTGAGGATCAGTGACATTGGTGAAGCCTAAAGCTCTCGAGCTTTCTGCCGCTTTGGAGATCTTTTTTCGTTTCCTTCCTCGGCCATGGATCTGTCATTTTGGTTACAAAGTCATTTCGTACCATGATAACCGTGCACACAATTGCTGCTATACCTTAGGGGTGGTGCTCATGAAAATCAGCTGGCAGCTGTATGGCTTTTCTGAAGTTTATATACTTTTCAGTATTGCCCATGCTGTGGTTTAGTCATGTAACCCTTTGAATACACTAGCCTTAATCCTATCAGCCTAGTTCTGTGTTTCTCTGTATTCCTACTGTAATTCACTACGAATTGTGGTATGGTATGCATTATTCTCTCCCTGCATGGAGAGCCTGATCATGTAATTTTGCAGACTAATTAAATTAGACTAGCTCCAGTACTATAAGCCTGTTAGGTAGAGTGGACGAAACACAATAAATTCTGTAAGCGGTGGATGGTTCACCTTAAAAACCTATGTAGCTGACTGTTAACTACAATCACCTGTACCATATTGTATTTTTTGTTATTAATTATAATAAAAGGTGTTTGCGGTCACCTTAAAAACCAGACGGTTTTGACAAAAAAATGTAATAAATTTATGTCCATCTGCGCAAGTGGACACCTCTAGCAAGTGGGTTGTTGTCCCACTAGCAACTCTAATGGGCTTTCGAGAGTTTGATTGATACAGTTGGTCGAATGGAATTCAGTTGCCGATGGTGGTTTCGGTGCTGGAGAAAGGTGATTGAAGGCATTAGGAATTGCTTGTGATTTTGGGTTTGGATGCTGTTGTTTGTAAGGTAAGGAGGTAGCAGGAGATACTGGTGATAATTGGTTTGGGTATGATGCTAATGGAGCTGCAGCATCAGATTGAGAGTTTGTAGTATGATTCGAGTCATAGATTGAAGCTGGCAGTTAGTTCAAATGGTTGATCTTTGGTGATAGCGTTGTTTAAGAGGGGATGCTTGCAGTAAGCTGTAGTTCGATTTGAAACTGATTTGATTGTTGAAGGTGGAGGCGTTGAGCGAGCGGTACTATGGCTGACTAAGGTCGCAAGTTTCGGTTGTTAGGGGGTTTGTAGTAGGTGATTTAGGGATTGCAATTGGGAAGAAGAGGCAAAGGGAGATGGTTGTTGAGGGGTTGTCGGCGCTGTAGTTTGTGATAAGTAGAGGGGTCGACTGTGGATTCAGGACATGGCAGTTTGTAAGCAGAGGTGGGTTGTGTGTGTTGTTGGTGGAAATTGTTGAGTGTTATTTTGGGAGGACAACGAGGATGGTGCTGATTGTCGAGGAGTGGTTTAAGTTGATTGTGGTGAGGTGATTGGGCGTAAGTGAATTGCAGCATAGGACACATTGGCGGGTGGAAATGGTTGAGTGTTGTTTTGGGAGGGCAGTGAGGATGGTGCTGATTCTTGAGGAGTGGTTGAAGTTGCTTGTGGTGTGATGATTAGGCGTAAGTGAATTGTAGTGGAGGAGGCAGTGGCTTGTTGATGAGATATGGTGATTTAGTTGAAAGTGAAGGAGCATATTGAATGGTTTGCGACTGTTTATTGATGGTGCACTGTTTTGTTGAAGGCATTTTGATATATGTAGATTGTTTCGGTGATTTTTGTGGTAACCGTTGGATGGAGTTGTAGTGTTGGTTGTTGAAATGGTTGTCGTAGAGATGGTATTGTCGAGTACGAGGTGGTAGCTTTTAATGTGTGATTCTATTGATGATATTGTGTGAGGAAGTGCAGGTTGCTATACTGAAGTTCAGTGTTGCGTACTTGTGTCGATGGCAGGGCCGGTCCTGACCAATTTCATGCTCAGTGCGGGACAAAAAAATATGCCCTTTTATATAAAAAAATTCTTTTTTTTTGGGGTTTCGAACCTAGCCAAGTGCAATGCTAGGAGGCTCATCCTCACGCCTGAATGTTTTTATTCATAGGATAAAACGAAGTATGGGTACATGACAAGAGAAAATAAATATTACAATGCATGACATACAAGCATAGGTTATAGAAGCAAAATCTTCAATTATATGCTCAAGGTCAATGATTTTCAACATATCCTTTTCAATACTCAATATTGTCAATCCATTCAACCTATCTTGAGTCATTGTTGTCCGCAACTAAGATTTTATCAACTTCAACTTTGAAAAAGTTTCTGCTGATGCTACAGTGACAGGTACAGTCAATAAAATTCGATAAGCTACCAAAACATTTGGAAACATATCCATTTTTTTCACAAACTCCATAATTTTAAGGGAATTCCATGGTTTACCTGTATCATAAGATTCACTAGGTAACATTTCCTGCAAAATTTGTAATTCTGAAAGTAGACTCTTTGCATCAATATCATAATCTTCACCATGTTTTTGAGCCGTTTCAAGGTTCTCACAACAGTTTTTCAATTCATCATCATCGAAAAAACCTAACTAGGATGCATCAAATAAAAAACCAAATATAGACTCAAAAAGTTCCATTTGTTCAAATATAATCCTTAATTGAGAAAGAGCCATATCAACTAAAACAAGAAAGTATTCTGTCCTAAAATCTTCTTGAGCATATTGTTACTCTCTCTCAGTATTAAGAATTTCATCAAAATATTTTTTCTTATGGACTTACGCTTTACTAGAAATTCTGAGTCAATTTTCATCTCATTAGCAATCTCTTTAGCATCAATCAAAGCAGAAATAAATCCATTTTCTCTATATTTTTCAAAAAATGAAACAAACCCTTTCAAACTCTTAATAGCAACATCAAGAAGCATATCATCAGATTGCAAATTTTGCTTACTAAGTTTATCTTGTACAATATCTCATGCCAAATGACCAAACTCAAAATAAATTCAAAACTTGAAACTTCACAAGACAGGAATTTTTCAGCATCCCAAGTCAATTTTGAGTCATCACAAACTTCAACTAATTTTTTTAAAGCTTGTTTTACTTTTGGAAACTAACTTTTTACCGATTTAACACTTTCAATATGACTTTCCCATCTTGTAGTGGACAAAGACTTCAATGTCAATTCGTCTACATATTGAAGTAAAATGTCCCACCGTTTTGTAGAATTAGCAAACACATTATAAAGGGCTTGACATGCTCCAAAAAATGATTTAGCTTTTTGACAAGAGTTGGCCATATCACA
Source organism: Allium sativum (assembly GCA_030737875.1). Classification (NCBI taxonomy): domain Eukaryota; kingdom Viridiplantae; phylum Streptophyta; class Magnoliopsida; order Asparagales; family Amaryllidaceae; genus Allium; species Allium sativum. The sequence continues at coordinate 122,192,450 of CM060915.1, forward strand.
AATAACTAAATTAAGAGAGTGACAACCGCATGGCATATAAAAAGCTTTAGGATTTATATCAAGTAATCTTTTTTGTACACCTTGATGTTTTCCCCTTATATTAGAACAATTATCATACCCTTGCCCCCTCACATCATTAATGTTTTAATCAAATGAGTTTAATGCAGCTTGTAATTCACCAAACAGACCTAATCCAAATGTATCTTCCACATTTAAAAACTCCAAAAAAAAAAAAATACTCTTTCACATTTATTGGGCAGCTAACAACATCAACACATTTAATTACCAAAGTCATTTGCTCTTGGTGGCTAGCATCTGAGGTACAATCAAGAATCACAAAAAAAATATTTAGCTTCTTTAATTTTTCTAATTATTGTACTTCTTACCTGTGATGCCAATAAAGATATCAATTCATTTTGAATTTTATGGCTTAGATAATGGTAATAAATATTTTTATCTTGTATAAGTCGAAAATGATGTTGCATTACTGGATCAAACTCTGCTATAGATTCTAGAGATCCTAAAAAATTACCATTTGAGTCTTCATAGATTTTTTTTCATTTGTTCCACGAAATGCCAAATTATTCATCGCAAGACGTTTGACAATTGAAATGATTCTTAACATGACTTGTTTCCAATGTTCAGTATCTTTCTTAATCACCTCTTGTAGTTCTCTATCAATTGTTTGATTAGTGCTCAATCTAAATCGAAGTTCCATCCAAGCTCTTAGGTTAGTGAGATGTTCAACACTATCTTCATGCTGTATAAGTTTTTCACTCAGATGTGCCCAATCACTAACTCCTATATCTGACAAATGGCTTCTTTAACGAACTCTTTTAACCACTTTACAACAAAAGCAAAACACTTTATTTAATTCCTTTGAGTAAACCAACCATTTCCTATTAGAAAGTTCCCTATTTCGTAGTTTTTGATCATAGTAAAATGTGGAAAACCCTCTGTTTTGATTATCCTCAGGAAAATTAATGTTGGTTTCTCTAACAGGACCATTTTCAACAAGCATATCTCTCACTTTTGCATCTAAACTATCCCACACTCTAGGATCATATATATCCAAAGATAAAGAAGGTTCAGGACATTCGGCCACATAATTAGTTTCTTCATTATTTTCAGTAGCCTCATTGTCAAGCACATTTGTTGTATCTTCGTTCACTTCATTTTCAAGTACATTTGTTGTTTCTTCGATCACCTCATTAGACTCGTTTTGAACAAAATCTTGTACTTATTCATTATCTTCATTTTCAGTTTGGTTATCAGAAGAAATATTTCTTTTTTTCCAAAGACTTTGTAATGAAGCTTGTAAAGATTTTTCTTCTTCTTTTCGTTGTTTTCTTTTTTTTCTATTATGACTACCAGAGGGTTGTTTCTTTGAAAACATTACTGCACTTCAAAAATATAAAATAAAATAACGGGGCTTTTACCCTCTAGGACAAAAGAAATAAAATTTTGTTTCATAAGAACAAGAGAGCAAAAATTTATCCTCAAGGACAAAATTTAGTGTAAAAGGAGGAATTCAGGGGCCCACTATTATTCCTCCCTTTACACTAAAACTCGTACTTATGGAAAAAATTTTGCTCTCTTGTTCTTATGGAACATTTATTTGTTCATTTTGTCCTTCAAGGTATTTTCTTATAAAATAACCTAATAAGAGAGAAAATTAGATGTTTAATAACAATTTTGGATTACAAATAACTTAAATAGATTAAAAATAATGTTTAATAACAATTTTGGATTGTGATATACCTAGAAACAAATTAATTGAAAGGTATCAAAAACCGGTATATCAATTAGGGATTATATATCTCAAATCATGGATCCCTAATTAGTAATTACTGTAAAAAATCGGTATATCACAACAAACAATTTCAACCAGTTTCATAAATCATAACAAAAATTTCAATTATTGTTAACAATCGATAATTAGGGATTGTGATTTACCAGAGGCTACGACTCACAACTGATTGATTTATATGGTACAAACTGATTGATAATTAGGGATTGTGATCATATACAGTACAAACTTACAGGCCGCCATAGCATACCTTAGAAGCTTCGCCCTTTTTCCCACTGAAGATTTATGAGAAGCTTTGTGCGAATTCTCCTTCTGTTTGCGTAGTTCACTAGTTCGCCGGCCCTAATCTTTCTTCGCGTGTTTCTCTCTCTCTTTTTTTTTAATCCGCTGCAAATGCGGTTCGAATTTGATGCCCTGTGTGGACTTGCTGCCCCGTGCCTAAGCACTGTTTGCACGTGCTGAGGGCCGGCTATGGTCGATGGTGTAGGCCGGTGCGGTGTTGAGGGGATGATGATTGTAAAATGGCGAAGAGGCCGTTCGACTTGGGGGATAGGTTGGTTCAGCTGGTCAAAATTGAAGGAGGTTGTTTGTTGATGTGGCTTGCACGTCAGTGATATATGGTTTTGGGAGAATGCACATAATTGGTAAATGATCGTAGTGAGAGGATGAATATGGATGGGGTGTGTGTTAAAGGAGAGTGAGGATGGTGTTTTGGTTTCAGCTTGAAAGACAATATTGTTGAAAAAACGCAGAGTTAAATGTAAAATGGAATGCAATAATTTGTGCTTGTAACAACTTTGAGAATGAAATGCAATTCAAATGCAACTAAATTGATTATTTTTTCAAATGCACAAACAACAACTAAGATGGAGCAGGAAAATGAATGTTGTAAGCTGAAATGAGAAGGAAGGCACATACAACAGAAAAAATGATCATAGAAGATTAAGAGAAACACACAAATGACAGAAATGATACAAAAAACGTGTGAATGTATGCAAAAAAAAGAAAAAAAGAAAATGTAAACGCACAAGTGAACAAAAACTTTTGATGTTAATCATGATGTGCACAATTCTGAAACTTCAAATGTTGAGGTGTTAACGATATTAGTGGGTCTGAGTTTCTTGGGGATGTTGAGTGTCTTGACAATTTTGAGGATAGCACTCCTCAGCATAGACTATTTAGAGATCTAGACACAATCTTTTCTAAAAGTTTTCTTAATCCCACATGTCATGTGAGTTAATCAAAGTTTGGTCCTAAATTTTGCTTAGTGACATTCTATATTTTGAATCTAAAGGACCTTTTTGTTCATCTGCTTTATGACAAACATGCTCATAACCAGAAATCTTACCTTTGTCGTAGGAAGAAGAGAAGGCAACAGAAGAATGGGAAAGAATAATGGCCTATGCTTTGACAAGCCACGAGTTTGGTTTAATATTTGAGGCATTAGGCGATGGTATGAAAGGCAGAAACATTGAACTATCCTCAACATGTCTTGTATTAGCAACTTGGTCAGTACACATGTTATATGTTCTTCCTGACACCAGATTATGAGGTGTAGTTAGGTTTGCCGGCTAAAAAGATCCGTTCCCGTTCCAAGTCATCCAAAAATGCTGATGATAAGGCACTTGCCATGCTTGCTTTGAGGAGCTTTATGAATGATCCTGGTATGTCATGTTATCATTTATTGTGTTGTAACATGGATCCGTATGGCGTTAAAGTTTAAACTATTTATGTTGTGACGAATACATGCTCATGATTCATAATATTGATAATTTAAGAAGGAATGAATGACCATGTGAGAACTCAAGAAGTCATTGGTAATATTACCATAATTTATTTAAATCACTTCCATTTTAGATTTTATGTAGATTTTTGAAATGCATTCCTCATGTCGTGCAAAAGCCATCTTCATATTTTTTTGGCTTTCTTAAGCACAATCACAGAATGAAACTGATATATCAAATTTAAAGGTTAATACAGATTTTTGTTGACTAATAATTATTTGTAATTTTTTTAGTAAGGAATAGAATTTAATTTCCACATCTTTTGTAAATACAATGTAAGTAATGTGAGTGCAAAATTTGTAATGTGAATTGTCCTTCGAGTATTATTATATTGAGTATTGCAAATTAGAAGACATATGCGTATGCTACAATAAGATATGACTTTTTATAGGCTGATTTCTCATGAATAATGCAACAATAATGGTTGTGCTAATGTGAGCCCTTAATACGCAGTGATGTTCCTACTATACCATTATCAACAAAAGAACCCTCTCAAATTTGTTTTTCTTGGTTTACTCACTGCGTGCTTAAGCCACAGTACGAGATCAGCTTGTGCAAACACTGAAGATAATCTCTCTTTTCCAATAAACATTTTGCTGCACAAAAATGTAAATGATAGCAAGTATGGTATTTCTGGATAGCTGATTATGTTAAACGAAATCTCCATTAACATTGTAGGGAAGATCGTACTTAAGGCACTGATTTTAACTTCTGGTGTTATCGTATCATTAACTAGATACACTTTATAGGCCTCAAAGAAAGGAAAAGATTTTAGCTATCTTGGTCCCGTTTTGTTTGTTGGAACCCCCAACAGACCATCTTTAGTCAATCGTGTACGAACGGAAAGGAAGAGAAACCCCAACAGACCATGTTCTTGCTATCGAGTCATGGGTGAGGTTGGCCCATAGGAAAGTGGGGCCGGGATGTGGTTCTCATACATGATTTTTCTTGGATTGCCTTTGAGTAGTTGAGGGAGGGGTCACGTAGGACCATAGCCACGGATACAAAAACAGACCTTGATATCTGCATCAGTAGATGACTTAAAGCTCCCGACCGAGTTCCGTATTTCTTGATTTGCCCTGGAACGGAACTCGGATGGCACATTGAGGAACATGTGCGTCTAGACATGGAAAACGATTCACGATACATACGCGGGATAAAGGGCGCGGTTGACGGGTGGCATAATCCCAAGTGGTCCTAGGTGGCTAAAACCCAAACCGAGACACGGAAACGTTCGTTAGGTAGCATAATCCCTAGTGGTCCTAGGTGGCATAAATCCTAAGTGAACACACGATAGTTCATGGTAAGAAAACATAACTAGATCAAGGGTAGCAGTCCAAAATAACTTCAAGGATAAAATGGTACTACGTTAAGGTGGTACAGATTTACATGGGAAAGCCTGTACGACCTATGGAAAAGGACTGAACTTATACATGGAAAGAAATATACGAGTTGGGAAGATCTACATATGCTATATATTAGGTTGACATGGACCATTACATGACATTGGGCAAGGGACATTCATAGTTAACACATGACGCGGGTTGGGATACTAGTACGAGAGGTGCAGAGTAGATATACATGATAAATACCGGGGGATGTTATACATGATAGATACCTTGGGATAGTATACTTGATAGAAACCTGACGATGTGATACCTTGGTTTATCTGACACCGTAGTTTATCATGATCCCTTAGTTTATCTTGCTACAGTAGTTCATCCAGTTATCTTGGTTTAGCTTATCCATCTTGTCGACATCCTTATGTTTACTTTCAGTTTATGCATGTCATGTTACCTTTACCTGTTTTTATACTCGAAGTAGATAGGACTTACCAGTCTTTATGACCGACCCCGTTTTCTTTCGCCTCCTTGTCTTCCGTTCCCACCTCCTAGGTTTTCAGGGAGGAAATGATGTTGTTTAGTTCGGACCTCTTATGCTTGAAGGTCATCATGTATAGCTTGGTCTTCTCTTGGCTATGGCTGCTTCACCGCTTTATTTTGGGGAATAATTTGTGAAAAGGTTTTATGCTCCTTTACTATTGCAAGACAGGTTTTGATGTATTCTAATGTAAAAGGCTTTACACCTTATTTTGTAAGGTAATGAAATCTGTTTTACTTCCGATGTTTTGTATATGTTCTGTCTTGTAATATTTCTGTGCATGTTTACCTCGATAATGCTTCACCAAACCTAGTGCATTCCCTTTGTGAGTGACCCTAGCGGAGGTGGGGTGTTACACTTCTGGGTGCATGTTATACATTTTATGGTGTGCTCTTGAGCTTGTTTTATATGTTTAATTAACTATTTACTGGCAATGCTGGTTTAGTTACTTGAATGGCACCTGGAAACAGGGGTTTATACTCCTTAAGAATAAAGTGGTATTGCTAATTTTTCAGACCAATTTAGATAATTACCATGTACTTACTGTCCAAGCTTTGTCAGACGTTTTTATTCTTGAAAATTGCATACTCAAAAATATTGTATTTGTTGTTTTACTTGGGACAATAGGATATCAGGTGTGCCACTCCCTTGGAGGAGGCACTGGTTCTGGAATAGGGACCTTGCTTATTTCAAAGATTAGAGAGGAGTACCCTAATCGCATGATGCTTACTTTCTCAATCTTTCCATCTCCTAAGGTATCTGATGTTAAAAGTTAATTTGTAATTTTATTAGGCAACAATTAAATGCATTGACAAATATGCTTTTGTATTAATGTAGAGAATAATTTATTCCTATATATGACATAATTAGATAAATCAAGATAAGGCATTATCTGAAATATTTCAAAGAACGCATTATATTATAAAAGACAAGTTGTATCTCATGTAATCAATCAAGCATCAAAGGGGAAAAATTAAATCTTTTATCTATCTCTCCACATATTGCTCTGCTGTGCCTAACAAATTTGGTATCAGAGCCATATCAACCGCATTAATCAGTCACTCAAAAAACAATGCCAGTAGTCCCTACAATGTTCAAGTACTCTCCAAGTGAAGTGCCAATATTCGAAGGCGAGCATTATGATTATTGGAGCAGTGAGATGATGGACTTCTTCATCTCTCATGATTTATGCGATGTCATCGAAAAAGATTATCCAGAGCCACCTGAAGATGGAGATTCCACAAGATGGACGGCTGCACAAGAGAAGTTGTACAAAGAAAATCAAAAGAAAGATGCAACTGCACTTTGGTATATCAAACAAGGAGTGAGTAAATCTATCTATCCAAGAATTTTCAATAAAAAAAAGCAAAGGATGCATGGGAAGTTTTGCAAAAAGAATTTCGAGGCAATGACAAAGTTATCTCCATTAAACTTCAATCTTTATGGAGAGATTTTGACAACCTGCAAATGAAGGAATTTGAAAATATCAAAGATTTCTTCTCTAGAGTCTCTGAAATTGTAAATCAAATTCAATGCCTTGGAGATAACATTCAAGAAAAGAAGGTGGTAGAGAAGATATTGAGATGTCTTCCTCCAAAGTTCGATCATTGCATCGCTGCAATAGAGGAATCAAAGGACCTTGGCAAGATGTCAACACATGAGCTAATGAGTTCACTTCAAGCTCATGAACAAAGAATTAATAGAACATCAGCAAATTCATTGGAGCAAGCATTCCAATCCACCCTCAGTTTTTCAGAAAAGAAACGATGTTATCACAACTCAAAGAAGGGTTCATTTCAAAAGCAAAATCAAAATAAAAGAAAGGGCAACGAAAGAAATTATCAAGGCAAAGGAGAACAACGACGAGAACAGCAGAAAATTCAAGGTAATTCTGCCACTTATTGCATTATTTGCAATAAATCAAATCATAATTCTGAAAATTGTCACTTCAAATGCACGAGATGTCGAATTCCTAATCATTCCCAAAGAGATTGTTGGTATCAAAATAAAAAAGAGAAGGACAAAGCAAATTTTACAAGTGAAGAAAATGAAGAGCAGGTTTTCTACTCTTGTTTACCTGCTGAAAATGAATCACAAGATGCTTGGTATATTGACAGTGGTTGCATCAACCACATGACCAGCAACAAAGACATTTTTGTAGAACTTGATGCAAATTTTTCATCAGAGATAAAGCTTGGAGATGGAAAGGCACAAAAAGTTGAAGGAAAGGGGACCATTGCAGTCCACACTAAAAAAGGTAAGAAATTTATTCATGATGTGCTTTACGTTGCCAAATTTAGCTCAAAATCTCTAAAGTGTTGGACAACTTGTTCAGAAAGGTTATGTGGTGAATTTTGATAATAATTCTTGCAAGATCATTGATAAGAAAAGTAATTTAACAGTGGCAAATATTGACATGACTCCAAATAAAATTTTCCGTCTATTTATGTCTCTAAATGAGAATGGTGCATTCAAATCTGAAAATTCTAATGTGTCTCATTTCTGGCATTTCAAATATGGCCACTTAAGCAACAAGGGGTTGCATTTTCTGAAATCAAAGAATATGGTTATTGGTCTTTCTATCATCATGAAAGAAAATAAGGTGTGTGAAGGTTGTATTTTTGGCAAAATGCATAGATTTCCTTTTCCGAAAACTTCATGGCGAGCAAAAGCTCCTTTGAAGTTGATACATGCTGATATTTTTGGTTCTACAAGGACTCCTTCACTAAATAACAAGAGATATTTCATTCTTTTTGTTGATGATTACACTCCTATGATGTGGATTTATTTTTTAAATGAAAAATCAGAAGCTTTCTCAAGTTTCCTATAGTTCAAAGCTCTTGTAGAACGTCAAAGTGGACACTTAATAAAAACTCTTCGAACTGATCGTGGAGGAGAGTTTATTAACAGCGAGTTCATGAATCATTGCAAGAAAGAAGGGATTGCAGCAGCTTACTGTGCGATATACACCGCAGCAAAACGGCATCGCAGAAAGGAAAAATCGAACAATTGTTGAAATGGCTCGGAGTATGCTGGAAGGAAAATCCATGCCAAAGAAGTTATGGGCTGAAGCTTTTAACACGGCTGTCTATATATTGAATCGTTCGCCAACTAAAGCTGTTAGAAATATGACACCATTTGAAGCCTGGCATAAAAGAAAGCCCAAAGTAGATCACATGAAAGTATTTGGAAGTGTAGCGTATGCATTGAACCAGAGCCCAAACAAAGATAAATTTGAGAAGAAAGCAGAGAAATATGTCTTTGTTGGTTACATCGAAGAGTCGAAGGGATATCGGCTATTAAACCCCAAAAATGATCAACTCATTGTCTCAAGAGATGTTGTTTTTGATGAAATGGCAGCATGGCAGTGGGATCATGATGGCTACCAAAAATCAAATTCTATGAAGCCTAAAAGATCTCAAAATAATAGCTCACAACCTGTCCGTTCTCAGCAAAGTATCCATGTAGATACTGCTCCTAGTTACGGCTCAAATGATGAAAATGAATATGAAGCCTTGGACTCTCCTATTCGAAAGGTGCGTTCTTTACAAGATATTTATGACTCATGCAATGTTGTTCTTTTTTCTTGTGAACCGCAGTTGTCTGAAGAGGCAAGCAAAGAAGATGTGTGGATTGAAGAAATAAAAGAAGAAGGCAAATTGAGTGACGTGAAAGAAGAAAAGAAAATTGCTGAAAAGGAGAAAGATGTGATAATATTGCCAAAAATTAAGGAGTCAAAAAAAGGAAGAATTCAAAGAAGAAAGAAAATGTGTAAATCATAAAAAGAAAGAAGTTGAAGAAAATAAAGTAAGCGAAGATGACTCAAATAATGAGAAGTGCGGAATCAAAGTAGATGATAGCAAAGAACACATGGAACAAGAAGAAATTGAAGAACTTGGTGGAAATTTGAAGCACAAGCAATTTTTTGAAGTATCGCATGGTGATGAAAGAAAGAAAGATGAATGGAGCACCGCAACAAAGATTTGTGAAACTGCATCGAAGACTATGACAATGACAAAGAAGAAGAAAAGAAAAAGAAATTGTGGATGATTTCTTTATTTTCTACCAAAGCACAAAAGAGCAGCCAACGGATTTCCTCACTAAAGCAGTCACATTGGAGAAGTTTGAAAAGTTCAAGAAGCAATTAAAAATTACAAATTAAGGAGGAGTGTTAAAAGTTAATTTGTAATTTTATTAGGCAACAATTAAATGCATTGACAAACTATATATGACATAATTAGATAAATCTAGATAAGGCATTATCTGGAATATTCCAGAGAACGCATTGTATTATAAAAGACAAGTTGTATCTCATGTAATCAATCAAACATCAAAGGAAAAAAATTAAATCTTTTATCTATCTCTCCACATATTGCTCTGTTGTGCATAACAGAATACACTAGCCTTAATTCTATCAGCTTAGTTCTGTGTTTCTCTATATTCCTACTGTAATTCACTACGAATTGTAGTATGGTATGTATTATTCTCTCCTTGCATGGAGAGTCTGATCATGTAATTTTGTAGACTAATTAAATTAGACTAGCTCCAGTACTATAAGCCTGTTAGGTAGAGTGGACAAAACACAATAAATTCTGTAAACGGTGGATGATTCACCTTAAAAACCGATGTAGCTGACTGTTAACTACAATCACCTGTACCATATTGTATTTTTTATTATTAGTTATAATAAAATGGTGTTTGCGGTCACCTTAAAAACCAGACGGTTTTGACAAAAAAATGTAATAAATTTATGTCCACCTGCGCAAGTGGACACCTCTAGCAAGTGGGTTGTTGTCCCACTAGCAACTCTAATGGGCTTTCGAGAGTTTGATTGATACAGTTGGTCGAATGGAATTCAGTTGCCGATGATGGTTTCGGTGCTGGAGATAGGTGATTGAAGGCATTAGGAATTGCTTGTGATTTTGGGTTTGGATGCAGTTGTTTGTAAGGTAAGGAGGTAGCAGGAGATACTGGTGATAATTGGTTTGGGTATGATGCTAATGGAGCTGCAGCATCGGATTGAGAGTTTGTAGTATGATTCGAGTCACAGATTGAAGCTGGCAGTTAGTTCACATGGTTGATGTTTGGTGATAGCGTTGTTTAAGAGGGGATGCTGGCAGTAAGCTGTAGTTCGATTTGAAACTGATTTGATTGTTGAAGGTGGAGGCGTGGAGCGAGCGGTACTATGATTGAATAAGGTCGCAAGTTTCGGTTGTTAGGGGGTTTGTAGTAGGTGATTTAAGGATTGCAATTGGGGAAGAAGAGGCAAAGGGAGATGGTTGTTGAGGGGTTGTCGGCGCAGTAGTTTGTGATAAGTGGAGGGGTCGACTGTGGATTCAGGACATGGCAGTTTGTAAGCAGAGGTGGGTTGTGTGTGTTGTTGATGAAAATTGTTGAGTGTTATTTTGGGAGGACAACGAGGATGGTGCTGACTGTCGAGGAGTGGTTTAAGTTGATTGTGGTGAGGTGATTGGGCGTAAGTGAATTGCAGCATAGGAGGCATTGGCGGGTGGAAATGGTTGAGTGTTGTATTGGGAGGGCAGTGAGGATGGTGCTGATTCTTGAGGAGTGGTTAAATTTGCTTGTGGTGTGATGATTAGGCGTAAGTAAATTGTAGTGGAGGAGGCAGTGGCTTGTTGATGAGATATGGTGATTTAGTTGAAAGTGAAGGAGCATATTGAATGGTTTGCGACTGTTTATTGATGGTGCACTGTTTTGTTGAAGGCAGTTTGGTATATGCAGATTGTTTCGGTAATTTTTGTGGGAACCGTTGGATGGAGTTGTAGTGTTGGTTGTTGAAATGGTTGTCGTAGAGATGGTATTGTCGAGTACGAGGTGGTAGCTTTTAACGTGTGGTTCTATTGATGATATTGTGTGAGGAAGTGCAGGTTGCTCTACTGAAGTTCAGTGTTGCGTACTTGTGTCGATGGTGTAGGCCGGTGCGGTGTTGAGGGGATGATGATTGCAGTATGGTGTTGAAAATTTGTTTGCTTCTTTTGTAGAATGGCGAAGAGGCCGTTCGACTTGGGGGATAGGTTGGTTCAGCTGGTCAAAATTGAAGGAGGTTGTTTGTTGATGTGGCTTGCACGTCAGTGGTATATTGTTTTGGGAGAATGCACATAATTGGTGAATGATCGTAGTGAGAGGATGAATATGGATGGGGTGTGTGTTAAAGGAGAGTGAGGATGGTGTTTTGGTTTCAGCTTGAAAGACAATATTGTTGAAAAAACGCAGAGTTAAATGTAAAATGGAATGCAATAATTTGTGCTTGTTAACAACTTTGAGAATGAAATGGAATTCAAATGCAACTAAATTGATTATTTTTTCAAATGCACAAACAACAACTAAGATGGAGCAGGAAAATGAATGTTGTAAGCTGAAATGAGAAGGAAGGCACATACAACAGAAAAAATGATCATAGAAGATTAAGAGAAACGCACAAATGACAGAAATGATACAAAAAACGTGTGGACGTACGCAAAAAAAAAAAAAACGTAAACGCACAAGTGAACAAAAACTTTTGATGTTAATCATGATGTGCACAATTCTGAAACTTCAAATGTTGAGGTGTTAACAATATTAGTGGATCTGAGTTTCTTGGGGATGTTGAGTGTCTTGACAATTTTGAGGATAGCACTCCTCAGCATAGACTATTTAGAGATCTAGACGCAATCTTTTCTAAAAGTTTTCTTAATCCCACATGTCATGTGAGTTAATCAAAGTTTGGTCCTAAATTTTGCTTAGTGACATTCTATATTTTGAATCTAAAGGACCTTTTTGTTCATCTGCTTTATGACAAACATGCTCATAACCAGAAATCTTACCTTTGCCGTAGGAAGAAGAGAAGGCAACAGAAGAATGGGAAAGAAGAATGGCCTATGCTTTGACAAGCCACGAGTTTGGTTTGATATTTGAGGCATTAGGCGACGGTATGAAAGGCAGAAACATTGAACTATCCTCAACATGTCTTGTATTAGCAACTTGGTTAGTACACATGTTATATGTTCTTCCTGACACCGGATTATGAGGTGTAGTTAGGTTTGCCGGCTAAAAAGATCCGTTTCTGTTCTCAAGTCATCCAAAAATGCTGATGATAAGGCACTTGCCATGCTTGCTTTGAGGAGCTTTATGAATGATCCCGGTATGTCATGTTATCATTTATTGTGTTGTAACATGGATCCATATGGCGTTAAAGTTTAAACTATTTATGTTGTGACGAATACATGCTCATGATTCATAATATTGATAATTTAAGAAGGAATGAATGACCATGTGAGAACTCAAGAAGTCATTGGTAATATTACTGTAACAGCCCGCATTTTATGTATCGGAAGATCATAAAATAATTTTATTTTATTCCCTGAGGGTTGGATCATTCTCATCTTTTAGTATGTTGCTTATGGGGATGTGAGACATGTCCATAAATTTTACCGATTTTGTTTGTGACCATTTTGCCCCTGTCAGTCTTGTACAGGGCATAACTTTTGACTCAGGTCGAATCAGAGGGTGAGACCTGTGCCATTGGAAAGGAATTGATGATTCTCTTTCCGTAGAGTGGTTACATTAAGGATTTGGTCCAGCGGTTTGGGAGAAATCGCTGTTTTAAGGTTTAGCAGTTGGCTGTCCAGGTTTTGGAAGGCTAATGGGCTGGTTTGGAGAAAGCCCATTAATGGGTTGGTGGAGGCTATAAATAGGGGGGTAAGGGATATGGGGAAAGGTTAGAATTTTCCATTCTCTTATGGGGAGGCTTTGATCTCCTTCTTCCTCTAATACCTTTCAACCATTAAAATTCCAAATCCAAGGAGGAATCAAAGATCTATACCATAAGAGGCTAGATCTACATCGATTGAAAGGGAATTTCATCGGATCTAAGGGTTTTGTGCAAGTTGCTTGCTGATCGGAATCATATTTCATTGTTTTTGCATCGATTTGAAGAATTGGTGAGTGATTTACATCTCTCATTCGGATTCATGCAAGTATATGGGTTTTAGGATGTTAATTTCATCATTTCCATGTTATTTTCCTTAGATCCACACCATGCTAAGTCCATTTTATATACGAATCACCTTAGGATCTGATCTAGATAATTTAAATGGTTAATTTTATGATTTTTCTCAAGATTATGCAAGTTAGATCCGTTTTTATGTTCATATGATTCACTTATCATGTTTTGGGAAATTTATGTGTTTTGATGGAAATTGTTAAATTGATGATATTGTTGGTTGCATAACATGTTTGTGATTGCGTTTGGATGAATCAGATAAGCTGGTTTCGTCGGATTCGTCGTTTGGCGAAGTTTTGGTCGAAATCGGAGTCGAATTGGAGATGTGCAGGTTTCCGGTCGTCCTGGAGTTGGTCGGGTCGGTCTGGAATGAGGTGGTCGGTCATATTATGGCTTGGGAAGCAAGTCAGGGAGCTGGTCGGTTTAAGCTGGTCGGTCTAGAAGGAGCAGAAGTGTTTCTGGTCGGTCCAGAAGGAGCAGAAGTGTTTCTGGTCGGTTTCAGATGGTGGCATTCTGGTCGGTTTCAGATGGTGGCATTCTAGTTGGTTTTTACTGGAAGCAAATCCTAGTCGCTCTGAAGGAGCTGGTCGGTCAGGTGGAGTAAAATCTGGTCGGTCTTGACGGGGTCGATCCAAAGCTGGTCGGTCCCAAGGAGGTCGAGTCGATCCAAAGCTGCATGGAGGCGGGTCGTTCTGGAGCAAGGCTGGTCGGTTTTTGGCGGGTCGTTCTGGAGCAAGGCTGGTCGGTTTTTGGCTGGTCGTTCTGGAGCAAGGTTCTGGTCGGTTTTGGCAGGGTCGTGTTTTGGTTCGGTGATGGCGTGACTTCGAGGTGATTCAAGTAGGAAGACTCGAAGTGATGAATGTGTTCGTTGATCAAGGTGGAACAACGAATGCGGAGACAACTCAAAGGTCGTGAGTTGGTGGATAATGGCTGCTCGAGAAGGTTGCTTGAGCTTTGAAACATCGTCAAGGTTGGACGATTAGAGATGCGAAGGCCGAGAAGTCATCGTTGTCGTAAGTTCTAGCAGGCTCAAAGCAGGGGTACGATGGGTATCGTTGAAAGGCCCAAAAGACCGGTTGTTGGTCGAGTACCCTGGGTCTTTCTGGTTGGGGAAAGGCCTAGTGTCAAGGTTGGACATTGCCAAGGTTGGGCATATGGAGTTCATGCTAGAACTGGGGTTATCATTAGCCCTTGACATATGGCAAGGTTGGCCGTCATACGATAATGATGGTTTCGAAGCAGGATTGGCAGTGATAGCCAGAGTCAGTCATGGATGATTAGTCGTTCTGTTTGTACTATCTCACATAGATTATCCAAAGTCGAGGGAGACGTTCTTTGAGTGCTTAAGTGATATTGGTCTAGGCCTCTGGCGAGAGTACTTGAGGAATGTTAAACTCGATTAGGGTTGTCTGCATGAGACTTATCTGGATGTCATGTGTGTTTTCTATGATTGAATGGGTGTTCTGATTTCTATGGATGAATGGTTGAAATGGTTGTCGTAAAGGCTATCACTGTCCGATGTGGGGAAGATAAGGATGAGTTCTTCTCTGGTGTTGTGGGTAGATAAGTTTTTTTATTTACCCATTCTCATATACTTTCTTGTTGAAGTTTGTTAACTGTTTTATCGCTCACTAAGACTATTGTCTGACTCAAGGTTTTATGTCTCCTCTTATTACCTTGGGCTGTTCATCCGGTTGTGGATGGGCAGACTAAGTAGCAGGTTACAGGTAATGGAGCTTAGTGAGACGAGGAAGCTGAGCGATGACGAGCAGGAGGCTGGCGTATCAGTTTTATTACTATCTAGTATTTCTGTTTCCGCTGTTTGAGTTGCTTTGAGGGTTGTAGTGAGGCCTTATGTACAAACTTTGATATCAGTTGGATAATTTTTTCTGGATGTTGAGAAAGTTTCAAAAGTTTGCTATATGATACCTCATTACTATTACCTGTTGTATATGCTCTATTATATTTTATCCTTGCACTGTGAGTTCTACGACAGGTTTCGATGTGTTTACCTACTCTGATGATTGTCCATAGCAGCCTGGCACACCTTTCAGTGCATTATTCCTCTTGTTTAGTGCGGGGGTTATGGGCGGTCGTCACAATTACCATAATTTATTTAAATCACTTCTATTTTAGATTTTATGTAGATTTTAGAAATGCATTCCTCATGTCGTGCAAAAGCCATCTTCATATTTTTTTGGCTGTCTTAAGCACAATCACAGAATGAAACTGATATATCAAATTTAAAGGTTAATACAGATTTTTGTTGACTAATATTTATTTGTAATTTTTTCAGTAAGGAATAGAATTTAATTTCCACATCTTTTGTAAATACAATGTAAGTAATGTGAGTGCAAAATTTGTAATGTGAATTGTCCTTCGAGTTTTATTATATTGAGTATTGCAAATCAGAAGACATATGCGTATGCTACAATAAGATATGATTTTTTATAGGCTGTTTTCTCATGAATAATGCAATAATAATGGTTGTGCTAATGTGCGCCCTTAATACGCAGTGACGTTCCTACTATACCATTATCAACAAAAGAACCGTCTCAAATTTGTTTTTCTTGGTTTACTCACTGCGTGCTTAAGCCTCAGTACGAGATCAGCTTGTGCAAACACTGAAGATAATCTCTCTTTTCCAATGAACATTTTGCTGCACAAAAATGTAAATGCTAGCAAGTATGGTATTTCTGGATAGCTGATTATGTTAGACGAAATCTCCATTAACATTGTAGGGAAGATCGTACTTGAGGCACTGATTTTAACTTCTGGTGTTATCGTATCATTAACTAGATACACTTTATAGGCCTCAAAGAAAGGAAAAGATTTTAGCTATCTTGGTCCCGTTTTGTTTGTGGGACTTGTCGTTCTCCTACTCACCAGTTTATCCAGGCATTGTAAACAAAGTTATTATTTAGTGAAGTATTATTTTTACATCAATATTCCTTAAAAAAATTCCCCATATAACTGGTAATTTCCATTAGATGGAATGATACCTACATATTCGTAAGATTATTTCAGAAATTATACTCTGAAGTTCTCAGTAGGAAAATGAACCATTACTTATATGTTTGTGGGCTTATTATACCTTTTATTTAAACACGAAACTTTTCCAGACCCTTATTTATGACCTAATGACAGATGACATGCTGGTTTTAGTACAGTGTTATTCATTTTACTAACTATTTACACATATGATTGCATTGTGATATTTTATTTTTATATGCTCTCTATAGTTGTACTTCATGGTATTTTAACTTTATTGTTATAAATCGTTGACCCTTTATCCTTTTAACGTTTTAGGTCTACTTTACAAATATTTTGAACCTTATAAATTAATAGTTTTCCTGCTGTGGTTTTGTCTCAACTTGTTTGTTTCAGCTTATAAACTCGGTGGACCAACTTATATATATATATATATATTTGTATAGTGGTTATTGTCAATATGAATATGACTGGATTAACAAACAATTTTACTAGCATCTAACTTGAAGTTGTCTTGTTGAGTGAGGTCCTAAATGAACTAGGCAAATAACCTTCTTATCGACAAAACTGGGCTATTCAAGATGGTAAAATCATTTGCGAGGAAGTTCACGAAATGAATGAACAGGTTCACAAGTTTGCTATTGCAAACACCATCGCTTGCTTTACTTCCCATGGTGCTGGTGTCAAGGTAATTCTAATCAACTTTATTCATAAAAAATATATTATCCTAAATAGTATTAGACCAACTTTACATTTGCAGTGAACGCGCATAATAAAAAATAGATAACAGAAGAAGTAGATGCAATAGTAACCTTCATAAGAATCTAGTATGAGTAAAGCATTAAGATGCAATAGTAACCTTCATACTTACATTCCTATTAGGTGGACAAAAATTGATGTTGCCTGTTCAATTTTTTATATAAAACAGTCATTCAAATCTTTTAGTTCATGACCAAGTAAACAACAGAAGTTACATATCTAGTATCATGACATGAGCCATGAAATGTTGTGAACTTGATTGCTTGATTGTTGTGTGCTTGTTTAAATAATAATCAATCAATATTGTTTTAATGCTACTTGATAATTCATGGAAAATTCTTATTGTTCATAATCAACCTTGTTTACATGTAATTAGTTTTTCTGGAGTGAAGACCATCAACAATAATGGACATGACTTCGACTGTTAAATGTATTATGATAATTATTAGTACTGGTTGTGTGAACTTGTTTGTGAGTGGTATGTGAATTTTCTCATTTTGTCAAATAACTGTTATCTAAATGATTATGGATGTTCTCAATTATTTAAATATGTTGATTATACGATTAATCGATTGTTGACTTGAATAGGGTAATTATACGATTGTTGTTGATTTTAATATGATTATTATATAACTAGTCATTGGATATAACATAAGCCATTAACAATATATAGTAGCATTTAAAATATGGTACAAAACAATCAACATGTTTTCAATAGCGCTTAAAAAAGGTATATAAACAAATGTAACACACGACCTAAATTTTTAGTTGCATAAAATAAATGTAACAAAAAAAATTTTGTTGCACAAAATAAACGCTACATAAAAGCAACAAAGCCCCGCGTATGAACTTTTAGAACTCAACAGACCATCTGAAATTTTAGTGGCAAAAATAAATGCAACAAAAAGTTTTTAGTTGCACAAAATAAATGCTAATGACCCACGTACAAACTTTTAGTAGCATTTAGAAAATGCAACTGTATTGAAGATTTGGTATTGTTTATCAAAACGCAACCAAAGAAGCAAGACTTTTAGTTGTCGGACCTGCAATAGCGTTATTTAAAAAGCTACCAAAAGGTTTTGGTAGCATTTTTCAAACGCTGCTAAAGGTCTTTTCTGGTGTAGTGATTCTGATAAATACTGATTGTTTCATGAGCTAGATGGCTACGATACAAACTAGTGTAGACATTATAAGATATAATTGAAGAGCGTGTCAGACATGGAGAGCTAGCACATTATGTTAGGAATCAGACTGCAGTAGCAGAACTGACTCAGTCGCCCAACAACACTCGAGATAGGAGTGAGTTAGGGATTAGGTTGCATGGAATCATCATTAACTGATTTGGATCTCTTTGGACTTTTGGCATTCATATTTTGGTTGTTCGGACTTCGGTTTTGTTGGATGCTTGCTTTTTGGTTTTCTTGTTTTTTGGTTTTGAATGGTTAAGTCGGCCTATCCATGTACGAGATTAGGATTTAATCCATAAGCATGCTCTATACCCGACAATAAACCATCGGCCTCGTAGTTAATAAATTTGTAATAAAAAAGGCTACGTCGGCCCATCCACATACGAGATTAAGATGTAATTGCCATATTTGCTATGTACTCAACTATAAACGTTAGCTTTCTTTTGATTTTAGTAATGATTTTTTTTTTTGAGATTTTAATAAAATTACTTCGCTTGCATGGATTATGCTTGTGAAGTATAGAATTGGAAACTGAAATTTTTAACTTTAATAAACTGGTCCCAATTATGGATTATACTTGGCAAGAGCCGAACCATCTTGTCAGGACTAGGCAAGATCGCTCGGTCTAGGCTCGAGTATGGACTATACTCAACTGGATGTGAATTGCTTTGTTAGGACTTGGCAGAGAGATTCACCCGGACTTTTGCAGGTATGGATTACATATACTCTGTTTAGGCTCAGTGAGGCCAGGGATTTCAGACTAGATAGGATATTCTGGCTTTTTGGAATTTTGATACTCTGAATTTGGTCTTCTCACATAATACGATCCATAAGAATCATCATTAACTGATGCAATAGTAACCTTCATACTTAATTCCTATTAGGTGGACAAAAATTGATGTTGTAAACAACATAATCTAGTATGAGTAAAGCATTAAGATGCAATAGTAACCTTCATAAGAATCTAGTATAAGTAAAGCATTAAGATGCAATAGTAACCTTCATACTTACATTCCTATTAGGTGGACAAAAATTGATGTTTCCTGTTCAATTTTTTTATATAAAACAGTCATTCAAATCTTTTAGTTCATGACCAAGTAAACAACAGAAGTTACATATTTAATATCATGACATGAGCCATGAAATGTTGTGAACTTGATTGCTTGATTGTTGTGTGCTTGTTTAAATAATAATCAATCAATATTGTTTTAATGCTACTTGATAATTCATGGAAAATTCTTATTGTTCATAATCAACCTTGTTTACATGTAATTAGTTTTTCTGGAGTGAAGACCATCAGCAATAATGGACATGACTTCGACTGTTGAATGTATTATGATAATTATTAGTACTGGTTGTGTGAACTTGTTTGTGAGTGGTATGTGAATTTTCTCATTTTGTCAAATAACTGTTATCTAAATGATTATGGATGTTCTCAATTATTTGAATATGTTGATTATACGATTAATCGATTGTTGACTTGAATAGGGTAATTATACGATTGTTGCTGATTTTAATATGATTATTATACAACTAGTCATTGGATATAACATAAGCCATTAACAATATATAGTAGCATTTAAAATATGGTGCAAAACAATCAACATGTTTTCAATAGCACTTAAAAAAGGTACATAAACAAATGTAACACACCACCTAAATTTTTAGTTGCATAAAATAAATGTAACAAAAAAAATTTTGTTGCACAAAATAAACGCTACATAAAAGCAACAAAGCCCCGCGTATGAACTTTTAGAACTCAACAGACCATCTGAAATTTTAGTGGCAAAAAATAAATGCAACAAAAAGTTTTTAGTTGCACAAAATAAATGCTAATGACCCACGTACAAACTTTTAGTAGCATTTGGAAAGTGCAACTGTATAGAAGATTTGGTATTGTTTATCAAAACGCAACCAAAGAAGCAAGACTTTTAGTTGTCGGGCCTGTAATAGCGTTATTTAAAACGCTACCAAAAGGTTTTGGTAGCATTTTTCAAACGCTGCTAAAGGTCTTTTCTGGTGTAGTGATTCTGATAAATACTGTTTGTTTCATGAGCTAGATGGCTATGATACAAACAAGTGTAGGCATTATAAGATATGATTGAAGAGCGTGTCAGACATGGAGAGCTAGCACAGTATGTTAGGAATCAGACTGCAGTAGCAGAACTGACTCAGTCGCCCACCAACACTCGAGATTGGAGTGAGTTAGGGATTAGGTTGCATGGAATCATCATTAACTGATTTGGATCACTTTGGACTTTTGGCATTCATATTTTGGTTGTTCGGACTTCGGTTTTGTTGGATGCTTGCCTTTTGGCTTTCTTGTTTTTTGGTTTTGAATGGTTAAGTCAGCCTATCCATGTATGAGATTAGGATTTAATCCCTAAGCATGCTGTATACCCGATAATAAACCATCAGCCTCGTAGTTAATAAATTTGTAATAAAAAAGGCTACGTCGGCCCATCCACATACGAGATTAAGATGTAATTGCCATATTTGCTATGTACTCAACTATAAACGTTTGCTTTCTTTTGATTTTAGTAATGATTTTTTTTTTAGATTTTAATAAAATTACTTCGCTTACATGGATTATGCTTGTGAAGTATAGAATTGGAAACTGAAATTTTAAACTTTAACAAACTGGTCCCAATTATGGATTATACTTGGGAAGAGCCAAACCATCTTGTCAGGACTAGGCAAGATCGCTCGGTCTAGGCTCGAGTATGGACTATACTCAACTGGATGTGAATTGCTTTGTTAGGACTTGGCAGAGCGATTCACCCGGACTTTTGCAGGTATGGATTACATATACTCTATTTAGGCTCAGTGAGGCCATGGATTTTAGACTAGATAGGATATTCTGGCTTTTTGGAATTTTGATACTCTAAATTTGGTCTTCTCATATAATACGATCCAGAGTGACCGTGGGATTTTATTGGTCTTTGGATTTGGATTTCTTTAGATTTTGGAGTTTGCTTTTCTATTAACACGATCTGGCGGATTGTAGTTTTTTGAAATTTCCTTTTTGGTTATTGAATTTCTAATTGGCCTTCTTTTGGACTATGGCTTATAGATTCGTGGATCCTGGACTATACAAAACATATCTTTCACATAAGGACATGTTTTGTGGGGAAAATGTTAACCAACCATTTTACAAGGCCGTCACGTTTTGGGTTTCTGATTATCGAAGTGCTCAGGATTTGAGTACACACTTGCGAAAATTCGGAAAGACTTGGATGAAGAAGCGGAGTTCACGAAAACTTGGATATTTGATGAAGTGTGTGAGGATCAGTATAACTCCCAAGCGGGATTGATATTACTCTCCAAGACTTTGGCGATATGTATAACTTAGGATGGTTCAAGGATTACTGAAAATCTCTTAAATCTTTTGGGATTAGTGAAAAATCTTCTAAGTCTTTGGGGATCGGTATAACTCATGGATGGTTCAAAGATCAGTGAAAATATCCTAGGTCTTCAAGGATTGGTGTGAAATCCTCTAGGGATCCGTATAACTCACGGATGGTTCAAAAATCGGTGAAAATCTCCTAAGTCTTCGGGGATCGGTGGCCGATATTAAGGGATCAGTATTTAGAGATCGGTGTTTGAGGATCAGTATTTTAGGAATGGGTATTTTTTGTCTTGGGCTTCGGACCTCTTGTGCTGTGTTTACCATGCACCTGCTACCTTTACCTCCATTCCATTCTACAAATACCCCTTCAGGATACAAGAAATGGACCTTTTATTGGCTTGCCTTTGGAATTTTTTGGCTTAGGGGCATTACTAGAGATCTTCTTGGCTTGGTATTTTTTTGGCTTTTAGATTTTCCTCTCTTGGCGCTCATAAGCAAGGATATTGCGATGTCCAACACTCAACTTCTTTTCTTTTCAATTCTAAGGAATTTATTTGTAATCACACAGTATAAACAATAAAAATTACCTCACACTGGACGTAGGTATGACTTGTCGAACCGCTATAAATTCTCCGTATCGCAATATTTTCTTCACTTTAAGACTGGTGTTTTACCTCTTGATTTTGGTGTTTCATTTCATTGACCAAAACCAATGTCAACAATACACAAATCTGGAATTGATGATATTCACATAAATACAATCATTCAATCAAGGCATGAGAGATTTTTCAAACATATATATCCTTTAAACTGAATCACGCTCAAATGAGAACAAAGGAAACAAAAGCCTCTAATTCACTTGACTATACTGAACAAAACATTGTTAATATTCAAAATAACAGCATTAATCAACAAGTTGAGGAAGCAAGGAAAGACAAAAGGTCAAAGATATCAAAAACATTTGGATGGTATTTGTACACATTTATGTCAAAAACCGATCCACTAACATAAAAACAAGTTATGTCCTCCATAGATGTCGCTTACCGGAAGGAGACCGTAAAAAGTGAGGTCGAATCCATTATGTCAAGCCATATGTAACATCCCATAATTTTAACCAAGTTTGATTTGGATTTTTAGTATATATATATATATATTTTTATTTTACTGAATATAAATTGATTTTTTATAAGGTTTGAATATAAATTTTTACTTTGAATAAGTATCTTGTTTTATTAAATATGATTTTTTGTATAAGAAAAACTTATTTTAAAAAGTTATATTTTATTTATATGATTTCATGTTTAAGTAATAATATTTTCTAATCTTGATGATATTGATTTGTAAAATATAAATTTGGTAAAGGATAATTTATTTTATGATTTTACAAGATTGATTTTTATGATTTTATTTATTTTGATAAATTATAATGGTATTTATAAATTGTATAAAGATTTTTATGTATTTATTTTCAACCATCTGTTAATATACATTTTTGTAAACTATATGTACATATATTTGATTAGTATTTTGTAATAATTTAATTTAAAATATGATAACTTATGATCTTGATATAGATAAGATCTATAAATGTTGCATTTATGTGTATAACTGAATTTGGCTACATTCAAAAGTGTTACTAAGTTAAATTAATTATTAAATCTCCTTAAGATAAGGAGCATGGTGAGTTGTCTACTTAGGTGTCATGATGCATGTAGTAGTTCATGTGATAGAGCCATGTAGCATGTATGTGTAATACATGCATGAAGTTTGTATATGATAAGGACATGTGTCCTCTTACATGTCCTCATGCATGGTGAAGGATTCAAGGTGTAGCCAAATGTCCATATATGTGGAATCCATGCATGTAGTAAGCCTCATGCAAAGCCATGTGTCCCATGATTAAAACGACCAAAACACCCATAGATTTGCCTATATAAAGAAGGTTAAGCACCCCTTCCCCTCTTACTTCAGCCATTATTCATTTCAAATGCAAATTTTTTTCACGTCACTTCCCTTGTTCTTTGTTTTATTTCCTGTAAATGAAAAATCCACATTTTCCTCCATTTAAAAATCCAAAGCTCCCAACCTATTCACATTTAGCCCAAACGATCTGCGAGGAAGTTGTTCATATAGTCATTTCTGATTTTTAGAAATTGACGGATCAGAGTTTCGTTGAGTGTTGAGAGAGAGATCCCTGTTTTACAGTAAAAAGTGAAGAGTGGGTTCCAGAACTTCGAAAAATCATATCTCACAATCCGCTCCGAATTAATCGACGACGTCAACACCGTTGTGATCAGCATGATACGTAGTATTTTTGGTGTTAGTTTGGTACGATTTGGTTTCGATGATGGAAAATGTTGAAAATTAGGTTTTGGATTTGCCGGAGATATAAACAACGATTGTCGAATTGGTGAATGATGTGATGATGAGAAAGGAGTGAGCTTCGATGTGGAGTAATTTGGTGAAGATCGGCGATAAAAAGTGTCGAGACATTGTATGGAGTTCACGCGATTTCCTGAATCAGGTCTCGGCCATAGAGGAGTCGGATTTCATTGGAGGAGACCGAGGGTGATGTGTTGGTGTGCAGTGAGAAAAGGAGACGAAGGCGAGTATGCGTATGATTTCGGATCGAAGAACAATGGAGTATTTTGGTGTGCACTATGCACAACGCGACGTGCAAATGAGTACAGGAGTTCTTTACGCAAGGATTAGGAGGAGGAGGAAGAAAGGATGGATGGGTCGGTTTTTGGAGCAATTGGGATTGGTGGGCTTGTGTATGTTTTATTTTCGTTTTTATTTAAGTTTAGATTTGTTTAAATTTTAAACCACTCTAACTCACTCGTTTTAAACCCGATTTACTCACCGTTGGATCCATTAGAACCGTATTGAAAAGTAGAATACGATGATGTATAATTTTGACAATTTTTGTTAAGGTATAAATTATAATAAAATAAAATAAAAAGGTCTCTATATATGAATATATATATATATATATAACGAAGATCGTTATTAATTCAATTTCAATATAAAAATCAGCAGAAATCTCCAACTGCTGATAGGAGTAGATTGAGAGCAGTACGAGGAGCGGTGGCAGTGTTCGTTGGCCGTCCGTAAGGAATCTCTGATAGTGAAAAGTTTGGAGCTATATGGTGAGAACTTCTAGTTAAAATTTTATTTAAATTAGTTAACTTAATTAGCTGAGATTAATTATAATTTGTTGATGATGATTGTGTGATGGATGTTGATGTTTGAATGGTTGTTCATGAATTAGATAATACACTGAACACAAATAAGCGTTATTGTCTGTAACGCTTGTGCACAGTTAAATGTTGTTGTGATGAATGAATTCATATCCATTTGATCGTATAGTTAATTTGGATAGAAATGATTGCATTGTTTGATATCACACACACACAAACACACCGTGGTTGTGGAATATATGGGTGATCGATTTAGATTCTCCTTCATATATATGATTTTATTTAATTATTAAATAATATTTAAAAATTTTGGTTTTGAATTTAATATCAACTTTTAAATATTGAATTAGGATTTGGAAAATAATTTAAATTATGTATTGATTTTGTATAACGATCTTTATGTCTATGTGAAACTGGTTTTGGTAAAAAAAAATATTTTCAATTTAAATTCGAAAATAGATTTTTAATTTGAATATGGTTTTTATATAATAATGATATAATATACACCAGAACAGTTCTAGGATGACAGAGAGGATGGTGTCTGGGCTTGGGTTTGGAAATTCAGTTTCCTGCTCTCCCTGGCTATCCCTAACTGATCCGACGGATGAGATGGTTAAATAAAAATCTAATTTGAAATTATTTGAATGGTGATTTAATTAGAAAAAAAGTTGTGTTTTAAATCCAAATAATTTGAAAAGTCAAATTTAATGATTTATATAAGTTTATAATGATTTTTAGGGTAATTTGAAGTATTCAAGAATAATGATTATTTTGGTCAAAATTAGAGCTTGTCGCATTATGGCAATATGCAAATGCTTATAACTTTTGCAATTTAAATCGGATTTCCACGAAACGAAAAACGTTTGACTCCTATTTACGAGAGCTTTCAAATGAGTGAAAGCAGATTTTAATTTCGGGTTATAGTTTTCAAGCTATGTTTGAAACCGTTTTGGAAAAGATCGTTGTAAGGGCATAGTTTTATAACATTTTTGAAACGTTGTTGTAACGCTTTCATTAAAAGCAATCTATTTTGAAGTTTTAACCCGCAAACAATTTTCCGAACTATGAGAAATCATTTTTAAATGATTTGTAGGATGTTTTCAAAGGTTTAGAAGTATTCGAAATATTGTATATGGGATTTAAATTGATTTATTTAAATAGTAAAATAAGTTTTCCAATTTTGAATAATTGGATATGGTGGGAAATAAATCTTCGATGTTTAATATTAATTCAGTAGATGATGACTCTTACTATTTGAGGAATTTAAAAGGTAGTTCATTGTTATTCCGCTTATAGTATGAGTTGGATACTGAGGTTAATATTGAGGATAAGTTGATGATATTTTTTATCCAGATCTAATGTCAAAGAGTTGGATAAATCTGTTAATTATGATACAATTCCCTAATTTGATTAAGATAAGTTGGATAGAAATAATCTTCGGATATTTGATATGAAATTCTGTGGCGTAAACGTATACTATTTGAGGAATTTGGAAGATATTATCATTATATCGATGTTCCCCTTATGGTGTTCGTTGATTATGAGAATTGATATCGAATATAAGTAGATACAATTTCTTTGTAACTTATGTTCAACATCAATTGATTTGGGTTTTGCCGGGAGTGGTATTTTCAAAGTTATCATTCTTGAAACCCGATGAGATTGAATGGTGGAAATTCATATCGTAATTGGGGATTTAATCAAATCTTTGATTTGAGGGAATTAAAGGTAAGAAATTTGAAGCGAAGGTATAATCTTTGATTTCAAAGAAGAGATAAGAGGATAATGAGATGTATGAAATTAAAGTAATTCAAAATCTTGAGTTATATATGAATTGATAATCATCTGGAAGGAAATTTGAATTGAAAAGCCTGTGTGAACCATAGCTACTGTTTAAAGTACGCTTATTACTTGGAAAGACGGGGATCGAATATATGTTCGAAAACCATTCCAAGTAATAATACGACGTTATGAAACAATTCAAGACTTGAACGACGAATGAAGACCGGGAATATTTAAATTGTTTAGATTGATTGTTGATTAATGTCTCGGTTAGGTAGGCCACCGATACGAGGTATGATTTACATGAGACCTGAACATATTTAAGTATTTTCGGGTTGTTGTTCCGTTCAGACCCAGAACGGATTAGTATGGATGGTGTGTCTGACGTTGAAATTGACCGTGTAGCACTGATTTCCGTTAATGTATATCAGATTTGTGGCAATATATTATCCTCATCTCTAGGTCATATGAACTTAGAGGGTATACATTGATTTAAATGAGTGATATGTCGTGAATTGTCAATGTGGCAAACCCGAGTTATGAAACGAGCTAGTGATGATCAAAGAATGGCTTATCGAAGCATCGCTTTGTGTATGACGTGACATCGAAAAACCTCACACCCCGGATTAATGAGAAACTGGCAGTTAGGTTTTTTACTTATATATGAATTGATGATGAAGCTGTGCAGCAGTAGGAAACCACTTATGAACCTAGGGAAGTTGGGTATGTTCGGGGGGTCGTGTCTGATCGAAAACCATTGGTCTGCCCTGACGATGTGTAGTCGGTGTCCGCATGATGGATGAAAAAGCCGTTGAGGCACTTCGTTTTGTATCCCTGATTGATCTTTCGTTCCAGGAATCATCAAGTTGGAAATCCAATCTCCAATACGAGCAATACGGTTTTGGTTTGTATATATATGGCGAGATAATATTAATGGTATTATGTCGTCTAGGATTAATACATTTATTTGCGAAATTTGTTTTCCACACTATATGATAATATTAGAAGAGGATTTTCATGTATGAAAGCATGTTTGGTTATCATAAGATAAAACTCGCCCATCTGGTGTGCGTTTGCATTGTGTGATGTTGGACGAGCTTATGATAGCTTCATTTTCAAAAGTCATAGCGAATTTCTATGTACGGGAATTCATATGGAGTTAGCCCGTTCCGCGTTAGCGGCGTGGTCCGTTGAATTACCCAACTTTAAAATGAATCCTAAATAACAACTGTTTTTGAGTTCTCACACCAGTCCCACGACTGACCTGGAGTTTATTGTTTCTTTCTAAACTCTGGGTGCCCATTAATTTCCACACGGGCAGCTAGTGTTTAGTTTTGCAGTTATAGGTCGTTGGGGCAGGATTTGAAGCGCTTTTAAAGTTGTATTCCACACTAGAGTTGGAGCTTTCGCTATAGCATACTGTTCTTCCGCTGAGAGTATACTTACTTTTCTTCCGCTGTATATGTTGTAACTCTGATATTCTGTATAGCTCTGATGTAACATTGTATTTTGCAATAAAGAGTTCTGTTATTCTGTTCAATATATGTATGCACCCATAACAATTCATCTTTGTGAACGGTTTAAGTCGGTTTAATTACCGGCGAAAATCGGGCAAAAAGATAGGTCGTTACAAAGTGGTATCAGAGCTTTGGTTATACAAAGCTATAGGGTACGTACATATTTGGACAAAAGAATAGGACTCCTCAGAGTTATATTATCTCATTAGAGATAGGGTTAGAAATAACCTAGAATGAGATTTTGGAATATTATGATCGAGAGAGCGTACTCTGAAAATAAAGTGTTTTAAAGAACAAAATCATTTTTAATGATAGATTTAGTAAGAAATCTTTGGGTATTTTATTCGACGTCACGATTGGATTATCGTGTATGTAAGAGTTTTAAATATACGTCTGATCAATATATATGCGAAATCAATATATACTAGATAGATATAGAGTCACACTCTAGTCACCCGGGGATGATCTGATGATGATTGCAACATCATCGGTACTCATTTTTGAGTTTCGAAAGCGGGATGACTATATGACTCCAGTTAAGACGTCAAGGGATACTTAAATTATTTCGATAGGTTGGAACTATTAAGAGGGAATTTAATATGTTATAAATTCAAACTATTTTAATAACCAGTAGGATTTTGAGGTAAATCCACTTTAAGATTGGGAAGCTAATGTGGGGAAATAAGATAATACATTAAGAAATTATATCAAAAACAGCACCCATACTTCAAGTTAAACAAGTCATAAATAATGTCTGAATATGATCTAATAAGTTGTTACCAGAAAGATATTATATTTCTCAAAGAATGCTAATATGTTAATGTAAGCAATAGATTTGGATAAAACCTTAACATGAATTGTAAATGAGAATATCCAAGAATATCTTAGCTATCAGAACCCCTTAAGAAATCTGAAGATGATTTAGACTTAAGTTAAGAATTTGTGTTAAGAGATGATTTTGACTTAAGTTAGAAATGAGTTTAAAGGGTTAATTCAAATCGTAACAAATATCGAAGTAGGAAAAATTTGGGTCTTTGAAATATTAAATGTGAAGAAGTGAGTTCTGAAAATGTTAAGATAAACATTTGAAACAACCCTAGCTTGATCAGAGTGCGCAGAGGAAGCGTGATGGCATTTTAAATAAAACTGTTTTAAGGGATTTTCCGGCTAGATAAGTAAGAAAAATTTGTAGACAAGATTGATAAGTAAAAAAGAATGAAAAGAGATATATATATTTATGAATTTCAAAGTGGATTTAGAAAAGTGTTATTTGATTAGGTGAATATGACAACTAAAATATGAATATTAAATGAGTATAACTTATGAATGGGTTAATGAGAAATTTGAAACAATTGGAATATTTGAAATAGAATGAGTGTTTCGGAAATACAATTCTATCTCTTCCCTTATCGCTGGGTTTTGCTCGACCCATTGTCATCTTTTGAATATCACCCGAATAATCATGCTTGAAATTTTAACTATCCAACTTTATTTCTGAATTCTTCCTTTTTCCTGCTCTGATAAAGTCATGGACAAGTGAATTAATTTGGATTTGGAACCAGTATTTTGAATTACCTCTAAAATTGAACTTGAATTTGTATTAAGAGCAATAGAATTTCTAATACTGAATTTAGCCAAGATGGTATTTTGCAGGATAATTGAATGATTAGGGAAAGGATTATGTGAGAATTTAGATTTAAATTTCTAATTTAAACACTTGGTCTTATAATTGATAAGAAAATCATGGGTCCCATAAGAGTAAGTTAGAATGATAACTTCCAACTTTAAAACTTTCTTAAGGTCATAGACCTCTAAGTATTAGATCGTATCTTTCCCAGTTTCTCCTTAGTGGTAGGATAACAGCTCTGAGTCTAACTCAGATAATTCGATTATAAACAAGACCGTGACGACCCTAGTAATCATAAGATTATAAAAGTTTCCTTATACTCTACCTTTAGTGAGAATTAGATAGAGTACCCTGAGAATGATATGAGCCTTGCTTCTGACCATTACAT
This sequence comes from Allium sativum, assembly GCA_030737875.1. Classification (NCBI taxonomy): domain Eukaryota; kingdom Viridiplantae; phylum Streptophyta; class Magnoliopsida; order Asparagales; family Amaryllidaceae; genus Allium; species Allium sativum. The sequence continues at coordinate 122,222,727 of CM060915.1, forward strand.
TTCTGATATGTTAAGATAGAAATGGGAATTTAAAATTGGTTAAGGAGTTTAATTTTACTCGACTTCCTTTTCGAGGACGAAAAGCTTCTAGGGAGGGGGGGTGAATGTAACATCCCATAATTTTAACCAAGTTTGATTTGGATTTTTAATATATATATATATATTTTGATTTTACTGAATATAAATTGATTTTTTATAAGGTTTGAATATAAATTTTTACTTTGAATAAGTATCTTGTTTTATTAAATATGATTTTTTGTATAAGAAAAACTTATTTTAAAAAGTTATATTTTATTTATAAGATTTCATGTTCAAGTAATAATATTTTCTAATCTTGATGATATTGATTTGTAAAATATAAATTTGGTAAAGGATAATTTATTTTATGATTTTACAAGAATGATTTTTATGATTTAATTTATTTTGATAAATTATAATGGTATTTATAAATTGTATAAAAAAATTTATGTATTTATTTTCAACCATCTGTTAATATAGATTTTTGTAAACTATATGTACATATATTTGATTAGTATTTTGTAATAATTTAATTTAAAATATGATAACTTATGATCTTGATATAGGTAGGATCTATAAATGTTGCATTTATGTGTATAACTGAATTTGGCTACATTCAAAAGTGTTACTAAGTTAAATTAATTTTTAAATCTCCTTAAGATAAGGAGCATGGTGAGTTGTCTACTTAGGTGTCATGATGCATGGAGTAGTTCATGTGATAGAGCCATGTAGCATGTATGTGTAATACATGCATGAAGTTTGTATATGATAAGGACATGTGTCCTCTTACATGTTCTCATGCATGGTGAAGGATTCAAGGTGTAGCCAAATGTCCATATAGGTGGAATCCATGCATGTAGTAAGCCTCATGCAAAGCCATGTGTCCCATGATTAAAATGACCAAAACACCCATAGATTTGCCTATATAAAGAAGGTTAAGCACCCCTTCCCCTCTTACTTCAGCCATTATTCATTTCAAATGCAAATTTCTTCACGTCACTTCCCTTGTTCTTTGTTTTATTTCCTATAAATGAAAAATCAACATTTTCCTCCATTTAAAAATCCAAAGCTCCCAACCTATTCATATTTAGCCCAAACGATCTGCGAGGAAGTTGCCCATATAGTCAATTCTGATTTTTAGAAATTGACGGATCATAGTTTCATTGAGAGAGAGATCCCTGTTTTACTGTAAAAAGTGAAGAGTGGGTTCCGGAACTTCGAAAAATCATATATCACAATCCGCTCTGAATTAATCGACGCCGTCAACATCGTTGTGATCAGCAAGAGACATAGTATTTTTGGTGTTAGTTTGGTACGATTTGGTGTCGATGATGGAAAATGTTGAAAATTAGGTTTTGGATTTGTCGGAGATATAAACAACGATTGTCGAATTGGTGAATGATGTGATGATGAGAAAGGAGTGGGCTTCGATGTGGAGTAATTTGGTGAAGATCGGCGATAAAAAGTGTCGAGATATTGTATGGAGTTCACGCGATTTCCTGAATCAGGTCTCGGCCATGGCGGAGTCGGATTTCAATGGAGGAGGCCGAGGGTGATGTGTTGGTGTGCAGTGAGAAGAGGAGACGAAGGCGAGTATGCGTATTATTTCGGATTGAAGAACGGTGGAGTATTTTGGTGTGCACTATGCATAGCGCGACATGCAAATGAGTACAGGAGTTCTTTACGCAAGGATTAGGAGGAGGAGGAAGAAGAAAGGATGGATGGGCCGGTTTTTGGAGAATTTGGGCTTGGTGGGCTTGGGTATGTTTTATTTTCGTTTTTATTTAAGTTTAGATTTGTTTAAATTTTAAACCACTCTAACTCACTCGTTTTAAACCCGATTTACTCACCGTTGGATCCGTTAGAACCGTATCGAAAAGTAGAATACAATGATGTATAATTTGACAATTTTTGTTAAGGTATAAATTATAATATAATAAAATAAAAAGGTCCTTATATATGAATATATATATAACGAAGATCGTTATTAATTCAATTTCAATATAAAAATCAGCCGAAATCTCCAACTGCTAATAAGAGTAGATTGAGAGCAATACGAGGAGCGGTGGCAGTGTTCGTTGGCCGTCCGTAAGGAATCTCTGATAGTGAAAAGTTTGGAGCTAGTATGGTGAGAACTTCTAGTTTAAATTTTATTTAAATTAGTTAATTTTAATTAGCTGAGATTAATTATAATTTGTTGATGATGATTGTGTGATGGATGTTGATGTTTGAATGGTTATTCATGAATTAGATAATACACTGAACACGAATAAGCGTTATTGTCTGTAACGCTTGTGCACAGTTAAATGTTGTTGTAATGAATGAATTCATATCCATTTGATCGTATAGTTCATTTGGATAGATATGATTGCATTGTATGATATCACACACACACAAACACACCGTGGTTGTGGAATATATGGGTGATCGATTTAGGTTCTCCTTCATATATATGATTTTATTTAATTATTAAATAATATTTAAAAAAATTGGTTTTTAATTTAATATCAACTTTTAAATATTGAATTAGGATTTGGAAAATAATTTAAATTATGTATTGATTTTGTATAACGATCTTTATGTCTATGTGAAACTGGTTTTGGTAAAAAGAAATATTTTCAATTTAAATTCGAAATGAGATTTTTAATTTGAATGTGTTTTTTATATAATAATGATATAATATACACCAGAACATTCTAGGATGACAGAGAGGATGGTGTCTAGGCTTGGGTTTGGAAATTCAGTTTCCTGCTCTCCCTGGCTATCCCTAACTGATCCGACAGATGTGATGGTTAAATAAAAATCTAATTTGAAATTATTTGAATGGTGATTTAATTAGAAAAAAAGTTGTGTTTTAAATCCAAATAATTTGAAAAGTCAATTTAAATGATTTATATAAGTTTATAATGATTTTTAGGGTAATTTGAAGTATTTAAGAATAATGATAATTTTTGTCAAAATTAGAGCTTGTCGCATTATGGCAATATATAAATGCTTATAACTTTTCCAATTTAAATCGGATTTCCACGAAACGAAAAACGTTTGACTCCTATTTACGAGAGTTTTCAAATGAGTGAAAGCAGATTTTAATTTCGAGTTATTTTTTTCAAGCTATGTTTAAAACCGTTTTGGAAAAGATCGTTGTAAGGGCATAGTTTTGTAACATTTTTAAAATGTTGTTGTAACGCTTTCATTAAAAGCAATCTATTTTGAAGTTTTAACCCGCAAACAAGTTTACGAACTATGAAAAATCATTTTTAAATGATTTGTAGGATGTTTCAAAGGTTTAGAAGTATTCGAAATATTGTATATGAGATTTAAATTGATTTATTTAAATAGTAAAATAAGTTTTCCAATTTTGAATAATTGGATATGGTGGGAAATAAATCTTCGATGTTTAATATTAATTCAGTAGATGATGACTCTTACTATTTGAGGAATTTAAAAGGTAGTTCATCGTTATTCCGCTTATAGTATGACTTGGATATGGAGGTTAATATTGAGGATAAGTTGATGATATTTTTTATCCAGATCTAATGTCAAAGAGTTGGATAAATCTGTTAATTATGATACAAGTCCCTAATTTGATTAAGATAAGTTGGATAGAAATAATCTTCGGATATTTGATATGAAATTCTGTGGCGTAAACGTATACTATTTGAGGAATTTGGAAGATATTATTATTATTATATCGATATTCCCCTTATGGTGTTCGTTGATTATGAGAATTGATATCGAATATAGGTAGATACAATTTCTGTGTAACTTATGTTCAATATCAATTGATTTGGGTTTTGCCGCGAGTTGTATTTTCAAAGATATAATTCTTGAAACCCGATGAGATTGAATGGTGGAAATTCATATCGTAATTGGGGATTTAATCAAATCTTTGATTTGAGGGAATTAAAGGTAAGAAATTTGAAGCGAAGGTATAATCTTTGATTTCAAAGAAGAGATAAGAGGATAATGAGATGTATGAAATTAAAGTAATTCAAAATCTTGAGTTATATATGAATTGATAATCATCTGGAAGGAAATTTGAATTGAAAAGCCTGTGTGAACCATAGCTACTGTTTAAAGTACGCTTATTACTTGGAAAGACCGGGATCGAATATATGTTCGAAAACCATCCAAGTAATAATACGACATTATGAAACAATTCAAGACTTGAACCACGAATGAAGAGCGGAAATATTTAAATTTGTTTAGATTGATTGTTGATTAATGTCTCGGTTAGGTAGGCCACCGATATGAGGTATGATTTACATGAGACCTGAACATATTTAAGTATTTTCGGGTTGTTGTTCCGTTCAGACCCAGAACGAATTTGTATGGATGGTGTGTCTAACGTTGAAATTGACCGCATAGCACTGATTTCCGTTAATGTATATCGGATTTGTGGCAATATATTATCCTCATCTCTAGGTCATATGAACTTAAAGGGTATGCATTGATTTAAATGAGTGATATGTCGTGAATTGTCAATGTGGCATACCCGAGTTATGAAACGAGCTAGTGATGATCAAAGAATGGCTTATCGAAGCATCGCTTTGTGTATGACGTGACATCGACAAACCTCACACCCCGGATTGATGAGAAACTGGCGGTTAGGTTTTTTACTTATATATGAACTGATCATGAAGCTGTGCAGCAGTGGGAAACCACTTATGAACCTGGGGAAGTTGGGTATGTTCGGGGGGTCGTGTCTGATCAAAAACCGTTGATATGCCCCGACGATGTGTAGTCGGTGTCCGCATGATGGATGAAAAAGCCGTTGAGGCACTTCGTTTTGTATCCCTCATTGATCTTTCGTGCCAGGAATCATCAGGTTGGAAATCCAATCTCCAATACGAGCCATACAGTTTTGGTTTGTATATATATGGCGAGATAATATTAATGGTATTATGTCGTCTAGGATTAATACATTTATTTTCGAAATTTGTTTTCCACACTATATGATAATATTAGAAGAGGATTTTCACGTATGAAAGCATGTTTGGTTATCATAAGATAAAATTCGCCCATCTGGTGTGCGCTTGCATTGTGTGATGTTGGACGAGCTTATGATAGCTTCATTTTCAAAAGTCATAGCGAATTTCTATGCACGGGAATTCATATGGAGTTAGCCCGTTCCGCGTTAGCGGCGTGGTCCGTTGAATTACCCAACTTTAAAATGAATCCTATGTCATGAATAACATATGCAAGTTTACCCCTTTGTATGACATACATACATATGCAAGTTTACCCCTTTGTATGACATGCATACATATGCAAGTTTACCCCTTTGTATGTCATGCATACATATGCAAGTTTACCCCTTAGTATGACATAAGTAACATGTACAAGTTTATCCCTTTATGATGATCTATGACATGTATGCAAGTTTATATCTCTATGATAGATCTATGACATGAATACTTATGCAAGTTACCCTCTTTATGACATATGTGATTCATGCAAGTTTGGGTTGATTATTTGTGCTAGTTGGGTTTAATATCATGATCATATATGCAAGTTGACACCTTTTAAACCCATGTTAATGCTAATGTTATGCTAAGTTAAACCCATTGTATTTGTGATGAATCTTCCCTTTTATGTATGTCATGTTAGTGTATCACGTGGGGAACGATGAGATTAATATTCATGATAATAAAATTGTGGTGAGATTGGTATGATATTACATACCATAAACAGATGGACATAATTGAGTCAATTATGTACATCGTTTAATTTGGAATTAATTAGGGAAAATTAATTCAAAATATGGGGGTGATTAATTAGGTGTAATTAATCGACTAAGACACGAGGTTGGACCCTTTTGTAGCATAAGAATGCCCGGACCCGCCCGGCAAATCCAGCGGCTACAAATGTCGGTCCAATGTGAGAGGTCTTAGGCATAAACTAAATACGTGACAAGTGTAAAGACACGAGGTTAGACTCTGTTATGGCGTAAGGCTGCCCGGACCCGACCGGCAAATCCAGCTGCCATAAAAGACAGTCTAATGTGAGAGGTCTTTACAAGGTTACAGTCTTAATCAATTAAGAAACACTTAACCAGATAAGCATGTAGTGGGGCATGAGGGGTTAAGTGGGTGCCTTGGGTGGCATGTGGAAATCAAGTAAGTGCCTTGGGTGGCATGTGGAAAGCTAGTGGGTTGCCTTGGGTGGCAATAGAAAATACGATTAGAATACTTAACCAAAGTGGAAACATGTAATTAAATATGATTAAAGGGTTAAGTGGGATACACTAGAAAAGGGACAAGCTTAGGTGGGTAGCTTATGGGGGCCCATTTCAACCAGTAACCCAAAACGTATCTTTGTGGGCTCGACCCAAGTCGAGGACGGGACACGCATGCTGGGTTTGACTATAAGAGGCCAAAACGGGGTAGCGGTGGCAACGCAAGTCCAACGGGTTTCATATGCGTGTGTGGGCCCGGGCTGGTAGGTAAGACGTTGTTGCATCGTGTAGGTATAAGCCGTGCACCGTTGGTAGTATCGGGTTGCCACTTTGGGGAATGATACACCCCACTGTGGGGCCAACATGGGTATCTACGTTAGGGAGCCGATCGCTTGGGGAGTAGTGGGTACACCTAGTGGAGATAGGGGCAGACGACACCTATGTGGTCAGCTAGGGGTACACGAAACTACTAGTTAAATTTCTAAGTCCATGGGTGGGATCAACCTTTAAGTTAGGAATGACTAGTGTGGTGCAGTTTAGTAATTATCCTTGGGTGGGTAGATGCGTCTTTACCGTTATCTTCGGTTATCCTATGTCTAGTTGGCTGCTTAGTGTAGCCATTTATCCCCAGTCGTTACCATATATCAAGCCTATATCTTACCCTAGTTACTTTAATGATTGTATTGTTAAAGATATAGGACTCGCTCAGACTTATGTCTGACCCCGTTGTTTTTATCTTTTCCCCCCTCAGGTCCTCAGGTTGGGCCTAACACTAGTGGGCTTTGATCAGACTGCTTATTTTTCTCTCTTTTGGAGCTTGGACCGCTGAAGTAAAGCTCAGCTTATCTTTTATCTATGGCTATTAGTTTATGTAGTGGGATTATGTACTTTTATTTTATCAGGATGTATATTTAGTACTTGACTCTTGTTTTATGGTTTAGATATTGTAACCCAACATGTTTACCTTCTACTGCAATGAAATGATGTTTTAGTTTTCAAGTATTATTTATATCTGTCTTGTTGTAATTTTTTTGTTCTATATTCACTTAAAATACTCCACCGAAGTTAAGGCATTCTCTTAGTGAGTGACCTTAGCGGGAGTGGGGTGTTACAACAATATTGTATTTACTACATACTATGTTCTCTACGACTTATTTGTCAAACAAATGGTGGTGGGTTTGGTAGTGGAGGAGGAAGTGAAAGAGAAGGTATTTAAGGGAGTGAACGAACGTAAAACGGTTGGGACATTTAAGATGAAACGGCTAGGCGTGTAGGATGCATTGGATGCGAACGACCAGTTTTTTCTCATTCACTCCAAACGGTCATTTTTTCGTGCTATGTTCCATATCCAAGATGGACGTGGTCAACATGTGAACGTGTACGTGACAAAATATGTTTGCAAATGTACACCAAATGGTACCTATAGATGTTGATTTGCGTTTAAAGCACACCCAATAACTTCTATATGGAAACTTCTTGCAAATGCGTTCAGTAGCTTCAATTTGTTTTAATATTTATAGGTGTGCTTACTAGTACACAAAAAAATCGGTGTGGCAAGAACAATGGTGTTTCTCTGAACCTTGATGGCAGAATAACTTTTCGTATATGGACACGATAAATTTCTCAGTCAATCTAGTAATGTTATAAGTTTGATTATCTGCATTCTAAAAACAAGATACAAACTCCATTCTACTAACAAGATATATGATAACATGTACCAACAAGATATAATAGTAAATATAAAATACGAAAGTATGTGAATGTGCACCAACAAGATATGCACCATCTCAATAGAATAAAAGTCAAAATGAGTGTCACGTCGTTAAAACCATTTATAATAAAGCGGATCCCTGTTAAAAATTCATTGTAAAGCGGATTGCTATTTTCCGTTTACTGTAACAATTATGTTTTCGTTTTTTTTGTTCAGTGCATAAAAGAAATTCATAAAATTATAAATATTAAAACAAGAAAACTAGAAGAAAATATTAAATGTAGAAGTGTTTGCATTTATTGAAAAAAAGTGCAGCCATATTTGTAAAATTGGTTGTAAGGAAGCCAATATTTATAAAAATTCAAAAATCATAGAAATGTCTGCAATTTTTTTAGTGGAATTGAAAACTTATCTGTAGTTTTTATAAAAGTGATTGTTTGTAGTTGTTTTGCATTAAATTTTCATGATTGTTTGCAATAAATATGATGCTACATATAATTTAAAATAAAATTTGACATTCTAGAACGTTCATAAAAAATTGGAAACAATATGCAATTATTTGTTATAAATGTGTTAATGTTTATAATTTCATGAAATAAATGCATTTAATCAGGCTAGTTTTGCCGAAATACTCTGTTTTAAAAAAAATGATGTACTATTTTAAATTTGTTTTACATAAATACGAAGATAATTATAAATTGAAATAAACTTTGAAGTTTTATATATTGATTTTTTTATTTTTTATGATTTTTGGAAGTGAGCATTCTAATTTACATATGTTTTTCTTAACAATGATGTTTTGCGTATTTTGAACTTAATAGGACCTCAATCGAACTATCCCTATTTAAAATGGTTTAAACGTTAAGGTATTTTTCTAAAAATAAAAATATTATTATCATAAGTAAATAATGTTTGCGATGTTATAAAATGAAAATAAGAACAAAAGAATAAGAGAAAGAAGACATTTTTATTCATTCAGATCGATATAAAACACAAATGAGCTCTCTGTTTATAGGTTCTACATGTCCGACAAATTATAATAATGTCCCTTACATTAAGCGTATTCACGCTTAATATTCCAATATATTACAACATTTCCCCTTGATATACGTATGCAAAGATGATATGACGAATTATCTCATTAAAAACCTTTTCTATGAAAAACCCTGTGGGTAAAATCAAAAATAAAGAAAAATGTACAATTTTAGTTCATCTTTAGGTAACACGTTTATAATGTTACAACGAGAATTGAAAACCTTACTAATAAAAACCTAATGGAAAAAATATTAGTGAAGGAAAAGAATACATTACAACATAATTTCATATGCTCCTCCTCATTCATAACATGTTATTCAATTAATTTAGTGATACAGGTGACGCATACAAATTTTATAAACCATCTTTAGAATTGTTGATTTGGAAGTGTTTTTGTGAATATATCTGTTGGATTTTTCTTGAGGCTAGATTTGCTTCACCTCTATCATATTGTCTTTTTGTAGTTCATGTGTGAAGAAGAATTTAGAAGAAATATGTTCATCCTATCATCTTTGATATAACCTGCTTGAATCTTAACTACACAAGCTGCATTGTCTTCATAAATGACAGTTGATCCTTCTGTAGTTGAGATGAGTTGATACGTACTTCAGATATGTTCAATTAATGTCTTAGCCAAATATATTCTCGACTTGCTTCATGTAGTGCTAATATTTCAGAATGGTTGGATGATACTGCTACCAATGTCACCTTCGTAGATCGCCACGAAATAACTACATTGCTATTATTAAACACATACTGAGTTTGTGATTTTGCTTCATGTGGATCAGAAAGGTAACCTACATCAGCATAGCTAACTAGAATCGGATTACATATGTTAGAATAAAATAAGTCTAAATCTGTCGTTCCATGAAGATATCTCATGACATGTTTTACATCATTTTGAGAATGCAATATCTGGTCTCATGCATTGGGCTAAATATAGTAATGCACCAATCACACTAAGATGTGGTACTTCTAAAATGAGTACATTTTCATCAACTTCTTTTGAGCGAAAGGGGTCCTTTTTAATATCGAATGATCTGACAACCATAGGCGTACTATGTGGATGTGCTTTATTCATTTGAAAACACTTCAGGATTTTCTCAATGTAATTTGGCTGATGGATTAGTGTGCCATTTATACTATGCTCAATCTGTAGACTAAGACAGTATGTAGTATTACCAAGATCTTTCATTTCAAATTCGTTTTTCAAATAATTTATTGTTTCATCAATCTCTTCAAGAGTCCCAACCAAATTTGTATCATCAACATTTATTGCTAAAATATCAAATCGCTTTACCAATTTCCTTATAAAGACACATGGACAAATGAAATTATTTTTACATCCAACTTTTATTACATATTCGCTTAGACGGTTATACCATATTCTTATAAATTATTTCAAAGCATATGGTGATCATCTCAGTTTTAAAGGGTACATCGATTTTGATTTTGCTTCAGGCAACTTATATCATTCTGGGACTTTCACGTACATAGCATTATCTAGTTCACCGTATACGTAAGCTGTCACAACATTGGTTAATCTTGTCCGCAGCATTAGCCCAGTTGATAAGGACTTATATCGAGGTAATAACGATGCGAGTTCGAAACCCGGAACGACATGCTAAAAGAGTTTACCATGTGCACACGCTACGCTTAGACATACATGTGGTATCCGCGGACCTTGGCTAGGTGCACTAGGGTTTTTTTACGATTTCAGTCGGTTTCCCCCAAACAAATCCAAAAAAAAAAGGAAAGGAAGAAAAAAACATCAGTTAATCTTATATTAAGCTTCTAAAAACTACAAGGCTTATTAAATGTCGAAACGTTATGACATCCATAATAGGAGAATATGTTTATTTAAAGTCAAAATCCGATCTCTTCACGAAATCTTGCACAACAAACCATGCATTGTATCTCACAACTTCATTCTTATCATTTCGTTTTCTAAAGAACACCCATTTATATCAAATCGGTTTAACATCTTCTCCCGTTTCCTCTGTTGGTCCAAACACACCATGTTTTTTAAGTGAATCTAGCTCAACCTAACTAACATCTTTCCAATTTGGTCAATCATATCCTTTTTAACATTCATTTATACTAGTTGGTTTATTATCATTATAGTCATGACTTTCAATTATTTCAGTAGCCACTGCGAATGATAATACATCATCAATTATTATTTCACTTCGATATCACATTTCTACATAACTCGTATAAAATATCGAGTTCTCATTATTATTAGATACCATTTTATTTTTGCAAGCTTCTATTTCTTCTGCATAATAGTTCCTTCATCAATTTTAGAAGAATTGAGATTTCCATTTAAGATATCTTTGGATCATTTTTAATTTCTTCGGAAGGTTTATAAATCGATGATTTTTCGTTAGACTTTCTTTTTTTAGACATTAAGTCTTTTGAACCTATTGATCTTCCACGTTGTTGTTCAGCTTTAGATTCATTCGCATGTTCAACTTTAATATTCCAATATATTAAAACATAGAAAGGTTCACTTTTGTATTATGCTATTACGTGTGCTTGTTTAGAGATCAGTGGTGATGCATGCTGTTGGGTGATGGACTGCAGATGTATTGTTATCAGTAGTGGTCATTGACATTTGGTGCTGACTGCATGTTATTTGGATGAGAGTTTACTCAAGAGTGTGTTTGTTGGCTGTTTACTGGAGCAGTACGGTGCAGGGATTTATTTTGCTTGTCGGAATCATGTTGTGGCTTTGTAGTGAATGTCATGGTGTTAAGTATGTGTCTTTGTGGTATGATGTCAGTGAAAAGCTTGGCAGCTGCTAGTTTTTGTACAGTATTTGTTTGGTGTAAGTTGTTATGTTTTTGCCAAGCTTTTCTTTTATGTACTTCTCTATGTAAATAAAGTACCCTGTTTTGTATTAAAAAAATAAAATAAAAAAAATAAAATAAAAAGAACAACACATAGAAAGGTCTACAAGTATGAATAAAAATTGTTCTCTTCTTACCTTGTCTGTGTAGAACTTTCATTAGTTTGTGTCATTCCAGTCCGAGCCATTCACATCTAGCAAACACTTTCCGACTCTCGCTAAAACCTCGATGGCCTCCTCGACGACGAAAAGCTTTGGCGATTAATAATACAATGGCAATTTAACCAATTGCAGTTGACGGAAGAATCACTCATTGCACAAATCAATATAAATACACAAGTAAAATATATTTATGATATATATGTATGGATTGGCACAATGGAACATTCCATGCTAGCTTCCTTTGTAACTCAGCTTACAATTTCAACATTTTCAGTTGGAACAGTTTTGACATTAGATTCTTCTTCTTCTTCAGCAATCGGGTCTTTTTCCGCTGGCACCTCAACCTTGGAAACTCGGAAAAGAGCCAGATTGGTATCGCCTATAAGCACAAAAATATGAAGCAAAGTTCATTTGAATGAAAAAGAATCATCCAGCCCTTGAACAGATTTTTACTAATTAAATCAATCAATCAATCATATTTTTAGAAAAAAAGAGTAGAAACATAGTTACCGAAAGTAAGAAGACACCCAGGAGGAACAAAATAGAAAACTCCAGGAGTTAGCCTCTTCTCATCTATGAACGTACTATTTGTGCTACCCATGTCAGCAAGAAACAAGTTTTCGCCTTTCTTCTCAAAGCGAGCATGAACACCGGATACTACATTATATATACACAGTTACTTTAAATACAGGCATATGATCCACAATCTAAAAGTTATTTACTTAAGCATACATGCATACACCTGTAGCAATTGGAATAACCATATCAGCCTTGTCTGGAAGTCGGCCTACAGTGACCACATCCTAAACACGATGAATGTGATTAAATGGTATTTAAGTTAATTTCTTATAAATAGCTAGCAGTCGAGTTTAGATGCCTGATCATACAGAGGTTATCTCAAATGCAGCAGGCAAAGCAACTTTATACCCTATGTGCCTGCAATCTCCATCACCTGAGATTGGAATCGACATGCATGTTAACAAAAACATGTTATAATAAGAAGCAACTACTTCTCTTCCCTTGCAATTCAACCATCTTGGTTAAGAACTTATGATTTCACTTTACTACACTTATAGAGATATATTCTCGGGGCAAGTCAATTACTAATGTATAGGAAACATCTAAGAGATCATATTTCAACTCAAAACATGAATGAAAGCGCTTATCAAATACGACATGTATGGAATCAGACGACCTATATCCCCATCTCGTATATCCCCCTCACGTATGTCCTAGCCTTGATTTTGAAACAGAGTACTCAATCTGATTCCCCATCGCGTATATCCCCTAAGACACACAAAGTAATACCATTGATGCAAACATTTGTTAGGGATCAAATGACCAATGTATAGAGCCACAAATGTGCCATTGAACTTACAGTGCAACATTTTGGATGAGTTCAATTTCACTCTACCATATTATTTGTGCAGTTTAATGGAGGATGGGTTCTATATTTTAAACGTCGTTCAGCAGAAGAATGAAGTTAACACACTGAAAACAATGGTGTTAGCAGAATTGCATTCTGAAATCTGATTCCGACATTAATCCAAGCACCAACAGCTCAAACTACCCTTTGCCAAAACGTAAAAAGTGAAGCAGCTAAAGAGACAACAATTAGTATCCCAAAAAGGAGGAATATTTAAATATACCGTACCTACAGGCTCAAGTATCCATTTCACTTGGAAATCAGAATCCGCTATTTCACCATTTGAAGCTGCAATTTTCATAAAATTTAGCGTTCTTTGTTTCTTTGGTAGTGAAACATGAACCTGCTGCGTCCTAGACAACGATCTAAGTGAGATTAATGGGAGTGAAAACGAGGTAGCGATGGGTTTGTGAGTATTTGAACGAAAATGAGTTGGAACTGAAGTGAAGTGTAAAGAAGCCACTGATTCCATTTCGAATGTTTATACTAACTCGATTATCACCGATTTATTTCATTGATTTGTCTCCAATGGAAAACGAAGCATGAGGAAACTAATGGACGACGAAGATAAAAAAGACTATATATTGGACTTGAAAGCTCAACCAGTGGCACAAGATGAAGATTGCTTTCTCGGCCTTTGACTGATCTTACATTAACTTAAAATGACTTTTTAGTCCACCCTATCATTCCTACGTAGGGAAATCCATCCGTATTCACATCCGGAAAGCGGATAAATATTCGATATCCGGTAAAACGGATGCGGATGCGGACATAGGCATATCCGCATCCGAAAATTATTCGTCTGCTTTTTTTTCACGATTACAACTTAAATTATGTGTATTTTAACATAATTAAATATACTAATTTATTATTTTGCAAAATTAAAAGTCTACTAAATGCATGTTAATTGCTCAAAATTATATATTATCATCATATTTATTTATTTTTAGCACTTTAGTAATCAATTATGTTGAAAAAGATTAATATTAAGTTTAAAAAATTCATTTATGTTCATTGATTTATCGATCGTTGGCGGAGCAGATAATTATCCGATATCCGTCCGTATCCGCTGATGCGAATATCCGATATCCGAAAATGGTTTCGGATGCGGATACAGATATGGCACCATCCGCATCCGAAAGTATCCGTTGACAGACCTATTCCTACATCGATGCATTCTGAGACCATTTCCAGCACGAACTGGATCAGAGGTCAAGTCAGGATCGGTTGATCCTCCATGTGAGAAAACAGGGCAATTTCAACATGAGGTTGTAGGGTTTTCTTAGCCGGCTCTTATAAAGTCGGATAAGGAAACAACGTAGATTACGACATGCACTGTTAAAATAGCCGATTTTATAAAAGCCGACTATCTTTCACGTTTATAGTCGGCTATATAAAGGCCGGTTATAAGGAAGAACACCATTCTACCTCCTCTCTTCTCCTTCTCCCTTCCCTCCTCCTCCACCATTTAAAAAAAAAAAAGAACTTGGAGAGCAATGCGATATAGAGAAAGTCACGGTGTAGGAAATGTACCGACATAAGAAGAAAACGTCGCTCCTTCGACAAGATGAAATGTAACTAGGCGACGACGAGCTACACGGGAAGTAGAGCTGAATTCGAATATCGATCAGAATATAGGACGCGACAAAGTTCTGAGCAATTTTCGTGTACTTCCTGATGAAGAAGAACATATAAGCACGCGCATTAAAGATTCTGCAGGTTATCTACTCTTTGTTTAATACTAACTTTATGTCGATAAGAAATTTAAATATCGTCCAATTTATAACTAGGAACGATGAGATAGAATGTGTGGCTCATGGCCAAGCATTATTCGTTTATATGCCACGATTTGCAATTACGATATAGGAGACATTATACACACATTTCTCGGTGAAGGGGAACTTGGTGATTTCATTAATATGTGTTAACTCAACTATCATCAAATTATTTCATATTTTTAAATAGCTTCATTTAACCATAAATTAATTTTATAAGTATAACGATTAAACAAATATCTTGGATATGGAATGAAGTTTCATTGAAATAAAACTGAGATAAGTTGTACTAAACTTATATGGAGCTTTATGAAGGATTCTATATAATGTTTCAAGATAATAAATATAGTTTTAAATTGAGTAAACTTGTTTGAAATTGAAATAAGGAGTATGGGTTAAAAACCATATTTAAATCGAATAGTATATGGAAATTCTCATGACATTTTCCTGAAGGTTGGATTTTCATTAGCAAACTTTTATTTATTCTGAAGATAAAAATGTTGTCAATTAAGGTTTGGGAGGTAAGTAAAATACCCCAAATTGAATGACTTCATGATTATCCAAAGGATAATACTAGTTGGATAACGAGGGTAGACGACGGTAATAAATCTATTATTTCCTTTATGATCATTAATTCTCGAGTTTATAAGTTGAATAAAATGATTTTGAGAATATTTTTATTTTTGAAATAAGAAGCAAAAAATTGTGTTCCGAATATTCGAAGAATTAGAAGTTTTGATTAACGACTGGTAAATTAATAAGGCCAAGTGACGTTGTATACTGAACCAGTTGATCCATTTTATTTTTATGGATGAATGATTGTTTATTTGGTAGTTAAATAACCGACTATCAAAATATAACCTATACAATTGTTAGTACGGAAGGACCGGGATCGAATTTATATTCGAAAACCATTTCGAACCCGCGAATACATAAACGTGAAAGATATCAGATATTGATCGAGATGGAGCACTGAAGATCATGGATAATCATGAGCGGAAGAACTACTCATTGAATATCTCTAGGTCGCTCCCGGAGATATTTTGACAGTGATTCTATCGTGATTGAAATCTTCAAATTGCATGAACTATTTACTACTGATCCTTGGGGTGATTCCTATATAAGGATGTGGTAGGAGGGTGCCTTCGGTTAATCCTGTTCCTGGATGACTTGAATGGACGAATGTCTGATAGAGTATCTCCTAAGGATCACATACGTTTATTTTTTACAAATATACCAAGTTTGGTGGCGAAGGAGGAAACTTCTTTTAGCTTAACACTCAAAGTATATTTGTGGACGTCAATTAGTGATTTGATGGATCTGACAATGTGGCATTAAAATTAAATGATGACGTGAGTTCTAAAAAGGTAATCATGACCACAAGCCTCATCAATCGGGAAAATAATAGAAATCGGGTAGGTAGCATGGCTATGTGGGTCATTCCTATTAGGGTGTATTATCACCGTCTAGAGAAAATTCTTTTTGTTTCTTCTGTCAGTCATGTAACTTCCGGAATACGGTGGTTGGCCAATCGTAGGGTGGTAATATATTTGGTGCACTCAAGTTGAATGAATGGTCGGTCATGTGTGGCCGGGTTGCCAGATGTTCTTGTTAAACCCTAATGTATTGCTCTCTAGAGTTACACTATCGGAAGGTGGTCTTATACCTTATCATATTTGGAATCTATTCTCCAATAAGAGCCCCGCGGTTTTTGATTATATACTATGTATGTGGAGCTTGAGATGCAAGCGTTATACTAAATGGTTATTTATTTGATTTATACACTATTATAATATCAGAATAGTTTTGATACAGAGAATGTTTTGGCTTATCTTAAGGTAAAAACCATCCATGTTTATGTGTGGACTGGTCTTACGATTATCCTTTTCTTTCAAAGGATTTTTAACTTTAAATCAGTTGGGTGATATCTATAAACTAAGTGAGTTTTCTCATGCTGGTTCACTAGATTGATCCACGTCGTTTGCAATTCTCGGGTCAAACCGAGTTTTACAAATTCAGGATAGGATGCTACGAAGCTCAAGAGACGAGTTGGAGAAGTTCAGACGTGTGATTCATATATAATTATTATTCTGCTCTGTGTTGTACATGAGGACAAGTCGTTATAACTGTCCAGATTGTCTGTTGTACTCTAATGACTGTAGGTATTATTTCATGCTCTTAGCAAAGATTTATTTCTATATTATATTTTATTCCGCTGCGATTTGAGACTCTATGCATCGTTGGTTAGTTTGGTTCTTCTTCTTTTTCTTCTATTCTAATCTCTATATCTTACGTTTCTCTCATCTGCTTATTTTATTTCTATTAAAGATCAGTATTTTCATTCAATTTGTTGTTGGACTTATGTTGTTTTAGTCAACTCAAAGGGTACTGATTTACGGGTCGTTATTGGTACGTTTATAATTTAGTATAAATGGATTTTTATTTAGTATATAATTTTTATATGCTGTTTGTTGGTTGTTTGGATACATGGATAAATTATTGTGGCTATTATATATATTAGTTATATTTAGGCTTGGTAGTTGGAGATTCCTGTAACTTTTTAGTGGATGAGACCCTATGCGCCCCACATATTAGCGAATGACCTTCTATACTGCGATATCCCACCTTGAAGCAGGATTGGTATTATTTATGTTGTCTAACGTCTGTGGATGTAGGAAAAACAGGTTGGAGGGAACCAACTGGATTCGTCAACAATTTAATTGGTGTTTCCATATATAGTGTTATATGATATGATAAATAACCTATGATTGATTATTGGGTGTTTTGAATGTTTAAGTAGCACTGACCCTAAAATAATTGGTATTTTAATACCATAAAAATATATTCGAATGAAGGGAAAAGAATTTGGGTTTTATAAAAAAAAAATCCAACATAGAAGTTGAATTTCGAATAGGCTACAAATATAAACATGATTAATAATAAAAACAAGTAACTGAATTTATAAACGACGTTGAAAAATGAGGTGAAATAAATTATCATTTGATAATTTGGGAATGTAAATTCAAGTGTGAAGGTAAAGGGAAAAGGGAATCGTTTCGAGAAAAAGAAATGATGAAATTTATTCCTATATTCGGAATGTAAATTGAATTTAAATAAATCCATATGGATTTATGATTGGAATTCGGCTATGTCGAATTTATATAAATAAATTATTTTCAGAAAGGATGTTGGAATTGTAATAAACATAAACTTAAATTTAATATTAAATATGCAAATAAATTCTATGTTTTTATATATATAAGTTATAATAACAAAATATTCCAAAATATGAATTAGGTTTCAAATGGATTTTGAAATGGAAGCTTGTTTGAATATATAAAACAAGGAAGTTAAATTTATAAACGATGTTTATAATAGTGAAGAAATTACCGTAGGATAATTTGGAAGTTTAAATTCAAACTTGAATTTAAAAAGGAATTGAAATCGTTTCGAAAAGGGAACGACGGATTTTATTCTAGAATTCGGAGTATAAACTGAATTGAGATAAATCCAAGGGATTTATAAATGGAATTCAATTATGTCAGATTTTATAAAATAATTTATTTCCAAGAGAATTGGAATTTAATATAGGAAATTGAGTTGTAAATAAATTTGTAATCGAGTTATGAATTTTGAAAGATATAATCAAATATTTTGGATAATCGGAAATTTTAAGTCAGATTTCAAAAACTGGCTTAATTTATATTAAAATATGTAAGAACGGGAGTTAGAATTGAGTTGATAAACGAAGTTTAAACGCTTATATTTAAATTTAATTAAAAATGAACTCGTCGCGGTGCGGTAGCTCGTAGTTTTATGTTTTGAACTTCAATTGAGTATGTAGAACTCGATATAAGTCGAAATTCTTTGAAATAAGAATCACCCGGACCTATTGAATAATATCTTTCTAATGGAAGAGAAAAATCTGGATTTCGTCTTATAGATTTTAAGTTATGTCAAAATCAAATTTCCAAAAAATAGCAGTATAATTGTTTATAAACCATAACTATTTATTTACGGATTTTAAGTGAATAAAATTCGGATTTCTATTAGAAAAATCCAGACTTGAGTTATAAAATAAATATGAACTCAAGTGGAGTAAATGGAGTGATTTTTGAAAATAAAAATCTGGTTTTTAATTATTGAATGAAGTTAACTAATTAGAAATTAATTAGTTAAAGGAGTTTTTGGATTGAACTTAACTTTGGTTAAGTAAATTAGATTTGTAAATTAAAATTTGAAGTTGAATATGAAACTGAAGTTGGAAATGGAATTCGACTTGTATATAAGCGAATTAAAAATATTTTTGTACATGATTTTTTCAAATAAAAAAGGGATTAAGAAAAATAGATAATTAGAGGATGAATTAGCGAATTGAGTTAAAAACGATTGGGTCGATTTGAAATTAACTGAAAATGGATGTGTATAGATTAAACGTAATGAATTGAATGGAAGAAATAAATTGAAAGCCGACAAAAGAGTTTAATGTTTAATTCAATATGGGTTTTATGAGCCTATTTGGCAAACCGCTTGGCGTTTTGATTTTCTTTTTGAATGGAAAGGGTCTAGAGAGGTGATTTGTAGTTGTATCGATTGAGCAGTACAAAGGAGACACTGGTGAGTTTTTTCGAAAATTTAATAAGATAGAAGTATTTAAGAAAATTGATAACTAAAAATCGGTTTATCGATTATATATAGAATTTTAAACTAAATTGGTTAATAAAATTTAAGGTATTATAATAGAAATTTTTCAATAAAAATAGAAAAGCATGGACCATAACACTATTGTTATAGCGAATGATTTCCGGAAAGGAAACGATGTGAAATCGAACATGAGATTTAACTATAGTTAAGTAAATGCAATATTTTGGGTTATTGTAACGATATTTTACAAAACATCCATTTTAACCTAAGTAAGTGTGATTTTGGAAACATAATAACGGATATTTCCTAAGTATAGAAATGAATGGTTTCGTGGAAGAGATAAGTAATTGGAAATGTTTTCCAATTATAAATATAAGATAAATTATAAGTACAAAATATAAAAGAATGTGGAATATGAGAATGTTTTTCAAATATCGTAAGTGGCCAAAGCGATTTGAAAAATATTTGGGTAATAAAATTGAAAGGAAATTGGAAAATGATTTAATTAATACAATATTAGTTAGAAAGGGCTCAGTGTTGTTTGATGCTTGATCAGTAGAATTTCCATTTGGAAATATGATCATTGGTTGTATGGATGTTTCCTTTAATAGTTAAATTACCAGATATCAAAATTTTATCCTATTTTATATTTCCGTTATCAATACGGAGAAACCAGAATCAGGCTATTATCTGAAAACCATTCTGTATGGGCATAAGCGTTGTAAATCAAATACGTTGAAGATAATTGAAGACAGAGTAAAAGTGCAAGGGATGTTATGTTAATCCTAGGTTGAAATTGCCTAATATGGATTGATGAGATGGTGTCTTTAGTTTGTTCAGTCCCAAGACAACTTGTATGGATGAATGTCTGACAGAGTATGCATATCAGATCATCTATATTGATCTCTTCAAATGTAATTACGTTTGGTGGGCGGAGGAGTTTGTTTCTCTTAGCTTTAAGCCCATGATATTTTTGAGGAAATCAATTAATGATTTGGCGGATTTGACAATGTGTCATTCAAAGTGAATGAAGTTGTGGTGTTAAAATGGTAAGTATGGCCTCAACCCTCACAACCAGAAAATGAGAAAAATCGGGCAGGCAACATGGCTATGTGGGTCGCTCCCATTAGGGTGTATTGTCACCTGATCTAGAGAAAAATCCATTTTCTTATTTATTCTATCGCTGATGTACGCTTTAGTAACGGTTGTTGATCCCAATCGTTGGTCGGTCATATGTGGCTAGGGTTACAAGATGTTCTTATTGAACCAAATGTACTCCTCTTTGGAGATGCACTGTCAGAAGGTAGTTTCATATCTTTTCATAGTTGGAAATTCATTACCCAATAAGCGCCTGCGGTTTTTGATTGTATATATACTATGTATGTGCAGCGTGAGATGCAAGCGTTCCACTAGATTGTTATTGATTTGATTAAACACTATTGTAATTTCAGAATAGAGTTAATACAAAGAATGTTTTGGGTTATCGTAAGGTAAAAACCATCCGTGTTTGTGTGTGGATCGGTCTTACGATTATCCTTTCTTTTAAAAGAATTTTTAATAGTTAAACCAAGTTGTTGGAGTTTACTCACACCGGTCTCATGACTGACCCAGAGTTTATTTTGTTTTTGTTTTACCCTAAACTCTTGGATGACCAAATTTGTATGGGCAGTCAAGTAGTCCAGGTGTTTACAGATATACTTGGAGTACTTGGAGCAGGAGGCTTCGGCGTTAAATAGCAATTTTTTATTTCCGCTGCAATGTATTGTGTTGTACTATGATGGTGGTATGTATAATGGTACAAAATTCTGTATTTAAAATCCATTATATATAATATATTTTATCCCGCTGGGATGTGAGATTATGTGTTGTTATTTCTGCACTTCTTTTACCTTTTTCTTCTTTACCCATAATGATTTATATTTCTATGCAATTTGGATTGGACGTATCTAGTCAACTCAAAGGGTACGGATTTGCGGGCTGTTGCACTGTATTCTTAATATTTCAAAGTCTCCGAGAATGGCAATTCACTGTATAGTAGTAGAAAAGGATATGTAAACTATCATAGTATATATATATATATTCTAATCATATCATTAATTTGTGAAGAAACCTACTTGGTAGGGTTAATTGTGGAAACGTTTGTGGTAATAGCCGAATTATAACCACTAGAACACCCTATATTTTAAAAATCAAAGTCATTAATACAAGATCTAGGGAAATATATATATTTGTGATGTATATTTCTTATTTACATTATTGTCTTTTTGATAATTTATCACCTGAAGATGACTCTTGAGATGGTAGGGTGTCAATATATACACACACACACACACACACACACACACACACACATATATATATATATACTATTCTCAGTGTTACACAAATTAAAATCATATAAATTACCAATGGGTCACCTTTTATATATATCCAATGTCTTCACAACAACATCTAGAGCAAGCTTTCCTTGGCAAACGTTACCAACTTGGCAGTATATACAAACTCTAGTACCTTAAAGAACAAAAAAGTTGTACTAAGGGTTGGTTTATTCATTTAATTAAAATACATGAAGCATGATTAACTATAACGCCGATAATACAGTTATACATTCTAGAAAACATTGCAACAAGCATGCTTACATTAACAAGAGAGATGAAAGAGGGTTAAAAAGTATTTCAAAAAATTTACTGCTTTATGTAGACATATGTAGTTCATCTTCTCAAACAAAACATAATCATGTTTCACAAAAATAAATTAGGAAGCTTTTCAGATTATAAACCAAACTCTTACCTTGATTCGCATGTTCATATCATATTATATACTAAACTTCATATGTTCTATCCACAGCCTTTATCGACTTTCAAATAAGAAAGCATTGCACATCTGACAAAAAATAAACTAAATTATCACTTGTATAAGTTGCATCCTATTAAACATTGTTTGTCAAAAATGTGAAAAATATAATTTTATGTCAAATTATAGTACTTTGTCAGTTAAGTTAAGCAAAACAGTTAATGGTGACTACATTTATCACATGATGGTAGCTAGCCATACTACATAAAAAGAAAGCAATATATTTATCATGCATATTTTTCAAAAAATTCAATAGAGCAACACAACTACACATTTACTAAATTGTAAAGGTATCCAAATTATTTTAGTTCACTTTAGAATCTCATATATGTAAAGGAAAAAACAATAGACATGCACACATAGAAACCAAATGTAACAATTCTCTTTGCAAATTCTACAATCTATATATCGTATGAAACAATTTATTAGCAATATAGAAACGAGCATAATGGCACGCGCTCCGCGCGTGATCGTGGCACGTGCTCCGCGCGTGGGTTACTAATTCTCAAATATTTTATATTTTTATAGGCAAGTACAAATGTTGCATAATTATAAACTGTCAATGCAAGAAAAAGAAACAAAAATATTAAATATAAACAAATTCTTAAGTAATGGCTACAAAATATTATTCAATTATTTTATCTTTTAGGAGATATTAAATAATTCTGCTCCTATTTCCGTGTTTTAAATTTCTCCAGCTTTTATGATATTCAAAAGTTGGTGTAATCGCTAATATACATGAAAAAATTGACACTTAAGCGCCTTTGGGACAATAAATATTTTCCGCTAGCAAACGTGGCCTTATTCTAACCCTGTTTCCTTGTAACATTACATGGAAAGATTATATCATCCAGTGTATGCTATGTTCCTTCATTGTCATCGATGGTTGTGTAAACTGTATCATCACACATTAACATTTGAATATGCATAGGCCTCATCTGTTTTATCTTCTTGAGTAGGTTCATCAGCATTTGGATACATTGGAATGGCTTGCTTCCTCATCCTGAAGTATATATAATGAATTTTCTAGAGATAATGAATACTATAGTAAAATGCATTATTGATAAACATTAAAAACCTAGCAGCATGATTTTTCTAAGAACTTACCAAAGACAAAATTAAGTCCTTACGTAATATCTGCCCTACAAAATTCACTAAACATTTCACAGTTAAAAAAAAAGTGAAGAACGAAATAATTATAACCTACCACCAAACCGGTCTGTCTTCAAAACGGGTGATGAAGAAAGCATGTAGATTGATGGAAAATAAAATAGATTTTGAAATATTGCAGAATATATATCTTTAAAGTGGAGTTTACCTGAAGCCAATTACTTCTGCAGAGTAGCTGAAAGAGAAAGAAAAAAAAAGAGAGAAGTAGAGAAGTTGATATGTGGGATTGAGGAATAAAAGAAGGTATGTGCATTTATAAATGAAATATTGCGGGATTCTACCAGTTGTATTGACCAAGGAAATATAATGATTCAATATTCAAGGAGAAAACATATATATCAGCGCATATAATTAAGTAAAGGTGATGTCATCTTTCGTAATAATAAAAGATATAATATATTATTTTCCCGAAATAAGTATAATATAAATTCTAATAGATGCTTGTGCATGAAAATTGCTATGACCGGCTCGGTTTCCATGTTCAAGAAGATCTCTTTATTTGAATTGTTATACCATGAGCCAATGCTAATTTTTTAGATCTAATTTCTTTAGGTTCTAAAAGATTCCTTTTATATATTTGAATTGCCCTTCAATGCACGAACGGAACTTTTTGTGGATCTATTAAGATATGTTCAAATTGATTAAAATGTATAATATATTATGGTCCAGTATTCAAGGAGGAAATATATATCAATGCAGATAATTAAATAAAGGTGATGACATATTTTGTAATAATAAAAGATACAATGTATTATTTTCCTGAAATAAGTATAATATAAATTCTAATTTCATGTAAATGACGTGAGGACATTTAATAATATAAATTTTAATTTCTTGTAAACGACGTGACAACATTTAATAGCAATAAGATGTATAATATAAAGGGATCCATGGATATTTCCAGCATTCTATATTTGTTCAAATGAAGCCTTGAATGTTTCACAATAACAAAAGAAAATTCTAGTACCTATGAGTAGATGAGCATGCGTGAAAGTTGCTATGATTTTGGCGTGGTTTCTATGTTTAAGAAGATCTATATATTTGAATTGTTATACCATGCGCCAATGCTAATATTGTGGATCTAATTTATTTAGGTGCTAAAAGATTCCTTTTATAAACTTGAATTGCCCTTTAATGCACGGATGGAACTTTTTGTGGATTTATTAAGATCTGTTCAAATTGATTAAAGGGCATTTTCGGTAGTTTGCGTGTACACAAAAAAAGTGTGACACCAAACCTATTCCAACTATTATTAAAGATAAAGATAAAGTTGTTTAATATGTTATGTTTGTATATTAATATGAATAATATGCATACATAATTGTTGCATATGAAAATCACATAGTGTATCCCAACTATTGGGCAAAAATAAATAATGGAACAAAATAATGTCTCACTTTTCATTTGTATAAAATAGATGATATCTGTTGCAAAATATAGATAGTAAAGAATCAAATGGAACATGATTTTTACACTACACTAAGTGTATCATATTTTCTTAATTTGGGTGCTTTGGCAACACGCTAAAGGCAGTTCAGAAGAATCTATGACTTGAAATAATTTAATTGTTCACTCTTCCCCCTTGCGGGGAGTTTGTTGTAGGAGGTGCACATTCTCTTTTTCTGTAATTTTAGTCACATAAAATTATGGATTTGAAATATAATTTAAATGGATTTTTAAATATATATATATATTTATATAATTAATTTGAGAACATATTATTTGATTTCAATTTAAGTAAAAAATGGATTAACAAAATATTGTGTTAGAGAATGATTGTTGATTATAAAAATTGTTATAAGAATTAGTTAAATGTTATTGTTAATATCATTAACCAAGGAATGAAGCATTTAAGTTAAACTAAGCTAAAACAAATCCAAAAGAAATAAAACTAAAACAAGCCATGTGAAAACACTTTCTCCCTTCTTTTTTGACATCTCATCTTTAATTTCCAAGGCAAGAGACAAAGCCATGTGGTTGCCTTTTAATGTGTACTCTTTCCATGGTTCCTCCTTTTCCTAAAAACCAACCCTCTCTCTCTATCATTTCACTTCCCTCTTTTCTTCTCTTCTTCTCCAAGCACCATTAATGGCCTCCTCCTCCTCAAGAACTCACGGCCAAATTCATCTCTTCCCCTTCTCCCTACTTTTCTAACTCCAGACCATCTTAAATTTCCTCCTCTCCTTCCTACTAGCCTACATCTACAACCTCTTCCCTTCCTTGCTATGGCCGAGCCCTATAAAAGCTAAAAACATAACCTTTATCACTTTAAACCACCTACATACTTCATTCCTTTAAGAAGCAAGACCTATACCTAATAAAAATCCCATCTTTAACATTAAAAATTCAAAAAGGCGCCTCCTTTCTGATTTGTTTGTTGAGTTAGTAAGCATCAGAAAGTTAAACTAAAATCTCGAGTGAACGATAACTCGTAACGCCGAAAGGCTGCCGGAAAAGACCCATAGCTTTGAAGAACGAAGGAGTGGATCCCTCAGTGAGTAACTTCACTCACTTTTGTTAACTATATTGGTTAAGGATAGTTAATGATGTTGTCAGTGAGGAAAAATTACACCTTTATGTGTTAAAGTAGTGTACATTTGCTTATATGTATGTTTGGTTTGGATGTGATGATGAATGGTTTGTGAAACACCCCACCTCCGTTAAGGTCACTCACAAAGGGAATGCGTTAACTTTGGTGGAGGGTTATAGGTACAAGACACAGAAAATTTACAAGACAGATTTAAACATAAGCAGCGGAAAACAAACATTTATTTCATACGTAGTTCAATACCAAAAACATTACAGTAAATTGTCTCACAATAACTTCCAAAACATTACATCATAATATCTGTCTTGATTATTAAATAAAGAAGCATAAAACATAATTAAAACTGCATAAATCTCCAAGTGTGGTGTGTCCAAAGCCATAGCCAAAGATTAAAGATTCCAAGCAATACATTACAAAGTCTTCAAGCTTGGAAAGATGAACGGTCCAAAAATTAAGCTGAGCTATTCCCTCCCTGGCTACCTAAGGGTGGGGGACGGAAGAAAAGAGACATAAGTCTGGTAAGTCCAGTTATTTAATAGCATGCAAACAAGTAAAAGACTATGACATGAATAAACTGAACTTAGAATGATACCACAAGGATAGGGTAGTCCTAAAACGAGATAAGGTAAGATTTAACTAGATTTGGCTATCGCACCCACTCTTACTTCTCTGCACCCACTAGGAACTTGTTTAACTAGCAATGTATGTTCATGATAGAGTGATCCCATTCTTGTATTGATCGGCTCCTACTCGCATGCATTCATGTCCTGTGTCATTCGGCCCCGCTTGATTGTAGATACATGTGCTGGTCCCACCATGGGGTGTATCAAGTCCTATGGGGGCAACCCGACACGAATCAAGATGCATAGTGTATAACTACTGATGCCCAGAGCCTGCTTTTTCCACTCCGGAGCACGTGCACGCCCGTACTCCGTCGGAACCTACACTGATGCACCAACCGCCGACGTTTTGACCGCTTATAATCAGCCTAGTAATCGTGCGCCACCCTGCCTAGTTCAGGGTACCATGATACATCTATGTGGGTTACTGCTGAAACAGGTCCCCATTACTAGGGTTTCCTTGTCAACATGTTTATTTGGTTAAGTGTCCAAGTTTATTTAACCCCACCCATCAGTTTAGTTAACATGTTGAATTGGTTAAGTGTTTCCTTAATTGACTTAACCCTACCAATCCTGACTTAGCTTTAATTCATTAAAGCACCAACCACTCACATTAGACAGGTATTGTTGTGGTCACTGGATGTGCCGGTCGGTTCCGGGCAGTTCTACACCACAACTCAGTCTAACCTCGGGTCCTTTTTGGGCTCAATGCACTAACCACCTACATTAGATAGGTATTGTTGTGGTTACTGGATATGCCGGGCGGTTCCAGGCAGTTTTACACCACAACTCAATCTAACCTCGGGTTAGGCATATTCGTCTTTTCTAAATTTACATTTTTATATATGTAAATTTTCTACGAGTGTTTCATGTCATATGTTTTAATTCAAGATAAATTATACCATTCATGGCCTTAACCATTTACATTGTTTTGTGCCTACCTACATATTTGCATGTTTCGATTTAATAATAATCCCAACGTTACCCCCGTTTGTTCGTTCGTATTAATCACATAAAGTCATTAGGCCCGCATATTAGCCCAATTTATAAACGAGATAAAGAAGGGAACATGCATAACATAGGTTCAATCAACATATATCATGTAATTTGGAATAAAACATCATTTATATAATTTAACATGTCACATGAACTTGCATATAATTTAGACTTAAATAAACATAAGCCTAAACATGTTAATATGTAGATCTAGGCATGTGTGAGCATAACTTCAATTATAAACTAGCATATGACATAATTATGACATGTCCATTTCCAAAATATGTATAATTTTGACATTAACTTATAGGTGTGAACTAGATCTAACCATGTGAACTTGCATAAATCCACTTTACAAACATGCATATAAATATAGATCTAGTTTTAGATCTAACATGAAACTTGTACTTGTCATGTGAACCTAAATGGATCTTGGCATGGATCCAATCATAAACTTGTAACTTGCATATGAACATATGGACATATGAACATATATATGGATTTAATCATGTAGGTATAATGGATCTAATATAAAGCATATGAATATATATATATATATATATGTAGATCTTGACTTGGATCTAACATAATACATACAACTTGCATTAATCATATAAACATATATATGTAGATCCTAACATGAAACATATAACTTGCATAGGATATTGATAGTTTCATTCTCAATGCTTAATAGATCCAACACCAAGTCAAACAAACCACAAACATTCCAATACAATTCATGATAAAATCATCGCAATACACAAATATGAATTAGCATCGTCAATATTATACAACATGGTATAATTACATTTTTCACTTTATATCAAATCTCGTTTTAAAATTATTTACATCTAAAAGATAACTGCACTACAACAAACGACGAACTTGATTTCTAGAATCTGAATTCTAGAGTTGAAATGCTCGCCTTTGATGTAGACAATAGTTGTTTTGATTTAGATTTGTTCGTCACTTTGTTTGCTTCAAGTGGCCGCTACTCTAGGTTGTGTAATGGCAGCATGACGGCTCTAGGTTCAATTTTAATATGATTTAGGTTGAGGTATTAGGTTGCTTATATAGAATTTCAATTTAATTAGAGCCGTCGGATGAACCTAGAAACAACCACAGCCATTCAGACCAGATCAGAACTACCCAGAAACCCCGGTGACTTAGCAGCAAGTCATAAGTCATCGAAATTCAGATCTGGGCGGGGCGGAGGAGGGGGGACGTTGACCCCTAGGTCGACCCTTAGGTAGACCTGTGGGGGGGGGGGGGGGGAGGTCGACCCCCTGGTCGACCTGGGTCCTGGGCGGGAATTTTCCCACCCAGCCTGCTTCTGACTTCTGTTTGAATTTTGAATTTGTTTTCGAGCTGTTTGGATTAATTTGAATTTCTGAAACTTCTGAAGGCCATAACTTCTTCATACGAAGTCCCATTCACGCAAACTTAGACTCTATTTCAAGAAGAATTTCGAGACGAATGCAACGGCGTAACCCGTTTCCCTTAATTCTCACATTTGAAGTTAAGTATTGTTAAATTTGTTACTATAATGTTAACAGAAAGTACGGGGTGTTACATTCTCCCTTCCTTTTAGGATTTCGTCCCCAAAATCTTTAAGTTGAGAAGAACATATATCCTACCATCCAATCGTCCATCTACTCAATCATCAAACTCAGGCGTCCGTTGTCCTTAAAAGACTTCTAATGCTTCATGATCATATGCATAGTGTGTGTACATGTCCTTATCTAATGCAAAATCAGGCGGTCTACTGATTCAGTCGACCTCCTTAATGCAAATTATGTCAGTGTCATGAGTCCATTATGCACACAATTTTTCCTATTCAAAATTTTCTACATGGGTGCACAATCATTCATATAAATGCAACGTCCATATGATAACACATCAAGTTTCAATCATATACAAATACATATATGCATATGTAATATGAAAGTGACTGAGCCGATCTAATACCTAATGTGTGTGTATATGCATCCACGAGCAACCACTAGCAATCACTTGCAACCACTTGCAACCATCAACCATAACATGTTTCAATTACATGTTTACATCCAAGTGGGTTTCTACCTAAGGATAAAGAATGGAATTGAGGAGATATACCTAAAAAGATAGATACCAGCATAAACTTAAGGAAAAAGATATCAAGGATGTACCCTAAAAAAAAAAAGGGTAGGCTGCGCGTATTCTGTCCTCAGTTTCCCAAGTCGCATCTTCCTCGGCGTCGCTCCATTGAACTTTGACGAGCTTGACTTCACGGTTGCATAGCTTTTTGACTTCTGTCCCCAAGATACGAGTTGGAACTCTCCTTACAGTCGCTTCTCATTCAACTTCTACTTTCTCTAGCATGCTTGGTTCCACCACTTCCGCAGACTCATGTAAGCACTTCCGTAGGTGAGAGACATGAAAAACATTATGGACTCCAGCGAATCTTTCGGGCAGCTGTACCCTATAAGCCATCTTCCCAATCTTCTCGATGATAGGGAACGACCCTACAAATCTTGGTGCTAACTTCCTGCGGATCCGAAGCGAACGACCTTCCTCAAAGGAGATACTTTAAGAAACACCTCGTCCCCAACTTCAAACTCAAGGTCAGTTCTTTTTTTGTCTGCGTAGGACTTCTGTCTATCTTGGGTAGTCTTCATTCTCCTTTGTATTAAGTCTACCTTCTATGAAGTTTCCCTAATCGTGCCTGGTCCAAGTATGAGCTTATCTGTGAATTCCCACCAACAGGTTGGTGATCGACATGGTCTCCTATATAAAGCTTCGAAGGGTGCCATGCCTATGGTGGCTTGGTAACTATTGTTGTAAGCGAACTCCACTAAAGGAAGATGATCCTCCCATGTCCCTCCAAAGTCAAGAACACACAATCTCAAGAGGTCTTCTAAAACTCTGTTCACCCTTTCCATCTATCCATCGGTTTGTGGGTGATAGGTCGTGCTTAAGCATAGCTGTGTTCCCACAGCCTCTTGCAAACTCCTAAGAACTCGCTTGTAAAGATAGGGTCTCGATCACTCACTATGCTAGAGGGTATCCTATGGAGTCGAACTACCTCTTTAAGATAAAGGGATGCTAGAGATGAGGCAGTCCTTCTACTCTTGACGGGTATAAAGTGAGCGCTTTTTGTGAGCCTGTCCACTATTACCCAGATACTAGTATTGCCACTTCTTGACCTAGGCAACCCAGCAACAAAGTCCATCGAAATGCTATCCCATTTACACTGTGGGACCTTTAGAGGATGAAGCAAACCTCCAGGCTTCTTCTGCTCCGCCTTGACTTGCTGGCATATCATGCACTTGGAGACGAATTCAGCTACATCCCTCTTCATGCCATTCTAAAAGAAAACCCTTTTGATGTCTTTGTACATTTTGTCTCCACCGGGGTGTATGGTCAACTTGGAATGGTGTGCCTCTTCGAGAACTCTCTTCACCAAATCCCTTGCTTGTGGGACGCATAGTCTTCCATCTCGTCTCAACCATCCCTTATCATCGATGGAGTATCTATTGAGGTGACTTGAAGTCTCACACCTAATCAGCTTATCTATTATATCAACTAGCTGAGGGTCTTCACGTTGTGCGGTCCCTATTGAGTCCAAAAGAGTAGGCCGCAGTTCCGATGTTGCTAACAAGCCAGTTACAAATTCAGAGGAGGGTCTAAAGTCAAAGTTGGCTATATACTCCAAGCTCTGCCTTTCTACAAAGAGAGGGCTTAAGGTCAGCTTCTTTCTACACAAGGCGTCTGCTACTGCATTGCCCTTGCCAGGAGTATAAGAAATCTCGAAATCATATGAGGCAAGAAACTCCATCCATCTTTGCTGCCTCAAATTGAGATCTTTCTACGAGAAAAGGTATTTCAACGATTTATGGTCAGTAAACAATTCAAACTTCTCACATAACAGATAATGGCGCCAAGACTTAAGCGGAAAAACGATGGCAGCCAATTCTAGATCGTGGGTTGGGTAGTTTTTCTCATGTACTTTCAACTGCCTTCCACCATAAGCTATTACCTTCCCTTCTTGCATCAAGACAATGCCTAATCCTGTGCCGCATGCATCCGTGTACACTTTAAATATCTTGCTCCCATCAGGCAAAGTCAGAACTGGAGCTCTTGTCAGAGACCTCTTCAAACGTTGGAAAGCAATATCGCAATCCAAGTCCCAAGCGAAAACTAGGTTCTTCTTTGCCAACCTTGTAAGTGGAGCTGAGATTTTCGCAAAATCTTTGATGAATTTTCGATAAAAGCCTGCTAGCCCGAGAAAACTTTGGACTTCAGTTGCATTCCTCAGAACCTTCCAATCTTGCACAACAACCACTTTTGCGGGGTCCACAACTAACCCCTCTTTGTACACTACATGTCCAAGGAATCTAACTTCTTCTCTCCAGAAATGGCATTTGGAGAATTTAGCTTTCAACTGATGTGCACAGAGAGTATCCATGACTTCCTTTAGATGTTGAGCATGCTCTTCCTCATTCTTTGAGAAGATCAAAATGTTGTCCACGAAGACTACCACGAACTTATTGAGGAACCCCCTAAACACCCTGCTCATTAAATCAACGAAGTAAGCGGGTGCATTTGTCAAGCCGAAAGGCATGACAAGCCACTCGAAGAAACCGTCCGGAGTTCTGAACGCGGTCTTATCAATGTTGTACTCAGCCACTCTTAGCTGATGAAACCCAGTAGCTAGATCTAGTTGGGAGAAAACCAATGCACCTACAAGCTGATCAAACAAATCGTCTATTCTTGGGAGTGGGTGCCTATTCTTGTTGGTCAGCTTGTTTAGCTCCCTATAATCAATGCACAGGCGAAGTGAACCATCCGCTTTAGTTGCGAACACTACTGGAGCACCCCATTCAGAAATACTCCGCCTTATAAACCCCTTCTCAAGCAACTCTTTAATTTGCTTGTTGAGTTCTTTTCTCTCCCTTGGAGCCATGTGTCTAACGGGTAAAGCAACGAGTTTTGCATTATCAATGAGGTATATGCGGAAGTCTATCTCCCGCTTCAGAGGTAAGCCTTTTACCTCTTCAAACACATCCGAGTATTCACGGACTACTCTTACAGACTGTAAGTTCTCAACAGACGCATCAAGCGATTCTAGATAACTAAGCATAACAAAGTTCATGGGATTACAAGAAATTCAGAGAGTGTTACCGAGGCGAGTCATGAGTCTAACCACCCTCTTTTCACAATCGAGGACGGCACCATTACTGGGTAGCCAGTCCATGCCTAGAATCAACCCATAGC
This sequence comes from Allium sativum, assembly GCA_030737875.1. Lineage (NCBI taxonomy): Eukaryota > Viridiplantae > Streptophyta > Magnoliopsida > Asparagales > Amaryllidaceae > Allium > Allium sativum. Next base: position 122,255,970 of record CM060915.1, read on the forward strand.
CCGTGAAGCTCAAAACAAAGGCATTACATCTAAACTCAACGCTTAGAATAGAAATTTCCAAATCCAAACAAACCATTAAAAAATAGGTTGAGCCCCCTAATGGATTTGAAACAACCAAGGGATCCTATACTATACTAGTGTCTAGGTGCAGAGATTCAACTAAAGCAGTAGATATAAAAGAGTGCGATGCACCAGAATCAAAGAGTGTGCGAACAGGATGATCAAAAAGATAAACTAAACTCTCAACAGAAATATTTCTACCTCGTTCTTGCAGAGGTGCCATGAGAGCGTGAACCTGCCCTCCAGAAGTGGATCCAGTCCTTTGCCCTTGCCCTTGCTTCCTTGGGCAGTCCTTAGCCATGTGTCCTGTCTCACCGCAATGGAAACAACCACCCATCTTACTTTTCTTCTTCCTACAGTCTTTGGCCAGGTGTCCAGGAATGCCATAAAAGTTACACTCACTCTTGTCACGGGGTTTGTTGTTGTTCTTCCCGCCTTTCTTTGAATCAGCTTTCTTGTTCTGTGATCCTTCCGCTTTCTTTTCTTGAGGCACTACCACTTTTGCCTCTTTCTTGCCCTTGTCTTCCTCGTGTAAGAGTGCCATGTCCACCGACCTCTCATAAGTTGCACCCATGGGTACATGGGTCATAGCTGGGCTGTGGAGCGGCTCATTCAATCCCTTAACAAAACAGAGAGTCTTCTTATGAGGAGTGTTCACTAAATCCTGTCCAAATCGCGCCATATGGTTGAATTGGTTGACGTATTCTTTGACCGTATTACTTCCTTGCTTAAGAGATAAGAACTTCCCCACTTGTAAGCTTCGTTCAACTCGAGAGAGGAATTTCATCTCAAATCTTATTCTGAAATCCTCCCAAGTTTCCACCGGTCTCTCAGCATTGGTGACCTCCCACCAATAAGAAGCTTCGTCTTCAAGCAACCATATCGCCAACTGGATCTTTTGCCTATCATCCACCTCGAAGATGACAAATAAATCCTCAGTTTCTTTGAGCCAGTTCCTAGCCTCTACGAATGTTTCCGTTCCATTAAAATTCTTTCCACCCATGGCTTTAAAATATCTACATATCTTTGAGAAGGCATTTGCACGAGGAGGAGGAAGAGGAACCGCTGCGGCTGGGGGAGGAGGAATGTCTGCTGGGCCCGCGTCGTTGGCCCTAGCCTCTAGGTACCTCCTGAACCAGCCAGGTATAGGTACACCCTCTGGAAGTTTAAGATCCCCAGACATGCTGAAATAAAAAGGAAAGATTCAAAACGAAGGATAGAAAGATAGTGCATATTGCTTTGGGGGATTATGCCTTTTTTTAAAAAAAATCACTTTTTCTCTTGAAAAATGCTTCTTTATATTTCTTTTTTGAAAATAGTTTTCAGAAACTTTTATCTGATCTGGTAAACCTTTGCTCTGATACCAAGTGAACAACCCCACCTCTATTAAGGTCATTCACAAAGGGAATGCCTTAACTTTGGTGGAGGGTTATAGGTACAAGACACAGAAAATTTACAAGACAGATATAAACATAAGCAGCGGAAAACAAACATTTATTTCATACGTAGTTCAATACCAAAAACATTACAGTAAATTGTCTCACAGTAACTTCCAAAACATTACATCATAATCTCTGCCTTGATTATTAAATAAAGAAGCATAAAACATAATTAAAACTGCATAAATCCCCAAGTGTGGTATGTCCAAAGCCATAGCCAAAGATAAAAGATTCCAAGTAATACATCACAGAGTCTTCAAGCTTGGAAAGATGAACGGTACAAAAATTAAGCTGAGCTATTCCCTCCCTGGCTACCTGGAGGGGGGAGAACGAAAGAAAAGAAGCGAAAGGAAAATGGGTCAGACATAAGTCTGGTAAGTCCAGTTATTTAATAGCATGCAAACAAGTAAAAGACTATGACATGAATAAACTGAACTTAGAATGATACCACAAGGATAGGGTAGTCTTAAAACGAGATAAGGTAAGATTTAACTAGATTTGGCTATCGCACCCACTCTTACTTCTCTGCATACACTAAGAACTTGTTTAACTAGCAATGTATATTCATGATAGAGTGACCCCAGTCTTGTATTGATCGGCTCCTACTCGCATGCATTCATGTCCTGTGTCATTCGGTCCCGCTTGATTGTAGATACTTGTGTTGGTCCCACCATGGGGTGTATCAAGTACTATGGTGGCAACCCGACACGAATCAAGATGCATAGTGTATAACTACTGATGCCCAATGCCTGCTTTTTCCACTCCGGAGCACGTGCACGCCCGTACTCCGTCGGAACCTACACTGATGCACCAACCGCCGACGTTTTGACCGCTTATAATCAGCCTAGTAATCGTGCGCCACCCTGCCTAGTTCAGGGTACCATGATACATCTATGTGGGTTACTGCTGAAACGGGTCCCCATTACTAGGGTTTCCTAGTCAACATGTTTATTTGGTTAAGTGTCCAAGTTTATTTAACCCCACCCATCAGTTTAGTTAACATGTTGAATTGGTTAAGTGTTTCCTTAATTGACTTAACCCTACCAATCCTGACTTAGCTTTAATTCATTAAAGCACCAACCACTCACATTAGACAGGTATTGTTGTGGTCACTGGATGTGCCGGTCGGTTCCGGGCAGTTCTACACCACAACTCAGTCTAACCTCGGGTCCTTTTTGGGCTCAATGCACTAACCACCTACATTAGATAGGTATTGTTGTGGTTACTGGATATGCCGGGCGGTTCCAGGCAGTTTTACACCACAACTCAATCTAACCTCGGGTTAGGCATATTCGTCTTTTCTAAATTTACATTTTTATATATGTAAATTTTCTACAAGTGTTTCATGTCATATGTTTTAATTCAAGACTAATGGTATAGAAATTATACCATTCATGGCCTTAACCATTTACATTGTTTTGTGCCTACCTACATATTTGCATGTTTTGATTTAATAATAATCCCAACGTTACCCCCGTTTGTTCATTCGTATTAATCACATAAAGTCATTAGGCCCGCATATTAGCCCAATTTATAAACGAGATAAAGAAGGGAACATGCATAACATAGGTTCAATCAACATATATCATGTAATTTGGAATAAAACATCATTTATATAATTTAACATGTCACATGAACTTGCATATAATTTAGACTTAAATAAACATAAGCCTAAACATGTTAATATGTAGATCTAGGCATGTGTGAGCATAACTTCAATTTAGCATATGACATAATTATGACATGTCCATTTCCAAAATATGTATAATTTTGACATTAACTTATAGGTGTGAACTAGATCTAACCATGTGAACTTGCATAAATCCACTTTACAAACATGCATATAAATATAGATCTAGTTTTAGATCTAACATGAAACTTGTACTTGTCATGTGAACCTAAATGGATCTTGGCATGGATCCAATCATAAACTTGTAACTTGCATATGAACATATGAACATATATATGGATTTAATCATGTAGGTATAATGGATCTAACATAAAGCATATGAATATATATATATATATATGTAGATCTTGACTTGGATCTAACATAATACATACAACTTGCATTAATCATATAAACATATATATGTAGATCCTAACATGAAACATATAACTTGCATAGGATATTGATAGTTTCATTCTCAATGCTTAATAGATCCAACACCAAGTCAAACAAACCACAAAAATTCCAATATAATTCATGATAAAATCATCGCAATACACATATATGAATTAGCATCGTCAATATTATACAACATGGTATAATTACATTTTTCACTTTATATCAAATCACGTCTTAAATTTATTTACATCTAAAAGATAAACGCACTTACAACAAACGACGATCTTGATTTCTGGAATCTGAATTCTGGTGTTGAAATGCTCGCCTTTGATGTAGACAATCGTTGTTTTGATTTAGTTTTGATTTAGATTTGTTCGTCTCTTTGTTTGCTTCAAGTGGCGGCTACTCTAGGTTGTGTAATGGCAGCATGACGGCTCTAGGTTTAATTTTAATATGATTTAGGTTGAGGTATTAGGTTGCTTATATAGAATTTCAATTTAATTAGAGTCGTCGAATGAACCTAGAAATAACCACAACCATTCAGACCAGATCAGAACTATCCAGAAACCCCGGTGACTCAACAACAAGTCATAAGTCGTCGAAATTCAGATCTGGCCCGGGCGGGTCGAACCCAAGTCGACCCCTAGGTTGACCCCCAGGTCGACTTGTGGGGGGGAGGTCGACCCCCTGGTCGACCTGGGCGGGAATTTTCCCACCCAGCCCGCTTCTGACTTCTGTTTGAATTTTGAATTTGTTTTCGAGCTGTTTGGATTAATTTGAATTTCTAAAACTTCTGAAGGCCATAACTTCTTCATATGAAGTCCAATTCACGCAAACTCGGACTCTATTTCAAGTAGAATTTCGAGACGAACGCAATGGCCTAACCCATTTCCCTTAATTCTCACATTTGAAGTTAAGTATTGTTAAATTTGTTACTATAACGTTAACAGAAAGTACGGGGTGTTACAGTTTGATTTTGAGTTGTTTTTCTTGTAACTAAGTGTGAAAAGCATGAAGACTTAAGGGGAAAAGGTTAACAATATCACCTTGTGGGTTTAAATTGTAAACAGTTACTTTAAATTGTTAAAAATGTTGATTTTAGGTGTTTAAAGCGTGAACCCTTACTTTAAAATATTAAAAATGTTGCCTTTAAGTGTTTAAAGTAAGAACCCTTACTTCAAAGTGTTAAAAGTGTTGCCTTTATGTGTTAACAATGTAAACACTTAGTTTAAAGTGATAAAGAGGTTGTTTTATGTGTTAAAAATGTGGACACCTTATTTTAAGTGATAAAAATGTCAGCTTTGTGTGAATATGGTATGAACCCTTATGTAAATGACACCCTATGTTGTTATTGGATGTTGTATGATGTTATTTAATGCTTATGATTGATTGATGTTTGGATAATGCGGTTAATCTGTTGATTGATGAATTATAAGCGTTAATTGTCTAACGCTTATACCATATTATTTATGCCATGATATGTGTTAATACCTACACAATGCGTGTGTGTGTGTTTGTATATATATGGATATACATATGTGTGAATGGATGTTATAAATTATGTGAAATGTTATTAGTGATTATGGATTCACTATACACACATATGTGGAAGATATGGGGGCTAATTTAGTTTTATTCCAATTTGGAATTTCATTGAATATTTTAATAATAAAATATTAAGTGAAAAATAAAATTTTTATTTTTAAATCCGAAATGATTTGAAAATATAGTTGAAGTAATTGCGAATAGTTTTCATAAGAATCGGAATTTTATTTGAATAAGTTTTCAAGTATTTATGGCATGCTCTAGTTTTTATTTAAGACTGATTAGTTACGAAAAAAATCGAAGTTTGGTTTGGGGTATCCAGGGAATGTTTTAACGAGATTTTATTTTCCAAACTATCTTATTTATTTTTATATATAATGTACTTTAAGAAAATTTGGACTTCAAATAATAAATTTTAAAAAATATTATTATTTTAATGATTCAAATAATATTATAATGATTAAACAATGGAATATTTGATTTTTAAGTGAAATCATTGAAATATAGTTTCCAAACGTAATTATATATGTTTTATATAATTAATAAGCTATTATGGAAGTAATTCGATTTAATTTTAATTATAAATCGAAATTTGGTTTGAATAAGACTAGTTGTGCAGCGGTAGTTCGCAAATTTTGATCTTTGACTTCAAATTCTCGGGATGTTTTCTAGAGGCGTACCCATTCAGTAAGGAAGTTCCTTAGCTTTAGTCATTTGATTACAAATCCAAACTTATCAGCTATGTGCCTAATACAGTCTTTTATCGTAGATCCTGCGTAAAACGTGTAGGTCAGTATAATATTATGGTACCTATGTTGGCTAAGATTGATACATTTATTTGCGAAAATGATTTTCACAGTATGCGTTATTAATAATATAAGAGGATTTTCACGTATCAAGCATATTTTGGTTATCAAAATTGCAATCTCCCCCATGTGTGCATTTGCATTGTGTGTGTAGCGCGAGACATTATGGTAGCTTCATTTTCTAAAGAGCATTGAGATTTTTCTATGCATTGGTATTCATATGGGGAAAACCCATTCCGTGTTATACAGCTCGGTCATATGATTCACCTTGCTTTAAAATGAAGTAACGGTTTTTAAGTTCACACACCAGTCTCTTGAGTGACTCAGAGTTTATTGTTTCCCACCTAAATTGTGGATGCCCATAATTTTCCACACGGACAGCTAGTAGATTTGGCTTTGCAGATTTAGCCTTGGCTTCATTTTTAGAGCACAATTGTGGAATATGGCTAGAGCTATACTCTAGAGCAATTTCATAGCCTTCCGCTGAGAGTTTTATATTTTCTGTTGTGTATGTATTTTCAGTATACTCTAATATCTGTTGTACTCTGATTTATTCTTGTTGTCTGGTATAATATTATGATGATATTAATGAAAAAGCTCTTTTGTTCTATGCTAATGTGTAAGTACCTGGAAAATCCACCTTTGAGAATGGTTTTAGTCGGTTTAATTACCGGGCTGAACCAGACCGAAAAGCAGACTGTTACAACGTAGTATCAGAGCTTTGGTTTATTCAAATTTTTGGTGTACGACTCATTAGAACAGAAGGAAAAGCACTCATCAGAGCTGGGATTAGTAATATCCTAGATGAAAAACTCATTAGAGATGAGGTTATTAATGACCTAGAATGAATTAAGAGTATTGCATATACGAGACATCGTATTACAATATGAAATTGATTTTTTTTTAAATTATTTTAAAAAATTACATTTTAAGTATAAAGGGATTGCTGTAAGTGTAAAGAATTTGAATTAGAAATGGAAATTATCGATGATTTTGGAACAGTCGATAAATTTTGAAGTATACTTAAGTTTTAGAAGAGATATTACATAGTATAAAGAAGGGAAAACGATAAAGGTTTTATCAGTTAGTTAGAATAATGGCATTGTTAGATTGGGGACTTTGTTGGTTAAGTAAATGACCTTCAGTTCCGTCTTCGATTTCGAGGATGAAATCTTTTCAAGTAGGGGAGATTGTAACAATCCATATTTTTAGTCACTTTAAATTAAGGATTTGAAATAAAATTTAAATGGATTTTTAAATATAAATATATATAATTAATTTGTGAATATATTATTTGATTTCAATTTAAGTAAAAAAATGGATTAACAAAATATTGTGTTAGAGAATGATTGTTGATTTATAAAAAATGTTATAAGAATTAGTTAAGTGTTTTAGTTAATATCATTAACCAAGGAATGAAGCACTTAAGTTAAACTAAGCTAAAACAAATCCTAAAATAATAAACAAAAACAAGCCTTGTGAAAACACTTTTGAATTGTCACTTTCTTCCTTCCGTTCCCTTCTTTTTCGACACCTCGTCTTTAATTTCCAAGGCAAGAGACAAAGTCACGTGGTTTCCTTTTGATGTGTCTTCTTTCCATGGTTCCAACTTTTCCTAAAAACAAACCCTCTCTTTCTCATTTCATTTCACTTCCCTTTTCTCTTCTCTTCTTCTCCAAGCACCATTAATGGCCTCCTCCCCCTCAAGAACTGTAACGAAAAGGATTTCGCTCGGACCTAATCAATCGCTAAACCGACCAAGACTGTTCAAAACCCGGATCGTAATGAGGACAAGACGAATCAGAACATAAACAGAAGAACATTTCATTGTTAATTACAATAATTCCATCAGAATACAAGAATATTATAGAGTATGAATAAAAATTACACATCATAAAATATCAGAGATTTAAATACATTACTGCAGCGGAAAAATAATACAAAATATAACTGAAAGAAATACACGGATACAGAGCTTTTCGAATATCACTTCAGCTATAAACCAGGATCCTATGAATATAAATCTGCAAAACCCAACTACTAGCTGCCCATGCGGAAAATAAGGGCACCTAGAGTTTAGGTCAAAACAATAACCTCCAGGTCAGTCATGCGACTGGTGTTAGAACAAAAACAGTTATTAATCTTTATTTTAAAGTTAGGTAAATCAAGGGACCACGCCGTATAACATGGAACGGGGTTCCTCCCAAGAATACCAGTGCATAAAACAAACAGCGCAATGCTAAATAAAGAACAATGAAGCTATTATAAGACCCAGGTCCCATCACACAATGCAACGCAAACCGGAGGGTAGGGTTTTTACCTTATAATAGCCAAAGAATGCTTGATACGTTTAAAACAGATTATTTTGATAGTACTATAAGTGTATAGTGTCAAAAACAATTACAATCATAAGTATCAATCATAGACGACATGAATGCCCCACACTATGCCGCCAAATATAGGTTTACAATTAAAACCGCAAAGTGACGTATTGGAAATTGGATTTCCATCTATGAACCGAGGAAAAAGATAGTCCTCTCTGATTCGAGACGCTCTAGCCCATGTCTCAGGCAAGTACTCAGTCAAGCCTTGGAGCGACAGGGCCGGTCCACCGATGTGGATTAAAATGCCTGAACACTACGTTTCCCCGCCCTTTGGGGCGTAGGTGAGCCAACCAAATGACTCCATATCCGAGGCGCCTCGCAACAGCAACAACCACACAGGTGAAAATAATATAAATTTCAGGGCTGGTAGGTCACTGACACCACCCTAGCTAGAAGAAAACGCATGTCCTCCCTGAGGTCCTCTCCCATTTTTGGTTCATACCGGGGTGTGAGGCTCACGAATTAACGCTACACAAAGCGATGCCACAAAGGTTGTGCTTTGATCATCAACCACAAGACTCTGCTTTTCAACAGAAGCCTTGATCATTTGCATCTTAGCATGCCACATAGGCAAACCACTCTACGCAACCGATATCAGTCACACAGAATGAAATCCAATGTCAGACACACAGTCCATTTACAAGTTCGTTCTGGGTCTGAACGAAACCGGAGGCACTTTCCTCGCATATCCGTCGACCTCCAAGTACGTCTGGACGATCACCAACTGATTCCCTCCTCTTGGGCGTACAACCCAATCAAGATCATCGGTAATCACCCAAACGATGTGAAGACCTCCGGTCTTCAACCACCGTCTTCATCTTCGACTTATCATCGTATCAATTATTCAGAATGGGATAAACCCGGTCTTTCCGAATAACCCGCGTATATAATAAACAAGTGTAACACAAACACAACATACGCCTCATTCCAATTCATCAGTCACTAACCGTGAATTAGTAAGAGAACGATTCCCCAAATATTAACCCCGAAGGCTGAAACCATCATCGGATCAATACCCAGGAAGCCATTCGACTTAACAAACCTTCAGTTAGTTTCTAAACTTCACATTTCTTAGGGAAAGGTTCCCATTAATTTTATCAAAGATAAATTCTTTTAAATTTGTTCTTCAATCTTCCTTTGAATATCATTTCAAACTAGTCGGGATTAGCGAACCACACCGAAGTAATTATTTATTTTATTTCCCAATCCCAACCTATTCATCCCAAGGAGCAAAACTGGTAATACTCCATATTAACACCTCGGTGTTATCGGTAAAGTTAATTACCATTTCACGTTCAAATCTAGTTAAAGATTTAACTATCGCTTGGAGCAAAACTGGTGATACTCCATTCTCAATCATTTCAATCTAATTAAAGATTCATTAAAACTCAACTTAGCTTTAATCTTTAACTGGGTTAAAGAACCGATGTCATTTAAAACACGGTTCACGATAAACCCAAAATCACATCCCATTGTTAATCGAGTTAAAGAACAGGTGTTATTCAAAACACCGCTCACGATAAACCCAAAAACCAATTTAAATTCAATTCCAATTAATTCCCAATTAACTGGACAATTTCACTAAATCTTAATTAAAAGATTTATTCTTTTCTAAATTGGGTTCAAGAACAGTGTCATTTAAGACACCATTCACGACGAACCCAAAATCCCATTTGATATTAAATACAAGGCTCTGAATAGAAAATATATCGGCTTATATTCGATATCAAATTCTAAAACCAACAAATATCGTATTGGAAATAATGATATAAATATATCTTTCAAATTTCCACAACCATATCTGTATAATCACGAAATCCAACATCGAAATATTCCGAAGATAATTATGATTCAAATCCATTCCAATACGTATATTGGAAATTCTGATTATATTTAAAACCACTTCAAATCCAATTTATTTATTCAAAAATATTGGATTTTAATCATAGTTCATAACTAGTTCCTTTCGATGAAAATACATTTTTATCCTTTCAAATAGGGAATTTTTCATTCCAGTTCTTTCCAATTCATATATTTTGATTTTACACAAATTATAGATATTTTTAATAATTTTATCAAGGCCCATACAGCCGATTTCCAATAACGGTCGTCGAACTGCACTTACAACGACCTTTTCCAAATTTGATTTGGACATAATTCCAAATCCAACCGTTAGATTTCAAATTTCTAATATTCATTGGAAAGCTCTTTTCGATACGAACCCAACAGTTCTGGTTTTAGGAGAATCCGACGGTCGGATCTCCCGTAACATCCATTCGAAGTCAATGGTCGAAATTCGCGAACTACCGCGGCGCGGCGCGTTCTATTCAGGCCATTTAATATATATAATATATATATTATATATATTTCGTCGATTTCAATTCTAAACGTATTTTATAAATCGTTTTAAATTCGTTTTCAAAACGGTTTCAACTCCATATTCAATTTCAAATCAAAATTGAATATTTCATATCATTAACATATAAATGATAATATTTTCAAAACATTAGATTTTGAGATCACTTCATTATCGATATCCATTATAAAAATGAATAAAATCGATATTAATATCGTTCACGTCAAAATGGCGCATATCTAATCAACACGGCTTTTATTCAACACATGAATTTTCCCTTCAACACATGAATTTTCTCTTCAACACATGAATATTGTTTAAATATTTTATTCAACACATGAATTTTCTCTTCAACACATGAATATTGTTTAAATATTTTATTCAACACATGACTTTTCTCTTCAACACATGAATATTGTTTAAATATTTTATAAAATTCTTTATTTTCTAAATTGGAATGAGACCCAATCAATTACCATTTAATGTTAATTATATGGATTCCATACAACACATGTATATAATAGTAATGATAAATAATCAACCATCATCCAAAGTGCACTACACAACTGTCTGTCAACCTATCGATTGTCATACAACTAAAAAAATCGGGATTAGTATACGTTGAATATCATCCCAATACCTGTGTGGGGTTTCAGTCAACAAACACAGATGTTTATTTGTGCAGTTGGGCGATATGTAAAAATTATCGTCCCAATCCATATCAGTCAAATCAGTGTACATAAACAAATCATCTAATTTGTAAATGAATATTTATTTTACTTCGACCCATGAATATATATTTTATTTCAACACATGAATATATATTTTATTTCAACGCATGAATATATATTTTATTTCAACACATGTATATATATTTTATTTCAACACATGAATATATATTTTATTTCAACACATCACTTACCAAATTCTCACAAACAAATCAATCCAAACACAATCAAACAAACAAGTCGTCCATGGTCTGTGGATGACGGGTGTCGGGTGCTGCTAAGCACCATCTGCATCCTAATATATATTTTTAACTATAAAACAACATTTAAAGTGAGAAGTTCTCACAGTGGGATCCACTCCGCCAGTTTTAACTGAATTTCTGAACCGGTCGGATCTGTATTTGCCCGAAATTTTAACGTGCTCGAAATTTGACGCGGTTAGTCTTGTTGTGAAGCTCTTGTCCCCACGATCCCAACAGACCCAGTTTCGCGCGATTTCGACCTCGTATCAAAAAGATATGATTTTTACAAATTAAATTAACTTCGCGACGGTTTTAAAGTGTTAAAACAGTTCAAATTAAACAAACCGGATACCTTCCTATTTCGTTCAAAACTAGGTCGCGCGATTTCTTCCAAACCGAAGCACTTGAAGACGATCAGCTGGCGCCACGTTGTCAGGCTCCGAGAGGCGCACCCGCGCCACCCAACCCCGACGAACTCGAACCAGCGGCGGCGGAGGATTCAAGCGCGAAACGGCGGGATTTTCGAGGGTTGGATCTCGACCAAAACGCGATGACTGGTGGCGAGGTTGACATGGATGTGGAACTAGGGATTGGATCTACAAAATCCCCCAGAGGGGCACTTGATTTTATCGCGTGGTTTGAGAGGAATCGAGGATAGAAGGATTGGAGTGGAGCCGCCGTTCGTTTGAATTGGGTCGAGGGTTTCTGAAAAGAAACGATGAATTTGATTGGCCAAGGATATTTATATATTTTATTTTTTTATTCTTTAGTACTAAAAATGTTGACTTTTACATCCGAACTCCAATTCAAACATAACGACTGTCGCCCCTAGCTAAATACCCCTATTCCGGACACAATGGAATATGTTTTGCAAGCCAATTCGACTGTTAGAATCAGTTTTTCTTAAATTTAAAGTATAAATCAATATAAATTGAATTTAAACGTACGTTTCAATTTACTAGGGTCGCATACCAACTCTAAAAATTCTAGAAAATTTATTTCTAGCTTCGTATTGACGATACGGTCCTAACAAAACTAATTTCGTTAAATTCTGAGACCGTTTGAAAAATGGTCACTTTCTGGTCGATTCAAATTGACTGAAATTGTCAAAACACGTTTAACTTCGCCACACTCACAAATTGATTCAGAAAATTATGAATTTTGAAACCTAGCAATAATTTGACATCCCGGATCCAACAAAAGTGGTTTCGTCGAAAACGAAGGTCATTTGCAAAATTTCCATTTTTAAGGGCCTTTATATATATTTAAAATATATATAAATTCCACAGCGACTTTTCTGAATTTTAAACTGGACATATCATTCAACTTCTAAAGTGAAATATCAGTTTCTTAACTTTGTTAGAAAGTTATCATTAAATAGATTCAAATATTTCTGGTTTCGTTCAATTCTGACTTATATTGAATTCTGTATATTCATTTGAAATTCGAAATCGAATTTTTGAACTGCAGCGCCATTTCAGGCTCGTTATATAATTAAAATAAATATATTCATTTTAACTTCATCGATAATAAATTTTTCGTCGTTATTATTTAAAATAATTTATTTTAAATACTCAAAATTCATTAAAATAACCAAAATAAAAATTTTAAATTGGCTCAGATTTTCTGGATTGTTACATGAACTCATGGACAAATCCATCTCTCCCCCTTCTCCCCACTTTTCTAACTCCAAACCACCTTAAATCTCCTTCTCTACTTCCTACTAGCCCACACCTAGAACCTCTTCCCCTCCTTGGCAAGGCCGAGCCCTATAAAAGCTAAAAACATAACCTTTCTCACTTTAAACCACCTATATACTTCATTCCTTTAAGTAACAAGCTCCACACCTCCTAAAAAAAATCCCATTTTTAGCATTTTAAGATCAAAAAGGCGCCTCCTTTTAGATTTGTATGTCGAGTTAGTAAGCATCATAAAGTTAAGCTGAAATCTCAAGCAAACGATAGCTCGTGAAGCCGGAAGGTTGCCAAATAATACCCATAGCCTTATAGAACGAAGGAGTGGATCCCTCGGTGAGGAACTTCGCTCACTTTTGTAAACTAAATTGGTTAAGGATAGTTAATGATGTTGTTAGTGAGGAAAAATTACACCTTTATGTGTTAAAGTGTACATTTGCTTATATGTATGTTTGGTTTTGATGTGATGATGAGTGGCTTGATTTTGAGTTGGTTTGGTTGTAACTAAATGTGAAAAGCTTGAACACTTAGGGAAAAAGGTTAACAATATTACCTTTGTGGGTTTAAAGTATAAACCCTTACTTTAAAGTGTTAAAAATGTTGCCTTTAGGTGTTTAATGCATGAACCTTTACTTTAAAGTGTTAAAAATGTTGCATTTTACAGTTTAGAGCATGAACCCTTACATTAAAGTGTTAAAAATATTGCCTTTAGGTGTTAACAATATAAACACTTAGTCTAAAGTGTTAAAGAAGTTGTTTTATGTGTTAAAAATATGGAAACCTAATTTTAAGTTATAAAAATGTCACCTTTGTGCGAATATGGTATGAACCCTTGTGTAAATGACACCCTATGTTGTTATTGGATGTTGTTGATCGACGCTAATCTATGAATTAGAAAAGCGTGACATTTGTAATAAATTCTGCAAGCATACAGGTGTGTAGCATACAGGTCGAACACAGGGAGGAAAGTTAAATTTTATTATTTATATGTTTCGTGGGCGTGTTAGACGAAGCTTGGAGGTTGATTTTGCAAAACAAAACAAAAATAAAACTGTAATTTGATTCAGAACAGATCTAACTGAACCGACGATCAAATCACAATTTCAATGGAAAGCAAATGAAACTATGAATTAGATTTGAATCTAATCAAACCCAATTTGACCTAAGAAAATAATAAAAAGCAGAAATTGAAATTGCAGAAATTGAAATAACAAACAAGAATTAAAATTAGGATTTCCGCTGAATCTAATCAGACGGTAAATCACTAATGCAAACAAGTGCAAAATACAAATAGTGTTCTACCGAATCTAATCGTATAGACAACACTAGTTGCTAAGAAAACAAAAAAATGCAGAAAATAAAAGAGAAAGAAGAACTTTTGTTTAGAACAATGGAAGATAGGATGGTGGCTATAATGCCATTACAATGGTATATATAGGTTAGATAGCCAAACCCTAACCCTAACCCTAACCCTAATGGTAAATGGGCCTGGTCATTACACCACTAATTAGTTTACAATGAGAAACATAAATGGGCCTTAGATAAATAAAGCAAATTTGGGCCTTTTCTCTTTTTCCTCTTGCTTCCTTGATATTTCTTCATTGATTTGTGATGTGCAAAGCCTTTTTATCACTCCTTTTCTTGTCCAACAGCAACTAGATGTGATATCTTCATCTACAATTCTTCAAACTGCAAATACACAGCAATTTCATCTCTATTTCTCTACATTTCTGGTTGCATGCGGGCTGGGTTGGACTATCTGTAAAAATAACAAAACAATACCCAAGTAATATTTATTTATATACATAAGATAAGATATAAGAGCATAAAATAAACACATTTCTATGTCAATCAAATACCCCCACACTTATCTTTTACTCGTCCTCGAGTAAAAAGAAAATGGAAAACTAACTAAATAGGTCGCACTTTCGTAGGAAACACGATTGCATTGAGCGTATGCAACAAGCCGTTAAACCTCTAGGTGTCCCTAGTAGGACGAGTGGTGTCTCGTGAGGGTTTTCAGCGGATACTACCCACAAAATCCAAATGCAGTATGCTATGATTCTAATGAAACTACATGAATGCAATGGACATATGCAAATAAAGATGAAAAATGAAAACACGACTTATTTCATGAAAGTGGTACAACAAATTAAGTTAATAATTTCTAACCAGTTGATTTTATTTTAGATACCTCGACTTGTCACAAATTTTCAATATAAATCAAGTTTTCAAATGTTAAATTCCAGTTGGCCAGTTAGTTCGGTCGATAACATAGTGCAGCCATGAAATAAATTCTTAGTTTGATTGGCACAGTTTGCAAAGTGGTATTCTAATTTTCTCATGTATGGCTAGTCAAATCAATAAGGTCAAGAAGTGTTTGGGTATCATCGCTTATTCTTTATTCTATAAAATTTTAAGATTTATGATTAAGTACATACACCTAACTAAAAAGACCAAGGTTTACCACCCATGCACTGCCTCGCGGACTAACGGAGAGTAAGTAAAGAGCTTGGCGGATTGTGCAGGCCGACTTTGACTTTGTCAACAACGTGTCGGTAATCCTTAGGTGTCCAATCTCATAAAATGAGACCAAGATATTCCAACTTTGACTTTGTCAACAACGTGTCGGATAGAGCTTGGCGGGTTTGCACACCAACGCTCGATATACAAGCAATGTTGGATACCCTTGGAATACTATTATTATTATTATCGAAAATATAAGCACAAAGAGAGTTACGCGAATTCAACTTAACACAACTTAGTTTTAAAGATTTGAAAAGCCAATATAAGTATTTTAAGTCCTCCACTTATTAAAACAAAGTCTACAATATAGAATAAATTTCATGGCCATCACCTAAGAATCTCCCTATGTACCAGTTACACTATTATCCCTCAAAATTAAACTTTTCATTATATTTCCTATTCGATCTAAGTTGAGAGAGAAAAATACTATCAACTGGCTAAAAATTGTAAACTTATTTTGCTGTATCAAATCTAAAATGAGTCATGTTTCAAAAAAAAATAAAAAAAAATGGCATGTTAGTATGATCTAAACGCATGATGGTCCTATTTAAATGGCTGAAAATGAAAAGAAATAAAAAAGAAAAAAAATGAAAATGGATAAAATGCAGACTCCCCCCCACACCTGATTCAGACAGTGTCCCAACTGTCTAAGGCAGAAAAACAAAAATAAAATGAAAAAAAAAAAACTGAAAAAGAAAAGTAAAAGAAAAAGAACGTGTACCACCTGATTTCATGGTGGATGGTCATGCAGATCGATAGAGTCATCTTCGTCATATTGCTCGAATTCCAAAAATGGTTTCAGTCGTTGACCGTTTACTTTGAAGACTCTTCCATCCCTAGGATTTTCAATTTCAACCGCTCCATGAGGGTATACTGTTTTCACGACATAAGGTCCAGTCCATCGAGATCTAAGTTTTCCTGGAAACAAGTGAAGTCTAGAGTCGTATAAAAGAACTTTTTGACCTATGTTGAATTCCTTACGAAGTATGTTTTTGTCATGTTGGGCTTTGGTTCTTTCTTTGTAGATTTTCGCGTTTTCATACGCCTCATTTCTTAATTCCTCTAATTCTGAAATTTGTAACTTCCTGTGTGAGCCGGCTTTTTCTAAGTCAAAGTTCAAAAACTTTATGGCCCAAAGAGCACGGTGCTCTAATTCAAGAGGTAAGTGACAGGCCTTCCCAAAGACTAATCGATATGGTGACATCCCTAGATTGGTTTTATAAGCAGTGCGAAAAGCCCAAAGTGCATCAATCAGTTTTACAGACCAATCTTTTCTATTGGAATTCACGGTTTTCTCAAGAATTTGTTTGATTTGTCTATTGGAAACTTCTACTTGTCCACTAGTTTGTGGATGGTAAGGTGTTGACAGCTTGTGTGTGATTGAGTATTTCTTGAGTAAGGACTCAAAAGCACGATTACAGAAATGAGTGCCATTATCGCTAATGATAGCTCGAGGTGTGCCAAAGCGTGAAAAGATGTTTTCTTTGAGGAATTTGACAACAACCTTGTTGTCATTGGTTTTGGTCGGAATGGCTTCAACCCATTTTGAGACATAATCTACTGCCAGCAAGATGTAGAGATTCCCAAATGAATTGGGGAATGGTCCCATGAAGTCGATGCCCCAAACATCGAATAACTCAATCACTAAAATGGGGTTGAGAGGCATCATGTTTCGCTTAGAGATTCGACCCGTTCTTTGACATCGCTCACATTTAGAGCAAAATTCGAAAGCGTCACGGAAGAGTGTGGGCCAATAAAAACCACTTTGCAAAACCTTTGCAGCAGTTTTTCTTGCACCAAAATGACCGCCACAAGCATGGTCATGTGAGAAGGAGAGAATACTTTGGTGTTCATGATCGGGCACACACCTTCGAATGATTTGGTCTGGACAGTATTTAAAAAGATATGGGTCATCCCAATAGAAGTTTCGAACTTTTGAGAGAAATTTTTGTTTGTCTTGTTTCGACCATTCAGCGGGCATTTGTTGTGTGACAAGATAATTCACAATGTCAGCGTACCAAGGGGTGTTAGAGATCGAAAGGAGTTGTTCGTCAGGAAAATAGTCATCGATTTGAGTGTTGTTATCATTTTCGTGCACAATTCGAGAGAGATGATCAGCTACGACATTTTCAGAACCCTTTTTATCTCGTATTTCTATATCGAATTCTTGAAGAAGAAGGATCCAACGAATCAAGCGGGCCTTGGCATCCTTTTTAGAAAGCAAATATCGTAGAGCAGCATGGTCAGTGTAAACTATGACTTTGGATCCTATGAGATATGGTCTGAATTTCTCAAGAGCGAAAACAACTGCCAAAAATTCCTTTTCAGTAGTTGAGTAATTCAATTGGGCCTCGTTCAAGGTTTTGCTAGCGTAGTAAATGACTCGAGGGAGTTTATCGATACGCTGACCCAAGATGGCTCCAATTGCAAAGTCAGAAGCGTCGCACATAAGTTCAAAGGGTTGAGTCCAATCAGGAGGTTGAATGATGGGAGTTGTGGTTAAGAGTGATTTAAGAGTTTCAAAAGATGTTTGGCAATCAGTGGAAAATTCAAACTTTACGTCTTTAGCAAGTAAATTCGAGAGAGGTTTTGAAATCTTTGAGAAATCCTTAATGAATCTTCTATAGAATCCTGCATGGCCAAGAAATGAGCGAACATCTTTGACAGACTTAGGAGGAGGTAAATTAGCAATCAAATCGATTTTGGATTTATCGACTTCTAGGCCATCTTTGGAGACGACATGACCTAGAACTATCCCCCTTTTCACCATAAAGTGACATTTTTCCCAATTAAGCACGAGTGATTTCTCCTTACAACGCTTAAGGACGAGTTCTAGATGAGTGAGACATTGGGAAAAAGATGATCCATATATTGAAAAATCGTCCATGAATATTTCCAAGAATTCTTCCACCATATCAGAGAAAATACTCATCATACACCTTTGGAAAGTCGCGGGGGCATTACAAAGACCGAAAGGCATGCGACGATAAGCAAAGGTTCCAAAGGGACAATTAAAGGTGGTCTTATGTTGATCTTCCAAAGCAACAGGAATTTGGTTATAGCCAGAGTATCCATCGAGAAAACAGTAGTACTCATGTCCTGCTAAACGTTCGAGCATTTGGTCAATAAAAGGTAAGGGAAAATGGTCTTTTCGTGTGGCTGAGTTAAGCTTTCGATAGTCGATGCACACACGCCATTTGGTTTTGATTTTTGTTGGGACGAGTTCATTACTGTCGTTTTTGATCACTGTGACTCCCGACTTCTTTGGTACAACTTGTACCGGACTCACCCAAGTACTATCAGAGATGGGATAGATGATGTTATTGTCTAGACATTTGATTATCTCCTCCTTGACCACTTCTCTCATGTTTGGGTTTAATCGCCTTTGAGCCTCACGGGTGGGTTTAGCCTCATCAACTAAATGTATGCGATGTTCCACGATTGATGGGCTAATTCCTTTTATATCGCTAAGCTCCCATCCCAAGGCGTCCTTATTTTCCCGTAACGTTTCCAAAACTTTTTCTTCTTGGTCTTCGGTAAGATCAGAGGCCAAGATTACGGGGAAAGTTTCTGAGGAGTCTAGGTAGGCATACTTAAGGTCTGGTGGCAAGGGTTTGAGGTCAAACTTAGGAAGTTCTTGTGTAACAACATTGGTCAACATTCCTTGGTTAGATTCAGGTGACGAAGTGTCGGAGTCAAGAATTTTGTTTAGTTCAGAAATGTATTCGAGTTCATCGAAATCAGAGTTGAAATGATCAAGACACATTTTTAAGGCTTCAGAAGTGTCACTAGAGGTTTCATCAACTGTGGTTTGAATCATGTCAATTTCATCGCTCTCAAAATCCCTAGGTTGCTTGTTGAGATTAAAGATGTTTAGCTCGATGGTTAGGTGCCCGAAGGAGAGTCGAAGCTGACCATTTCTACAATTAATGACAGCATTAGAGGTTGCTAAGAAAGGGCGTCCTAAGATCAGTGGTATTTGAACGTTGGGATTTGTGACAGGCTCTGTTTCTAAAACTATAAAATCGACAGGGAAGTAAAACTGTTCGATCTGTATCAAGACGTCTTCGATAATTCCCAATGGCTTTTTGACAGATCGATCGGCTAGTTGAAGAGTGATGTTTGTTGGTTTAATCTCCCCTAGTCCAAGTTGACGATAGACAGTATAAGGAAGAAGGTTGACACTGGCACCAAGGTCGAGTAGGGCACGAGAGATGTGAGTGTTTCCTATTTTACAATCAATCGTAGGGTAGCCAGGGTCTTTATACTTGACTGGGGCAAGATTCGAAAGAACAGAGCTTGTATTCTCAGTTAGAAAAGCGGTTTTTGGAACATTGGTCGCACGTTTTTGTGTACACAATTCCTTAAGACATTTAGCATATTGAGGAATTTGTTCAATGGTGTCTAAAAGAGGAATGTTCACACGGACTTGTTTGAAAATTTCCAGAATTTTATCGAAATTTGCCGCTTTCTTCTTATTATTGAGCCTATGGGGAAAAGGAGCAACTGGTTTTTCGACGCTGTGATGAGTTTCATCATCCGAAGAAAAAGGTGGTAGGGGTGTAGAAGATGAAATGTTGGGATTGCCAACATTAATTTTCGAAGGTGGGTCGGGTTTGCCGACGCTGGGAGAAGAACTGTTGGGATTGCCAACATTTAAGGGAACTTGAGGTTTAGAAGAATTGGCATTCGAAGCCAATGGGTGGTCATCAAGATTAGGGGTTGGGGTCGAGTTAGAAAGTTCGTCAGGGTCGTCCACGTTATTATCAATCCTCTTTCCAGATCGAAGGGTTGTGACAGCATTGACTGGATTATGGTTTTCGTCCTCACAAGAATTTACAGCACGAGAGTTATACTTTGGATTCACCTCAGGTTGACTAGGCAATTTTCCTTTCTCATTATTTTTCGCCATTTCCTTTATCATATGCATTAGTTGGTCGATTTTAGCGTCTTGATTATTTATTTGTTTTTCCAATCGAACAATATCTTGTGATGGTTGAGAGAATTGAGAGGATTGGTTCGATGATTGAAAATTGGGGTGCCTATACGGTTGTTTGGATTGAGGTGCAGCTTGAGAGGTTTGAGAATTGGGGGGTGGAGCTTGGTAATTCGGATTGGGAATAAAGGGTTGCATGTGAGATGGGTTTGCCGAATTATTGGGGTTTGACCAAGAAAAGTTTGGGTGGTTCCTCCAACCAGGATTGTACGTGGCTGAGTAAGGGTTATTTTGAGCTATAGCATTGGCTTGGTCCTGAGAGTAGTAGTGGGGTAACCCTTCTCCGGCTTGAGGAGTTTGATTTTCTACGGGAATTTGATTTGGGTCCAAGACATGCACTCCTCTAGTAGAAGTACGATTGGGAACGCGAATTGATTCCCATTGCATGTCCTTTTCAGAATAATCTTCTAAGAACCGCCAAGCTTCATCGGCTGTTTTAGACATAAAATCTCCTCCACACATTGATTCTAGTTGAGTTTTAGATTGATAGTTAAGCCCTTCATATACAATTTGACACAAGTTGTCTTTTAGAATTCCATGATGAGGACAACTATACAGTAGTTGGTTGAATCTCTCAAAATATTTTGAAAAAGTTTCCCCTTCATTTTGACAAAATTGATTTATCTCAGTTCGGATTTTGAGAGTTTTATGGAAAGGGAAAAACTTTTTCAAGAATGCAGTGACAAATTCATCCCAACTTCTTATGGAATGTCGTGGAAGAGAATTTAGCCATCTTTTAGCGCTTTCAAGTAGTGCAAATGGAATTAGCCTTAGCTTGATCGATTCGTTAGATAATTGTTGCATTTTTGTTGTGGACGCATACAATTCAAATTCACTTAGAAATTCATAAGCATTTTCAGACCCAGTAAATTTTGGTACCCCTTGGATAAAAGAATGTTTTAGCTCAAAATTGTTTCCTTCAGCTGGTGGGAAAACAATGACAGATGGTTGAACGGTCCTAGTAGGATAACATCGATCACGAAGAGACAAAGGTCTATCCACTTGGATATTGAGATTTTGAAAATTTTGATTTATTTGATTTTGATCCCCAAAGTTTGGAAAGTTTTGATTCACTCGATTTTGATCCAATTCGGTTGGAAAATTTTGGTTGATTCGAGAACCCCTAGGAGAATTTTGTTGGCTAACACTTTTTTCACTCATTGTTGTTGAATGCAAGCACAAAAATTAGCTACAATGAAGTTTTCTGTCCTTATTGGCTCTTAACCCAAAATTATAAAGTGACACGTTTGATTACTTAGATCAAAAGATTTCTCAGCCAGTTAACGGACAGGAGTTATCGGTGCACCAGGAATCACCCTAGCAATGCAGCCGAAGGTTTAAGTACCTTCAGAGTAACAACCGATATAATATTTACGAATCACCGTAATATTTATAAACGGTTATTTCTCTGCCGTAGTCTAGACACCAAGAAATAATTCGTTCCAAATGAATCAACTATCACAATATAATTAAGCCCTATATGAGCCCGTGACTCCCTTAAGTCCAATGTCTAACCGTTATTATTAGTCAGATTCTACGATGAAATGCAATTTGTGGGCTAAGGAAAGGGTGATGAAATCCCTCACCTTATGTGAATTGGGGTATTGCCCTTAACAGAATGAATAAAAGATGCAGAAACAACAGCAATCACACAAAATAATTGCAGAAATTAAAAATTGTACATTCAAAGCCGCTGCCCCTGCAGAATTTTTTTACAACAATTGTCTATATATTTTTTTTCCTTTGCGGCAGAGCACCTGTAGAGTTTTAAAAATTTTCACCTTGATCGGCAGTCCTCCAGTGAATTTGGGAAGCGCTAGCGCGTTCACACCCCACTTGGTGTGCAACCGCTCCAACCCATCTGAATCGTCCGCTGTTTTCTGTTGTTGTCCCCTTCTATTAATTGCTTGACTGCACTGCGGCACGAGTTCGGGCTAGGAGCCCGAATTTTTTTTTTTTAAGACCCTTTTTTTAAATTTCAGCTGTACCTGTTTTTGAAAAATTCTCCTCTTTTTTTTTTTTTTTTTTTTTTGTAAAGAATGAAATAGACAAAGGAAATAATTAAAAAAAATTAAAAACTAAATTTAAAGGGAAAAAAATCTAACTAAATGACCAGACTAAAAAAATAACAACGAAATAGCAACTCAAAATAAAAAATTTAAAACTAACAAGTCAACAAGAAGAAAAAGTAAACAAAAGAAGGAATGCTATTGTCCTCTTAAACATCACGCCTTGGTATTATCTCCAATCAAAACAAACCCACCTGGTATCTATTCCCAGTAAAACCACTTAAACATCACGCCCCTTTTATTTGGTTTCCAAACAGAGACAAAAACAAGGCAAGATTCCCATTTCTTTTCTTGATCTCCTTGTCTTTACCTCACCGACCCTCTCTCCTATTTCCCAGGACACAGTCAACCTTTTATAAAAAGAAGACAGGCACCCTCTTCAGCTAAAATAAATCACGCCTCTATTCAATTTGCTCAAAAGCCACGAACCAAGGAAATAGTCAACAAACCTCACAATTATCGTTCAGGAACAATTCACGCAATTTTTTTCTCGGGTTTCTAGGGTTCGGTTATTTTGATTCGGATCTTTGGTTCGAATCGTTTAGGGGATTTAAGCTGGGTAATTGGAGATGGAATGAGATGAGGCTGCTGACTTTGTGGCGTTTGCGGATTTGGGTTTTTGGGGGGGTTTTCGTGTCTGCGACGGCGATTGGAAGGGTTCGAATACGGTGGAGGCGTGGAAGGACAAGGTCTGTTGGTAGTCGGAAGTGGTTTTGGAAAGGGGTTTCGCAAATCAATGGGCTGTTGTTGCGGATGATTTGTAACGTGGAGATGTGGGTTGAATTCTGTTTGCAACTTCTTTGAGTCTGTGAGGGGTGATCTGTACGGCTAATGGCAGATTTGTGAAAGGGTGGCTAGGCCTTGTGACGTCAGGAAGGTGGTAATTTTTGGTGGAGAGTTGAAGAGCAGTTTGGTAGAGCTTTGGTTGTAGTGCGATCAAAGATGAGTTTTTCAGGTTAGAGGTTGGGGACCGATGGTGTAGCGTCTTGGGGAAATGGATGGCGTGAAATTGGCTTTTGCAATGTATTGAGGATGGATGAACTGAATTGTTGCGATTACTTGTGTTGGGTGGAGGAAGGCTTTGCTGGTTTTTGGATGGAGTGAAAGGATGTCGGTGAAAAGAATTGGGAAGGCAGACAGATTGTTTCTTTCCCCTTTTTTTTTTTTTTTTTTTTTAGAAGGAAACAGAGATTTGTAAGAGAAGGAAATGAATTGTAAAAGAGAGTTGGAAAGAAAATTGCAAAATGGTAAGAAATCAGAGAAATAAAAGGCAGTTGCAGTTTTTTTTTTTTTTTTATTGTTGAAAATAGAAGAGGGAGAAAATATAAAAGGGAAATAATTGGAAAAGGGAAAGAAATGAAGAAAAGAAAGAAATAAGTAAAGGAGTTTTAGGAAGGGGATTTTTTTTTTATGGTTTTTTTTTATAGAAAAAACAAACAAACAAAAACTAAAAAATAAAAATAAAACAAAAACTAACACGAATCAGAAATTAAATAAATAATAAAATCTAATCGTTACCTCCCCGGCAACGGCGCCAAAAACTTGATCGACGCTAATCTATGAATTAGAAAAGCGTGACATTTGTAATAAATTCTGCAAGCATACAGGTGTGTAGCATACAGGTCGAACACAGGGAGGAAAGTTAAATTTTATTATTTATATGTTTCGTGGGCGTGTTAGAAGAAGCTTGGAGGTTGATTTTGCAAAACAAAACAAAATTAAAACTGTAATTTGATTCAGAACAGATCTAACTGAACCGACGATCAAATCACAATTTCAATGGAAAGCAAATGAAACTATGAATTAGATTTGAATCTAATCAAACCCAATTTGACCTAAGAAAATAATAAAAAGCAGAAATTGAAATAACAAACAAGAATTAAAATTAGGATTTCCGCTGAATCTAATCAGACGGTAAATCACTAATGCAAACAAGTGCAAAATACAAGTAGTGTTCTACCGAATCTAATCGTATAGACAACACTAGTTGCTAAGAAAACAAAAAAATGCAGAAAATAAAAGAGAAAGAAGAACTTTTTTTTAGAACAATGGAAGATAGGATGGTGGCTATAATGCCATTACAATGGTATATATAGGTTAGATAGCCAAACCCTAACCCTAACCCTAATGGTAAATGGGCCTGGTCATTACACCACTAATTAGTTTACAATGAGAAACATAAATGGGCCTTAGATAAATAAAGCAAATTTGGGCCTTTTCTCTTTTTCCTCTTGCTTCCTTGATATTTCTTCATTGATTTGTGATGTGCAAAGCCTTTTTATCACTCCTTTTCTTGTCCAACAGCAACTAGATGTGATATCTTCATCTACAATTCTTCAAACTGCAAATACACAGCAATTTCATCTCTATTTCTCTACATTTCTGGTTGCATGCGGGCTGGGTTGGACTATCTGTAAAAATAACAAAACAATACCCAAGTAATATTTATTTATATACATAAGATAAGATATAAGAGCATAAAATAAACACATTTCTATGTCAATCAGTTGTATGATGTTATTTAATGCTTATGATTGATTAATGATTAGATAATTACAGTTAATCTGTTGATTGATGAATTATATGTTTTAATTGTCTAATGCTTATACCATATGATTTATGCAATGATATGTGTAAATACATACACGGTGTATGTATGTGTGTATATAAATATATGTATGTGTGAATGGATGTTATAAATTGTGGGAAATGTTATTTGAAATTTTAATAGTGATTATGGATTCACTATACACACATATGTGGAAGATATGGGGATTAATTGAGTTTTATTCCAATCTGGAATTTCATTGAATATTTTAATAATAAAATATTAAGTGAAGAATAAACATTTGAATTTTAAATCCGAAATGATTTGGAAATATAGTTTAAGTAATTACGAACAGTTTTTGTAAGAATCATAATTTTATTTCAATAAGCTTTCAAGTAGTTAAGGCATGTTCAAGTTTTTTTTAAGAATGAATAGTAACGAGATACAAAATGAAGTTTAGATTTGGGTGTCTTGGGAAAGTTTTAGCGATATTTTATTTTCCAAACTATATTATTTATTTTATAATGGACTTGAGTAAAATTGGACTTCAAATAATAAGTTTTAAAAAATAATATTATTTTAATGATTTAAATAATGTTGTAATGATTTAATAATGGAATATTTGATTTTTAAGTGAAATCATTGAAATATAGTTTCCAAAAGTAATTATATATGTTTTATATAATTAATAAGCTATTTTGGAAGTAATTCGATCTAATTTTAGTTATAAATCGAAATTTGGTCTGAATAGGATTGGTCACGCAGCGGCAGTTTGCGAATTTCGACCACTGACTTCAAATTGATGTATCAGAAGATCTGACCATTAGATTTTTCGAAATGAAATACATTTGGTTCAAATTGAAAAGAGATTTCAAATGAATCTAAGAGTTTTAAAATTCAAAGGTTAGATTTGGACATATGTGCAAATCCAATTTGAATAGAAAAACGCTAGTGCCATTATTGACCCGAAAACAGATTTTAAAGAAATAATCTATTTTTAAATTGTTAAAAATATAGAAAATTTATGATAAAGCCTAATTAAGGATTTTAAAGTACTTTGAGCAAGAATTGTGAAGTTTTGAACTATGATTTGAGTTTTGGACCTTTGACCTGATTTACTTAATATAGTAAATAAATGTTTTGAAATTTAGTTTAAAATAAACTGAAGGTTTTCAAACTTAAGTTCATCGGTTTTGAATGGAAATAATCTTCGGATATTTCGATATTGTATTCCATAGTTATAGGATATTGTTTCAAGAATTTGGAAGATATTTATATCGTTATTCCCTATATGGTATTTGTGATTTCAGAATTTGGTGTTAAATATAAGTTGATATGATTTCTATTTAAAGCCTTATATTTGATATCAATATGTCTTTCGGGTTTGTCGTGAATGATGTCTTGAATAACATATATTCTTTAACCCAGCTAAAGACATGATTGGTTTCCAAAGTTAAGCAATCATTGAATAATGATTTTGAAGATTTAAAACTAAGTTAGAGTTTTAAACAAATCTTTAAATAAAGATTTGAATGAATGAAATAAAAAAGGGAGTCAATGAAGCTAATTATAACTTACCAAAATGAACGTAGATATGGATTACAATTAAGGAGCTAGTCACACTCTATCGTAGGTAGAAATTGCCCTAGACCGATAGAGCGGGAATGGTGTCTTCCTCTGTGTTCCATTAAGTGAGTGGGAATGGGATTTTGATTTAGGTAATAACCTTTGTGTTAAGGTTTAATTGAAATCAAAGAATAATCCAAAATAGGATGAAACTTATGATATCTCTGTGTATTCTCCACACATTTAAACTTGTGCTTATTATTCGGAACGACCACAGATGGTGTTTGTATCCGTAAACCATTCCGAATAATAAAACGACGTATTGGAGTAAACCCAATGCTAATGAACACGATGGTGAAGACCGGAAACCTTTACACGAAAGGACCGCTTGTTGAATGTCTCAAATGGATAGATTTCATTTGAAGATGGATTTTTATATCAGTTAAGTGGTAGTGGTCCGGGCGTATTTGAAGGAATTTCGGATTTGCAAGGGCCTATCTCCTTTATTGGACGAGGAATAAGGTGTCTTCGATTTCGTTCAGACCCAGAACAAACTTTTAAATGAATGTGTGCCTGACGTTGTAACTTATGACATAACCAATTGGTTTCTATTGATGCTATATTAGTTGGTGGTAGAGAATTTATTATCTTGGCTTAACACTCTCCTTTGGGACATATGTTCTTAGAGGGTTATATATTAATAGACACTGATTATTTGTTGTGAATTGACAATGTGGCATACTAAGTGATGAGATATTGATGATGAAAGCATGGCTTATTAAAGGGTAGCTTTGTGTAACGAGACTTCGACAAGCCTCACATCCCGGAAATGACCGAAACAAAAAAAATATGCAACAAGGTTATGGGGTTCACGACCCTTAGGAGATGACCATTTCCTTCTAGATTTTTGAAGTAACACTATGGTATGTAGCCCAGGTGTTTTCTATGTGGATTTGATGAGGTAGTGCTATAGTATGGATCCCCGACATTTTACTGATGTGGTTTTGTTGGAAATTCGGGCACCTGTAGAGAAAGGTCGGTAACAACCGGGAAATGGCATACTCGTGCGACATGGCTTGGATAGCACCGACGGTCTTGTGTTAGCAGAGAAGGGTTTACTTCTCGGGATAGTTTTTAGAGGAATACCCATTCGGTAAGGAAGTTACTTAGCCTTGGTCCTTTGATTGGAAATCTAAACTTATCAGCTACATGCCCAATACGGTTTTCTATTATAGATCCTGCATAAAACGCGTAGGAGGTCAGTATAATATTATGATACTTATGTTGGCTAAGACTGATACATTTATTTGTGAAAATGATTTTCACACTATACCTAATAATAATATAAGAGGATTTTCAAGTATCAAGCATATTTTGGTTATTATAAGGGAAACCTCGCCCAAGTGTGCATTTGCATTATGCGTGTGGCGCGGGACCATATGGTAGCTTCATTTTCTAAAGATCGTTATGAGTTTTTTTATGCATTGGTATTCATATGGGGAAAACCCGTTCCGTATTATGCTGTGTAATGACCCGGCTGAATTCAACTCCCGAATTACAACAATAATACATAATCATGTATTACTTGCCGAACTCCAAATATCGAAAACACCAGATAGTTAATAGAAAGAAATTAAAGGTTGAGAAAAGAAAGAAAGAAATTTTAGGATAGAATAATAAGAAGTAGAACCAACACAGAATCAGAGTCTCACATCATAGCGGAATAAAATATAATATAGAAATAAATCTTTATTGAGAGCTTGTAATAAAACTTACAATCATCAAAGTACATCAATACATCTGGACAGTTATAATAATATGTCCTTATATACAACATAAAACGGAATAAATACCAATACTTCTGAATTCCTCCAGCTCATCTTCTAAAGTTCGTAGCATCCTATCCTAAACTTGTAAAACTCGATATGACCCGAGCATTGCAAATGTCAGGATCAGTCTGGTGAACCAGCGTGAGAAAACTCACTAAGTTTATAGGCAACATACAACTTGATTTTAAAGTAAATATCCTTTCGAAAGAAAAGAATAATCGTAAACCAATCCATACATAAATACGAACGATTTTTACCTTATGATAACCCAACACATTTTTGAAATCATATATATTTTTATATTATAATAGTGTCTAAATTAAATAAATAACCAGCTAGCAGAACGCTTGCATCTCACGCTCTACATATATAGTCAACAATCAAACACCGCAAGCTCTTATTGGAGAACCGATTTCCAACTATGTCAAGGTATGGGACCACCTTCTGACAGTGTACCTCAAGAGAAAATACACTAGGGTTCAACAAGAACATCTTGCAACCGTGGCTAAACATGACCAACCACTCATTTCGCTTGAGTGTTCCGAATATATTGTCACCTAGTGGTTTGTGAACCACCTCATTCCCAGGAGATACAGAAACGAAAGAAGAACAAATGAATTTTCTCTAGATGGTGACAATACACCCTAATGGAGCGACCTACATAGCCAGGCGACCTAGGCAATTTTATACTTTTCCCGGTTGATGAGGCTTGAGGTTATAATTACCTTTGTAGAACATCTGGCCACCATTTACTTTGAAAGACACATCGTCAGATCCACTAGGATCACTAATTGACATCCACAAAAATACTCTTGGTGTTAAGCTAAGAGAAGGTGTCTTCTCCACCACCAACAGAAATACGTTTAAAGAAATCAACGTACATGATCCCTTTGGAAATACTCTATCATACATCCATCCATACAAGTTGTCCTGGGACTGGGTAAACTGAAGGCACCCTCCTACCACGACAGAACCCCATTTTATCTCTGATTGCAAGTAGTCCTTGCAAATCTGTAAATTTCAAACACGACAGAACCCCATTTTATCTCTGATTGCAAGTCAGAGATTATAAGGGGTTCTTCTGTTTTATGAAGATCAACGGTCTTCAATTTCTCCATCTTCAACCAGCATCTGATAAATTCACACTTGCGTATTTGTTGGCCGGAATGGTATTCAAATATAAATTCGATCCCAATCTTTCCATACCAACAACGCATTATGCCAGATTTGATAGCCGGTTAATTAACTATCAAATAAACAACCATTCATCCATAAAAAGAAAATGAATTCACTGATTTGACACCCAATATAATTTAGCCTCTTTAATTAACCAATCGTTAATTAAATATTAAAACTTCTAATTCTTGTTATATTAGGAATACATTTCCCTTTTTCTTATTTAATATAAGAATATTCAATTATCATTTCACTTCTACTTTATAACTTCACACTGTAATTTGGTTAGTGAATAAATCTCTAAGTATACAAACTCGAGAATCGGTCTAATCCGACACATTCACTCAAGAAGCAGGTCAGATCTGCCTTTGGTATACCATTGCAAATATGAAACTCAGAGGTAGATGTAAAAGAGCTCAAGAGCATCAGTTAGACAAGGCCAGGTACAACAAATCGAAAACAAAAAGCATAATTTAGGGTTGATAGCCGAAGTTTGGAAAGATCATTTCGAGCGACATGAGAGAAAGCTTGTTTTCAAAGTAGATAGGAGGAAGAAAAACGGAAAAGAATTCGAAGTATGTAGGCGTGTTGAGGAGGTTAGATCTAGAGCGAGGATGAAGGAATTTGTTGGTGGCTGTTGTGAGATCAAGTCCCCATGATGGCCTTGAAAACGAGCTTCACAAAAAAGAAAGCTCAGATCTGGATAATGAAAAAAAGGATTTCGCTTGGTATCTCACATGCGAAAACATACAAAAAAGACGAGGGTGTGTGAGAGGAGATACGATTCGGATTGTAGGTGAAAGGGAGAGTTTTCGTGGAGGAAGAGTTGAAGAAGGATGGAAATTTGTTTTCAAATGTAGCCATTAACGATACCAAGCGGATCCGAGCTTTTTTTAGTTGTAGTACCGAACCCTTATTATTTTTACTTAGTTTATCCTTTTAAAACATTATATGTATAAGCCTTGATTCTATTATAAATAGAATCCTTTATAAAAACTTCATATAAACTAACTTCAAATCTATTTTAGTTTTATCTCAAATAAACCTCATTTCTTTTCTAAAATATGCGATTTTAGATCGACTCCTTATAGTTTACTTCAATTTGGTTTTCTGTTTCGATTTCCATTTCATATCTTCACAACTATGAGCTTTCGTTCTGTTAACCTACTTTGTGAACCAGGCTACACAAAGTCAAAAAGTTAGAAGATCAAGTAAGTGAAGGTCACTCTATTATACATCCAGTTCAGATCGGAATTGTCAGAGTAGAAGCAAAGAAAAAACAAGGCAGTAAAGGAAGGAAAGCATTCGGATCAGATCGGAGGTAGCGGGGCCGATCTGATCCCCATATGATAGTTCATCCGAACCGGACACAGGATCTCCGGCTGCGTCACACCACGTTCTCCTAAACAATCGGGACGGTTATATGCATGATCTACCCATGATAGCCACTAACTTGATGGTTGGCAACGCC
This sequence comes from Allium sativum, assembly GCA_030737875.1. NCBI lineage: Eukaryota > Viridiplantae > Streptophyta > Magnoliopsida > Asparagales > Amaryllidaceae > Allium > Allium sativum. Next base: position 122,287,473 of record CM060915.1, read on the forward strand.
AGAATTCATCCGATCCCGAGAGTAGCGGAGAGAAGGCCACGTAGCTCCGATCCAAACCGAATCTGGAAGAATTTCCGCCTATAAATAGACCCCTAAGGGTCATTTGAGGAGATCTTTTGGCACTATGAGAGTTTGAGTATCTTTGAGAACCGAATTCCATCACTCCCAAACAATCCAAATCATCATTCAAAGTGTATTTTGAGTATAATTGAGTGAATGTATATGAAAAATAAGTGAGATTGAGTGAATATCTTGTTGTACTTTCATCTACATCATCAAACAAAGTGATATAAAGTGGACGTAGGCTCTTTTACGCTGAACCACTATAAATCTTGTGTCTCTTTTCTGTTTTTGATCTTATTTTATTGTAATTTCAATCAATTTGGGTGTCATAACCACTTTTGGTCTAACATTTTGGTGCTTTCACTGAGAATCATTTGAATTCTCTATTTTTCTGGATTATCGTTCTACTTTTTGGACCGTCAAGTTCAAAGAAGTTAATCCCCAATTTTTGACGCTTTTAAGTACTTGTTGGTCGATTGTTGAAGATTTATGGCCAAAGGAAAAGGCAAGGAAACTCAAATCAGTCGAGGGAACAAAGTTGGCGAAGATCAGCGAAACGCGGTTGTGACGAGGTCTCGTAGGCAAAGCTCGGGAACGGATCGGACCGGCTCAGGAAATCCGAACCGATCGCAGAGGGAAAGCTTCGATCCAACCCGAGTAGAAGATGTTGACGAGTTGCGCTCCCCCAATCCGAACCGATCCGGCCAGGTCACTCTGCTCCGATCTGACCCGACTCTAGGTGATGCTGGAACCTCTACTCGAGCCCCTCCAAATGCTCTGACTCCAGCCACCAGGAGCAATGACCAGGTCAATCCGTCTGCACCCGTTACACATGGAGATTTTTCGCGCTTTCTCGACATGCTTGAGAGTACTAGGGAGGCTTTGAGAGCCCATGAGCATACCAATCTTATGATGCAAGAGAATATGAAGACCATGAGTAGAGAGATTAGTGAGCTCCGCAGACAGAGGACACCTTCCCCAGTTCACCACACTGCAACGGACCAATCATCTTCCTCAAAGGAAGAACAACCCCATGAAAGAAGGCCGCTTGAGCGACCTCAAAACCTTGAACATTTGACTTTTGGATCTCTGGGATCCCGAGAAGACGCTGCTCGTGTGTTAGGACCTGATGACCCGAGCCTTCAACAACCTATGTTGCTACCCATGCGTGGATCCCACGTCTTACCCAGGGATCCTAATATTACCAATCATACACAGCAGCAGATGCTCCATCCCCTTCCTCCCCAGATCGACTGGGAGCGTAGAGAGCAGGCTAAAGCAGAAGCCGCTAGAAGAAGGAGGGAGTCCCCTGATCAGGAGCACAGAGGAAACCCGAATATCAGGGCCAGAGAGCCTGAACGGGCCTTGACCAATGCTGATGTGTGGGCTATGGTACGCCAGATTATGTCTGAGAGTCGAAATTACACCAATGAAGATTATGGCATTGAGCGGAGCCATACTCCCTTTACTGATGACATTCTTGACTTTCAGTTCCCCCGACGATTTAATTTGCCACAGATGGACAGATATAATGGGAGGACTGACCTTGGACAACATTTGATGAGATATGCATGGTTTATGAATGCTGCTGCTGCTCCCGATGCTATAAAGTGTAAAGCTTTCCCGATTTACCTAGAAGATGTAGCACTATTATGGTTTACCCGACTTCCTCCACGGTCGGTATCGAGTTTCAAAGAATTAAGCGAGCGCTTTATGAACCAATTTCGACTCCATGCTTGAAAGACCAAGATTGTTATCGAGTTATCGAGAATTAAGCAGGCTCCGGGCGAGTCTTTGAAGTCATATCTGGATCGTTTCAATTTAGCCGTAACAGAAGTTAGCGACCCTCATGAGCCTACCATCTTGATGGCCTTAATAGAGGGAGTTTATTCCGATTCAGAGTTTGGATATTATCTTTCTGGGAAGCCGCCTCCCACAAGAGAGTTGTTTTATGAGAAAGCCCATATTTGGTTAAGATGGGAGGAAGCACGGGCAAATAGAAAGAGGAAGTCCGAAGTGGCTTCAAAAGAAGCTGTCCAGAGTAATGTTGCCATAAAGCAGTCTGGAGAAAGTTCTGGAAAGGTCGAAGTGAATGTTGGAAACAAAAATGGGAATAATAATAATGGAAACGGGGGCAACAACAACCGTAATGGGAATGGTAATAGGAGAAACCAGAACCGAGGAAGCAGTTCTGACAAAAGACCCCGGTTTTAGACTTTTGAAAATTATTCTCCATTGAGTGATACGTTGGAGAAAAATTATTTGGACACGTATAATGTTTTGCAATACAAAAAGCCACCGCCATGAGATTCGATAGAGAAAGAAATTGCTACCGGAAAGTTTTGTTTATTTCACGGAACCCACAGACATTCAACGAATGAATGTCGACACTTGAGAGATGTGGTTGAGAAGTTGTTGCGTGAAGGGAAGTTGGACGAGTATAAGGTTGCCCCAAGGGACAGGGGGCATGGGGGACAGGCCCCAAATCAGAATCAGTCCGCTCCCAAGCCTACAGCACAGAAAAAAGGCAAAGGAATTGTCATTAACACCATAGTAGGTAAGCCCCATCCAGCCATCCACAGTTTTAGGGCGATGGACCAATACGTTAATGCAGTTAAGCACATAGATGTGGATGAGTGTAATGATTTGGAAGATATCACCCCTGTGAAATAGCAGAGGACAATGTTCGATGATGTGGTGTTCCGTAGCAGAGACGACACTGGAATCCAATCACCTACCGAGGACCCGTTGGTTATTAGCACTTCTATTGGACCGGCATTGGTTCATAAGGTACTAGTAGACAATGGAAGCTCTGTCAACATTCTATTTAAGAAGTCATTTGATCAGATGGGACTTGAGTCTGGAGATTTGAAGCCCTGTGAAGGATGGATCCGTGGCTTCAACAGGGCATCGACGGCTCCAATATGATATATAGAGCTACCCGTGACATTGGGTCAAGGGGACCGTCGAAGGATACGTATGCTTCAGTTCATACTGCTAGATATCGATTCTCCCTACAACGCTTTTTTGGGAAGGCCTGCCCTTGCAGAATTCAGGGCTTGCATCGCACCATGGTGCTTATTGCTAAAATTCCCAACTGAAGCCGAAACAGGAGTAATGAGGGGAGATCAAGTCTCCGGAAGAGCTTGTTATATTGCTGAATTAAATATGCTGATGGAGGGACTCAACATCGATAGTAAAAGTGCTTCACCCCCTCCAAAGGAGGGTTCAGCGTAGCAATTAGAAGGGTCAGCCCCGAAGGAGTTGCCCAAGGGAATGCCTGAAGACCTAGATCCCAGAGAGGACGAGGAACCTGAGGATAGAAAGGCAACTCCTAACGAAATGACAGTGGATATACCCATTGATGAAGCTAATCCAGCAAAAGTTTTGAAGATTGGATCTTAGTTGGGTCCGCACCGAGCCAAAGAACTGGCTGACTTTCTGAAGGCAAACCTGGATGTGTTTGCCTGGACCCACGCTAACATGTGTGGGATCTCACCATCCATCATGAGTCATTTGCTGAGCATTAATCCGATACACCCGCCTGTGAAGCAAAAGAGACATATGCTAGGCCTAGAGACGTCGGCAGCCCTGAAGGAAGAAGTGGAGAAGCTGAAAGAGAATGGGTTTATTAGAGATTCGACATATCCTGACTGGATATCGAATCCTGTTTTGGTAAAGAAGTCAAACGGAAAATGGCGGACGTGTATTGATTTTTCAGACTTGAACAAAGCCTGCCCGAAAGACAGCTTCCCACTCCCCAGAATAGACCAGCTTGTGGACTCGACTGCGGGACATGAACTTCTTTCTTTTATGGATGGGTATTCCGGGTACAACCAGATTCCTATGCATGTGCCCGATCAAGAGCATATGAGCTTCATTATAAATTTGGGGGTTGTACTGCTATGTGGTCATGCCTTTCGGATTGAAAAATGCTGGAGCTACCTACCAACGCTTGGTGAACATGATGTTTTATAACCAAATAGGGAAGACTATGGAGGTTTATGTGGATGATATGCTTGTCAAATCGAGACAGTCCTCTAGCCATATGCAAGACTTGGCAGAGATGTTCGGTATCCTGCGAAAGTATCGGATGAAGCTAAATCCTTTGAAGTGCTCGTTTGGGGTGGCATCTGGAAAGTTTCTAGGTTTCATCGTGAGCTCTCGAGGAATTGAAATTAATGCCAGTCAAATAGCAGCGATAAGGAACATTGAGGAACCACGAAGAATCAAAGATGTCCAAAGTCTCGCAGGGAAAGTGGTTGCGTTGTGTAGATTTATCTCCAAAGCAACAGACAAACGCGTCCTGTTTTTTGACCTAATAAAAAGGGGAAAGAAAAATTTTGAATGGACTACGGACTGTGTTGAGGCCTTTCCAAATTTATTGGACTTACTGGAGAGACCACCGATTTTGTCAAAGTCAGTGGATCATGAAGAACTGTTTATTTACCTAGCAGTATCGGCTCATGCCGTTAGCACCGCCTTGGTCCGAGAAGAAGACAAGGTGCAAAGGACGGTATATTACGTAAGTAAGAAATTGGCAGCTGCAGAGCGTAACTACCCAAGGATTGAGAAGCTTGCATACAGCCTTCTGGCCTCCCGAAAACTTCGTCATTATTTTCAAGCTCACCCAATAATCATATACACTGATCAACCTTGGAGACAGGTGTTGCAAAGACCTGAAGCGTCAGGACGGTTGATCAAGTGGAATATTGAGTTAAGTCAGTTTAATTTGAACTTTCAGCTGCGGAGATCGATCAGGGGGCAAGCTTTGGCCGATTTTATAGCAGAATTCACAATCCCTGAAGAGGAGACGATCGGTGATAGAGTAGTCCAATCTGAAGAGGATTAGAATTAAGCCCTTGGAGGCTATACACGGACGAGGCTAAGAACGACCGATGGTCCGGGGCAGGAGTCATCTTAGTTGCTCCTGAAGGATGATCTTTATATTACGCTCTGCAACTAGAGTGCTCAGCGACTAATAATGACTCTGAGTATGAAGCCCTGATTGCCGGGCTGAAACTTGCTAAGGAATTCGGAATAAAGGTATTAGATATATTATGCGATTCCAAAATAGTCGTTTGCCAAGTACGAAAGGAGTTTGTGGCCCGGGGACCTCGACTTATTACCTATGTTGGAAAGGTGAAGGAGTTGTTGAGCAACTTGGAACGGTATAACATAACGCATATCCCAAGAGCTGAAAACCAGAAGGCAGACCGGCTAGCGAAGCTGGCAAGTTCAGACAATCCGAAGGAAACAGAAATGGTTCCAATTGAGACGTTGTAATTGCCAAGCTTTGAGTTAATGGAAATTGAGCTAGCTTTTGAAGCAGAGCCGGAGAGGGAGTCATGGATGACCCCAATCAAGAATTTCCTTAGAAATGGAATACTTCCGCCAAAGAAAAGCGAGAGGCGAGCCGTAGTTTGCAAAGCTACCAGATACGTCCTTCAAGATAATACTCTTTATCGGCAAGGATTCTCTATGCCCCTGTTACGGTGTATAGCGCACGACGACATCAAGCGTGTACTAAGGGAAGTACACGAAGGTGAGTGCGGAGATCATACGGGGGGGAGGGGGGTCAGACTTTGGCAAAAAAGGTGTTGCGGTATGGGTATTTCTGGCCCACTATTAATAAAGATGCAGCTGATTACTCACGATGCTGCGAAAAATGCCAGAGGTTCGCCAAGATCCCCAGGGCACCACCGACCTAGCTCAAGTCGATGGTGAGTCCGTGGCCGTTTGCCATGTGGGGAATTGACATCATCAGAGTTCTACCGATTGCCAAAGGAGGAGCGAAGTATGCAATAGTCGCTGTGGACTATTTTACAAAGGGGGTAGAAGCTGAGCCCTTAGCCAAAATCACAGCGAGAAAGGTGTTAAGTTTTGTGACTAGGAATATCATATGTTGATTTGGGATTCCAAAGACCATTATAACCGATAATGGAACCCAGTTTGATGGCGCCGAATTCAGAAATTTCTGCCAGAAATACAAGATTGACAAGCGCTACACAGCCGTTGCCCATCCACAGTCGAATGGGCAGGTAGAAGCAATAAACAAAGTCATAAAATCCATTCTCAAGAAGCGGTTAGAGCATGCAAAAGCAAAGTGGGTTGATGAACTGCCCTTGGCTTTGTGGGCTTATCAGACGACGTTTAAGACAACAACCGACCATACTCCTTTCTCTCTCTCATTTGGTTCAGAAGCAGTAATCCCAGTTGAGCTTGAAGTTCCCTTCCCACAGGGTGACATATTATGACCCGATGACGAATCGGGCACTCCTCCTCGAGTCCCTTGATGAAGTCGAAGAAAAAAGGGATGAAGCAGACCTGCATGCGTCGAGGCACCGACATCAGATGGCAAGCTATTATGATAAGAAAGTTCGCTTTAGAACATTTGAGCCAGGAGACTTGGTGCTAAAGCAAGTTTTTCCATCCCTTCCTCATCTTGGTCCAAAGTGGGAAGGACCCTATGTCGTCCAATGGAAACTTGAAACAGGAGCCTTCAAGTTAACGACCGTGAATGGCGAAGAAGTGCCTAGGGCCTGGAATGCCCAACATTTGATGTGATACTTGAATTAGGGATGTTGTATTTTCTTTTGTTTTTATGAACATTGTAAAAGGCACGACTTTCCTAGAAAAGTCTGTTTGTATTAACAAAAGACTATAAAGTGGACGTAGGCTACGACTTAGCTGAACCACTATAAAAATACCCTGTGTCATTTACTTTCCTGCATTGTTTTATGTGACTTGTCTATCACAATTATGAAGTGCTGAATTTTGAAACGAAACTTGAATTTACATGCAGGAATAAACGAAACGATCATTTGAATAATTCGACAGAATGAATGAGAAGACGACATTCCTAACTCTAACTCTCGTGAAAAGAGAGAGAGTATAAAGGGCGAGTAGACGATGCTCTCTGAGGCGTGAAGGTGCACCCCGATAAGAGACCGCCTCAAAGATGACTCTAACCTGATAACAAAACAAGAGAGTATAAAGACGCTAAAAGAATAAGCGCCAATGACAAAAAATGACAGCCCCAACAGAATTTCGAGGACAATTAAGTGTTAAGTCTAATCCAGTCAATCTTGACCAAGTATTAGTTAGACACTCTTACTCAAAATTGACTGGGGGGCATATGAATATACTGTACTGCTATATGATATATTGTATATCCGTGTTTTTATTTATCTGTGTCTTTATTTAAGTTCTGGATTGACAAAACAACTAATAATGCAGGAAAAGTACAATTTTATTATTCACAGGTGCGTGGGTTGTACAAGAGAACCAAACAAAAGATGCGAGGGCCGCACTCGCTACAATGACAGCGGACCAATGGGATTCCAAAACAAAGAAAAAGACTTATGATTATTTCTGCTTGGGAGTAGTCTTTGCTTTCTTGGGATTCTTGAGGGCATCCTGTGCTTCCTTTTGAGCGTCAGTCAGGACACGCTTTGGCTTCTTCTTCTTTTCCATGGGCGGAGGGGTAGAATCAGTAGGAGTCTTATCGGCAAGTTCCCCGGTGATCGACCTATGGGGTAGCTTGATAACCACAACGAGAGGTTTGGGATTTACCACTTCTACTTCCTCAGTTTTTTCCTTCGGGCCTTTGTCCTGCCTGTCTTTCATCTGGGCCAAGGTCATACCATCGGCATGCCCTGAATCCCCAGTCACGATGACATCATCCTCCTCCTCCTGTCTATCATCTTCATCGTCACCTTTTAGAGCATGTATCATGTCTTCATCTTGGGGAGTCTCAGTAACAGGGGGCACTGGAGGCTTATCGGCGGCTTCCTTCATTTGGTCTTTGAGACCTTCCTTAGGTTCTGTAGGGGTGGCTCCATCCCGTTTCTCCTGAATCTTTTCACTGGGCCTCTCGCTATCCGTTGTCTCGTGTTGCCCTGTAGCCTCATCAGCTGGCTTGGTACCTATGGAACGAGAAGCAACAGTTATTAATTCAGGAGAAAACGAGGGATTTTCAACTGACTGCCCTATGGATTGACGAAAAGTAGAGATAGCATTGACAAATTGAGGAGAAAAGACATAGATACCTTTAGATGATTTTTCAACTGGGGTCACTAAAGCATCTGGCACCGACTTAAGAGTGGGAGACAAAACAGGGGCTTTAGGAATCCCTGGGTTCTCAGGATCATATGGATCAACCCCGGTGACTTTGGGAATGACAGAGGAGGAACCAACATCAAGTATATTCTTTCCTTTAGCCTGGAGTCTCTTCTTTTCCGTAGCGGCAGCTATGAGACGGCGCCCCTCTGCCAAGCGAGCTGCCTCGTCACCCTTAAGATACGTCTCCATCAGCTTGCTCTTGTCAATTGAATCTACACCAAGCTTTGCTTTTTTCCCAGTCAATCAATTAGTCGGTCCTCTGCCTGCTTCTTTAGGCCTATCTGTTCCTGGCTATGCGACTCGAGCTCGGAATGATAATGCTTTTGCAGTTCTTCATATTGTTGTTTATATTTAATTGTATCACGTTGCACAAGAGCAAGCTGAGCCTGGGCATCCTCAACTTCTTTCTCCCTATTCTCAAGAGCTCGTATATCATATTCAGCATCGTCCTGCATAATCTTCACGTCCGCTTCCAGATCACTTATGATTTTTGAGAGGGTCCTCGAATATCTCTTCATTTCTCTATATTGTTCATCAATGAAGTCCACGGAGGCCTTAATATCAGCAGCCCAATTTGGATTAACCAATTTGAGATTTGGGATGAAGTGTATGTGCCCGAAATGATGATCAGGGAATTGTTGCTTTAAAATTTCTAACTTGGCTCTGTTTTCATCATCAAGCACAACCGGTCTTGTAGTAGTATTGTCGATATTACAACGCCTCTTTGGTATGATAGATTTTCCCTTTTCAGCTTCTTTTGCAGTCTCTGCTCGATTTGGTTTATGGGCAAGCGCTTTCTTCGGAGATTTAATCGGTGGAGTCTTGTCTTTGGGCATAGATGAAGGCTTGGAGGCATCCCTGTCTCGTTTATGAGTAGTTGTTTGTCCTTTATGTTTGTCTGAATCTCGGCGGTGTGGAGATCTAGAACGGGAAGATCGGTGATATCTTGAAGATCGATCCCTCCTATCATCTCTGCCCCTACCTTCATACTGATTATACGCCACTTTGAGATCTATTGGAGGCAAGCTCTTGCGGGCCTCCCTCATGAAATAGCGTTGCCTCCCCATTTGCCCTATAAAAAGAAAAAAGAAATGAAATAATATTAGATTTGACACCAACATAAAACTCAAGTGCTGTGACGTGCAGTGCTGGAGTGTTATGTGAACCCTAAGTGGTATTTCCCCCCAAATAGACTAGAGCCTGGATTGATATTAGTGTGTGTGGTCTCCCCGGCTTTTACGGGAGTAACCACTTCTTCGGAAGTAAAGGCGACAGGATTAGTCGGGAAGTCTGTATCAGAATAGAAAGTTTCAGGCAAGGGTAGATCTCCCAAACCCCGAAATGTGGGATCATCGTCTATAGGAGTATATCCTAGTGGGATAACAGCTAGCAACCCTCTTGGAGAGATCGACCTCTCAGGAGTTGCTGAATCTTCAGGAACAATATATTTATCCCTCTCATCGGTTGGTATGTTCGCCAACACATCATCCCGAGTTGAGGAGGATGTTGGAGAATGGATTTTTGCTGGCAACAGGGGATCCTTTGAACTTTCACCTGTCTTGGGAATAACATTAAATGGGGGAAAGTATACATAAGGAATTGATCCATGGCCTATGCTGCGAGTAATGGACAATAATCCATGGCGATGAAGATACTCGTCTTTAAGAACCTCGTCGATTGTTAAAAACTTTTGGTCGACATTGAGTAACCTGTTCAAGCGATCGGAGTACAGCTGACCAAATATTTGCTTTGGATTATCAACTGCAAACAGGAATGAAAAGATGCTTAGTTCCAAGTTAGCATAAGGGCATGAAGTCGGAATTTGGAAGTCAGTGTTTTACTTGATTTGGTCCATCTTCGGGCGCAACCCGGTTGTTGTCTAATATAAAACCACTCGAGTTTTGAGTCGCATGCTTTGCTGCTGAAAGGCACAAGTATAATTTTCCTTTTTGGAACTGCCTCAAAATACGAGAAGGAAGGAGTCTCGTGAGTTCGATGCTTGAAGTTATAAAAGAAATGGATGTCGTCGAAAGTTGGCTCTTCACCCAGATTCTCTCTATAAGCTATGTAGAAGGTATACAGGTAAGCGTAAGAGTTGGGGTGTAATTGCATGGGGGCAATCCGCATTTGTCTTAGAAAATTGACGACAAAGGGCGGGAACGGAGGAATTGCTCCAACCATGCACATGAGTCGAGTGATGGACATAAATCCTTCTGGTTGATTATGAGGACAATCTGTGGATGAAGGTGTTAAAGTATCTTTCCTAAGAATCTCGTGCTTTAGACATATTCGAAGAATTTTGTCGTCATCGATTGTCGATTTAACCGAATCCTTAGGAACCCCCAGAATCTCGACACCTTCAAGTTCGTCGGGTGCTCGGTTATCGCCCACCCCTGCTTCTTCTTCCTCGCCAAGAGAAACACCACTTTCTGAAGAGACTTCACTGCTGCGATTTTCCATGTCGTAGTCTGGACCCTCACTGTCCCAGCCTGAACATGAATTAGATGATATATCTTCGATAGGTAAATCTTCAGATAATCTAGCAGTATTTTTCTTTTCAGCCAATCTGGATAAGTGTCTTTCTGCCATATCTGATGAGCTATTGAGGACACGGTAACAAGAATTAGAGTAAGTTTTCCCGTGTCCCCCTGTGCATATGTGTAAACTAAAAACGTGTGCGGTGCGTGCAAGAAATGTAAAGTAAAGATGCAAGAAAGTAAAATAAAGCTTTGAGAAAACAGCGAAGTTCAGAATAGATCTTGATGGTCGTTTATGTTCGCAAGGCGCTATCCTAACTGTCCATTAATTCGAAGGTCATGTTCAGCATTGATTAAGTCAGTTGAATAAATTTTTGGGTGTGTTGAGTGAAGTTTTTTCGATTCGGTTCAGACGAGTATTCTGGGATCGGATCGGGGGAGAAGGTCATGTTCTCAATTTGAAATATATGTCCATGCCCAGTAAGAAAAGTCGGATTGGTTCGGGTGTTCATTTTCGGACCGGATCGGATTGACCTGAGCAACCCTTGCCTCTTTTCTTCCTCGCCCTTTTTCTCCGACCCGACCCGGCCAAATAGGCTTTGTCCCCCCTGGTTGCTTTCCATACCGTCCCGATCCGGATGGATACACTCAGCTGTCACTCCGCCATTTTACTCTCCGCTCCGATCCAAGTCGAACCCTGTGCCTCTCCTCTTCTTCATCTTCCTTCACGCCCAATTTCGTATCATAAACCCAACAGGGATTTAGCATTTATGTGCTTGAGAATCCGATGATGAAATTCGACCCCTTCTCTCAACGCCTCAAGACGATGGCGAATCCACCATCGACGACGGCGAGAAGTGAGGGGGCCACGATGTCGAAGCCAAGCAAACCCTATGGTTAAATTAGTTAGGTTGATCGTGAATCCAAGCTAAAACCGAATATCATAAAGATAAGTGAATTTTTGAATCTACCGAGGTGTTTTAATTGAAGATCAACGAGAGAATTTCAGAATTTTTGGGTTTCTGGAAGCTAGGGTTTCGGTTGAAGGTCTGTTGGGCAAGATTAATAAAAGAAAAGGAAGAGGAAGGAAGTAGGTAACAGGTTAGTATATGTATGAGTATTGACTACTTGTCTTCCCAGTCTTCTCCGCCCTGTTCAGACCAGGAACACTACACCAAAAATGCCAATTTGGCAGTGTTAATGGCCGTATTAAAAGCGATTTGATACGGTTTTAAGCCGTATCAAAAAATGGCGTCTCTGTTCAATTGATACGGTTCAAAACCGTATCAGTTGAGATATTTGATACGGTTTTAAACCATATCAAAATCCATAATTGATACGGTTTAGAACCTTATCAAATTTGTCAATTGGTACGGCTTAAAACCGTATTAAATTACTAAATTGGTACGGTTTAAAGCCGTAGTAATTGTTCAGTTTGATACGGTTTAAAACCGTATCAAATTAGCATGCGGGCACTCTCCAACTTCTAATTTGATACGGTTTTAAGCCGTATCAAACTGAACAATTGCTACGGCTTTAAACCGCCTCAAATTGTTATGCTTGCACTGCTAATTTCATAGATTGATACGGTTTTTAGCCGTACCAGTATACCAGTTTGATACGGCTTAAAACCGTATTAAACTGGTATACTGATACGGCTAAAAACCGTGTTTAATGCCTCACTCCCACAATGATAACAATGAATTAGATACGACTTTTAACCGTATCAAAACCGGTATATCATATATGCAATATACAAAATCACTGCACCCATTGATATATATATATATACATATATGCACAATAAAGAAGATACGCTACACTCATATAGCAGTATATAAAGAAGACACGCTAAGAATAATTCGATTAATACATAAATCATAACTTCAGTTAATACATAATGTTCACAGTTCTTTCTCTAAAAAAAAAATCAACAAAACTGCAGTTGTCGAGCCCATACAACTCATGCTTGTTCCAACGCCTGAAAATAAAATAAAATAACAAACATCAGTTTAGTTTCGCCTCCACAACAATAAGACCTGGTTCAAATAGTAACTAAAAAAATCAATGCAGCGAAACTGAGCCGTAAGGCTCAGTTTCAGCTGAGCATTACGGCTCAGTTTCGCTGAGCCGAATGCTCAATTTCAGCTGCGCCGAAGGCTCAGCGAAACTGAGCCGTAATGCTCAGCTGAAACTGAGCCTTACGGCTCAGTTTCGCTGAGCCTTACGGCTCAGTTTCGCTGAGCCTTCGGCTCAGTTTCAGCTGAGCCTTACGCTCAGCGAAACTGAGCCGTAAGGCTCAGCGAATACGCTCAGCGAAACTGAGCTTACGGCTCAGTTTCAGCTGAGCCTTGCGCTGAGCCGTCTGCAGTAAAGCTTCTCCCAAATTTGCTTCCTCAAGAGAAGCATGTCTTTATGCTTGTTCTCAACCTCAATAAAACTCTAGTCTATTCAGACTGGAAGGTATATATGTCATGCAACATCACATATTTTTTATTTGCTTGCTTAATTGACTGAATTGTAAGAACTGGTAAGCCTATTTATTATTTTTGAAGCATGAAAGGGGTTGGAGAACATTTAAACGGCCAGGTGCTGATGCTTTATCGAATCCTGTCTTGGTAAAAAAGCCAAACGGAAAGTGGAAGTCTAAGACTACGGCATTGAGCGAAGCCATACTCCGTTCACTGACGATATCCTAGACTTCCCACCTTGCAAAATTTTACGAAATTGTTGTATTCTCAGATGAGCTTAGTGCAGTAAGAATGGATTATTTCTACCCTGGATTATTTCTTCTCCTTACTAGCATCTGTAATTATTCTTTTGCATTTTGTTTGGTCCTTTTATTTTACTCACAATATGTGGATGCTATCGTTGAGAGACTGGATCAGAAAGGCTACATCCATTATAGGTTGGGTAGACCAGCCACTAGATATATATATGGAAAACATTGTTGGGTTAGTATTTTTTTTTTTCTGATCACAGTTTATCTATTCCTTGAAATACACTGTTTCTATTCTGTGATATTTGGAACCCCTGTGACAAAAAGTAATACGGATGGGCAGTCCATTATTATACAAGTGCCATTATACAAATAAATAGAAATCCCAAGCCCAACGCGTTTCTTCAAATATAACTAGTCGTTTCTTCAAATATAACTAGCTTACGGCTCAGTTTCAGCTCAGACTTACGCTCAGCGAAACTGAGCCGTAAGGCTCAGTTTCAGCTAAGCATTACAGCTCAGTTTCAGCTGAGCCTTACGCTCAGCGAAACTGAGCCATAAGGCTCAGCAAATACGCTCAGTGAAACTGAGCTTACGGCTCAGTTTCAGCCGAGCCTTTACGCTCAGCTGAATATTTTAAAATGTTTTAGACATTAGTCAGTATTATTACATTAAACTTCTAAATGTCTTTAAACTCAATATTAAATCCACCCACAACCCCCGTGGATTTAAAAGGGACGTCTTTCCTATCTATATATCTCCCATTTTTAAATGCACCCTCAATAAATAGTCATCAATACTGCTTAAATTCTTAAACCATTAATTCTTTGTAGTATTTTTTTATTTTTATTTTTCCTTTCTTCTGAAGTCACAAAAACTATTGAACTGTACACAAATTGTTGAAGATACAGGGCAAACTAAAATAGAAAAGAAGCAAATTAAATACATGTAAGTTAAACACAGTATAGTATTCTTATTTTTAGGTACAACTTCTAGTCCATTTAACTTGTATAGTTAGCTCTTCAATGAGCAGTTATGAAATAAAATCATGGTACTGAATAATTTGCTTTACTTTAGACCATTAATTGAAATAAATAGTTCAAAAGACCTGTATTGAATTCTTCACAGTAGTTTTATCAGAGTACATAATCAATTTTCTGGACAGTATAGATGGCCATTTTGATAAATTGTCCATGAAAGATAATTTTAGAGCCAACATATGGAAAATATAAAAGGTTCGTAACTTTAAATACATTTGTGTATCAGTGGTTTTTACTTGTACTTATGTACAAATAATGTATTCAATGAGACTACTAAATACAAATAATGTATTCAACGAGACTACTAACTATCAAGCGAACTGAGAGTTATATATGTATGATTCTTGAAGTGCTATTTTTCAGTGTTATAATTTGTCTAGGTTAGAAAACATAGGTAAAGCATGAATATATATGATAACAAACCATATTACTATGACAATTTTGCACACATACTTTTCTTCCAACTAAAATAGAAAATAAATCTTATTTCATAGTTTTTATTTTATTTACATTTGATCAGCAAATATATAGTTCAATCAAAAGACATGATATTAGATTTTGTTATTATTATTTTTCATGGAGTGCATATGACATTTCAAAGGAATGATATGTTTTACCAAAGAAGACTACTGATCAGATATTTATAGCTATGAGGTGATGTTCATTATCACATATTCATTTATAGCTTGAAGAAGGCGGTCATGACCATGGTTTTCAAGTAGTCAGTCACCTGCCACCATTAATTTCTATTTTCAAGTGTTCAGCGAAACTAAGCCGTAATGCTCAGTTTCGCTGAGCGTAAGGCTCAGCTGAAACTGAGCCTTACAGCTCAGTTTCCTTACGGCTCAGTTTCGCTGAGCGTAAGGCTTAGCTAAAACTCAGCCGTAAGTTCAGTTTCGCTAAGCCTTATGCTTAGTTTCAACTGAGACGTAAAGCTCAGTTTCACCTGAGCCTTACGGCTCAGTTTAACTGAGCATTAAGGTTCAGTGAAGCCGAGTGTAACGCTCAGTTTCAGTGAAGCCAAGTCATAATTAATTCCCAACCAAAATTTAAAATCAACTTGAGATTTACAAGTTCCAGGTTGATGACAGGGGTTAAAATTATCTAGGTGAGGTATTGTTGATGTGTAAAGTTCGGAAGAAAAGAGTGTTCATTTCCAGACATAACATCATCCAAGGAAAATTAACAATTTTCAACCATTAAACTCAACAACATCCATGTAATTTCTAATATAATTCATATGTATGTGGGTATATACGCAGTCATAGATCAACATAAACAAGCTTCATGAAAAACAAGGGTAGAAAGGTACCTGAAACCGAATAGATAGAATATCCGAATATGCAGTATAAACTAATGCAACTCATCTCTTATTTGAGCCTCAATTTCTTCTAGCTTCTTAATTGTTTCTTCAAAACTTTGTGTACATAAGATGCAGACCTGAAAAACTTGTTATCTACACCCAAAAAAGGTAATACATCATGCATACTGTTATATAAATAATGCATTTATGTGCTAATAAAATGTAAACAATGCCTTGTCAAAAAAATAAACGTAACAATAAGAAGGAAGCAAGTATCATAAATAGCGAATATGTGTATGCCTGATTTTGATTGGATACTTCACAAGGCTGCAGACCCAACAGTTTATTTGAAGAAAGCATTGTCATGGTCCTTCGCCATTTCCAGCTGTAAAATCAATCTAAACTACGTGGATAATTGAAAACGGTTTCTGCATTTTATGGGCATTGTTACCGTTTTATGCCTAATGAAAGTAACCCACTATCTGAGAAAATTCTAATAAAATTTCCATAAAGTCCCATCACCCACCACTCATATTGTGAGTACGTGTAATGTATGATCAAGTATATTCTATATGTTTTAAAGTTATATGGTAGTTCTTTTTCCTTAAACTATTTCCAACTATTGGCTAAAATGGTGATTCTTAATATCCATTAAAAATGTAACAAATATACCATATTCTGCACTGTCTAACCAAACCATCCTATGTGTGCCAAGCAAAGAATATGTAACTGTTACAACTTGATTTGCTAGATCTACAGTTTAGCTCCTCTTCTCGTCGTCATAAATCAAAATCGAGTTAATTTTATTAGCATTAAGAGTTTCATTTAACAAAGAAGTGACAAGTAGTTTATTAAATTTGCCTATAATACTTGGCTTCTCCCCATAAAGGTTTCTATTTTACTTTTATTTTTGGGTAATCTTTCTTTTGCGAGTTGTCTGTCTTGTTTGAGTTGGAAGCTGTACTCATTGCATTCAACTCTTTTTTACTGTAACTAACAAAGAACTCTATTCCATAAGAACGTAATAAAATGCAAGTAAGGAAATCAAAAAATTGTCCACTTCAGATGTGTAAACTATCAAGTTAGCACCAAAAAATAGAGACTCCAAAAGTAACATTTGATATTAGCATAACAATATAGATGTTCTCCCTTTCCTTTCTGAACACAACCTTGAATGCCGACGAATCGTAAGTTCACTCTTGACAATTAAACAATGAACTTATGGCTGTAACATTAAATTGAGGGAATTTATTTAACTAATCACAGTTGGTAAAGGTTACACCCAATAACCTATAAAGAATGCTTTTGAGATTTATGATTTTCCGCATATATAAAAGAGACGACCAGATCAACCTCTTCCTTACTATGGAAAAGAATGGTAATGCGTTGATCATCAACAGATATAAGGGAAATGTCCCAGAATTATTTGTTTATATTCACTAATATTCTGCATTTTGAAATAGAAGTCTATATTGTTAACTGGACATTAGTTAATGCCCTAGTATTAGAACTATCAGAACTTCCTACAATCGAGCTAAATGAAGCTAACCACTTTACAGATGTCTAACCATCTGTCTGGACTATTAGAACCTCCTACGTTCTAGGATAAAATGGTTATTGATTATGATTTTTGGCAATCTTATCACAATTTTTTAGAGAAGTATAACTCATAAAGAGCTGGAACCATCCATAAGGGAAAAACACATTTCAATATTTCAAAAGAGTAACGCACAATAATATACTATGGTTGGTTCAGATGACTATCGCATAAAGTAATCAATGACAAACCATGACCTAAGTTCGTAAAATGGCAAATAAAGTAAGAATAATGAGCAGCCAATTATTTAAGACTGCTGGTAAATTGATAAACAAAAGTAACTAAACTTGCCACAAACCAAACAGAAATGAACGCACAATTAAATGAAAAATCATTAAAATAACATTTTGTCCCTTTTTTTAATCTGAAAGCATTAGAATGGAAAACGATATGATATAGTCTGGATACCTGTTAAGAGTAATCGCCTCAAATAAGATGGCAAATTCGTTGGTTTCCAAACGACGGTTGCGCCTCTCTATGTCGGAAATCCGGCCTCTCATGTTTCCCCAAACCTGCTTCCAGCCCTACCTTTTTTCCGATCTGCATAGCGTAAACAATAACGATGCGTTAGACCTCATCACACCTACTTTCAACACTGAAATTAAAAATGTGATTTTCTGTCTGAATCCCAAAAGCATTGGAGGGTCAGATGGTTTTAATACACACTTCTTCAAAGTAATATGAAGACACGCTGACATATACACACCAACATGAATATAGTCGCTGATAATATCATCTAATATACATAGATCTTATGCCTGAAATTAACTAAAATAGTGTCAGCATGCAAGCTATGCAAACAAGCTCCCATATTCTCAGTTTAATGTAATAGGCTCGTCAGTAAGAACTGCATTATTCAATTAGGAAAGCTACACATTCAGAAATGGGTTCATAGCAATTTAAATACCAAAATCTTATGAAGGGTACGAGTATGTGTACTCGTTCAATGGAACCAGGCCATACAAGAAACACACCACTATTTTTTTAGTGGGCTATTGGTCTTAACTATCTTATGCCTAAATTAAATGTACACTTACCTGTTCTCTTTTGCATACCCATATAACTAGCTTATAATTGCATTGACCAAATACAAGGAAACTACAAACATACATCCAACTTTATTATTTAGCTAAATACAGAACTGCAACTTTAATGAATATTAAGCTGCCATTTGACTACTGCTTGCAATTAAAAATGGATTTTGATTGCTCAAGTTGTATTTGGTTTTTAATGACTATGAACAGCACCAAATAATAGAAGAAACACTATTAATGATGCTGCAAATCACATCTACTTAAACTAAATTGTCCATTTATTTTTGTAGCAAATTTGCTATTTAAGTATAGATGAATTCTTGGTTATCGACTAAGTTATAACATATGGGAGATCAATCAAGGTATCAAATATTTACTAGGATGAGAGTTCCATTTTTGTTGCCTATAAGAAAATCTCCTGGTATACATACATCATGTTAAAATCTTAGGTCAGTGGAAAAAATGGTTCCATATGTCTAGATAAAACACCATAAGAAATAACATGGACATAGAAGAAGCCAAATATTACCTAGCTGAGCGGTACTAACTAATTGATTAAGAAGAACAAAAGCACCAAATATGCTACAGAAGCCATGATCCAAAACTACCACAGCAAGTTAGAGCATCTCCATCAGCTGTGTGGATTTGGGGTGGTGAGCAAGTTAGAGCATCTCCAGAATCCTGACCAGTCGGTTTTTTAAAGGTAAATACTAACTGATACAATCAAAATCTTATTAGTGATGAGAAGATAAAATCCTAACTCTAGAACATAAATTAGGATCCAAGAAATAATCTTAGCTATGGAAAATAAGCAGCCTAACCCCATAACTTTAATCAGGATTCTGGAATGAGTCCCAACTCTAACAAAGGAATGACCCCTTTAGCAGAATTCACATTCATCCTACAAAAGGTTATTAAATATAAACAACCAAGTCAATTTCGAAATCAACTCTGAAATTTAAATCGAAATAAATTTCCAAAAGGAAATCGAATTCGAAAAAAAGACCCAATTCAGTTTTGAAATCGAAATCGATTTCAATTTCGACATCCAAATTCGGCGGAGTAAAAAACGATCCCAAAAATTGTATTTAAAAAAGATAATGGCTAAAAAGGGAGATTTGTTACCTGAGGGAAGTAAGGGAAGCGAGCGAGGCAATCAAAATCCACCAAGGAAGTATATTGACCATGACAGGGGAAGTGAGTAGATTTAGGGATTGCGGAAAATGAAATACGGGGGAGGGGGGAATGAAATACGTGGGGGAAATGAAATACAGCGGGGGAACAAAAATATTATGTGAATATGACACGAGCCAAAGCCGTGTCAAAGGTACTAATCCGGAACGTTTAAGATGTAAGGTTAGATTTTACTTGTTGGGGGTGACGCGGATCGCAACCGGTGTGCCAAATGAATTTGATACGGTTATGAGCACCATCAAATTTGGTACGGCTTTAAGCCGTATCAAATCTCTGCATCTTGGTGTGCCAATTTTGCTATTTTGGTGTAGTGGAAATAGGCCCACAAACCTAAGCCTGGCCTGTTAATTCAATGATCGAGCAGTACAAGAAGGGAGTCCCTTCGGATCGGGTCCGAACCGAATGAATTGAGCACAACGACTCGGTGTGCAAATTAAATTCAAAGAAAAATGAAGAAAAAGATTATCTGGGAGAATCGTAGAAATTCAGGAAGAGTTCTAATACTTGTTTGAAAATAAAGGAAGTAATCTGAATGATACGTGATGTATATATAAATGTCAAAGGATACAACTTTCTGAAGCAGCATATCCCTATACAGCCAATAGAAATGACTTTTCAACGATTCAAATTCAAAGACTAATAGTCAGATAACATCAAAGCCCTCTTCGTCTTCAACAAAAGCATCCTTTGAGGGGGCAAAATGTTAGCCTACTTTGTGGACCAGGCTACACAAATTCAAAAAGTTAGAAGATCAAGTAAGTGAAGGTCACTCTATTATACATCCGGTTCGGATCGGAATTTTCAGAGTAGAAGAAAAGCAAAAACAAGGCAATAAAGGAAGGAAAGAATTCGAATCGGATCAGAGGTAACGGGGCCAATCCGATTCCCATATGATAGCTCATCCGAACCGGACACAGGATCTCTGGCTGTGTCACACAACGTTCTCCTTAACAATCGGGACGGTTATATGCATGATCTACCCACGGTAGCCACTAACTTGATGCATTGGCAACGCCAGAATTCATCCGATCCTGAGAGTAGCGGAGAGAAGGCCACGTAGCTCCGATCCAAACCGAATCTGGAAGAATTTCTGCCTATAAATAGACCCCCAAGGGTCATTTGAGGAGATCTTTTGGCACTCTGAGAGTTTGAGTATCTTTGAGAACCGAATTCCAGCACTCCCAAATAATCCAAATCATCATTCAAAGTGTATTTTGAGTATAATTGAGTGAATGTATATGAAAAATAAGTGAGATTGAGTGAATATCTTGTTGTACTTTCATCTACATCATCAAACAAAGTGATATAAAGTGAACGTAGGCTCTTTTACACCGAACCACTATAAATCTTGTGTCTCTTTTCTGTTTTTGATCTTATTTTATTGTAATTTCAATCAATTTGGGTGTTAGAACCACTTTTTGGTCTAGCACGTTCCATTTATAAACTATTTTAAACTTATAAATTTAATAGCTCGTTCCAATATTGAAATTATTTACAATATATTCACAAAAATTTGGGTTTTTTTATCACTTCGTCCAACTTGGATTGATAAACTCTAATTAGATAGGATTTCAATAAGAATTCCATTTAAACTTCAAATAAAATTTAACTTATATACTATTAATATCAAATTGCTTAAAAATTCATTAGAACTATATGCAAGGTTTTAAGACTTCATAAAATTTGCTTAATAAATTTTAAATTCCAAGATTACCATTTTGATTATTATTAAATAAATAATAATCAACTTCCGGTATTTATTAAAAATAAAAATGGCTTACTGCACCATTAACTATTTCCATTAAGCCAACAAACAAATTTAATAATAAATTTCAGTGAAAGCAGTTAACTTGGTCAACTCTAAACATGATTAAATTGTTAATCTATTCCAATTAGTCTTTTCATTTTAAATTAATTAATTTAAATAATCCCAATTAATCGTCTCTTGGAGACAACTAACCGACCCTTAACGCTCAGGTTAATTTCAGCTCATTTCCTTATAAATCTTATTGATATAAGAATTATCTTTATAAAATCATTTAATAATTACTTATAGAATTAAATAATAAATATAAATTTTTATTTCCTTTTGATAAACTTTTATTTAAAATAATGGATTTAAAAATCTATCTTCAATTATAAAATAAATTTTATAACTTCATTTCCTTCGATTTACCTGACGATAAATCGACATTTATAAAATGATATATTTTTAGGTCATCTACTGCCAACTTCTCAACCAATATTTCCTATTGGTTATTACCAAAATAACCGTTGAATTACGATTCAATAATCAAAAATAAATCAACTATATATTCAGATTGGTTAAACGGTTCACATAATTGCAATATGAAAATAAACAATAAATTGAGGAACCCAGTTGGATCCCTCCAACCTGTTTTTCCCTGCATTCAAATAGGTTACCTCAAATTATATCATTCAATTTAATATTCAGATAAAATTTCAATAATCAACCAATAACAGTAATTTAAGCATCCACCTATTAATTTTATATGTTTATATTATTCTAAACTTGACCGACAAGGTAAGTTACCTCGATTGGGTATAATCGTTAAAAATAACGATTGGTTTCAATTAAATTAAACAAACGTTTAATTTGATCGGTTCAGTCAATATATAAATATATATATTCAGTAATCATCCAACAATTAGCCAACTTAGCTCACAAATATTAAAACAGACTTATATTAAATATAAGTAGGACAACAGTACTCACCTTGGTTACCATTTGTCGTCAAAACGTTTTGTTTTAATTAAATTAAACAAGCGTTTAATTTAATTAAAACTTTCAATTGGGCCCAACTTTGTCCAAACCAGCTCAATAATCTTACGCTTGTCGATACGGTTCCATGCTCTTTGTTTGGTTCGATCATAACAGACCGAGTTACACATATTATAATATATGATTTAATTTAAACAAATTTATATATTTTCTTTTTCCTTAATTAAAACAAACTAATATACGAAACGTTTTTGACACGTCCGAACTAATTTCTTGATCAACGAAAAATAACAGACCGCCTACTTCATTTCAAATTACGTTTGCAAACTCCCGAACTTCAGCTAAGTTGGTTTAAATCTTAACAACTAATTACACCTTTTATATTATATTGGCCACGTGAAATGTTGATTAGGCACATTAAATAAGTGATTAGGCATGATTAATCTTTAATTTACATTAACCACGTTATATATAAAGGATAAGGCACGAAAAAAAATTGAAACGAACAGGGAGTTTCGATCCCAAAAATCGAGATATAACCCCATGTCGACTATTCAAGCATCGAAAATACCAGGTCATTAGTAGAAAGCAGTTAGAGGGTGAGAAATAGAAAGAAAGAAAATTAGAATAGAAGAAGAAGTACACAATATAATAGAATCAAAGGAAATACGAATCTCACAGCGGAACGAACAAAATATATTATATAAAAACTTTGGAAATACAAACTGGTAACTGTATATACAAACCATTTTCACATAACATCATAGCGGGAATAAACTCTCTATATATCTAACTATGAAGCCTCCTGCTCCGAGCTCCTCCAAGTATATTTGTAAAATCCCGACTTCTTGATTGCCCGTACAAATTTGGGCACCCAAGAGTTTAGGGTAATAAAATAAAATAAAATAAACTCTGGGTCAGTCATGGGTCTGGTGTGAGTAAACTCCAATCATTTCGGTTTAACTTTTCAAAATCCTTTTCAAAAGAAATGATAATCGTAAGACTGGTCCACATATAAATACGGATGGCTTTTACCTTACGATAATCCAAAACATTCTTAAGACAATATTGTTCTATATTATAATAGTGTATAATACAAGTAAATAATAATTTAGAAGAACGCTTGCATATCATGCTCCACATATATAATATACAATAAAAAACTCTAGGCTCTTATTGGGTAATGGATTTCCAACTATGACAAGGTATAGAACCACCTTCCGATCAGTGTACTCTAGAGGGGATACACTGGAGTTCAACAAGAACATCTTACAACTCAACTACACATGACCGACCATTCATTTCGCTCGAATGTTCCAAATATATTATCACCTTACGGTTGGTATACCAACATAACCATTCTCGGGAGATAGAAAAATAAAAGAAGTAACAAATATGAATATTCTCTAGATGTTGACAATATACCCTAATTGGGTGCGACCCACTTAGCCATGCTGCCTGCCCGATTTTTGTCATTTCCTGGTTGATGAGGCTTGAGGTCATAACGAATCCTTTGACAGATCACACCTCCTTTACTTTGAATGCCACATCGACATACCTGCCAAATCACAAATTGATTTCTCCAAAAATACCACGGGTATAAAGCTAAGAGAAACGAATTCCTCCTCCACCAACGTAAGTCGTTTGAAGAGATCAACTTACGCAATCTATTAGATATACTTTGTCAGACATTTGCCCATATACGTTGTCCTAGGCATGGACAAACCGAAGGCACTATTCGGTAGATCCATCTTAGGCAATTTCTACCTAGGATAGTCACAATAGCCCTTGCATAAACTCTGTCTTCAATTATCTTCATCAAATTTGATTCGTAACGCTAATGCCCATACAGAGTGGATTTCAGATAATAAATCTGATCCCGATCTCTCCGTATTGACAATGGAAAAATTGTCAAAAACTTTGATAGTCGGTTATTTAACTATCAAAGGAAAATATCCATAAAAACAATGATCTTATTTCCAAATGGAAATATTTCCAATCAATCGTCAATCAACACTGAGCCCTTTAATTAAATTAACATTTATTTTATTTGTTTCCCAAGTTCTTTCCCGATATTCTTAAAACCCGTTTTGCCTCACACGATCCTTGGAAAACGTTTCCATCTATTCTAAACTATTTATTTTTCATATTTCAGAAAATATATCTTATTAATATCGGAAAACATTTCCATTTCTTATCATGCACCGTTACTGTAGTGTCCCAGAATTTAGGTACAATTTGAGACGACCAAATAACACAAGTCCAACCCACATTGCACTGGAAACCAGAAAAAACTAATAGAAAGAAATTATAGGGTGAGAATAGATAAGATAGAAACTTAGAATAGAAGAAGAAGAATAGGAACACAACACAGAATCTCACATCGCAGTGGAATAAAATATAATATATTACAACTTTTGAAATACAAAATTTGACTGTATATATATAACATTGTCATCAGAGTACAACACTTACAATACAACGGAAATAACACTAGATAACTAATGTTGATGCCCCCTGCTCCAAGCTCCTCCAAGAATATCTGTAAATCCTGAACTACTTGACTGCTCGTACAAATTTGAGCACCCAAGAGTTTAGGGAAAACATAGAAAATAAACTCCGGGTCAGTCATGTGACTGGTATGAGTAAACAGTTTTTAAACAGCTTTAGGAAATAAACGATATCTCATAAGACCACGCCGTATAACACGGAACGGGTTTTTCCCTTACGAGTATCCAAAATGATCTTTATATCAAAACTCTTTTGATATTATAATAGTGTCTAAATCAAATAAATAGAAATCTAGTGGAACGCTTGCATCTCACGTTCCACATATATAATATACAATCAAAACAGCGAGCACTTATTGGGGATTTGATTTCCAACTAAGATAAGGTATGGAACCACCTGCCGCTGGTGTATCTCTATAGGAGAATACACCGAGTTTAACAAGAACATCTTGCAACTCAGCCACACATGACCGATCGCTCATTTCGCTTGAGTGTATCGAATGTATATCATCAACAGTTGGGATCAACAACCGTTTCCTAAATGGGACAGCATCGAATAGAATAAGGAATTAAATGAATTTCTCTAGATAGGTGATAATACACCCTAATGGGAGCTAACCACATAGCCATGCTGCCTGCCCGATTTTTGTCATTTCCGGGTTGTTGAGGCCTGAGGCTACGCTTACTTGCCATTCATTTGATAGCACAATCACTTTGAATGCCACATTGTCAGATCCGTTAATCATTAATTGGGTTTGCACAAATATTCTGGATATTATGCTAAGGGAATAAATCCGTTGCCACCATATATATTCGTACAGTCCAAAATTCGATCATTGGAAATATTCTGTCAGACATTCATCCATATACGTTCGTTCTGGGATTGAACGAAACCGAAGGCACTATTCCGTACATCCATCCTAGGCAATCTCTACCTAGGACTTATACAACATCCCTTGCACTTTACTCCATCTTCAATTATCTTTTGCATACTTGATTCGCAACGCTTATGCCAATGCTGAGTGGTTCTTCGGAAAATAATCCAACCGGTCTCTCCATATTAACAACGTTAAAATGGTCAAAACTTTGATAGTCGGTGATTTAACTATCAAATGAAAAATGTCCATGTACACACAACGATCTTATTTTCAAATGGAATTATCGATCACATCATCAAAATATATATATATATATATATTCATATTTCCTTATTTTCTATGTTTCGAAAATATATGTTATTAACACTGGAAAACATTTCCATATATTGCCTTCTTTTATTTTCTGTACTTAGAAAATATCTTCTATTTATAATTAGAAAATATTCCAATTACTTATCTCTTTTCCTACTCGTTTATTTCTATACTTAGGAAATATTTACTATCCTATTTCCAACTTTTACTTACTTGGGTTAAAACAAATGTTATGTAAAACATCGTCACAATAACCCAAAATACTGCATTCGACTAAATCTCCTTAAACATTTCTCTTTGAGACTGAATCTTGCTATTTCTCAGCTAATAATGAAATCAATCGAATTGGGGTATAATTACCTCTCAGACCTTGACTGAAAATATTATTAACTTCAAAACAGACAAGACCGCTTACCTCGAATAATCAATACCATAAAACCAATTATTCATTTTTAATGTATATATCTTTCTCTACTTATTTTTACTAGATTTAATTCATCGATTTCCTTTTTGTTTATACTATTCTATTTTTAAGATTGTTCCTTATCGATTATATATATATATATATAGAATCTAGTTATCAAATTTTCTTAAAAATATTCTAACTCCTTAAATTTCCGGAAAAATTCGCCATAACCTCCTTTGTACCGGGAGCATCGGGAAAATCCCCAAACCGCCACACAGGCCTCTCTATTCAAAATGAAAATAAAAAAACCAAGCGGCTTGCCGCATAAAATCTCATATTCAATTGAAATACATACCTTTTTGCCGAGCATTCAAATTATATATATCTTCATATGCTTCATTCCATACCTGTCTCATGTATATCCATACATTTCTAATTCATTTCAACTCAATTCAATCGTTTATCTCAATTCGTTAATTAATTCTTTTCCTGTTTTACTTTTTCATTTGAACCTACATGTCCAAATATAATTCTAACTTGCTTACAAGCCAATTTAATTCCAATTTCAACTTACGTTTCATATTCAAATTTCGAAAATCTAAGTTCTCAAATCCTATTTACCTTTCAAAATTCAACTTCAATTAAAAATTCCATTTGACTAATTTCTAGTTAACTGTTTTGCCTATTTCCCCCCTTTCATTTGAATATAACATATTCAAATATAAGTTTAACTTATATATCAACTAGTTGGATTCCATTTTCAATTCACTTTCCATATTCGATTTTGAAAATCAATTTACAAGTTTTATTTACTTATTTAAAGTTGAACTAAATCTTAAACTTTATTAACTAATTCTTCTTTTGCTTTAGTTAATTATATTCAACAAATCAAAAATATAATTTCTATTTCAGAAATCATTTCATTTACCTTACTTGAGTTCATATTCATATTATAACTCAATTCCGGATTTATAAAATAAAAACCTAAGCTTTTATTTTCTTAAAATCCTTTTATTTATTTAAATAAATCGTTATCGTTTTTAAAATGATTATGGCGTTGTTATTCTGAAAACTTGATTTTGACTTAACTCAAAATCAATACGACGAAATCTAGATTTTTCTCTTCAATTTGAAAAATATTATTCAATTGGTCCTGACGTTTCTAGTTTCACAGGATTCTAACTTAAATTGTGTTCTATATACTCAATTGAAGTTCGAAGTGCCAAATCACGAACTACCGCGCCGCGGCGAGTTCGTTTTAATTATATATATAAATATAAATGTTTAAACGCCGTTTATAATTTATATTTCAATCTCGTTCGAATATATATATATATATTTATAAATATATATTCAAGTCTAGTTTTCAAATCTAACTTAACATTTCTAATTTTTCTTACTTGTCGATTATTTCACTACTCAGTTATAATTTCATTTATAACTCTATCTTTTATACTATATTCCAAATCCTTTATAAATTATTTATAAAGTTCGATATAATCGAGTTCTAATTATAAATCCTTCGATTTAACTTAACTCATTTTATATTCCGAATTCCGGAATAAAAATCTATTGTTCTATTTCCAATCGCTTCCCAATTCACCCTTTAAATTCATATTCGAATTTAAATCTCTAAATTATCTAACGATAATTTATTTCACTTAATTTATAAACAACGTTTAAAATTTTAACTTCCTTTTTTTATAAAGTTAAAACAAGTTTGCCATTTCGAAATCTATTTTAAACCAAAACGTTATTTTGGAGTATTCTATTTATTATAACTTATCTATATAAATATAGATCTATTTTTATGTCTTTTCTCAGTTTCTATTTAAACTAAATTTAAATATCTCGTTTGGGAATAATCTATTTTTATAAACCCGACATAGTCGAATTTTAAACAAAAATCCTAAGGATTTATTCAACTTTATTTATATTCCGAATATCAGAATAAAGTTAATCGTTTATTATTTAAAACGTTCTAAGTTCTCAATTTAAATTCACATTTGAATTTAAAATATTTAAATTATCCAAATGATAATTTTTCCTTTTTATTTACAACACTATTTATTTACTTGTTTATATATTTAAACAAGTCTCGATTTCAAATTCCATTTGAAATAAATATTTCTACTTTGGAAAAATAAATTTCCCTTTTTCAAATTCACACTTGTATTTATATTTCCTGAATTTTCCAATGATAATTCATTTCACTTTATTTATAAACTTCGTTTATAAATGAACTACTTGTTTTTATTCTTTTAAACAAGTTAATATTTCTATTCTATTCGAATTTCAAATTCTATTTTAGAAAAATAGAATTCCCTTTTTTAATCTGAAAAATTCCTTTTCATGATATTTTTAAATATCAACATTTAGGCCCAGAGATATTTAAACACCAAACAACCAATTATTTATTTTTCTAACACATCATATGTGACAGTATATATGCAAACAAATAAACAAACAGATAATATATTTTTGAGGAATCTAGTTGGATCCCTCCAACCTGTTTTCCTGCATCGAAATATATTAGTCAACATTCCCATCCTACTTCGAGGCAGGACATCACGGTATGAAGGTCATCCACTAATATATATTTGTGGGGCGCATAAATCATCCGCTAATGGTACCGCGGGCATCTGCTAATGAGACTGCGGGAACAATCCAATCATCAACCCAATATATATATATATATATAATAGTCAACCCTAAATAACTAATATATTTAAATCAACCAGAAAGCATTCAAACAAGCAACAACAATTATTTTTAACGAATACAAATAATCCTAAATAAAGTGGTGAGTGAGATTTACTCACCGTGGTTTTTATTTGTTGAAATAGAGATTTGATTTTCCAATTAATTAAACAAGTGTTTAAATTAATCGAAAACCCCAACTGGCTCCGAATGAACTCAATCCAGTTCCATTTCGAGTCTGACGAATCTAAAAGCATTCAATCTGATATCATGGGTTTACATAAGCGTTACAAGTTTATTTAAATTAATCGTTATTAACTAATTTAAATTAATTGATCAGTTTAAAAAATTACCTACTTCATTTGCCTAATCCATCTTCCCATTCAGAATTGGCTTGAACCATTTTCTATCATCTTTCTCTACAACGGCTATTTGATGACAAGACCTCGAGTCCATCACCGAACACCACACCAAAACTGCTACTGCTCCAAACACTCCCCTTCTTTCAACATAATCCCATTACCTCTTTCAATCTCAAACAAAAAAGCCCTCTCCAGACTAAAAATCCCTCACCAATGAACTTCACCTCCAAATTAAACTCCCTGTCATGTACACGCTAAATCCTCCCATCATATGCAACTCCTACTACACATACCGAGCCTTCACCACTTCATCACCTTTCTGCCTTATTATCTTCTCTAAACCTGAGTTTTACTTCAACTAAAATCAGGAACAACGTTCATTACCATTTGCCAATACAACATCGAATTCCCTCGGCCCATACAACACAGTAGCCTCTGCCGTTACCTACCCTCTCACGTATCAGCCCATCCCAAATCTACGAACTACTTCAGAGCTTGAATCGGTCACCCTCTGCTACTGTTAACCCAAGCTCAATGCTTCCAAGTCATCACAACCAGATTGACTTCGTACTGTTGTAGAAAACATCGCAACCTCTAAATCAGTATTCGAACTCATCATCGCCCCTAAAATTAAGAACCCTAACCATGTTGATTTACTGTCGAAGCCCAGACAAAGGTCGCGACCTCCACAAATAGATCCCTTGGATGACTTGTCGCACCCAAACTGCTCGTATCCTGTCGAAGTTCTCAACTAGAGAATGTGGCGACCCAAACTTCCCCGTGAAGGAAACCCCAGATTGCTTCGAGAACACGACAAATCAGAACATAAACAGAAGAACATTTCATTGCTTATTACAACAAGTCCATCAGAATACAAGAATATACAGAGCATGAATAAATATTACACAGAAAATATCAGAGATTTAAATTACATTTAAATACATTGCAGCGGAAAAAATACAAAACACAACTATAAGAGATATACTGATACAGAGCTTTCCGGATATCGTTCCAGCTGTAAATCAGGATCCTATGAATATAAATCTGCAAAACCAAAACTACTAGCTGCCCGTGTGGAAATAGGGGCACCCAGAGTTTAGGTTAAAACAATAAACTCCAGGTCAGTCATGTGACTGGTGTGAGAACTAAAAAAGTTATTAATCTTTGTTTTTAAAGTTAGGTAAATCAAGGGACCACGCCATATAACACGGAACGGGTTTCCTCCCAAGAATACCAGTGCATAAAACAAATAGCGCAATGCTAAATAAAGAACAATGAAGCTTTTATAAGACCCATGTCCCATCACACAATGCAACGCAAGCCAGGGGATAGGGTTTTCCCTTATAATAGCCAAATATGCTTGATACGTGAAATTTCATCTTATACTATTACTATAAGTGAAGAAAACAATTTCAAATATAAATGTATCAATCATAGACGGCATGGGTACCATATATCATGTCGCCAATACTAGGCTCTACAATCAAAACCGCAAAATGTCATATTTGGAAATTGGATTTCCATCATGGTGGCTCCTGATTCGAAAGATAGATCACGTAGTGCCATTCACAACGGCTTACGTCTCAGCGAGAGAAAACACCGTAATGCACATCCACACATTTGGGAAATCGAGTATCACGGCGGCTTACGTCTCGGTGAGAGAAAACACCGCTTACTCTATCCCTCTGAGCACTAAGCTCAATCTCGGTCGACCGAATCCACGACACCACTAAGGTGCCCATCCTCTAAAAAGCATACTGATCAAACCATCAGTTTACCACCATATCGGGGTGTGAGGCTCGCGAATCAACGCTATACACAAAGCGGCGCTATATTAAAGCTGCGCTTTGATCATCATCCACCAAACTTTGCTTTTCAACAAAAGTCTGGATCACTGCATCTCAGCATGCCACACTATCAATCCATATCGTACCACTGATTTCTGCCAATATATAACCTTTGAGCTCGTATGTCTCAGAGAAGGGCGTTAAGCAAGAGAATAAATTCTCTGCCGCCAAACAGATATATATTTAGCAGAGATCAACGAATACAATATAAAGGAATACAATGTCAGACACACCATCCATTTACAATTTCGTTCTAGGTCTGAACGAAACCGGAGGCACTTTCCTCGCATATCCGTCGACCTCCAAGTACGTCCGGACGGCTGCTACTTTAGCCCCCTTCAAGGTAGCTACTCCCATCGTGAGCATCAGTAGCACCCATCCATTCGATGTGAAGATCGTCGGTCTTGCACCGTCTTCAATCTCTTCGACTCGTCGTCGAATCAGTTATTCAGAATTGGTTATACCCGGACTTTCTGAATAACTCGCGTATCTTAATCAACAAGTGCTATAAAACACAATATACGCCTCATTCCAATTCAGAATATTCACACTCCTAGGGAAAGATTCCCATTAATTTTATCAAAGATAAATTCTTTGAAATTTATTCTTTAATCTTCCTTTGAATATCATTTCAACCTAGTCGGGATTAGCGAACCACACCGAAGTAATTATTTATTTTATTTCCCTATCCCAACCTATTCATCCCATGGAGCAAAACTAGTAATACTCCATTTCTAACACCACGGTGTTATTGGTAAATATTAATTACCATTTCACATTCAAATCTAATTAAAGGTTTAACTATCGCTTGGAGAAAAACTGGTGATACTCCTTTCTCGATCATTTCGATCTAATTAAAGATTCATTAAAACTCCACTTAGTTTTAATTTTTAATTGGGTTAAAGAACCAACATCATTTAAAACACGATCCACGACAAACCCAAAATTCCATTTGATATTAAATACAAGACTCTGAATAGAAAATATATCGGCTTATATTCAATATCAAATTCTGATTATTTTTAAAACCACTTCAAACCCAATTTATTTATTTAAAATATTGGATTTTAATTCTAGTTCATAACTAGTTCATTTCGATAAAAATATATTTTTATCCTTTCAAATAGGGAATTTTTCATCCCAGTTCTTTCCAATTCATATATTTTGATTTTACACAAATTTTAGATATTTTTAATAATTTTATCAAGGCCCGTACAGTCGATTTCCAATAACGGTCGTCGAACTGCACTTACAGCGACATTTTCTAAATTTGATTTGGACGTATCTCCAAATCCAACTGTTAGATTTCAAATTTCAAATATTCATTGGAAAACTCTTTTCGATACAAACCCAACGGTTCCGGTTTCAGGAGAATCCGACGGTCAGATCTCCCGTAACGTCAATTCGAAGTCAATGGTCGAAATTCACGAATTACCGCGGCGCGGCGCGTTCTATTCAGGCCATTATATTATATATATAATATATACTTTGTCGATTTCCTTTTAAAAACGAATTTTATAAATCGTTTTAAATTCATTTTCAAAATGATTTCAACTTCATTTCAAATTCAAATCAAAATTGAAATTTTCCAATATAAATTCGTTTTAAATTCATTTCAAATTGATTTCAATTCAAATTCGATTCTATTCAATTTCGATTCAAATTCATTTCTATTCAATTCAATTTCAAATCATTTTATATTCGATTTCAATTTTTAAATCTCTTTTCAATATTCATTATAAAAACGAATATAATCGATATAAATATCGTTCGCGTCAAAATAGCGCATCTCTAATCAACATGGCTTTATATTTTTCAATAACTTCGTTTTTCTATTCCACAAATGAATATTTATTCTATTCAACACATGAATCTATATTTCTTTCACCACATGACTAATCTTAACAAATGAGTAATGTCAACACGTGACTATTTTTATTATTTAATATATTTTATAAAATTTTGATTTCTATCGTTAAATTTTTAATCAAACTCCAACCGTAAATTAGCAAGAGAACGATTCCCTAAATATTAACCCTGAAGGCCGAAACCAACATCAGATCAATATCCAGGAGACCACTCATCATATCTATTTTCCAGCTAGTTTCTAATTTCATATTTGATAAAGATGTAAATTTTATTGTTAAAATATTTCGTTCAACAGATGAATTTCTTTACTATTCGACAAATGAATTTCCTTTACAATTCAACAAATGAATTTCTTTTACAAGTCAACAAATTGGAATGAGGCCCAATCAATTACCATATAGCGTTAACTGTATGGATTCCATACAACACATGTATATAATAACAAAGATATATAATCAACCATCATTCAGAGTGCATTCTACACTATATAAGCATCAAATATAAATATTCAATGCTTATAACAGCCTGTCAATCAATCGATCGACATACGGCTAATTATTTGGATTAGTGTATGTCCAATTTCATCCCAACACCCGTGTGGGGTTTCAAACAATCAAACACATATTTTATTTGTGCAGTTGGGCGATGTGTAAAATTTATCGTCCCAATCAATATCAGTCAAATCAGTGTTCATAAACAAACCGTCTGGTTTGTAAATGAATATTTTATTTTATTCACACACGTTAAAAATTATATTTTTAACGATAAAATATTTATTTAAACACATGAATTTCTATTCAGTTCATTTACACAATAAAATGATATTTTTATTTTCTAACTTATTTTAGAAAATTTCGATGGCATAACGGCACGATACTAGAAACGGGACAAGGCCTAGCCTTATCCCCGGTCTAGTAATGGCCCACGCCATACACATATCAATCAAATCGATTTCATTTCACCAAACAACAAAATTCAAATCAATTAATCTAACCAACTACACAACCAAACAAATAAGTCCATTGTCCGTGGACGATGGTGTCGGGTGCTACTAAACACCGGCTGCATCCTAGTATATAATTTATAACTAGAAAAGAAATTTAAAGTGAGAAGTTCTCACCAAAAGCTAAACCAAACACCACGACTCTTCATATGTAGGAAATCTGCATCGTTCTTCCAACGCAGTCTGTTTCATGAAGTATATGTTAAAAATTATATTTTTAACAACGTTACTTCCTATATAAAGATTGTACTATTTTTTTTATAACGCCACTCATATAAAAATCACATTTTTACTTGTTCACTTCACAATAAAGATAATATTTTTATATTGTTCACTCCACAAGAAAGATCATATTTTTTATATTATCTAATATATAAAAATCATATTTTTACCTCACTACACGTATAAAAATTATATTTTTAACCTTTCTATAATATAAAAATTATATTTTTATTCTTTCTATAATATAAAAATCATATTTTTATTCTTCACCATTTCTACCATATAATGATTCAAACTTTCCTAATATAAAAATTCAAACTTTTCTAATCAAAGATCCAACCTTTTATGTTGTAAAAAACCTTTCTTTCATATATGATAAAAATCTAATTTTTATCTTCACTACATTATAGAAAAATCGAATTTTTTCCTAAGAAATCAACACTTTCTAACCAAAGAATATATACTTTCCATTCAATGAAAACCTCAATTTTCTATTCAAAGAAAATCCATTTTTTTTCAAATCAAAGAAAACTTACATCGATCTAGGGGCAGGGGTGTGTCTGCGCATCCTCTGGTGGTTGGGCAGCGTCCGGTTGGTCAGCGGACTCGCGGTGGTGCGTTGGGTGGTTGTCGTCTTCAATTGAATGCGGGGGTTTGGGGATCGTCGCTGTGGAGGTTTGGAGGTGCAGAGGAGGGGAAGTCGCGGGTGCAGGCGGCGACCGGATGTCGGAGGGTGGAGGAGTAAGGGGGCGGCGTCAGTGGGCGTTAGGGTTTTAGGGGTTGGAGCATCGTTCCTCCATCGAGCTGGCGTAGATGGGGGAGGGAGGCTCTCGCGAGATTGTCGGAGGGGGCGGAGGTCCGTTGAGGCGCGACCACCGACGGCGAGGGGGCTGGAGCATCGACGGCTCCCCCTTTGTCTTTTTTATTTTTTTTATTTTGTTTTCTGTAATATGAACGGCGAATAGAAAGAGGGGTAGGAAGATAAAGGCTTTGACCATGATTAATAATATATTTTAAATTTATTTTAAATTCCCA
Organism: Allium sativum; assembly: GCA_030737875.1. Taxonomy (NCBI): domain Eukaryota; kingdom Viridiplantae; phylum Streptophyta; class Magnoliopsida; order Asparagales; family Amaryllidaceae; genus Allium; species Allium sativum. The sequence continues at coordinate 122,322,911 of CM060915.1, forward strand.
AAAAGTAACTTTTTATTTTGAACCCCAAATCGAACCCACCGGCTGTCGTCCCCAGCTAATTACCCGCATTCCGAACACAATGGGATATGGATCATAGGCCAATTCGACCATTTCGATCAGTTTTCGCTAAAATTAAAATATAAATCAGTGTATATTCAGTTTAATCGAACATTTCAATTTACCGGGGCCACATACAGTCTCTAAAAATTCTCGAAAAATTATTTCTAGCTTTGTATTGACGATACGGTCCTAACAAAACTAATTTCGTCGAATTCTGAGACCGTTTGAAAAATGGCCATTTCCTGGTCGACCCGATTTAATTGAAACTGTCAAAACACATTTAACTTCGCCACACTCACATATTGATTCAAAAAATTATGGAAAATTCTTCTTAGCAATAAATTGACATCCGGATCCAACAAAAGTGGTTTCGTCGAAAACCGAGGTCGTTTGCAAAATTTCCATTTCTAAAGGCCTTTATATATATGAAAATATATATAAATTCTACAATGACTTTTCTGAATTTTAAACTGGACGTAACTCTCAACTTTTAAAGTGAAATCTCAGTTTCTTAACTCCGTTAGAAAGATATGATTAAACAGATTAACATATTTCTTGTTTCGCTGAAATCCGATTTCTTTTGAATCCTGTATATTCATTTGAAATTCGAAATCGAATTTTTGAACTGCATCGCCATTTTCAATTCCTTTTATGATTTAAAATAAATATTTAAATTCTAATGACGATCTATATAAATATATGCTTTCGAATTCTATTCAAAATAAATTTTCCGTCGTTATTATTTAAAATAATTCATTTTAAATATCCAAAATCCACTAAAATTGCCAAAATAAAATTTTTAAACTGGCTCAGATTTTCCAGGTCGTTACAATCTCCCCCACTTAAAACTTTTCGTCCCCGAAAAGGAATAAAGCCGAAAGTTGTTTTAAAAACCAACTCAACTTTCGTTGTTTTCTTTACGACTTAAGTTCTTCAACTTTTTAGTTTCTAATAACTTTTCAAATTTTTCAAAAATTTGGCTAACACCCTAAATTTTCGAAAAATTTCGCCATAACCTCCCCTGCACCGGGGACTTCGGGATATTTCATATAGCCTCCCATGGCCTTCTTCAATCCAAAAGAAAAAAAAAGCCAAGCGGCTAGCCAATCGGCTCATAAAATCATCATCACCCAAACAAAACAGTAAATTATGGTAAACATGTACCTATTTGTCGGGCAAACAATTTTATTCTTCTGCTCTAGCCTCCCTGCTATAACCTGTTCAATGTAGGTACATGTATATGTAAGCAAATGCGATAAATTTTCAATACAGTTCGATGTTTGGTGCTAAATTCAACTTGGTTCAACATTTTTCTTACCTTAGTTATATTATACAATACCAATCCATTTTTAAAACAAAAAGCATAATTACATTCAAACAAGCATCATACATACATACATATATCCAAAATGCTAGTTCATTACATTAAAGCCCAACTTTCTAGGAAGTCGTGCCTTCTTCTTGCATGATTTCCAAAGTTGATAGTTCCTTTCCCTTGGATTTCTTATCACCCTTCTTTAACGGGCAATCTCGGACTAGATGCCCTACTTCTTTGCATCGAAAGCAGTTCTTTTCCTTTCCTAGATTTGTGGGTTTCTTCTTTACCTTCAGACACTTATGTACGAAATGCCCCGTCTCTTTGCATTTAAAACACACTATGTCCATTCTCATCATTTTCTCTCTGCTTTTCTTTCTCTCAGGGCACCGAACGACATAATGTCCTTCTTTTCTGCATATACGGCAACAAATACCCACATACGTTCCTACGTTCAACTCACGTTCTTTTTCTACTTTCTGGTGAGCTCTCCTTGCTTGTTTCGGGGTCATCCAGAATTCAGTATGAGATAAGCCATAGTCGTCCATATCCTATACAATATTTTTAGGATTTTTGTCAAGAGAGTTTGCATTATTTTTCACTTAACAATCATCTTGATTATACTTTATTTGTCATTCCAGTATTTTTATTAGTTGAATCAATAATCAAACATCACAGCCATCAATCAATTTGATGATTAGATTTTCAAAAATATATATGATTTTTATATACTCAAAAATCAGATTTCAGTGTCAAGTCACAAACAGTAAATTTTAGTTAAGTTTTTGTTCTCACACCAGTCGATTGGAAATATATAGAAATCCCACTTTCGAAACTCGAAAATAAATACTGGCAACGGTGCCCCATCACTAGAATTATCCCCGGGCAACTAGAGTATGATTCTACAACTATCCAGTGTATTAAAACCTCGAATACACGCTTGCAAGGCGTATATGCAAAATCATTATATATTGGATTGTCCAAATCAATTTAAAATAAATAGTCAAATATGTATGATACGATTTAAATTTTCAAAACAAAATTGGTTTTCATTTTAAAAATATACTCTTCACACTCGTTCTAGGATACTACTGACCCTATCTCTAATGAGTCATTCTCATTGGATATTACTAATCCAATTTCTGATGAATTCTTTCGTTTGGTTCTAATGTGCCACGTTCTCTAGCTCTGTAAACCAGAGCTCTGATACCAAAATGTGACGACCCAAACTTCCCCGTGAAGGAAAGCCCGGATTGCTTCGAGAACACGACAAATCAGAACACAAACAAAAGAACATTTCATTGCTTATTACAACAATTCCATCAGAATACTAGAATATACAGAGCACGAATAAATATTACACAGAAAATATCAGAGATTTAAATTACATTTAAATACATTGCAGCGGAAAAAATACAAAACACAACTAGAAGAGATATACGGATACAGAGCTTTCCAGATATCGTTCAAGCTGTAAATCAGGATCCTGTGAATATAAATCTGCAAAACCGAAACACTAGCTGCCCATGTGGAAATAGGGGCACCCAAAGTTTAGGTTAAAACAATAAACTCCAAGTCAGTCATGTGACTGGTGTGAGAACTAAAACAGTTATTAATCTTTGTTTTTAAAGTTAGGTAAATCAAGGGACCACGCCGTATAACACGGAACGGGTTTCCTCCCAAGAATACCAGTGCATAAAACAAACAGCGCAATGCTAAATAAAGAACAATGAAGCTATTATAAGACCCAGGTCCCATCACACAATGCAACACAAGCCAGAGGATAGGGTTTTCCCTTACAATAGCCAAATATGCTTGATACGTGAAATTTCATCTTATACTATTACTATAAGTGAAGAAAACAATTTCAAATATAAATGTATCAATCATAGACGGCATGGGTACCATATATCATGTCGCCAATACTAGGCTCTACAATCAAAACCGCAAAATGTCATATTTGGAAATTGGATTTCCGTCTTGGTGGCTCCTGATTCGAAAGATCGATCACGTAGTGCCATCCACAACGGCTTACGTCTCAGTGAGAGAAAACACCGTAATGCACATCCGCACTTTTGGGAAATCAAATATCACTATGGCTTACGTCTCGGGGAGAGAAAACACCGCTTACTCTATCCCTCTGAGCACTAAGCTCAATCTCGGTCGACCGAATCCACGACACCACTAAGGTGCCCATCCTCTAAAAAGCATACTGATCAAACCATTAGTTTACCACCATACCGGGGTGTGAGGCTCGCGAATCAATGCTATACACAAAGCGGCGCTATATTAAAGCTGCGCTTTAATCATGATCCACCAAACTTTGCTTTTCAACAAAAGTCAGGATCACTGCATCTCAGCATGCCACACTATCAATCCATATCGTACCACTGATTTCTGCCAATATATAACCTCTGAGCTCGTATGTCTCAGAGAAGGGCGTTAAGCAAGAGAATAAATTCACCGCCGCCAAACAGATATATATTTAGCAGAGATCAACGAATACAATATAAAGGAATACAATATCAGACACAACATCCATTTACAAGTCCGTTCTAGGTCTGAACGAAACCGGAGGCACTTTCCTCGCATATCCGTCGACCTCCAAGTACGCCCGGACGGCTGCTACTTTAGCCCCCTTCAAGGTAGCTACTCCCATCGTGAGCATCAGTAGCACCCATCCATTCGATGTGAAGATCGTCGGTCTTGCACCGTCTTCAATCTCTTCGACTCGTCGTCGAATCAGTTATTCAGAATGGGTTATACCCGGACTTTCTGAATAACTCGCGTATCTTAATCAACAAGTGCTATAAAACACAATATACGCCTCATTCCAATTCAGAATATTCACACTCCTAGGGAAAGATTCCCATTAATTTTATCAAAGATAAATTCTTTGAAATTTATTCTTTAATCTTCCTTTGAATATCATTTCAACCTAGTCGGGATTAGTGAACCACACCGAAATAATTATTTATTTTATTTCCCCATCCCAACCTATTCATCCCATGGAGCAAAACTGGTAATACTACATATCTAACACCACGGTGTTATCGGTAAATATTAATTACCATTTCACATTCAAATCTAATTAAAGATTTAACTATCACTTGGAGCAAAACTGGTGATACTCCTTTCTCGATCATTTCGATCTAATTAAAGATTCATTAAAACTCCACTTAGTTTTAATCTTTAATTGGGTTAAAGAACCAACGTCATTTAAAACACGATCCACGACAAACCCAAAATTCCATTTGATATTAAATACAAGGCTCTGAATAGAAAATATATCGGCTTATATTCAATATCAAATTCTGATTATTTTTAAAACCACTTCAAACACAATTTATTTATTTAAAATATTGGATTTTAATTCTAGTTCATAACTAGTTCATTTCGATAAAAATATATTTTTATCCTTTCAAATAGGGAATTTTTCATCCCAGTTCTTTCCAATTCATATATTTTGATTTTACACAAATTTTAGATTTTTTTAATAATTTTATCAAGGCCCGTACAGTCGATTTCCAATAACGGTCGTCGAACTGCACTTACAACGATATTTTCTAAATTTGATTTGGTCGTATCTCCAAATCCAACCGTTAGATTTCAAATTTCAAATATTCATTGGAAAGCTCTTTTCGATACAAACCCAACGGTTCCGGTTTCAGGAGAATCTGACGGTCAGATCTCCCGTAATGTCAATTCGAAGTCAATGGTCGAAATTCATGAACTACCGCGGCGCGGCGCGTTCTATTCAGGCCATTATATTATATATATAATATATACTTCGTCGATTTCCTTTTAAAAACGAATTTTATAAATCGTTTTAAATTCATTTTCAAAATGATTTCAACTTCATTTCAAATTCAAATCAAAATTGAAATTTTCCAATATAAATTCGTTTTAAATTCATTTCAAATTGATTTCAATTCAAATTCGATTCTATTCAATTTCGATTCAAATTCATTTCTATTCAATTCAATTTCAAATCATTTTATATTCGATTTCAATTTTTAAATCTCTTTTCAATATTCATTATAAAAACGAATATAATCGATATAAATATCGTTCGCGTCAAAATAGCGCATCTCTAATCAACACGGCTTTATATTTTTCAATAACTTCGTTATTCTATTCCACGAATGAATATTTATTCTATTCAACACATGGATCTATATTTCTTTCACCACATGACTAATCTCAACAAATGAGTACTGTCAACACGTGACTATTTTTATTATTTAATATATTTTATAAAATTTTGATTTCTATCGTTAAATTTTTAATCAAACTCCAACCGTAAATTAGCAAGAGAGCGATTCCCTAAATATTAACCCCGAAGGCCGAAACCAACATCAGATCAATATCCAGGAGACCACTCATCTTATCTATTTTCCAGTTAGTTTCTAATTTCATATTTGATAAAGATGTAAATTTTATTGTTAAAATATTTCGTTCAACACATGAATTTCTTTACTATTCAACAAATGAATTTCCTTTACAATTCAATAAATGAATTTCTTTTACAAGTCAACAAATTGGAATGAGGCCCAATCAATTACCATATAGCGTTAACTATATGGATTCCATACAACACATGTACATAATAGCAACGATATATAATCAACCATCATTCAGAATGCATTCTACACTGTATAAGCATCAAATATAAATATTCAATGCTTATAACAGCCTGTCAATCAATCGATCGACATACAGCTAATTATTGGGATTAGTGTATGTCCAATTTCATCCAAACACCCGTGTGGGGTTTCAAACAATCAAACATAGATTTTATTTGTGCAGTTTGGCGATGTGTAAAATTTATCGTCCCAATCAATATTAGTCAAATCAGTGTTCATAAACAAACCGTCTGGTTTGTAAATGAATATTTTATTTTATTCACACACGTTAAAAATTATATTTTTAACGATAAAATATTTATTTCAACACATGAATTTCTATTCAGTTCATTTACACAATAAAATGATATTTTTATTTTCTAACTTATTTTAGAAAATTTCGGCAGCATAACGACACGATACTAGAAACGGGACAAGGCCCAGCCTTATCCCCGGTCTAGTAATGGCCCACGCCATACACATATCAATCAAATCAATTTCATTTCACCAAACAACAAAATTCAAATCAATTAATCTAACCAACTACACAATCAAACAAACAAGTCCATGGTCTGTGGACGATGGTGTCGGGTGCTACTAAACACCGTCTGCATCCTAGTATATAATTTATAACTAGAAAAGAAATTTAAAGTGAGAAGTTCTCACCAAAAGCTAAACCAAATGCCACGACTCTTCATATGTAGGAAATCTTCATCGTTCTTCCAACGCAGTCTGTTTCACGAAGTATATGTTAAAAATTATATTTTTAACAACGTTACTTCCTATATAAAGATTGTACTATTTTTTTTATAACGCCACTCATATAAAAATCACATTTTTAATTGTTCACTTCACAATAAAGATAATATTTTTATATTGTTCACTCCACAAGAAAGATCATATATTTATATTATCTAATATATAAAAAATCATATTTTTACCTCACTACACGCATAAAAATTATATTTTTAACCTTTCTATAATATTAAAATTATATTTTTATTCTTTCTATAATATAAAAATCATATTTTTATTCTTCATCATTTCAACTATATAAAGATTCAAACTTTTCAAATATAGAAATTCAAACTTTTCTAATCAAAGATCCAACCTTTTATGTTATAAAAAACCTTTCTTTCATATATGATAAAAATCTAATTTTTATCTTCACTACATTATAGAAAAATCGAATTTTTTCCTAAGAAATCTACACTTTCTAACCAAAGAATACATACTTTCCATTCAATGAAAACCTCAAATTTTCTATTCAAAGAAAATCCATTTTTTTCAAATCAAAGAAAACTTACATCGATCTAGGGGGGAGGGTGTGTTCGCGCATCCTCTGGTGGTCGGGCAGCGTCTGGTTGGTCAGTGGACTCGCGGTGGTGCGGTGGGTGGCTGTCGTCTTCTATTGAATGCGGGGGTCTGGGGATCGTCGCTGTGGAGGTTCGGAGGTGCAGAGGAGGGGAAGTCGCGGGTGTAGGCGGCGGCTGGATGTCGGAGGGTGGCGGAGTAAGGGGGCGGCGTCAGTGGGCGTTGGGGTTTTAGGGGCTGGAGCATCGTTCCTCAATCGAGCTGGCATGGGGGGGGAGGTTTTCGCGAGATTGTTGGAGGGGGCGGAGGTCCGTTGAGGCGCGACCACCGACGGCGAGGGGGCTGGAGCATCGGCGGCTCCCCCTTTTTATTTTTTTATTTTTTTTATTTTGTTTCTTGTAATATGAACGATGAATAGAAAGAGGGGTAGGAAGATAAAGGCTTTGACCATGATTAATAATATATTTTTAATTTATTTTAAATTCCCAAAAAGTAACTTTTTATTTTGAACCCCAAATCGAGCCCACCGGCTGTCGTCCCTAGCTAATTACCCCATTCCGAACACAATGGGATATGTATCATAGGCCAATTCGACCATTTCGATCAGTTTTCGCTAAAATTAAAATATAAATTAGTGTATATTCAGTTTAAACGCACATTTCAATTTACCCGGGCCATATACAGTCTCTAAAAATTTCCGAAAAATTATTTCTAGTTTTGTATCGACGATACGGTCCTAACAAAACTAATTTCGTCGAATTTTGAGACCGTTTGAAAAATGGTCATTTCTTGGTCGACCTGATTTAATTGAAACTGTCAAAACACATTTAACTTCGCCACGCTCACATATTGATTCAGAAAATTATGGAAAATTCTTCTTAGCAATAAATTGACATCCCGGATCCAACAAAAGTGGTTTTGTCGAAAATTGAGGTCGTTTGCAAAATTTCCATTTGTAAAGGCCTTTATATATATGAATATATATATAAATTCTACAGCGACTTTTTTGAATTTTAAACTGGACGTAACTCTCAATTTTTAAAGTGAAATCTCAGTTTCTTAAATCCGTTAGAAAGATATGATTAAACAAATTCACATATTTCTTGTTCCGCTGAAATCCGATTTCTTTTGAATCCTGTATATTCATTTGAAATTCGAAATCGAATTTTTGAACTGCAGCGCCATTTTCAATTCCTTTTATAATTTAAAATAAATATTTATATTCTAACGACGATCTATATAAATATATACTTTCGAATTCTATTCAAAATAAATTTTCCTTTGTTATTATTTAAAATAATTCATTTTAAATATCCAAAATCCACTAAAATTGCCAAAATAAAAATTTTAAACTGGCTCAGATTTTCCGGGTCATTACAGAGAAGTTTATCGAATTGGAGAATATACCTGAACAAATTTACTTTATACGATTTAATTTGTTGAGGATTTGAAAGGGGAAATGAGTTCGGATTCCTCTTGGCCGAGGAAATGGGAAATAAACGAATAGAAATGAGGATGTAGGGTGTATGTACTTCGTGATTTTATAGAGGAAGGGTGCGGCTAAATTTTGAATAGCAAGGCCATGGATTTTTGAAGAGGAGAGAAGGCCACGGTTGTTTTCACTTGTGGAGTTAAAGAAGAACATGCGTTTTAAATTTGGCCATTTATTTCTTTCTTGTTGTTTGTTTTCGGTCCACACAAAAAGGATTTACTTTAAAATATTTTATTTTGTTTTATTTTAAATTCGTTAAAAATTGGTATCCTTAAATTTAAATTACTTCGTGATACCTATCTCCTTTCTGAACCCATCAACAGACAATTTTAGGGTTATACTACCATTCCGGACACAATGGAATGAGCTACAAAGTCTAATTTTATCATCTGAAGGAGATATTAATTTAAACCAATATCAATTAAATTTTGAAACAATTTATTCTTTGAAAATAAATTAATATTATTATTCTGATTCAAACATAATTTCGTATTGATTATTTGAACGGACTTTAATTCAGTTTTAAATTTGAATTCAATTTACTTTGTATTACGATAATTTAATCTATTCGATATTAAATCGAAATTGATTATTAAATTGATAACTTAATATAAAAATTCATTTATATTATCAAATCAATATTTAAAATAAATATTAAATATTCAAAATTTATCGATAAGAAATCCGGGTCATTACAGTTACTCTTTTCTATCCATTAGTCACTAACCGTAAACTAGTAAGAGGACAACTACCTAAGTATCAATCCCGAAGGCCGAAACCAACATCAGATCAACACTCAGAAAACCATTCAACTTAACTATTTCTTAGTCAGTTTCTAATTCTCTTCATTTCATTTCTTAATTGCTTATCAAGTCATGGCTTACGCAACTCTCGAATTCAATTTACAAATCTACTTCTTTTACGAAAAATATGGATTATTACGATAGCATTATAATCTCTGGTTTTAAAATATAACTTGATTCGTTACTTTGAATAAATAAATAATACTTTATAAATTAATTAAAAAAATAATCCTGATTTAAAACGAAAAGTAAATAGTACTTGCCTATATTCGATATAATCGAATTTTAAGTATAACTCTCTTTCGAGTAGACTTTATTCGACTAACATTCCGAACCTCAGAATAACTCATCATTTCAGGTTAACTTGGTTTCTAAATTCACTTTTGAATTTATCACTTCAAATATTTACCAATTTCCGTTTTATAACCAATTAAAACTGCAAATTGTTTGCTTTTAAACCGTTATTCACTTTAAAATGTAAATCGTTCCTTTACAGAAATCCCAACTCGTTTTATCAAATCAGATCTTGATTTGTATTCATTAATACCATTACAGGTTCACACATTGTTTATCGAGTTATTTTATAAATTCATACTCATAATCCATTTCATAAATTCCATTTACATGCCAACTTCTGGTTAATTATATATTAAGTTTATATCTTAATCACTATTTCATATTCGAATATAAATTTTTTGGTTTCAACCCACATGTTAATCATCTTATCAAATTCTAAATTATATTATATAATTTATAAAGATGAATTATTTTTATAATATTCGACATCGTCGAATTCTGATTATAAATCCTTATGGATTTAATTCTATTCACATTTCAAATATCAAAATAATTTCATCGTTTTTCTTTCTAAACGATTTCACTTTTTTTAAATAAATTCATTTCTTGAATTTATGTTTTCAAATCATTTAATAATAATAATTTCACTTCATTTATAAATATCGTTATAAATCAAATTACTTGTTTTAATATAATTAAAACAAGTTATTGTATTCCCGCCAGTCAAGATTAAATTTCTTTTATTTAAAAATAATATATAATAGACTTCCCTTTTTAAAACTTGAATATCTTTTCCAATATATTTAAATATATTTCAGGTATTTATATACCAATTATTTCAGGTCAATGTTGTTCAAACATCCCAATCACACAATAATCAACACTAGATTATTGGTCACATCATATAATGCAATATATGAATAATAATAATATAATTGTTGAGGAATCCAGTTGGATCCCTCCAATCTATTTTCCTGCATCCACAGATGTTAATCAACATAAATAACATTAATTTCATATCAACATGAAATATTATAATAATTAAAATCAGTATTAAATCAATGGCTTATATATATAACTATATATATTATATCAACCAAACAACCATCACACACAACATTCAATCATTTTTATCTATATTAAATACTATTTATAAAATTACAAAACTGGACAGAGTTAGTGAGTTTACTCACCTTAGTCGTTAATTGTTGAATAACAATTAATGTTAGGTTGATTAAATCAGACATTTGATTCTACCTTAAATTATAATGATCCCCAAATGGTTCCAAACCAGCTTCATATTGTAGTACGCATTCGTACGATCCCAACGGATCTTGGATCGTCAAATTCTAAGAATGTATGACGAAAATATTTTATTTACCAGTTTAAACGAGTACTTTAATTATTTAAAATATTATTATGATTTAATATATATATATATATATATATATGTGTGTGTGTATGTGTGTTTTTACCAACTTCGGTCCAAAACACTTTAACACTAGGTTGACCCTTTTTCTTCATGTCTCCCATTTGTACACAACACCCTTGCACGTGAAGCATCCTTCCCAAATACGAATTTCAATGCTGCGGCACTTTTGTTATATATATAGATATGTGTGTGTGTGTGTGTGTGTGTATATATATATATATAACTACAACCAAGCCCAACCAACTAGTAGAAAACCCATTCGAATATCCATGTGATAACCCGACCCACTCCACTATACCGCCATCTACAGTTCTTCCACAAACCAGTGAAACTCGTCTCCAATTGACAGAATTATACCCGTCCCCCTTTATCTTTTGAGTTATGCTAGAATACCCGAAAAAGTTTTTGTCAAAAACTAAGAAATGGGGGTAAATCTGTAATTTAAGGTGGGTAAGCATTGAATTCAGGGGGGTATTTATGTAATTCAAGGGGTGGGCCTCCTATTTTTTTGTCTCTGGTGTATTTTTGGACAAAAACTTCTTTTGTCATAGTAGCATTTTTGTTATCTTTTACTTCCCCGTAAAAGAAAGCTCCAGTATTCTTCAAACTCCACCATTTTTGGATCCTATATCCCCACGTCAACCTTCCATGCTCCACGAAAACTCACCATGATTTTACCATTCAATTTCATATAAAAATCTCTACCACCGTATCCGATCTATGTTGAACTTGATCAAAGCTCCTCATCGCATCGACATGGTGAACTCACCGTGCTAAAGTGAACCTGTCGAACAAGAACTATGCGGAAATGTCCAAAATTTCCCATGCAGCTGCTAAACTCTTCCCTTGATCCAAATATCTCACCCATTTCTAACATCGAGGGCCAGAATCCCTGAAGGTTTAATAACTAACTCGCTGTTGCAAATGTTAAACTTGGCTAAACCATGCCACACTCTACAAAAGTAATATTCGAATGAAGACAACCTTTCAGTGATCCCATATAAATATATTTCATGATTTTAGGATGCACGAAGGATTTATATTTTTATATTTTTAAAACAACAGTTGCCGTAAGGATTAAAATAAAATGAAGTGTTCTGTATTTCTCGTTTGAAGCTAGAATCGACAATGCTCCGGTATTTATAGACTATACTCCTTCGTTGCCAAGTAATAGATGTTGTAGGTTGTACATCCTCCACGGTTTAGGTTTGCAGATAAATATATATATTTCTTGATTAGCCTAAACATAAAATTTTGCTGTAGACAAGGTAGGCTATCAAATCATAGGCTGTATGCTTCCTTCTTATAGACTTGCGTGAAACTAGGGTAGTCTGAGTGTATTGATGGGAGAAAGAAAGTAGGATAAAATTAGTATTGTTTCATGAGGTACGACTGCTTAACAAATTGTTCACATGAAGTATGTTTATTTTGATTCGTATATATAGTATATATGGTTTAGAACTGGCATAAACCAACTATCGCACTGAAGTTACATCTCCATTGACTATTGGAGCTGCTAGATATGTTCTCGCCAATCTTGAAATAACATCCTTCTCCTATTGCACATTTGAATACAAGGTCAATTGTAACTGCTTTATTTGATGTTTAGTATAACAAGATAGGCATTTATGTTTGCTAACTTATTGGTGAATTCACGCTTAGTTTTCTTCGTATTTTATGCAATCGAGTATTTAATGAATTGATGATTGCGCTTGTACCAAGATTGTAATATGCGGTGATGTTTGGTACATGTCTCTTTCTTGCTTTTATAACAAGAGTAGCCATGAATTTCAAGTACTGTCTCATTTTGTTAAACTCTTTATTCAAATCAGAAGCAACATTACCAAAAGCTGAGATGGTAGAGACCAATAAATCATTTTGGAAGGCTTGTTTACAAATGAATACTCAAGCTTAATACGAATATAGCTCATCAAATATGTGTTCGAGTAGATTTGCATCCAACATATGTATTTACTTTTTTTCCCTTTTAAGAGACGGTGGATGGATGACATTCACTTTATGTTAAGGCTATTTGGGGCGATATACAGTGCAATCTTATATGAAGTTATGTAATTCTATTTAAACACGTCCGAACCGCTATCGACAAAAATAAAAATACCCTTGTGACGAGCAATGTGCCACGATCCCAAACACGTAATAATTTAGAAAAGTTAGCTTATTTTGTGAAATCCCAAAATGTTGATTTAGGGTGCAAAATACGTTAAACGGAAGATAGCTTATTTTTCGAAAATAAAAACTACATAAAAATTTTAAATATTAAATTAATATTATATCTCGAAAATCTTATCCAATTTCGAAACCAATATTTTATTATATTAAATAAATCGTTATGGCTTATAAACGATCCCACAACGACTATTTGAAAATTTGATTTTGACATAACTTACAATCTATAAGATGAAATCTCAAATTTTCACTTCCATTAGAAAAATATGATCTAATCGATTCAAATGGTTCTTGTTTCACACAATTTTGACTTAAAACTGATTCTGTATATTCTATTGAAGTTCAAAACTCAATATTACGAACTACCGCGACATTACGGGCTCGATTATAATTATATTATAATTAATACTTTCAACTGTCATTTTGAATAATATACTCGTTATTATAATTCAATTATAAACTTTACTTAATCTCATATATTGTCCAATTCACACACTATTGCATATTTAACTCATTTCCGACCATTTCGGAATTTAAATATATTATCACGCTATTTATATTTAAATTAAATATTCAAAATATTTAATTAAAACCCTTTATATTATCAAACCAATATAATACAATAATTAAATTAATTAATTATTAAATAGTTAAAATTCTGGGACGTTACATTCCTTCCACCTTAAAAGAATTTCGTCGTCGAAATTACTAAGGTTGGAAAAATGCTACAAATTTTTATTGACCAGGTTAAGATCGTTTGTTTTACTCTTTAATTTCAGTTTCAACCGAACCAATTAATTTCCATTAAAATATTAGTTCATTCTTACTAATAGTAATTTTCATGAATTCTGAAAATTTTCTAACACTTTAAATTTCCAGAAAATTTCGCCAGCATCTCCTTTGCATGGCTCAATCGGCACAACTACAACTCGCCTCTCTAGGCTTTCTCTAATCCAAAAGAAAATCAAATAGCCAAGCGGCTCACCAAACAGGCTCATTAAAATCTCATACTCAAATAAAATATAAACTCGTACCTTTTTGTCGGGCATTCAACTCTATCTCTTCCACTTGCTATCAATTCAGCTTATACAAACATATCTCCTATTGATCTCCACTCAATTTACTCTTGAACCAAATCATTTGCTTATAACCGAGCCAAATTCCATTCAAACTCCAAGTCCAGTCTCAATTCCAACTCTTGACTTATCAATTCGGTTCCATTTCAGATTACGTCTAATCCAATCCAATTTTGTTTAACTTAGTTTTAAGTTAATTCTAATTTATTTATTCACTTTTACCAGTTTTATCTATTTAAATTTCACAAGTTAAATTTAAATTTCAAATTCCTAGGTTTTATTTCAAACTAGTTTGAAACCATATATATTTACATATAATAATAGCAATTCAAAATATTTGAATTTTTTTTTAAACAACTTGTTTCCTCAAAACAATTCAAAACAAAATCTTTGGTAGTAATCCATCACTTTGAAACACAAAAATGAACACTGATGATGTGGCCAGCATCATCAGAATTATTTTCCAGTAATCGGAACGAGTTCAATACTATATCATTTCAAAAAATCATTATTAAACACTTCCATTTAGAAATTACTTCAAAATTTCCTTTCAATACTTGAAAATATCTCAAAATTACCGAGGATCTTAAAATTTCCATATATTTAATTTAAACTTCTTTTACAACACTTTTCTAATTTTCCATATTTTTAATTCCAATTTTGGTTTATTTTCAGATTCAATTCGTCTGATTTTATATATTATCTTATACGAATTCTGATTGGTCATTTATAACCATTTCCATTATAATCTTATTTGATTTTAATAACAACCACCACATCCAATATATATAATAATTCCAATTTATATACTTCTTTTTATAACAAAATATATTTTGGGTAAAATTATTTAATTTTCCCTCTTTTCAAAACATACCGTGTCGGTTCATCATATTCGAGCGTTTAGAAACCCCTATTGACCTTGTGGTGCCCCACTGTCGACTAGAATTCATAAGCCACTCAACTAATAAATCTCCACAATGTTTTTTTTAATCTACAAATACGCTCTCTCGTATATATACACTCAACTATATCTAGGATATTACTAATCCCGTCTCTATTGAGTTAAGCCATAGAGCCAAGGTAATCACTCAACCTTCAGCTCTGATACCAATGTAACGAACATGGATTTTCGACCCCGAAAACCGACATATAACCCAATGTCGACTATTCAAGCATCGAAAATACCATGTAATTAGTAGAAAGAAGTTAGAGGGTGAGAAATAGAAAGAAAATTAGAATAAAAGAAGGAGAAGAACACAATATAACAAAATCACGGTATATATGAACCTCGCAGTGGAACGAACAAAATATATTATATAAAAACTTTGGAAATACAAACTTGTAACTGTATATACATACCATTTTTCACATAACATCACAGTAGAAATAAACTCTATATATATCTAACTATGAAGCCTCCTGCTCCAAGCTCCTCCAAGTATATCTGTAAAATCCTGACATCTTGACTGTCCGTACAAATTTGGGCACCCAAGAGTTTAGGGTAAAACAAAACAAAATAAAATTTGGGTCAGTCACGGGACTAGTGTGAGTAAACTCCAATCATTTCGGTTTAACTTTTCAAAATCCTTTTCAAAAGAAATGATAATCGTAAGACCGATCTACACATAAATATGGATGGCTTTTACCTTACGATAACCCACAACATTTTTAAAATAATGTTATTCTGATATTATAATAGTTTCTAATTGTAACAACCCAGAAAATGCGAGCCAATTTAAAATTTTTATTTTGACAATTTTGATGAATTTTGAATATTTAAAATGAATTATTTTAAATAATAGCGACGAAAATTTATTTTGAATAGAAATTCGAACGTATACAGTTATATAGATCGTCGTTAGAATATAAATATTTATTTTAAATTATAAAAGGAATTGAAAATTGTGCGGTAGTTCGATAATTCGATTTCAAAATTCAAATGAATGTACCGGGTGCAAAATAAACCGGATTTTAGTGAAACTGAAAATATTTGAATCTAATTGAGGATATCTTACCAACAAATCCGAAAAATTGAAATTTCATAGCGGGATCAAAAGTTATGTCCAGTTGAAATTTCAGAATAGTCGCTATGGAATTTCGGCCCTTAAAAATGGAAATTTTTGAAACGACCTCAGTTTTCGATGAAACCAGTTTTGTTGTATCCGGGATGTCAAGTTATTGCTAGATTTCAAAATTCATAATTTTATGAATCAATATGTGAGTGTGGAAAAGGAAAACGTGTGTTTCAGTTGATTTTAATCGACTGGAAAATGGCCATTTTTCAAACAGTCTCGGAATTTGACGAAATTAGTTTTATTAGGACCGTATCATCAATACGAAGCTAGAAAATATTTTTCTGGGATTTTTCGGGTTAGTATGCGACCCCAGTAAATTGAAATGTGCATTCAAATTCAATTATATAGAGTTATATTTTGATTTTAACGAAAACTAATCATAACGATGAAATTGGCCTATAGGACATAACCCATTGTGTTCGGAATGAGGTTATTTAGCTAGGGGCGACAGTCGTTGGGGTCGATTTGGAGTTCGTAATGTTAAACGACTAATTTGCGAATTAAAATAATAATAATTAAAAAAATATATAAATACTCTCCTGGGTCAAAACCCTATTATCGTTCAAAGGGGGTCAACGTGGAAAACATATCCGCCTCCACTCTAGGACCGACGGCCAAAATAAACCCAACTTTCTCCTTCAATTTCTCACTAATCCATTCGAATTAAGACATGAAATTAAAACAAAAATGAAAGGGTGAAACGAGATCTTCAAATCCATATATCAGTGATCAGTTTTCATGGCATGTTCTTCTTGAATTTTTACCACAACCGTGCTCCGTACGCACGCATTTCTGGAGCAATCGGGGGCTCCGAGTTGGCGGAGGCTGAACGCGACAGTGGAGGAGCTGGAGGGCTTCGGAGGGGCGGTGTCTGATTGGCCGGGCAAGGTCTCGTGAAGCGTGCGATAGGAGGGAGGAAGAGCCGATGAAGGGGTCGGGTTTTTCTGTAACGAGGAAGACAATAATGGGGGGGGGGGGCAGGGGGTTACGGCTTAATCAAGTGATTAAGGTTAATTTTAACTTTATTGTATTAGTTTATAAAATTTTATAATTAAGTTGTAAATAAAATTTTATTTGAATGATAGAAAAATAACATTGATTTTGTATAGAAAAATAGCATTGATTTTGTATAGAAAAACAGCATTGATTTTGTATAGAAAAATGGCGTTGTTTTTGTATAGAAAAATAGCATATGTTTTAAAAATAAAAAGTGCATTGTTTTAAAATAAAAAGTGCATTGTTTTAAAATAAAAAGGGCGTTGTTTTAAAAATAAAAAGACCGTTGTTGAAAATATAAAATATACTTCGCTTTTGAAAATATACATCGCCTTGTTTTGAAAATATATACAGCATTGTTTTTAGAATAGAAATAGCAGAATAAAAAAATATAATTTTTATTTATACAATAGCAGAATAAAGATATGACTTTTATTTATACAATGGCAGAATAATGTGGTTTTTAAATATAAGATTTCGTGTAACAGATTGCGGAATCAAAACCGCAGATCTGAGCGGTAGTTAAGAATGGAGGAGTGGAACCCAAAGGTGAGAACTCCTCACTTTTATTTTAAATTTCTAGTTTAAAATATATACTAAGATGCAGACGGTGCTTAGCAGCACCCGACACCCGTCGTCCACAGACCACGGATGACTTGTTTGTTTGGTTGCTATGTGGTGAAATTTGATTGTGTGATGTGGAACAAAATAAAATATTTTATAGTGGAAAATATTCTATAGTTAAAAATAAAAATTTTAACGTGTATATAAAATAAATATTTATAAACGAATCGGATGATTTGTTTATATACACTGATCTGACTGATATTGATTGGGATGATAAATTTTACACATTGCCCAACTGCACAAATAAAATCTGTGTTTGATTGTTTGAAACCCCACACGGGTGTTAGGATGATATTTGGCGTACATTAATCCCAATTATTTAATTGTATGTCGATCGATTGGTCGACAGACTGTGTAAGCGTAAATTATATATATTTAATGCTCATGCAGTTGTGTGGTGCACTTTGGATGATGGTTGATTATTCGTCGTTGTTGTTATATACATGTGTTGTATGGAATCCATATAATTAACATTATATGGTAATTGATTGGGCCTCATTCCAATTGGGAAAATAAAGAATATTATGAAATAAAGATTCATGTGTTGACGGTACTCATTTGTTGAGATTAGTCAGGTGGTGAAAGAAATATAGATTCATGTGTTGAATAGAATAAATTATTCATTTGTTGAATAGAATAATGAAGTTATTGAAAAATATAAAGCCGTGCTGATTAGAGATGCGCTATTTTGACGCGAACGATACTGACATCGATTATATTCGTTTTTAAAATGAATATTTAGAAAGAGATATAAAAATAGAATAGAATTGAAAAATGAATTCGAATTGAATAGAATTGAAAATAAATTCGAATTGATTTGAATAGAATTGAAATTTGAATTCGAATAGAATAGAATAGAAAATGAATTCGAATTGATTTGAATAGAATTGAAATTTGAATTCGAATAAAATAGAATAGAAAATGAATTCGAATAGAATAGAATTGAAATTTGAATTCGAATAGAATAGAATTAAAATTTGAATTCGAATAGAGTAGAATAGAAAATGAATTCGAATTGAATAGAATTGAAATTTGAATTCGAATAGAATAGAATTGAAATTTGAATTCAAATAGAATAGAAAATGAATTTGAATTGAATAGAATTGAAATTGAGTTCGAATTGAACAGAATTGAAATTGAATTCAAATTGAACAGAATAGAAATTGAATTCGAATTGAATAGAATAGAAAATGAATTCGAATTGAATTGAAATCGAATTGAAATTGGTTTGAAATGGAAGTTGAAATTGTTTTTGAAACGAGTTTAAAACGATTTATAAAATTCGTTTTAAAAGGGAAATGATGAAGTATATATTATATATGTTATATATATTATATAATGGTCTGAATAGAACGCGCCGCACCGCGGTAGTTTGCGAATTTCGACCATTGACTTCAAATGGATATTGCGGGAGATCCGACCATCGGATTCTCCTGAAACCGGAACCGTTGGGTTGGTATAGAAAATAACTTTCCAATGAATATTAGAAATTTGAAATCTAACGGTTGGATTTGGAATTATGTCCAAATCAAATTTGGAAATGGTCGCTGTAAGTGCAGTTCGGTGGCAGTTATTGAAAACCGATTGTACAGGCCTTAATAAAATTATTAAAAATATCTACAATTTGTGTAAAATCATAAGAAATGATTTGGGGAAAACTGGGATGAAAAACTCCATATTTGAAAAGATAAAAATAGATTTTTATTGAAATGAACTAGTTTTGAACTAGAATTAAAATCAATTTATTTTTGAAATAAATAAATTGAATATGAAATGGGTTTTAAGTAACCAGAATTTCTAATATATTTAATTGGAATTGGATTAGAATTGATTTGTGGGTGTACCATGAACGGTGTTTTAAATAACACTTGTTCTTTAACCCGATAATGAATAGAATGTGATTTGGGTTTATCGTGAACTGTGTTTTAAATAACATTAGTTCTTTAACCCAGTAAAAGGAGTTTTAATGAATCAGTAAATAGATTGAAATGTGAATGCATAATTTAAATTAACGAATTTGGAAAGTGAGCGAGAATGGAGTATTACCAGTTTTGCTCCAAAGCGATAGTTAAAATCTTTAATTAGATTTGAACGTGAAATGGTAATTAACTTTACCGATAGCACCGTGGTGTTAGATATGGAGTATCACCAGTTTTGCTCCATGGGATAAATAGGTTGAGATTGGGAAATAAAATAAATAATTACTTCGGTGTGGTTCGCTAATCCCGACAAGTTTGGAAAACCATAATATGGTTTGAAATGATATCCAAAGGAAGATTAAAGAGTAAATTTAAAAGAATTTATCTTTGATAAAATTAAGGGGAACCTTTCCCTAGGAGTGTGAATATCTGAATAAAAGAATATTCTGAATTGGAATGAGGCGTATATTGTGTTTTATAGCACTTATTGATTAAAATACGCGAGTTATTCAGAAAGTCCAGGTATAACCCATTCTGAATAACTGATTCGACGACGAGTCGAAGAGATTGAAGACGGTGCAAGACCGACGATCTTCACATCGAATGGATGGGTGCTACTGATGCTCACGATGGGAGTAGCTACCTTGAAGGAGGCTAAAGTGGTAGCTGTCCGGACGTGTTTGGAGGTCGACGGATATGCGAGGAAAGTGCCTCCGGTTTCGTTCAGACCCAGAACGAACTTTTAAACGGACTGTGTGTCTGACATTGGAATTTATTCTTTGTGATTGATTTCTATTAACTATATATCTGTTTGGCAGCGAAGAATTTATTCTCTTGCTTAACGCCCTTCTCTGAGACGTACGAGCTCAGAGGTTATATATTAATGGGTATCAATCGCATGGCATGAATTGCCTGTGTGGCATGCCTAAGTGGCAAATGATCAAGGCTTCTGTTGAAAAGCAAAGTCTTATGGTTGATGATCAAAGCACAGTTTTAAATAGTGCAGCTTTGTGTATAGCGTTGATTCGCGAGCCTCACACCCCAGTATGGTGGCAAACTGATGGTTTGATCAGTATGATTTTTAGTGGATGGGCACCTTAGTGGTGTCGTGGATTCGGTCGACCGAGATTGAGCTTAGTGCTCAGAGGGATAGGGTAAGCGGTGTTTTCTCTCGCCGAGACGTAAGCCGCAGTGATACTCGATTTCCCAAAAGTGCGGATGTGTATTACGGTGTTTTCTCTCGCTGAGACGTAAGCCGTTGTGGATGGCACTACGCGATCGATCTTTCGAATTAGGAGCCACCATGATGGAAATCCAATTTCCAAATATGACATTTTGCGGTTTTGATTGTAGAGTCTAGTATTGGCGACATGATATATGGTACCCATACCGTCTATGATTGATACATTTATATCTGAAGTTGTTTTCCTCACTTATAGTAATAATATAAGATGAAATTTCATGTATCAAGCATATTTGGATATTATAAGGGAAAACCCTATCCTCTGGCTTGTGTTGCATTGTGTGATGGGACCTGGGTCTTATAATAGCTTCATTGTTCTTTATTTAGCATTGCGCTGTTTGTTTTATGCACTGGTATTCTTGGGAGGAAACCCATTCCGTGTTATATGGCGTGGTCCCTTGATTTACCTAACTTTAAAAACAAAGATTAATAACTGTTTTAGTTCTCACACCAGTCACATGACTAACCTGGAGTTTATTGTTTTAACCTAAACTCTGGGTGCCCCTATTTCCACGTGGGCAGCTAGTAGTTTTGATTTTGCAGATTTATATTCAAAGGATCCTGATTTACAGCTGGAACGATATCCGGAAAGCTCTGTATCCATATATCTCTTTTAGTTGTGTTTTGTATTATTTCCGCTGCGATGTATTTAAATGTAATTTAAATCTCTGATGTTTTCTGTGTAATATTTATTCATACTCTGTATATTCTTGTATTCTGATGGAATTGTTGTAATAAGCAATGAAATGATCTTCTATTTACGTTCTGTTGTGGCTTGTTCTCGAAGCAATCCGGGCTTTCCTTAACAGGGAAGTTATGGGTCTTCACAGTTGGTATCAGGGCTTTGGTTTACAGAGCTCGAGAACAAGACACATTAGAACTGAACGAAAGAATTCATCAGATATTGGATTAGTAATATCCAATTAGGATGACTCGTTAGAGATGGGATCAGTAGTATCCTAGAACGAGTGTGAAGAGTACATTTTTCAAATGAAAACAATTTTGTTTTGAAAATTTAAAACATTTTATATGTATTTGAATATTTATTTGTATTGAATTTGGACAATCCGATATATAAAGATTTTGCATATACGCGTCATGAACGTATATTCGAAGTTTTAATATACTGGATAGATATAGAATCACACTCTAGTCGCCCGGAGATAATTCTAGTAATGCGGCCGCATTATCAGTATTTGTGTTCGAGCCTCGAAAGTGAGATATCTATATATTTCCATTAGACTGGTGTGAGAACCAAAACTAGATAGATTTATTGTTGTGATTTGGCATCAAAAACATGATTTTCTGTATATATAACAAATTATGAATTTGAAACGAAGATTCACTAATTGATTGATGGTTGTGTTGTTTGTTTATTTGTTTGATAATTTTGAACCATTATGCCTAATTGAACCGAATATTGAGTTATATTGAAAATTAGTCGCATTTGCTTGCATACATGTACTTACATTGAACATGTCATAGCAAGGAGGTTACAACAGAGAAATAAAATTGCTTGCCCGACAAATAGGTACATGTTTACCATAATTTACTATTTTGTTTGGGTGATGATGATTTTATGAGCCGATTGGCTTTTTCTTTTTCTTTTGGAGTGAAGAAGGCCATGGGAGGCTATATGAAATATCCCGAAGTCCCCGGTGCAGGGGAGGTTATGGCGAAATTTTTCGAAAATTTAGGGTGTTAGCCAAATTTTTGAAAAATTTGAAAAGTTCTTAGAAACTGAAAAGTTGAAGAACTTATGCCGTAAAGAAAATAACGAAAGTTGAGTTGATTAGTTAAACAACTCTCGACTTCATTCCTTTTCGGGGAAGAAAAGTTTTAAGTGGGGGAGATTGTAACAACCCGGAAAATGCAAGCCAATTTAAAATTTTTATTTTGACAATTTCGATGAATTTTGAATATTTAAAATGAACTATTTTAAATAATAGCAACGAAAATTTATTTTGCATAGAAATTCGAACGTATATAGTCATATAGGTCATC
Source organism: Allium sativum (assembly GCA_030737875.1). Classification (NCBI taxonomy): domain Eukaryota; kingdom Viridiplantae; phylum Streptophyta; class Magnoliopsida; order Asparagales; family Amaryllidaceae; genus Allium; species Allium sativum. Next base: position 122,346,376 of record CM060915.1, read on the forward strand.
GTTAGAATATAAATATTTATTTTAAATTATAAAAGGAATTGAAAATGGCGCGGTAGTTCGATAATTCGATTTCAAAATTCAAATGAATGTACCGGGTGCAAAATAAAGCGGCTTTTAGTGAAATTGAAAATATTTGAATCTAATTGAGGATATCTTACCAACGAATCCGAAAAATTGAAATTTCATAGCGGGAATCAAAAGTTATGTCCAGTTGAAATTTCAGAATAGTCGTTATGGAATTTCGGCCCTTAAAAATGGAAATTTTGCAAACGACCTCGGTTTTCGACGAAACCAGTTTTGTTGTATCCGGGATGTCAAGTTATTGCTAGATTTCAAAATTCATAATTTTCTGAATCAATATGTGAGTGTGGCAAAGGAAAACGTGTTTTGACAATTTCAGTTGATTTTAATCGACTGAAAAATGGTCGTTTTTCAAATGGTCTCGGAATTTGACGAAATTAGTTTTGTTAGGACCGTATCGTCAATACGAAGCTAGAAAATATTTTTCTGGGATTTTTCGGGTTAGTATGCGACCCCAGTAAATTGAAATGTGCATTCAAATTCAATTATATAGAGTTATATTTTGATTTTATTGAAAACTGATCATAACGATCGAATTGGCTTATGGGACATAACCCATTGTGTTCGGAATGGGGGTATTTAGCTAGGGCCGACAGTCGTTGGGGTCGATTTGGAGTTCGTAATGTTAAACGACTAATTTGCAAATTAAAATAATAATAATTAAAATATATATATATATATATACTCTCCTGGGTCAAAACCCTATTATCGTTCAAAGGGGGTCAACGCGGAAAACATATCTGCCTCCACTCTAGGACCGACGGCCAAAATAAACCCAACTTTCTCCTTCAATTTCTCACTGATCCATTTGAATTAAGACATGAAATTAAAACAAAAATGAAAGGGTGAAACGAGATCGTCCTATCCGTATATCAGTGATCAGTTTTCATGGCATGTTCTTCTCGAATTTTTACCACAACCGTGCTCCGTTCGCACGCATTTCTAGAGCAATCGGGGGCTCCGTGTTGGCGGAGGCTGAGCGCGACAGTGGAGGAGCTGGAGGGCTTTGGAGGGGCAGTGTCTGATTGGCCGGGCAAGGTCTCGTGAAGCATGCGATAGGAGGGAGGAAGAGTCGATGAAGGGGTCGGGTTTTTCTGTAACGAGGAAGACAATAATGGAGGGAGGGGGGGTTACGGCTTAATCAAGTGATTAAGGTTAATTTTAACTTTGTTGTATTAGTTTATAAATTTTTATAATTAAGTTGTAAATAAAATTTTATTTGAATGATAGAAAAATAGCATTGATTTTGTATAGAAAAATAGCATTGATTTTGTATAGAAAAATAGCATTGATTTTGTATAGAAAAATGGCGTTGTTTTTTTATAGAAAAATAACATATGTTTTAAAAATAAAAAGTGCATTGTTTTAAAATAAAAAGTGCATTGTTTTAAAATAAAAAGGGCGTTGTTTTAAAAATAAAAAGACCGTTGTTGAAAATATAAAATATACTTCGCTTTTGAAAATATACATCGCCTTGTTTTGAAAATATATACCGCATTGTTTTTAGAATAGAAATAGCGGAATAAAAATATAATTTTTATTTATACAATAGCAGAATAAAGATATGACTTTTATTTATACAATGGCAGAATAAACATGTTGTTTTTAAATATAAGATTTCGTATAACAGATTGCGTTGGAATCAAAACAGTGGATCTGAGCGATAGTTAAGAATGGAGAAGTGGAACTCAAAGGTAAGAACTCCTCACTTTTATTTTAAATTTCTAGTTTAAAATATATACTAGGATGCAGACGGTGCTTAGCAGCACCCGACACCCGTCGTCCACAGACCATGGATGACTTGTTTGTTTGGTTGCTATGTTGTGAAATTTGATTGTGTGATGTGGAACGAAATAAAATATTTTATAGTGGAAAATATTCTATAGTTAAAAATAAAAATTTTAACGTGTATATAAAATAAATATTTATAAATGAATCAGACGATTTGTTTATATACACCGATTTGACTGATATTGATTGGGACGATAAATTTTACACATTGCCCAACTGCACAAATAAAATCTGTGTTTAATTGTTTGAAACCCCACACGGGTGTTGGGATGATATTTGGCGTACACTAATCCCAATTATTTAATTGTATGTCGATCGATTGGTCGACAGACTGTATAAGCGTAAATTATATATTTTTAATGCTCATGCAGTTGTGTGGTGCACTTTGTATGATGGTTGATTATTCGTCGTTGCTATTATATACATGTGTTGTATGGAATCCATATAATTAACATTATATGGTAATTGATAGGGCCTCATTCCAATTGGGAAAATAAAGAATGTTATGAAATAAAGATTCATGTGTTGACGGTACTCATTTGTTGAGATTAGTCAGGCGGTGAAAGAAATATAGATTCATGTGTTGAATAGAATAAATTATTCATTTGTTGAATAGAAAAAGAAGTTATTGAAAAGTATAAAGCCGTGCTGATTAGAGATGCGCTATTTTGACGCGAACAATATTGACATCGATTATATTCATTTTTAAAATGAACATTTAGAAAGAGATATAAAAATAGAATAGAATTGAAAAATGAATTCGAATTGAATAGAATTGAAAATAAATTCGAATTGATTTGAATAGAATTGAAATTTGAATTCAAATAGAATAGAATAGAATAGAAAATGAATTCGAATTGATTTGAATATAATTGAAATTTGAATTCGAATAGAATAGAATAGAAAATGAATTAGAATAGAATAGAATTGAAATTTGAATTCGAATAGAATAGAATTGAAATTTGAATTCGAATATTGTAGAATAGAAAATGAATTCGAATTGAATAGAATTGAAATTTGAATTCAAATAGAATAGAATTGAAATTTGAATTCGAATAGAATAGAATTGAAATTGAATTCGAATTGAATAGAATTGAAATTGAGTTCGAATTGAATAGAATTGAAATTGAATTCGAATTGAATAGAATAGAAATTGAATTCGAATTGAATAGAAAATGAATTCAAATTGAATTGAAATCGAATTGAAATTGATTTGAAATGAAATGGAAGTTGAAATTGTTTTTGAAACGAATTTAAAACGATTTATAAACTTCGTTTTAAAAGGAAAACGACGAAGTATATATTATATATATTATATACATTATATAATGGCCTGAATAGAACGCGCCGCACCGCGGCAGTTCGCGAATTTCGACCATTGACTTCAAATGGATATTGCGGGAGATCCGACCATCGGATTCTCCTGAAACCGGAACCGTTGGGTTCGTATCGAAAAGGACTTTCTAATGAATATTAGAAATTTGAAATCTAACGGTTGGATTTGGAATTATGTCCAAATCAAATTTGGAAAAGGTCGCTGTAAGTGCAGTTCGGTGGCATTTATTGAAAACCGACTGTACGGGCCTTGATAAAATTATTAAAAATATCTACAATTTGTGTAAAATCATAAGAAATGATTTGGGGAAAACTGGGATGAAAACTCCATATTTGAAAAGATAAAAATAGATTTTTATTGAAATGAACTAGTTTTGAACTAGAATTAAAATCAATTTATTTTTGAAATAAATAAATTGAATTTGAAATGGGTTTTAAATAACCAAAATTTCTATTATATTTAATTGGAATTGAATTAGAATTGATTTGTGGGTTTACCATGAACGGTGTTTTAAATAACACTTGTTCTTTAACCCGATAATGAATAGAATGTGATTTGGGTTTATCGTGAACTGTGTTTTAAATAACATTAGTTCTTTAACCCAGTAAAAGGAGTTTTAATGAATCGGTAATTAGATTGAAATGTGAATGGATAATTTAAATTACCAAATTTGGAAAGTGAGCGAGAATGGAGTATTACCAGTTTTGCTCCAAAGCGATAGTTAAAATCTTTAATTAGATTTGAACGTGAAATGGTAATTAACTTTACCGATAGCACCGTGGTGTTAGATATGGAGTATCACCGGTTTTTCTCCATGGGATAAATAGGTTGGGATTGGGAAATAAAATAAATAATTACTTCGGTGTGGTTCGCTAATCCCGACTAGTTTGGAAAACCATAATATGGTTTGAAATGATATCCAAAGGAAGATTAAAGAGTAAATTTAAAAGAATTTATCTTTGATAAAATTAAGGGGAACCTTTCCCTAGGAGTGTGAATATCTGAATAAAAGAATATCCTGAATTGGAATGAAGCGTATATTGTGTTTTATATTAATGGATATCAGTCGCATGGCATGAATTGCCTGTGTGGCATGCCTAAGTGGTAAATGATCAAGGCTTCTGTTGAAAAGCAAAGTCTTGTGGTTGATGATTAAAGCGCAGCTTTAAATAGCGCCGCTTTTTGTATAGCGTTGATTCGCGAGCCTCACACCCCGGTATGGTGGCAAACTGATGGTTTGATCAGTATGCTTTTTAGTAGATGGGAACCTTAGTGGTGTCGTGGATTCGGTCGACCAAGATTGAGCTTAGTGCTCAGAGGGATAGGGTAAGCGGTGTTTTCTCTCGTCGAGACGTAAGTCGCAGTGATACTCGATTTCCCAAAAGTGCGGATGTGCATTACGGTGTTTTCTCTCGCTGAGACGTAAGCCGTTGTGGATGGCACTACGCGATCGATCTTTCAAATCAAGAGCCACCATGATGGAAATCCAATTTCCAAATATGACATTTTGCGGTTTTGATTGTAGAGCCTAGTATTGGCGACATGATATATGGTACCCATGCCGTCTATGATTGATGCATTTATATTTGAAGTTGTTTTCTTCACTTATAGTAATAATATAAGATGAAATTTCACGTATCAAGCATATTTGGCTATTATAAGGGAAAACCCTATACTCTGGCTTGCGTTGCATTGTGTGATGGGACCTGGGTCTTATAATAGCTTCATTGTTCTTTATTTAGCATTGCGCTGTTTGTTTTATGCACTGGTATTATTGGGAGGAAACCCGTTCCGTGTTATACGGCGTGGTCCCTTGATTTACCTAACTTTAAAAACAAAGATTAATAACTGTTTTAGTTCTCACACCAGTCACATGACTGACCTGGAGTTTATTGTTTTAACCTAAACTCTGGGTGCCCCTATTTCCACACGAGCAGCTAGTAGTTTTGGTTTTGCAGATTTATATTCAAAGGATCCTGATTTACAGCTGGAACGATATCCGGAAAGCTCTGTATCCGTATATCTCTTCTAGTTTTGTTTTGTATTATTTCCGCTGCGATGTATTTAAATATAATTTAAATCTCTGATGTTTTCTGTGTAATATTTATTCATACTCTGTATATTCTTGTATTCTGATGGACTTGTTGTAATAAGTAATGAAATGTTCTTCTGTTTGCGTTCTGTTGTGGCTTGTTCTCGAAGCAATCCGGGCTTTCCTTACCGGGGAAGTTACGAGTCTTCACACTAATACAAGTAAATAATAATTTAGTAGAACGCTTGCATCTCACGCTCCATATATATAATATACAATCCAAAACCGCGGGCTCTTATTGGGTAATGGATTTCCAACTATGACAAGGTATGGAACCACCTTCCGATCAGTGTACTCTAGAGGGGATACACTGAAGTTTAACAAGAACATCTTGTAACTCAGCCACACATGACCGACTATTCATTTCGCTTGAGTGTTCTGAATATATTGTCACCTTACGATTGGTATACCAATATAACCATTCCCGGGATATACAGAAATGAAAGAAGTAAGAAATATGAATATTCTCTAAATGGTGACAATATACCCTAATTGGGTGCGACCCACTTAGCCATGTTGCCTGCCCGATTTTTGTCATTTCCCGGTTGATGAGGCTTCAGGTCATAACGTATCCTTTGATAGATCACACCTTCCTTTACTTTGAATGCCACATCGTCATACCCTCCAAATCACAGATTGATTTCTCCAAAAATACCACGGGTATTATGCTAAGAGAAATGAATTCCTCCACCACTAACGTAAATATGTTTGAAGAGATCAACTTACGCGATCTATTAGATATACTCTGTCAGACATTCGTTCATATATGTTGTCCTGGGTCTAGACAAACCGAAGGCACTATTCGGTAGAACCATCTTAGGAAATTTCCAGCTAGGATCGTCACAATAACCCTTGCATAAACTCCGTCTTTAGTTATCTTCATCATATTTGATTCGCAACGCTAATGCCCATACAAAGTGGATTTCAGATAATAAATCTGATCCCGGTCCCTCCGTATTGACAATGGAAAAATGGTCAAAAACTTTGATAGTCGGCTATTTAACTATCAACGGAAAATATCCATACAAAGAACGATCTTATTTCCAAATGGAAATATTAACAATAAATCATCTATTAACACTGAGCCCTTTAATTAAATTAACATTTATTTTATTTGTTTCCCAAGTTCTTTCCCGATATTCTTAAAACCCGTTTTGTCTCACACGATCCTTGGAAAACGTTTCCATCTATTCTAAACTATTTATTTTCCATATTTCAAAAATTATATCTTATTAATATCGGAAAACATTTTTATTTCCTATCATGCACCGTTACTCTTTTCTATCCATTAGTCACTAACCGTAAACTAGTAAGAAGACAACTCCATAAGCATCAATCTCGAAGGCCGAAACCAACATCAGATCAACACTCAGAAAACCATTCGACTTAACTAATTCTCAGTCAGCTTCTAATTCTCTTCATTTCATTTCTTAATTTCTTATCAAATCACGGCTTACGAAACTCTCGAATTCAATTTACAAATCTACTTCTTTTACGAAAAATATGGATTATAACGATAACATTATAATCTATATTTTTAAAATATAACTTGATTCGTTACTTTGAATAAATAAATATTACTTAATAAATTAATTAAAAAAATAATCTTGATTTAAAACAAAAAGTAAACAGAACTTCCCCATATTCGATATAATCGAATTATAAGTATAACTCTCTTTCGAACAGACTTTATTCGACTAACGTTCCCAACCTTGGAATAACTCACCATTTCAGGATAACTTGGTTTCTAAATTCACTTTTGAATTTATCACTTCAAATATTTACCAATTTCCTTTTTATAACCAATTAAAATTGCAAATTGTTTGCTTTTAAACCGTTATTCACTTCAAAATGTAAATATCGTTCCTTTATAGAAATCCCAACTCATTTTATCAAATAAGATCTTGATTTGTATTCATAATACCATTACAGGTTCACACATTTTTTATCGAGTTATTTTATAAATTCATACTCATAATCCATTTCATATATTCCATTTACATGCCAACTTCTAGTTAATTATATATTAAGTTTATATCTTAATTTCTATTTCTTATTCGAATATAAATTTTTGGTTTCAACCCAAATGTTAACCATCTTATCAAATTCTAAATTATATTATATAATTCCTAAAGATAAATTATTTTTATAATATTCAACATCGTCGAATTCTGATTATAAATCCTTATGGATTTAATTCTATTCTCATTTCAAATATCGAAACAATTTCATCGTTTTTCTTTCTAAACGATTTCCCTTTTTTCAAAATAAATTCATTTCTTGAATTTATATTTTCAAATTATTTAATAATAGCCGGACCAGCCTACAAAAACAAAACGGTCCCTCCGTAACCAGTCATTCCAAAAATTGAAGATAGAGATCAAGAAATGGAATTTCAAACCGAACCAGATTTAACAACAGATTAAGGATCATCGGAAATAGTATCCGTGGCAATAATCATTCTCAATTGCCCTGAAATGTTAGGGAAGAATCTTTCCCAATTAATATACTGGGCATTCTTGCTTCATTTATAAATATCATTTATAAATCAAATTACTTGTTTTAATATAACTAAAATAAGTTATTGTATTCCCACTAGTCAAGATTAAATTTCTATTATTTAAAATAAATAAATTATAGATTTTCCTTTTTAAAACTCCAATATCTTTTCCAATATATTCGAATATATTTCATGGTATTTTGTTACCAATTATTTCAGGTTAAAGTTGTTCAAACATCCCAATCACACAATAATCAACACCAGATTATTGGTCACATCATATAATGCAATATATGAAAAATAATAATATAATTATTGAGGAATCCAATTAGATCCCTCCAACCTATTTTCCTATATCCACAGATGCTAATCAACATAAATAACGCTAATTTCATATCAACATGAAATATTATAATAATTAAAATCAGTATTAAATCAATGACTTATATATATAACTATATATATTATATCGACCAATTTATTTGTGAATCAACCAAACAACAATCATATATATCATTCAATCATTTTTCGCATTATTAAATACCGTTTATAAAATTATAAAACTGGACAGAGTTAGTGAGTTTATTCACCTTAGCCGTTAATTGTTGAAACGCCCCGCCTCTATACCCACTATCGTCTAGTTCATTTCAGAGAAATGACGTAGACCATAACGGAGAATGAGGTTTGTGAAGGGCGACCGATTGTATAATTGCTCCATGTGAGGAATACACATCGAATTCCTATACCAAATAAAATTTCGACATGACCATTCGACACATAGGGAAACTACACAACGGCTAAATGCAATCTGGAAAGCAGTATAAAATAGACAACAATAATAATATAAATATGGTGTATCTTAAAGCCAGACACAAAATAATCATATCACAAAGGAGGAATAGATATGAATAAACCAAGGATGTGTATAGTGGACAACAAAGATCCACTAATCCCAAAAGAATAGATACATGCACCATGGTCTAAATCAAAGAATATGTACACAACAAGTGATAATGACATAGGTACAAAAGTACATAAAACTACAGAGACAGAGTAGCAAGCTGAAAGCAGAAGATCAATCCTGTGATGAGTCCCAAAGGAGTACCTAAATGACTCGGTCTGACCCGAGTATTATTTAGAGGAATAAATAATAAACGGGTCAGTCGAGCAGTACTTATCAAATAAACAGAGATAATAAGAGATATAACACAGGATGACATGATTCTACTAATAACATCTAATCATAAATAAATATGAAAGATGACATGTCAACACAATCAGGAAATGACAATGGAATGTCAGCACATAAGTATCTCTAAATAATCTGGTAGCTAATATAGAATGCAACATTAAAATAATAGCACACAACAAGAAATGATAGCGGAATGCCAAATACACATCAAATTTATGACCATCGCATCAAAGTAAATCTTGAACCATAAATCAGTTCTCAAATTGACGTGCACCACGTCAAAGTAATCAAGAATCCAGAAATCACTCGAAATCCAGAAGAAACATCATAAAAACGAAGCTCCCCACGGTGTCGGGTGTCGAAGCTCCCCACCGCGCCGGGTGTGGAAGCTCCCCACGGTGCCGAGTACCGAAGCTCCCCACCGCCCCGAACTCGAACTAACAAATATGTCATAGACGGATACCAATGATCCGGGTGAATAGAAATTACTCTGAGCCAGTTGATTTAAGGAAATAGCAACATGTCCCATAACCATATGCTATTCTCGAATATTTACGAACCCGTAGTTGGTTTCTATTCAAAATAGAGAAAATCATAGAAGGAGCATTGCCATAGTTTTCGATCGGACGAGTCCAAGAATTAACCATCGAAGCAAAAGCAAGGGTTCATGGTCCTTGATTTTACTAAGGCATTTAATTAGGTTTGTCATACGAACGTGAAAAAGGTTTATAAAATATATATACACTAGTAGATATTGAAGAAGGTTTATAAAACGATTTCGTAAATTAGCTTCGTACAATGAAGTAAGATTGGAAACCATTTTAGTATAAGAGTTTGATATCTACTGATAACATAAAATCTCTTTATATAACTTCAAAGTGGCAATAAACAATAGTACGATTGCCGAGGCAAATCGATCAAGAGGATTCACATCATAATGACATAAATCCAAATCATAAATCGACAAATGTAAATTCGATAAATCGAATATACATATAGATCCTTAGTGAATCCAATGACGTTAATAAATGGTTAGAAATCACCTTGGAGCGACAGGAAACAAAGACACAAAATCAGGTGCCGCAGATCAAAGAGTGATCACTAAGGTGATCGCTAATGCGTAATTCACATTACAACAACATACGGAAAATCAAGGGATAACAGTTGTAATTACGATCAACGAACGAATCGAAATCCCAAACTAGCACCCGAAGGTTTTAAACTACATCGGAATAGACTCGAAGGATATCGAGTCGATAATTCACGTTTTAGAGTCGTGAATCGTCTTAACAAGAGTATCGAATAAATTCGATATATGAAATGGAGCGCACGGCTTTACGATGATCTTAGGTGAATTCAAAGACCATCGACACGCACGGAAGAGCCAAGGAGGAGTTCGAAAACAATGTTTTCCTCCACCATAAATTATCATGAACTCCAAATCACTCCAAATTAGTTTCATTGGAAAGCTCTCGTCAAGACAGTTCCAATGCACCAGATTTCGTTGAATTCCAAGTTCGTATGAAAAAGTTATGGCCGTTTTAATTCTGTTCGGTTGTTCACAACCGAATCTAGGTGCAGATCTCGGCCATTTACAACCAAAACTGGGTGCAAATTTCGGTCGTTAACAACTGACTGGTTGTTAAACGTCAATTTTTTTTTACCATTTTCCTCTGTTCGGTTGTCAACCACCGAATATTGGTGCATATTTTGGCAGTTAACAACCGACCAGCTGTTAATCATCAATTTTTCTACCATTTTACCTAGAAAACATGTTCAAAACGATATCGACGAATCCCCGAAGGCCTATGATGTTATATACATGTATATGAGGCTTCAGCGGCTTGTCGAAACAACTTGTAACACCCAAATAAGCATGCACAGACATTCATACAAAATATTAGCAATGGTTTTGATTGTAAATTCAAATATGATCTAAATTCCAAAACAAAGCATACCAAAGTGATTCAAGCGACTTGTGAAAACTTAGAACTTTGCAGGGGCAGCAATGAAGCTTCACAATATCACCAAATCAATTCATAACATATGAATTAGGTTGTATGAATAACATATGTCATAATTTATATTTCAAACGAAATTCAAACTAATAAACTGGAAAGTGTAAACTATCCTAACCAATTCAATAAGCAAATGCAACATGAAATGGTCCTAAATTACACTTGTGCAAGCCACAGACTTGTGGCATAGATGTGAGTTCAATAAAGAAATCACCTTTGGCTCTTGAATGACAAGAACAAGCTCCAACAAGGAAGAACAAGCACAAATCCAAGCAAAGAAGCTTTCTTTCTTCAATCACTCCTCTCTAATCACCTCATGAACACATATGAAAACTCATGGATGTTAGAACATCATAAAAATCCAAAATTGAGAGGAGAGAAAGGTAGAGAACGAGTAGAGAGAGCTTACCCATGTCATAGAACTGGATTTGCACAAGAATTGAGCTCTAGATTGGAAGCCCTAGCTTAGGGAATTTCTATTTCCCATTCCCTCTCCCATTTTCTATTTTCTTTGAGTGTTTGGAATGAATGAGAGCAAGAGAGCTAGGTGAAGCTCTTAAGTGAATGAGCTAGGTTGACTAACCAAGCCCTAACCCAAAGTCTCAAATTTCCGAAACTCAGAACATATCGAACCTTATAGTTTTCGAACACCTAAATGATGTTTTGAACTCGATGGAAGTGGTTTCGAGTCCAAATTCATTCGTATGAGAAAAGTGATATTTTGGTCATACATTCTAATGAGAAAATGACCAAATTTCACTAACTCAAAAGGTATCGATGCTTATAGTCAAAAAGGTCGTAAACGATGATCCGGACTCAATGGAAGTGGTCCCGAATCCTAATTTTGCTGTTTGTGAAAAACGACTTTTTGAGCTTCACATCGGATTCGACGATAGATTTAAATAAAATATTTAAATCCATTATCATGGAATGAGCGGGTTGTTACAGACTTCCCCCCTTAAAAGAATTGCGTCCCCGCAATTCCTTATGATTGAAGTAATGAGTAACAAACAAAAATAATACCACGGAGTGGTACCACAAGAATCGATACGGAATGAAAAGATCACACCAACGGCTATGTGAGATCCCAATTTCGTCTCGCGAGATCATAAAAACTGGAGTTTAATCTCAAACTCCATTACCCATGAAGGTAGTCATCCCAAATGGGTAAAATAATTCCAGAAAAATTCATAAGCGCTATGAATTCAAATAGACTCGTCTTTCTTAGTATGATTCTCAAGGGAATGAGAATCGGTAGAATGCACAAAACCCACGCGAATCTAATTTGGAATTTCAAGAAGCAACGAGACTGCGGCCTACAGACGCGGAATATCAATAGTAGATATTTCTCTTAGGATGTGAGATGGGAAATTACGGTGGTTGACTACTCCATTCCTAAAACTCAATCACGACGATGTAGCGAACATCGAACTTCAGCACTTTAGTCTTGCGACAAGGTGGCTGACACCCACAAAAGAACAACTCAGAGATTCCAATGAAGTTAGCTAAAGAGAGCAATTCTCGAAGGAATAATCAATCCTAATATCAATGATTCAAGGATGGTGACGGAATATCAACGAGCTAGAAATCGATAACAAGTATTGGTAATGGAGTACCAATGAACTACTCGGAGAAGTCGATTTCAAATCAAGTACTAAATCTCATTTAGCAACCATAAAGACGAATCATTAGGAATTACATGAAATTCCCAACATTCAGAAATTTGAGTATCGATTTTAGAAAATCAGAAACATCGAGAAGATGATGGATAAGTAGTGCACAACTTACCACTTCAGAACAACAAGATTTAAGATAATTTTCTGCCAAAAATCTCAAATCGCAAAAACATCAGCAATTTATCAAAGAAGCAATAGACAATTTCTATAACAAGTTGATATTAAACCTATGAGGTCATAATCCCCAAAAATTTGATTGACAAGGGTTAACAAACGTGGGGAGACAATTGTTAATCCAAATGATTCAAACAAACAAAGGAGGAATATCAAAAGAGCTCATCCTTTCGTTATTCATTTCTAAGAACAACGGAAGGCTAAGTCCATAAGTGAATTGACTATAGCATTTCTGGACGACCGAATAGATCATAGATTCGAAGAAAGGAATTATTGAGTTCGCCGCGGATTGCAAAAACTCATATTCCCCTCCCCGAACGGGATTCCCACTCTCTCGACTGATCGTTCACTAGAGAAAATAAGGAGACCCATGAAATCATGAGAATACTAAATTCTCTTCAGCAAATAGAAACAAGGATTAGGAATTAGGCGAGATTTCCAATCCTGGAGTTATTTATTTACTCAAAGAAAAGATTCAAGATAATTTCTAATTAAAAATCTTGAACCACTCGAATTCTTGGATTTGCTTCAAGGAAATCTAGAAATAAATTATCTAGAAAAACAACAAAACGATTACAAAAAATCGCAAAAAATCCAAAATATCATTATTTTGATTAACTTACTGATGTTTAATTTAATTTTAGTGATCATTTCAAATGTCGAATTGTCACATAATGGTGTTTAGGAATTCCAAACTACAACATGGCGTCCCGCGTCTCGTTCGAGATCCTTAACGCACCCAACAGACAAGTTAACACAAGAAAATCCTCCAAAATTTTAAAGTTCATGCAAATCTCGCGAAAATATAAAAATTCAATAAATCATTCGGGATGGCATAAAGGAAATAAAATTCCTTTATCAACTTATGAATAAAACACAAATCAAACCTTTTGATAACGAAGAACACGGTCGACGTATATCAAAAGAACATAAATAAAAATAATCTCTGAACAAGGTAAACGACATTAAGGGATTAATGACGCGTACCTTGACTCAAGAAGAGGGATCACAAGAAGCGGGATGCTTTCCCTCCTTTTTTATCTTGAGTTTTTAATGCAACGAGGTAACACAAATGTATCATTGCGCATTTGTTGAGTTAATTTAGCACAAATGCTTGGTGACTCATACCGGCACAACGAGGTAACAAATGAGTTGTTTTAGCCCGAAGGCTTGGTGATCTCACACCGAACTAGAACTATATAACTAATAATAAGGAAGTAGATTTAGTCACAAAGACATGGTATCTCTATACCGACCGACAAGTGATCAATAGACCATGCTAGGTACGTAACGACGTACGAAGCAATCTTAACTAGAAATCAAGAAATGTCAGGATTAAAGGCGCTTACCACGTGCATAACAACGCATGGGCAAGATATCCAATGATCAATCAACTTCAAGGATCATAAGTGATCAACAAGGTAGGAGTGATACACAATAGTTTTCAAATGCACAAGTCCGGTAATTATCCGTCAAAGCAAACACAAGGGTCCACAGTCCTCATGTTCACTAAGGCATTTAATTAAATTTCTCGTGCTATTGAAGTAGTCACGACAATGTCAAAATACGATCACCGAAGCAATCGATAACTTGAAATTTATATTTTAAAACCGTAATTTATACAAAGACAGACATCGATTAGCAACTCGAGTCAAAGAGTGAAACAGAAGCACCACTAGAGCACACGGGCCCTAGATGGACTATAGAAATCAACCCGAAGGGGACAAGTCGATAACTATTCTAAAAGACTAAAAATAGGCCACTTGAGACATAATCACCCCTCCCGCAGGAGGTACACTGGGTGAACCGGCATTTGCACGACTACGGCCAACTATTTCACTTCTTTAAGGAAAAAGAAGGAGGAAAAAGTTAGTCTCAAGTTGAATTCAAACGGCGCGAATTCAAAAAATGGAATCGTATAGGAAGATAAGCTATGATGGGTCTAAAGACTCTAACTAAAACCCTAAAGCACGATTCCCGAGAGAGGCTTAAGACAATACCATCGTCATACTATCTTACACTTTTTCGAAAAGTTGGCTTGGATACCAACTGTAACGCCCCGCCTTTATACCCACTATCGTCGAGTTCATTTCAAAGAAATATCGTAGACCATAATGGAGAATGAGGTTTGTGAAGGGCGGCCGATTGTATAATTGCTCCATGTGAGGAATGCACATCGAATTCCGATACCAAATAAAATTTCGACATGACCATTCAGCACATAGGTAAACTACACAACGGCTTAATGCAATCCGGAAAGCAATATAAAATAGACAACAACAATAATATAAATATGGTATATCTCAAAGCCAGACACAAAATAATCATATCACAAAGGAGGAATAGATATGAATAAACCAAGGATGTGTACAACAAGATAGTGGACAACAAATATCCACTAATCCCAAAAGAATAGATACATGCACCATGATCTAAATCAAAGAATATGTACACAACAAGTGATAATGACATAGGTAAAAAAGTACATAAAACTACAGAGACAGAGTAGCAAGCTGAAAGCGGAAGATCAATTCTGCGATGAGTCTCAAAGGAGTACCTAAATGACTCGTTCTGACCCGAGTATTATTTAGAGGAATAAATAATAAACGAGTCAGTCTAGCTGTACTTATCAAATAAACAGAGATAACAAGAGATATAACACAGGATGACATGATTCTACTAATAACATCTAATCATAAATAAATATGAAACATGACATGTCAACACAATCAGGAAATGACAATGGAACGTCAGCACATAAGTATCTCTAAATGATCTCGTAGCTAATATAGAATGCAACATTCAAATAATAGCACACAACAAGAAATGATAGTGGAATGCCAAATACACATCAAATTGATGACCATCGCATCAAAGTAAATCATGAACCATAAATCATTTCTCAAATTGACGCGCACCACGTCAAAGTAATCAAGAATCCAGAAATCACTCAAAATCTAGAAGAAACATCATAAAAACGAAGCTCCCCACGGTGCCGGGTGCCGAAGCTCCCCACCGCGCTGGGTGTCGAAGTTCCCCACGGTGCCGAGTGCCGAAGCTCCCCACCGCACCGAACTCGAACTAACAAATATGTCATAGACGGATACCAGTGATCCGGGTGAATAGAAATTACTCTGAGCCAGTTGATATAAGGAAATAACAACATGTCCCATAACCACATTCTATTCTCGAATATTTACGAACCCATAGTTGGTTTCTATTCAAAACAGAGAAAATTATAGAAGGGGCATTGCCACGGTTTTCGATCGGACGAGTCCAATAATTAACCATCAAAGAAAAAACTAGGGTTCATAGTCCTTGATTTTACTAAGGCGTTTAATTAGATTTCTCATACGAACGTGAAAAAGGTTTATAAAATATATATACACTAGTAGATATTGAAGAAGGTTTATAGAACGATTTCGTAAATTAGCTTCGTACAATGAAGTAAGGTTGGAAACCATTTTAATATAAGAGTTTGATATCTACTGATAACATAAAATCTCTTTATGTAACTTCAAAGTGGCAATAAACAATAGTACGATTGCTGAGGCAAATCGATCAATGGGATTCACATCATAATGACATAAATCCAAATCATAAATCGTCAAATGTAAATTCGATAAATCGAATATACATATAGCTCCTTAGTGAATCCAATGACGTTAATAAACGGTTAGAAATCACCCTGGAGCGACAGGAAACAAAGACACAAAATTAGGTGTCGCAGATCAAAGAGTGATCACCAAGGTGATCGCTAATGCGTAATTCACATTACAACAACATACGGAAATTCAAGGGATAACAGTTGTAATTCCGATCAACGAACGAATCGAAATCCCAAACTAGCACCCGAAGATTTTAAACTACATCGGAATAGACTCGAAGGATATTGAGTCGATAATTCACGTTTTAGAGTCGTAAATCATCTTAACAAGAGTATCGAATAAATTCGATATACGAAATGGAGCGCCCGAATTTACGATGATTTTCGGTAAATTCAAAGACCATCGACATGCACGGAAGAGCCAAGGAGGAGTCCAGAAACAATGTTTTCCTCAGCCATAAATTATCATGAACTCAAAATCACTCCAAATTAGTTTCACCGGATCTCGTCGAGACGTTTCCAATGCACCTGATTTCGTTGAATTCCGAGTTCGTATGAAAAAGTTATGGCCGTTTTAATTCTGTTCGGTTGTTCACAACCGAATATGGGTGCAGATCTCGGCCGTTTACAACCGAAACTGGGTGCAAATTTCGGCCGTTAACAACCGACCGGTTGTTAAACGTCAATTTTTTTACCATTTTCCTCTGTTCGGTTGTTAACAACTGAATATGGGTGCATATTTCGGCCGTTAACAACCGACCAGCTGTTAATCGTCAATTTTTCTACCATTTTACCTAGAAAACATGTTCAAAACGATATCGACGAATGCCCGAAGGCCTATGATGTTGTATACATGTATATGAGGCTTCAAAGACTTGTCGAAACAACTTGTAACACCCAAATAAGCATGACAAACATTCATACAAAAGATTAGCAATGGTTTGATTGTAAATTCAAATATGAACTAAATTCCAAACCAAAGCATACCAAAGCGATTCAAGCGACTTGTGAAGACTTAGAACTTTTCCGGGGCGGCAATGAAGCTTCACAATATCACCAAATCAACTCATAACATATGAATTTAGTTGTATGAATAACATATGCCATAATTTATATTTCAAACGAAAGTCAAACTAATAAACCTGAAAGTGTAAACTATCCTAACCAATTCAATAAGCAAATGCGACATGAAATGGTCCTAAATTACACTTGTGCAAGCCATAGACTTGCAGCATAGATGTGAGTTCAATAAAGAACTCACCTTTGGCTCTTGAATGACAAGAACAAGTTCCAACAAGGAAGAACAAGCACAAATCCAAGGAAAGAAGTTTTCTTTCTTCAATCACTCCTCTCTAATCACCTCGTGAACACATATAAAGACTCATGGATGTTAGAACATCATAAAAATCCAAAATTAAGAGGAGAGAAAGGTAGAGAACGAGTAGAGAGAGCTTACCCATGTCATAGAATTGGATTTACACAAGAATTGAGCTCTAGATTGGAAGCCCTAGCTTAGGGAATTTCTATTTCCCATTCCCTCTCCCATTTTCTATTTTCTTTGAGTGTTTGGAATGAATGAGAGGAAGAGAGCTAGGTGGAGCTCTTAAGTGAATGAGCTAGGTTGGGTAACCAAGCCCTAGCCCAAAGTCTCAAATTTCCGAAACTAGGAACATATCGAACCTTATAGTTTTCGAACACCTAAATGAAGTTTTGAACTCGATGGAAGTGGTTTCGAGTCCAAATTCATTCGTACGAGAAAAGTGATATTTTGGTCATACATTCTAATGAGAAAACGACCAAATTTCACTAACTCAAAAAGTATCGATGCTTATAGTCAAAAAGGTCGTAAACGATGATCTGGACTCAATGGAAGTGGTCCCGAATCCTAATTTTGCTGTTTGTGAAAAACGACATTTTGAGCTCCACATCGGATTCGACGATAGATTTAAATAAAATATTTAAATCTGTTATCATGGAATGAGCAGGTTGCTACAATAACAATTAACGTTCAGTTGATTAAATCAGACATTTGATTCTGCCTAAAATTATAATGATCACCAAATGGTTCCAAACCAGCTTCATATTGTAGTCCGCGTCCGTACGATCCCAACGAATCTAGGATCGACAAATGTTAAGAATGTATGATGAAGATATTTTATTTACCAGTTTAAACGAGTACTTTAATTATTTAAATTATTATTATTATTATTATTTAATATATATGTGTGCTTACCAACTTCAACCCAAAACACTTCAACACCAGGTCAGCCCTTTTTCTTCATGTCTCCCATTTGTACACAACACCCTTGCACGTGAAGCATCCTTGCCAAATATGAATTTCAATGCTGTGGTCCACTCCACTATACCGCCAACCAACCAGTAGAAAACCCATTCGAATATTCACGTGATAACCCGACCCACTCCACTATACCGCCATCTACAGTTCTTCCACAAACTAGTGAAACTCGTCTCCAATTTACAGAATTATACCCGTCCCCCTTTATCTCCTTCTTCCTCGTAAAAGAAAGCTCTGGTATTCTTCAACCTCCACCATTTTCGCATCCTATATCCCCACGTCAACTTTCCATGCTCCACGAAAACTCATCATGATTTTACCATTCAATTCCATATAAAATCTCCACCAACCTATCTGATCTGTGTTGAACTTGATCAAAGCTCCTCATCGCGTCAACATGGTGAACTCACTGTGCTACAGTGAACCTATCGAACAAGAACTGCGCAGAAATGTCCAAAATTTCCCATGTAGCTGCTAAACTCTTCCCTTGATCCAAATATCCCACCCATTTTGTAACACCCCACGTCCATTAATGTCACTCAAAAAGGAAATGCATTAACTTCCATGGAGGTTTTAAGTGAATATAGGACAGAAAAATTACAACAAGACAGATAATAAGTAGTACTTGGAAATCTAAAACTTCATTTTATTGCAGCGGAATTTAAACATGTTTGTTACATCATAGAACCATAAATCAGAGTCAAGTACAATATCCATCTTCATAAAACAAAATACATAACCCCATTACACAAATAGCCATTAAAGAAGATAACAAGCTGGACTTTACTTCAACGGTCCAAGCTTTCCAAAGAGAGATGAAGCAATCCAATCAAACTCCACTAGAGCTGAGCCCAACCTGAGGACCTGGAGGGGGGAAAAAGGATAGAAATGGAGGGGGTCAGACATAAAGTCTGGTGAGTATGATAATTCTAACATTACTATTATCATAGTAACTAGACCAAGGCATAAGCTGGAAAACAAGGAAATGTCTATGAACTATTGGGTATGGAAGAGCAGATAAAGATAACGTTAAAGGCACACCTAATTACTAACGAATAATTACTACACTGCACCACACCAGTCACCCTAAAGGTTGATCCCACCCACTTTACTTAGAAATTACATATGACTACATAGGTGCCGTCTGCCCCTATCTCCACTAGGTGTACCCCATTACCCACTTTCGATCGGCTCCTTTCTCGTAGATACCCGTGCTGGCCCCACAGTGGGGTGTATCACTCCCCTAAAGTGGCAACCCGATACAACTGAGAATGCACGGCTTATACCTACACGATGCAACAACGTCTTACCTACCAGCTCGGGTCCACACACGCATATGAAACCCGTTGGACTTGCGTTGCCACCGCTACCCCGTTTTGGCCTCTTATAGTCAAACCCAGTATGCGTGTCCCGTCCTCGACTTGGGTCGAGCCCACAAAGATACGTTTGGGTTACTGGTTGAAATGGGCCCCCACAAGCTACCCACCTAAGCTTGTCCACTAGTATATCCCACTTAACCCTCTTAGTCATGTTCATTTACATGTGTGTTTGATTAAGTCTTACTAATCGTATTTCACATGCCACTATGGGCACCCACTAGATTACTCATGCCACCCAAGGCACCTAGTTAACCCCCATGTCCCACCTTACATGTTTATCTGGTTAAGTATTTCTTAATTCATTCAGGCCATAACGTCATAAAGACCTCTCACATTAGACTGGCATTTATGGCAGCTGGATTTGCCGGGCGGGTCCGGGCAGTCTTACACCAAAAAAGAGTCTAACCTCGTGTCTTTACAACTGTTATGCTTTAGTTCGGGCCTAGGACCTCTCACATTGGGCTGACATTTGTGACCACAGGATTTGCCGGGCAGGTCTGGGCAGGTTTACGTCACAAACGAGTCCAACCTCGTGTCCTAAGCATTGATTATCACTTATAATCTTTTACCCCAGTTTTGAATATATCCCTATTCAAATTATTAATTAATTCCATTTTTAATGATGTCCATAATTGACTCAATTATGGCCATCCATTCATGGCATGCAAAATCATATCAATTGCACCCCAACTTCTTAATATTAAATCCTTAATATTACCCCTACCCCACGTTATACGTTCGCTTATTCAACGCAAATTATACGTTAGACTCAAATAGTCTAACTCATACCACAAAGATAAATTATCACAACATATAGACAAGTAAAATAGACCTAATCATATTAGGGGTGAAACTTGTGTGAAACTACACATGTTATGGATCTAAAGGTGTCAATTTGTTTGGTAAAATGTCATAATTCACATATTATGATCATAATCCAAATTCATGTATGGACTTGCATATGGGGTTTTATGCAGCATAATGATGGTGTGAACTAGCATCTATTACATAGAATTCACATATGTCATAGCATAATTCTAGATGTCATAATTCTAGATCTAAATAGATGTCATGGCATATGTTCATAATCTTTACTAATCAATCTAAACTTGCATACATGGTTTGTCATATGGATCAACATAGCCCAAACATTATGATTTGATTAACATGAACTAATTAGCATAGATAATAGCATCATGACTTTAAAGCATGTGTGATTTATCAGAACTTAGCATAGAAAATTACAACCTATACAATATCATCATAGCATGATTTACAACATATAGGATATCATCATCACATAGCATAGGATTTATAACATACATGATAGCATAAGGTTTACAACAACATATATGACAATCCACATCATTTACTTATAATCCATTCATAACTTAATCTAATTAGTTTAATAATAATCTTGTCAAGATCATCATACTCGCAATTAGAGAAGAAAGTGAGTCTTGATTTGCTTTAGAGTTGAGTAGAATTAGGGTTTTGATTAGCTTCCTCCTTCTTAGTTGGCGGCGGCTACACTGAGTTCCATGGCGGCGGTATGACGGTAGCTATTCTATTTTTCATGTGAATTAGAGTGAGAGACTACCTAGGTATTTATAGAGTTTAGGGTTTATTTAGACCGTCAGATCAACTCAGAACTAAATTGAACCGTTAATTTTGCCAACTCAGCCCTAAAGACACATCAGCAGCTCAAGATTGGGCTCAGTCAAACCCTAGCCGCCTGGACAGGTCGACACCCAGGTCGACTACCCAGTCGACCTGGGGGGGGGGGTCGACTACCCAGTCGACTCCCCAGTCGACCTGGGGTGCTGGGCGGGAATTTTCCCGTCTAGCCTGTTTGACTTCGAATTTTGAATTTTAAATTTTCTGAAATCTGTTTTGAATTTTCTGAAACTTCCAATGGCCATAACTTCTTCATACGAAGTCCAATTCACGCAAACTCGGACTCTATTTCAACCAGAATTCCGGGACGAACACAATGGCGCAACGCGTTACCCACAATTCTCACATCTGATATTAGTTATTCTTTAATTTGTGAATATTAATATTAACAGAATTACGGGGTGTTACACATTTCTAACATCGAGGGCTAGAATCCCCAAACGTTTCATAGCCAACTCGCTATTGCAAATGTTAAACCCGTCTAAACCATGCCGCACTCTACAAAAGTAATATTTGAAAGAAGAGAACCTTTCATTGATCCCATATAAATATATTTCACGATTTTAGGATGCATGAAGGATTTATATATATATTTTTTTTAAAACAAAAGTTGCTGTAAGGATTAAAATAAAATGAAGTGTACTGTATTTCTCGTTTGAAGCTGGAATCGACAATGCTTCAGTATTTATAGACTATACTACTTCGTTGCCAAGTAATAGATGTTGTAGGTTGTACATTCTCCACGGTTTAGGTTTGCAAATAACTATATATATTTCTTGTAACAACTCGAATTCCGATATACCAATTTTTTTTCAAAATTCTAATCTATCGAAATTCATGTTGGTTTGCTCTAGTATCCTGCAGAAAAGACAAAGACATAAAATATGTCAGAGCCCAGAAATTATCTCACAGCGAAATGGATAAAATATAATTTAATAAAATTATAGCCTTACTGTATTAATCATACTGCCTAACCAGTATCCAAAGCTATTATGTCTCTGCCACGAATCTAACCTGCGAGTATGTTATGAGGAGGGGGTCAGAACACAAGTTCTGGTGATTGGATTTAAACTATACACTCTCGATAATTCTACATATGACGTTCAATAACATTTTCTTATTTATTAGGTTACTGGGGTTAACAGCACTCAAGGCTTTCACACACGTCGTACCCATTTACTTCCCAGTGGATTAACCTAATACAGTATATATGTAGCTACCCCCAATATTAAGGTACACCCCATGGTACCCCACTCGCATGGTCTCCACCGTAATACCACCGAAATATACGCAGTTCCTCATCCTACGCTGGAGTTACATATGCATCTCTATATAACAATGTTATGTTCCATATGGAAAGTTTTTAGAAACTGAAAAGTTGAAGAGCTTGAGTCAGAACGAAGGTGGAGTTGGTTAAGTAAACGACCTTCGGTTTTGCCTTCCTTTTCGAGAATGAAAAGTTTCAAGTGGGAGATATTATAACAAACCTGAATTTTGGAACCAAATTAAAATTTATTTTTAATTGATTTTAATGGATTTTAAATAATTAAAATGATTTATTTTAAGAATAAACGACTTAGAATTTATTAAAAACAAAGTTTGAGCGTTAAACGAGTAAAGTGTGAATTAAATATTATTCAATTATATATATATATATACATATATATATATATATATAAATCAAATTACAACCTTAACCCTAGGTTAATTATCATTCTGCGCCCTATACACTATTAATAGCCAGAAAACTCGGCTCTATCCTCTTCAATTTCTCAAGATTCTTTCATTTTTAGCGAAAATGACAATTTTTTTCAATGTGATGAGATCTTTAAATTCAACGGGAAAGATCGATTTTAATGATATAAATCGAGAAAAATCTCTCCTTGAATTGTGCACATTCATGCTCAATTTCTAGTTGTTAGGGGGCCACGAGTTCAATGATTTTCCAGGCGTGGGATGGGGCACGATGGCGGTTGTCGTGGTGGTAGCTGACCAGCTTCTAGATGCTTCATTGCGCGTGCGTTTTTGAAGAAGGATGGGAGAAGTTAGGTTCAAACGGCCGTGTTTCTTGGAGCAGAAACGATGAGGGAGAAAGGTTCAATAAGGGAGGGTTTAAATTAGAATTAATTTATTTAATTACATCTTAAATTGTTTAAGATTTAGAACCTCATATCTTTTTCAAACAACAACAGAATTTGACGAAGCTGGATGCGCTGGAATCGCATCGTCGAGTTCTACGCAATGGAACATACTAGAACAAACTCGGAGCAAGTTACAAATTTTGACTAGATTAAATGTCCAGTTTAATTCAGCTAAAACAATCGTTATTAAAACGATTTCAAACCGATCAAGGTGAGAACTCTCTCACTCAACTAATTTGTACAGTTATTCTATTTTATAACTGAATTTATATCGATTGCCTGTACTGATTTATATTTGATTTAATTATCATAAATTGTTATATGGTATATGGTAGCTCACATCACAGTTGTTTGCAAACCAGATGGATGAATGGATGATTATTTGTGTTATGATTTGAATGTGATTTTGAAATATTTAACATGTTAAAACGATGTAAAACTATTTGTGGCAGTTGAAATTGGATTAAAACATCCATTTACAAGTTGAACCGCTTGTTTATGTTCACCCATTTAAGTAATATCGATTGGAATAAAGAAATAATATATTTATTGATTATTTATTGGTTGAAAAACCCCACACGGGTCTTGGGATGATAATTAATTCACACGTCTCCCTTGTGTGTAGTTGTATGTCAATCAATTGATTGATAGACCGCTATAAGCATTATTTAACTATTTAATGCTTATACAGTTGTAGATGCACTTTGGATGTGAATTGGATGTTTATTTATGATTATTGTTGAATACATGTGATGTATGAAATCTATATAAATAAAATTATATGGTAATTGGTGGAATCTCGTTTTAATCCAAAGTAAAAATGAATATTTTAATATAATATTCAGTGAGGAATTAAAGTTTGATTTTGATGTCCGATTTTGGATGGACACAAAGATTATAAAATTATAATGGATATCGAGAAGATTTGATTTCAAAATCTGATATTTTGAAAATATTATTATTTTAATATTATAATAATATGGGATGTTCAATTTTGATTTAAAATTGAAGTGGAAGTTGAAATCATTTTAAACAAAATTATAAATGTTTTATAAAATACGTTTTGAATAGAAATCGAATAAACCTATTATATATAATAGGATGGCTTAATATGAAGATATTTGATTCTGAAGAAAATGGTTGAAATGAAATTTCAAATGGTAGTTGAATATAATTTATAATATTTATAAATTATTTTGGAAGCGATTTCGATTTATTTTTAAATTATAAATCGAATTCGGGCTTGAATAGAACGCATTGTACAGCGACAGTTCGCGAACGTCAACCCGTAACTTTGAATTGACGTAACGAGAGATCCGACCGTCAGATTCTCCTGAAAATGGAACCGTTGGGTTTGTATTGAAATGAGAATCTTAATAAAATAGGAATATTTGAAATTCAATGTTAGTATTTTAAGATAAGTCAAAATCAGTTTTGGAAAAAGTCGCTATGGATGTAGTTCAATGGCCGATATTGGAAACTGACTGTACGGGCCTTAATAAAATTATTGAAAATATGAATAAATTATGCTAAATCATAATAAATGATTTGAAAAGATTTTTGGATGAAAAATTCCAGTTCTGAAAAGATAAATGATATTTTTACCTGAATGGGCTAGTTAACAACTAGTGTAAGAATCCAATGTTTTTAAATTAACAAATTGGATTGTAAATGGTTTTAATATAACCAGAATCTTTCCAACATATAAATTGGAATGGAAATAATCTTCGGATATTTCAGTATTGGATTCCGTGATTATACAAATATCGTTGAGGAATATGGAAGATATCAATATCGTAATTCCTAATACATTATTTGTTGGTTTCAGAATTTGATGTTGAATATAAGTCGATATGATTTCTATTCAAAGCCTTATATCTAATATCAAATTGGATTTTAGGTTTGTCGTGAATGTTGTCTTCAATAACACTGTTCTTAAACCCAGTTGAGAATAGAATGAATGTAATGTCCTATATTTTTGACAATATAATATTTAATTTATTTTATTATTTTAAATATCATATTTGGATTATTAATGGGATTTTAATATTTAAATTCGTTATTAAAAACGAAGTTGAACATTAATTTATATATATTTATAAATCGAGCTCGAAATAGCGCTGCAGTTCGTAATATAGGGTTTTGAACTTTGATTATACATGATCCGATATAAGTCGGATTTCTGTGAAACAAGAAACATATGAATCTAGTTGATTATAATTTTCATATGAAAGAGAAAAATTCAGATTTCGTATTACAGATTATTAGTTATGTCCAATTCAATTTTTAAAATAGTTGCTATGGAAATCGTTATTAAAATATAACGTTTATTTAATATATTTAATAGGGAAATTTAAATCGTTTAACTCAAAATTTGACGATATTGAGTTGTGTAAATTATATTTGGAATTGTATATATATTTTGTTTGGATATGTATCATAAAAATAATTTATTTTGATTTATTTGAATTAATTTGAAACTTAAATAATATTTTATTCAAAATTGTTTAAGCGTTTAAAATTGCCATTTTTGCAAACGGTCTCAGTTTTCGATGAAATTATTTTCATTAGAACCATATTGTTAAATTATTGTAAGAAAATTAATTTTCGTGGTAGACGGATGTCGTATGTGACTTCGGTGGCCAAAAATGTCTCTGCTTCTATTTAATTGTTTAGATTATTTAGGTAGGGGTAACTTTTAATGAATAAACGACTGGTCAAGCAAACTCCAAATTTAGTGAAACAAGATTCATTGGATCCGTTAGGAAGAAGTCTTGTAAAATGTAAAGGCCTCAAATTTATTGGTTTTTTCTGTGATTATAGGTGTAACGGTCGGGAAAATTCGATGCTCGAATTTCGATGTTTAACACAAACCGTGTCAAACTCGAGTACCGAATATCCAGAAAGCTAGAAGAAAGAAGTTAGAGGATGAGAAAAGGTAAGAAAGAACTATTAGAATAGAAGAATAAGAAGACAATGATCAGAATCACACATCGCAGCGGAACAAAATATAACATAAAAATAAATCTTTAAAAAGGATTTGAATAAATATACTTACATGCATCAGAGTACAGCAGACAAATTTTGACAGCTATAATATCCTGTCCTTATATAATACATAGCGGAATAACTATTAATACATTTGGACTCCTCCAGGTCGTCTTTGAACTTCACAACTTCCGATAACCTGAACCTGTAACACGGCTGACCCAAGACATTACAAACGCCATGGATCAGTCTGGTGAACCAGCGTGAGTAAAACTCGCTAAGATATAGATAACATCCATATTGCTTAACTTTGAAATCCTTTGAAAGAAAAGGTAATAGTAAGACCAGTCCACACATAAACATGGACGGTTTTCACCTTACTATAACCAAACATTTTTTGAAATCATTACTAGTCTGATATTATAGTAGTGATGTAAATCAACTAAATAACCAAGCAGTAGAACGCTTGCATCTCATGCTCTACATATATAGTATATAATCAAAAACCGCAGGCCTTATTAGAGATTGGATTCCAACCAGACAAGGTATGGGATCACCTTCCGATCAGTGTACTCTAGAGGGTATACACTGGGGTTCAACAAGAACGCCTTGCAACCCGACCACTCATTTAACTTGCGTGTATCGAATATATTGTCACCCTTTTCGGCTTTTTGTCCGGACCACCGAAATTCCTGGGAGATACAAAAATGAAAAGAAGTAAGAAATATAAATGTTCTCTAGATTGGTGATAATACACCCTGCTTGGGGATGACCCACCTAGCTATGCTGCCTGCCCGATTTCTGTCTTTTCCCGGTTGATGAGGCTCTAGACTACATTTATCTTTTCGAACATCTGGCCACCATTCACCTTGAATGTCACATCATCCATACGTCATCCAGGAACAGGATGAATCGAAGGCACCTTCCTACCACATCCTTATATAGGAATCACCCCAAGGATCAGTAGCGAGTAGCCCTTGCAATCCGCCAATTCCAATCACGATAGAATCACAAGTCAAAACATCTTTGGGAGCGACCCTTAGAAATTCAACGAGTAGTTTTTCCACTCATGAAGATCAACGGTCTTCACTGCTCCATCTTCAATCGGCATCTTCCATGATTTCGTATTCATTGGTTAGAATGGTTTTCGAATATAAATTTGATCCCGGTCTTTCTGTACCAACAATCGTATTTGCTAGATTTGATAGTCGATTATTTAACTATCAAATAAACAATCAATCACCCATAAAAAAGTGAAGTGGATTCATCGGTTCAGTATGCTGCGTTATTTGGCCCTTTTAGTTAAACAACTATTAATAAATTCTAAATCAACATTGGGAATACTGTCCTTTCACTTCTTATTTGAAAATCAATCTTTCCAACTTATAATTCTCGAATTATAATTTATAATCTTCTTCATGGAAATACTAATTTTATTCCCTCAACCACCTTCTTCTCTAAACTAATATCATCCTAGAATAATCACGAAGTCGTTACAAGTTTGGGTATTTTATTTACCTCTCAGACCTTGAGACGACACCATTCTTATCTTCAGAATAGATTAAAGTTCATTAACGAAACCCTATTAAATATAAACCTGCTTACCACTTTAATTGAACTACTCATAAGGTTTTAAGACTTCATAACTTTCAGTTAAGGCACTTAATCTCAGGATTTATCACTTGATTAAATAATCAATTCTAGTCATTTCAGAAACTAACTAATTAATTATTATTATAATAGTTAATCCCCCTCTAAATAATAATTAATGATTGTCCAATAAATCAATTCTAGGTAAGTAGTTGTCTTAGTCCACTCAAAACAAGGTTAATTCGTTAACAACTTCCATTTAGTGATTCCTTTTTAAATTTATAAATAAAATTAGTTTAAATAATTTTATTTAATAATCTAATTAAATTATATAATTGCAATTAATTGTTTATTGAAACAACTAATTAAATCCCTAACCGTTAGGTTAATTTCCACTCATTTGCTTGTTAACATAAGAACTTGCTTTATATACTTGGTTTATAATTACCAAATAAAATAATTATTCTTTTCCTTTAATAAACTACCATTAACAATAATCTATATAAATAGATTTCAAAATCAGTCTTTATTTATAAAAACCATTTTTTAACTTCCTTTAATTGATTACCAGACGGTACATCAATTTCAATAAAATAGTGTATTCTTAGGCCATCAGCCGATAATTACTCAACCAGTATCACCCATCCGTTCATACCACAAATGTTGTATTTCAAGTCAACAATATATTTATCATTATAATGGAGATGAATAATTTAACTAGTAACCATCTACGATAATTTATAACTTCCATTCAAGCATCAAATTATTTATTTAATATGTTTATATTATTATAAACATAACCAATAAGGTATGCTACCTCGTTTGGAATCTAATCGTTAAATAACGATTTAATTCAATTAAACAAACGTTTAATTTAACCAATGAATATTAAATAATATTATGCACACAAACAACCAGTCAACCAATTATCATCCATTAGCAGACATTGCACACAAAATAAAAACCCGGTTTATACAAAATACAAACGGGATAAACTGAGTGAGTTAAACTCACCTTGATCTCATCCGTTGCTGAGGCAGTCCGTTTTAATTAGAAATCCCGGTAACTGATAAATCTGACCAAACTAGCTTCATCTTCGTGTTCGTCGATGTGGTTCGACATCTCTGGTATCGTCGAATTTCTTTGATCATGATTTCATAGCTCCGACTAAAACTTGTCTCCCTTGCTTCTGTAAAAACTATCACCATGGCAGCTTCAAATAACATCTGACCTTCTGCCATTTTGTTTTGTCCAACCGCTTCCTTTTTTTCTTCATTAAGGCTCAAATCCCACTTGTACAATCACGGCCTACATTATTATATAGCCCACAACGTCATATACTGTTATCACGTAACTTCCCCTACGTCCTTGGTTCCCCTTTTGCACCGCCCCTCCAGCACCAAGCAACGCAAAGCTTCTTGTTTTTATTATTCTAGTACACAATTAGATATGGCCATGTACTTCTCCTCCAACGCCAAAATGAACCAATTCAAATTTCCTCCCAGTTCGCATGTGTCCTTCTCCATGAATTAAAACCGCTCCATGTCTTTACATCATGGCCACGTCATTGAGCAACCGACCACCTAGTACAATATGAACCCATGCGCACTTAAAACCGCGAGCCACTTTCTCCTTCGTCACTTGTATTCTGCTTTATGCCCAGCCTCCCCTTTGTTCATGTTCATGCACTGATCCAACCAAGCAACAGTCCATCCTCTCCAGAACGTTGTCTGGTCCCCCAAAGCACTGCGCCCGTCCTTCCTTCTCCGGCGAGCCTCTCCAACCACCTGCCTCGAAACCCGAGTTTCTGGACCTCCACAAAAATGCAAACCCACCTTACTGCTGCTTCATTACACTGACCATGGGTTCTTCACGTGACTACTTCCTACCCAATTTTCCAAACAGTTGGACATATTTGTTCTCTCGCAAATAAGGCAGACAGGTATACCATCTGCAAACCAAACCGCGTCTCTCCACCATAGCACCTTGCTTCCACATTCAACAAGTACTTCACGCAAAATCTGCACCCAACGTGACTCCAGCAATTCTCCTTTTCCCTGTGCATTCTTTTTCTTATTCTTCACTCACCACTCTAGTACGTATCCATGTAACGCATGTCCACTATAGTGCTACTTCACGATAACTCCCCTGTTCTTCCAGTCTTGCCCGCTCTTTTATATGTATATGTTTTTCTTTTTCAGTCCACCACCACTCATCAGCGAGGATGCTAAGGCTCTCCTCCTCCTTTCTGATCGAATGTTGACTCACACGTGTCCTCCACCCTCCGCGTGCAGCTCCAACCATCCTAGTCACGCACCAAGCCCGTAGTGCTTGCATGCCTCCATTAACGCGAACAATTTCTCAGCAAAACGTTTATCTTCGTTTGCCAACTAACTTCTGCACTTCCTTCCATATGTTAAAATACAAGAACCTGGAAAGAAACTCAATCTTCCTATGTTCTGGGCTTGAACGCAATTCCTCTTCCCACGTGAACTATTGCACTCCCCCAAACTACCACTGTTCACGTCACGTACAATCTCGCGCTACTTTCTTCACATGAAACGATGCAAGAGACCAACCTCTCCACTCCATGCCGCTCTCACGCTGCCTTGTTTTTGCTTAACAAACCCATTCCAGAAAGCTAAACCCACTCTTATTGCCGTGACCAAAACTCACGTACCTTATCACCATTGCTGTTACTTCGCCCATTCCAACCTGTACCCCAAACCCAAATGCCACTTCATGTCCAAAATGATCACCAACTGTCTCCCTCCTACATCACCTCGCTTGCAGCCATGATAAGGTCCCTACATGCAGTTTACTTCTCCCTGCTACTGTTTTTCCACTTCGTATGCAGTACCCGCACCCCACGTCTTGCTTGAATCCGAATAATCATTAAAATAAATGTTGAATCTTTGTGTCGAAAGGAAGGCGTTCGATCTTGTTATATGGATGCAGTCTTGGTTTACTGTGTATGCGAGTTTCAG